>OX637477.1:14578725-19471225 GCA_951800055.1 Cenopis cana | reverse complement strand
AACTTCGCAAAGAAAAACTTAAATTGCCTGTTAGTTGGTTTTATCTTTGTGAAGTTAAAACTACTTCTGTGTCCTAAGACGAAAATTGTTAGATCAGCTTTCAGATGCAGTTGGAAAGTTTATAATGTATCAGTAGCTGAAAGGAATTTATTTTAACCCGCATTCTACTCTAGACAATTTATAATGGGTAGTATAAGTCAGGGATATTTTGATATTTGAATACTTTAGCGTAGTTGATAGTGAAGCTGGAAGCCCCGGGTTCGAATCCCAGTCAGGGCGTTTATTGGTGTAATGATCTCGATTAAATTAGTTGTTCCTGAATCTAGGGATGTTTATTATGTATTTAAGTGAGTATATATATATTTTTATACGACGACGGTGGCAAACAAGCGTACGGTCCACCTGATGGCAAGCGGACGCCGCAGCCTATAGACGCACGCAACTCCAAAAGAGTCACGTGCGCGTTGCCGACCCTTTATAAAATTTGAGGATTCACTGTGTTGTCAGCAGAAGGGATAAAAGGTCGCTCGCTCTCAACACAGTGTATCCGTGCATATATGTATCCGTATAAGTATGTATATCGTAGCCACAAGCTTATGTTACAAGCTTTGTTTAGTTTGGGCCTCGGTCAAATTGTGTAACATTGTCCAAAAATATTTTATGTCACACCTGGCCATAAAGTGGCCATTATCGCACGCTCCGCGCGCGAAAAAACCCACTTCCTGGCCAGGGGGTGACATACAATTTTGTACTTACCACGGGCGATAATAAAGAAAGCCTCAGATCGCATATTTATCGCCCTTGCCTTCGGCCCGGGCGTAAAATACCTGCGATCTGAGACATTCTTTGTTTTATCGCCCTTGTTAAGTAATGTACTATTATTTACTTATTCAACGATGATATTTTCTACATATCATCAGGCTTTTATACAAAATATTCTCCAATACTGTCGTGGTTAAAAACTGTTTCCCAGTGTCACGACATAGTTCCTAGATCCAAACGAAATGTGCTGGATTTCGGCCATTTTCTTTTATTTAATCACTTTGTTCCCAGTTCAACTTGCAAATGTTTATTTTCACTTACTGTCAAAGCTTCGGCGTCGATGTTAACAAAACTAAACGAATGTGCTGGAAGCGAGCCGAGTTTGCTTCGGAAAACTAGGTGACTTTAAATAGTGCCATTAAAACCTATTATTTATTCAAAGCTGAATAAGAATGATTATCATTGTGTTACGTTTAACAAAATTACCATAAAAGGTCAAAGGAACAGCACTTTCATTTGAAAACAAAAGTTGGCAAGAATCCTTACCTTTAAAGCTAAGATCCTGACTTCGCTCGCGGAGCGGGATCGATATGTGACATTTTTTTCTTTGACGTAAACTTACTGACGTCGCAAAAATTCCCACTTGACGGAATAAAGTCAATATTACATGCGCAGTAGTAACATCATGCCCAGAAGCGGAACAGTACTATCTTCACATCACCTTGCTACCGCGCATCCCGCGCCAGTCAGGAAGCACTCATTTAAATGTAGGAGAGGAGCGCAGTTACAAGCGGCAGTGAGTGACTGACAGTTGACACTGACATTTGACAGTTTTCTCATATCGTACCGCCTCCGCACCGACAAATCATGAAGTCGCCTTAATAGCCAATTTATGATTTAACAAGAACGTCAGGAACCCAATAATTTCAACCCGTGATCACTAGACTTGTAAAGAGGTCCATGCTCAGGACATCTTTTCAAGTACGCTACTCCTCAAGGTATTGAGTTAATCCTATCGAGAACTGACCACTTGACCAGTAATATTCAAATTGAGCTGGTGGTCGATTGACGCTTCTTTTCCCTTTAATGAGCACCAATCTGTTGAAAAATTGGTCCATACTCCGTCACTTCGCCTGGTATCTTGCCAAAACGAAATAGGTAGTAAATATACTGGCTGAATGAATAATGCTTAAAATGAATGCGTTCTAGTATAGAGTTCAGTTCAGAATTTCGGACATACCGACATATAAACAAAAAAAAACTAAATTTGAGTTTCACATTGGATATCACTACTTCTCTTTTGGATATAACTGAATCAAAATGAGTATAATTATGTATAAATACAGGATTTCAAATATTATATATAGGTACCTATATACTTTAGTATTTGCCATTGGACAGGACAAAGTCAAAGTTATTTATTAGGCATATCACATGCACCTATGAATGTCAAAAAACTCCCACCGGTTCATAAAACAAACCTTGAGAAGAACCGGCGTAAGTAACTCAGCGAGGTGCCATTTATCAAAACAACATGCAATACATCATCATCCTCCTAGCGTTATCCCAGTACAGTTGCATCCTGAAGGATGCCTGGGATCCGCTACCTAATCCCAAGATTTGGCGTAGGCACTAGTTTCTACGGAAGCGACTGCCATCTGACCTTCCAACCCCGAGGGGAAACTAGACCTTATTGGGATTAGGATTTGTCAAGTGAGTGGGAAACTTGACTGTTAGAAGTTCTCAAACCGCCCGAAGGCCTCCAACTTGGCTTCACGACATAGACAGCAACCGGGATCATCGGCTTAACGTGCCTTCCAAAGCACGGGAGCGCTCAGTTAGTAACCACTCAAAGCGGTCACCCATCCAAGTCCTGACCGCTGCCCACGTTGCTTAACCTTAGATACCGCAAGCGGTACCCGGCGCCGCTGGGACACGAGCGCTCCTTATAATATGCAATACATATACTCGCACTTGGCCGGTTTTTGTAGTATTGTGATAACTAGTTAATTTGTGTATATATGTAAACAATATGCAATACATATATATACAAATTAAATAATACAAAAACCGGCCAAGTGCGAGTCGGACTCGCGCACGAAGGGTTCCATCCCATTATCTATAAAAACTGCAAAAAGTCACGGTTGTTTTAAGTATGGGAGCCCCCTTAAATATTTATATTATTCTGTTTTTGAGTATTTGTTTTTATAGCGGCACCAGAAATACATCATCTGTGAAAATTTCAACTTTGTAACTATCACGGTTTTTGAGATACAGCCTGGGGACAGACGGACAGACGGACAGACGAACGGACAGACGGACAGCGGAGCCTTAGTAATAGGGTCCCGTTTTACCCATAGGGTACGGAACCCTAACAATGCAACCCTATAGTAGAACAGACTTTAACTCAAATACCATTTACACACTCGAAAGTCTCGAAACCTGCTTTATCACTTCCCTAAACACCAAAGTTGCATTCCAACAGTGATTAATTCAAATTTAAACTAACACAAACATATAGAAATGTTAATTTAAAGTTCAGAACAACTGCGAACATGTTCTTAGCGAGTTGAGCCTATCAATAGGGAATTTGGTCGGAAAAGTTCAGCTCGGTATATGACAGCCAGATTTATACTCTAGGGAAGTTTGCCTACTTTATGAAATAGACGGTTTGCATCGAAACGGCGAATGGGGTATGGGACTATGAAATATTATGTACCTACGGGTTACAAACGATTTCCTTGTAGTCCTTTGCAAGTAATATATGTGGACTACATATATGAACTTTTAAGTACAGTCAAGGAGCACGTACATTTTACGATGGCCCCATAGGAGACCAATCTTAAACGCTCCGTCCCTATATATATCATCATCTTAAGAGCCGGGCTCTTGTCGGTGCAGCTTGATGCAGTTCTCTCCATCTTTGTCGATCCGAGGCCAGCCTCTTGAAGTCCTGATACGACACGACATCCACATCCTCCTTTATCTGGTTCATATAACTTTTCCTTGGTCTTCCTCTTCCTCTTTTCCCATTTATTTTCCCTTCTATAATGTTTCTGATGTAGTTGTCGGGTCGTAGTAGGTGGCCTATAATTTTTCCTCTTCTTGTTTTAATTGTGCTCATTAAGCTTCTCTTATAAAAATGTATATTTTTAAGCACAATGACAATGAGGCATAAAAAGGTACGTACGTGTTCCAGTTTCCCTTAATTTAATGTACATAACGTGGCGCAAATCTACTCCGGGAACGGTACTCGCAATTTAAGCAGACTGTACTGTGACATACAAAACTTTGCTCAACCATAGCACACAAAACTCGTGAAATACCCAACTAGGGAGATCCATTCTCAAGTTGCGCAATCTTGAAACTCGTATTGTACGATAGACTCTCATTTATTTTTTATTATTCTACTGCCTATGAGGGTTATCATATTAAATATACGACCATAGAACAATACTTACCAAGGGCGGTAAAACAAAGAATGTCTCGGATCGCAGGTATTTGATGCCCGAGCCGAAGGCAAGGGCGATAAATATGCAATCTGAGGCTTCTTTATTACCGCCCTTGGTAAGTACCTAACTAAATTTTATATCAACTCACGACCAAGGATATTGTGATACGTTCGAAACGTCGGGTAATTGTATGGTCAATTGTAAATATGCGAGTAAATGCACTTCGACCCAGTGGGATCTTGTGTGCAATTGCCCCCTTCTTTAGGTATACCTGTTCCAAGCTGCTCTCCACCACTTCTACAAACCGGATGATGGAGTTCAGCGGGAGTACTCTGAATTCCTTTGTTGTTGGTGTTATGGATTATACTTACTATGTATTAAACTAATTATGGTAAATTAAATTATATGCGTTTATGAATATCATGGTAAAGGAAAATAATATTAGGGACGTAAGTATATGATTACAATGACAAATGAAATAACATTAATTAGTTGCAATTCTGGTAAACGACGGTATACCTACCATCATAATATACCTTACGTATGTACTCCTACAGCAAAAACAAAAACCAATCTTAAACAAGACGACTTCAATTTTCATTCCTTTTATCGCTCTCTTGGAAATGAGAATATTTGCAACGGAACATCAGTATGCATGCATTCATTGCATGCATATCCTCGCACGTTCTAAAATGAAAAGTAAACGTACTGTCATTATCTCCTAATCCAGACCACAGTAAATACAAAAGCAGTAAAACAAATCCACAAAATTTAACACACTCAGGCAATACTTTGGCTTGGCGGGATCGATACCTATTTATGGTATGTTGTTCTTTACTGAACTTGCACAAAAGATCCAATTGGGTCGAATTGCATCCGTAAGGCTCATCTAAATAAGATAAAATTTAACCCTTTGAACGATGACCCAATGGGTCATTGTCAGTTGAAAAAATAAAAGTTGTTTATTCCAGGCTTGTGAGTATGTAAGTTATGTTTTTATTACATGGATTAATAGTCACGGAATCACAGATAATGCGGTAAATACTAGACCAATCCAAAATTAAGCTTTGTAGCCCTTAACTGTTGATATGACCACCAAAAATCGGTTACCCAAATCTGACAGTGACCCATCTTACGTACGTTTGGTTACAATCAACTAGCTGTTTGAAGTAGAGCGAAAGTCTAAAATGATTTTAAGAGACTAGTTGTTGAGATACTAACTTGGCTAATATATTTACTGTGGCCAGACTCTGATAAAAGTAATCTTCTGTATTAAAATCACTTGTGTCCTTTTTGATATTCATTCACATGATTAGGACACAGACGAGACTGACTAATATAATTCCGACGGAATTATCGAGAATTTGATATGTATGACTGATACAGGTTTGATTGACGTAACTGATATTTTAGGTATTCTTTTGATGTATTTTTAAAGTTGCTCATATTACAACTTTTTTTTATTAATACGCCCACAATTTTGTTGACGGCCAACCGATCAATGATACTCGAGTTATGCCCGAAAAAAAAATCGTTGTGGGACACAAAATTTTAGTATGACCGGTCGTTCATGCTTGCAAGGACATAGTAACTACTTTAATACTAGTGTCTTCTCTTGGAGATTGACGAGAGACATCACCCTGTTATGGATTAGTTTTTGTTGACATTGACTCTGAGAGAGACCTCTATATTAAATTGTTTTTTTTTTCCTTTTATATTTAAAACTTATTATTTTTATTTTGACGCTTTGAGACCATGTACATCTCAAAGCACGTTAGAAAAGTCATTATTAAGAATATTTTGACGCCCAGAGACCATTTACATCTTTGAGATATTATATTAAATTTTGTTATTCAGACTGAGACCTTATCATTAGACATCTCTCAATTTTACTATTATTGTAATGTTTGTAATAGATAATTAATATTTTGACATGAAAAATGTATTAAATTTTTATTGATATATTTCTTAAATTGTAAATTAATATTTTCTCATGAAAAATCTATCATATGCTTATATTGTAAGACTTTTTTAAAATTGTACATTAACATTATGACATGTGAAAGTGCCCTTGTGGCCTATTTGCAGAATAAATGTTTGAATTCTAAATTTTGAATTTTGAATTCTATGTGTCTTAGATTTCTTGATCTTAAGTAGGTTAAGTATTATCATTGTAATAAGCATATTTTTGTGAGAAAATGGCTGACTGTCGAGTTTCTTTCGGCGTTTCTTCTCGGCAGTGGCCTCTGTGAAACGCTAGTAGGGTTTGACTTGTAAAAGTGCCATTTCGGCCTACTTACAGAATAAAGTTCATTTATTTCATTTATTTATTTACCGCAAAAATTAACCTTTTAAAATTAATTTCCATTTCCTTTAATTTTTTTTTACAATTAATCACAAGAAACGGTAACTAACTTGAATTAAATTTATATGTGCGTAAAACATGTAGATCAGATATGTATTTCCATGTTATTGTAAAACAGTAATATGCGATAGTTATAATTATTTAGGTGAGAGGGACATTGCAGTTTTTGCTGGCCATACCCGGGGGTGTATGCGGACCTCTTTGCTAAAATCAATCCAGTCAAACAAGGAGAAAACGAAAAGGAAATGTCACTTCTGAATTTTCTGCGGCCGCCAGTGGATGGCGATTTTTTGATGAAATAAGATAAAGAAGAATAAGAGACACATTTGCGAAGCCTGGAGTTTTGGGGTAAGCCTAGGGTCAATTTTATTTATTTTACACTTTATTTTCGGTTTCGGTTCGTTACGGTGTGAATTAGAACCAGTGCAGTTTACCTAGGTCCAAGCACGGTCGAAGAAATATAATACATAATAATATTATGTATTATATTTCTTCGACCTAGGTATATATACATATTATGTATATATACCTAGATCGAAGAAATGTAATACATAAATGTACCTATATGAGAAAATGAAAATGTAAGGCATAAAATGGTTACTTACAAAACTATTTTTTTACGGTCATTTAAAAATGATAAGCCTCAAACGTTATTATTCAGTTTAGTAAAATTGTCAATTTACGTGAGTAAACTGGATCTGGTTTTTACTGGTTAAAAATATACACTGCATCTTAAAAGCAACTTGATACGGGCGCTCGTATCCACGCCTCGTCACAATACAGTCAGCAACATTTATCCTGAATACGGTTTATCCCTGATAGTCATATCAGCAACTATTCATGAAACATCAAAAACGATCCGTACGTGTTAAGTTTCTAGGGAAATATGACTAAAATGACGTCACAATTTTCTGTGGTCAAACTGCATCCTTTATAGTAGAAGAGCCGGTGACACTGAACCTAGTATGATAAGATTCCCAGATGGCATATATATAATTAGGTGCGTCATTAGTCGGGGAACACGAAACGGCGATGCTGCAATGCGAAAAACCTGGCGAAGCCATTGAAAATTAAAATTGAAAAATGATGAAAAATCCGGTTTCTAGTATGATAAGATTCCCAAGTTTCGTTTGTTCCTCGAAACAGGGGAGGGGTAGGACTATACGATAGTGCAGTGCTGCAAGCCCTCCTGGCTGGCCTTGTCAGTGGCAGCAGTATGATAAGCGACCACTTTTCTGAGGTATCTAGTATGATCGGATTCCTGAAAAAAACAGGGCTCATCTGAAAGATCAGCACTTTCTGTGTAAGAAAAACCACTGCTGCATTTTCCAAACAGTGGAGAAGGTGGTTGCTGCAGCGATTAAAGGAGCCGACAACACTGAACCTATTTCGATAGATTCCCAGATGATATATATATAATTAGTCGCGGCATTAATGGGGGTACACGAAATGGCGATGCTGCAAAGCAAATGAGCAGGCAAACCTATTAAAAATCAAATTTAAAAAAATAAAAAATAAACGGTTTCTAGTATGATAAGATTCCCAAGTTTCGTTTGTTCCTCGAAATAGGGGAGGGGTAGGACTATACGATAGTGCAGTGCTGCAAGCCCTCCTGACTGGCCTTGTCAGTGGCAGCAGTATGATAAGCGACCACTTTTCTGAGGTATCTAGTATGATCGGATTCCTGAAAAAAACAGGGCTCATCTGAAAGATCAGCTCTTTCTGTGTAAGAAAAACCACTGCTGCATTTTCCAAACAGTGGAGAAGGTGGTTGCTGCAAACGAAACTTGAGAATCTTATCATACTAGAAACCGGGTTTTTTATGTTTTCAAAATTTCTTTTTAATAGCTTTGCCTGCTCATTTGCTTTGCAGCATCGCTATTTCGTGTACCCCCATTAATGCCACGACTAATTATATATATATCATCTGAGAATCTATCGAACTAGGTTCAGTGTTGTCGGCTCCTTTAATCGCTGCAGCAACCACCTTCTCCACTGTTTGGAAAATGCAGCAGTGGTTTTTCTTACACAGAAAGTGCTGATCTTTCAGATGAGCCCTGTTTTTTTCAGGAATCCGATCATACTAGATACCTCAGAAAAGTGGTCGCTTATCATACTGCTGCCACTGACAAGGCCAGTCAGGAGGGCTTGCAGCACTGCACTATCGTATAGTCCTACCCCTCCCCTATTTCGAGGAACAAACGAAACTTGGGAATCTTATCATACTAGAAACCGTTTATTTTTTATTTTTTTAAATTTGATTTTTAATAGGTTTGCCTGCTCATTTGCTTTGCAGCATCGCCATTTCGTGTACCCCCATTAATGCCGCGACTAATTATATATATATATCATCTGGGAATCTATCGAAATAGGTTCAGTGTTGTCGGCTCCTTTAATCGCTGCAGCAACCACCTTGTCCACTGTTTGGAAAATGCAGCAGTGGTTTTTCTTACACAGAAAGTGCTGATCTTTCAGATGAGCCCTGTTTTTTTCAGGAATCCGATCATAGTAGATACCTCAGAAAAGTGGTCGCTTATCATACTGCTGCCACTGACAAGGCCAGCCAGGAGGGCTTGCAGCACTGCACTATCGTATGGTCCTACCCCACCTCTGTTTCGAGGAACAAACGAAACTTGGGAATCTTATCATACTAGAAACCGGATTTTTCATCATTTTTCAATTTTAATTTTCAATGGCTTCGCCAGGTTTTTCGCATTGCAGCATCGCCGTTTCGTGTTCCCCGACTAATGACGCACCTAATTATATATATGCCATCTGGGAATCTTATCATACTAGGTTCAGTGTCACCGGCTCTTAAACTATTATAGTATGCATATTATATTTATTACCCTTCGCGTACGGAACCCTATTGCTGACGCGTCCGTCCGTCGTCTGCCACACAGGTTTACAGCCAAACGGTTGGTTGGAGTCTTCAAATTTTCAAAGTATGAGCATCTTGTTTACCCAAAGGCGTACAAATAGTCTTAAAAACTTATTTATAAATGTTTCTTAACTTAATTTTGCAATTGGTTCGGAACCCTAGATGTGCTTAATTCGACTCGCACTTGGCCGGTTTTTTCAGTTTATATGTAGCCGTCCTCTCCCGGCGAAAAAAATATGCAATGCCATTATTTTGTTATCTGCCCTGGGATCCCAGGGACTGGTAGACGACGGGTTAATAAAGCTGCAGGCCTATATCTATCAGTGGACGTCTTTCGGCTGATATACACAATAAAAAAAGAAAAACCAGTAAAACATGGTATTGCACGAAATGGTTCCATCTCAACGTAGTGCTGGCGCGATTGCCAGCGCTGATCTTCCGACAGAACTATCAAGTGATTTCCCACCCATTTGATTCCATATTCTGATGTGAATTCATAAAAAACGTTAAATTTTCATTATGAAGTTTTCCAAGTATTATCCTAATCCCAAGATTTGGCGTAGACACCGCCATCTGAGGTTTCTTAGCCTCTAGCTGCGTTCGTATGCTTATTATCAGATCTTAAAAAATATATGGTAATACTAGCTTTTGCCCGCAACTTCGTCTGCGTTGAATTCGTACATCGCGTAAGAGTTTAATTGTTTTTTTTATGTAAGGCGCTAACATAGTTATCGCTCATCCATACAAACTTCCACTCCCTTGATTACCGGGATAAAAAGTATAAGAAATAAGAAATCGGGACAAAAACAACTAAGAAATAACAAAGCAAAAATAAAAATAGACAAAAACAGGAAAGTTGTGTTGTCACGAAACGGTTCCATCTCAGCATAATGCGGGCAATCGCCAGCGCTGGTCTTCCGATGGAGCCGTCGAGTGAGTTCCACAGTATCCTATGTCCTTCCCCGGAACTCAAACTATCTCCATGCCAAATTTCATCTAAATCGGTTCAGCGGTTTAAGCGTGATGAGGTAACAGACAGACAGACAGGCAGACAGACAAACACACTTTCGCATTTATAATATTAGATGGATGAATAAAAAGAAAATCTCCAGCTTTCCGTTAGCGGGAACATATCAACAGCTGACTGTACTAAAGCAGCGCGACTCTTACCACGTTCTCATCTAAATCGGTTATTTTCACTCTGATTGCATTGCTAATGAAGGCGGTGTCAACGGTTTGCACAAATTGAAAACGGAATTCTTCTGAATTAAATTGGTTGAAGGTGAACCAGTGGTTGACAATGTTGGGTTAATGAGCTCAGTTGATATCACAAATAAATTCAAGACTAGTTGAAAATTGAATAATTTGGTTGAAGGTGCTGTATTTGGTTGAAAGCTAACCAGTGGTTGACAGTTTTGAATGAATGAGCTAAAGTTTTTTTTTTTTCTCTTTGTTGTTTAAGGAACATTTAATCACTTAAGATTACGTCAGTTCCATCGTACCTTAACCTTAGTTACTACCACTACCTACATCTAAACATTCTAAACTAACTATGTACGTACTAATTTATTTATTTGTACAAGAACACCTCACTCAGCAAGAGCTAAAGTTGGAATCACGCAATCTTTAGTTTATATACAGTACGACTAAACGAATGTTTTAATATACCTAGTAATAGTAATCGAAAGTTTTCAGCGACTAATCGTCCAATACAACAACACAAGTTACTACAAGTTATTTGCTATAACTTCAAGTGATCATAGATAATTTCACCCTGTCAAAGACTATAAGTTAGCTACGGAAATCATTACGACCGAATAAAATGTCGTGATATTTGTTCAATAATATCATGTAGAGCGCATAATAGACCTATTATTCAGTCAGGTTGCTGTTGGGTATTAATGTGTCAAAGATTGGGACATTTACCTCATGATGATTGAATAAAAAAAGAAGCTAAAAAACCAATATAGACAATGTCAGGATCTAGATCATTTCCCTTATTGACTTTTAGAATGTTTGGTTAGGAAATCGAATGTCAATTTGAACGCTAGTTTCAGGATTGTTTGTTAATCGGACGACTTCTATTAGGGTATAGGTTAACTTGGTGTGTCTAGAGATTTGAGGTCTGTAACCTATATTACTATCAATTTTATCGAAACACGAACACGTTTGGTCTTAATTTATATTGCAATAGTTACCACCTAAGACCACCAGAGACGCTGCTTACGTTGCCTTACAAAATCAGACTAAACGCAAACGGATTCGTTTGTGTTTGTTTTGTTTCGAAAAGATTTATACTGGAGGATAAGTTTGAGAATGCTTCCAGTAATATTAGCAGGCCTTCCAGTAATACCTGTCTTGTGTACACAAACATATAAGTACAGATTATGTATGTAATTATGTATGTATGTATGTAAGCACTTTATTGTACACAAAACAGGTTAAAACAATATACATGTCACATAAGGTTAAAGTACAAAGGCGAAAGGGATTATGACATACCTAATTGTTTATTTTTCTCTTAATAAAAAAACAAACCAAATTAATGAAGACAAAGGCTCACTGAGGTTTTAGAAAGGTTTAGTAACTATCTATACATTCATAAAGTTGTAGACGCTGCATCAGTGCGAGTTATCGATGAATGGATAATTCATTTGATACGCAATTAAATAGGTACGCACAGACCAGACTGAAACGGAATATTAAATCAAAAGCCACGTGCGTTTTGTCTCCTAGTTTAGATTTGGTCAATGTAGATATTTGATTGAAACAAGATTTATTTCGCATGGTACAGACCTATTTAAAAGGACACCACTATATACATAATTATAAAAATTCCATCAGGCACTTTTATTTACATTCTTTCTTTCGAAATATTTACTTCATAGTTGCTCCCATAAATATAATTGCTAGCAGATTTTTTTCTGTCATCTCTACTATATGTGGTCAATTGCTCAAACCAAAAGGCATTCATTCGAATTCAAATGAACCCTCGTCTGGAATCGAAGCAGCGATCTCACGAGCACAATATCACGAGCTGAGTCAGTCACAGTGACGTTATCATGCAGCCTTGAGGCTCGCCGTAACAGATTCTATGCCTTAGCTATGTTGCAACCGATACACATCTGTTTAGGAAACTATGGGATATAAAGAAAAATAGAAAATGGGCTGCTATAAACAAAATATTTCCGCACAATTTATCGTACAAGAGTGATACCACGAATTTGATTAATTTTTACATTATAATTATGAGACTTTTTACTAGTACTCTGCTTTTTGATCGCGCTCTTACTCGTAATCTCTCGCAGTGTTAATATAGAGTCACAGTTTTCTTTAGTCCTACCGTGCGATAAAAAATCAGAGCCTTGCTTATTACTGATACGTTACTAATAAAGAAACTACTCGTCACTGAAATAAATTAAATTATTAAAAATAGCCGTTTGGCTATAATTAAAACATATAAAATCGTGATTTTTTTAAATCAAAAATTTTAAAACAAATATTATTCTTGTAGAACCTTTTTTTTCATTTACCAGACAAAATTATCCGCCAGATTAAAATTATGACTGTCTTTTTTGAAGTTATAAGACAGGTTTTTCTGACAAATACGGTTATCTTCTTCTTCTTTATGTGCCATCTCCATCCCGGAGGTCGGCGACCATTTGTCTATCGACCTATATTTGTAGTCATGCGAATTAGTTTTTTCGTGCTGTCACTGTCAACCTCCAACATGATGTTTTTCTATACCACGACCTCTTTTGCCTTCTATTTTCCCTTCAATTGTTAATCTCAATATCTCGTATTTTCCGTTTCGAAATATATATCCAAAATATGATGCTTTCCTCCTTTTGATTTTATTAGCTACTTCCATATCCTTTTTCATCAACAATAGTACCTTACGATTCGATATTCTGTAAGTCCATTTGATACGATACGTTAATCTAGGGATTAAAAAATCGGCACTTAAAGATTTTGATTAAAATTACGAATTTATTACTATTAATTAATACAAATTCTTACGTGGTTACAAATAAGATAATTTCATTTCCAACATGCGATAAAGTCTCTCGTCCTTTATAACAACACGAAATTTATTGTGACAGTTTACCCAAGCGATTTTGCGTCGATCCAGCGGACAAGCGGATCAAACTTGCCGACATCGCACTAGACATCAAAGTATTCACATTATGAATTACAAATTATAGCAGTATCGCGTCGTGATGCGGCAGAGTAGAGATAGGCGTTATTGGTGGGCCACGAGCGCCCAGGGCTGTGAGAGGTGATCTTTGCCGACCCGGCTCCATTGCTGGACGGAGTGCGAGAAATAACGGCTGATTTATTCCGGTAGTTCACATTCGCAAAAAAAGATTAAGTGCCCTTCCACATCCACTGATCCTTACCAGTAATCCAGTGTTGCCTAAACATGCTTTTAAGCACGGTTTTAAGTGCTTTTTTGGACACATTACGTGCTTTTAACGTGCGCAGTGAGAATAGGTACTAAAACAGTGTTTTATCATAAACGATTGTTGTACAAAAAAAAGTCTTATGAAAACATTTTGTAAACTTACTTAGAATTTTTAAGAGCGACGATACAGATAGAAATGAAGCAACTTTCAGATATGAGTAAGTCTCGTGATTGACATCCGCGAAAGTTTTATCATTGTTAGCCAAAATACTGGCCAATACTGAACAAATGGGCCTCCGCCAGAGAATGTCATCGCAATAATCTCATAACCACACAGCCACTCACTAGCAGATACCTCCCAATAAAGCAAATGAAGGTAACTCAAAAACTCTAAGTTCTCCAACACACGAATAATCACCAAACATAAAATTAAATTGAATTACACAATGGAAACAGACCTCCAGTCCATATAGGGTAGCATTGGAGCCTCCGGGTGTCCCGTTAAGTCCCAACACGCCTGCTCTATGCAAATATGTGACCCCCTGATCATCCTCGGTGCCAGCCAAATATTTTGCTAACACAATGCAGCTTATAAATACATATTTATGAGGTCCAGTGGGGTCAGAGGTACACAGATTTACGCGCGAGTCTTCCTAAATCAAAATTGAAATATTAATTGTGCAAATAGGCCACAAGGGCACTTTTACAAGTCAAAATCTATCTGACTAATAACGGGATATTTACCATGTATAAGTCTGTATGTATATGTCTGTAAGTGTGGTGTGACGTGATCGTGTTCGAGTTTCAAGTGAGAAGGCGGACAATAGTAGTGACGGTGACACTGTTGGAAAAAAGCGAACCAAGAAGATGGTGGATCTCTATGGTGTGTGGGTAGACCACAACTAAAACTCGCAGCACGTCAGTTACTCCGTGATAATGGCTTTTGCAACAGTGCTGAAATATCGGAAACTCACATACAAATATACATGGTAAATATCCCCTTATTAATCGTAATGCTAATATAAATGACCATGTCAGCTTAAAATCTTATAACAACAGGGTCAACTTGGGAGCATATGGGTCCCAAACAAAGAAATAAATTTCCAAATCGGTTAATAAACGACGGAGTTCTGAGGTAAGTAACAGCATGTGAAAATTAAGTCAATCAAGAAAATTAAAACAATCCAGATTCTTTAGAGATGAGGTATCTCTGACAGTCAAATAAAAAAAAATAGTATTCCAATAAACAAAGTAGGTATCTAAAATTAAGGGCTAGAAAGCCTAATTTTTAACTGCGGGTTAATAATCCTCATAAATGGCGTATCCGTAAAAACATAACTCACGTGCACATAAGACGTTATGTAATTTAATATTAAGGATATTAAAGTGTTATTAATTTGTTACCTATATAACAATTTACCAATATTACAAATATTACAATTTTCATCATTATACATTATTTTGATTGTTTCAGGTACGTAATCGAAGTATGCAAGAAGATCAGTCAGGTATTTAGAATTATATCAAAACGTATAGGTACCTACTTAAAAATTTTGGCTTCGAGCAGGATTTGAACCTGCAACATTCTGGCACAGACCCCTAGAACTACCTACCGAGGTTTTAGAAAACTACTTTGTAAGGTATCGTGTACAGTCAAGGGCACCAATATGTATACACTTTTTTACCTTATTCCATTGAAATAAGGTCCAAAAGTGTATACATATTTATGCCCTTGACTGTACCTATATAATAATATATTTCAATCGAATGGGGCCGATATAACTGTGACGAATTATGAGAATTTTGAAAGACAAGAAGAAAGTGGCAAGAAAATAATAATACTACACATTCCATCCCTTAGGCGTTTTCCCGGTTATGAATTACAGGTAGTTCGTGGAACCGCGGGTCTGCATTGCCATATATTCCAAAGATTTGGCGTAGGCACTAGTTTTACGAAGCGATTGCCATCTGACCTTCCAATCCAGAGGGAATCTAGACCTTATTGGAATTAGACCGTTATCCTCACGATTTCTTCTTTTATCAAAAAGCGAGGTACAGTCAATACCTAGCTGCTACTATTAAAATTTGTAAGATTTAACTTAAGATTATATATAAATTCTTATCGCCTCTTAGTGCCCTGCTAGCGATATCTTTGACAAAAACATCGTGTAAAAATCCCCACTAATCACCTTTCCACTTCTTCCGCACTTCAAGACAGGATATAGCCTTTTCTCCGTAGCCTTTATTGTTGCAAATAATTTGCGCCCTTATTGTCAAAGAAGCTCTTTGCAGACACAAAGAAAATCCTCTGAAGCGAAATTGATTCAGAACTCAACCCCCCTACTCAGAACAATAGATCCTAGATAGATGTTGGGTATTATGCTGAATGGAGACACATTTTGTTAAGTGTTGGGAGAATCGCTTTGAGAAACTTTAACTTAATGACAATTTGGGATTTGGTTATTGTGATGATATTATCAATATTGTTTATTAAATATTAACACTTAATAATAAATATTTATTGTCAATCTCACACAGATCAACATAATCCCAAACTAAGCAAAGCTTGTACTATCAGTAGGTACTAAACTAAGCGACAATATACATACTTATATAGATAAGTAAATACTTAAATATATAGAAAACATCCAAGCCTCAGGAACAAATATTCGTGTATATACATCACACAAATAAATTCCCTGACCGGGAATCGAACCCGCGACCTCCAGCTCCAGCAGCTAAAGCGGTCGTCAAATTATTCTATTTACTTAGGATTCAATTGTCATTAGCAAATCGCTATACTATTTAAAAGTTTTAACTATATGTACATAAATTAACCGCTCACGGATGCAATAGATACTAGGCAGGTGCTAACAATAAGTGGGTCGCACATACCGGAAGTTCCTTAGTCGCCCGCGGCTTGGTCGCCCATTCGCTAGACATTAGTCCATTCCGATGTTGCCTGTGATAATGGAGTTAGCATGTGGAATTTCTAAGCGTTTATTACCTCTCAAAGAAGAAATCAATTACAAACCATGTTCAAAGTGTATGAGGGACATGATGGGGGAAATGAGTAATGGATGTAGCCATACTCGGGTTTTATTTCTGCTGCTGAATTACGAGTATATTCTGACAGCCCAAATAAATTAATAACGATACAATTAAAGCCAAATTTACAGTGTTCTACCTAGGCCCTATCGTCGGCAATTAGTTATTAGTAGGGTCCGGATATGTTAGAAAATGAATTCAAGGTCAAGAAAAAAAAGAAGAAGAAGAAAAACATTTATTCGTGGCACAAATACAGTCCAAATAAACATAACACCACAATACAGAACAAAGCCACGAAATGGCCCCAAATCAGCATAGTGCCATTGGCTAGCGCTGGTCTTCCTTTGGGACCACGTGAAGCCACGAAGGACAAAAAACAAACAATATAAAAACTTAAATAATCAGCTTAAACAAATTCGCACGCAATCGCTATTCGCTAATAAAGCAACAAACATGAACGCGACCATAAACAGATAAACATTTTCAGACATCTGTGCTCTGTCACAACTGTCACAAGTCGCAACAACTAGCGCCAGCGGATAACTACTAATAGTACATTACTTACTAAGGGCTATAAAACAAAGAATGTCTCAGATCGCAGGTATTTTACGCCCGAGCCGAAGGCAAGGGCGATAAATATGCGATCTGAGGCTTTCTTTATTATCGCCCGTGGTAAGTACAACATTTTATGTCATCCCTTGGCCAGGAAGTGGGTTTTCTCGCGCGCGGAGCGTGCGATAATGGCCACTTTATGGCTAGGTGTGACATAATAGTACATTACTTAACAAGGGCGGTAAAACAAAGAATGTCTCAGATCGCAGGTATTTGACGCTCGAGCCGAAGGCAAGGGCGATAAATATGCGATCTGAGGCTTTCTTTATTACCGCCCGTGTTCAGTACAAAATTTTATGTGACCATCTGGCCAGGAAGTGGGATTTCCCGCGCGCGGAGCGTGCGGTAATTGCTGCTTTATGGCCAAGTGTAACATAAAATTATATTGACACTTTGGACTTGATTTGATAGATCTCGTGACGTGACACTTTTAATGAAATCAATATGCATGCAGCATATTTAAACATTATTTGGGGGCCCGCGGTTCGACCTTCCTCGGTTCGCCCTTTGCGGACCCTTGAATAAGTCTTCTAACGTATCCTCTATCAAACAGTGTTTTTCAAAGTGTTAGTCCCAACCTCCAAGGGGGTCGTTATCCAGGGGGGTCGTGAGAATGGAGCTTAGAGTCCCGTGACTTCATACCTCTAGAATCGGAAGAAAGAAAGAAAAAGAAAAGAAAGAAAAAAACATTTATTCGTGGCACAAATACAGTACAATTGAGAATAACATGAAAAATTGATAGTTAATAATTTCTAGGATAAATACTAACAAAATAATGTAGGTACTTATTAAATTAATAAAAAATTAAGAAGTAATCCGTTTTGTCCTACGATTTGGTCACCTAGAACAAACTGGACAAAAAAAAATTTTGTTCTACGCGTAGAACAAACCGGACAATAAAAAACCTACGAAAGTATATTGTAAACTAATAAAATCGTTATCTAACCTAACAATATGTTTTTAACACCAATTTATCCCGAAACCCTGTAGTACAAAGCGCGTATTGCGTAAAATTCTTTGAATGATAGAATCAAGAGGCTGTCTACCTGTCCTGCCCTATTCTTTTCTAAAATGA
Organism: Cenopis cana; assembly: GCA_951800055.1. Classification (NCBI taxonomy): domain Eukaryota; kingdom Metazoa; phylum Arthropoda; class Insecta; order Lepidoptera; family Tortricidae; genus Cenopis; species Cenopis cana. Next base: position 19,452,625 of record OX637477.1, on the reverse strand, counting down.
CATATACGACCTTCTTCTTCCAATAAAATACGTCTTTTTGTCGAAAAAAATGTCTTACAAAGCTTCGGTCCATGCTTTGTGGAACAACGTGCAAAGTAATTTGTTATCTCATTTGGTGATAAGGTTAGGTGTGAAATGACACAATATGGATAAAGATAGGTAAGGGTTTTTCTAGCAAATGACCACGACTGTTTTGGAGAATTTCTTAAAATCTACACTTCGTTTGTGGAATATCTAATTCTACTTAGGTTTATTTTTTAAATACTGGTATTATCCCTATCTTCAAAGGCCTAAAACACATTAGTACCTAGACATTTATAGCGTTATAACCGATAATTTTTTTGATATGAGGATGAAACGGCTTCCAAGTTAACATGACTGCCAGAATGGCTTCCAGAATCCAGACTAACATTATTTTTAAACATAAAGCTTAATTGAGCAAGCTCGCTATAGCCTGCCAAAGCTCTTGAATATGCGCTGTATTGAGAGTCAGGGATCTGCGTCTCTAGCTGCCAACCCAACGAATCCTCAAACCAATAAAGAGTCGGAAACGAGCAGTATCCATAGGCTACGGTATCTAATTACCTCCAGGCAAGCCGTAATATTTTTTAGCTCAGTTGTGATATAATAATGGAAAAAAAACCGCCCAAGTGCGAGTCAGACCGCAAAATTAATTTGATTTGTTTTCGCGGCCCCTTTAGCTGAATGGATTTAAACTTGTATGACAGACGACGAACGGGAATATATATTATTTTTAATTCGCCAAACAGTTTGGTCCGTAGTGTAAATACCGCCTGGGCGAGCGCGTGGAGCTTACTCGTACTATGAGTTCATCAGCATTCTCATTACGCGTATAGTTACAAACCATCCTGCAACGAGCATAGCAGTTACAATCTCGTTTACAATACATTACTCACTGAACATTCCCGTGAACTCCACAAACCGACAATTATGCTAGAGCCGCATGAACAAAAACAAACATTCTCTTTGCTTCGATAACGAGTCGGGAGCGACTTCGCACATTGTTCACTAGTTCAGGTGTTGTTGCAACTTGTGTTCGTTAGCTGCGCGCGTAATCTACTTTACGGGTATTGCTCACCTGACATTGGTGGCGTTTCTCTTTATTTTCTTTTACGTATTCTCCTTCATCTTGTTAGTCCATCATGCCTTTTCCTTTGTAGGTACCCGTTGTTTACTGAGAAAAGAGTAGATAAGTTTCCGTCACAATTAAATCCTGTAGAGTCGAAACGTCAACCAATGATGAATGTTTCCTTGAAACTAAGCGACAAAAATCGCAAAACTTCGTCTGTCTAGAAGCCGACGCGCATGACGAGTTGGTAAATCGTTCTGCTAACTTCCTTCCAGCTCCGTCCCCCATAAAAGACAGATTAATAGCACTAAAGATGTGCTGAAACTCGAATCCTTTCTCCAAGTTGGCCAACTAAGGAATAATTAACATAGGTACCTACGATTCAATGGAATTTTCGCAGGGGAAGCGAGAACAAAATGGAAACGGGCGTTTCTTTTTTCCGGGAGAATAAAATCGTTGTTTCATTTGCTCTTTTATCGCTACACACGGACGGTTTTATTTATTTGGTGACTTACAAATCGCAAGCCGAGAATATATTTTGTAGCAATTTTCTGAATACTTTGTGTCAATATAAAAATAAAGTTAAAGTGAAAAAAACACAGATAATTTAGAGACTTTTTGAGAGCACATTGTAGCGACAAAGGCATTTGGCAAGTCATCTGCGCCATATTTGATCACGCCGGCTCACATTTTATCTGATGTAACAGTAAATTGACCGTCGTTTATGTTTTGCACTGTTTTGGTATAATAAGTTTTTGCTAGCTATTAAGTAGTCGAATACAAAATATCTCAGATCAGATCCAAAAAAATTTTTGAGCGCGTAAATAAATACATCAGGCATAACCTCTATTCCATAAGTAATACAGAGTAAATGTAATATGAAATGACTTTATTTGTGCTAACATGACCGAAAAGTAAAAAACTGATATACCTAAAAGTTTTTATTATGATGAAATGATTGAATTCAATTGTGCAAGGAATCTGCACATGTTTCACAAGGCATCGACAATGCACAACGCTCTCTAAGTAATAGACCTCTGATAACCACTTACAATCAGGTAAGAAGGCTTTGCCACCATCATACCAACACCCAATCTTTGTTGGGAAATGGCAGCTTAAAGATATTGATACCCGCTCACGCCAGTCAGTTCGCTACCACGAATATTGTGATACATACCAAATGTCAGGCAAACCTTAAAAAAAGGTAAATTAGTTATAACTAATTGTACGCGATTAAGTCCCACTTCCCAATAATAATGTGTGAAAATCGTATAAGTTTAAATCAATAATACATAATCTTTGCTAACCTAAAAGTGGCTCCGTCGCATTATACCTAATCCTCAGCTCCGTGTGTCACTTGCATAATAGCGGTTTTCTCATCTCGATATTCATCTGCCTCTTTTATATCGCTGTTCCGTTTCGATTTTACGAGTCGCGTCCGAGACAGAAGCACGCCGTCAATGAGAAGTACCTGCTTTTAAATTGACCAGAAAATATCTGCGGACGAAAAGTTTCTCCCGTTAAAATTTTAAGCCGTATCCCTTGTGAACAGCGGTTGAATTCCTGCGGTTCACCTTGTTTGGAAGTCGGTGGAATTACAATAAGTCTTGTATTGGCAGTAAACCGAGAGTTTAACTCAAAAGGGCTGAATGGTTCAACTTTTGACCCTTTCATTTCATATCCGGCACACGTGAACGGACGAATCGACTTAAACCAAATCGCAAAAAGAATGAAATTTCCAACACTCGTCAAAAGATTAATATCGCCGCGGCTGTTATTTTCTACCTTGATTTTATCATTTCTCTTTGTTTTTGAGACGATAACGCGTGCTATTGTGCGTTTCGTTTTGCCTCATTTGTTTCACTTAAGTAGCTTTTTTTATTGTAAGCCAATGGCGAACCCATAATAAAAAGGTCTGTCATTTTGCGGTTAGGTTGTTCTGAGCAAAAAATCGGGGCTCAAATTATAGACTTAAAGTGGGGAGCAATTTCGTAAAAAAAACGCTACATCGTTTTAATAAAAATACTCGGCGCTCTTAAAATACTACCTCAGCGTTATCTTGATAGTGGAACATGTGTAAAACGAATTCCACCTTTGGAATTCAATGAATGAGAAAGTTTTTCGGATTGAATAACTTTTTGCTGTAAAACAAGATTCAAAGTTGTATCAACAAAAGAAGTCCGATAACACATCAACTTGACTTTCTGATTCCAGTTCGGAAAGGCATATTCACAAAGCGATGCCAAATAGAGCAACATAGGTGCAAGCTCAGGTTATTAAGAGTATGAAACGCTTTCTTTCCATTTTGGTATTTACTACATGACGATACAGACCATATTTGAATACCGCTATTTGCAGATGTTGACATTATCGACGAGAAAGCGCGGTATACGTAAAACTTCGTTTGACCGTTGTATTATTATCGATCTTTATCTCTTCCTTACAACCTGCGGCACTCCTTTCGACGTCGTCTTCAACCTTATCCCCATCGTCATAATAGTATTTGTGTTTTGTAGTGAAGTGTTGCTATCCGTACAATTCGACATGCATTATTTATGCTCTAGGGGAGTTTATTGAAATCATACGAAACAAATATTGGACACAATTCCCTATCACTACAATGATCTCGGAATTTGGGGCTCGTGTAATAAGCCCCTAAAACATTGTTCAGCTGGATACGGGCTATATATTAGCTTTAAAATAGATTAATTCGTTACGGTTGTGTGGTTTGGAGAAAATTTGCTTTAAAATAAAAGTTATTTTGGCTCACTAGTAGAAATCAATAGTAGAAATTGGTTTGGGAGCAATTTATTGTAAAACCGCCGTGAATGTTAATTTTATCTCGTATATTAAGCTTAAGTATATTTGGCGGTGCCATTTTCAGTATAATTATTTTAGTTCAGTTAGATATTTGTTTAAAATTTAACTAAGGGAATGGCAAGGTTTTTACGAAATCAGGTACCTGTGACTTTCTAAACTTTGTGCATTTTTGTAGTTGACATTAATATTATCGTAAGTAATTGCTCCTGTGACCAATGCTATCATAAAAGTTCATATCTTTCGTTTGGTGCCGGGTAAGGATAGCCTCACCTTTTTCCGTGGGTACCTTAAGAGTCAACTGTGTGTTCACGTAATTTCGGGTGATGGGCTTGCACTCTATCACTACAATATAATCTTATACTATAGCACTATCATGTTTTTTCGATGTATTATTATTAACCCCTGACTCGCAACGCAAAAGCTGTGTACCTGTGTAACATATTATTAGATAGTCTGTAGCATCGTAGCTCCCTAAAGGATGAACCGATTATTCAAATCGGTTTTTTTTAATCGATTATTCAAATCCTTTTTTTTAATCGCGGTGGGGCGGTGGGGGGTGGGGCGGTTTTATTATGGCGGAAATTCTTAGCTACCTCTAAGGTTTGTGTCTCTAGCTTTTGATGTGTCTGGTTTTTCTTCAAATGTATATAATTAACTTGTCTCTGTTTTTAAACTTACAATGTTACAGAGTGTAGTTAAAATTTACACCGAATTAAATTTTATGTCCTTTCCTTACCTCTTTAGCTTACAAGCTTAAGTTCGTTTACGTTAAATAACGTATTATCAAAGAATGAAAAAAAAAACCGTCAACAGTATAACAGCGCAAAACCATTGCGTATATTTTTACAACAAGATTGCTATCAGACACATCCGACCGATTTTATTATGCAGCCCGATAGCGTATAGTGGCAATTTGTCACCGGGCCCGAAACCGGACTTTTGTTCACAACGCTCCATCCCTTGCCTCAGGCGACCCAGTGCAAGCCAGACCTCCGATTATGCGTTAATATATTAGAGATTAATTTGTATAAAGCAATCACACAGCTAACGCAAATTACATAATAAACTTGGCCCAAATTAGAAACATGCATTTTTATATATTAATAAATAATAAATAATAATGATAAATATTTGTGGACAATCTTACACAAATCAACCTAGTCCCAAACTAAGCAAAGCTTGTACTATGGGTACTAAGCGATGATATACATACTTATATAGATAAATAAATACTTAAATACATAGAAAACATCCAAGACCCAAGAACAAATTCATGCTCATCACACAAATAAATGCCCCGGCCGGGATTCGAACCCAGAACCTCCAGCTTCATAGACAGGGTCACTACCAACTAAGCTAAAGAGGTCGTCAAATATTAAACATAATTCAATTAATTCAATTTATAGTTTGAAATCACGAAAAGTTTTTGAGCCAAATTGTCTGCCGATGAGTGTAAATTAAAAATTAAAAGAAAAAACAAATTCGCTCCAAGTAGAATTAGGAATATTAAAGTTGACATATTTATTAAAATATCATTTTATCTACACACATATCATAAATCCTCTAATATGCGTTCGGAAACCGTAGAAAATGACTCTCATTTCAACATTCAATGAATTTATGGCAATTTTCTTATCTGTGGCTAAGGATACAGCAGTAATATAATTTTTAATTTTAATCTCATATATGATGTTAAAATATAAAAACGTCAAACAAAACTGTCAAAATTTAAATGTCAAAGTTGACATGTCCCTATTCTAGTATCACTGAAAATTCAAATTCAGTCGATGCGAAATGTCAGCTCGATGTTTTTTTAGTATATATCGCACGAAATTTGAGCTAGAACGACATGATCACATCAGAATAGGGACTCTTTACTTTTTAAAATAACATTCAGGTATCGGTTGCCAGTTCTGATTTCGATATTTCCGCAACCGTGCAAAAAAGGTTGTATTAACACAATTATTGTATTTATTTACAACGGTTTCTGAACCCATCTTAGAGTAGTTATAATATGTGTGTAGATAAAGTAATGTATGCAACTGTACATAATTAGGCATTAAAACACTCGTGTGACCTTATTATGAAACTCGCCTTCGGCTCGTTTCATAAAACACACTCGTGTTTTAATGCCCCTCATTATGTACCAGTTGCATAAACTACTATTATAACACTGTCATTAGATTTTGCAATCATCTTGCTTCGACAGTTAGAACCTAACGTTTTGAAGGACTAATTTGCTAAAACCCCGAGTCAAATGATTTTAAACATACGAACCCCGGCGTCAACATAAATATACTGGAAATGAGCGGTGATTGAGGTGAAATAGGTTATGAATAACATATAACGCCTCACAAATTTGTCGCAATACGAAGTTTCCATACACACGGACTTGTCGGATAAACGCCGTTTAAGTTCTATTAGAACTTCTTCGTCAGTGACTTCATCAGTCATGTCACAAGTTTTCATTATTTAGTTAGATCCCTACTAAAAATACTTCATCATCATCAGTCGCTGCTGAGGATCGTGACATCATGTCCCATTCTTGCTGACCAGACTCCTCCATTGGCTCCTGTCACCCGCCTTATGGATTACCTTGTGCAGATTTAAAAATACTTATAATTAAGTAATATCATAATCATGTTTTTGTTTTTTTTTTCATATAAAAAGGTGTTGACTGAGCTGGACTCATAACTTTATGAATGTGTGTGTCACTATCATTTTATTTTGTGCATGGTTACTAGGGCTTGCAGTCCCGGTGCCGGACTCCATACAAAATCCCGTGAATTCCCGGGAAATTGCATGCCCTATTGGTTACCAAATAGGAATTGGAACTTAATGAGGTTAAACGTCACAATAGGTACCTACGGTATTTTACTGTAGTCAAATCAGCAACTTTATATGAACATTCACAATTTTCTGTGGTCAAACCGTGTTCATTTTTTTCAGTTTAATGTACCTACAATTACATATTTAAAAAATCTTGCATAAGTAAGTTAAAGTTAGACGTTATTCGAGTATTTTCATCAGTTCTGTTTATTAGTGAATCCTCAAATTTTATAAACGCGCACGTGACTCTTTTGGTGTTACGAGCGTCTATAGGCTCTAATACTCGTAGTAAAAGTTCCCGTAATTAGTACCGATCTAGACCAAATTGATCCGTCACACCAACATAACCCACAATTTCAGCAATTCTACCGCCTGTATGTATGAACAGTTTTACATCTGATTCAAACACAATGGAGTTAGTTCGGTTTGAAATTTGTCGGTAACTTCCCCCGTCTTCCGGTAGCGATTATTGTGTCCAGAATTCACTTGATTTATTACCTCTAGTTCTATTGCTTTCGTCCGTACGGCGTTTTTCTGTGGGGCAGTTTTATTTTGATATTCATAAGAATGGAGTTTATTTTATGGCTTAAGCATAAAAGTAGATTTCACTAATTGGGTTTTCATGCTTATTCTTATTAAGTTATATTAGAGTATTAAACTTTGCTCATTAAAAACTTAGTGTGCTCTGAGACGTAAAGTAAAAATATATTTTGTGCAGCAATTTAGTGCTGTTTTAAGCACCTTAATCGAGACAATTTAACGAAACTGACGATTAGGTAAATCAGACTCCTTTTTTGAATGATAAAAATAATGAACGACACTTATAATTAATTTCAACAGTGATGATAAAAATAATCTATTTACTTATTCCCATGGCCGTGGATACGGTAAAACAAAGGTCAAGATTGAAGTGCGTTGTGGCAACCAATTACTGCAGACAGCAGTCTTATATATTCTCCATATGCAAACCCGCAATTGCAACAAATGACACTTAAATTTTAATTTATGAGTTCCTTTATTTTACTAAACGGTTAAAACTCACGTATTAATTGTAAAAAAAAAAGTAAAAGTAAGTTAGTTAGTAAAATAAAGTTATAACATGTCTCACGAAAGTTTAAATTCAAGTATGAGTTCCTTCCCCCTTTTTGGTAAAATAGGTGCTTATTTATCTATGTCCTATAAAATATAATAATATTCATATCCTATAAAATATACCCATATTATTTGATGCCTGATGATCTGTGCCACTGGCTCAATCCATGAACGTTTCCAAACATCTGCCTGGTTGAGCCCGATCTTATCCAGCCATTGTGATTTCGTACAATACACCGTCTTCGATTTACCCGGTATCATCGAGCAGGTAGAAATATTATGAGTATTCCTATTCTTAAAATATTTCATTATAAACATCATTTTTAGTGCATTTCAGCCACCTTATCTGGAACGAACCTATTATATAAAAACTATGCATCATTTATTACTAAGTACATATAAAGTGAAATTATTAATTTTCGATTTCTGTTTAAATTATATCTAGCGTGTTCTATTACTTCTATTAATTCAAAAGTTATTCTTCAGATTTAAATAAATTAACCGAATTCTTCAGTTTGACCCAATATTTGATTGATAAGAGAATACATAATGCATGCTGTGTTGCGCATAAGTGTACAAATTTGACGAAACTGAGGGAAATGCAGTTAATTGAGAAAGCAGAAACAATTATTCATTAATGAAAATTACTTAGATATTTAGAGCAAAGCACGTCGAGCTCGAGCGCAACGCTAATTACAATGTACACAGGGAATGAAATGCAAGTGTACGCGACACCGGCCGTAAGCTGAGGTAATGTTCGTAATAATAATAATACTTATTTCAAGCCGAGGGATCGCGGACCGAACTCACGCATGGCCCCATGCGCCTATTCTTTCGCTCGCGGCAGTCGCGGGAGCCCCCTCAGTCGCTCGCCAGCCCGCGTCGCAGGCGGACCCACGTCTCTTGTAGATTACCACCCGTCGTAGTCTCCGACGAACATATTTTTAATTGTTAAAATAAACTGGTTTCCGTGTTCACGTGCCTGGTCGGGAACGGCTCCTGCTACCTGGATCTCCTGTTTATTCACCTCTATTGTTTTACTTTAGTGCAAAATGTGATGTTATGTGTGCTCAGCGAGCGTACCGCCGTCCTGTGTAACGTTGGCCCAAAGTGAACTCAATGGATGTAATGTGCTTTTGAATTGGAAACGTTAATCTTTTTGATCCTTCGCAAGCGGATTTTCCTTTAAGGTTGGTGAAATAACTAATTTTCTTGGAACGTGCATAGAGATTTATGTTACTAGCGATAAGAATGAATGTTTACGAATGTAGGAGTACGTGAGTAAAGCCAGTCAAGGTAACGACAGTGAAGCCGATTCGCGATGTGAATACGAATCTTCAAATTATGATTTACTTCCTAAGCTAGCTAAATCCAATAACGATGATGAAACTGACGATTCCACCGAGGGATACTAATTTGTATGAGTTCAAGTGTGTGGAGGCTGAAACTATGAATCAATGTTCCACGTAATCAGCGATATCAAGATAGAAATGATTAATCAAACAAATATTGAAGTAGCTCAACAATGTTAACATTAAAGAGAAGTTAACGAAAAGTTTATTTCGAACGGTCAACTACAAAAACAAAACAAGTCGACAAGAAAATAATCCGTTATCTTTAAATAAAGATAAAAGATCAGACAAGGAAAAATAAGTCGACAATTAAAAGTACCGAGAACTCGTCGTGAACAATTAAACAGAAATATCGGAATCACGGTTCGATCCACTTTCCTAAGAAGGTCAATTGGATTGCAAATCTCATCGAAATAGTCAATAAACAGTTACAATATAAAATAAATTGAGATCTACTGGCGGTCTTTCCGTTACTTGATTATTTTGGCTCAAATCCAAACATTTGTGGCCGACCACAGCCAACTTCGATCTTAATTTGACCATTCCTGGCAATATACATAATATTTATAACGTTTTAGGGATAATCGCATTAGATTAACGAGACACTAAAAGTGCTGACCAAATCTCATAAATGGATAAAGTATTCATAGAGACTCAAGAGGCAATTTACTCATCGATATTCTGGAAACCGTAAATTTCCTCAAATTTTATTTATATCCAAGAAAATTTTAATAACACCAACATCCGCAAATATATTTTACGAGGGAAACCATTATTATTTAGGCAGTTAAACATTTATAGCCCTCATCGGAGATTTGAGAGCTGTACGTTTATCGATGTAGTTGTCTATTCATTTAATAGTTTAGCGTTATTTTATTCTCGATTCCGTTTTTCCACTGACTGGAGTTTGTTCCGTGAATCATTTTAAGTGCAAGGTTTCTTGTTTCTCATTAGCATCGCCTACTTTGGTGGAGAATTTCTTAGGTGCCGCAAGGTTATCAGAGTCAGACTCGGTGTTTGTAAACAATTATTTTAAATCACTGTGACTTGAGACCGATTGTTCAGATTGGAGGTAGCTCTTGCTCCGGTTTATTTATCAGTCCCATTCCGATACCAATCTGGGTCAATATGAAACTTGAACAGAGTCAATCGATTAATTAAAGAAATACGATTCATTCGAAGATGTTCAAGGTTGTTTCTAGTAGAGTTTCTGTGAAAACAGTTTCAAAGGAATTAATGTCGATTAGAATGTTTTTGTTTACGCTGAACTCTTTGCCGTTTTGAATCATAGGACTTCTATTTATGTTACCTCGGAAAAACAAGCTCTCAAAGCACTGTTTTTTTTAAAAGACTGCTTACTTACTGCACATACATTGGTGGATAATCATGTTTATGTAAATATCTTGACAACGCTTCTTAGTATCGTCCTGAATCTATTGGAAAAGTCAACAATGGACTTTGTCTTTATAAAGGGGTTGTTATCCTAAAGTTCTCCGAGTAAGCCTTGCAAAGATTGATCAGTTTTAAAACGTGATAACGATGCCGGGGAACTTGGAGTTAGGTACTTTGTGTTGGAAAATATGTTTATACTGGGTCTTTAGAGATAATACTCAAAAATTTTGAACTGATTTGTATTTTGTTCATAGTTACATATTTCAACAAAAGACTGATTTTTGAACTTTATTTCCCGAACGATTTTGGTAAAACTGAATGCAGCTCTTTTATTTGATATATCTTAAGCAATAAACAAGCTACAAAGGTGTCCAAATAGAATTACATCAAACTAAATTTTGCGGATCCAGCCAGGATCCTCCCCGAATCCAATTAGAGAGATATCCATCTTAGGCATCCAGTTCCAACAGCAATTTATCTAAGGCAAACTGCTGTGTGTAGGTAATTTACGTCTTCCACATACAACGTGCAGTTTCAAGTAATATCCTGTCTAAATAACAATTAGTACATTTTCCGCTAACTTTCATTTATTTTTCTTACGCAGGATCGCGCTTTAAAGTAAAATATATTATTATTCCCTTTCAGTAGAATGTGTTAATGTTTAAAACATTATACCTACTCCGCTCCGAATATTCCGTTGCATTACTTTCCTCTTCAGCAAAAATTTTTCAAACCTCATTAAATTCTGCTTCCTAAGATGCTATACATATAAAGATTAACGCTGATATTTTCTTCGAGCGAAGCAATATCCTTATTATTTATAAACGGAACGGCCGCTAATCTTAACACCCATTTAATTTATAAGAAACGTCTTGGAAATTAATTCCCTGAGAGCATTATTCGGGGAAACAAATTATGTTTATAGCGGAGCCTTTTCAGAGCGCAGCAGGGTCGTGACATATGACCCAGTGACGGAGATTTACCTTTAAATATTCCGTCGACGAAGCAAAACATTACGGCCCGCTTAGTGGAATCGCTTGGGCTTCTGTTACGAAAACCATTCATATAAACATAGAGCACACCTTCCTTTGAATTCACATTCAATCTCTTTGAATTCGTAAATAAAAATCTGAACATCAAATTCTCGTGATCATATGTAAGTAACATTTTATACACATAACCTTTTCGACTAACGTTTTGAAAGTACTCAAGATATTGAAGCCAGATCATCAAAGAGATGTAAAACGCAAAGCGCATGACTGTGAATTTCGAAATAAGAATTCCAAACGAAATATTAATAACCGTTGGTTTTAAGAGGCAGTAGGTTAAGCTTAAGTTTCTCTAAAGGTTTCCGTGGCGTGCTCGCTAAAATATGCAAGCCAAGCCCGTGCAGTTGGGAAACGTATACACTTAATTATTTGTTTGTATTCTCTACCCAATTATCCATGATGATGTTTTCGAGATAGCTTTTATTGCTTGAAAGTTGAATTATGAAATAGCTGCGTGACATCTGACGCACTCGAGTTTGTCTCCGTTTATTTAAGAACATCATTTTGATGATGCGTCAACGGATAAGAGACTTCAAGCAGTACTTAAGTATATCGAGTCAAGTCATAGTCTAATGCAACCGGATGGAGGATTAAATTTCAAACGGAGATTGCAGTCGCAAATAGTAAAACATTTATATAATGGTTAAGTATAAGATAAGTATAGAATTTTAATTGATTTGAAGGTGAACTAATCTTTTAAAGCTTATTGTCTATTAAAGAAAGAGTTAGCACATTTTCTCAACGAGAGGAGATAAATATTGCCGTGAGAGGGAAAAAGAGCGAGATACTAATAAAGAATTAAAGACGCATCAGACAATGATAGAATATCTCGTTGGCTTTGCTTTACGTGCACCTTCGAATACAACTTGTAAATAACATTATAATCATAGGCAATTCTGTCGGATTATTCACATCATGCTCGCTGTGGACTTGACACCGCCGCTGCCGTAAACATTACGATTGAGCTTGAGCAATATCGGGGTCGACTTATGAATAAACTATGCTAATTCCACGCCTCTATTGATTTTAATCGAATATTAATGATGTTAGCCTTTTGTTTCCATACAAACATCGAATTTCAACGGCAATTACATAGTTAATGCCTTTCGTATTGAACGTAATTTTTCCACGGCCACGTAAACCGTTAATAGCACCAAAAAATAATTTCTTAATTTCCTAATACGACGGGGGAAGCATAAAATAAGTCATAAAATCCTCGGTCCCTGTTTCGGTGCTTTACTTATTTAGCCCGTTTTTTAATGTTTTCGTTAATGGGTTTTAACTTAAACAGGGTTTTTAAGGTGGTTTTTATCGATATTCTGACTTGTAGCAGTCTGCCGGCAGGTGTACCGTGTACCGACAAGGAATGGCGGTATTCAAAAGTGGTATGAAAAAGTGGTTAAAAACCAATAATCGACTTTAGTTTTTGTAAGTTTTTTAGTAACACGTGCTACCATGTAAACATTGTAGATGAAGCGATAAATATACCATATGTCACGCTTTGTTTCCGAACAGATAAAAACGAACAAAAACTGTATCCAAATCTAATAGGCCGTGACTAAATGGGCACCGAAAAATTACATGTTACGGAGTATGTAATACATGGATTTAACGGTTCATTTGCTTCCAAGCTGCACGTAATGGCGGTCGACAGCTGTCAAGTCGATGTCAGTTCTAAATTTAAAACAAACATTTCATTTTTATTACGTTTATGAATTTGTCGGTTGCCAGTTACCCGAGGTTAAACTTTTAATTAAAATTTAAAAATAAATGCTATAACCCTTTTTCGGTTTACCTAAGTGATATAAAACGAAAGTTTGTTAATGCCATAATAAAAGTAAAATGGAGGTCTTCGTTTTGAAATATTTTTTGTAACATTAAGTTGTTTTGATATAATCGTGGGATGCTTTCGTGTTAATTCAAAATAATGGTTTATTTATTTATATTAAATATAATTTTAATTGTATGATGCTATATGGACTTGTTCTGGAATATTTATGTCATGTCATAACCAAAAATGGTTACTAATTTAGCATCAGCCTAAATTATACTTATTACAGCCAGCTGCCAGAGATATTATAAAATTGATGTACCAAGTGACAAAGATAACAGTTTCTACATACTTCAGTCTAACTTAGCATGACAACACTAAAGCGGGTATTACACTGTCCTGAATCAGGCGTCCTAACTAGTGGAGGGGAGTTGAAGCATCTCGCTCTAACATATAGGTCCGAATCCGAACACTTCTAAGTGTCCTGAATTCAGGACAGTGTAATAGCCGCTTAACTTTAGATTCTTAAGACCTATACACCCTGTCGCCTTCAAAGGCTTAAGAAGGCGTGCTTAGAATCATAATTACATATGTTTTACATCTAGACTAAATAACATTGATCCTTATTACTGAAGCAGTTAAGAGTGTTAATAAGTGCATTTCTTGTAACAGTTTTGTGCGCACTTAACTAGCATTGCCTTGCTAATTCTTAGAACTAGGTGACCACTAGTTATTGAAAGAAGAAGGTGACATATGACTGTGTGTTTATACAGACTTGTGATATTCCTCTTCGGGAAGTGAGAAAGAGAAAGTGTTAGTGCAAGGTGTAAATTGAAGAGTCGTGTAAGAGAGAGTAGATTATTACGACTTAACGGATAGAAATGTATTTATAAAAGTTCAATGCTTTTTCAAATACCTATACGAAAAATTAGCCCCAGATTAAGGTCTAGTTTCTCCTGTTCTGTTATGGCTTAGGATTACTTAAAATAATCCTAAGCCTTAAGTAATATAACGTAGCTCTAAAGCCCAAAACTGGGCCTCCATTTTAGAAAGAATAATTTTATTCTATACAATCCCATCTCAATATTTAGAGCACCGCATGACACGGCCAAGTGCGAGTCCGGTTCCGAACCTACCGCAAAATTTAGTTGGTTTGTTTTTCGACCCCTTTAACTGTATGGCAACCCCCCTTAAACCATTTAAAAATAAGTTTTGACTATTTGTATGGCTTTGGGCCACCAAGATGCTACTGTGAGAATCTTAAGACTCCAACCGTTTGGCAGTAAAACCTGTGACGCTGACGCGGCTTTCGGCTTGTTCCATTTGTAAATATAAAACCTACATGAGCTATTGATCAGCTAAGTAACTCTAACTGTATAAAGAATTGCATAAAGCCGTATAATTCTTGCGAGGAAAGTAGCTCCGCGGGTTAGTGGGTCAATCGCGAATAAACTAATTAACATGTTTCTAGCGCTCACACCAACTTATACCTAAGATTATTTCAGTTTGCCGAGTTGTGTCAAAGTAATCCGTACAAAAAGCTACTTAATTTTGTATGCCACAAGATTCAAAATCAAGGAACAGTTTTTTATGGAATCGGCCAGCACAAAATACCTCATCGATAAACTACTGAACGATCATTTAGAAAGCGCTGCAGCCGCTAGACAAACATCGTCGCATGAATAAAATTTGGAGCGAAAAGATCGTATCTGTACCCAAGTTTAAAGTAACTTACGACTGTTTTGATATAAGTCGCAAGTGTACTTACCATGTTGAGTAATTAGGTCGAAATAGTCACTATTGGTGAAATTGGAAATAGCTAAATCCGAGCTCCTTAGTAAATTCGCAATACAAGTGTTTTTATAAATTAATTGACTCTTTAGTTCCTGAGAGTTCAATCAATAGTTCATCATCAATAGTAGATTGTTAATTAAAGTTTTAATATAAAAACGTAGGTATATGACCTAGACTGTATTTGTTATTGCTTTTAAGCATCTTATCACAACCTTGCATATTTTGAATCATAACAAATGCCAACTATGAACAAAGTCCTCGAAGTGATTTCAAGAAAAACGTGGCAATACCTCGTGTGTTCATAAGTTTTGAGACGAAGTTTGAATGAAAAAAAATATTAAAAATAATACTGGCAGGTTTTTGCTTTTATTTTAAAATTTGAATTTGGAATGTTGTGTTCTGTTTGTACGGTTCAAATATTCATTTTGGTGTTTTTTATCGTTATGGAGGGAACAAAAGAATTGCGTGCGACAGTTATTTCGCTGCATATGGCGGGAAAAAAACCAATGGAGATCTTTCGTGACATCAAAAGTTTTGGAGTAAGCCGCAACTTTGTGTATTACACCATTAAACGTTACAACGAGACTGAATCTTTAAATGATCGCCAAAGATCTGGTCGGCCTCGGTCTGTAAGGACGATTGCGAACATCAAAAAAATCAGAGAGCGACTTCGCCGAAATCCATGTCGCACCCAGAAGAAACTCGCTCTACAGACTAACATATCGCGTGTGTCCCTCAACAGAATACTGAAATACGATCTTAAGGTAAAGGCTTACAGTCGAAGAAAAGTTCACTTCTTAAACGAACGTCTACGCAAATTACGACGTGAATGTTGTCCGGTGCTGCTTAAGAGACACGATGCGAAAAAAATACTGTTTACGGACGAAAAAATCTTTACGGTCGAAGAAAAGTTTAACCGGCAAAACAATAAAGTTTATGCAAAAAGCAGCAAAGACGTTCCAGCTTCAGCGCGGAATGTCTCGCGAACGCATCACCCGGCCAGTGTCATGGTATGGTGGGGAGTTTCGTATGAAGGTGTCACTCCGCTCCATTTTTGCCAACAAGGAGTCAAAGTGAAAGCAAATAATTATCAAAGTGATATCTTAGAGACTGTGGTGAAACCTCTGTCTCATACCTTGTTTCACAACAAAGAATGGATTTTCCAACAAGACTCAGCACCGGCTCACAAGGCTAAAACGACTCAAGCTTGGTTAAGAGCAAATTTGCCGGGCTTCATAGCGGCGGAAGAATGGCCACCATCCAGTCCTGATCTTAATCCGCTTGACTATTCTCTGTGGAGTGAATTGGAGCTTAGGGCCTGCCAAAAGCCCCACCCAAACTTGGATTCTCTGAAACGAGCCCTGGTCGAAGCAGCGGAGCAAATCCCGCTGGAAAAGATTCGTGCCGCGATCAATGACTGGCCAGAGCGTCTAAGAGCTTGTATTAGAAATAGAGGCGGTCATTTCGAGTAGCAATTTGTTATATTTGTTGGTTAGTCTCTACTTATTATTAGTTAAAAATTATTTAAAGATAATTCAATTATTTAAAAAAATATGAAAGTTTTATTTAGTCTTAAAACTTATGAACACACGAGGTACATTCACAAAAGGTGTTCTCATTGTCTACCATATTGGTGATGGTCAATAATTATTAACAAATTGCCATTCAATACAAGACAATAACTAGGCTTCACTGTACAGGTACTGTAATACATTCTTACGGCGTTTTCCTAAGCCATTGCGTGTGATCCCAACTAAGCGCAAAGGGTTGCGCCTCTCTACCGTGCAATGAACAGATAAAACGCTTGCCGCGCCACATTTCGCTAGAAGTCTCTGTGTTACAAAATCGATGTTTGATAGCTAGAAAATGTAAATCATGGTATACCTCTTTAAAACTGGGGGTCGAATATTTCGAATCGTTGGAACTTCTGAATTGCACTACGTCCGTTTACCCCACCGCTACCCCACACGTGACCCCTGGGTGATGCTAAAAGTACAACAAACTGGCAACCGTACTGTCTTCTCGACAATCTCATGGTTCGAAATAATTGCCATGCGATGGATAAAAAATAAAATGGTACCTATATTTCTCGCACGCACTGGTGATCGGGTGTATCTACGACACTTTTTGTGCTAGCCCGTTTAAATGAGTAACATATTGTCAGTCTTTCTTCAATAGTCTTTTAGCTGAACGATAAAACGCGGGAAATCCTCATTACGATGTATTGCGTGTGTGACAAACGTGTGTGACACATGTCGGCTTCTCACACTATTTCATCATTACTTATGGGACATAATATTTTTGTCTATTATTGTAAAAAATGGTACTATAATTTTCTGGAAAAATAATGATTACCGATCGACCGACCACATAGATCGGTGTCGGTGGACAAATTTACATATTAAATATTTGCAACCTCAAAAAATAGCGTATGGTGGTAGAAATAGCATCTAATAAGAAATAGGATAAATGGAAAATAATTAATGGCATCAATGACGATTGTATCTTTTAAAATAACTGAACATCAATCTTTGTTGGAATCATGTAAGACGCCGGCTTCTTCCATCGTCTGGAGTGGCAATGAAATTTAAAGACATACGGACAAAACGTGTAAGTGTTCTAATCTTCACCCGCGAATGCAAATGATGCACGTCGCGCCCACTTATCAATGCGCACGTGACGCGCGTGCTAAGACTGAGCTGATTGTAGAAGATATACTTTCTTGCCACCTTTTCAGTATAAAGACCAATGGTACGCGAAATCGCGACGCAGATACGCCGTTCTCACGCGACGACTTAAAGTTCAGAAGGTGTATATGACGTTTAAAGGCTAGCCTTTTATGACCTTTTCGTGTGTAAAGTATGTTATGTAATGCCGGTTTTGATTTTTGATATGGGCGTGCGAAATACGCGTGTTCTCGTGCCCTTTTGTAAGTGACATTTCACATAAGCGGTGACATTCTTAAAGATTGACAAATAAGTCCATTCTACTTCTGCCGGCATCGGCATTAATTTCAAATTCATCTCGCTATTTACATCCCAAATGTATAAGTATATTAGTTTTGAGATCTGGTCGTATCTGGAGTCACTAGACGTTACACAAGATGAGCTATACCTATTGCATAACCCACTCACCGGTAAGTCGGAACGCTTCATTTTATGCATTTTTATTCGTGTTAAAACTTTTAATTGCTGGGTCGAGATTAATGTCAGTGCGCGTGGATCGATCAGTTCATTAAAATTTAACTGGCTCGGCGCTGCGCCGGATTTAGTGTGAAACTGTCGCTCATCAATTGGATCATAGTTTAACTAAACATCATCGGCCACTTTATTTACGTACCTATGTTTAATTTGTACATTTTGTGAGTACTTGAATCCCCTCCAAGCCGCAACTCGATTTAAGAAATTGTTTGATACGCTGAAAGTGGGACATTGTTCAGCCAAGTGGCGTGCTGAAACGTGGCGTGGTACATTTTTGCTCTCGATTAGAAAAGTGTCAACAAAGAATATGGTGTATCGTAGTTAACTATATTAGATAACAGCAGTAACCTATCATAGACATAAGTACGATTAATTCTTAATGAAAAAGAACTTTAAATGAAATGGTCCATACACAAACACTATGAACAACAATAACAGTCAACATAGTTCCCGTCAAAATGGTTCTTTCACTATGTAATTCAGAAAATGTTTGTGCATATTTGTAATTTTTTAGTTTAATCGTTTTCGAGATGACAAAAAGTGTGTTTAACTCGAGTGAAACCACCCATTCCAGGTTCAAACTATTGTATCGCGTCTGAAATAGGTGGCTTTCAATTTGTTATCTATTGAAAATTGAAACGCACTGCCTCAATCTGAAATTTTTCGCTATTAATTATTCTGTGACATAGGCAACTTCCTGATTTGTCGGTGCGGAGGCGGTACGATATGAGAAAGCTGTCAAATGTCAGTGTCAACTGTCAATCAACTCAGTACCGCTTTTTACTACGTCCCTAGTTTTAAATGTGTGCTTCCTGACTGGCGCGGGATGCGCGGTAGCGGGACGATACGAAGGCAGTACTGGTCCACTTCTGCTCTGCGCATGATATTACTACTGCGCTAATGTAATACTGACAGTATTCCGTCAAGTTGGAATCTTTGCGACGCCACTAAGTTTACGTCAAAGAAAAAAATGTCGCATATCTATCCCGCCCCGCCAAGTCAGAAATTTGCCTAAGCCAGCATCATAAATACGTATAATAATCTTTTAAATAATCTCATCACAAATGATCTCTTTGATGAGTATAATTTTGTTACCATTTTATCCTATCCTACATATTATTACCGTTCATGGGTATGCTATTGCTATATGTTTTTGTGTATCTCTTTTTAACAGCAAAAGTTTAGTTCATGTCTATGCAAATACGTGAAACCTCAACAGACATTAATCAAAGGTGGTATAATTTTTTAATTTCATATCGTAACTTCTTCACAACTTATGTAATGAATATTAATGGGACACGGTCCTTATGTAAATGCTGGCCCAGTTCGAATATTTGCTTTATCACCTCGTATCCCTGCCTGCCGCGTTGAAGCAGGTACCTTAAGTTGTGCGAACTAAAGTCCGTTTTTCAATAGTAGGAGTCAGTCAGATACGACGTTGCAATGTTAAAATGTACACTTGCGGCCATTTCGGGAGTATCTTGTAAATGCGTTTGTGATCATTATACAAAGCAACTTATGAAAGATTCAGGAGTCCTGTTTGGTTTGGTTTTCAGGAGTTTGCGCCGTTTGCGGAGATATTTCTTACAATACATTTATTTCTATAATAATGCTAAATATTGGGTCAGGACTGTGGTCGCCTCATTATCATATTTTCATATTTTTTTAGGTATGTGGCGTGTAAGTATTTTTTCATGTCGGTATACGTATTTTTATTAAAAGTTGGGAAAGTAATAAAAAGAAAAAAAAGAAAAGGAGTTTAAAACACTTTCTGACAGTACCTTAATCGGACATTAAGTATTTCATAGTAAACATTCCTTTTACATTAAGTCTATGATTGCGACTACAATATACAATTTTCATTTGCAAACACAGGAAGGGCGTTCATTTTAAAGATGGCTTTACACCAGGCTAAGTCGCTTTAGTCGGCTCCTAAGTAACGAATACGGGTTTCACCGAGTACGAACATTCGTCCGAATATTCAGCGCATCTCTACTCCGTTCAGTACAATCACCAATGTGATCCAGTTAATGAAGGATAACTTGGCGGAAATAATTCGTGTATAAGCAAATTTTGGCATACTTGTAGGTGTATGTCTTTAATAACATACTAAAATTCCTGGGGGATGGCGGTGGAGATAACGGGTAGAGGGGGTGTAAAGGTCATTTTTTTAGTTTTTCGTATAAAACTCTTAAACGGTGGCCGATAGCTAAAAATGTTCTTAGACATGAGTAATCTGCACACAAATTTCGACAAGAAAGGTCTTTAGATTCCATCATGGCTGTCTTTCATTCACGCTCCCATTCTTAATTTAATATAAAATATATTTAGCCTGCCTGCACCCCCAAGTCTAGATCCCAACATTACACTTTTTTTCGCTAGGATGAATATTTGATGAGATTTTAAAGGGGTGAATGTTACCTTTAAGTAGCCTCATGGGTCTCATTCCTTTGTTTCTCAATATTTTTATAATTGGCAGTTAATTGTCTTTGCTTGAATCAATGATGCTGAATTATTTATGAAAATATGAGTATATACTTTTAGACCTTAAAGATAAGTTCTCAAAAGGGAAGAAAGCTCTAGAATGTATGCATATTGATGATGCTGACTGTACAAAGTGATACATCTGTACCTAGCAATCATGTAAGCTGTAACACGTCTTTTTGTAGCACGGGAACAGGTCTGTTCTGAGGCCAATTAAAATGAGTATTGAGTAAGACGGATGGTGTGCGAGGGAGTCAAAGTTTAATTGAGTGTGGAATTAACAAACGAAGACCGATAGCCCGCGGCGAACTAAAGGATTACGTTTAAAGGGTTAAATAAAATAAGAGATTTGTTTCATCCTAATGTATAGGATAAAAGAGTTTTTGATTTAAAGTATTCGTACCCATGATCCATGATACAATTACATAATGCGAAAGGTATGGCAATCCGGTAATCCGGTACTTCAGTTAGTAGTGTGGGTGACACGAGCTAACAAGTGTGAGTGTGTCAACGATAGTGACGTCACTTCACTTGTGTCACTTTCCGGAATTGCATACCTTGTTTCCTTAGACTATGACTCCTACCTATGTAAAAAAAAAATAATTATATAGTATTATCATTTTAAATTATTTTATTATACTTAATTACTTATAGAAATAATTAAAGTGCCTCGCTTGGCTTAACACGAGGAAACTAGTAATAAAATTACGTCCCTAATATACCATTAATTAGCATATAATTTTTTACAGTTTTATCACCGCCGTCAGACGTTTTAATTATATCTCACAGATTTTTGATTGCGTTTATCAAACACATTCATTTCGAAATGAACCCTTTCCGGCTACCAATACTAGTTCCCAGCTATCGTTTTATAGTGAGGAGATACGGAAATGACGTTTCGTAATGCGTTCTCACTTTGTTGTGCTCATTTACATTCACACTTAGTGATAAGACCTACACTTTAAAATTACTGAGTCGAGAAAACTTGATAAAATGTTATGCGTCCCTGGTCAATGACTATAAAAAAGCGAAGACAAATGAATTTATAATTGTATTGAGACAGGGGCTGGCCTAATTTACAAAATATATAATGTAGAATATACATACATCAATGTAACTGGCACAAAAGATTAAAAAAAGAATAAATGTGTAAACGGCAAGGAAAACTGATCACAAGTAGCTTATTTACTTGTAATAAAGTCTAGAATGGCCAGTTAACGGGTCGTCGATGGCATTTCCCATTACAAACACTTTCGTATCGTTAAATCAAATAACGATTGGAACGCTCCGAATCCGTTACAATATATTCTTAATTCAAATTCACATCGAACAAAGAAAGCTGCCATTCAAACGTGGAACGACACGCCTCTGATATCCAGTTGAGCTAGATAAAAACCTAGTAAATGAAATTTGATAAGTACCTAATAAATGTAAAGCTAAACTGATAGAAGCAATGTAATCCCTTTATAGGATTTGACCTAAACAAATATTAGGTTATCTATCAAAGGTGGAGATAATTTAACTTTACTAGCAAATCTTGCTGACCCTTGAGAACTGATTATACTGTCATAATATGACCCGTATTGATTGGTTACCTACGTATATTACTAATTGGTCGTATTTCCTGTGAGAATTGTCTTTGTGGATAGCGCCCATCCAGCCGCCTATTAAGGAAAATTATAAAACGTCATTTAAATGTTAAAATATATAAATACCGCAACCGCTATTTAGGCTGCCTTTCCACCAGAAATGTGCTATGCAGCTATGCTGCGAGGATGTAAAAGCTTTCCGTTTCCAACAGTGCTATGCTGTATGGACCAATGATTATGATTCGTGGATATCAACGCATCCATAGCACATCTTTGGTGCAAAAGCATCCTTACTTTTACAGGTAAGCAGTACTATAATTTGCTATTATGCTACCTGAGTCCTGACGGATAAAGTAACAATGAGGTAATTGAATGTTAAACTTCTCACTTCTGGACTGTATTTAATTATAACTATAGTCCAAAAAACATTCATTCAGTTGAATGTCAGTTACTAGGTTGTGGCTTACGGCAGCCACAGTCCAGTCTCGATCCGTAAGTTGCGATCGTAATTATTGGTCCAGTGTAATGATCGATTGCGTTTGATGACTGCGTTCGGACTAGACTCAGACCATAGATTAGGTTTATCGGTTAGGTCCGGTCGGAAAATAGCGGTTGTTGTGGTGTGTGTGTGATTGTTGCATTATATTTTTTTAGTGTTTCTTTTGAGATCTTATAATTATCATGTCGTTATTTTTATTTTTTTACCGAATGCCCAATTGGCAATTACACAAACTTCATAGCTTTAAACACTGATTGTAATTCACAGGAACATTGGTTAATCATACAATCTCGGTTATTCAGCAAAAAATCTGTGGTATTTCATACAATACCGAGCGAAATCGAAATTTAATTGAAATCGAATTTAGAACACTCGACCACTGCCTAATAATAAAAGAACAACACACATATCAAACAAGTACAAATTGAGACCTAATCACGTGGTATTAAAATCAAATTTGGAACGCGTTTAAACTTGAACTTGATGCTGTTTAGTTTTAAACGGGTCATCGGACGCTGGCTGTTTGGCCAGCCAGTCCATACGTGACGTTCCGTGGAATTGGTTGCTCAAGTGTTTACGTTTACATCTTGAGCGTGATGAAATAATGAAGTTCGGTCAATAAGCGGCGTGTCAAAGAATTTAAACATTTCACTGGACTTAGCGGACTGTTTTGAGACCGTTAAGTTGGCAACCTGAGCATTTGATGACTTTATTTGAACACTTAGGTTCTACTCTTCTTTCACTCCATTTCATTACAATAGTTTTATTGTGTGGGGCCCGTATTCAACTGGTTTATAAGTGTCGACATATCTATATTTCAGCAGAGCAATTTGGCGTGTAATTATTTGATTTAAAATTTAAATTAAACTGTAATTTATTTCGCAAGAACCACCACGTATATTCATAAAATTATTGCGCAACTATAATTAGCAATAATAATATTTCATATTTTCAACAACCCTACCCATAGGGCTGGCAAAACGGATTTGTATTTTGATCAATGCAAGAGTCAAGAATTATTATTAAAAATTAGGGTGAGCCAAGTGGGCTGCGACAATTTGGCAGTTGTGCACTAAAAAGGACTTAAGTAGCATGATAATGACATATATGAAATGCTTTATCATATTAAATAAAAATGGTACTCGCCGAAAAACTGTATATTATAACATGCCATGCATAATTTCGACGTGTCTGCCACTGTTGACTCTGCTCCCCATTATTACTTTTTACGGTTTAACAAGCTCGTATTTTTACTTATCTCATTGTGTGAATTGTTATTGTGAATTTTACCGGAGGGTGACAGCCCTAGTGACAAAAAATCGGAGGGTTGTCGCGAATTGTGGTTGTAACTGTGCCAATTTAGGTAGAAATATAGTTTTTTGCGTAACGTTTTGCTAAAGTGAAAGGGGTAAGCTTTTTTTGTATATTTAAGGGTTGGGGTATAAATTGATCTGCAATGCCATTATGCCTTATGAAATAGAAAAAAAAACGTATTACTTAATATTAAATAAGCTATTAAAAATGAATAGGAAACTTACCTAGCTTGATTGCATAATTTCGCAAAAATGTATGGTTTGATACTGGCTTTCTTATACCTACATGGCTTTCTAAAGTTTAGAAATATATAGAATAAGTCCTAAAACATCACAAAAAATGAAATAATATCGGAAATACTCTTATGCCTACAAATTTCACGAATCTACCTTTCCATTCAGCTGCCATCGTGGACTTCATCGCATTGAAATGCGAAACTTTTTATTGTCATTTCCTTTGTAAAAGTTTTAAAGTAGTTTTTACGAGTTGAAGAAATTGGGCCAGCCTCAATCTAACTTGAGACAATCCTGCTGATGACTCGACCTTAAACCTTTAGGGTTGTCAATGTTGAAGTGTATTTAAATAAATAAATAAATATTTGTGGACAATCTTACACAAATCAACCTAGTCTCAAACTAAGCAAAGCTTGTACTATGGGTACTAAGCGGCGATTAAACATACTTATATAGATAAATAGATACTTAAATATGTAGAAAACATCCGAGACCCAAGAACAAATATTCATGCTCATCACACAAATAAATGCCCCGGCCGGGATTCGAACCCGGGTCCTCCAGCTTCGTAGGCAGGGTCACTACCAACTAAGCTAAAGCGGTCGTCAAACCACGGGCGGTAATAAAGAAAGCCTTCGGCTCGGGCGTCAAAAACCTGCGATATGAGACCTTCTTTGTTTTACCGCCCTTGGTAAGTAAATGTACTATTCCAACATACATCATATTAATTAAGGTGGACAATTGGTTTCAAGTTGAATAACCAATAGTTGAAAGTTTCAACTATTGGTTATTAAGCTTTTAAACATGGGGACATCTACATTATGTTAGTCAGAAATTGAATTGAGTGAAAATTAATATCATTTGCGGTGTTTCATTACTTGCACAGTGACTCAAGTGGCGTGACTAGGCAGGCTTACACCACCTGGTTATTCATCTTAAATAATGACTAGATATTCTATTTATAAGGAGTTTAACACCCTGAGGCAGATAAGGCAGGCTTAAGACAGTTTGTCAACGTCGTAGTACTAAAAAAATATTGATTGATTGATTGATTTGTGTAAGATTGTCCACAAATATTTATTTATGGACCTAAAGGCGAGAATGATATTTGTGGGCTCTGAAACTAAGCAACAGCAAACAAAAAAAAATACATGCTGCCGCAGGACAAAAAAAGTTTGCTCGACGCGTAGAACACAATAGTAGAAGAAAGTAATAGAAGAAAGTAGAAGAAAAAATAGTAGAATATAACACAAAACGTATTAATTCGAAAGGTCTTAATAATAAGTTTTATTTAGAACAATATATACTATGTTAAGATAATATTTGAGATTGTATATCTGTTTGTTACTTAAAAATCCCGGCTAAAGTTGGTAAGATAACATATCAAACTGACGTAAGGTGTCATATTTAGTACGGAGGATGTCATATTTAGTACGAAATATGTCATTTTCGTAGATCAACCTTACGCGCTTGAAAACGTTACGTCTAATTGCACCTCAGTTCTAATTATGCAAACGCTTCAAATACCTATGGCATGCTGCCAAGACCTGTGGTGACTAATCGACATGTTTACAATCTGCGCACGATTCGTTCTACACTAACAGCACTTTATAAAGTAACACTTACCTACAACTCGCTTCAGGGTAACCAGTATGACGTCTAATGTTATCTGAGACGAAGCTACGAGGATGAAAATGAGACGAAAAGGTTCGAGAAAAGGTAGTGCGCCGCCTTCTTTTTTTGTCTGTCTTGGCGGGGGCACTACCGTGTCCGAGATCTATTCCATCCATTATCCATTATTAGTTCTGTAGGTAGGCATTTTGTCACATATAATAGAGTTGTAGTAATGCATGAATTTACCAACGTATCTGTATGTGTGACCACTTTTTTTTCTTTCTTTCCTGGTGGTGTCTGCGAATTGACTAAGCTGGACTAAGAGGATTCGTTGTTTTCAGTGTTACGAACCTGATGCACATATAACTAGCTATGAATACCTACAACAAATCCTTGAATCAGTAAAAGGTCGGCAACTTTTCTGGAGTAGCAAACAGCCTATGGATACTTGCGTGTTTGTTTACCACCAGACAAGCTGTATACCAGATTCCAGAGAGAGATATAATGACGCGAATGTAGGATCGTGTTGAGTGCTAGGGACCCAAATTGATCCTCAATTGATCCAGAGTTAATCCTCAAATTTTATAAAGGGTCGGCAACGAACATGGGACTCCTTTGGAGTTACGAGCGTCTATGAGCTGCGGTGTCCAACCATCAGGTGGACCGTACGCTTGTTTGTCACCGAGGCTGGTTAAAAAAATTCGGGTTCATGTTCTAGTTACTAGCTAACAGTGGTGATTTAACTACATTCTGTTTATGAATAACATACCCAGTTGCAAAGAACGCAAATAAAGGAGTTTCTGCGTAGGTAATGTTTCTATTGTACAATTACCTACGGTCTCAAGGGCGTCTGTGAGCGGTTCATGGTTTATGGACGAGGGCGGTAATTATATAAAAACGTGTTTTGCGTACCAGAATAGAAGGTATATAGGAAAGCGACAAGTTGTGGTGACTTAGTGACTTCTTTCTCTTCTTCTTTGTGAAAGATAGATACATCGTTGACCGAGTGAAACGAAGGTTCGACAAAAATGCTTTCGTATGTGATTCCGTTTGTTCTCCTCTACAGGTCGTATTTATCAACAGTTTCTCGCGAATATTTGTCAGGGTCTTGGATGTTTTCTATGTATTTAAGTATCTATTTCTATATAATTAGTATGTGTATCGTCGCTTAGCATTAGTAACTATAATACAAGCTTTACTTACAATAAACTAATACCTACTATCTACAAAGTCCTACGATATGAACTAGCACACAGTAAAAAGAATCCAAAAACATTAATCGTGCAAATATTGGCGGCCCGTCCGCACTCGGGTGACCACGCGGCCGTCGGGACAAAGGCCAATTACGCCGAACGCCGATCGGCGTCGATCAAACGGCGCTAAAAAATGGCCGTCACCGGCCCAGTGACCGGTGAAAGGGCTGGTAGAATGGCGTTAGGGTTCCGTGGTTAGGTTGGGTTTCAGGATTAATAAAGTGTTACTTGTTATTTTTACGATACTTGTTACGTGTACATACATTTTGAGAAACATACACTTTGTGCAATGTCTATGGGAGTTGGGAGTCACATAGTTCACTAACTTGTGGGGCTATTCGAACAATCGTCTTGAATTGGTTTTGGTCTATATTTCCTTTGTGAAAACGTCCTAATGAGGTTTTAATCGAAAATATAATTTCATTTAAAACATTTTTTTTTTTAGTTTTCTGTCGGTATGTTATCGATATTAACTTGTAAGTCTGTTACATTACAATCCCGGAAAGTTTACTGCTCCCAAAAACAGTAAACTTTTCGGGATTGTTGTAAGATATGCATATCATTGTGATTACTAAGTACATTGGATGATTATATTTTGTTCTAAAAACAGTGTTTTTTCTTTCTTTCAGGTAATGTGATCAATCAACATACAAATCTGCAACAACCATGCATATTATCGACAACTTAAATATAGTAAGTAACTATTAAAATAGTATTTAATTTCGAACCTACATCAGTAATCAGGCAGTGCCTATACTGACTATATTACGAGTATTTAAATAATCTTCGTTCATCTAATAACCAATTTCGCAAACTAGCTGTAATTCAAAGAAATATGACTTTTACGTTACAAAAATCAATACAGATCGCTAATAATTATGAACTGTACCATAACTCGCCATTTGTCGATGAGCACTTCCAATCACACTCACAATGCGCGTATCTCATTACTAATGATTGTGCCCGCCATCTGTCGATCGATCGGGAATAGGGGCCTCCGGCAAATGAATAGAATCAATATATTTTAGTTATTTGAAAATGGAAGTGATTTACGAATGAGTTTGAACGTTAGAAATTTGAAGTTTAATTGGACTAGTTGCAGTGGAGTCAACAAAAAGTCACATTCCGTTTTTAAACGGAAATTTAGTCATGAGTATTATTCACGTAAAAGGTAGAATTAACTGTTTTTAATTACGTTAATGTGTTTAATTTACATTAACATTTGTTTACATTACTATTTATTAAAATTAATGATAATAACCTGTGATTCCAATGATTATATTGAAGTACGTAAAATTTTGTAACATTGTAATTTCTTTCAGTTTTTGATATTACATCCTAATTATCCATTAATAATCTAGTTTTTCGCTTCCATCTAGCAGTTGAACAATTTTTAACACACTTGTCGCAGTTTCTCCGCGACCTAAACTCAAACAATCTATAGAAGAAATTGCTCTTTAGCGATAAGACTTGTTTACCCCTACTTTTATATTCTTACTGCGAAGGTATACAGATATTGTATTGTTTTTAGTACATAACTACATATATATATTGTTTACCTACTTTGCCTAACCATTAAAGCAATATGATTAATTCTCAAATGCATTACGAATACAGCAACAGATTTAAGCCCCGTAGCAGGCATTGTTTGCGCAACTCTAGCAGAACCTAGCACAACCGCAACAATAGGATATAAAAGTTATAGAGCCACCAGGCGGCGTGCACTTTAATATATTATTCTAACCCACTTAAGTTAAAACGACTTAAGTCCCAAGAAGTTTCTTATGAAGATTCGCCTTGTCGAATAAAATGCTAGTATTGGAGTCAGGTAACATGTTTATAGCTGGATTTGCTAGAAAGAACGGTTCTATATGAATTATATGATTATTAGGAACGGTATTTTGCTAACTTAGTTTCCATATAAATCCATTCAACGCAATGCGTTTGACGCAACGTTCCTATTTATATGGAACGCATGCGTTTGACGCATAAAACAACTGAGCGCCTTAAGATTCGAGTTTTTAAGACATTGTAGTGTATCAAAGTAGATAAAAAGAGGAAACGGGTAACGTACTCAACGGATGGTTTTCCCTTGGAGTAATAGGTATCAAATATTACGCTCAATCAATACCTAAATTATAGGTATTTATGTGACATTACACATTAGATATTACCAAAGTATTGTTCAATGTAGATAATATTTTACTACAAATTTTACATGCAGAAGACATGAATAGGTACCTATGTAATATCTCCAAATTGACAACATTTCATATTTTTAACTACTTTATTTCATGAACTAGTTAGAAAATAGGTAAACATTTAAGCCACCCGTATTTTTTCTTTTTCAATTTCATTATTTCATACAAAAAAAACACGTTGAAAAGTAGGTCATTCCAAAAGGGCGTAAGTAAAATATGACGTCATCTTCCCAACTAGAATCCAGAGCCACTTCAGAGCAGCGATTGTCTGTACTCTGTACTAAGGTCTCCCTGAATACAGCGAGGAAGATGACGTCAACTTTCGGTTTACAGTAATTTGCGGTTTTTTCCAAAATTAACGGAGAAAAAATCTAAAAAAATGTTTTTTGTGTACTTCACACGTTTTTACCGAAATGGTTTTCGAATAAGACTTTTGGAAATTATGAAATACTGGCAATTGGTATGACAGTAAAACTAAGCGAAATAACGCCCTTGGTACCTATTCAATATTCAAACTAAATCACACCGTGGCAGTTTTCTTGTTTTAACTACGCAACTACGCATGCTACATGTATACTATATTTTTCTTTAATAAACTACGTACACGCTACGGACAATGCGATTATTTCACCCGACTATCTGGCACGTAACCGGGCGTTCCCGGTCATAACCGGACGCGGCCGGTCACACCCGCTTGTACCCGGTTATAGGCAGTAAATCTCCGCGCCAATATCGGCCGAGCCGCGCCGTGCTAGTTAATTGAGCCCAACTTTTACGTTGTATGGGTCTTATAGTTTTTCTATTTGGATGTGTGATTCTATAGATTCATTTTTGTTCACAAACATTCGCGAAAACGTTCAAATATGGTTAAGATTTTAGATTTTTTTCAATCGTGTGTAGGTACTTAATTACTTATTATTGTTATTAAAGCGAAAACGTTATAGTTTCACCAATATGCTAACACGTATATCGTTCCTCGTAATCGTAAAAAAAAACTAAAGCATCTACTGCTTGCCCCACAACGAAAAAAAGAGGAACTAAGCATTGAAGTACTGTAATGTAATACGTTTTTAACATTTTTATTAATTTCGATCTCGACTCTGAAGGTGCTTAATTTTAATATACAAATGCCGTCATCAAGAAACCGCCATTTTATTTACCTACCTGTAATAATTTTATATTGTAAGTGCACAAAGAATTTACGAGAAAAGTTTACGTCAAATTGTGACGTGCCCGTTATATATCACCTAGCCCACCTCCGAAACATGCCCATAAATATGTAAAACAACAACACATCATATATTTAAATAATATTCATGCTCACAATAACATAGTGCCGACAGGGAAAAAGAGATGAGTCCCCAAAAGGCCGTGCGTGTTGTCACTGTACTTTATCGACTAAGCTGAAACAAAACGCGGGATAAATGTACTTCCTTTATGCAGTAGGGTGACAATGCGTACGCAAATATAGGACAAATGCAGCCCGGGTTTTGTGGGACATAGTTTATTCTGTACATTTCTGCGTTGGTTTTCGCATTTTTGGACTGTATTTTCAGAATGTTAGTTGTTTTGTCCGCATTATCCATCGCGGGATGGAGAAACAAAGCTAGCATTTTTCATGAATGGGTAGGATTTGAATAATTTAAGTGCTAGAATGTGTTTTTAGTTAAAACATTAATTAAATACCTAGTTAGTATTCAAGATAGAATGATTGCCTTTAATATTTGTTACTTTCTAACCAGTGAAATTCAACATCATAAAATCACCGTCATTTTAAAGTAGGTACTTGTTTATTTAAGTCGTATACTACACTACACACACACACGCACGCACGCACGCACGCACGCACGCACGCACGCACGCACGCACGCACGCGCACGCTGCTTAAGGCTAGTTTTCCACTAGAGCTTTGCTATGCTATGTTTCCATACATTTGACACGTAGCTCGAGCTGGAGCTAGTGGAGCTGTGTGTCAAATGTATGGAAACATAGCATAGCATAGTTCTAGTGGAAAACCAGCCTGTATAAGTGTGTAAGTGTCGATTGAAAACATTACCACATACTAGTTAAATAAACACGTGAACTTATAATTATAAATGTACTCGTCCAATAACAAAGAGAGTATTAAGATAAACAAGAATGAACCGGTTTCAAGGAAGGAATAAATATAGCACCAAAAAGTGTACCTATCTAAGAATTTACGCGCGCTCACCTCGGAATTCTTAGATACTGGGAACGTCGAGCTTAGTCTACGCTATATTCTTATATTTTATAGTCTAGAGGGAAATGTATAAAACGAGTACATATTTATCTAATAGACTGGGTGGTACAAAGGTCGGCAGAGAACACAATTTTCTACGTTTTGGCATCAAAAGTCTAAACGTGCACAAGTTTTTTTACTGAAATCGCCAGCATCCTCGGTACAAAGCCGCAAGGGCCTGATTTAGATTTAAGTTAGCTTTAATATTAGTTAAGTTATTGTTATATTCTTGTAAATAAATGTTTATTATTACCTATATTTACAATTTGTACATTCTACACTGAGTGAAAAAAAATACTAATTATTAGTAAGTTTTAGTGAATCCCAGGACAAGAAGATAGTATAAATACTGACGGTTACAGACCAGTTTTTGATAAAAGTAGTTATTTACTAATACCAAAAAATTTGTCCTTGTAACTACTAAACTGTTTTGTAACCGTTAGTATATAATCTCCATGTCTTGGGATTCACTAAAACTTACTAATAATTAGTATTTTTTTCGCTCAGTTTAAGTCTACCTAGTAACGTGGAGAGAGATAGGTCCTAAATCCTCTAATTCTTAACTATTCGTGGGAACCAGATAATACACTAAGATTTTAGAATATTTGTTTCTCACAAACTTGCTAAGATGAACCGGCTTAACTTAGAAGTTATTTTATGTCTGGCTGCTTATAATAACTGATCCTGCAATGTGGATCGTCGGATAAAGATGATAAAGTCAGTATTTGAACGGGTGATTTTGGTCCAAGACGGCCATAACAAACGATCTCAAGTAGGTAGAACTACCTGGATAGAATTACTAAGCGGCAAGTCAACAAAACCCTGGGTATTTTTCCTTGTCATTCTTTACCTGATTTGATTGAACATAATAGCCGATTATTTTTTGGGTGTTTTAGAATGTTGATAGTATTCTGAGGCTGAATATTTTGAATTCTGGGTTAAGTTTCAGATCGATACTGCGGATGCGGTGTACAATGCATATCTACGGACCTACTTTGTTACAGATTTTTTCTTCTGAAAAAATAATTAAACTAAAAAGATTTAATTGTACAATTGTACTTACTAAGATAAAATTAAAACATTCGGTTATTGTATTTTCTTTTAACAGGCGCCAAAATATCCAGTTTTTTTACTAGTCTATTAAAAACATACACTGTCCCTTGTCACGGATGTATACCACATATAAGAAATACCAGGATTCTATTGACCTTAACTCGTCAACTATCCCATCAATTAAATCCACATTTGCTGACGGGACATAACTTATGTCCAGATTGGCCATGATTTATGTCTTGTCTAATTTAAGTTTTAGTAATACAAATACATGTATATAGAATAGGAGCAAACAAATTGTACTTCGCGACTAATAATAGTAACTTCACTGTTAATTAATGCATGTTGTGTCCTTCTGTAATTAATAAGATACTTAGCCTATATTTGTGCATTAAGACTATAGTTTTGTAGTAGTATTCTTGTTGTTGAAGGTCCTAATAAATAAAATAAAATAAAAGATAGAATTTTCATAAAATCTTACTCATAACATAACACACAGCACACAGCATTATTGTATCGTGCTGCCCATGAGCAGAGCCAAAAGAGACTAAAAATACAGCGAGGTTTTCCCGACCTATAAAAACTCTTTTCAAACAAACAGCTGACAGTCTACATAATAAAACACCCTCTGTCCCATCCACTTGGAATCTCCACCTTATGATTTTAACTAATAGGTTGTTTTTGATTTTTATTGGACACTATAAGGAACGAGCTTTTGGATACCTTACAAAATTAAATGTCTTGAAATCAAATTATGTTTAAAGTATTGACAATTCCAAAAATGTTATTAAGGAATGCGATGCTTTTATTAAAATTTTAGATGTAACAGCGACATATTTTTTTTGTATTATTTAGTAGAATTTAAATGTCAAAAACAGTTTTTTGATTTGAAATTTGTCGATTTGGATGCATGTGTATGATTTACTCCGATTTAAAAATGTCAAGATACGCGTCAATTAAAGTAAAAAAAAACACTAAAGCGATATTCATAGTATTCATCCTCCATTCTTCGCAGACAATACAAATTGATTTTGCGTTTCCGCTATGTCTAGTTTTAATATTAAAATAGGGTTAATAACATAATCTATTTTGACAAATTAAGCACGCAATTAAGCATATAAAGCACGAATAATACTAGATTTTTGTAATGTAATATCGTTATTCACGAAATGATTGGATATTTTATAGCATAATAACAATTTGGTAACAAAGTGAAACTGCCGACGTTGAAATAATCCGAATTTGAATACGTTTTTGGGTTTATTGAACTGTATTAATAAAATACATATATAAATATAGGTACTAGCATCATATTAGAATACATTTGAATAGGTAATAAACGTTTCGGAATGAAATAAAAAATACATACCAAAAATGAGCTGACATTAGAAAATGACACTTGATTAGACTTTATTTCATAATATTATTTTATCTACACACATATCATAAATCCTCTAATATGCGTTCGGAAACCGTAGAAAATGACTCTCATTTCAACATTCAATGAATTTATGGCAATATTCTTATCTGTGGCTAAGGCTACAGCAGTAATATAATTTTCATTTTAAAATATTAGACGTCAAACAAAACTGTCAAAATTTAAATGTCAAAGTTGACATGTCCCTATTCTAGTATCACTGAAAATTCAAATTCAGTCGATGCGAAATGTCAGCTCGATGTTTTTTTAGTATATATCGCACGAAATTTGAGCTAGAACGACATGATCACATCAGAATAGGGACTCTTTACTTTTTAAAATAACATTAAGGTATCGGTTGCCAGTTCTGATTTTGATATTTCCGCAACCGTGCAAAAAAGGTTGTATTAACACAATTATTGTATTTATTTACTACGGTTTCTGAACCCATCTTAGAGTAGTTATAATATGTGTGTAGATAAGGTAATGTATGCAACTGTACATAATTAGGCATTAAAACACTCGTGTTTTAATGCCCCTCATTATGTACCAGTTGCATAAACTACTATTGTAGCATAAATGATGACAATGTAGCTTGAGCTTAGTATATGAACAACAAACTAAACCGGATTAAACAGATTAAGGTCTAGTATTCCTCTAGGTTGAAAGGTCAAATGACACTCACTCTCGTAAGTAAAACTAGTGCTTACTCCAAATCTTAGATTTAGGTCCCAAAGCCCCGGGCTACCTCAAGATACAACAGGGGAAACCTCAATGAAGATGTTCTTTATAATTCGTGGTTTATACTACGCGTTATATTAGTGGCAATGGCAAACAAGCGTACGGGCCGCCTGATGGTAAGCCGTCACCGTAGCCTATGGACGCCTGCAGCTCCAGAGTGTCACATGCGCGTTGCCCACCCCTTTTAAATACACACTTTTCTTGAATAAACTCATACCTCTACTATGGCTAGAATTCGTGGTAGATCTTGTTCTGATTATAAAACACTTCGTGACAACACCTGCCTTTTGCAAACGTTGTCAAAGGACCTTGAATCAAATGGCGCGCATTAGCTTTGCAAATTCACTGATTGTAAGTCAATTGATTGTAATGCATCCATAAATGCATACATTTCAATACTTAGCTCGGCCGGGCTCTTTGAAGATGAGATTATAGTTATCTGTTAGTTTCCTGTTATTTTATATTAGGTGCATGTTTTTTTCAGAATTAGAACAATGGAGTTTTGCACCTATAATTAATAATTACAATGCAAGCTCACCTATGAGTACCATTTAGTATTTCATAGATTGAGAAATGTACAAAAAGTTCGCTTTTTATAGCTCCAGTTCGCAAGTACGACATAGCCTCGTGAAGTCCCGTGTAGGTAATATTTATAGGTACTAAATAAAAATATATTTTAACTACATGTAATTAAGGTTGTGATTATCTTGAAATATTTTGAAGGTCAGGCTCAGGAGGATAGAGGAAGATAAAGATTGTAGGCTCGACTTCAATTTCAGAAAATCTTATTAGAGAATCATTAGTTTACAGGGATATGCAAAAAGGTGGTATCTTATTTTGAGTGATATTTTTTTACCAAGTGGATTACCGATTGAATTGTAATAAAGTCTGGTTATTTATTTCAAGAAGTATTTATGTAGGATCTTCAACATAAATAAACAGCAAGTTAGGTAAATAAAGCATCATATTATTATGTAACGAAACAATAAAACTACGAGAATAGGTATTTTCTTGCAGAACAAGCTTGTCCCACATGCACACAATGCATGCATTATCGGCGTTTTATCGTCGCCTTCCAGTCCTAGTGCAGTAAGCGGAGGATTACCAACAGGTTTGCGTTCGCGTGCATTGCCCATACGTTGTTAAAAGGGCTGTTAATGTATTGGTAATGTACATTTGACTTGAGATTATTTTGTGTGTGAGTAATATTTGTGTGCGACTTGTTTTATGTATGTAATATGGGCTAAGCCTGAAATAAACGATTAATAATAATATGTACTGTAAGTTAGTGATTTTCTATATGCAGAATATGTTGTACTTACCTCCGAAACGATACAACGTAGAATATTCGTTCTCCTTTGCAGATCGCATTTCTCAATCGATTGCGGTGAAATTTTGTGATCAAGAAAAAAATAACGAGAACCGGTTAAGAATTGCGACCTGTAGAGGAGAACAGCCGGAAATCCGGTCATTTTTGCCCACACTGAAACAGAGAATTCCATCGCTTCGCTCACTCGCCTAACTAGGAAGTGCTTACATACATACATACATACTAGGTAAAAGCGTAACAAATGTAACAATATCACCTCAATTCTCTGAAATCTAATTTTGTTTGATATTTTTGTAAGGACACTGAATCAGTCACTGATGTTTCGCAACAAATTCTCCTTGTTTGCGATCCGTTATCACCGGTTATCGTCGGTTATCGGTCTTTTACCTATAGCCGGGCGATACGGTTCGAAACGGTCAACTAGTATGATAAATGATAAGAAAAAAAGTACGAAATAATGACATCATTTGATATTTAACATTGGCTCTCCGTTTAAGGAAAACATCTTGAAAAAAAAACTGTCTAAAGAATCCAAATGGTGCAGTTTTCCCTCTGGGTTGGGTTTGAAGGTCCAGTGGCAGTCTCATACGTTACACTAGTATCTACGTCTAATCTTGAGACTAGGTTCTAAAACACAACCCGGCACCACACACAAGCACACAAACATAAAGTTTGGAGCACAAGCACGAAAACGATAGTAAGGCGATGATGAGAAAATCTTGTAACAATAGCCTTTTTAATGAACTCAATAAAACAGTTGACAATCTGACACATCAATAACTAAGGGGAAATGGAAAGAAACTGACGAATAAATATTATAACGATCAACCATACAATTCTACCGACAATAATGACATGTTAATGACTAAACTGACAATTAAGGAGCAAGCTAAGTTTTGAGTAGTGCAGTAAGAAAACGAGCAAATAAAAAAGACTATGATTGGTACATGATATAGTAACACATGTAAATGAATTGTCAACTTTAAGGATTGATGGATTCCTAGTTTTAGTTGATATTCTTCCTTCCATTTTTATATTACCACGGTGGCAAACAAAACTATGTCCTGCCTGATTGTATACAGACACGATCTCCTATGGACTTGCATTGCATTGCAATGGTCTTTAAAAAATATTTTTTACCCTTAACTAACGATCCTAAGACAAAATTTAGAAATACTGAGTGACTTCCAAATTTCGCTGTTAGTAGGTACATCAAATCCCAAATTTCCCATACAAAGCACCTCTATTAAGCAGTCCCAAATAAAAAGGTCTTCGCGTTATCGTCTCTTACTTCTACTTTGTATTCTTTACGTCATTTAGTCACTGAGAAACGTCCTGTGTTACTCGTTGTATGCCTTTCTTTATCTAATGTCGATAACGCTTTGAAAGTGCCGCCGACGGGGAACGAATAGTTTTTTATTCCAACCACATTGTGAGAAAGCTTTAGGGTTACTTGTACTATTTTCGTCGCTAGGGAGAAAAGTCGTTATTGCACTTAGTTTACCGGATCACAGTTTTTTCTGTTGTGGAATACACATCAAAAGAATGATTTCGTCTTTCAATAAACGTCAGGTACACGGGAGAAGTGCCACATTGTTTTGACATATTGTGAATTGTGACGTGTACCGAAAAGGTTAATATTATTTACTAGCTATCATGAATATGAACTGTTATGTAATTTTTAAATCAAAGTAAAGTTTAGCGGATGCATCCGCTTGACATAATTTAAATTATGATATGTGTCTTACAAACATAATGTTGTTTGTATGTTGTAACTATACCTAGAGATTTTCCTAGCACGAACGACGTTTTGTTAGTGTTTGACAAAATAAAAACATCGACAATCCTGCTATCGATAAGTACCACTTCAACGTCATAGAGGAAATGCATCATTATATAGTTTTTAAGAAAATATTCACAATGTCCTAGAACTCATTGAAGTACTTAATAAGAAAATAGCGAAATTATTTAATTAAGGAAATAATTACATCTAGGTTCGTGACATTGATATGTCATATTGTTCATAAAATACTGTGGTGCGTTGTTAGAAAATAAATTAATAAGAATAACAAAACTATAAATTCATAATTTTATTTTGATGACGTTGTTACTTATCGATGACAGGATAGTCGATGTTTTTATTTTGTCAAGCACTAACAAAACGCCGTTCGTGCTAGAAAAATCTCTAGGTATAGTTGTAACTAATACTATAATTACGGCGAGTAAAATATTGTGGCGTTATCTAGTTAGATACCCCCATATTCGGCGTTTACAGTTAGGTACAAAACCCAGTTGGGTTTTGTACCTAACTGTAAACGCCGAATATGGGGTAGGCGGCGCAAAGCTCTGCATAGATGGCGCCACTAGAGTTTGTCACATCTCGATTGATGCACATTTAACTTTAAAAAATATTGTACGTTTAAAATACCGTTATAAATAATAATAAGTATTAAACTTTGTATCTTAGACCGAGACACTGTCGGTTAATGTTTCAAAGCCATTTAAATACAAAAGGTTTTGTTTAGACAGGAGCGTGTAAGTTATATTTTCGTAAACATATACTCGTCCGCCACCTAGTGGCCAAGTTTGCAGCCGCCTACCCCATTGTATAAAAATGTCATTTTGATATAATTGAAATCTATCCTCATTTCGCAATTTTTCTTCAAAGCATTCAAGCATAAATTAATATAATTTTAACTTTCTACTCATGCGAATAAGTTAAAAATCTTTTTCTGAACTAATCCTAAATTAGGTTTTTTAGTTTCTGTATAAATAAAGTAAAACTAATCAAGACTGGAACATAAAGAAATAAAACCCCTTTGTCAAAGGAACTGCCTTTGAGTTAGCGAAACTAGCAATTTCGTTGGTTTTTCTATTTAGTGAATTAAATGAACAAAAAATTGTAAAGGTTGTCTTGAAATTGCATTTTATTGAGTAGGTACGGTATTTTACTCTGTACTGAAATCAGCATCATGGAACGTTTAAACGTTCGGTTCGGTCGGTACTAATTTCATACCAACTGAAGTCACAATTTAGAAACTGAGCGTAGGTATACAAAACCTACCCTTACAGCATGAGTACTGTAGCTCTAGTATAAGTTTTTTCGAAACATTAACTAATTCGAACGCGTTTGCGTTTTGTCTCAAAATGTATGAAAGTGGTATGAAAACGTGAACAGCGCCTCTGGTGCTCACTAGTGGAAACTAAAACAGCGAGTATCATTTGTTGCTAACCGATGAACGCGCGTATTTCAAACTCGGTGAGAGCGTTTTCAATTTTCATACATTTTGAGACAAAACGCAAACGCGTTCGAATTAGTTAATGTTTCGAAAAAACTTATACTATGTAGAGCTACTGGAGCTTTATTCGTAACTTTGTCAAACGTTGTTTTTTAAATGATCAATGTGACAAAGGTTTGAATGAATGATGTGTTTATTCACATAAAACA
The DNA here is from genome assembly GCA_951800055.1 of Cenopis cana. NCBI lineage: Eukaryota > Metazoa > Arthropoda > Insecta > Lepidoptera > Tortricidae > Cenopis > Cenopis cana. The sequence continues at coordinate 19,412,800 of OX637477.1, read as the reverse complement.
TATGGTGGTACAATGTGACATAAGGTTTTTTTGTCGAATAATAGGAATCCATACACTAAAGTATCGTAGTCTAAGGTTTTTAAAGTTTTAAGAGCTTTGTGTCGAGGTTTCCATTAGAGTTTTTGTTTTTCAAATACAAATCATATTTATTGCTTGTTGCACAGGTGTTAAACATAGTTTTTTATGCACAGTAGCAATAGCAATAGTGTTGTTGGCTAATAATACCCGATGGCCCGCAAACCAAGCTTACGACTGGGCTTTCACCGTCGGCCGCACCTTTGCCCCTATAGCATAGATGCTGGCCAAGAACAATCCCAATTTTAATTTAAAAAAATGTCGGGGTCCGTTTTGGCAAAATCATAAAATTTGGTGTAAAAAAACATGTTACAAAAGCGACTTCCACCCCCCTTTATTTTGGTATTTATATTTAGTAAGTTTTATGAACAACGTAATGGTAAAAGCTAGAGCTCGCGGCACGTGCGACCAAATTGGAATGTACCGCGCTTGTCCCGAATCGACCCTGTAACTCAATGCAGCCGGAACAGCGTGTACCATAGCGTTTAGCGTGGACATGCCAAGTCGTTATGGCAACTTATTGCCGCGTCGTTCCTTTTCATTTTTAGTTTTACGAGCTGCTGCTGCTGTTGTGCGCTGATTCAGCGTTATAAGTTGATATAGAGATATGGCCGTTTGTGCACTTTATCTGTGTTCTAGCTGGCGCTTGACTTGTTTTTTTAAAAACTACGGCAGTGGCAAAGAATCATATACGGTCTTTTGTTGTCATATCTTTTTCCTCATTCATAAAATTAGATAAAGCCACGGAAAATGTAGACTGTAGTTGCTGCTAGTTTGGTAATGTAAGTTAATACTGACCTCGTGTTCTGCCGAGCCCCTCTACAACTAAAAGACTAAACTACAAAAAAAGACTACGACTAAATTAAACTAAAAGCTAAGACTAATCGACTCACCTGGTGCTGGTTCTGTAAATGTTAAGGGACCCTTCACCCCCGATGATTCAACTTATTGAGTTTCACTTCTTAATTATGTATTTAGTTTATTTAGCTACAATGGTATTAATATAGCTGTTTTTCACTGTGTTTTTCATATTTGAGCATTTTCGTGGGCAGCTTACGTCACGAAGAACTGATTAAAGGCCGGTGCACATTGGTTGCGTGCGCAGCAACGTGCACGTATACGTGCGCGTTGTAAAGTATGAATCTCCATAGATAGACGCGCACGCACGCACACGTCACGCAAGCGATGTGACATCTACTATGGAGATTCATACTTTACAACGCGCACGTCTACGTGCACGTTGAGGCTTACGTGCTGCGCACGCAACCAATGTCCCCCTTAAGCTTAAAGCTACCTATAGTATTGTCTCAACTTTCCAACTTATTTCTAATAGAACTTGCTTGAAAAGGCCGTTCCAGTTCAATTATAAACTGCGAACCGCCTACAAACGTTGCTAGTGCCAAAAAGCCCTAAACGTAAACGTTTCTTCAGTTACATGCGTCGTTTTGTCCCGGGATAATGCAGCCGTTTGTGATGATTGCAAGGTGGGGAACAATGGATGCTTACGCTTTTATAGGCCTGCTTGATTAAGTGTACCTATTGAGTGCGTTGGTATAACTTCAAATCCGTGGAATGGGAACAGACTTAACGAGAGGATAAGCATTCTGGGGGGCTAGCATAACATGCATCTCGTCTCTACTCGCGCGCGAGATAGGCTACCTGTCACTGTCTGATTAATACTGTCAAAAAGTGACAGGTAGCTTATCTCGCGCGCGAGTAGATACGGAATGCATGTTGTGCTAGAGGGGCTGATTTAACTCAATTTAAGTTGTCTTTTCGTTTAATCCCAATAAGGTTTCAGTTTCTCCTCGCTTGCGTAAAAACTAGTGCCTACGCCAAATCTTGGGATTAGGTAGCGGACCCCAGGCATCCTTCAGGATCCTTCTGTACCTACTGGAATAACGCGAGGACGAAGATGGTGATAAGAGGTAGCTTTTAGTTTGTAGTCTTTTATTGCAATCTCCTTTCTCAGTTTAAATTCTTATAACGATTTTTAAGTACAAGGAAACCTCACGTGTATTTTTTTACTGCACCTACAATACCGAGAAATTATATCTATTCATTTAACGTTTGCATAACGCATATACCTACTCAACTAATATACTTCATTTAGGTACTTAAAAAATTTCATAGGTGGTGATAAATTCAAAAAATACACGTGTTTCGTGGGGGGAGGGGGGGGGCGTCTAGAACCTCACCAAAGATCACCAAGGGTGGTAGAGGGGTCTAAAATAGGCCTAAAACCTCGCGTTATTTCTGGATAAAAACATGCCATAGTTAGTAGCCACATTCTGTAGTACGTAGCGACAGAAAACATTGTAATACACGTCACAAAAGATTAAAATTCGCAGGTGAACTTATTTTAGGTTGAAAAAAGTCAAAAGCATTTATTGTTTGGGAGAACCATTGATCAATAAATAAAATATTGCTCTAATGCGCAATAATAACTGCTGCATATTGACCGTGGTTTGATTCTGTAATTATTTATCGTCTGTCTAGTGTGGTTACCGTTATAGGTACAAGAAACAAGTTCCACCGGCTATAAAATAAACGTAACCATGCTAGACTTCATTTATTTATTATTTACTAACGCCACTTCACCTAGTTACGTCGATATGAATAATATAATAGACATGATTAATATCCCCAGTAGCTGCGCGTGGGCAGACTTATTCATTCCATCGGGACACTCTAAAGAGATGAATAATCGATTTATATACAGGGCAGTAATCTAATTATACTGGAATGGTGGCTTCGGGTTAGATTTGGATTTGAACAAAACTTGTAATTATGTCTTTAATTGTAATTAGAACTACGCGGTAATCACGTAACGCTTTCGACCTAACGGTCGATAGATTTAAATGTCAAATCCCATACTAAAACTGACATTAAATACGTACCAACGGTAGTACATATCGTTACGTGATTACCCCGCTGTTCGGCATGATGCCAACGGCCACTTTCTACCATGGCACCGCTCGCCGTCGGCAGGGCATTCATCCTCACACCTTAGAACCTGAATGGTCGCGTACGGTACGGTTTCAGAGGATATTCCTCCCTCGGACCCTCCGGTTGTGAGGATTTCCCGAGGGACTACTTACGATATGGGGCTCTTCAAGAAAAGAGTGCATACCATTTTAAAGGGTCGGCAATGCGCATGTGACACCCCTGGAGTTGCGAGCGTCCAAAGGGCTGCGGCGCCAGCTTACCATCAGGCGGGCCGCACGCTTGTTTGCCACCGACGTGGTATTAAAAAAACTGGCCAAGTGTGAGTCGGACTCGCGCACAAAGGGTTCCGTACCATTATCTATAATTAAAACGGCAAAAAAATCATGTTTATTGTATCGGAGCCCCCTTAAATATTTATTTTATTCTGTTTTTTAGTATTTGTTGTTATAGCGGCAATAGAAATACATCATCTGTGAAAATTTTAATTGTCTTAACTATCACGGTTCATGAGAACCAGCCTGGTGACAGACGGACGGACGGACGGACGGACAGCGGAGTATGTATGTAAGCACTAAAACAGGTTCATCATCATCCTCCTAGCGTTATCCCAGTACAGTTGCATCCTGAAGGATGCCTGGGGTCCGCTACCTAATCCCAAGATTTGGCGTAGGCACTAGTTTTTACGAAAGCGACTGCCATCTGACCTTCCAACCCTGAGGGGAAACTAGACCTTATTGGGATTAGGCTTTGTCAAGTGAGTGGGCAACTTGACTGTTAGAAGTTCTCAAGCCGCCCGAAGGCCTCCAACTTGGCTTAACGACTGCTGCCATAGACAGCAACCGGGATCAACGGCTTAACGTACCTTCCAAAGCACGGGAGCGCTCAGTTAGGAACCACTCAAAGCGGTCACCCATTTAAGTCCTGACCGCTGCCCACGTTGCTTAACCTTAGATACCGCAAGCGGTACGCAGGCGCCGCTGGGCCACGAGCGCTCCTAACACACTCCGTACACAAAACAGGTTAAAACAATATACATGTCACATAAGATTAAAGTACAAAGGCGAACTGAGTAATCGAGAGCGGTGTCTTAGTAATAGAGTCCCGTTTTGCCCTTTCGGTACGGAACCCTAAAAAAGGTTTTCAAAATATTCATCAATTAGCTTTTGCAATGAGTCTTAACACCCGTCTATTGCGTTGCGCGGGAGGCTAAAAAAAATCGACCACTGCCGTCCGGTCTCCAGTAGCTCTAGTATAAGTTTTTTCGAAACATTAACTAATTCGAACGCGTTTGCGTTTTGTCTCAAAATGTATAAAAGTGGTATAAAAACGTGAACAGCGCCTCTGGTGGTCACTAGTGGAAACTAAAACAGCGAGATAACATTTGTTGCTAACCGATAAACGCGCGTATTTCCAACTCGGTGAGAGCGTTTTCATACATTTTGAGACAAAACGCAAACGCGTTCGAATTAGTTAATGTTTCGAAAAAACTTATACTAGAGCTACAGGCTCTCCAGGCCGTCCGGTTTAAAAACTAAACTTTTATATTATCCGATTTATAGGCCAAGCTAAACCTACTAATTAGAGAAACTCGCAGCTCCTCTTACAAAGCAGTTAATTTTATCTTTAGTGCGCGATAAATTTAACGCATTATCGACAAAGCGATACTTTTATCACATCTTTACTTAAATGGCCATTTGTTTAGGAATTTAGTGGATATTTATCGGGAAAATATACTCGTAATGTGGGTATATCTTTTGGGGATTACGAAATAACCTTAAGAGTATTGCGTATAAGTTGATAAAATCGATTTAATGTGTAGGTATCGGTAGTTTTTAATTTCATATACGAGAAAATAATATAACTGAAGTAAGTTTCTCACTATAAAGTTGTTTTTTTTTTTAACAAATACTCGTTTTAGACAAGATCGGTTTTAAGGTTCTGTAGTAAACAAGGAACAATGGTAAAACTATTGTTGCCATGGCGGTAGTAATGAATTTAATAACCCTGCCTTGCAGTCGGGTAAAAAGAAAACTAACACAGCTATTTAGAACTTTTACTGTTAAGAAATGTACTTTGAAAAGCAAACATTTGTACAATTTTCATTGACACCATAGATAATGTTGTTAAATTATATCAAAATTATATCCAAAACTTAGTAAATATAAGTTTGCAATTTTTTAGTCCACATAATGTAACGGGTGGACTACTACGGAACCCTACATTGCGCGTTTGGTTTTTATATTATATTATAACCCCATATTGGTTTTTATATTAAAGTTTTCAATTGTTTTGACGATCATCAAACATTGTGGCAAAATATATTTGAAAAAATGTATATCAAGCACTAAGTTCACATTTCATCCACATTAAATAAAAGCATCATTAACAGCGTATCATCATTAAAAGCATCAATAAAAGCCTGTTGTACTAAAAATGAAGTATAAAGCCTATTTCTAGTCCTGCTCAAAACGCCCTATGTCAGTACAAAAATGTCGAGTGTTACGTCCTTGTGCGAAAATGTTTCGAATATTATTCTGTACGCGCGTCACGCACAGCTCCTAACGACGTTTACCGAATAACCTGCAAGTTATCTGAAAGAGTTGCTCGCTCATCAATTATTAATTCTCTACCAACATCTCTTGATTGTGAGGTATAGGTGTAATTTATGCTTAAAGTGCGTAGTACATTCGTGGGTTTGTTTTTTGAAAGGATTTTCTCAAATAATATCGAATTTTCTTATATTGCCATCAAGTTAATTATTTTCTTTTTTCAAGTTAGTATTTTCCCAAATTATACTTTTTTTGAGAAATGTCAAGGAGACTGACAGATGATCCTCAAGTCAATAAAGATTTGGCATCGTTCTTGTGATTCTTCTAGAGTCGCAAGTGTCCATAGATACCAGATTAGACTAAGCCAAAAATGTTACTAACCGATATGGACCTGAATCTGAAATAAATGTTTTCATTCATTCATTCATTACAGTCAAGTGCAAAAATATGTATCGATAGAATCCTCTCATACATATGTACCGAAACCTTAATTCACCGACATAAGAGCTATGCACTCATATTTTTGCACTTGACTGTATGATCAGGCAGGCCTGTTTGCCACAATTATCGATTAAAATATGAATTTTTGGCCTAATGGTTATAAATTCCAATACTGTTGTTGCTAAAACTGGATTTATGGACACCATGGGCTCTTTCGTGTGAAAGGGGTTGAAGAGAGGCTTCCGCTTGCAATATTAGTTACAATATAATTCATTATACCATAGGCCCCATGTCTCGCTGTCGTCTAAACGAACCGTTTACAATTAACAGCACACATCGGTTTTTGAAGGCACTATTGGCATAATATTTGACCATTCGTGAATCTTATTGCAACGAGATAAGGACTACTAATGGTCAGTGTCTACAAAATCCATCACAATGTCATTGCGATACCATTTTTCCGCTCTCCTGCCTTCAAACTCATGCAAAACCCGATCCGAACTGAAACCCAACACGTACTCTCGAATCTGCTGTATCATTCACAATCCAACCTTACAAGCTGTCTATTTTGCTACTATCTTGAGCCCCAGAAGCATAATATCTATAAGTAACATAAGGTCGGGCGTAAACTGGTCAAAGGTAGGATTGTAGGGAGATATTCTGAATATTTTGCGGTGAAACTCGATCGCGTCGGTGAACAATGAGATTGAGTTAGGCCGGACAAGGTCTGAGATAGCCTATGCGTCATGTTTTCACTCATTATCATCATCATTAGTGTTGTAAGTATACAAAATTTTATTTTAGCAGCTCACGCACATGTCTCGTAAGCAAGAGAGCTACAGCGATATACACATACAGGACGTATTTTATATGTATACCATAACCGGATTTTTATGTAAGTACGTACGTTCATTTGTTTCTTGCCAATTCTTGCATAGAACTTGAATAGCCAGCTGGTACAACATTACTTTATAGATAAAAAACACAGAATATTGCTTCTGCCTGCTACTTCGTCCGCGTAAATTTCAACTCCCTATTCTATTTCATCCCTTCTGAGGATGCTTTACGGGAAAAAAGTATCCTATGTGCTAATCCAGGCTATAAACTCGTTGTATATCAAGTTTCGTCATAATCCGTTTAGCCGTTTTTGTGTGATTGTACTGAATCAAACCGGACCCGGATTGTACCGGACGACGCAGCGTTGGAAGGCCCCCCACGAAGGTGGGCTGATGATCTGGTTAAGGGGAGGTATCCCCAACGCAAATGTCCCGCTCTAACACGCGTGAGTTTACAATTAACCATCCCGCTCTCTACGCAAGCTCTGCGCACAGTTTTGAAAATATTTAGCTATAGTCATTAAGCCAATCATTTTATCAAAGCAAACCCTGCGAATTTGTCTATAACTATTTACGATCTTTAATTGAGTATAAAAATTAAATGTTAAATATCAGTAATATAGACGTAGTATTTGAAAATATATTCCAAAAAGGGGTAACTTCGCGATATTTTTCTATCGAGTGAAATTCATCAGGTCATGTAACTGACTGCGATTTTGACTAGATAAGATCCTTATGTGACACATATATTTTTTTTAGATTTTAAGACACTATATTCTATGTCTCAGATGGTTTTTAAAAACTCAAAAGTGGTAATACACGGCCTTAAGGTCGCGGAGATCCGCTGGATGCGGACGGCCCATTACCGATCTTTGTGGCGCTCTCTGGGGGAGGCCCATGTCCAGCAGTGGACGTCTTTCAGCTGACTATGATGATGATGATGATGATGACTCAATCAAAAACAAACATCTAATCATCCAAACAACTAAACTTTCGCATTGGTTTACAATATTGAGTCGCAAGTTGGATGTGATACGGTGATGTAACCCTGTCGTTGATACGGTAATGTAGGACGGACAGCAATGGTGTCAGCATCATGTCAAAATGAAATTCCTACAAGTTTTTAATCTTGTTGCCTCGTTTTTAATTTCCATTTATAACGCCTTCTAATACATGTGTTTGCAAATAAATAGGATCGCGGCGCCATAGCGTCGCCTGTCTTGTGTCTAGTATTCATGATGCTTACAAGACTCGTCTATAGATTTAAGAACTACCTAAGTATAAGTCTAACCTACATTTTCTAATAATCCATTAATAAAATCCAAATTTCCTTTAATTGCTTTGATAATTAATAGTCGTAGGTACAGTCAGCATCGAAAGTAGCTACGCATAATATGAAGACGTCAAAACCATTGATACGTATTGTAAAGGAATAAGAGTTTAAAGACTTTTTCACAAGCTTGGTTACTATTGCCGCTAAATAACTACGGTTAGTTGTTGTGAAATATACTTAGCAATTTTTGATTATTGAGTCTTATTATAATTATGGATTGGTTGTTAATTGCATCAGACCTAGTTTCCCACCTGGGAATGCGATATAAATAGAGATGATGAATAGAGATCAATGCTGGTATTAATTTCCGTCTCCGATTCCTTTCAGTTTCCGATCCAAATTCAAAATTCCATTTCAATTCGAATCAATTAGCACGGTCAACCGCCTAACTGAGACTGTTGACCAGGGTAATAATTTTCATAATGAATTGAACTACGTTCATCTCCAATAATGTGTCATTGTTTCAATTATTCTGTTTGCTCAAGGTATTATTCCTATATTTTGAGCTAAAAGCCTTTTTGAAATATAATAATTAAACAGTCATATCAGCCGCGTCGAATATGCGCCGCGTGGCGCGCGCTCGCGCGCAGTGTGAAACGCGAGGCCGTCGCGGTTACACCTCATGATTAAGTCTGTGGTCCGAAACATGTCGAGCGATATTCGACCCACAAATATTTATTTATTTATTTAAATGTAATAAAAACATAACTTACATTCATTGTATATTAGCATTTAACAAAATTGACCACTGGAAAAACGGCTTTTGTTGTAGTGAATGAATGACCCATTTAATATAAATTTCTGCTTATCTATGACCAACTAAGCAATAGGGGCGTGGTGTCACATATCGTAGTAATAAAACAACACTATGTGTCACATTTCATATCGTAGGCGCGAATATACATCGATTATTACTCCATGACAAGGCCAGTATTCACAAAGCTTACCTACGATACTCAACTTAACCAGTAAAACCTTGAACTCCATTTACCCATAATTCATATCACTCTCAGGGCAACTTATACTAGGTAAAATGTTGTGAGTCGAGTAAAGACGGATCTTTAATCGCATTGCGTTAGGCAACTGTTTGTGAGTAAACAATTGAAAGGCGATACGTTGACACATACACACATCTAAGTAACCATTCAAATATCACCCTTAATCACTTGACTTAAGGTCCTGTTAATCGTTTTATTAATGGGTAGTGAGTTATTGCTGCACTTTAATGACAAAGATCTTTTGTTTACAATGTGGTTATAATGGCGGTCTCAAGTTTACTGTGGCTTTCGTAACTGAAGAATGGTTATGGAATTTGATAGAGAATTATTGTAGCCTGACACGGTCATGGCAGTTTTTAAACTCTTATCTTCTCATACTTACATATATCTGTAACTAAAAGTAAAACAACCTTGTTAGTATAAGTATCTCGTAAGAAGGCCACCCTGGTTGAAATTCCTCTTACTCGAACCAAGCGCTTTTCGTCATATTTAACAATGTGCACTGCTAAGGTTTAGAATTCCCTGCCGGCATCTGTATTTCCGAGTTCATATAACCTGGATCTCTAGTAGGTTTCAATATGGATCTCTAGTCTTTAAGACACGAGTGAACAGGCATTTTCTGGTTCCCAAAATTACCTAGATCCGAAAAAAAGTATTAGGAGGTACACTTTAAAGTGAAAATGCCCACATACCGAACGGGTTTTCGAATCAACCACAAAATTAAGTTGGTTTGATTATTTGTATGGCTTAGGGCCACCAAGATGCTTATACTGTGAAAATTTGATTACTGTAGCTCCAACCGTTTGCCTGTATACCTGTGTGACAGACAGGGACCGGAACCGGTAAGCCTAATCAGGGTTTTCGATAGGCTTATTTTAACGGTGGTTTTAAAAACCCTATCGATATTGGTAACCATGTAAAACGGTAACCCTATCGATAGGGTACCGTATCAATCGGGTTAACCCAACAAACCGCTAACCAAAATCAAAACCCTATCAATCCGGTAACCGTATCATTAGGGTTTTTAACCAGTTTTTAACAAATGTAATCTTTACGCACCTTTCAATTAGACTCATTTTTAGATAACCGTGGCTCGCACGGACGATGTGCTCGCCGGCTCGCCGTGGGGCCCGCTCTCAGTACAAACAAACTGGTTTGATCTACCGAAATGCTCCTTATTTTTAATGCAAACAACTTTGTACTTTGAGTCCTTAGGCTTGAATCGTATTTACTTTATCGTGCGTGCAAGTGTAGATTTGTAGCTCACGCTCGGGCGATTGTTTGTTTATTTCACATTTTAACTTTTGCGCCTATATTTTTATCTAACTTTCTGTGCAATGTCAGCAACAACTACCTAATAATCTGAATGTCGGTTTGTCGAACATTAAATATCCAATAAAAAAATGCTACTTTATCAAGATCACAATTGTCGCATTTTGACAGTTCATTCGAACGCTAATGTATTTATTTTAATATTTTGAAACAATCAGTCGTTTTCATAGTACTGATCATAATCTATAATTAAATTTTATTTTGAAATAAACACCAGCCTCCTTGACTGACAATATGTGAACCTTATTGTAACGAGATAAGGTCTACAAACGAATCAACAGTGTAACGTGTTACCTTCTTTTGTTAGTATACTACCTACCTAAACAATAGGCAAAGGTCGCCGGTCGTCGCAAGTGATGACCACCTGTGGATGTACCCAACAATAAGAGAGCTTTCTTTAAAATCTTTTATATTTAAGATTAGCAATTAAGGTGAAAAATGTAATTATTGGATATAATATGAAATAAACAGTATAAATTTTTTTTTTTTTAGTTTTATAAAAAAACTTCATTGACTTTAAGTCGAATAAATTTGTAGGCCAACTGGGGTCGCAACATCAGTATGGGATTTCTAGGAATTTGTTGATAAACACTCGATAAAATCAGTCGCTACATCCAAAATCGGAGTTTCTACCGGAGTCGCTATAGCCAGTGGGAATTTCATATAAAGTATGTTCTAAGTACAAGGGACTTAGGTGTAGAGTTGCTACAACCGAAATGTCGTTACAACCAAGGTCGCTAAAAATGAAATCCACTGTAATTGATTGTCCTCCATGACCTGAGGTAAAAGCAAGTGCGCACGACCATAGAGTTGTTAAATCGCCCAATTCCGGGATTGTAAAAATGTTTTTAATAAATCCGGGATTTTAGTAGTAGGTTAATACACGTATTGCAGTCAGTATATTAATTCCGCATTTTTATGTGTGGGATTTCATTACATTAAGTATTGGGCTGTTAACTACCAAGTTGTTAAAACGTTTATCTATTTAAACCAGCACGGCAAGATACAGACGAGCCGAAAGCTGATAGGACTTGCTGTTTTCCATTGTCTTAGGATTAACGAGATTGCGGCGACAGTTTCAATGGCAAAAATAACCTTTCTTACACTATAAAGACATTTATGCCGATGTTGTTATCTTTTCACAACTTAATACAATAGGTACACAAGTGCCTAAATGTCGTGGTGTTTGTCTTTTTTTTTCCAGGTAAACCTACACACGCACACAATAAAAACAAATAATTACGTTTAGTTCGTTAGTTACTTTACGTAAATCTGCAGGTTCAGTAGCAGTGCACTGCTTGCAGTCTGAAGTGCATTCTCGTAACGTAACCATCTAGTTGAGTACGCGTGACCATAGAAGTGGACTTTGTTATTATTATTGTTTCTGTTATTTTTGTTATTATAGATATAGGTATTTGAATATAGGCGTGTATTTATGGACACTGATTAGTGATTTTGATTGGATTGTGAAGTTAAGTGGGTGTTATAAGAAAGGTGAGTGTGTTACTTTGCATTATTTTTTATACTAATTATAAGTAGAGTTCAAATTTTTGAAAGATAGGGAAGGTTGTCATACAGTTCATAATATACGTAATTGTCGTGTAACAAAAGTATCAATACAATTATAAACAATTAAAATATACATATTTATGCATATGATTGTTCCAAAAATTTGAACTTTACCCAAGTAAGACCAAATCTTTAAGGTAATAATGAAATTGTATTAGTACCCGTTGATTTTATGCCGTTGACGCAGGAATAACGTATTGTCACATACAGGGAGCTATTTTATAATACTACCTACATGTAAATTAACTAATCTACTAGCGCATATTAAAATAAATAAATACTTGATACGTAAAACATAAATCAAACAATTTTTTTTGTATTTTATTTCTATACTTTATTTCATTTTATTAAAAATATTGTTACCCTATCAAGTAATCCACCAAATTGTTCATTTGCTAGAAGACAGTAAATATATATTAATACAGTATTTAGTTTAAAAGTGTATTCAGCCCGGATATGGGCATGAAAATATTATATAATAATACAATAAAAATGGACATTATTTTACGATAATCAGAACTTTAAATATCCTGTTTATTTAATAAATGAAAAATAAAATATAAATAACATTATAAACTTTAAATATTAAATATAGTCGGTTTTTTTTTTAATAAATACGTAAAATAAATTCATGATTAAAAAATCATCACTTAAACAAATATGCAGCGTAGCGTATTCAAGATTTGTATAAAATGTCTTGCATGTCAGGAATTCAAAAACATGTCTTTTGAATGTTGAAATGTTCGATTCTTTAAAAAATAATGTTCGATTAAAAAGTACACAACGACGGTAAAGAAAACTATTATCTAAATTCTAAATAATAACAAAGCTCAAGATTTCTTGATTTCTCTCGCTAAAACTTGTATTTTCATTCACCCATTCATCGCTACGTCCTAATTCGAGCAGTATGTACTAGATATGAGCGCCGCGCCGCCGCGCCGCCGCCGCCGGCGAAAATCCCACGCCGCCGCCGCCGATACAGGGTGATCGGCGCGCCGATCTATGTCTAGCGCGCGTTTCAGATACTGTGTAGCCTATCTTTTACACACTTTTATCATCGATCGGCAAACTAGTTTGGAATTTGATAGCTTACGGTTATATAGGGTTATTTATTTTAGGGTTCAGTACTAAAAATGCATAAAAGGATCCTTAATGAGCGATTCTAGCCGTCTGTTCGTCAGATTGCTAAATATTAAATTTCCGAAACTATTTATGTTATCGATTTGAAATTTGGAATACCTACTGGTAAAATAGCCTATGTGTAGTATTTGTGTTATAATTATCAAAGTAAAATATCACATACTATCGCAATTATTCTTTATTTTATTTTAAATACGTTTGCTTTGCACTTGACCACAAATTACCTGATGGTAAGTGATATTGTGGTCTAGGATGGAATGCGCTTACCTAGAAAAAAACAATTCACTCTCGCCTTGAGGACCATAATAATATAGGTTCAAGGAGAATTACGGTAAGGAGTTCCATAGCTTGGCCGTTTTAATAATAAAAATGAAAGCAAAGCGTTTGGTGCGCGAGTTTTCGGAACTGCCACCGTAAAACGGTGTCGCTTTGAAGGGGCGGGAGGTATTATGTGATTCCTCAGCAGACTCTGCGAAATTTGGTGTGTGTGTGTGGTGTACGCTAGAAGATCCCCAGTGGACCGATTTTGACGAAAGCCGTATTGTCGGTCACTGAGGAGTTCATTGATTCTAGGTATGCCCAAGAGCCTGCTGTTCAGGACACTCTCCATAATCTTGCAGTGAACGAATGTGACCGAAATGGGCCTGTAGTTAGTACGCGACTACTGTGTATTAAATAATCTTCAATGCCGTTGAAATTTGCTTGGCTTAGTGAAGAACTTGCTTGTTTCTTACACGGTACGATGTGTTCGAGGTTCACCAACAGATGGGAATAATGCAGCGCCTAGTGTTTGTGATAAATCCTAGAAGTATATAATATGCGAGTGTGTTTGCGTTAGAAACACCATGTTCCGTAAGCATCCAAGAGTTTATCCAAGAGGCAGAATTGTCATGTTTACATACTGGTATCATAGTTTAGAGCTTTGTCATGTGACTGGACCACCTTGACACGAAGTTTCCCGCAGGTAGCAACAGACTTGCTGTTTTCATTGGCACTTAGATGTTACATACAGCAGAGCGTAATCGACTAGGACGGGATAAAATGGAGAGCATCGATATAAATCAAATAAATAGGCGTGTTTGTCATCCTGACAGTAAAAATGACGTTTACAGGCGTGTCCGGCTCCGGCATCAAATACGTAAAAAAAATCGTATTCAACGCCTATATGTAGGATTTTTGTTTTGAACCTAAGGTTTTTTCAAGGTCACGCCGCCGACGCCGCCGCCGCCGATCAATTTTAATCGGCGCGCCGCCGCCGGCCAATTGCCCATCGGCGCTCATATCTAGTATGTACGGCGCGCTGTCATATATTTGAACTAGCTGTCTCGGAGTCACGACATCGTGTCGTTACTCATTGGCTTACCGGCGCGCAGTATTGTGCGGATGGCGTAATGCATAATTTCTATTTAACCATTTATGTAATTGTTTGAATATAATAAATGTTGTTATTATTGTATATAATTAACACGCTAACTGTACAAAAGCGCGGCCTTCTCTGCAATCTCAAAAACAAAAGATATTCCAGGTAAAAGCCAAGCCCAAAACTAATAATCAGTTTTTTTATTTCATCGCCACATACAATTATTATCTTTATCTGCACGAGCAACACTAATCCTACGGCCTAGGTATCTACAAAAGGGCCGCCTTGGTAGGTAATGACTCTAACGTAAACAAAAGGCAAAACAATAAACAATCGGCAACTCAAAGTTAGCGAACAGTTGCAGGTGTGCCATATCTGTCATCGCCGTCGAGTATATGATACATGAATGGAAAGCACGTGCAATATTTAATGAAACGAAAACAGATAGCTCCCACCCCATGCTGTAATTAAGTATTTAAGTCTATGTAGAACAAATATCATGTTCAGTACGTTTCGCATATCTCGCGACGCACCATTAGTATTTTTAAGTCATAAATAATTACTTAGTACCCATAACATGGCTTTATTTGATCTGGAAGAATTTAGGAGCTGGAAGAGGGAGTACGAGGCTGAAACACAACGAGAAAGTAAGTTAATTTATATGTATAAAGTAGTTATTTATAATATAATTTTCAGTAACATGAAAATATATCATATCATTACAGGAGAACACCGGCGATTAGCCGAAGAAAATAAAGCGACATCGTTGATGAAGGCAAAGGAGATAAACAACAGGAAGTGTAAGCATTCTAGGATTAATTTGTTACCTTTTACCTACGACATTATAAGAAATAAGGAATTAATTCAGTAAGACTAATGGAATTTGTGTTTTCAGATAATCAGTTCGACAAGAGAGAGTTATGGTCCAAAAAAATCAAGGAGCTATTGCAAAACGTTCCCGATGAGAAAGTGGAGCAAGTTTTCGACGAAGTAAAAGCTTTGATCGAGCAACCCGACCCAAAGCAGCAAATCGAAAAGATTTCGGCTTCATTTTGAATGTTTCTCTTTTTTTATAGTCGTATTTTTTATGTTTTCAATATTTAAATAAGTAATTGATATCTATTGTTTTTAATATTTAGTAGATTTTTGTTATGTAGCTAATGTTGATTTTTATATTGCTGATTTAATAACTTGTTTATTAAAACAAATACTCTATTTGATACTATTTTTTATTTTTAATCACCTATCTTTGAGGTGCCAATTTAGGTAACTTCTCACAGTACTAACCTATGTCATTGTATAGTACAATAAACAATTGTCAACTAATATTAATTACCTTTCGTCGCCGATCGCGTCGTCGGCAGGGTCGATGGTTAGATACAGAATAGAATAACACCATTCGCATTCATTACTCACAAAGGAGCAAAAAAATATGTAACTGTTCGTCGATTTAAACATAAATAAAGCGTGTGCGTACGGGTTAAGGTCTATTTTAGACTATACTACGACGGTGGCAAATAAGCATACGATCCACCTGATGGTAAGCGGACACCGCAGCCTATAGCATATGGACCAAGTTTAAAGTTTAGTCACTATTAGCAGTGATAAACATACATCATTCGCCGCAAGCTGTATCATAACATTCACAACACGCTGTCGTGTTGCTTAAAAGCTATACATAAATAATGCACTTTTTTACCTGCTATGAAAGTATGCAATGAATAAAATAGCTAAAGCTAGATATGTTAGACATAAAAAAAAAACAGAATGCTTATTGAACGCCACTAATATTATCTAAATAAGTATCAGTTTTTATCAACATAACCTTTAAATATGCAAAATTAAGAATACAGTTAAAAAACATACTAATCAAAAAGTGTTAACGACACAATGTCGTGGCTAGCGCGCGAACACGGTTCCGAAATCACGACAACGTAGTAAATGGGTTAAAATAAACGATATATACCTCCACATCATACTTATCATTCCCGCGGGTTCGAAACTTACTTTTAATTTGTAACCTTCATAATCCCGCAATTGGGCGGTTTAACAACTCTATATTGTATGAGCACGCGCAGTCGCCTCAAAGATAACCGTGCCGAACCGTGCTTTTGTTCTAATATTCTCTTATCTTTTTCTCAAATGAAATAAACTAAAGTATGTACCTATTTATCCTACTAATATTACAAATGCAGGATGTTTGTGACTCAATCAGGCAAAAACGGCTGAACCGATTATGATGAAACTTAGTATACACCGAGATTATAGCCTGGATTAACATATAGGATACTTTTTATCGCTGAAATCATCCCTCAAATACAAGGTCGCGCGGACGAAGTCGCGGGCAAAAGCTAGTTTATTATGAATCTGTGTAATGTGAGAGACTTACGTGTGACCTCCAATAAAAAAAATTCAACACACCATTGCAATTAATTGAAATGGAAAATAATCGTAAGTAGGTTGTATTTTTTACACTCGGGGACTTATGTCTTTGCAACTGCAAGCGTAATGTACTTGTAGAAATAATAAAAAAAGTTAGAACAAGTCCCAGAAGAGAAATTTCTTAATTGTCCAATAGAAAAGCAAATGTAATTAAAAAATGTTATTAACATCATATGTATATGATTTGTCAAGCCTTTTTGTAATACCTAATATAATTTAATATGTATTATAAAGATTTCACTTAGTGAACTAATTGTCATATATGTTTACATACGATGCATAATTAAAATAACATAAACATATTATTGAATATTAATTGTTAATTAATTCATAAATTATTTAGCCACACACAATACCAGCCGCAAATTCATGTATATTTAAGTAACATAATTGTATATTTTGTATAATGCATATTTATAATTCTTTCATTTATTACAATACAATACTCTTTATTGCACACCTCAGTTTTAATTATTATAAAGGACACAGGACACAGAATTATTATTTAACGGATCAGTCTAAAATTCATTTTAACCCAAAGCATCAGCATCTGGCGATAGGGTTTCATTGGGTTAACCAAAACCCTATGAAAACCCTATCCAAAAACCCTATCCGATAGGGTTTTAAGCTTAACCCTATTGAGGGTTATGGTTACCGCATCGATAGGGTTAACCCTATCATACTGTAACCTCATGATAGGGTTAACCCTATCATACGGTTAGCAAAATGATTGGGTTACCGAATGGATAGGCTTAAGCCTGAAGAGGGGTTTTCCGGTCCCTGGTGACAGATGACGGACGGACGGACGGACGCGTGAGCGACAGGAATAGGGTTGCATTTGGACCCTTCGGGTACGGAACCCTAGAAAGCGTGGCATAGGATGAGGGGTTCAAAGAGTCAAGATTTTGTGTGACGTAAATGGTCATAAATACATACTTTGAGCCTAATGTTCTATACTGTGTTCTTTGTGAGGTGTGCAATAAACAGTATTTGTATTGTATTGTATAAATATGATAATGAACTACGTCACATTTACCAACACTAAGGCTTTGACCTGTTTCTCATATTCCAATAAATCAGAATTACACGTGTCAGTGATAACAATTACTATCGACACATCAAATGTGAGTACCTACATATATGTATTAGCTCCATTCATAAACTGATAGACGTGTGGAAGTCAATACAATGGACGCCCTGGATATATGTCTGGGAAATACCAATTTCAATAGGCGAAAGTCGTTTGTGCGAAGGCATCCTCAATTCAATTCTAGTTCCTCAAAATTGATGACAAGCAGGATATCAATTATTGAAATAGAGGGTAATTTCCCGGTGCTGGGACCCAATACGCGGCACTTTCAATCTGTCATAAAGACAGAGGTGCAATTATGAGATAAGAATGCACAATAGACACCCAGCGGCGTCATGTGAGGCAACGTCGGCCGGGGTCTATTCTTGGATGGGTGACCGCTTTGAATGGTTATTAACTGACCGCCTACGTGCTTTGGAATTCTGTTTATGTCATTTTTAGTCGTTAAGCCGAGTTAAAGGCCTTTGCTCGGCTTGGAGGATTTCTAACAGTCATGTTGACAAAGGGGGGTCGAAGTTGCACCGACTTGTTACACGTGAACGTTGGCTGGTGCTAAAAGTGTAACAAACTGGCAACCGTACTATCTACCCGGATATCTCAAGGTTCGAAATTATTGCCATACGATAAATAAATAAAACTGGTTTGGTGCAACCTACCCTTATAGTGATGGGTTCGGCATTATGAACATGAATGGTTTGTATGTATGTATGTATAAGCCAGGGCAAGCATGACGCAATGACAGTGCAATAAGGCCATCCATCTGCACCACGACTCGAGCGCTTTACATCCATTATCCAGAGAAGGCAGTGACAGGGGAGTAAATAAAATGAGGGAGATGAATTATTTTACGACACGTTCCCGGTAATCCTGTAAGATAAAATAGCATTCTTATTTATCGTTCCCTAATATCCAGATTAAAGTATGTGCATGTTAAAGCAAGCGCGCGCAAATAATGCAAATACGACACCCAATACCGTAACGCCTTTCTCATGTATCCGTTGAGACGCTACAATAGTATTATTTTGAAATCCACATGGATAATGCCATTAAGTTATTGATACCTTTTATGGACCGAAAATAGTACATTACTTAACAAGGGCGGTAAAACAAAGAATGTCTCAGATCGCAGGTATTTGACGCCCGAGCCGAAGGCAAGGGTGATAAATATGCGATCTGAGGCTTTCTTTATTACCGCCCGTGTTAAGTACACAATTTTAGTCACCCCCTGGCCAGGAAGTGGGTTTTTTTGCGCGCGGAGCGTGCGTTAATGGCCGCTTTATGGCCAGGTGTGACATAAATAAAATTAATAATTATACTTACCTATACTTTACTTTAGTGCCAAGGTGGGGAAAAAAATAATAGTAAAACTACCTTGACAATATTTGCTTCAGGATCAGAAGGTTTCAAGATCTGCAATTTGATTTGGAGTTTTTCTTACAATCATTTCATTTCAAACATGGAGTTCCCAAGCATACAAGCAAGCAGGCAATTACTTGTTATTTTATAAATAAATATCTTAATCTCAAGAGACAGTCACTGCAGTTCAATAAATTGGGTACATAAAATACATGTATGATCATCTCTCCCTTTTCGATCCACCGTGGCTCTGAAACGCAGATTGAACGGTACGCAAATGACAATACGATTCCATCCTAGTGGAATTGCGTTGAAAATGAAGTGCTCTATAAGATGAAATATAGGTACTAACTCTTTTAACTGGGTCACTCTCTTAAATTATCATTTATAATACGCATGTGAGTCGCCAAGATGATCGCTTATATGACGGACATATAGCATTCGTCCCTATGCTATATGCCCTTAATATACGTGATCATCTTAGCCCCTCTGGTCTGGTTTAAAAAGGTTTAGACACTTGACACGGTTGATGGGCATAAAGTAGTTTATAGTAATATAAATTAAGAGTTTACTAACACAAATGGACCCCTGTTGTCTGTGAATAAATGATTAATAATAATTATTATCTCTTTAAAGCAAATGAGATAAGACAACAACTCAATTTTCTACAACCAGTATTGGCGAAACCGGTTTAATCCCAACGATAAGTTTTCGCTATCGGTCGAGGTCAGATCTCCTTCCAAAGCTTGGGATTAGGTACCAACATAGGCTCATTTACTTAAGGCACGTGGTCGCTCACCATGGGCCTCATAAGAAGGCTCAAAGTCACTCAGAGGGCAATGGAGAGGGCTATGCTGGGAGTTTCTCTGCGTGATCGCATCAGAAATGAGGCCATCCGTAGCAGAACCAAAGTAACCGATATAGCCTTTCGAATCGCTAAACTTAAGTGGCAGTGGGCGGGGCACATTGCACGTAGAACCGATGGCCGTTGGGGCCGAAAGGTGGCGACCACGGACCGGAAGGCGCAGCGTGGGTAGACCCCCCACAAGGTGGACTGATGACCTGGTAAAGGTCGCGGGAGTCCGCTGGATGCGGGTGGCGCAATACCGGTCATTGTGGCACTCTTTGGGGGAGGCCTATGTCCAGCAGTGGACGTCTTTCGGCTGATATGATGATGATGATGATAGGCTCATTTAAGACATAAAACGAGAAAACACTAGGATCAGCGTTTTACATATTCATATAATATTTTGGTAAAACGATAAATTAGGTACATAGTAATAGGTAGGTAGGATATGGATAATAAGAAAAGGTTGCATATATTTTCCACTCCTTATTTTTTTTCTTGTAATTGTTATAAAATCCACAGCACAATTTACAACATTTAAAATTAATTATCTTTCAATATAATAATGTTGGTATTTCTATTACAGGTAAATACAAGTTTAGCATGACTTCACAACGACTGAAAGGTATTTATGTTTTTATGTGTTCGCTGAATTGTTAATGAAAAGCGCTGCCACCTATCTAATTATTTAAATTGAACTAATGTTATTCACAAACAGACTCCTCGCCTGTCACCTTACCGAAATTGACAAAAAGTGACAAATCGTCGGGGATAGTGCAATACCGCGTAACTAGCACTGGTAAATAGGGCGTATCTACACAACGACCATAATTTAAAACCGCGTAACTAGCACTGGTAAATACTGCGTTATCTACACAACTACCTACCAACTTTACAGGAGAAGCAAAAAATGTGGAGTCGCTGCTTGAGAGTATTTGAGCCGCGGCGTTTTCATTAAGCAATAACTAGATCGCTATTGATTAAATGCAACGGGTGGTTGAACTGGTATTATTCTAATCAGGATTTTACGTTAGTTGGTGGAAAAATCTTAATTTGGCTACACTTGTTAGATACGCGGTATTAACCAATGCCAGTTACGCGGATTTTCTTTATGGGTGGTGTGCAGATACGCAGTATTTACCAGTGCTAGTTAGGCGACTTCCTGACTTGGCGGGGCGGGATCGATATGTGACATTTTCTTCTTTGACGTAATCTTACTGACGTCGCAAAGATTCCTACTTGACAGAATACTGTCAGGATTACATTTGCGCAGCAGTAATATTATGCGCAGAAGCGGACCTGTTACTGCCTTCGCATCGTCCCGCGTCCGCGCATCCCGCGCCAGTCAGGAAGCACTCATTTAAATGTAGGGGCGCAGTAAAAAGTAGTACTGAGTTGACTGACAGTTGACACTGACATTTGGCAGTTTTCTCATATCGTACCGCCTCCGCACCGACAAATCAGGAAGTCGCCTTACGCGGTATTGCACTATCCCCGACGAAATGACATTTGATAGTTTCCATATAAAAATGGATGAGCTGTGAGGTGACAGGTTAGGACGGTGCTTAGTAAATTCCATAGCTGAAGATTTAAGGATGATAACTATTCATATGGTTACTAGCAATAACCCGACTTTATACCTATAAGATAGTCGTATGTAATTATCTTATATAGGTATGACCTCATCGACTGCTAATTAGTACAATTAATACGTTCGTATAATATTTAAATCACATACAGTTTCAATTACATTATTTAATTTAATGGGTAATTCAGTAGAGATTTCATCTTACATGCACTACCAAGAATCAGTACTGCGGTTTGCAATAATTATTACACTCATATTCAAGTCTGGTGAACACGGGTGCTAACCAAATTAATATTATAAATGTGAATGTAACTCAGTCCATGTATGACGTTTAAATGCTTAAACCACTGAACCGAATTATTGACATGACAATATGTCAAGCTGGAATAATTTGACAGACATTCAGAAACTGAGTGTCAAGAACATAAACTGATAAACACAAATTAAACCAAACAAAAAATTAAAAAATAGAAAAAGAATTACCGTTGCCAAAAAGTGCAACTTATATACATATTATTTCTGACCTTTTTTACCTTGGTTTTTATCTGGAATTAATATTGTATTTTGCAATTTAATACTTTGCACGACACCCATTGTGAATATCTAATCCACGACAAATAACAAGGAGCGTTATTTGAATAAATCAGCGCCCTTATACTTTCCAATCAACCCGTTTTCCAAACCAAAAACCTAATCTTGGTCCGTTCGCAATCAGCCATACAAACGCCATAATATCTTCAGCAAACAAACAGTACGCCGAATTCGCTCGTGGCCGCGTCCTATTCAAAAACCAATTTTCCTCACTACGAGCTTACCCCAGCATAACTTGAACCCGAGATTCGTAACAAGTATACGTAATCCGAGATCAGGCATGTACTGGTCCGCCGTAGTGACGTGGGAAGCGCTGTGAATCAGCCTAGTCCATTTAGACCCATACCGATAATGAGTTGTCAAAACAAGGGTCCCGCTCTGCCACGCAAAATTTGCATTATCAATAACCCTTACCCATAAAGCTTTAAGGTTCCGTTTTGCGTTCGCTGTTGTAAAAGTTATTTAGCCAATTTAATGCCGAAGTTGAATCGCAAAAGTTCGGTTTTTGCTTCGGATCTGTTTAAAGTTTTACGCAAATCCGGCAATTAGTGCGTACGCACATCGAATTATAAATTTACTTTTGGAATTAAAATCATGTCCAGGAAAATGCGTTTTTTGCAAGTAATTAGTACGTCGGTGAAAGTATCTTAATTACGCCCTACTCGAGCGGTAGATACGTGTGGTTTGAACCAACTAATCTGAAGTAGGTGACAGCAAGTTAGCCTCATTATCGTACACATGTATTTTAAGACGGAGGTGTAACTTTCATCTTGTATTTAAGTTGCTTTCGGAGAGTTCTCCGTATTCACAAAAGGAATTTCTCTCCAAAATCATGCTTAATCCACGAAGAAGTTAGCTGTTAGTAACGTACGTAATTATGCCTTCACGTCCTGTCAATTTAGTTTCTTATGGCCGTATTTAGTTAAATGTGACACTAAGTCAAAGTCTTGGTAAGATATCCAACATTGCATGAGGACATACGTGTTAGCGGGATGGCCGAGTGTAAGATTTAACTCATTTTAAATCACATTTATGTACGTAATCAATTTATGTTTTAATAAAAACTTAACACAATCGCCATATTTAAAACGGAAAGATGACAAGGACCGTCATTACAAACATTTAAAAAAGCTTTTATTATACCAAAGCAGTTAAAAGCTCATTTTCGGCGCATATTTCCGTATAAGCTATACGAGTGCCTATATTTCTGTATGAGTTTAAGTTCGCGTCATTAAGCAGCCAGTTAGCTTGGGATCGGCAGCCATCAACATCACCCATCCATCACCGGGAGGAAATTATGCCCTCGATTAATCTGGTCCTTTATTTCAACCCTTTCATTTGGTATCGGTTACAAAGACTTTCATCTTCAGTTGAATAATGGGCTAGGTTAGTGACGTTTTCGTTCAGTTAATCGGATCTGTTTTCCAATTTCCTAATCTTATAAACCATTTACTTCGGAAGATTAGACAATTGGGTCAGGGAAATAATGGGTAAATGCTGAAGGCCGGGGTTTATACAGATTCGTTAGACCAAGTTTTACTTGTCAAATTTTGGTAACTATATATTTTGACAAAACGTGTAACGAATCTTTTTAATCATTCAATATTATTTTATATCTCCTAACCTAACCTAGTTTTATGCCATAGCCATACTGGCAGGAGTAAGAAGGTATTTTCCTTAAATATTATTACGAAGACTAAATTGAAATGACACTTGACAGTCAGCCGTGAGCGATTCGGATTTAATATCAATAAACGATATTGTAGGTAAATCCAAATTAATTAAATATTGTTAGATGTCACTATGGAAACCCGTTTGGGGCATTTGACTGACAAATCAAGTCCAGTCCAGTACGCTTCCAGAATTTCTCGAATCTTCGGTCCATTCGAGAATCGAAGTCGCATCAACAAACCATCGCAATCTCTCTATTTGCCGATGCCATCACTGCTAACAAAGGGTGCAAACACTGAAAATGTTGCCAGCAATAATTGCGACGCGATTATTCGATTATTCAATTTGACGTTTCGCAATCAGCGGGCACAAACGAGCAAACAAGCGTAATCAAACATGCCTGAATCGATTATCAACTCGATTCCACCATCGCTATAACTGGACTGAATTAAATTTCATTTGGCTGCCGGAATGAAAATGAGTTTCATGTTCTGATTCGATTTTCGAATTGTTGTAATAGTTCGGATTTTGCACGTTAAAACGGAATAACGGTGGAAAGTTTTCGATAGTCGAATTTGTTGATTTTTACCTGCATGCCAATAGGGTTGGCAGTTTGTTGTGTATGTAAAACATTTAAGGGAGGCGATTGTGAATACAGTCACATTGTGTATGTATTCGTATAGTATTGTGTAGTACTGTCACCAACAGAAGTACTCGTAGACTGAAATAAGTCATTGTCAACATTGTCATAAGATAATAAGAGCTGTTGACATAGTAGCTACATCTGATGTTGACCTTAATCATTAATCATCATCTGATGTTGACCTTTAACATCTGGTTCAAGTATTACTCATAAATTATACAGGCGCATTTTTATTTCAAAATTGCGATGCCGTTAGAAGAAAAATAAAGCCTATCAAAGCCATCTATTTTACCAAATTGCAAAATACAATTTCAAATTGCTCCCCTAGAAGCGTATAACTAAAACTACGTTGATTAAAAAAATCAGGCTTATTTCCAAATACAAAGCTAATTATGATTTAATGAATGACAACAGCCCATGTAAATATATAATTATCAAAAATTTACCGCAGGTACTTGATATTGCCCAATTTGCAACAAACCCATAAAACATTTTCCTATCACTTGAATTTATCTAATTAATCGACATTCCCGATATTCATGCTATAATTTTAATCTAAAAGTACTTATTAAACCGTATTGTCCCAACCCCTATCGCAACGGGGCAAAACGCAATAACTTTGTATTATTTAAAACGTACTTAAGCCCTTTTTCGAATGGCTACAGAACTAGGCTATTGGCCCAACTCGGAAGCCGCACAATCAAGCAGGCTGTGTTGCAGTTTTCAACTTTTTTTAACACGACAGCGATTTAAGCAAAACAACTGTAACAGCCAACGGATGTATCT
Source organism: Cenopis cana (assembly GCA_951800055.1). Taxonomy (NCBI): domain Eukaryota; kingdom Metazoa; phylum Arthropoda; class Insecta; order Lepidoptera; family Tortricidae; genus Cenopis; species Cenopis cana. The sequence goes on along the minus strand of OX637477.1, from coordinate 19,387,204 downwards.
GTAAAACTGGTTAAAACGGTTTCGTTATAATGGAAATATGTAATTGTAATGAAAAGATAAAAAAGTTAAAATATTTATTTAATGAAAATAAAATTTATATCGAATTTTGACCGAGGTTTACTTTCACTGAGATTATCGAGATCCAATTTGTTTTGGTCACAGTTCCCTCGAGTACAAAAATAAACGAGCAAAACTAAATTCTCAATGTACAATTTACAAGCTATCCCTACGAGAGTCATAGATCGGCAACATTTTATGGTGCCATAGAATATTTTAAGTGCATTAAAACGGGAAGACGGGTCGATCCCGGGGGACTCTAGATTACCATCGCTCTCTGGCTTGTCTTTATGTATGAGAGATTACAGTGGCTGGCTGCTTAATGGGTTTCAGAGAAAGGTTAATCAGCCCTGAACGCGGGGGCTTGCGATTGTGCGGATTTTGGTAATGCAATTACACTTACAAAACTGTTCAAATAAGACCGAAATAACTGTATTACTTATTAATTTTTGTATGGATTAATATCAGCCATAAATTTTATTTTTGACTGATGTTTGTGACACTAGATTGTGAGGAGTCATCCCATAGAAACTTGTCAGACTTTCCATACATCAAATCATAAAGACCACGCTTACGATTACAGACGATTTGGTGCAACCCACCATAATTAGCTACCAAGTCTACGAGACAAAGTACCGAGAAACAGCTCGTTAAGGGGAGGTATCCCCAACGCAACTGTCCCGCTCTAACACGCGCCCCGCAACGCAACGCGCAAGCTCTGCGCGCAGTTTTGTAAATATTTAGCTATAGTCATTAAGCCAATCATTTTATCAAAGCAAACCCTGCGAATTTGTCTATAACTTTTTACGATCTTTAATTGAGTACAAAAATTAAATGTTAAATATCAGTAATATGGCCGTAGTATTGAAAATACATTCCAAAAAGGGGTAACTACGCGATTTTTTTCTATCGAGTGAAATTCATCAGGTCATGTAACTGACTGCGATTTCGACTAGACAAGATCCTTATGTAACACATATAATTTTTTTAGATTTTAAGACACTATACTCTATGTCTCAGGTGGTTTTTAAAAACTCAAAAGTGGTAATACACGGCCTTAACGATAACTCCGCCGTTTTCAACAGCGAGCAATATCATTTCCCGTCAATTGAAGACACTTTACCGACACGAAAATCATCGCTCCACGTTCAAATCAAGCTTCATACTAGGAAGGCCCAATGACACGGGGATTCTTGCCTGCAAGTAAGAGCATGTATGTCAGTATCAAACTCGAAGTAATAAATACCGTCAATTGAAGAGATTTTAACTTTACTGACACGAAAAACACCGCTCCCTCCACGTTCAAATCAAGCTTCATACGGAAGCAGCTCATGAACGAATTAACGCAGGCAGTAATAGGATAATATCACGGATTACTCAATTTAAACCTTATTGGATGGGGGATACGTTAATTGTACGTTTAGTCTTGCTCACAGGATTCTGGGAAACAGTTTCGCATTGCGACCGTTCCGTGAACTAGTGGGTAAAGTGAACTAGTACTTTACACTGAGTCAATGCCTGATATTTTCAATCGTGTATCGAATTAAATTATATATTATAACGGTTTCAGCTTTACTAGTGGGTATTAAGGTGCGAGATTGGGAAGTTTACCTTAATAGTAATAAAATGTTTTTGTTACAGGTAAACTAAAATTGGGCGATGAACTATTTGCAGATTTTTAAGGCATCAGGAATGAGCAGGCAAGTTTCAAGTGCCTTGTGGTGCCTCATTGTAATTGTTTTTACATGATAAAATTAACCTTCTCCTTTCAATAGGTACAATACAAAATATACTGACGAGCAAATATAACGGGTACACTTTCTATGGAACTTCCGTACAAAGTGTATCCGTTATTTTTGCTCGTCAGTATATTATTTAATTTGTAAACTTTTAGGGACTGAAAACGTTCCCAAAAAAAATACTCTGGGGCTTCTAAAACTACAGTTTTGATTGAACGAAATCATCTGGCCAGTATCGACAACAAACGTACCTTTCTAATTTGAAAATCGAACATTATTGCTAGATTCCAAATTAGAACGGTTATTGCTTAACGGTCGTCGTTCATTTGTTTTGCCGGTATGATAAATTAATAGATTAGGGCAGCTATTTTGCGCCAAGGAATACGTCGGCTTAGCCTACTAATTGCATGTCTGATTAATGGTTATTACTTATTGCCGTTTATTAATTATTTTTGCGCATCCTTCGCTCTGATTTTCTCGTTAGTTGCATGGAGTTATTGCGTTTTCTTTAGCAACGGCTTATAAATCCGTGCCGCAAAAAAACACAAGCATCACAATATCGTGAATTACGGTCCCAGTATTTCAAATATAACTTCGTGTGGTATTTTGAACTAGTATGGCATACGTGTGATACGTGGTCAATATTTTATGCGTAGGAAGGCTAGTTTTTTCGTATTACCTCTGCCTCTCAGTCGCACTACTGATACTTTGTAGGCCTGTAGATGTTCGCCTGTTTTTTTAACCTAAATATGGCCTTATAGACCGGGCTCAATAAAGCGTTAGGAGTGCGCGGTTGGCGCCTGGGGAAAATCTAGCGGAAACCTTCGACATAACCGCGAGGGCGGACTCGCAAGTAATGGGGGTATGATGTCACACCAGCCTTCGAGAGCGTTTGTGTAAGGCCTGAGTGGACGCTCGGAGTGGAGCGTTCGGCGTCGCGTCCAGCGTTGCGGCCGAGCGTCCATACTATTTGTGCGGCGGCGACTCGGGACACCAGTATGAGTTTCAATTGTTTGACATGCACGCCCCGCTGGACGCAACGCTCGAGCGTCCTCTCAAATTCTATACTTAGCACTAGACAGATATATCACATCACCGACGCCGACACGCAATGTCCCTTGGGTCGTGCTGCATCTGTTACAATTACAATGTATGTAACCTGGTTTTTAATGACAGATTATTACTGCTTTCTCTGAAAGAATCAGTCATTTTTAAAAGCTGTAACAATGTTGAACTGAATTGAAAGGATTTCGCTCCCAATCATTAGTGATATTTCCATTGATTGGTCCCGAATACAGTAAATTAATCCGTCCACTAATTATCGAAGTATCGGATTTAAAACTGCGGCTACGATATCGGGATAATATTTAATTTGAAGCCTCATTAATCTCATTATAAACATTTGTGAGTTAATAATGTGATCTCAGTATTTTAATAAGATGGTCAATTATTATAATTTTAATTTAATGGGTCTTAAAGTTAGAACAGACGTATCCGATATATCCTTTATTATTAATATACTCTTTTATCGCATACAAATCTCCCGAAACTTAGGCAGATTCCTAAAGTAGAACTATGAAAACGTGTCTTCAATGTAGTCAGCCATCTTTTAAGTTTGCGTTGCTTAAAGTACACTTACGCATCATTCGATCGAGACAATGTCTCTTTCTTTTAAACGGTCGTTTACACAATAAACTAAAGTCCCACGCTCACTATAGTAACTACACATTATAACAGCATTAAACCTATTCAGCCGAATAAAAGCGTAAGTAGCTGTCGACAGGTTTCAAAATATCACCATTCTGTTGTCGTTTGAAACGAAAGGTCGTATGGTAGTATACCAGTCGTATTGAGATACGACGTTGCTAGACATGGTAGTTGGGTACCACAGATAATGACTGTTCGACGCAAGCGCATTTACACGGTGACTGCGCACCTAATGAGGATTTAGCGCCTGGTACATAAGGCGAAATGGGACTTAACGTTAGGTTAAGGTGAAAGGAAACATATACCTACTGGACCTTAGAAGGATTGGTTGCACCAAACTGTGTGCATTCGTAAGCAGGGTGCGTTGATCAGATTGTAAGGAAAGTGTGACTTTCTATGGAATGACAGCTGCCAGTGCCATATTTAACGTTGATCGGTCTCTAATCGTAACTGGGTGCAACCCACCTTAAGAGTCGGGTCTTCATTAATTTCTGTAATGAAGCTTGTAGACGTCAAAGGGTAGGTACCTAGCGAACAGAAATAATGTAACAAAATATTTTATGTCACACCTAGCCATAAAGTGGCCATTATCGCACGCTCCGCGCGCGAAAAAAACCCACTTCCTGGCCAGGGGGTGACATAAAATTTTGTACTCACCACGGGCGATAATAAAGAAAGCCTCAGATGGCATATTTATCGCCCTTGCCTTCGGCTCGGGCGTAAAATACCTGCGATCTGAGACATTCTTTGTTTTATCGCCCTTGGTAAGTAATGTACTATTATGTCACACCTGGCCATAAAGTGGCCATTATAGCACGCTCCGCGCGCGAAAAAACCCACTTCCTGGCCAGGGGGTGACATAAAATTTTGTACTTACCACGGGCGATAATAAAGAAAGCCTCAGATCGCATATTTATCGCCCTTGCCTTCGGCTCGGGCGTAAAATACCTGCGATCTGAGACATTCTTTGTTTTATCGCCCTTGGTAAGTAATGTGTGTTACCGCTTAATTTTACTATTAAACCAAAATGTCGACTTCACTTAATTTCTAACAAAATTTTAATTGCCAGCAATGTACTGCAATGTAAATTGACAACTCAGTACAAATGACAGTCCTTAGTGTTCTGTTTACTATGACGTTATCTTAAGCAGTGCACGTAGTACATAGGAAGGTGCGGAATAAGGAAAATTAATTTTGCAGTTAATTCACATAATTATGATTTGCTAATACTTACATGAAAATAATTGCTAATGGAACAAATTAATATCAGTTTCAATTAATGCCCGCTTTTCGGTAACGGACTGTATAGTCGATAACAAAAATACGTATAATGCCGATGAAAACGAGTGTTACAATAGTCTGTTGCAAGCCAACACAACTTTGAAAGACTCTATTCGTCAACTTCTTGGATCAATAAAAAGTTTTTAGCATGCCCATGCATTTATCTAACAATTCTTTCAAAAGATATTAGCGGGTAATTTGACCTCTCTTACCCCATTATGACACCGCCTAATAAGGGGTCAGCGACCCCCAACTGCCCGACATTTGTCAACATGTGTCACGATTTTGACGTAACGGGATGTAACGATATAAAATAGATTAGTGTCATTTAAATGGATGATAACATGGTCAAAATAACCATGAGTGAGTCATGTCATTTGTGGAGATGTGAGAGACTGTAATGTTATTCAAGAGCAATAATATTGTATAAGATCTGTTTATTGATGACAAGAAAACATTTATATCAGTCGCATAGGTAGTTCTTAAAATGCTTATCTTGTTTTTTTTTAGTAAAATCCGATAAGTCAGATTAGACATTACAAGATAATTTAGAGGAATTCCACAAATCATTATTTTGTTTCTTGTCTAGTGTATTCATATACCTAATTATGTTTTTTGGAGTTACTTACTTCATAAAAAAAAGATAAAAACCTCATGATTAAAGTGCAAAAAATATCAGCTTTTAAAGTTCAGAGAAAAAAATACAGAAAGAAATGAAACGATACCCCTTTATTTATTTCTGTATTTTAGTAGGCTCGGTAAAGTCTCTCTTTCCACTCCGTTAGTTAACTGTCCTTCGGGTTCTCAATATTTAATTAGATAAATTGTTACTGTACAGAGACACATTCATTATTTTAATACAACTTTCAGTACTTACGAACAAGAGTTTGCTTTAAGTGCGACGTATGTCGCCTGGGGTATACTATAAAGTCGGTATATATTTTACACTCTCTCGTCTAGGTATCCCGCTAGAATATTATTAGGTTGTTAGGTGTTACCACGAGAACGACTATTTTTGTGCTTTGATAAGTTATAAATTTAAATTTATGATTATTAAAGCAGTATTTTGAACACTTTACTGCTAAATTATGCTGTGATTTGCATTGAAATATAATTATATAAAGTGAATTCTTACATACACTGAAACATGTATATAATATAATATAGCGTTGACTTCATGACTTATATGTATATGTGTAAATATAAATGTTAGTTTGAATGGTATATTATGCAATCAAGTTTTGTATTCATTACTAAGTTAATGGAAATAAGAAAGAAAAGCATCGCCATCTTGATAACGTGTTAAAAAAAAAACAAAAGCGTTTTAGTAAGTACGTAGGCAGCTAAAAATGACATGAAAAAATGGGCGTGCGCACAGCGCTAAGCTGGTTTTAAGCCCACCCGTAGTCGGTGAGTTAGTAGACACTCAATAAATAAGGGTTACATGTTTTCGCAAGACCGAAAATTCATAACATAACCAAGACTTATTAAATTTCGTGCTTGATGATTTAAATTATGAATTATGAAGCCTATAGATACAAGAAATTACCCTTTCGAGGAGCAACATATTTCAAAGCTTCTTAACACATCAAACACGTTTGCAATTACTAAGTCAAAGTGTTGGAAAAGCGTGCGGTAACCGAAATTCCGCGTACAACTTGAAAGGTTTTAATCACTGTGAGTGGGTGCCATCAATCTGCTTAATGCCAGGTACCTGTGATCTGTTTGCCACCTGTAAGGTCTGTTACAGTGTCTCTTTCATAAGCAGTACGGTAGCCGTGCCTGTGGCGACCCCCCCCGCCAGGTGAACCTATCCTGGCATGGTCGCCATGAAGGGTTCGGAAGGTGAGAGTAATCAAACAAGCAAATGCTGGAATAATACTGGATTATATTTGATATATCGCTCCCTTAAATACAATAGACAATTGCATAGATTAAATAGTGTGTAGAGATGACACCACAAACCGACGACCTGAAAAGAGTAGCGGGAAGCGGTGGGATGCGGAGAGCTGAGGACCGGGTGTGTTGGTGTGAATTAGGGAAGGCTCTATTAGTGGACGATTGTAGGTTGAGGATGATGATGATGGTACAAATACAGATACAAAAGCGTTAGTTAGACGTGATGAAAGACATAAGAATCACAGCTCGTACCACTAAGTTGTTTTTTTTAATAGCCTAGTTGAGTCCTGGGAAAGGCCTCTACTCTTTTCCTTAATCATTGCTTTAATTTGGGCCTTTTTCGCATTAATCATTGGGCCATCTGTGTTTTCCTTGTCAAATAAATAAATAAACATAGTTGCGTACTGACTTTCTTAGTGATACTGTGGCCGTACGCAAAAAGGGGTGATCCATTACGGTCCAAGATCTGATAGAGATGAAACTAAACTAAGCTGCGGGAACTTTGCGTTAACAAGGTCACGTTATAGTCGGGGAGACGGTAGTAAAATATAGCACTATGCCGTATATCTTGAAGTGTGGGAATATCGTGATTATCTTCAGTTTCAATTTATGGCAGAGCTGTCGTAGACGTCGCGTAGTTGGCTGGCAAACAACGTTTCTTCTACTATGATTAGCATTTTGCACCTGATAATTGAATGTAAATTCGCTACTGATCGCCCAAGTTGTCAGTGCGTAGGGCTAACAGACTTTAGGCAAGGGAAAATAGTTGACAATTTCGTAAAGAAATATTTTTTTACTTAGAATGCTACGTTTGTTCGATGATTTTTTAATTACAGACTTAGTTTTGTTTGCTTCTATTATAAACGTATACTTGATTGAATTCAAGCAATTACTAAAAATAAGGTAAAAAAGGAATTCCTAGAACATGCTCAATAAAGACCTTTAAAAGTGATTTATCGAGGAACACAATTTAAAAATCCCGTAAATGAATTTTCGCTCTGTAAATTTGCTCAGAAGAGAACGATTTCGATGAAAAAAAAAACGAACAAATTGTGCCCTTTACTAAATTTACGGGTTTTCAAACATTGTTCAAAGAAATTCCAGTAGAATACAGTAATTATGAAGAAGGTCAAAAGGCGAATTGTTTTAAAATCATCACGGAAGATCCTAAAAAAATAAAGAGCTGGCAGGATTTAAGTTGTCTTTTTAATACCCTTTGCGAAATCTCCGGACGTTAATGTTTCATTTAATCCTTAGGAAATAAAAATGATCCAAGAGACTACAATAAGAGAGGTTAAAAAGAGGGTCGGTAGCGTGCTTGTGATTCCGGAGCTAGCGTCTATAAGCTGCGGTGTCTGTTTACAATCTTGGTAGCCCGTTTGCTCCGCAAACTATAAATAAAATCTGTGCTTTTCTAATATAGGGAAGTTGACACTTAATGAGAAAATCATTATGTTCGAATTTTCTCGAAAAATTCTCAATCAAATGACGGAAAAAGTAACTCAAATAACATAAAAAGAATAAATAATTACATAGTTATAAGTCTTCAAGTTTTCCGCAAAACGCAAATTGTATCAGAACGATCGTCATTTGCTTTGTCGCTCGAGGTCAGTGACGTCAAAGATCTGTGGCGTTTTCTCTGTTTAACCAGCAACATTAAAACGGTTGTAGTTTCTGTATTTTTTGATATAATGGACTAGGATTTTAACAACGTAGCATATTTTTTTGATTTGTTTCTTTTGGAGTAGTCAAATTTTGAGTGAACAACCCTATTGTCGCAATTCTCAGTAAGTCACTAGTGTCCCACGAAATGGACATAAAACGAAAATGTTTCGATGAAAATTCGATGTAGACAAACATAAACACTATTGTAACGTCTTCACGCAAATGCTCTATCACGAAATCAGCAATCACGATGCATGCTAATGATGCAGTTTCATGATTGCGGATATTGGTGGGTTTAATTATTGGGAGTCACTTTCTCGAGGTAACCTTTCGTTTACCTTTGAGTCAAGACAAATAATTAGTACATTATCATATATGACATACATATACTCATTAATAATCCAGTTGACATGTACTTTGTACCTGGAAAATGCTCGAAACTTAATGGAATTTTATGGGGATATTTGGGGGTGGGATATTTTTGTTTGTTTTTTAATTTTTTTTAAAGAACTATATAAACATTCACAGAATTTCACCGTTTTGTTGACATCATTCAGACTTTGAACACAAATAATGAGAACACATGAGTTGTGTCCATTATAGTTCCCACAAACTTTCTTATGGCACAATGTTTTTAAATGGACCAAGCCTAGGGCTGGTCGTGACTGCCACTTGATGACTCTTACTACACCCAATTACGACCATACTTGCTAGACCTACCGAATCATACCACTTTCTAAACATAATAGGCCTATATTATTAGACCTTCGAAACCGCTGATAAGAGAGCTCAATCAAGTGAAATTAAACCTTAAATCAATGACGCAAGGTCTTTAACAAGTGAATAAACACACGCTTATTCTTCACCGAAATTGAATTCCAAAACGCAGCATGCACCAAGACATTTTATAGGCCTTTGCTACATTTTAGATCATTGTGTTACAATCATTATAGAATTGAAGCAAGAACATTGTAATTGTATAAGAGTACAGTTAGCAACGGGACCAGCGGATTTCCTGGGTTCGACTCCCAGGCTGGAATTTAGGATATGTGGGATACGTTTTTATGAGTTAATTAGTTTCTGTTGAAGTTGGTAAAAATGTTATTCTATGGGGAACTTGCGTTGAGATGTAGGGAATAATTCTCAGTAAACAAAAGCGGAAATAAAGACCAATACAAATACATATAACTACATAAAATATTATTCGTCCGTATATAAGTAAATTATGTGTATGTACCTATACTACTTATGTGTATACCTTAATTTTATTGACGTTTGTTTTACACTTTCGACGTTTCTATATTTTCCTGCACCGCTTTGAGTGTCTCTGTTTGGCCCTGTGGTGGACTGGTAGAGAATGTCATCTGGCATAAGGTCCGCCATTTGTACACTGTATTTTGTTTTATGCAATAAAGTTTAAATAAATAAATATACTAATGTTAAAGCACAAGCCGTGCAATTTTAGGTAAATATAACCTCTCCGACAGACATAAAAGTAAGAAATTTAAATTTAAAACCGACCCCGCTATCCATGTCGTTATATTTTTATCGTCCCTTTTAAGTGACATAAAATTTTACAGTACCTATTACGTTGTGGAGCGGGGGCTATCATGGTAGCGGTCGACAAACCGATTCGTTTAATGTATCACAGATTATGCGCATTGGGGATGATTCACTCGATATTGTTATAGGTACGAGTATCAGACTGAGATTGGTGAAAACATTTTTAAAATCGGATAAGTCAGAGACAAACTTACAATCTCAAAATCGTAGTACAAATCTTGCGGACATAATATATTTGGTATATGTATTTTGTCTCACTTAAGTATAATACATTTGCAGCCGTCACGAATGTCCCGATAGATTTTAGGGTCATGAGTCAAAGTATAGTACCGCCCGGTTGCCGCTGTAATACATGATCATATGTTAGCTGGGCTGGAGTAGGTAAAGTTTTCTAGTTAAATCCTGTTCATTTCCAAATTTTCCTTTTTCGTATTTGGACTAAACAATACCTGATAACGAAATTATAATTTTAAATTGACACATCCTCTTAATTTCTTGCTCTTCCACATCACAAGTTTTAATTGTCTACTACAGGGGTCGGGGGTGGTAACAGAAAGAAAAGTTCTGCGGAAGATCCTGGGACCTGTCAAGAACGATGACGGCTCTTGGAGGATCAGGAGAAATGCCGAGATCGAGGAATTGATGGCCGAACCGAATATCATCGGCGAAACAAAGGCACACAGACTTCGCTGGTTCGGCCACCTACTGAGATTGGGAGAGGATCGAGCCGTCAAGAAAGCATACTTGGGGCGACTGAGTGGGCGCCGCCCGGTTGGTCGACCCAGGTATCGCTGGGAAGAGTGTGGAGGCGGATCTGCGGCACCTTCAGGTCGAAGACTGACAGGATCGGGAAAGGTGGTGTGCTCTCGTTTCGGAGGCCAAGATCCTCTTTGGATCGCTGTGCTGTTAAAGTAACAGTAACAATAGTAACTCCGTTTCCGGACCGTGGAAGATCGAACCGCGGCCGCCAGATAATGTTAAAAATGCTGCACGCATATTGATTTTATTAAAAGTTTTTTTTCGGGACCTCGAAAAAAATTGTTCTAACATATCCGGACTGAATTTACTAAATATGTTTTAATCTGTTAATTCTTGCTCATTTAGATTTCTTTATCTATGTTGTATAATTCTAAACAACGCTAATTATTAATTACTCTACTCTATTTGCTCAAGTTTCATAAATCCAGTAACATTCGTTAAGTGCCCAGACGTGCATTTTAGCCTGGATAATTTGAACAAATTGGCTGAAAGCGAGTTGACTTTGCTCTAACCCAACTAGTCTAGCAAAAACAGTGATAAATCCCTCTCTGCTGTAATAGGTTCGCGTCTCCTGTGGTGTGGTTAAGGACTATAATTGACGGTTACACTCATCTGCATAAACGGAGACGTTTCTGTATATACATATACATAAGTCGGTAAATATATACCACAGGAAAGACGACTTTTACCTATTTCTTCAATTGTTTGCGACCCACACTTCGTTCATAGATTCCTGTCGCTGATATGGTGATAAATGAATAAAGAGCAGTAGAAGTGTGTGTAATATTTGCTACTTTATTTTAGGTTAAAAAGGTATATTAGAACTACCTAATGTTGTGGAAAAAAAACACTTTGAAGACTCATTTTCAATTTAATCATCAAACCAATTTACATGGTTATATTATAAAACTGGCGTAGGTTTAATTATAAAATGAAACTAGAAAGCGGCGAAATAGTTTTAGGTTAAGGCTACGTTATTTTATACTTGTCATCAAATCGCTTTATTCTAACTAGCACAGTACTTGTAAACTCAGTGTTCCATCTTGTTAAAATCGAGGTACCAGGGGTGCATAAACAAAGCAGAGGTTAGTTAATCAAAGCGGCTAATCCAGCGGACTATTTGTCCCGGCGCCGCAACATTACTCGCGCGTCCAGTGCGGATGAAGAAAAAGTGGCCCTGGTCAGGAACCGATGTCTGGTTTAAACTGGAGTTCACAACTTGCTACTCATAAGGGTTGTCTGGTTGGATGTTGGATGCTACGTTGTTTTTGTGTTAAAACTATTTGCAATCTTTATTAGACGATTGATGCACAAATTTAGAAAAAGCGCGATCCTGATTGATCTTGATACGCAGATAACAGAGAATGAGGATTTTTTTATGACATGAAGTGGGAACGATAGGGATTCGAGCGCCTGGTTAAAAAGATTTTTTTATACAACGACGGTGGCAAACAAGCGTACGGTCCGATAGATGATAAAAATAGGCTTTGCAAAAGGCAAAAAGTTAGTTTTGTTCGCCGTGACAGCGCTCCGTTGTGATCAAATGTACAAGGAGCACAAAACAACGCAGGGTTAATCAGGGCTTCTAATCCAAAGGACTATTTGTCGCGCAACCGCAGCATTAGTCCGGTCCACTTTCCCGGCAAGTTGGACGGCTGATTTGTTTAGCTCAAAAATTAGATCGGAGATCGGGCGCGGTAGATTTTGCTGGCATATATTAGTTTGCGACAAATTACTTTTTAGGAGGTTTAGGTTGTTTGTGAGCTAGTTTTAGGCAATGAATAGGTTATTGGATAAAGTTACAGTTAATTGGAATAATATCGTTTTCTAGCGAAGTCTGTTGAATATATAGTTTCTATTTTGTCTAAAAGTTCCAGGACGTCTCTTCCACGAATTAAATATTTACTGACTGGCAAAACTTAGAACTGGTTGGAATTATGCCCATGTCTAGGTACTGTGATATTACGTATACGGTGTTTTATATACGTACTGTATTGTAGACTTGTTCCACTCCCTCACTAAGATTCTCCTTTCTTCAATTCACGAACAGTCGTATTTCGCTCTCTGTCCTAGAATAGAACTTGAACCTCAGAGAATAAGAGAATAAGTAATGGCTTCCTCTATCTGGCCTTTACTTGTTGGCCCCGCAATAATCATTTTCTCTTCTCAATTATTTATACGGAATCTAACCACATGTTCCGTAACAAGTTACCTTTCCCACCTCCTGTATTCCTCTCTCCGTACATTCTTCCGAATCGCATGTCCCGCTGATTTGATTATCGCACGGAGGTGCCAGCGCGGGCACTCTCGAGGGAGTTTTTTCTAATTTCCTCGCGGATTCACAGGTCATTTGGTTGATTTAATTTATTAATGAATCTGTAGGATGAGTTTGATTGTGTTTGTTCATTGAAATTAAGTAGGGACGTTGTAAAGTGACAGGACCAGGAGAGATTTCAAGGGTTGCATGTACATATGTACATGTATGTACCCGATTACTGCGAGATAAATTATGAAAATGTTGTAGATATTTTATAAGGTTTAAAAGTTTACTCAAAACAATTACCGTCCATATAACTATTATCTCGTTAGCGCCAGCTCCATAACCTCATAATTGCTAGATTGTTATTTACGGGTAATGCTTTCTTTGTTTTATTTTTAGGTTTTATATAATGTACTGTACAATGACATCCGAAAATATACTATTTCTATTGTTTTTGTTATGTAATGTAATTTTAACTATTGTAATTATAATTTATGTAATTTTGACTATTGTAATATAATTGTGAATGTAATGATTACTTTTTTACTTAGTGATCAAAGTGTCAAGACATGATACGAGTTTAGAAGCACGTGCAATGATTCTGCAAAATAAACTGAATATTCGGTAGGTACTACAGAATTCTGAACTTAACTCACTTATTTCCGTCAAACAGTAAATATACTTCAATAAATTATGCCATCAAGAGCTCATAAAATACGGTCGCATCCTTATGACCTCATTATTAAATCCATTTTCAACACCAGAACCAGGACTCCATAAAAACCGAGGTAACCTTCTATTCCTTTGCCGTGTCACGCGCGGTTAAAGAAAATTAAAAAAAATGTTTGGTGTTGGCTTTATACGTATGTTTGTGAGCGTGTTTTTAGCGCAACAAGTTACACAGTTTGTGGAATAACATTTTCTCAGGTCGCTTTAAAAATCAGAGGTACCAAATAGAAAAATGAATTTCGCAGAAAGGTGGTTAGGTAACTACTTAATTTAGAAGTTTTATAGAGGATTAGAGGAACACATGCACACCATTAAGATAACTCAAAGGAATGGGACATGCCTTCATGGGCTTAACGTACGTACCTAATGAATGATCTCTGTTCATAGAAATCAACACAAACAAAAAAAACAATATACATCTTTGAAGAAGATACCCATGCAATGATACTACCGTGTTTAGACTGTGTGTAGACTTTAAAAATGAAAATGAAATCAGCAACCGTAATTCGGTAAAAATATACAAGAATTTGCCTTGAGACTTCATTAAAAAATTCCCTCCAGTTTCTCGAAAAGGCTAGAAAACCCTTTAAAATAATTCCCTTATTAAAGCAGCCAGCTACCAGGAGCTCATAAGAGGCGCGGAGCTCCAACCGCTTGCGGTGACACGCCCGGGTCGCGTCCTTGCATAACGTGCCTCGTTTGCATTCGCCTTGCAGTAATGACTAATATGAAATATGGCGAAGTAATTACATGCACGGTTATCTTATGTTACTCGTTAATCTCGTTATGTTGTTTACAGTCTAAAGGGCATTCAGATGCTGCGTTGCATTCTAAATTGATATCATGCTTGCTTCAACGTGCTCGCTAAATGCGCCAAAATTACCCCAAATTATAATTCTAAACGTATCTGATTGATGTTCAGAGTAATAGCCCTAATTGTAATACTTAGTACCTACTAGTTATTCGGGTCGGATGATTTCAAGTTGGCATCTCTTCTATAGAGAATGCTATCGTTAGCCGAATGTTACTACTAGGTATAGGTAATATGAGTCAGTCCATAACAAAAGGGCCCTTATGGCACTTTCTAGTTTCGTAGATATCAGCGTTTTAGTAAAATACGGTAAAATCACATATTTTTTGTTTTTTGCATATTGATAAAGTATAAGACTAGATGTGTATTTCTAGCTTGGTTTCACACGTATAAGTTAAGTATTTCTACCTTTAAATTAGTTGTAAAGTTTAGTAAAAAAGGGCCCTTATGGCAGAGGTCAGATAATAATGATATAAAATAGGTTAATAACTTATTCTAATTACTTCTAACCATTTTCTGTATTATTTATTTGCCTTTTCTGTTTACTGGATTCTAGTGGTACACGTTACAAATACCTATTTCTAGTCTCAAGTCAAGTAAGTTCTAGTCGTGCATGACCGTTGCAATATTTTTTGTTTCTTATTACATTTCCTATTAATTGTATTTTTAGAGTTCCGTAGCCAAAATGGTGAAAACGGAACCCTTATAGTTTCATCATGTCTGCCCGTCTGTCCGTCCGTACGTGCGTCCGTCCGTCCGTGCGTCCGTCCGTATGTCACAGCCGACTATAAGCTCTCTAATTATGAAAATATATGGTAGGAAAGTATTATTCTATGAATTGCTATATAATAGTAACGTGAAATTAAAAAAAAGGTAGGGCCGCTCCCCTAGGTAGGTGTCGGTACGGAACCCTTTATTGTGCATCGTCCGACACGTACTTGGTCGGTTTTTTTTAAATAGAGTTAAAAAATAATTTTTACTATGCGAAATTGCTTTTTCGTATAATTTAAAAATTACGCATAATTCAAAAAACTTGTAATGAAAAGATTTATTCAGAATTAAGTTCTAATACAAGATTGCTACTTAGACTATGTAAATATTATTATTTACTTACATTTTTGGTTACATTCGTCCATAAGGGCCCTTTTCTCAATTGTATGGAAGTAAACCTTGATTTTCATGTAACTTTAATCGGTCATAAAATTGAAACTAATTGACATAGAAAAAAAATAAAACCTGTGTAATGCTTGTCTAGACTTATTACAGGTAAGTATGGTATACTACACGGAAATTGTTAAATTTATTCGTGACGAGATAGAAAAAATATCATTTTCTATATTTATAAAAAAATATATATCACGTTAGGATTTTGTTTTTATTTTCCATTCGATGTGTTAAGTAAACTATTTTCTAGCATACACTATGACAAAGATCACAAAATACGAAATAATAATTCACCTATTACAAATTTCCTTACTTTTTTATGATCGGCGCCTTGCACTGATCAAAGGCCATTTTTTCTCAACGGGGTAGTGGAATTGAAAAATCTTTGATTGTTTCCTATAGAAGAGAACCTCAAGATTCAGGATCTACCATCATCTATGTAACTTCCCACGGGAACATACTTTAAATGAGTTTTAAACTTCTCTTAGTTATTTCTCAAAAGTGCATTTTTGGGTTGAGTAACTTTGACGATTTATTAAAAAAAAAGTATGGCACTTAGGGACATGGTGATCATTGTTTTTGGTAGCCTATGTATTGTAGATTATAGATCCGTGCGTAACTCAATACCGACCATAAAGGCCCCAGTGAGCTGGACGGTCACATATAATTAAGGCTTTAATATTTATTGACCCAGACCAAGAGTCAGCATAACGCGAAAGAGGTCTAATATCTAAACTCACTGAACAAATAAATAAACAGGACCAACTATACAGACAACATGTACGCTGCTATCCCTGCAATGAAAATCTGCAAAGAATATTCTCAGAAATATCACGATTCTTCGACCATGCAAGCACGTGTGCATGATGCGGAACCGCAAGAAAAATTGACGAAACGTGTTGCTGATAAGGACAAACAGGTAACAAACACATCGCACATGTTACCTGTTTGTCTTTCCTTGCCATGTTTGCAGACTCACTATGCAGGGATAACAATGTTTCACAATTTTAGAATATTTACCCATTGCAATTTTGATCATCATCAATTTAGATTGCGAGTCATTCTAAGCGTATTCTTCTAAAGCTATGAAAATCAAATATACCTGAGGCATGGATGAATGACGCCACGCCACTTTTACATGTCGTTGGTATATAACGTCAGGGGTACCCTATATATATACGTTCGTTGGTTAAAACTGAGGCCTGCGGGGTAATCATGTAACGATATGTACTACCGTTGGTACGTATTTAATGTCAGTTTTATTATGGTATTTGACATTTAAATCTATCGTACTAACGATAACGGTCGAAAACGTTACGTTATTACCGCGCAGGAAACTTATTTCCAAATTCCAATAACTAAGTACTAAACCAGATCTGATCATGACATCATCTAAAAGGCCGTGACATGAAGGACTTAGCAGTTATCGCCTTTTGCAAAATCCATTAACCTTATATGAATTGCTGTTTGGCTCGATGACGTTTGTGTGTATTAATTTCAAACGAGTTTAGTGAGTTAGTATTGTATTAATGTAGAAATCTGAGAAAACGTGCTTATTATTATTGGAAAACGGGACTTAAATCGTATAAGTTTAAATCGGTATAAAAAGTACTTAAAAAGGTAGTTTTTAAAGGCTGTCTAAAGAAAGTTAAACAGATTTCTTTTCTTGTCGCTTCGTTTGTCAATATATCAAATCCAAATCGATTATTAGACCTTAAAATGATAATCAATAATTTCAGCAGCTAGTCGATTACGTAACATTTCCAACGTACGTTTGGTAGATCTGACTGTCATCTTCCGATACTGTTAGACCTTATAATATGTTGGTCTGCGAAATAACATGTTTCACCCGTAATACGAGTACAATAATATAATAAGGCAATAAGGTCGACATCTGTACATTCAGTTTTCAACTCAGTGTAATTTTGAATCGATACGTAATCATCCAGACATCTGATCATCCGGACATCCAGACGTACGGCAGGTTCCCAGCCTTACCTGGTTGAAATTTCCCCAACTCGAACCAAGCGCTTTTCATCATCTTTTATAATGCGCACTGCTAAGGTTTGGCATTCCCTGCCGGCATCTGTATTTCCGAGTTCATATAATCTGGACCTCTTTTAGGCACGCGTGAATAGGCATTTCCTGGGTGAGCTCGCTTCACCGTCAACCTCATCGTTGCATCGTTGGCTTGATGCTGGCCAAGAACAATCACATTTTTAATAATAATAAAATAAATAATAACTACCTATATATAATAAAATAATTCTGAAATTTGATATTGTAAAATAGTACCTCTCCGTCACAATATTATACATAGTCGAGACACATAGTCAATCAAGAAAAATAGTGTCCTATCATCGTGCCATTACCCGGTCTTTCATTCGCGAACGACAAACGAATGGCCCTTTATTACGTTCCATCAATGCATGCCATCGTTCCCACGCCACGCCATTCTGTGCATTCATCGCGTAAAGATGCAGTTTGTTTTGAAGAACCTGAGATTGTAAAGGTATTCAAAGGTTAAGCACTGCGCGATGGAGGCGTCACATACTATTATAGTAATGACGTGTATTGTTGGATCAGTGTTTATTTTTTTTAAACCTCGCTTGTCGCTACGCGTCGCAAGGGTGGCATGCAAGTGTGAAAATGCGCACGTTTTCTTATAAACGATACTAAGAGTATTTTATGTTGAGTGAGTTGCGCAGTGTGGGTCGATTTAAACTCTTCTGGTTTTATTGAAATCAATAGACTGCGGATTATTTTTATTATAATAAGTAAAATGGTCTTTCCAAATAATGGGAAGAGGAGTTTCGCAAAAAATGGAACATTCATAAATCCGTTAACGCTTCGATGGTTTATCTTAACCTAACAGTGATAACGAACCACAGGCTTTGAAGGCGATGGTGCCAATGGTAGACAGTTGAACTTCGTGACGCTTTAATTACAGGCGGAGTCCCGACGGCGTATATTGGACGGCCGAAGGCCTAGAACCGACGCCCGCGCCCCAGAGACTGACTGTCGTTGCGTTGTCACTTGCATATTATAGCCGGTTCTAATTGACTGCCCAACTCTATGGCGTTTGAGGAATTTGCGCTGCGCAAGGTACATACGCGGACTGTAAAGTTTAATCAGATTTCAAATACATTCATTAACGCGTTGCCAGCACATGTTATCTTTTTAAACTGTGTAACAGACGAGACTGTTGTATTGAAAATTATTTTACACTGATTGACAACAAAGTACAAATTTACTAACACCAATGTTCTGAAAAAAAGGCCAGGTCAGAAGCTCCCGCAACCGACGAGCCTGTATGAGGAGATGTATGGATGTGGTTGAAGCAAGAGATGTATGTAACGACCGTAGTAGTTGGCGTTCTTTGGTCTCTGCCTACCCCAATGGGATACGGGCGTGAGTATATGTATGTATGTATGTATGTAATGTTATGATCTGACATTACGTTCTGTCAAGTTTAATAAACCAAATGATTATATCCTCTTCGCTTAATAATGATTAAAACAATACGTAAACTTTTTATTTTATAGTTAATAGATGTATGTAAGTATTAGTATGTAGGTATTTGTTATTGTATTTTTACTTCGACCAAATAAATAGGTAAACTATTTCTTGACTTTCATTACGACGGAATGTGTCATACTCGGTCGATATAGCAGATACTGATAACTTGTACTGAACAAGCAAAAACAACCTTGTGGTGAACCTTTTTCATTCCGAGACCGTACCTACTATTGCTTGACATGTTAATTTTAAGTAGTTAAGGCGAGGTTCTTCCATTGCAAATGTCCCGCTCTAACACGCGTGAGTTTGCAATTGACCATCCCACTCTCTACGGAACTGTGCGCGTAATTTTCGTAAATTTTTAGTACATTTTTGGGTGAGAAAAATACATGGCTTACTATATTAACAATATTAATCCCGACATCCCTCATACCATCAAATACGTTTATTTTAGTATTATTTTCTACTCATCATGTTACCTAAGATTGAAATAAAATGAGTTTTAAGATAGAAAATAGAGGTATGTTTGGAATTGTTTTCTATCCAACAAAGTTTTGCAAATTGTGTAACGGACATCCGACGGCACTAGATAAAGGTCTCAAATATAACATCGTATTTTTTTTACATTTAAAATATGTAGTATTTCGAAATAAAACCGTTTACCAAATCAGATTTTTACTATAACCCGGCCTTAAATCCATCAAGCCCTATGCGCTTCGCTGCAGTGCGTTGCGGGTTACGGTGTTAATATAAACATTTTATTGTGTCTAAGTTACTGATTATAGCTAAGGATAATATCGACCTTCATTTAGTTTACCTACACAGATACATCCGTAGGCCTAGATGCCTACACAGATACAATCGTAGGCCTAGAGGCGTTGTACGCAACAATTTTCTCTTTCAATGAGTTCTTTGTTACGTACGCCAATGTCAATAATGATAGTGCATTGATCAACCTACGCCTGAGGTACAATGTTGATTTATCTCCTAAGGATGGAAAAAAGTGAGAGTGGTTGTGGGCGTTACGAAATTCGTGTTCTTTTATGTAGTAGTTTTAGGGTGGGTAACACCACATTACGGTTACAGAGGGCCTACCGCGAACTGAAAACGAATTATCTGCCTCTCTGTCGCACTTGCATATTGGAGCAACAGAGAGGGAGATACTTCGTTTTCGGTTCCCGGCACAGAATAAGGAATAGTACATTCCCGGTAGGCCCCAAGACCGATCAACGTTAAATATGGGCGCCGGCAGCTGTCGTCGCATAGAAGATTGTCAAACTTTCATATTTATATCATTAGAATCATATTTTAACACAGCTTACGATTACTGGCAGTTTGGCGCAACTCGTCATTAATGCTTTCCTTTTGGAAGAAATGTCATAGCCATAGATAAGTATTAAGTATGTGTAATAACTGACACGCAGAATAAGCAATTCTAATCCTTCGAATGATGCTACTTACTAGTGCTGCCATCTAGTGTTTTGTTTCCAAATAAATATGATGAACGTATCATGCTGAAATTCCGCAAATACACAAATTTCATTGCGCTTATCATTAATTCTTCACTTATTAATTGCCATTCTGTGTGAAATTGAAAATAAATCTCAATTACAAATTTAAAGAAAAATGGTATTAAAAAAACCCAAAAACTCGTTTAAAAAGATACGTAGGTAATTGACTTAGGTACCTACTCTGCTGAATATGACCACCGAAAGCAGCGCACGAAAACCAAAAGAAATATTTACAAAAAATAAAATATCCTTTACAATAAAATCCAACTAAGCTTATTTGTGAAATAATAACAGATCACACACACAAATCGTAATTAAAAATTAATGTTAACTTTTCGATAAAACCTCGTTCGCTGTTATTGCAATGTTAGAATCAATATACGTTAATTATTTAACATTAAATGTTAACAGCGGTCCGTTTTATGTTAAATTAATTTACGAAACTTATGCGTTAGTCGAAATCTGAGCTGAAAATTAAATTGATTGCACCAAACTAAATGATGTTAAAATTAATTACTGAGGAATAAAATACACTAACAAACATTAATATTAAATACATATTTACTTCATTATGCATGTATGCCTCATAAATTCATAATGGTTGGGGGAATGTAGGGTGACTTGGATCTTTAAAAAAGAAATACGAAATTCTGTCAACTATAATTACAATTGTTTTTTTTTAAATAATAGTATAGTAGACGGTTTTCTGTGAGCATGAAAAGCTTTTTTTTTTCAAAAATAGTTCAGGTATACCTTATGTACAGTCACATAAGATTCTTTTTTTTTATTGTTACAGATCCAGAGGGATGACACTCTCGTCTCGGTACACAGAGCATTCCTGGTAAGTATCCTATCTTTTTAAAATACAATAAATAGGAACCTGTAAGATTTATCAAATGTACTGCTGCTGCTTTAAAAGGTGCTTAACCTGAATCTCTTTAAGCGAATAGGCATCTACTAGGTGAGCTCGCTTTACCGTCTGCCTCATGTTTGCCCCCTGGCTAGATGCTGGCCATGAGCAATCCCATTTACAATAATAAAAAAAACATCGCATTTCGCAACAGCCCTGTTTACTGAACTTTAAATAACATAATAACATTAACTTTTATCAAAATCCGTATCGACTATTTAACGTTCAAAAATGTACCCTACATAGAAAGACATAACGTCCAATTCCGTTAATACCCGAACTATCGGACCCGATAGTCTATCGCAAACCGTTCGGAAAATCGCCCGAGTCGAACGTCGTGTTCCATTACCAGTATTAGGCGATCGCTATCGCGCTAGCCTCAGTAGCCCCCAGTAGTACTCTTTTTATTTTGCTGGCGTATTTCTTGATGGTTTTCGCATTTTAGAACCAGGGCTTGATTTGTCGCTTTCTGGAATGTGAAAGCGACAAAAATAACCACCAAATTGTGGTTCATGGGGTCGTTCTTACTCGGTACGTATGAAGACGCTCGCAAGAAACATGATATATATTTTAAGATGAGTTGTAAGAAAAATGGTGTTGTTTGGAAGGCTACGGCTCTAAAATAGTGTTGTTTGAAAGGCTCAGGCTCTTAACACTTTAAATTGACGGATCCGTGTCACCGGCACGGCACTGAATGCGTTAAAAGAGCTAGCAAATAAATTTGAAAAATATAATGTTAAAGACTGATCTTATTGCTTAATAATCTAAAAGTTTGAACATCTTGTAAAACATTAAATTAAATATATTAAATTTTGCATCACAAAAGTTACTAGTACCTACTTCTAAATCATTAGTGACGTTCACGCTTCTTTGAAAAAAATGTTATTAATTTATCTACAATTTGAACGTTTGATATTCCGAAATCATCATTCCGGAAACAACGTTTGATATTCCGAAGTAACCATTAAAAGCGAACAAAATTAGAAATTCGAGCCAAAATTCCTTCCTGGACTACGATTTTATAATGGGTAACTTTAATACAATTGAACAAGTCTCCAGATTTTGATCAAAACATTTATAAATTATGTTTCCTTTAATGCAACAACTACTATTTTTGAAATACTGCAGCTGCACATGGCATTACCTTTTAAGAGTTTTGGTTTTGGGGTGACTACTGTCGAAATTTAATAAAAGTCAATTCTAATTGTTTGTGAACCTTATTGCAACGAGATAAGGACTTTAATTGAACAAGAGGCTGACCGGTACGGCGTGACGTCGTTGGTACACACACTGCGTAACTTAGGTAGTCATTGTTAGATATTAGTCTGTCATTAGTCATTAGCATTGCATGATTTAGTATATAGGAAATAAGTAGGTGTAAGTTCCGAACCTGTAAGTTAGAGAGCGCAACACTCGCCAACAAACTGTATACATATACAGTTTGGCGAGATCAAATAATATTCCTACTGTAATATATATATTTTTGAGTTGAATAAATTAAAAAAAAATTTTAAAAAGGAAACCAAAAATAATAAAACTATTCAAATAAGCAGAAGGAGAATCATTCCGTACTCTTCACCATATAATAAAATCTTAAATTCTAATGAAATAAAAACAAATGAAAACAACACAGATGCTACACAAAATTGCATTTGCAATGATTAAAAGACATTCCAAACCCATTTCAAACGACACGACATTCAGAATTTGATAATTCCCAAGTGGGATATAAAGCATAAAGAATGTGGCACATAAGAAACAAGCTATACCTATTCTAACATCTCGCAAGCAATGTTAGCTTGCCGAATATTATTTTTTGGTTATTTCCTTTTCCTTTTAAATATATTTTTATTAATATTGTAAATAGTTTACCTAATCTATCAAAGAATAATTGTAGCGTCCTACTTTATTCCGTTACCTTTCATTTTATATAACAGTTAGAATACCTATTTCTGTGTAACGGGGAGGCAGGATACAAATAGAACCACCTATGATCGTTGATATTTTTTAAAATTACGTACT
This sequence comes from Cenopis cana, assembly GCA_951800055.1. Classification (NCBI taxonomy): domain Eukaryota; kingdom Metazoa; phylum Arthropoda; class Insecta; order Lepidoptera; family Tortricidae; genus Cenopis; species Cenopis cana. The sequence continues at coordinate 19,363,608 of OX637477.1, read as the reverse complement.
TTATTTTTTTAGGAAAAGCCGCTTATCTATCAAATTATCTTCCTGTGGAAAAGGATAAAGTATAAATTACGTTTTAATTCCACTACGATGAGCCGTATCCTTGTTTCCTCATCATCTTCCTATCGTTTTCCCGCTTATGTAAAGGAGCCAGGGGGTTCTCTATGGCATCATAGGCACTAGCTTTACGGAACCGACTTTTATCAGACCTTCCAACCCATAGCGAAAACTAAACATTGTTGGGATTTGAACGGTTTCCTCACAATGTCCTTCGCCTAAGCTTGTTTCCTGAAGAAATATAAAAAAACTCACGCATTTACTGTGCCCAACCTTTAATATCGGATTACAGCAGCCATATCCCCCTCGTTTCATTTAGCGTTGACAAAAACTCAATAATTTCTGGTCGAGATATCAAAAACAAAGGCACGTGGCTCCGGAAGCGCGGCCCCTCCGATATTAAAGATTTGGGAGAATATCGTTTGCTGAGTATCCGTTGTTAAGGTTTGGGAAACTTTAGGCGTTTAACGAGCTATTGCGGTTTTTGATGAAATGAAAGCATGGATTGTGTGAATCTTTCGAATCTCAACCGACTTAAACATTGTTTGCCTTATTCATCATTTGCAGAAAAAACAACCTTTTCTTCTGCTCATAATTTTTTTTACTCGCCCAGATATATTGTAAAGGTTTAAGTTGATAATGACTTATTATGTGTACTAAAATATTGTTGATTTTTAACTCAATACCTAAACGGAATGTAAAATATTCAATTATTCATGTAACTTAAAAGAATTATTAATTCAATTCCATTGGAAAAAATGTCGAAAACGGTGTAAATTTTACTCAGGTCATATTAAGCTGGTTTGGTTCGTTTTGGCTGAGACACCAATCAATGACGTGTTATTTATGGGATAATACTAAGTATTAAATACCTACTTAAAACATAGCTCGTATCTCAGCACCGTTTCAGTACTGATATACGAGGTTTTGAAGAGTATAAATGCCCATGCGTTCCATTGTCGACCGGCGATATATAACGTATAGGATTGGTCATGTTATTTCTCAATTCTCAATCATTACTGAACTAGTATTATAACGCTCTGTAGCTCTAGTATAAGTTTTTTCGAGACATTAACTAATTCGAACGCGTTTGCGTTTTGTCTCAAAATGTATGAAAACGCTCTCACCGAGTTTGAAATACGCGCGTCCATCGGTTAGCAACAAATGTTATACTAGTTGCTTTAGTTTCCACTAGTGACCACCAGAGGCGCTGTTCACGTTTTCATACCACTTTCATACATTTTGAGACAAAACGCAAACGCGTTCGAATTAGTTAATGTTTCGAAAAAACTTATACTAGAGCTCCTGCTCCCTCAGCGCTGGAAGCGCGCCGTTTGCGTTAGGAAGTGACGAGATGACCGATATGAGTTGATTCAGGCTTAAAAATTTAGCGGCTACAATTTACCGGCTGTTACGATTCTGATAGGTTTTTTCTGTAAATATTGATTACATAATAGTGACTTAAAAATGTGCATTAGACACACATTTTTAAAATAATGCGGGCAAATCGACAATAGAAATAAAAATAAGAATTCACATTATCTTATTCCTAATCTATACTAATATTAGAAACGCGAAAGTAAGCTGTTACCCTTTCAAGCTTAACCGTTGAACGGATTAAGATTTTGGCATGTAGATAGTTTAAGACCCTTGCAAAGAAAGTCTTAAAATGAATTGCAAATCTTTGTGGGAGACGGATGGTTTAAGTCCGCACCTAAAAATAATTATATATATATATATATATATATATATATATATTTTATCTATACTAAGACGATAAGAGTTGTATGACAAAAACTTCTAAACGCTAAAGCTAATATTCAAGCTAATAATAAATTACTCCTAATTTTAAATAGAAAACTCCCGTGAATCTCTGACATATTGAAATATAATAAACGGGGCACTCATGTCTAGGATTTATTATATATTTTTTATAAATACTACGACGGTGGCAAACAAGCGTACGGTCCACCTGACCTGGTATTTCAATTACTTCTAATTTGCTCCTTTGGTTCAAATACCAGTGTCGTACAAATTCACACCTAAAAAACACGTGCTCAACCATTTTTTTAGATTTAGATTTATTTATTTCATAATTCAAATTACATTATAGATTAACTTAAGCTTAATATATACAAGATTTAACATTATGATCGTCAAACAATGAATATAATAATTATTAATGCTATTATTTTATATACCTTCACCTACTTTCCCCGCTCTCCCCTCTGGTTTGGGCCGACGCGTTCCATTGTTCCCTCCGCGAACGTTTAGCCCCGCGTTGACAAATATTGCTGAAACAGAAAAGGCTTTTATTTATCGGTGATATTTGACAGCTTTTGTCTAGAAAGTATTAATCTAACTTTGACTTCTAAAAACCCAGGGATAAACGTAAAGGGGATTGTGGAAAGTTGATACGAGGTCAATAACTCGGCTAATATACAACTATACCTACACTAATACTGGAATCAGTTTGGAATGCGTTACTACAACTATTGTTTATACATAATAAGCTCAGGATTTAACTAACAGGTTTTTTTTTAAAGTTCTGTGATATAGTACCTTTAGTATTAGTTTTTTTGAAACAAAACACAAACGAACGCGTTTAGTCTCTTTTCGAAATCGTAAGGTTACGCGAGCAGCGCCTCTGGTTGCCTTAGGTGGTAATATTTTTTGCCAAATAAATTAAGACTAAACGCAAACGTGTTGGTTCGCAAAAACAGAGCCGGATCTAGGGGGTGGGGGGGCAAAAATTTCGAGCTCGCTGCGCTCGCGTTTTTTTATTACTTGATGCGTATGAAGTATTTTCTGCATCTGCATCATAATGTTTGAAAATTTTCGCGCTCGCTACGCTCGCGTTTTCATCTACGAGTAATATACGTAGGTGTGTTATGACTTTATGACCCGTCCCCCCTTAGAGTAGATAACTAGTAGCTACTTTTACTGTTCTGACATGGTAGAGGTAACAATTTGTAAGACAATATATGCAGACGGGGGGGCGGCATTCTGTAGTTTTTGCCCCCCCTCGAAAAAATTATAGAGCCGGCGCTGCGTGTTCAATGTATTCCCGTGGGATATACGAATTCCATATGGGATAAGTTATTAAAGATTGATAACTAGTCTATGGTTTATGGCGTGACGCGGAGCAGGAAGTACCTGATCTGCCTGTTTAAGGAGATGAGTGTATAAACTCTCACCACTATTATACCTTATCTCCTTGCGATAAGGTCGACGATTATGCAGTTCATTTAGTGGCTAGTGACCTATGTGTTATGTATGAGGATAATATGTTCCCACGCTACACGATGTTTTTGAAACGTCATATAGGTATTAAATAATTGCTACCATTTTTGTGCTCAACAGTTAGCGCCACTGTGCATTTGGTTCAGCTGTCAAAGTTTTGGAAGCACTGGAATACCTACTTAAAGAGTTTGCGCTCCAGTAAGATTGGCTTCAGCCGAATTTGAAGTGTGAGTATTTGTACCTACATACAGTCAAAGGCACCAATATGTATACACTTTTTCACCTTATTCCATTGAAAATGGTCCAAAAATGTATACATATTTATGCCCTTGACTGTACCTAATTATTGTCAATGTAGTCGAGCATAAGCACGCGACATTCAATCCAAGGACGCGGATTCGAGTCCTGGGATACCACCGGGTTTAAAAAAAATCGTAATTATATTTGTTCTTAACAGTGGCTTTTCAGTGAAGGAAAACATCGTGAGGAAACCGGTCTTATCTCAACAAGGGCTCGTTTTCCCTCTTGGTTGGAAGGTAAGATGGCAGTCGTACAACTGGTATACACTAGGAGGATATTAGGATCAAGTTTCTCAGGTGTCAATAGTTTTTCAGACACTGTTAAGTGCTCCTAATTCTATACACTCGCAAATTATTCACAGAATTTCCAAGCGGATTGAAAAAAAGGTCAGCACGGCACTAAAACCCTTTGCATACGCTTTTCAAAGCGCCGTCCCGCCTGCCCTAAAACGAAAGTAGTAGGTAGGTACTATCTGTAAAACTCTATTCAATGTGATCGAATTAGAGAGGCTCGAAAATAAGGACAACTAATATATTTCGAATCCCACCATCTTCCGATGCCAAACAAAAAACAGTAGTTCTTAAATCAAATCTTTACTTTTTAAATTAAAGCCATATTAAAGCATTGAATCACGGATCGATCTTCCAATGCCAAACAAAAGACAGTTTTGTTCTTAATTTAAAAAAAATACTTTTCAAATCCATTGGGACACGTATCGAACATGGAATCCAGGAGATCCTATTGCCGGCTTACTGAAATCCAACGTTAACGTACGACCGTCAAAAACCGAAAATGGAATGCCCAGCAACGTTCGCCGGTAGATGGAGATAGTTTCGACTTGAAATTCAAGCTTGAAATGGCTGGCCGCACGGAATTATGCGGAAGTTTTAGAATAAATTGAGTGCACTGAGTATTTACTATGACGTGAAGTTAGCTAAAGCTGCCTATGCAATACAATAACTTCAAACTTGAACAGGGTAAGGTAAGAAATTGTTTAACTGTTAACGCGAACTCTGTTTTATGTAGTTTCAGTAACCTGTCTCCTTAGTAAAATGTGATTAGATGCTACTACCTAGTTAGAAATCATGACTTCATGACATATTTAATGTGAAAAATCTAAACTTGGTGTTTAGATAATTTTTATAGCGTTTGGATGAAGGTTTCACTATTAAGATCACCAGGGGCCTATTTCACAAACGCTTTTAACTTGTTTGTAATAAACGCGAATAGCAATTAATATATTTTATTTAAAAAATTGTAAATATTGCGAAATTAGACTGCTAGTAAATATGCATTAAATTTAACTGTAATGAAATCGCGTTATAGAACTCTTCTTACAACTCATTACAATCTTAGCAAAACCAATTGTACATATATTTGATTTGATGTCTTTAACTGAACTATTCTATTAAAGGATCGATATCTCTGCTAACCCTCACAATAAACCAGGGGTGACAATATATGTGCGCTCTAACTATGTGTTACACTGATCAAACACAGGTTAACTTTCCCGGCGTAGCGTCCCCTGTCCCCGGGGACGGAGTCCATTCCCCTTACTGTCGCGACATCGCATATGACCTTATTTTTCTGCGTCCACGACAATGGCACAGAATAACATACTTACCCAATATTTAGTAGGTAATTTCTGTAGTTAAGTACTATAATTTCAATGATACAAAAACAATACTATAGTACCTGAAATATAAGAAGTCAATCCAGACACCTGTCATTGTCATAGTTGATCCAAACTTGATTTATAAAAATCTTTCCTTTTCTTATAAAAATAAATGAGTTATTCTGCAGCATATACAGTCGCATGTAGCACTTTAGCACAACTCGATTAAGTTACGAGTAAGAGCAAAAAATCGATTGTACACGTTATTCGATTTATTATCCGCTGAATAATTCAACGGTTGTAAATATTTCTTCTCCCATGTCCATTCACTTTCAGCTTGTAAAAAGTTAATCGATTCCATTCGATCCCGATAAGCTGGTTCCCATTAATCGAATGATGTTACACTGTGTGTATTTGCGTTTGCAAACGTAAACGTTATAAATGCAATTAAAACTTGAATATTCGTATGTCGTTTTTCGCCACTATATCCTGTGCAATAAGGTCGTAAATGCAATTGTTTTTTTTTTAAATAAATTTATACTCTTTTCTATTGGCGACGTATCTGTGCTGAGATTAATTGGAATTGAATTTGTTCGTTTGTCGGTAGTTGTAATCTAAATGGACGTTGTTCGTAATAATGGAGTGATATGGACTACAAGGGGATATCACGGTGGAAGTAGCTATTTGGCAATGGTATAATGACGAAGCTGGTACACTTCTTTAAAAAAATGTCTTTCCATCAATTTTATGATGACTTCGCCAACCACGTGTTCAAAGACGTTCTTCGGTAACGACGCCATGATAGTAAATAAATAAATAAATATTAGTGGACAATCTTACACAAATCAACCTAGTCCCAAACTAAGCAAAGCTTGTACTATGCAACAAACTTGTAGTTGTTTGTAGTAGGCAACAAAGACAGTGTACGGTAGTGGATTCCGCTCGTCGTCGCTCCGGGGACGTGCGCTCACCAACGCGGCGACGACGAGCCAAATCCACGAAGCTGGTTGTTCAGCATCATATTTCTTTTACAGGCGTCATTGTCAAAAAAATTGTCGAATGGCCTTAAATTTAGATTTTTCGTACCAAACTGGAAGTTGATTTACCTATCTTGTGCTACGTTTGAATACAGTGTGTTAAGGAGAGGTATCCCCAACGCAAATGTCCCGCTCTAACACGCGTGAGTTTACAATTAACCATCCCGCTCTCTACGCAAGCTCTGCGCGCAGTTTTGTAAATATTTAGCTATAGTCATTAAGCCCTGCGAATTTGTCTATAACTATTTACGATCTTTAATTGAGTACAAAAATTAAATGTTAAATATCAGTAATATAGCCGTAGTGTTGAATATACATTCCAAAAAGGGGTAACTTCGCGATTTTTTTCTATCGAGTGAAATTCATCATGTCATGTAACTGACTGCGATTTTGACTAGACAAGATCCTTATGTAACACATATATTTTTTTTAGATTTTTAGACACTATATTCTATGTCTCAGATGGTTTTTAAAAACTCAAAAGTGGTAATACACGGCCTTAAGTAATGCCAGTGGTATTATTATGGGACCCCGCTGAACACTGGTGTAACCCCAACTTGATTTTTGTTGGGATTCCCAACAAAGGGTAAAAGTTTTCCATCTGGGTTGGAAGCTCAGACGGCAGTCGCTTTTGTGAAACTAGTGCCTACGCCAAATCTTAGGCTACTTTTGGTTTAGGATGATATTTGAAGACTTTAAAACAAACAAAGCCAACATGGGTCACAGCCACTGCAATATTTTTGTCAAAAACCAAAAACTTTATTTTTTATCCCTGATAACAAGGCTTAAAATTACTTGTGAGTAGTCTAAAAAATCTGCAACTATTCTCAAATATCCATTCATTCGAAAATCAACCCTCTGTCATTGCAACATAATGTAATTTTAAAATTCCTTGAAGCTGAAGCTGGCCTAAAATCAGTTTTATTGGCTAGTACTCGTTCAAATTAAAACCCTTTGCGGTTTATTATAGGGTGGAAAATGGTAAATAGTGCAAGCTAGGTATAGTGAAGTAATTAACTGTAGGCTTTCGTGACGGTTATCGGCGATGTTATCGGCGCACGCGATTCCAGGAGTTCTAGAATAATAAAGACTTATGTACCTCTACTTGAAATTATTTAAAATGTCCGACTTTTTATAATCCTGTCATTAGATTTTGAATCGTCTTGCTATGCCGGTGAAGTCGCTTTTTGAACGGACTAATTTGATAATGATTTTAAGTATAAATATAGTATCTTTATGTAAGTCCTTTTAATAATTGCCGACGGTGCAATCCGTAACACCCTGATGATTCTTGGATTATTAAGTAGGTACCTACATTTTCATATTAGATTTATTTTTTATTGTTTACTATGATTGGGGAGTTTCTGTAAGTGTTCCGACGGATTTTTTAATTCATCATTTGTTTGGAACAAGCTTCCCGTTGCCTGCGAGAACTCCATAGGTACTAAGTAACTTATATACATACTCATTTGCTCAAAGGTTTGTTGGAAGATATCTGTTTAATTTATATCTTGGGAGATGTCCAGGCAACAAATAGTTCTGTAATGGTTAAATCCAAATTCTATATACCACGTGTGATAAATTGCATCCAAATTCGCACAGCCATTTTTGCGTTTACAATTAAATAGCAAACAAAAACAACGACATTTCTGATCTCACAAACTATACAAAATTCTAGCTAATTTTTTTCAAAACAGCGTCAAACACTTCCGAATGGTCAAAAGAGAGCGTTTGTTGTCGCAAAAAAAAAATTACTCTCTCAACAAAACCCGCGTAAATAAAAGATAATCCGAAGAATTCAAAGGGAAAACGGCTGAAAACAACGTGAATATGGCCGCCAGTGTATTTCAAAGATAAATTCATCTTGCACCTTATTACCAGAGGTTAAGGTGCAATATTGTAACACGTCTTTCTAGACTATACTCACTTGTACAGTCAAAACACGTGCCGGGAACTTCTTTCGCGATATCACCGGCAAAGTTGCGGGTATCGAGCCAACTGTACTTTAGGACTGTGACAAAGTGGACACAAATACAGTAGGTCGATACAGAATTTAAAATTATTTTTTTCTTGATTTAGATTCTACCAATAAGTAGAGAAGTTTATTTCAAGGTTAGTCCATAATTTTTCGAGTTTGGCCTAATCCTCATGTCGAAGAACAATATAAAAGGCGTCATTTGTCAATCGGCATTGTCTCCCCTATTACCATTATAATAAGACACGAGAGATTTTAAACTGTTTGTAAACATTTTTAAACTATTTTTTTTCAAAATAGCTCACCACTTTGCTTAGTCTGTTATTGAGATTTAATAAAGTTCATGTAAACAATTCCGCGTTTATTTATACTGTAAAATTTACCGAATGAATGTAAGTCACATAAAAAGCAAAAAAAAAAACGCTTAAGAAATATAACGCTGAATTTACGGTACCTATCCTCTTATTTCACGGACAAATGTTTCACGGGATGTATTGCATCGCAGAATTTACATTTCATATAAACTTTTGAAAACGTTAACTTTTTAAGTATAGCTGAAATTATATTAGGTCTACCAGAAAGATAACCCTTTGTGAAAAACTTCCCCTTTTAAAAAAACTGCGACACAATTTCGATGAAATGTTTCTCTGCAACACAATGGTAAACCAAGGGTTTTGTCAATTTCCACAAGAAAGAATGCTTTTTTATTTAAAAAAACTTTTTTTTTCTTTACTGCTTGGAGGACTTTTATCTTAAGAGCGCGGTTGAGCCATGGTTGGTTGGCCATCAGCGTAGGAGCTATGAGTTGACGTTGTCTATGTGTTCGTATGTGTCACACCTACAACAATGGCCAACCCGCGCTCGAGAGATAAAAGTAATATAACCCAAAGCAATGACCTACTGTAACTTGACTATTACTCACGCCAAGTATCATGAAATGCAGTTTACACGAACGCTTGAGTAGAGAACGCTGTTGCAGCCGAGAATTAGAGCTGTAATGAATGGCATTGTCTTCATTGCCAGTTCTTGGTTCCGTGGGGCGTTAGAAATAAATAAAATAGAAGGATTTACTAGAATGCGTTGACATTGTGTACTACAGCCTTGCCCAAAAGTGTTGAGCACCCCTTATTTTCCTTTGTAACTTATAAAAAAACTATTCTTTTTTAATTACAAAAATGCACATTGACGTAAAATATGAAAAGGTATAAACTAAAGAACATCTAGAGAACTTTAGATAATATCATTTCGAAGTAGCTATTGCTAACTGAAGACTAAAAATAGACGGGTTTGCAATAAAAGGATAAATTGCATTTTTATCCGTGCAATTATCTTTAACGTCAACGAAAGTAGCTAGTTTTTGAAAGATATTTAATTTTCTTTAATAAAAGGATATGAAATGCTTGATTGACTTACTTTTATATGGAAAACGTGTGAGTGCTCAACATTTTTGGCCAAGGCTGTATATACACTCAAGTCAAGAGTATTTAGAACCGGTCAATCCGTATGGAAGTTCGATATAACGTTTGCCCTGTTTATTTGCTCGTGACTGTAATACATTACTGACAATTACACATTTTTGACTTACAATACATTTTTTTATTGGTTGCCAAATGACATAAAACAAGGATTTTAAGCATTGTAGCAGTGTCATTGCTAATGAGCTCCTTTATGGACAACCTTTGGGTAGAAGAAATAAAGCAAACATATAAACATATTAATAGATAAAGACACAATTGAATAGGAGACATTCAATAATTATTCATATGTAGGTATATATATAGATAAAATTCACACACATAAACAGATAAACATACAGTAGTCACCATAGATATACATGCGCAAACCAAGATATAAACTGAAGAAATAGCACCATATTGACGCCGCCAAAAGGTCGCATTTTCTTCAAAATAATACTTTGTGGGAAACAATTTCAGGACGATCCCATATTATCACCAATTACCAAGGAAAACAAGTGGCCACTGTCACTGCTAATGTAATAATGGCAGCATGGACTTTAGCTACAATTTGGTCTCCACAACGCGCCATGTCACGAAATTTCTATACTTGGCAGCTGAACTGGGAATTCCGTAGGCGACGTCCTTTTTATAGCCGAGGTAATAACGCGTGACCAAGCTATTTTGCAATTGCAATTTGCGTTTCTCATTTGGCCTTCAAAATGCACCACGTTCTTGGTTAGATACTTTGCAGTATACTATTATAGCTTTTATTTTTTAGACGACCATTTTAGTTGTGTTATTTGGGATTTTGGTCGTCGCTGCGTTGGTGAACACACGTGCCCGGAGCGACGACGAGCAGAATCCACTACCGTAAAAAACCAGTTGCCTACTGTCATGGCGTCGTTACCGAACAACGTCACTGAACAAGTATTGATTGGTGAAATCATCATAAGTTTTATGGAAAGCCATTTTTAAAGAAGAAGAAGTTGTGTTATTATACATATTATATACGCTGCCTGGGTAACGTCACGGACTTTTTCAACTGCCCTTTCGGGTTCGTTACAAATTATTTATAGATTGAATGACTAATACATCAAAATTTCATGGAATCAACTACGGCGTGTAACAGATTAACTGCAATTCACAAAAGTTCATACATTTGTTATCATATCTAGGTATAAATATTTGGCAAGGGAAGGAGCTGTTCCATGTTTCCACGTTCCATGGCCTTAAGGTCGATTTACATGGTGCAAGAATTAGCATTCAATTTGGATTACGTTGCGGGCTATTGAGGTGAGACGAGGACGATGAAACCTCGCGATGTACTTAATGAAAATGACATGCAAGGTCTTGCACCGTGTGAATAGGCCTTTACCCGCCAATTCACCAGAGCCTTTATTAACGTCTACTTATCACTCGCCCGTTAATAAATGCTCTTGAACACAATTAATCAAACCCATTGTGCTGAAAGTAGTTCATTTGCTCAGCACTTGGAAAATCCTTAAGCTATGATTTTGCGTTCATACATGATTCGAAATTCTTGAGTAAATACAGTGTTGGATATGATTAATTAATGCTCGGTGTCTGGGGGATTTTCTACGTGTTGGTCATTAATTTTCGTAAGTGATTCTGAAGGTTAGGTTCACCTTGGTCAAAAGGGGTTTGACTTTGTTTTCGACGTTGACTTTCTAGTTCGAATACAATGGGATAATATTAGTCCACAAATAAAAGGCATCTATGTTATTCCAGTTTGATCATAACATAATGTTAAAAATATTTATTCGGACAACTTTGTCATATATGTGTCGAACACAAAATTAACAGATAATATTTGTTTCTGATTTACGCGATGAGATATTGTAGAGTATGCTTTATTCCAAAATAGGTATATGTAAGTTCATTTTGAACTTTTAGTCAAGTGTGTGCAATTATATTATTTTACTGTATCCGATTTCTCATTTACCATCCAATCTCTTAACATCGTAACCAAGTCCAGTTTTAAAAGCCAGCTTTTCCGTAAAACATTGTACGTAAAAATAAACATTCTGAAAACATAGTGCCGTTTAAAAGCTTATAATGCAAGCCCCATAGGAACAAAGAATATACAATAACAAAATTACTACATACTCTTATCTCACTAATTGCTACATGAGAATTCCGACTCTACGGCATAGGAATAAAAGATGAAATTCAGGTAAAATTCAGGAGCGCGTTATGAGGTGGCTAAAATTACCTGGGTTTTCCCGCGGAAAGTATTAAAATGGCCGCCGCCAACGTCATTAGTGTTGCCCCACGCATACGGGTGAGCATTCATCTACATTCTAAAGAGCCGCTATTTTGTTTAAAATAATACTTTTAGTATTTTCAGCGTCCATAGTTAAAAATGAAACCATTTTTAATCGAGTAACAGCGAGGTTGTAAATATAGGGATATTTGTTATACAATCTTGCTCATACCTAGTCTTGTTACTTACTTTGTTTTAAAGCTTAAATGAGAGACTAATCCTATGTCACCTTCTTATGCTCGTACAATTTACGAACAAAAGAGATGCGTTAAAACGTTTTATCTATCTATCTATCTATATGTTCCTTTGAGAATATGTTTAATGATTATATACTGTATTTAGCCTTATACCCAAAGCAATTCGTTCTTTACTTGTCATCTGTCTGCAAAAAATACACAAAAGTTTATTTCGTCACTTAAATGGTCATTAAGGATTAACAAAAACCGGTCTTCCAGAACCGTAACTGCTAAATATGAAAAGCTGACAACGGTTTATTTAACACTTCATTATTCAATTATCAACTTTATGACGTTATAATAAAGCGGTAATGATACGAAAAACGGAAGAGCTGTCAACAGACGCGACGGCGACGTCCTAATACTCATTTGATTCGTTGTCACACTTCTTGCCTTATCTGTGACAAGCATTTTAATTTGAGCCTTTTGCGATTGATATCATGGTCGATAATCGGATAATCTTGGTATTATATCAAGTTCAGCAGCTGTATTGCAATAATGACAACTAAGAACCGGTTGAAGGGCAAAAAACCGTCGTATCGAAGATGATGTCATCGACTAAACTTTTACACTTAGTAATACAGGAAGCGATAAAAGGTTTGAGAACAGTTTAATCGATAACGAATACATAATTTATACCTCTTTCGATATATTTATAGGAAAGAAAAGGGAAAAACGAAACGGAAGCTTAATCAAACGCAATGGCGTTTGATTAAGATAAAATATTTCACGCTTACTGTTTTAACGAAGCAACTAAACCCACGGACAATGCTAAATGCTGTGACCAGAGATAATAAATAACGAAGCTCTAGCCATCAACACCAAATATAGATATAATATAATTCCCGGAGTCGTATCCAACACGAACGCCTATAAACAAACGGCAACGAGACAAAGTCCCATAACTCACGATGAATTGTGTTGATCAAGCACGCAAAGTCGCAAACAAACATTTAAGACCGAATATGTAGAAGTCGATCTGATTCATATAATCGATTTAGATTAAGTAAGGCGCAGCACTAGTCGATGAGCTCATCATCTGCAGGTGGGCGGTGGCATTTTGAATTTAGAACGATTCAATTTTAAATTTAGTTTTTTATTCGGCCAGTTCGATTGTTTCGATTGCTGTCAAGTATGGAATGTTTTGTTTTTACACGTTAAACAATGGGGACTTGATAACATCTATTCTGCCTGGTTTTTCTTTAAGGCTTATTAGTGTTTCGACAAACAGTTAATAGAGTTAATGATGCTAGCGTAAGAAGGAGGCAAAACTTTAAGATATTAGACATCGGGGCTTTGATAACATCTCGTCTGTTAGGTTTTCCCCAGACTTCTAAATATTTCCTGAGACATTGGTGTTTAAAAGATTTCGCTTCCGTATTAGTCGTATTACATTCTATTTAACATTCAAATCTTGTTTTTAATTTATTCGACATTGACTGCATAACGTGAACTAAATTAATTAAAGTTCTTGTTATATCGATGATCTTAGATAATTAATTTCATTGAGTCGTAGTATTATGTTGTACCTAAGGCGACTTCCTGACTTGGCGGGGCGGGATCGATATGTGACATTTTCTTTTTTGACGTAAACTTACTGACGTCGCAAAGATTCTCACTTGACATAATACTGTCAGTATTACGTTTGCGCAGCAGTAATATCATGCGCAGAAGCTTAGTAGTACCGCCTTCGCATCATCCCACTACCGCGCATCCCGCGCCAGTCAGGAAGCACTCATTTAAATGTAGGGGCGCAGTAAAAAATGGTACCAAGTCGACTGACAGCTGACACTGACATTTGACACTTTTCTCATATCGTACTGCCTCCGCACCGACAAATCAGGAAGTCGCCTAAGCGTATGTAGGTGCGTAGTTTAATTAAACTAGAGCCGAATGAGGTTAAAGGTTTTACTTTGTGTGAGGTTCTAGGAACTAATTACAGCTTCACAGTTCAGTTATTGCAGCATTATATTGTACTGGTGTTCTCTGCATATTGTATGTAGTATTCTGTTGTGAAATACTGAGAATCCAACACATTCATGATTTAAAAATCTGCTTTATTGACAGAAATAACATTTTCAAGCGATGATAACAAATAGAACAAACAAGCTTCAACCATTGCATTTAGGTAGATTAATTATTATTCTTATTCATATTTTAACATTGTTTTAGTGTAATTAGTTTTGCTCTTCTCAAGTAAACATACTAACACAAGTTTCATGTGTGTGAAAACGCATTGGAATTGAGTTCAGTTTAATAAAGGATTCGACTTGTTCATTGTCAACTAGGGATCAATTTCACACTTACGCTGCACATTCTAATTTAACACTAATGTATTGTTCATTACTATATTTCACGCATCATAAACATTCTGTGGGTGGCTCGGCTCTCAGGTGCACGTATCATTTCAAAGCGTGTCAAATAGCAGCCAGATTGTGTCCACGACTCCACGTCTCCCTTTCAGATGTTGAATCCGTAGTCTAAATAACTCAGTTGCGTACCTAGCCTGACTATTATCAGTCGTTATCTCATTGCAATAAGGTATATAATAGTTCCTTTATAGTTTGTTAGTTCATGATTGGCTGTAGGTATCTTATTAAGTTGCGATAGCGTATATAATTGTTTACATATAATCTGTACTCGGGTTACAGGATGCTCGGTGTAAACACGATAACGCGCTGACGTCATTACAGCCGTGCTAATGCGGTGGGCTTTCTAAGAAACGACTAGAATGTTCACCGATATAGTATATAAATACAGTCAAACATAAATGTACGTATAGTATGGAACTATTGTCTAAAAAACAACAGTCCGCATCGTGACACAAGTGACGTCACAGTCGACGACACACACTTACTGCTGATGTCGCAGCTTATCTCACCCACACTTTACTAACCGATGTACCGGATATATCTGGCGCAGTATAAAAAAATAAATATTTGTGGACAATCTTACACAAATCAACCTAGACCCAAACTAAGCAAAGCTTGTACTATGGGTACTAAGCGACGATATACATACTTATATAGATTAATAGATACTTAAATACATAGAAAACACCCAAGACCCAAGAACAAATATTCGTGCTCATCATAGAAATAGGTACATGCCCTGGCCGGGATTCGAACCCGGGACCTGCAGCTTCGTAAGCAGGGTCACTACCAACTAAGCTAGAGCAGTCGTCAGTATATTATTGTATCATGTTATGAACTTACCTCATCAAATTAATATCCAGATAGGTTTAGAACACCCTTATATATCACGATTCATTACACAAGGTTGTTCCAATTGCTGATCAATCTTAATTCATATCAATAAAGTTGGACAATACGTATCGACAATCGGGCTTTAAGGCGTAAAATAGGTTTCAGGCATTGTAATTGTAACTTTGTCTAATCAAACCCTAATTCATTATGTATATAAATACTTTATTGTACACAAGACAAGAAGAAGAAACAATACAGACAAAACAGATTATACCATAAACGTCCATCAAACTTATGTTAGTTGAATAGCCGCTGAAATTCGTTTGTCCTCTTCTGTCATTTTGACATTAATGTTTGTGAGTAAGAGACAAATACATTTTAGTACAGAGGTTTGTTGACTTTTAATAAGGCAGTTGATCTTTAATCCAAAAAATATCCTAAGTACATGAAGCTGACATAAGGCATTATATTATGATTATCTACAAGTCTTTGATTAAAGTATAATATTGTAGCTTTATAAAGACGTCCTTAACAAAGGACCATAAAATATACATCCATTTTTATCTACAAATATGTTTATCGTTGCGCAACATTGCACAAAAACAAACCCATTCAGAAACGTCCTTTATCTAATATTCATATTATTAAGTTGTTGTTAGTTCAAAAAGAATCGCTGGAGCAGAAACAAAACACAAACATAAGCTCCACAAAATCAGAAAGTTCGTATAGTAAGCCAAAAAGTGATCTGCAACATTGTACTCTATTATTTTAACATTGAGATTCTAAATTGTCAAACACGTATTTACCTTTGAGTTAGATGCTGGCCAAGATCGAACTCATTTGCTATATATAAAAAAAAGACTGCAGCTGACTGAACGCACGGGTACTTACTTAGCCCTATTTATTATTTAGTCGAATAAAAACTGTATAAACTAGGCGACTGAGTAAGCAAACCACAAGCAAACACAAGAATTTACAGAGCCATATACAATATATACACATAAATAGACACACATAAATATAGATTCGGCACTTAGCTGTCAAGCTTACGATAGCCGTCAATTAAAACGGGACCTTTGCATCTCTGATGTACTCGCAGATTATATTCACCCTAACGATGAAACACAATCATCATCATCATCATCTTCAGCCCGTAATCGCCCACTGCTGAGCATAGGCCTCTCTTCTTGTACGCCACCCGTCCCGGTCCCTTGCCAATCTCATCCAGGAGTGACCCGCGATCTTTGAAACACAATATAAACTATTATTTAGTTCCAAACACGAATCTCGCTAAATCCTCAATGGCGCCTAAACGAAGCCATATTAAGGAACAAAATTACCTGCTATTTCCCGCTGCACATACAAACGTACGTACATACATACGGCTGTATAACTATCTCGTCTGCCGACTTCCTTCCTTCCCCGTCTGTTTCATGTTCGGCGGTGAACGAGTGGTCTAAGTTAAAGTAGCGGAAAACCTGTATTTTTAATTTTAATAGGTTAGCGGGTTAATCAAAAATCACCTGATGGTAAGCGATATAGTGGTCTAGGTTCATACGCGTTTACCGGTTTAATCCGGTTGACGACTCGAATTAATATGAAATATACGGAATATTTGTCATACTAAAGCCAGCCACCCACGACCAATTCTACTGTCAAGTTTGCTTGACGCTTGAGGCGGCGTCAAGTAAAATTGATCGTGTGTGTATCAGTATGCTTGACAATTCTACTTGTCAAGCATACTGATACACACACACCGCTTCAAGCGTCAAGCAAACTTGACAGGTAGAATTGATAGTGGGTGGCTGGCTTAACGTAACCACTTTTAAGGACTTCTGTGTTTTGAGTACATATGTGACGAGAAAAGTAGCTACACTGATTCCCAAAATATATCTTCACAAGGCAGTGGTAAAAGTGTTTATTAATCAGTTGCATTGACAAACCGCAAGTTAGGGCGAGTTGCACCAATTTACCGTTGATCGGAAGTTAAATATGGGATCTGTAACCCTATAGTTGTCAAACTATCCATGCAGCAGATTTTAATGAACACAGCTTACGATTACAGACAAAACTTTGTGCAACCCACCCTTAATAATTTTTTCAACCCCCGTTTACATGTATGGGGGTGCCCCTAAAATATATTTTTTTCCTACTTTCACATCACTTTTATGTAGCGGTTTATAGAATACATCTTCCTACCAAATTTCATAATTGTAGTACTTATAGTCTCCGAGTAAATCGGCTGTGACATACGGACAGACAGACAGACAGACAGACAGACATGACGGAACTATAAGGGTTCCGTTTTAGCCATTCTGGCTACGGAACCCTAAAAAATGAATAAAATGAACTTTATTCTGTAAGTAGGCCGCAATGGCACTTTTACAAGTCAAACCCTACTAGCGTTTCACAGAGGCCACTGCCGAGAAGAAACGCCGAAAGAAACTCGACAGTCAGCCATTTTCTCACAAAAATATGCTTAACAAAAGCCTCCCTCCTGTGGTCAATAGTTAACGGCCTAAGGTGCATGTCAGTTATGTGCCTTTACGGAGACACTGTTTCAGCGGGTTAGTAGTCCAATCCAAAATTAAGCTTTGTAAAACCCTTAACTTTTGTCCACAGGAAAGACTCGAACCTTTATCTGTTTATGACTCAAACTCGTATCTGCACTTCCCCGCTTCTGCGAGCGCGTCCGCTCCCGCGCCCTCCTGAAACTCGCGCGCAATCTCCAAGATTGCTCCGCGGCCGCCGCCCCGAATAACGCGATTAAGCGAATGAAAGGGCCGAAACGAACAAAAGCAAATGTGATTACGAGTTGTCGACCAGCAAAAATAGGCAATATTTCTTGTGGATTTACCGGTTTTTTTTAATGCGCTCGCCGTGTATCCGAGCTTTATGGGTTGCGGGTTATGAGAGCGGTTTTGGTTGTGTGGAAGGATCGTTCCGATGAAGTTTAAAGCTTGGGGCGGTTTTGGAGCTTTTTGTTTTAAGCGTTTTTACAGTCAATCAAGCACAATGATGTTTATTTTATTTTAATTATTTTGGCGGCGGTTAACTGTTTTTTTAAGTAATTCAAGCAGGGATGTATTGTCTAAAATGGTTTGTATTAAGTAAATACCTATTTTTGTAAGACGATAATGAAACACCTAACGTAATTGAATACCTTAGTCAAAACCTAGGCTAAGGCTAGCTTAGAATGTCCTTTATAAAGCCAGCTTTATACGATGTGTGTACGAATAAGACGATGAAACTTTTCTTTTTACGCGACAAAAGTTCTAGGAATGAGATTGAAATCTCCTTCAGAATAAAATAGAGAAAACACTAGTAGGATAATGTACGGTCAGCATAGGTACATGTACAGTAAAATGTATAATAATACATTACTTACCTAGGGAGATAAAACAAATAATGTCTCAGATCGCAGGTATTTGACACCCGAGCCGAAGGCAAGGGCTATAAACATGCGATTGAGGCTTTCTTTGTTATTATATACTTACTATACTGTTTGACATTATATACTTCTAAATTATTGCTAAGTTTAATGTAATTTGATAATATTAAAAAACTGACGATCACAATTTCAATTCCTAAAAATTGACTACGGGTAATTTTAAGTGACATTGTATATTGTGAAATAAATAAATCATATCATATCATATCATATGGTCTGGTGTGACATAAATATATGTACGTTCCTAAAGCGAGATATCTGTACGCTAATTATCATGTTCGCATAATTTTGTTATTGTATTGCTTACTCGTACTCATTTAAGCGTAAAATATATAAAAAATACATGTCATTATTATAATAGATAGATATTTTCGGTGTGATTGTAGGTATGTTCTATACAGTCTATTATTATATTATTTACGGAAGTAATTCGTCACATTAAATATTATGGTCGCCATTGTGCATAGTATGCAGTGTGACGTCATAATTGTTTTGTCTGCTGTCCGACCACGCACCTGGCGCTTCTCTGTTAAACAATAGTTCTACGTATATAAATCATAATTATACGTCATATAAATTCATCGTGCGTACGTCGATAGAATGTCAAACATGTCTGAATCCGCGAAAA
This sequence comes from Cenopis cana, assembly GCA_951800055.1. Lineage (NCBI taxonomy): Eukaryota > Metazoa > Arthropoda > Insecta > Lepidoptera > Tortricidae > Cenopis > Cenopis cana. The sequence continues at coordinate 19,344,122 of OX637477.1, read as the reverse complement.
ATATCGAAAGGGTTATGTCAGAGTTATATAAAAAAGTCATTTTAGTTATAGTTACCTAACATTGTGAACACCTACCTCCTTTTTCGTAAACCTTCATAGTCTAAATGTCATTTCCCGAACTGAAAATGACGGCCCTCTACACCCATCTTGCTTTCATGTCTTAAAACGGCTTAATGCTATTATACATTGATAGTTACATTTTTAATTAGTCGTCTCGCGTAAATACTTGTTGCACCAAAGGCTTTCTTTTATCTTAAATAACATTTTTACCCTTCCACTCTCCTGTTGCTCCTTTGCAACAATTATGGCAAATTGCTCCAAGATCCAATCCGAGAATATTGCGAAAGGCTTAAACTTACACCGGATTAATTCTAGCGCGCATCTAGTAATCGATATAATAACTAGCTGCGAGTCGAGACGTGCCCGCAATCTCACGGATGCATCCTATGGAGGGATAATTATTTTTAATCGCTCAGGTTTAATTATATCTGCTACGCGGCTTACGCGCAGATAGGGTTGCGACCCGCGACCCATTATCGCGCTTTGAATTACCGACGACGCCGCACCGGCCGACTGCGATTTGCATGAAATGAGTTCCCTAACACGACTCCGCCGAGCGCGCGTTTCAAAATATTAAGCAAATACGAGAATCCGCGAGCGCATTTCATTACGAATTGTTTTATTATTCCCGCCGGTCACGGAACTCAATTGGAATTCTTAGACGGCCCGACGGGACGGGCTGCGAGCGAGATTTTGCTTATTAAAAAGGTCGACGAGTTGTGGCTCCTTTATGAAGATTCCATCTGAGCGCAGTCACGAACGCTCGCGGTGAGCATTAAACGCTGCGATTAATTCACCGGTGGAAGGAGTGATAAGTAAAAACGTAATGCCGGCTGGCTGCCGTTAATCTGGGAATAATTGTGGAGCAGATTCATCACTAGCACCGCTCTGATTGACGCGCCATCGCCGATGTACCAGTAATTAAAAGTTGGCGCCAACTACCTCAAGTTAGTTCGTTACCTCCGAATGCATAAACTTGTACTAATTAGAGCGGAATTCTTTCAGCGGCGCCGCCAAGATTTGGAAGTTGTCGGCTCGTAGAACTTCGACGGAGTGTCGCAGCTTTAATTGAGAATCTTGGGGAATTCGCTGTGTCGGGAAATTCGTCGTAGAACAAACGGCGACTATGTAGACGATTCCGCCAAGTTTTTGCTAGCGAACCGCTTCAGGTAAACATACGTAAGTATAATGAAAGGGAAATTCGCGGCACCGTCAGCCCTTCGGCGGCGAGAAAAGCACATAAGACGAAGTTACATTAACGCCCTCGAGTGGAAAAGGCGCTCCGCGGTAGCCGCGTTAATTAAGCAAGAATTTACCGTATTCAAACGGCGCCTCCGTCAAGTTTAAGTCAAAACCCCGGAACTTGTTTCCAAATTTGGTTTGCGTCATCCGAAACGTATCTTCATTAACTTTACGAGACCGACTTATTACATATGTTTGCCTAAAGGCACATTAGTGCTGTGGTTTTGGCACTCCTAATCCGGCCAGCGTCAGAGTTTCGGCTAATTTCGAGCCGCATAAGGCCCGAATTCGGCCCAATTATAAGTCGGGACGGCTCAAATTCGGACCAATTAGATGAGCCAACGAACTGTGTCGCACTCGGGAGCAGTTTTGTCGGCAATATAATTTATTAGGGCGGCTCGAAGTTGCCGGCTTTAACCCTTAAAGACTCGAGTGAAATTTGATTACGGGCGCTTTAAACGTGTCCCCTTGCCCGTGGAAGTTTTAAACGGATGAGCCCGCGACCGCGCCGGACAGATCGCGAGTTAAATGCATTCGCCCAAGCGATTATTAGAATCGACGTTTCACGTTCGACTCGACGCTTTAACTTCGTCAAAATCGTATTGAAATTGACGTACACATAAGTCAGCATTAAAACGTCAAACGGGACATTCGTATTAACAAATCATTTATACCAATCCCTAGCTGCAATTGTTTTATCAACCGTGTCCGCTGCCCACAGTCTAGCTGCACGAATGCAGCGAACTGTAATGTCAATCGACGGCTTACATAAGGAACAAATCACGTGAAAAGAAAGGAACACTCAGGGAATTGCTCCGTTCAGACACCAAGGAAGTATTCCAATACACAAAGAGGCAAGAAATACCGTTTAGAAATTTCTCCTGAAGGGACATTCCGCCTTCAAATCAATTAAATTCTTTTGTCGTACTTTTTCCGTGATTATTTTCTTAAGAAGGGAGGGAAGGGACATCAAAAAGGCTGAGAATCAATCGCCTTACCTCTCGATGCTCAAGCTGAGGGCAATTAAAGGTTTTGAAATTGATTCGCCGAATTGTGGGCCTTTGTAAACGTTGTTATTGACATTGGACGGACGCCGATCGACGTATCTGTGCCATTTTGCCTTTTTCAGGCGACTGTGATTTGCAAAGGCCTGGTTGTATGTATGTACGGCTTTTTATTGCGTTTGGTAAAAAAAACTGATTTTGTGCCATTCTCGAACGTTTTCTGTGATGATGTGAGAAAAGTAAGACGCTATTCTAATAAGATGTAACTTTTATAATTCCACTACAGTATTGTAGTCCTCGTCAGATTAAGTAGAAATATATATCACTAGTTTTTACAGCCTTAAAGTGAATTATAGATATTATACCCTATTTTGTCGATATCCTTGACTGTTAAACAATACTATTTATAATTAATGTGTTTCCTTTGCCTTCGTCAACAAGTAACAGCAGCGTATCGACAGACAGTGCCTGCAACTCTCCACTATTGAAGTGATAAATCATTAAAATTACTTGCGAGAACCCCTGATTATTCAATTAATCACTGGAGATTGGCTCGTGTATCCAGTGATAGGGTCCCGGCAGCGAAAGGGTTGATTTATGAGGAAATAATAGTCTGCCGGGAATTTCAAGTGTTAACTTAAGTTTAACTTGGTGCTATGTGCGTGAGGGTTCAAGTTTTAACCAACTTCCCTTTGAGATGTTAAACATGCTTGTAGTCTGAAAAGGATGGTCAGTTTACTTTGCTCTATCTAGTACTTACTACTATTACACTGCTTAGAACAGTGTATAAATAATTAAATATAATAGGGTCAAGATACTGTTTTTTTTTTCTTCGCTTTCTGATATTCACCAACTTAAGAGGCCTTTCAAATTTATTTATTTTTTGTTCTTAAATTTTGACAAAAGTAGGTATTGATAATACATATAAGTTTATTAAAGTTTTGAATTTAGTAACATAGGCTTTTTTTGATCTTATCGTGTATAAATAGATTTTGTTCGGAAAAGGCAGTTTTTAGCTCGAAAATGGTCGATTTGGAGTGATGTTTGAAAGAATATTTTCCGAATGAAATTAAAAAACATTGATTTATGTCATTAGGTCGCAATAGTCCTGTACTAGATAGTGACATTCAGAAAATGTCAAAATATTTGTCAATTAAACAAAAAATGGCCTAATTAGACGGCTGTTTTTACCCGAAGGACCCTTAAGCAGTTAGACGGCTTTTGTCAAGAATCTAAATATTAAACAAATGAGCTACACCAAGTCACGTTTTGATACAACAATATACTGTCATTGTAGATGTTATAAAAATTAACTGAGTTTATATCTTAATGTAGCTTATTCCTATATATTTAGAATTTGGAACTGAAGGCGATTGAAACACCAATGGTCTACATTTACGAAAGTGTTGCTCGTAAGAACGTTCGAAAGGCTGAACTGGGCGTGGCCCGTTCACCGCTGCTACTTAACTGTTACAGCCTTTTTACCACTTCCCCTCTGAGGCGCCGCAGTGAATAGCGTGCTTTATTTTGCGTGATACATTTTGCACTGTCAGCTATGCTATTTACAATGCTACCACCCTCTTATCTCACCGTTCACCTCTAGTATATCTTGACGCCGGGACTCGTAATAACAACACGTAATAGGAGATATGACGCATTGGTTCTCGTAGGGAGAGGTGAAACGTTGTACAGGCTACTAAAATATGATGATATAAATATAAATAGTAGCCAAAAAAAAAAGAAAAAGGAGCCAAACATAACAGTACCACGTTGTTACTTCTAGGTATAGTAAAAGTGGTTCTGTCAGCTGTAGGCCTAAAATAGACGAATAGATATTTTATATGTTTTCATTTCAAACAAAGACTTTGCCTAAACAAAAGCTAATCGAGTTCAGTTCTCGCTTTGGCTCAATTTGTAGCTCTTTGGCTCAATTTGTAAATATTTGCACACCTTATTATGGTTGAATACATGATACATAAAAACGATGTAATACCTTATAAGCTAAACTGTATTCTATGCAAATAAATCATTGATTGATTGATAGGTATTAAAAGTCGCTGCCCGGGGTCCGCTGCCTAATCCTACGGTTTGGCGTAGGCACTAGTTTTTACAGAAGTGACTGCCATCTGACCTTCCAACCCGAGGGGATTAGGATTAGGCTTGTAAGTGGGCAACTTGACTTTTAGGAATTCTCAAGCCGCCCGATGGCCTCTTAAGTTTCGCTTAACGACTGCTATCATAGACAACAGCTGGGACCAACGGCTTAACGTGCCTTACAAAGCACGGGGAATGCTCAGTTAATAACCATTCAAAGCGGTCACCCATCCAAGAACTGACCTGGGCCGACATTGATTAACCTAATAATTGGGCGCCGCGCCGCACGCCTATATGCATTTTGAACTACGAATATAAATAGTTAACCCAATTGTTGCCGCTTAAAGTCGGTCAGTTGAGTAGGCAAAGTGCTTTACCGCGTTGGGAACATTGCGTTTGGCTGAAAACAATACAGTTCTAGATCTCGAGATGCGATATGAAAAGATACGGAATTCCAGTCGACCTATTTGCATGTCATAAAAAATTCCCGTGGAAGATAGAATTTTCAGATGAAATAATCCGTCAATTAAATTTTTTATAGATAATTGGATATTGTGTAATCTATGTATTTATTTGTGTTGCACGTATATTCTTCTATACGTCAGATGTGAGTCGAAACACACTGGAAATGTGTTTAAGAATCGTTTTTCTCTAATAATCTAATTGGTTTAAAATCCTTAGAAACAAGATTTGCGTCGCAAGTTGTCGTCATTGCGGGCAGCATGACCGATCGTTGGGCATTCTCTGGGGTCATTCTATCTTAGTAGTCGCATCATCGGCTGATGATTATGATAATGGCGCTTTTTATTTCTATAAGATTTATAATCTAGATCTAAGCGTATTCCCAGAAAAAGTCTGATTAATTTCGGGTTTCACGAGCAAAGCCTTATCTCCCTAGTGAAGGTTTTAGTGCTTGACACGGCACTTGACACTTGAAATAGAAGCGAAACTATTGGGTATTAAGATAAGCATTGGGACCTTTACCTTTCTGTCTATTACCTAGAATTTAGCCGTCAAACAATATGTTTGAAGTCCTCGCTATACCAAGAAAATGTACCACAGTGACTCTTTACATCTCTGTATTATAGGATAAGCTTTTTTGTTGGCTGATGTTTCTTAGTAAAAAAATTACAATACATGTTACTAAATGATTGTTGTAAATGTATAGTAATTTATGACATGTAAAAAGAGCCCTTGAAGCCTACTTGCAGACTAAATGTTTGATTTTTGATTGATTCATTAATGTCTAAATACAATACAATAGCGTATTGCTACAATGATACCGCCGTTTTAAGCCAATTTGTCTAAGCCACTAAAGCGCAGTACTTACCAGACTACAAGGCCTAAGGAAGTGGCTAGTAAATTGAATCCTAAGCAAGCTAGCCGTTCTAAGCAAGCCATAATTCACAGTTCTGCATCGATAACTAAATCCCATGCGGGAGCATGCATTTTGGGGAGTACATTAGCAACACATTAGCAAGCTGCATGTGGCATGCAGCTTGCAGCATCACTCTAATAGCCTGGAAACAAATTTAGCTAAGCGCTACGGTCTCAAGATGATAGACATCTGGATTTATGTTGATGCTGCAAATGCAAATGAAGCTATTAACCGTGTGTGAAAAGATTTTAAGATGGAATGTGATAAAACGGTTTTCTCAGCGTACCCGCTAGACCAAGAGATCACATTGTTTTATTTCATCGTGCAGATTATTAAGTAGTAGTAGTCGTAGTTTTCATTAAATAACACAAGCCACAATTGCACATAGCAACTACGTTTTTATTCCGTCATCTTATGTAACTATGTTCTCGCAATTAATAATCGATACAGCGAGGAAATGCCGCCAGCATCCTCGGTACAATACCTCAAGGGCCCGTTTTATATTTAAGTTAGCTTTAATTTTATTTAAGTTATTGTTGTATTCTTGGATATATTTTCTTGTAAATAAATGTTTTATTTATAATCGATTGGCAATCGATTCATATTTAGAAAAAAAAATCTCCTTTTAGTTGAAAAAAATCTTTATGCATATGAAATAAGAATGTTGGGACGATAAAATTCCATTTAAGGTATAAAGAGTATTTGATTACCGATGCAATACATATCGCAAGATTCGCCAGTCTTTGCCATCACGCTTATTATGAATAAGAAAACATGCAGAATAATATCATATTTTCAAAGACTCTAAATCATTGAACAATATACAATCCTCAATTGGCATTATCTGAAACCAGATCAGATCTCAGTAAGATTTGGCTATGGTTGTTGCGGTTTGTTGTAAGTATCGATTGCCTGGACGACTGCCAAGGCATTGTCGACGTGGGTAACTTATGGCCGGCTGTGGAAAAAAGAAAAGTTTTGTTACTGGCCAGTGCGACTTGAAAAAAGTGACTGCTAATGAATATGAATTGTTGGGTGTTTTGAATTTAGAATGCTCACTTTATCTACACCCATATAGTAAATCCTCTTTTATAAGTTCAAATACCGTAGATAAGACCCCGCTTTATAATATACTGTGCGGCTGTTGCGTGCGTCCCCTATTAGATCACGAAATATAACACTTAAATGAGATCACGTACAAAATTAAGACACAGCTGCGGGCTGGCGGCGGAGGCGCGGGCCGGCCTGTCGACGCAAACATGGCGCACGCCGGCGAGAAGTGCCCACACGAAACACATGAAAGAGGATTTAATATATGGATGTAGATAAAGTAGTGTATGCAACTGTACATAATTAGGCATTAAAACACTCGTGTGACCTTATTATGAAACTCGCCTTCGGCTCGTTTCATAAAACACACTCGTGTTTTAATGCCCCTCATTATGTACCAGTTGCATAAACTACTATTATTAACGTGCAGCTGGTCGATATAGGGAAGTTTATGCAACTATTACGTACTAAGGGTCCTAAAAATAGGAGTATTATGAAACGAGCTGCAGGCGAGTTTTATAATAAGAGCACACGAATGTTTTATGTGCTTATTATGTTCATATGTTACTTATTTTTATCTTCATTTATCACTGTCAGTTCAAGTCATGATGTATGTAATTAAATTATTGTCTTGAGTTCGTATGCGTCAAGACTCAGTGCATTGTTAGAAATAATATGTTTAAAATAATCTATCTATACTAATAAGTACGTACGTCTCGACCGCATTTATTAATGCGGTTGAAAAACTATTGAAATATAAATCATAGTACGAACTTTTAGATATTCCAGTAGGGGTCCTAGTTTGGGAATGCGAGTTGGTTATCTGAGTTAAGTAATATGCCTTTTGATAGTACATTACTTACCAAGAATGTCTCAGATCGCAGGTTTTTTACGCCCGAGCCGAAGGCAAGGGCGATAAACATGCGATCTGAGGCTTTCTTTATTATCGCCCGTGGTAAGTACAAAATTTTATGTCACCCCCAGGCCAGGAAGTGGGTTTTTTCGCGCGCGGAGCGTGCGATAATGGCCACTTTATGGCCAGGTGTGACATAAAATACAATATACAAACAAGCAATAAAGTGCCTTTTGGAGACATCAATTAGGCGTCATTTCCTTACTGGCTCATTAAGAAATCGTCCTTATTAAAATATACATAAACAGAAGTTTTGATTACGGGAATTTATTGTCCTAAATATATTTTTCTCATCAAATCTCCACCGAAAACCGCAAGTAAGCGGCAACAGTTTAAATTTATCAAATTATTCCCCAAATTGTTTAACGGAGCTGTTTGCAAGTGTCAAATCAAATTTATTTATGACGGATTTGCTCCCCGCAGCACCTGTGTAGGGTGGCCAGGTTAATCCCGGTTATGCCTGTAATACCCGGGTGCCCGGTTATAAAACCCGATTTCGGTTTGTGACGTGATATTCGTTTCCGGCTTTTGTTTTTAATTTAATTAAATGTCGCTAAATTATAGATTAAATTATATACTTTTGTTTGTGGAATTCAATGGATAAAAAGGGTTCTCGATATTTTTTTAGCTTCAGGTTAAACATACTCGCATTCGTATCTATAAAAGTATACACATTTAGGTACAAATTGTGAAAACATAAATGTGTTGTCAGTTGCAAAAAGAAAAGTTGTCCATCCGGTTTTTAATAGTTATTTTATGTTCTTATTACATGGATTTATAGTAACGGAGTCACAGTTTATGCGGGTTACTAGACCAATCCAAATGAAGCTGTGTAGCCATTAACTTTTGATATGTCCATCTTCACTTCACTCTTTAAAAAAGGCTTTCCATCAAATTTATGATGATTTCGCCTATCAATACTTGTGCAAAGACGTTGTTCGGTAACGACGCCATGACAGTAGACAACTGGTTTTGTTCGGTAGTGGATTCAGCCCGTCGTCGCGAAGAGCACGTGTGTTCACCAACGCGACGACGGGCAAAATCCAATAAATATGTCCATCTAAAAGACGCGCATCTAAATCTGACAATGACCCAACTACAGACGAATTCACGTCAACTGAACATGTCATTCATACCAACACCATTATGAATGATATTCCAATCAGTTATTACAGTCCGAAACATGTCGCAAATACTGACTTTTCCAAGTGAGTGTCAACCGTTATTCTCTTATAATGAATGATATTTATCGGATTAATTACTAATGCATAGTTTTATTGTTTTATATTATACCAGCTAGTTCTGTTGGTCTATTTTTTCCTCTCGGTTTAAGTTCAGACAGCCTTTGCGAAATCTGGAATTAGGTGTCAAACCGGACCCTGGGCTCTTTAGGGCACATCCGGGAAAAACTTAAAGGATAAATTAATACCAAGTACCAATTTCAATTCATTAGTAATTCCACGTTTACATTAAGTCCAACACTAGCTTCTACCAAACTAAACCGTCCAGTATTAACTTAAAACCAAAGCACTAACTCTATCCGGATTTAAGTGCCTATATCCGGTTTATTGGGCACCCTAGTGACCGGTTTAATCCGGCTGCCTGCGGTCGCAAGACATTAGGCGATAATTATGGAAGGCCACAGCACGCTAGTGCTATCTAGCTGGAGTTAATAGCATTGCTAATATATTTAGCTGTTGTCACATACCTTAAATTAAAATACTGTATGGGAAATAATGGAAATAATATTATGAAACTAACGTGTACTCTACGCTGTAAGAGATACAAGTGTACGAGTTCATAATTTTCATTTCATTTCATTTATTCAAGCCATAAATTGTTATTTACAATTTTACCCATAGGGTGTAGCTATAATAATTTTACACAATACATAATAATTATAATAGTCAAAATGGTAATAATAACATCGTGTCAAAAAATAAAATAAAAAATAACATCAGAAACAAATTGTCCACAAATTATAAATCAATATTACATTATAAATCATTAACAATATTAATAAATTAATATACATCATTAATCAAGAAAATGTGCAAAGAGGCACTTCTTTGTCTTCCCGGATCAAGAACAATTGTGCTAATCCTCACGATATTACCAACTTATCGAGATCAGCCTTTAAGGCAAACTTTTCACTATCGCAGCACGTAGAGAATAAAATAGGGGAAGGCAATATAAAAAGTGCTGCCCGCCTCCTTTTCTCTAGTGACACCATAGCCCCGGACACCTCTGATACCTTAGCTGCATTACTAAGCAAGCATCCTAGCCCAGATAGTAACTTAGTCTTACCTGATCCTCCTGGCCCTACTGATCCTTGCCTTCAGGTGACATCCGACGAGATTTTGAGTGCAGTTTTTTCCTTCCCAAATGGCTCAGCGGGCGGCCTCGATGGACTCTCGCCTCAGCACCTAAAAGACCTGCTTGGCCACTCTTGCGGTGAGGCCGGTGACGCTCTCCTCAAAGAGCTTACTTTTTTGGTGAATCTTATGCTCCAGGGTAAGGTTAACCAGGTTGTTACAAGTATTCTGTATGGAGCCAACCTGTGTGCCCTGGTTAAACGAGATGGCGGTATTAGGCCAATAGCAGTTGGAACCACTTACCGACGCCTAGCTGCCAAGTGTTGTTGCAAAACTGTATCGGAAACCCTAAGAGATTACTTTCAACCTTTGCAACTAGGTTTCGGTTCCAAATGCGGGTGCGAGGCAGCAGTTCACGCGTTGCGTTCTTTTACTGTTAGAAAAGAAGGCGAAATAATACTGAAGGTAGACGTACGAAATGCTTTCAACGCTGTTGACCGAGGCGCCCTGCTCACCCAGGTTAAAGAAAAGACTCCCGAAATTTATAACTTTATTTGGCAATGTTACAGCACACCTTCTAAATTAATGTTCAAAAACAACCTTTTATTATCATCAGTTGGCTGTCAGCAAGGCGACCCGCTGGGACCAGCTCTCTTCAGTCTCGCCATCCACCCTATCATACAAAATCTAAATTCAAAATTTAACACCTGGTATCTTGATGATGGAACTCTTGGTGGTAAGACCGACGAAGTGCTCGAAGATCTACGAGTCCTCACAGAAAAGTTTTCGCAAATAGGCTTAACTCTAAATTTCTCGAAGTGTGAGTTATTTTTTTTGGACAACTGCGAGGAAAAAGATACAGTTTTATCAAAATTTCGTACTCTTGCTCCTGATATTAGAACAGTTGATTCATGTTCCCTTGTCCTTTTAGGCTCACCAATCCTGGATGAAGCCTTTCCAGGCTACATAAATGATCGACATAAAAATTATAGTGACCATTCGGAACGTTTACTCAAAATTAACCCCCATATGGCGTATACAATTATAAAATACTGTTTGTTTGTGCCCAAATTTACGTATGCCCTCCGATGCTGCCATCTGTGGAAATATCCTAACCTTTTGGCAAAATTAGACGATCTCATTAAATCCACAGTATCATCCGTTTTCAACGTGGAATTAGACAACCGCCAGTGGACTCAAGCCTCATTGCCCATTAGGCACGGTGGCATTGGAATAAGACAAATTTCGAGTATTGCACTTCCTGCCTTTCTTTCGTCCGTTTATAACACACAAAATCTTTGTTCACAAATTCTAAAACTAAATCCCAACAATTTCGTTTCACCTTTTCTACCGGAGGCCATCGATAGCTGGACGGCTGCTTGCCCCAACTCAGACTTGCCAACGATACGCCACTCGCAACGCCAATGGGACGAGCCGCTCTGTGTGCTGGTACGGGATAATCTGTACGAAACGTCAACCAGCCCTGCAGAGCGAGCTCGTCTCCTAGCCGGAACGAAGTGGGAGTCGGGCGCATGGCTCCAGGCCTTGCCATCAAAAAACCTGGGAACACTTTTCACAACTGAGGCTTTTAGGTTAACTGTAGCACTGCGTCTGGGGGCATCTTGCGTGGTTGGACATCAATGTCACTGTGGTGCCAACGTAACACGTTTCGGAGTCCACGGCTTGTCATGTACGCGAAGCGCCGGCCGCTCATCGCGACATGCCAGCCTGAATGACATCCTGCGACGGGCCTTCGTCACCGCCGGAGTCCCAGCGGTGTTAGAGCCATCGGGCTTAGCCAGGGATGACGGCAAAAGACCGGATGGCATGACCCTCGTTCCCTGGAAGTTGGGACGGCCCCTAGTATGGGATGCCACATGCGTGGACACTCTAGCGCCGTCCCATCTTTCAGGGACCTCAATCAGAGCAGGAGCTGCAGCGAACACTGCAGAAAACCTCAAGCGGCGCAAATATGCAGCCATTGATACTGGCTGCATGTTTGAGCCGTTTGGGGTTGAAACGCTTGGGCCGTGGGGGCCCGGCGCTCACATTGTATATAAGGAGCTGGCCCAGCGTCTAGTGGAGGCAACTGGGGACCAGAGGGCTGGCGCCTATCTCGCCCAACGGATTGCAATTGCAATCCAGCGAGGCAATGCCGCCAGCCTTCTGGGCACCTTGCCACACGGCACTGACCTGGGGCCAGTTTTTTATTTGTAAATATTTAGTTTTATTTTAGTTTATAGTTTAGTCTGTTTTTATAATGTTATTTATATTTTATTTTTCATTTATTAAATGATAATAAATATATACATCAATATTCATAAAAAGTGTTTCCAAAATTTCAAAGCAACTGTATGCTATCCATACTAATATTATAAATGCGAAAGTGTGTCTGTCTGTTATCTCTTCACTCTTACCCTGCTAAACCGAGCATATATTTTCAAACTCAACTGTAGGTACCTCATAACATAAGCATAAGTAATACAATAATAGAATTACTGATTCAGATTTATTTATTCACAATATACGATTACATTATAAATTACATGTCAATTTATAAGAATCTCTATTGTTAAGAGTGTTACATGAGCATTCCCATTTATCTCCCAGATAAAATGCACGCGTGGTTTAAATTTAGTTTTAGTATGAGGTTACACACACACATTTTTACAGAACCAACACAACTTTGACGTATTAAAATTATGTATATGTAAGATGTGATGATGATGATATGTGTAAGATGTAAGGTAAATATCTCAATTGATGACACGTCGATTCCAAATATACGAGTAATATCATATTTATTGCCACGATTTAAGATTGAAGGAATCTTACTCGTAATTTTATTTAACTTGCTTAGGCGACTTCCTGACTTGGCGGGGCGGGATCGATATGTGACATTTTCTTCTTTGACGTAAACTTACTGACGTCGCAAAGATTCTCACTTGACGGAATCCTGTCAGTATTACATTTGCGCAGTACTAATATCATGCGCAGAAGTGGACCAGTACTGTCTTCGTATCGGCCCGCTGCCGCAAATCCATCCCGCGCCATTCAGGAAGCACACATTTAAGAGGAGAGTTAGGGCAAGCTCTCTCCATACAAACTTTGCGCAGGATTTACTTCGTTTGTTTTTGCATTAAAGTTATGATTTTTGGTCAGTATGCTTATTTTTCTGATAGCTATTTCGTGATGTAATTTTTTTTATTAAATATTTTTTAATTTTGAATTTTTTTGAAATATTTGAAAATTTTCACATCACGATCTTCGCATATCTAATATTTACAACCAAAAAAAAATATTATATTTGTTAGTGCCAAAACCGACGAATAAAACGTGCACAAAGTTTGTACGGGGAAGGCCTTGCCCTACCCTGCGCCTTAAGGCTGCGTTTCCACCAGAGATGTGCGAGGATGCGTTTTCATACATTTGACACCTCGCAACGCGCCGAGCGAGGTGTCAAATATATGAAAACAGATCCTCGCACATCTCTGGTGGAAACGCAGTCTAAATATAGGTGCGTAGTAAAAAGCGTTACTGAGTCGACTGTCAGTTGACACTGACATTTGACGGTTTTCTCATATCGTACCGCCTCCGCACCGACAAATCAGGAAGTCGCCTTAGTGCGATTTTTCTTGCTAGCGTCACTAAGTGTATACAATATAAAATTTACGATATAGTTTTAGTATCAATTTCAGGAGCAAAACTATAAACATGTATCAACTAACACTTTGTATGACTAGAGTTATACGCCCATGAACCATACAAATTACAAGGCTGTAAACTAGATCTTTATGGGTCCTACAATGTCAGAGTAGAAGTTGACAATGCGACACGGTCGTAAAGTTAGGCGTCGTGTCCGCTCGTCCGGGAGTAATGGTACGCTACAAAAATCCGGACATCTTGTCTGGGAATATTAGCGTTGGTGCTGCGGTATGCTTACACTGCGTCATACTGTCAATCTGTCAGACGAAAAGGTTTTAGGGCTCCGTAACCGAAGGGTCAAAACGGAAACCTATTTGTGTCGCCCTGGCGTCCGTCGTCTGTCACAAAATTTGTTCCGAAGATTTTTTTGACTTCCCATTGACCTATGAACTTGAAATTTGGTGACAATGTTCATTATTACGAAATATTTTAACAACAAATGCTAATATATTGATAAATCATATTTTTGAGGTTGGTTTGCATCCCTAAATGTGCGAAGTTCGACTCGCATTTGGCCTTTAAAGATTCCATGACAGAAACATTCGTACACGGTTCGTATCTAAGTATATGCTTGCTAGATATGTATAGTAGCAGTTGAATTAGGAGACATTGCATAATAGTAGTAATAGACTTAGGAGACGTTGCATAATAGCAGAGACTTGGGAAATCCAAAGTGAACTAGTGACATATTCTAAGACGCTTTTGTAGTTTTAAAGTTGAAACTAATTATTCCATATATTGATTATACATTTAGTTTTAGTAGCAGCTTCTACTCGTATACTTACCACTAACTAAATGATAACTAGTTGGTTGTATTGGTGGTTATCTTTTTCTTTTTGCTGACTGTTGGACCATCGCTTCGCATGCCCATGGAAGGTAAAGAGAAACACCATTCTTGGTATTTCTCTTTACCTTGAATATTTGGTAAAATAATTACTGATTAGTATAGACATGACTTTAGCTTGACGAGTACCTGTGTAAGGTAGGCTACCTTATGTGTGTTTTCAATTACTTTAACCAACGTATAACTAATATTATTTTTGTCTTTTTCAGGTATGTAAACGAGATAGAAGGCCAATTCAGTATAATACACGGTAAAGTGGATTTTTTCTATATTACCACCATCCATTATAGTCTGAGAGTTCGTCGTAAATATTACTTATTATCTTAAAAGATTTCATAATTGCATAGTTATAAGTGATTAGAGTTTTAAGAGAGGCATATCGTGTTTCTTTTCCACAAAAGGTACCTTCATATTATCGTCGATTACTATGACTATAGAGGTTCGTGACTCAACTAGCAAATCTAGCAATATTACAACGGTTGAAGCTTCGTAAATTTTTTTTTGATATTTCAATAAAATCTTCATCATTCAGCATATTGTTTTGTATTGTTTCTTTTATTAAAAAAGAGTCAACTGCCCTATTGGCCTAACTTGCCCAAAAGATCGACATAGATGTACCTATTTGGTTGAGTATGTATGATACTTATAATTATTATCAATAAACAAATACCTCGTTCACATTGTTATTGTATTAAAAACACTGACATCATCATCATCATCATCATCATCTTAAGAGCCGAGCTCTTGTCGGTGCAGCTTGATGCAGTTCTCTCCATCTTTGTCGGTCCGAGGCCAGCCTCTTGACGTCCTGATACGACACGACATCCACATCCTCCTTTATCTGGTTCATATAACTTTTCCTTGGTCTTCCTCTTCCTCTTTTCCCATTTATTTTCCCTTCTATAATGTTTCTGATGTAGTTGACGTGTCGTAGCAGGTGGCCTATCATTCTTCCTCTTCTTGTTTTAATTATGCTTATTAAGCTTCTATTTCTTCTATTAAGCTTTTTTTTTTTTGCTATTAAGCTTTTTTTTATTAAGCTTCTATTTTTTCTTTTTCTTCTATTTTTATTTTTTTAAAACACTGACAAATATCTAAAAAACGACTATACTTAGATTAATTTTTTTTTCATTTCTTATATGTTACATATATAGGGCAAACCTTGGCTATTCGGTGATATTCAGTTATTCGGTGATAGTTTGTGATAGTCTTATAACGGTGTTACCTAACATTTTTGTAGCTTGTTCTATTTTTCAATATGCGCCACTCATATTCATTATGATAGCGTAAGGTCATCGTTTGCTATGTTTAATGTTGCTTTGCTATAAGACGATAACAAACTATCACCGAATAGCCAAGGTTTGCCCTACTTATTGCAAATAAAATAAATGATTTTGAGTTTGTCTAACGGCTTATATAATAAAAAGAGCGTTTCATTATGTTCTCTTACAAACAAATGCAACACGAACTGTAAAACAAAAGCCGAACGCAGTATAAGTAATGAAGCATCAACTAAGTCATCTCTGAGAGCACGCGTCGCCGACCGACTAATCTAGCGTTAAATACCATTAGGAGTGCTCCCGACAAAAACACGACGATCCTATAGTTATGTTAATAACGTGTTTCTAGCTCGATGGGTCCAATTAATGACGGACAGAAACGTACAAATCCCACATCACAAGGCATGATTTAACAATAGTTACAAGTGTACTTTAAGATTAGACAAACATGGAAAAAATAATCAGTAGTCGTAGTTGTGTGATTTTGAAACGGGGGATTGCTTTGCATAATGTTGCATCCAGCTGCAATGCAGTCCCGTAAATACATCATAATACCTACGATTGATGGTCAAATCAAACTTTTTATGAAACCTCAAACACGCTCGGTCGTTTGGTATGAAGTTTATATGGAAATGTGACTAATGAGGTCTCATTTCGTATGGCCAGACAGCGTAATTTTTTTAAACTTTATAGATTTACAAAATCGTTAATGTAGCGTAAGTTTCCAAGAGTTTTCGGAAGTTTTGGTTTTTCTTAGGTAACATTAATATGTATATTTTTTCTATTATTTAATGCAGTATTGACTGACGCAGCGTAGATTATTTATTTGGATCATCTTCACTTGATTATTTTTATTTAATGAATGAATGATCGCACGCAGGCTGGCGTGACGCAACCCAAGACGGGCATCGAACCCTCTCCTCTGATTTGCCAGTGCTCTACCAATAGACTACTCAAACCCCTTAGTCATCGCCGCGTATCTTTGCCTTTCATTCGCAGCGTCTACCAGCTGCCCCTCTGTATTTTCGAAATATCTTGTCAGTTTCCTTCCTTAGTCCACTCTAATCATAAAAATACGCTATAGTTACTTTTATTACCTCAACATGTTAAAGAATTGAGCAAAAAGATCACGAAATCGGGTAAAACACGAACTGACATCTACACTAAAGTGTAATGGACACGGTTCCCAGTCGTGAGCTACCGACTTCACATTCGCTAGCTTTTCCCGGTCCGGTCCCCAGGGAACCGTCCGGGGCCGGGACGAATCCGATTCGACGTGGCTACGTGTTGATTCCTTTTTAATAAACGTGACTTGTGTTTGAACATCGCGCACTTTTAGAAGCGCGTCTTTTGTAGGTAGGCAGTTGAGTTACAACTAACACCCCACGCCCTATAAGACCAATCCCAATAAGGTCTAGTTACCCATGGGGTTGGAAGGTCAGACTAATAGTCACTTTCGTAAAAAAAAACCTTGTACTACTCCAAATCTTGGAATTAGGTAGCGGACCCCGGACCGTTTTTTCGCCGATGATTAAGAATTTGTTCCTTTTTCGAGAAAAAATGGACTTATTTGGTGGTTTGGTGGTTAAGGTGGGTGTTTATTTTTGTTATTTTACCTTGTGTGGCAGTAAATTAATATTATATTCTATTCTAAATGCACCAAAGGAATCCAGGCGACATTACACCCGTTACACTGCTTTGTGGAGGCGTTCGTGAATGCGCAGGTGGGCATACATTCCCAGTAATAAGATAAGCTATACCTTAGACTAGACTATTAGTCTTACCTGGCTTAATAACACCCAGACTAGCTGTAGTAGGCCTGCAACTCCCGTACGCCGTATATGATTTAATATAACTGCATGTTCTGTTCCTTTAACATGATCATGAATAAATATACCATTTGCAATCTTACTTACCTACTAATTATTAATTTTAGTTGATCTTCACAAATTATGCACGTGAGTTTACCTTTAAGTAACTGTTACACTACTCGTACAAATAAGTACCTCTGCATATAAATTACCTAAGCATTGGTGTAAACATTTTTTGGTAAATCTTGATTAAATAAAAACAAGAGGAATAACTTTAGATTTAGCGTTCCAAAAATACCATCTAGTACTTCAATACTTTTTGTCTTGATATAATCTGAACGTTTTATTTTTATAAGTTACTTGATAATGTCATGAAAAAATTAGGTTAATTTTTAATGATAACGGCCAATTATGTCAATAAGGATGCTATTAACATAAAATTTGCATCTAAGACAAAAACCTGGGAGCTACAGGCGACAAGCAATTTTGATCGTTTAGCCATATAAGTAGGTATACAGCTGTATTATATAACGGAACGAGCTCTGCATTCTAATTTTAAACGCCTTTTAAAAAAGTCCCATAACCTACCGAGCGAAAGCTTTTTCTCGTTTTATGCACACAACAATCGTGTTCAGGGTACCAAAGGAAATATTCGAATATAAACAACTCGATAGTCGATGTTTCACGGGAAACTCGACTCTTGCATCGCTCAGGATCGATTCTGTTCAAAATGCAAACCGAGTTTAAGTTGCGTTTGGCTTAGGGAATAGTATATTCGATACGCCTTCAAGGGGACTATTCTGGTCGTGTGACAAAATGAATTGTGATACATTCGTGTGATATTGCATTTCGAATTGAGTATTCAGAATCATAGCCGGGATATTGCTTTGATTGCGTAAGTCGTCGGAATGTTATTATGTGGTTGTAAAAGTTTAATGGACTCATCGAATGAACGAGTATTGTTATAACCAAGAGCAATGATATTTCGCAAACAATATAAACTTGTTTATGTCACACCTGGCCATAAAGTGGCTATTATCGCACGCTCCGCGCGCGAAAAAACCCACTTCCTGGCCAGGGGGTGACATAAAATTTTGTACTTACCACGGGCGATAATAAAGAAAGCCTCAGATCGCATATTTATCGCCCTTGCCTTCGGCTCGGGCGTAATATACCTGCGATCTGAGACATTCTTTGTTTTATCGCCCTTGGTAAGTAATGTACTATTGTTGATCTAAATCATGCTTGCCGTACATAAAGGGGAAATTTGAATGAGACAAAGGGAGAGTAATGGACTTAAAAAAATACGGTCAACCAACAGCCCTTATTGTAGAAAAAAAACTTTCTTGTTGAGTGTTGAAATCAGATAATTAAACTAACAAGTATTAAGAAGTACCGAATCTTACTAATTTTGTATATACAGAATTTACATAAACCAAATCTTAGGATTAAGTAGCGGACCCCTGGCATCCTTCAGGATTCAACTGTAGTTGGATAACGCTAGGAGGATGACAACTTATATCATCATCATCATCATCATCCTAGCGTTATCCCAGTACAGTTGCATCCTGAAGGATGCCTAGGGTCCGCTACCTAATCCCAAGATTTGGCGTAGGCACTAGTTTTTACGGAAGTGACTGCCATCTGACCTTCCAACCCCGAGGGGAAACTAGACCTTATTGGGATTAGGCTTTGTCAAGTGAGTGGGCAACTTGACTGTTAAAAGTTCTCAAGCCGCCCGGAGGCCTCCAACTTGGCTTAACGACTGCTGCCATAGACAGCAACCGGGATCAACGGCTTAACGTGCCTTCCAAAGCACGGGAGCGTTCAGTTAGTAACCACTCAAAGCGGTCACCCATCCAAGTCCTGACCGCAAAGGCTGACAACTTATATAAACCATAATAATTAGAAGACTACAAAGATGCTTATTTCTTTTTTAGTTTTAATAATCGTGCAGCTCGCGAATCGGAAACCTCGCTCGAAGAATTCAAATATGGCGTTAGATTATAAAAATTGAATTGTTAAATCAATTAACTATAGTATATTTCTCACGAACGATAAAACTTATTACCTGCTCATTCAAATGAAACAAACTTTTTGATATCAGTGTAAACTAGGTACTTCAACAACTGCGATTTACAACATTTGACGATTTAAACAGAAGATCGGCGTAGGGCAAAGTTTGTTTTAAAACAATTCAAAGATGGGCGTTCAAGTTTTGTCCGTCTTCGAGCTACGTTTAGAAGAATAGATGCAATCTCAGATGCCTGGACTTTGGCCGATATCTCGAACTTCCTCCAACAGATTTCTTGATTTGTGTTGTTAAACTGTTGTCATCGTAATGACATAAAACTTGGCCAAAGAATTGACAGAGTTAAATATTAAATGGTGGATGTTTATTGATTTAAACTTACACGATTTTCACACATTATTATTAGGGAACGGGACTTATAATTGTACGCGATTAAGTCCCGTTCCCTAATAATAATGGTGGATGTGTGTTACTCAATCACGCAAAAATGGCTGAGCGGATTATGATGAGACTTGGTTGGACAACAAGTTTACAGCCTGAATTAATTTTATTATATGTAGAGTAATTTTATCTCACGAGCGCGAGTGAGCCATGGTTGTGTGTTGAGCTACACACACATACACAATGCGCATGTATAGCTCAACACACAACCATGGCTCACCCGCGCTCGTCAGATAAAAGTACTGCTACACAAACCACGTGCACTACCCACCACTAGCCACGTGCGTAGCCCATGATTTGGCCGCGAGAGTATGTCGGTATTTCTCACAGCACCAATCAAAAAAGACGCGTAGCTCGAGATAAGCCGACATACTCTCGCAACCATCATGTGCTAGACCTGCAAATAGATATACTCAAGAGCATAAATAAAGGGTACAGTGTATGCATTATTTTTGCTCTTTACCTAACCAACAACACAGGTAGCTTGAAACACCAACCACAAATCCGAGAACCTCGTCAGGCATTTTTAAGTAGCAGAATCTTAAATGTCAACTGCAATGTTGATATTTCCAAGTTTCCTCAACATGATTACGAGTATGCAAGATTCGTCACGAATCAATCATTCAATCAATCCGATGATAATTAATCGCTCGTGCAATCTCCTCGGGCGGGGCGCAATTACCGACTTATCACCGATTTGATCTTGCTGCAGCCAAGCCATTTTAGCAATAATCAGCATAAATACTAATAGTAATAAAGTTTATTGCAAACCATGATATTTACAGAGCTGTTAAAAAGAAGAAATGTAATTACATGGACCCTGGTAATGGTTCTTAGAAGCTAAGTAGTATACAATATATTGTACGTACAGTCTAGAGATCATCTGAAAAAGATCAATTTGGCAACATAAATTCCTTATAAAAAGGACACAAAGTACATCAACATCGTCTTTTAATGAATGAATGAATGAATGAATCGTTTATTTGTGTAAAAAAGGGTAAAAATTGGTGTTACATATTGTTGTCCATCCTTTTTTTGCCATGATACAGGGCGTACAAATATTCTTAATTAGTCAATTGTCCTAGATTTATGTCTAATATAAAATCGTCACTTACAAATTTATTAACAACAAATAAATAATTACAGAATTAAGTTATAAAATTATACATTAGCATTACCACATACATTACAATTTATCTAACATTGGTTAATAATAATACACTATTTTATACATTTTTGAGATAAATATATGTCATTTCTATCGATATTTATTTAATAAATTTACATTTCAATTCTACTATTAACTATAAATTACATGTGCTCATAAACTCGTCAATTGTATAATAAGTATTGTCTACCAGATGGTCAAATAAACACTTCTTAAAAAGTTTCATCGGAAGTGCCTTAAAATTATCAGTAAAGGTATTAAATATTTTAATTGCCATACAGTATACATTTTTCCTGCTCAGTGATAAGTTTGTTTTGGGCATAAATAATTTCTGTCTATGTGCCCCTCTTTTCGAATTTGTGGTAATGGTTTTAAAACATGTCAAATGCTTTTTAACAAAAATACTTATTTCATAATGACGAGACACATCTCTACTTTGCTATTCAAGAGCTTTTTTTATTTTAATATGAAATGTATACTTATCACAAAAGTTGAAGTGGATGTTTTAGGGTAAAATTGAATAGATATCTTCTAGGTGGACATGATCTATCTTAATTAGAGCTTAGTCATCAAGTAAGAAAAACTAATTTTGAATAATCCAAAATATATTTTATTTATTTTT
Organism: Cenopis cana; assembly: GCA_951800055.1. NCBI lineage: Eukaryota > Metazoa > Arthropoda > Insecta > Lepidoptera > Tortricidae > Cenopis > Cenopis cana. The sequence continues at coordinate 19,322,163 of OX637477.1, read as the reverse complement.
ATATTTTGCAAAAGGAAACAAACAACATACTTTGCACATACCTATTTTATCAACATAATTTACACACAAGCCAAAAAAACACAGTTTTTTTGCAATATGCCGTGTTGTCTCAAAAGTCAATGCGCCATAACGACGCACCTAGACACTATGTTTTTTTTCTTATCTACCCGTGATTGCAATTTGGCTTTTATTTTAATTTCAGCAATTAAAAATCGCTCTTCAACTGTATTCATTAAGAGCTGAGTGAAATGCAGATTTTAAAATTAAGTTTCTTGGTTTTTTTACTACGAAAAATTCTTTGGTGTATTAACATATTACAATTTAAAATTGTCGTTAAAGTTATAGAACATTTTTGTGAAATATTTTGTTTGTTTTCAAGATTATTTATCGCTTTTAATTGAAATACTGAAAAAAAGGTTTTATCTAGGTATATGTTAATTACACTTCGGTGTTTAAGCCGCCTGCGTGGTCGTGTCGGAGGTTTCCCCTGGATTTTTCACAGGCCGCGCACTCCTATCGCTACCGTCCGACATCTACCTCGCCGATACTTCTAAAACAATAGGTACTAGTAGTAGGCTACTCTATAGAAAAAAAATAGGTAAGGAAATATCGTTTGTATCCTAAAGAATCTCGAGGTCGGCCTAGACCCTAATTCAATGATTTGGCATAGGCACGTGTTACAAATACAAATATATTTATTCTGCATAAAATGTGGTACAAGTAGATGGCAACATTGTTAAAGAACGATAGGTAACGAGTGTTATGCCAAAGACCACCATTGAAATAGAATATATTTTTAAATATTAAAACCTGTCTCCCGGCAAACTTGCGTCTCAAACAGTGCAGCAATCATCTATTTTACAGACTGTTATCGCAAGGGAAGTTTATAGCAGCTGAGCAATACCTATCTCGTTTGAATATCATACTTACAGTTGCCGTTAGCTCAGGGCGCTGAGCCAGAAAACGCGTTCTGTGTACATATAGTTGCATAAATTTTCATTAACGAATTCTTTGGAGATTTAAATTGTTCTCGTGAACGAGATAAATTAAATATAATAAACAGGTTGGGTAATACGTAGAATAGATGTTAAACTAACTTAACTCTATCGAAAGACTATTCAGCGGCGTTTAAACATTAAGTGTTATTAGTTAATTATTGTAGATACTTTATTTATATTGTGTGTTTTGCGTGTGTTAGATAAACGTCTTCGTCGATCTACATGTATGTGTTTGCAATAAAGTTCCCACTGCCCCTGTTTTCACAAAAAAAAACCTACCAAAGCGTAACCTGATTTTTACGTCAATACACTTTATTAATAACCTAGGGTAATGCTGAGTACTGTAATCACGGACATAAAACGCTCTTTGTGTGGATCCGCGAAACGGAAACACGACTATCAAATTTCACATTTGATTGAGTTTCATATACTTACTCAAATGACGACTATCTACATTTTAAGTTTATTAAACTACGCCTGACAAATATACCGCTCTTTTTGTTTAATTTATAACTGTGCTACAGTTCAATAGCAAACCTGTAATTAATATAGACTTAGACATTATTGAATATAAAAGTGTCAAATAACAGGTTCTGAAAACATCTACCCACTAATCAGTCCAATTTAAAACGAATAGTTCCTTTTTATCGAGCTTTTAGGTAAATTAAGAAAAATGTATAATTGTATGGTTTTAATACTGTGATAGGTAAAAATGGGTAATTAAACTTATACACGTACCACCACTTATATCTAGTTAGTAGTGACCCTGTATACGAAGCTGGTAAACCTGGCCAGGGCATTTACATGTGTGATGAGAAATAGTTGTTCCTAAATCTTGTATGTTTTCCATGTCTTTAAGAATTTATGTGCGGCGCCTTGTATTATTGTGCGTGTCATACACGATGGCGGGTCCTCTATAGCCCAATTAGTACGAGATGCGCTGTGGAGGGGCGCGTCGTCGTGGATTACACGCTCTGTATTATGTACTCTCGAACCAACTGAATCGTAACCCACCGTCGAACCTTGTCACAGAAAATGTCATAGTGACATCGTACTGCCTGACAAGCAAAACCATTATGAAACTTTCTGTGACAACGTTCCACGATGGGTCACGATTCAATTGGTTCGATAGTACAGAGTACTAAGCTTTGCTTAGTTTGCTTAGTCTTAGACTAGGTCGGTTTTTGAAAGATCGTCCACCATTGTTTATTATTTATTTACTTATATGAAACTGTTTTGTTTTAATTAAATGTACGATATGAATACTAACTATGAAAATAATACCATATAATAACCAAAGAGTGCCATTTTCCAACTTTATTACTTGTGCATTATGGTTCAAAACTGGTAGACCACTTTCAGTACAAAGCCAATTTAATCCGTTGGGATTACTGTAATACCTACTAGTCTACTACATACGTATCCATTAACAAGTTCAATGACCCACATTCATCTAATTAGAGTCGTAAAAACGACCAACCACAATCTGACCTCCCACTACTAATCGATTTGTATAGCCCCGCGGATCAAAGAAACCTGGCTATTAAAATACTTAATTATTACCAAATTTTGAGGGCACGCGCACTTCGTCGGAGCAGAGACGTTTTTTTAAACTTTTTCAATAAATTAGTAATCCCATTTCAATATTGAATTTGTTAGCTATAAATTAGGAGAACGACCGTATCTGATTTGATATAGATTTGTTTGGCCCTCAGGTTGGGTACACATTGGCCGCGTTTTACGACCAAATGAGATTTTTCTAATTTATTCGACGATATCGGTAATCAACAGTCTATTGGGAATCGATTTCGGAATTAAATGTGACATTTGTTGGAGGTCGGAATTTATAAATTAAAATTAATGGGTCGAAATAAAACATTTGTAGCACGATTTTCGTAATTATTGAAGTGTTACAATATATTTATAACACATTGCAAATAACATGTTCAGCTCAAGCTTACCGCGTCCTTTCGTGACAGTATTGTCTATCTGTCTGACTGCTACATTTTCAGCTCAAACCGCTGCACACTGATATAGTAAAAATTTGGCATAGTCTGATCCCCGGAGAAGGTAACATAGGACTACTATACTTTTTATCCCACAAATCACACCTAAAGTTGTGAAATTAAAGATACAATTTTATATGGTAAATCGATTATTAACCAACGCCTGAGACAATGCACTAATAACGAATGTTTAAAGAGTTCTAAGCAAAATAAGTCGCGGGAAAAAACTCAGTTCACTATAAATTGCACATGTCAAAGTTCCCACAACATTCGATTGCCCCTTACTCGTAAAAATATATTGCATAGATATTGATACATACCAAACCATAGATATAGTATGTACAAGTAGTTATAGCGCCACCGAGCGACGGGGGTAAGAAAAAGAATATTCATATAAAATTTCTACAACGCTATTTGACCGGTTTGCGTGTCTGATGTATTGCTTATTGAAGTGCGCCTGTGCCTTTAACCCGAACATGAAAAAATGCTCGGTCGGTGATAGAGACAAAACATGGCACTCTTTTCTATTTCCTATTATAGGAATCGCAAAAAGGCTATCTTTCTCTATCAAAGCGTGTCAGGCCCTTGTAGGCTTGTACCAAACCCACAAAAAACTCGTAAAACATTGGAAGCACATTGTTCCACTAATAACTACAGTCAGCCAAGTTGATTTCTTGGCCACTTCGTACCCTGTCACAGTGACATTCATATGAGATTTCTAGCGACTTTCATATGGATTTTCACTTTGATAAGGTACGAAGTCCAGAAATCAAATTGGTTGACCGTACATCAAACTTTCAAAGGCTAATTTCCAATCCGGACATATGTTCTGCCTACTAACACCTCGATACGTTAACTGGCTCTTATTTATTAGGAGATTACACGCTTTTGAATAATTTCCTAATCCGTATTGCACCACCCACTAAATTTATGTTAATCTCTATAAGTGAAAATATATTTAATTTTTGTTGACTCCATAAAAGGCTGGGTTTGGTATTTTCTCGCTTCACGCGTTGTATTGTGATCTTTGAATTACGAAATTGTGATCTATGTTTAATTCTGATTCCATTTAAACTAGCTATATAACCTAAATACGTTAGTTATATTGAATTGATGGGTTTCAGTGGTATTTTTCTTTTATGAACAAAGCGCTTTTCATCATCATTTATAATGCGCAATGCTAAGGTTTGGAATTCCCTGCCGACCTCTGTATTTCCGAGTTCATTATAACCTAGACCTTTTTATGGCACGAGTGAATCTGAATAGGCATCTTCTGGGTGAGCTTGCTTCACCGTCAGCCTCATCTTTGTCCCCTGGCTAGATGCTGGCCAAGAGCGATGGGATCCTGCCGTTTTGCCAAAGTTATTTTGGTAAAATTTCATTATCCAAACAAATTTTGGCAACCGTTGTGTATGGCAATTCAATCTTTGGAATAATTTTAGTAAGCACATTTTCATTTGGTCAATTTTTCAGTCGCCATAATTTAATATTAGGTACTACGGAAAATAACGTTCAGGCATTTGGCCTTTTATCAAATAAGTACTTTATTAAAGCAAAAAATCTTTAGACAATAAACATTTACTCAAATGAATTGTTTATACAAAAAATATAAAAATAAAAATAGGATTTTACAACACACATACAAACTTGGCTACCGGGCGAACGAGCGAAGCGAGTGAGCAAAACCTTCCTGAGTAAAACCGACTCTAATAGGTTAGGTTTGTGTTTGTGTGTCGCGTTTTTATGCGCCTTGAAAAATCATGCTTGCTTGCTTGCATGCATGCGTGCTTGCTTGGTTGCTGGCTTGCTTTTTAATACAGTAAATTTTAGGAACATAATAGGTTATATCAACCTAAAAACATTATTATTACCTGTTTAGGATTCGCCCCAAAAGGAAAAGAACACCCTTGTATTTAGCCTTCAAAGTTAGATTTTATGCTTGAAAGTTGCAAAGCAATTATCGTCGACTAAATAGAAATGGTAAATTGAGAATTGACGATACAAATCATTTGCCTTATTACATTTTGCGTAAAATATTTTTTCCGACTCAAACGTTTGATTACATGAAATTTGGTCAAAGTACTAGTTGGTAAGCGAGTTATTGTTTGAACGTTCATTTGCCAAACATTGGGTTTGTGTTGTAATTATTTGCGAAGAGTTTATTTGTCATATTAACACTTTGGCAAATGAAATTATGCGTAAAATTGTTTGTGAAGTGATAAATTGTCCATGTTTTGTTAAAACCATGGTAACCCAAGAGCGATCCTATTTTTATAAAAAAAAACGGTTTGTATTATTTATTATTTATTTGTCTTATTTATTATTTAAAAAAGTGCGTGTCGGGCCACGCGCAAGGTAGGGTTCCGTAGTCGTCCACCCGTTACATTATGTGGACTAAAAAGTTAGCAAACTTATATTTACTATGTTTTTGACAGAATTAACAACATTATCTAAGGTATTAATGGAAATTGTACGAAAGTTTGCTTTTGCAAACTACATTTCTGAAGTTCGACTATTACTCGTTAACTAGTAATGTCTACTTAGCTGTGATAGTTTTTCTTTTAAATTCATCGTATATACTACTACCATGATTTTTTTTACATGCCTAGTATCCACCGTTTAGCTGGCAGGGGGGGGACACTTGACCATAACAAAAATTATCACCTCAAAGCTTAATATCACGCCAACCTATTCTTTAATCAAAAAATGCTTTTAGAAACCTTATAATATTTTTAAAAGAGCTATCCAACGATACCCCAAATGATGGGGTTTGGAAGAAAAAAAAAATGCACCACCACTTTACATGTAGGGGAGGTACCCTGAAAAAAATTTTTTTTAAAGATTTTATTCTACCGTTTTGTCGGCGTCATTGATATGTATACTCATGCCAAATTACAGCTTTCTAGTACTAACGGTTACTGAGAAAAACGGGGGTCGGACGGACGGATGGACGTACGGACGGACGGACGGACATGGCGAAACTATAAGGGTTCCTTGTTTACTACGGAACCCTAAAAACGTACACGATAACACGATGGATTCCGTATTATCTTACAAGCACGTATCGTAAAAATATGATGTATACAATGGCCCCCGTTTTACTTTTATTATTTTTTATAGCGGAGATATTCCGACGAATTCACAAACTCCTCCTTTTTTGAAGTTGGTTAAAAATCAACTGTCTAACTATTACGTACGGTTTATGAGATACAGCCCGCTGCCAGACGGACTTAGTAATGGGGATGGGACCCATTGGGCACGGAACCCTAAAAATGCCACGTCTATACTTATGACAAAAACGGTTGCATGTATGCGTGTACCTTTATAATTAAATTATGAAACAAGCTTACTTATCATAAGTTAGATTCCAAATTTTTACTTTATCGCATAATGAATGCCATACGATAAATAAATAAATACTTTATCACAATATTAAACGATACGATCAAAATTATCCACTTGATTTATGAAGTACAAATCTAACAACAATATTTTACCTGCCCATAGAAAGTAGGCAAGCCGACCATTCTTTATATTGGAGACACCGTGCCACTCATCATCTTTCTCGCGTTATCTCGATCTACCTATTCACTAAACATTGACTCGACTACCTCGGCCCTATTATAACTTGACCCCCCTAGATTGGTAACGAAGCCTAATCAGAAATCAGATATAACTGTTCGCTGCAGCGACGCATTTGCATGGATTTTGTTAATGACAGTGGTACACTGACAAGTTGACGTATAGATGCAAGGGATAAGTCGGAGTGATACCACCATGGAGCCACTTATTGGTTACAAAACGTAGACGCGTGATATTATGATATAAAAAAAATTTTTTTTTAATGTTGTAATATTCACACTTGATGTTTAATACCAGGCCAATACCAGGCTGTTTTATTATTTACGAAGTAATCGATCTACGAGTCACCTAGTGTAATGTCAGTAAGTAGTTCGCAGAATAACTGATAGCTACAATGATAGTCATTTTAGTCAACCACTAATAATTACAGCGTAAAGAAGATATGTAAATGATTGACAGCTGCTTGGTTACTTGGCTGGATGTCCAAATTATAGTTAAATTGTTGCAAATAGCAATGCTACTTAAATCATCCCGAACGTTCTAAAAATATCATAAAAATTACGTATCAGTTGAAGACGAGAAAGTACACTCGTAATAATTTCAACTTGTTCATAAAGATGAGGCCGATACAGACTTTGTCTTGCATGAAATAAAAATAAAAAAGCAATTCGTCTGTGCACTCGACTCGTGGTTTCTATTCTACCACATGCAGTGCACCGCGCCGCGGCAGACGTTCGGTCGCGCCGCTCGAGCCACCTGGCGACTGATTCACGAAACTCCCACTAAATTCAAATTTCGAACACCCGCTGTCATGTTTTCTTTTGCCCATCGTATAAATTAAATAGCATTCATGTCCACCGGCCTGTAATAAGACTTGTTTTGCTCGTTGTTTTGTTTTTAAACGTTTCAATTTCGTCGTGAGAATCCGGTCCGGTCCTAATTAAAATTCGAATGAACATCAAAGGGATTTTGGTTTTTGAACATTTTTAATAGAAATGTTTGTGTTTCTGGAGGAAAAATTCGTTAACTCCGTATAATAACTTTTACTTTTTGCTTGCGTTTTATTCTTAATACGATACCAGAGAGTATCTCATTTAGAGAACATTATTGCGTAGGTTCTTTATATTTAGATCCGAGATAAATTCTCATTATTTATAACATCAAGTTACTGTGAAAATTCCGTTCAAAATATAATGAAAGCCTTCCCGACGAGTAATAAATTATAAAGCGAAAATGTTGGGCCTTATTATAGAATTAGTTTCACCTATAAAAGTATGAGGGATGAATAAGCCAGCGATGAACAAAAACAACAGCTCGCATCTTATCCAGAATGGCGAAATAAGTAGGTATGACATTAAACCTTATCATATAGGCGTTTAGGCATAAATTTCCACAAACTGAGATTTGTAAGACCTCGTACATAAGAATGAATGGATGAATGACATATCCGCCGACGCAGTAACTCGTTCAGGGTAAATAATTACGTTCACTCATTTATGTCTTCAGTGTTTTTATGTGTAAAAACAAAAACGACGTCTAAAGCCAGCAATTTGCATGCGTGGAACGGAATATGGAAAGGTTTTTTAACACCACTTAGCAAATTGTCTACATTTGTGAATGAATAATTTATGCGGACACTTGACAAATGACTCTGAGCTATATTATTTAGGTGTCAGGGGAGAATTTTGTACAATAAAGAAAAGCATTGTAGGTATTATTAGGTGTCTCTGTTTTGAAGGTAACTGATTTAATGCGCAATAATATTCTAAAGTCCATATTCGTTAGTATTCTTAAATGTTCTGGCTTTATCTAGCAAATATTGTGTTCAATGAAAGTGATTTTTATTATTTTATATTTATTATTTCATTAGCTTCAAAAATAAATTTAAAAATAATCAAAAATAATCAAGTCATCAATTACTCGTGGAGAGTGGAGACGGTTCCAATGAGACCTAACACGACAAGTTGTGCGACTTGTGTTTAGGAGTTGCTATGGCCACCTTCTGTCTCTATCATGAGATCAGCTCGATGGTACAGTCAAGGGCACCAATATGTATACACTTTTTTACCTTATTCCATTGAAATAAGGTCCAAAAATATATACATATTTATGCCCTTGACTGTACCATAATATTGCATTTTAATCCAAAATAAACGTGTATACAAAACACCAGCTCAATCAGTTATTAACAGCAAAATAGTTAAATAATAGCTTTTAATAATTCAATGATGACAGTAGATTTCTACCGGATTGAATAATGTCAACTGATTCAACATTTTTACAGAAACCATCCTCTCATCCATTCGAAATTTAAATTAAATACAAAAATTCCAAAACACCCGAACCAATCAAAGATCTCGCCCCAAAACCATCAATCACCACTAATCGAAACATCGCGGATCCATTCACCCATTCGTTCAGTGAAAGAGTTCCGCGCAAGCGCGTTGAATGAACGGAAAGGCTGCGTCACTCTTTTATATTGCGCTCTTTATTCCCCCTAATGAGGTCGGCTTGAAACTTATGGACGTCTGGTGAATTATGGCCAGAGTAATTAACATGTACGAAACAATGTTTCTGCAAATCTTGCTTGATCAGGGAAACTAGCAGCGGTTAGAAACCTTTTCAATACCTATTGCCACATGATTAACGGGCAAAGTTTACCTGCAAAGAAAGCACGCCTTGCAACTTTTATTATAGGATCCAGTTTCATAGTGTGCTTAAAATTCAATCATAATTTTTTTGCGAATATGACTATTAAAGCCTTCGTGGTTCCATCAACATCGTGTTGGGACTTGGGATAAAACACTGACTCCATACTGACTCGTAACTGTCGTGTTACGTTTGCCTCTTTGGTTAATGATCAATTTGGTCTTCGTTTTACAAGATAATAAATAATTAAATAGACGATTTTGTAATTTCACGGAGATGTATAATTTTGACCTCCTTGACCACGAGCGTCGGAAAGGGCGCGAAAGTAAACTTCCATCGGGATGTGTTTAATACTACCTACGTTACATACTTGAATAAATTTCAAGATTTCAACTTCTAAAAGAGTTATCGAAAAGACCGTGGCGACCGACAATGGCGGTGGCGCTGGCGACCGACGAGCTGGCAGCTTCCTCGCGCAACGCATCAGCATTGCAATACAGCGAGGAAATGCTGCCAGCATCCTCGGCACCATGCCGCGGGCGCCCAATTTTTTTGATATTTTTTAAGGTTTAGTACAAGCTTTGCTTAGTTTGGGACTAGGTTGAATTGTGTAACATTGTCCGCAAATATTTATTTATTTCTTTTATTTTATTTAGTTTTAGATTATACTTTAGTTTTATTTAGGAGTTATTTTTATTTTAATTGTTAATTTACATATCTCTATAACCTCATGTTTATACTTAGTTTACTTGAATAAATTTATGTTCATCTTGAATAAATTCTTTTATATGTTATTAAGTATTCCATCAAGAATCCTTTTTTACTCAAATTTAAACTTTCGTGAGACATGTTATAAATATTATATTGTTATACTGTGTTATTGTTATATTGTTATCGGCAATCGGCGCGGATCGCAGACGCACTCATCCTGAGCAGGAACTCCCGAAGAGTTCGAAACATGTCGCCCGAAGTGACAATTAATACATGAGTTTTAACCGTTTAGTAAAATAAAATCCTTTTATACCTTCTTAAAATACCTTTTTACCCCTACGGATGTAATCCCCCCAGTTAGTATCAGACCCTGTCTGTGCTACTTTGTTACACTCACAACGGACAAAAGCTATAAAAAGCTCCAATCAGAAGCAACGAAACAGAAAGATACTGATTTTATAGCTTGCATTTTCCCGTCTTGCTCAGATGACAGCGTCCAACTCGCCGATTAGAAAAACTTTTGCAACTATGTTGACAGATTATTATGTTCGACGAAACTGATCGTTTTTGCTCGAATATGAACTTTATTTCTTAAAGATTATGGTACATTGGAAAGTGTGTTTTTTTTAATACTGTTTTATAAGAAAACAGTCCCCGCGAAGGATACGGGCGGCTGAATTCACTATTCCTATTTATTAACGATTTCTAATGTATAATTTGAATTTGCAGCACCTCATGAGAAAAGAAACCACAATAGCCTCATTTTGTAAACTTTCCACCACCATCATAAATAGTCTTAAAAAGTTCAACGGAAAGTGTGTGTACGGTGATTTTTCATTGTCGAATGACAAATGTCAAGTTAGTGACATAGGGTAAATACGTAGGATACCGCCTCGTCATAAACCCAAAATCCAAAGAAATAGGAGACGCAAAACGAAATTTTAGACCATCTTCCCTCCATCATTCGTAGATCATGTCATGTGACAATACGCATGCCGCTCTCAAACTTTTGGGTCACTGCCGAGGGTTCCTTCGTCCATTACGCCGGTCCACCACACATTCTTCCCAACTGCAAACTTCCCTTCACACGTGATCCATGAATATACGAAACAGCCCAAACATGGTGCTTTAGACGGCACATACGACTTTTAAGAATCAAAGGGCGACGTTCAAGTATTTCACCCTTTAAAGGTTGTATGTATACAAAGTTGAGCGACGCTAAGGCCTTTTCAGATTAGGGTTAGACCCGGGTATTTGGCATTCACCCGGGAGTTACGATGATGCCGGCAATTAGTGACCCGGGCAACTCGGACGCGATTCCACGTTGTTTTTGACAGCTGGTGACATCCCTGAAAGAATATGGTAGCGAAATCACCAAATTTTCTATGTCCAGTTAATGAGTAAACAGAGGAACTTCAATGTTCCCCAGTGACATTGAATGATTTTACAAAAGAGGATTGCAATTTTCGTCTTCATTTTGATAGAATGTAACATATGTATAAGATACTTATCGCTTTTCTTTCATGTCTCTTTGAACGATGAACATTTAAAAAGATATTGATATGACGTGCGAACTTGCGCTAGCCTTATCGGTATGAAGGAGTTATGGAACCAGCCCTGGTCAAATGACGGCCATGATGAAAACAAGTCGACTAGTGTCCCTGTTTGTCAAAAACAGCAACAAACCAAGATGGCGCAACTGCCCGCTGTTAATTATATTAGTCTGTTAATGCTTAAAGTTTGTGATGGTTACTGAGGTCTGAATCAGACTGTTTATAGTAGGTTGAATAGGGCTCGGTTGTTTATGTAATTTTAACGTCAGTTTGAAGTTACATGGTCATTTAGTAATCTCTCTGAGAGCTAGCCAGCCAATGGTTGTAAAAATAAAATACCTATAGCAAGCATTGATGATATATACAACTGATACTTAACTCGCTTAGTCAGTCATCATCCTCAAAGCGTTATCGCAGTACAGTTGCATCCTAAAGGATGATAATGTTTTGTTCTTGCTTAGTATGAGTTTGCAGTGAAAAATCTCACGTGAATAACAAATGTAACGTGTTTAACACATGTAACGCTATGTTTACGTTATGTGCTAATTCATCTGCGCAGCATCAATCACGACACATGTTGCGCGGAGCGTTACTTAACATAAATTATTAATGATGGCTGCCTTCGATTGAATTACCCAGTCGCTTATTATGTACTAAATATACTCGCGACTTGCTCGCATAAAACCAATTATTTTAAGGCTTGCAGGGTGACGTTTTTGGGACGTAACACCAGACCGTACCGTCGTGCAGAAACCGCAGCGGTGTGACAATCGCCTATCAACTCAAAACTCGTCAAAAATCGATGAACAGCGCGTGGAGCCCCTTAACGACACGACTCAACCCCATCATAAATTTTAATTATCCCACGGAAACACGATTACGAAATTAAATAAAACGCATTTAATTTAGTGTCAATTAACATTTAACTTTTACGGCCGATAAAAGCCCGCATAATCTGTTTCGTAATTTGTTATTACGGTAATTCTAATTTATGAGAATTAATGTTAATATTTTTTAGTTAATTTTCTTGTACTTCTTGTTTCAGATCGCTACCTTGAACACGATGACAAGAAATCAGGACCCCAGGCTTCGTGAGGTGAGTTGTGAGCAACTATAGTCGACTATAGTCGAGTCGAGTGACTATAGTCGAGTTCATTATTACCTATATTAGGTATTCGGTTTCGTTGATTTACAGTCGAGAAAATTTGTGTACGTACACTTTTCCACTCAATTCCCTTGTCATAAGGTCTAAAAATGCGTACATAAATAGTGAACGTAGTCGAGTAAGGCCGTAACGTAGTAACAGAGTAACGTAGAATCCGGATACAGGGACAGTCAAGGGACCGGAAGGGATATTACGTCGCACTAACATAACGTCGTCGCACAAACCGGACTGATTTTCTTTGAAAATGTTTGGTATGAATCCTAACGTCGGTGATTTAGCAGTCGTTAAAACCGGACAAATGTTATATGCGGAGTCGTTATTAGCGGGTTCTACTGTATGTACTTCTATGTTACGGTAACGTAAAGTAACACGAAAGTAACGAGTTTAAAGCATTAACTTATTGTTGCTGGCGTTTACGAGATCGGAACAGTTTACCAAAGTTTTATTTACAGAACTAACAACCATCGAAATTATAATACGCTAAGTTACAGAGGTACGAATCCTTACAATCTTACATACTTACATGTATTTTATATCGTCGACCCCATGTTTTAAATTTGTTCCCAGTTTATTTGTGACGCTACATTGTTATTTCTACTCAAAATAATGCATTGAAAACATTTGCCCTTATACTCAGCACCAACGTTTTTCCCCGGAACTGTATTATTGGGTTCCATTGGTTCCAAGATGGTTCCAAGTCCAATTTACAGCGTAAACATGATTGTTTGTCCGGGTAGTAAGTACATCTGGAGATGCCAAACATATAGGGGCCCAGGCGGGTTCATCACGTTTTGTGTGTAGCACTAACGTCTTTGGAAATAAGGTCTAGTTTTGATACGCAAACGTTGAAGGTTACAAACTTAGTCTAGGTCACACAGCGTGCGCGACGCAAGCGGGACGCTGCACAACGGCACAACGCGACCGCTATATGAATGATAACATTGATAACGATAACAAAATGAAACGTAAATAATATCACACTTTATATATTTTCACAACACACAAGTTTGGAAACAAATCTTCGCAAATATCTGCTGAATGCTCACCCTTAAGGTCCCTTTTGTGGAAGTTCACTATAAGCTGCGCGTGCGTTGTCGTGGCGCAGCGCTTTCGCTCCGGCCACGAGCGGCACTAATCTATGCAAAACATGGACGCATTTCAAATAATGCATGTACAAGTCGCCATCAAACACATCTATATACTTCATGGTGTTCAATAATCAAGCATACAACATACGTGGATTGCACCAAACCGTCTGTAATCGTAAGCGGTGTTCGTCAATTCTGATTGTATGGAAAGTTTGACAAGTTTCTATGGGATGACAGCTGCCGGCGCCATATTTGACGATGACCGGTCTGTGTTCGTATGTTGGTGCAACCGACCCTAAGGCTTTGACAGTAGAGCCGTCTGATACACTAACGCTTTGACAGTCGAGCCGTGTGATACACTAACGCTTTGACAGTCGAGCCGTGTGATACACTAACGCTTCGACAGTAGAGCCGTGTGATACACTAACGCTTTGACAGTAGAGCCGTGTGATACACTTTAACACCATGGGCCTTAGGAGGTTAATCAAATTACAGTAAAGTAAATACGTTCTATATTATTTAATCCACATTACATTATTCGCTTTTCCAGCGTTTATCAATTCTATGTATTTTAATTTAAAAAATCATCTCAACTAATTAGAGCTATGTATAAATTATAGTTACCGTTAATTTCAAATTGAAAAACATTTAATCATTTATATTCATTCGCGGCGACTTTAATGCAAAGATAGGCCAACCTAAACCCGAAGAGTACCTCATAACAAAACATCATGGATACGGAACGAGAAACGACAGAGGGGACAAGTTGATCCAATTCGCATACGAAAATAACTTGTCAATACTCAATACCTTCTTCAAAAAAAGAAGTAACCGACGCTGGACTTGGCGGTCACCCGACGGCGAAACTAGAAATGAAATTGACTACATCCTATCAAATCAACCTAAATGGTTCCAAAACATTGAAGTTATGAACGTCTCGTACCCATCAGACCACAGACCTGTACGAGGCACTATAAGTCTACAAAACGGCAAAAAATGTAGAGCTAACTACAATAGATTACCAAGAAGCCGCCTAAAAACAGAGAATGAGATAAATGCCTATGTAGAGTCCTTAGAACGCTTTAAATCAGAGCTTCTCGACTATAACGAAAGCACAACCGTACAAGACTACCACGACAAGATTAAAAACGCCATCACACAGAGTCTCGAAAAGGCACAACAAGTAAGAAAAGAGCAACCTGAAAACTCTACTATTACAAATAAGACAAAAAATCTCATTAGACGCAGACACGAACTTCAAAACACCAGACCAAAAACATTGACTATGAAAAAAGAGTTGAGCGCACTGTATAAATTAATTAGTAAATATATCAAAAATGATTATAAAAACCATAGACTAGAAACATTTATAAAACACCTTACCTTATCAGGAAGCACAAAAAAAGCTTATAAAGAACTAAGAACACACAGAAATTGGATAGAAGGTATAAAATCATCGGAAAAAACAACGCACAATAGAAGCGATATCCTAACTACAGCTACTATTTTCTACAGAACATTATACCAAGAAGAAAAGCTCTCTAACAAAGACTATCAATTAGAACAAAGTGGATCATACAATACAGACACAGTCAAAGTAATCGACGAAATCGAGGTGATCACCCATATTAAGAAACTAAAATTAGAGAAAAGCCCAGGCCCAGACAAAATAAACAACGAGGCATTAAAATACGCTGCAACAATTCTTGCCCATCCACTCGCTCATCTCTTTAATTTAATACTGGAATCATCGATCACACAAAAGCAGTGGTCGGAGTCAAATATTATTCTTTTGTATAAAAAGGGAGATCCTAAAAATATAGCAAATTATCGACCAATCAGTTTACTGCCATGCTTGTACAAACTCTTCTCATCGATTATAGAAAAACGGGTAAGCAAGAGCTTAGAAGAATACCAACCAGTCGAACAGGCGGGCTTCAGAAGCGGATTCTCTACAATCGACCATATCCACACTGTAGAGCTCATAATAGAAAAATATCAGGAGTTCCAAAGACCGCTATACATTGCCTTTATAGACTACCAAAAGGCATTCGATACCCTGTCCCACTCATCAATATGGGAGGCATTAAGGGCACAGCAAGTAGAGCTCCAGTATATCAACGTTATAAAGCATCTCTACAAAACCGGCACAAGCCGCGTACAGCTGGAAACAACCGGCCCGCCCATTCAAATAGAACGGGGCGTGAGACAGGGTGATCCCATATCACCAAAAATATTCATCGCAGTACTCGAGTCGGTTATTGGCAAGCTTAACTGGTCCAGGCTGGGAATACCTATAGCCGGTGGTTACCTCAATCACCTCAGATTTGCCGACGACATTGTGCTCCTCTCGGAACGTTTTTCAGACTTAAGGTATATGATACGCACCCTACAAACAGGCAGTAGAGAAATAGGGCTAGAAATAAACTACAATAAATCAAAAATTATGACTAATAGTATGGAATTGCCACTGAATATCGAAGGCATTGACATGGAATACGTACAGAATTATATATATCTTGGTAAACAAATCTCATTTGCAAGAAATAACAACGAAATTGAAGCCGACAGGAGAATCAAGCTTACTTGGAACAAATTCTGGAGTCAAAAGGAAATACTAAAAAGCAATATACCCGTTAAATTCAAAAAGAAGATCTTGGACTCGTGCTTACTTCCATCGCTAACATACGCTGCGCAAACCTGGAAGTTTACTACCAGTATCAGAAATAAAATAAATACTTGTCAGAGAAGCATGGAACGAAGCATAACGAATATTAAAAAGCTCCAGAAAATCAGACATAGCATTATTAGATCACAAACCAAAGTAATAGACGCACTTAGTTACGCAAAGAGACAGAAATGGAGATGGGCAGGCCATGTCGCCAGAATTAAGGACAAGAGATGGACGAAAAAAGTAACGTCATGGCAGGGACCACTAGGAAAACGCACGCGAGGTAGACAGTATACTCGGTGGTCAGACGAAATAGTAAAGGTTGCAGGTACAAACTGGACGGAAAAAGCACAAGACAGGACCAACTGGCTTACTCTGGAGGAGGCCTTCACCTGAGAGGGGGTTCTTGCTTCTGACCATATTATGTAGTTTTTTTTTTAATGATAAAAATAATATAAATTGACATGCAATATAGCAATGTAATAAAAAAAAAAATGGACAACAATATTTAAATAAATTAGATTATATAATTATATTACATTGACATTACCATATTTAAACTACTAACAAGCATTGACATTGTAAAAATTATTAGCAAGAAATAAAAGGCTTTTTTATTTTTTATTTTTTATTTATTTTATTTTATTCATTCGCAGCAGAAAATAAACGCTGTTTATTTTTACGCGACAGCCTTAAGCTATGTACATACGTAATGCTTGGATTCAATGCACCTGTATAAAATCACATTCGTGGATGCACGATGCAGCTATTTTATTCGGCCGTGGTCTATGTCACGATCTGATGCCTTAAAAAAATAATCGTAAAATCGTATTGAGGTGTGCAATAAAGAGTATTTGTATTGTATTGTATTGTAAAAGACACACATATACACAGTGTGTTTAAACTTATACCTTATCTTATAATATCCCTCTCACAAATACAGATATACACACTATATCCCCCCTTGACAAACCCCCCCCCCCCCCCCCCCCCCCTTCCCAATCCAATTAGGTTCGGGTTAGACCCGTTAAAACAAACCTTTTAAGTAGTGGGACACTGCCCAAGACAGAAAGCGTGGAGGAAAAAGCGTGAGGCCTTTGCCCAGTAGACACTTGTGCTGAATAATAATAGTAGCATTTCGTATTATATATTTAAAAAAAAAGTAAATCTCTGACAAATATGAAAAATACAAAAGGAAATAGAATGTACAAAGACGAACAACTTATTCGTACTAATCACCGGTAGCTTAAGCCCCGCCTCGCTGCCGGCGACCCCCTAAGTTAACTTTATAATAATTTTAGGTTTTGTAATATTATGTTATATTTTACTTTCTATAGATATATACAATCCTACCCTAAGAAGAAAGATAAATGAAGTGAATAATAATCCCTCTTTTGGTTGCGCGTTGCGGGTTAAGAACCCGGTATCTCCCGTAGATTGCACCTGAGTTAAGGCACTCTCACACTGTAGCGAATAACTTAGCATAAAATAAACGGGCGTCCACACGCGACCTCCCTAGGAATGCTTCTGCAACAAAGTTAGTGGCTTTGTTCGAACGGCCACCGTCGAGGCTGTTAAATATATCGTTAAAAATGGGATTTATTTCAAAGTAAACTTGAGAGTTGCGTTTGGAATAAAGTGGCTTTTTAAACTTCTTAAAACTAGGTACTTATTGCGAGTTTTGTAAACTTAAATGCAATGGAAATGCTAAAATTAAGGACGTAGTTCCTATTTAAAAAAACTACTACAAATAAAACTAATAAGAATTGCCATAATCTATTAAAATAAACTACATTATTCTTTAAATCTAGTAAGACAACTATAGAAGATTTGTACATAATTTAAAACTATACTAATTTATAAAATAAAACAGCACTCAAGCTCAACGATTAATATGTACTCTAATAGGTGCAGTCAAATGCAAAAATTTGCTCAAAAATATATCCTATAGGAATTAAGGTTTCGGTACATATTTATGAGAGGATTTATTCGATACATATTTTTGCACTTGGCTGTACTCGTTATCTGTTTTGATTCTCATACCATATTAGTACCGACAGTAAAAGTATTCCATAAATGCAAAATCAACTACACTACCAATTTTAATCACCGCTAGTAAATACATTTACTCGATTAATTACCGAGTAATCGATTGATTCGACCGGCGACTATCGAATAGTTTTCAATCAGTGATCGGAATCGAGTTGCGTCGCCCGCCGGGATCCGCGGATTCGTTTAGGATTCGATTATTCGAGCAGATTTATTGGAGTTGAAATTTTGAGCGCATCTATTAGATCAATGTATTGACGGGGTCGGACTAAGAATACATCATCTTCCTCTGAGCGTTATTATACATAGTTGTATAAGTTAGGATTCCTAACGTCCGCAACAAATAAAACTTGCAGTGTAATTTGAATCAAGCGGATTTGACAATAGGTTTGAAATTTTATTTGTTCTAAAATTAAACGGGACATAACTAAAACAAAACCAACACTCTTTCAAAGTCGAGTGTTCAATTTAAATTTAGTTTTATTCTATAAATAGGTACAGTAGGTTACTTTTAGGTTTATCAAGTAATCAGACACGCGGGCTCATGGGGGCTATTTTTTCATTTAAGTAATAACACTGTTTCCAGAAATGTCATAGACGTGATACATCAACATTAAATTTTCACCTTTAGCCATGTCTAAGACATTTCCTTGAATTGATTATTCTAATCCTATCCGTCAACAGACTACTGATCTCCTGTGAGCCCGATTAATCTTGAATATTTATTATGACTTTAAAGCTAAAGCCACACAGAGAGCGGGCGGGCGGTAGCGGCGCGGGAGCGGCCGGTAGCGGCACGGGAGCGGCCGGTAGCTCCCGCGTGGCTCCCGCCCGCTCCCGTGCGCCTCCCGCGCCGCTACCGCCCGCTCCCGCGCCGCTACCGCCCGCCCGCTCTCTGTGTGGCTTAAGCTTTAAATCAGGACATTGAACTTGACTTTTGGTGGATTTCTTTTAGTCTGACAGCGTTAATTTGTCAACGTGGCACTTTTTACACGACTGCCCAAAAAAAGGAGTGTAATGTTTTTCCCCAATTAGATCTTAGCGTCTGTCTCGGGTAGCAGAATGTTAGGTATAATGACTTGAGAAAGTCTTATTATAGCCCAAATTCGCCTGGGGCCAAATTCCCCTGCTATAGGGGCAATTGCCCGCCTGAATCAGGTGTTTTTCAAACAATTAATTGCCCTCCCCTCGCTGGCCTGATAGTACCGACCCTGGACCAAATCCTGAATTCGCGCTTGGACGGTTATACAAAATATTCTCTCATGCACAAAAATTGTAAACAAATTTCTTCCCTTCATGTTCCAAGATTAAATAAGCGCCAATGTCCAATTAGCTAAGTTTATACTACATTCCAAACTTGCAGCTGAAACTAGTCCAGGTTTTAAATATGAATCAGCTGAGGTGTTTGCCGGCACACTGTTCATATAGTGCAAGCTAAATGCGACCCACTTCGACTCGATCGATAGGGTAATGAGGCCGTCCATCATTCTGCAGTCATCGGCTCGAATTAGCCTGTATTGTCGTCTTTGATGTGTTTACGGCGAATATAACAGATTATGAGTATAGCTAGGGCTATTTGACTTGGTTTTGACATTGTTTTTCCCGTCACAGCAGAAACACTTCTCCCCCAATAATTTAGGTAAACTGAATTATAATTCCGTGACACATTAAAATAAAATCATTTCAACGGTTTTAATGGCGTATATTGTGTATTAAATACATTTCGATGTCCTTTTAAAGCGAACTGCAGAAAAGGACTCGAAACGTCAGGATGTATTTGGAATTCGTTAAGAAATTGAAATACTTATTTATTCAGGGGGAATTGAGGAGGGGCGTTTTCATTTATAATTATTTATTTTTAAATATTAGTTAAGTGTTATGTATTTTTGTGTTGTGTTGCAATAAAATTTAAATTTAGTGTTCTGTAAGTTGGCTAAGAACTACATCTCTATATCGTTATACTGATTGGTATAACCTTACAGAAGACCGTAGCAGGCTCACTGTAGTAGTGAAAGTCGTGAATGTAATTCGAACAGGCGCGAACGATTTCGTGTCCCTGAATGGTCCCTGGGCTAGTCACCTTGATTTTGACGGAGGGTTTGCAATGTTTGAGGGTTTTATGAAATGTAATGTCAACTTGCAAAATTTTGAGCCCAACTCGAATATTATTTAATCTGTTAACAGACGACAAGGGCTCTAATTATGCGTGTGTTGTACTTTGTACTAAACCAGTATTTTTCAAAGTGTGGGTCGCAATTAATCGTAGACATCTGTTCGGGGGGTCGCGAAGAAATTCTGGTATCATTAAGGGCCGCGACACCAAAAACTTTGAAAAACACTGTACTAAACTAACGGAAAGACCAAAGCCAAATAACACTAGGTAGCTAAGGTGTGGCTATAGTGGCAAAAATGTAAGGCTACTTCTGGTTGTAAGTACCTAAATGTTTAATGTATCTTCGGGTACGAAATAATAAATGTTAACAATTTAAAGCAGCTTCCTAAATCCCCTGTATATATAGCAGTTAAAAAGCTTGTGTAACCGCATCTGTTATTCCAATATTTCCACCTGAAATTCGGTCAAAGTGTTCCTAAATATTTACCAAAATGTTACCGCAACGTAACAAAACACATTGTCTAGAAACTCGTATGATCTTTCATGTTTTAGCACAAGCATCATTCCCCTTAGCAAACGCATGCAGCAGGTACAACCATCCTAACTTGAACCGGGTTTTGTGTCTGCCGTTATGTGGCGGAGAGGTGAACCGATTGCGGTCAGTTGATTTTTTATTATGATTCTTTCAGGGTCGGGGGTTTTGATAAAAATATTGCAACCCTTAGGGTTAAGACGTAACGTGCTTGTATCACTGTTTATGCCGTTATAGGGCGAGGCCTTTGATGTTATCCTTTCGACGGTAAACATAGTGATCGATAGTTGAACATAATAATATTGCCTGGTACGTAATTGGTTTCGGCAATACGGTTTTACGTGAATGGTTGTTTTAGTCGGGATATGTCGGGAAAATTTAATATACGTTAGAGAATACATATTATCTGTGTCTGAAGTTTTGGAGACAGACTTCGCAGAGTTTGAGATTTATTTGTTTCGTAACGATATTACATTACTTCATTCATTACGTTTTTCATTCGACAGCTGCGCATTATTCGACGCGTATTGTCAAGTGTGACATCAATGAGATTTCGCAAGTGTTTCTCAGATTTCGCAAATATATTCCAGTAGCTCTAGTATAAGTTTTTTCGAAACATTAACTAATTCGAACGCGTTTGCGTTTAGTGACAAAATGTATGAAACTGGTATGAAAACGTCAACAGCGCCTCTGGTGGTTACTAGTGGAAACTAAAACAGCGAATATAACATTTGTTGCTAACCGATGAACGCGCGTATTTCAAACGGCGAGAGCGTTTTCATACATTTTGAGACAAAACGCAAACGCGTTCGAATTAGTTAATGTTTCGAAAAAACTTATACTAGAGCTACAGAGCACTCAAGAGTATTCGAGAGTATCTTAATTTTGTTTTTACTATTAATATTGAAAAAATATTTCTGAAGATTTCTTTTGTCAATAAAAGCCTTTTCAAAGTAGTACCAGGGGAGTCTGCCGCGCTGCTGCAAGTACATCCGTAAGTGGTACCATTCAGTTGCTGCCGCGCATTGCTACCGGACGGTCGCGTCGTCGCGTCATTCGCTTGGTGTGGTCAAAGTTTGTTATTTACCTATTATAATTTGGGGTTGTAAATGGGAATTTGTTAACGGTGGGACTTCTGTACGTAGTACTATTACTTATTCTCTGGTAGTACACAGTACACCCGGTGTTCGTTCATTCCTTGGCGGCTGACGAGCAGTAATAAAAGCGACGGTTTCCGTACCATGGGCTGTAAAAATGCATCGGCTGGCTGGGAGCCAGCTCTCTTACAACGGTTATTATTGAGTTAGTGATATTCGCGTTTTTATTCAATGTCCGGAGCAGACGGGAATTCTACAACGTAGCGAGGCGGATAAGAATTGAAGGCTTGTCAATTATGATGTAGACGGAAAAGCTACGGCAATATAATAGCATATTATTTTAGACTTAACATTTCGCTATACATTTGACAAGGTACGGGTGTTCCTTTTATTTAACACTGTTTACTAGCTGCTATACAAGTACAAGATCAGCAAACAACCGACTTTTTCTATGGTCGCTTCTTTGAAACTCGCTAACGTCGGCCGCCCGTACAAGATAGTATGTAAATGGTTTGTAATCATAGATATAATCTTATTTTACTATTTTTATCACGACTTATGTGATATAAATTAAGGTTATAGACAGCCAGAGATACACGCAAGTGTAATACAGAGTTGTCGTCATGTTGAATTAATCGTGACGGCATTGTATCAGGACTTAACACCTCATTAGTGATTGGTTTAGGCTACAAGTGGCGCTGTTAAATCACCTGTGTAGGTGATAATGAAATGAATTGTTCAATAACCCCTCAATATCGAATCATTGACATTGCCAAGAAACCAATAACTGCATTAGTTACTTAAATATTTTCATAAATACTATTTTGCCAGGAAAAACGTGTAATTATGGAATCTATCTATACCACCTAACCCACCATCATTTTTACCCACGACGGAACGGAGAAGGTATATGCGTTTAGGGTGAGAGATTGTTTGTACAGAGTCTCTAGTATAAGTTTTTTCGAAACATTAACTAATTCGAACGCGTTTGCGTTTTGTCTCAAAATGTATGAAAGTGGTATGAAAACTTGAACAGCGCCTCTGGTGGTCACTGGTGGAAACTAAAACAGCGAGTATAACATTTGTTGCTAACCGATGAACGCGCGTATTTCAAACTCGGTGAGAGCGTTTTCATACATTTTGAGACAAGACGCAAACGCGTTCGAATTAGTTAATGTTTCGAAAAAACTTATACTAGAGCTACTGTACATTATTCCGTTCGAAAAAAGACCGAATCTCCCTGAAACGGATGTATAAAATTCAAATTCGGTTTTTAAAACTGGCCGGTTTTATCGCAACGGCTATTACTGGCCATCGAAAAAGTACGTTTTAAAATTCGAACGACAAAAGCACGCCACTGGGGGTTAATCGCGCCATTGGAGCTGCAATAATCGTGTTCGCAACGCCGTCCTAGCAGCCTCGTACAGCTTACTTTGCGAGGAATTCAGATGGTTCGTTCTTCGAGCCGTTTCAGGGAAATTACATTATGGATTGCGTATTGTGGCTAGATAACATACTTACAGGTAGGTAGGGGGTAGGTAGTTTTTTTTAATAAAATTAAACTTGTCCTTGAGTGCCATATAAAAAACAGGCGAAATTAAACTCAGCTCTCAGCTGTAAGTTGTAGTAGGTTTTCGTAGCATAATAATGTAGCTATTAATAGTTTTATTTTTACGTTTAATAGTTTAAGTTAGTTTGACAATTAGATTTTAGTTTGTAGATTAATTTTAATTAGATATATTTTATTTTAATGAAAACTGACACGTAAAATAATTTGATAATGTAGAGGTTTCTCGCTTAAAACGAAAATTTCATTATGTAGGGTAAATACTTTAGTGATTACATAGTATAGGTACTTTACCGAATTTCCAAGCCGTTGCAACTGCATTAAATACTAATTATATGTATATTTCTGTAATTTTTCCTAATAGAGATATTAGATATAATACAGCTGAAGCTATGTCATTATAACTACAGAATTGTAGCATTACACATTGTAACTTTACACAACGGCAACATTGTAACATCACAAAATGAATTCTCTGTTAGCTATGTAATCTAAGCATCTCGAATGGCCAGGAATATGCAGCTCGTTCCGTTTTACGTGCCGCGGTTATTTTCGTGTAGCGCGCTGTCTGATGCACTCGCTACGAGTATGTAAACACGGCATGCTCTGTTTTAGAATCGGACCCCGGAATGCGTATATCGTAATTGCTTTTGTTTGGGGGGTAATCAGGTGTTGAGCGTTTTTTAAAAGTTGTTATAGTGTAATGGGTTTTTGAATTCGCACCTGGGCTCGATGCTGATGAATTTGAGTGCCATTTTTAATCGATATTTTGATTTTGTTGAGTGTTTTATGCAAATATAGATGATGTTCGTATTAAGGGGTTTTATTTATAAAGGTAAGTGCCAAATTATTTGGGATGTTGTCAAAAATAAAAATAAATTAGTCTTACTGTACCAATAAACCAAACTAAACAAAAATACTCGCAAAACATCACGTCACGCTTATTTTCTTTTCTTTTATAAAAAAAATTTAAATGTATAAAACATAGAAAAGTGGTGATGTCACTGATTCCGATTTCCCTACAAACTTTAACTTTAAGAATTTTTGACATTTCATAAAAAATTGTTGATTTTACTATCAGTCAATATCCCTATTCACTCGCGTGTTTTCCAAAATTCGTAAAGTCTATTTGAGTTTAAACCGGTTAAATTTTAATCGGAATCGAAATATTTTTAACATTACTTTTAATAACAAAACCGATTAACAAACTTAGCCGTCAACCCAAACATTACAATCTCAGTTTGTATCAAACTATCGCACTGGAAATCAACACGAAGTCACTATAATCACATCGTTAAAACAACAAAATATTCAAATCGCACCAAAAATTTGTTATGGACGCAAGATCGCTTATTTCGATATAGTTAATGGCTGTGGAATCGTTATTTTCCAGCCGTGTTTGATATTCCGGTTAACTAATAGACATGTTTGAGTTTGACATGAACATTATTTATGTCACTAATTGGGTAATAGACCCCTGACACATTTTACTAGGTTGTGTATCGAATAAACAGAGGAAGGCCGGTCAGATATATTATGACAGATATTCAATTGGTATAATTTATGTTATTTGAGTAGTTTCGGAACTTATGTACGGAATATCATTTGATATTTACCGTTAGCTTTTCGGTGAAGGAAAACATCGTGAGGAAACCTGCATACATCCGCGAAGAAATTCAAAGTTGTATGTGAAGTCCCCAACCCGCTCTGGGCCAGCGTGGGGACTACTGCCCAATCCCTCTCATCTATGAGAGGAGGCCTGTGCCCAGCAGTGGGACGTATATAGGCTGATGATGATGATGATGATGATGTTATTTGCGATGAATGTCCTACACATTTTGGTAGTTGGAATAGAAATGACAATAGGTAATAGAAGTATGCCAATTGGGCTGGTAATTATAGTGCGTCTCATGCACGAAGGCGCGCCCCTCCACAGCCCAATCCGTACAATAGGGATGTTGACACCAAATAAGAAAATCAATGAATCCGAATTAACTCGAAAAAGGATCAAATTCTCAATCAAATAGTGAAAAAACTAATCCAAAAGAATAAATAATTACATAATTATAAGTCTTCAAAGTTTTGGGAGGGGGCATTTTCTGTCCCTTTTCCGCAAAACGCCCCGTTGTATTGAACGATCGTCATTTACTATGGCGCTCGAGGTCAGTGACGTCACTGACCTGTAGCGTTTTCTCTCTCTAACTAAAAACATTCTAACGGTTGTAGTTTCGTTATTTTTTGAGATATTTGAATAGGATTTTCACTTTTTGGAATAGTTTTATGTATTCTTTCGTATGGAGTAATAATAAATTTTGAGTCAACATCCCTATTGCGCATAGATTAGAATGAGATTCGCTGTGGAGGGGCGCGTAGGCTTGTGTAGTACATGTACTAAAAAGAGAGAGAACTAAAAAGACCTAATTCCCAACACTGTACTAGAACGAACTATTCCGTAACGTTTCTGCTCTTAGTACATTTAGTATAATATGCGGAGCGTAACCTGAATAGAGACAACAATATCCGAATGACCGACCGACCAAAGCGACCGAACAAAACCGAACGGCTCTCGACTGACGCGAACGCGACTAACGCGAGCGAATGGTCATTCGATAGTTCACTCATTGAATTCAGTCAAAGGCGCACGAATAGACACGTTTCTTTCGGTGTACCTACTAGTGTTCTAAAAGAACTAAAAGACCGAACTAGTACATGTGAGAGATTGTGCTAGTCCGGAGCGATCCGCTCAGTGAAAGAGCGCGCACAAGCCTAGGGGCGCGTCGTCGCGGATCGCGGATGATACGCACTGCATTCATCATGGTCTAGTTTATGTTGGATATAAATTGTTCGTCGTTCTTGCTCTTACTTACCCAGTGAAGAAGGCCTTTTTTTAACCTGACTGTGGCTTTATGGGCCGGGCGATAGGAGTGCGCAGTTGTAGGGTGGCCTGGGGAAACCTCCGACAGGACCACGCAGGCGGTGTAAATACTGGAATACTCTAAGAGTAAGGACAAATGCTTCAACAACTGTAATTAAGGTTTCGGCACATATTTTAGAGGACAGATTCGATACCTATTTTTGCACTTGACTATGTGCTTTTTATTGTCCTAACAAAATAACCGGATAGATTTTTGATAAATGATCCAGTATTCCAAAAATCAATCAAAATGTACTAAATATTCACGAAAACTACGCGCAGAGTTTCGTAGAGCGCGGGATAGTAATTGTAAACTCACGCGTGTTGGAGCGGGACGTTTGCAGTGGCACTGCCTTGCCTCAAGGAAAACTGCCTACGATTACAGACGGTTCGGTGCAACCCGCCCTAAATGCTTGGTCACACCGCGTGTCACACAGCCTGTGTGGCGTCGCTAACATGTTAGCATACGTGCCGGCGCGCAGCAGTAGCGTCGCGCGGACGTCGCGCAACGCTGTGTGACCAAGCCTTTACACTCGCACAAAACTATGCCAGCAAATTGAAAAGCACTAAAATTTTATTTACCAACTTACATGCAATAAATTGCACTGCATTTGCATAATACACTCTGGAGCACCTCCCGCCATCTTCTATTCGAAAGGTCTTAACTAACATGGGTTTCTTATATTACGATGTGACTTGTGACGTTTTGGAGTGGGCTACCTTTTATAACGGATGATCCGAGGCGGGTGGAAGTTTGCCAAGTAATATGAAGTTTGATTTCGTTGGACAATTCGATTTTAGTCGCAATTTGTTGGATTCGTTTAACATGTTTTACAGGTTGATTAGCATGTTATCTTATCTTATCTAAATGAGGGCCCTTGCGGATGCACTTCGACCCAATGGGATCTTTTGTGCAATTGCCCCCTCCTTTATACCTACTCCAAGCTGTTCTCCAATCTCTCCACGAACCGGATGATGATGGAGTTCAGCGGCAGTACTCTGAATTCCTTTGGTTCTGATTAGCATGTTACGTCAAGGGTGGATTGTACCAAACCCTCTGTAATCTTACGTAAGTAGCGTTTGTTAAAATTTGATTGTATGGCAAGTTGACACGTTTCTATGGGATGGCAGCTGATGACGCCGCCATATTTAACGTTGATCGGTCCGTAATCGTAAGTTGGTGCAACCGGCCCATATTTAATTACGCACAGACGGAGCTTTAACATTTTATTAATACATCACCGATTGTGACGGCCTTAAAACGTAATAGTTACCATGCGCCCGTTTGGGTCACAAAGATCTTTGCTCACAGATACTTTGTATGCTTTTTACAATCAGGTGGGCTGTGCACGTATTTACCGCCGTCAATGTGTGGATTTATGAAGTTACCAAGGCCAGGGTATCTTGATCTAAGTCTGCGATACTAAGGCCAGGTCAGAAGTACCTACCCGCAACCAAAGACCGTGTATGAGGAGATGTACCTATGGATGTGATTGAAACAAAAGAAGTATGCAAGACCGTAGTATTTGGTACTTGTTTGGTCTGTGCCTACCCCACTGGGATACGGGAGTAAGTACATGTATGTATGTGAGGTGTATAAAAACTTAAGGTCGTTTGTAAAGAAGTCCCACAGCCAAGACGTCCGGACGAGGGTTTTATCTTATCCCTTGCAGTCCCTTACGGTTGTCTGTTGCGTCCGCTTTTTGCTTACGTCTTATTAAGGCGACTTCCTCACTTGTCGATGCGGAGACGGCACGATATCGGGAAGCTGTCAGCTGTCAGTGTCAACTGTCAGTGGAGCCAGTATCGCTTCTTTACTGCGCGCCTATATTTAAATAAGTTTCTGACTGGCGCGGGATGCGCGGAGGCGGGGCTATAGTCAACCAATTTGATATCTGGGACAATTGGTACCTTGTCACAGTGAAAATCTATATAAAAGCCACTAAAGGTTTAGCTATTAGTGTCACTGTGATAAGGTCCGGTGAGGCTCACGCTTCCAAGAAACCAGCTGCCTTACAAAGTAAATTAACATACATATCAGTATATCTGAATCTATACGTTCCTTATAATTACTTAATGCGGCCCTCAACCCAATTTGTACGAAGCCGGTATTAGTAAATTAAATCCAACGGGGAACCCATTGAATCCGATTCGGATCAATTGGCTCGGTTTACACTTGTGAACGTTACGTGGGTAAATCCTGCTTTATAATATCGTGGGTAGCTCTACAGGTGTAGGAGGTTGTAATGGGCATTTAGCAGGATCATAAACCGCAGAGTGTAGTTTAACAAACGTTGCAATTTATCACAACAACCTAAATGCAGGTTCAAAATCAAAATGACCGAGGAAGAGTTATACTACTAAATATAGCCCACTTAACAATTAAAAGGCCGTTTATTTGTCCGTTCCTATTGTTTCATGGCGATGATAAAGGTCAGACGGACATTTACGCTTTTGTAGTAACTATTAATTTAGGTACTTGTCCCGCATACAAAAGAAATCGTCGTAACCTAAAATTGCCCACCTATCTAGTAAAGTACACATGGCCGCCACGACGAGTGTTTTATTATTTACGATCAAGGCTCCGCTGTTATACACAAACTACATAGTGAGTGACTTTATGACATTTAGAAGAGTTATATTCGGCTTGATTCCCGCGGGCCGAGAATACCTGATCGTGCTTTTAACCTTTTAAAAAGTTACATTAAGATTAAGTAATTGCAAAGCAAAACTTATAATTTTGAGATCTTAGTACTGGCAAAGTGATATTGAAAATAAAATAAATAAATATTTGTGGACAATCTTACACAAATCAACCTAGTCCCAAATTAAGCAAAGCTTGTACTATGGGTAGGTACTAACTACTAAGCGACGATATACTTACTTATATAGATAAATATGTACATATATATATATATATTCAAATTCAAATTCAAATTCAAAATTATTTATTTACCGAAAATAGCAAAAACCATACAAGTAGATACAATGATACCCACACTAGGCAAGCCTGTGTCGTGGGTTTCAGGCTCAATGATAATAAATTTCAGTATGATGCGGCTTAAAATTATAAATTATCTTACAGCTTCAAAAACTTAGGTAAAACAAGGTAATGAGTTTGTATTAACAACTAATTAGTTTTTATATATATATATATATAGTTATGCGTGTGCGTGTGTGTGTGAGTGTGTGTGTGTGTGAGTGTGTGATCATGTCTGAGTGTGCGTGCTTTAAATCCAATCGTGGCTATAATCATGCGTGCGCGAGCATAGTATGAGAGGTAACTCAGGAAAAATATATATATATCCTTTTGGAGTTCAGAAGATATTCGACTTTAGTACCGATTACAGTTGTTGCACTCTCACAATTTCCTCTGACATATCGTAGTTCCATGTTAGGAGGAGTTTACGGAGGAGGCTTCGGGCCTCAGTAACACTGCTGTGCCTTATGTCGCATATTTTTACTATTTTATTGTATACATGAGGGAAAAGATACTTTGAGAACCGGTACTTTGAGAGAGGAGAGATATATGTATATATATATATATTTATTTATTCAATTTCTTATCAAGCAGTAACGAGCCCTAAGGCGTTGGAGGAGAGAACGGTTGAGGAATTTGGGGGCCGGGGCCGAGGTTCAAATCCTGCTCAGAACCATTTTTTTTAATTTTATCTCTATTTAGTATATTTAGTTATTTATTAATAATATTAAAGATATTATATACCGTAATTACAAAAACTGAAATATTACGTAGCAGTATATCAACATACGTTTACAACTTTACACTCCACTATATCCGGACCAACCAGACCGGACCGGACCGGACCGTATCTAGACCGGATTCAACCTGAGGGTCGTGAAGTTGGAGTCTCGCCACAATGTGAATTTTAATTCCTTCAAAAAAAATTCAAAATTCAAACATTTATTCTGCAAATAGGCCACAAAGGCACTTTCACATGTCATTTTAAAAAAGTCTTACAATATAAGCATATGATAGATTTTTCATGACAAAATATTAATTTACAATTTAAGAAATATATTAATAAGAATTTAATAAATTTTTCATGTCAAAATATTAATTATCTATTACAAACATTACAATAATAGTAAAATTGAGAGATGTATAAGGTCTCAGTTTGAATAACAAAATTTAATATAATATCTCAAAGATGTAAATGGTCTTCGTTGTGAGAATTCCAACAGAACATCTACCGACCTTCACCAAGGAAGAATTTGGGCCGAAAGGAGTCAAGTTCCGTTTTCGCGGTCGGTTACCTGATACCTCGACGTTGCGTAACACATCGCAGTAAAGTTGTAGTGTGTTTATTTGTGCTAGTTTTTAAGTATTTTTATAGAAATGCATGTTAGTCTGTAAGGTATATGCAAATATGGGCCTTGTTGCCTGATTCAAATAAATAAATAATAAATATCTCTGAATCGACCAAAGCGGCCGGTTTGTAAACATCGTCCATATTAGTAAATTAAATCCAACATAAACTCTCGTCTAATCTCCCAATCACCTACACTTATCGACTCCGTGGGCATCACTATCGCTAGATTTATAGTGACGTCCCTCATGACTTATCGATGGATGTTGACTCGTTCGCTTGACGCACCATTTGAATATTTGAATATTTTGTCGAGTAATATATTGAGTTGAGTTAAATTCACGTTTTTTCTTGTAAGGGTATGTAACTTATAAAGTAAATACAAATTGTATTAGTTTCGTGTGTTGCGTGAAATATTGGTTGCGTAGGATGCCGATGAGTGGGCGAAGCAAATTTGATTTAAAATGCCTTTATTTATTAGCTTTATAATGCCAAAGTTGCGAAGCACGTATGTTTAAATAGCACGTATGTGTAGTAGGTATTGGCAACTACAAATGTAATTTTGATGATATATAAAGTTACTTATAAAAATCACATGGTCTCGTTTACTTAACGAAATTTGTCTTTCAGTATTTATTGCTAGAAGTCGAAGGGATCGTCCTAATTGGCGCGCGATTGCGCGATAATCGCGCGACTTTAACTTAGAATATTTACTAGTAAAAGTCGCGAATTCGCGCGATACTTAATCGCGTAGTCGCGATTGTTTTAGGACGATCCCTTTAGGACACCTATTCGAGTTCAATATATTCGCAAGTTTCACTTGCGCGAACGCGCGATCGCGCGATCATCGCGTTGTATTAGGACGATCCCGAAGACATATTTTATTTCGTAGAATACATACCTAATCGATTTCTAAAGGTACCTAGGTATTTTTATTATAAAAGAGAAATGGCAGCCTCAAGGGCCTTTGCCAGTCAGTCAAGGGATAAATTAACTATGAAATAAGGAATAAAAACATTTAGCAAAAATAAATAGACGTGACTCTTACCAAGATGGCGACGAGATTCTAAAGGTAGGTATGGTTGAAATTATTTTTGTTGAACGTATTTGTATTAAAATGTTATTGGATTGTGAACCTTATTGGTTGAACGGTAAAGTAGCTTTTTGAAGAAATTGCCTTGGAGCAATTCGTTCAACTGAAATGATTTTAAGTTTACATATCCCCGGGTTTACATGTCCCTGTCTTTTAAAATCGAAATGACGGGTGGGTGTCTGGTATTTGTAAGCCAACCGCGAACCGAAAATGAAATATCTGCCTCTCGGTCGCACTTGCGAATACTTCCATTTCACTTTGCTTTGCGCATCCGCATTGAGTTCACCTGCGCAAGATCATAGTTACAATTCTATTTTCAAATCCCAGGTCATTGACTCTAGTACAGTACAGTACGTCACAGATAATTATACATCTTTCGCCTTATTACTAATGGGATAAGGTGTAAAAGTGTAGATATATTTTTACCGTTGTATAGTGGTTATCTTCACTCCGTTAATCAAACATCGGTTTTCAATTAGCAACATTTACTAATCAGTGTGCTAGAAACTTATCTGTTTACTGTTGCATCGGTAAACGGCCCAGTGCCCGACACACCCAAAACACTTTCAATATATCCATACTAATATTATAAATGCGAAAGTGTATGTCTGTCTGTTTGTCTATTACCTCTTCACGCTTAATCTGCTTAGATAACCGATTTAGATGAACTTTGGTATGGAGATAGTTTAAGCCCCGGGGAAGGACATAGGATACTTTTTATGCCAGAAATCATCCCCTAATTTTGTATGGAAAAGCGATAGCTATGTAAGCGTCTGTCTGAAATTTAAACGTTCACCTTACAAAATCCTACAACAGTCTTTCACCTTTCTAAAGTCAGTTAAAAGACAAGCTTTATTTAAATAAGTATACTTATTTAAGTATGACTTAGGACTTAGCCTTGAACTTTGTTTTAGCAACTAAGCAGTTTAGCAACTTATATTAGTACCAAAGAAGTCGCGTGAGTTACCTTAAATAATCCATTCATAATGACACATTGTCATAATTATGTACATCAACCTTATAAATGTAATTAACATTATAAACTTTATATAGGTATATATCGGTGGACAACTTCACACAAATCGACCTAGTCCCAAACTAAGCAAGGCTATACATTATTAGCTGTAGGCTAAATATAGATAATAGATAAATAAATACTTATAATATGATGCGTGAGGATGGAGCCATTCACTGTTAGAATCGCTGTAACTTGTATTTTTCGTGAAATTTTAAGTTTTATTGTAACTAAATTTTTATGGGCCACGAGCTTGAATGAACATAAATAAATTTATTTATTTTTTAAATCAAGTCGGAATGGCGTTTCTAGAGCGCGATTTGCAAAATTTTATTGCTTTAAATTATGTTTTACGGGCCACGCAAGCTTAAAATAAAAGAGAATATTTATTTTTTAAATCTTAGTATGGCGTTTCAAGAACGCGTTATCAAAATTTTACGGCTTTAGGGTATAATTACTTCTAATTATGTTATATCCTAACAAATTTCTATTCTATTTTAAACCTAGCCCGCCTAAGGCGACTTCCTGATTTGTCGGTGCGGAGGCAGTACGATATGAGAAAAGTGTCAAATGTCAGTGTCAGCTGTCAGTCGACTCGGTGGCATTTTTTACTGCGCCCCTACATTTAAATGAGTGCTTCCTGACTGGCGCGGGATGCGCGGTAGCGGGACGATGCGAAGGCGGAATTGCTCCGCTTCTGCGCATGATATTACTACTGCGCAAACGTAATACTGACAGTATTATGTCAAGTGAGAATCTTTGCGACGTCAGTAAGTTTACGTCAAAGAAAATGTCACATATCGTTCCCGCCCCGCCAAGTCAGGAAGTCGCCTAATTTGTCAAGGAGTTTCTGAGAAAACATTTGGAGCGCTGTCGCACCAACTTGGCTTTGTGTCATTAGCCGTGTTTCTGCAATTACAACTGCACATAACACGCGCCCATGCAGGTGTGAAGTGAATGCCGGCACAGATTAGCAGGACAGACAATTCAGTTTTTAAGGTTCCGTACCAAACGGAACCCTATTGCTGTCACTCACGCGTCTAGCCGTCGTCTGTCACAAAATTTTGTCCCTAAGATTTTTTTAACTTCGCGTTGGCCTATGAACTTGAAATTAGGTGATAATGTTTATTATTGCGTATTACTTTACCAACAAATAGGCGGCACTCATCGCTCAAATAAATTCCATTGCCGGGATTTTATCTAGAATCCACCAGCTTTGTAAGCAATCAATATCGTATAGTTTAAACTAGTTGTCAATTTACAATCTAGACTTCGTAACCAATAGCCACGAGAACAGCAGTCTGCGGATGGCCCGCAGGGCAAGTTGAAATTGGAGTGTCCTCTTTACCGATGCTCTTTTGTTATTAACAACACTTAACCGAAGTGCTAACCGTTAAGTCGTTAAGGGTTTGTTGATTTTGGAGTGGACGAGTGGTTTTATAAGCTTACTTATT
The DNA here is from genome assembly GCA_951800055.1 of Cenopis cana. Lineage (NCBI taxonomy): Eukaryota > Metazoa > Arthropoda > Insecta > Lepidoptera > Tortricidae > Cenopis > Cenopis cana. The sequence goes on along the minus strand of OX637477.1, from coordinate 19,287,578 downwards.
GTTCGTTATTCGTATTTTATTATGGACATTATGGTTCTATTATGGCCGCCAAAATCAACCCTTAAACAAGCACGGTGTCTGCCTGTAAAAATGACGCGACGCACATTCAAAGCAGACTTTCAATGTGTTTACAGATTGTTTATATCCATAAAGGCAGATTTAAAGTAAGATTCTACTTCTCCGCAGCAGAAAGTAGTGGCATATCAGCTTCGCCTGGTAGAAGGAGACTTAACGTCAAATTACTAGTAGATTGACCCCCTATGTACTCAAGCAAAACTAAGAACACCCTCGTACTAGTCTAATTAGACGACGTACCTAGAGTAACTTAAATACACCTTAGCTCCACTCATGCAATTTAATTAATATGACTAGTTTAATCAAAGTTTGCATTGGCTGCTCTTTTCGGCTGTGGCTATAAAGCCACGACAGACAGGCGGGCTTGTGTGGACTCGACTTAAGTTTGTTCAAGTTGGGAATACAGACAGTTTTGCCTTGATTAATTCTAAATTTACGTGGAGTGTGAGGTAGATGTAAGTTGTATCTAAGTGTGTGACCTGAATCAGTTGAGATTGTTGAACTATTAATTGGTAGACGATGTGCTTGTGACTAGTTTTGACACTTAGTGGGTTGCACCAAACCATCTGTTTATGGAATTGTAGAATAGTAATGAACTCCTATATAGAATAATGTACAAGATTAAATATATACAGGAAAATGGAGTATTTACAACCTATATACAAGTATACAATAGATAGGAGACACAGGAAGAAATGGCAATTAGAGAGATCTCCTCAGGGACCGAAGTACAATGCGAGTTAAAAGTTGTATATATGCAACTGACTTTAGAAACTTCGATAGCGCGTTGCATAATATGTCAGATTTGACAGTTGCCATGGGCGACGCCACAGAATGATTGACAAGTTTCTATGGGATGACAGCTATCGGCGCCATATTTAACTTTAATCGGTCTGTAATCGTAAGGTGGTGCCCGCCCGCTCTTCTAGGGGACGAGTTACTAATTTTAGTGAGCTGACTGATTTATCCCAATAATACGGATGTTGACTCAATTTTTTTTATTAAGTACTCCAAAAGAATGAAGACTTAAAACGCCAAATGGTGAAAATCCTATTCAAATATCTCAAAATCTCAATCAAATGGCGAAAACCTAACTCAAAGGAATAAATAATGAAAAAATTATGTCATTGTTTATTCTTTTTAGTTACTCAGTTAAAACCTCGAACAATAGATTCAGATTCAGATTATTAACGTTTAAAAATATCAACGTTTACCGGCCTGTAAAGTGTGTTTGATGCAACCTGTCCTTCCACACTTTTACAGTGCTTTCAAAATGTATACCTAGATCTGGACAACAACACACACCCAACAATACATCCTTATAAAACTCTCTGAAACCTAAAATGCATCCATCCCTCATCCGGCTCATACCGCTACGAACCAGATGAAAAATGATCCGCGCCGCGCAGCGCTAAAATTATTTATTCCTTGTAAACCCACGCCCGGGGGACGCTGAAACCCCTCACTGCGCTCGGAGCTGCGTTATTTTAAACAAGATAACTCAACGGCAACACAGGGACGTCTGCCTCTTAGCAGTATAGTAGCTAGCCACTGCCGCCGGCGGCTAGACACTGGTTTTAACAATAACAACGCAACATTATTTTCTACAATTGATTTCCTGTACTAGCACTTTGCTGCAATGTCCGATCTACTTTCTTTGGTATCTTCCCAAAATAATGTTTGAATAACACTGTTTCTAAGTGTTCGTTTCCGTAACGCATCCGGTCTGTAAATGAATTAACAGGAAATGTCTTAGTGTTATTTTCCTTAACATAGTATATGTGCAACTACTATGTGTCTTAGATTACTAAAATACAAGACAATGAATTTATTTACTCGAGCATTAACATTAATAACATCTCTCTGAGCAATTATCATTATTTTAATTATATTTAGTATTGGTTTGTTTATTTTTATTTATCTCAAACGTTTTTTTTTGATTAACACTTTGTAAGGCTGCTAACTTAGAACAGTCAAAGTCGATACGACTTTCAATAACATACGTTTTTACGAACCAGGCAGGCGACAAGATTACTAACAAATCAAACTGGTAATCGACTTTGCGAATCGAAACATAACTCCTACCAGTCTCCCTGCAGGCTTGACGTAATCGTATAAAAGTGAACGATGCAACGGGATCGCCAACAAATCACTTGTTAATCGACTTTGTATTCGGAATATTAATGAATGAAGTTTCGGTATTTAAATTGAACCATAATGTTATAGACAATCCAACAGAATTATATATAAGCGGTTTCCAAGGTTGATGTGTTCTGGACAGGTTTTCATTTTAGATTCCGGAGCCCAGTTGGACTTAAGCTGATCGTATTTTCTCTTAGCACACTATGGACCCAAAAGATACATAAGTATGTCATTTATGCAATAATCACGGTGTGAGGCTTTAGTTTTAACAGTTCGACAATTCCTCAAAAACTAGACTTATTTAAAAACAAGAGCTTCGCCACACAAAGTAGAGCTTCGCTTTAGAAAATGGCAGAGATTGAAATCTTAACGTAAGTTTTCCCATAACACCCAACGCTCAATATTGGCCATGATTGATACACAAGATTAACCTGCGTTATTATAATACTGACATAGTTCCATAATGAACAATTACTTCCCGCAGCCCGACGCAGGTGCGAGAAAACTGCGCTTTATTACTCTTATAAAATAACAGTTTGTCATAGTAATTTAGAGGACCGTCCCGTTGTGTAACAATGGATATCTTTGTCCTGGCAGACTAAATCTCTCGTCGCGTCCAAAATCCTATTTGCTTCTTCAACGGTCATTAATCTGAACGCGTCGCTTCAATTCGGATTTCAATTCCAATTATTACTCTCACAACATCGTATATCTTAAACTATAGAGTAGGATTGTCGTCTGTTTCCCAACTAGACAAGATTGAAATCCCCAGTCACCGTTTAGAAGAGATACGCCGTTGTGCAAGTTACATGCTGAATTGTATATCGTCAATGCACAATCCCTTTAGGCTTTAACATCGTGCAAACTGAACGCGATATGTTGAGTAAACACTTCATTGCCGTCCTGACAAATAAGATAGTGTTAGCGGGCACTAAGTTATACTTTATCATGTGCTTTTAATAATCACTGTTTCTTGAGAGTTCTTGTTACATTTGAATGAAGTCTATTATGGGTTGACGTCTGGTAGTGTAGTGTATAACGATATTTTGACAGCCCCTGCACCAGACAGCTGGGAATTCGTCGGGAGATAGGTAATGCATAAAATTTTAGCAAACGCGAGACGACGCCATCTTAAGTGGAGCGAGTGAAATACGGCACTATATTGCTAGTGACGGCTAATACTTAAGTCGGGAATGTATAAAATTATTATTATATACAGTTGCTTGTTTAGAACTTTAGAAGAATAAAGATAAATAATTATAATGTTTATTTACCGAAAAGAGAAGGAGCGCTCGTGGCCAAGCGGCGCCGGGTACCACTTGCGGTATCTAAGGTTAAGCAACGTGGGCAGCGGTCAGGACTTGGATGGGTGCCCGCTTTGAGTGGTTACTAACTGAGCGCTCCGGTGCTTTGGAAGGCACGTTAAGTCGTTGATCCCAGTTGCTGTCTATGGCAGCAGTCGTTAAGCCAAGTTGGAGGCCTTCGGGCGGTTTGAGAACTTCTAACAGTCAAGTTGCCCACTTACTTGACAAAGCCTAATCCCAATAAGGTCTAGTTTCCCCTCGGGGTTGGAAGGTCAGATGGCAGTCGCTTCCGTAAAAACTAGTGCCTACGCCAAATCTTGGGATTAGGATGCGGACCCCAGGCCCCTATACCACAAAACTTTACAAGTCTATACAATTTGACAAAATTGTACAATTTTCCATAGAAAAAGTTCACAAATATGTCGAATTCTACGCTTGTAAAGTATTGTGGTACATGCCCCAGGCATCCTTCAGGATGCAACTGTACTGGGATAACGCTAGGAGGATGATTTACCGAAGAGAAAATGTACATGGAAATTTTCCCATGACCTCCACACTAGGATAGGCCTGTCTTCTGGGGTCAATTCAAAGGTTACCACGTATTTTTAAACGTCTACGCTAAGATTACTAAGTTACAGTAGGTAAAGTTCCTAATTTCACGAGCATTTGTCTCTTATCTCACGAGTGCGGATTAGCCAATGTTGTAGTTGTGACACATACGAACACATAGACAGTGTGAACTCATAGCTCCTACGCCGACGCACACATGGACAATGTGCAAGTATAGCTCAACAAACAACAATGGCTCACCCGCGCTCGTGAGATAAAAAGTACTCTACAACGGAGATTTAATTGCTTAATTATTAATGAATCGTCGCAATCGACGGCGATTTGACAACCCGGGCGTAAAGTATCGTGGTAATCCCTCTTTCACACGCCAACAACACCTATTGTCGACCGCTAGCGTCTGAGAGCATTACCATAATTTGGACTAATAAAAACGGGACACTGCGTCGGTCCCGCCTCTACTTTAATATTGCGAGGGCGCTCGGGAAATGTTATTTTATTAAAATTGTCAGGCCAGGTGGGGTGGGAAAACTGATACCGGGGCCAAATCAAAATAACTGAACATTTCTAACAGGAATATTCACTCGGGCGTTCCACTCCAGTTTATTTCACTGAGTTTTTCTCCTTTGCATAATATTTTTTCCGCGACTCTTTTTTATTGACGTAGTCAATCGTTGGAATGAAATTCTTGTGTAATGTATTTTTTGGCTGAATCGTGAAGCGCTTACGGGACGCACTTCATTGTCGAACGTTGCCTTATATCTACGCGAATTGAATAAGTGCTTCGACATCTGAATACTAAACAGTACATTATGAATTGCCAGTGCAAGTTTTTTTTGCTCAAGGGCATAAATAGAATGCGGTGGTAATGTGTACTTTATTTATTATACACAACAATATGTGTAAAATACTAGTCATTATATTAATGATGCAATTGAAAACTTTACGCCATACAAATAGCTATAAAGAGAAACTAATCCCTTCCTAATGTTGCTTAATAAGAATAATTTAAGCTATCTCTTTAAACAAGAAATGATTGGACAATAACGGGTTAAATATGTGAACAATAAAACATAATGAAGAGGTAATAGATTCGTTGTTAAAGAATAAATTACAATGATTAAGTTAACATGAGACATCCCACTACTACTTAAATCGTTAGGCGTTCAACAAATTAACTCCTGAAACTCTCTTTTGTGTTCTCGGCTGACTTGAAATTTAAGCTTAAACACAAAATAAACAGAGCTCATTTTTCAGCAATTGATATGGGCGATGCACGATGTTGCCTCAGTAAATAATGAAATTTAAGCTTATTAAGCGTAGGTGGACCTGCCCAGGGCGAGCCTACAACAAGTTCTTAATAAAGATATACTTGTCCAGAAGTTACAGTAATTATTTTTACACTCCGTGTTATTTGTAAAAACATTTTCTCTTAAAAATTAACAAGCTTCGTAAATAAACGGGAAAGTCAGAATTTTCTTTGAACAGTAAATATTTTGGTATTTATTTTTCAACTTCAGGTACTTTGCTTGGAGGCATAATTTAATTCTAAATAATGAAAGAGCACTAGATGTAAAATGATGTAATGCCCAGTAAAACTAACTAAGAAAAGAACATTATTATAAATTATACATACCTACCTAATACATTTTCAAGGAACATACTTTAAATAAACACTACTATTTAGCTCTAGACTCACTAGAGCATTAAACCTAATTGAGTTTTGTTTAAAAACTGAGGATAAGAATACAAAATCCTTAAAAATAAAACATAATTAGGTACAATTTATTTAAATTCGGCCTAGAGATGCCATTGTTAGGTAAGAGTATACATACTTGTGACTATTTGAGTTTGCCGAGTTGTGTCATAGTTATCCATACAAAAAGAGACTTAATTTTGTACGCTACAATATTCAAAATCCAATGACAATTTTATAAAATATTGGCCAGCGTAATATATATCAACTGCAATTAGAGGATTCCGTCAACTTTCTTAGCCCGGCTATTAATAATCTCTTCGCTGTCGGTTGACATTGGAATAATGAGACTAACTCGTATATTTCTCAGGCTTGGAATTCTAGAAGATATATTTTGACCTTTGAGCTTACTGGTATTTTAACCTTGAGTTATAATTATCATCTTTTTTTCTATTTTTTTATTGAAGTTAGGAAAAACGGGGGTTAGTAAAAAAAATGCTAATGTCTGAGTGCGCGCAAAGCGCGGGCAAAGCTACTACTAAAATATGTGAGCAAAATGGATAATTCGGGTTTATTCGTCAAATCAGTTTTCATTCATTTTTTTTTTTCATAATGGCGGAGCTATGAGGATCTCTTCTCGGCAGTGGCCTCTGTGAAACGCTAGTAGGGTTAGACTTGTAAAAGTGCCATTGCGGCCTACTTAAGGAATAGCGTTCATTTTGTACATTTTATTTTTAAAACGTAAACAATGTCATTCGCGAGGGCTACTGCTCACAGAGCCACTAGTGGGTATACGGTTACGAAGCTATTATAATAATAGCGCTTACCCAAACTATAACCCGCACACTTTATAATGGGTATAGTCACACACCATATAGTACCACCATATAGCCAACTACAGAAATATATCTATTCATTTTAGACCCTGACAATGTAGATAGTAAGGTGAAAAAATGCGTACATCCGTGTAGTCGATCTTGTACAGCAAGATCTAAACAAACGCAGCATAGTCAGGACACATTAGCGTTTTAAACGATTATGCGAAGTAAAGGATTGTACGACGAGTTGAGACGCCCTTAAACCCACCCATAAACTAAATCCAAAAACAATGGCGGCCACTCCGCTATCCTCAAAAAACAAAGAGCTATTTATCTATTAAAAGCAGCATAAACCCGCAAACACGTAACGCTCGTGCGTCCACGCGCCGAGCACAAAAAGGACAAAAAGGTGTCCACACGGCGCACCATAAAGGACAAAAAGGTGTCCACACGTCCCCGGGACCGTCCTGAAATATAGCCCCGCCGCTCCCGATCTCGGTGGATAATTTATTTAAAACAGTTCCGACGTTGGTGCACAAAATGGATTTATTTTAATTTAAACTCATTAGATTGCTTTTGTTTCGTAAAGATAATTCTTTGTATGCAATATTTATGTCGCGTTTTGTTTGTGTTACCTTATTTTGTGGCTTATGTTTTCATGTTAAGCATGTTGGTGACAATGCTTTACGGATGTGAAAGATATTCAGATGGAGTCATTAGTTAAAATAATGAATTCACCGGAACATGTATTATTACATTTATCTACATGGAAAATGAGATTTGAAGTACCTATAAAGTTTCACTACCGATCTACCAACGTTCAAACGGCTTATCTTCCCTATATATCTCTTTCCCAAATAAATTGCAGTAATGCTCCAGATGTTCAGATGCGTACAACATTTCCCATCTCGCTTATTCACTGAAGAACAGGTGTACCGGAGATAAATTTAGTATGTTAGTGGACATCAGGTGTGAGTTCCGGTCATTGACCTGAGAAAGGGAACCTTCGACCCTTGACGAATTTCACCTCTGAGAATCCTTAGGTTGAACACTTTTATAAATCGATGTCTTTTCAAATACGTAATTGGATTAACCCGGATACAGTTACTGTTTTTATTAAATTCAAATGTACAAATGGAAAACATTTTGGCACAAGCAGGAAATGATAGAACAGGATTTGCATTTCAGAATATTATTCCTTCATTTTGAATAACTTGACCATTCGTAAAATAAATTATGAAATTTTTCAGAGTTGCCAGTAGGATATACAAAGTTAAAAGTTCTAATTTATATTCTTTTGTTTTTACGACATTCTGTCGTTAGGGAAAATACTAATTCATCAATAATCATTCTTCGATAATTGACTGCAAATGTAACTAGATCATTTTAATACTTATTTTTGTGAAGGAAGATTAAGGCACATTTTATACATGAAACATTTCGATTTTAATATCAGAAAACAATATATGATATGAATTTCCATACGATGTTCCTAAAACTTTGTATTTAACAACTTATTTATTTCTTTACAGAGGACAGGCAAAGAACTTCATGAGTGCATCGACAAACAGAAAATGGCTGCCACGGTAAGCTAGCATCTAAGTTAAATTCGCGTTCTGAACGTAAGTCCCGTTTAACGGAACGTTATCGACACTAACTCCAGACCGAGAATATATCGAGTTAAACTGTTCTTGAAATTTTACGAAGTTAACTATGTTAGCTTTTCGAAAAACGTTTTACTTTAACTTGGTACATGTTTTTGAGAAGTAATTGTACGTGAAAGAAATTATTGTTAATAGTGGATAAAATACTAAAAACGTCGAGTGACGAAAGCGATTTGACTTTCACTGACTGATTTGATTCGGTCTCTAGTAGCCTTGGCTTCTTTATTGTCTTTCTAGAGGTGAGAAAATTAGAGTATACTCCTCGGGGATGAGGCTGTTTTTGTCTTGGGCGCGCTTGAATCCATCACTGCACTCAGGCCTCAGACTTAACACCCTCGCTTCGCTCGGGAGTTAACTCATAAAAAGCCCTCACTCCGCTCCGCACAATAAAAAAGTTGATGGATTGAATATTTTGTAAGATAATAACATTAGTACGTGGAAAAAAGCGAAGGGTCGGGGGGGTTGCGATATATTTTAGCATACTATGGGGGTGTTGTCATCAAAAGGGTTGAAAAACACTGGACTAGAGAGTAAAAAACCGGCCAAGTGAGTGTCGGGCCACGCGCAAGGACAGGTTCTGTAGTCTACCCGTGACATTATGTGGACTAAAAAGTTCGCAAACTTATATTTACTATGACTAAAAAGGTCTGATGTATTGAGCTTAAATCTCGTCAAGCATAAATAAGCAGTTTTATTCTAATAAAATGAGTCTCAAATAAACCTATGGGTAATTTAAACTTGGTGAAATGTTGAGAGTAGACCCTTTGAGTTTGAATACGAGTAGGTTATCATGATTTTAAAATCGTCTCACTCTACTGTCTTCATAGCCATAACTCCACCAGAATTATACAATATTCAATCAGCCGAACCAACCTGTAAAAGCACCGACATATTATGTTAAACTCGTTAAAGTAAAGAGATACTTGTTATTTTGTCAATTAGGCAAGAAACTTTGGCCGGCTCCTTTTACGCTCTGTTGTCTTATTAAATGTTATTGTGTTCCTAATAACGTTATAGGAGAAGAGTTCAGAACTTGTTAATGTCTTGTCACGTAGGCACACCTGATTCTTCTTATCTTTTAGGTACGTTATTTATGTTTATGTAATTAATTAATAAGTGATTTACCTACCAAAACTCAACTCAACTTGATTAGTTTAAATAATATTGTTATGTCGTTACAGAAGAAGTGTGCAGAATCTGTTAATGACTTGCCGTATAGACGTAATTTACGAGTATATCTATTTTAATAAGCATGTAACGTTAAGAATTCATAAGCGATTCTCCAAATCACAACCCTTCTCATTGACCACTTTAAACCGTTCTTTAATATTTCTGTATTATGCAGAACTTCTTTTATTTTTTTATTTTAGTGCTCAACTGAATCGACAGATTCTTGAAAAGTACTCGATTTCCATCCTTGACCACTTGATATATCCGTTCATATGCACGCTCTTTTTACGCAAATCCCTGCCTTTGAAGAATTCCTTTTTTGCTTTACGACCCGGGCCACATTGTCTGAGAGGCCCACATAAAACTAGGGCCTTCAATAACGCACCATCTGCCTGATCATCCCGAAAAATCACTCAGAAAGCAAAATTAGGGAATCTCTTTACTGCAGGCGGAAAGTGACCGGGGCGTTAAGCAGCCCGAATTCCATTCTTTACGACTTGAATGTATCGGATTCTGGAATGTTTTGCGCCCTGCTAATTATTCCTCGCTTCCCTCCCTAGAAACTTCCCCGAGTTCTTATTTCCGTATTTGTTCTAAATTGTCAATGACTTTTGAAGAGGGTTTTTTCGTGAAGGATGCTGAAGAAAAACTTAAATTAGGCCGTTCTTTATTTCTTTGTATCAAAGGGACGAAAGTTTTTAAATCTTGTTTAGTCTCATTATCCAGTTATCTGGGGCGTCTCATTCCGTTACGGACTCGCGCCACGCACGCGCGGCGGTGTATGATACGTACAATAATAAAACGTCTAAAACAAAGGGAATAAAAGAGCCTCGAATAATATTGGACCGCCCTCGACCGCCGGAACAGTGTTAGGCTTAAATTTTCGGGTTTTTGCCGGTTTTTCGGACCAACTTTTGGGGCTTTCCTTCCTGACTTCCCAACGGGCGGACCTCGATGCCGAAGTTCGCGCAGTTTCCCGTTCTTTTGTTTGAATTTATTAAAACACCGGAAGGATATTATGAAGGAGTAGCGATCTGGAAGTTTACATTGTCTTTGTTTTACGGCACGTTGGCTAGGTGTCGTAGGTACGAAAACAAGACGTGTAGCAAGAATTAGCTGGCAACAATGGGGCTGTAGGCAAACAAGTTTGTGAAAGGCTGCTTAGCGCCGGCTCTCAGCCCCCTCGGAAACATGCGAGGGGGCAAATGAGGCGCCATCCAGAAAACATTAGGCACGTGCCGATGCAGCTCAAGCGTTTCGGAGTTTCACTTCGAATTTACGGGCTTTTTGAATACGAAAATGTTCAGAAACATATTTAAAATGCCATTTAGGACCCCTGTTTCGATGATGGTAATGCTTATTGCATTACATTTAGTCAAACTGAGACATTTTCAGTTATTTTTCAACTTGACCACTTCCATGAGGTTAACACGAAAACGTTATCTACATTTTTATTTTAATGACACTGAAAATGGTTTATACGATTGCGGACAGGCAAGGGTGAATAGGTTATTACTGAACCAGCGACCTACAACTACATCTGAGACCTTGTCGTCGCTTTCCATTAGGTGAGACTAAGGTAAATCGTTTTTCAGTCATACATATAAAAAACCGGCCGAGTGCGAGTCGGAATCGCGCACGAAGGGTTCCGTACCATTATGTATAAAAACGGCAAAAAATCATGTGTGTTGTATGGGAGCATTGGGAGCCCCCTTAAATATTTATTTTATTCTGATTTTTAGTATTTGTTGTTATAGCGGCAACAGAAATACATCATCTGTGAAAATTTGAACTGTAATTATCACGGTTCATAAGATACATCCTGGTGACAGGACGGACGGACAGCGGAGTCTTAGTAATAGGGTCCCGTTTTACCCTTTCGATACGGAACCCTAAAAGGGCACATGCCTACGCTGAAAAGAGCATTCAAACTGTAGAGATACAATTACGAAATCGAACTATAAACAAGTTTAATAATCAACTTGCAAATCCCCACATTGATCTAGCCACAGAAGCTTAAAAGCTTATAAAAAGCGTATTAAAGCCAAACTTATTAGAACATTCCAGTCGCGATAATAATAGGGGTGCAACTCCATGTAATAAGCAGCAAGTTGTAGTTACACGATACTGGTTATGTTCCCTTTCCCTACAACATATTAAAGACGACCCTTCCTGCCTTCAAGCACGATATTAATAAATAACAGTACCTTGACTTGAAATAAGTAACAAACCACTGGTGACCAGAAGGCTGGCCAATATTTCGCGCAAAGAATAAGTATTACCATTCAGCGTGGTAATGTGGCCAACCTTCTGGGCACCCTACCCGCCGATGGCGACTTGGGTATTTTTTTTTATTATTAAGCTTTATTGTTTATGCCTAGTGTAAGTTTTTATTTGATTGTTTGTTCATTTATAGGACGTTGTCTAACTACCTCATATAATGTGGTTAGGAGTTGTTGTCTTTGAGTTAGCATAATACGCTCACTGGCAAACGAACAAAACTGCTTGTTACTTCATCGAATATCTCTCTCTGTCCTCGCCTGCGATATAAAATAAATAAATAAATAAATATTTTTGGACAATCTTACACAAATCAACCTAGTCCCAAACTAAGCAAAGCTTGTACTATGGGTACTAAGCGACGATATACATACTTATATAGATAAATAAATACTTAAATACATAGAAAAATAATAAATAGATATAAATACCAAATTTTCGTAAAGATGTATATTTTGTGATGTGCTTTTGTGCAATTTATTACACTGCATACCCAAAACCATGCAACACAAAAACTTTTAGACATACTTTCATATAAACGCGAGGCCACCGCGACCACTCATGATTAAGGACCACGTATTGGCCCGAAACATGTCGAGCGATATTCGACGATACAGACGTGAGTAACCCGTTTATTATATTTCAATATACTTTCATATGTCGCACTTAAATGTTTCACTGTATTAAACTATATTGTGACGTACCTACCGTCAAAGAAATAATGGAGCTACTGTTTTCTTATTTTTGTTATATGCTGCATTTATATTTCAACATACAAGCCGCACATATATGATGATATATCGCCATATCTAAAGGTACCGTGATATTTCTAAAAATTTACCCGCCTTGCACAGTTAATATACTGTATGCTTGCACTGTTACCACCCTCACGCAATTACATGAAATATCATTTGATTCAGGTTTAAACTTACACTAAAGCTGAATGGTAAACGTTTTTAATTGCTAGGGGAGATGAAAAGGCGACAAGCTTCCATGCAAGCCCTTAATTAATGTTATGAGTCAAAAATATACCTTGAAAAATAAGCATATAAACTTAACGTGTCTGTATATAAGAGCAAAAATGGGGTGTTAATTTTGGTGTGAATTCGCCATATAAAAAAACTGGCTAAGTGCGTGTCGTACTTCGCACAATTAGGGTTCCGTAACAACCGCAAAATGAAGTGGGTTTGTATAGGAAAAAAAAGGAAATACCTATCAAAGAAAAATATCTGATTTATCAATATATTAGTATTTGTTGTTAAAATATACAGCCTTGGCCAAAAATGTTGAGCACCTCTTATTTTCCTGTGTAATAACTTATAAAAAAACTATTATTTTTTAATTACAAAAATGCACATTGACGTAAAATATGAAAAGGTATATACTAAAGAACATCTAGAGAACTTTAGATAATATCATTTCGAAGTAGCTATTGCTAACTGAAGACTCAAAATAGACGGGATTGCAATAAAAGGACAAATTGCATTTTTATCCGTGCAATTATCTTTAACGTCAACGAAACTAGCTAGTTTTTGAAAGATATTTAATTTTCTTTAATAAAAGGATATGAAATGCTTGATTGAAAGTTTAACTTTTATATGGAAAAAGTGTGGGTGCTCAACACGTTTGGCCAAGGTTGTACGTAATAACCACCAAATCCAATCCATTGTCCACAAATTTCAAGTTCATAGGTCAAAGGGAAGTAAAATAAAATAATAGTACTTACATCATTAATCAATCTTCACTTTCTTTATACCAGTATCTAATTCTTGCGTCACATTACTTAAAAGAGCTTATAGGTGCTCAACATTCCTTAATACTTTACTTTTTTTAACCCAGTACCATAATTAGGGGGTTAACACTTTCACTCCACCCTCATTTGTTAAAGCTATCAGTGTGATAACCGGTATCTTCGGGTTATTTATTCACTGGTTTGAGTTATAACCGGTTAAGTGACCTGTGACAGGGTAAACAATAAGAAGTAGTAAGTTTTTGTGAGTTCGGTATAATGACTTATTTGTCTTCTTGTATCTTTTATTATCGTCAAGTACAATCACTTTAACAATAACATATGTAGTATACAAGGAGAAAACAAAACACAGTGTAGTTACGAAATATTTTGTTTTCAACGGACGTCAGTATCGCTTAAAGATGGCGTCCAATTAATATGACTTATATTCATCTAGTTTAGGACTGTCTCGAATGTCTCGCAAATTTTATGGAGTTTGACGTACAAACTGAAGACCCTCTTTTATATTTTGTATTGCAAATACCATAATAATTTCAATACTAACATTTCAATGAAAACCATTAAGATTCTAAAATGCGTATTGCACAATATACGTATGCAATAACCTCTACCCTTAAGATCTTACGCATACATCCGTATACATTTGTATATGTATATAGAACATTGTTTGCGGTAAGCTATTTCCCCTTTCATTAGGCCGCCCGCACGCGAACGTCAAACGGATCGCGTTCGACTGACCGAAGATAGGGTGCGGATATTAGTAGGGATTGTGGATTGGTTCCCAGTTCAACTGCTAGGTATATATAGATATTTTGTATAAGTATTTTCAAAACTCACTGGTAAATTATTACTTTTGTTAGATAATTTTCGCAAAATTGTTTTTTCCTTCCTTATTTTGCATTCATTTTGCCTAGTATGGTTTCTTGCAAAACGTTTAATTTCAATGTCACATTTTTTCCAGTTAGTATTATTCCCTATCGGTTATTTTATCTTTAAAATAAATATCTAATATTTCGTCACATTTTCACATTACATTACTTTAATTAATGAAGGCGTTCAATTGATGATCGTAATGTCATCAACTTTAGCATCAGAAATTAGGTTTAGGTTATGTTAGTTTCCGAAGGGCCAAAACATCCAGAATTGTGAGCTCCGTCGACACGGTTGCAATGTCGACCAAGTTTGAATAAGAATGCAACAGAAAATAAATATCTATACTTAGTAGAAAAAATCACGATTGTGAAAATATGCGAATTGAAAAATCGCTACAATGAAAACTAATTTTTTTTTGGAATAATACACGGATGTAACAAATCAAACCAGATTATCCCCTGAAAATTATATCGAAAACTACAAACAACCATGAATCAATCAATTATATAAAAAGAAAGATTCAGAACGGCTTTGAGGATGTTTCTCTTTGTACACATCAACTTTACTCCACTTTGTCTCCATAGTTTGTTTATTTTTTACTTCCAATCTCTTAAGTTGATTTCAATTTGAGTTTGAAGTGGTTGCTAGTCGGATTATCTTACAACTTAGCATGCCTACACAAACCTAATAAAGAACAATT
Source organism: Cenopis cana (assembly GCA_951800055.1). Lineage (NCBI taxonomy): Eukaryota > Metazoa > Arthropoda > Insecta > Lepidoptera > Tortricidae > Cenopis > Cenopis cana. The sequence continues at coordinate 19,272,539 of OX637477.1, read as the reverse complement.
ATAGTTATAAGAAAATAATCATTTCAATTTTGATACATAATATACTCGTATACATGTCTTAAATAAACTCACCTTAGAGATCTCTATAAGTCGATATTTTTATGTTACACCTGACCATAAAGTGGCAATTATCGCACGCTACGCGCGCAGAAATCCCACTTTCTGGCCAGGGGGTGACATAAAATTTTATACTTACCAGGGGTGGTAACAAAGAAAGCCTCAGATCACATATTAATCGCTATTCGGCTCGGGCGTCAGATACCGATCAGGGACATTCTTTGTTTTACTGCCCTTGGTAAGTAATGAGTGTGTACCCGTTCTCCCACAAAAAATCCTTGCTCTTTTCTGCAAAATAGTCAAAATACACTACTTTTCCCAGCAATCCCAGCTACCACAATCCAAACAAAAAAATCTATTTCTATCTCCTTCCCTCAAACGCCACTAGTTTTAGACGCATGCCAATAAAAATTCAGACTGGGGTCGCTCAAGGCTCAGGGGAGCTCGCATCTGTCGATGTGGCTTAAGCTTACTCTCTCGTTGCCTTTCACAAAATCAGAACGCTATACGGATTCTACGGCACTTATGGCCTTTTTAGCGATACGGTAGCACAGCTCCTCAGACGTTCTGCATGCCTGGTACCTAGAGGTTAGTTAAGTGAGATTACGAGGGGAAAAAATGGATTATCTCAATTTTTTACGGGGCGATAGGCGGCGTAATGTTTGATCCTATATTCAAATTTAAAACAAATAACGTCAAACCAACACGTTAATTTTTAAATCATTTTTTTTAACTGACTGTGGCTTTATAGGCCAGGCCCATTAATGCGATAGGAGTGCGCGGTTGGAGGGTGGGGAAAATCCGGGAGAAACCTCCGACACGACCACGCGGGCAGTTTAAACACTGGAATACTCTAAGAGTTTGCCCTCCAATGAGATTGGTTGAGAGGTTTTTCTTGTGCCAATATGTCAACGTTTTTATAAATAACAAACAATTCTTGATCTTACCACTGTCAATCGGCGTACCCATTTATAAAACATTATGCTTACACAGCTAGGAATGAAAAATTAAAAGCGAGCTTAATTAAAAGCCTTTGTCCCGACATTGATACAGGGATCAAACCCAAGTCCTCCCAGGTCCTAATTACAATTCAACAAAGAACGCCAACTACAAAAGCAACTTCCTACCAGGGGGACAGAAGTCCAAAGGGGACCACAAGATGGGCCCCCTTCTATACAATACCCATGAGCCCTGTATAGCACGTTAATACTCCGCCCGTATTTGAACGTCGCGTTGTCTCTGTACTCAAACGTAAGATAGGGGACGAGTTAAGTTCATGGTAATTGTCAAATATTTTTGTCGAGGAATTTCACAAAGGACAAACAGGGGCGCTGTCCAATTAGTAAGTTTAAGAAAGTAATCAAAGCCGTTTCGGTGAAACGGAACTGAGCCTGTTAACAAGTATTTATTCTAGAAAATTCGTTTTTCATTCTTAACCGGCCAAGATACGCCGAAGCAGAAAATAAAATAAAATAAAAAAGAACGTTGAATGTTATTATTCGAAATTCGAATTTAAATTACCAGCCAGCATCAAACAGGGTCTTTGATCGGTTTGTTATTGTAACGTGAACACGTGCATGGGCCGCCACACGTGCCTGCCAGTACAGTACTCATCGTGTAAACAGCGGTTGCACCATAAAACACCCACCGATGCGGTGTATCAACATCATGCGCCACTAATTGAATTTAAGAATTCGTCGGGTTGGTTGGAAAAACGACTTATCATTAAATTATACAGTCCTATATTTTACCAGATTGCATGGAGATAAAGTTTATTTTTGGTTGATGCAATAATGGGAAAATATTGTATTATTATACCGAATATTGGTACCTATTTAAATTAAATAAATAAATAAATATTTCTGGACAATCTTCCACAAATCAACCTAGTCCCAAACTAAGCAAAGCTTGTACTATGGGTCTAAGCGACGATATACATAATTAACTTGTAGTGTTCCATATTCGAAGCGCACGATCGGTTTTTATCGATCGCCTGTGAGTATTTTATCATGAAGTTTAGTGTGTTTGTCGTAACTAATATTTGCTATCATATGAATATTTTTTGTTTGTGCAGGCTTCGCTTCGGGGGTGTATTGTGATATTGTTCGTCAAGGTCACCGCTATTGACCTACTTGGGTCAAGAACGCCTCGTAAGAGATAATCAAATGGGCTCTTACTCAAGAGATAATATTAACTTAGAAGATGTGCCAGAAGTAGTAATTACGTTGTTTATGTTCGTTATTATTCTTGGCAGTTCATTTAGGCAGTAACTTATGAAGATAATATTTCGTATATGACTGCTATAAGCCTCCAAAGAGGATATATTAAAAATATTATAGTCATTGTAGACACAAAATTCAATGTATTAAAAAAATGCGGGCCTTATGGAGCTGTTTTCATTCAGAGAAATATTGGACATAAAGGTACTTTTACCCATAAATAACATGTAATTTTTAATAACAAAAGTAATATTCTTGTTGAATAGGATCAAATATGAAACTTCGTCATTAATATATTTTTCGTCATTATAACAACGTGACGCGGACAAATGACGACCGATAACCTGGCCGATATCGCTCACCAATAAAAGACGTAATTTAAAAATATTGCCATAATCTGTGCTGACAATAAAGAACCCAATTTATAATAACAATCACGATGACAATGACATTGACGGGAATTGTGTCAGTAAATGAAATTGATGCATTCATTCATTCAGTGATCGAATCGTTCAAATAATCTCGGGACTTTATTCTCAGCTCGATTATGAAAACTCTTTTCATGTAGCATCTGGGTCGACCGTTATTCAATAGAAATACATGTAGTTAATAATAATAATTACACTGCTGACATTTATATGGACTTTGCTTGGTCAATGTACCTATGACTTGACTTTCAGTTATTATAGGTACAATTATATATTGTATACCTATATATGTACCTATAAAAAAAGCTATATCGACGGTGGCAAGGAATGACCACTGAAGCGACATTTTGGTCAAAATCGAGTTATATATATCGTTGAAATCAGTGTGTTCTTCTGCGTTATTTGAGCTGCATCTCATAGCTCCTACGCTAACGCACACATAGACAATGTGCTTGTGCATGTATAGCTCAACACACAACCATGGCCCACCCGCGCTCGAGAGGTAAAAGTTATCTACACCCTTCTCGATGTTATTTTATTTATCCATCTGATAAGCCTTTACTGTGTAAAATTCATCTTATAATACAATACTTAATAAAAGTTCAACAAAATATTAGTGCTTACTAATTCTGTTTCTTTTCTAAGTATAACAACTAAAATATTGACGCGTAATTATTTTTAGTTGACACCTAACTTACAACACAATTGGCTAGATAGGTCACCGAATTAACTATTATTATTTATTAATATTAGTCACGGACGTTAGAATAAGCCCCGACCTCATCGGTCATTATTCATTAAGGCAAATATATGTCGACAACATTCAAAAACTCGTATCAGTCCACCACAACTCAACGAAATTTAAACCTTATTCTACAAGTTGTAGAATTCAAAGTAAAACTGAAACCTTTATAAATTAATAAGTAAAACCTAGAAGTTAGTGTTCGATACCATGATTTTAGGATCAGAAGGAAGTATGTATACGTTTGAGCAGGTATTTTATACGCTCCTTAGATTTCGGCAGAAGATATAATAGCGAGTTTACACTAATATTAGTGACAAGTTTGTAGAACGGTGGGATAATTACAATAATTATACGTGTCTATTACGATAATTCGTGTTGTTTTCAGTATCCAATAATAAGTACATATATTATTCCATTCAGACAATGTATAAAGGGTGTTTTCTATGTGTCGTAAATTCGATACAAAAGCGGGGATTGAAGACTTTTTTACATCTTTCTACGTCACTACTCCCCCATTCGTCCCGATACTTCAGATTAAACTGTCAATTCGACCCGTTGTTTTCTTCTTTTTACTGCAACGGAACCCTTCTTTACGGCTAAGTGAGCCGTAATTTAGGGTCCCGCAGCTGCCGCCCGAGTAACGCTGATTGTATTGCGCGTGGGTGCCACCCTTTGTGAGGATTACTACTACGTTACTCACGCGCCAACTTGCGCTTTGCTCGAAAGAAAATCAACCATATTCTTAAGCTAATAAGAACTATAAAACAAACGCCTCTATAGAAGTTATAATCGTACTTTTTACCAACTATCAATTCGAAAATCAAACAACGGCTAGTTCAAGTTCGATTTCCAAATATTTAATAATTGATTTTGAATTTCGGACGCGCGTTCTAAATTTAAAAAAGGCCCGGTTTAACGTGCAGTGAGTTGATCAAACGTGAGATTCACACGTAATCGCTTCCTAACCCGTCCCAAAGATAAATTCGCCTTGAGGCCTCCGTTTATTTTTGTTTAGACAATTGGAAGTGGCAATTAGCAGGAGACCTGCCCGGGACTTTCATTACATTAATCCCGGGAATAAATTTGCGGGAGGGATAAATTAAGTCGCGAGTTAAACCGAGCACTTAGCACCGGAATTAACCGACGCTTAATTGAAACTAGAAGAGTTTAAAAATCTGTGCGCTGAAACGGCGCTCGATCCATTCTAAACAATTGCGTCGTTAACGGTCTTTGTGTTCTTTATTTAAAACTTAAGCGTCATACACATGCTGTCTCGTTTCATACACAAACACACACAAAACATCGTAATCGTAAGGGAACCGGTTTCGGCATTCGCTTTCATAAATCAAGTGTTTAGGCCAAATCTGGCGATGTCAAAGCAAACTCCTTTTGGCTACAACTGGGAAAAAGCTAGGAGAATGATGATGTCCCATTCCGTTCGTAAGTACCTTCAATATATCTCTTAACAGGACTATTAAGACCGAACCGTCTTATGAGTTATGATAATTTTTTAGCCAATACGCTGCACTTTTTGATGGTAGCAAGCTGCTTTGCACAGTGATATTAAGAACCAAAATAAGTGATTTTTTTCGAGGCAACCAAAGTTTCACCCCTTAAGAATAATATAAAAAGTTTTAAAAATTCTGTAATCTCAATGGGTACACCGATTTGATCGGTTGATATGTCAAACGAAAGATATATATATATATATATATATAGTAGTATTGTAGGTATATATATATATATATACCTACAATACAAACATTCTTTTTCAACAAAACTTAAGAAAACCAGAAATTAAATCATACACAAGACAATTAACAATCTTATGTCAGACAACAGACGGAGGCAACTAAACGAAACGAATTACTCTATTTTGTATCATTATTTCTAAAATTCAGAAACACGTGGCGTTGTATTGAAATAATTCGTGTAATAATAGCATCGATTTCACCCCCGATTCCACGACCCCAAGTCACCGCGTGCTACTATTGTGCGAAAAACGTTAGTTTTCACACGATCTGTCAATTGAGTAAACAAATACTTTCATAGTCACGCGCAGAATAAACACATAAATAAATGTGGACTCGGGACAATGGAATCGAAATAATGGTAAATATATACGCTTCGAGTAAGAAATATCGGTAATATATGCCTAATGTGACAGTCGGTGTATATGCAATGTTTTAACAGACATAAACTTGATAATAGTTTTTTTATTCCCCATTACCTTTCGAACCAAATATGTATAAACAAAAAAAAAATTGCCTCTTCTCCTAAGGATGTCTGAAAGAATTTGGTTTTTAGCGATAAAACTGCCAGTCTATCTTTAATATGTATTTTATTTTGTTTTCTTCTATTCGTGTATTTTGCAGAGCAAAAATTAGACTAGATAAGTTTTAGTATTAATTTTGTATTAAGCAGAGTAACGCTGTTAACGCACTGGCTGGCTGGCTGGCTGGCTGACTGACCGCGAGTGCCGGGAGGTCGCAGGTTCGAATCCTGCTCGGTGCCTAAGTTTTTCAATTTTTCCTTTATTTCTAAAATTTCAAGTTTTAGTATATTTAAACAAGTAAGATATATAAAAACTTTCAATAGCATTTCAATCGACCACAAACGTTCAACTCGATTAAAAGTCAATGTCATTTGTCTTAAAATATAATAACACGGGTGGCCGGGGCAGAGTCGTACGCTAGAAAAACTAGCCCCATACTTTACCAAATGGGAATTCTCTGTTTGTCCTCAATTTCCCGTTTAATTTAATTGTCTTTGCCATTATCTTATCTGAAATAGTTCGGGCCTTGCAGCTTACCGAGTAGAACAAGGAACTGCTGTAGTAGGTACTGTATAAAGTTCTTAGTCGAGACAGCACCGTTGAGTCAGTAAACAATTAGCGGAATATTTATTTTTGTTCGTGGGGTGTCTATTGAAACGCTTATTTTTAATTCAGTTTTGTTTTTTTAGATGGCGCTAGTGTTTGCAAAACGCTCAATGCCTTCGGATAGTTCAGAAAGCTCTCAGTGGTATTTGTGAAACTTGGATTGTATGGAAAGTTTGACAAGTTACTATGGGATGACACCTGCCTATACGCCATATTTAACGTTGATCGGTCTGTAATGGTGAGTTAGTGCAACCCGCCCTTAGTCTATCGTCAGCCGTTATTGCCGAAGCTTGTAGTTGCTAGATTCACGGAAGCCATTATCCCTTTTGCAGCCGGAATGCACTTTGTCTGCCGACTGCATAGGAACATTGCATTTTTCCGCGCGTACCATGCGGAATAATAGGCAAATAGCATGCTATATATGCAGTAAATTACTAACACGTGTACGTCACAAGTTATAATGTTGATCGATCTGTAATCGTAACTTGGTGCCACTTGCCCTAAAAGCGAGTTGTATCGCACGCTAATACTACGTGCAAGTAATTTTGGCAATAGCGATACAATACTATAGAGACTCATTTGGTTGTATTTCATGTTAATCATTCCACTTATTGATTGGAAGAATCGTTGTGTCGACACAGCGCTCAACACGCTCAGGCAACCTTAGGTACTCACTACCATAAACACAACATACTTATAGAACAAGTAGTGGCTTGCCGTGTTTGGTACACTAATTGTAGTACCTTATGCACAAGGCCCAGTAGTACATGCGCGAAACAAAACAGTGGCTAATCTAACCGCGGTTAGCGACAGCGGCCGGCTAATCCGCGATTTGCGGTCTCATCGACTTCGCTCTAATGATCCCGAATTTCCAATATAATTAGCGGCCTTGATGCTCGCGGTTCAATTATTTTTTATTTGAGGTTATATTTATTAGTGCCAAAAATAACCAATCTCTTAAAATTAATATAATTATGATATGATCCGATAAACGTCTATATCGTTATTTACATTTTTTAGTTGTTTGTGTTCATTTAAGAAAAGTCAGACTTACATATAGTATAGATATAGTAGGTATCGTTCACATCTCAAGTAATGTTCGAAGTTTTTTTTACTTTAGGTACATGTCAGAAAATAATGTTTAGGTTAGAATCCTGAATCATCATCCTCCTAGCGTTATCCCAGTAGAGTTGCACCCTGATGGATGCCTGGGGTCCGCTACCTAATCCCAATATTTGGCGTAGGCACTAGTTTTTACGGAAGCGACTGCCATCTGACCTTCCAACCCCGAGGGGAAACTAGACCTTATTGGGATTAGACTTTGTCAAGTGAGTGGGCAACTTGACTGTTAGAAGTTCTCAAACCGCCCGAAGGCCTCCAACTTGGCTTAACGACTGCTGCCATAGACAGCAAAAAGGTGAGAATCCTGAATCAATCATCAATCATCATCATCAGCCTATATACGTCCCACTGCTGGGCACAGGCCTCCTCTCATAGATGAGAGGGATTGGGCAGTAGTCTCCACGCTGGCCCAGAGCGGGTTGGGGACTTCACATACAACTTTGAATTTCTTCGCGGATGTATGCAGGTTTCCTCACGATGTTTTCCTTCACCGAAAAGCTAACGGTAAATATCAAATGATATTCCGTACATAAGTTCCGAAAAACTCATTGGTACGAGCTGGGATTCGAACCCACGACCGCCGCTTGACAGCCGCATGCTTGAACCACTGGGCTACCGTAGCTTTTCCTGAAGAATCCTGAATACTAATTAATAATTAAGAATCCAGTTGTTCTAAAATATTTTTTTTTTTAATTAGATAGGTTTTATTTATTATTATTAACTAAATATAGCTATTCTAATTTTAATTAGTAACTAGAGTTGAGATAATTAGTAACTTTTGTGCTGGCTGATGTTTTATAATAAATATTATTGGATTTTCAATCTTCTAGCATCCCAAATTAAGTCGCTTTTTGTTAACCCGCCCAACACGTACAAATATTTTATTTCAATCTGGCCGGAACAACGCGCGTAGGCACAGTCTACAATAATAGGAATAAAGTTGTATACGCAGACAATGAATTATTACTGCCACTGTTCCGACTTCCAAGGACCTATAGAAACAATGCCTTCTCACAAGAGTTCCCGGTAACACCTCATAAGTATTTCAAGATCATACATACATTACAAAGTTAACCCATTCGAACGTTTTAATTAAACTGACTCGAACGCACGCCTTACATAACTGAGGACTCGCTAACGGGGCGTTAATAACTAATAACAAACCCTTGTGATACCGGCTCGTACCCTGGTTTATAAATTGTTTCGATTGAAATTAAAGTGTTTAGGTACAAGATCACTTTTCGTTTCGAAAAAGCGATCGAACGAACGTTAAAATATTGCAACGCCTTCTTTCGGAAGTATCAAATCAAATAACTGTTAAATATTGTTTGCATGACAAAGAAAAAATACACGGGGATCGTGTCCTTATTCATAAATAATATCGGTTGAATATAATATTTTTTCAACGGGACAGAATCAAGAAGAATCAATATTTGTGTATAAAGTGGATCATTCAGTGATCTCCAACGGTTTTCTTAGGCGACAAAGGAAGATTTTCTGTTTTTCAAACGATTTATTTTAATGACATTGACATTTACAAAGAACGCATAAATAGTGGATATGTAAATAGTGGTAGGAATGTAGCTACAGGGGTGAAGAGAAATTTTACTATTCTAAATTCAAATATGTCTTATTAACTGCCGGCTGTGTTTCAAAAGGAGATCTGTAAATACAACCTATTGATGAAAGTTAATACTAAAATCAGTAATAATAAAATCAAATTACATTAATGATGGAAAAACTTAAACAATCAAAATATATTATACCTATGTAAAATTCCAACCAACCAGTAATAAGTACCTATATAAAGAGTTTATTCTAAAATTATACTAATTAGGTATACCTGAATTTTTATCTAAAATTGTTTAAACGAGCAGTAGATACTACTCTTTTACTTTAAAAAAGTAATCTTAGTATGTAACATACGTGATTATAACAACTACATGTACAGTCAGCATTCAGCAAAGAAAGTGCTCTACCACTTTTGGACTTTAACGTACACATAAATAGAGTCGAAAAGTGGTAGACCACTTTTTGGTCGACTGTACCTACGTAACAATGTAGAAAAAACACAACGTTTAAACGTTTTCGCTCAAGAAATCCTATTGCTAAGCCCTCGCCACGTTCTATGTAGAAAGTCGCATGTTATGGACATTGTTACATAGTTAGTTCCTTCTTCGATTAAACGTGTGAGGATCGGTCTCAAACGTTAGTGAGGCGAAAAAGGCTATATCAATGACATCTAAGCTTGTTAGCACGTTACACGTTCAGTTTGACACAGTGCACGAACAGCTATAAATATTCAAGTATACCATACATAATGCCAATTTAAATGATAACTAGGTAGGTACATTACTTTCTTTAACCAAGTTATCTTACGGGATATGAAGAAAATTCTCAACAACAACGAATTTATCAACATACGATCAAACATCATTCTATTTTCAAACTTACTACGATACTATCCCACCTCTATCCAAGATTCCAATTTCAAACTACTTTTTTATCCGCACGAAATGCATCCTACCCGTCACCAGCCAGTATGGGGTTGGGGGTGCGTTCGATAACTTACATCAAAAGTCCATTCCAGGGCACCGATACGTCTTGGGGACTCTCAAACTGCCGGATCCCGAAGCATCTTTTGAAATTCAACGATATTTTAATGGCCACTATCGGGTTGCTCCGATTGAATTTCTTTTTTTTTTAACTTCCGCTCTTGAGCTTTGACAGAGCCCGATATTGCCTTGCCTCGGCATTTATTTACCGTAGAATCGTTCGAAGTTTACTTCCAATGAGTTCGCTTTTGTTTGCTTTATATTTCGATTATATTAATTCAGTTTCAGTAAATATTTCCAATTTCACCCCGCATGAATGTAAGTACACTGACTTGTAATACCTACCTACTTTATTACCAATAAATTATGTCTAGGTCTATGTCATTACCTTTGCTTTAGAAACTGCAATTTTACTAATAGAACTTCGAATTTGGCATAGCGGGATTGAATTAAAGCTACCTTTGGTCCACGATGCTTGTTCGGTAAGGACATGTATAATTGTATTACCCAGTATCCCTCTCATGCATATTTATTGAACCATGTCTGAAGCCTCCAAATGCAGACCGAATATGTCCGACCACTAAATAACCCACCGATTTTAGTGTCGCCAAATTTCTCGCGAGTCATTCTGCCCGGGTTTGTTTAGCGCGAACACTTCTATCACAGAGGACTATTACCTGTCACTGGCGAGCGATATCCCCGTATTTGTTAATTGAACTGACAATTCAAACAACGCAACGATTTTGTTCTATTTTCAAATCCAAATTCGAAATGGAAGTGCCGGCTTTGCGCGAACTTAAACATCGAACGCGCTTTATGATTCCCGTTCTGTATTTGAAAATTGAAACTCATTATGGATTCCGTTTGTCGGTTATTGAGGCAGTAATAATAATTGATCGTCGAAAACATCCCTATTCAAATATACGTGTTGAGATTCTCAATCATACTATTTCAATATTTGCCGTGACAATATTTACGCCATTGTGCTATGCAAATGTTGCCAGTCCTCGATAAACAAAGCGATTGTCGTCTCGTTAAAGGAGGCATCCCGGATTAACTTTCCGTTAATGAAACCGTTAGTATGCTTGTAGGAGCTCATTGTGCGAGGGTATTTTATCGTGCGATCTCTATACAAAATAAATCGGCTCACCTACTGTTCTGTTAGAAAATATGGCGAGCGGGCTTAATTAAAAACTGTTCGTTACACGCCCGGCCCTGTCGTGCTTGTTTTAAAGTTGAGAATGATATAAGGAAGTACTTTGTTCGTGCAACTTGTGAACTTTGGATATTCAGAAAATGGGTAGGAGGAAAAATTTGTATTATGCCATCAGACGTCATCGCTTCTGAAATGTTTTCGAACAACGTCCCAAGTTAAGTTCCGGCTACGAGCGAAAGGCTTAAAAGGAAAAGTTGCTCAGTTAAAACCCAAACAGCCACTTTCCTCGGAATGACAATAAGAAAACAAAATGCGATCGGCACAATGGCCGTTTAAAAATCGAACGGAAAACAAAAATATTGTTCGATATCGAGAAGTTCGTTCGCTAACGACTCGCGAAGAGACTCGGGTCCAGTTCATTATTTTCGGAAAGGGAATGTTCCGGGTGCTATTTTTCATTTTCGGCTCCCTCTTTCGCCATAAAGGCTGATGTATGATTAAAGTTTGCGCCTGCTTCGCGTGTATTGGAACGTTCCGCTTGTTTTTCCGCTGTACTGCGCTGGGCTCGACCGCTTCTGCAGGAATTTGTTTACGCACACTCAACCATCTCTCATCCCGCTATTAACTGGCAGTAACTCCATACATTCCGAAAACTTTCATTACATTAACGGCTGCGACCTTAACGGCGTCCGCACACTCATAATTCCAAAGCATTTCCCAGGCCATTTCTCCTCTCCCGTCTACACTGTATTCACACGTTGTATATCAAAGAAAATGAGCTCTATTACGTACGATGCCTCACCTTTTAGTTACGACGACGGGCAACAGCAATTATTTTTAGCAACGAGAACCCATAATTACCACTTGGTCCCGACTTCCCCGTGCATTAATAATAATTAGCACTTCTCGCCTACAATAATTCAATCGTACTCGACTCTTCCTACAGTTACGAGGAAATTTAATTAAAATATTCGACAACGCCGTGAAATGTGACTCATTTTAAATTTCGAGCACTCGGTTTAGTGCCGCTTTCATTTCAAATTTAGAATTTGTTTTCACGTCGAATGTCGGATTCAAATTTAGAAGGTCATTTTTACATCCCTTCGACGCAAGCTTTTACTGCGCGAATTAAGGCAGCGCGCCGCTAGCGTCGCAAGAATTAATTTAGATTACTCAGTATCTCGAGATTTCTTTTCGCAAGAAATATCGTGCCATGATAGCGGAGGCAGCATTGTGATCTATCCGAAAGGCGGGGCATTAAATTTCGTGGAAGCGTTTTAGTGCCCTCGAAGCGCTAGCGGCGTCCATAAACTAATGTTATTCGGTCTGTTATGTGCCTTGCGGGAGCCGAGGGCCGCCACGGACCCGACTCGACCCATAAATTTTTCATGAACCAGCCATTTCGCGTCGAGACGCAAGAGTGGTGATTGAAAAAAGCGTTTCGCGATATTGCGTCGCCGATGCCCGGCGTCTCGAACGCCGGTTTGAAATTGGAATGCGTTCGCTAAATTAAAAACGGCCAGTGACTTTTTCTTTTATTTAAATGCGTGGAGTTTTTTATAGTTTACAAATACTGGCTGAATAAAGCGGAGCCAACCATTTGTGTAAGGATCTTAATGACGGATCCTATCTCTCTTATGGTCGGTTGCACCAACATACGAACACAGGCCGGTCATCGTCAAATATGGCGCCGGCAGCTGTCATCCCATAGAAACTTGTCAAACTTTCCATACAATCAGATTTGACGAACACCGCTTACGATTACAGACGGTTTGGTGCAACCCAGCCTTACTCTTACATTAGATTTGAGCTGGCTCTGTACCTAGTGACACGTCGCGACGGGTCGCCAGACTTATATAGGTAGTCAAGGCTCACTCACGGCATAAAGGATAATTTTATTTCATGTCTACTTCCAACATATCGTGAGAACTTAAATAGCCGGTTGTAAATCCCTGCAACAACTTATCAGTTCACGAAAACAGGCAATCTGAGAGAGGGAAGCCAAATGGAAACGGGCTTGGATAGTCCCAAGTCAGCATAATTGATAGGGTGGTCCATTAATACCCCACTCGTAGCGCCGGCAAAACAATACAGACGAATTACCAACAGATTCCCAACATCTGCTCAACATCTCTAATATGCAAAATACATGTGTTGATCTCCCGTTGAGTTATGAATTTAAAAATGTATAAAAATATTCTCTCAACTCCAATGCATCAACCCTATTTAAACTACAGAACGTTGCAACTTTTTCAATCAATTATAATTAATAAAACTTTAGCGTTCCATTTTCAAATTCAAATCCTTTTAAACGTTCAGCGCATTCGAATCGCGACTCAGTTCTAATAGTAATAAAGTTTATCTGAGAACTATTCTGACACTATCGTGATTAATTCTAGCGTAATAATTTCTATTAGCATTTAGTTATCAATTCCGGCGTGTCCACAGGGTTGGCGATTGAATAATCAATCAGAGAGAATGCAAATAGGGCTCGCAACAGGCTTGAAGAGTGTTTTTGGAGCCGCGGGCGGGCCCAAAGGGATGTGATTTCATGAGTATTTTAAGTACTTGGTCGAAATACTTTTTACAATGCCGCAAACAAGCTTTAAGGAGGACCATTGCGCACTCTTAGAGTATTCCAGAGTGTAAACCGTCCGCGTGTCGGTTTGCCCTGGATTTTCCCCAGGCTACTTTCCAATCGCGCACTATCGCTTTTTTGGGCCCGCCCTATAAAGCCACGCCCAGGTTAAAAACCCCTTATTCACCATCAGAAACTATAACACATATCTAAAGACAAAGTGCTAAGTTTAAAACTTGAAATTGGGTTTGGGCTCTCTTATTTGCGCCGTTTAGATAGGCTTGGATATTGGTTTTTCAAGTATTCCACTCATTCGTCACCTACGATAGGTACTCGAATTTTACCAGGAAAATTCAATATTATCATATTGTCATTTCTGAACATTATCAAATAATTTATACTAAAAGGTACAACGCGCTTGAGGAATCATTATGTTTATTTTGCAATTTTCGTGACCGAATAAATTAGTATGCCTCATACATCTGCCCGGACCTTAACCAGGTCATCAGCCCACCTCGTCCAGCCCACCTTCCAACGCTTCGTCTACTCCTTGTAGCGAGATCTCATTCATAGTATATATCGTCATGATGATACACTACGGCGGTTGTCACACTGATGCGGTTTCCGGACGGTTTTCGCAGTGCGAGCGAGGACACCGCTTGAATTGACATCCCGCTTGCACTGTGGAAACCGTCCGGAAACATCGCCAGGGGGCCTACCGGGAACTGAAAACGAAGTATCTCCCTCTTTGTTGCTCCAATATGCAAGTGCGACAGAGAGGGAGATATTTCGTTTTCGGTTTGCGGTAGGCCCTCAGAGCTCCCGACGATGCGCTGTGCTGACAATAACGGACCTGCATGTTTCTAGCTGTCAGCATAACGAATCCTTAAATCAATAAAGAGTCAGTAATGTTTTTATGATTCTTCTGACGTCCCAAGCGTTAATAGGCTACGGTGTCTGTTTACCAGGCCGCACGACGCAAACTGGTTTGCCAAGGTTATTATATAAAATAAAAAATACCTGTTATTCAAGTACGCGTTGCCCTTCCCTATTGGACGGTCCAAATGCGGTGAGACGGACATTTTGTGTAGACCCAGCGGCGACATGTGGCCGGGATGGAATATTAATTGGTTCAGTCCGTTTCTTGCGCGTTTTCAGACGCCATGTGTCGGGACTCGGGATATCCGGCTAATTGAGGATAACTCTCGTTGCACTTTCTGAAACACATTAAACTTCATGTGCCCTGTCTACCTCTTAGGGCTCAGACTGAGTCGGCATCAAATAAAAACAAATTCATACATAGACGTCACAGTACAAGGACGCTTTGAAAAAGAAAGATAGCTTTATTGCGATTCCTATAGGTAATAAGAAATAGGAAAGAGTGTCATGTTTTGTCTCTATCACATACCGAGCATTCTCTAATGGCCGGGTTATAGGCACAGGCACACTTCCATAAGCAATACATTTGACATGCAAACCGGTCAAATTGCGTAGTATAAATTTTATATGAATTTTCTTTCTCTTACCCCCGATCGCTCTATGGTGCATCTATAACTACTTATATATACTATATCTATGTTACAGTATGAGCCGTCACGTCAGATCGCATCAGATGAATGTCAGTTTGACCATACTAGGTAAATGAATATGTCACCGTGAGATTGTATAAACCGTTAGATTAAAATAATCTAACTAGCGAGATCTCGCGAGATTGTAAACTGTCGAAAAATTTTAATTTACCAAAACATAACGCGTTATATATTATCATTTCGGTTAATAACCAGTTTATAGTGTCAAAAACCGGTTGTTAACCGAGCTTTAAAAGTTCCGGTTAACCGGTTATCACTCCCTAATGGTAATACAGCCGTGATATTAGGTATGTTTGTATTGTATTATGTGGCAAATACTCTTGATCAGATGTGGCAAATACAGTAGTTCGCAATTACTTTCAATAATTGGAATATTCAACAGCGCTTCAGCTAAATTGAACTTCAAATTAAGTCACGCGCTCGCTCACACATGTGCCAAACTAACGTGTCCTGAAAACATGCACTACATGCCATATAAGCTTATTTATTTTAGAAATTTGTCCCTTCTGCTGTCAACACAGTGTATCTTCCAATTTTATAAAGGGTCGACAACGCGCACGTGACTCTCTTACCATCAGGTGGACCGTACACTTGTTTGCCAACGTCGTTCT
Source organism: Cenopis cana (assembly GCA_951800055.1). Lineage (NCBI taxonomy): Eukaryota > Metazoa > Arthropoda > Insecta > Lepidoptera > Tortricidae > Cenopis > Cenopis cana. Next base: position 19,256,598 of record OX637477.1, on the reverse strand, counting down.
ATTTAAAAAAAATGAGTAAACAGAGACAAGATAAATTAAAATGATGACAAACTTATTAAAATCTGCTTTAAAAGAGGAGACAAAAAGATTTAAACCGGCGCCATAAATATCTTAAAGCTGGTTTAAAAGCGCTTCACGAGCTTTCCCGGCGTTGACAGCGAAAGCTCTGCCGTGTTATTCTCTAAGGTAATTTCAGCGCTGCGGTAAATCGACCAATAATTCATTTTTATTCAAAAAAATACGCACTCGGCACCCTCGTATATTCAAATTAATATTTAAAAACTGCATACAGGGTATATTTAGACAGTGCACATTTTTTATTACTTTTTTACTTGCTTTCTCTCAGTAGCTCTAGTATAAGTTTTTTCGAATCATTAACTAATTCGAACGCGTTTGCGTTTTGTCTCAAAATGTATGAAAGTGGTATGAAAAAGTGAACAGCGCCTCTGGTGGTCACTAGTGGAAACTAAAACAGCGAGTATAACATTTGTTGCTAACCGATGAACGCGCGTATTTTAAACTCGGTGGGAGCGTTTTCATACATTTTGAGACAAAACGCAAACGCGTTCGAATTAGTTAATGTTTCGAAAAAACTTATACTAGAGCTATTGTTCCTCTCGATCGTGGCTGAGAATCGTAATTTTATAGAATCATCTGTACATGAAATCCACTAAGTACTTATGTTGATATATAATAGATTAATTAGTTAATTGTACTTACACATAAATAGTTTCTGTCACTTTTTATGTTATTATTGTAGATACCGAAAGTCCTTAAGACTAACGGTGAATATCTCCGAATGATATTTAAAATTATATTTTCTAATATGTGGTAAACGGTGTGGGTTACACATATTGTAAACATATATAACAAGATAAGATAAGTATACCCTTTGTAGTAACTGTTTGTTTACCTAAATAATTTAAAAAAAAAAAAAAAATGTTTTGCCAAAAAATTCAGTTAATAGTTATGTATAAAAATTTCGAAAAGTGTGTTAATTGTTGTGTATAAAATTTTGTAAAGCACTAAATTAACTTTATATAATTTATGTACATCTAAATCAGTGTCAGTTGTAGCATGTTTTGGACTATTACTGATAAAAAACAGTAATCAAACTTAAATAGTGATATATCTTGACTATCACGGCTAATGAAAATAATTTAAACAAAATATTAAGTAGTGTTTGTTGATTGTTTTAATAAGTTATTATGAATAAAGTTAATTTCAAATAACTGTTGAAAGTGATCCACAGAAAAAAACTGTGTTGGTTCAAATTACACATATTTTTGTTTCAAAGGCACTGCATGGTTCATATTTCCCAGTTACGTAGCAACTTATTGTTTTAATTGTCTGAATTATTCTATTGTTTAATACAGTTCTGCTTTGATCTCCAAAGCTTTTGAGCTTGACAGAAAGCTTCAAAACATAGCTTAAAGTATTCTTGGAAGCTTATTTGCTTTCTATATAGGGAGGAGCGATACCTTGAACTTTCCTGACAGTATGTGATGTGTGTTGTCGAATTGTAATCATTAGGAGTTTGTGTTAAAAATACCGCTACCGTTGACTGGGATCTCCGGCCGGATAACAAAATAATGTTTGTTTTTTTTTTCGCTGGGAGAGGACGGGTTAAGTAGGTATTTATATTATGAAGTGACACATGTCACTAGCTTTCTCATAAAATAGAGTTAAACTAAACATGCTTTTATTATTGATGTTTAAGAAGAATTGTAACTTGAAAATTGTTACTAATTTTAACATATTATTTTACAAAGGATATACATTTCCTCGTTTGCAGGAAAGTCCCTCGTTCTATTCCACCCTGTATAAAATCCTTGAATTTGTGATCTGTCAGTTCGCTATATATTGATTAGGTACAGTCAGCAAAGAAAGTCCCCTACAACTTTTGGACTCTAACGTACACATAATAGAATCGAAAAGTGGTAGACCACTTTTTTCGTCGACTGTACTTGTTTGTTTTCATCCACAAATTTTGATGGCTTGCCTAGGACTGTATTTTTGCAACTACCTATTTCACTGCGCGCACGCACGCATGGATGCATGCTATGTAATTTATAAACTAGTAGCATATAAACCAAACCATTTCACATATCACTTTCTGTTCGTCAAAAAAACTTAAAGCAAAAAGACTAAACATCATTCGAAACCTATGGAGTTTTGTTACTGCGACAAAGTTGTAAAATCACTTACCTTAATTGCTTTCACACTCTCAAGAAACCTTGTTGCAGCGAGCGTGAGAGATTTCATTTGATTGCATTTCGATTATGAAACGAGTCGATCATCGGAAAACCGTCGTTTCACGAGCGATTTGCCCCCGATCTGGACTAACGCTGCATCTGACCTGTAAAATCTATCAGTGCTGTATAAGGAATATTTTTATATGCCTGACGACTGGCCTAGTTGGTTGGACCTTGCCTGCGGAACTGTCGGTCCAGGGTTCGAATCCCGGTCAGGGCATTTATTTGTGTGTTGAGCACGAATAATTGTTCCTGAATTGTGGGTGTTTTCTATGATTTAAACATTTATGTTTATCAAACATTTGTTCCACAAATGGGGCAAACTTAAGGGCACTTTTACATGTCAAAACCTTAGTTTACAATTCAAAAACATCTGACAATAAAAATAATAAATTCAAACGTATAATAGACTAAGTTAAATATCAAAGAATGAAAACAAATTTTACCTAACTAAATATTACATAATTCAATAGTAAAGTTAAGTCGCAGTCTAAATGAACAAAGAGGGCCTATATTAAATTAATTGAATATCCCATATATCTATATATCTATGCATATCGTCGCCTAGTACCTGTGCTAGTACCCATTGTACAGTCAGCCCATGAAAATGTTGAGCATACTTAGAACCTTGTCACATCGAAATCTAAGAAATATTTAGACTGAAACGTCATAAAATTTGAAACCTCTTTAATTTGACAAAGTGCTAAAGTGCTCAACATTTTCGTTGGCCCACTGTACAAGCTTTGATTAGTTTGGGACTAGGTAGATTTTTGTAAGAATGTCAATAAATATTTATTGATTTATATCATAGCTACTTCCGCATTTATCCGTGCGGTTTCTAAATCAAAAATTAAATGAATGTATGTATGAATTATATTATTTTTGTTTTTTCAGGTATGTAAACGAGGTGCAAGGCCAGTTCAGTCTAACTACACGGTAAAGTGGAAGCTTTTCTACATTATCATTGTCTAAAATGTTCGTATGAAATTTTCCGTGGCTCCGGAGAAAATAAATATGGTAAAAATCAGGTCAAACTGATATTATCCTTCTCTTAATCGCCTAAATTGAAGCGAGCCTAAATTTCGGAAATTTAACAAAAAGCCTTAATGCCCGAGGCGAAAAATCTTACAATACATCCTCGGTAACGACTTCGATAAAAATGTCCATATAATTTCCATTTTTCCTTCCCGATGCCCGGTAAAAGCCAAGGGCGTTTTACACTTTGATTGGAACAAGGGCTTCCCAGGGCCCTCGAATGAAAAACACTTATTATTTGTCATAAACCCGGACAAACGCTGTGACCTCTGCAATAAATTTCTCATCAAAAGCCTGGAAGGAGGGTCCTTAAAAAATAACAACACAATTCGTCTCATGAATCCATAATTCAGAGTAAATCGGCGACCGGAAACCGTGTAACCGCCGCTTCCTGTTACGAACCGTTGGGCTCAAGATGGCGGGTTCCGTGCGTTCGACACTAAAATAACCGCATTTTATATATAATTATTTCGACCTACTGTACAAACCCCGGCTTGTGTTCTATAGATAGATACTTGGTTGTCCAAAATAATTCATGTACAATATGTCGTTCGCTATATAAGAGTAACAATATTTTCAGTAAAAAGAAACATTTCCATAAAACTGTAAGCAAGAAAATTAATAGTGCAACATTAGCACTTCGAATGGTCACAAGTCGTAACACGAACTTTTGAATCGCAATCTAAGTTTCGCTTCATTAAGCTTTAAATACCTTGTGTCTTCCGTAAACGGAGAGTATCTCAACACCTATACCGTCCAATATTTTTCCTCTCAGTAAAAATTTTATTGATGTCATTTCACATTGAACTTTAGTGCGAATTACTACGTTATCTTATGCTATGTGTAAGAAATCACTTATGCTCTTTTGTAAAAGTAAGCTAAGGTACTAATTATCTTTATGACTGTTCGGCCTTAGACCAGCCGATAGACTATAACAGTCGGCATTAAAAATATGTAATCCAACTACCCCATTTAAATTTTATTCAGTATTCCAGAAATTCAATGTCTGCATCTTAACTAAGTTACTGGACATCTCGGCGTCTTTTCTATTTGAAGTCTCTTTATACACAATCTAGAAAGTCGAGACTATAGAGTATAGACTGTATGAAACATGAATATTTAATAGGTACATTGTAAATTAGTTGAAAATGGTTCTACGTTTTATTTTATATTCAATTTATAAAGTCACATATATAAACTTATTTACTCTGTGGTTTCTCTATATTCAAACTGGCCACATCGTCCTTTTTCTATTTTCAAATTCAGAACACCATTTTCCCCGGCGGTTTCCCGCTTGGCAACGGTTTTTACCAAAGATGGCGTCGGATGGCCGCGGGCGAATAATTCCACGACACTCTGACGTTGTTCCGGATTCCGGGTCGAAAGTATGGGACACGAGTCTTTCATGCCACGGCGGTCTTGAGTCTACGAATATATTTGATATATACGGATATTCAAACCGGGAACTTGAGTTAGAAATAAGTGTTTTTGAAAGTAATGGCATGTTTCGATTTACCTATTTGATATTTGCATTATTATAATTATTAACTGTTTAGTCCGCATCCGCATTTTTCCTTCATCTTACGTGTAATATAGCCTACGTCGTTACAGGGACGGAAAAAAGTTATCAACTCGGGCTTAGATTCTGATTATTATTTTATTATTATCTTTTGTATTTGAAAAACTGTCCGTCTTAAACTCCACCATGACTTAACAGAAATAAAAACTATTATTTCAGCGTTCAGCAGAGCAAAATGAGCGTCAATGGAAATTATTTATTCCCCTCATAAAACTTAACTGCCGCGCTGTCTAGACTGCCATGTCCGTCTGTAGGCATAAAATCGGTTCGATTTGCATTCTTTTGTTTTATTAATCGGTTAAAATCGAGTTAAGGACGACTAACGTATTTTATTAGGTTAGAATTGAATGCGAATTGACTTGAATAATTCATATTATTCTTATTTGAAAAGGCACGAACCACTACAGTAAATCCTTTTGGGACATATGTATAATTTTAAATCATCGGTAAGGATTTACAAACATTATGTTTAGACTACACGCTCTTTTATAAACTAAAACGAAGTGAACCATTCTGAGCATATAGCCTTTCAACAACTCCTAAATTTCGAACAATGGATCATTTCAGGTCATGTTACGGGGCAGTAATCCGGTGCAACACTCCCAAATTCAAAAAGCCACACTCTACTGCAATCTAAGCGTATTTATATCCTTTCAACATTGGCATCGTTTCCAAACCTCTGCCAACTTTATTCAAATACGGCTAAACTGCGCGAGTGGACACTCGTTTTATTTATACCTAGCACCTGGTAGCACTTTTTCTGACACCGCTAGAGTGCTCTAGCTGCTGCTGACATTTTATTATTAACGGTCTCGAGAGCGGAGACTGCCCAAAGTTGCTGTGATATGTGCGCCTGCGATAGACGGGTAGAGCGCAATAATTCGTGTTCTATGCGGTGAATGCGGTTGTAACTTGTTTATGGTAGGTAAATAATGCGGGTTTTTGTTCCCGACTTTAATTCTAAACGACCGACAAGCAGGAGCAGTGTAACGTGTGGAATTTTTCGTGATAAAAATATACCTTTTACAGTTCTACAAATGGGAAAAGTCATTTTTAAGTCTTCACATGGTTAGCAAACTTATTGACAATAAATTATTTAGAGTGTAGAGTGTAGGTAATCGAACAGACATTAAAATTAATAAGGCTTGTTCTAAAGATTTGACATTAAAGTTCTTATCCTAGTATTAGCTGAGTGACATTTAATTTAATTTAATTGTATCTCTTTTATCTTAGTTAAGTTTGAATATGTGACATTTGAGCATAATAATATCATATTTCCGACATGATTGTAAAATTGTTATGGAATAAATTATCTTATCATATCTTATCTTAAATACGTCTTTATTAAATACTACACTAACTTCGTGGCACTAACTTCTTGTGTAACTGCGTGGTAACTCACTCCGTTCCCACAAGCACCAGCGTTTATCAAATGTTATATCTACATGACCACTGATATATGCAACCTAATAAGTTATCATACCGCTGCTAACGTCCAATAAGGTTGTGGTGTACCTATTACTCAAGCCAGGTGCGCCTAATCACGTTTAATTCTACCTCGGCCATGCATATGTATGTCATGTCATAAGCTCATAAGTCAGTGTATGTCAACTGTATCAGTGGAGGTTAGAGGTTGAGGAATGCATACATATTTATACGTCATAGCATAGTTTATTAGTCGGGGATTAATAACAGAATTATAGTTATAAAGTGGGCTTGGATAAATGTTTGCCCTCTCAGAAAAGGTGCTTAAGGATAGAAAATTGCCGTCTCTTATATTTAGAAAATAAACGACTATATTTATAAATCTGATGAAAGATTTATTTAGTTAGCGAACATTCGTAACATACTTTGAAGGTGTTTAACTATCAACGGAACAATATTTTGCTTTGATACACTTTTGATTCGAGTACCGATTAGGTCTTTCTCGCTCAACGGGACAATGCCATCCTGGACCTTTGGGTGAGCGGAGCCGAAGTACCGGGGTACCGAAATACCGGGGTACCGAAGTACCAACGATTAGGTTTACTATTATTATTCTACATTTTAGACAGGCAGCTGGATGGCGCTGATACGTCTAAATCCTAGTTCACTTGGCACAGGTTTTTTCTGACATTAAAATTATGTTGACTATATGTTAGCAGGTTATTTACGCATATTACGACTCTGATTATAAGGTATCGATATATATTTTTTTTCTTAAAAATTGGATTGCTCTAGGCCAGAATCTAGCCAGGGGCAAAGATGGATATTCAATTCAAATAATATATTTCAGAATAAATCCATATATGGTTAGTTACACTATTATACTTATATCTATGTTAGTGAGGTTACATAATAAATTAAATTAATTCAATTAATTATTATCGATTTATTTATTTATCGTATGGCATTTATTTCGAACCGTGAGATCTTCGAGAAGACAGTACGGTTGCCAGTTTTTGTTGCGATCGATATTCATAACGCTACAGTGACCAATGAAAAAATAGTTTTCTTTATTCTGTATCCGGTAACCCCAAGGTACATAACACAATACTCTTAGGCGAATTTCTGATTTGTCGGTGCGGAGGCAGTACGATATGAGAAAAGTGTCAAATGTCAGTGTCAGCTGTCAGTCAACTCGGCACTACTTTTTACTGCGCCCCTACATTTAAATGAGGGCTTCCTGACTAGCGCGGGATGCGCGGAAGCGGGACGATACGAAGGCAGTACTGGTCCGCTTCTGCGCATAATATTACTACTGCGCAAATGTAATACACTATTCTTTCAAGTGGGAATCTTTGCGACGTCAGTAAGTTTACGTCAAAGAAAAAAAATGTCACATATCGATCCCGCCCCGCCAGGTCAGGAAGTCGCCTTACTCATCTTAATAAATCACTGTGTTTATTGTGATAGTGCTAACCCGGTGTGACCCATTGTTTACCCCCCTGACCCACATTTGTGATCCCAGGCAAACAAGCCGGGGGTAAATATTTGACCCACGCTGGCCCCACACCTTGAGCCGCGTAGTTCAAGAGCGATGGATGTCCAGTGCGCCGATATTATACAGGTTTCATGCTATCAGACACGAAATATGTTTAGTATGACATTTTTGCCTTGTGTCGTAGCCTCACTTTGCGAGTGGAAAACCACCGGCAGTACGGCCTAGCATTCGCAAGATTCGTATAATATCCACCAGTACCTCTAGTATAACTTTTTTCGAAACAAAACACAAACGACCTATTTTGCGTTTAGTCTTAATTTATATAGCAAAAAAGTTACCACCTAAGACCACCAGAGGCGCTGCTCGCGTTGCCTTAAAAAATGAGACTAAACGCAAACGCGTTCGTTTGTGTTTTGTTTCGAAAAAACGTATACTAGAGGTAGATAGATAGATAGATAGATAGATAAACACTTTATTCATTCCCACAATTTACATGGCATGAAATGACGAAGAGAAACATGCAACTTAAGGATAAACATAATTATTAATCACAGACAATATTAAACTAGAAAAAAATTAACCAAAAGTGATACAATATAGCCATGTGTTGTGGCAGAGAATGGGCGCTGGCTCAGCATAATTGATGCGGCAGGAGGCCACATCGCTGATATTCTGCCAGGACCCTACAAAAAATAATTAAAACACGACCAGTGCAACGCTGTGTGTGTGTGTGTGTGTGTGTGTGAGTGTGTCTGTGTATGATTGTGGGTGTGTGAGTATGTGTGTGTGCATTTTATATTGTGATCAAAATAACAAGAGTGTGCGGTAATGTTTGTGGTCTAAAAAGCCTGTTTTGTTTCCATTCATGAAGGGGGGGGGGGGGGGGGGCGAAGGGGAGAATGCGGAAGTCAGGGATTCTGTTTTTGAGAATTTAAAAGATGTAGGCGATATTTTAACCTAAAATTATTTTTATTTCTTATTTCACGAATTGGTGGTGGTATGTTATTCCAACATTTAGTGGCCTGATACCGAAAACTTCCCCTAAAAGCAGCCGTCCTATGTCGGGGACACTGCAGCACGATAGCGCGTGAACCTCTTACAGGATGTTTACTGTTTGAGAACCAAGTGAGCTTCTTGTATAAATAAGACGGGGTTTTTGTGTGTATCGTATCAAACAGTAAACATGCAAGCATAAGGTCTTGGCGAGCAGACATCCTTAAAATATTTGCATCATTCAGGAAAGGTGTTACGTGACCTCGGGGCGGGATGTTAAAACGAAACCTGGCACACGCATTTTGTACTCTTTGAATGAGACGCTGTGATCGTACGAGAAGGCATGGGCCATATGCATTAAGACAGTAATTTAATTTAGACAAAATAAGAGACTCGCAGAGTCTCACTCGAATATCTACACTAAGAAAATTCCGAATATTGTATAAAACCTTCAAACGATAGAAACAATTACGAACCGTTTCTGCCACGTGATTTTCGAATCGCAGATTGGTGTCCAGCAGCAGGCCAAGATTACGTGCTTCATCGACCCTATCCACTTTGATATCCTGCATGACTATGTTTGGACACTTTGCAATTATATTATTGGTCTGTTTTAAGGACCCAAGGACGATGAGTTTGGACTTCTTAGGATTAAGAACCAGACAGTTTGAAGCAGACCATTCGGATATACGTTTTAGGTCCTCATTTAACATCTCAACTGCTGAAACTGTATCTCCTGGATGAAAAGAAATATATACCTGTAAGTCATCGGCGTATAACTGGTATTTACAGAATTTTATGGAGTTAATAATGTCAGCACTGTACAAGATAAACAAAAGAGGGCCCAAGATTGAACCTTGGGGTACCCCTCTATTAACCTCAGCTGGATCAGACATGAGGTCAGAGCCATCATTTTGAGATAATTTGACGATTTGTTTGCGATGATGAAAATAACTATGAAACCAGCTTATTGATCTCTCGTCAAAGCCGTAGTAATGTAGTTTAGCCAGTAGCAAAGGAACGTTGATACAGTCAAACGCCCTTGAGTAATCGAGAAGTACCATGATCGTGCCGCGCCCGGCATCCTGCGCAGCCAATACCTCATCGATAACGTCAAGAAGGGCAGTGGTGGTACCTCGTTTCTTCCTGAAGCCGGATTGCATTTCTGGTAATATATTATTGCGTTCCAGATACTTAGAGACCTGTTCGTAAATCACCTTCTCCATTATTTTAGATAGGTACGGCAATATACTTATTGGACGTAAATCACTCAAGTCTTTTGGTTCACTTATTTTTGGGATAGGGCGAACAATAGCTGTCTTCCACGCAGAGGGTACTTCTGACGTCTGAATAGATGTATTAACCAAATGTGTAATTGTTGCCAAGGTATGGGGAAGTGTCATCAAAATCATATCGAACGTTATCTGGTCATAACCCATAGCGTTGGACTTGGTGCTAAGTAACAATCTGGCTACGACGTTCTCGTCCACAGTCTCGATGCTAAATCTTGAGACTCCATATAAATGACATTCAAAGAACATTAAAGTTGCTGGATTTACGAGATTGTTACCTGGAACATTTAGGAAGCTTTTGTTCATAGATGTGGGATCCTTAAAAGATTGTGGCAACTCAGATTTGTTTTTAAAGTCAGGGATTACGTTTCGTTTTAAATTCTTCCAAAGGGTTTTAGGGTTTTTTAAGTTTAGGTTTATATGTTCTTGAAAAAAAGCTTTTTGCTCAAAATATAGGCTGGTATTTACCAAGTGTTTTAATGTTTTATAATTATTTTTGTCAGTGTTAGATTTGCTTTGGATATATTTTTTGTGAGCGTTATTTCGAAGCATCATCATACAACGAACATTGTCAGTAAGCCAAGGCTTAGAATTTTCTTTTATGACTTTACGTTTGACGGGCGCATATACATCAAATATATCCAAAATAAAAGTATTGAAAAGAGTTAACTTCTCTTCGATAGTCTTTAAGTGGTAAATAGAACTCCAATCTAATTGGTTTAAATAATTATTAAATGAAGACAAATCAATATTCTTTAACGCCCTACACATTGATATTTTTGGCGGAAATTTGGGTATCTTCACTCCCAATGTAATAAAAACCAACGCGTACAAAGTACGAGGTACAAAGTTAGTTACATTTACCTACAAGTGCAATTGCAATGGAATAAGGTGCGAAAGTGTAAACATATCTTTGACGTCAACTGTACATGCTCCGAACAATTTGGGAGTTCTTTTTCTGTTCCTAGTACAAATTTTTCTGTGTTGAATGCACATCAATTAATACTAAGTGAATAGTCAGTTTAACCGTTTTAGGGGTATAATAATTTCAAACATATCTCATTTCTAGGCAGGTGGACCAAAAAAGTGTCAGACTAGTGGCCACTTCGTGGTAAAAGAAGCATGGAATGTCCATCGGCTCGATGGGTCGATGATATTAGGAAGATCGCGGGTCACTCATGGATAAGACTGCTCAAGACCAGTAGCTCTAGTATAAGTTTTTTCGAAACATTAACTAATTCGAACGGGTTTGCGTTTTGTCTTAAAATGTATGAAAACGCTCTCACCGAGTTTGAAATACGCGCGTTCATCGGTTAGCAACAAATGTTATACTCGCAGTTTTAGTTTCCACTAGTGACCACCATAGGCGCTGTTCACGTTTTCATACGACTTTCATACATTTTGAGACAAAACGCAAACGCGTTCGAATTCGTTAATGTTTCGAAAAAACTTATACTAGAGCTACGGGACGAGTAGTGGCGTACTCGCGAGGCCTCGCGAGACAGGCCTATGCTCATCAGTGGGTGATTACAGGCTGAAAATGATGATGATGGCATCTCATTTCAGTTTCACATTTTTCTTCCATGCTGTGTATTTCATTTAGATTAAATATTTCGAAAAATTATTCACAATTGTGTTTATTAAACGACGTTTTAACTAGAGGCCTGTTAAGTTTCAGTAAACAGAAAAAAATATTATTGTCGAAATACACATGGGGAAAACACTTAAGTTCGGTCCGGAATCAACTATTCATTGATCGTTTATTGAAGCTTGGCGGACCGCGATGTTTCGCCACAGCCCACTGGGTATTTATTCTGTCAACAGACATTGTACGTACGTCACAGAATATCGGGATATTTTCATTAATGATGGAGTCGATTTCTGAGTATAGCTTTTATTGCCGACTATACTTTGCTATGGGTAGAAATCTATTGGTCGATACTATAGAACGAGGCTTTATTTTGTAGCTTAGATACATGCTTGATGCTGAGATTGCTGAGTAGTTCGTTACGTATGTAATATTTTATTATTATAGGTATTAGGTTACTAGCCTAGCTGTCAGGCACGTGGAGGTCATGAATTCGAACCTCGACTTGTGCCACTGGATTTATAAAAAAAGTTATGTACGGAATAACAGTAGCTTTTCGCTGAAGGAAAACATCGTGAAGAAACCGTTCTAATCCCAATACGGTCCAGTTTTTCCTTTGGTTGGAAGGTCAAACGTCGCTCTCATAAAAATAGTGCCCACGATAAATCTTTGGATGACGTGTCACAGCGGACCCCGTGGGCTCTTTTGAAATACAACTGAGAAAACGTTATATCGGATCGCAGTCGTTTTAAGTGAAAGTAGTGCCTATATACTCACGTAATTTCTTCGGATTAAATGCCAAAAATAACCACGGTCTCCTTGAGGAATTAAATATAATTTATGTCTTGGGCGTAAACAATTGAATCCCTCGCTACACTCAGGATTCTTTCGTAGAACCCCTCGCTTTACTCGGGTTTCAATATACCGCCCTCGCCGTAACACCACCCTTGGAACACAATCTACTATTGTTATAATTTGTCATTCCGAAAATAGGAAGGAAGCTACAGAACTTCAAAATTCTCTAAACAAGTTATGTTTAAGTTTACCTGCGAAGTCTGTAAGTTGCGGCGCGCCGCTCGCCATTGCCATCGAACTTCGTTGATTTAGGAACGCAAATTCACAACGCCACTATTATGCTCAAAACTTCAAATACAGAAGTTTACTCTGTTTACGAGCTTATAAGTACCTAGATCTAGATTCCGAAACCTAACTTGTGCTAAAGATTAAAAGTTATGCGATATTAGCTTACCAAATGTCGAGATTATCTTGTGATCTTGGAGGCTGAAACTTCTCAATTCTTATTGATCCTAGAATTTATACGACTTATTTCTAACAGTTTTTAGTTGTAAAGTATTTAGAACTTTCCAGGTAACTACTGAAACTCTCTTTTTACTCGCTCGGATCTCGACGGATCTCGTAATCTGTCATTACGCGCGGCTATTCGCGCGCGGCAGCGAACGAGGGGTCATAAAGACGCTGAACATTCTCGAGGGTTGCCCTTACTCAAATTCGCACTAAACATCGACTTGGAAATTACGAGCTCCCGTCTTATTTATACGCTCGTATTATTTTCGGCTGTTATTCTTGTTGCGTCTTTAAACGTGTTTTGTCTGTTTACGGACGTGTACTATCTCTTGAATAATATTAACTACAGAAACTTAACTGCAATTTGTCCTACAGATATAAAGTCTGTTGTATCTTCTGCGACTTTTGAAGATGTCGTTTATGAGTTGTAAATCATCATAACATCAACATATTTTACGTTCAAATAATACGAGCGACAAAATCGTAACTTACCGGACAAAAGCCAACCTTTCCGCGTACTTCCCTCATAAAACTAACCTTCGCACATAACTCGATCATAACTCACACGGGCGTCATTTACCCCGCTATCTTAGTAGCCCCGCAGATCTTTACGATCGCCTTCTGAGCCCGATCGCGATAGGCAGAAGCCAGGATAGGCTGAAGGGGTCTCTTTAATGAGGGATCTGATGCTGAGAAGATTTTCCTGGAGATGCCACTTTAGAGCGCGTAAAACTGTATATATACGTACATGTGCGCATATACATGTTTTGGTATGGGGTTAGGAAGGGTACGTAATTGTGGATTAAGGCGAGGTGTGCGTGGAAAATCTAAAGCAAAACAAAAGGATTAGGTAGCGGACCCCAGGCATCCTTCAGGATGCAACTGTACTGGGATAACGCTAGGAGGATGACATTTAGAGATTCACGTTCGACAAGTAAAATATTCAAAGATGTACCTATTCAAATACCACTCTGTATGCCATACATAAGTAACAAGATCTGCTCTGTTTCGTAAACATCATTATTGTGTAACTCCGCGTAAATCATTGTCTAAACTTAGGCAATCCTTCCCAATTTATCCCGCACAGATTCCGCATCTGGCCCCCTATCAGCGATCGCTTAATGAAACTTAAGAGAATACCCCGGATCGAGAATCCAATATGGCCGCCGGATTTATTTGCCACCCGATACCATCGCGATACCGCCGCTTGCGACGACATACGTAATTTAAGTTCCCGAATAAGGATTTATTCCAGTATCAAAAAGAAATTATAAGAAATCCTGCACGGTAGAATTGTGGTCAGATTCCTCTAATAGAGGTTTGGATTCAAGATCTCCAGAGAAATATAACCGCGGATTGCGCTGATCCTTTAATGTTCTTTCCCTTCGTACTTTACCTAAAATATATACTGAAATCCGACGGTTTTAATAAGGCATTAAACTGTAATGTTTTCGCGAAAAATATGAGTTAGGTTTCGAGGAATAACCTCACAAAATGGAGTAAATTGAGTAGTAATGTAAACACATTTGCGAGGGTATAGAAAAATGTTTCCACTGAGCGGGAAAGTAATATATGACAAACGTTAATAATCTTATCTCTCACACTCGTTTGGTTGTTCAATGCCCTAGATCTGAAAAATCTCTGACATTATGAATAACATTAGATATACGTAACAAAATAGGTGTTAAAATCTAGACATTTTTGTGAAATAAGGCTTTAATATTAATGAGGTTTCTGAAGGTTTGATGGGCACTTCATAAATATGCTAATATGAGTTTCAGAATAGAATAAAGATAAAAAAAATATTTATTTATTTTTTCAAATTGCGGTGTTATGTAGGGTTTTAATTTTAACTTTAATGTATTTGCATGTTTACGCTGATAAGTAAATATCTACGTGTAGTCACCATCATTCAAATACATTCAATATTTATACTTAATCAAAACTTGTAAATATGTACATATTATAATTTTTTTATCATTTAATTCCCGCAATAAGTTCTATTCCAGTTCAAATTTTATATCATTCAAAAAGACTGGATCATCCTGAAGGTCCTGGTTGATGTCTCGCCGCAACGTCAATTTTAATTCCTTTGTAGTGAGATTTCCAACAGAACATCTAGCGACCTTCACCAAGGTCGTCATCTTGAGTTATTATTAACACACTCGTTAATATAATGTATGTTGGTTGCAATCTGGCCCGCCATTCGTCTCGGCAGGACGTTGACGAATCACCGCTGCCTAATGAAACGACCTATGGAGCCTGATTGGTGACAGCACTACTTTGCGGGATTATGGGACATTGGGACACCCTAGTCTGAAAAAAAAAACAACTTAAGACACACGCATTTTGCCAATGAAACGTGGTGAGTCATAGCACGGAATATTATCGGTTAAATTGTTTTAAAGGTGTCATTGCATAGTGGCGAACTATTTTTAATTTTCAGTTGCAACTTCCCAAACAATAAAACAGTTATCTTTTCTGGTCATAAAAAATACATTAGGGTAGGTTACATTTGTTTTATTAATAATCAAAAGACTTTGGTTTCAGAAAAAAGGGATATGGGAAATGAACTATTTGCGAAATAAAATCTCATGGTTAAGCTAAGTAACGTGGCCGTGACTATGACATTTTTTAATAGTAGCACTCTTTTAATAATTACGTATACACTTAGCAGCAATTAAAACAAGTCAGTTTTCAGGAAAATTTGGTACACAATGTACCCATTGCTTGCTTCTGGCCATAGAACTAAAAAATATCATGATATCCTCTTCCTTAAAAACCTCCGCTATTCGAACTCTCGAAAATAAACCAAACAGACACACGAGCAGTTGACCGTGACAGTAATAAAATGGCGGAGCTGGCTTCCGAATGTCGACGTCTACAGTTGCGACTTTTTACTTACTTCAAAACAGAATGCAGAATTCCGTTTCACGTCATATTTTATGGTCTCTAGATGCTTCACGTTTGGAAAAAGTCAGGATACCTGTAATGTAAAGAAAAAAGGCTACATCTTACAGTGAAAGTTGCCTTTGTTTATATTGAAATTAGTTTTATTAGCATCAAACTTCGGGAAAACGTCAGGCAACTAACCGAGACTTTAATACATCTAGAAGATTAATGACGCGGTTGAACTTCAGACATAAAACTAAGACAAGTTCCATCCGCAATTTTACATAAACGCTCTCAGTGCCATTAAATTTTCAATCCCGACTCTAGAACGAATTCGGTCGCTGTCGCCGCATCATAAATCTAAACTTTACAAGCTCAGTACTAAAGTAAACGACTCGGGAAATCCGCCTCGCAATTAAATAGAGAAATCGTCTTACGTAAAGTGCATTTTTCAGTGCTACGGTTGTTCGAGGCTGACGCGGCTCCATCGCTCATGTGTGGCTTAGCTCGCAGTTTCGCGAACACAAGCCAATATTAACCCGCTCCAGCCTATGACCTCCTGGTACTTTTAACGAGTTTCTTTGGTTTCTCAAGCGCGCATCTTCAGAATTATTTATGAAAATACGTTACGGTTGATTTATGAAAAGCTTAGATGAAAAGCAATTGTAAAGAAATTAGGGTTTAGCCTCAAGTTGTTACTTTGTCTTAAATAATGAGAAAAGCTAACACAAAGAGAGGATGGGAGAAGATCGGCAAGTGAAGAGAGCATACTTGGCCGACCGACCGGACGACGTCCCGTGGGTCGCCCCAACTACCGCTGGAGGGATGTGGTGGAACGGACCTGCGTGAGCTCGGAGCTGGCGCAAGCTGGCGAGAAATTGTGCAGGACCGAGAAAAGTGTAGAGGCCAAGACTCATTTTGGGTCGTTGTGCCAGCCCAGTTAGTTAACACAAAGGCCTAAATTTAATATTTTTATCAAAGGTGAACCTAATTTCAGTGCACGCGTGCTTTTTAGATAAAACATATGCTTAATATTTAAAATACACTCCATGGATCGTGAATCAGTAGATCTTAATCTTAGATCTTAGATCTTAATATTCGCAGTAAGTTCTATAGAAGATTCTGTACTTACAAGGTCTCCTGTACAAGAACTATGATGAATGATTCTCAGAAGCGACGACGTCGGGAAACATTAAGCGTTAGGCTTAGTTCGGGAGCGTATATACCCGGCGCTATTTAACCAGCACTGAAAGGCAATTTTCTATCCTATTTCTGTCGGAAGTTGGAATTATCTGCGATCAATCGGACAAAAGAGTCGAATGAACAAACTTATTTCTCGAAAGGCCGACAATTTATCACTGGCATCATTTGTTTCGGCAGACGTCAGCTAGTATTGTTTACCGTGCGAGAATGCTCAGATAGATTTGATTAAAGCGCGGAGACAAAAGAAACGTGCGTCTGTTCAGTTCTCAGGGAGCTAGGGGGTGGGAGGGGGTAATGGCTGTCGAGAGGCAAGGGTCGTGAGTGACACTTCAAGTTGTAATCATCCTTGCTCCAATGGCTTTCACTCGCGGCTCCGTATTTTTGTGAGCCTCATTAAAACTAGCGACCCCACCGCACGCGGTAGTGATGCCATCTGTGGGGAATGAATTGCGAATTCACATGTTCTGTGACTCGAATCTCTATCTTTCTATAGAAATAATTATGCTGTCTGTACCTGTCTGTATTATTGCATTCATTTCCTGCATGTAATGAGCAATTTGTTATCATGAACATACGTTTGTTTGAATGTAAAAAGATTTTTAAAATTAAGTGACAACATTTTTTCGTAATGTGAATTTCTATGTATGTCTATGCGGATTCAGCGGTAGCATCAAGATATGAGTCGTCATAGTTTTATCATTTTTGGTTTGAAAGGATTATTGCTTTTTTACGATTTATTTTTTTTCATTGTGGTTTAAAAGCAATCATTATTAATATTACTCCAAGACAGTAATAAAATACAGAAGAACTGCCTGCGCCAAAAAAAAAAATTCAACTGTAACCACGTGGGAATAATTACCAGGCAAGGTTAATAATCAACCGTTTAATTTTTTGCTCCTCTTACAGGCCACACCCTGTATACGTCAGATGTGAGCGCAAATACGCATATGACATGTGTATACGAATATTTAATAAACTCCCAGCGTCGCTCAAAACACTGACAAACTCTGAACTTAAATATAAGCTGAAAAATATATTATGCGAGGCTACTTTTTACAGTATTCAGGAATTTTTTAGTCATAAGTTTTAAATAAATTGTAATTCTATATATTATTAATTAAGCTTGACATTCCCTTAGTAATAAATTTGAGGTATTATTATTATTACAACTCGATTGGCATTCACTTATTGATATTAGGAGTATATTTATCGTTAAAATTATATCTGAACTGACTAATATTAATTTTGGACTTGACAATGATGCTAACCTAGTTATAATAGCAAATCGACATTCTGTTAAACTGATCCTGTATTATTCAAAGTTAAAAGCATGCTATAATTAATCATGTCTACATTTAATTATAAGATAAATTGAAATTATGTTTGAATAATTAGTATGTCATGTTCGAATAATTATGGTTAACTTCAAATTTAAACCTAAATCAATTTTCACATGCCTTACGGCTGAACATATCAAGGGTCAAATTTATGTATAAGGACTAATGTATATACCATATGTTCTGTGAATAAACTTTCATTCATTCATTCATTCAATACTTTTCTTACTCTAATTAATCGCGGCTCTAAACTTAACAATTTATTAAGGTAATTAAAAAGCCCTATCAAATGAAATGAATTGGCATAAAATATTACTTACACTAATTACAGTAGGCAATTAAATGAAGTGACACCCAACTTAATTTGGATAAATACGTGGTGGGTGTTAAATATACCAGTGGGTTAATCAGTAATTTATTATACTTAAGTACCCAAACATTACTAAAATATTATTTAAACGTAGAGTAAATTAACTTTGTGGAATACTTGCTTGCTCTTATTATTACAAGATAATTTAAATAACCAGCACCCACTACGTTGACAAATCCAATGCCCGCAACATCCAACAAATAACAGGTAACAACTCAAACTCAAACTCAAATTATTTATTTGTATGACACAGGTTAAGTACAGATAGGTGTTACAGTTAGGTAAGTATGTATCACTATGCCTGACCAGAAGGTATACAAATGTCATGTAGAATTTTACATGCAACATGCTTATTGCTTACTCAGTCTAGGTACCTACTACATTATAATGTTGACTTAAATGTTAACAGTAATATGAGTAAACCTAGAAACGGTCCCTTCTAAATTCATCGATGTAATAATACGCCTTGTTTGCAAGAAAATCAAACAACTGTTTCTTAAAGAAACCATAATCTAGAATGTTCAATATATTTGCGGGTAATTTATTCAAAATCTTTGATGCCATTCCGAATACACTTTTCGACAGTAACGCTGTTTTAGATTGAATGGGATTAATTTTACCCTGTTGGCGAGAGCTTTTAAAAGTGGGGAATTCATTAATATTGTATTTGACATAACACGAAATTTCGTAGATATATAAGCACGGCAAAGTTAAAATACTTAATCTAATAACTGGGGACAAATGTGTCCAACATTGGGATTGGGACGTTTTCCCAGTTTCGTTTTGTAGGAACCTAACTTGCGTGGTATGGTCAGCCCTCGTTTTACCCGGTGCTTAAGTCTTTCAAGAGCTTCGTGAACTGCTCATGATTTGAACAAGTCAGAAAACTATTGAAGAGTACTCATTGTTTCAAATTGTGCTTGACATGAAATTGCATTGGCGATTCCGTATAGCCCCCAAGCGTCAGCGAGGTAGGCTGTCTATAGGCAGGTCGCAACATCAGTTTCTGGTGTAGATGCAAGCTTTTAGTCAGTGAAAATGCATCATACTTACACTTTTACATTCGGGATAATGTGCGCCAAATAAATTTAATAAAAGTGACACAGGGCCCACTGCGAATCGAGAGAGAGACACGATATAAGGGTCACTATTTGGGCGTTTGTTCCAAATGACTTTCGTGGTCACTATTTTGTCGAATTCGGACAAAGATTTTAAGGCGCTACACTGAGAAATTTGGAGACTTTGAAACGCTGTCCTGCCCAGACTATAGCAAACAGTAGGGGCTGATTTTCAGATATATGATTCTTGACTATATGATTGTGGTACTGACAATAGCGAAACAGGATTGCTTAAAATTTTCTCGATAGAAAATAAATCCAAAGTCGAGTCTATATTTTCCTTTTTTTCCTCAGTCTACTAAAACAACGCATTATTAAAAGACACGATTAAGTTAATATGATGGTATTTTACCTCACTGACAAGAGGAAATTTAATAAACATGCACACAGTCAGATATTTAACGAGATTTGTCTAAAAAGCCATTCTCGGAGAGGGTTGCATCCCGTTTTGTCGTGAGCGAAAAACAAAGGGTGTCTCTTTCAATCGATATATCGCCTTAATGCCGTTTTCGGTTATTTGGTAGAAGTACGGGACATCTACCAGCTAAGAAATGCCACCAAAATCTACAGCCAAAATCTTGTCCACGAATGTGAGGCGTAGGCGACCCGTAACATTGTTTTCGGTTAGCGTTAGGCCCTCAATACTGAAAAGTACGTTTTGAACCTTTAGTACAGTCGGGTTCACTAATATGTACGCAATTTTATACCTTATTTCAGGGGATTAGTGCCAAAGTTAGCCAGGGAATTAATGAACTCGACTGTACAATAAAATGTAGTAGTATAATTAAGCCGGTGTATTATTGTCAGCACTGAATTATTTATGAATCCAGTGCGTTTAATTACCGACCATTAATCGTAGGTAGGTTCGGAATTAAATAATTCTGGATATTAATAATGCCGTATTTGTATGGAGTCAATTAGGCGAGCCATATTGTTGGTTAAACTGCCGTTAAATATGGTGTTTGCTTATTGGTGTGTTCGGTAATTTTATATTAGTTTAATAATTTGGCGTCCAGCCATTAACACAATCGTAAACATAGGCGAATATATGTACATATAAATTTATTCCATTTTTTTTATACGAAATATTGCTTTAATTCTGTTACCCAAAAAAATTCTGGAAAAGATCACTCTTTAGCCTTAAGACCGCCTTTTGAGAACCATAGTTTTGTTTCAGTAGTACTGTATCGTATTCTAACATTTCAGAAGCATAACTGCGATGTTTCCTGCTTCTTTTTGTTGTCGATACAACCGTCTCTCTCTAATGCCTATAATGAAATAACTCACAAGCCTTCAACTTTGAGCTCTTCTAAATATTGAGTTAAACTTGAACAAAGAGTCATAAACTAAATGTATATATTTTTCATTTTGTTTGCTGTTTAAATATGTACGTGTCTATTTTAAGCAAAAGTTTAATAAATATCGAAATGTCTGTTACTCACGAAAGTTTTTTTAAAACAGATTTACAAAATTCACATAAGTACTATCGAACCAACTGAATCGTGACCCACCGTGGAACCTTGTCATAGAAAATCTCATAGTAACGTCGTACTGCCTGACAAGGAAAATCATTATGAGACTTTCTGTGACAAGGTTCCACGGTGGGTCACGATTCAGTTGGTTCGATAGTACGTCTACAACATTTTAGACGCTTCAAAAACACGCCAAGTCCAACAACAGAAACGGAATAGCGTTCCGTATAAATGAACCTCTCAGAAAATATCGAATACAAACGTTACATTTCACAATTCAAAAAGAGCCGTTGCACCGACGTAACAATCGTATGTATTCGTACATCGCAAACACTGATTTAAAGCGAGAATAGAAAACGTTTCGCGACAAAGGACGCTAGGTAACGACTTCCTCAACAATCTCAACATTCGACCGTGTCGATAACTGGCGATCAAAGTGTCCGATTTTTGGAAAAGTGCTTGAGGATAATTTTGAAGTTACCATTTGTTGAGATGAGAGAAATAATGAACGAAAACAGTGGGGACAAGGACGTTTGACGTGCCAGAGGAACACAGATTTGTTTGACGTGCAGTTGAATATATTTAATGTAATAATATCTTGGCGACCGAGCTTTGCTCGGTGTTTTCCCGGGCATGAGACCTCGCTAGATCGATTGCTCGTCCCCAAAAACCCTCACATATCAAATTTCATCAAAATCGTAAGAACCATTTCCGAGATCCCTGAAATAAATATATATACAAGAATTGCTCGTTTAAAGACATATAATATCTGGGCGACCGAGCTTCGCTCGGCGTTTTCTCGGGCATGAGACCTAGCTAGATCGATTGCTCGTCCCCGAAAACCCCCACATACCAAATTTCATCAAAATCGTTAGAGCCGTTTCCGAGATCCTCGAAATAAATAAATAAAAAAAAAAATATACAAGAATTGCTCGTTTAAAGATATAAGATAAGATAACTAATAAAGACCGTAAGTTATGACCGTAACTATCTCTTTGCGTCATTATAATACAAACGTATGCGTGTTAAATAATAAGTATAAGACATAAAAGTTGAGGAGAAAAGATGTATATTGTTTGATATATCTAACGGCGTGAAAGTTGAAATCTGAAATCTAAACATTGCAGATTTATTATTTAACCACTGACCTAAATCGACGTGTAATCAAACCTTCTCAAAGCACTAGATTTATATCTACTCTTGTTTGCGAATCATCCGTGTATTTTCCGTGAAAAATTACCCGGTGAATGGTAGCCCAGTTGCATTTAACATTATTCAAGTTGGCCGCGATGTGTCTGGGTAATCTGTACGAAAAGCGGCTTAATGATGGATACTACAAGATCGAAAATCCAATAACATTAAAATATCGGCCGCACGAAAGATCTCAACTATACAGTCGGGAGTCACGGCACGACCTGGCGATTTCGTGCAATTTGCTAAACTTGGCGTTCGCTACCCGCTCGCTAATAAACAACTTGGCCGGTGCTCTGCCGGGCACCGCACACTTAACACATTTCTCTAAGAACATGATGTTGATTTTAAGATGCTTCGAAAAAAGAACTAAACGGCCTTTATAAAATCGTGTTATACATTTACCATTAAATTAAATTAACGATTATTTCAGGCTTATGGCCCATAAAAAGTTAGTTACAGTAAAACTTATAAACTATGTTAGTGACAATTACACTACTAACTACATGACTACTGCGCCTACTGCTACTATTACTATGTTGGTGACATTAACTAAATTGCTAAAACATAACTTCATAAATGTCTGCCACTGCCAGTTTAACATTACAAAGGGCAGAATTACCTTTGATTTAACTCCAGTATCATTATTTTATTATGATTAGAACCACTCCCCGACTAATGAACCACAACATATTAGGGGCAGTAGGCGAGCCGCCAATTTGCAGTAAATAAGAATATCGGCGGCATCGTTAGTTGCCCTCGTGAACGGGGTAATGAGTGCGTGCCTACTTACTTACATAGCTTAACTTATCTACATAGCTTTTACTGTGAGCTTCTCTATTTGATAAAACTAGGTACGGAATCCTTATCGTTATTATATAATAAACGTTTTGCTACTTTTAGAAAAATACTTAGGTTCTGAATTGGCAGTTATTTTAATGAAAGGTAACAGTCCCTGTGATCGACACTGACCCAATACATGGCACTCTCAATCTTATGTCATGACGACAGAGGTGATTAAGAGGGCGCCGAGCATATTTAGCAAAAACAGCCTTCACCTCTCAATCTGTGGAGGTCACGATTCTCTACAAAAATATATAAAATATATGTAATTATTATCACAAAGAGTGTGTTTACAAGTTATCACTATTAGTAATCTATAATAAATTACACTTTAATAAATACAATACCGTAAAGTTGCACTAAAAATGAGAAGAACGCGTGTCGGCGTTTAGGCAAAATTGAATTGAAAAATCTATTATTTCGTTTCAAAATCACACTCAAACAAATCTCAAAAGTATTCACTATAAGTTATCACACTTTTCACATTTTTCCTCGCAAAGACCAATGAGAATTTCAAACGTAAATCTAAACTTTAGTGACTTTTCCATACATTTTCCCTGCCACCATACTTTCGAAAAATCGACAGATGGGCATTGGCCCTCGGTGAGAGCAGACGCATGCTCCTTTTTTCGCTTTGACAGCTCTGTTTTTGACATTTTGCCCGTATACGAATACAATATGTATACCACACACAAAGATTGTATTAATTGAAGTAGGGTAAATAAATATTGACGTGTGGCGTTTTAAGAACCTTTTAACATGGAATTTTTGGTATTAGCCTTTTATTTTTTAGAGAACATACAGTGTTTGGTCCCGAAAGTTTACTTATGCGTTCAAATTATAATGTTTTCCTTCCCGAAAACGCATTCTTGACGCTAAAAGGTTGCCGATGCGTTTCATTACAATGGAAATTAATTTCAATGAATGGTCACCCTGACGGAACATCTTTATAACGTAATGACATTTGTCACTTACTTCAAATGAAAATTTGTGTACATTTTTCTTTCTTTATATTTCGATAATTTTACGTATCTAATGTTGATATCGAACACCAAATACGCATACACACACGCCTCTCGACAGTTTGCCAACAACGCATACTTATCTACTGGCATTTTTTGGACATATGGCGCGTCGTCCCTATTAGCCTCGAGTACATCATGATGACGAGAAAGATGGAGGATAGACGAGCTCGGGCCAGCCAGGTGGATTGAAAAAATCTCCAAATTCGCCGGACGCCGAGAACACCAGGCGCTGCATGCAGCGCATCATCGGAACCACTGGCGAGCCATCTGCACTCCCCGCCAGAGACATAGCGGTCACGATCCTCAGCATTGAAGAACCCACTGATTGGATTGGAATACTTATTGAAATTTGTGTGGATATTCACGCTTTCTCGTCAAATAGGAATACATTTAATGGCTAAATATATTTCCGATGTCGTGATATAACTTCAGGAATCGTGGATTATCAATCTGCAGTGTCACACAACAAAGAAAGTAATAAGCAGCAGAAGATTGTATTGTCGAAGCCGCATGGTCATACTAATTATAGAATGAAAATATAAATGTGTGTTTTTTTATCTTAGTTATATTATATCCCTAACGACGACGTATAATCTTAGTCTTATACAAAATATATGTATGTAGTCCTACTTATTTCTGCAGGTCTGTAAGTACGGTTTCTAATTTCTATTTGATTGTTTTTTATGGTTTGAAATTATTTGGTTCACTGCTTTGATTTTGGATATACGGATATACGTACTTTATTATATACATTGTAGTCTTTGGATATACGTAAGTACGTCACACCGGGTAGAGTCAGTCCGACCCAGGTCGGGCCTAGTAGAGTTTAGTGAACCAGCGACAAAACTCCCAGTAAGTAGCTCGATTCCACTCACAACTCAGATTCGGTAGAAGCCGCGTAACCAATCTCACTGGAGCGCCAACTCTTAGAGTATCCCAGTGTTTAAACCTCCCGCGTGGTCGTGTCGGAGGTTTCCCCTCGATTTTCCCCAGGCCACTTTCCAACCGCGCACTCCTATCGATTTATTGGGCCCGACCTATAAGGCCACAATCAGGTTGAAAAAACAAAAAAAGTACGTCGCAATAATTGTTTGGACGTTACGTAAACGTAGTAAATAATAGTAAGATTGCAATTTCAAATGCGTATATTATAAGTATTATAACTGTTATATTACAGCATGTATGCAGCATGTACATGGATTTAGCTATACGCAACCATTGTCCAAGTAGTGTTAAAAGCTCAGTAAAATTTACTCCACTTATTATTCTATTCAATTATCGTTCTTATAAGAAGGAACATGAGAGCTAATTTGTCATAAAATAACTATGGACTCGTACATTCAACCATGCACACGATAGCGCGTCCGGCCGGCCAAGTTCCAATTACAGATAGTGACAATGATTTACTAAATCCTACTTGATCATATTTGTCCTACTTATTTCATTATAATTAGGTTTTAAGAATACTTAACAAACTTATTTCAAAATACTGCCATTAATTTTCATTAAGTTTCATTACATAATATATATCGAAATAAAACAACCGCATCTTCGCTTAAAACTCGCATTACCTATAAAAGCCGCTTTAGCTTAGTTGGTAGTGACCCTGCCTACGAAGCTGGAGATCCCGGGTTCGAATTCGTTCTTGGGTCTTGGATGTTTTCTATGTATTTAAGTATCTATTTAAATCTGTATGTATAAAGTATGTATATTGTCGCTTAGTACCCATAGTAGTACAAGCTTTGCTTAGTTTGGGACTAGGTTGATTTGTGTAAGATTGTCCACAAATATTTATTTATTTATATTTATATATATATATATATATATTAATTCCGGCGCAAACCAAAACCATACAAAAAATAGCCACATAATGCAATAATTTTTCTCACTTTTAATCTATTTGTCTATGAATAATTAGGAGCGTTTTACTAAAATCAAATCCCAATTTTCAGAAGTAAGGTTTTGGTGACAGATCAGAACTTGACTTTTATTTTTACATTTTTGTCATGCCTTAATAAATCATCAAATATTGTAAATCAAAACTTTGTATTCCTTACAGAAATTGACAGAGCATTGTCATTGTACAGTGACAAGTTATGACAATTTCGAATTCTCTAAGGAGTTTTTAACTCTGATTAACTGGTGGCAATACACAACCGAAAATACCTATTAAAAAAAATGTAAGTCAATGACCCGGGCCAACAAAATGAAGTAGTGTGTGTGAAATATGTATGTGTGAGTTACTGGGGAAAATAATTTTAAAAAATAGAAATTTGACAGGCGCTGATAATTTACCCTGCACGACGCAGTCTTAATAGATGTTATCTATTGGGCAATAAGTTGTCGATCACTGAGACGTTTACTTTATATGTTTCTAACATTGTCTAATGCTGATACTACAAATACATTTCATGGAACGGAACGATATGTTTTTGACAAAAATATTTGATATACACGGATATAGCTCCAGCTCTTAGACACTTGATGACAGTCGCAGAAGTTGTATCAGGACATGGGTATGCAAATGGATACCGTGAAAATTCATCGATTATCGTTAGTATGTATTTGTTGTTAGTATTGGAAGGCAATGGTCCTTTGAAATCTATGTTCAATCTTTCGAAGGGAGACAGAGCCTTAATCAACGTGCCCTTAGCTTTCGCGAAGCGTGGTTTGATTTCAGCGCATATGCGGCATGAAGCAGTCATTTGTTTGACTTCGTCAATAGAATACGGAAGATTCTTCAGTTTGATCCAGTGGTACATTCTAGTAACTCCAGGATGAGAAAGTGCGTCATGCAGTTCGTACAATTTATTGTTGCTCATGAATGCGCAAACCCTTGATAGGGCGTCAGCAGCGGTATTCTCGATTCCCGGCCTGTAAATAATGTCATATTTGTAACATGAAAGCTCTAGCCTCCATCTTTCTATTTTATCATTTTTAATTTTGCTTGAATGATTTTGGTCGAAGATATAGCTTACGGATTTTTGATCAGTAATAAGAAGAAAATGTCTGTGTACAAGGTAGTGGCGCCATTTACGGATACTCTCGACAATAGCGCAAGCTTCTTTTTCGACGGAAGCGTGTTTCCGTTCACTGTCGGATAAAGTTCTTGAAAAGAAGGCAACGGGGCGACCTTTTTGAGATAAAGTTGCGGCTAAAGCAAAATCAGAAGCGTCGGTCTCTACGGTTAAGGTTTCCTTGTCATCAATAGCCACTAAGGCTGCTTTCTCGATATCTGATTTTAATAGTTGGAAACTGCGCTGGGCGTCTTCGTTTAGAGGAAAGTTATAGTTATTAATTAATGGTTGAATCTTTTCAGAAAAGTTTTGGACCCATTTGGCATAGTGAGCAAATAATCCGAGTGTTCGCTTTAGCTCAACGGCGTTACGCGGTAATGGGAGGCTTATGAGCGGTTCGAGCCGCTCTTTGTCGGGTTCAATCATGTTGTTGTTGACAGTGTATCCAAGAAGACTGATAGCGTTTTTGCTGAAATTACATTTCTGTTCGTTTAACGTGAGTCTATATTTCTTAGCAGCAGTCATGAATTTTGCTAAGTTTTTGTCATGGTCTTCTTTGTTTTTACCACAAACTGTAACGTCATCGAGGTAAGCAAAAGTTCCTTGTAACTGTTCTTTTTCGATAATGTGTTCGAGTGTACGTTGAAAAGCGGCAACTCCGTTAGTGACTCCGAACGGAATTCTCTTAAACTGCCATAATTTGCCGCAGGCTTCAAAAGCTGTATATATTTTTTCTCGTTCCAAGATAGGTACTTGGTGGTAAGCACTCTTCAAGTCAATTTGGCTAAAGTGATTGTATTTAGCCACTTTCGATACTATCGACTCAATATTGGGCAGTGGGTAAGCATCCAGATACGTAAACTTATTAATAGTTCTAGAGTAGTCGACAACCAACCTCTTTCGATGAGATCCCCCACCAGCAACAAGTACCTGAGCGCGCCAAGGAGATACGCTAGGTTCTATAATTCCCTCTTTTAAGAGTTTCGAAATTTCAGTTCGGATAAATTCTTCTTCGTCGTTGTTATGACGTCTGGACTTGACAGCGATAGGCGTAATGTCAGCAGATAAATGCGTAAAGACTGACGCTGGTGGTACGGAGGCTTGCATTACGCATACTTGTAAAGGTTCTCTGGTTCCTCCAAAACGGAATTCAAGCTTTGAGTGATCCTTAAGTATGTCGTGGCCAACGATGATATCTGCGCACAAGTTGTTAATTATTAATAACGGTCGTTGTTTGTATATGTGCTTGTTAATTTCGAGCGTGGCAAAACAGACCCCATCAACACTTGACGTATGGTTAAGTGAAGCAAAGTTTACAGTGTGTTTATAAGGTCGTATTCTTAGTTTTAGCATTTGTGCCACATTTCTATCGATAAAACTGACAGAACTGCCCGTATCGATCAAGGCATCAGCAAGAGTATGGTTGACAGTGATGGCCATCGTAGCCTTCTCTAGGCTTGACGGAGATGCTGCAGAATAAACGGTGCTAACTGTCTCTCGCGAACTTGGAGACGGTAGGAATTCAACAGGAGCAGTGAGATTCGGGATGGCGTTGCTCGTAGAAGGATTGTCACGTGAACGGCATACTGAAGCGAAGTGGCCCTTCTTAGTACAGAGTTGACAGTACGCGTGGAACAAACATAACTTGGCTTTAATCAGCTAAAGAAATTAGGATGAATATTTTACATTGACATTGGCAGACAATCATATAGTTATAATAAGATCATAGACTATTGAATGATATAAAGGAGATTATATATCATCAAGCTTTTAATCAGGCCGTTACCCTAGAAACTGCGGAAAAAGACTCGGCAACGATGAGCATCAACACCCCGCAAGCTTTGAATGCTTTACCTACTCCGGCTCAACAACAAGAAGTGCCATCTATTGCACCGAGCCTTCACAATGCTGCGGTGTCTTCACCACAACAACCAGCGAGGCGATGTTACTTTTGTGGCGGTAAAATTCACCAAAGGATCAAGTGTCCAGCCTTCCACGCGTACTGTCAACTCTGTACTAAGAAGGGCCACTTCGCTTCAGTATGCCGTTCACGTGACAATCCTTCTACGAGCAACGCCATCCCGAATCTCACTGCTCCTGTTGAATTCCTACCGTCTCCAAGTTCGCGAGAGACAGTTAGCACCGTTTATTCTGCAGCATCTCCGTCAAGCCTAGAGAAGGCTACGATGGCCATCACTGTCAACCATACTCTTGCTGATGCCTTGATCGATACGGGCAGTTCTGTCAGTTTTATCGATAGAAATGTGGCACAAATGCTAAAACTAAGAATACGACCTTATAAACACACTGTAAACTTTGCTTCACTTAACCATACGTCAAGTGTTGATGGGGTCTGTTTTGCCACGCTCGAAATTAACAAGCACATATACAAACAACGACCGTTATTAATAATTAACAACTTGTGCGCAGATATCATCGTTGGCCACGACATACTTAAGGATCACTCAAAGCTTGAATTCCGTTTTGGAGGAACCAGAGAACCTTTACAAGTATGCGTAATGCAAGCCTCCGTACCACCAGCGTCAGTCTTTACGCATTTATCTGCTGACATTACGCCTATCGCTGTCAAGTCCAGACGTCATAACAACGACGAAGAAGAATTTATCCGAACTGAAATTTCGAAACTCTTAAAAGAGGGAATTATAGAACCTAGCGTATCTCCTTGGCGCGCTCAGGTACTTGTTGCTGGTGGGGGATCTCATCGAAAGAGGTTGGTTGTCGACTACTCTAGAACTATTAATAAGTTTACGTATCTGGATGCTTACCCACTGCCCAATATTGAGTCGATAGTATCGAAAGTGGCTAAATACAATCACTTTAGCCAAATTGACTTGAAGAGTGCTTACCACCAAGTACCTATCTTGGAACGAGAAAAAATATATACAGCTTTTGAAGCCTGCGGCAAATTATGGCAGTTTAAGAGAATTCCGTTCGGAGTCACTAACGGAGTTGCCGCTTTTCAACGTACACTCGAACACATTATCGAAAAAGAACAGTTACAAGGAACTTTTGCTTACCTCGATGACGTTACAGTTTGTGGTAAAAACAAAGAAGACCATGACAAAAACTTAGCAAAATTCATGACTGCTGCTAAGAAATATAGACTCACGTTAAACGAACAGAAATGTAATTTCAGCAAAAACGCTATCAGTCTTCTTGGATACACTGTCAACAACAACATGATTGAACCCGACAAAGAGCGGCTCGAACCGCTCATAAGCCTCCCATTACCGCGTAACGCCGTTGAGCTAAAGCGAACACTCGGATTATTTGCTCACTATGCCAAATGGGTCCAAAACTTTTCTGAAAAGATTCAACCATTAATTAATAACTATAACTTTCCTCTAAACGAAGACGCCCAGCGCAGTTTCCAACTATTAAAATCAGATATCGAGAAAGCAGCCTTAGTGGCTATTGATGACAAGGAAACCTTAACCGTAGAGACCGACGCTTCTGATTTTGCTTTAGCCGCAACTTTATCTCAAAAAGGTCGCCCCGTTGCCTTCTTTTCAAGAACTTTATCCGACAGTGAACGGAAACACGCTTCCGTCGAAAAAGAAGCTTGCGCTATTGTCGAGAGTATCCGTAAATGGCGCCACTACCTTGTACACAGACATTTTCTTCTTATTACTGATCAAAAATCCGTAAGCTATATCTTCGACCAAAATCATTCAAGCAAAATTAAAAATGATAAAATAGAAAGATGGAGGCTAGAGCTTTCATGTTACAAATATGACATTATTTACAGGCCGGGAATCGAGAATACCGCTGCTGACGCCCTATCAAGGGTTTGCGCATTCATGAGCAACAATAAATTGTACGAACTGCATGACGCACTTTCTCATCCTGGAGTTACTAGAATGTACCACTGGATCAAACTGAAGAATCTTCCGTATTCTATTGACGAAGTCAAACAAATGACTGCTTCATGCCGCATATGCGCTGAAATCAAACCACGCTTCGCGAAAGCTAAGGGCACGTTGATTAAGGCTCTGTCTCCCTTCGAAAGATTGAACATAGATTTCAAAGGACCATTGCCTTCCAATACTAACAACAAATACATACTAACGATAATCGATGAATTTTCACGGTATCCATTTGCATACCCATGTCCTGATACAACTTCTGCGACTGTCATCAAGTGTCTAAGAGAACTCTTTTACGATTATAGTCAACCTTTATATATACACAGTGACCGAGGGTCGTCCTTCATGTCGGAAGAGATACAAACATTCCTCAGAAATTGCAATATCGCCACTTCTCGTACGACTCCGTATAACCCCCAAGGGAATGGTCAGGTGGAGAAACTTAATGGTACTCTTTGGAGGACTATACAGCTGTCATTAAGATCAAAGAACCTGCCCATTGAGAACTGGGAGCAAGTACTAAAACCCGCTCTCCACTGCGTGCGATCACTTCTATGCACATCTATAAACGCTACACCGCATGAGAAGTTATTCAATTTTCCACGAAGAACACCTGTCGGTGAATCACTTCCATCCTGGCTCGTTCCAGGGCCTATACTATTAAAAAAATATGTTCGCTCGAAAACCGATCCTTATGTCGAAGAAGTTGAGCTACTTCAAAGTAATCCAAGTTACTCCTATGTCCGACGCCGTAATGGTCAGGAGTCCACAGTATCCAACAGGCATTTGGCGCCGCTTCCCATGTCGGATGATGACGAAGATTCACTCCCAGACAACGAAAATGGAGACGAATCTGATCAGTCAGAAAATGTAACATCGGAAGAAAGGCCTGTTAATGAAGACATTCGCGAGGAAGACATTTATGAAACTCCGCCGCAAGTCGCTCGTCCTGCGCAGGTTTTTCGAAGATCTACGAGACCTAGAAGATTACCACAACGTTTCAACGACTTCATCCTTGGCGATGAAACCGCAGAGGGGGAGAATGATATATAATCTCCTTTATATCATTCAATAGTCTATGATCTTATTATAACTATATGATTGTCTGCCAATGTCAATGTAAAATATTCATCCTAATTTCTTTAGCTGATTAAAGCCAAGTTATGTTTGGTATTTCGATTATTATTTATCTCATTGTGATGTTTTAAATTTTTTTTCATTAATTGTCGTGCACGTAACTGTAAACAATGTGAATGCCCCAATGCTAGACACCACCGATAATTGACACATTGACACGTTCAATCTTAGGCCACAGCACACACACTACACAGCACGGCCGATTTTTAAAACGGCGACTGGAAAGAAACTGGCTAGAGAGAGCGTTGCTCGTGAGCTCTCAAGTGACTGATTTACCCTATCTTTGCCGTGAATATGCGAGGACACTCCCAACAGGTCAGCATCAATTGTAGTGGATGGCTGCTGGTGGTCGGTCCTTCAAATCCTCACGCTTAGCGCCGGGTTCACTCCGTCTTCGTTCTTCGAAGGCATGCACCTTAACCCTCACTGTATTTTGACAATCTTGAGCCAAGGCAAAGAGACAAGTTTAACGACGACGATGAATTTAAATAAATTCAAAATATACTTTGTAATTTCAAATTTAAAAGCTCCTCAAGAGAAAAAAGCGGCCAATTTCAACCCGCTCCATTCATCTACCAAGTGGTTTATTAAGGGGCCAATAGACGCAGCAATTTGCCGGGCGGCCACAGCCGCGTGTGTTTATTAGAGACAAAGCAACCCTGCCCGATTTGCATAACGGCGGAGTCGTAATTAGAAACCATCTCGGACGTGCCCTTTGTGATGTCTCGGTCACAACGCCTTCTATTTAGTGCTGGGATCTAAATAATCGGAATTTAAAACGTAAATTAACTTTCAGTCAAATATAAATTAAAAACATTGCAGGTACGCTCCACGCGCCTAGACATCACTTTTTTAAAAAAGTACAACGGTCAAATAAACAGCAAGTGAGTCGTATCCAGCCAATCCAAATGTGAAAATAGTTTTTTCTGTCGAAACCGCGACTTTTTGTTAGTGTCTAAAAAGCTTGCGGTTTTCCGTGGAAAAATACACTTGCGGTTCTGTTTCAAACAAAAACGTCAGGAAAGTATTAAGAGTGCTTGAATCGGCCCACTAAACTAGCGCCACTCGTGAATAATTGTCAATATAGATATTAACAAAAGGGGAACGCTACGAGTATGTACTGTATTTTGTATTTTAGTATCTTTTAAATTTTAAATCATCAAAACATCAAACTAGTTTTTACGTTGCTACGTTCATCGAAAATAAAAGGAACCGTTTTGTTCATAGTCGAGCTATCACTGCAATATTTATTACAGTTTATCCAATTTTAAACCAACAATGAGTAGAAGTGGCTTTGAACATTTTATTTAAGACGGCGTAGATGGCATTGCAAAAGTCCCGCTTTAACACGCGTGAGTGTTCAATTAACCATCCCGCTCTCTGCGCAAGCTCATCGCGTGTTTTTCGTATATATTGATGTTTATTCCAAACATATACATTTATAACAATAATCTTTTTTATCAGGTTTAAGAAGTTATCATTTTACAACTAATAAACCAAAAATCATTGTTAAAGATAGGAGGATTTTAAAGATCCAACCAAAAACATCGGAAAAAAAGGGTTTTGTTTTGAAAAATAAAAGTATTGAGAATTTTTTTGCAAATCGTGTTTTCACTTTTAGCAGACTGGAGGAAAATAGTTCAAGATTAATATCCTGAAAGGACAGATATTTAATCACTATAGATGTTGAGATCTAGGTCGATAAACATTGGCAAAATTGCATATGTGGGCTCTTAATGTGCTCCGCATAATCCGTTTGGAAATACATGTGTGTATTACGTATGTACGTATAATTACATTTATACGCAGAAATTTGCTTGGAAATTGTATTCCTCTGCTAAACACGTTCATAATGTGCCTGTCTCCCGCAGGCTCGGTTGTAAAAACTCTGTAATGTACGAACGCTGTAATAATTAGTTTGTTGGATATTTGTTCCGGTTAATTTCAACGGTCAGGTATAAGTGGCGAGCCTATATTTTGTATTGAGTTTGTTTGCGCATTGTACGTGTATTACAATAGTACATTACTTAACAAGGGCGGTAAAACAAAGAATGTCTCAGATCGCAGGTATTTGACGCCCGAGCCGAAGGCAATGGCGATAAATATGCGATCTGAGGCTTTCTTTATTACCGCCCGTGTTAAGTACAAAATTTTATCTCACCCCCTGGCCAGGAAGTGGGATTTCCCGCGCGCGGAGCGTGCGGTAATTGCCGCTTTATGGCCAGGTGTGACATAAAATATATTATGAGATATTCGCAATTTGTTTTTAATTTACGTTACTTCTACCTACTCCTACCGTTATCCCAGTACCTACCTACAGTTGCATCCTGAAGGATGCCTTGGGTCCGCTACCTAATCCCAAGATTTGGCGTAGGCACTAGTTTTTACGGTAGCAACTGCCATCTGACGTTCCAACCCCGAGGGGAAACTAGACCTTATTTGAATTAAGCTTTGTCAAGTGTGTGGGCAACTTGACTGTTCAAGTGACAAGTTCTCAAACCGCCCAAAGACCTTCTTACGTTACATGATACACTTTAATCCCTTATAAATATTGATTAAATTGAACAAATCTTCATTAGCTAACTTGGGTTCTGCTCTTTTTTTACCTACATACTGCCTATATATTTGAACGCTTAGGTTACTTTGTGTCAATAAGACAAAAGACCCTTCAATGTCTTTTGTTCATGCAGTGCCTGCGCCACTAACAAACGCGTCAGAAAGATCAATCTAGTTCTGGAAGCAACATTTTGTATTCCAAACTGATTTTATTGTTCTGATATGTGTGCGAGTGCAAGCGTGTGAAATTCAAATACATAAAAACTAAATCGTAACGCGAATTGTATCTTAAATTGACCACAAAGTCATCACGCTACCAATCACAATCATGTTCGAGACAGTCTTGTAATCTATATCTATACAATTGCACTTGACGTGCAATCATGGCAGCCATCTTTGACGACTTGTCAAACGCACAAGCCCACGGAAATAAACTGTGGAACAAAATATATGAATAGAATAGAAAAATATTTATTGAAATACCAACACACAGCACCACAAGAAAATGAAATAATACAAACAAACAAAAACAAGGTAAAATAATAACATATTTAAAATTATACAATCAGGATAAAAAATAACTTTAGGTGGGAGAATCATGTAGGTACCGTGCATTGCAGGTACTTGTCAACATTTTTAATCGTCGCAACTAGTTAGTGTAACTAGTTTAGTGTTCATAAATATCTCAATACGAGCTGAAAGTTCTTTTATTTTCGTCGATTCCAAACACAAACTTCGCTCGCTTGAAATCTGAAGGAGCTAGATTTTTTTCGAAACGAGTGTGTGAGTGTGAATTGAGAAGAAATCTTATTTAAAAAAGCGAAGATACCTAATTTTAGTCCAGCTAGTCAACTTTTAAAACAGGCGGTAAACATACTGTCTTCTCGAAGATCTCGCGGTTTGAAATAAATGCCATACGATAAATAAATAACATACAAATATTTATTTTCGACGACCCCTTAGCTTTGTTGGTAGTGACCCTCCCTATGAAGCTGGAGGTCTACGGTTCGAATCCCGGTCAGGATGTGATGAACACGAATATTTATTTGTGAATCTTGGACGTTTCCTATGTTTTTAAGTATCTATTTATCCATATAGGTAAGTATGTATATCGTCCCTTAGTACCCATAGTACAAGTTTTGCTTAGTTTGTGACTAGGTCGATTTGTGTAATTGTCCACAATTATATTTATTTATTTTCAAACATTTATCATATCACATAAACCGTGTCATAACGAATTTCCTACTTTATTGACCGAGTAAAACGAGGTCTCTGTTTTAGCTTCGACAAAAATGCTTTCGTATGTCCGGCCGGATTTTTGTATGTCCTCCTCTACAGGTCGCATTTATCAACCGATTTTCGTGAAATTTTGTGAGCAGGTTCGGTAACTATATAGAATTTTTTTGTCGAGTCACTTTTTGGAAATTCAAAAAAACAAACATTGTATCAATGATTTCGTGTTTTTCTGCGGCCGTTTTTTCCTCTACAGGTCGCATTTCTCAACCGATTCTCGTAAAATTTTGTGAGCAGGTTCCATGACTACATATAATTTATTTGTAGAGTAAATTTTTGTAAATTAAAAAAAAAAAATTTTTACGTCGTTGGCTGATCTCCTCTACAGGTCGCATTTATCAACCGATTTTCGTGAAATTTTGCGAGCAGGTTTGGTAACTATATAGAATTTTTTTGTCGAGTCACTTTTTTGAAATTCGAAAAAACAAACTTTGTATCAATGATTTCGTATTTTTCTGCGGCCGTTTTTACCTCTACAGGTCGCATTTCTCAACCGATTCTCGTGAAGTTTTGTGAGCAGGTTTTATGATTACATAGAATTTTTTAGGCAAGTAAATTTTTGTAAATTTAATTTTTTTTTATTTTATTCATTGGTTTGTTCTCCTCTACAGGTCGCATTTATCAACCGATTTTCGTGAAATTTTGTGAGCAGGTGCGGTAATTCTATAGAATTTTTTTATCGAGTCACTTTTTCAAAATTTAAAAAAACAATTTTTTTATCAATTATTTTGTGTTTCTGCGGCCGAATTTCGATTTGTTCACCTCTAAGGGTCGCATTTCACAACATATTCTCGTGAAGTATTGTGAGCACGTTCTTTGATTACAACAAATATTTTTGTCGAGTAATCTAAAAATAATTCTATGGTTTGTCCTCCTCTACAGCAGCGGTCGGCAACAGGCGGCCCGCGGGCCGCATGCGGCCCGCGAGCCCCTTCCGTGCGGCCCGCGAGCCTCCCTGGCTTTATTGTTTGTAAAGGTAAAATTTGAAATTCTTAACATCGTGAAAGCGTCTGTATCGCCAACCACGAATATTTTCACAGTTGGTCAGGACGAGATATGTGTTTGTAAGTATATTTTACAATTATATCTATCTAAATTTTTTTTCAAAAATTTCGCGCTCGCCGCGTTTGCGTTAGACAGTATGAAGTATTTTCCACACCTGCATCTTAATGTTCAAAAAATTTCGCGCTCGCTGCGCTCGCGTTTTCAACGAGATTTGTTATGACTTGATGCGTATGAAGTATTTGCCGCATTTGAATCAGTGTTCGAAAAATTTCGCGCTCGCGTTTACATCTACATAACTTGATGCGTATGCGTATGAAGTGTTTTCCGCACCTGCATCATAATGTTCGAAAAATTTCGCGCTCGCTACGCACGCATTTTCATCTAGATGTGTTATGACTTGATGCGTATGAAGTATTTGCCGCATTTGCATCAGTGTTCGAAAAATTTCGCGCTCGCGTTTTCATCTAGGTGTGTTATGACTTTATGACCCGTCCCCCCCTTAAAGTTTCTATATCTGCTATTCTATATGCTTGAATTGATCGAATGAATCGCGAAATTACGATGCGGTTTTAATGCGAATTATCTGGGTTTGGTAAGGAAACTAGCTGGTTTATCTGTGAAAAGTCGCGTTTTTCGTCTTTCTCGTTTTTCACGTAAAAAGGGATGCGAATTTTTACTAGGTTACTGTCGCGTACGGCGTACCAATTTGTTTCGAGTTGATATCAACAGACAGTGATCATTATTATCATCTGCGGCCCGCGAAGATTTTTTTAGCTACTATGTGGCCCGTGGGTGCTAAAAGGTTGCCGACCCCTGCTCTACAGGTTCGATATCTAACATCGTTTTGGAAATAAAAAAAACACTCACGAGGTCTACAGCTCACAGAGCCACTAGTTTATATTTGCTCCGATTTTCTTTATCATAAAAAAACGCCTCACCCCCTCACCAACCAATTTATCACACCAAACGACACTTCCCCAACTCATTAAACAAAGCAAGGAAACACTCGACAAAAAGTTACAAAACCAAATGAATACTTAATTCGAAACAGTCTTACTTGGGGGTGACGATTAATTAATAAGAAGTTCGAAGGAATAACTTTGCCTCTGAATGTGTAACGTCGTTATGAGTGGCTTTCATAAAGGAGGTTCTTTGTCATATCTTGCTTAATTAGCTTACGGGGTAATTGTTTATACGTGAGGAAAATTGTGTTATTTTACTTGGATTTGGAACGTGAATCATTACGAGGCCGATATTCCATCCGCAAAATTCTCACATCGCAATCCACAGCACTCAAATTTTTGGATCCTTTTTAACCCCCGACGCAAAAGAGGGATGTTATTAACCCCCGACGCAAAAGAGGGGTGTTATAATAAGTTTAACTGATACTGATAAATCTGCCAATTGTATGTATACCGCGATACCAATAAACACGAGAACTTCTCCCGTTACCACGCGAATGTTAGGGCTTTTACTAATGAGCTGTCAATCCGAGTGTCTTAATGACGCGCTGACTTCAGTGCCTAATTAATATTTATGATCGTGATAAGCGAGTTGCAGGATTAATTATTGTGTGGTTGTCTTTATTAATGGCGCGTTTCTTTGCCCGCAGGACGTGGTGACGGCGTTATCACGGAGCATCACAGTCATGGTGAGTATTGTTCGCTAACCCTTTGAGGTTATGAATTTTGTAATAATTAAGAAAAGTTGTTTATTATAATGCTTTATAACCATGAGGTTGAAGTGGCTAAAATTACCTACTGCCTGTAGTTTTTTGTTATAGTACCTACTTATTTTATGTAACGGTTGTGGTGTGGGTTGCGATGTAAGCCTTCCTTGTAACATCTTCCTTCCCTTCCCTATGGAGATACGACCACTTTTGATTCAAAGTATTAAATAGTGTTTTTAAATGTGGACTAGTAGGTGTCGGAACCCTTTGTTGTGCGTGTTCCGACACGCACTTGGCCGGTTTTTATGATTTTATTGTGTGTAGTAGAATTTAAGCGGAAAAAACAGTTACGAGCTCGTCGATTTGGACTGATGTTTGAAACAAAATTTCTTAACGAAAAATCCAAAATATACATTTAAAAACCGGTCAAGTGCGAGTCGGACTTCGCACATTTAGGGTTCCAAACCGACCGCAAAGTTAAGTTGGTTTTTATAGGAAAACATTATTACCAAATTTTAAGTTTATAGGTATTTGGGAAGTTAAAAAATTCTTCGGAACAAAATTTCGTAAAAAAAGCTGACTTTGGTGGCTTCTCATTCCTTTGTTTTCCAATATTTTTTTAAATTAAAAATATAGTAAGTATCTACTCAATGAGCTTTAAACAACGATACCCCACTCTATAGAGTAGGATAAAAAAAATTCTCGCGCCCCCTTACGCTGTATGGGAGTTAAAAAAAATTAAAAATTAGTTTTGACTATTTGTATGGCTTCGGGCCAACAAGATGCTTAAACTGTGTAAATTTGAAGCCTGTAGTAGCTCCAACCGTTTGGCTGTAAAACCTGTGTAACAGACGACGGACGGACGTCTGGGCGTCACCAATAGGTTTCCGTTTTGACCCTTCGGATACGGAACCCTAAAAAGTATGCCATTAAGTTGCAAATCTCTGAGAGAATGTCAAGATACGTGTCAGGTAAACAGAAA
Source organism: Cenopis cana (assembly GCA_951800055.1). Classification (NCBI taxonomy): domain Eukaryota; kingdom Metazoa; phylum Arthropoda; class Insecta; order Lepidoptera; family Tortricidae; genus Cenopis; species Cenopis cana. The sequence goes on along the minus strand of OX637477.1, from coordinate 19,216,631 downwards.
ACCGCCTAAATAGATGAGCGACTTTTAACTGATAAGCGTCCTTAATGATGCACCGAGATGTCCTTTCATACATCACTGTACACAGTAAAGTATATATTTCACCACGGCCAATCGTAAACCAGTTCTATAATTCGTAACTATTGAGCTAGTAGAGGAACTTTGTACACGATGCAGCGAGTGCGCCCCAAGTTTCATGCTGCCACTGCCAGATGGCAGCACGTCCCCAGCTTGTTCCGTTGCTACTAGTTCCAAGTGTTCCAACTGTTAACAACCAGTGGAAATAAAACTGTTAAATAGATAAACTTCGATAAATCGCATAAGTATTTTATTATATAATTATATACGGTACAGCGATTTTAAACTTAAGTGGCAGTGGGCGGGGCACATTGCACGTAGAACCGATGGCCGTTGGGGCCGAAAGGTTCTCGAGTGGCGACCACGGACCGGAAGGCGCAGCGTGGGTAGACCCCCCACAAGGTGGACTGATGACCTGGTAAAGGTCGCGGGAGTCCGCTGGATGCGGGTGGCGCAAGACCGGTCATTGTGGCACTCTTTGGGGGAGGCCTATGTCCAGCAGTGGACGTCTTTCGGCTGATATGATGATGATGATGATGATGATGATACGGTACAGTCAGCATCTAAAATAGCCTTGTCAAAAGTTCCTATTCCCTTGTAATAAAGACTTTTGACGTTTTCATTATGCTAAGCTACATTATAGTAGCTCGTTCGTAACTATAGGTTTCATGAACGACGATTAAAGCATACAGTTTAAGTATTACACCAAAAAAAAAAATATGGTGGTGTAAATAAGGTATATTTTATTATTTAGGCGCCGAAACGAAAATTACATGAAATTTATTAACATAAATAATATGACTACAAATTAAGGCGATATATAGATTGAAAGAGACGCGCGTATGTTTTTCGTTCACGCGACAAAACGGGATGCAACATTCTCCGGGAATGGCTTTTTTAGACAAATCTCGATAAATATCTGATTGTGTGCAGATTTATTAAATTTCCTCTTGTCAGTACCTAGATGAGGTAAAATACCATCATATTAACATTAGTTGTGTCTTTTAATAATGCGTTGTTTTAGTAGGCTGAGTAAAAAAAGGAAAATATATAGACTCAAATTTGGATTTCTTTTCTATCGAGAAAATTTTAAGCAATTATGTTTCGGCTATTGTCAGTTCCACAATCACATAGTCAAGAATTATATATCTGAAAATCAGTCCCTATTGTTTCCTCGTCTGGGCAGAACAGCGTTTCAAAGTTTCTAAATTTCTCAGTGTAGCGCCAACTGCCTATATACTAAACAAAAATATATTTAAAAAATTAGGTTCCCTGGGCATAGTCCCTATGATACTGGCAGCATTTCCTCGCTGAATCGCTGATGCGTTATGAGGATGCTGCCAGCTCTACGATTCCCCTAGGAATCTATATATATTATTATAGTTTGTTCCACCCGTTTGTCAAGTGAGTCTATTCAACCAACACATGCAGCTAACCAAACGAGCGCGACAAATACTGTACATCTACATACCAAACCGGTAGCTACTCAACACATTCGAGTAGGACCCAGGTTAGCATAGACTCGTTAATTGACAACTACGAGTGGTGACGCGGACACGATGGTGACACTGCGGAGGTGACACACAGGTGACGACGCGGAGCATCGCTGATTAGCTGCGTGCACGATACAATTATATGCTGCGCCAGCACCCTGACCATGAGTTTGCAATGTTTGAATTACCGTACTCGCTAGCGACTGCGTAAACGATTTAGTATGGCGATTCTTAGTTCTATTGCGTAACCGCTAGAGGCGCTGTAATTTTGTCCCAAGAAGTTTAGATACATCCTAGAGGTTGCGTGCCGAACATTCATTTGAAGCTAGAAACTATAGCTTTGAATGATGTCACTGTTAACTTGCATCTCTTTCATTAGATCCATCTTATTAGAATGAAAGAGATGCAAGTTAACAGTGACGTCATTCTAGGTCATATTTTCTAGCTCCAAACGAATGTTCGGCACGCAACGCAACCTCCAGTGTATGAATCTAAACTTCTTGTTTTGACCATACTAAATCGTTTACGTAGTCGCTAGCGAGTACGGTAATGCAAACATTGCAAACTCATGGTAAGGGTAAAATAAAATTTTCGATTTTTCCTGCCCAAAATCATAAACACCTGACTTGATCCTGATACAGAAAAAAATGTAGCCAATTCTATGTTCATGTACTATGTGATGTTTTTTTTTCATGCATACAAACCGTCACAAAAGTTTTGTCTCAGTCTCTCAGCACGGCCGTATTACCAAACACCAAATCTTTCCAACACAGTCCGAACAGTTCCCAGGTTTAGCATAGACCCGTTAATTGGCAGGGACGAGTTACCGCGTACTGACGGCGCGTTAGCATGGTTGATTAGTCGCCTCTAATCACCCGTCTCTTCACAACACATTTTCTACTCGTCTCATCACGGCCGTAGTATAATTTAAGTCCTTATCACTTAAAAAACGCTCATCTGTATAGGCCATTTTCTATTTAATTGACACGTATCTTGACATTTTCTGAATGTTACTATCAAGTGCTACTATTGCAACGATTGCAACCTAATGACATAAATTTTAAACATATTTTTTGGATTTTTTGTTCAGAAAATATTGTTTCAAACATCACTCCCAATCGACCATTTTAAATCAAAAACTGCTTTTTATCCGCTTAAATTCTACTACACACAATAAAATCAGAAAACTACTACTAAACGGTCACTATCTAAAACTTTAATAGAATCATCGTATTCATCGTATCCTTTAATCACTTTATTGGTATTATCAATGCTTTAGTCAAAATTTGAAATCAAAATATTATACAACTTGTAAGGCCTCTTAAGCCGTAGGCGAGCAAATTACGATAATTGAGGTCAGACTTATTGAGTGTAGATAAGCTAAGTAAATTATCATGATTAACAGCTTGAAAATACGAGGAACAGCCAATAAGCATGAATCTAACTGAATAGTTTTTGATAGAAATGCCCCGCATTACATGAAAGGTAATACAGCTTGAGGTAAAAACTTTATTCTACCGTAGCAACATACATATTTTGAACTATTTGTTGTATATGTTTTCGTAAGAAACAGGATTGAGCGTGATTTAGGCGTTTCTAACGTATTGTTCGCTAACCTTACCTAACCCTATTTTGTTAAAAAATATACAGTACAAATGCAGGAAAAGTAGTTAGAAATAGATATTCTTAAATATTTCTTGGTACATAAATAAATGGCAGTAATCGGTTAGTAAGAAGAAAAATATTAATTTTCTGTTATAAATAATCAACAACTGTTTTCTATTCAAGACGTACTTCAATTCATCACCTAAACCTAACAAACAATCTTGCAATATCAGGTATCTTCCGAAGTCGTATCTAGAAACACAGCGACGTTAATCAAGCCGTTGTAGTAGAAGCAATTAACTTTCAAGCTGATCCGAAGCTAACTCAGTTTAATAAAATAAATAGTAACTTTGTTCAAATAGAAATGAAATCTTGAATGAATGCTTAATGATCGGTAAGGTTCTCCAAAGGTTAGACGTCTGTGAATCGTCATTTAAAGGGATCCAGATACACTAAACATATACAGGATGTAGCCTGTAATAGGAGCAAAAAATTAAACTTCAGATTATTAACCTTGTCTGTAATTATTTCCACATGGTAACAGTTTTTTTTTTTTTGGCGCAGGCAGTTATCCTGTATGTTATTACTCTTTTTAAACATGTGTTATTTTTTTAAACATAATAAAAACAAATCTTAAAATCCATTAAATGTCCTTTCAAACCAAAAATGCTAAAACTATGACGACTGATATCTTGATGCTACCTTTGAATCTGCATTAACGGATGTGCTACGATCTCGTGGTGTCAAGATCCATTACTTGAGGGTCCTTACCTTAGATCAAAGTTTCTCCAAATTGAAATAATAGATAATTGTGCTGGTCCAGCTCATTGGGGCCCTTATGGTCGGTATTGAGTTACGCACGGATCTATAATCTACAATACATAGGCTACCAAAAACAATAAAAACCATGTCCCTAAGTGCCATAATTTTTTTTTTTTAAATCGTCAAAGTTACGCAACCCAAAAATGCATTTTTGAGAAATAACTAAGAGAAGTTTAAAACTCATTTAAAGTATGTTCCCGTGGGAAGTTACATAGATGATGGTAGATTCTGAATCCTGAGGTTTTCTTCTATAGAAAACAATCAAAGATTTTTCAATTTCACTACCCCGTTGAGAAAAAATGGCCTGTGATCTGTGCAAGCCGCCGATCGTAAAAAAATTAGGAAATTTGTAATAGGTGAATTATTATTTCGTATTTTGTGATCTTTGTCATAGTGTATGCTAGAAAATAGTTTACTTAACACCTCGAATGGAAAATAAAAACAAAATCCTAACGTGATATATTTCTTTTAATAAATATAGAAAATGATATTTTTTCTATCTCGTCACGAATAAATGTAACAATTTCCGTGTAGTACACCATACTTACCTGTAATAAGTCTAGAGCAAGCATTACACAGGTTTTATTTTTTTTCTATGTCAATTAGTTTCAGTTTTATGACCGATTAAAGTTACATGAAAATCAAGGTTTACTTCCATACATTTGAGAAAAGGGCCCTTATGGACGAATGTAATAAAAATGTAAGTAAATAATAATAATTTACATTATCTAAGTAGCAATCTTGTATTAGAACGTAATTCTGAACAAATCTTTTCATTACAAGTTTTTTGAATTTTGCGTAATTTTTAAATTATACGAAAAAGCAATTTCGCATAGTAATAATTATTTTTTAACTCTATTTAAAAAAATCCGACCAAGTACGTGTCGGACCACGCACAATAAAGGGTTCCGTACCGACACCTACTAGTCCACATAATAAACCCAGTATCGGCACTATCCGATACATGGAATCGAAAAAGGTCGTATCTTCATAGTAAACGCACGGCACTTACGTCCTTTTGTTTGAGCAAAACAGTTTTTTAGCAATTACTCAAAAACCAGTAGCCGTATTTTTATCAAACCAAAAATCGTCGTAAGTATTTATTAATGTACAGTCACCAGCATCAATATCTGCTATAACAAAAGCGGAATTTATATCAGACCCGTCCTTATGGCCCTACAAACTTGACACTAGAAATAGGTATTTGTAACGTGTACCACCTAATCCAGTAAACAGAAAAGGCAAATAAATAATACAGAAAATGGTTAGAAGTAATTAGAATAAGTTATTAACCTATTTTATATCATTATTATCTGCGCTCTGCCATAAGGGCCCTTTTTTACTAAACTTTACAACTAATTTTAAGGTAGAAATACCTAACTTATACGTGTGAAACCAAGCTAGAAATACACATCTAGTCTTATACTTTATCAATATGCAAGAAACAAAAAATATGTGATTTTACCGTATTTTACTAAAACGCTGATATCTACGAAACTAGAAAGTGCCATAAGGGCCCTTTTGTTATGGACCGTCTCAATTATATTTGGACACAAGGGGTTACTGTATATGCTCTAAGGAGCCGTCCTTTTAAAAATTTGCTCCTGTTACAGGCCACACCCGGTATTAACAATAAAAATAAGTAAAACATACGTTTAAAAATCGTCGTGTAGAAATTACGCGTAAGACAGGCGATGTTTCTGCTGTCATTATATTTCATATCATAATGTTAATCGTCATGTTAATTTCAATAGGTTTTGATTTATTAATTCATACATAATATAATGCTTATGCGTATTTTATTTCAGCGATTTGAAGTTACTTACTAGGTAGAGGCACTACACTATTGGCTATGTGCGAAGTCCGTGGTGACGTAAGTAAAACGACCGCAGCGCACGCCGTGGCAGAAATGTGAACTATACCGGGCTTGTCAGGCAAAATTGATCTGTCATTTCCTACAATTCAATACAATTTGTATTCAATTTTGAAATGGGTCACAGAAGCTGTTGTGTGGTGAATTGTAAAAATACAGGCAGGAATAGTAATTGTACTATTCTACAATTTTCCTACAGCGCCTTGGAAATTAGATCAGAGATATAAATGGATCGCTGCAGTGAAGAGAATAAAGTCAGTGACATAACCTTAAAGTACGATTAAACTATTCGAAGATTTTCTAATATTACGTGTCTTATTACGTGTTGATGGCTTACCATGGACTCCAAGATATTAGCTTCGTCTTTTAGCTTTTTATTAAATTTATTTCGTTTGAATAAGCAAAATACGTAGACGTCAAAATTTGACATTAGCCCGTAAAGTTTCAAACGCTAGGTGGCGCTTCTGTCGTGCACATAGCCAATAGGTAACATATTTCAAACGCATGATAGCATTCCGATTCCCCGTTTTCAAAAAAGGAACGAACACCAAGTTTAAACACTCAGCGCCAAACCAATGAAGTGGACTAGATTGCGCTCCGGGGCGGTCACTTGCACTCTCCCCGCTTTGTCCTAATTGCACCTCTTTGTGCGACATCCAGTAACGAACTTTACAACTGCCAAGTATCCAACCTGTACCCTTACCATGAGTTTGTATCGAAAACTCTTACCGTACTCGCTAGCGACTGCGTTAACGATTTAGTATGGCGATTCTTAGTTCTATTGCGTAACCGCCAGAGGCGCTGTACTTTTGTCCATACTAAATCGTTTCCGCAGTCGCTAGCGAGTGCGGTAATGCAAACATTGCAAACTCATGGTAAGGGCACTTATTTTCGAAAATGGAACGCTTTCGCGAACGCTCGACGCGGGCCAACGAGAAGTTAAATAACAGAAACGTAATTCAGAGTTTTGTTGGAAGAAAAACGCAAACGAAGAAAAATTAACAGCGAGGGCGGGAATATTGAAGTGTTCACCGGCCCGAGAAACAACTCATTACTCATAATTAGCTCTCGTAAACTTCATTCGCTGACGGTAAATTGCAAAAGTACAGTATTAATACTGTACTTTTGCAATTTATTTTTAATTACCAAAACGTTCTGTAGCTGCATGATTCGACCTAAAATTAAAAAAATACATTACGCATTCGAAAAATAAAGTGTTCAAGAAGCAGCAACGTTTTAATTTCACAGACAATGTTTTCATTTGCAGTAATAACTAAGTTGCAGCTCTCGGGAAGAAACAGCCGTGTTATTAAACAGCGACCGTGTTAAATAAAATTCTGGGTAAGTTTCTTCAACTTTGATGGGAGACATAATTTGAATTAATTGCGCTTAATTACTTTTGCAAATGCAAAATTTTGTCATAATTTTAACTGACATATCACTTTAATGACCACATTTATTCGCGTTTATATAAAAAAAATGCAAGCTTTAGTGTCTTAGGACGCAACATTACATTCATACGTCTAGTATAAGTTTTTTCGAAACGAAACACAAACGAACGCTTTTGCGTTTAGTCTCATTTTGTAGGGCAACGCGAGCAGTGCTTCTGGTAGCCTTAGAAGGTACTATTACTATTTTTTATATACTATTTTTTGCCTTATAAATTAAGACTAAACGCAAACGTGTTCGTTTGTGTTTTGTTTAGAAAAAAACTTAATACTAGAGGTACTGATTTCGGGTCGAAAACAGTTGATTTCGCGTTCGAATGTCGAAAATTCGCTAGTGGCACGACAGTTTAATTAACGTCCTACGTCCCGATACGAGGCTCTTAAGGCGGAGGTAATACGTAATGTGACAGCTAATTTCCTGAAGGCCCGCCCCTAGTTTTTATTGTCTAGTTTCTATTCCAGTCACGCGGTGCACTCATCAACATGAAACTTATAAATTAAAACGTGCTTAGAATGCGCTCGTTTATTTAGACAGGGAATGCACTTAGAAAGTTAAACGTCATCACTCCAGAAATCTTATGAAATTAAGAGCTGTGTTGAGAGCGAGGGAACTAAATTTATCCCTTCTGCTGTCAACACAGTGAATCCTCAAATTTTATAAAAGGTCGGCAATGCGCATGTGACTCCTTTAGAGTTGCGAGCGTCTATAGGCTGCGGTTTGGGGGAGGCCTATGTCCAGCAGTGGACGTCTTTCGGCTGATATGATGATGATGATGATGATAGGCTGCGGTATGTCCACTTACCATCAGGTGGACCGTACGCTTGCTTGCCTCCGACATTGTATAAAAACAAAAAATAAAAGCTCATTTGTATGTAAAGGTAATAAATTTACAACATTTCAAATTTCCAAGTTGGCCTTTTGTTTGTCCTAGATCGATAGAAAATGAAATTTTAAGGTCCACATGTTTTTTTATTTCTCCCGAAATCCAAATTTTATTCAAAAATATCTAATCTAAAAGTAGCGAATCGTAAGTGAATTATGACGTAATTTTTATGAATTACCTATGTTTGACAGCATTGCTCCTTAACAGTCGTAGGAATGACGTCACACTTCCATTTTATACATTTTGGCGATTTTCTTCAAATCTAGCAAAGAAAAAAATCTAAAAAGTATTTTATTACGTTCTAGCATATTTAGCGAAATGGTTTTCGATTTAGACATCATTATAAATTTTGAAATGTTGTCAATTCTGTGACTATTACGGAATTTACTTAAACATCGTATTTTCACAGTGTCAGTTAATAGTCGCCTATAACTGCAGTCGAGAGCATGAAATAATATTTTAATTTCAACTGATGGCTCAAAAAAGTTTCATTCAGGAAAAAAGAAGTTACTATTTTTAAAAATGTCAACTTTATTCAGGGTACCCTATTCGTCTGAGTCAAATAAGACATTTCGGAGGGTAATGCAATATCCATTTCGCTAAAGCACATCCCTGGAAAGTTACAAAATCTCTGGTGACATTTAACTGACATTGTCCGTTTCGGCACTCGGGTCCAAAGTAGAATTTTTAGTTGCAGACTAATTTTCAGATTTAATGTAATTGGTCTGATACTGGTACAGTAAACTGCAAAATAAATATTCGTCTTGATACGCAAACACAAATTACAGTAAGTAAATTCAGCGTTAGGATTTGTTATAATATAATATTTGTAAATATGTATGACATTTTGTTATAATAAGAGTTAGACTTTTGCCAGTGTAGCTCTCTCCATCTGACTATCTAGGGCCGCTTTTTTATTTCCTTATACGACGCGACTGCTACTTTTTCATTTTGTATGTTTCATGTAGCTTATCCTTAGTCTACCCCTTCCTTGCTTGCCTTCATCTTATCTTCTATAGCGCCATGTAGCGCTATATCTTACCAACCGTACCGTCATTCTGTATCGTACCGTATCGTATCGCATCCTAAGGTCACCAACAATTTTTATGCGCTTCTTCTTTTTCCCTTATTATTTACGGTTTAAACAGTTCCCCTTTCCTGGAAATCTTAATTACCTCAGTACAGTCAACCGCATAAGTAGCTAAGCAGAATAACACGCTCAGAATGATCTACACACATCCTTATTCTCTTGACTCTAGAGTCCTTGTGTGCATTATTTTTAGCACTAGGCACGCGTAACTACTTCTCCTGCTGACTGTAGGTTATCAATAAGTATGTAAATACAATTAGCGTATCTTTAAGGTGGCATTCAATTAACGAACGCTTGTGTGGCCAGTAAATCCATTGTAAAACCGATGCAAATATCTAACCGTGAACGGAATGGCAGTAGGCAGGCCGAATTAAGATGAAATTGTTGGCGATCCGGCCGATGTCAAGCGCACTGACATTTGATACAGATAAAGCCCAATTGCGGGAACAGACTCACATACACACAAGTTAGCGTTGCATTGTGTTGACTCCGCTCAAAGGTATACTCGGAATCAGTTGATTTGTCGAGTCGCAAGTGTCGCAACAAAGTAATTCGATTTAAAAGCTATTTTGCCATTCAAACAACAAAGTTCAAAATGCAATAATAGTTTTATATAAATTCGGTCTGCAAAAATTTCAAGCTTTTTAGTATTCGTGGGTATCTATGTGGCTCTTTGTATCTACTTTGTAAATGTCTACGTTAGATATTATAGCTATTAGTTTATTAGAGGATTGGTAGTACTGTGCTGCTGACTATGCAAAGTATGTCTTAAAAACGTTTCAACCTCGGCAAAAAAAAGTAAAAAAAAGTAAATGTAGTCGCATTTTGTGAGCCGTCTACTCAATGTAATGTACCTGATGTCAACACAATAATAAAACAAATAGAAATACAATACTCACAGGTATTTAGTTTTGGAAAAACTGGCGCAGCTTTTCTTTTCATCTTAATATATGTAGGTACTTTAACATCGCCAAAAACAAAGTTCAAAGTGCCGTGTGTTGTGATATGTTATGTTATTGTACCTGTGTTTGTAATGTTAACTAGCTGTGAGTAAGTTTTCCTGTTATTGCACGAAACGCGGGAAATTGTGAATAAAACAGCACTGCAGATTCCGGCAACTAAGTTAGTGGTACTCATCTCCAGGGACCGAACGTACGTTCGGGCCCACTCGGCAGTGATCGGCCGACATCGGCAACCAACTAATTGCGAGGAACGCAACCACGATCAACTTCATTAGATTATCCACCCACGTACCTGATGAGGACTCTTAAGTTCCAACTGAGAAATGTTACCGGGATTCTCCTTCGCATTTTTATAGAAAATTGAACGTTTATTTCGTATCTTTAAACTCGCTCGAAAAACACGAGCTTAACTCCGCACAAATGCTCCGTTATTTATAGTAATGCAAAAGTAATTCACGCCTGCGTACCAAAACTAAATAAATAGCGAGCACTATAAATCTTTCTCTAGTTTGAAAAATCGCTGTGTACCGTTACATTTAACCTACGTTGTACGGCAATGTTTCAGGGAAAATCGACTAATCCAACAGCGGTAAAAGTAAATTTTGAGCACGCTCATCAATAACCATTTTGATAGCTAAGCCGCCATTTTTCATTTGGCTTGCAACATTCTAGAGGCCGAGAATCGCGCAGTCAGAGGTCGCCAACAAAAAGTGCTGGTAAACATCGACAGGGGAGCGAGAATCCGTTTTAAAAGCCATTACATTGAAGGTTTAATTTCACTTTGGAGTCTTTGGAGCGTAACGATCGGAGCGTTGGAAGTGTGGCGGGATTTTTCCGCGGCTAATACGGGAGCGCGGCGGTAGTTCAACTTCCAAGTCATTTATTCGCAAATCGCGTTACTGCACCTCGCAGATCGCTTTACATCAAATTACATGTCTCGGCTAGCTCACTCGCAGGATTTATTATTGGACCATTCCGCTTGATTGCTTGTAATATTTTAAATGCAGAGCTTTGTTGACGGCCAGTACTTCTGGTCACGAGTTCTATTTGAGCTACGTAATAGCGCCTTTCTACAGTTTCTGCAAGTACATGAGACTCGCATAGACTTTAAAAGACGGGAAGAAATGTTTGGCCTATAAATAACCTTTGAATAAGAGGATTGGCTCTCAAAAATTTCGTTGCATAGAAACCACTATTACTACAGCCATTTTCACTTTATTAGCAGCATTACATAGTTATGATATCGCATGATGACAAATTAGTTAATATCGCCCAAGGGTTCAACCCTTTGTTTAGCTATCTGTAGCAATATACTTGCCACCGTACTTAAAACTAATGGAATTAAGGGTGAATGAATGAGGCAAGTAATTACAAAATTAATACCTACCTTATTTAGGTAATGTTTCTACATAATAACTAGCCGCCTGCGCCGCCCGCGTACCTATTAGAAAATTCAAGCAAAGCCACGGGATAATATAACGTATATCCCGAAGGTTAATAAATTTTTCATTTATTGTGTTGATAGTTCCGAAGAATTCCCCGTATTATTAAACTCATAAAGCTACAAAAAAACTCATTGTAATAGTATTTATCAAGTAGATAAGTTTAGATAAGAACTTTTATTTTGCAAGCGCACTTTGTCCTGCATATGTCGCGATCCATCCAGCATTTAAACTGCCCCATTAGGGAGTTTGTTTGCTGAAATTTCACAAAGACAAATCGAGTTACAAGCGGCAAGCTGCGTTTATTTTGCTACTGTTTCGCATATCGCAAATTAAATAACGCGATGCGACACGAATAGCGCAGCCCGCTTCACTCCGCTCATGAGCACGTTATATCGTTTGAATTTTAAAATAAGAACTAGGTATTTTTGACGTTCGGAATTTGAATTTAACCGTTGGAGTCGGTGGAATGAGCGTGCGTTTAGTAATTGCACTATTTAATTGCTCGACGTGATTTAAATTTCAAAATTAGAATCAATAGTTTTTATCCTCGGTTGTGCAGCGGTTTATAAAATGATTTCAAGGATAACTAGTTACATTAAACCAAATTAACGATAAAATTTGATATTTATTTCAGCTTTTATATACACCCGATAATATATTAACGTAAAAAGCTCTTTATATATTATACATATTTGAAAACAATCTTACACAAATCGATCAAACTAAGCAAAGCATGTACTATGGGTACTAACCGATGATACACATAAATATATATAGATAAATAGATACCTACTTAAATACATAGGAAACATCCAAGACTCAGGAACAACATTCGTGCGCATCACACAAATAAATGCCCTGACCGGGATTCGAACCCGGGACCTCCAGCTTCGTAGAGTGTCCCTACCAATTAGGCTAAAGCGGTCGTATATTTCTAAAAGAGCGATAACCGGCTGAATGAAATAGCCAAACGCAACACTAATATTTTTATTAAAAAAATAAACTAGCAAGACAATCGCCGGGCGGGGTCCTATTCTGGTGGCGTGCGTTATTAAATCGCGTTGCAGCGCACGCGAGCCTCCGTGACGTACTAATTGCCGGGCTCGGCTCAAGCAGCTTATTACAGGGTGTTCTCAACGAGCCGGGCGCGAACAACACAATTGTTTTTAAGAGGGATCCCGGTAAGCTTTAGGTGCACAGACACTTTTAGAACACGCTTTTTTAACAGGACAATGACAGGAATGAATAAAACTTTGTTACGATTATGAATGTTTTTATTCGAAGATGAAATGAATAATTTACCTGACGAAATAATTATAATGAAAATACAGTGCAGACTTATTTTCTAGTAATAGGGGTTTTGTATTAGTCTTCAATAGATTAATTGAACAAAGGGTTAACAATTTATCAAATCAGAGTATCTAAACGAATTTTAATAATGCATTATTTATTTATCGTATGGCATTTATTTCGAACCGTGCATTACTAAAAACTAGTGGCTCTGTGAGCTGTAGACCTCGTGAGTGTTTTTTTTATTTCCAAAACTATGTTAGATATCGAACCTGTAGAGCAGGGGTCGGCAACCTTTTAGCACCCACCGGCCACATAGTAGCTAAAAAAATCTTCGCGGGCCGCAGATGATAATACTCGTAATGATCACTGTCTGTTGATATCAACTCGAAACAAATTGGTACGCCGTACGCGACAGTAACGTAGTAAAAATTCGCACCCCTTTTTACGTGAAAAACGAGAAAGACGAAAAAACCGACTTTTCACAGATAAACCAGCTAGTTTCCTTACCAAACCCAGATAATTCGCATTTCAACCGCATCGTAATTTCGCGATTCATTCTATCAATGCAAGCATATAGAATAGCAGATATAGAAACTTTAAGGGGGGGACGGGTCATAAAGTCATAACACACCTAGATGAAAACGCGAGCGCGAAATTTTTCGAACACTGATGCAAATGCGGCAAATACTTCATACGCATCAAGTCATAACACATCTAGATGAAAATGCGAGCGTAGCGAGCGCGAATTTTTTCGAACATTATGATGCAGGTGCGGAAAATACTTCATACGCATACGCATCAAGTTATGTAGATGTAAACGCGAGCGCGAAATTTTTCGAACACTGATTCAAATGCGGCAAATACTTCATACGCATCAAGTCATAACAAATCTCGTTGAAAACGCGAGCGTAGCGAGCGCGAAATTTTGCGAATATTATTATGCAGGTCTGGAAAATACTTCATACGCATCAAGTCATGTAGACGCAAACGCGAGCGCAGCGAGCGCGATATATTTTGACCATTAAGATGCAGGTGTGGAAAATACTTCATACTGTCTAACGCAAACGCGGCGAGCGCGAAATTTTTGAAAAAAAATTTAGATAGATTTAATTGTAAAATATACTTACAAACACATATCTCGTCCTGACCAACTGAAAATATTCGTGGTTGGCGATACAGACGCTTTCACGTATGTTAAGAATTTCAAATTTTACCTTTACAAACAATAAAGCCAGGGAGGCTCGCGGGCCGCCTGTTGCCGACCGCTGAATTTTTTTGAATTTTTTTTAGATTACTCGACAAAAATATTCGATGTAATCAAAGAACGTGCTCACAATACTTCACGAGAATCTGTTGTCTCTTAGAGGTGAACAAATCGAAATTCGGCCGCGGAAACACAAAATAATTGATAAAAAAAATGTTTTTTTAAATTTTGAAAAAGTGACTCGATAAAAAAATTCTATAGAATTACCGCACCTGCTCACAAAATTTCACGAAAATCGGTTGATAAATGCGACCTGTAGAGGAGAACAAACCAATGAATAAAATAAAAAAATAAAAAATTTACAAAAATTTACTTGCCTAAAAAATTCTATGTAATCATAAAACCTGCTCACAAAACTTCACGAGAATCGGTTGAGAAATGCGACCTGTAGAGGAAAAAACGGCCGCAGAAAAATACGAAATCATTGATACAAAGTTTGTTTTTTCGAATTTAAAAAAGTGACTCGACAAAAAAATTCTATATAGTTACCAAACCTGCTCGCAAAATTTCACGAAAATCGGTTGATAAATGCGACCTGTAGAGGAGGTCAGCCAACGACGTGAAATTTTTTTTTTTAAATTTACAAAAATTTACTCTACAAATAAATTATGTGTAGTCATGGAACATGCTCACAAAATTTTACGAGAATCGGTTGAGAAATGCGACCTGTAGAGGAAAAAACAGCCGCAGAAAAACACGAAATCATTGATACAATGTTTGTTTTTTTGAATTTCCAAAAAGTGACTCGACAAAAAAATTCTATATAGTTACCGAACCTACTCACAAAATTTCACGAAAATCGGTTGATAAATGCGACCTGTAGAGGAGGACATACAAAAATCCGGCCGGACATACGAAAGCATTTTTGTCGAAGCTAAAACAGAGACCTCGTTTTACTCGGTCAATTATAGTAAGTACAGGAGTTCTACGATATCAATGTATGGGAGGGTCATAATAATTGCCAAGGAAGCGAAGTTTGATTTTTTTAGTTCTTTGTGTGTATCTTATTGACATACTAAAAATCTTCCAAAATCTGACTGCGCAAAATGCGTTTTTTTACATCCAAAAAATTTTTTGAGTTTTTTTTTTATTACTCAATAATGCTTAGTGCTACACAAAAACTTTGTATTAGAAATATGTTTATCATAAAATTATCTATAACTTTGCTTTTTATCACTTTATTGATAAATCTAATAGTTCATGAGAAAAAAGCTTTTCAACATTGCGTTTCTTGTTAAAAGCCTGTTAGTTCAAAGGCTTACCAAAATTAAACTGTATCTTATGCAGAATGCAAGACACTTTACCCTGTGATACTTGGGACTAATATGAATGATTTCATCTGAGGAAATGACAATTTCATCCTCTGGATTTCAAGATGGCGGTCCTTTTCTAAAGCGGGAGCTGCATTTTTTCAAAAGTGATTTGTTACAAAACGGCAGCTGCCATTTTATTAATACGGGTATCAACCGATTGGTACTTACACCACTAATCAAAATAAGAAAAATATTATTTGAAAATTAAAGATGGCGCCAGACTATTTAACAAACTTGTCAATTTTTCATTATTCTTTTTTCGTTATATTAAAAATAACAACTAAATGTCCAATTATATAGTCGCTGCTTAATACAAAGTTTGCGTTAGTTACTGCTTCATACAAAAACATAATTACTTACTCAAAACTTTTCACTCAGCGGCCTTATTAAAAACTATATGTGTATCTGTTAATTATCAAAAAAATGCGCTTGCTCTCCTTCTCTCCTAAAAACTATCTCGTAAAAGGTATAATTAACATTTTTTTGGCAACATCCTACTAATTTAAGAACGCATAACAACCAGTTATGCTGCCGAAATAATTAGTTTACAAACTTTCCGCATAAAACCCTACTGATATACTGCACACACCGACATCCCTACAATTACATGTTAGTAGGAATTCTGGGGTAGATTTATCACGCAACTCACATTCCGGAAAGATTGCTATCGATTCCAAAATGCCCCCCCTCATTGTCAAGTTAAGGAACGCGTGTGACAAACATAATGGCCGCTCGCGTTCGTTCAGTCCGTTTGTTTGTGAACACAATACCACACTTACGTATCTAGTCCACGTTATTGTACTAGAAACTAGATTCTCCCGTCAACGAGTTTCGTCAAAATACCCACCGACAAAGAGTTGTCTGTCTTTTATTGGGGCGTCCCCAGAGACATCGCGAAGCGTTGTGCCAAATGCTTCAATATTTATATCTTACACCTCTGTTTGTCAGCTCGGTCAACAATTAACTGCGACGGAAAACATTGTTATTTATAAACCAATTATTAAAGTCAACAATAAAACTCACGTTGAAGCCACGCGACCGAATGACAAATGAACGAAATTCAATTTAGTTT
The DNA here is from genome assembly GCA_951800055.1 of Cenopis cana. Classification (NCBI taxonomy): domain Eukaryota; kingdom Metazoa; phylum Arthropoda; class Insecta; order Lepidoptera; family Tortricidae; genus Cenopis; species Cenopis cana. Next base: position 19,199,992 of record OX637477.1, on the reverse strand, counting down.
TTTTCTACATTTAATCTTTGAGGTTGGTATCATAACAAACCTCGCGTGACGCGTCCGTCACTTCTTTTTTATGTTTCTTTTTTTTAATAAACAGTACGCTCCTAGTCGCTGCCTCTATTCCATTGTGCCACGCAGGGGACCTACTTTTACAAAATGTTCCCTTTTCACTAGTTTAGATAGTATCGCTGTTTGTTTTTCGTCAACCATTGGGCTTCGCTTTTTCGTGTAGTTTTTACAATTTACCTTTTAGCTCTTCAGTCAAACTGAAAACCTTCCATTGCACAAATTCCACGATTTTTATCTGCGTTTGGACTTTGTAGTGGAACCTGTAAAGGTATTAATATTTATTTGACTATCCCAAAAAGCCGTGGAGCCTTTCTATTGTGGGGTTAATTTTGCAGTACCTTTATTATGTGACTTTCATTGAAAATTATAATTTTATTGACGGACACTTCCACTTGACAATAAATGCTGGTCAAGCCAATTAAAGCAATAGAGAATTACACAACAATGCTCTAGAAAAATAAATTGACATCAATTCAGAGCTTATTGACAGTGTCATCGGTGCATGTGCTATCAATCTCTGCGTAATGCGCAATGAACACAATATAGAGTACCTGCGCAGTAATCACGTAACGTTTTCGACCGTTAGTACGATAGATTTAAATGTCAAATCCCATACTAAAACTGACATTTAATACGTACCAACGGTAGTACATATCGTTACGTGATTACCCCGCTGGTCTACATTTAGTAGGTATTATACCTTTTTTTTCAGTCACTGAATAGTTAAGCAACGGAAATGTTTTTTGTTGAGCCACAGTTTTATCTCGAGGAAATCGCAAAAGAGATGCTACGAAAAAGTGAAGGTTTAAATAACTACCTACTCAAAACATCTTGTCTCTATTTAAAGTGTTGTTGAAAGTGTAACTTTAAAACTGTAAAGTTTAACTTGAAAGCGATCTTTATAAAAAATACGAACTTTATATACTTTTACAATCCAATTGAATTTCTGTTTTTTGCGCGATCTTCAGCGCAGGCACGCCAAACTGACGTACATTTTATAACAATTTTATAATGAACGCCCACTACTAGGATAAATGTGTGAGTTTTTGTGTATTGTGCTTATATGCTGTCTACACCGTTCTGGTAACCATTAACGCAATCTGTCATTATAACCAATACCACGCGAGAATTAACGCGCGTTTTTATCGCCAGATTTACGAGTGTGCGAGCACCTAACGGTCCCGCGGCGGTACGATGGTTTATCGCTTATCGCATCGCTCGTCTGAACACTCCATCTTCAAACCGACACATTAATCTACTATTCAAATTGCCTTATGATGATTATTTACCGCCATCAAATGTACGGAGATTGTGAGACATTTATCAGATTTTTGCTTATATCTCTTAAAATAAGGACATTTATGATTTACATTGTATGACAAAGTTAAAGACCATTGAATTCCCTAAATGTTCATTACTGGACCATATTTCCATGCCTACTATTAATGGAGATCCTATGGAGATTCAGCCGATCAAAGTTATAGAAAGATATCACATTACTAGTTTACACACTTTATTACATCGTAACACAGGATATACTCAACTTTCAAACCCGCTTAAAAACTCTAAATGTATGGACAGAGGTGATTATTTCAAGAAAAATCTTAAGATCGCGTTTCAGGAATCGTCGCAGAAGGAACAGCGACATCTAGCGGCAAATTCGACTAACATTTTTGACACTGGCGTTTTAATAAGAGACACGCGGCTGAACAAAGTAATATAAAAAATACAGCAGTACCCTTACCACGAGTTTGCAATGTTTGCATTACGCAGTCGCTAGCGAGTACGGTAATGCAGACATTGCAAACTCATGGTAAGGGTACAGCTCATTGCTCGTGACATCGTAGGAGCATTCTAAGCTATATTAATGGATCATCCTTTTATTACTTTTTGAGAATAAAGGGAACAAACATCGAGAAAAACTATCATTTTAGATATTAGAAGTATAAGCGAATATGATTAAGCTAACTGGCTTGATTCAAACTCAAGCCCACATCTCCCAGCCGTGTCACTGGACCAAGACGCGTTGAATTAATTATCAGTTAAAATTACGTTAAGACGGTATCTGTCTTAAGTACTGAACGCGAATGTATAATAACGAGTTTATAACGCAGTGACGTTACATGTACCGCGATATTCGGGACATGTTCCGGTTCAAAATATATTGTACCACTTTTAAAGCGATCCAAATACAAATAAATCCAATGCTTTATCGAATTGAATTTCCATTACAGTGATATCATAAAGTTTAGTCTTTTTTCCTTGTGATAGCAAACATTATCCACATTAATTGGCTTAAAGACTTTTCAACAACTTTTACTAATTGCATGTTAAGTTTCTTTTTTTTATATTATAATGTGGGCCAATTTTAATATAGTATAATTTCAATTTTAAAGTCTAAATGTATGGCGCTATAACAAATTTATTAACACCATTTGTATACCACGTTTAATGGCAAATAAATATTTCTATTTCTATAAAAAAACACAGTAAACGTAAAGTTGTATTATAATATATTAGTAGTTTAGTTTAGTTTAGTTTAGTTTATTATATCTCATTATACAAGTTTCATATAATACAACACTGTTTATACTACTAGTCATATAGTGATCGTTTTACAAAATATAATTATAATTGGGCAATACAGTTTGCAGCATATATACAAAATATATAGCTACATTTAATAAAGAAATAACAATATGGATTATACACAGAACAAATTCATTACAATGTCAATTTAAATAATAATATTAGGAATAAAAAAAACAATAAAATAAAGGTACTAAAGAAGTACCTATCAATTAATTAAAAAAACCTATGTCAATCTTAATACTAATAATAATAAAAATGTGGTATCAGTTGAGTACATATCAATTCGATATCAACAATGTCAAAATCATAATAAAAATAAAATAAGTTAGTCTAATAGTAGTCCAGTCAAAGAAGTATCCTCTTATTTAATTATGTCAATATATTCTTTTACTGAGTAAAGTGACTTTTCTAATAAAAGGTTCTTCAGTCTCCGTTTAAAAGTGGCTTCACATTTTTCTATTTTAATGTCATCAGGTAGGTGCTCATAGTATGTCGGCCCAATAACTCGAGCGTTTTTGGCGTGCAGTACTGTGCGACGCGGTACTGTCCGCAGCCTACCCGTGCTGCGAAGACACTTACCCGTCACTTCCACTCGCTTAAATTGTGGCAGACGCTCTCGTGTGAACATGATTACTTCAAAGAGATACTGGGAGTAATGCGTCATGATTCGATGCTCAACAAATAGTGCTTTGCAGGACTGCCTCTGATTTAGGCCAAGTATGGTCCGCAAAGCTCTTTTTTGCATGCGCATCACTCTCCCAGCATCAGTTGAGTTTCCCCATAAGACTACGCCATAACTCATAAGCGAGTGGAAGTGAGAAAAGTATACAGTAGCTAAATATTTAGGTTATTCGACCACTGCAACTAGTCCTACGGGATCGTTTAAAGCCTAAAGTCAAAGCGAAATAATTTATTCGAAGCTGCAAATTTTTGGCAGTTGTCCACGTCAAGATTCTGAGTATATTCCGATTCATAAACACAGTTTTAAAACGCGTTTGTAGAATAGGCCTTTAAAAAATAAACTTGAAGCATTATTCTTCCGACTTCATCTCGTCCCCTTTGCTCCTTGCTCTTATTCCTACAACTCTATTAGCACCGTTATGCTATTATCATCACATGACGGCATTATCATGCCGTGTAACGTCTAATATAGCCTATATCATCTCATATCTCGCAAGCCTTAATGTACCACATCGCGCGCTACATCCCTATACATGCAATTCCGCAAAAGAACCTATCTACACAGAGAATCCTTGTCGCTTACCTTATTTTAAAGATGGAGTGCGTAGATATAAGAACATGGAATTAATACTACATTATAATCGTGTAAGGGATAATAAAAACACGACTTAATTCCACTTCTGATGCTCCGACGACTTCGTAAAAATGAGTTTTTAATGACCCCTCCATGCACGTAACCGGTGATCGTTTTTCTATTATGTGTAATTTCGACATGTCGATTGCATGTGGGGCATGGCGTAAAACATGAACTATTTCTTTGATGTGGAGCGATGAGCGATTGTAGTTCGACGCTTTGTTTTGTCGTAAGTTTAGAAGTATTTCGTTTTGTTTAACTACGGTACATTTTCGAGGCACATCACTGCCTCGTGTTTACCTTGGTAATTTATTTTATAGTAAGGAAGAGGTAGTAGACTGAATATTGACATATCAAACCTGCGAATGCGAATTTCATTATTACACTGCATGTCACGAAAGTATAACGAGTCCAATCGCTCTATTAAACCGCGCAATGTACGAGATAGACAGATATGCGAGTCTTGTGCGTGTGTATTATGGCATTCACACTAAAATGCATTGTACTCAACGAATGGCAGGCTCACACTCGTAACTTACTCTCCAAAACTTTGAGATTAAATCGTTTGCGGCTGTTTAACGTTAGTTTACTCGATAACGTGCCAAGCATAAACTAAATACGTATTTCAAATAGGGAACATCTCGCAACGGAAACGGCCAGTGCATTTGCCCGCGAATTTAGCAAAGTTATTTGGCGAGCGAGCCCGGTCACTCGGCATTGTTCCCGCTCCCCAACCACATCGCCTACGGAACCCTGTTCCGTTTCGTGCCTCATAAAGAACCCTTTATTGCCTGCGTATTCCTACAAGCTCCGTCTATGAATCCTAAAGAAAACTCATTTGAACACAAAACCCCGCCATAAACACACTGTTTCACACTCGCATAATTCAAAACGTGGAGTGGCTTTTACTGTTTTTGTTGTTAGTCTATTTTAATATTAAAGCGCATGCCTGCGTTGCGGAAGTGGCGGCCATTTCGCGCGAATCTTGCTGAATTATTCGCAAAATGGCGGCGGCGGTCACTTGTGTATCGCAGGTATAATTAACAGGACCTAGACGTGTGCGATGCATAAACCGCTAATTGTTGTTACGCGTGAAATTGCTCGTTAAACTCTCCCTACATGCTTTGTCGCAATAAAAAGAAATGGCCTTAGTTTAAAAAGCGAGACAAATTGCAGCCATAAAAGGGAATTAAAACGGAGAATCGCGACGTAAGACATTTACGCTACGCCGCATGATTACTATGATTAGTTCAATTTATTCCTAAGTAAATTCGCCTTTGTTGCGGCCCAAGGATAAGACAGACTTTGAAGTGCTTATTAAGTATATATTCGACATCAATCGAACAACAATAACCGTCAAAATAACCCAATAAGCCCCCGGAACACGCTAATCACCAGCCGTTGACTTTTCAATCAAGCCGTGTCTATCAGCACAGCTATTAATCAACATTCCCGAGTCGATACTAGAGTCGACACTCGATTCGAATCGGCCCGGCCCTGTCTTCCAGCTCGTTCGGTTCAATCAACGCTCTGTCTATGGAATCAATCGATTCCTCGAGTCGATATCTGTAATTCGATTAGTGAGCGTGTAGGGCTTGTAACATACCTAACACGGATAATAAATTAGGGTTGTGCGATCGTGGTTTTGTTCGACGTTCTTGTTTGGAAGATGGGTTCACTTTGTTGGTTAACTGGATTTTGTTGAACTGGAAGGTAATAAAAATAGATAAATGGGTGTTTCAACAGAATTACCTAAGAACGGATAGATGAACAAAGTAAAGTAGTAGGCATTAGAAGGTTGTAGGTTCTATTTCCAAAAATAATAGAAAGGTGGAGGATTGTATGGAAATTCAATAAAAAGTGTAAGTGCAGTATTTACCTCTAATGATATGATATGATTTATTTATTTCTCAATATACAATGTCATTAAATAAATATTAATATGTTAAATCTATGAATTACATTAGACTATTTATTTCGTGATAATTAAGTGAAATTACAATAACAAAGAAAATAGTAATAAAAATATGTAGCACAATGTCAAGATTTATAAATAAAATAAAACCGACTCTAAAACCTTATACATACCGCTGTTTTATGTACTTCTGAATAATAGAGTGTACCTTGATAAAATCAGCTCGAAGTCACGTTGATATAATATACATAGCTTGTTCCCGGCAACAAGGAAAATAAAACGATTCCCGCCCTGTAAAGAACACGTGCTGGCGAAAGGAATTCGGCCTGTTCGTAAAAAATGTGCATTCATGAGTAATATACAAATATATAGGTAAAAGGTAGGTAATTACATTCCAAAAATAGTACGGCAAGGGGCCTCCAATATTAACTTAGTTGCTTGTTGTTGGTGTGCTGTTAGATGTGGCTTTAGCTTAGTTGGTAGTGACCCTGCCTACAAAGCTGGAGGTCCCGGGCTCGAATCCCGGCCGGGGCATTTATTTGTGTGATGAGCACGAATATTTGTTCTTGGGTCTTGGATGTTTTCTATGTATTTAAGTATCTATTCATATCTATATAAATGTATGTATATCGTCGCTAAGTACCCATAGTACAAGCTTTGCTTAGTTTGGGACTAGGTTGATTGGTGTAAGATTGTCCACAAATATTTATTTATTTATTTTATTTTAATGTACATACATGGCAAGTTAAATAAAAGCATGTAACATTCAAACATTTATTATAATTTCTGCTAATTTATAAGTCTAACTAATGTTAACCAACATAATACTAACGGAGGCAACATTAATCTTCAATGTGTTGTATAATCAAAAACTGTGTCATGCCATTAACAAATGTTGAATCATCTTAAAGACATAAAGAAAATTCTTTCACACGCGTCACTATGAATACTTAATTATGGAATATCCGTTATCTTTTTTAGCTTAGGTTCATTTGAGTTTGAGCTCTATCTACTTAATTTTACGGTTGAAATTCGTTTGATATAACATAAAGACTGCATTTCCTTAATATATATGTTATAAGTAACCTACCTATTTATTGAAATGAATGTATTGCCGTTGGAAAATATAAACCTTTATAAACGATATTTCACCCAATTCAAATTCAACTTTAATGCAATACCTTTAAGATCGCATTTGCAATACGTAATTTGTAGATAAAGACTGAGAATTTGAAAATTGGACGTTCCCTAATATTTCTATTAATATGCAATACGGACTCAGAAAGCAGACGATACGGATTATCCGTTTTAAAAAGCAATTTTTGAGTTCGCACGGTTCTTCTACTGTTCTAATATCTTTGAATATATGCTTTATCTCTTCACTTTTAAGGTTGAAATTCGATTAGACGTAGTATACGAATATGCATTTCCCGAGCACCTGTAATTTATGCCTTGCGCATTTTATTTTAAAGTTGATTTTATAACGTTAATGATGTACAAATACGTTTTATATGTAAAGTGCATATAGCGGATAGACCATAAATCCATTTTACGAGAGTTACATGTCCGTCTGTCTGTTCACACGGTGTTCATTATAATGACTAGGGCAAATAAATCTTTATAGGCGGTGATATCGAAAATAAATTCTAAAAGGCGGTCTGAAGAGCTGATGCAATCCAAATACTACTGATTGATGTATTTATTTAACATCATAGTATCTAAATTACTTATAGTAAGGTACGAAATATCATTTGATATTTAACAGTGGCTTTTCTGCGAAGGAAAACATCGCATCGTGAAGAAATCTGTCTAACGCCGATAAGGTCTAGTTTTCCCTCCGGGTTGGAAGGTCAGATGTCTTTCGTAAAATTAGTTCCTACGCCAAATCTTGGGATTAGGTGTCAACGGGACCCCGGACTCTGGTGCACAACCGCGAAAACGGCAGGAGAATTGATTAATTTCATATTAAAATAACAATTGATTAACTCTATTGAACGCAAAGAACTACAAACATTTTGAGTATATTCGGTGTCAAATGCTGAAATTGAATACATTATACATTTAATGATGTCTTGTGTGTACAAAAGATTTTTTTTTTGCCTCCCATAACTCATCTCAGCGCGGTAATCACGTAACTTTCGAACGTACGGTAGGCATATTTTAATGTCAGCTTTAGTATGGGATTTCGGGTTAAAGAACTTTTATTTCGCAAAAGAAATTTTACATTTCACTTATTCAGAATATACTTAATTTAATACAAAAAAGATATAATGAGCGCCGCGAGACACTAAATACTTAAACATAAACAAGTTAAGGTAAGTAAGATTAATACTTAAAATAGGTAGGTAGTTTAAAGTTTACAATACTATTCTCGTTTCATGCGGATAGCAAAAAATCTCCAGCAACAAATGCACAACAAAGTAAGAAAAGATATTATTTATATATATATATATATATATATATATATATTTTAATATTTGTGGACAACCTTACACAAATCAACCTAGTCCCAAACTAAGCAATGCTTGTACTATGGGTACTAAGCGAAGATATACATACTTATATTTATAGAATAAATACTTAAATACATAGAAAACATCCAAGACCCAAGAACAAATATTCGTGCTCATCACACAAATAAATGCCCCGGCCGGGATTCGAACCCGGGACCTCCAGCTTCGTAGGCAGGGTCACTACCAACTAAGCTAAAGCGGTCGTCATATATCGTCATCGCATAGGAACTCGCCAATTCCTCGGGCTCTCACACTACTTAATGCACTCTTGGCATCAGCTACTGACGTCGATATATTTGCGTGGCGATGGGCGACTGTGTGCAGTGAATGTATGAGGTTTTGTGAGAGGATGGATGATAGATGTTCAACTGTAAAAATTTAGTATATATTTTATTTTCCTATTTTAAATCATAATGTAATTCTACTTTATATTTTATAATTTTGTTTTCTTTTGTAAATGTTTTTCTTATGTTGTGTTATACATGATTTAATTGTAATTAACTTGCATAGCGCATTAGTTAAACACTGTAATGCTATGTAAACGTGTTATCAATAAAATAAAAAATAAATATATTATACAATACTTCAACGTGTTATAAATAAGGTCTATTTTTGAATTTGACATTTAGATTTACCTTACGTACGGTCGAAAACGTTCCGTTATCGCACCGCGGTGTATGATAACAAATCTTGTTCAAAAACTCAACAGAAACCTAACCTATTCACTAACACCCGAACCATAACTTATCTAACAGCGAGCGCACTGTCCACAGCTTACGTACAGACAGACCGTCCACAGCGCGCATAATTCCGCAATAAATTCACTCCATTTTAATTTAATTCCATAACTCCCGTCTGTATAAACAACGCTGCAGCTGGAATTAAAACGACCGTTTCCGACGTTCGTAATTTAAATGCTTTTTGGATCTTAAGCGGATGATCTTGTCATTGTGCTGGTGTGACGATGACTATGTTAATTTAAAGTTTTCTGTGTTTTAGTTTAATTGGTTTATTCTGTATAAGCAACTAAATCCCTTGTCCATAACAATAAACAAATGTGTTAAAGTTCTTAGGAGGAGGGGTAGGGCAAGCTCTCTCCATACAAACTTTGTGCCGGATTTACTTCGTTTGTGTTTGCATTAAAGTTATGATTTTTGGTCAGTATGCTTATTTTTCTCATAGCTATTTCGTGATGTAATTTTGTTATTATTATTTTGATTTTTTTTTAATTTTGATTGTTTTTTTAATATTTGAAAATTTTCAAATCACGATCTTCGCATATCTAATATTTACAACCAAAAAAAATATTATATTTGTTAGTGCCAAAACCGACGAATAAAACCTGCACAAAGTTTGTATGGGGAAGGCCTAGCCCTACCCTGCGCCTTAAGAATGAAGTTCTTGTGTATTAAGCTGGTCGTTCTTATTATCCTATTCTTGTCTTATAAATATTAAAGAATGAAAAACGATACTTAAAATAGTCTGGAAACTACATTTTTATTATGCGCTTTTTATTTTGTATTTTTTAAATATAACGATTGTTTGATACAAAGGACACATAATCATTAATCCTAATTTATATGTATGTGTTCATGACCGATGACCATGATCGCATGATGTCTAAGCCAGAAATCGAACCAGAACCTCTGTTTTTCTTGGTTAGCTTTTTTTTCGTTGTAACTTAGAAAAGTAACAGAGTCAAAATAAATGATTCGTTTAAATAAAAAGAAGTGTATGTGTAAATAAAGAATGTATTGAATTTTTTTTTTTTTTTTTTTTATTGCACATAAAATTAGTACAAATGGCGGACTTAATGCCATGAGGCATTCTCTACCAGTCAACCGTAGGGCCAAACAGAAACTTGCAAATGTGGGTGCAGTGAAAAAATTTAATTCATGATAACTTAAATAATATCAAAAGGATAAACATACATTCCTTATTTAGTAATATATACATAAATATATTAATAATAGTTACATATATATAAACATATATTTATACTACTGCATAAGTGCTGGGGACACAACTAACTATCGAATTTGATCATTGTTCAAAACGTTTGAATACCTTTGAATAGAGCCTTTCGAAAAAACAGCAAAATATCTACAATCTGTACATTTGCATGCGTCGCACGTGCTACGAACATTACTACGGCGTAGCGCTGTAGCACGCATCTACGGACTCGTAGCCGCCACATAAAACATCTCCAACATAAAGGATTATTTACTGCCAACATGCACACAACCTAAACCCTCGCATCTCACTCATTCCGGTTGTTTTTAAACAACCTTATTATTAAAGTAATAAGGTTTAAATTAAAAGCAACGGAGAAGCCTGATACGAGTATTCGGAAGTTATGAAACCCGCTAGCAGAGCAAACAGGTATATATTCAATTTCGTGCGTGCGTCAAAACGCGACAAACTTAGCAGCGCTGACGCAGAAAAATGGAACTACTACCAGCACACTAAAAATCACATTGCCTCAGACTTAAAGACTATTAACCGGAAAAAGTAGGCATTGCAAATTGTGCTTTATCACGACGTATACAGAATACAAAACGGAGCTGTTATTGTCAGCGATATGCAACCTTGTCGTTGTATAAATGCGGTATTTCCAAATGATGACAGCGCTAGTTTCACCGGGTCAGATAGGAGGGCTATAGTGGGTCGTTCGTCAGGGAAATAGGGCAGTCCCGGGACGCTATTCGACGATGTTTTTGATAGCTTTTCCATGCTCATCTTGTGACATTATCGTAATACGAGTATCAAATAAGCTACGGTAGCCCATTGGTTCAAGCATGCGGCTGTCAAGCGGCGGTCGTGGGTTCGAATCCCAGCTCGTACCAATGAGTTTTTCGGAACCTATTTACGGAATATCATTATGTGTGGGGTTAGCTTTTCGGTGAAGGAAAACATCGTGAGGAAACCTGCATACATCCGCGAAGAAATTCAAAGTTGTATGTGAAGTCTCCAACCCGCTCTGGGCCAGCATGGGGACTACTGCCCAATCCCTCTCATCTATGAGAGGAGGCCTGTGCCCAGCAGTGGGACGTATTAGGCTGATGATGATGATGATGATGAGTATCAAATAAATAAAGGAGTTCATTCGAAAAAGAAAACTTTGCTGGTGAAATGTCGAAAGGAAAAAAGGTAAAAAAACTTAAATATTAACTTATTGCTGTTAAAAGTTTGGTAACACAGTTGCAAATATCAGTTTTTCATACAAATTGGTAAGACGTTTTAGATTTGTGAGTATTACCTGCGGCTCAATATTTACCAAAACTACCGTTAGTGATACTTTAATTAAACCTCTTTCTAAATAACAATGCAAAAATATGAAATGAGGGCCAAGTATTTCGAAATCTGCATTTAAAAAAGTGTCAAAAAATTAAGGTCATGAAAAAGAAGAATTCAGATATTGTTTCAGCATATGACCATAGCCATATCACGACTCGTAAAGAAACGTGTCGAATCAGGGCTTAGCCCTTGTGTCCTTTTATCGCGCAAACAAATGCCGCATTTAAGGGCCCCATGAATAACGGAGGCACGGCTGTAAATCAGCTGATCGCGCCGCGATGCCGTATGGAATGTAGGGCAGTGTCACAACAGGCATATGCTGGAATTGTTTGTTATTTGATTAACCGAGCGACCGCGGAGCGCGAGCGAAGCGTCTACTTAAAATTAGTAAAATTAAAATTAGTATAAGATTAGTAATTGTACCAAAAATTTAAAGTTAGTTCTTTAAGATACGCCTCCAATAATTACATTATAACTAGAATTGTTAATCATAGTTGCTAAGTTAACTTTGTATTAAACTTGCGCATGACATTTTAATATTTAGCTGGTCTCCCGCGATACAGGCCTAGCCTAGTGCGGGGACTCCTGGAATCTCTGTATAAACAGAATGTCATGCACCAAATGCCTGTTTTGTAATTCTTTTTGTATCTCTTTCTTTTCTGTGCAATAAATACTTTTTATCTTATCTTTTATCTTTACATCGTCGGCCGATTTTTGTGAAATTTTATGAGCAGGTTTGATAATTATATGTTTTACGGTCCACCTGATAGGAAGTTGATACCGTAGACTCCAAAAGAGTCACGTGTTCGTTGCCGAACCTTTATCAAATTTGAGGATTCACTATGTTGACAGCAGTAGGGACAAATTTAGGTCCCTCGCTCTCAACACAGTGCATCCTCTGGAGCTCTGGCAACCTTGCTCACCTCCAGGAACACAACACTACATACCTGTATAGTAAATAATGCTATTATTGCTGTGGGCTTCTGCAAGGCGGAGGTACTTCCCCAGTTGGGTGCTCGAAATTCGAGCAAATTGACACTTTGCTGTGCCCTGCCTCTCTTAGAAAGCAAGTGCGTAAGCGTCTGTAGGCTATGGTGTAAGACCATTTGCTTGTTTGCCACCGCCGTGAAATAAAATCTATCTGGAAGGTCATTTGGGACGCAGGGACATTATAAATATTACTCACCGATACACCATTGTAATTAAAGAGAAAAAAATAAACGCATTTGTATTTAGTATTTGTATAAATAGCTGGAAAATGTTATCACTTTTGGACTCTACACTTGTCATAATAGAGTCGAAATTTGCCAAACATTCAAATTCCTTGACTATAAATGCAGTAAATCTGTCGCTATCCTATTAAGATAGCATCAGCAATTCGCTACGGTCATAAGTAATACGCGGGGTTTTTACGCGTTTCCCGGCCGTTCGATTGAAGAGGATAATGACCTGTGAAACAAATAACATTTAAAAAAACTTAAGTAGATATCAGTCCAAACATTAATTATTCAGACTAGTCATCAACTCAAGATTTAATTAGCAGAGCTAAATAGGGCATCTAACATTTTACAAAACATTAATACTGCCTAATTATTTTTAGACAAAATCTTAGATTGTCTGCGTCTCAATTGTTATTAAATTTTGCTAACAGACTAAATGTAATTAAGTTTCCAATTAATTGAGTTCACGGGCAATATTATTTTCAAATAAAGATCAACTATTCTCGTTTTCCAAGTAGTCGAACTCATAATGTGACAATGCTTGGTATACAGAGGTGTTTACGTAACGTATTTTTAATAGCTACAACGACTGTGGAAAACGAGCGTACGGTCCACTGATGGTAAGCGGACACCGCAGCCATGCGCGTTGCTGACCCTTTATAAAATTTGAGGATTCACTGTGTTTACAGCAGCGGGGTAATGACGTAACTGTTTCGAACGGTAGTACGTACGATCTAAATGTCAAATCCCATACTAAAAATGACATTAAAATATGCCTACCGTACGTTCGAAAAGTTACTTGACTACCGCTCAGGAGGGATAAATTTAGGTCCCTCGCTCTCAACACAGGGCATCCTCGGGAGCCCTGGAAACCTTGCTCACCTCCAGGAACACAACACTACAATTACAGTTTCCGAGCGTGCAAAAGCTCCAACGGTAAATTTTCTTACTAATAATCGATTCTCCTTTGTTTCGCAGACAGAAGTTTCAATGTATTCTTTCGCAGAATTTTCATTTCATGGATTACATTTTTTTTCGAAAGGATCGCAGTTCTATACTTACCTAACCTAAAGTAGGTTAGGTTAGGTTAGGGTAGATGTAATTGGGTTCTACACAATGGCGTTCTATACAAAAGTTGACGGTTTCTGAAAAAAAGTTTCTATGACATAAAGATTCTGCGAAACAATACTGTGAAACATTTTTCTGCGAAATGGAATCCGTATCATCAATACTTTGAAATTCCTGTACTAAAGTATACAATATTGTTAGCAGACGGCTCTGCATAGTACAAAATTAACAATTCACTAGTTCTTACTTCCGTGTCCGAACTTCGCCGTAACATCTTAAATCGATTGTTACCCCATTGTTGCAAAATTCAGCGTCCCCGCTGGCGGTAATGATTACTGCCTTATGAATATCTAAACCTACTCCAAATTAGTTGTCGGCGGAGTTTGAGTGCATGGAAATTTCGCTTCCGTGTAAAAAATGGCAGGCAGCTTGGAAATTCTTTGGCAGCACTTTAAAATTGCAGAACATGGATGTTTACGATTTCGACGCATAATAAGCCAAATAAATTCACGCTACTATAAAAACATTATTATAAACCAACTTAATACATTAATATCAAATAATTAAGCAATATTAATGCAAAAATTAATTCTCCACTGCACCAAAAAGAGTGAAAAAATAAAGTTACTGTGATAATGTAGGCATTTTGTGATTTAGTGCGAAAGTTTCACACACCTTTTATTTTAGGTGCTATTTAAATGATTCTAGAAACGCGAATTTATCTGTCAGAATTATCTTTATAGTTAGTCAAACGCGTCTTTATGAAACTAAACACTTATAAACCACTAGCAGTTCCCCAGGCATTAAAGGCTTAGTTTAGACCTTGAAACGAAACTTAAGGCTTCGGAAAACCCTGGAGTGATAAGACCAGCTGGGCGACCCCGAGCGGCGACTATCTATGTCACGTTAAATATCGCTTTAAGGAAACCGACAGGGATATTGAAACTTTTAGATCCCATCTTAAAGCTGAAAATTACAGAAAAATTACTGATCACAACTTAGAGTGAAAATCGTAGCATTTTCGGCAAAATGTTATGTTTTGTACAATGTTTGTTTAGAATAAGATACCTCTATAACGCTCTCGAGTAAATACATCAATCGGATTTTTATTTGTTTGCCCACCAGACGTTAGGCCTAAGAAACACCGCTTTAACTAATACATTACTATTATGTGGTATCAGTCTTTGAGCTATCTTTGAAGGAGTTTCTCTTAGTCCTAGACTATTAGTTATGCACTCAAAGCAGTGACTGCAAGGGTTATAACAAAATTCAAAGATATTTTGTGACACAAGACTAGTTGATTCTAAAGATAATTTCATTTGTACCAAAAACGACAATAATTTAATATATGGCATGAGGAAACATTCATAAACTAAATTGAAAAAAGACGAGTTACGAGTAAATGTTAATAATTTTCCAAACCAGTGCCTGATTTTGCTTGGTACTATTTTAATCCGGGAATACCCCTTGCATTCTCGCCGATGCACTTCCTAGGCGTCTTATCGGAGCAGGCACGCGCTAAATCCTCATGGTGCTCAGCACTGGATCCGACCGGATTTTTGCTTAGTCTTCTTTAGCTGTGCCATTTTATTTATAATGCGGTTTTCGAACTTACCCCGGGGAATTTTAATGCTCTGCAAGCTGTTCAGTCTGTTTCTGTGAAATTTGTAATTCAATTTGGTATTCTGATGAAATAATTAATACGAGTAGAATGTTACACAGGCATTGATGCGTTCATTAGTGCGTGTGTAATCGGCTTGGGCCCTTGGAGATTAATTACTAAATTTGGATCACGTAAATTACTCTTAGTAGTCTTAATATGTTGTACTAAGGAAACCTAGCTATAACATGTTTGAATTTTCTTATCAAACGTGACAAATAAGCCCATTCATATAACTTAAAAACGATGCATGTTTCATGCAAGTTAATTTTCTTAAAATGACTCTCTGGTTCCAAAAATCGGCCCTAAATGAACTCCAAACCTCAGAGCAATCGAAAGCAAAAAGAACCGACTAAAGATGTATTGATATAGACCGCGATTCCCACATGAAAGAAGTTTCAGACATCTGTAAACAAATCGAGCTCCCTAAGCAGCCGTTCACTTCGCGAGCTACTCAAAAGACAAACCGTGCCCGATAAATCATTCCTCGGCCGTAAACCGTATTTATTCCTCATATTCCTTATATTCCTGACTCGAGGAAGCGCAGGGATTATTACCCTGTTATCGGAAGTGGATAAATTACTTTATTACTAGCAGGGAAACCCTTTCGCTCCAGCCTTTGGAAAATGGAAATTCGTCGGGAACGGTTTAAGGAGCCTGGATAATAAAATAGGTTTAAAAAGAGCGTAAAAAATACTTAGATGAAGCGCCCGAAGGCTAAAAAAGCAGTGAAGCCGAGCGGAAAAATTGGAAATAGATGCATTGTGTACGCTATTTATGTTTGATCTGCTTACGTTTCCGCGCGGTTTGTTTTCAAGTTTCTACAAAATTTGCTTCGAAATACTTTACGTATGAGTAACCAATTGTAGTTTACTCAGATATTTGTTTCACTTATCTCCCTAATCTAAAATATACGTGCCGACATATGCTGCAAGAACTGTCTTGGTGATATTGAATGCTTATATCTATAATACTTTGTAACTATCATCCGCCATCTGAAAGAAATGCAGTGGTCATTGACAATGACAATAACCATAGGTATACTGAATTACTACTTTAAAGGTACTTACTTAGAATGTTTGAACAGGAATGTAAAGTGACACAAATCGAAATTAAAGTTATTTTATAACTGTAACGTTTATTAATGGCAGATTGCACCAAGTTACAATTACAGACCGATCAAAGTTAAATATGGCGCCGGTAGCTGTCATCCCATATAACCTTGTCAAACTTTCCATACAATCATAAAAAAAAAAAAAAAACATTTATTTCGAGTATCTTTGACTCATAATATTATAAATAACACTACACTTTATACAATAACGTAACTTACCGTAACGTAACGTAACGTTACTTTATTTTAACGTTTGGTGCAACCCACTCTTATACTAGGGTCTACTTATATGTGTCTCTAAATACTTCATAGTCACATTTTAATCATTTTAAATACTTTAACCTAAATATGAGCCGTCATGAAACGGTGACTGGGCCCAAATTAACACGAACCCTTTTAGCAGTAACGCACTGGGAGTGGTCGTTTGCCTTTATAAAGACCGTCATCCACAGCGTTCGGCGTGGCGGGTCAAACTCGTGTAAACTAGTTTTAAAGCCTGATTTGTAATTAGTATCTTGTGTGCATTAGGTACATATTGGTGCCGTGACCACTGACCAGGAATTTTGCAATGCATTTCATTAATTATTTTTACGTATGTATGTAAAAGCTAATATGTGAATTTGGGGTTTAATTATGTCTTCTAGATTATTAAGAAAATTTAGAGTTTTAGGATAGGATTTAACTCAATTGAAATTGTATCATAAATCATTATGAAAATTCATCACAAGCTATATATCCACACAGTCTCGAATAAAAAAGTTTTGTTCCAAAATAACTTTTGTCATAAATATTGAAGTTAATATTTTTTTTAATTCAAAAATATTTTCGTTTTGGTTTTTTGGAATACGACAATTCTGAATCAAGGAGAAGTATAATATAATATAATGATATCAAATAACATCATAGAATTAAAATAATAGTTCCAAAACACATTTATACTGCTATTAAAAAACGGGCACATTTTACCTTTGTAATTATAATCTGTACGTATTAGCTATACATTGCGTTAAATCGTTACTAGAGATCACAAGTCAGTGGGTCAAATAGGTCAGTTATGAACACTCCTAATAACCTTAAGGGCTACTATACAGTGTAGTTGGGTTCTTGCCCTTCATTAGCCCCTAAGCCGCTACAAACAACCCTGCCCACGCCCGATAACGATATAAGGATGGCGAACAAAATTAACTCTAAATAGCTTATTTATTTTGGTTTTTGTTCATTCGATAATAAGCCACCCCCAGCCAGTGCGCTGAGAGGATTATTTTTACGATAAAACATTCAATGTGTCTTTAAATATGAATGAATGAATGAATGTTTTATTCAGTTTAAACATATAAGTTGGTTTACAAGTTGGTCGAGAAATAAACTATTTCTTATTATTATTATTATTATATGGTACAAGTATAGATGTTACAAATTAATCTTAGGTTTCTTAATATGTTTAGCCTCGACAGGCATGTGACCCATTGCTTTCCAGCGATATTTTTATTTAATTTCGTTTAATCTTATATCTTTAAACGAGCAATTCTTGTATATTTATTTATTTATATATTTATTTATTTCGAGGATCTCAGAAACGGCTCTAACGATTTCCATGACATTTGGTATGTGGGGGTTTTCGGGGACGAGCAATCGATCTAGCTAGGTCTCATGCCCGGGAAACCGCCGAGCAAAGCTCGGCCGCCCAGATATTATAACTTAAACGTTAGCCACGCGTTAACGTGGTATAACAATTAAAAAAACTATTAAGAGATTAACAATGTCCAAAAAAGGTGTGTTTATGTTTCCTTTACCACACCTTTAATGTACTAACATCCGTAATCCCTAAGCTTTCCCCACTTACCTTCGAATTTGATCAGTTTTTAAAGCCCCTATTTTACTCCCTTGTTTATATTTCATTCCATGGGACCTTCCTAATGCAAGGCTCTAAGTGTTATGTCGTCGGATACATTATGGGACCCTGTCGCATTGCCACTATTATGCTAGGTCGGCCATAACTTTCGCCTAATTGGCGGCTGTTTGCGGCCAGTATCGCAGCCGTTAGATTTTATTAAGAAAAAAAATGCTGCCGAATTTACTCGTTGGATGGTTCCTTTTGTGTTTTCAAATATGGAATAGTTGGGAATTGGGCTAGCGAATTCGAATCCAGCGAAATGTTCTAACTCTTTTTCCAGCGTTCTGTTGTTGCAAAACTCATTGAACAATTTATTTTTAAATATTCAACGTAGGTTAACAAAATCATTTTTAAAATTAATGTGAGTGAATAAAATAGGTGGACGCAATTCCGCCGTGCATAAATAACCACGCTCAATGGCCGACGTCACAACTTGTCCGGACAATAAATTACTGGCAGATGAAACTCGCCGCCATTGCCCCGTTATGTTATTAAAAAATATTAAAAATCATTTTTAAAGTTGAGTCGGATACAGTATGCACTTGTACAGTCAGCATCAGAAGTAGGTACGCATAAGAATTGAAAAGTTCGTAAAAATCCTTTAAATTACAGACTTTACTGCTTTATATGCTTAGCTATTACGCTTACAAATTTAAAGTTCAATTAACCCGAAGTTTTTCTTTCATTCTTCCATAATTTTTAATAATAACAAAACGCGTCACGCATTCAATTTAAAGTTGCTTAATACATAAATTAAATAGATAAGAGTTTACTAATTCCCTTAACTAAAACCCTTTCAAGAATTAATGGAACCTTCAACGTAGGCAGGTAAATACTAAAGGTGAAAATCAAAGTTCGTCTACCTGTCTGCTAACTATATTCATAATAATTACGTACAAGACGTTTGACTTGGCCCGTCGGACTTCTTCACTAAAGATAATGTCAGAGACAAGACAAATATGAACATCATGACGTTTAAACTTTGGATGCGTATAAAGGAACGCTGAATTAACATAAACACGCATTGTTAACATCATCGTGTCGTCCTATTTGTACGAATATTTAGTCTGTTGTTACATTTCCAACATGATATGTTTTATTTAAAACATTACGACACGTTTTCGAACGCGTCCAATTTATAACTGGCCACATATTATTATTTTACTTGTAATTTCAAGGATTTATTCCGGCTGAATATAATTCGCTACTGAAAATCAGGAGTACCAACATTACAGCCGAAATGCTGTCGTAAATTGTCTCTCGTTTGTCGTTGTAGTGGTATTAAATTAAACAATGTTTTACGAACTTCTGAACTAATTTTAACAGAAAATTAAATCAGCTATAGTTAAATATTGCAACGAAACTTGTTCGTCACGGCTCGAACGTGTATTAAACATTTACTAAACTAGCTTTCTTAATAAACGAATAGGTTTAGGTATTAGCTGAGCTTTCTAAGAAAAATAAGCAAATAATAAGATAATCTCGTACCTACTCAATAGGACGTAAACGGTTGTTAAGATAAGCCAATAATAATATACTTTTAGCAATTGGGTGCAATGTAAAATCCGTGAACAAAGTATTATAATATATTGTGGGTACGGCAAGAAAATCTATCTAAATATAGCTAAATAGTTACATAATTCCGACGCCACTAAGTCATACATAAGGCTTTTACACATAACAGGCGCTTAATGGGTGCTAATCCATCTCAGTCATGTGCACTTCCCTTTTCCTCAGATGTGGTTCGCGCTAATCGACGAATATTTATGACGGCCAAATCACGTACTGAGCACCAAGCGCCGGCGAACCTCTAAATGCTTCTGAATAATGTTCAAAGTACTATTTTAACTTTGATATAGTTGATTTTGAAATTATTTAAGCTGAGAGCTATTAAATACAAAAACAGGCCAAGTGCGAGTCGGACTCGCGCACCGAGAGTTCCGTACAAACCTATTGGTATTGGTAAGTAAAAGTTCATCCATCACGACAATATAGTCATAGTTATGGTCCAAGTAAAAAAATTAAAATTATTAAAAATATTTTTATTATATGATGTAACTTAAAAAATTACGTGTTTCGCAATTTTTCCTTTATCTGTGATGTCAAGATTCTGAGTTCACGGGAAGTACCCTGTAGGTTTTGATGCCTTTGCGAGTGTCGAAAATTTGTGGAAATTTGCGGCATAAACGGCTGTATCTTTTGATTGCGTTGGCTTAGAGTTCCGTTTTTTCCTTTGGAGGGTAAGGAACCCCAAAAACGTATCAATTTATCACGTTAAAATAAAGAATTCCATCCTGGCAGTTACAATCTACTGTTAAAAAAAGTAATCAAATGTTGCATTCCAAGTTCAAATGGTCTGATTGCGTTCCGTTTGAGGATAAAGGCGCGCCGCTCATTCAAGATCACTCCACATAATTAACGTCCACATCGAGTTATTTACACGCCCGCATGCGTCGACGGAAACGGAACGCAAACGTCTGCTATTCCGCCGTTATTTACTCACTAAATTGATAGGAATAATACACAGGGACGTGTTTGGCACCAATAAAAATACGTACATAAACAAAATCTGGATATGATTTCAACCTCAGCACAGTTGCGGTTTTTTAAAAAACTCGTGTAATTTTATGCCGCTGATTCCATTTAAAGCAAACATGTTACAAAATAATGTATTCTCGTCGAGTAGGTAGACCCGGCAATGACGTGCAAAATAATTATAGCGTAAAAGCAAACACGTGCCATGCTTTATTTTCTTTCGTAAGGTTTTAATCACTGACATTTCCGTGACTGCATCACTTACCGTGTGATGCACGAAAACGGACCTAGTCGGGCTCGTATTCATTATATTTTAATGCCACCGTCATTCGCCTCGTAAAATTTTATTTCCATTCGCCACGTAACAATGTTAAATTATTCACTATTCAAATAATCTTTTAACTTTTGTGAACCGTATAAAATCAATGCGATGCGTGTTCGTGTTTAATGAACTAAAAGAACGATTGTTATAATATTCGATTGTTCAAAAAGCGCTGATTCACTTGCTTTATAGTTAAATAGTATGCAACTTGTGCAACAGACGACGGCAATTACGAGCCTAAGTGCTCCCTGAAAAAAGTGAAGTCCGTTGACGTTTCGCGACCCCCATCGATCAGCTGAGCCCGCGGCAATGGCGGATACATCCTCTAACTACTGCTTAATGTACTTATTCCGAGTGATCGATCACCGTCCACGACATCCGAATCCATTAAGCCCTGTCTAATTGATCGTCGGACGAATTGAAAATGGCAAAAAGTGCCCGTCGTGGGCGGACACGGTAAAGATATTCGCCACGTAAATACACGTCAACGCAGTGAATGATATCAAGTAGTGATGGGAACGGATCGACTCGATTACGGAGTTGTCAGACTGAGCGCGGGGAGAAAATTGAATGAGGAACAAGCGTTCGTAATTTGAAATTGGCAGACGTTCCGCGAGTAACAAACCATAGACAAACAATGTGAACGACGTGCTTTTTCCGCACGCACGGCCGTGTTGCCAGCCAGCGACCGGTCGCCGCAAGTGCGGGCGACCTCAGATTGCGGAAACCGCTGGGCGTGCATACCTGAGCGGTACGTATTATACCGATCGGGCTCTAATCTGTGCGGCGTCGTAATGCGGCTGGTAACGAGAATTGCGTGCTTGCGGTATCATTAAGCTATTTGTTAGAAACAGTAGAATGGAAATTGTACTGAATATATAATATAAGTAATAAAAATATTTATTTAAATTGAAAAGCAACAAATTGAGATTTATTTCTCGAAAATGAATGTGCTAGTTAAGTAAATGTTCGGTATACCTACCTAAAATCATCATTATCATCATCATATCAGCCGAAAGACGTCCACTGCTGGACATAGGCCTCCCCCAAAGAGTGCCACAATGACCGGTCTTGCGCCACCCGCATCCAGCGGACTCCCGCGACCTTTACCAGGTCATCAGTCCACCTTGTGGGGGGTCTACCCACGCTGCGCCTTCCGGTCCGTGGTCACCACTCGAGAACCTTTCGGCCCCAACGGCCATCGGTTCCTACCTAAAATATTTTATCATAATTGCAAACCTCAAAGCAAGAAAAAAATATTTCTGGGTATTACATTATTAATATCAATAAAACCACTGTGAAACCTCCACGAGCATTTATACATTAAGTATGCTTTAATTTATTTTTTCCTTGTGTACATTGAATGGAACAAGAAACTGGAATTCTTAATTGGATTATGTTTGAGTAATTCCAGATTCATACAGAACCGTATCTTCTTTTCTTTACGCTCAATATAATACGTAGTTTTCGATATAAATATTCAAAAGTCGACACAACAGAATAAACACATGTTTTTAAATTAAAGCCTAGTGTTCGACACAAATACATTTTTTTTTAACAACGCGACAAAAATGGCGACACGTCTTTGTTTCTCTTCCAGGCACCACGGTAGATAATATACTTATTCTATCTCGAACACTTAGCTCTCGAATACGGTAGGTGCCCAATAAAATAGTTGATTGGCACTATCAATTGGGAAACATAAAGTGGAAACTGGAAACATCCAGATAGAAATCTACGAGTCACAGATATCTTCGTCGGTTCTTTCTTCTTTTTGAGGTGTGCAATAAAGAGTATTTGTATTGTATTGTATCTTCGAATGTTCAGCATTCGAGGTGTGAACTTCCCGCGAAGTTACCCGAAAGTTCCCGATCTGCATGGGAATCAGAAATTATTGAACTTTATCGATAGTATCGATACCCGCTCTCCTGCTCCACATAAGCATTCATTAATCATACACAAACTTCAAGGCGAAACAATGAGTGTATGTACAAGTCTGAAATCAGGTTATAAGTAATAACAAGTTGGTATTACCAACTTTCTACTACTACCACTAGCTGACAATGAGTTCAAATACATACTCCTAGTGGCGAACCAATGTGAGATTAACCTTCAATTACGCGTAGTGCTAATCAAAGCGTAGAGGTATACGAGGTAGTTGGTGATGTGAATAGGTACAGTTTCAAAATTTCTGCTATATGTATTCATATTGTTTCACCTAACCTAACCCCGACGCTCTATCTACTTAACAAGAAAACTACCAGTCATCGGGATATAATTCCGGAAGAAATATCGATAGCGCGATTCAGGAATCAACACAGACGGTACAACGCCATCTAGCAGGCAAATCAAGCAACGTTTAAACATTGACGCTTAGGAGAAATGGTGCGCGTTTGATCAGTCCGACTGACACTGGTTCGCCTAAGGAGAAGTGAAGCGAACGGCCGATTGTGAACGGCCCCGGATCGGGCAGGAGCCGGGAGTCTTGCCGTCTTGCGGCCGGAGCACAATGGCGCGTGATTGCGGTGTGCCTGTGCACCTGCATAAATCACTCTCGGACCGCGGTCCGGGTCAGAAGTGCCAGCGGACTGTGCAGATCGGTCAATCTTTTTTTTTCTTTCACAACGACGGTGGTACATTAAGTTACAGCCTGCCTGAATCCTCTGAGTAGCGCATAATTGTCAAACTATGAAGAAAACTAACAAGTATGTACGTCTGTACGACCGTAATAAGGAACCTCAACTGCATCAAATTAATTATCTTAACAAATGGTGCCTACGTCTTGTACATCTAACCTAAATTACTAGAACGTTTTTGCGATTATCTTTGAACTGAACATCGCGTGCGCACGCAACCAATATGCACCGGCCTTAAATCGCAGTCAGTCGCACCACATGGCATCGCTATCGCTTGTGCTTTGTTTAAAAGAGTACGCACACGTTACTTCCTTTATTTTAGTTTTTAATATTCCCGAACCTGTTTAACTCGCATGAACTACCAGCAACATGCAAAATATTATATCATAAGTATTTTCGCAATATTTTTTTTCTGACGAGGGATTATTATAGGAACTATGAAAATGGTGTAATTAAGAGTCATCAAATAAGCCGTTCTACAGTCTATTCATCCTTACGTGTCCTAACTATTTTTACTAAACAAACTATTTTTAAAGACGTTAATCATTATCACACTTTTCTCTAGGATTGCGATACTTTGTGAGCTTCTTTAAGTACATATTACATTCATCATATGAACATTTTAAGTGATGATTATTGTTTAATCCTAGAAAAAAGGTTGATAATGATTAATGTCTTCAAAAGAGCTTGTTTACAGGATGAATAAACTGTTTATAAGTATTAGTTAAGATTATATATCGCGTCCGCTGTCCGCTACCGCGGCAGTCCACCGCCGGTAAGATATCCTAGATAATGCGTAGCGCCATTTGTTGTCCTGATTGATCGCGCGTCATAACGCCGCGCCGCGACCGCCTGTCATTTGTAACGGATAAGTTATTTAAGTTCGGCGGAAAGAAAAATTTGGGGTTCGCAATCTTACCTGTAAAACGGACGTGGGCGGTATCCGCTATGGATTTTAATATTTAACAGGTTCGTGTTTGCTTTTGCGTGTTACTTTACTAATAAGAAATAATTTCTTTCATTCAGGTTCACTAATCAAACCCCTTCTGTATCTTAATACAAAGGAATAGAGATATAGTGTAAAAATGTACATATATTAATGAGCTGGACTGTATTAACGAAACTAAATAAAAGCATATAGGTTGGAGTAAATTCCCGCCTCTCATAGAAGAACAAATTATCATTGTACCTACCCGTCATACTCTAAAATGGAGCTGATTTTACTTGTAAAAAAAAAACATTATCTAATATGGCCCAACATAAACCCGTCAAAAGCGCCGCGCTATCGGCGCATTAAGCTTGCTTGTCGCGCTATCGATGCCCGCGCCTGTTGTAATTAAATCGATAAAATCGACATGTAACGCACTTCCCTATGGCTCGCTAGCTTATCGTCGGCCGGGTGGCCGGACCACCCAAGCCTCCATCTTTAAAACTAAAACATAACCTCAAACTAACCTCAAATAAAACACCCATTAACATATAAATCTTTATATTATCTAGAACAATAGCTGAACATGACTGGGTACTTCACAATCACATTTTTGTCCCGACGCAATGTTTTCAATTCCCATTTTAATTTTAGTAGCTGATGCCTATCGCAACTGAAACTGAATCAAGTATTTAACGGAATGAAAATACATGGAAAATACTAAAAGTGCCACGAGGGAGCCAGTTTTGATTGTTTGTGTTGATATATTTTTTTCTGGAAATCTACAATTTGCTTAGTACAACTGCTTGCTTATATTTTAAGAGAATGAATACTGCTCTGCGATTGGATATCACGGATATCTCGTTAGTTTCTTTTTTACTGCAGTCATTGCATTTACCTTTTACTTATAAATGTGCTCATTTCATAAACAATGGATTTTTTTTCTCTTATCGGGTCTACAATTGGGTTTGTATATGGTTTTCATTCTTGCAATGGTTTAGTACAGAAAGATCTAATCGCGCAAAAATCATACAACCGAATTGAGAACCTCCGCCTTTTTCAGAAATTGGTTAAAAGTCATAATATAAATGGTTAGCATAAGAATAATAGTCACTGTTTTTATACCCGCTACGAGTATTCTTGAACAAGGATCCGGTTGTGGAATGAGCTCCCTGCCGAGGTTTTCCCGAGGGACTACAATATGGGGGTCTTCAAGAAAGGAGTGTATAAATATTTAAAAGGGTCGGCAACGCGCATGTGACGCCCCTGGCGTTGCAAGCGTCCATAGGCTGCGGTGACCGCTCACCATCAGGCGGGCCGCACGCTTGTTTGCCACCGACGTGGTATAAAAGCTCCCTGTCTTTGAAAGTCGTAGTTAAATTCCGATTGCCCCTCATTATTCCATACACCTCGGAATTCTTCGCATACAAAGTTAAGCAAAGCGTTAACATCTCACACGGCAATGGCGTTATTACCGAATGAAAGCCCGCTAAGCGGTCCTTTCAGCGGATCAGTTAAACGCAATTCACAAAACATTAATTTGAATAACTAAATGTCGTTTATACAGCCGCTTATGTAAGCAGCGGTAAATTGCCTCCCTTTGTTTTTCACGGGTAAGATATTACTGCCAATTTATTACAACAACAAATAGAATTATATGTAACTCAACAACATGTTTGTTTACTCTGCCAAATTATATCTTTATAGATTGCCTTGAGACCGCTGGGAGCACATTTTGTTGAACGTTTTTGAGATATTGCGTTAATAATCTGTTTTCTATCTTAACACAATTTTAATGTATTTATTTTCGTTGTTTCAGGTACGTAATTACAGACAATGCAGTATAAATGAGCCCCGAAAGGTGTTCCTAGATGCTACCTAAAGGCTACCTAAATTTAAAGCATTAACCACCGAGACCAGCGGAGATCGCATTTTATTTTCCTTTTATACGAACCGCCTACTAAACAGTATCGGGGTGTGCGAGACACCAGCAATTTGAATCGACTGCGGCATCGATGGCCGAGAATCTCCCGCATTTCCTTACGAGCCATCTTAATTGCGGCTAATTGCGAGAAAAGCCCTCCCATTAGAGTCCTCGCAAAGAGTAAACGAATTAGCAGACACGTACCTCGTAACAAAGAGGGGTAAATTCGCTTTAAAACACCACCCGGTTCAGGTGTGAAAAAGCCAGTCTTAAATAGAATAGATTAAAGTGTTTTAGGAGCGGAGCTCGCTTGGAGAGTTGCCGTTGCCGCTAATCTCGACCTGTTTCGTACCTCGTACCGCTCCACGCAAATTAATATTCCGTAACTTTTTTAAACCGACGCTGAGGAGTTTGCGATTTCGAATTCGGAATTCCGCCGCATTACGAATTTGAGTTTCGAACTGTCTGCGTTCTGTTAGTGCTCTGCCGCGTACTTCAAAGTGTACTGATAAAATGCCAGTTAATTTACCAACTCATTAGCTGTAGCAATAGGAAGGGAAGCGGCGGCACTTCTAAAATTAGAGATAGTTTTACGCTTTCTAGCGATTTTGTATCGAGTGAACCGTGGGTCCGTGTGTTAAGGATGTAAGTACCGTGTCCGCGTTTGGCCATTTATGTCGGAATGGTGGTGGCTGCGTTTGGTTTCCGCTGCCGCAAGTTCAATACCGTCATTAGTACGTACTGCAAGCAGGTGCTAGGGCAAGAGTATCCATTAAGTCGGTCCCATTAATCCACGCACACCTATACATTTAATGTAATCGTTGGCGATCTAGCTATGAATCTAGTGGCTCGGTGCGAACATTTGCAACAATCGGACGCTTTCGTGTATTAAACCGAAATAATATACTCTAGTGTGGATGCAACTTCAAATGCAATTTCGCAAATTGACTGCTTATAAACCTTCAGTAATGATTTTTCGTGATTAGGTATGAACATTCTCGCATCCCTTAAGCCAACACATCCTCAATAATGGGTGTTCGGTATAACCTACCTCCGTTATGTAGGCTGTCCGTGTCCGTGTCCTGTTTGAGTGCTGTTTTCCATATCGTATGATGGAAATTTATGCTCGTTGTTATGACTGGCATAAAAATTATAAGATCACAGTTATTCGAACTCAGTATTACTTTACGAGCGCACATTTCATACTACGACCATAAAATATGACGTTAACTTTTGATGCATCTTTGTATTGGCACATCAAATAAGAGAAACACGAGTATTTAAGTATCTCGAGGCCGCCGAGAGCGCTCGAATTCTAGTTTACTCTTTTGGAGGACTTTTTATTACAACCGTTGAGCACAATAAAAGCCTGGAAAACTCGTAGCCGAAACACGTCAAAGTATTACACAACGTCTTCACGTGTCAAAGTTATTAACATTGTGACAAATCACCCGTCTGAGCGTTTACCTACTTCTGGAAATCGGCGAGTCTATCAAACTTGGCAGAGTTCGTCGGGAAACGCGACACTTCGGGGGACCTCGGGAGTATAAACCACTTTTCTTGGCCATTCAACACTTACTTATAACGTCTGAAACCAACCAGTATACCTGACTTTAGATTACGCTTATCGTTACGAATCTAAGAGTCAACTTATACTAGCGAGGAGTGAGGCGCGCTGAGACAGAATAAATCGCTTTGGTGGAGTTGTGTCCCTGGGGTCTTATTGTGGAGGTGTAAGGCGCACAATCGTGGAAAAGTAATTGAATATGCGATAAGGGTTGTGGTGTATAGACGGGATTTTTCAAGTAGTAATATTTTTCCGAAAAACGGTTAGTACGGCTACGGGCAGAATTCTAAGTATTGAGCAGTGAACATACATATAATACTAATAGAAAACACCTAATTACTTAGTTAGGCTCTGCCTAACAATGTATTAGGTGATTTCATATGAATTTCAAAATCCAAAATTGGAAAGATATTTTTTTAATTAAAAATGGGATTGCTCTTGGCCAACATCTAACGGGGGGGCCAAGATGAGGCCGACAGTGAAGCAAGCTCACCCAGAATATGGCTATTCACTAGTGCCTTAGAGAGGGCCAGGTTATATGAACTCGGAAATACAGATGCCGACAGGAAATTCCAAACCTCAGCAGTGCGCATTATAAAAGACGATATAAATGAATGATGATTATACTAAATGATAGTTTACTTTTTTCGGATAAGTTAGAGCTCTATAATGCTTGTGTTATGGGTACTAGTTAATGATATAAGTAATTAATAGATGCAAATACTTAAATACATAATATACAATGTCCTTACCGAGTTTTGAACCTAGGAGCGTAGCCAGCTTCGCAGGCAGCGCGCCACTAGAGTTACGCCAGTCATAAGTTAACCCCGACTTAACCCTTCCAATCGTTCGGAACATGAACTCGCGGAACGGAAAAGTTCGTGAATGTGATGAATTGCCGTTAATGCGACTTGGCAAATGTCGCGAATGGCCGCCTTATTCTCGTTAAAACTTTGCGCCACTCGAACCTAAGGCTGTTGTTTGGATTAATTGTACTTTGGAAAAGGAAATTGCGTTATTTTGAATAATTCAGAAGGGACACTTCGTTTTAAGTTAGCAACAGGTTTTACTTTATAGTCAACTTTTGGAAACATAACGGATTTTAACACGCTTTTATTAGGTCGACCTGTATGTAACTATGTAATGGAATCTAATGTAACTAATTTAACCATCTTCCAACCATCGTAGCGTCATGAAAATTAGCAGCTGTATGTAGTTCTGATGACAATACAATAATATGGTACTGTCGAACTGATCTGATGATGGAGCCGGAAGATATGAACTGAAACTTCATGATGGAACATCGTATCAAAGCTGTGTTTGGATTTGTTAGAAAAGTCTTGCAATGATTTTTGACCATGATTAGGTTTCAAGGTCTGATAGGTCGACCTGTATGTAACTAACTATGTAATGGAATCTAAAGTAACTAGTTTAACCATTTTCCAAGGATCGTAGCGTCATGAAAATTAGCAGCTGTATGTAGTTCTGATGACAATACAATAATATGGTACTGTCGAACTGATCTGATGATGGAGCCGGAAGATATGAACTGGAACTTCATGATGGAACATCGTATCGTAGCTGTGTTTGGATTTGTTAGAAAAGTCTTGTAATGAACTTTGACCACGATTAGGTTTCAAGGTCTGATGATGAAGCCGGAAGATAGGCACTAACATTCCATGATGGAATATCGTATCATAGTCGTGTTTGCACTTGTGAGAAAGGTCACGTAATGGACTTTGAACACGATCAGGTTTCAATTCACACGCAAAGCGTGTTTTTGTAGTGTTTTTAAACTATTAATTTATTTTCTTAGAAACCGGTACCAGTACCTACATACTATTGCTATTATACTCGTAGTTATCTCACTTATGCGGGTGCGGCGCGGGTTAGCCATACTTGTAGTTGCAACGCATACGAACACATAGACAATGTGAACATAGCTCCTACGCTGACGCACGCATAGACAATGTGTACAATGTGCATGTATAGCTCAACACATAACCATGGCTCACCCGCGCTTGTGAGATAAAAGTCCAGCCACCACCAACCAAAATAGAGATGTCGACTCAAAAAAAATTATTACTTCAATAGAAAGAAGACATAAAACTATGCCAAATAGTGAAAATCCTATTCAAATATCTCAAAAAATAACGAAGCTTAAGCGGTTAGAATGTTCGTAGTTAGAGAGAGAAAGTGCTACCTAACCGTGACGTCACTGTTAAGTAGCGCCTTAGTAAATGACGATCGTTCAATACAAAGGTGCGTTTTGCGGAAAAGGGACAGAACATACCCACTCTTAAAACTTTGAAGACTTATAATTACGTAATTATTTATTTTTTTGAATTACTTTCGCCATTTGATTGAGAATTTGAGCCTTTATGTAGAAAATTTAAATTTATTGTTTTTCTTTTATAGTGTCGTCATCCCTATTACCACACCTACCAAATCCCCAACCACCAAACCGACCCCAGATCTGAAATTTGGTTAAGTAAATCTTTTTAAAAGCCGTACTTAATCTTTAACTCGGCAACCCTCACTTACTATACTACCAATCCACGATAGAGTACAGTCAACCTCAAAAGTAACTACGCATATGAAAAGCTCAAAAGCTCTTATTACCTCACAATAAAGACTTTTGACCTCTTCTTATGCGTTACTTTTGATGCTAACCGTAGAAGGGAAACATACAATGTTCCTTCGCCACCGTAATTTAGGCGGATAAATATGTATGGTGGGGATTAGCATTTTATCTCTTAACCGATTGATATTCATGCATGCACCGCAGGCGTATTGCATTCATTAAGGGTACAGCGAGCCTATCAAACTTAACGTATGCAATTGGAATCGACTTTGCATTGCTACTAGCCGAACGGTATAGCGCGCGCCATCCACGACGACGCGCCCCTCCACAGCGAATCCCATACTAATCTGTGCGAAGTTTTTTTTTCTTCAATATAGGTTTGCGCTTGACCACAAATCACCTGTGTACGGCTTGGGCTGTGGAGGGGCGCGCCTTCGTGGATGGCGCGCACTATAAGGCTGCTACGTTAGTTGTGCAGTCAGTGTCAGAGAAAAGGGACCCCTATAGTTTTCAAATTTTAACTCGCAAGCCAAAGCCGAGAGCTACATGCGAGTTTAACTATATTGCACAGTTTTATAGAGCGATTGAACTCTTTATACCTCCGTAACCCGCAGTGTAATTAAACCCGCATACGAGTCTCGTGCGTGTGTAAATAAGGCTTTAATGTAATAGAATTACTGAGTAGATAATTTTGTGCACGTTATTTTACGTAGCTATTTGAGCTGTTGTCGTTTCTAAAGAATTTGATTTTAGCTGTCGAAAAAAAGCTCAATTGATCAAGGTGTGAAAACCCAATACGAGTATAACCTCCGCAATCCGATATAATATGACATACTAGCTGTCGCCCGCGACATCGTCCGCGTGGAAGTTCTTTATCTATATATATATCGTACGTCCATGTCGATTTTTGACTTTGTAACCACATTTCCCCCTTAGGGGTTGAATTTTCAAAAACCCTGAAACACGTATTTACTTATTTATTGTTAGTAGTACTCCTGTGAAGTTTCGAATAAAATAGTCTAACTAATCTTGTTTCCAAACTTTGGACCCCCATTTCACCCCCTTAGGGGATGAATTTTGAAAAACCCCTTCTTAGTGAAAAATCAACTCTCTAGGTCCAACGGTTTGATCTGGGCGTTGATTTAAGTGAGTCAGTCAGTCAGAACTTTTACGTTTATATATATATAGATAATATGTTAGTTTATTATTATAAGTTTAATCAAATGTCAGGTGCTTATACCAAAAAAACAACAAAAATGTACAAGCGTACAATTCGACAAATTTGAATACTTTTGTGTGGGAAATTGTACAATGTTGTCAAATAGTAGACTTGTATAGTTTTATGGTTAGGGGGCAGATCAAGTTTTGGTAACTCAGTACTTCGTTTATTGACAAAACTTACCGACAAACTTAGCCAACTTTATAAAAATGACTCATAATGTTTGTACATAAATAGGGAGAAAAGACGTAACATATATTTCAAATATTCATCTTAATTAAACTAAGCCGCGTACATAATTTTGAGCCCAGTGTGAAGCATACCGTTATTAATAGTGCAGAGGCCCGCCGCGGCGCGGCGCGCGTTGTTGGCTTTTTAGTGCACAACTTTAATTATGTTGCTTATGATAATTTGTACAAGTTAATTCATGGAACGGCGCAGTTAACTTTAACGTGGGTTAAAATGGTAATGAGGTTTGTTTGTAGTGGCTATGAATGGATGCTTTTGTATCATTGATAAATTCGTAGGCTAAACTAGATAAAACTAACTGTAATCACCATTTCGTTGTAACAAATGTACCTACTTTAGCCAAGCTTTGTTATTTTTCTAGCTTTTGATATTTTTTAATATTTGCATTTACGAAATGATTTTCACGTGGACATATGGAAAAATCTTGATATTTTAAATAACCTTGGTTGCTCTGTTACTTATAAGCATTTTATTTCTTTTACGATTTATATTATATACTCAGACGCCACGCTTAGCTAAGTAAGCCACGTTACACAAATTAATATAGTAAGCGTCCGACCGCCACAAAGCGTTAACGCGGCCAAACCAAGCTATTAAGACATTAATATAATCAACCATGTGCTGTTTGCATCTCCAGACTGATTGAGTTAGCAGACAGACAGCAACCGCCGGTGCACTGGTGAAGTTGGATGAAATTACGTTTGGATCACGGACTCGTTTAGTTCGAGAATTATTCTGTGTATATTCGTTTGTTAAATATAATATTTTTTGTAGTTATACGGTTTACTTCGTAGCATAAATACTGGACACGCTGTAAACGCATGCTGCACGCTGTTTAGTGCATGGTCGTAAGGTGTCGTTAGTTGTGCAATATGTTCTGATTTTAACATTTTCAATAAAAGGCGAGCTTACCCTTATCCGGCTGACTTTATGCGTAAATGAAGTGTCTTCTGTGTCACATTCTGACTTAATTAACATTAAAAGTCAAACAATAATTGGTCTGTTTTGTAAATGCCCCGTCACTTGTAGTCTGTATAAACGCACGTCTACCAGCAACGCGTGATTAATTGTGTTTGGACTAACCTGGCTAAACATGCGATTGCAATGCTAACACACTAAATTGTATTAACAATCATTTGGTACTGGCTACAGTTACAAACGGGGATGAACCTTATCGATGCAAAAACGAAACGGCGGTTAAAGGTTCTGACTCTCGTTGGTTTTATCCTCCAAAATTTTACCTATCTTAAACAATTTTTCATACTAAAAATTGCACTGAAGTAGGTACTGTTTAAGCAAGCTGGCCAACTGCTGTTTTTTTTTTTTAAATCACTTTGGTAAACTACATTTGAATTTAAAATATATTCTCACTAAAGGTCTGAAACGGTACGCGTTTTCAAAGTCCATTACCGAATATGTAATATAACGAACGTGAAAACGATGGCTCTGTGCGTGTTTATCAACATGATCTTTAAGTTAATATTTACAGACATAATTCGACAGTGATACGAAACATCACACCAGTAAACATTTCAGAAAAATTAGAAGCGGCAATACGGAGAGCATTTTATTACCTTAGTAGTTACTTAATTTTATATCCTTAAGCTATCTTCGTAAACGCAACCCCGTTGTGCTTTGCTTGTTTACGTACTCAACTACTTATGTATCTCTCTCTCTTGCTTGTGTATCTCTCTCAAATGCAGTACCTAAAGCTAATCCCAACCCGAAACTTCCATACAAACTTGAATCGTTTAAATGATTGCGTTCTCATGGAGACAATTTGGTAAATGTATCGCACAATCCTCTGGATTACATGCCGAGATATCAAAGTCTAAAGGTCTGAAGTACGTTGGGATGGCCAAGTTAAAAGGGCATTTTGGTTTCCCACATTGCGAGACGGGTTTTTGTCGTCATGCGAAATGTAATTATTTCCTCGCCGTCACTGGCGATGAAATGGGCTCCTGCGAATGTATGAAGATTTCGACGGAAAATATTTATGCAGACGTGTAGCGTTTGTTCGTTAATTCGGAGTTCCCGTGCAAATGAAAGGCGGTATAAGTGAAAAGGCGAAATGTTAAGAGATCTTATACTACTTTAAAATAAACGACGATAATTTTAATAAACGGATTAATAGATACGATGCTTTTACTAAAGTTTAAGATAGTAACAAAGCCATTTTTTTGCTTTTATTATGTCATCATTATCATCATCAGCCGAAAGACATCCAGTGATAGACATAGGCCTCCCGCAGAGAGCGCCACAACGATCGGTCATGGGCTGCCCGCATCCAGCGGATATTATGTGTAGTAGAATGTAAAGGAGAAAAAATAAGTTTTGAAACTGAGCTTGGTAGCTTAGCTGAAAATTATTTGCTCTTGCTTTGTAGAGACGAATATTGTATTGAACAGAACGGAGGAACTTGTCGAAAGTCCCAAATGGATTGCGCCTAGAATTCGCATGCCTACTCATACATCACTCCAACTTAGAGTCAACGCTCGCAAGAACTCCAAGAGCTAATATCGCCTCCTAATGCGAACCAGGGCGCCTCAACAAAAGACCGCGCAATTTTCACCGGGCTCTCAAAACTGGGGCGAAATCGAACTACGTAAAACAAGTGTTGAGTGCTGGGCTCAATGAGGCGAGCCCAGTAAAAAGCGTCTAGGGAACAAAACGTAGGCACCAAACAAAAACGACGGGTTTCACACATACCTTTATGCACCTTACGCTTTTTTGCAGCGCTATTTGCAAATTGATTCGTCGTGTTTTTTACGTGGAAGTGAATGTTGACAGAGGCTAATGAGAGTAATTACTTGGTTGATGGAAGCGTAGTAATTTTATTAACTAAGCGGAGTTTTTGTTAATGGAATGGATGCTCTGCAAAAAGGTTGCGACTGTTGCGAGCGGATAAACTTTAGAAATCTGTTACAAATACTGATATAAACACAACGGTAGCACTTTTTTTGATCTTATACTAATATGAAATATGAAATTAGGAGTCTCACACTCTTCTATTTACCTACTTTGAGTACTTGTGAAACAGCTACTTAAAAAACTAAACTTGAACAAAGATGGAACTTATTAACCATGTTTTAACTTTAAACAGCTAGCTTGCCACCAGCGCTTAGTAAACCAAATTTCGACATAAGCCTGTGTCGAAACTCTGCAAACTGATACATCGTAATTTCTCGAACTGCCGATAAGTGAAGCATTAGTGCTAGATGACAAATAGAGGTGCCCTTAGGGTGTAACCCAGCTAATGGGTAGCTTAGTGCCAAGCCTGAGATTAGGCCTGTTTGAGCTCGGGCCTACTAACCGCGGCTTAATCCGTGGCGCATGACGTTGCTGGCAAAAAGGTAAGGGTGTATGAAAATATTAGTATTCTTGTTAGTAAAATGTTTGCGGATTTGTTGGGATTTAAATATTAATGAAAAGTAGCGTGATTGATTGTGTATTGAAACGAGTAATATGCTCTAGAACTTAATCAGTAGCTAGGATATTATTAAAGGAATGTAGTTAGGTAGCTAAATTTTCTTCATTTAAGGAAATTGGCTTGCCAGTGGCATCATAGTGGTCTACATCTCACCAATGCTTGATTCATAACAAATTAAAACGTGCCGCGTATCATATTACACTTCTCAATCTGCCCTGGATGGTTTTTACGGGAAGATTTTTTAATGACCTTATTTTTACCATTTGAATTTAAAATTTTATGTTACCAATTATGTTTTCTTCAAATCGTTTATCCATTGCCAAGCAATTTTTGTACGAAGTAATCGCCAATCACCGTATTGAAAATTGAAACCGAGGATCAGATCATATCCCAGCGGTACTCGCAATGTTCTCAACGGACTTTGAATTAGCAAGCACTCCTGTTTTCGAAACTAGTTCCGTAAAACGGTATAGGTAACTGTTTGTAACGACCAACTTGCATTGTAAATTTGAACGGGCCATAAAAAGACGGCGAACGATCATTGCCCACTCCGCGCAAACAAACGCAAGTTACAAGTTACAATTTTATAAAGTCTAAAGTCAAAATATTGGTTATGTTTGACAGAAAACCTTCTCAATTTTCACTTTGATAAAAAAAAATTGAGATTTTCGCTAGCGGACGCATCCGCTTAACAAACATATTAAAGAAAACCTTCTGTACATAAGTATTATGATAGTGTAGGCATTTGCCTGACACTATTTATCTATTTCGATTACATGACCGCATCACCTTACATCAACCAGTGTGAACTAGTGAACAATGATACAACACCGAGCCATCCCATCCACCACCGAGCAGCCGCGCGGGCCGTGCGCTCGCGCGCAGTGTTAGACGCGAGGCCGTCGTCGCGGCTAGACCGCATAATTAAGGACCACGTATTGGTCCGAAACATGTCAAGCGATTTTACGACGGTAAAGACGTGAGTGGCCCGTTTATTATATTCCAAGACACACTTCCTATCAGTGGCGGCGCGTCAAAAATATTCTTAGGGAAGCCGGAAATACTTGGCTTTTCCTATTCTTCATGAACCGTAGTAAAAGAACTGGACTGGCTGAAAATTAGGCAAGCCGGTGGGAATCGAGTTGTATGCACGCTCCGCCACTGCTTCCTATAGCAGATACGTGATCCATATTAATAATCAGCACATCTAACCAAACGTACCAACGTACCAAGGAAATTTCTAGAATAATAAGCAAACTAACTTTCGGCTCACGCGTCCGCCGTGCACTTACCAAGTTTCCCGTGCGGCATCAACGTGCCTTATTACGAGGCACTAAACATTAATATCCCTTGTACGGGATCTTGCCTGCATGCTGCAGGTTTGCAGGCTGATTTCCCAGAGGCGTGTCAAGTGTTTTTAAAAATCCACCGCATAACAAGGAGCGTGGAAATTTCGCTCTTCCGCAATTTTCTTATTCTTTTATATTAGCAGGACCTGATATAACCAAAATCTTGGAAACTTCCTGTAGGTAGGTAGTACAATAAGAGGTAACTTTTGTTGTGCCTGGGGTCCTACCTTACGTCAGGTATCTTTCTTTAAAAATATGACCCGATATATTCCTTCTGCAATATTCGACAGAGGGGGGCACATCGCCACCTTGATCCATAATTTTAGAGGTAATCTTAAAATACGGCACGAAAATGCGGCTTATCCGCTAATCAAACACCTAAACAACAAAGTAAGATGGTTTCAACCATGTTTTTGGAGTTTACTCCTTAAGAATCGATTTTTATATATACGCCCGGGGTATGAAATTTATGGGGTGTAAAATAAGCTAAGCTGTAAAAACTTTAAAAAGCCGTATCTCGGTATACGTTCGGGGTTAAGATACAAGTTTTTTTAATTTAGCACGTACGCGTTATACAATTTCGTTATAGGAGGGGAGCCCATGACCTTTTGGGTATACTCGAGTTCACAAACTTACATTCACTATATTAGTGACGCAACCAATCTCAGATCACATCTGTGTCAGAGCTGACACACACACTTTTTTTGTACCACGTCGGTAGCGGACCGACCGGATCTACCGACCAAATTAAGGAGACAGACGACATAGAGAACATAACAGATGCAAGTGGAAGCAAGTGGTACTGTCCAAAAAGACATCGATGATCTGATCACGATTTCCTGTCATGAAGGAACGACTACGGAGAGACAGAGAGGTAGCGAACAAGCGTACGCCCCACCTGATAGCGGTCACCATCCTGCAGACGCATGCAACTCCAGGTTGTCACATGCGGCGTTGCCAACCCCTTATAAATTACACACGTGATTATAGTAATTTATTAGCAAGATATATGGTAATTTATAAGCACGGTAATTTGTTAACCTGTGATCGACCGACGGATCTCTCTAGGGTCCTTTCTGAAAACCAGCGTCAGGCCCTGTGCTTGGCACAAGCTGAGACTGGAACCCTTTGCCCAACCAATGTTTTGTTTTTAAATTTTAACTTTAGTTATTAAGTACTAATTATGTTTAGTCTGTAAAGAGATTGTATCTATTTATATTAATTTGAGGCAATAAATATATTCTGATTTTACTGTTTCTACTAACTTATTAGGTAGAAGTTGTAATTAGCCCAAGCTTATCAGTTACAATGACTACACGATCAACACACGGCTTAAATATATCCAAAAGACGTAAGAATCGAAGCTAGCAATGTGATATGCTCTTTATTCTTCGTATACTGCGGAAACACACGCAAACCTTAATTTATTCACTCGGGTCGGTGGAGCACCTTTCACTTATGTATTTATTTTGGTATTTTCGAGAGATTCTATCAGCGGATAAATGTTCATGTTAATAATGAGACATAGTGATATTATATGTTTAATTAAGACTATTTAGGTAATACATATATAAATCTCTATTACAAGTGTAATTGGTTGTTACCATTCTTGTAAATAAATAAATAAATTAGGAGGAGGAGGACACCCACAGCAATTATTTACAGAACAAAACTGGGTTCACTGATTGACTGGGTTTAGTGGATTTAGAATGGACTTTAGAGAAATATATTTTACCAAAACGCATGTGACTAAGATGGATTCATTAATGAAATGCTTTATTTTATTTCTGAAACCCCTAAGCCGTCAACGGAATGAAAAGACTCAAGGAGACTAATTTAAACTAAAATATATCAAGAATTATTCAATTTATTGCGCCATTAGACAGTGATGAATTCTGCAGTCTTAAATTGTTTTTTGTTGCTTTTGGGGTCTGCGAACTGACTGCTTAGAATTCATATAAAAATGTAATTTAAGCATTTTTTTCATATTGTATTTATGATGCCGGTAATCAAACTAAAATCTGAAGATTTGAAATTGAATATTACCGGGCCGGATTCGTACACGGACCATTGACTTCGCAGGCAGGAGCTTAAGCAACTGTTCTGAGGTAAACGTCCCTGTGCTCGACACGGACCGAATATATGGCAATTTCAATCTTATGTCATGATGACAGATGTGATTAATAGGTGTCATCTATCGGGCGCTAAGGTGTCGAGCACCGAGTCGTTTACCTTATAGTGGTTGTCTTCTTAATATTATTAAGTTTTCATAAAAGTATTAAAATCTACCCATTCATATCAGGATATCGGCGTAATTATAGAATATCTACTAAACCTACTTGACGACAGCCGGTCCCTTTGAAGGCAATCTAAACGTGATTAATATTCTAACCAATTTGATTAGCGCGGCCCGCCCGGAACTAATCTTAAGTATAGAATTTAATTTTACTCAGATCCATATTGTATTGCGACTTGTGCAAATAGATGTAGAGTGGGCTGTATATTTGTGTAAGCTGCTAGAGTGCACAACATATCGTAGTTACTGTACCAAACTTGTGAGCTCATGCAAAGCTTGTGAGCTGTCTAAAATGACACAGCCACAGTCATAGGTATTTGAAGCTCTGAAAACTAAAGATAACAAACAACTAAATAATC
The DNA here is from genome assembly GCA_951800055.1 of Cenopis cana. Classification (NCBI taxonomy): domain Eukaryota; kingdom Metazoa; phylum Arthropoda; class Insecta; order Lepidoptera; family Tortricidae; genus Cenopis; species Cenopis cana. Next base: position 19,159,940 of record OX637477.1, on the reverse strand, counting down.
TATATCGACGCTTGCATTTTTTGTTCTGTATATTCGAATTCATGCTACAGTATATTCGAAAATAACACTCTCTGTTATCGAATATTTCGTTAAAAATAAAATAGCTATACACTGATTCTCCGTTCTTGTTTCCAACTTTTAAATGTATATTAGCATTATAACGGATCATTGCTTCAAAACACGGTCATTTACAGCACCAATTCTGTAAACCTGACATAAAACCGATTGGAATTGTAATTAACAGATTTAAGCGATAATCGTCCGCGTTCGGCCCCAGCTGCGAATGCTAAATACCACCATAAACACTCATTTGCCGCATAATATTTACTTACAAATGCTGCAATTGTTTGCTGCTGCCGGCTATTGATTTAAACGTGCATGAAGCTATTGTGCTTACGTGATGCACCGATTTGTACATAGACCGTTGAATTCCGACTTAACATTAGCACAGCGATGTATGCTTAAAATAAATATCGGCAGCTGAATCAAAATAGAACAGGATATTGCCGCATAGTTGTTATTACATCTGCAACACGAATATTGAATCTACAACTACATACAGAAATTCTAATCCTTTCTGGTTTGTAGTAATAAAGGAAATGTGATCGGATTAGTTTAAAAGCACCACGAACATCCTTCCTGAATCAGTCTAAATCTGGCAAATATAGATTCAGGTCAAACAATGTTGCCACCAAAAGACGCTCCAATTTACGCTTTACGTTGTTTACTCTTCGCTCTCCACAAAACGCACACGTAAAACGTAACTCATTCAAGTAGCTCAACTTGCTCATTTTTCAAGCGCAGAAACGATTCGAGTCCAAAGGGTGCTTTTTCACGGCAATCCCACCCGAAGGTTCTTTATGAACGGATTTCTTCGAGTAGCCATTATCGCCGGCTGGCGTGCAGCATTTGTCACAATTACAGAGTTGCTATTCACTAATCTATCTTGGTTCTGTAAGCTGACCAATATAACTCTGACCTCTGAGAAGGCGTAATCGTTACGAACCTAGCGATCAGATTATACTAGCAGTATACTTTCAGTTGAGTAGAAAATGGTTTATGAATGGGTAGTAGAACTGCCCAGGGACTGACCGATTAATTTATAACGCCAGTTCCATGGATTAGGCGGCCCTAACTTTTGACCCGAGCAAGGATCGGTGCTCGATAAGCCAAGTTACGGCGTCCGTCTTCATTTTCATTACGTTTTCATGTAAGTAGTGTAAAATACATATAAGCAACTAGCTTTTTCCCGCAACTTTGTCCGCGTAGAACTCGTGCATCGCCTTGGAATTCAATTGCTATTCTTTAATTTCAGGCGTTTTCCAAGTTGTCTTCGATACACACTTTCACCCCCTTAATTGATGATTTCCGAGATAAAAAGGATTCTATGTCCTTCTCCGGGACTTGGGACGAATATTCGGCGCCCAACCTCGCAGCTCTGATGATGAGGCTCAGCTGGGCCGGTGCAAACTTACTGACGCACGTAACATTCCACAAGACACCGATTCTTCTGCTACGGAACCAGTGTGTGGGCATCTGCGATACAATACAACCCTAGAGGCTCCGAGACACAGGAAATTTCGAACGACGTCCAAGCCCAAAAAGACATTTATGTATTTGCATATAATATAAAAACTTAGCTTAAGACTTTATTATTGTTGTTGAGACGAGGGTCAACTCGACAATATGAAAGGTCGGGCTGTCCTCCGGGCTACAGCCTCTTAGATAGAAACACAAAAAGTTTGCTTGTTATTCAAACCAAAATCCACAAAAAAACATAAAACATGCCGAATTACCTTTATCCAAGTTATATAATTTATAGTCAAACACGACCAAGAAACTCAACAGACGTGTAGATGAGAAAATAAATGTCGCTATTAATATTTAACATTTAACTTTACGACATGTATAATAGATTTGGAACATTTTCAACATTCCGGCACACTGCATATGCAAATGTACGCCTATGACACTTTCCACTTTTCCCTTTCACTTTGGTATCAGCCTGAGCAGTTATGTTAATGCACACTTGAACTTGGTGCACTCGACCCATGCAAGAAAACTGGAGCTGTTTTTAAAAACCCGGTTTATTTTCTCGGTCCAACGAGATCGTGTCACTTCAGCACGCTCAGAATGGAAATGACCCTTTCAAGATCCTCGAAACCACTCGGACTGCCCTAAGCCCTCTCGCCCACTTCCAAAAAGGTGACAAATACTTGAAGAGACTACAATTACGCAAAAACTTCGCGAAACTTCTTTGACAATTAGAGCGTTCGCTCAAACGGTGATAAATAAAATTAAAAGTTCGAACATTAATACTACGAGCTTAAGCGTAGTTCAGCGTTCGGATCGTCAGGTCGGTTTACTTAATTCTCTATCGAAGTTTTAGCAACTTAAATTACTTTGAGATTGAGTCATTTTAAGGCCAATTGTGTCTGTGTTCTTTCATCTTTGATTCGTTATCTTGATGAAGAAATATTTAAACTGTTTAGATGAGTTCTAAGCTCCAAGATTGAATTAAGTGGAAACAACTTGTTTAATAGTTTTGCAGCAAACGCTTTTGTTTCAATATTAGTATTTGGAGCTTTTACAACCTCAAATATTTAACTTTTGTGACGTGTAATTTTCTAACGCCTCGCTAAAGTTACTCAGATAAATCTATTTCGCCGTGAAACTAAACGAGTCACTGGATGACCGACCGCGGGTCAAATTCAGTCACTTGATACTCCCCAGAGTACTGGCTGTCTAGTCACTTGAGCCAGTGACTTAACTTGAACACTGTTTGTTGCCAATCGAGGATAACCGTTTTCGAGATACTGATCGCATTCCCCCGAATGCCCCTAGTTCGGGTTTTCTCGGAACTGTTCGTTTCCCGACGTTCGTGATTGGAAAGAGTTATGAAAATTCTATTTTCAAAGATTTTTCCGCTTGGTATTCTGACTGCGCGCCGAGATTTGAATAGGTTCTCATAGGGTTGTCCAATTTGTGCTCGAAGCTTGTTTTTGCACTGATTTTCGTACTGCTTGATAGGTTATTCACACCTATATGTAGTGTGTGTAACCACATAGTAAATCCATTCTACGACCGACTCGATTTACAATGAAGATCGATTTGTCCAAGTAGTACAGTATCACGGCTACGCAAAAGTTACCCTTTGTACCGTGGTTATATAACCCGAGGCGTGTTAGCGTTAATAAGTTTCGCGGTATTCCTGTACAAATTAGAGCGCGCGTTATTCATTCGTATTCTGTACAATATAGGTACTCACGAAGTTGTTTTAACAAGCAGACTTCGCCAACAAATTAACTGTTGGATACTTCGCCTCACGCGCCTGATTGGATATTGCCTAAGAAACCCAATAGAATCTGAAAACCGTAAGTGCCGAACTTAGGCTATTAACATACACTCTTTCAATATTGTTGTATCAGATAAGATATGTGGTTCAAAATAATTGTTAGCATCTTCGGAAGTTCACGTTGCGATTATACAGGGAGATACAATATTTTGAATTACGAGTATTCACTAACACTACCTTTATAAATACGATGCATTTGAGATCACACTCAGCTGTGCATACTCCTAATAGGCAATGTATATTTATTTGAGTTAAGACTAGGCGCCGGTAATTGCACCGCTATTCGATAAGAAATCTTGCCGAGAGTTGTCTCCTTATAGAGCAGTGCGATGAACTAATTCTATTGTGAGACACAACGAGTACGAAGTAAAATTAATAACGCTTGTATAAGTTTAGCGCGTCTATGGTTATACCTACTTCATCTCCGTCCCGACATATACTTAAAATTATTTGAACTATCCGAGTTGTATCAAATTAGGCCGTTCAAAATGCGACTTTACTGTTCAAGCGTGAAGATTCAAAGTCCAGTGACAAGTTTTATAAAATTTCGGACATTTTAAATAATTTCTACTATACCACAAGTTATGTCTTCCAAGTCGCTTACAACCAAATTTCAAGCGTATCCAGATTACGGCCCGGTGACTACAACTCTACACACACACAAACACTGGCATTGAAACTTAGAGTTTATGTTCAAGTGTACGCAATATGCGCAAACGCACGATTGTTTTGAAGCTAAACTAATGAACAAAAGTACGGTATAATTCATACAGTACCAGTGTTGTGGTCCAAGTAATAAACATTTTGAGAACGCCTGTGTGTTAATCGCGTAACTTCGAACGCGTGTTAGTACTTAGGTACTTAGTTATATCAGCTTTCATTTATCCTCTCAAGTATCTGCCCACTTTGCTGCCTCTGCGAAACGACATTTGAGGTCGTCAAAACAGTGAATTCCTCATACCTATACGAGTAGGTACCTTTAAATGGCTGTCAACTACTTCAGAAAGTAACTGGTGTCATTAGCGTCCATACGCTATGGCGCCCGCCTAATACCATCAGGCAAACCCTATTACCGCAACGGTAGGAATTTCGGTGTTTTCTATTTTTCTATTTTGTCATTTTTTTGAGTGGTGCAACTCAACTGCACATATTTACGGGTTTTTTCTAAAAAATATATTACACATACAAAAAACTTAATTATTACATATTGTTATTATCATATTTTTTTTCTTACGTACACAATGCAAGAAAAACTTCGCAAGCGCCATGTAGAAATTCCATTACAGGGGTCAGCGCCACCTATCGTGCAATCTAAAGACTACTCAACTACGCTAAAATATGGTTAAGCAAAGTGTTTCTTTCCAAGTTTAAAATGTAAATGGAACGCCACCGCTCGCTGCCGAAGCATCGCAATTCCACCCGCTCCTTATCTCTGCTAGCCTGGTAGCGGTGGCGTGACACGACGTTATTTACGCCCCACCCTTAATCCTCTATTTATTCCCGAGATGTATCTGAAAATTAGGGATCACCTCGGCTCCCCGAGGGTTAATTTCCCGCGAGTGTCGTAGTAAAACTCTGATAAAACAGATATTGATACGTCACGGAATACTGCGATTATGCGTACGCTTTGTCTCGTCTTTGTTTCTGATACAATGCCTTTCTTTGCTTTAATCTACCTAGCACAAAAGGCTTCGGTTGCCTTCTGCGAGGCAGATGCTGCCATGCTGCGCAGCGCTTTTATGGAGTCCATTTTTGAAATATATTTCCTCGGTCATACTAGTTATCTTTAAATATTGAAACTTACCCATTATTCCTAGAGTTGTTTTATCTTAAAAGACGACCCTGCCCGCCTATACAGGTACGAGTATACAGAAAATTCATGTATGCCGCGCACTCCTATACGTTAGATATCTTCTTTGATCCTATCGGTTAAAAAAACATGTATTGTGTACATAATTATATAGTTGATGATGTAAGTACAGCCATGGACCTTAATTGATGAGCCATTTAAAGCTTACTTTATACTGAATACTTCATAGCTTAACTATGAAAATAACAAAATTAGTTTGACACATTAATAACTCAACAAATAAATTCCGTGAAATATCATTATTTTCATGCAATAAATCCTATAAGAAATCATCATCATCCCCTAGCCGTGTTCGGCCCCAGTGACTGTTTTTTTTACTGTTGAGAGCGTCGCCGATGTGCTCTCTGGTGACTGATGTAGCCGATTTTAGCAGTAAATGTGCGCCCACACTGGCTGCAAGTCACCACCCTCCGAAAAATATAATAAATAAACATAAAAAATAAAGTAAGAAATACCTTATAACTAACCTTAACATAAATACAAATATTTTAACTCAAAAACAGCTATGTAGCTGTATGTACCGCGTAAATATGAAGAAGGGCTGAATCTTCAATTAATAGTGCTTCTGTAGGTAATTTAAAACACTTAAAATACACTGGATTTAATTGAAGATCTCACACAGCATTAACCAACCCTTTAACCACCAAGGTCTAAGACGCTTTAACCCTTGCACTGGAAACCTTTTTCGTTTCAACATATCCATTCTCCATTTTCTACGAATGGCCGTTTGAAAACACTTTTCCGTGTGTTTAGGCGGAGGGACGCAGGGTATCGAACGACGAAAGGAAACTACTCGAATATCTTTCAACAAACCTTTCATATATTTGAATTTGGAATGTTATATCTTTTTTGCTTTTAATTTAGAAAACCCCTTCCGGGTCGACATTTCACAGTAGCCAGCCTTACCAGCCAGTTACTAACATTACTTACCTTACATTACTACGTTTTTCCAACGTAATAGCCATCAATATATTTTTTGTAACTGGTAATTTTCACGCGTTACATGATAAATAGCTCGCAACAGAGCTTGCAAACAATTTAGCCAGTTATTAACAGATTAACAGGATACCTAGTGTACTCATAAAAGCGAATTAATTAAGCTTTCTCGGTCATCGCACCATTATCCAATACAGTGGCCACAGATCTGCATGATGGCTCGTTTGATTCTACAGGATTCACGACATAGTATTCCATTATTGGTTTTTGCTGTACTTTTTTGCGAAAATCGCTCGTTTATTTGATTTTAACGTTAGCGCCGAAATGCAGTACGTTGTTTGCCCGCTTGGCCTTTAGTTCGGTTTTGTTCGCGCAAATAAAACGCACGAGAAGACTAGACGACGTATAGTGCACCATTAATCCTTAAATGCATTTTCAGTTTCGAGTTTCGAACGCGCGCAAATTGTTTAAATCGCTACATAGCATCGGCCTTGACGAGCTGTATTCAGCCGTATTCGTTTTTGGAAATTCCGGGAAAGTTGTTAACTTGAAACTTTTTGGCATTGGTTTGTTTGGACGGTCATTACAGAAATGAGCGAGCGAAAAAGCTCCAGTAATTTGCCATGTCACTAGCGGCCGGCGAAAAGGCGTTTTTACAAATGCAAAACGAAACGGTAATGATGTTGCTAGTTTCGGCAATATTCGCTTTGAACGAAAAACTCCTTTTTAACATTGAGTGAGAAGTCGTTTTGTTATTGTTGTTTATTCAAAGAGAGGTTCATTCAATGTGTCCGTTGTTTGAATACTTTTTACCAGCTTTTTTATTCAACTTACCCTGTTAGTATATCTGTATGTGTGGGACATATTTTGCTTATTTAGACCAATTTTCTTCAAACAATGAGTTGAAATTTGGTATATACTTATTACTGATCTGACGATGAAGACAGGAAGTCGCAATAGAAGCTGCTAAACTACACAACACAACATAAAAACCCGTCGTCATATCAACGAAAAATTTATGGCTGTGGGAAAAAAGATACAATCGGCGAATTGTGCCTTGAAATTTGTCAGAAACTTATTTCCATTGTATATACCTTTATTTACTTATTGTAAATAATCACTCGTGGAAAGCTTCGCAAGCAATTTTCCAAACTTATTATTAATTTACCTAAGCCCAGGATTACTTAGGATTAATAATTACAACTTCGCGTAAACGCTAACGTCCACTACAAGTGCAAAGCGTAGAAGTTGATCGCAAAGTGGACTTGATATTTACAACTACTTACGCCATCTATCCAGTTCTGCCGATCAAGCAGTCCTTTCAGAGTAAAGTTGTTTACCGATTGTCCCACTATCCGTGTATGACGTGTATCCTTCTCGAGGTAAACAAAAGTCGATCATGTTATGTTTACCTAACAGGCAATTGTATAATCACAACTTTTTCAGCGTCTTAAAAGCTTTATACTCTTTACAGAAAATACAATCTTTTAGTAGTGTCGGTGGAGGACTTTGTGATGTATTGTTGGACGTATTGATTGGCCCTTTTGGGGTCGGGTTCAAATCTTTTGGGGAGTTTAAATCAAGCTTGTGACTTAAGTACAAAATAGGGGAGTCAGGAGCCTTTTAAGGCAGCGTTGAGAAAACAATGTATTTTAAAACACGTCAGCTACAATTTTATCCGTTATTCAAGTTACCCATGTAAAGAACTCATCAAAAATTCAGCACCCGATGTAAACCTCCATTGTTGTTCACTCGATAGCAAAATTCGTGAAAAATTAAAAAGTTTACCGAAGAAAGCAGGCTCGTACAATGAGGTTGTAGTCAACCTGCCGGGTTCACAAATATCCCGTATTGCCATTAAATATTGAGGGGCTGATATAACATTCTACGGAAACCGAGCACTAAAGCCTAGGTCTTGGAATTAGCTCTGACATTAATTATTTTCTACTGGCAATACAGCCGACCAACCACCTTTTAATGATGCTTTTTTCAGTTTCACTTTGCGTGTTATTTCAAAGTCCACCGGTAACCCTGGCTGGCTGAAAAAGTACAATAAGCTAATATAAAGTATTTATAAATGTTTTTTTTTCGATCATAGTTTAATAATGAATCTTTTTTGGAACATAAATTCTGTTCAGTTCATGCCTGAGCGAAATTGCGAGAATGCCACATTCTTGAATATTTCTACAAATTAATTCAAATTTAGAACAATTAAAATAGCGTTGGCTAGGCTACACGCAACATGCCTTTAAAAAAGTTAACAATTATCTTCCGTTTCAATTTTGCAAACAAATTGGGCCTGAATTATAAATATGAGAAGCGCCAGGTTTGCCTTAGCACGATGGGTTTATCTTTGCTCAGCATTTCCTAGCAATTGCACGAACTAATTTAATAAACGGTCGAGAAATGACATAATCGCGGGTTCCGTTCCGTGGGAGCGCGCATGTGTGCGGATTGCGGGTATTCTGCCCGTTGCGATGAAAAAGAAATTTCTTGTCTGTGGCAATTAAATTATTTTTAAATATTATTCGCATTAACATACTTTTTTTATTGTGTTACTTCGAAGAAACGACTCCGGATTCCGAAACAAGCGCCGAGGACACGATAATATCGTGTTCTCCGTTCGTTAATAGTTTTCGCTACAAAGCAGAAAAACCACGTTATTGGCTATAAATGTGTTAAGACTCTAATGAAAAAAAAATAACTTGAATTTGATGTTGTTGAATTAAAATGTGTTGTTAAAATGTTTCGATTTTATGCAACCAAAATTTATACTGAACCAATCAATGTGTTTTGATAAAATGTAACAGCAGGCAGAATAGCTTAGCATTATTGCGTCTATGTGGGAAAAAATGCATTCGTCTCTTATTACTAGCAAGTTTGGTGGAAGAGGGATGAATGCTATATGACTAACATAAACTCGGTTATGTTTGCTCATTTAGCCCATTTTACGCCGTTACAAGTTTACAAGTTGAAAATCCTAAGGGAGTTTGATTAGTGCCCAATATAGTTAGTGTAGAAAATTCGTTTTAACCTAAATATACGCCGTTTCTTCATAAATATTAGTATTTTAAAGCCGGTGATTCGTCGATGAAGTCGTGCGACTTCGCGAAACTTCGCCTGACATATCTGGCGACATCGCATGACTTATTTCCGTAGCGAGGTCAGCCGAAGTCGTGCGACTTCGCGAAACTTCGCCTGACATATCTGGCGACATCGCATGACTTATGTCCGTAGCGACGTCAGCCGAAGTCGTGCGACTTCGCGAAACTTCGCCTGACATATCTGGCGACATCGCGCGACTTATTTCCGTAGCGACGTCAGCCGAAGTCGTGCGACTTCGCGAAACTTCGCCTGACATATCTGGCGACATCGCGCGACTTATTTCCGTAGCGACGTCAGCCGAAGTCGTGCGACTTCGCGAAACTTCGCCTGACATATCTGGCAACATCGCGCGACTTATTTCCGTAGCGACGTCAGCCGAAGTCGTGCGACTTCGCGAAACTTCGCCTGACATATCTGGCGACATCGCATGACTTATGTCCGTAGCGACGTCAGCCGAAGTCCTGCGACTTCGCGAAACTTCGCCTGACATATCTGGCGACATCGCGCGACTTCACCCGACGTCGCTGGCGACACGTGTCGCGCGATGTTGCCTGACATGTCGAGTGAAGTCCGGCAACGTCACGCTACTTCACCCGACGTCGCTGGCGACACGTGTCGCGCGGTGTTGGCTGACATGTCGAGTGAAGTCCGGCAACGTCGCGCTACTTCACCCGACGTCGCTGGCGACACGTGTCGCAGGACATTTGTCCCCTAGTGAATCACCGGCTTATAGAGCGAAATGAATAGCCAGCGATCCCCGTTTTGACGTCGAATCGCCAATACAATTACGAGGCATGCAATTACCCACGAGCATCTATTTGAGTGCGGCCAGCAATGGCGGGTGTCTGTAATTTGCAAAGTGGATGCGCTTGCGTTCTCTGTATTTAACGCAACTTTATTTTATTCTGTTTGACAATGCAGTTTAAAGACGCCAAGTGAAGCATGGAAAACTAGTGTGGGCCACTACATATAACACTAAACAAATTCAATTTTTATCTGTTTTAACACATTCACTGCCAGGAAGTGCCTAGCGGGCGCTCTGCTCGTAGACGCGTAGCCGATACCATGCGTTTCCCGGTATGTAGAGGAAATTGCGTAGCGCTACGAAAAGCTTGGTAGCGAAAGTGTTAAAAACGGCGTTTAGACGATTGGTGTTAGAACAGTGTAAGGTAAGTGGTTTCCACGGCCTAAGATAAGGGCCGGCAGACCGCATTGTGACACAAGTGACGTCATTATCGACGAGACACTTGCGACCGCATACTATCGATAGGCTAATGCCGTAGCTTGGGCACCCACACTACTAACTAACCGATATACCAGATTGCCAGACCTGGCGCAGTATATAATTGTATCATGGTGGTTTCAGTCCCGAGTCAAATTTATTAAATGTATTTATAAATCTAAATAGTTGTAGTAACCCATGTTGATACGAGTAACAGGACTGATTTATTTTAGATTGACGCCTAAGCCCATATAAGCCCCGATAAGCGAGGCGATCGGCAAACACAAACTCAAACAACTCACACAAACACAAACATATGGCATCGCCTATGAGTGCTTTATTGCACCTTATTGCAATGGAATAAGGTGCAAAAGTGTAAATGTATCTATGGCGTCGACCCTACAGCCAGCGTCTCCCGACGTTTGTTCATAAACACTACATAAGTACCTAATAATTATTTATTACTTTTATCATCGAATATCGTATTCCCCGAAGCGATGAAGCGACTATCTATTTGTAAATGGCCGTGTTAGCAAAAATTGAATGTAAATGAACCTTTGGATTGAATTGAAGTTCCTTTTTCATGAATAAATAAATTATAATAAATGACTTAGCCCTTAAATACCCCACAAGGTGGACTGATGACTGGTAAAGGTCGCGGGAGTCCGCTGGATGCGGGTGGCGCAAGACCGGTCATTGTGGCACTCTTTGGCGACTTCCTGACTTGGCGGGGCGGGATCGATCATCATCATCATCATCAGCCTATCTACGTCCCACTGCTGGGCACAGGCCTCCTCTCATAGATGAGAGGGATTGGGCAGTAGTCCCCACGCTGGCCCAGAGCGGGTTGGGGACTTCACATACAACTTTGAATTTCTTCGCGGATGTATGCAGGTTTCCTCACGATGTTTTCCTTCACCGAAAAGCTAACGGTAAATATCAAATGATATTCCGTACATAAGTTCCGAAAAACTCATTGGTACGAGCTGGGATTCGAACCCACGACCGCCGCTTGACAGCCGCACGCTTGAACCACTGGGCTACCGTAGCTTATATATAGGCGGGATCGATATGTGACATTTTCTTCTTTGACGTAAACTTACTGACATCGCAAAGATTCTCACTTGACATAATACTGTCAGTATTACGTTTGCGCAGTAGTAATATCATGCGCAGAAGCGGAGCAGTACCGCCTTCGCATCGTTCCGCTTCCACGCATCCCGCGCCAGTCAGGAAGCACTCATTTAAATATAGGGGCGTAGTAAAAAATGGTACCGCGTCGACTGACAGCTGACACTGACATTTGACACTTTTCTCATATCGTACTGCCTCCGCACTGACAAATCAGGAAGTCGCCTTTGGGGGAGCCTTATGTCCAGCAGCGGACGTATTTCGACTGATATGATGTTGATGATGATGATGAAATGACTTAGCCGTAGTAATTTGGAATGTGTCTTTGTTTCAGGCGACAGCGTGGCAGGTCAGCCGACGGGTCGCCAACGTTCTCACTTCCAACGCTTTCATTGTAAGTATTTAATGTTAAAAAAACTCTTAATAATAAGTGTGTCAAGGGTTAGACATAGAAGGCGGTACAGGTGTCGGCAAACATCTTGAACCTAACCTTGAGTGCGCAGCAGCGTGATTTGTATGTAAATCGGCTACTGCGCACTCAAGGTTAGGTTCAAGATGTTTGCTGGCAACTATACTCTTGGACACGGCGCGGATAGTTAAGAGGTTCCTCTCTCTGTCGCAATAATCGACGGTAGCTTAGCGTTTGCATTTGTTTTATATGAACGCTATCCGCTCCGCTCGCTGCAGGCGTACCCTCAGGCTATAAGTCTAATCACGGTAAAGCAGTGGCTCGCAAAAAGGGATAATTTCGATACGGTCACGGGAATGAAAAAAAAATGATAGCATAGAACGTGACAAAAATAGGTGCCAATAGGTACACCTATATACAGATGTGCAAGTTGCGGAAAGTTTCCAAAAAGTAGGAAAAGATCTCGAAAATTTCTTGAGAATTTCATAGAAATATAAGAAGTTTCCACTTTACATTTCGTCATCTATTCGCAACCACTTTTAACTCGCTTCAATAATCACTACTGTATCTTGATCCCGAGATCTTTAACAACTAGGCACGGGTAATCTGACAGTGGCGGAGCGTCCATACAACTCGATTCCCACCGGCTTGCCTAATTTTCAGCGTCCAGTTCTTTTACTACGGCTCATGAAGAATAAGAAAGACAAATTATTTTCGGCTTCCCTAAGAATATTCTTGACGCGCCGCCACTGTAATCTGAAGTCGTATTCTTAGGCGAGTTATACAAGGTGGGGCCTGTAACAGGAGCAAATATTTACAAGGACGCTTTCTTAGAGCATATGCAGTAACCCCTTGTGTCCAAATATCTTATTTATTATTTCATTTCGGAGAAACTTTGATGTAAAGTTAGGACCCTCAAGTAATGGATCTTGACACGACGAGATCATAGCACATCCGTCAATGCGGATTCTGAGGTAGCATCAAGATATGAGTCGTCATAGTTTTAGCATTTTTGGTTTGACAGGATATTTTTGGCTTTTTTGTGTTTTTTTTTTAAATTGCGTTTAAAAAAAATGGAGTAATAAAATACAGGACAACTGTTTGTGCCGAATAATTATTTTTTTGTTGAAATAACAGCAAGCAAGGTTAATAATCTACTGTTTATTCTTTTGCTCCTATTTCAGGCCACATCCTGTATAAGCATTATGAATAGCTATATCATTCACAAATTGTTTCGCCCCACCTCACCGCTTACTTCCTAGATATAACTTGACAGCAGGTCACACATTTGAAGGTCAGTTTTACACTGGTTGCCATCAAGCGGGTCGAGTATGCGTTGTGACTAGCGCTACCACGAATAACAATGGGAATGCATCTTGATTCCCGAGCTAGACTAATTAATTTGAATGTTATAATTAACTGCGAACTTATCTTTGTGCTGGATCCCGAGGCATGCATAGCTGTGCATTTCATGTTTTGAATATAAACGTCCCGGTCCCAGAGTTTGTAAGAGCTCGCTTACGGCACGTACATGATAGGCGTAAGCGTAATTCAGGTTACAATGAGCTCCGACTCGCACTTAGCCGGTTTTTAGGGTTCCGTACACAAAGGGTAAAACGGGACCCTATTACTAAGACTCCGCTGTCCGTCTGTATGTTTGTCTGTCCGTCTGTCACCAGGCTGTATTTCGTGAACCGTGATAGTTAGACAGTTGAAATTGTCACAGATGATGCCTTTAAAAACAAATACTAAAAAACAGAATAAAATAAAAGGCTCCCATACAACAAACGTGATTTTTTGCCGTTATTAAAGATAATCGGACGGAACCCTTCGTGCGCGAGTCCGACTCGCACTTAGCCGGTTTTTTACTTTACCAAGCATTACTACCCATCTCTTCTATGCTAACTTAGTTTTCTCCTACCAAAACTTACATGTTGGGATATATTAGGTACTTACTTACATGTAACTTGCAATATACCCCACAATGATAATCACATTAGTAGTTCGCCGGCGTCTATTATCATAAATGCATATTCATTAAAGTTTCACCCCGTCTGTAAAACACTAGCGCCCTCTAATGGATTTTACACCAGCCGCTACTTAGTGGTTACGTTGGTCAACTTTCAGCATTTAACTTTGAAAAGCAGCTTGTAATAAGTGTACCTAGGTAATACTAGTTATGTTGTGTTTCATATTCATGGAAGGGGCTTGATAATAACCTAATTCTTTTACCTATTACTTGTATACAGACTACAGATAGTAGGATGTAATACTAATACTTACGTGTTTTTAGTACTACTGCTTAGTTTTTCTCTTCGGTTTTAATTTTAATCATTCAAAGTTTCACTAAGGCTGGGTTGCACCAAACCATCTGTAATCGTAAACGGTGTTCGTCAAATCTGTTTGTATGGAAAGTTTGACAAGTTTCTATGGGATGACAGCTGCCAGCGCCATATTTGACTATGACCGGTCTGTGTTCGTACGTTGGTGCAACTGGCACTATTTCTTTATTTTATTAAACTTTATTTCACAAACAATATAAGTGAATCCTCAAATTTAGCTGCGGCACTTACCATCAGCTGCGCCGCACGCCTGTTTGCCACCGTGGTTGTATTAAAAAAAGTACAATACAAAGGGTGGACACTATTAAAACGTTAGTAGGATTTGTAAAAAAAAACCATTAAATTATCAAAATCAATATAGCTTAATAGTTTATCATATCACACGGGCTAGATCCCAGTCTACCCACCACCCACCCAAACTTAGAGACCCAGGGCCCCTAATCAATTCCATTTTTGAATCTTCCAACATTGGGGCCCCTTCACAAGGGTCCTGTAAGCCTAGGCGAAAATCCGGTGCTACTACTAACTACGCTATTATTTTAGACGCCGAAACAGTACACAATACCCGCCACTTTACCAATTACGCGCTCGGCAATAAATCTAGATGAATATATCGATAACAATAATGATTTACGAATCGCGCCGAACGAATTACGCACGCAAACACAGCGAGCAAACCAATACATTCCCAATTAATTGAATCGGTGTAATATACATGGCTATAAAGTTATATTTATGTTGTTTAAAAAAAAAAATATTTTAGTTAATAACATAACTAATTATTAACAATTTTAGTTTAGAAGAGGTTCCTAGACAGTTCGCCTAAATTCAGAGCAGCCTGACTGGGGAAATGCCTATTAACCAACTCGTTTTTAACTACCTGCCTACATTGTAATTTAGAGTATTTTTTCTGGATTGGACCAGCTTGCCAAACAGCTGCTGAAGACACATTGACTGGTACTGCCGTGGGTTAAGAGTAATACAGCAATTCCTCAAAATCGTTTTATTTAGAGTTGTGGATTAAAAGTCTACCACGCGGTACTTCGGCGACTATTATACTATCAAGAGAGCTAAAAAATACCACCTTACCAATACACGAAAAGAACGCTCAATCAATAACCAATTACCAGCCATTTATCAATCTTTAATTCTTTCCCATCCACCGTAATTCCGCATAGTCCATTACACCGGCTGCATTCAGCCCGCAGCCGCCTGGCACGGATGCGCCCAGATACAGAAATCTGCATAATCATTTTGCCCGCTGCCTACTCATTTCGTCCACTGTTAACGACAAATCAAGCGAGACGCTTTAAATATTCAGTTGGCTCGATGGTGCGTGTTTTCCACGTTATGTTGGCAACAGGTCGCCCACCAAGCTTTTAAGTTATATGTGACAAATTAAAAAGAAGAAGTTAGCTAGGCGAAGCAAAACCGGCCAGTATTTTAACGCTGCACACTGCGTCGCTATAGTGCCCGTGTGAACCAACTTTACAAATACAAGTGGACAACAATTTACGACACAAAAGTTGAATGCGAACGCGGCGGAATTTACAATTTAAAGGACACGGTTGCCCCTGTTATGATACTTCCTCTTCCAAATTTAAATCCGTTATCCCGTCCCGGAGCATAGTTTTAATAAAATTACAATGATATTCCAAAGCTCGACCCAATTTCGGAAACATTTGTAATTCAGTCGTCTGTCCGTAAAGTGGCTGTCTTCGTTCCCCGCATTTTTAATCAACAAACCCGTCGAATTTGCTTGCTAATTTGAATAGGGCTGAAGGGTTCCGGGGTCCTTAACTAGGTGAGTACTGCGTTAAGCGGAAGGATGCGGGAAGTAGGTATTAGGTCATGTTTGTTCAGTTTACTTTTCCCCACTCTCCGTGACCCGTCATTAATAATTCGCGATTGAATAATGGTCTTTGATTAAATGAGAGGCCCGCATCCGCTGTACAAATGTTGTTTCCACGATTATTTTCACTGATCATTTCTCTGAAACTAAACTAAAACATTTTTAAGAGCCCAATGTTTTGCCAACAAGCGAAATTAATGAACAATCTGACTTAGCACGATCGAATGTATATTGTATATTGGTACATATGAAATTCCCCGTGTGGAGTCGGGTTAGAATAGAGCCACCATTCATCCCGAGGTATAGGAATAGGATTTAAGTATGTTGTTTGCGTTGGGCTAACAACCGTTTCTGTTGGGCTGCCAATTTCATATTTTTGATACAACAGTAGCTGGGGGACAGTGAACATTATTCATGTGATCTACTTAGCCCTCTCGGTGACAAAGGTATATATGTATGTATGTACCTAATCTTGTGTAATCAGATCACACACAGTTGATGAAATTAAAGCCGTATTCCCTGTGGTCAATAGTTAACAGCTTATGTAACTACATGTAAGTTATTTTTATTACATAGGTTTATAGAAACCGAGACGATGAAGTGCATACTACCGACAGTGCTCTATTTTTATCAAATCAAATGATGATAGATAATATGTAGGTGGCGTGAAAATACAAGCAGGTAATTGGTACTTCAAGCAGGACGATCGCCCGTTTACGCACTATTGATTCTAAATGTTTGGTCTAAGTCCTATGTAAAGGACATGCGGTATCAGTTTCAATCAATCAATAAATCAAATCGTTTATTTGCAGGAATACAGTAGGTACAGGTATTATACATTAAAATTACGTTCCATGTATCCAGCCTGCATGCAGGCATGCAAACATTTCGTTTATGCCTTAACGTTAGATGCTGTTTCTTTGTTTTTCTTTTGTATGTGCTGCCTTATTATGTGAGGTGTGCAATAAAGAGTATTTGTATTGTATTGTTAGATAGGTAATAGTTATGGAAGGACAGAAGCTAATCTAAATGTCTGTATGACCCAATCACGGATCAAGTAAAACACTTATTTATCAGCTCATGCCATTCATTTCTAAAGTATCTGTATCGCCTGCACCTTGCAGTTGGAACTCAGGTATATGCCATATGTGGCTGCAGTCTCTATTTAATTAAATAAGACTGCGGTATATCGTACTATCTCGCCCCCACAGATGAATTTATAACAATATCCATGAAACGTGCGGTATTAATTTCCATTTGAACTGACCCTGGAGGCCAGTCTCTGGGGAGAGTTTAATTGAAACGAATTATTGGATAGTTCCACTGACACGGCAATATGAGCCTTATGGCGCAGTATGATTTAAAAATACTGCAGGGCGCGTTAAAGGGAAATAGGAAAAAATACGGACCGTTAGGTAAATTTTGCCATGCAATAAGCATTAGGTCTCTCGTCGGGTTTCAATAATGGAACTGAGATAGATATAGTGAAGTTAGGAAGACAAAATTAAAAAAGAAATAATCTTATTTGCCTCATGTCTTGAAATTGCTCAAGACTAGCATCTCATTTCTACTCTGAAATACTAACCAAATACCTACCAAAAATAGTATTTAAAAAACATACCTATGTACGAAATATTACCTATTTCGGAGATGGCAGTCATTTCGATTCGATACAGGCACTACGGTCCCATAGGTTCACACGATTTATAAATTATTTGTTGATTACTTTAATTCATTAAACTCGGATTATGTACATTTATATTCGAGCTAGTAGAAAAAATAAAAGTTCAGGTATTCCTGACGACCAGCGTCCTATACATAGTACATAGGCCCTAATTAAGTAATGATTCTGTGTCAGTTTGAAAGACTATAAAGTTATTCTGAAAATTTTGATACCAAGTCGTCAGGAGGTTAAAGTAAACCACTTTTTAATGAAGTACAAGTACAAGTACCTACCTAGTCTATTGTGCACCTAATCCTAAAATAGGCAACATTGAATAATGTTGTTAGGACACAATAAAGCAACGCAAGTAACATAAGCACTCAATTTATTTCAGTCGTTAGACGTGTATTCGTGTCGTCCTTTATTTAAACCGGAACCAGCAAAGCACGCATTTTTGCAGCGGCTAGGGTGTCCACACGCAAGAACATTCGGCCGGATAAGCCGCACATAAAGTAAATGTCCCAGTGCTTGACACCGACCCGATACTTGGCACTTTCAATCTTATGTCATTGACAGAGGTGATTACTAAGTGTCAACTATTAATTGGGCATTAAGGTGTGGGGCATTTGGAAGTTTACCCTACCCTATCCTTCGCGGGGATAATATCGTAGAACCAAAATAAATCAATCAACAAAGGTCACCGGTGCTTTCAGCTGCAACGTATCAATTTTATCAAATAAATATTTTAACCCTTTAAGGGATCTCTTCCAGCTAACCTTTGAGCAATTGAGTTGAAGGTTGGTAGCAATGAGATAGACAAACTTATACCGGATAATGTAATGATAGTGTGTATCTAAAATGAATACTCGTAAAAAGCAATAAAATATATATTGTAATAAAGCAATTATATATACATAAATGTTATATATGCTATAAATATATCACAAATATACCATAAATAAAGACTACATTCAACCAATTCACAAGTCATTGGAAAGCCACAACTTTTTCAAATTATTTTTGAAACCTGAGGGTAACTAGAAGATCCATTTAGTTTTTCATGAATAAATAAATAAACTTGATACGCTCGAACTTTTCAGATATGATAAGAAATTAATCCCATTCAGTGCCATGAAAAATGGATATTCAGGACTTTTTTCATAAAATACGGGCTAAAATCCGTATTTTTCCACATCCGGCCTGGCAACCCTACGCCGACCGCAATTACGGCATTTGCATATCTCACGCCCTCGACTCTTTACGGCATTTTTGTATGGCCTACCCGAAGATAATTTACGCTTTTGTGTACACTCTGTATTATACACTCGTGGAAAACAAGAAAGGGTAAAAAACCATTTTGAATATGTATGAGAGCTTTAATTTAGCCAGCTCATATTTGAATTACGAATCATGTTTGAATTGAATATACGGCACTACTCGCGCGGTTTCCCTGTCAATTAACATTGACTACGGAAATGTGCTGTTTCCGTCCTGTTTTCTTTTATTGGCGCCAAGACTTTTATATTTCGTTAGCGCTCATGAAATGTTGCCAGTGATAAAAGAAGGTAAAAATTGTAACATTCGCTCGCAAACTAGGTCAATAGCTATCTTTTCCTATACGTTACTGTCCCATTCCAACTAACAGTTGAAATACGGTGAGGGACTTCACATTATTACCACCATTTACACGCCCGCATGCTTCGCAAAAACTCCTTAGAAATTCTCAGTGGTGCCAACTTAAAAAGTAATTTATTTTACCAAATCCCGCACCGCGCGCCATATCGTGTCAAGCTTAAATAATCTAACAGGACTCACGACACGTCACGCTGAAGGAAAACCTGGACTTTCTAGAATTCTAGAAAGCTAGGGCTTAAATAAAACAGTTTCTCAGAAAATGTCTTTTGAAGAATACAAGCTTTTATTGAGGTCCACAATGTTGCGTTAAAGCTGGCAACATTGTACGTACTGTGTGCCGTTTTAGCGAGTAATAAAGTAGGTGAAAATCGCTTAAGTACTCGGTTCACTGCAACAGATGAGTTACATTACAGTGTTGCGTGTTAATTAAGGACGGATTCGTGTGAGATCCTGCCATTTTAGACTGCTATTTCGATTTACCACAGGTGTCTAGGATACAGATCATTTTAGATTCGTCATACATTACATATCTTTGAATTAAAGTACCTACTTACCTTACTATAGTAACCTTACTAGGCCTTAGTAGGCATTTGTACGCAAGTGCCGCAATTTAATAGACGCTGCTTAAATCATCTTTTATAGATGTTACAGGCCAATTGGTAATGTTACAGTTAATAGAGATAAAACCTGAGCCCTATCCTATGATTTGTATATCTGAATCCTTAGCTATACTCATTGTGAAAGAAAGAGTGACAGCTGCCAAGTTATTTGGGTGATAGTAGCGCACATATTTTATTACGACTAAACGGACGGTATGCCTTTTCATCTTGGGATATCCTATATGGGATATGTGGCAACGTGAACATTTAAACACCACTTAAAACATCAACCAACCTCTAAACCGCAAGTTCTATAGCTAACTCAACATTGTAGCACAACATATGAACAGCGGCCATGCTTTATTACCCTGCTAATGCATCCGCTCGTAAAACAACTACATTTTACATAGCTAGTACAATCTTTTTACAACCGTTCTTGGCGAATCTTACGAAACAATAATGAGTGGAGAGTGAATAATTTACTGTTGGCGAGATGTCAGTCATAGTCCATGAGAATTCTTTAAGACGCGCATTTCGTCGGCTTATATATATAATCATCCTTTCTTAATTTACATTAAAAAGTAGACATGTAAAGCGAAGCGTTCTGACGAGTCATTGCGTAGACATTAAAATTCACTCTTGTGTCTGAGCGTGATCGTGTGACCTTACCTTAGAGACCAGTACCTTTACCATGAGTTTGCAATGTTTGCATTACCGTACTCGCTAGCGACTGCGTAAACGATTTAGTATGGACAAAAGTACAGCGCCTCTGGCGGTTACGCAATAGAACTAAGAACCGCCATACTAAATCGTTTACGCAGTCGCTAGCGAGTACGGTAATGTAAACATTGCAAACTCATGGTAAGGGTATAGATGTGGGAATGAAGGAGTCTACTGTAAGCACGGGGTATTAATAGTATAGTGAGTCTAGAAGAAAACACGTAAATGACGTCAAGTAATAATCCAAAAATTGAAACATTGTGGTGCGAAATTATTTTACACAGCCTAGTCAGCCTAAAACTTGTTCAACGGCGCGGCTCTCATAAAGAGCGGCCAAATCACTCGCGTTCGGAGCATACCGCTTTATTGGATTTTAACGGAAATTCACCGGCTCGGCTCCAAAACGAACAACGCACCTTGCTGTTTGCGAATAACCCTGCATATCGTATTTTGAGTCTGATTTGCACCGGCCGGCGCATCGGCTCGTTAAATGGGACAACAGATACACGGAAATGGAATGCACAACGTTGCACAATCGTGACTATTTCGAATTTACGCGTTCGCGGATTCGAATTTTGAAATTGAAAATAGAAATTAATCGCCCGGATGGTTTTAAATCAATCAAACCAGCGGATAACGCCATTGGAGTTTCGTTTTTTATTTCATCCAATAAAACGCATTGGTTCGATTAAAATTGAATTTTGCGTGAAACAAAAATAATACTTACCTACTTATTTTCATCACTATGCTTCATACAGATAACCAGAACGTTATCTGAACATAGCTAAGATTACAAAAGATAAATCATCCTGATGGGGGGTAGGTACCGTACGTGTATACAAGCTTAACGATTGTTCGCCGGATATTTTCGCGAGCAACGTTCTAGGATAATAGACTGGCAAAACTCGCCGTTGAACAAAACACCCCCGACTCCCCAAGACGAGTACGCAATAAGACGAGGTTTTTGTTCCAATAATTGACTTAGTTGGTTGCAAGCAGCGAACAACTTGGGACTATCTATCTCGAATATCCAATCCAATTGTCCTCCCGCGGAGTCGAGTCCGCCTGGGACGGAGAGCTAATAAACTTATTTGAGAGATTCGGTGCAGCGTCAGTCAGCAATCAAGGCGTAACAGAATTTAAGTCTACGTTGTAATTCTAGAGGCGGATCCGCTCCACTCTGGATCTCGCTGCTAATTGTTGAAAAGAGGAAAAGTAATAAAAGTGCTAGTCTTTGAAGCAAAGACGCTGCCCGGACCGCCTCCCCGGAGCGCATTTTAATAAATTAAAACTGTGCAAAATTCCCATTCCAATATCATTTTATTTCCCTTTTTGCAAAGCTACCGTAACTCGCTCCCCTTACACTGATTCAGTTTAATTTATCATGGGCGAGGCACCTACCTACATATTATGTAGGTATTACTTTATCATTATTAAACAAAACATTTAATTCCATATCGGGCCCGGGTTATTTCGGGTAACTATATCATAGCCAGTACCCATTGGTGATAGTGATAGCATTTTATTTGCCGGTCGATGAAACATCTCGGGATTTATATTTAAAAGGACTTCATTTCAAATGTTTGTTAAGCGGATGCGTCCGCTAGCGAAAATCTCAATTTTTTAATCACGTTTTTTTACCACGGTGGCTCAATTGGTAGAGCAATGGACGGATTCCAGAGGTTGTGGGTTTAAAATTTAAATCCCAGCTGTGGTGTTGAATTTTTAAATTTTCACTTTGATTAAAAAATTGACTTCGTTTCAATTATGTAGCATATTTAACTAGGATCTTAACGCAGTTCTAACTGTTTATTTTCTATTTCCAGGTGGTGCTTATATCACTGGAGCTGCTGGCGTGGGGCAGCGGGGCGGCGGCGTTGGCCAACTGCCCACCCGGCTGCATCTGCAACGACGACACGCTGGACGTGATCTGCGACGAGAGCCGGCTCGACGTGCTGCCCATCGCGCTCAACCCCTCCATCAAGCGGCTCATCATCCGCAACAACAAAATCAAGACCATCGACAGCTCCATGCAATTCTACATGGATCTCCAACACCTCGACCTATCCATGAACCACCTCGTCAATATCCCCCCTAAAAGCTTCTCTTATCAAAGAAAACTACAAGAGCTGCATTTAAACCATAACAAGATATCGTTTGTGAACGACACGACTTTCCAAGGCTTGGACGCGCTGACAGTGCTCAACTTGAAGCGGAATTTCCTCGAAGAACTGATGAATGGCGCATTCTTGACTCTGCCGAAATTAGAGGAATTAAATCTTGGACAGAATAGAATATCGAGAATCGAACCGAAGGCCTTCGCCGGACTCACAGCGCTGAGGATTCTGTATTTGGACGATAATCAGCTGAGTTCCGTGCCGACGACGTCCTTTAGTCTGCTGGGCAGCCTGGCTGAACTTCACGTGGGACTGAACGCCTTCTCAAACCTGCCCGACGACACTTTTGCGGGCCTGAACCGCCTGGCTGTGCTCGATCTCAATGGAGCTGGACTCTGCAACATAAGCGAAGACGCATTCAGAGGTCTTCCAGGACTGAGAAGTCTTAATCTTTCCGGTAATAGATTAAGTGTAGTACCCACGCAGCAGATAGGTGGACTTACTAGATTGGAAGAACTGTACATAGGTCAGAACGATTTCGAAACTCTAGAAAGTCACTCGTTTAAAGGTTTAAAGAATCTCAAACTCCTCGACATTACTGGCGCTACCAAGCTGGAGAGAGTCGAGAAGGGGGCTTTGCAAGACAATTTAAATCTGGAAACCGTCGTGCTGGCTAAGAATAAGAAATTAGCAGTGCTAGAAGAAGGCACTCTACTCGACTTGCCTAAGCTAAAGCACGTTACGCTTAGAGACAACGCCATAATGACGATCAGTGACACCGTGTTTGTGGGCAAGGAGCTGCGACAGTTAGATATCACCGACAATCCGATCGTGTGTGATTGCCAGTTGCTGTGGCTGCACGAGCTGCTGAACGAGAAAATCAACTTCACTCAGATCCAATGCGCAGCGCCCGAGCACCTTAAAGACAAGCAGTTGCGCGCCGTGACGGCGGACGGGCTCGGCTGCGCGGTGCACGACACGCGGCAGCAGACCATCATCTGCGTGGTAGTGGTCGCGTGCGTGGCCACGCTGGCCTCGATCGTGCTCGTGCTCTACCGCTACCGCAAGAGTATGCACGAGAAGCTCAAGGACTACAAGTGGAACAAGCGCGCGATGCGCAAAGACCTGGAGTACCACAAGCCTATATCCACGGAGGAGGACTGCATCGTGCGCGGCATCCACCCCGCGCAGTACCCCGCGCCGCACGCGCCCGGCCTCCGGCCGATCCCGGTGACGGAACTGTAGCTAGAGCTTTACGCCTCCCCGAGCGTGTTCTTCATGTCGGGCCCGCAGCAGCAGGGCTCGGCGCGGCGGCCGCGGGGGGGCGCGGCGGGCACGCTGCCCGCCAACGGCTTCACGTACATCGGGGGCGGCGGCGGCGGCGAGCGGCCGCCGCTCACGCTCAACAACGGCGCGCCGGCGCTGCTCAACAACGGCTCGCTGCGCTCGCTGCCCGACAAGAAGAACAACCGCAACGGCTTCGTGTGCCACGAGAACTTCCCGCGCGCGGAACGCTACTCGCGCAAGCAGGAAAACGGGTATCTGCGCAACTCTGAAACCATCATCGGGTTCCCGCGCGCGCGCGACTACGAGGACTATAGCGAGCCCGAGTACTCGGTGATCGCGGAGGCCGAGCGCGACCACCGCGCGTGCGCGCACTCCAACACCTTCAACTGTTGAGCCGGGAGGCGAACTTTCAATCGTTTGTGATCTTGTAATTCTAGCAATAAATCTTCATTCCATTAAGTTTTTCTATGGAGGACTTTGTGATGGGACGTAGTGCTCTAGAGCGGTTAGTGACGTTTAGTACTTCGGGATCGGTGTACGTGCGACCAGTGAGGACTACCCGTATCGTCTTCGGTTTAAGAGAGTACATTATTTGTAAATTATATATTTAAGTAGTGATGGATCTATTTTTCGATGGGTCGGTGGGGCGTTTGAAAGTGTGACTTTCAGCGGAGACGCCAGGCTATGTAGCTAGTCGCGGCACGCGGCTGTCGCCGCTGCCACGTAAGTGACCGTTCACATTACCGTCCGCTTTCGGTTTTTGCGATATACGGCTGACATGTAACGTAGGTAATGTCGCTTTGTCCCTTTGCCGTTTGGACGTTTCCCGCAAAAAACCAAAACCGGACGGAAGTATGAACGGTGGTAATATATCATCAACTATGTGATTGTGAGTTTCCTACCCATGCGGTAGACTTCGTATTTGTTTTGTACAAAAAACCATTCCATGAGAAAATCTTTTTGATGTCTAAATTTTTATTTATAACGAATAAATTAAGTGTGCGTTAAATAAGACACCAATATGATAGGTAAACTATTATAGGATTAATAAATGTAAATATATTTATACTATATTGAGATATTTATAAAATTTAATACGATCTTATTCTTCTTAAATTTTCATAAAATTATTTCTGTACATTTCACCTACATTTGTATGACTATTGACTACCTAGTATTGTTTGCTCTCGACTGGTATTCTACTGCGAGATTACCTCCTTTTCACCTATTGTTAATACACTGTGTTTCGTATTATGTACCTACCTATAAATGGCAGCACCCACTTCATACCTGTATGTCTCACTTATCGCTCAAATCTCATAAACGCATATAGGTATAACCTACTTCAGTTTCAGCTACATTACTTAAAGAATTTAATCTTGTCGCAGCGATTATTTGATTTTACTTCAGTCATTGCCATCGCAGAATAGTTACGTTATAATAAAATATGTAATCTTTAAGAGATGTTGATATTCAGCTACAATAAGTGTGCTACTGAAAGCAATACATAATATTAAAACTGTTATAGAAGATAACTATTTCACAAACTTATAGAGGTTAGAATTAATAAATACAAACACGTGGTAAAAAACATACTACCTAGTGAGAAAATGCGAAAAGTGAATTACTGATTAATTTATTTCGTCTGGATAAAATTCTCATTTTTTTGGCTCAGCCTAGAAATCAAAGGGTTTTCTTATTTATTAATGCTAACCTAACCATAGTCTGATAATTTTAAAGCACTTAGAAATATTCTGTTGTACTATGCGCTAGAGCCCTGCCATGTTATATCAGATGTTTGTATTGTACGCTAGGAAATGTTAAATTTTACCATTTTAGTTCGAAATTTATTTCAATTCTTTCCTAATATAATCAATTCAATTCTTTCCTAATGTATCCTGTAATCTAAAACTTGAACGAAAAAAATTGAGTTTTTGTGATTATTCAATCCAACGCAATTCACAAAGGAAAACTGGGGGCCGATTTTTGAGTGTCGCTCGACTTTTCACTCGACATTTATTCTGTCAAAACGTCATAGTTTTTTGACAGATCTCGAGTGAGAAGTCGAACGTTCGACACTCAAAAATCGGTCCCCTGTACCTACCTGGAACCCCACTGTTTGGAAGTCAAAAGAATGGTCCTGGGTCCTAATGCATAATGATTTGAAACTAATACTACTACAATCGAAAGTCTCTTTTGAATGAAAATGGTTGAAAAGAGACTTCCGCTTGTAATATTAGTTACAATTCATTATGCAACAGGCGCCTGATCGTTTATGTCATTACATCGGACGTATAGCTTTCGTCCCTCTCTCACTTACCTACGCAACACACATCACATACTTGCTAGTGAAGGACGAATGCTATACACCTACGCCCGACATAAACGCAATCATGCTACCTAATGACGGTATATTTTGTTGGGTTCCGAGTGAGTGCGCGATATGCTTTGCATAAGAGAATGGTTTTTCAAAAACTATATACAAACTATACGGACTTGTCAAAGTACCTAGGTATAGACGGTATTACTAAATTAACTATTGACAAATTTACGTTATCTACACAAATGTGTTTCCGAGTGGAAACTATTTAGAAACTGTTATTTTTTTTAGTCCAATCCAGTCAGTTTTTTTTTACTACTAACCTACTTAAGCTACCTACTTAAGCAACCATGAAAGCCGTTTTGAATTTCCGCTGTTCATTCGTGTGCAAATTATTAAGAATGATTTTGAAGGAAAATATTTGCCACAATCTATAGTCTGACTAACGAGTCGAGGCACAAATATTTTTTGCAAATTCTGTATAGATACCTATGGTAACAATCTTAGGTTAAGTTAAGAGGCCTTCGGGGACTTGAGAATTTCTAACAGTCATGTTGCCCACTCACTTGTCACAGCTCAAACAGCCAATCCCACTAAGGTCTAGTTTTCCCCTTTGCTTGGAAGGTCAGATGGCAATCGCATCCGTAAAAACTAGAGCCTACGCCAATTCTTCGGATTAGGTAGGGGACCCCGAGCATCCTTCAGGATGCAACTGTACCGAAATAACGCTAGGAGGGTGATGATGTATATGGCAACAATTTTACCTAACAAATAAGCTGTCAGTGTCAGTTATAAGTACTGTATCACATTTCTAAAGCGGGTATTACACTGTCCTGAATTCAGAATCCTGACTAGTGGAGGGGAGTTGAAGCATCTCGCTCTAACGTATAGGTCCGAACCCTTCTAAGTGTCCTGAAATCAGGACAGTGTAATACCCGCTTTAACATGTATTTTTGTTATCAGCATGCGATTTCTTTTAACGAGCCGCATTTCTGTTGTGCCACGTCTAGTTAGTCAGACTACCTAAATACACTGCCATAATGTGCCAATTTTTTCCCAAACTTATTTTGTACACTCGTAAGTTCAACTAATGATTTATTTTCGTTTGCCCATTCAATTTGACGCTATCTTGATTTCTACTCACATTGTACTTAACCTTTTTGAAACTTCCCTAACTAAACATTGAAACTTGATCTTATGGTGGCGTATGTTCATATTTCATGTAAATATGGAGAAAATAAAGACTAAGAGAATAGGGCATGAATTCGTGCCGAGTGGATGCCTAATGATGTATACAACTTAATGAATACATATGAAAAATTGTGATTAGTGTACATAACATTATCTACACAGCGTTGTAATAGAATCATCGGTCACTTTCTGTATTTTATTGTAGTTATTACCTACATACAAACTCGATAATATAACATACCTCAAATTTATAAGTGTGTTTTATTTTACTTAGGTATTTGCACTTTTATTCTACATAAAGCCCTCCAAAATAGAGAACACTTCTCGATTATTATTATCAGAATAGGTACCTAGTGCTACTCCTCGGGTTGTACTGTACTGCAGTGCTACCGCGAATCACAAACGAAGTTTTCCCTCTCTGTTGCACTTATGTGCAAACTTACAAGTGCGACAGACAGGGAAAATTTCGAACGCCGTTCGCGGTAGCAGCCCTACTACACCTAGGCTAGGTACCGTTTTCGAGAAGACCACAGTCTATGACACCGAAAAAAATATATCTTATTTTATTATTTTGGAAGCCCGGGAGGGGATTGAGCACTATGGTACGGTATGGCTCAGTTTTATAAAAACCATTAGACATTATTAGTCGTTACGAAAATTTTATCTGATATTTTGCCGAACGGATTTTTATAAAACCGGCCTTAGTATTTCTCTATGTTATGTCTTATTGAAAACGTTAAGTAAATTAGGTGGTTATCACACCGATGCGGTTTCCGCACACAGGTGTAGAATTCGGCGTCGGGCTTCTATTACACTTTCGTTAGTAAGTAATAACCTACTTACCTCCCTAAATGCACAATATACTATTGTTGCCCTCAAACTAATTCGAATATTACAACCGGTACCGCCTCTGCACAGTGGCGTAGCTAGATGACTAAGGGCCCTGGGGCAAAAAAAAAACAGGGCCCCCTAAACTGTTTCGGTTTTATCAATATAATATATATACTTATTTCTCGAGTTCAAGAGGTTTGCAAATCAGGTTTTGGGGGCCCACTGAGCCTGGGGGCCCCGGGGCACTGCCCCGCCTAGCCCTTCGGTAGCTACGCCACTGCCTCTGCACCGCGACGCCCCGTATACCGCTGCTGTCAGTCGATCACACAGGCTTGGCTTTTTTAATCACAGCGCCATCTACTAACAGCAAGGCGCACTACGATGTGTCCATTCTACAGAGTAGCTTGATGGAACTATAAATAAACTCTGCACAAGCTGCCCGACGCGGCAGTCGGCCATGGCCATGACATTATTATACCTGACCCGTGGAAACTTAGTTTATGGAAAGCTCGCTAGATAGCAGTTATGTTATAGTACATTACTTACCAAGGGCGATAAAACAAAGAATGTCTCAGATCGCTGGTATTTTACGCCCGAGCGCAAGGGCGATAAATATGCGATCTGAGGCTTTCTTTATTATCGCCCGTGGTAAGTACAAAATTTTATGTCACCCTCTGGCCAGGAAGTGGGTTTTTTCGCGCGCGGAGCGTGGGATAATGGCCACTTTATGGCCAGGTGTGACATAAAATAGAATTTAGCTTGGTCATTTCCAGTTATCAAATTAAACCCTAAAAATTTCCAGTACTCTATAAAAAATGAATAAAATGAACTTTATTCTGTAAGTAGGCCGCAATGGCACTTTTACAAGTCAAACCCTACTAGCGTTTCACAGAGGCCACTGCCGAGAAGAAACGCTGAAAGAAACTCGACAGTCAGCCATTTTCTCACAAAAATATGCTTATTACAATGATGATAATACTTAACCTACTTAAGATCAAGAAATCTAACACAAAAACAAAGTATAAAATGAGGAAAAAAAACAGTTATGTACAGTGTGTAATTCTGCAAGAAAACATTTCGAAACTGTATACCTAAGCATTATCAAATTCTATTTAGGTAAAAAAAAATGGAATCAATTGGAATCCTTTAGACTATAAATTTAGTTATAAATCTTTTGATTTGTTTTCTTGCAAGAACTGCGTCAATCAACTAGATAAGATTTAAAAAAATACACATATATGAATCTTTACTCTATTTAAGTATCTGGTTTGGGCCATGCTTTTCTGTCTGTTAGATAGTCCTCAACCCTGTAATAAGCCTTCGACATCAATGATTTTTTCAAGTACTTTTTAAGAGCTGGAAAAGGTAAATTCAAAACTTCATCAGGTAACTTATTATAAAAACGGACACATTGACCTACAAAAGATACTCTAAAAATAAAACAAGAAAACTGCTGTTCATTAATTTATTTAAATTATGTAACATTAATTAACATTACAAAATTGTTCAGCCTTGTGATGGTAGAAGCCGGTTCCTGGCATGGACATGGTTTGTAAATAAATACAAAAGATGAGTTAGGCATGACATGTGGAATAAAATGAGTATAGGGTACACTTATGTTGCTTAGAACTTCTCCTCCTCTAAACCATGTTTGTAGAACATCATGATCGGTACTTGGACTCCGTCGATGTCTCTGTACTCGCACATGGCCACCATACCGTCGCAGTCCATGGACTCGCCAGTGAAGAATTGAAGCTCCTTAAACCTGCCGAGGATGTCTTTCATCACTTTGTTCATGTTGGTCTTGAAAACGTCCACTTGGTCTGGTGACTTCTCATTCAATTTTTCGACTAACCTGCAACAACGAGAAATATTGCGTAAATAAGGCATAACACTTGATGACAAAGTTTGTGGGCTTCATTCATTCTTCAATACTCAATTATTATCACTGATTCTTTGTTAATTTATGCAATCTTGAAATATCCTCATTACTATATCAAAATTTTCTTTATCTTCAAACAAATTTTGAATTGCTGTTCTGTAATCACATGATTTTTGGCATAATAAAATTGAATTTAAAAATAAAGAAAATAAATTTTAATAAAAACGGACAACATGTTGCCACAAACAGAAATCGAACATTTTTGTTTGCCATATTTTAATTTGTTAGTTAATTCAAGTTATTTGTTAATTGTCTTCAAAATATATATATCTCAAGCAACTATAACTTTAACTATTATGAATAGATATAATACTTTTTTTGAGTAAATGTAAACTCCATTGTGCGCACAAACATATAAAATGATTGTCCATGGATAGAAGTTGTTGATATAGCATCATAAGCTCCATAGGACGGCACTAGAATCCAACCTCTGGTATTAGATGATGCAAATCACTGACAAGGATGATACTAATGTTATACTTAAAATTATTTGAACCGGCAGAATTGTATCAAATTAGTCCATTCAAAAAGTGACTTTACTATTCAAGCCTGAAAATTCAAAGTCTAAGGACGATTTTATAAGATGATGGCATCTTAAATAATTTCATATATACAACCTCCGACTCCCTTGCTCACATTATTGGCAATACCATCCTTAATCTACTGACAATAATGCAGGTAAGTGATGAACAGTGCTAGAAACTAGTCTCATAGCTAAACGGCCCCTTATTATGGGGTCTATGATGGTCGCGATGACGGTAGACAACAGGATAAAAGGCTTGGTTGGTGTGTGGCGTCACTAACCTGTTAGCATACGTTCCGGCGCGCAGCGGTCGCGTCGCGTAGACGTCGCGCAACGCCGTGCGACCAAGCCTTAAATCTGTCACTTTCTATCGAGAGGTATCGCGCGCCCCTCATAGACCCCACTGATTGTCATGCAATGAATTTAATTAATCTTATATCTTTAAACAAGCAATTCTTGTATATATCTATATTTATTTATTTATTTTGGGGATCTCGGAAACGGCTCTAATGACTTTGATGAAATTTGATATGTGGGGGTTTTCGGGGACGAGCAATCGATCTAGCTAGGTCTCATGCCCGGGAAAACGCAGAGCAAAGCTCTGCCTCCCAGATATTGATAATGTTTATGTCAAACTAATGGGTTAGTTATTGTTAAGTTTATAAGTAAAAAAAATCACCCATATAGTCCTTGTTTGATAAATAATTTTTTTTTTTGACAGTCTAATCTATTAACATTAAAAACTAAGGGAGCATGGCTGGGTCATAGATCTAGACTTGACCGTTATCTTGACTGATAAGGCCTGACCTTCACAGGACCATAACATATGATAACACACCCAGCATCTTTACTGGCAAACAACATTCATAACCATAACCTATATATAATACTTGACTAAGGTGTTCATTTCAACTAATGAAATGAAGCTATTGTTAGGTATACTATCAAAGACAGTGAAAAATGTTTCAGTGGCATTTAAATAGTTAAGTCTACACATAGTGCACATGCAGCTGCCAAAATGCAACCGACACGTGTAAAATGCGTTAAAAAAAAACAAAAGTCACTGCCTTCCAGATTTTAGGTTATGGTTATTACTATACGTAAACTTGAAACTTGAATTGATAAATGAAAACAAAGCATTTTAGCCCAAACCTCAATGGCGGTTCGTCACTGGAGCTATCACAATCACTCACTTTTTCATGTAGTCTTTAAGGTACAATGTGTACGATTTTTTGTCACCGAAGGCGAATGTCTCCACAAGCCTGTGGTTAAGAACTATGTCAACTCCGCTCTCCACGGCAGAGTCGGTGCCCTCATCAGCCTCCTCAGCCGAGGGGTTGAAGCCCTCGATCTGGATATCGCCCTGAGCTCTCGTCACTAGTTTACCGGTCACTTCGTAAATTACTTCATCGACCAGCTTTACTCTGTAAGTATCCGAGAACATCTCGTCACCTGAAAAGCACAATCACATCCTGTTATTTTCATTTCGAAGTCACTGAAAGCCATCTGGAATGTCGATGTGGCATTAAATATCCAAAATTGATGATGAGACATCACTGTCAGGGGCACAATGAAATGTCAAAGTAACTGATATCAAAGATACACATATTTAACAAAATATTCACGAATAACACTTCGTTATAACACGACAAACGTAATTACCAGTAATAATATCTTTATAGATTCTCATTTTGTTGGATTAAGGACGATATAAATAATAAAAACCGAAACAACGGCCTCTAGCCCCAAGAACTAAACCGGAAAGGGCTTTCAAAAATGATTCGAGGGGCTATTATAGTGTTACCGTAATTAAACAAGAGATAAAGTAAAAACGCTTCATGTAATAACTTCTACATATGTTAGATTTATGTTAAAACATTTAAGAAATGTATAAAATATTTTTGGGAAACCTTTTGATTGAAAATATAAAAATAACTCGGCTGTTTGCATAATTGTAAATAAGATTATAATCAAAAGGTTTATCATAACGTCTCAAAACTGTCATGCTGTGTTAGTTTGGTTATGTTGGCCAGATATAAGGAAGTAGATGGCGATTAAAAAAAACTTCTCAGTGTAAGATGGAAGTATTTCTGTATAATTCTACTGTTTGTAGATTATGCGGAGAAGAAAATGACAACGGAACATTGTTATATTCTTCTGAAGAAAATACCCAGAACTTAAGCGAAATTATTAATTCATATTTACCAATCAAGGTAAGGCACTTTTTACAAAATTCGTGATTGTTTTGACTCCATTACGAAACCAAGATGGAGGACTGTGGACCGATAAAGTTATCATTTTTCCATCTTTAATCTGATTAAATTCATTATATTTTAATGAAAACATATTAATTAATAACTCTGTATTTTTTTATTACGTACATGTAAACTTAGAACACTCGTTATCCCATATAATTTTAGTAACTATTGCGCGCCACTATTTGACATTTTCACAGCTGATCTGATAAAAGGGCTTATTTTTCCTATATTTTATACATATGTACATTATTACATTATCTTACTATCGTGTGGTCCATATTTTATTTTAGTGATTTATATTCTGAACAACCTTAAATGAAGAGTGTAACTTTAGTGAACATTTTGTTTTTTAATGAATAATTCAGACCTTTTTGATGAGCATACTTTTCCAAAGTTTACCATCAAAGTATCACATTATTATTCACAGGTATCGGATGATGGGCAATTACCGCGGACAATATGTCCAGGTTGTACCATCCAGATAGAAGCTACAGTGGAATTTATAACCTTGATTATAAATGGGCAGGTTTGTATTTGCATTTTCCTTTCTTAAATGCCTTATCAATACTTTTTCTTACTTAAACTCTAAGTATCATTTATGTATGTAACTGTGTCTGTAATCAAATCTTGCAAGAACCCTCTAGAAAGAAAAGAAGTATCTATTTTATGAAATAATTAAATAGTAGGTACTATCATTAATTTGATAATTGAACCAGAAATTCAAGGAAGTGGTCAATGGAGTTAGTTAAGTATTACACAAGGAAGGGCCAAACACCTCACACAAAGCAAAAATGTCAAGGCATTATCACTAACCTTATATTTAAGATTTACTATGTATTGGTAACATTTATGGGTGCAAGCCTGAAATAAATTATTTGAATTGAATTATTTAAGATCCTAATCCTAAAGCAGCTGTGGTGGTTAGAGTAGTGTTACCACTTTTTAAAGCTAAATAGTCGTAAAGGATGTATCTTTGTTTGCAGAAAAGACTTAAGAAATAAAACAACTTTTTCTTGAAATCTTAAGGAACTAATCAATATATCCATTCATTTAAATTTATGTTAATTTAACAATTATTCATAAAACCATGATTTTCCCGTTCACGGGACGATGGTGTCCCGGACCTTTGGGAGGCGTGCGCGGAGCCGAAGTACCGAGGCACCGAAGTACCAACGAGTACCACATAGCCAACACGTAGAGGCCCTTTTGACAATTTAATGAAATGCAAGGGATACACCGAGTGGATGCTGTCCCTGCCCATGTCATGGGACGCACACCAAGACAGCACCCGCCAGGGTGTATAGGAACTATTGCTGATTGATGGAGTCTAAATGAACTGGGCTATTGGGTGAATATGATGGGCTATTGGGTTAGACACCGGACGCCTGCCTAATAAAACTGTCTCAGATTTTTATTTCCGGCAGACGGTGACTCACTCTGCTAGATGGCCCCCATAGAATAGCGACATTATAAAAAAACCATGATTTTATTATTATTGTTATGCATATGTTCAAGTAAAGAAATACATGTTTATTTTTCAGAAAATAATTAGAGAGCTACATCAGAGAGAGAAGGAATATAAGAGGACGTTGTTGAACAATGGTGCAGCAACTGAGCCGGAGGTTATCACTGAGAACATTGTATATGAAAGTATGTGTGGTGTTATATTAAGAATAGAGGACAATCTATAATTGTGCCAAACTGAGCTAGGCTTTTACATTCACCTGCATAAGTATTAAACTAGTTGCTCATAATTGGCACCAGTAAATTAATGAAATAAAAAATAAATTGTTTCTGACACTTTGTAATAAATACGAAAAACTTTTTACTTCATAATAGCAATTACATACACCCATATTTCAAATAACAAACACCATTTGAGATGTGGCCATATTGTGGTCAGTAAACAATACAGTTGATACATGTTCATAATGCATGTTTTGTCTCTCAAAGAGAGACAAATATAAACTGCCATTATCCATTAAGAATCTGGTAGTACCATAGGTACAACCAATTTGCTTTCTGCGCCGCTTTGTACTTTGTCAGAATGAATATTTATATAAAAGTCTAGCGCTAGAGATCTCATAGTATTTTCACTGTTACAAAGATGCCCAGAAATCTGATTGGTTGACTGTACATATGTAGACTTGTGTGACTGCTGTATATTACTGAATACTGTGACATTTAGTAAATCCTCAAAGTTTATAGAAAGATTAAAAGCACATTGTATAAGTAAGTGCCCTTGAGGCCTATTTGCAGAATAAACGTTTTTAATTTTGTATATTAATTCTTTTATTCCATTCCAGTTAACACCAGCAATGGAGTATACCAAGTGGAACACCCGATCACTTTGCAAGTGGCGGGCCTGGAGAAACCCAAGCGCAAACGAGGCAGGCCTCCCAAGAAGCCAAAGAGTCCTGAAGAAATGGCACAAGAGGCCGCTGCAAGGGTGCAGGTGGCGGAGGCCAAGACCACCCAGAAGGAAGGGGAGGAGGTGCCGGGGAAACGGAGGAGGAAAACACCCACGAGGTTTAAGGAAGCTGTTCAGGTATCTACATCAGTTGAGGTGATTCCTCTGTTAACTGTAGAACAAATTAATTTAATTTTTTTTTTTAAATAAATATATCGATTTTTCAAATTTGATCTTCGATTAGGGAGCCAGCAGCCTACGATGCCACAAACAGACACTTTATATACACAGATACATATACATGTTAAACTTATAACACCCCTCTTTGGCGTTGCGTGTCGGGGGTTAACACTTTCATTGCCAGGCTAAAACCTAACACCGTAGCTGAATGCCAGCAATGGTCAACTAGTCGTACGGCATATGAACAAAGTTATTGAGAACTTGCTAGGGGAGTTCTTGGCTATGAAAATGTTAATAAATATAAATACATATTTGTTCTTTCTGCTACAAGAGTAAACAAAGAGCGAGTAAGGAGCCACATAATGCCTGATTATGTACAGTTGCATACCCTACTTTATGTACTCTACATCCATATATTAGATGATCTGTCATGTGTTTCATGTGGGCACGTTGAGCCGGCGTGCGCCATGTATGTCGGGCTAGCTCCCGGCGCGGCGCGCAGCTGTGCCGTTAATGTTGTACAACATGATCTCGTAGCAGTATTATTTTTGGTTTCGTCCCTCCGCGCGCGCGCGGCGCTGGGACTGGGAGGCGGCGGGCACGGTATATTGAAAAGCTGGTACTTACCTACAGCTTTTGAACATATTAAAGAGGGTTTACTACAATGATGGGTTTAGATAAAAATATAGCCTAACTATCTAATCTATCTAAGATATCCAGAAAGCGTCCCTTATTTTCCAGGGTAAAGAGCTAGAGAGGATATTCAAAGAAGAAGGCGTGACAGATGGGGAGGAGAGCGACAACGAAGCGAAACCGGACTCGGGCGACAAGGCCCCCGTGTCGAAGGAGCCAGAGGTCATCGGACACATGGAGGCCTCGGGGGAGCTCGTCGTCGTGGTCAAGGGCAAGGGCCGGGGGAGGCCGAAAGGTAACCCAGTTTTATACAAACCGGACTCTGGCGATAAGGCCCCAGTGTCGAAGGAGCCAGAGGTCATCGGACACATGGAGGCCTCGGGGGAGCTCGTCGTCGTGGTCAAGGGCAAGGGCCGGGGGAGGCCGAAAGGTAACCCAGTTTTATACAAACCGGACTCTGGCGATAAGGCCCCAGTGTCGAAGGAGCCAGAGGTCATCGGACACATGGAGGCCTCGGGGGAGCTCGTCGTCGTGGTCAAGGGCAAGGGCCGGGGGAGGCCGAAAGGTAACCCAGTTTTATACAAACCGGACTCGGGCGATAAGGCCCCAGTGTCGAAGGAGCCAGAGGTCATCGGACACATGGAGGCCTCGGGGGAGCTCGTCGTCGTGGTCAAGGGCAAGGGCCGGGAGAGGCCGAAAGGTAACCCAGCTTTATACAAACCGGACTCGGGCGACAAGGCCCCCGTGTCGAAGGAGCCAGAGGTCATCAGACACATGGAGGCCTCGGGGGAGCTCGTCGTCGTGGTCAAGGGCAAGGACCGGGGGAGGCCGAAAGGTAACCCAGTTTTATACAAACCGGACTCGGGCGATAAGGCCCCAGTGTCGAAGGAGCCAGAGGTCATCGGACACATGGAGGCCTCGGGGGAGCTCGTCGTCGTGGTCAAGGGCAAGGGCCGGGGCAGGCCGAAAGGTAACACACCTTAATACAAACCGGACTCGGGCGACAAGGCCCCCGTGTCGAAGGAGCCAGAGGTCATCGGACACATGGAGGCCTCTGGGGAGCTCGTCGTCGTGGTCAAGGGCAAGGGCCGGGGCAGGCCGAAAGGTAACACACCTTAATACAAATTGGACTCGG
Organism: Cenopis cana; assembly: GCA_951800055.1. Lineage (NCBI taxonomy): Eukaryota > Metazoa > Arthropoda > Insecta > Lepidoptera > Tortricidae > Cenopis > Cenopis cana. Next base: position 19,122,274 of record OX637477.1, on the reverse strand, counting down.
GCGACAAGGCCCCAGTGTCGAAGGAGCCAGAGGTCATCGGACACATGGAGGCCTCTGGGGAGCTCGTCGTCGTGGTCAAGGGCAAGGGCCGGGGCAGGCCGAAAGGTAACCCACCGTTTTACAAACCGGACTCGGGCGACAAGGCCCCAGTGTCGAAGGAGCCCGAGTTGATAGGGCACATGGAGGCCTCGGGGAGCTCGTCGTCGTGGTCAAGTGCAAGGGCCGGGGGAGGCCAGCTTATACAAACCGTTTGTAGATAAAATACACTGTGCGGTTTTATAGAGCGATTGACCTTGTTATATCTCTATGATCCGTAGTGTAATAAAACTCACACGCGAGTTTCGCTATGCGTGTTCGCGTTGCGTATTCGCCTCCCTTTCTTTTGCAATATTAAAGAAAGAGATGCAGCACGAATATTTGCACAAATAAGGCAAATTGTAGTGCTAGCATTATGTTAATGATCTCCTTGTTGTTCAGGGCGCATGCGACCGACGCGCGAGCAGTGCGCCATCTGCGGCATGGAGTTCTCGTGCGTCGGGCGCTACATGTCGCACGTGGCGGCGCACGGGCCGGTGCAGTACCGCTGCGGCTGCGGACAGACCTTCCCCACGCGGCTCACCTTCACCGCGCACCAGCGCAGCGCGCGCCACGAGGGGCAGACCGTGCTGCCCGCCGACCAGGTGAGACATCACACATTGTCACCGTTAGGAGCCACATGTGAGGCGTGCCCCGTTGTCACCGTTAGGACCTGCATGTGAGGCATGTGATGCCCCATTGTCACAATGTGTGGCATGCGACACGTTCATTGTTCATCATCTTTATATATTCTGTAGGTACAAGGTATAATTTCTAACATGACAAAAGTTGTACAAACCTTATCCATAACGCAGGCTTCGAAAATTTCACTAAAAACAAGCATCATCAACAAGCCTCGTCAAACAGATTCTGTTAGGTCACCTGGATGTCACGCTGTCCGTCCCAGATGTTTTAGGTCGCGATCAATTTTAGACAGAGCGTGCTACACAAACCGTCACCTACTCACCCAGGTTTCGAGACCTTTCTGTGACTATATACAGGGTGTATGGTAGCTAGGTACAAATCCTTTAAAGGGTGATAGAGGAGGTCATTTTACACATTTAAGACCACATATTTGCTATATACCAAGTCTTCTGGTTTCTAAGATAGGCGCCATTTTATGTTGAAAATTTGCACTTTTCCATACAACCATAATCATACAGTGAGAAAAAATTACTTTTTAATTTTTTTTGACCTAACCTTGCCCTTTTTTGTTACTTTTATAAGATTCACGTACTCAGACTTACGGAATCTTGTTTTCCAGAAACCGGAAAATCCCCAAACGCCTCCAATAAAGACGGAAACTGCACCAGAGCCGGAGGCATCAGAAGAACTGCCGTCAGTCGAGAAGCTAGTCAGCAACGTTCAGGATACCGCGCTGCCGGCCGCTGTGCCTGACGCTGAGCCAGCGGAGCCTGAAAAGCCTGATGAAAAACCGGGTAAGAATACCAGGGGAACAGGTCAGGGATGGAGGCTAGAGAGTAGCAACGTTTAGGATACCGCGCTACCGGCTGCTGTGCCTGACACTGAGCAAATGGAGCCTGAACAGGAGTGGACAGCCTGATGAAAAACCGGGTAAGAATACCAGGGGAACAGATCAGGGATAGAGGGTATGTCTGAAATGTTAACAGATAGATCATACCGGCTGGAGAAGCTATGGATAGACGGCGCCAGAAGAAACTAGGTAAGCTTTTCACTCGATACTTTTGCCTCGGTCCTCAAACTCTCTGTGGCTCGATCTGATTGGCTATCACTCTGTGAATCGATCTGATTGGCTATAATGCCGACTAGTTATCGAACTGTACGTCAGGGGGCGCTACATTCAAATTGGTTGACGGTGCCTATACTTCTCAAATGGCCAAAGAGACAAAGCCAGTGCAGTGGAAGCAAATGCAAAGATGGTGTTAAGCTTCTGACTTGCGAATCATGTCAGAAGCTACCTGCCAATTAGATATTTTTCTCAAAAATGGCCCGCAAACTGGACTTTAGTCGCTACATTTTGGAAGGTAAAGTGTATAGTTTAAGGTCAGATCCAAATTAAAAAGTAAAATTTATATGTGACATTGCAGGCCATATATGTGGCCTGCAATGTCACATATAAATTCCTTTATTTGTCGAGTTATAAACTTTTTAAAATGTAGAAACTGTCATATAATAAAAGGAGGCACAGGTCGTATTCAGCCAATTCAGCTCGTATTTTTCTGTTGAAAACGCGACGTTTTTTTATGTGTCTCGAATAATTTGCGTTTTTCGGTGGAAAAATACACTTGCCACTATGTTAAAAAAAATAACCGGCGGGAAAACATGATGTTTTTGACGTGTTAAGGTTATGTTTATCAAATCTTAATTAAATTTTTGTCGTATTTTCCCCATTTTTGAGAAAAGCACTATATTAGCCTCGGCCGGAATGGCAATTGCAGGCTTCGTATTATAATTAAACGGACTCGCAAGCTCGTCCGTTTAAACAAATACTCAGCCTGCAATTGCTCCCTTCCCGGCCACGGCAATAATGTACTATTATTCCCTTGCAACGACGACTCGGGAAGCATAAGAATTATTATCCGCTAATTACAAATCTCTTGCTCGCCAGAAATAGCAGCCGAAACGCCAGAGGAGGCGGCAGCGGAGCCTGAACCTGAGACCGTGGTGCTCGGGCCCTCGGGCAAGCCCAAGCTGAAGTGTTCGCAGTGCGACAAGATGTTCAGCAACAAGCAGAGCCGCTCGCTTCACATTAAGGTAAAGGCTTCCCGTTCATCAAGCTTTTGTTATCGCCGGAGATCCCAGTCACCGGTAGCGGACGGCTATTCGCTTGTCTTAGGCTGGGTTGCACCAAACCGTGTGTAATCCGCTCTTGTCGCGCAGCCTGTGTGGTGTCGCTAACCTGTTACCGTACTTTCCGACGCGCAGCGGTCGCGTTACGCGAACGGTACCTAGTAATAAAACGCAAGTTTTATTACTTCTTTGTCTGTCAAAAATAAATTCAAATATCTCTCTTCAGTTGTCACACTCCGCCATATTCCTGAGGATCGTGTTCACTTGGATTTCATTGCTCTGATGATTTATTTCGGTCTGTCTGGGTTTTCCTTTGGCTTACCGCTGTAAGAAAATTCTTTGAGAATGTCGCTTCCTTAATTTAATTGTTTAGTTGGACTAAATAGTTGGTGAGCAATCTCGGGGCCTCTATTATTAAAAATATGTAAATAATATTAATGTACTCTTGTTTGGTGGACTGATGACCAGTATGGCCAGCACATGATGGCAACGTCAGTTTGTCGGCTTATCTCGAGCTATCCGTCATTTTTTAACAGAACCTATTAAAAAAAGACGGATAGCTCGAGATAAGCCGACAAACTGACGTTGCCATCATGTGCTAGCCATACTGATAAAGGTCGCGCGAGTCCGCTGGATGCGGGTGGCGCAGGACCGGTCATTGTGGCACTCTTTGGGGGAGGCATATGTCCAGCAGTGACGTCTTGCGGCTGATATGAAGATGATGGTGATGATAATGATTGTTTGTAGGCGGTGCACGAGGGTTCTCGGCCGTATTCGTGCGGCGAGTGCGGCGCAGCGTTCGCGTACCCGCGCTCGCTCGCACTGCACGCGCACTCGCACCGGCGCGCGCAGTCGCGCGGCTTCGCGTGCGACCTGTGCGGGAAGGTACGTGTTACTATTGGAAGCTATGGATGCCTGGTACTTCCGCCGCAGTTGTAATACAAATTCCTACGTAACAGAGTATGCTTACGCTTACGAATGGAGCGTATCGGCGTGGTAATATATCTCTAACTCGGAGTCATTCGACGGCTTCGACGCTGCCCTATCCCACTAATGCGCCCGTATACGGCTTACTTGCACGAATGCAGCGGGCGGACGTCCGCGAGCGGAATAGTATTACTCCATAAGAAACAAGGCAAAAAAAAGCCATTTAGTGAAAATTGTATTCAAATGTCGCACTAAGCAATAACCCTTAAATTTTCAACAACTAAATTATCGAACCTTCAAAAAATTCTTAATTCAAAAAATTACACGAGTCTAGAAGAGCTCTATTGAGAGAATATATTAAGGCTTAGGCTTATCTATTATTAGGGTTAGGTTTTATAAAGATCCGTTAGACCTTATGTCGGTATGTTATGTCAAAACTTGCGACTTTTAGAGGAGAACAAATCAAAATACCTAAGTGTTGACTTGCGTATCAACCTTTGCGAATCGCTGATATTGGCTAGATTAAACTATTGTGATATCGTGTATGGTGGCTGCATTACAGGTCGTACAAAAAAACTCATACAACGAGTGCAAAACGCATGCACTCGTTTCTGTTTCCGAGTCCCTCCCCGCTCCCATATCACTCCCTACTTGAACGCCGCTGGTCTGCTGAACATGCCTGCACGCAGACGCCTGCACCTCGCCACTCTTCTTTTTGGCATAGTACAGTCTGGAGTACCAGCATATTTGCTGAGTAGACTTGTATGGCCCAAGAGTGTGCGCAGGTGTAAGGCAATGATTCTGGTGCCTAAGCATCGGACCGCGGTGTTTCGAAGAAGTTTCAGATTTGCGGCGTCCAAGTGCTGGAATGATCTCCCTCCACCTATCCAAGGAGCGTCTAGCAAATATACCTTTAAGCGCAAGCTTAAAGACTATTTGTTGACGCTCCAAAGATCCCATCCCTAACCCATCCAGCACTTAAAATAATTATCCCAACTGTATAGCTTTCTTGTGTTTTTGTTGCAATTTCTATTCTGTTTTTCTTCAGTGGTTAATTTTAAATCCTCAAATGTTATAAAGTGTCGGCAACGCGCACGTGACTCCTTTGGAGTTGCGAGCGTCTATAAGCTACGGTGTCCGCTTACCATCAGGTGGACCGTACCCTAGTTTGCCACCGTCATCCTATAATGAAATTGTTATTGTTTTAAATTGTTATAAGTTGCCTAGATATGGAGGTATATAAAGTCAATATTTATTATACTTGTATTATGTTATGTATGTATGTATGTATATATTGTATAAAGTATGTTGTGTTGCGTTCCGTGGGTCACGTACGGTGCTGTCTGAAAACCAGCGGTCCAGGTGTCTAACAACACCTGAGCATAATGCTGGGACAGCAACCGATTCACTGCCGCGAAGACACACATCATTTATTTGTTCAATGTGGTGCGTTTATTATTATTTTTTTTTTTTTTGTATGTGTGTCTTTCGTTTCGTGCAGTGAATAAATGTTTTCTTTTCTTTTATTTTTCTTAAATTCGGCAACAGAGACATACGAAATCATTGATAATTTTTTTTTTAGAAAAACTAACTACTAAAAACTTTGTTTTAATTTTCGAACCTGCTTCGAATCGGTTGAGAAATGCGACTTGTAGAGGAGAACAATCGGAAATCCGCCAGACATAAGAGAGCATTTTTGTCGAAGCACATAGACCTTTGTTTCATTCGGTCAATTATTTATTCGAGAAAGTACACATTTATTGATTTTACATAACCCATGTGACATAAATGACAATCGTTCCCAGGTCCTAAACCACCCGTCTTCGGTGGTGTACCACAAGGAGGCGGAGCACGCTGGCCAACGCTATGTGTGCGGAAAATGCGGCAAGCTGTTCAAGCACAAGCAGCTGTTACAGAGGCACCAGCTCGTGCACTCGCAGGCGCGCCCTTACAGCTGCAAGGTGATCTCTTCAGTCTAGGGTCATACGAGCTTCGCATACATGTTTTTGTATTAGCGATCCTTGGATGTGACCTGTTCACTCCTTGCTTGAACATCCCCATTATGTGGACACTCGAAAAAATATTTGACAAAGAGCATTCGCCAGACTAAGCGTTTGCGAGAAGATTTACCTGTATATTTGTACCGTGACAGACTATTTAAATTCCGAAATGTGAGAGTGAGTTTCCTGCCGACGCCATGCGGTAAAGGAATAATGATTCGATCAAAATACTGTCACCCCCTTATTCATAAAACTTGACAAACCTCTGCTAACTAAACTGTGTTTTGTCCCTTTCTCACAACCATAAATGTCAAAGTGCCAGATAAAGACAAACGAACATTAACCTTTCGAATCCCAACCAATACTTTACAGAAACTATTGAAACCCAGCGGCTCCCTGGGTAGCCAGCGCCAGGTTTAGGAAAAACCAAAAAAAAAAAAAACCGGTCAAGTGCGATTCCGACTCGCGCACCGAGGGTTCCGTACACAGTTCTTGTATATGTAGTTGTGTACCCGTCCCGACCCCATTAATTCAGGAACAATCTTAAAAAAACATGACAGCACCATCTATCGGCGCATTGTGTTAGTAATTTGCGCGACTGAATAACTTAGTACGTATGTTGGTTTTTCAAGGATAATTCTTTATCAAATTAACCGATTTCAATAATTGTTTTTTTATTTGAAAGAAGGTATTTTCAACGTAATTTTGTAAATTTAAATATAAAACAAAAATATATACAAAGGTGATTAAATTACAAACTTAGTATAGAAGAGTTTTTTGATGATTAAAAAAAAGAAAAACTAGATAGAGCTATGGCTATAATTTTCCTGTAAAATATACATGCATATTAATGTTGTGTAATAATTTCAAATTTTTTTCTTCGTAAACTTCGGAGATAAGGGGGGGGGGGAATGGTATTTTTTTTTACATTTTCCCTCGTAAATCAAAAATTCCCCAACAAAAAAAAAACTAAAAATTGTTTCAGAATGTACAAGTCAAGCCCTTTCATATGATACCCCACTTGACATAGTTGCCAGACTTTAAAATTTTGAACCCCCTTTTATCTGTCATTATTCACAGAAAATAAAATAAAATATTTTAAAAAAACCATCTTCCATGTATTTGGGTTACCCTTATTTATAACTATTCTAAATTTCAAATCGATAGCATAAGTAGTTCTTGAGATATTTAGCGATGTGACAGACAGACAGACAGACAGACAGACAAAGTGAGACCATAAGGGTTCCTTTTTTACCTTTTTGGTACGGAACCCTAATTAAGCCATAGGAACCCGAGCTTTTGGCAGTGAAAGGTGGCTCTCTCTCTCTCTGATCACCAAAGAGTAATTAGGTGTCCTTTTGAAATGGCGTCATTGTGTCGTTCATTCGCTGGTCATTTTTATATAATTATACATGAGAAAATACACCTTATTCCAGCTATAATTGAGCTTAAATTAGAGCGCAGGAGTACTGGCTCCCTGGAGAGCCGCGGGTTTTAGAGGTTTATGCGTGATATTTTTTTTGTTTTTGGAAGCTTTGATGCTGGCTACCTGGGTAGCCATGGGGCTCGATAGGTTCGGTATTTTAGTTAAAGTAGGCTTGATGAACGTTTATGAATAAGGGGGTAAATGTGTTCCAAACACAAACTAAGTAAGTTTAATTCTGTTTTCTCAGATCTGCAGTACATCGTTCAAGACGAAGGCGAACCTATTGAACCACGCGCTACTTCACTCCGGCGTCAAACGATTTGCCTGCGAACTGTGCAAACACCGCTTCGCGCACAAAACCAGCCTCACACTGCACATGCGGTGGCATTCAGGTAATGTTAGGGTACTTTTATCGAGGGCGCCATAGGGTAACGATTTAAAAAGTCATGTTGTCACACAAAATGGAGTCCACATTGCGTCATAATGTCTTATTGCAACGCCACATATCCTATGTTACTCGGGATGACGTAAGGATTCCAACGATACCTCACATTTAAATCGCTTAAGGTGTTGAGAAGTTTTGGAGAACAAAGAAACTCACATATATGTACATGAAACCTGAAAACATAATCTTCTCCTTTTCTTGGGCAGTCGTGTAAAAAAACTCAACACTCACCACCTAATATGGGTTGGCTTGCAATGGCCTATCTAACAGAAAAACTAATACATTCACTTCTCTATCTGGGACAAAACGAAACCAACGCTACGAAACTTGTTTTGGCTGTTGCGCTCATTATAAGTACCTATATGGCACGCTGTTTCTTTCCGGAGTTTCCGGCAGTATTTTATCTAGCTGGTGCTGCTTTCTTTATACTTTGGACTCTGAAGAGATAAATTATAGACTAAATTTGATTGAACTCGTCTTCTAACCAAAAAAAAATACAGATATTTTCAATGGCAATCCTGATACGACTAATGCTTTCTTCACAGGCCTAAAACCGTTCACCTGCAAAACCTGCGGCAAGAGCTTCAGCCAGAAGGGCAACTTGTCCGAACACGAGCGCATTCACACTGGTGAAAAACCCTACCAATGTTCTCAATGCCCTCGTCGCTTCACAACGAGCAGTCAACACCGGCTGCACGCGAGGAGACACCAGGCGGACACCGAGCGACCGCACGTCTGCAATCACTGCGGAAAACGGTAATTAACGGCCGCCATTTTGAATATTTTTATTTGAAAACCATTCACTTGCGAAGTCTGCGGCTGGTGCTTTAATTAAACGTACTCGCTAATAAAGATAAAAATGTTCTTGACAAATCATATTAGCGCCGCGCTTGTTGTTTGAGTAATAATGGCAGGGTTCGAAAGGATAATTATCAATGGTAGTTATCTTGATAATTATCAATGATAGTTATCTTGATAATTATCAATATAATTATTGTGATTTTTATGGTCTGATAATTATCGATTTGATAATAACCTAAACTTTGAACGCGCTCGCTAAACGTCAACATCAATTTCTGGTCAATGTCAACTGTCAACTATCGATACCAGGGATATAATTATCCGATAATTATCAAAGACCATAATTATCTTGATGATTTTGAACCCTGAATAATGGCCAGTAAACTGTGTATGCAATTTTCAAACGCAGGTAGCAAAGAAAGCTTGTGTCAAAATCGTATTATTTTTTTTTCAAAATCTTATTATTTCGTGAACGTTTTCCAGTTTCGTGTGCCGGTCGTCGTGGCTGGCGCACATGCGGCGGGAGACGCGCGGCGCGGCGCCGGCGCGGCACCGCTGCGGCGCGTGCGGGCGCGCCTTCGCCGAGCGCTGGGCGCTGCTCAAGCACGCGCGCCGACACACCGGCGAGAGACCCTTCCGCTGCCCGCTCTGTCCGCGCGCCTTCGCAGACTGCTCCAACCTTAACAAGCACAAGAAGGTTGGAATGTGTGCGCAATCCCTCGACCTTTAGGGTCCGCTGAGGTTCCAGTCTAACTCGGGGAAAAGTCCGGGGTTCGGGATACAGTGGATTTTTATTGTGGCTTAATTCGTTTTTAGGGTTCCGTACCCGAAGGAACCCTATTGTTGTCTCTCAGGCGTCCGTCCGTCCGTCGTCTGTCACAAAATTTTGTTCCGAAGAGTTTTTCAACTTCCCTTTGCCCTCCGAGCTTGAAAGTTGCTGATAATGTTTATTATTACGTTATTGATAAATTACATTTTTTGAGGTTGATTCGGAACCTTAAAAGTACGAAGTCCGACTCGCACTTGGCCAGTTTTTTTCCATTATTGTATTCAATATAATATGTTACAAAAAGATTGTGTTCAGCAAGTGCACAAGCAAGTGAGCCTGCTGGTGGACAAGAACCCGCCGGTTGCGCTGGCGCCGGTGGCGCCGGTGGCGGCGGAGGCGGGCGCGGGCGCGGACGCGGACGCGGACGCGGAGGGCGAGCGCGTCATCTACGTCGCGTACGACGCGGACGCGCCGCAGGCCTTCCACATCGTCGACCCGGAACAGGTACGCAAATTGCGAAAACTTAACAGTCATTCAAAAAGTAAAAAATATAAAATATAATCGTCGGTCGTTCATGCTTGCAAGGACATAGTAACTACTTTAATACTAGTGTCTTCTCTTGGAGATTGACGAGAGACATCACCCTGTTTATGGATTAGTTTTGTTGTCATTGACTCTGAGAGACGCCTCTATATTAAATTGTTTTTTTTTTTATATTTAAATCTTATTATTTTTATTTCATTTTGACGCTTTGAGACCATGTACATCTTTTTATTATATTAAATTTTGTTATTCAGACCGAGACCTTATACATCTCTAACTATACTGATATTGTAATAGAATTAATAAGTATATTGACATGAAAATTTATTATATTATTGTCATATTTCTTAAATTGTAATAGTAGTTTATGCAACTGGTACATAATGAGGGGCATTAAAAGACGAGTGTGTTTTATGAAACGAGCCGAAGGCGAGTTTCATAATAAGGTCACACGAGTGTTTTAATGCCTAATTATGTACAGTTGTATACATTACTTTATCTACACACATATTATAACTACTCTAAGATGGGTTCAGAAACCGTAGTAAATAAATACAATAATTGTGTTAATACAACCTTTTTTGCACGGTTGCGTAAATATCGAAATCAGAACTGGCAAGCGATACCTGAATGTTATTTTAAAAAGTAAAGAGTCCCTATTCTGATGTGATCATGTCGTTCTAGCTCAAATTTCGTGCGATATATACTAAAAAAACATCGAGCTGACATTTCGCATCGACTGAATTTGAATTTTCAGTGATACTAGAATAGGGACATGTCAACTTTGACATTTAAATTTTGACAGTTTTGTTTGACGTTTAATATTTTAACATCATCATATGAGATTAAAATGAAAATTATATTACTGCTCTAGCCTTAGCCACAGATAAGAAAATTGCCATAAATTCATTGAATGTTGAAATGAGAGTCATTTTCTACGGTTTCCGAACGCATATTAGAGGATTTATGATATGTGTGTAGATAAATTAATTTTTCTCATGAAAAATGTATCATAATGTGTAAATGTATGCTTATATTGTCCGACTTTATTAAATTGTAAATTGACATTATGACATGTAAAAGTGCCCTTGTGTCCTATTTGCAGAATAAATGTTTGAATTTTGATTTTTGAATAATCCTAGACCACACTCTCAACAGATCGCGACACTAGACAACGACAAGGTGCTAACGGAGTGCGAACTGTACTCGGGCTCGTCCCTGCTCCGGCGGACGGGGGCGGGGGCGGGGGCGGGGGCGGGAAGTCCCGAGCGGCTGCAACACGGGCCCGGGGGCGGGGGACAGCTGGAACTGGAACAGATGGAAGTCGAGGAACAGGAGATGGAGCTGGCTGAGCCGTGCGTGTTGGAGGAGAGTGAACATATGCCGGTGAGTGTGGAGTACTTTATTGGTGATCAAAGGTAATTTCGAATGTACGATTCGCTTTCAATGAATTAAATATTGAAACTAGATGTAGTGTGGGGTGAACTAGACTAGATGTACTAACCCCTTATTCATAAAGCTTAACGAACCTCGGTTAACTAAAATGTAGTTTGCCTTTCGCACAAAAATGTAAGTGACAAATAAAGATCAACTCATTTTAACAGCATTTTAGCGACAGTCAAAATCTGATACAAGTAAATTAAGTTTATCACTGCCATATGGTCTTATTCCATTAGATATTCTACTTTAAAACTAATGTAATAGGGTTTAAATTACGTAAAACCCTAATAATATTATTTTTTTAAATAGATTTTTATGTATAGACAATATCAATGGGGCATGCTGCTGCAAACATGGCCACTAGGTGGCGCCACTAGAGTATGCCACATCTCGATTGATGCACATTTAACTTAAAAAAATATTGTACGTTTAAAATACCGTTATAAATAATAATTATTATTAAACTTTGTATCTTAGGCTGAGACACTGTCGGTTAATATTTCAAAGCCATTTAAATACAAAAGGTTTTGTTTAGACAGGAGGGTGTCAGTTATATTTTCGTAAACATATACTCGTCCGTTTAGCGCGCTAAAATGGATCCAAATGAAAAGTACGGACGTCTGACTCTGACACAGCTAAAAGCACTTTTACGGCAACGCGAGCAATCAGTAAAAGGACCGCAAAATTAAGGTGGTTGTAGTGGGAAAAAAGAGGAAATTTCTGAAAAAAAAACTTATTATTAATATATTAGTATATGTTCCGTAAAATATACGTAATAATAAACATTATCAGCAAATATCAAGTTCATAGGTCTCAGCCCAAAGAGAATAATAATCACGAACTAATATCTTGGCACAAACTCAGTGGCGCCACCTAGTGGCAAAGTTTGGCAGCCGCCAACCTCATTATTCTCTTTGGGCTGAGACCTATGAACTTGATATTTGGTGTTAATGTTTATTATTACGTATATTTTACGGAACACATACTAATACATTGATAATTAGATTTCTTTTTCAGAAATTTCCTAATTTTTCCCATTACATCCACCTTAATTTTGCGGTCCTTTTACTGATTGCTCGCGTTGCCGTAAAAGGGCTTTTAGCTGCGCCGGAGTCAGACGTCCGTATTTTTCATTTGGATTCTTTTTATCGCGCTAAACGGACGAGTATGTGTTTACGAAAATATAACTTACACGCTCCTGTCTAAACAAAACCTTTTGTATTTAAATGGCTTTGAAACATTAACCGACAGTGTCTCGGCGTAAGATACAAATTTTAATACTTATTTATATTTATAACGGTATTTTAAACGTACAATATTTTTTAAAGTTAAATGTGCATCAATCGGATGTGGCAAACTCTAGTGGCGCCATCTATGCAGAGCTTTGCGCCGCCTGCCCCATTGAATTGAAATCACCAGTCGTTATCAAAGTTTCAGTAATCGAGTACATAGTACAATGTTGTTCGGAGACCTCTGTATTCTTGGCTTAAGAGTGTGGTATTGGTTGCCAGGTGACGGACGAGCAAGGCAACCCGCTGCACTTTACAATGCAGGACGGTACTCGACTGGCCATCACCTCCGCTGACGGCAAATCGTTGCAGGTGAGTTACCAAATGACAATAGGGTCCTTATAAGGTAAAAAATGCTCATCTATTAAGGCCATTTTCTGTTTATTTGACAAGTTTCTTGAAATTTTATCAATGTTACTATCTATAATAGAACAGGACTATTGCACAAAATAAAAAATATACAGAAGGTCCGTTCCCGCCGTTCTTGAAAATACATACCTAAACTTGCCCGACTCACAGGGTTGCTTCTGTATTGATTCTGAATTTAAAAAAGGAGTAGGTATAATAAAAATTCTTCAACATGACATTTAAATATGAACCAGCGTATCTTGGTAAAAAACCGCCCAAGTGCGAGTCGGACTTCGCACATTTAGGGTTCCGAACCAACCTCAAAAATATGATTTATCAATATATTAGTATTTGTTGTTAAAAATATACGCAATATTGAACATTGTCACCAAATTTCAAGTTCATAGGTCAATGAGAAGTCTTAAAATTGTTCGGAACAAATTTTGTGACAGACGACGGACGGACGGACGGACGTCTGGGCGACACCAATAGGGTTCCGTTTTGACCCTTCGGGTACGGAACCCTAATAAAGAGCTTTAAAAAAATGAACAGAGGACGCTTGCTATAATATGCATACTGTATCGGATCTCATATTTGTTTTTATTTCGTACAGGTTATAACTCAAGATGGTCAAACGATACCGGTAGAAATCAACGGTTTCAATGATGAAGAGGTTGGTATAACAATACGAGTATTAACAATGACAAACCATTTACTGTTGAATTTTCCTTGTCAATTAATTTTAGCGGCGCTGGTTGAAATTCCCCGTACTCGAACCAAGCGCTTTTCATTATTTTTTATAACCCGCACTGCTAAGGTTTGGAAGCCCCTGCCGGCGTTTCCGAGTTTATAAAACCTGGACCTCTAAGGCACGAGTGAATAGGCTATTTCTGGGTGAGCTCGCTTTACCGTCGGCCTCATCTTTGCCCCCTGGCTAGATGCTGGCCAAGAGCTATCCCATTTCTAATAAAAAAACAATTAGTTTTGTGTGTTACGTGCGGCTCGTGTTACCGTACCGTGCCGTGCCGTTGGGTTACTTTGGACTCAAACCATCCATAATACTACAATGCACCATAATTTAAATGCAGCAAGAAAACAAACGCAAACGAACGCTTTTACTTAAGGCGTGTTCCGAATCACGCTTACAGCGCTATAAACGCGTTTACGATCGGACCGAATCACGCTCATAGCGTTTACATGAGATGTCGTGACGTCATTGAAGACGTCATGGACGGCGCCATATTGGCGTTTACGATGCTCACACTCCCAAACCGTGTTCCGAATCACGCCAAAAACGATCACAGCGTTTACAGTGCTGACGGTTGGTCCGAATCAGTAAGCGCGCTCAAGGCTGCGTGAGTGGTGTTTTGATTCGGACCGGGCATGATGTGTTTACTGTCATGTTCATATATCAAACGTCAACTTGACGTTTGGTTTAAAGTGCTGACGCCTGGGAGTGTGAGCACTGTAAACGCCAATATGGCGCCGTCCATGACGTCATCAATGACGTCACGACATCTCATGTAAACGCTATGAGCGTGATTCGGTCCGATCGTAAACGCGTTTATACGTTGTAAGCGTGATTCGGAACACGGCTCCAGGCGTCAGCACTTTAAACCAAACGTCAAGTTGACGTTTGATATATGAACATGACAGTAAACACAACATGCCCGGTCCGAATAAGAACACCACTCACGCGGAATTCGGACCGGCCGTCAGCACTGTAAACGCTGTGATCGTTGTTGGCGTGATTCGGAACACGGCTTTAGTCTCATTTTGTAAGGCAACGCGAGCAGCGCCTCTGGTGGTCTTAGGTGGAAACTTTTTTTTTTATACGAATTAAGACTTATGGCCCGGACACATGTCCACGGTACGTCACCGGGCACCGTCTACGGCCTTTGTTATTTGTACGTGGCCGCTTACGGCGCGGCGCCGTACCGTGGACATGTGTCCGGGCTCTAACGCAGACGCGTTCGTTTGTGTTTTGTTTCAAAAAAACTTATACTAGAGGTGTAACTACCTGTAGGTATTTAGAACATGAACTTGTTTTTCCAGGAGATAGAAAACTCGGACACCATAGTGCACCAGCTGAACCTGCAGAAAACCGTCGATTCCAGCGGGGCGTCCCACGTGGCGCACTACTTTACCATCGTTTAACCCTTATTACCAATACACAAGGGTCACAATGCCAAACTATCTATAGTCAAACTCGATTCCAATCTTGACACTTAAGTCACAAATGTCATAAGAATAGCACTGCTACACCATCAACCCTTAATACTAAAGCATAAGGGTCAAAATGCCAAACTATATTTTTTTTCTAAGCCGTCCTCTCCCGGCGAAAAGAATATAGAATGCCATTCTTTTGTTATTTGATCCCAGGGACGGGTAGACGACGGGTTAGATTCCTTGATCGGACACTTAATAAGTCACAAATGTCACAATAGACAGATAATTTAACCGAGATGATTTAAGAGTGCGCTCTGAAACTGTTAAAGACACGATTGTATATATATTTAGATTTTTTTAATTACTAATCAATTCTGCAATGTTAGCTGGCCAAATTGTATTCCATTAGCTGTCAGAGTATTGGCTCGAGTGGGAAATTACTTCACATAATATTCTCAATAGTGTTGAGACTTGAGCCCAGTCGAGTCTTGAGAGTCGAGCCGTTAAAGCTAAGGCTAGTCTTAACTTTAACGGCTAAGGCTAGCCTTAACTAACGGCTCATAAGGGCTCGGCCAAACACTAACAACGCTCATTCTTAATGATCTCATCTTGCGCAATGTACAAATTGTACGTAGACTTATGGCGAGAACTAATTTTAAATAGATTAATTATTATAACATTTGTTTTTAAGACGGCATCGGCATGCTTTTACTAAATTTAAGCTATAACTTTATTTGTATTTTAATTTTTATTTGATTTGGTTTTAACATTTTAAGCTGTACGGAAATAATTGGAATATTAATTTATTGAATTGGTATTATGAAGTATTTGGTTATGTTTTATTGCAATTAATAATAGGATAACTATTAAATGTTGATTACATTCATAGCGTTGTTTTCTTCATTCAAGTGTTAAGGTTCGTCCACACTGCTGCTTAAAATACGTTGACGTTAACGCACGAGTCCGTACGCACCGTCCCGTATTTTGAGCGGTGTGGGTGAACCTTTACTATCTCGTTACCTGTGATAGATCACCTTCGTAGTACTAATGGGGCAAATCAGTAGGACCACGAGAAAGGAGACTTCGACTATGCTCTATTTATCAGTTACCGTTCAAATAAAACAAATGTATAATATGAAATTCAATATTATTCGTTATGTTTTTGTATTAATACAATATATTTGCATACCATAATATACTATCGGTAGTATATTTATTGATGACCAATCATTAAACAATGAAAGAATGATATTCATCAATTTTCGTTTAACATTCTTTTAATAAATAGCTGTATACAAAAAACAATTATTTACAGGGTAAGGCAGTACGTTACGCCGTAAGCGCCTCCACTTACTTTAGCTATACAAGCGGTAAAAACTGGAAATCGAAACGAACGTCACTAAACAAATACACAATGATCTAGTCTTAATCCAGTCAAATTGAAATAATTACTAACGAGTTACAATATTATAACAAATAAGCGATATTAGTTTGTGAATTTGTTATTCTATATAAGGGACAGTATGCTTACTTTCAATCTACACAAATCGACAGTTTGGCTGCGGGGTTTTGTGACAATTTGGAACGTTATCGCGACCATCTCACTAATACATATGGCAAATATCTCTTCTATGCAGAACAGCGCTGCGTACAAGCGAGCACACCGGCCGCCCCGTCTCCAGATCATAAATAACCATGCAATTGTGCGCCTTATTCCGTTGGAACAAGTAAAAATTTGTATACATGTTAATGACCTAGATCGGAACGCTTCAATGGAGATACGGCGGCCGGTTTTACTCAGGCGAGTGATTCAGACTTCGTACAGACCGTACGGAACCAAAGTCTACATGTATAGTTGCCGGCAAACATCTTGAACCTAACCTTGTCTGCGCAGTAGCCGATTTACGTACAAATCACGCTACTGCGCAGGTCAATCAGGTTCAAGATGTTTGCCGGCAACTGTACCATTGTCTTTTTACTGCAACACTCAAGAGGACCCGCCTCGAAAATCATTTTCGTTTGGAATTAGGCGAGCGACATTCATTTCAATCTCAACACATCAAAGTTACGCAAATTGATAAAAATAATTCCCCGTGACATGATTCTTAGATATAATTTTAAAAACTTAAAATCTCCTATACATTTTGCATTATTCGCATTAATTTGATTCGGATGCGTTCTAAAAACGCAATGTTTAAAGCGAATTCCCTAGGCCGTTGGACGAAGCTGAACCACGCCTTATAATAGCGAGCACCGCGAAACCAATCGACAGCAATAACCTAATCTGATTCGAGCTTCGACCTCCTTACACACTGTACAATATGACACAGGCGTGACCGACCAACTCAATGTCCCGGCTGCACAAATCAACACACACTGTCAATGTGACTGATACTTCACAGATATCGTAAAGAGCAGATGATGACACATTGCACACGACATAATCACAGATGTTGTGTCTACATGATAACTACCAGAAATATGGTCAATATCTGTCCTATTTTTTCAACTCAACCTATTCTTTCAAGTCTCATCGAGACTTAAAATCGCGCTATTTATGAAACAACAAAGCAGGAATCATTCTTTACACGTCGCGTCTTGTGTTACAGCGATATCTATTTTCTCACCCTAACAATTTTGTTGACATTGTCGTTATACAGCGGCGCATTTGCAGTCTTGGCAAAACTAGTAAGTACCAGCATTTCTTGACCACGTTTTGTCACGTTTGGCTTAGTGTGCCTCGGGCCAAATCCGCCACTGCACGTATGTTACACTACCAATCTGTTGTTTACGATATCTTTGGTGACGTCACATGTACCGTTAGCAGACGCTGAGCTGGCGGAGCGACTAGAACGCCTATATGACCAGAGCCATGTCCTTCTTGCTTGGCAGCTGCACCTTCTTGCCTTGCCACAGCGAGTTGTGTATCGTGAACGCGTCGATCGTCACCGTTAAGTGTTTCGTGTGCACTTGGGAGAAGCATTTGCTGCCTGAGTTGTATCTGGAATATAGATTTAGGTTGATTAGTTTCGAGAGAACATTTGGTGTAAGCGTAACTTTTTCCATAAGAGGTTGACTATAAACCTTAGCTAGAAGCGGAAAGGTGACTTTGGAAACGTACGTCATTACTGTCGACGTGGACACGACAATGCACAACGAACGCTTTTAGGCATTTTAAGCGTCAAACCCCCTTCATAAAACTCAAATAACTTTTGTCACTGTCTCTCACGCCCATTTGTCAAAGTGACGGATAAGGACAAACGAATTTTAGCGGCAGTTTTATAACTAAAAGGCTTATCACACTGCCCTATCGGTAGGGTCCTATCGATAGGGTGGGCGTGGCAATATACAGATATATAATATGCAGATATTAAGTGTACTGGAGCCACCAGATATAAGAAACAGCACACTAACTGCCTATCTCTTATTACACTACACTATCCACACACTATCGATAGGGCAAGTGCGGTCGGGAACACCCGATCGACCTATCAGTAGGGCCTATCTCTGTATCTGTTATTACACCACCCTACTTAGGAGATAGGGGCCCTACGGATAGGGTAGTGTGATAGGCCTTTAAAATAGGTTTGATGGACGTTTATGAAGAATGTTTCTTTCGGGTTACACATTCTTAATTTTTTTGTTCGTAATAAAACTAATAAATAGGTAAGTTCTTTTCAAGATACAAACTGAAACTCACTTGAAGAACTTATCAAACATCCTGTCATTAACATTCTTCGGTCCGGTTCCGTACAGCTTGGTGACGTGTTCCGTATCCGGACAGTACGAGTACAGCGCCCGGAACTGGCATCCCGCGTCCCGGAACAGGACGAGGAAGTGTTTGGCCTCGGAGCGGGCGATCTCCTCGAGCACCCGCCGTTTGGCTTCCGCGTTGACTGCGCCGGGGAATACGCAGTATTCCACTGCGTTTAGCATGATGCCGCGATTGGACTTCGTTGCCGGCTGCTTGTACAACCGGGGGCCTGGAATGTCGTATTATCAATTTTGTATTAGGCAATATAAGGTCTGCTGATGCAAATCATGAATTTTAAATTAAAGGGAATAACAGAGCTTGATCGTTCGATAGCTCAGTTGGCTAGAGCGATAGGCCGCGTATGCCAGGGGCCTGTACCACAAAACTTTACAAACGTACAATTCGACAAATTTGTCAACTTTTTCTATGGGAAATTGTACAATTTTGTGAAATTTTAGACTTGAAGTTTTGTGGTATAGGGGCCAGGTTGTCTCAGGATCGAATCCTGATCGCAACCTAAATTTGTCGTATTATCGCCATCAAAAAATGTTCTCTAGGCATCGATACCCTAAGGATGGGAATCAATAATTGAAAATTCTAATTATATTTAGAAAGAGTCACTAAGCGGGTGGTGTTCAGACCTAACAACGCGGCTCCGTAATAAAGTTATTTGTGTAAGTACGTAAATTTCTTGAAATCTGCGATTTTGAAATCGATCAGTTCTAGAACATCTGAAAAGGACTTTATAATGTTAAATAGGTACTTAATTCACTGTGATAACATTTCCGCCAGCTTAATTAAGAATTATTAATTATTGTGCTTCAATTCCTACCAAAACAAATAAAAACATACTTATATATGTGTAAATGATAAGTAGATGTAATGATGGTATTGCAGTGAGATGAGCGACGCTGCGAGTGTTATATCTTTGTGTGAGTAAGCCGAGGCACGCATTCGGTGTTAGGTCAAAATGCTTCAAATCAAAACCATGCCTTATATTACTATTAAACTTAATAGTGAATAATAATTATTTATTACAATAGTACCCGCGGTTTGTTGGCATGACATGGTCTGACATCTACGTGCTTGTGTTAACGTCAAAATTAATCATATTTAGTATTCGATTTTTACTTATAAATTCGATTAACTTGTTTACAAAAGCGATATTTGCTAATTACTTGTTTCAGGCTATTATAATTTAAGTGTAATTTACTAACTACCAGCCATAAAAATATGATAGGACCTTTTCTGAGATCCTGGTATGCTAAAAAACAATTTAAGGGTTCAGATGTGTGCAACCACTTTATCTTAGTATTTCCTTTTAGCATGTTTTCAGCATGAATTCTTTTCATACCTACAATATATATACATACACATCTACGTGTGTCGTAGGTTTTAATTTACAATAAAGGGACATATGTTTCCAAAATCTCGGTCATCTCTAGAAGTGCTTAGTTTCTGCAAATTCTAACACCTTGCGCCCACAAAGTGCCTAGTTAAATATTCCTGTTTAGGTGAACACGGTCTAAGCGGAAAAAAATCCAAATTAAATTAAAAAACTCATCATCCTCATCGTTTCAGCCGAAAGGCGTCCACTGCTGGACATAGGCCTCCCCCAAAGAGTGCCACAATGACCGGTCCTGCGCCACCCGCATCTAGCGGACTCCCGCGACCTAATTATGTAGGATCAAAGGTATTCCCTCATCAGTAGATGCTAACTTACCCGAGTAGTCCATGATGGAGGAATGCGTGGAGGAGACATCCGAGGCGTCGTCTGCGTGCTGCCGCCGCTTGCCGATGGCCCCGGGCAATGACCCCGGGCCCGAGGCCGGCGAGCCAAGCGCGCGCAGCCCGGGCGACGCCGCGCGCCGAGGCGGGGTCGCGCGCCCCAGCCCCGAGTCTGCAAACCGGCACGTGTGACTCCTGCCCACCTATGAGCGCCTAGTACCCTGGCCAAGTATGGCTGCTGGTACCAGTGGGCACGTGTGAATCCTGCCCCTATATACCCGCCTAGTACCCTGCCAGTGTGGCTGCTGGTACCAGTGGCGAAGCATCCCACATGGACAGACACAGACACAAATCCCCAAGACAACCCCACCTCATACTGCTCTCCTAGTAACAGTGACGTTAGACATATACAGCCTCATAGGAAAACATGACATGCGCTCTCAGGGCATTTTTATCTCTATAAATGACGATGGTAACGAAGTGTACCGATAGTGAGGTGATGTTGAGAGGTCTAGAAATCAAAAGGGACGCTTCGCCATTCCCACACACAAAAAACAACACTATGATGGTCTAGTATGATACACCATTTGAAACGTGTAATTCCATAGATGGACTTATAAAACGTGACAATCAAAAAATCAAGTTACAAAGGGAGATTGTGACTATGACTACGAAACTGCCCACAATAGGGATTTTGACTCAAAATTTATTAATACTCCATACGAAAGAATACATATAACTATGCCAAAAAGTGAAAATCCTATTCAAATATCTCAAAAAATAACGAAACTACAACCGTTAGAATGTTTTTAGTTAGAGAGAGAAAACGCTACAGGTCAGTGACGTCACTGACCTCGAGCGCCATAGTAAATGACGATCGTTCAATACAACGGGGTGTTTTGCGGAAAAGGGACAGAAAATGCCCCCTCCTAAAACTTTGAAGACTTATAATTATGTAATTATTTATTCTTTTGGATTACTTTTTTCACTATTTGATAGAGAATTTGATCCTTTTTCGAGAAAATTCGGATTCATTGATTTTCTTATTTGGTGTCAACATCCCTATTAAGAAGACCTCGAACACAGTGTATATTATGTATATTATAAGGGATAGCAAATCTTAAGAACAATTTTATTTAGAATTAGATCAGTACTGTTAACGTTGTTAGTAACAATTTTTTCGATTATTTTGACTAGCATAAAATTAACATTAATAGAGTATTACAAGGAAAGTACCTATATTAATAAAAAAATTACATATTATAATTATAATTAATAACATAATTATGAAGCGTAAAATACTAAATGTGACGACACTAACCTAGATACGGTGTGTACTAAGCTATCTACACTACATATGCGAACTTAACAAAAGAAGCCTCTAAAACATTTCGTATTATACGCAAATTACATAATACACCATATAATTATTAACCGTAACATAAACTTATATACCTGAGTTTATATTAAGCGGATATACGTATATGTCGAACAATGTCACACCAACACCAGGGACGAATATATAACATGCTCTAACACCGACCCTACGGTATACCGCGGTAAATAAACCATAACCTCTATACATAAATATTGCCAATGACCCAAGGAAACGAAATGTGCACAGAAGACGCATTCTAGAGGCCACGCGGCGACAGCGAACAGTTCTATTACTGGTTTGCTTTTAAATGAAACAAAAAAAGTGCTTGAGTGACCAAATTGAGAAGAATTATCTTACAAAATGGTTATTTAAAATGGAGATATAAAATTGCGAGTTTTAATAAGTTTTTATATACAACGTTAAAGAGCTAAGACTTATTTCCTGCATTATCCACCGCAACAGCTGCCAAGAGTGGCAAATCTATCTGAGAAAGAAAGATCTCATAATCAGATAGCTATTGCGTCCTTCTGGGCAACCGGCAAGTGGACCTGCACGTCGGACTGTCAATGCAGTCAATAGACAAAACAGTAATTGAACCTTCGTCGCGCCCAGCGCCCCGGAACGCGCGCAAACAGAAAAGAACCCAAACGCACCATAAACAAAAGCGAAGATCGCACCGTGCTGTGACGGCGTAAAACAAATCTTACCGCACAAATTCATTAGAGAGCTAGACTTCCGTCCCGCCTTAAAGTTATTCTGGTAAGTGGAATATTTAGACCTTCCACGAGCCGACTGTGGTTCCTCATTCACGCGCTCTGAAATGTTTCCTATACATGTCATCACGCAAACTCATGCAGAGTCCGGCCCGCGCAAACCAAGCATGCAGCCACGCGAGCGGGCGAGACCGGGTCATGGTTACTCATCTTTAAATACATGGCAAACAAAATTAATACTATTATCGCGAATCTGACACATGACTTGAGCATATATTTATTTATAGGGAACCAATTTTAATGCGCGGAAGGTCTAGGAACGTCGAGTGGAGAAACAAGCGCAAAAAACCTCTCACAAAATCATAGCTGGTTCCAAACTACATACAAGGCCAAAATATAAATACAAAAGCATAATTTTGTGACTCTATACATTGCTACTGCGCTGTAATACACATACTTATTTAAGAAATAATTTGACTTGAAATAAAATACTTATAAGCGCTCTACGAAATAAATCAAAGAAGCATCAGTCTTAACATTAAAATTTTGGGGATACATCAATAAAAAGAGCACTCGTATTTTGTGCCATAAAGTAATGTGTTGTATCTTATTATCTAGTCAGCATTTTATATGCTTTACTGCAGTGTTCAAATATTTTTGACGCAAAAGCAGCGCCAATATATGCATATGTCACTGACCATTCATTACATGACTTAAATGCTTCCGATTGCTTCCATAAAAGCCTCTCTGAGAGGTATTTAATATTCAAACTTTTATGAAAACGGTGGGACTGTAACGTGGCTCGTTTGGCAAACAACATCATCGAAGAAGCCATTACTCGACCAGTAATCGTCATTGATTCAACCGAATTTGAACGTTAAACTATTCGTAATTATGTTTTAATGTCTGGTCCAAACCAATCGACGACTTAGGTTGTAAGTTATAAGCATTTGAAAATAATAGCTGGCGCTAAAATGTATCTTCATAAATATCAATAGACACAGCTATTATTTTCTGACCGAGTTCCCGAAAATAGCTTCAAATATAATAGAACTAAAAGTGACCTTATACGTGTTTTTTTTCTCAAATAATACCTATATCACTTCATATAGAATAAGAAGCAACGAAGCTCTTTTCCGGAACTTTCGGGCAAAGGTTGGGAACATAACGAAACACTCGGAAACATCATTCGTGTCATCTCTCTCGAATACTCCAAACAGCAATCGTAGGAAAGAGACGGAACGACAGCATCTTCGGAACTCTGTGTTCTTGGCGAAAACGGGTTAAATGCGTCGAACACATTTGCAT
This sequence comes from Cenopis cana, assembly GCA_951800055.1. NCBI lineage: Eukaryota > Metazoa > Arthropoda > Insecta > Lepidoptera > Tortricidae > Cenopis > Cenopis cana. Next base: position 19,098,389 of record OX637477.1, on the reverse strand, counting down.
CGTGCCCGAACTGATTCGGTCAAAATTCGACAAATTGTTGTAATGTTTTATATCGGCCAACAGTATCTGTTTGAACATTCCTTTTGCTCTTAACAACTCATCATTTAACTTTTCATGAAATGAAATGCATGAAATGCAAAAGCATAAGAGTATTAGGAATTTAATTTATTTTAACGGTTTACTGGGATAACGCTACGAGGATGATGATGGTTTACAAAGGATGGTACAATTTAAAATCTGCTTAACTGACATATGTTCATAGTGTGACCAATACTCAATATGATAAGTGATATTGTACAGTGTAGTCACATATCCTCGTAGACTAAACGTAGACAGTAAAGTAACGTAACTAGTCATTAAGAAGCTAGAGCAGAATTCAGACAGTTACTCCGTGATTGTGTCAGAATCAGACTGAACGCTGTGTTTTTGACGACTGACCCGTTTCCGCCAGGATAACAGAACATGGATAGCGTTAGTAGCATGGCCGGTTCAATCGGCACGGCTAGCACAAGCACGACGCGAGAAAAGCCGCGGCATATAAATGTTTGAAACCTCAACATTTATGTCAACATTTATACAGCTTGTCCTAAATGTGTTGGGTTTTCTCGCTATCAGCTAACGCTAGCCGCGCATGTACTTGTACCAGGAGCACATAAGACGGAGGGAAGTGTTGGAAGCTCACCTCGTGAGGTCTTGCAGCTGCCGCGTCGGCCGAGCGGGCCGCTGGCGGCGCCGGGCGACATGGCGCCGCGGTCCTCCACCGGCGACTCTGTAGGGGCGGCGGTTAGCGGCGTTAGCACAAGTGCAGCGACCAGGGTGGATACTTCTTATACAATCTCATTTTTTTAGTGCCGTTTCGCGTCGAAATATGAATCTCAAGATCTGATTTAGACTATAAAGATGTTAATGATTAACTAATTCAGAAGACCAGTGGTCAATGTTGTCAGTAAAGTAACATCAACGACCATTTTTGGATCTCTTTCCACCGCATAATAATGATATGTCTGACATTCACACGGCTTATGTTAATCGGCTACCATGTATCTGTGTTTCCTGGGACTCAAACCTTGGATTATCTCGCAATCTTTTGATGATAAATTGGCTATAAACATTTTAACCGTAGCGTAGGTATATTATGTCTCGCCAACTCTAGGAAAAATGTTAGTGAAGGTCCTGTTAGATATTTTGCAATGTCTCATGAGATCTACTCTTCCTGGCATAATAAACTATCCACCCTGAACAAATAGTCATTCGATACATAATTCACAGCAGTGGAGTTATTTGCGTTATTGCACGAGCTGTGATAGATTGTTCGAAAATAATTCTGAATAGGGAAAGATGTAAATATTAGAGTGCAGACTTCTAAGAGTAGTCTGAATTAGAGCGACAAGGTCAAGGACGAAAATAGACGCTGTTTTATTTAAACAATCTATTAATTAATTTATCTTAGTTTTTACAAGAAACGATAAGTAGGTTTATTTTCTGAGACAATAGTGTGGTAAAGATATGTAAATATGTCAGAAAAATGTTCTTATATGTTAATATAAGTAACAAGAGACTTATTAAATTAATTGAAAAACTTTATAGTCATTCCCATAACATACGTGCTTTATACTTAAAGCGGTCATAGCAAATTGGACTCTATTAACATGCAACAAGGTGCACTTACCTCTGTAGAGGCCGGCGCGCTCGGCGAGGCTGTCCTGCGAGCCGCGGTAGTAGTCGCGCCGCATCGTGCCTGGCAGTGCACACACAACTAGTACAGGACCACGGAAACGTAGCTCGAGCGATAATATACCGTACGCCTTTGGAATAAAGACGTCGGGGTACGCATCGTTTTCGTGGTTCCGGGGTAAAGGCGGGGGTCGGTTCGTATCATGTGTCAACAAAGTGTATAGGAATTTGAGCTATATGCATAAGACACATTCGGGTTTTTACGGTTTAGTAAATTTGGGTTTTAAAATAAAAGATGAATAACGATATTGAGCAAATACTCATATTCCAAGTAACGCGACAAATGACGCTTGCTACGAAAAACATAAAAATTAGCTGGATAAAAATAAAATGCACACAAGACCAAACTATCACGATATCCTAGGTTCTAGCCATTGAATATGGTAATCGGCTTAAGTAGATTTTATTCATAAAACTTTTCTATCATGATATTTTGGTCCGTGGCAGTTATTACGCGTATGCCATACCGGGGGGGGGGGGATGTCCAACAGCTAGGAGGGAACGAACATCTAGACGTAGAGGCATACGCGATTCACGAAACATGCCATTTGGACAATGGTGCTGAATACGACCATTGAAATATGGGTTTAAGGGTCCTTATAAGGTAAAAAATGCTCATCTATTAAGGCCATTTTCTGTTTATTTGACAAGTTTCTTGAAATTTTATCAATGTTACTGTCTATAACAGGACTATTGCGACGTAATGACATAAATTTTAAATATATTTGTTGCATTTTTCATTCAGATATTTCGTTTCAAACTTCACTCCAAATCCACAGTTTTCGAGCTAAAAACTGCTTTTTTCCGCTTAAATTCTACTACACACAATAAAATCAATAAAGGGCAATGTTACTATCTAAAACTTTACTAATATCGTCGTATCCTGTAATCTCTTTATTGGTATTATCAATACTTCTGTCACAATTTGAAATAAAAAAAAATTAAAACTTGTAAGGCCTCTTAAGACAAACTTATTTAAAGTTCATTTTTATTTAATGTTCAAAGGCTGTATTTAGCACTACGTTATTATGTAGCGTGTATGTGAAAAAGTAACATATTTTAAAATAGGAAGCTTCACATAAGCCGCATTTGCTATAGTGCATTTCTTTAACTTGGACCATGAACTAATTTCGCATGCACGCTACGTAATAAATAAGATAACAGTCAGAGATAATATAATACCGAAGCGCTCAAATTATCTTTACGCAAGCTCTATATATCATAATAGTGGTGTATAGAATCTTATGAGCTCTTCGGTACATATATATCACTGCACAAAGAGTAAAACAAAAGTTATAAAATAGGACAATATTGTAATATACGCAAACCGAACGGATGAGACTCGATAAAACTTTGTAGGTATGAAAGAATCAACGTTATCTTCTCATTAACGATAACGTTATGGTCATCATTTCGGTTTGCTAATACTACAGAGAGAAAACAGGCAGCCACGGGGTAAGCGAGCGTTCTCTGCCATTTGCCAAGAATAAACAACGGGGTACAAATAAAAATGTGCGAACATTACAAGTCGTCGATTTCACAGCCCGGCCACGCCTTCGAGCAAATTGCGGCGCAGCAAGCGTTTTCTCGTTCATTGTACGGTCGGTATGTGTAACGACTTTGCTTAGTTAGGATCACACACAATGTATTAGGAAACCGCTGTAGCTGCCGCCGCCGCTCGAAGTCGGGGCCGGGCCGCAAAGTGTGCTTCAAAACGTTACATTTCGAGAAGCCACATAGCTGAATTCGTACAGTTACCGGCATAATATTTTCCATGACAAGGTCCGCATAAATATCTAAACACGTAGTGGGCGCTTCTTACATTACACCACACCTGTGACACGCGAAGGAACGTAAGCGCTGTGGGTTAGTATGTGTGCGTGCGCTGTCGGTACACGCGTCAATTGTTTGCGCGGGTGCGTAGCGCGTGGCGCGGTCGAATCGCGAGGCGCGCCGGCACCAGGCGGGTCTCTCAGGGACGAGGTAACCGACCTCGGTGCCCGGTTCGGGTCCGTTCTGTACGTAATACTATTATACTATTCTGTGCCTCTGGAGTACGTACCGGTGAGATTGGTGCCGGACGGCTGTTTCTGTAGTAGTCCAGAAGCAGCGTGCAGGGCGCCACTGTCCACGTGTATGGTCTTGGGCCGCGCGCGCGCCGGCTGCTTGCCGCGCAGGCGCGCAGTCCCCGCGCCCCCCGCGCCCGCGCCCGCCCCCGCCCCCGCCCCCGCGGGCCGTTGCAGCTCCATCAGTTCAGACTTGTCGAGGACTTTGCCCTGGAATTGAGAGATTTCGATTGATTTTACGATGCCATTGGAGTTAAAGCCCGCGCGCCGTCCGCGTCGCTCATCCTGCTGTGCATCATTTTTTGATTAGATTTTTGTTTTGTTTTTTTGTGTTTATGGTAGTAAATGTATTTTGATTTGATTTGATTAATGCTATTGGGTCAATCGACTTTTCCTTGTTGTTATTCTGTCCAGTCAGCTAAGAGACAACAGTACCAGAGTTTCTTAGAAAAAATGTTATAATCAGAATGGGTTTATAACCATCGCTAACAATCATATTTATTATTATTATTTATGTATTAAGGATTACCAATAGATAATACATCAAACATGCTCTTATATCTAGCACACACATACATGCTCTTATAGCTTACCATCGCTTAAAATCATATTTAGTAGAATTAAAGTCTGTAAAACCGCAGTTTTAAAGAGTGACCCATAATAAGACGTAACCATGGCAACGAGCTCCAAGAAATAGTTGATTGACCCTATCACGCCTCGTAACAAGGTCTGCCTGCCTCGTGTTACTAGACAGCGCATCTCGCTTCCTCTCGGCCGTCTATACCACCCCCGATGTTTGCTCACCTCCCGCTCGGCCTCCTCGATGGCCTTCTTGAGTTTGTACTGTTGCAGGATGGCCTCGCGTCTTCGCGCCTGCTCTTCTTTCCGTTGCGCGCGCTGCTCCGCCACCTGTCACATTATTTATTTCATTTATTTATTCCAACCATATTGAATCAAAAAAAGTCGTATCTTAATAGGAAAGTCACGGCACTTACGTCCTTTTGTTTGGAAAAGACAGTTTTTCAATGATAACTCAAAAACCCTTAATCCCATCTTGTTCAAACCAAAAATCGTTGAAAGTATTCATAAATGTACACCAACTCAATTTTTTCCAGAATATTTGTCTTCATAGTATGGAAATTAGAGGGGGGGGGGGACACATTTTGTACGACTTTCAGAGCGAATATCTCACCAACGGTTCACTTAAACTTTTTTAGTAACCTCTATATAACTTTTAAAGGGCTATTCAAAATCACCCATCACAACAACTTGCATTAAAAAAAAATCACCCCCCCGGTTACATTCGATGCCCCCCCTAAAATATTTATTTTCCTAATTTTTTCATCACATTTATGTAGTGGTTCATCTTCCTACCAAATTTCATAATTGTAGTACTTAGTCTCCGAGTAAACCGGCTGTGACATACGGACAGACAGACAGACAGACATGACGAAACTATAATGGTTCCGTTTTAGCCATTCTGGCTACGGAACCCTAAAAATGGTTTGTTGGTTCATTCTGGGTCGACATACAATTCCTAAATCTATAAAAAATGAATAAAATGAAAATGAATAAAATGAACTTTATTCTGTAAGTAGGCCGCAATGGCACTTTTACAAGTCAAACCCTACTAGCGTTTCACAGAGGCCACTGCCGAGAAGAAACGCCGAAAGAAACTCGACAGTCAGCCATTTTCTCACAAAAATATGCTTATTACAATGATAAATGATAATACTTAACCTACTTAAGATCAAGAAATCTAAGTATCTATATAAAGCAACACAAAAACAAAGAATAAAATGAGGAAAAAAACCAGTTATGTAGTGTGTAATTCTGCAAGAAAACATTTCGAAACTGTATACCTTAGCATTATCAAATTCTATTCAGGAAAAAAAAAATTGAATCCTTTAGACTATAAATTTAGTTATAAATCTTTTGATATGTTTTCTTGCAAGAACTGCGTCAACTAGATAAAATTAAAAAATACACAATATATGAATATTTACTCTATTTAAGTATCTGGTTTGGGCCATGCTTTTCTGTCTGTTAGATAGTCCTCAACCTTGTAATAAGCCTTCGACATCAATGATTTTTTCAAGTACTTTTTAAGAGCTGGAAAAGGTAAATTCAAAACTTCATCAGGTAACTTATTATAAAAACGGACACATTGACCTACAAAAGATTTGTATACTTTACGGACACGAAATTTTTTAGTGGCAATTTTATTTTTATTTCTAGTATTAAAATTATGTATATCAGAATTTTTACAGAAGGAGTCTATGTTCTTAAGGACATAAACAATATTCTCATAGATGTACTGGGACGCTACAGTTAAAATGTTGATTTCTTTAAAGAGTTCTCTTAAAGATTCACGTGAGCCTAGGTTATATATGGAGCGAATGGCTCTTTTTTGTAACACAAAAATTGTCTGTATGTCAGCTGCTTTACCCCAAACCAGTTACCCCAAACCTATTAGTTGACAGTCATTTATTTCAGTTTAAACATTTACATGGTCAAAAAATGGGTCATTAATCGATCGGATGACACTTCGGCGACTATATTATTGGCATATGTCATATTATATTATAATTAAATGAAGGCTATATATAAAATAGCAGAAGAAAGAAGTAAGCAGCCCGTTACTGACTATTCGTGTCTGACTCAGCGTGCCGACATTACTGCAGCATTACTGCAGCGAAAGGAGCATTACGCGCTCTCTCTCGCGCCCCCCGCCCTGTGCTGGGAGAGAGTGAGCACGACTGACCTGTTCGTCGCGTGCGCGGCGCGCGGCGGCGGCCTGCTCGGCGCGCGCGCGGGCCTCGTCGGCGCGCTGCCGTCGCTGCAGGGAGAGGAGCATTATGCGTTCCTTCTTGCGCTCCATCTCTTCCGCGGAGTTCTGACAAACATAAGTTGAGATCAATGATAGAAAAAAATCAAACATTTATTCTACAAATAGGCCTCAAGGGCTCTTTTACATGTCATACATTACACTATAATTACAATGATATCATTTAGTAACATGTATACAAAGCAACATCAACCAAACGGAATAAATAAACGCTTTCAAGTTGGATGACAAAATGAATACAAGAATTCAAGCTCACATTAGAAATATCGGGTAATCATAAACACAAATATGCATGGTAAATATCCCGTTATAATCGTATTTCTAAAATGGGTACAGATTGAATGTGGTAGGTTTTTGTGATGTTTTAAACGGGCTATAGGGGGCCATTTCGTACATATATAGCAACTGGGAAGCCTCAACCTTGTGTTCTTTTGTAACCACCATTTTATACCAAATAAATTATTCTTATTCTCATACCTGTCAATTTCTCATACAACTTGATAGAAAATGACAAATGCTTTATCTTCGTTTATCGCCCTATCCCTATCACGCGACCATCATAGACACCCAGCTGTGGGACCGTGTAAAGCCTTGGTCTTTCTGAACTGCCGCCCGCGGCGTGCAGCGACCCGTCGCCTGCGGCGTCTGAATGGTTTGTTCGAAAATGTTCGAGACGGGTCGTTCTGGACGTGGCCCGCGGCGGGCGACAACGAGCACTCCCGAACATTCTGCGGCTCACACCATTTAGACGCCGCGGGCGACGGGCTGCTGCACGCCGCGGGCGGCAGTTCAGAACGACAAGACCTAAAAAAGCTATTGATGATTATTATTTATTTTCACGACTCTTGCTCGCAGTTTAATTTTCACATCTCATGCTCGTAATGTTCGACTTTAAGTCGTGCGTAGACGGCATAAAATCGCTTTTTAAGCTCTAAGGCATAAAGTAAAATCTTCGTCGAAGAACTCAAAGACCAAGGCAATCGGTCCAACAGCCACACGATCAACCCCGTGCGCTGCGCCCACAGCCGGCCAGTGTTAAAACCACACGAGTGTAAATGTGATGACATAACCTTAATTAAATTATTTGTTAATTTCCTCGCAACTGACGTGAAAAGTAGAGTGTATAACTCGTCCATAAAACCCATTTTATACTCGATTTTATATCCACGTCTCGTGTAAAATGGTGCATTTTATGCACTTGTTGTACAATCTACTATTATCGTATGACAATTATTTCGGACCGTGAGATATTCGAGAAGACAGTACGGTCGCCAGTTTGTTGCACTTTTAGCACCGCCCACGGCTAGCAGCTAAGCTATTGATAATAAGACATACATAGCACGTTACGTGACTCACCGGGTCGGGATGCATCTCGCCGATGAGGAGCGCGGCGGGCTCCGCGGCCGGGCGCAGCGGCCGCTCTCGCGGCGTCTCCCGTCGCGCGGAGACGTCGGAGCCGACCTCCTGTCTCCTCTCCTCCCGGTCTCTCCGCTCGGCCGTCTCGTCCGCGCGGTGCACGGGGAACTCCTGCGGCTCCCACGCTTCACAATCAATAGTACATTACTTACCAAGATCGATAAAACAAAGAATGTCTCAGATCGCAGGTATTTGACGCCCGAGCCGAAGGCAAGGGCGATAAATATGCGATCTGAGGCTTTCTTTATTACCGCCCGTGTTAAGTACACAATTTTATGTCACCCCCTGGCCAGGAAGTGAGATTTCCCGCGCGCGGAGCGTGCGATAATGGCCACTTTATGGCCAGGTGTGACATAATAGTACATTACTGCAGAGACCAGTAAGTAAGCCATCCTGGACGAGTATGAGTTAGCCGGCCGAGCCGCAGGCGAGGTCCGGCTATAATACGAGGCCAGGATGGCACTTACGGTCGAAGCTTGTATAGTGCTTTTCTCAAAAATAAAACAAGTTGTATGAATAACAGTATTTAAGACTGTACGAACAAAAAGTTGGTATTTTAGAAAATATACGGTTTTTTCTAACGTCATATCTTTGTTTAAGTGACTACATTGTTAAAGTAAACTTCTGTTTTGTATAGATAAACTCTTATTCTAGACCATAGCGTTGCTAAACTTTTATTTCTATGTACGATTATTTAAAACAGTCAGGTTTTCGTCGGAGTGTTTTGCAAAAATACGCGTCAGAGCTATCTTTCAGGTACAATATTTCCATTTTAAATTGTCAAAAACAATTGGATTTTTATCTTTTACAATAGGATGTATAGTCTTTTAGTACATAGCAATCGCACTAGTTCTGAAATATTGGTTTTTACTATCTAAAAAAAATACTATAAAATGTCTAAATCGGTTTGTTTAAACATTTTTTTCCTCACATGTTTTATAATATTTTGAAAAAAAAACTTATTATTATAAAACTACAGGTTTTGCTTGATATTTCTTATTTTTTTTAACGCTTATGGATAACCCACTTAATTTAGACGAATTTTTAAAAACCACTATAATTCACAATATAACAGCGCGCGACAACGTTGTTCGATTCATTACGCACCGGGCCTTCCCAAGGAACGCACGTGTCGCTCTCCTCGGTGCGTTAAGGTCGGTGACCAAGCTCACACCGATACTGCTATTCTGTAGATGTAGCGCGTCCGCTACAGATTAATAATTTGATACTTGGTATTTTATTTCTTCTCAAAGCAATAAAGTAATATGATTTTTTACAGAAATGGGCAATAAACGTAAATTGTTTGGGACGAAAAAATCCAACAGTACTACGGCCACACAAGTTAAAAGGTAAAGGTATGATTCCGCTGCCGACTGCATACAGCAACTGCACGTTCCGCCGCACTCCAAATTGAACCGTAATAGTATGCGTAAAAAGCTCAATTTGAAATGAGCGGAGAAGTGTCGGAACAGCACACGCCGCTCACTCTAAATTGGGACTTTTAGTCTTATGATTACAGTTCAATTTGGAGTGCGGCGGAAGGTGCAGTTGTTGTATGCAGTCGGCAGCGGAATCATACCTTAAGGCACCATGTTACCTATTACCTATTGCTGCTAGTGATATTTCTATGTCTGGATATGTGCTTCTATGTTCTTGACGTTCTGTGAACATTTCGGATCTTTCCTTTAATTGTAAAATTCAAACTAATATTTTTTTATTCTTAACGAGCGCCCGATAATTTATGATTGCGTTGTTTGAACTAGTTATTGAATTATATGTATGTGCAATTTCAAATTTTTAAGCCAAGTAGTTTCTGTGGAAAGTAATTTAAAGTAAAACTAGTCCCCGAAACACGTGGACTCCACGTAATTATCATTCCAAATTTGACTTTTTTCCTGACAAACTTATTCCAATTTTGTTGATTAATTCGTGTTCATGCACCTCTAAAAATAGTTTGTATAGTCTCCCAACATATGTTTACTGGTTGTTATCTTTTGTGTGAATTTACTCTCATATTCATATTCATTTATATTTTTTTATTCTTAACGAGCGCCCGATAATTTATGACTGCATTGTTTGGACTAGTTATCGAATTATATGTATGTGCAATTTCAGATTTTTAGGCCAAGTAGTTTCTGTGGAAAGTAATTTAAAGTAAAACTAGTCCCCGAAACACGTGGACTCCACGTAATTATCATTCTAAATTTGACTTTTTTCCTGACAAACTTATTCCAATTTTGTTGATTATTTCATGTTCATGCACCTCTAAAAATAGTTTGTATAGTCTCCCAACATATGTTTACTGGTTATCTTTTGTGTAAATTTTCTCTCATATTCATATTCATATGCATTTATATTTTTTTATTCTTAACGAGCGCCCGATAATTTATGATTGCGTTGTTTGAACTAGTTATCGAATTATATGTATGTGCAATTTCAAATTTTTAGGCCAAGTAGTTTCTGTGGAAAGTAATTTAAAGTAAAACTAGTCCCCGTAACACGTGGACTCCACGTAATTATCATTCCAAATTTGACTTTTTTCCTGACAAACTTATTCCAATTTTGTTGATTAATTCGTGTTCATGCACCTCTAAAAATCGTTTGTATAGTCTCCCAACATATGTTTACTGGTTGTTATCTTTTGTGTAAATTTACTCTCATATTCATATTCATTTATATTTTTTTATTCTTAACGAGCGCCCGATAATTTATGACTGCGTTGTTTGGACTAGTTACCGAATTATATGTATGTGCAATTTCAGATTTTTAGGCCAAGTAGTTTCTGTGGAAAGTAATTTAAAGTACCAGGCCGAACGTCACAATGTACATGACAGTTATCACGCTCCCAAACGTAAAATTTATAAAAAATTAACGTTGTTTTTTGCGTAATTTCTGTATGAAACACAGGTTTTTTATTAATTTCGCGAAAATGAATAGTCAGAAGTAAATAGATTAACACATATTTAAGTATTAATAATGTGTAATGAGATAATAAATGTCGATCGTTTTTTGTATGAAAATCGAACCACCTTAATAAGTGCGTAGGTACGTAATGTTAATAAAATAAAAACATTTAAAACTCACCACATTTTTTCCTACCTCACTCTAACTCTATAACAATGATCAAGACATGTCAGTTCAACCGGCAGCACTCGAACCGCACGCACACAGTAATCGTTTTAGTGTGTAGCTAAACATGGCCGCTGGCAGGGAGATCGCGGCTAGGATGAGTTGGAGCGAAATGTTCGTACCCTCTTAATTAATATTCGCCAATTCCGCCTCGATTGTTCTAAAATCATAGTCATGCAAAAGAACCAGCTGTGGGCTGGCGCGCTCGCGGCGCGCGCCGGGCTGGCGCCGGGCGGGCGAGCGGGGGACGCGCGCCGCCAGCTCCAAAGTTATGATATGTAATGGGATTTACATACTTACTTCCTGGACAGTAGGTGTTACTTCCTGGACACTTCTGGCAACTGTCCAGGATGAGCCACTTTCGGATACTATCTTCACAGATGTTATGAGAACATTACATACTATTTTTGAGAAAATGAATGTATGTCACACTTGGCCATAAAGTGACAATTACCGGATGCTCCGCCCCGCGCCCGCGGAAAATCTCACTTCCTGGCCAAGGGGTGACATAAAATGTTGTACTTACCACGGGCGGTAATAAAGAAAGCCCCTGATCGCATATTTATACCGACGATCAAATACCTACGATCTGAGGCATTTTTTCTTTTACCGCCTTTGGTAAGTAATGTACTATTACAGTAAAATGAAAAAGTAATACAAATAGTAACATTAACACATTAGACAAATACCTGGGCACATATTTACCTTCATCGGGGCTCCCCCGCTCGGGGCTTTGGTACTCCGACCGATCTTTCTTGGGCGACATTCGCTTCGCCCGTAAAGGTGGCTTCGGTCGCTTCGGCGCCTCGTTATCAAACGATATATAGAAGCCTTTCTCGTTCGCCTCCTCTTCTTGTTCCAGTTGCTGGAATGAGTTGCGGTTAAGGGAAGGTCGAGTGGGGGAGGGGATGCGGTATGTTCTCGTCCCGGAGGTGATGTTCAGGCGGTTGATGCCTTGCCGAAGGGCGTCGTCTTCTGCGTTCCCTATGAAGGAGATGTTCTGTGGTTCCATATCGTCAACGGGCGCAGGGCTCTGTAGTTGCTGAAGGCTGACCGGCTCGGGCCTTCTGGAAACTTCGGGGAGCGAGCCCTGGCGCTGAGGGGTTTTGGAGCGGCGCGGACTAGCCGCTAGAGGCGGCGATTGGGAGTACTGGCTGTTGGGTATCACAGTGTAGCTGGAATAAAGAAAGTACAATGATTTAGGGCCACTGAACTAACCGTTCGTCAATGATGGGGATCCCGTGTTCCGAATCACGTTAACAACGCTCAAAGCGTTTACAGTGTTGACGGCCGGTCCGAATCAGTTAGCGTACTCAAGGCCGCGTGGGTGGTGTTTTGTTTCGGACCTGTATTCGCTCTGAGCGCGCTTACGATCGGACCTATTCACGCTCATAGCCTGTATATACTGTCATGTTGATATCAAAAGTCAACTTGACGTTGCGCTCACACTCCCAGGAGTCCCAGGGAGTGTGAGTACCGTGAGCGCCGTCCATGACATCATCAATGACGTCACGACATCTCATGTAAGCGCTGTGAGCGTGTATCGGTCCGATCGTGAGCGCGCTTTGAGCGCTGTGAGCGCGATTCGGAACACAGCTAATGACTGTAGGTCCGTACGCACCTGAGGTGGTTCTGCTCGGTGCCGTTCTGGTACCGGTCGTTGTTGTAGTGCACCTGGAAGGGCGCGGGCGCGGGCGCGGGTGCGGGAGGGACAGGCGGGGGGTGCGCGGGGTGCGCGACGCCGCCCCGCTCGTGGAGCAGGAAGCCCTGCGGCGCCCAGCTCCGCTCCGAGGGGACCGAGGGGACGGGGGACGGGGACTTCCACGTCCGCGGGGGGGTGTGCTGCGGCTCGTACTGTTGGTGGTTCTGCTGCTGTTGGTGGAGCTGCAAGTGCACAAACACTTAACCCCTTATTCACTAACCTCTGCTAGCTAAAATCTGTTTTGTCCCTTTCTCACAAACGTAAATGTCAAAGTGACAGATAAGGACAAACGAATATTAACAGGATTTTAGCTAATATAGGTTTGATGATTGATCACCGTTTGTGAATAAGGGGGTTAGTTTTGAATGTTTAAAATGCAACAGATAGAATTTGGGTATTTTTCTGTCTTTCGGAAACTGTAATCGCCACCAGAAGACGTGGCTGAATATCACTATAACCAGTGTTTAGGCCACCTCTGCTGCAAATTGTTCCCGAGCTCCGATGAAATTCAAAAATTACCATCTTGAAATTCTCTAAAACATTGCTTTGCCACTGTTTTAAGCTTTTAACTAGTAGGTTAAGACCAGCAAAGGAATGTTTTCAGTCTTTCTCCAACTCCTCAAGATGTGGCGTAACCCTGTCCAACTTCTTTCAAATCCAACATGAAATTCACCAACCTGCTAGCCCTAGAACTGTCCGTAATCCTCCATGTCACTGTACTGATTCTATTGCTGGTATTTAAACTACCCGATGGATTTGTAGCTAAAACTATGTCTCCTCCCCCTAAGCGCTGCTAATCGTGACCTTGTCTCCGAACGTTCTCCTCATTCCTAATAAATTCTAAATAACTCCAATGAGGAATCCACCAACCTGCCAACCCCTCAACTCATTCTCCTGCTGCTCTTGCGCATGTTGCGCCCACGTGCGTGCTGCGAGGACTCTCGTGCAGATAGAACCGTCCGTGGTCCTCCATGACTCTGTACTGGTTCCGTTGCTGGTATTCACACTACCCGAAGGATTTGAGTGGTAAAGCATTCCTCCTCCTCCTAAGCGCTGCCGATCGTGACCCTGTCCCCTAATTTAATTCTAAATAACTCCAACGTGAATCCACCAACCTGCCACCCCCTCAATTCATTCTCCTGCTGCTGTTGCGCATGCTGCGCCCACGTCCGCCGCTGCGGCTGTGGCTGTGGAGGACTCTCGTGCAGATAGAACCGTCCGTAGTCCTCCACGTCTCCGTACTGGTTCTGTTGCTGGTTTTCAAACTGCTCGAGGCATTTGGAGCTAAAACTATTCCTCCTCCTCCTAAGCGCTGCCGATCGTGACTGTGAGATGTGCAAGTTGCGGAAAGTTTCCAAAAAGTTGGAAAAGTTCTCGGAAATTTCTTGAGAATTTCATAGAAATATAAGAAATTTCCATTTTAGATTTCGGAAAGTTTCAAACCCTATACAAAAATGTGAGAAATTTCAGAAACTTACCCATGTGGAAAAATTCGCAATTTTGGAAAGTTACCGACGGCACATCAGTAATCGTGACCCTGTCCCCTAATTTAATTCTAAATAACTCCAATGTGAATCCACTAACCTGCCACCCCCTCAACTCATTCTCCTGCTGCTGTTGCGCATGCTGCGCCCACGTCCTCCGCTGCGGCTGCGGCTGTGGAGGACTCTCGTGCAGATAGAACCGTCCGTAGTCCTCCACGTCTCTGTACTGGTTCTGTTGCTGGTATTCTTGCTGCTCGAGGGATTTGGAGCTAAAACTATTCCTCCTCCTCCTAAGCGCTACCGACCATGACGCTGTCGCCTAATTTAATTCTAAATAACTCCAATGTGAATCCACCAACCTGCCACCCCCTCAACTCATTCTCCTGCTGCTGTTGCGCATGCTGCGCCCACGTCCGCCGCTGCGGCTGCGGCTGTGGAGGACTCTCGTGCAGATAGAACCGTCCGTAGTCCTCCACGTCTCTGTACTGGTTCTGTTGCTGGTATTCGAACTGCTCGAACGGTTGCGGGTAGAAGTCCCGGGGGAGGTGCGGCGTGGATCCGAACGCGTTGAGCGCGGGTCGGGAGACGTTATGCTGTGAGCTGAATTGGCTGTGCTGTGGAGTAAGGCGACGCGTGTGTGGTTATTGGCGGGTGCGAAGCTAAAAATTTACAATTCCGTAATAGCATTTGTACGCTGTAGCGAAGCCATTTTGTTTCGGATTAGTAACATATAAGAAGAAAAAAATGAGATTTTTCTTCTTGAAAGAACGAATAGGATTATATTGGAGAGAAAATTTACAGTTACGAGAGACGCATTTCAAGTTTGTGATATGTACTATGAAATGTATATTTTTGGATACCATATTAATGGTCTTTAATTCTTTTAAATGTATGGTTATGTAGGATTGGTTATTAGATGACAAGTGTCATTTTATAACAGGAAATTGTCCATAAACTGCTTTGTCAAAGTGGATTAGTTGTATTTTAATATTTTATTAGATCGAATATGCTCTGCTATCTGAATCAAACGTGCACAAGGTTCATTCGTAAATTGATTTTATTTTCAATGTGATTAAGTTGAATATTTGATCATTCTCATGCAAATGATTCCCCTTTTTCACGATGCCAATAAGGATGGTTCCCAATCGCGTCAGCAAGGAATCGGACATTTACTTTCACAACCAAAAGGTATATTATAGCTTGAGAATGCCATATTTATGTTTAAGTAACAAAGTGTATGCACCGAGACCATTTGCTTCAGGCATTGTACAGTCCCAAAAGCAGGTGTTAAGCTATGCGTCGCAGTAATACTCAAAATTGTATCGTCCATTGTTTTTTCCGTCCACTCCTCATATTAAACTTGGAACACAATTGTCAGCTAGTCTCGTCAAGTAATGTTTCATTAACATACAAAATATTACGATTCCATACAATGGACGGGAGATAGTAGTGCTACCTGTTCTTAAATTAAGTGTACCCAAAACTTAGTGCCAGTTGCACCAACGTACGAACACAGACCGGTCATCGTCAAATATGGCGCCGGCAGCTGTCATCCCATAGAAACTTGTCAAACTTTCCATACAATCAGATTTGACGAACAGCGCTTACGATTACAGACGGTTTGGTGCAACCCAGCCTTAGTATTTAGCACTTAGTTCTCAGCGGTTATCAAAAACTTACCAGCTGTGGAATGTTAGGCGGATACTGCTGGAATGGGGACTGAGGCGGCGCCGGTTGGAAGAGTTGCTTCGCCTGCTGCTGCTGCAACTGTTGTTGCTGCTGCTGTTGCTGCAACTGTTGCTGCAACTGTTGCTGTAACTGTTGCTGCTGCTGTTGCAGCTGCTGCGTTTGCTGCTGCTGCTGTTGTTGCTGTATTTGGTTCTGTTGCGTGGCGAGCCGCGCGATGTCACTCTGTATGTCCTGCAGGCTGGAGTTCATTCTGTAATTATTGGGCAGTGAATCGAGATCCGATATTTTATTTTGAATTTCGAATGGTATATTTGTATACAAGGGATTAAATTAAGGCACTGGTTGGTCCCACCGCCGGCGAGCAGTAATTTCATAGGAATTCTACTCGTTTTAGTACTCGCGTTTTAGTAGAGAGTACTCGCATACTGCCAAATCTCTAACAAACACATGGAAATAAATATATATCTGGTTAAAACAATGTGATGTCATAGGCGGCTGTCACACTGATGCCACAAAATAAAGAATATACAGAAGGTCCGTTCCCGCCGTTCTTGAAAATACATACCTAAACTTGCCTGACTCACAGGGTTGCTTCTGTATTGATTCTGAATTTTAAAAAGGAGCAGGTATATTAAAAATTCTTCAACATGACATTTAAATATGAACCAGCGTATCTTGGTAAAAAACCGGCAAAGTGCGAGTCGGATTTCGCACATTTAGGGATCCGAATCAACCTCAAAAATATGATTTATCAATATATTAGTATTTGTTGTTAAAATATACGTAATATTGAACATTGTCACCAAATTTCAGGTTCATAGGTCAATGAGAAGTCTAAAAATTCTTCGGAACAAATTCTGTGACAGACGACGGACGGACGGACGTCTGGGCGACACCAATAGGGTTCCGTTTTGACCCTTCGGGTACGGAACCCTAATAAATTGATGCGTGACCCGCTGCGAGTTGTGACTTGTGACGGGCGGCGGTCGAAAGCGCCAACAAAGAATATACCTAATTAATTAGGTACCTACTTAACTAAACCATAGTACTTAAATACTGGCGTTTTACCAGCGAACGATAAGATGAATGTGTAATGGTTGATCGTCGTTATCAAAGCGGCTAGTTTCAAAAAATTACCTACCTACCTAGGTATTGTAACTACCAAAATGAGAAAACAGTTTTATTTACCTTTCAATATCGTTTGAAAATTTTAAGAAAGTGTAGGCACAGTATTTTGTTGTATTTAAGTGTATTTAAACAATAAAATACATTCCAACTGTAATAATATCGGTTATTCATTTTGACGTACGTGACAGTGACACAAAGTACCTAAGTAGCGGCGGGGACGTCAAGTGATCAACGCGCGCACAACTAGCACTCGCGACGCGACAGTGACAGTCGCGACTAAGCTCGTCCAAAATCAACCGAGAATGCCTGTAAATGTTACGTCTGTGTGCGTGCGGCGAAAATGGCACTTTGTACTGAGCGGACTCTCTGCTCCGGCGCGCGCCGCCGCTATTTACTTTGTGCTGATGCGGTGTCCGGACGGTTTCCGCAGTGCGAGCGGGATATCGCTATGCAAGTCTATAGCGGTGTCCCGCTCGCACTGCGGAAACCGTCCGGACACCGCAGCAGTGTGACAACCGCCATATGATAGACAGCTGTCAATCAGTATGGGGCGTTTTCAGAGCTCGCAAACTTTGCCTGAAATAGATTCTCATTTATACGTATTTTATTGTGCTCTAATTGTCCCACACCAATATTTGATTATGTGTAAACACTAGTCTGAATGACATAGTGATAATATGTGAAACTATGAATTGACTTACTTTGCTATTGAATGTTGGTACTGCTCTAACGCTACGGTGTCCACTGTTTGACTCGGCGTGTCCATGTCCTAGACGATATTCAATTGTTAAAAATTATCCATATATTTTTTTTTAATTTGACACAAAAAATATATTGTTAAAAATACAATTTCTACGAGCATGTTAAAAATCTTTCAGGTTTTCAGGTCCTTCATTCCTTCTGCATAAAAATATAGTTGAATAAATTGTATATACGTGTTTTTTTTTCATTCAATTACGAACTAATTGACCTGAAAAACTGAATAACACCTCAATAACTTTTTTCTATATGATTGTATGAAGTTAATTTTATATATTCCATTATGGAATGTAAAGCTAAATACTACCAGTTATTTTACCAATACGTTCGTTACATGCAATTGAACAAAATCATGCAGGTTTTAGTAAACCATTACAATTTATAGTACCCAAGGTCCATATTATTTATTTGCAAAACACACGTCAAATCCCGATTGAGAAGGCACAAACACAAGGTAGAATAAAAATCGATGGTTAAACTGTTAGCCTTGTAGTATGATATACTCGTAGTACTTTTATCTTCAAGAACGCGGGTTGGTCATAGCTGTAGTTGTGACACATACGAACGCATAGACAACGTCAACTCATAGCTCCGACGCTGACGCACAGACGATGTGCATGTATAGCTCAACACACAACCATGGCTCACCCGAGATCGCGTACTGTATGATGTTCGATGCACACGCAGAGCATGTATCGCGATATAACTTGCGATACTCTAACTCCCTATAGGCCTACCTATAGGCTATAGGCCTACCGATGAACACAGACGGCGCAACTCATTGTAGCCGACGGTACCAAGGATACTTACTTGCGACTAATCACTAAATTATCGGATGGCACATGCACTCTATCGCCTTGGCAATAACGTCGTGTTCAGTTCCTCCAGTATATATTTTTTTCGAAACTATAGACACAAACGAATGCGTTTACGATTAGTCTCAATTTGTATGGCTAACAAACAGCGCCTCTGGCGTTTATTTTTGTCTAGTTCCCAAAAAATATATTTTAATTAATAAATAAATATTTGTGGACAATCTTACACAAATCAACCTAGTCCCAAACTAAGCAAAGCTTGTACTATGGGTCCTAAGCGACGATATACATACTTACATAGATAAATAAATACTTAAATACATAGAAAACATCCAAGACCCAGGAACAAATATTCGTTCTCATCACACAAATAAATGCCCTGACCGGTATTCGAACCCGGGACCTCTAGTTTCGTAGGCTACCAACTAAGCTAAAGCGGTCGTCATTTTATATACCTACTAGAGGTACTGTTCCTTGCTCGCGCTGATGTGTCTATTTGCAACTGTACCCTAACAAGTTTATGTTGGGGCACAGATCGTGTTGTGTGTACGCACCTGCGCGGGTTTCTCGTCGGGCCGCTCGTCGCCGGCCGGTGTGCGCGCGCCCTTACCCTGCAACACCGCCACCGTCACATGCATTCCACATTACATCACTATAGTGGCGGTACTAACGTCACGGTGCACAGCATTAAGATCAATTCGGAACGTATGGTAATTAAAAAAAAGAAACTATCGAATCGTAAGTCGTTGTTTTACCTACCGGTTGTCATCGGTTTAGATTGAGGTTGTTTTTCTTAATGAAATATATGAAAAATAAAGAACTCATTTGGAATAGTACATTACTTGCCAAAGGCGATAAAACAAAGAATGTCTCAGATTGCAGGTATTTTACGCCCGAGCCGAAGGCAAGGGAGGGCATAAATATGCGATTTGAGGCTTTCTTTATTATCGTCCGTGGTAAGTACAAAATTTTATGACACCCCCTGGCCAGGAAGTGGGTTTTTTCGCGCGCGGAGCGTGCGATAATGGCCACTTTATGGCCAGCTGTGACATAAAATAATGATTATAGCTACCCGTTATAGTACGTTCAAAACTGTAAGGCCAAATACTGTCAAATGAAAGCAAGCAGGAATCTACCTTATAGTCGGAGCTCTTAGTCGTTTTTTGCTTGCGTTCGTTTGACAAAATTTGGCCTTAGAGATTTTGTACGAACTATAAGCAAATTATACCCCGTGGGCCCGAGCATCCCGATAGATTTTAGCCATGCCGTCTGACTTTTTATGAATTAAAAAAATATAGTATGCAATGATATCTGTCACTTTTATATTGTATCAAAAACAATGTTGAGACTTGGTTACCTTAGGAAAGGGCCCATTTTTACCTAGTTACTATGGGATCTATATATGTACTACATGACATGATTCAAAAGTATTTTAAAATGATAAAAAAAAACTTATACAGTCTAATTTTTTATTCAATATTTCATGTGTAGTAAGTCTTTTAATATTTTATGACTATAAAAACTATATCTCCCATGAGTTTTGTCGTCATCATCATCATCATCAGCCTATATACGTCCCACTGCTGGGCACAGGCCTCCTCTCATAGATGAGAGGGATTGGGCAATAGTCCCCACGCTGGCCCAGAGCGGGTTGGGGACTTCACATACAACTTTGAATTTCTTCGCGGATGTATGCAGGTTTCCTCACGATGTTTTCCTTCACCGAAAAGCTAACGGTAAATATCAAATGATATTCCGTACATAAGTTCCGAAAAACTCATTGGTACGAGCTGGGATTCGAACCCACGACCGCCGCTTGACAGCCGCATGCTTGAACCACTGGGCTACCGTAGTTTTGTCGTAATAGTAATAAAATAAAAAGGTGTAATTTAATGATTACCGAATTCGATCTTAATGCACATCTATTCAGGGTCGCTTTTAAGGGATCTTAATACTCCGATAAACAAATCCATGCTTTTAATATCGTGGAACGGAAGTGGGTTATTCCTACACAAACTTCATTTGTGCATAACTCGTGACTGTGAAAATGTACTTTAAAAACTGACTAGTAAGGTACAAAATGGCTTGATGATGGTTTGGGACGAAGTGGCTGCGCAAAATACTCGTGAGTACAGATTGGAATATAATAAATAATAATACAAAATAAAAAGCCGCCTTCCTTTACATCATCAGCAGTATCTTCAGCTATCAAACTTAAAAGCGCATCAATGTATCTTTTTGAAATCTAAATACAGTATTATATCTGCAAGTTAACTACTTAAGTATACATAAAAATGCTCAATTCGGGATGAAAGGCGTAAAAGCGTGAGTGAAACTTTGGTGAAACTAGATCGAATTATCTGTACAGTATTTTGAAAAGTAATGATCATAACCATAAGTGACGCCTCAAAGTAAAAAAATATAAAATGTACTAAAACTAATTTAAAAAGGAGAAAGTTTCGTAACCAGCCACTCACCAAAGAGGCCAACTGGTATTGCAAATACGTATCCTAATGAAATAGAAAAACGTATTATGTACTGTTGTAAGACATGCTGTTTCGTTTATCATATGATAGACGACAAGCTAAAGCATTTTTAAATTTCTGACATACTCAATTGAAAGTGTCGGATGCTATTGTCTGCGACCATAATATGGGGCCTGTTCGAGGATTAGTATGTGCTACCAGACCAATACGTGTCGTATCTGTTAAAGGTAACATTTGTTTCATTCAACATTAAACACAATGTTAAAAACCACCGAACATCATCGAATCCTATGTAACCCACTATGTCGATAAATTCCCACTTAGACACCTTATACCAACTCACACACTTCAACTTGGACCACACACAAACACACTAAATCTACCATTATACATTAGCATCAGCTGTGACTACGCATTAGAAGAGGTCATCATCTTCATCATATCAGCCGAAAGACGTCCACTGCTGGACATAGGCCTCCCCCAAAGAGTGCCACAATGACCGGTCCTGCGCCACCCGCATCCAGCGGATTCCCGCGACCTTTACCAGGTCATCAGTCCACCTTGTGGAGTCTACCCACGAACCTTTCCGCCCCAACGGCCATCGGCTTTACAGTCGCGGAATGAAATGTGCGTCACTTTTTGGTTCTTAACATCATTAAAATAAAGTCGAAAATAGGCGTTTTTTTTTGTTCTTCGACTATAAGTGCAACGAAGATGTCAAACGTCTTTATTACAAGGGAATAGGAGCTTTTACCATCTTCATATGCGTAGCTACTTCTGACGCTGACTGTACTATTTGACAAACAACATGGGATCTAGAATCACACTCAACCCACAGATTATAACAATTATCCCACAAAAATACCACATTCACAACCATATACCAAGATAAGCGTATAGAAGTGACACTAATACAAGCGATCATGCCGCTGTCTATATATAAAAATAAGTTAGGGTGCAAATGTAAATCAACACAATAAAAGTGAATAACTCGATTTATTCATAGATATATAAAATAAATATTGTTATTTTATAAAACCGTCACTTCTACACACCCGTATTCATTTAAAAGTATAAACGAGCCACGAAAGTCACGAAAAAAAGTTATAGTTTTAGACAATTTAAAAGAACTAAATTCGTGCCACATTATCGTAGATCGCCTATACCAAACCATGTCCAAAAGAAACACACATTCAACTTTGTCACAGACAGAACCTCGACTGTTGTCAATACATTTTAAATAGACACACAGCTCGATAAGCATTCGGCAAAAATTGCAACGTGATTGCAACCCTATTGTAAGCTTCAATAGTCAATTAGAACATTGATCACTTTGTACCCAAAGATACAACAGGCATGTTCCGAATTACGCTTACAGCGCTATAAACGCGTTTACGATCGGACCGAATCACGCTCATAGCGTTTACATGAGATGTCGTGACGTCATTGATGACGTCATGGACGGCGCCATATTGGCGTTTACGATGTTCACACTCCCAGGCGTCAGCACCTTAAACCAAACGTCAAGTTGACGTTTGATATATGAACACAACATGCCCCGTCCGAATCAAAACACCACTCACGCGGCCTTGAGCGCGCTTACTGATTCGGACCGGCCGCCAGCACTGTACACGCTGTGATCGTTTATTTATTTATCGTATGGCATTTATTTCGAACCGTGAGATCTTCGAGAAGACAGTGGTCGTTGTTGGCGTGATTCGGAACACGGCTAACGTCAAGAGTCAGTCATCGGCATGTTGCATGCATACCGAGCGATTTTTGCCGCAAGCTTACCGACCAATCAACCCCCACCAACTTACCCTAGTAACAGCCTGAAGAAACGCCTGCTGCCCCAACTGTTGCCTCTGCCGACTGACGGCCACCTCCATCCGTAGCTTCTCCTGCTCTATCCTGCGTCGTTTCTCCTCTAACTTTAGTCGTATGTTGTTTAACTGTGCGGCCATAGCTTGCCCTCCGCTTGGCGACGCGTCGTCGGATTGGTCGTCGCCGTCTAATAGACAAGGGATGGTTGTAGAACTAATACTTATTTTCATATGTACTTAAATTACTTTTAAGTTTAACACTGTTATGTTTGACACTGACATACACTCTCACTACTTCAACACTTATGTATGTAGTATTTTCTACTACTAACTTACTATTTTTAGACAGTGTAGAAACTTTATTACATGAGTGTTAAAGTTGAATATCCAATGGATTTAAGAGCGTCATCATACAGGGGTGGATTTCCTTTTTGTGTCGGTGAAGGCAGCTACCAGATGCCGTGCTGCTACGCGAAAATGGTCTTAGAAGACCTTCCCTAGATTTCGATTTAATGAAGATTGGCGTTTAATTTTGTGGCTTTTCTAGCAGGAATTTTTTTTCTGTCCCATACAAGCTTTTGATCCTGGATAGGAATGAAAAATAAAGTAGAATATGCAATAAAATACGAGCGAATTCAATGTCAATAACTGTAACAATCAAAAGGTTAAAGCTTCAGTGGTAAATACTGGCGCGTATACCTACTTAGTGTAATACTATTACTGTAATTTTAAAGAAATATATTATTTTGATCTCTTGGGAGTATGTGATCAAAATATCTCTTTAATTAAATTTCTCATATACGGTACGTTCAAACAAAACTTAACTGATAATTCAATTGAACCTGGGTTTGATGTGATTATGTTTAAATGAAACCAAAGAACCGAAACATAAAGAATATGATATGATAACCGAGAAAAGACCCAAGACCAAACAGTTTTATGCAGAAGAGACGTGCAATATAACGTTCAACGCGCCCACATGAAACACATGAAAGTGGATTTAATATATGGATGTAGATAAAGTAGTATATGCAACTGTAAATAATTAGGCATTAAAATACTCGTGTGATCTTATTATGAAACTCGCCTTCGGTTCGTTTCATTAAACCACATTCGTGTTTTAATGCCTCCCATTATGTAGCAGTTACATTAACTACGTAGCGCCATCGTTTTGTTGTCAAAAATATAACCATTTTATTTACTGACGCAAAATCGACACCATCAATCTCTTCCGTATAAACTAAAGGTGTTAAGGCTTGGTCACACAGCGTTGCACGACGTCCGCGCGCTGCGCGCCGGAACGTATGATGCTAACAGGTTAGCGGCGCCACACAGGCTGCGCGACGCGAGCGGGACGGTTTCATACATTTTGGCGTACAGCGCAGCGTCCCGCTTGCGTCGCGCAAGCGGTGTGACCAAGCCTTAAGGGGAACCAAAGAATGAAGGACTGACTGGGCTGAGCGTCCTGCGCCATACACTGCTGCTGCCACGTGGTGGTGGCGGGGGGAGGGGTGCTGAAGCTGGTCTTCCGCCGCTCCGGCTCCACACCTGCGCATCCCGACTATTATACCAGGCCCCTGTTACACCATCCCGACAATTGTCACTTCACAATGACAATTCGATTTACATTGCTGGGTCGTATATAGAAGTCAAGCCCGCCAGTGCAGTCTTTACTAGACATCCCAGAAATGTACGTCGAATTGTCATTGTCAGGCGACAATTGTCGAGTTGGTGAAATAGGGGCCTGGTCCCTATAACACAATCCCGACAACTGTCACTTAACAATGACAAT
This sequence comes from Cenopis cana, assembly GCA_951800055.1. Classification (NCBI taxonomy): domain Eukaryota; kingdom Metazoa; phylum Arthropoda; class Insecta; order Lepidoptera; family Tortricidae; genus Cenopis; species Cenopis cana. The sequence continues at coordinate 19,073,518 of OX637477.1, read as the reverse complement.
TCGACGTACATTGCCGAGTCAAGCCTCGGTTTCGCGATCGCCACGCACACCGCTGTGGTAATAAGTGTCGAATATCGATGCTGTCCAACAATCGCCTTTACCTTTGTAGATCCGCCTATAGAATTGTCATTGTCAGGAGGCAATTGTAGAGTTGGTGATTGATGTGTGGGGAAGTAGAAACTCGAAGGTTCTAGATAACGGTTTTATTTATATGTTGAGGGAAATTTTGACACTTGTACAAAGGTGATGTTTGTTGAGGGAAATTTTGACACTTGTACAAAGGTGATGAAGTGTTGTTAGTTTTGAGTAGCTTATGGCAGAGTAGTAAGTAAGTATAAGAATGAAGATCATGAACATGGATTGTCGTTTTATTTCATGTTTTGTTTTTACTAATGCATAACTAGTCAAGAAGACGAACGTTACAGTTTGGTGCACCATACTGAAAATCCGTTTAAATTCAAAACAAGTTTTGTAACGCAGACAATAATCGTTTTACCGTACCTACTACAATAGTCATCTAGAATATTCGATCAACGAAATCCGTTAGTAATGGGAATATGTGGTCCAATGAAAGCACAGAGAAAGCGACGCAGCATACAAGCAAGCACAAACCTTGGTCGCCGTTTCTATACTTCAGGTCCGCAAAACTTGTCTTCGTTATGTCGCCGTCTGTGGAGTCTCGATTTAGGTAGAAGCCGTCGCCTCCGCCTTTAAAAACGTGTTACAAAGTCATTTGTATAAAATCAGAACAGTATCTTCCACAAACACAGTCAACAGGCATTGTATATGAAAGTGAAATAGAGTAAATAGTCTGAAGACGGGATCTGGACCAAATAAAACATGACAACACAGTTACACCTATATGCTACTGAGATTAATTGCTGTCAATGGGGAACTAAGTGTAATGGAAAATAGTTCTATATTTATCCGAAAGACGCCCAGGGCTGGTCAGACGTGAGGCCCAAGGACCTTCACAAAGACTGATCTTACGCTGTATGCATCCAACAGTTCTACACGATTGCGCCAAATCTTGTTACTGGACTTCCACAGAGGACGACCTTTGGGTCAAATTCTCCTTCTGTCTACTGGTATGGAGACGTGTGTACGCCTCCCTAAGATATTATAAGATGGAACTCGGTTGAGGAAGTGGAGGGACTATTTGGTAGCTCCGATAGCTCAGTCAACTAAAACTGTTGGCCGCATATGCCAGGATGTCGCAGGTTCAAATCCTACTCGGAGTCAAATTTATGTTGTCTCTCACCTTTGTTGCCAAAGTGGTTGAGCGTGATGGTATCAGAGCTGAGCTGCCGCTTCATGGGAGTGTACTCCTGTTCGGAGTTGTTCGAGTGCTGGCGCTCCACGCGCGGCCGCTCGTCCGTCCCGTTGTAGTCTCCATGGAACAGGTTGATTGAGCCGCGGATGTCTTGCCGCGAGGAGCGCAGGGGCGGGTTGTAACTGTCCAAGGGACCTGTGGATAGGTTTAACGTTGTTAAACGTCGCACTTTGTACGAAAGACCAGAAACGGTGGTGCAAGCGTCATAATCTTTTCGGAGGGGGCCATAATCACAATACCTCCCGAAGTTTTCTGCTGTTAGCTGATTCCGTTATGTCTTAGCAATGTCCAGAGAAACGACCTCGGATATGAAAGACTTTAGTGGGGTCGGACTGTAAGAGCGTCTGGTCTTTCTAGCCCGGAGAAACATAATCATACACAACGTCTCCTGATGTTTTCAACTGATTCCGTTATGTCTCATCGATGTCCCAAGAAACGGATATGCAAGACTACAGGAGGGTCGAACCGTGAGAGAAACTGTTCTTTCTAGTCTAGGGAAACATAATGTTATAACTCACCAGCAGGGGCGGATATCTTCCTAACATTGGCCACAGTGGCCAACTCCTTCTCCGGATTCCTTCCCGCGAAGTGCAATCGGTCCTGCGAGCCGCCGAAGTTCTCCACGGTGAGCTGACTGTCGTCTGTGATGGAGGAGCGCCGCGAGCGACGGCCGGCGAAGGAGTTCTGTGTTTGGTAGTGGGACGGACGGCCGGCGGCGGTTAAGTTGGGGTCCACGACTGTTGGAAAACAGTACAAAATGTTAGTCCAATCAATAGACCATACTTCTTCAGAGCTGTCCATAAGTATTGCCGTTATCAAGTAGTCTGAATCAAGATGGCTTACAGAATTTTAAGATGTTATTTTAAATTTGAGTAGTTTTTGAAATGTGTCGCTTTCGAAGTCGACTGCTTTGACATATCAGAAGTAGGTAAAATTTCAAGACAGGCATATGTGAAAGCCGAGTAAGTAGACTGACCACTGTCATCCTCCCTCCGCGCGACACTAGCCAGCGTGGTGACGGCCCGGCCGCGGTGCACGACGAACTCCTCGCGCGCGGGGCTGCAGCTGCGCCGCTCCGGCGTCGAGCACGCCGAGCGGCCCGTCGGCCGCCGCACGCCGCACGCCGACGGCGACCGGGGCACTGGAATGTGGCACGTCGGTGAGAGTGGGTACGGCTGAGTTTGGATTGACAAAAACCGAATCTACGGACCGAGCTAGATGGTCATTAGCGCCCAGGACCTGTACCGGACGCCGAACTTCGTATAGTGCCGTCCCTTTCACTCTTATAGTGTATAACACGAGAGTGAAGGGGACGGCACGATACTAATTTCGGATTTCTATGTTCGGAGTAGACCCTCAGGATAGGGCACTGGAATGTGGGACGTGGGTAAGAGTAGATAGAATTTCCTTTGGATTGACAAATACCTTCGAGGGAACCGGATTAGCATAATAGAATGGGTTCAGATAATAGACAGTAAATCACTATTTGAACAAACTTCAATCGAACACCGCATACTGAATAACTTCCATTTATGAGAGAAATTTTCGAACCTAAAAAGGAATCTCAAAAAATTATAACTCGAAATTGCTGGTGAGTGTGACAAACTTTGATGTAAAGTTTTTCTGTCATTAGGTCGGTCATTGTTAAAATATGACGATGTACTTTATAATATTATAGTATAACTACTTTCAGTTCAAATGTAAATGTAGCTTACTAAAGGAATCGTAATAACGTCTATTATATACACGAATCTACGCGTTGTATGTGACTTGACTTGACGTCATGTTAGAGTAAAAACAAACGATTAGAAAATTATGAGTTTCCATTTACTACTTCATCATGAAAAAAAAAGCATCACATCTATTAAGAAACTGTTTAGTTCTTATAAAATAATGCCACTTATTTCTTTAAGTCTTCAACAAACCTGATCTGACAGTACAAGACGCTTAAAATTGTTTTTTTTTGCATTTGATAACATTCATAATGTGGTATATGTTTAGTAACCATTTGTTTATACCCATGACGTCACTAATCTAGCAATCTACCAACTCGCTAAAGGCTGGGAGCCCTGAGGGCATAACTTCAACGACTCCGCTCAAGTGCAAAGCGAAAGCTCCGATCATGCAGAAGCGCAAAATAATAACCGGAAAGCGAAACCATAACCAAATATTAGGAGAATAAGCATTAAAAAACTTAATATTTACAAATGTATGACACTTCATACATTCACACAAAAATAACACACTCACACACAGTAGGTATAATCTAAAATTAAATTTACAAATGAATATTTTATTCCAGTAGCTATTCTTCTGTTGATTACTAGAAAAATACATCATTAGATAAAATAATGCCACGATGTCCTCTCTAAGGGACATCAGTAACAAAAAGTTTTTCAAGTCAATTGCTGACGATCGGTTTGCTATTTCAATACAAGTGAAATATATTACAAAGTTTGCTGATAATTCAATCCGTGTGACATCAGCAAATTTATACAATCATCAACAGAAGTATGTCAGATTACATGATACGATTAAAGTCTATGCCAGGTGCCGGCTGTGTGGCTTAGACACATTACCACATTACCCTAATGAGATATACGTTAAGCGAACACAATGACAACACAGATAACTCGCCGTGCCATTTGGATTGCATAGATTGCACGCGTAAGTACTTAGTACTTTTCAAAGGACATGATCATATGAGATATATAGATTTGGTTGATCAGGAAAATAATCGTCTTTCATCATCATCTCCCTAGGCCTTATTCCCATTTATTTGGGGTCGGCCTTCCTTGTCCTTAACCTCCAAGCAGCACGATTTTTGGTTTGGTCTTTATCTAACTTAAATAATTAAGTCTTTGGTTGAATAAAAAAGATTTAAAAGTTATAATAATGTAAGAAAACGACATTTATGTAGTCATGGGCAATGAATACACTTTGTATCGAATATCCGTACATATTGACCAGCTTGTATTCTTCTTCAATGTCTATTATTTATATTACCCACTGTCCACCTCATAAAAAATAGTGTCAATTTTGTCAAATTTGAATCATATTATTTAGTTGATGTTCTTTTGTTCTAAAATTTATAGAAACAAAAAAAATGTTGCTAATTGTGCGACAGGACATTACAGAGAAATTAAATATACGTGATACGTTTGCCTTTCCATCCGAGTCTGATTTTTAAATCCCGTTCTTAACTAGCCGTTATCGAACAATGTCCTAATAAAAGCACATCCAAACAGCACAACGCTCAACACGCGGTACCTGTGAAGGCCTGCTTGTTGTCCTGCTGGTCGCCGCGCAGGTCGGGTATCGGCGTCGGCGGCGGCGGCGGCAGGCAGCGCTTGTGCCGCACGCCGTGCGCGTTGCTGTCCGAGCGCGCTGCCAACACCAACACCCTCAACACACGTCGACGCACAACTCGGACCTTTACGCGCTAGCGACGCGATCGGGAGTAGATCGTGGAAACTCATGTGGTCAATTGTTTTAGTTTTTTATTTTGCGTCGAAGGGTACTTTTTATATATTGTATAACCAATTATATTTCTTATTATATTATTTGCCGAAACATCTAAATAATTACTAGTCACGTGTCATTCTTATGACCTCGCCTTCCTTATGTCCTTTTAGAAGAACAGTGCATTTTTGTTATGACAACTTCCCAAGTTAAATAGAGTTTGAAGGGTAGTTTTCGTCCACCCTACTAACAAATGTTAAACGGTTTATGATTTTGTGTAATCTAACACAAACATCACGTTTTACAATACTAGGTGAGTAAAAACCTCCATTCATACAACCTGACGTAAAGAATCACGCCGATTATTTGGTTAGTCTTGCGATTAAAATTAAATCCGATCGTTGGTACGAGTTGTGTGAAGCGTTACACGTCGCTTGTGCGCATGCGTTTAGTCGCACGCACGTGCAGTCACCCTGTCTTGACTTACCATAGTGTTTGAAGTCAACTTATTACTCTTTATGACCTAAAGGAGACTCCTGATCAACAGAACATTTATACACGTTTCATCGCTGTAAATATAATACAAATAATGTGCTGGACTTATAAGAAACTTTTACATACGAGTAAATGTGTGTAAAAATATATTCTTAATGCATACATATAAATAACCGTTACCATAAGGCTCCGTATGCTCCGAGAAGCATAAGCAAGACAGGGTGACAAACATGAGGAAGAAACGTTACTGAGCAAAGCAAATCCTATCACATAATAGAAACCAACTTACCTCCAAACGCATCTAGAATAAAATTGTAATAGAAAATGTGTTTTTACAATAAATAAAATAACAGAATTTTTATTATTCGCCTTTGGAATTGGCTAATAAATATAACGAAAGCATCAATATACCGCCTCCGCGTTGGTTTAAAATTTGTAAACGATTAGTAGGCGTATAATCTTTGACATTATGACCACATACTCCCATTTGAAATATATTTAGCATGCAATACAGGCGGGGGGTACTCACCGGCGCCGGGGTATTTGACGGACTTGACTGGGTGCACTTCTAGCATGTTAAAGAGATCCGCTAGCATTGCTATTAAATTCTGTCGCATTGATCTGAAATTCAAAATAATATTACATTATTATTGAAGACGTAATAATAATTGTTTTGAAAACAAAGGTAATATAAAAGTAAGGTAGGTATGATAGCCAGATGCCCTTTATAAAGGACAGATGATCTGTATCTATATTGTATGTATTCAGATTGCAATAATGCATTAGATATAAGAAGATAATAGATAAAGATAATGATCTATTTGAACTATTGACTATAATCCGTTCAAGTTCAAGACAAGAAATAAACAATTAAAATACACTATAATAAGCGCGAGTCTAATGCACTATTTATCCACTCAAAAGAACGAATGAACATTAAATAAGATACGTGCAGTAAACTGTACAGTCCAGTCAATGACACAGTATCCATACATTGTATGTATCAACCTTATCTCGATAGAGAAAGGGAATAAATGTATACACATACGCCGACGACCGTACATTATGTATATAGGTACGTCTGGCGCCTCGCCAGGCGGGTAACTCTACACTACACCGATCCCTCGGGAGCTCGCTAAGTTATTACTGTTTTGTGCGCGATCAATGCCACAGTAGGTTACCGCAAGGTGGGACAGTACAGGTAAAACCGCTTTAACTTGTAAGGCTCATTTAAGTTTTAAAGCAGGTCTTTTGAGACGTTTAAAGTACGTGAGGATACAAGAAAACTAAGTTAGTGGAACTACTGCTTTTGCACTAACGCTGAGTTAAGCTACCTTCCCATACAAGTGACGTATAGTTTCGTAAAAGCTAAACTTTGTTAGAATAGAAGCTCCCTCCCTCCAGAAGTTTTCGTAATACATTACGTGTGATCCCAACTTAATGCGTTGCGCGGGTCGACCGTGTAATGAACATATAAAATAAAACGCTTACAGCGCCGCAATAATTAGGGATGTTGACACCAAATACGAAAATCGATAAATCCAAATTAAAAAAGTAACTTAAAAGAACAAATAATTACATAATTATAAGTCTTCAAGTTTAAAGAGGGGGAATTTTCTGTCCCTTTTCCGCAAAACGCACCTTTGTATTGAACGAGCCTCATTTAGTATGGCGCTCTAGGTCAGTGACGTCACTGATCTGTAGCGCTTTCTCTCTCTAACTAAAAACATTCTAATTAACCAATTCATAAGTCCGCACGTAATTGTACAAGTACCAAATTCATATCCAGCTTTGGTTGTAGCACCTTTTAGATATTTGAATAGGATTTCCACCATTTGGCATAGTTATATGTCTTCATTCTTTTGGAATAATAATGCATTTTGAGTCCCTATTAGTACTAGTACACTTACCCGCGCATATACGTAACGTCTTCAGGCAGCATGTGAAACACGTTGTGCGGGAGACACGTCCGACAGAAGTCGTACACCAGCATCAGGTTGTGGAGGCAGTCTTGTATGGAGGCCATGCGGCCCACGCGCACCGCCGCGCGGGGCAGCGCGTCGGGGCAGTAGAAGGAGATCAGAGCCGCCAGCGCCGTGCCGTCGCATAGCTCTTGCAGGTTCTTCACCATTGGGACTTGTGATGACGGGTCTTCCTGTAAGGCAGGATAAATATTCATTAAGACAGATCCGCAGAATGTTCGCATTGAGTTGACCCTAGGTGAAAGTAAATTCAATATCAGTTTCGGCAGGTCTCCAATGAGGCGAATAGGGAATAAAGGCCGCATTGAACTGCCACCCCCGCGCGACGCGCGACAGCGCCCGGCGTAGCGAAAACAATTTCAATATGAGTTACGGCAGATCTTCGCTGGACACAGACACAAATCAAACAGCCGAAATGACAGCGCTGTGTGCCCTACAAGGCCCCACCCCGGCTAGGGGCCCGCTAGCCCAGTCAGCTCTAAGTCTTTAAAAATGCAATGGTTTCATGAGGGGGACCTCAATGGTTCTGAGTTTGCATAGGAAGTGCGCATAGAACTGCCCCATGCACGAAAGCGTCTACACGCGTGTAGGCGTGAGAGCAATGGTTCCGGATGAAAAAGCAGGACTTGACGGTTACAAACTGACAATAGTTGACATCTCTGGCGATGGTGCTATACAAACCATTAAGGCTTTATACTTAATACAACTTAAGGGTTCTCATAACTATGCAAATTTTATCTTTAACGGAGAAGTTAGTTTTCTATTTTTGTTATTCAAATTAACTTTCTTGAAAGTTTGCAGGGCCGAGCGTAAGTCAGGTTCGGTGAACTCTATCACAAGTCAAAATTACAACCCGTGCATTTTAACTTTAAAAACAATTTGAGACATTCCACCAGAACGAGGCCGCTCAAATATTGATGAGTAAGCGTTCTCGACGCAGAAACAAGATCGAGTTACCGCAGTAAAAAAGTTATCAGATTTCTGTGCCGGTATTTGTTTAACGAAGTAAATCCTCAATCCGATTGAAATCTAAATAACCACGATAACAAAGCACAACTTCGCACGTGACGGCAATTATAATTTCTCCACCGCTCTTGCTCGACTCGATGTATTAGCCTTGTATTACAAAACAAATTTACTGAATAACTGTGTAATTGACCGAGGCGACTCTGATTCCGGTATTAATAGGGACTTATTATATAGTACAATATATTACCTCATTCAAATTCTATTATTTATTATGCATAATTAATATAGAACGTTTTTAAGTTAACGCTAATGCTTTCAGGAAAAGGTTATTAATGTTATTACACTCGTAGACACCTGATAGACGTTCGCTTAAAAGGCGTCTTGTTTAGTCTCTCGGAAAAATTTTTAGAGAAAAAGGAGAGGTTTTTTGTTGTAACTAAGCTTTCAAGCTTGTAGGTAGTGGATCTTTTTGAATAGGTGAATTCATACCTAATCTTAATAAAATACCTATTTCCGTAACTCCTCAAGGAGTTACTCAAAACCTCAGATCTCACGGTCTCTGCTTATACTCGTATGGTACAGTCGAGGGCTTAAATATGTATATATGGACCTTATTTCAATGGAACAAGGTGATAAAGTGTATACATATTGGTGCCTTTGACTGTACACATCACAATACATGCTCAGATACCCAGGCCGAGGCCCAGGATTTGGTTCAAGATGCGGCACTATCAGGCCCTGTCTGGGGCCCAGATTGCATCTCATTCTTTTTTTAACGTTGAGGAAATGCGTCTTACCCTCCTGTCTGGTTAGGCGGACGAGGGAAACTTTGACGACTACGGCAAACGCCTAGACTACCGTAAAAAAACCCAAGGAGTGCCGACTCCACCTTGTAGAGTGGGACACCGCGGTATCGCTATCAGCATTGAACAGCGTGCCTTTCGCCAAAGATTGCACCTCATCCAGGTTATACTACGCCGGACAAAACTCTGACATACCTCTGCTTTATTGAGCGCCGCGCACGCCGCGTTGATCCAGCATAGGAGCCCGTCTTCGTGCGGAATGTTTGACCCGGCGAGCGGCTGACTCGTCCCGAACCGCTGCGCCGCCGCCGACACCCGGTCCAGCGTCACCACTTCACGAGCGTACAACACCATTAAAGCTTCTATCACCGACATGTGTGCAGTCTGGAAATAAGGGTAACAACAGTGAGATGGTCGCTTGATCGGCTTTGCTAATTTCGCAGTATTCTCGTTAAGTCAATTCTACACTAGAGAGCATGACCGGCATGACCCCTCAATTAGATAACTGGATAAAACTAAGTAACAACCTAACAACAAAGTACAGTCGGTCTCATAAGTATATAGCCGGACACTTTGGGACTATCGCTTTTATCCGTTGGAAATTTAGAAATGACAGTTTAAACACGGTACAAAGGTCTTAAGCCCCTTGTGAGATCGACCGTAAATACCTAACTACCCTATGTTGTTATTCTAGTAATTGCTTTCGTACATGTTCCATATTTATAGGGTTATTTCATAACATAATAACTAATCAGTGTATAACCTTTTTAATACAAACTTATTACTATACGAGTACTATACTTTCCTAGTTCCTATAACCCATTGACCCAGTCCACATATTTCATAAATGTTAGTTTGATAACATTTATCACGAACAAAAACTTGTAATGTTTTCGGGTATAGGATCGCTATGAATTATTTATTAGAAAGAGTCGCTTTATTCAGCGAGCCATTCTTCATAGTTGATACAGTGCGGCTAAGCTGGCGACATGATGGAAAGGGCAAATGTACCTACATTATCATAGTATAAGATCTCCAACCACTGCCGACCTGCCGTGTAGCGCTAATCGAACTGTCATCATTTCAAATATGCTAAATAATGCATTGTATAAACCACAATGCAACGGGCAAAGGATGAAACTAAAGATATGTATCGCTGAGAACCGTTCCTTGTTTCATAAGCATTTAGTAGGGTCGGGTGGTATTGGGTAATATGCCAACCAATTAAGAGGAATGCCTAGCTGACCAACTTTTCAAATCTTGAATTTTTGACATAATGTTTCTGTCGCGCTGCTGGGAGCGGGAGCGGGCGCTGTCTATGTGTGAGCGCACGCACACAGGCGCGAGACGCGAGCCCGCGAATTTACTTACTGACCCAGCATACGATAAATTAGGCTGTAGGTACAGATCGCACCATAGAAAAAGTCCCCCCTTGAGCACTTTATGATAACTGTACAATAATTTCGTCAACTGAAATCAATCTACTTTAGCTCAGACGTTAACATGGTTGACACGCACACCGAACCCTTCGTGCGCAAGTCCGACTCGCACTTGGCCGGTTTTTATTTCATTGTATGGAATCCAAGAGTGCACCATCTAAGTATAATCATCTTTCACCGGTCTCCCACATTGAAGTCAGTTTTTTTTAATTATATAATTTGTAGATCTATAAAAAAAATTAGGTTTATTTCTATTACATGACATTTTTCTTACTCTTAATCGCCACGAGTTCTACGCGGACGAAGTCGCGGGCAAAAGCTAGTGGGTTATAAAAACCTATAATTCGTTAGTAACTTTACCACTAACTAAGTAGCATTTATTCCTATATCAAAGACAAGGGTTCCCAGGTCACCTTTCTATTCAATATTCTTCCATTGTGACTCAGGGTTTTTCTTGTGATTAATAACTTTTCTGGTAATAATGATTTATCGATAATTCTTCACCACTAGCGTATCGACAATATATGTCAACGACTGTTGCCCATCCCTATTCCTTCTGTGTACGTATATTTAGAAACTGACTCCGCCACGAATTCGTGCGATAAGGACAACTGCAGCTCGGACTAAAATTCCCTTGCAAAAAACTGAAAAATCGAGGTTTCGTTCTCGACTGTTTCCTCGTCCAAAACGCAACCAATCATTATAAAATTTTGGAAACTGCAAGAGCAAGAACTAATCTATGCCGATGCCGCTACGTTTTGATTTTTTGGATATTTGTTGTCATATTTGTATACTGCGCCTTTTTATGGAGCCAATTCACCTAAGCCGTTTTTGCGATTTTTGGAGGGCTGTAACTTTCTTTAAAATAAAAATATCCAAAAAAACAAAACGTAGCGGCATCGGCATAGATATTGATGATATTGATCTTATTTGAAAAAATCATTGCTCTAGGTTCAAAAACCAGGGAGGAAACAGTCGAGAACGTTTGTATGGGAAAATCGCTGCTAGGCATTCCTCTTAAGGAGAACGGCCAGATGCCAGTTATTTTATTTATAAGTATATTCCAATCATTCCTTATGTAGCTAGTTCTGTAATTAATTCAGTAATTAAGGTCTAGTACAGCTTTAGTCTATGTGTAACTTAAACTCTAACAATAGGGAAGATGCAATTATAATATTTACCATTGTTTTGTGACCAAAATGGTGAAAAAACATAAAATAATAGCTACTGAAACGTTTTTACTTTATTATATACTAATTTCAAACAATAATTTCGATTTGAATTAATGTGAAACGGAACGTGTTTTAAAACGGCAACCTGCGCCTGGTGACGTCACTCCTGTTATGACATTGACAACCAAAGAGAATATATGTAACCTGTATGGCTAGCACATGATGGCATCAACGTCAGTTTGTCGGCTTATCTCGATCTATCCGTCACTTTCTAACAGCACCTATCAAAAACAGACGGATAGGCCGACAAACTCACGTTGCCATCATGTGCTAGCCATACAGATTATATATATTCTCTTTGGTTGTCAATGTCATAACACGAGTGACGTCACAGGAACTGTAGATCCGTTTAGGCGCGAAAGTTTAAATTTTCAGTTGGTAACAGCAATTTAAGACTATAAATCATAGTATTTTAATTTTTTAATACACTCGTGGTCTATTCTACATGCAATTCTTTCAAATGAAAGCAATAATGAAAATATTGCATCTTGTCTATTGTCCACATCCAAAGCGTCATATAACCATCTTCAGGTTGATACCTACTTTCAGTGCGCAGCACTCTTTACTTTCTAAGCCTCACCATGAGAACAATCGTCTGGGACGTGAAAATCCTCGCAGATAATTGCAGTGGTTCAGCGGTAGATGGAGCTCTTAGCGTCCAGTACCAGTATAATGTATTACAGGAGCAATAATGACCAATATAATCTACAGTGGCGGCCTTGGGAGGTGGCAAAGAAGGTAACCGTCCGAGGCCTTCGCAACTAATCGCAGTGCGTTGCGCGTCGCGACCGCGCAGATAGAACAGATAAAACGCTTGCCGCGCCGCAATTCACGCAAACCCGTGGCCCGGCCATAAGGCCTCCAAATGTAACCAGAGGCTGACCATTTTGAGCAGATTGTTCTGAAGGAGCACGGTCTCTGTCCCAGTGGTTCAGAGGTAGTTTGAGCTCCCAGCGTCAAGTATAATGTATTACAGAAGCAAGAATGACCAGAGTAATCAAAGCCTCACCATTTTGAGCGGATTGTTCTGAAGTAGCACGGTCTCGGTGAGCGCGCAGTCGGGCGGGTCCGGCACGTGGACGCCCTTCCGCGCGAGTGTCTGTAGGATGTTCCAATGGTTGAGGCTGTGGTAGTTGGGGTCCGAGTACATGTTCGCCAACGCCAAGCAGTAGATCTCTGCGTTGGCGAGACCCCCGACTATAGGTGGCTTGAGGTGCTCTTGGTCCTGGAACAGAAAAAACGATTATCAATTTAGTAGGAAATCACTGAAATTTCATGAATCTACACTGACTTTAGTCACGGAGCTTAATTATCGATAAAAGTGTCAATAACACTACAACAAAACAAATATCAACAAAATACCGACAGTGTAATAATATGATTAGTGGCGCTATGTTGCGCCTGTCTCAAGAAATATTTCTGAAATATTGTATTGTAAAACGTATGTTTTATTGTTAGTTATTTTTTCATTGTAATTGAGCCAATTTGTAATTATTCCACTTTTATGCAAGGCTAAGAACACCTACTTTTTTCCTTCTCAGGAAATCGTCGGACTCTTAACATTTCGGTGGCTACCATAAAGAACGGGCTAGTATTCGCAACACATTCTGACAAGTCTCCTTAAGCGAACTGGCGTAAGTCTGACCTCCAACTACACATAACCTCCGATTAAGCATACTCGTACAGTTACGAAGCTAAGGGTCATCTTATACTAGGCACGGGTGTTGCAAAGAGCTGCGTCAGGTTGTGAATCGCATAGCTTGAAAAGGGACGTCGCATCGAGGTCAATCGCAGATCAGCCGATACCCACTCAACTTTACGCTCCTTAGCCGAGAAGATTCAATTTCCAAGTTCTCCATGCAGAAAAGCACAGATGGGATATTGGTCTACGAAGATATTTACTAAATTTGATACGTGTACGAAACCGTTATTGCTGGAACTGAAACTAATCAAATTAATTCCAAAAGAGCATATAAGAATAGTGTCTTTAAAACGGGTATGCCATTTAGTCGGCGTTACAGGCATTAAGGAGACTGAAGATAAAAAGTAGATCAATGTTCGGTCACGTTCCGGTTTTCAACCGGGGACAGCTCACTAAGCGGTACATATTTCAGACATTCTTTACCTTTATCTGATTTATTTATTAGTTTCTATCTAATGAAAGAAACAACTTCGAAGGGACTAAAGGCAGTTAGTTTGTGAGTGAAGTTGGTTCTTTTGGGTCCTAACGATTACCCTTGCTTGAATAACTAGCTTCGAAGAGAGGCATTAGAGTATGATTCCGTTGCCGACTGCATACAGCAACAGCACGTTCCGCCGCACTCCAAATTAAACCGTAATGGTATGCGTAAAAAGCTCAATTTGAAATGAGCGGAGAAGTGTCGGAACAGCACACGCCGCTCACTCTAAATTGGGACTTTTAGTCTTATGATTACGGTTCAATTTGGAGTGCAGCGGAACGTGCTGTTGCTATATCGTCCTACAAACTTTGAAGGATGAAGGTGCCTTCAACATATTAGCTCTTGGGCTGTCTGTACGAAAGTATTAATAATAAAGCCAGTAGTGTGTACTTAAGGGGTGTGTAATCCCTGGAGTTAAAGATAAGAATCACCTTGTCCTTATAATTCTAATTTCGCGTGACTCATTTGCAACAGTTAAACTCGTTTACCTTTACAAGCCTAATCCTCAAACATTTGCCATATTGGCTTGAATAACAGAAGATTTCGTTATGCAAGATTTAAGGGTGGAGTATGACGTTATCAATGCGGGGTGACAACATAACCTTGTTCGACCGGGCGCGGTCGGCTAGACGCTATTATGACGTCACACTTGCAAGCTTTATTTTAATGGGTAGGTAAATAATGTAGGCTAAATAAGGCGAGTTTTCAACGAAAAGGTCATCTTTCCCCTAATCGAAATGTATGAAGAAGCTTATTTCTTTTCCCCGGACGAAATTGGTCCCATAGTCAGGAGAATTGATAGATTCATATTTTCATATTTCTCTTCACGATTTATTATTCATTCTGTATAGATAAATTAGTAGAAAAGATACTAGAGGTCGTTTCACACATCAAATGAACTTTATTCTGAGAGTATGCCGCGATGGCACTTTTACAAGTCAAAATCGAGAAGAAACGCCGAAACAAACTCAACAGTCAGATTTTTTTCATATTTTTTTTATGGTGGTGAATCCTTATTTATATAATTTCATTACATTTGATTAACCGATTTCAACAGTTTAGCAATTTTGTCATGTTTAGTCCATTGAGTACTTATTGGTAATTTCTAAAGATAAGGAAATAATTTTTTACTTTATCTGGGAGGAATGGCAGATCGAAACAGATATAGATATCAATTATGACAATTAATTTAACATGCGGTGATTTTCATTTATTACTTATTTAGAGCCTAATGTGTCCCACTGCTGGGCAAAGGCCTCCCCCCTCTTTTTCCATGTATCACAGTTTTTGGCTTCTTCTGGCCAGTCCTTTAAAGAGGTGTCCAGTTTATCCCGCCAACGCCGATAGGGTCTGCCACGTCTCCTCGAGTTCCGAGGCTTCCACTCCGTAGTGGTCTTTGCCCATAACTCAATTTTATTTATTAAGAAAACAATTATTAAACGTCACTATCACTATGTTCTACCGCGCCGATAAATTGAGTATAAATTTTTAATCAAAGTGAAAATTGAAAAATTCAACACCACAGGTGGGATGTGTGTGGTGTTGAATTTTTCAATTTTCACTTTGATTAAAAATTGAGATTTTCGCTAGCGGACGCATCCGCTTAACAAACATATTAAATTGAGTATATTCGTAACATTTCAAACGCATATGGACGTATAAATGTGTCATTTACGGCTGTTATATCCAATAGAGAGGATTAAAACGACATTACGCAAGACATAATTGCGTGTCGCACGATCTTGGCTCCGTTTTTGCACATTAACCCGAATGCCGCCGGTGCTGCGAATGTTGTGCGATAGGATTTCCCTCCCACGGAACTGACAGCTCAATCAATCATTCAAACTGACAATGCAGCTATCGGCAATAATAATAGTTTGACTTTTATTAACACACTCACTGCCAGCACAAAGTAAATAGCGGCGGCGCGCGCCGGAGCAGAGTCCGCTCAGTACAAAGTGCCATTTTCGCCGCACGCACACAGACGTAACATTTACAGGCATTGTCGGTTGATTTCGGACGAGCTTAGTCGCGACTGTCACTGTCGCGTCGCGAGTGCTAGTTGTGTGCGCGTTGATCACTTGACGTCCCCGCCGCTACGTAGGTACTTTGTGTCACGTACGTCAAAATGAATAACCGATATTATTACAGTTGAAATATATTTTATTGTTTAAATACAACAAAAAACTGTGCCTACACTTTCTTCAAATTTTCAAACGATATTGAAAGGTAAATAAAACGGTTTTCTCATTTTGGTAGTTACAATACCTAGGTACTAGGTAGGTAGGTAATTTTTTGAAACTAGCCGCTTTGATAACGACGATCAACCATTACACATTCATCTTATCGTTCGCTGGTAAAACGCCAGTATTTAAGTACTATGGGATTAGTTAAGTAGGTACCTAATTAATTAGGTACTTATATTCTTTGTTGGCGCTCTCGACCGACGCCGGTCACAAGTCACAACTCGCAGCGGGTCACGCATCAATTTATTAGGGTTCCGTACCCGAAGGGTCAAAACGGAACCCTATTGGTGTCGCCCAGACGTCCGTCTGTCCGTCCGTCGTCTGTCACAAAATTTGTTCCGAAGAATTTTTAGACTTCTCATTGACCTATGAACTTGAAATTTGGTGACAATGTTCAATATTACATATATTTTAACAACAAATACTTAATATATTGATAAATCATATTTTTGAGGTTGGTTCGGAACCCGAAATGTGCGAAGTCCGACTCCCACTTGGCCGGTTTTTTACCAAGATACGCTGGTTCATATTTAAATGTCATGTTGAAGAATTTTTATTATAACTACTCCTTTTTAAAATTCAGAATCAATACAGAAGCAACCCTGTGAGTCGGGCAAGTTTAGGTATGTATTTTCAAGAACGGCGGGAACGGACCTTCTGTATATTTTTTATTTTGTGCTGCCAGCAACAATCAGAACTGCCTAGCGGGTGCTTTGCTCGTATACCGTTTTTTAAGCTTAAAATTTTAACGGTCATTTTCACATACAATTCTTCGTTTCCCTAAAGATAATATTGTACTAATTTGAGTTATTTCAGTAGCTTATCACGTCTCAATAGAGCACGACGCATTTTTTCCTGTTTCAAGATTGTTTTCCCTGAAATCGCATGACAACAATCGCACGTTTTTTCTAATCTGAAGAAATTGCAAGAAAAAAACGGAGTATAGACGCGTCTAGACGATTCCATGCGTTTCCCCGAATTTACCTAGACGAAATTACCTAGCGCTACGAAAGACTTGGCCGCAAAAGTGTGTAAGAGCGAGTAAAGGTGACTGAAATCGCTCGTAGACAAATAAAAGACACACACACATCGAATTTAAACTTATACATTCTGTATTATCTGTATTTTATATCTTTATAATATCGTCTGTCTACAATACACAGAAACACATCCAGAAAAGTTTCCAAATATTCCTACTCAAAAGACAAATAATTTAAGAATAGTTAACCACTCACTATCAACTAGCACTTTAAACACATTACCTACGCAGGATGGACCTTGAAAATGGATCAACCCGCAGACACGCAATAATACTTTTTTTTTTTTTTTTTACTAAGGTGTAGTTTTCTTCGAAATATTCCAAATCCAAAATGAGGGACTTAATCCTCGAAAGGGGTTAGAACTCATTTGAAAGGCAACCTCAGACTAATTAAGCATTTACAATATTTTTTTTAAAGTCCACCTTTCGACTTGATAAGCATTATGATGTTTAAAAAAGCATTTTATTTTTATTTTTTTCATGATGAAAAATTACATTATAAAAAAATGCATTATTAAATTACATTTTAAGTTGTTATGGAATATGTTTTGGAAAAAGACGTAACATTTATTTACTTTAAGAAACGTGTTAAGTGCAAATCAAAACATAATGATGTAACCAATGACAACCTTCCGTAAATGGAGACGTAATGTTTAATATGTACAAAATGATTCAGTGGGCAGCGTCAACATAGCCCCGTTTTAAATTTAGACTTAAGTCACATTGCGTCACTATATTGAGATATATGTGCACAGAAAACTTAATATCACAGAAGTTTGACAACTGGGCACTGGGACTGACAACAATATATCAAATTCCAAACTGAGTAGCACATCTCAGTTTGGAATTTGATATATTTGAATGTCAAAAAATTCACAATTCAGGCTTAAGTAAAGTGAGCACTCAATACTTCTTATCACTGCAGTTCAACGTCATAAAAACATTGGTTGTTCTACATATTCATTTAATTTGTATAATTAGTATTATACCTTTCCTGGGTTATTACCCAGGTATTAAGCACTTTTGGTTAGCCTAAAAGTCCACTCAGCCTAGTTAAAAGACCCTTAAAAAAATTCCCCTGTCTTCGTTTAAATACTTATTAATAGTTTATTTTATATTCAAATTGAGGATGTCATATGTGCACTGGTCATTTCATTCAAGTAAGCAAGCAAATCGTTTTCTTATACATTTCTTTTATATCTATTCGTAACTTGCACTAGTCGTATTTATAAGTAATCTTATGCTCAAAATTGGACGTGCAATTTGTTGATATACCAACTGCTGCACACGATTTTCTCACTCGTTATCAATCAACTGGTCATCTCTCGTTTATTATTTTCTGTGTCGCAACTTGCGACTATTATGAATTTAAGTATGACAGATCATTCAGGCCGCTCCTTCGTCGGCCGCAGAGTAAATAATAAACCGGTTGGTATACCGATTACGGACATAATTATTTATATTTAACGTGTTATTAGAACCGTGAGCTAAACCAAATGTGTGAAATTAATTATGGACTTACGAAAGATAGAGCATACTTTTCGATAAGTACTATACCCTATACATACACACTGATTGGAGATTTCAAATCAGCAGATCCACACGTTGAGCCCTAAACTTCGATACATTTTCTTCTAGGTTTAGTTTAGTTTAAGTTGGTTAGGTTGGTTTTTTTTTAGGTTGATTTGTGTAAGATTGTCCACAAATATTTTTTATTTTTATATATTTTTTTCTTCATTTAAGTAACGTATGCGTAGTTTAGTTAGTCGAATATCATGAGTAGGCGCGATTATACGAATTGCCCGATTCACGCAGAAACACGAATCTCTCATGGTCAAGTTGAGCTCCTTACGCTTTTTGTACATATGTACCAATCCTACTGAATACATCTGTCAATGTCTAAAGGGATTATACCAAGATTACATATAAGATTATATCATAATACTATTTACCATTCACTAGAATAACACGATGATTTCATAGATGTGAGAACTCCATTTTGTTTAAATATTTTATTACAAAACATGAGTGGTGCAACCCGGGTAGAAAGTTCGGTAAAAAAAGTAGATACATAAATATCGCGTTTAAACAAATCTTTTAAGTACATTTTATTACAGTTTACATTTCGCAATCGATAGTATAAAGACTATAAAGCAACAGGCTGTAAAAGACCATGTTTATTCAATCAGATCGACCCGTATGCTGAATAGAAAGAGGCAGTCCACGTCATAGCGACCTGACCTTGGCCTCATCGCAATCGTCCGTAGAATACGTCTTATAGGTCTGGATCAGAGATTCGGGAGATATCATGTTACCAAAAATAAGCGTCAATACATCTATATGTCGCCAAGGACATCACATTTATAAAAATCCATTTAATATTATAAATGCGAAAGTAACTCTTTCTGTTTTTTCTTCACGCTTAAACCGCTGAACGGATTTAGGTGAAATTTGGCATGACGATAGTTTGAGACCCCGAGAAGGACTTAGGATAGTTTTTATCCCAGAAATCATATGAACCTAATAAGATAAATGGGGCCACAGATGTGTATGGAGTACGATATAAACGATTGCGCGCCGTCGAAGTCGCGGGCAATAGCTAAAACTACGACGTTGTTTTTTTTTAAATCCCGTGAACTTTAACTGGCTCTAGTATCCATCAATATGAACAACTGTTAGTACCTATGGGGACATATTACGAAAACGAAAAAATAGAGTAGTTCAGTACCCGCAGTATGTATCGGCAGATTTTTTCTGTTTCGTTTTCAAAATGTGTAGCCGTAAAAGTTGTTCGTATTGACGGATACTATGACCGGTTAAGGTTTACGAAAAAAACACGATATATATTATGTAAAATAAATACACTGTCTCATTCAACTGCCTTTAAGTTTATACAGTAACATGATACAACTTAAAGGCATCTGTATCATTATGCTAATGTCATGTTGAAAGCGTCACAATTGGTCCGGACACAATTATTTGGGGATAGAGGAGAACCCTAAAATTATTAGTAAATGTAGACAACTTGACATAGAGCCAGACCTCTAGTTTTAAGCGCCTTGACCTCATAAAAGAGGTGTCACGGATTTCAGCCACAAAGAACCGAAACTAGCACATTGTTAAAGAAGTTAAATAGCCGTAAATTACGTGTTACAATGATTTTAAATTTAGGAGGAACACTAACGGAAGGCTAATCATAATCATAATAAGGTAGTCATTACAACACACGGTTATTTTAGAGACTGATGGCGCAAACGCGTTGTGGATGGTGGATGGCAGAATGTGTGATGAAGCCTGGTTTGACGAATTAGCAAACAAAAGGTTGCGCATTGCGCAAACATCAAATCGGAACCAGAGCTTCTGAAGTCAACCTTTACTGCAATGCATGTGGAAGATCGTACCGTTCCCGCATAGGTCTATATACTCTCACCAAAAACGGCGGACCTAACACAAACTGCACAGCAATGCTTAAATCGTCTGTAATAGATGTAAAGGCCTATGATGATGATGATGATGGCTATTTTACTAACATTGTTGTGCTCACATTGACGTTATACATCAAACTATGGAAACGGAACAGTATATAGAATCAAAACAATATAAAACTCTGCAGGGAATTCATAACAAGGCATAATAAGCGCTGAAGGGCAGAAAGGGTTACCACAACAAAGTTTTAATCCATCTGAAAGCTACTCAGCTCGCAGTATGCGACACGTTTGTTTTAACCAGGGAAATGAGAACAGAAATGTAGACATATTTTATTTTAAAAGGGGAACCAATTTGAAACAGATGCAATAGTGGTAACTAATTAAACCGAACGTTGAGAAAGTTTATCGTTATTAAGACATACGCGCCAGTGAAAGCAGCACGATGTGTCTGCAGTGATTTACGCTTCCTATCTCAATTGGGACCCAATTTATTCGAGATGCATCTCTAACATGAAAGGCAACTATTGACCGCAATAGATAACTTACCGTGCGACTAAATCTTATATATCTTATATCTTTAAACGAGCAATTCTTGTATATTTATTTATTTATTTCGGGGATCTCGGAAACGGCTCTAACGATTTTGATGAAATTTGGTATGTGGGGGTTTTCGGGGACGAGCAATCGATCTAGCTAGGTCTCATGAGAGGGAAAACGCCGAGCAAAGCTCCGTCGCCCAGATATTCTTATATCTTTAAACGAGCAATTCTTGTATATATATGTATATTTATATTTATTTATTTCGGGGATCTGGGAAACGGCTCTAACGATTTTGATGAAATTTGGTATGTGGGGGTTTTCGGGGACGAGCATCGATCTAGCTAGGTCTCATGAGAGGGAAAACGCCGAGCAAAGCTCGGTCGCCCAGATATTTATAATTTATATGACGTGAAAAAACTTACTGAGGCAGGGAGTTTTCTTATTGTAATTTTGCAGGGGCTAATCAAATATCGTGTTAAGGGGCGCTTTCCGCAATACAAAAGACAGGGAGAAATTAATAATCACTGTTAAAGAAAATAGATCAGATGAAAACAGTGTCACTACGGAATCTCGAACAGACAGAGAGCGAGAATCTAGTACCTCTATACCAGTGGCGGAGCGTCCATACAACTCGATTCCCACCGGCTTGCCTAATTTCCAGCCAGTCCGGTTCTTTTACTACGGCTCATGAAGAATAGGAAAAGCCAAGTATTTCCGGCTTCCCTAAGAATATTTTTGACGCGCCGCCAATGCTCTATTCCCAGTGGTACCTGCAAGAAACATCCGACTACTACCGGTTTGTCGATATATACACATTGCCCGCGCGACCTTCAGGGTAACGGTGCGGTCTCAAAACGAGATCGAGACGAAAGCACTCGCGTGTTTCCGCCGATTACGAGCCCCTTAGATGCGCCGTCACGATTTTGATCGTGCAACCTGTAACAGTATCGTACCTACTTATTGAGAACATTGTAAACATAATATATGTACTTGGACTTTTAGCTCTTGTTAGCTGTTGCTAATCACTTTCTAAATTGTCTTTGTAATAAGCCATGCAGCATGCAGGGCAGTACCGATCACAAGAAAAAAAAAGACAATTTGCAATAGAAATGTTGAAATTTGATAAAACAACTGTTCGTAATTGTGAAAAAGATTTATAGGTACAAGTTTGCCTGTAATCAAGTAGCAAATAATTGGTAATTGTTGAGAACACACTGAGCGAAAAAAAATACTAATTATTAGTAAGTTTTAGTAAATCCCAGGACAAGGAGATTATATACTAACGGTTACAAACCAGTTTTTGATAATAGTAGTTATTAACTAACCAAAAAAATTTACCTTGTATCAACTAAACTGTTTTGTAACCGTTAGTCTCCTTGTCTTGGGATTCACTAAAACTTACTAATAATTAGTATTTTTTTCGCTCAGTGCAGCCGATTTGATTAATATTAGCTCTATATCTACTATGTATTATACAAATTTTTGTGCGCCCTTAAAACAACGAGTACTTAATACTAGTTCTTTAGAATACATTTTAGACCTGTACATAACGCTATGCGCATCTTTAACATGTGTACTGTCAATATGTCGCCGATCACTTGCGATTGTCTACGCATTTCTCAAATGCTTGGTCTCTAACATACAATTACAGCCAAGACAATTTACTTTTACTTATAGTTTCATTAGATTGGAAGACCACAACAGAACCAATTGACTGCTTCGTTACATTGGCATTAATATCTATTTTGCTGTTTGACCAACTCATTATTATGACATTTAGGTATGACAAAGTTCTTGTGACCTAATTCATATTGGACAACAGCACTGTAGGCAACACAAAACATTTCAGCGCGAGCGACAAAACGAGCCAACAAAAACTAGTTTGGCACATCTGTTAACCGTCTAGATACAACTACAAACTGTACCTTTAGTGCAAAGCGAAAGGGTTCTAACAAAAGTTCCCAGGGTACGTATGAAAGCGGTGTGTAAACACCATAAAACTTGCGGTTTCACGTGTATATTCGTTATTGGTTTTATGAACGCACAGGCAATATCGTCAATAGTGCTTATACGGCCATGCTGCATATTGCTTATTGGATAGCGCCCGGTACAGCATTTGATTTGCGTTATTAAAAACGGAGATTGCAGCCTTCTTACAGTTTTAAAATAGAAATCTAAACAGGATTGAGATCATTAAACGGATACTCAACTTAAAAGCAGTCATACATTTCAACTAATTGTACAATCATGTCAATCATAAAGATGCATTTAGATAAGCTCAGAGTTCAGTTAGAAAATATTTTAGGTCAATCACAATTCAATACTGTCTTAAAGATATTATTTTTTCTTAACGGAGCTTTGTAAGATGGCGAAATAAGTATAAAAGTAAGTGAGATGAATCATTAAGGCCGGAACAAAACCGAACAAATTTAATCGATGCAAAAGTTGAGTCATTGTAAGTTGTGATGGAACAAGTACACTTTGTGACTTGACTCACAAAGTGATACTGCATATTTGTACAGTCAGCGTAATATAGTATGTAGAAGTCAAAGTGGCCAAATAGTTCGGCACACCATACAAAGTATATGGCGTACCGAACTATTTGGCCACTTTGGCTGTTACATACTATACGACGCTGACTGTACATTAACTGCCAGGTAAGACGATTTTATTGTTCTTTTCAAACTGAGAAAAAATTCAACTAAAAATAATCGAGGAAACGTATTTTTGTATGCGACAAAGCCAGCTGAGTCACCGGTCAACGGTGAAAAGAACAAAAGATCACCAGTTTCCCGATGGCGGAAATGGCGCTGACTATTTTTACGGAACACGGATAGAACTGCTGTCGAAGCCAACGAGATTATTACAAAACCACCCTTGTGACTATAAAGATAAGGATCCAATTTTCTAAAACGTTAAGTTAAGAAGCAAAGTAAAATTGGTGTGACAAACTTGCATTCATTAGAGGTTATTTCGATCGTGAAAAACGGTTCGGGACGTTGTCGTTAAAGCAGAACTGCAGGTTAGAATTTCAAAGGGACACATTCATATTTATATTTCGGGAAATATGAATGTCTACACCCCAAGGGACATACACAATATAAGTGTGGGGTGGGTGGTATCATTGGTATGTAATTTCATGTTCGAATACTCGTGTCGTTGACTGTCGGACAGTAGGACTTATAATAAGGCATTGATTAGCAGTATAACTTGAGGTTATTCGTTGGAAGTAAATCCTTAAAGGATTAACAATATTTCTTTTATAGTGTTTAGCAATAACTACACCATTCTTACAGTTTGTTAACCCCGCTGAGACGCAGTAGGTACATGGTATAGTTCGTACAAAACTGTAAGGCCAAGTGCTGTCAAATTAACCCAAGCAAAAATATAACCTTACAGTCAGAGCTCTAAGTCTAGTTTTGCTTGCGTTCGTTTGACAGAATTTAGCCTTAGAGTTGTGTCCGAACTCTACGATCACGACCTTTGCTAGAGTTCAAGTTTCATGCGCAGAATCACCTAGAAAAATCCGATAAATGTTAATGTCGCGACTCGCGAGTACCTACATACATAATTGCGATCTACATTTTACAAAGTTTTTCATGCTTGAACTTCAGCTGTCCGGACGAGCCTCGAAATCGCATTAGGGTAGATAAGATCTTCCAAAACGTACGCCGCATTAGGTATTTTGTCAATGTATTAAAGCTTCATGGAATCGAATATTGTTACGCCTGCAAACGGAATTCCGAAATAAAGTGTCTGGAAATGATGTTACTTTAAACATTAGCGTCTGTTACACTGAATGGCCTGTCTGAGAATTAGCGCTCTTCCAGGGAATTCTCAATTCACACCCCCGCTGGCAGATATTTCTGAACCGCTGGCCCTTGAACTTTTGTAACAACAATTGTTAATGGACATCCGTTGAGAGAAGATAATGCAGCTTCTTGGTATTCTATCTACATCCTAAACCGCAAATCCAACACGGACGGAAAAGTTTGTCGTCTTAGTTTCGGAGAGATAACAGTTTCAGACGTTTCTAAGCTTACTAACTTATTTATTAACTTTCGATTTAGTTACAGGGCAATGCAGACAAGTTAATTGAATCCAAAAGCGAACACACCATAAAGATAATTCGAAAGCTCTCACGTCACATATAATTAAGTTAACACAGACGGCCACTAATCACTGGAATGGCCCATTTAGGCACTCCCAGCCAGCGAGCATGCACCACCATACTGAGCAAGGGTTGCGTGCCGCTCGCAACTCCATGTTACTGATGCTACGATCAATATCATGCTTACCAGTTTCTTGGCAAAAATAGACATTCTCAAGGACAGTATTTGTAACCATATTTATTGCCCAAGTAAGCTGAACTGTAGATAACTATATAGTTGTGACCAAGACTGCCCTATGTTGAGAAGACCCTTTTCCTGTCTGACAAGGTCACCTTTTGTATGTCAATCCCATCACCTGTCTGTCGCGTCTTATATGTGGACGGTAAATAATAACTGGTCCTGTAATGGACGGTTTAATAGTGAATTAAAAAATATATATTATTTGTGGGCTATCTTACACAAAACGACCTAGTCCCAAACTAAGCAAAGCTTGTACTATGGGTACTAGACGACGATATACATACTTATATAAATAAATATATATACATAAATACATAGAAAATATCCAAGACCCAGGGACAAATATTCGTGCTCATCACACAAGTAATGCCCTGACCGGGATTCGAACCCGGCCGGGATCTCCAGCTTAGTATGCAGGGTCATTGTCATTACCAACTAGGCTAAAGCGGTCGTCAATTTATTGCTAATGAATTGATTTTTAATTATCAATCTCAATAAACTAAAAGCTAAAAGGACTATGTTGTACAGATTATTAAAATTACCTACACCTACACCTACATTTCCACCACAACCACAAGACATGGATGTCTTCATACCTACTAACCATGTATTTCAAGAATCTCGTTTGCTTGCAGCCAGTAAATATTTCCAACATTTATCGCTTTATCTACAGAAATCTTTAACACATATATACTAACACACGAAACGCTCGAGATAACGAAACTTGTTACTTAACCTGATAGTCCTGTAACGTAAATAAATAAAACAGTAGCGAGCAGCGGCGGGAGAAATGAGAATAGATTACTAGATTTGTCTGTCTTTGGGAGTCGAAAACACGTACAGTCAACAGCAGCACGCCCGCGTGTATATATATCTGCTGCTGACTGTACCTTGGGGCGTTTAGAAACGAGCCCCGCAAATACGTAGGCATTTTATTCTGTGCCCAAGAACTTGGTCTAAAAGAAATTCTTTATTACGTAATGAAAGGTCGAGCCTGCTAAGAATACTTTTTGTTCATTGTTTCAAAGCTACATAAAAACAATAATATTAAAATTGCTTTAAGTAAAAATAAACATTGTGGCTATATTAGCTTTCTTAAGAAAGTCTTGTCGATAACAAACATAGCTGTTGCAGAGCGGGAACATCTGACGTTTATTTTTAAACAAAATATTTTACGACAGGAGCAGTAAACTGTCATATGTAACTGCTTAGGCAGTAAAGTGGCCATTTTAATTCAAATCGAGCGCGGTTTTCTTAAAGCAAACAAATAAGGCTAAACAATAGCAGTGAAAAGCAAACGTGAGAAGCGAACAGGCATTGAAGACTTTTGTAACCACAAATGTCGGGTCAAAGACCTGTTATCTAAGCTAGAGTATCTGTACCGTGATTTAGTGAAACTTAACTGTCTTCGGACCACGAGCGCCAGGCACGATGGCTATGATGATGCAATTAAGGATTAAGAGCACTTCAAGTGCTTTAAATTGAAATTAATGTTAGCTGGATTAAGTTTAATGAGAATTCTTTAGATAACATAAGTGTTGATGTAAAAAGTTAAAATCGGACGCATGAGCTAGTTTTCAACATTGAAAGAACTGGACAAGTAGAGGCATACCGAACGATCTTGTTTATTGTCAATAAAAAAATTCACAGATTTCGCAGTCCCGCAAGAATCGGGGCATTGAAAATGAATACAAAAATTTACGAAAGTACTTCTTTTTATTTGCTTTTCTTCTTTTTTTTGACGACCGCTTTAGCTTAGTTGGTAGTGACCCTGCCTACGAAGCTGGAGGTCCCGGGTTCGAATCCCGGCCGGGGCATTTATTTGTGTGATGAGCACGAATATTTGTTCTCGGGTCTTGGATGTTTTCTATGTATTTAAGTATCTATTTATATCTATATAAGTATGTATATCGTGTGGACTATGAGAAAGCCTTCGACTCGATCGAAACCTGGGCGGTACTACAATCTCTACAGCGGTGCCAAGTAGACTACCGCTATATCGAAGTACTGAAGTGTTTGTACGAAAACGCCACTATGTCAGTCCGACTCCAGGACCGGAACTCGAAACCTGTTCCGCTGCAGCGGGGAGTCAGGCAAGGAGATGTTATTTCTCCTAAACTGTTCTCCGCTGCACTGGAGGATGTTTTCAAGAATCTGGACTGGAGAAGGCTAGGCATCAACATAAACGGCGAGTATATCACTAATCTTCGGTTTGCTGATGACATAGTAGTCTTGGCTGAAACCATGGAGGATTTAAGTACAATGCTCGATGACCTCAGTAAAGCCTCCGAGCGAGTTGGTCTAAGGATGAACATGGATAAGACGAAGATCATGTCAAATGCCCATGTAGCACCAACTCCCGTTACAATCGGACGCTTTACGCTCGAAGTTGTAGACGATTATGTATACCTAGGACAGACTGTCCAGCTAGGTAGGTCCAACTTTGAGAAAGAGGTCAATCGTCGAATCCGACTCGGCTGGGCAGCGTTCGGGAAGCTACGGCATATCTTTTCGTTCAATATTCCGCAGTGTCTCAAGACGAGAGTCTTTGACCAGTGTGTGTTGCCAGTGATGACATATGGTACGGAAACGTGGTCGCTCACCATGGGCCTCATAAGAAGGCTCAAAGTCACTCAGAGGGCAATGGAGAGGGCTATGCTGGGAGTTTCTCTGCGTGATCGCATCAGAAATGAGGTCATCCGTAGCAGAACCAAAGTAACCGATATAGCCTTTCGAATCGCTAAACTTAAGTGGCAGTGGGCGGGGCACATTGCACGTAGAACCGATGGCCGTTGGGGCCGAAAGGTTCTCGAGTGGCGACCACGGACCGGAAGGCGCAGCGTGGGTAGACCCCCCACAAGGTGGACTGATGACCTGGTAAAGGTCGCGGGAGTCCGCTGGATGCGGGTGGCGCAAGACCGATCATTGTGGCACTCTTTGGGGGAGGCCTATGTCCAGCAGTGGACGTCTTTCGGCTGATATGATGATGATGATGATGATGTATATCGTCGCTTAGTACCCATAGTACAAGCTTTGCTTAGTTTGGGACTAGGTTGATTTGTGTAAGATTGTCCACAAATATATTTTTTTTTTTTTATCTTGAGTAACACTACAAGCTGAATAATAAGGAATTATTAAGTAGGATTTTCAAATTCCTACTATAAAAATAAAAATAACTTCTTCAAAAAATTTCACTACACTCAGGATTCAGTTTTAATTCCCTCGCTTCGCTCGGGAATTAACTCATTACCAGTATCTTCTGGGTTCCTTCGTTGCCTAATCCCTGTGGTATATAGGTAATCTACTATAACTGAAATTCAAGATTCCAAGTTCTGTAGTTTCTGAGTTATGGCCGTTTCAATTTTGACAGCTGTCATCCAAAATTAAGATCTCGCCGAGCCCTACAATTCATATCAGCCGAAAGACGTCCTTTGCTTGACATAGGCCTCCCCCAAAGAGTGCCACAGCTATTATTCAATAGCTACATATAATTGACAGATAGACTAGTCCGGATTTCTTAGATGTATCTGCCACTCGTATATGTGGGTGAGACCTACCTAATGAGAGTAGTCAGATGGAAAATACTGGGGTATATGTATCTGTATGAAGATTGTTACCTCATGGTCCCTGTAGAAGGGCTCCTGCAGGTTATCCGGTACCCTGTTGTTGAACGCCTTCGACAGCAGCCATTTGATCGATGCGCGCTGCTTCGACTGTAACAGAAGAAACATTACATTACTACTCATCATCGTAAGTCTCGCAACTGAACCTCAACAATATTACTGAAGACAAAATGTCACTAATTTAGGATAAGTCGAACCAACACCACTTTCTAAGTGCGGTCGGAAAAACTAAACAGAAAACTATTTTGATCGCATCTATACCCATCAACCGCCAAAAAGGCTGCTAATGCTATGTAGCATGTAGCCATTGAAACCGACTTGCAAAACTTTATTTCTATTTAGAAAGCAATCATTTTAATAAAAAGGTCAGGTTATAACGCGTTCAATCAAAGATAAAGGGGATTGTGGTCGTCCAGACCCTTCCGTCAATTTAGTCTATAAAGAGAGGTTGCCCTTGCCGAGTATATGGAAGGATCTTATGCTAGCCGTGTTTGAATCTTTCGACGACATCATCTTACTCATAATTACAAATACAGTAAAAGAGAACATGTCGTGATGCCGGGCGTCGATATGATGACCTACTTGTACATACTTTATGGACATTACAACTCAGCACGCATTGAAAAAGCAATTCAGCCAGTCTACTGTCGAATAGGACAATTATTGTCAACCGCTGTGTTATGGCAACGTCCGCTTATTGTGAACGCATTAATCGGTAAGTGACCAGGCCTTGTGCTAATTTGCGGACGCTACCCAAGTGTATAGCCATCAATAATAATCCAGTAATTAGCAATTTCAACTTTACTAGATTACCTATTGACGTTTGTATGCAATGCAACTTCTAAGCCTTAGAAAGTCAGGTAAGCGAACTATTTCTACGAAATATTTTTTTATAGGATAAACCGATGCATGGCTTGTGAATTGTCCATAGGTAGGTTAGAGAAGGCCCCTTTGTAGATAACGATCTGTACATGGTAGGAATACGCTGGTGCTAATAGACCAACGTAAACAAACCATTAACGAACGGATCGCTGCCTTAAAGGTCATCGGGTAGTTAATGCATAGTCATTACTTCATTACCATAAGGTTGCAAGAATGCTCCTTAAGAATGCATATAGGCGGGGTAAAGTTAACCACTCAATTGAACGAGGTGTAGAAGTAGAAACGATGCAACCTGATGCCTCGGTATGAGTTTGTTGACCTTTGAAATTGTGTAGTTGAGCTTATCTTGTCGATTTTGCGATAAATAATGTCCTGTAACTATTTCACTATAGGATGTACAGTTTCATTAAATTGTGGTGTACTGTCACAACAATTGCCACAGCATCCAGCAAAACCTCCCCGTCGTGCCGAGGTTTGGCACTCTGCCACTTGAAGTTGGTTAGTAGTTATCCGATTTATCCCAACAAAACTAACTGATGCTTCTTAGTAAGCGTACTTGTATTGTGCTATTAAAGTGCAACTAAACTCAACTTAGCTTCAATCAATGCCAAGGTCCATTAGATCATCGTGTAAAGCAGTCGCTGATAACAACCTAGCCATAACGATGGTACTTTATTTTACAGCTGTTATTCAAGTGTGAAACTGGCGGCGGCAATGACTGCGATCACTTTCATCTAGTCGTGATCATGCGATCCCATAGTAAATCATCTAACCGTGGCAATGAGTCTGTCAACGCCTTATAGCTCAGCTAAAAAGGTCACTGTCACTTACCAAATTAGAAAATAAGTCGGATTAAGAAGGTATTAATCAGTATGCAGCGGAGGCGAGTGGAATATAATGACCATTAGAGGATTGAGGGTCATTGGTTACCAATTACAAAGGTTTACGTTACATCCTATAAAAAGCCACACGGACTAAAGAGATGTGATGAAACTACAGGATCAAAGTAATTTAGTAATGGGTACGAAATTCCCTATAACCTTCCCTCGGCGTCAATAAAGGCTAATCTGTAACAGCCGCAAGCCTATTTGTAACCAGAGACATGACAGATTGTGGAAAACAACAATATCAATAACGTCTAGGGTTGAACGCCAGAATTCCCTAGGGAAGCGAATGGATAAGCAACAGGAAAATACGCGACATATGTTTGAGAGCTTGGTTTTGTTTGCTAGTAGAAGCCCACAGCCAAATCATACGCTGAAAGGTTGGGCGTGCCAATGCATACCGACGGTTAAAAATAGGCCCTCAGAGACACTCCCAAATAGGAAGCCATTCGCTCCCAATCACAGACGGCGCCATATCAAAATGCTCTTTGATATCCACGGATCTATAAACTACGGCTATTTTGAACGGGAAAGTTGAAATCGGAATTTTGAACCGCATGATTGCTGATCAATTATGGATTGATCTCACGGATTGTCTATTGTTGTCGACTTTACTTCGAGAACGTTTAAATATTCATAAGCGCGAGCAAAACATTACAGTTCTAATATCCCTAACATTGTAGTAAGCTGCAATTATTGAAACAATATTGTTTGAATAAACACAAGTTGCATCACGCAGCGTGCAGTACCGACAGCACATGCAAATTAAATCTACTCCACATGCTTTTGCTGACATTCCTGTTAAAAAATCTATTATGAACCAAGCTATTTGCATTTTATATTAAATCGCGTTTCGCCTGTAAACCGGCAGTTAAATACTTTCATGAGTACCATATGGCAAGTAGAGCGGGCAGGCCACTCTCTACACTGAATTCGTACTAGTTAATTGCTGTGCAATTAGCGGCATGGCCGCCGAATGCTTCACTCTCTCCCGTTGAATACGTCTTCATTACCGTACCGTACACGACGGCGATCAGAAGCGGAAGGAACGCTTCCGCTCTGCGTGCCAATCTGCCAATCGACCAAACAGCCTTAGGTAACCGGCGCAAACTGCCCTTATAAGGTTAAGGTCATTTCAATGATATGCCATTTTTGCACAATCTGCACAGCCGTAAATATTGATTCATATATGGCAAGATAAACGATTAAGGCGACCCGACACTATATCCTAGTCAAATTTTCGCCTGGTGAGCCTTAGTTGGAGTCTACCGTATCATACTATCCCTTATTCCATGTGAAGCCGGAAAACAGTGAAGTGTCGCGTCCTTAAATAAATAGTGAGTGCTAATATTCTTTGACTATTTAATCAACAACAATAGGCTCTGAACAAAAGCAAGGGAACCTCACACCGATATAACAAAAGAGCGCAGCAAGTCGCTAACCAAGATATCAGATAACCGGCCCTTATTAGTTTGCATTGAATGCAGACGCATAAAGGCAAAGTGCTACCGCTGACAAATACGGAGAGATGTATGTTGCATTGTCTCGGTAATTAGACGACCGAGTATGGTTCGCAGGACTTGGATGCAAGAGGTCGAGAGTGCATATTGCAAAACGATTAAGAGCCGTAATCCGATCATCGGATCGGAGCTTGGGAGCACTCTGTGGAAACTGGAAAGGTGCGTTGGCACCTGCACCCACGCTCGCGCTGAGGTCGAGCGCCCACGCGGTACCGCCTCCGCGTCAGGCTTGTATCCACTCCGTGCTTGATTTTTGTGCTCCTATTCCATCGATCAGGACAACTATTTCACATCATTGTTGGCCAACGGATTTTGACTTATTGCCGACACCCACATAGCATATCGTTCACCATTGTTGCTAGCTGGGTGTAGCTAGTTGATTGGAATGTTCAGAAAACTTAATCACGTGTCTACAGGAGCGGAAAGTTACATGATCGTGAGATAACTTTTCACAGCGCTAAGATTATGCGCAAATGATAGCATTTCACGTCGCGTGTCGAATAATTATTAATTAACAGCATACATACGGTGCGGTGTGGTCGGGTGCGCTCCGGAATTTTAATACATTTCGCGCTGTGCACTACGAGACGCAGGTTTCTGGCCATCTGCCCTATCAGGTGCGATTACCTTTTTTGTATTGTCATTAAAAACTCATAATTGCTCTACTATTTGTTCTGCGAATAAAGCAATTTAATAATTATCTGTTTGAGCACTTCCTGTATTAAATATAATATCATGGTAATTTTCATTTGAAAATACTCCATTGACAACATCAAAGGCTCCTTCACGAGTCTACAATAAAGGAACCAAATGTGCATGCACCACACAAGTGTGGCAACAACGGAACAAGAAATGTTTCACGATCACGGCTACAACCATATCAGGAACAAGTCAAACTGGCGGCGGATTGAAAAGAATTCTTCGCGTCCGTCATTACATATAGTTATACATCAATACATAATTCATCAGATGCACTCTACATGGGCATACGAACGCGGCTAATTCTAGCCATATGTGTGGATTATTGTGGCACGGTGCAAAGCGGCCAATAGAACCATTTAACGATGTGCCCATACTAGTAAACAGGAAACAACTGTGTAGCGTGTACCTCAAGAATTATTAACAACCTAACATGACATCAATCTTGTTAGAGTATTGTACCTTGACAAAATCAATGGCATTCAAATTAAGCTCTATAGCGGCAAACAGTGTAAACATGTATGATGAGCCTACGATGCTAGGTATAGTATATTAAGGTATTCGTAAACCACCAAACCAATTTTAGATTTCTACGGATTTTCTTTTACCATCAAGCATCTGCATTTTTTTTCGATACAATACAGTTAAACTAGCATAATTTCCTTTAAAACAACGCATTTAAACAATTTTGCTACATTTTCGAGCGCTGATAAATCTAAAGTCAATCTCAATAAACACATAAAATCCAAGTTTCAAGGGCATTCAGAAAATGTAGCGAAACGTAACATTACCAAGCTTTCGCGTCTAGTGGAACTAATGACACAGACAATTAGTTCTCTGAGGTACAGGAAGCGATAAATGATTAGATCCCTGACTCATGGCTAGATTGTATTTTTCGGTCCAACTGACTGTTGCTTAGTCAATGATTTCCATGGAAATTGAAGCAGGTAAAAAATAATAGCCTTACTTGAAAATTCAAAATTGCTCAGTACAAAATTTGGACAGTGCTAACTGAACAACCAATGAAGTCATAACATAATGACAACAATAAATACCGAACCCACGCTATCCTTGGAACTGCATTAACTTTATGGTACGCTAAATTTTCGAATAGGAGACAAACTTGCAGTACAAATATATTGAACAATTAAGTATGTAAAAACCACAAATTGAAGCACCGTTCAATAGAACTAATTGTAATGATCCAGACGAGGCTAAAATACATTTTACAATTACAGGGCAACAATTATTTCATATGCTACACCAATTATATGGATGACTGTCGGTTGAGTTTATATGTTGCATCATTACGTCAACCAGCGACATTCTGAAAACGGTTTCCAGCCAGTAACAAGAAGGTTCAAATTCAAATGACAAAACGCGATGATCACAGGCCAAATTGGCTGCAAGCTTACGTTGATGAAAATCGTAGCGGCCTCAGAGCCTACGCGTATAATACAATAACAGCGGAGCACTGTCAAGGTTCTGCATGATCTGTCTTTAATGGAGGATGTTGACCATTCTAGTTTAAACCCGAGTTTAAAACAAAGCAATCTTCATCAGAGTGCATTACGACATTTACGTAAAATATCGTTGAGTGATACCTATTTAACCAGCGTAACCACTTTGTCATTTGATAAAAAAAACAAAAGAAGCATGATAAGTTATCAGGTATTACACCGATCGATCATCCAGTACTTTCTCCCACTAAGACGTGAGACAGGATTCAATTATGATTGTGTAACAAAGGATAATTTCAGACAATACTTTAATAGCATCTGTAGATATAGGCTTTATGGCAATAAGATATAAAGTAACGGTCTACTTAAATACAATTACGTCTTTGTACAGTCAACCGATTTGATTTCTGGGCCACTTCATACATTGTCACAGTGACATAAATATGAGATCTCTAGCGGCTTTCGTATCTAGATTTTCACTGAGACAAGGTACGAAGTAGCCCAGAAATCGAATTGGTTGACCGTACACTAACGCGGTGTTATTGAAGCTATGTAGGTAGGTATACATTCTGTTTCGGATAATCCGCGATCCATCGTGTGACCCAGTTGGACGCGTATATAGTAGAGACGAAGCCGGTGAAAGTGTGAGATGCGTAAGGGAAACAGACGTCTAACATAAACATTTCGTAACTGCGGGTTGTAGTTGTAATACGAAAGATACGAATTGAGATAGCTGTCATCTCCGGGCACATAACAAAACAATGCCGTTGTTTGTTTTTTCGCCGTGAGGCAACAGGTTTATTCGCAAATTTTGTCCCGTAATCCCGTTCAATCGTTACTTTGTAACTGCTGCATAAAGGCATAAGATCTCACGGTTCGAATCAAATGCCATACGATAAATAAATAAATAAATATTTGTGGACAATCTTACACAAATCAGCCTAGTCCCAAACTAAGCAAAGCTTGTACTATGGGTACTAAGCGACGATATACATACTTATATGGATAAATAAATACTTAAATACATAGAAAACATCCAAGACCCAAGAACAAATATTCGTGCTCATCACACAAATAAATGCCCCGACCGGGATTCGAACCCGGGACCTCCAGCTTCGTAGGCAGGGTCACTACCAACTAAGCTAAAGCGGTCGTCAATAATAAATAAAGGCTTCTTATTTGTAATCGTAAGTATATTATAATGGTAAGTTGTCACTATTCACCGTTCGTTATCTGGACAATTATGAGTCCTAATAGAAGTGCACAATTTTATATATAGTGCGCGTTAGGTGACAATTGTAACCAGTGTACAGTTTGTATTCAGCATAAATCTCTGAACATCGAGTCGATGCGCTACCCGCTTCCGTTTAATGGCCTTGGCCATACCATAATGGGCCTACGTTTTTCACACATCCACCAAACTCAACCGAACTCGTTGCGCAGTTCGGCCAGTATGGAATGTCGCTGACCTGCTAAGTCTGTGGATCGATACGCCTAACTAAACGTTACAACGGATATTACTTATTACATAGACGATTACGTCATGTTTGACTACAGTATGCTGTCAAATGTGTGATTAGAAACCGTGGAATGGCTGCTGAAAGCAGGGATCGGAACCGGTTTCCAAATACCGGTATTATTTTGTTCCTAAACCGGTTTGATTTCGTTCTTACATAATACCGGTTTATCAAAATACCTGTTAGTGAAAGAACGAATTATTTCGGTTATCAGTATTCTAGGAGAACGGAATTTTAACGTTCCGTGGAACTTTATTAAACCGGTTTAAAATGTCACGACTGTCACTTTCTCACTTTTGAAAGCGTTGTCGTCAGGTATTAAATACCATCACCCGCGGGACCCGCGGCGCGTGTGCTCTTATAATATTTAGATTAGAAGCTAATTTATAATGATGCCGCCGGAACGGAAGACAGCCACTGGAACTTCCTAACGGAAAGTGCTACGGTAGTCGAGATTGGGCTCGTTTGTTTTGTTGTCTTGAGTACTTACCACTGGACCTGATGTCAAGGGTCTGATGATGCAGCCGGAAGAGAGTAACTGGAACTGCCTAACGGAAAGTGATAAAGTAGTCGAGTTTGGGCTTGTTTGTTTTGTTTTCTTGAGTACTTACCACTGGACCTGATGTCGAGGGTCTGATGATGCAGCCGGAAGAGAGTCACTGGAACTGCCTAACGGAAAGTGATAAAGTAGTCGAGTTTGGGCTTGTTTGTTTTGTTGTCTTGAGTACTTACCACTGGACCGATGTCGAGGGTCTGATGATGCAGCCGGAAGAGAGGCACTGGAACTGCCTAACGGAAAGTAATAAAGTAGTCGAGTTTGGGCTTGTTTGTTTTGTTGTCTTGAGTACTTACCACTGGACCGATGTCGAGGGTCTGATGATGCAGCCGGAAGAGAGGCACTGGAACTGCCTAACGGAAAGTAATAAAGTAGTCGAGTTTGGGCTTGTTTGTTTTGTTGTATTGAGTACTTACCACTGGACCTGATGTCGAGGGTCTGATGATGCAGCCGGAAGAGAGCCACTGGAACTGCCTAACGGAAAGTGATAAAGTAGTCGAGTTTGGGCTTGTTTGTTTTGTTGTCTTGAGTACTTACCACTGGACCTGATGTCGAGGGTCTGATGATGCAGCAGGAAGAGAGCCACTGGAACTGCCTAACGGAAAGTGATAAAGTAGTCGAGTTTGGGCTTGTTTGTTTTATTGTCTTAAGTACTTACCACTGGACCTGATGTCGAGGGTCTGATGATGCAGCCGGAAGAGAGTCACTGGAACTGCCTAACGGAAAGTGATAAAGTAGTCGAGTTTGGGCTCGTTTGTTTTGTTGTCTTGAGTACTAACCACTGGACCTGATGTCGAGGGTCTGCTGATGCAGCCGAAAGACAGCCACTCGAACTGCCTAACGGAATGTGATAAAGTAGTCGAGTTTGGGCTTGTTTGATTTCTTATCTTGAGTACTTATCACTGGATTTGATGTTGAGGGTCTGATGATGCAGCCGGAAGAGAGCCACTGGAACTGCCTAACGGAAAGTGATAAAGTAGTCGAGTATGGGCTTGTTTGTTTTGTTGTCTTTAGTACTTAGCACTAGACCTGATGTCGAGGGTCTGATGATGCAGCCGGAAGAGAGCCACCGGAACTGCCAAACGGAAACTTTATCACTTTCCGTTAGGCAGTTCCAGTGCCTTTCTTCCGGCTGCATTATCAGACCCTCGACATCAGATCTAGTGGTAAGTACTCAAGAAAACAAAACAAACAAGCCCAAACTCGACTAGTTAATCACTTTCTGTTAGACAGTTCCAGTGCCTCTCTTTCAGCTGCATCATCAGACCCTCGACATCAGATCTAGTGGTAAGTACTCAAGACAAGCCCAAACTCGACTACTTTATCACTTTCCGTTAGGCGGTTCCAGTGCCTCTCTTCCGGCTGCATCATCAGACCCTCGACATCATGTCCAGTGGTAAGCTCTCAAGACAACAAAACAAACAAGCCCAAACTCGACTACTTTATCACTTTCCGTTAGGCAGTTCCAGTGCCTCTCTTCCGGCTGCATCATCAGACCCTCGACATCAGGTCCAGTGGTAAGTACTCAAGACAACAAAACAAACAAGCCCTAACTCGACTACTTTATCACTTTCCGTTAGGCAGTTCCAGTTGCTCTCTTCCGGCTGCATCATCAGACCCTCGACATCAGGTCCAGTGGTAAGTACTCAAGACAACAAAACAAACAAGCCCAAACTCGACTACTTTATCACTTTCCGTTAGACAGTTCCAGTGCCTCTCTTCCGGCTGCATCATCAGACCCTCGATATCAGATCTAGTGGTAAGTACTCAAGACAACAAAACAAACAAGCCCAAACTCGACTATCGTAGCACTGTCCTTTAGGCAGTTCCAGTGCCTCTCTTCCGACTGCATCATCAGACCCTCGACATCAGGTCTAGTGGTATGTACCCAAGACAACAAAACAAACAAGCCCAAACTCGATTACTTTATCACTTTCCGTTAGGCAGTTCCAGTGCCTCTCTTCCGGCTGCATCATCAGACCCTCGACATCAGGTCCAGGGGTAAGTACTCAAGACAACAAAACAAACTAGCCCAAACTTGACTACTTTATCACTTTCCAATAGGCAGTTCCAGTGGCTCTCTTCTGGCTGCATCATCAGACCCTCGACATCAGGTCCATTGGTAAGTAATCAAGACAACTAAACAAACAAGCCCAAACTCGACTACCGTAGCACTGTCCTTTAGGCAGTTCCAGTGGCTCTCTTCCGGCAGCATCATCAGACCCTCGACATTAGGTCCAGTGGTATGTACCCAAGACAAGAAAACAAACAAGCCCAAACTCGATTACTTTATCACTTTCCGCTAGGCAGTTCCAGTTCCTCTCTTCCGGCTGCATCATCAGACCCTCGACATCAGGTTCAGGAGTAAGTACTCAAGACAACAAAACAAACAAGCCCAAACTCGACTACTTTATCACTTTCCGTTAGGCAATTCCAGTGCCTCTCTTCCGGCTGCATCATCAGACCCTCGACATCAGGTCCAGTGGTAAGTACTCAAGACAACAAAATAAACAAGCCCTAAGTCGACTACTTTATCACTTTCCGTTAGGCAGTTCCAGTACCTCTCTTCCGATTGCATCATCAGACCCTCGACATCAGGTCCAGTGGTAAGTACTCAAGACAACTAAACAAACAAGCCCAAACTCGACTACCGTAGCACTGTCCTTTAGGCAGTTCCAGTGGCTCTCTTCTGGCTGCATCATCAGACCCTCGACATCAGGTCCATTGGTAAGTACTCAAGACAACAAAACAAACAAGCCCAAACTCGACTACTTTATCACTTTCCGTTAGGCAGTTCCAGTGCCTCTCTTCCGGCTGCATCATCAGACCCTCGACATCAGGTCCAGGGGTAAGTACTCAAGACAACAAAACAAACAAGCCCAAACTCGACTACTTTATCACTTTCCGTTAGGCAGTTCCAGTGGCTCTCTTCTGGCTGCATCATCAGACCCTCGACATCAGGTCCATTGGTAAGTACTCAAGACAACAAAACAAACAAGCCCAAACTCGACTACTTTATCACTTTCCGTTAGGCAGTTCCAGTGCCTCTCTTCCGGCTGCATCATCAGATCCTCGACATCAGGTGCAGTGGTAAAATTTAATATAAAATTATAAATAAGCTTTTAAATAAATTGTAAGCGCACTCCCGCTGCGGATAATAGTCACCCTTGGCGGCCTCTGTCAAAAATTCGAGTTAAGACTGGTTGCCTCCGTCGAAAACCGGTTAATTTCGTTCCACGGAAACGAAATTGGGCCCAGAACAGTTCCTTCACTAACCGGTTTTGAGTGCCGAAAACCAGAAACAAGAACGAAACCACAAACGCTATTCATTTCGGTTTGGGGTCAATGGCCGAAACCGGTTTGAAAATAATACCGGTATCCGATCCCTGGCTGAAAGTTGTCTGGACAGGAAGCGAGGCGGAAACGTCGCGATGTTGCCAAGTGACCCAACATTCGGAGGATGTTCTGACATAAACATAAAACAGAAGTTTACAACGCTGACTATTAAATGTCTTAGTGCTTTTGCAGCAAACTCATTTTCAACTCACTCAGTCTCTTCACTCGCTTCGGTTCAAGCTTACTAACGAGAGAACGGCGGCAAAAATAGTCTTGATTACACGTTGGACGCTATTAACATTCGTGGCACGGCCGCCGGGAGCCACTTTTGGTATGCCGTTCGAATGTTAGGTAAATATACGTATAAGTCGAACAATGGTAGGCGTCGTCCGGCAGGCGACATCTCCTTCGAGCTTTTTACTAGCTTGCTCACACGCAACGCTACAAAAAAATGTGTGGCCCAGAATCGAAATAGACTGCAGTTAGAAAGAAAACAGCACTAGACACTTAAGACATACCACACGCGATTCTGATCGACATGAATTCTCCTGTATAAAACTAGCGGAGCAAGAGATTCCAATCATCTTCGATATAGACATCACATCAATCATCATCAAAGAGCGAAAACAACGTATTGTCTAGACACGAAACTTCATACATACTGTTATAGACAACCAGTTTGAGCACTATTTGGGTGTGGATACCTAGTTATCGTGAGGGAGTGTTACCGTTTTACTTACGTAATACAATACATTAGGGCGACCTCGAAGGGGTGGAATCAAAATATCATTATGGAAAAGAGAGTAAGCCGGGGATTCGAATTGAAACCTGAATCGAACCTCGCCCGCAGACGTCGGCTGAATACAATCCTTATCGGAATATTAAACATAGAACCGATCATTTTACATAGCTGAATGTCGCTAAATTTGCATTGCGCTATCTTCACGTTTCATGATCACAAGAAATCTTGTTAACATTAAAAAAAGCTATTCACGAGTCCCCATTGAATCCGAAAGTTATTCGTCAATAAAGAATGCAGGAAAAAATGAATAGAGCACTTTTTGTCCGCATTAAATTAAAGCTAGGCATTACCTACGGAAGAAAGTGAAGGTGTCATTCAGTTATGTAATAGCCATTCCAAGAATGACTCGATGCAGACAATGTAATCAACGTTCTTAGGAAACGAATATAGGATAGGCTATAATACAATTAATGGTCGCTATTAATGCCAGGCTCTAAAAAATTCCCACAATGAAATGCAATACTGGCCTATAAAGCAAAAAAAAACAATATACGCTTTGTAGAAAAAGAAGACATAGGCTCTTTACGGACAGGAAGGCTGAATAGTTTGCAGTGCCGGTCGACATTCCCACTTCCTACGGAATCTAGGTCTAGAGAGAATTACACAAGAATTTCGACATCTCAGTCGAGGATGCGTGGAACGACACTTTCTCGCGAGAGAGGATTTTTTAAGTAAACAGTGTAATTGTTTGGGTGGGAGCGATACGACGGGAAAGAAAAATGAGGCATATTAACCACACTCTGTTTCTTGTCAAGGACCGTAATTTATTATTTGAGCTTTTATTTAAGTTTTTTGTATTGCTGTTTAGCATCTTAGGTAGGTATAAACGTTAATAAACCGGCTGGTATATAGCTCACCACTTGACTATCTCAGTGATCTCGAAAAATCGGAGGCATTAAGGTTGAAACTCCCACCGCCCCGGCGAGTAGCGAGTACTCTCATAGTAGTTCTATTAGCTTGAGCGACAAAACGACCGATCAGTGCCTTAAAAACTTGGCGAAAGCGTGCTAAACAATTTCTCAATAGCAAATACATTCACGTATAATTATTATAGAAGCAGTAAGCAGGCGATTTGATCTGCCTATAATTAGCATTGCCTTTCGTGCGACAAGGACCTATCTATCAACAATTTTGTAATAAGTAACACTCATTCGTGTGATCAGGGCGGGGTAGGTTCACAGTCGAATAGACGCGATTACTCTGTCTCGGTGCTTTTATAAATGCATTAGGCGGTTTCTATTCCACACAGCACTGACGATGACATAGCATTGTTATCGTCCAGATCTCATTGACTAAGGAGAAACCTTGATCTTGGCCGTGCCGCGTAAAATTCACATTGTTACGTTTTGGATCAGTGCCATATTTTCTTATGCGTTTTATAGATGTATTTTGAAATGTTTGATTCACACTTCCTACATACTCGTAAATGATACGTTCTAATTGTTTCTTATTTATCCGTGACAAATACTGACTCGCAGCAAGTAAACAAAAAAAGAAGTTGTTTTGCGAGCGTTTTTATTTTATTTGAAAAAACATTAACTTTCTTGATGGTTTAGCGCCAATATACATGTTAATTTTTTTTAATCATTTTTCGTCAGCTTCACATAGAGAGGACATACACTCGACAACGACTATTCCCAACCTAGATTCCGTAAGCCGTCTGTCAAATGCACAAACCTGTTCTGAAAAATGCAGACCCGTTGTCGCCATTTGTCAAACGGCTTGCCAACTGTCAACTAATTTTAGCCCTCATTGTATTGTGAGTACAAATGCAAGGTTGTTGCACACCTGTGTGCCGGGTGCGTATAGCTTTTGAAACGTGTTTCATCCCTAAAGCTGCAAACGCACTGACAGCGGTGGCGGCGTGGTGCGGAGGCGGTACCGGTTGTAATATTCGAACTAATATGAAAGGGCTTTTTCCCGGCCGGTTTTCTGTGCGGACCCTTTCATATTAGTTCGAATATTACAACCGGTACCGCCTCCGCACCGCGACGCCCCGCCCCGCTACCGCTGTCAGTGCGTTTCGGGCTTAAAGCCTTATTATCACTGCTGGTCACGGAGGTATAACGTGTTCAATCGCTTTATAAAACCATGCAATGTAGTTCACTCGCATGCGAGTGTCGTACGTGTGTATTAGGCTGGAAACAGTGCTCGACCGACGGTCAGCGCGTATGGTCGGTCGGGCAAGTTTTGTATGGTCGCATACGCGCTGACGGTGAGCATCGCTCTGAACGCACGTATGCTTTCATACAGCGATAGTATACGCCCGACCGACCATACGCGCTGACCGTCGGTCGAGCACTGTTTCCAGCCTTAGGGCCCTTAAAAACTGCGTAAGTGATCCTAGCGCCATCTGTGAAAGAAAAGCTCCTAATAGATGGCGTATGAACACATGCAGCGACGTTCAGGCCATTCTTCTTCATCTGTACTCTTCAGGGTGCTCAAAAATATCTGAACATGCACTGTAACACCTTGACAATAGAGTCGTGTTCAGATATTTGTGAGCACCTCGTTCGCTCCGCTATATCTGTACTTCTTGTCCGAGTCATTTATCATCGAATTTCAATATCATCTTTACACGTTTTAACATATGTTCGACACACACGTTCCAATAATGGAAAAACATATCGTAATACATAAACTAATATGTATCGCGTAGTGTCACGTTTATTTGCGAAACTAATTCTACGCTCGATTATTCCATTAACGAATGTCGTCACAGGTGAATGAAGAGAGTGGCCCATTCATGCGCTCAATGCTGTTTCCTCACGATACATATAATACAGCCAGTATTGGGACATGGCCGAACGTATACCACGCTGGGACCTTTTACTCTTAGATTAAAAAGTGTTAGTTAGTGTTACATAATGCTCATATTTAGTGTTTTATGATTTTTCACCTTAAAAACAAAAGTTCGTGATTTGCCTGTGTATTTGCGAATACTTAAGGTTGCTTGCATACCAAAAGGTAATTTTGTTTGCCGATGTTTATGTATTACCCCCTTGCCTTTACCAAATGGACCCTGCGGAAGACCAGCGCTGACAATAAGTCAGCATCATGCTGAGCCGGGTCCATTTCGTGACATCTTTATACCTACTGCATTATTTCTTTATTTTATTATATTTTTGTATTTGTCACGATCACGAATAAATGTTTGAAGTTTGAAGAAAAGTTTGAACTACATATGTCACTTAGAG
This sequence comes from Cenopis cana, assembly GCA_951800055.1. Lineage (NCBI taxonomy): Eukaryota > Metazoa > Arthropoda > Insecta > Lepidoptera > Tortricidae > Cenopis > Cenopis cana. Next base: position 19,029,542 of record OX637477.1, on the reverse strand, counting down.
AATGAAATATTAGGGAGCATGTACTTACTTCATTTTAATAGGATTACAAACTATCTTATATTGGTATATTAATAACGTATAATTTAGTATTTTTGGTGCGATGTAACAATTAAAAGTTACAAAATAAGTATAATTATTTATTTATTACAACGAAGTTCACAACCACAGTTGCACAGAGTGCAAAGTAAAAAGTGTGCCTTCTTAGCATAAATTTAATTGACTGGCAATAGTATCTTAACTGTGAAACTAGTCGCAATTTCATATGATGCGATAAAGCGAATAGCAAAGTATGACTTCCGGAAGTTAATTTCACTTTTCGCAATCTACCGCACACTTTTCCAAAAGGTGGCATGAAGCTAATAATATCTTCATGCTGGTTTTAAATTAGAAAAACAAATAGGTTTACCTACAGTAGGACCTATCAGAAATGTCTTGACGCTACGTTTAGGACTCCTGTACTTTTTAACTTTTCTTAAAAATTAAAGTTAATAAAAACATGAAAGACCTTCATTATTTAGTCACTAATGAAAGGACCGAAGAAACACGTAGGGTCGTAGGAGCAGGATATTATGCTGAACTCCTTTCTCAATCTAACTAGGTAAATTAAACTAAGAAATTAGGGTCATTCCAGGTGATTTCAACAAATTTGAATTAAAAAGTGTGCCGCATGATTTTTGATTTGAATAAAAAAAATTGAGGATATACTTCATGGTGGCAGAAGTGCTGAACCACCATCAGTTTTTTTTTTAAATCTTTTAATTTCCAAGTTTTGCCCATTCGAAGTTAACAGTAGAGTCAAATTCCTGCTTGTACAAAATCAGACCTAACTTTTTTTCTATAAAAGGTAACGAAATAATTATTACTTAGTTTGATTAGGTAAGAAATGTGGATATTATATTGTATGGCAAAATTTATCTGAATTAACTACAAAAAAATGGTGACCACTCGAAATGTACACCTAATTGGTCAATTATTGCAATTTTAAATTGGTTCTTGTGCCAACCCTGGTGCATATCAAATATTACTTTTTTCTGAAATATTAAGTACTTGCCGTGTTCATCTTGTAAAATAAATATAATTGTGTTAGATCAATTACTTCCAATAGAAAAATATAAGTGAAAATTGAGAAATTCGAAAAATGCTCGTGTTTGACTCTAAAAAAATCCATGTGGAAGATAAAATAAAAATTTGATTTTAGTCAGAAAATATAGGTGATATCTTCGTTAATTAGATTTAGAAAAAAAAGTTTTGTTATTTTGCCTATTTTTTGAAATATGATTTTTTTAAACTGCTACTTTTTAGAGATATCGATACAAAATGTTTTATGTTATAAATTAATAAAAGTGGGACGGTAATTGGTCATACGGATATTATTTACGTTTTTTATATTCAAATAAATCTTTTGACATGGCAATAATTTCATTTGTAAATTTAATGGGGGTAGAAATTCGACAATGCACTTTTACCTGACAAGGATTGTGAATCACAGTTTGCGAATGTTTCTTAATTTAGCCGTGTAGTGAATAACCGATGTTCGTTATACTTATATCACAGACAAGAAGAAGTATTTTTTTCATTTTCATATTTGACAATTCAATCACAGTTGTCATCAAACGACTTTTTCGAGGACATCATGGCTAAAAACAATAAATGAAATAAGTGAAACCGACAGAAGTCTTCTTATTAAACGTACAGGTATTACAATTATAAACACCATATGTCAGTACTCAGTACCACTACAAAAAGTACATAGATAAATTTTACCCGCGATTTGGCGTTAAATGTTGCGATCCATTGAAAATTCATAAAAAGACTATAACAAAAACGTTACGGGAAATAAGCTTATCTTTCTACCAAGCACATGAAGAAATGAATCGTCTGGATTTTATTTAATATTTTTCCATCGCATTCATACATATTATTGTCGCTGGTAGGTAAGGATTGAAACATCACATCCATTTGAATAATCATGTTAATTATATTTCTTAGTTTTACACAAATCCACAGTTTGTACTTAATATCTAATTAGTTTAACAGCAAATTCAGGCTTATTCAAGATCTTTACCCTTCAACCGCTCTTGATCGAATGCGCTAGTCCCCGCTTGTGAGTCTAGCCGACCTTTTTATCCCTTCCAATCCATCCCCTCCAATAGGTCCGTTAAAAAACAAGTCACGCCACGCCACTGATGGCGTGACTTTTCAAACAGATCAACTGACAATCTTTTAATAAGTGAAATGTTTTAATAGCAATAAGGATTATGTTTTTAAGAAGGGGAATTATATTTCAAAAGTATAATCACCCTTACAATATTTAAAAGTTTAAGGTCATATGTATTTTAATCTGCATAAATACAATAAGAGCGAAAATGTATACGATGAGCAGTTTAAAAAAAAACATATTTCAAAAAATAGGCAAAATAACAAAACTTTTTTTCCTACATCTAATTAACGAAGATATCAGCTATATTTTCTGAATAAAATCAAATTTTTATTTTATCTTCCACATGGATTTTTTTAGAGTCAAACATGAGCATTTTTCGAATTTCTCAATTTTCACTTATATTTTTCTATTAGAAGTAATTGCTCAAACACAATTATATTTATTTTACAAGATGAACACGGCAAGTACTTTATATTTCAGAAAAAAGTAATATTTGATATACACCAGGGTTGGCACAAGAACCAATTTAAAATTGCAATAATTGACCAATTAGGTGTACATTTCGGGTGGTCACCATTTTTTTTGTAGTTAATTCAGATAAATTTTGTCGTACAGTATAATATCCACATTTCTTACCTAATCAAACAAAGTAATAATTATTTCGTTACCTTTTATAGAAAAAAAGTTAGATCTAATTTTGTACAAGCAGGAATTTGACCCCACTGTTAACTTCGAATGGGCAAAACTTTGAAATTAAAAGATTAAAAAAAAAACTGATGGTGGCTTAGCACTTCTGCCACCATGAAGTATATCCTCAATTTTTTTTATTCTAATCTAAAATCATACGGCACACTCGATTTGATGAAATCACCTGGAATGACCCAATAGTAGATTGTGCCACAAGGGAGCAAAATGACATATTTACGGCGTGGGCGTAACTTGAATCCTGAACGAAGAGAAGGATTATATAATAGAATCCTGAGCGTAGCGAGGGATTCTAAAATATAATCCTGAGCGTAGTGAGGGATTCAAGAATTAACGCCCAAGGTGGAAATAATTTTGCTTCCATGTGACACATACTGCTTTTCACATCACCGATTGAGGATAATGAAAAATCTAAAATAACAATGGTTGTGCATTTATTTTATCAAAATCGATACTAATAACTTATTACTCTTTACAGAAAAGTGCCACTTTGATCCCTCCTAGCAGGGAAGAAAAGTGCCATTTTGATCCCTCCTAGCAGGGAAGAAAAAACCCTTATCCGAATAGGTGATGTGAAAAAGTAAATTAAACCTATTAGAACCGCAGACGAAACTTTAATAACATATTATTTTAATTTAATTTAAACTTAATGGATATTAATGAATCATCCGCATTCGTGGAAATAAATTAAGTAAGCAAATTAACACCGCATCCCAAAGGACTAGATCTATAAACGGCACTCGTCTCGAAATAGCACAGACGGGCAGGTACAGTCGACGATATTAAATTTACATGTGATACATTACAAGGAACGCGCTCTAACACGAGAATTGACGAAATTCATAAAACTTTGCACATTCATGTTCAAAAATATGTGTACGGAAAAAATATGATATCGTCGGTTGACAACCAAAACCACAACTATTTCATTGACTATAATAAATAATAACATACCCATTTAACATTAAGCTCTTATCTAGAATATTGAGATACGAAGTTTCTTAAAGTAATAACAGATTTGAAGAGTGAGTTTTGGTTGTCAACCTACAATACATATAATTCATTTGCGAAAAATAAAAAAGTACAAAAACAAATACCCCTAACTTTTTTTCATAAAATTTGTATGGACCGTTAAATAGAAACCAAAACAAAAATATTGAAAAATAGTCATTTTTTAATATCAGTCAGTATCAATAGCGTTTGCTTCTAAGCAGGAAATCCCTAGTTAGTTATTTCTGAGAAAAAAGTTATAGGTAAAATTTTGAGTTGAAACGCAACCAACACATTTCGATCATGGCTCGTGCCAGTCGTGCCCTCTGACATTTCCGATATTTTTAGTAAATATCTAGGCTCAATTTCTAGACGCTTTAGCGGAAATATCTGTGTACCTGACCACAAACATGACTTTACCACGTACCTCTCAGATCTAAGATGTAACGCAACCACGTCAAATGCAATTAGTCGGTACCAGAAGGCTCTATTCATTCGTCATGTAAAGCCAGCATGAAAGCAACCGCAGAGAGCCAAGTTATTACTTTCTCTGGACTCCCATCAAATAACGCTACACGATGTTTATTGTCCGAGCTAGAATATCAGCATGTAAGTGCAGGCTGTTCCATTCGAAAGCAATGCTAACATAGGTACTTAAAACCAATTTTATAACGCGAAAGTATTATCGCAATATGGAATAACGTTCAGTTAGCATAAATGTTTTATTACCGTTAGTTGTATTAATTTTAAACGTAAACAAATTATAAACGACTACAAACAACATAGCGAATGGATTAATTTGGCTGTATCAAATTTACTGTCATCCATTCACTCCCTGCTGAGCGAACTGTAAGAAAGTTTATCTATAGGCTATTTTCATATTCGTCCAACCGTATAGTAAATTGTTCTCCAACCAAATTCGTTTATCGTAAAAGGTGGAAAATACTTCGGAAGCTGGCTGAATTAATTGAATGCAAACAATTTTCGAGGCGGTGGCGTGGGCATGTGTTCAAAAGGTGATATGGGAAATTGATATCTAAAGTCAAAGGGTTTAAAGTTATAATGAACAAAGTAAAGGACTCGTTTATACAAAGGCAAAAGAGTATTAAAAATTATTATTATTAAAGGACATACGTCTCTTTACAATAACATCGCACCAGATGGCACTTGACAAGGATGTCAATATGTCATCAATTAAAATATTTGCTCGTTTGCTGTTCGTATGGGCGTAGAAAACTATTAACTGATTGCACATTTGTATGAGCCTAATTAACATCTCCTTTCTTACTTGTGTCATTTAGTTAATTGGCCCGAGTTTGGTTAATTAACGAAATCTACGAGGAGGTAAGGTGAACCATACGCTTGTTTGCCATAGTCGTTGTAAAAAAGTAACTTTATTACATCCATTTTGCAAAGAACAAAAGGGTTTCACTGTGATTACTATTTAGCCAGTGCATAAATTAAAAAGAAATGCTTCCTTAAGTACCTCGTAAAAGTCATATTCAGCGTCCGTAAGATAAATCAACATAGTAGTGTTATAAATATAAATATTTGAAAGTTTCTGCGCAATGTCGAAACGGCATCAAAGGTTTCTGATTAGAAATTGATCGTTTAAATCATTTAAAGGGCTTCGGCATTACGCAAACCGTATTGTTTAAGACTGGTTACATCAGCTGATTCATATCTTTAATAGCATTTAGCTGGTCTCGGCGCGAGAAGCCTGAAATATCGTGTTTGCTTAATCAACCATCTGGTCGTAATCATAATAGATTGCGAAAAGTTAGATAGTTTTATGAATTAGATTATCCTCAATGTTATTATTGGAAACCATTACATAATATTATCTATTAGATGTTCAATCTAATCGAGATACAGATTTGCACTGTTGAGCTAAAAGGCAACCAAGGCTTTACAAATCCAAAACACATCAAATCAAACAATGACTATTATGGACGTCCGTCTCCGACGTCTATACGGCTGTTTGGACCCTGACATAACTGGAGATGCGGTGAATTTAACACGAACAACCTTCCAGCAAGGTGATGCCCAAGAGACAAGAAGATAGATTATGCCTACGTGTTACAAGAGTAACAAGGCCCGTGCCTTATAGGACGCTCGTGGGAGGAAGTGTGCGTCGACAAACGAGCCACAATAAAACACTGTTGAAACACAAATGGCCAAAACAAAAAACCGACATTTTTAATCCGAGATTGAAAATAAACTAACGCTAATGACGTGCTTGGGATAAAATTAATTTCCAGAGGATTCAAGGTTTAATTTCTAATTAAGTAAATAGAAATACAGACAGCGAACATTTGCCTTTCATTTCGCACTTTCTGCACTCGTATAATTAGTTATGCTACTAAACTCTCGCTTAAACATTGAAATAGGTATCTCAATTCGTTACTTGTCATTGAGATAAAGTTTTCCTTGAATTCCATAACAGATTACACATAAATTCAATTATTAAACCTGTTGTCGTCCCACTAGCGAGCTTATGTTTATCAAACGAACATTCCGATACTACGACACGCGGTAGTTTGACCGCTTTTGGGCGAGGAATTTACCAATCGAGATATTTTCAAACTTATATCTAAAGTAACGGATAAAATTACCACTATTATTATTCGTTACTCTGCAATCGCGGCGTTGCGAAAGTGAAACATCGATTTAACGGCATATTCAAATTGGGATTGTTTTAGTAAAAAAGCTAGCGGGTGGGAAAGGAAACCGGGCTGAACAATCGGTCTGAATTCTCCATTCCGATGGCACGCTATTACCACTACGCCATTAGACCACCACTTCTGAGATTCAGTGGAAAAGGGGAGTAACTGTATGTGAAACTAGTCCCCTTTGCAGTTCATTGGTACATTTTCTCTATGCACCGTCGACTTTAGATGCTCAATCATTTATTGGCCGCTGCGTCAACTACAATAAGACGTTCCTTTTAAAGTATCAATTGTGGATGTATACTATGTAGGTACTTACGCGAATGTAATCTTTCCCATTGAATACACAAATCAGAGGCGACAACCGATGCAACGACAAAACGGTTAGCCTGAACAAGTACTTGAGATACTTGGCTACCATAGTAATAGACGGAAGATGTTCTCAACAACACGTATCGCTGAGCAAATGGAACATAAGTTGCGATTTAATTTGCGGTGTAAGTTATACGGCCTGCATTAATTTAGGAGGGTAAAAAGCGAAGCACTAGCGAGATCTAGGTCGGTAACAGCGTGCTCCTTTCCAGTGACGGTTAACGAGCCGTGATCCAAGATACAGCCACGGTCGCTGGGCACAACCTTGGCCATCCCGTCCATCCCGGCATGACATCACCACCAACCGAATACACCCGTGCCCGGCCAAGGGCAGAATTTCGATCGATGCTAATAACAGCGGAATATCAAAAAGTCCGGTTAACGACCTCTATGGTCGCAACTAGCCGAAATTATGGCTTGATTCCGAATTACAACAGTGCCGGCAACTGGGCTATTCTTGTGGCAGCGCTAGGGGTAACGTAAGTCATTTTACGAGTCACCGAACATGTTCCAGTCCGAAGTTAGCGTAACTTGTGGCGATTTCCTATTTAAACTTTCTAAAGCTCTCGCGTTCGAAGACAGCGATAGAATTTTATTGTTCTCCGCTCCGATAACAATCTGTACATTCCTTGAGCATTATTTGCTTCGCGTTATCTCAACGGTTATGCAGTTAACGAGCCCATAAATCGTCGATTGCGGACACACCTCAACGTGTCGCGCGTTGATATCGGGGCTTACCGAGACGGCGATGGAGGCGCCGGGGACGACGGCGGGTGTCTCCTGGCCTTCGGGGGCGCTGAGGAAGCGGCGGAGGGTGCCGTACCCTGACGCTGAAGCGACCATTGCCACCATAGTTCACAGTGCACACACTCACAACCGTGACATCACTCGCGGCCCGCGCGCGTCGCACGCGCGTCTCGGCTCTACTGCCGAACGGCGCACCTCCCCTCTACCGCTAAGACGCTCCAATAGTTTGTTTAGCGACAAACTTAGATAACTGCGTCTACAATTGTACTTCCGATGCGTTTAGCAACATCCTTTGCCATACGCTAGAATTAAAAGGATGCCTTTAAAAACAGTATCTACCTTGACTAAATGAAAGCTTTCATGGATAAAAATTGCTTAATATACTTTGACAAGTGGTATCAAGAATGAAAAATGGCATTAATTTTGAAACATATTTAGTTGTACTACATTAGCTGATGTATAAAACAAATCATGAAAGAAAGTTACTAAGTATGTATTACTTCAAAATTAGTATGAATACAAGGATGTCCATCAATCCATCTGGATTCATTCTTTTGGTTGATTGCAATCTCATAGCCTTCATATCAAAAACATACCAGATACAGACTTTGTAAATATTTAGATAAAGTTCTAAGTTTATTTGGTTGAAGGATTTGTCGAACTGTTAAGGAATTAAAAAGCATTTTTCACCCACAAAGCCATGTTTCCTTTAAGAATGACACATGAGAATGATGTAATATGTTACAAATAGAATATTGATAAGATAATATATAGATTGGCACCATATTAAATAGGAATGTCTTTATTACACAAACATTTTTACATTTATGTGAATAGTCACTCTTTAGGCTAAAAAATAAGAATATCTCCCAGTCACCCACCCACTTAGTTAAAGGTACTAAAACTGGACAAAATGTCAAAAGTTACTTGGAGCTATGCAGTTTATCAAATTAATGCATCCTCGACGAGTGTCCTCCAAATAGAAATTGCTATGATAGAGGTTACTATAGGGATTTATTTTTTTCCAGATGTAAGGGGCTTAACACATTTGTATCTTATCGCTTTAACATCATATTTTAACTGTTGTGTCCAGCTAATTATGACTTTGATTGTGCCTCATATCTGGAAACATTACTTACTGACATTATGAAGCATAAATTTTGCCCCATCTATCAAATTTTTGAGAAAACATCTCTATTGTCTTGAAGCATATTTAGTGATGTACTTATGAATCTGCTACGTGTCAAAATATGAGTGCATTATGTCAGTAAAACCTTACAATGATGCTGCTCACAAAATTTTGTCAGTAATAGTCATAGTTCCATATCTAAATACCCTCATCACAATTGTGATGAGGAGGCTTTCACCCGAAAGGGATCTACAACTGAAAAAATTTCAACTGTAATGTAAATAACTATCACTGTATGTAAATATTGTGGAAATAAAAAAGCTTTATTATTATTATCTAAATACCCGTAACTTGTGAAAAGTATTGCAAGGAAATTCGCCAGCCCGATGAATAGTAATTAACATTTGAAATAAACAGGTTTTGGTTTAAGTATGTTTAAACAATATAAGGCTAAGGTGAACAACTTCATACGTTATGCAACCCACTGTGAAATTCTACTACATAATTGACATTACATTACTTTCAAATCATAGCAATGTGTCATCGGAAGAAAGTGGTGTTGAGTCATTGAAATTATACAATACAAAACACAGTTGCCACTAATGATATTCATTATAAAAGGTAATTCCATTAGTAGTAGACATTATTTGACATTGATTTTTGCATATTTGAAGGTCATTCCTAGTTAGGCAAACCACAATAAATTTAAATTAATTTGTAAGTAAGATTGCGTAATTAGAGGTAATTTAGTCAATAAAGGATAGTTAGTTGACTTATGGCTGATACAAAAAACAATATTGTTAAGTCAATAAACATGAACTTTAAATGCCACTCGACCATAAAAGTAATTTATAATTTATTTGGTGTAGTGAAATGCAACCACAGCACTAATGTAAAAGCTCACTTATTAAATTTCTGAACATGTTCTCATTATAAAAAGGTCAAGAACAAAAGGGGTATGTCATAAAAGCATCTAGACTGACACATAAGGAACATAACAATGTTCCACAGGTATAATTTATTCATCAAGAGTGTGGGCAGCTCAGTTCGCCCACAGACAAACCTTGGTTTGTTTTATTAGATTTATAAGGATACATGGTCACTTTGGTGCTCATTTCTAACTAATATTCAAGATCAATTTCGAAATTTCATAAATATGTAAGTATGCATATCCTTCAAGAACATGCTGCCTTAGTACAAACATGAAAATGTATTTAGCATTCCTCCACTGATGAACTGATAATGAGCATTGATAAAGACATGCTAGCACGAGCACGAGTACCAAGGCAACATGAACACGCCTGAGTGAAAACTGTTAACAACCGGCAATTACAACCGCAGCGCTCACCTGTTTTGTGTCCACCGAGTCCGTAGCCTCCATGTTGGCATGTGTTCGCTCCTGCCTCTCCATGACTTCGAAAACATCAGAATTGCTTAAACCATTTACTAGCCACTATAAATGCACACGATATGAATATAAACATAACAATCGCGATGGACTCTAATTTTTTTACGAAACAATGTCAATGATCAGACAGCTCACGTTAGACACTTCAGGTCCACTACTCTAATGAAAAACACATTACGGTCACGGAATCACAAAATTACACACATTCTGCTTGTTTCAGTAAAGAAACAGAGAACTTGTATTGGATTTTTTCGCTAAAATATCAAAAACACTGTTCATCACCATCTTAAAATTTCACACATTCCGTCATCGAGGCCGACTGACTGGTCGCTGCCCTAAGCAACGTTTCAGTTGACGCAACTGTTTCTTTTGTATCGTACTATTCTACCTATGCGTTTATTATTTAATAGAAGTTTTGTTTTAATACCAATAATTTAGTTTTTAAATGAAAGTACAGTTATGTATAAAAACGGTAATGTATGCCCCAAAACTAGAGAAAATTACATGTATTATTTAAGAATTTTTGGTATGACCAAAACGTGAAAAGAAACAAGCGAGAATTGGTAGTTTTAGCGCCATCTAGTTTTTTTTATACTTGAACTAATAAAAATTAAGTGTTTTTTTTTTTGTAAGAAGTCGTATCTAGAATAACATAGAATTCATTTTTGAAAACGAAATAAGTTAGAAAAAAAATGCAATAACAGAAAGCTTATAAATTAAAAACAAGGTCTTTGTATGTAACTGAATTAATTAAGGAATAAAACGCAATGTCAACTCCCAACTTTGGCAAATTGAATTGTCAATTTGTTGTCATTGTTATTACTTTTGACGTTATTGTTGTCAGGGTTGCCAACTTAGGGGTTTTACCCCTAAATTTAGGGAGCAAAAATCTAAACAGGGGCAACGAGGGCTACCGCGTATGGATTCACCGCTAGGGGCGCTAGTGTGCCGTCAATCCTCCAAAATGTCAAATTTCATACATTATGGGTGGGTTACGTGGGTTTATTTCTAATTAGATTAATATGATGACTATTTTGCAATGTCTGAGATTAAAATGGCGAATATGAATTACAGGTTAACGAATTTCAGTGCTTTGTGACAAAAGTATCGTCAATAGTAGTGTCGTCAATAGTGTCGTCATACTTTTTTCCGTACAAAACGGGAGTGCGCTACAATACGGAATGTTCGATAAAAATATTTACGGTGCGGTTTTATTGTATAAAATACGATTTCAACGAGAATTTAGTTTTACGCCCATAATAAAACAAACTTTGACAGCTGGACTGACAGCACGGTGGCGCCAACTGGTGAGTGAGCACAAAAACGGTAGCCCTCATTTTCAGTGTTGCCAGAACGTGCTTTTTAGCACGGTTTTACGTGCTTTTTTGGATACGAACGTGCTTTTTACGTGCGCTCCCCAAAAACGTGCTTTTTTAAGTGCTATGTTGCTTTATGATTTTACTACTAAAAATGGGGAGGTAATATTGGTTTGATACTCTCTAAAACTGTATTTTTCGCACATTTAGGTTTCCGAATCGACCGCAAAAGTACCTATGTTGGTTTTAACATGAAAAATAAGGAAATTTCCAATCAAAAAACCTGTCTTATCAAAATATAAGTATTTCTTGCTAAAATACCCGTTATAATGAACAGTATCACCAAATTTCAAGTTTATGGGTCAATGGGAAGAAAAAATTATCTTATGAACAAAATTTTGTGACAGACTACTGACGGATGGACAGACGGACGCGTGAGTGACAGCAATAGGAGTCATGAGTCATTTTCGACCCTTCGGCTACGGAACCCTAAAAACGTGCTTTTTATTTCAAAAACGTGCTTTTTTGGACACCCGACCGTGCTTTTTGACGGAAGTGCTCTGGCAACACTGCTCATTTTAGGGGTAGAAATTGTTTAGGGGTTTTTAGGAGTTCTGACTAAATATTAAATAGAACAATACGTGCGTGACCCGTGTCTCGGGCGTATATCAACCCGGTACCACACTTTGCTATTCGTATTCGCGTTGCGTATTCACCTCCCTTTATTTTGCGATATTATAGAAAGAGATGCAGCACGAATATTTGCACACGCATCGCGAAGTGTGATGCCGTGCCGGCATCACGTAGCACATTCGTAAAGCCTTTCGTTCAAACTTCACATCGTATGGTCCGTCCCTCTCACGCAAATAGTGAATCCTGGTCAGTGGAAGGAGAGGAGAGAGACGGCATGATACGACTTAGGGATTTTTATACAGAGGGATTTGAAAAATTACGTGAGGGTAAAATTGGGCATGGGTTGGCAACCCTGCTTGTTGTGTTGAAGTTGTTGAACAATGTCATTGTCAAGTCAAATCAAGTCAAATGTGTAAATTAATAACATTTGATGAACGAACGAATTTATTTAATCATATAAATTCTGAGTATGCCCCGTGAAAAATCATCCCATCGCGACAGGAGAAGTTCTTCCTACAGCTCCGACTCGTCGTATGAAAGGAAAAAGTCGAAAAGCAAGCACAAGAGACGCTCGCGTTCAAGAGATAGATCTGTAGCCAGTAGCCATAAGAGCAAGTCGAGTTCCCACAGGCACAAAAGGAGGAGTTATTCTAGAAGTTTGTCCCGGGATCGCTATGAGAGTAGGTCGCGGAGGCGCTCGAGTTCCCGGCCCCGGTCGAAGCGGCCCCGGCGGTCGGTGTCTCGCAGCCGATCCCGCAGCCGCGCCAAGCATAGTAAAAGCAGCAAGAAGTCCAGAAGGAGGTCGCGCTCTCGCTCGTCGAGCAGCCATTCTAGCTCTTTTGATATAGGTAACAATAATTTCATTTTGAAAAAGACTATCTCTGAACCTAATTTACTCATGATATTTAAAAAAACAGGTTTATTTTGTTACAATACTCAAAAATTGAAAGGTTTTGAAGGAAGTATTTTCTATGGAATTAAAAATTGGCATAAATCCAGTTCTATTTCAGACTTCATAGTTAACATGGTATTGCAAGTGGCCAACACCTGTACCATCTCCTTGCTACACTAAAGCAGAACAGGTCTTTGTAAGCATCATATGACAACCACTTTAGCTTAGTTGGTAGTGACCCTGCCTACGAAGCTGGAGGTCCCAGGTTCGGATCCCAGCCAGGGCATTTATTTGTGTGATGAGCATGAATATTTGTTCCTGGCTCTTGGATGTCTTCTAATGTATTTAAGTATATATTTATCTATACTATGTATATTGTCGCTTCTAGTACCCATAATACAAGCTTTGCTTAGTATGGGACTAGGTTGACTTGTGTAAGATTGTCCACAAATATTTATATTTATTTCTATTTATATTGTAGCCGACTAGTCCAGTCAACTACAAAATTAATATTTTACCGTAAAGGTTTTCGCTTATCTTAGGAGAGATCCCTCAGCAACACCATCTCCCTAAAATATTATAAAAGTAAAAGGACTATTGATCAAAAATATTTCCCCTGATATTGTTACCATTTTCAGAACCAGCATCGGGCTTCAAATCGGTTCGGCTAGATGACACAGAAACCAAAGTGGAGCAGGCCATCAAGGCTGCAGAGGCTGCCGGATTGACCATGACCAAGATACCAACTTACGAATACCCAGAAGTTGAAGTCAAGGAAGACATGCCAACAATACATGATAGAAACTTGCTTGCTGAGTTGAACAGTGACTCATTTGTCCAGAGACCTTTCACATCATCGAAAAATAAGAAACAGAACCAGAATATTGTTATTGATCTGGATTTAGAAACTGTCAAAGTGCCACACTCTGACATAAAAGTTAACAAATATGATGACACTATACTGAATCTGGATGTAAGTATGACATATACATTCTTCACTTCTTTTTAAAAAAATGGCTTTCCATCAAATTTATGATGATTTCGCCAACCACGTGTTCAAAGACGTTGTTCGGTAACGACGCCATGACAGTAGGCAACAAAGACAGCATACTGTAGTGGATTCCGTTCTTCGTCGCTCCGGGCGCGTGGGCTCACACACACAGCGACGAGCAAAATCCACATATATTCTTGCAATAGTAATTTATAAGTTAACAGTTGTTGTTGACAACTATTTAAGTTTGCAGCTCTTCTTGTTTCACAAGTAATCCTATAAATGTTATGGTAAGGATAAAGGCCCCCATACACACATGAGACTTGCATACGAGTATAATTAAACTTGTTATAGCTCTGTGAACCGTGAAACTCCAATGCAAGTCCCACATGCAAGTCTTGCATGTGTAATAAGGCTTTATGATGAAAATTGACAGTTGAATTGGACATAGTTATGCAAAAACGATCCAATCCACACAATGTTAAATTTGAAATTAGAACCTTCTTGCTAAAACAAAAGTCCTTTTTAATGGTGATCTCTTGTGGGTTGGATCGTTTGTGCATAACTACGTCCGATTATCACTAAACACCCTGGAAAATACTGAGGGCCATTTTACGGAAAGTTGTACACTCGACTTTTTTTTTAAATTTTGATAAAATCGGGTTTATTCTACTCAGAATCGAAAGCACTTTCGAACCTAATAGAAGAGAAAATGTGTCCCAAATTTTTCATACAATTTTCAGTTTTTCCATTCTGTTACCACCATACAAGATTACAAACTTAGTATAAAAACGGTAACGGAAAGGAATAAAAAAAAATTGGGACACTTTTTTTCGCCTATGTCATTCGAAAGTGCTTTCGATTCTGAGTAGAAAAAACCCAATTTTATCCAAATTAAAAAAAAAGTCGAGTGTACAACTTTCCGTAAAATGGCCCACTAAAAGAATGCTAATATTGGAGTTTACTCCTACTACCTCATTACACATCATCATCATCAGCCCACACTTGAATCTGGGAAAGTAGTAAGGAAAGTAAAAACATGAATTCACTTTGTACAATACAAATACTCTTTATTGCACACCTTGAGGTGTGCACTCAAAAAGATCATAGTACAGAAACAGTTGTCAGTTTCTTCAATGGGGAAAACTATTCATAAAAATTTAATAATTATGGTGGTGGGCAATAGGTACAAAGGCGAGCTTATCCCTTAAAGGGATCTCTTCCAGCTAACCATTGAGCCTTTTTTTTATTGGAATGTGACAGATTGTATATTCATTTGGGGGGACCTTAGTTAGTATAATATCCATCCAGTAGGTACAAATATAACAGCAGAGACAATCATAATGCATTTGATGTTTTAGGAGATCCCATGTGAAGAAGAGTTGAGGGAGTTGTGGATTAAGAAACTTTACCAGTACAGGAAGAGAATGCTGCGTGGAGAAATCTAATAAAGTTATTTTACTATAAACTAACTTTTTATTTAATTGCATCACATAACAAGATGATTTACTTAAGGTCCTGTAAGGTGGGGCAGAGGGTGTCCACAGTACTCCACCATTTCATTCGATCTTGGGCTAAGCGCTTCACCTCGGACCAGGTTAGCCCGATAGTCTTCAGTTCCGTCGCCACTGAACATCTCCAGGTGTGTTTAGGTTAGGACAACAAGATAAACAAGTTTTATTTTTTATTCCTAAAGACCTGTTTGGTAAGACCTGATCATCTTGAACGATGAAGCCCTCGGGTAGATTGATGTTCTGGTGTTGCATTTGTGATCTTTATATCCTATATCTTTATACCTTGCTATAAGATTAAATAAATAAATAAGTTCGGTAACATCAACATTATTGATATTTAACTTGCATAACAGGCTAAAAAGCGTATTCCCAATGAACCAAAGATAATACACAATGGTATTAGATTAAATAATAGCCACAAGTTAACCTAGAATATTTTATTAGAACATATTATAACATAACAACTGGCAGTTGCAACTCACAATTTGTAACATGCTGTGGGACTACAATTTTCGTCTATATTTACAGTAACGCAAGGGTTTATCTGTGGTACCCGTGAGGTACAGTCGCTTTCACATGTTGTTCCGCTCGCGCTGGATACGACTGCTGTAGGTCCGCGAGACCAGGTTCCAGGCGTCCATATACCTGTCCATGCACATGGCAATGCACTTCTGTTCAGAATTGTCCAGAGCCGTGCCCGGTTTGTTTATACACTTCTTAAAACATTTCTCGGACATTTTCGTCAGAAGTTCCTGTGCATTAGCGATGGCAATCTGCTGTTTTACTTGATCCATTAATTCTTCCTTTTGTGTTCCGGAAAGCGAACCCGTTGACAAGCTGTCCATTTCTATAATATGAGGTTATTGAGGTTTTTTTATGCCGTATGCGGAACGAAAGTGTTCTTTCGAATTTATTGTGTGACAGTTAGGTAACCTTAAAATTTAGCTTGGGAGGAGTGATTTTGATTGATCGACTTTTTTAATTCTTATAGCCCTTAGTTATAGCCGGATAACCATGCAGGAACCATAAATTTTCTATGCGTAAATATATGTTAATGTGCTTAATATTGAATATGCCTTTTTAAAATAGCAAGTTTTAATTTATAGTGGTTTATTCCTTTTTTGTGTTTAATTTTATTTGATTTGAGGAAATATGGGGAGGAGAATATTATTTTGCGTAGGGCATTACAAAGCCTTAAGTCCGTATTGAATATTTATATTTTCATACCAACAATAAAAACATTATTATTTTAAATACCACGTATCGTAATGTTGATCTAAATTACGAAAGTAATAGTAATAATAATGGCTAAAAAGTTTTTTCTTTCAAAAGTTTTGTTCAACATGTACAGCCACTGTACAGCACGGCAGTAATAGTAACCAAAATGTTATGTGCAATACGGACCGGACTTGTAAGTGTTGCCGCTATGTTTACCCTGATTCTCTGGAGAATTTATTTTTGTGACCGTTCTAAAACATGTAATTCAAGTAAGCAATCGTCGCGTTGAGATTATAGTCGGGTCTTTATTGAAACGGGTCTTCTTGTCGCACTTAAGGTTCGCTGATGACATTGTTTTGTTTGCCGAGACTCTGGATGATCTCCAAAGCATGATCAAAGATCTTCATCATGCTTCATTGCAGGTAGATCTCAGGATGAATATGTCCAAGACTAAAGTTATGGCGAACTTCTCCGGTGGCTCGAATCCAATCATAACGGTTGGAAACGAGGAACTGGAGTTGGTCGACCAATACGTGTATCTTGGACATGTTCTGTCCTTTGACAAGGTAAGCCAAGTTAAGGAGATCTCCAGTAGAGTCCAGCTCGGGTGGGCCGCGTTCAATAAACTGAACGACTTCCTTAAATCCACCGACGTTCCACAATGCCTGAAGACTCGCCTCTTTAACCAATGTGTCCTGCCCGCCATGACGTACGGTGCCGAGACATGGACGCTTACGAATGAGGCTGTGTTCAAAATACGTGTAGCACAGAGAGCCATGGAGCGTGCCATGCTCGGCATTAGATTGCAAGATCGAGTCAGATCGAGTGAGGAATGACGAGATCCGACGCCGCACGAAAGTGCGTGACGTCGGAGATGTCATTACCAAACTCAAGTGGAGTTGGGCAGGACATTGCTAGGCAGAGTGATGGCAGGTGGACCAAAAAAGTGTCAGACTGGTGGCCAATTCATGACAAAAGGAGCGTCGGCCGTCCACCGGCTAGATGGGTCGATGATATTAGGAAGATCGCGGGTCACTCTTGGATAAGAGTGGCTCAAGACCGGGACGAGTGGCGAGGCCTATGCTCAGCAGTGGGCGATTACAGGCTGAAAATGATGAATGATGATGAAAATGCTTTATTGAAGGATTTAACGTCTCGTATTGAGGGGTAGAGTGAGATGGCATAGTTACTTCGAGTTTTCTTTCTGTCAACTTCGGTTTAGTTAGGACCTTCTGAACGTATTTTGCGCATATTCGAGTGTCGGACATGAAAGTTATTATTAAATGACGATGATTTATTGACCGAGTGAAACGAAGGTCTCTGTTATAGCTTCGACAAAAATGCTTTCGTATGTCCGGATTTCCGTTTGTCCTCCTCTACAGGTCGCATTTCTCAACCGATTCTCGTGAAATTTTGTGAGCAGGTTCGAAAAAAAAGAAAGTTTTTTGTCGAGTCAGTCTTTGCTAGGCAGAGTGATGGCAGGTGGACCAAAAAAGTGTCAGACTGGTGGCCAATTCATGACAAAAGGAGCGTCGGCCGTCCACCGGCTAGATGGGTCGATGATATTAGGAAGATCGCGGGTCACTCTTGGATAAGACTGGCTCAAGACCGGGACGAGTGGCGAGGCCTATGCTCAGCAGTGGGCGATTACAGGCTGAAAATGATGAATGATGATGAAAATGCTTTATTGAAGGATTTAACGTCTCGTATTGAGGGGTAGAGTGAGATGGCATAGTTACTTCGAGTTTTCTTTCTGTCAACTTCGGTTTAGTTAGGACCTTCTGAACGTATTTTGCGCATATTCGAGTGTCGGACATGAAAGTTATTATTAAATGACGATGATTTATTGACCGAGTGAAACGAAGGTCTCTGTTATAGCTTCGACAAAAATGCTTTCGTATGTCCGGATTTCCGTTTGTCCTCCTCTACAGGTCGCATTTCTCAACCGATTCTCGTGAAATTTTGTGAGCAGGTTCGAAAAAAAAGAAAGTTTTTTGTCGAGTCAGTCTTTGGAAATTGAAAAAAACCAACTTTTTATCAATGATTTCGTATTTTTCTGCGGCCGTTTTTTCCTCTACAGGCCGCATTTCTCAACCGATTCTCGTGAAATTTTGTGAGCAGGTTCTACGACTACATAGATTTTTTTTGTCAAGTAAATTTTTGTAAATTTTCAAATTTTTTTTTTTGTCTATGGTTTGTTCTCCTCTTCAGGTCGCATTTCTAAACCGATTCTCGTGAAATTTTGTGAACAAGTTCGGTATTTTTATAGATATTTTTATCGAGTCATTTTTCGGAAATTTAAAAAAACAATTTTTTTATCAATGATTTTGTATTTGTGCGGCCGAATTTCGATTTGTTTACCTCTAAGGGTCGCATTTCACAACCGATTCTCGTGAAGTATTGTGAGCAGGTGCTTTGATTAGTACACAGAATATTTTTGTCGAGTAATTAAAAAAAAAATCAATAGTTTGTCCTCTACAGCGTTACTCAACCGATTCTCGTGAAATTTTGTGAGCTGTGCCGCTGCTGGTTTGGAAATAAAAAAAAACACGAAGTTTACAGCTCACAGATCCACTAGTTTACAGGAATACAACAATAACTTAAGTAATATTAAAGCTAACTTAATCTAAAACAGGCCCTTGAGGCATTGTACCGAGGATGCTGGTGGCATTTCCTCGCTGTATCGCACAGCTACTAGAAGATACTAGCTGCTGAGCTCTTCGGTCACCTTAAGTTACGTCAATCAGACACGTCAATCAAGCGATTTCACCAAAGAGAATATAACCACAAAATTTTTATTATTGAATTATCAGTTTTGGAATTTATACGAAAAACATATTGTTGACATTGACAGCTCAAATTGTTGTGTTGACGTTTATTCATAGTCACAGTCACATCACAGAATTTATTTTTATTTGTTTGTTATGGACCCACTTGTTTGTTTTGGCCGGATTTTAATCAAAATTTTGAAGACAAAAAGGACCTGATTTATCAATGTCTAAAAATGGGCAGTACCGCTGAAGTTGAAGATGTAACTAGTACGCTATCTCACGATGAACTGCTCGAAGTGACCAAATCGACTGTGTGCACTTTACTAAGCTGCGATCCTTTGCTTTCGGATTTACCGACTGATATTATTCTAGAAGAAGTTCTTGCTCAGGTGAAACTTTTAAATTATTACTTTGATTCTCAGATACTTGATCTACCAGAAAATATGAGTTTTATGTTGGTGTGAAAGTTATAGTTGTTTATTGCAAACCATCCATCGTATACGGTTTTTTTTTAACAAACCGGCAGCTTAGTTTGTAAATAGCATGTGTATGGTAATTACCGGGCTTGGTAAATAACGGGTTGAATCTAGTTAAGTATAGAATAAATAATATGTATATACATTCTGATTACCAGTTTTCCATTTTAATTACATAATATTTTAGCATTGATATGAATGTTTCTTAACAGATTGCAGTTGAGCATGGACAGTCAATAACAATTTACATATCAAGGGAAGATGAACCAACTCTGAAAGTAATTGTAAGTATTTAAAACCCCTAAGTTTAGAAGAATAATGATCCTTTGTGAGAAATGTACTTAGGTATTGCTTTGAGAGATAGTTTTGAACAACTGGTGGGCTAGCAGTGGCGGTGCGTTCATACAACTCGATTCCCACCGGCTTGCCTAATTTTCAGCCAGTCCAGTTCTTTTACTACAGCTCATGAAGAATCATCATCATCATCATCATCATATCAGCCGAAAGACGTCCACTGCTGGACATAGGCCTCCCCCAAAGAGTGCCACAATGACCGGTCTTGCGCCACCCGCATCCAGCGGACTCCCGCGACCTTTACCAGGTCATCAGTCCACCTTGTGGGGGGTCTACCCACGCTGCGCCTTCCGGTCCGTGGTCGCCACTCGAGAACCTTTCGGCCCCAACGGCCATCGGTTCTACGTGCAATGTGCCCCGCCCACTGCCACTTAAGTTTAGCAATTCGAAAGGCTATATCGGTTACTTTGGTTCTGCTACGGATGACCTCATTTCTGATGCGATCACGCAGAGAAACTCCCAACATAGCCCTCTCCATTGCCCTCTGAGTGACTTTGAGCCTTCTTATGAGGCCCATGGTGAGCGACCACGTTTCCATACCATATGTCATCACTGGCAACACACACTGGTCAAAGACTCTCGTCTTGAGACACTGCGGAATATTGGACGAAAAGATATGCCGTAGCTTCCCGAACGCTGCCCAGCCGAGTCGGATTCGACGATTGACCTCTTTCTCAAAGTTGGACCTACCTAACTGGACAGTCTAAGAAAAGAAGTCAGTTCATGAAGAATAAGAAAGGCAAATTATTTCCGGCTTCCCTTACAATATTTTTGACGCGCCGCCACTGTGGGCTAGCACAACTTGCTGTTAAGTCGTATCTTGCGAGACTCCTATCTGCTACCTGTCTCACTCAAACTGTGTGAATTAGAACGAGGAGGGTAGATTTATCTCTACTCGCGTTGTTTTGCAGCAGCATACAGCAGTTATGCTAGCACCGCTGGGTAATGGAGGGCTCTGGAGTTTGTAAATGTCCACAGGCTAAGTTGTCCTACATTTTCTTTACAACAGTCTTGCCACCATTGTGCAAAATAAACTGATTTGCAAAGTAAAAAACTTGTTATTGGTATCTATTTATTGCCAACTGGTGGTTTTTAAACTCCATTTAGTCAGAAGAAATGAGTAAATAGTAAAATAGCCCTTTTAAACATTTCATTTTTACCTTTTGTTAGTTTTTAGTTTTTAACATGTAACTATAAATGTGATGTTTAATAAAACGTTTCTGTCTAATTATGTCTAAATAGTCCTTAACCTTTTTGATGCCAACAAAATAATATATGTGCATTGTGCACTATCGGTTAGACAACAACAATGCATATAACATAGATCAGCTGTAAGTGTTAATTTTATAAATGAATGAAATTAATATATCCGTCATGGTGTTCAATGCGATATCAACTTACATGCATTTGTATAGGGTTCAACTTCACTTTTTTACATTCCCATTGAATGCTAAATTTACTATTTCTTGTCTATCTGCGACACAAATAGGTACCCATTTTCAAAATTGGGACATGTTTCAGATACCACAGAATGCTTCAGTCAGAGAACTGAAAAAGGCTGTAGCAAGGCACTTTGAAATCTACCAACAGAGGACTGGTAGCAAAGTGAAAATCTCATGGAACTACATCTGGAAAACCTACAACCTGTGCTTCGACTCACTAGTGTTGGATGACGACCACAGCAGCATAGAAGACTATGGAGTTACCAATAAAGTGACACTCACATTCAAAAAGAGAAGAAAGAAAACTAAGAAATTCTTATAATGTCATATATTTTTTAATACACATAGCTTATAATAGAGACTTTTCACATGACTCTACATAATCATAAACATAATATCCAAACCCATATCTATATTACTAATAATAGTATGTCATAATAGAATATCTATGCATCAATACAGAGCCACCTCTCTTACAAGGTAGTCAATTACTAGAGTACATCAAAGTACTTATTAAAAGTGTCATTACAATATTCTATCCAATAAGTTTCGAAATCAAACTTATTTATGTTACAGCCAACATGACTATGACAATTGATGTTTCTCCTAGCTAGTTTTCATAAGTAACATAATGGAATATACATAAAGGTTAGGTTAGGTTAGGTTTAGTACTAGTGCAGTATGATGGAGGGTTATGCTTTAAAAGTTGTGGCAGTCAGGGTTAAAACCTTTTGGACTGCAGCAACGGATATATCGCTCAAAAATTTCCGTTGATTCAACGCCAACGGTTCCAAAGTTCATTTGATTCTGAGTAGAAAAAAACCAGATTTTATCCAAAATAACAAAAAAAAGTCAATGGAAAACTTTCCGTAAAATGGCCCAACAACGGATAACTGCGGTGTGCGGCAACAACCGATAATTAGATAGGATTGATTTGTTTTCTATCGGACGCAAGGGTCGGCTAACCATCTGTCGCCCTCCAGTGTATGATAGAGCAGTATGTAAAGGTGTAGCCTAGAGTTGTTCAAAGTCGGGCTGCGGCGGCGGCTCCTGCGGCAGCGGCTCGAAGTCCCCGAGGCTGTAGCCGGGCTCCTCGTGGCGCGGCGTCGCCAGCGGACGGTCGTACGCGTCCTTCAGCAGCTCCGCCTCATGCTGGAAATGTTCATTGAGCACACCAGTTAGATACGCGTGTTACGAGTCAATGGGTCATAAACAGATTTAGGTCCGCGTCTTTCCTGTGGACATATCAAAAGTTAAGGGCTCCAAGAGCTCTAATTTTTTGGATTGGTCTATATCCCGTTTTTTTAAAATTAAATAAATAATAAATATTTGTGGACAATCTTACACAAATCAACCTAGTCCCAAACTAAGCAAAGCTTGTACTATGGGTGATCTTATCTTATCTAGATGAGGGCCCTTGCGGATGCACTTCGACCCAATGGGATCTTTTGTGCAATTGTACTATGGGTACTAATACTAAGCGACGATATATACTTATATAGATAAATACTATAAATAGATACTTAAATACATAGAAAACATCCAAGACCATTTGTGCTCATCTACGTCACTACCAACTAAGCTAGAGCGGTCGTCAAATTTAGTTACAGTACAAAGAGGAGGAGGTACTTTAGCCGTGTTCCGAATCACGCTTACAACGCTATAAACGCGTTTACGATCGGACCGAATCACGCTCATAGCGTTTACATGAGATGTCGTGACGTCATTGATGACGTCATGGACGGCGCCATATTGGCGTTTACAATGCTCACACTCCCAGGTCACACGCCCGGTCCGAATCAAAACACCACTCACGCGACCTTGAGCGCGCTTACTGATTCGGACCGGCCGCCAGCACTGTAAACGCTGTGATCGTTGTTGGCGTGATTCGGAACACGGCTTTTGTCGTAGGAGTGTGACAAAATAGTAATTAACATTTGCCGTTGACTATTTACCTGGTCGGTCTGCAGCACGGAGGGCGGCGCGAGGTCGTCGAGCGAGAGCTGCGTGTTGAGCACGGACGGCGGCGCGTAGTCCGGCGCCGGCGCCGGCTCCGCCTGCTGATAAACAATATAAATAATTAATAAATGTCACATTTCGGAGGCCGTAGATGTGTGTTTTTTGATACAAATAATACAACAAAATGAACACATTGCCTTTTTAGTACTGATGTGCCGTCTTTCCAAAATTGCGACTTTTTCCACACGGGTAAGTTTCTGAAATTTCTCCCATTTTTGTATGGGGTTTGAAACTTTCCGAAATGTAAAATGGAAATTTCTTTCTCAAAATTCTCAAGAAATTTCCGAGAACTTATCCAACTTTTTGGAATCTTTCCGCAACTTGCACATCTGTACTTTTTAGTACTTAACAAAAAAGAAGGCCGATGGAAAACGTGTTTACGGTACTCACAAGTTCCTGGGGCGGTTCCTCGGGCCGCGGCGCGGGCTCGTCGCGGACCGTGTTCTTGTTGGCCACCTCCTCCGACACGTACGCGCTCTTGTGCTCACACATCAGCAGGTGGGTCAGCATATCAGTGCCTGCAACATTAAATAATTGTAGTTTATGTCACAACTGGCCATAAAGTAGCAATTACCGCACGCTTCGCACCTGTAAAATCCCACTCCCTGGAGTCCATGGCCAGGGGGTGACAAAATTTTGTACTTACCAAGGGCGGTATTAAAGAAAGCCTCGGATCGCATACTTAGCGCGCTTGCCTTCGGCTCAAGCGTCAAATACCATTTTATTGCCAAGTCATTATGCCACTGTTAGATGATGAGAGATATTAAAATACGAGTATGGCTACGGTTGCCGGTGAAATGAGAATCTCAAAGAGTCAAATATGACACAATTTGTATTGGGATGACAGCTTTCACCGTACCTAGAGGTTATGTTCAAGGGAGAATAGTGTACTGTCGTGAACCTTATTGCAATGAGATAAGGTCTACCAATGGTCAGGTAAGGTAACTGTGGTGGTACTGTACTGTACTGACCCACGCTGGTACGGTAGGAGCACACGCAGTGCAGCGTGCAGGGCGCGGGTCGCGGCGCGTCTTCCAGCGAGTGCGCGCCGGCGCAGTACCCGCTGTGGCGCAGCATCGCGCGGTAGCACGACGACTGGTACGAGCACTTGGTGCACGACGATGAACCGCTGGAGAATAATTACAATAGAAACACATTCATTCGAACAACACATAATTACAAGTATCTAATACACCTTAAAAACTGTTTCGGCCCATACGACCTACTTCAGTTTAGCTCATGAAGCTGCGCGTAGGCGCAATATTGCTTATTGTATTTTAACAGGCGTTCTACGTGAGATCGCCACGCCATGTTTTTTTTATTCATTCTTACCAACGCCTTCCTACTGTCATGTACTTTGTACGCAGTAAATTTATAATTATTTAAAATCTGGGTTTTATTTCTAAAATAAGTAAAGCCACTTTATGTGCCAATACAAAAACTAACAAACATCTATGTGGCAGCGAAAAGGTCTCCATTCAGCAATGCAGTTGATACAGCAGTGCCAACGCAACGGCGCTGGTCTTCTGTGGAACCAGTGAATCCATGACCGACTTAACTGCCCGGCAGTTATCATCCCATAGAAAGTTGTCAAACGTTCGTCCTCCGTGCGTACGTATCCTACGGTCTTGGCCTCTCAAATATCGTAATTGAACGCAATCGAACCGCAAATCAAAAGTTAAAAAATGGCGGCCGTTTTCTAAATCTGACGTGGGATTCTTATAAAGGATCTTTCGGACCTCCGAAAATCGATTTACTATAAAATTGGATCACAAAAAGTAAGTTCAAAAGAGCGGCAAGTTTTTCAATTTAACCCCGGATCCAAAGAAAAGGGCTGCACACAAAAAATTTAAATGTACATAAGGGAATACCATCTGTCCCAAAAACAATTATAAAACAAACACAACAACATATTTGATAAATAAACCGTTACTCTTGAACGCAAACGCGGATTTTCTATAGATTAACACGTTCACTGTCCGGGTGCCCCCAACTTGGGGTCACCCGGAAAGTATGAACCACTATGGAGTAACGTTCCCATACAGGATGCACAGTCCAACTGTCAGTTGTATTTTATTTGTATCATTTTTTTTTTGTTTAAAAATGGCTTTCCATCAAATTTATAATGATTTCGCCAACCACGTGTACAAAGACGTTGTTCGGTAACGAGTTAACGACGCCATGACGGTAGGCAACTGGTTTTGTTCGGTAATGGATTCTGCTAGTCGTCGCGCCGAGAGCACGTGTGTTCACCAACGTGGCGACGAGCAAAATCCCATCATTTATTGAACCATAAAATTGTGTAACATGACAGTTTCAACCAGAACGTTACAGCGATTCATTACTTATTCTAAATTGCTTAAGTAGGTTAACTAACTAGCATCCAGGTCTCTAACACTCTTACATTCAGTATCTTACATAAAAAAAAAGTCATCAGTCGCGCTATCCCTGTCACAAACACATCGCATTGCGGTGATGCTGCAAGTACAGAGTTGAGGAGAGCAGTGGCGCGAGGAATGGGCGAGTGTCGGTACAGGTTCGTGTGCGAGGCCGCGGTTGCTAAGAGAGGCACTCTAAGGCGCTTGTTTCTGTAGTCATTGGTTGGGCACATTAAAGTTGAGCATCTTTTCCATTAGTTTTACGCTAGTGGGGACAGTGAACGTGTTAATGATCAATGCATCACTGGATGCCGTCAGATGTGTACTCACAGGAAGTGCTTGTCGCTGTCGAGCGCGGTGTCGCACTCGCGGCACACCATGCCGTCGGGCAGCACTAGCGTGAGGTGTTCGTAGGTGGCCGACATCGCGTGGCTGGACGAGTCCTTCACCGGGGGACGCGCCTTAGTCTGCAGTAAGCACAAGAGGAATTAAAAAAATAAACACTTCTGTCAACGTGAAGAAAGTATCATCATCATCAGCCTATATACGTCCCACTGCATAGATGAGAGGGAGGAAGTATACTTTGGACATTGTTATTTAATATTCAACAGAAAACCTCAAGTATGCGACTCTCGGCAGTAGCTACTTGTTTGCGACGTTTGGGGTTGAGACCCTGGGGCCATGGGGTCCAAGTGCTCGGCGCCTCTATAAGGACATCTTCTGGTGACCAGAGGGCTGGCCACTATTTCGCCCAGCGGATTAGCATTGCCATCCAGCGTGGCAATGCGGCCAGCCTGGGGCATTTTTTTCATTTATAAGCTTATGCATTATTATCCTTTGCCTGCTTTTTTTGTTGTTGACAATAAATATCATAATATCATAAAATTTTATATCCGAGTCAAGTTGTTTATATTAATTCGGTGAATTAATAGCATGTGTAAAATTCAATTGCCAAGTATTCACCTTAGGCTTGGTGATGAGATGTTCTTCAGAGCAGAGAGGAATGGCGTTTTCAACCGTCCTGTGGTCGCGGACTTGATGCTCTTTCATTTGACCTGCAGACAATAAGAGAATAAATCTAGATGCATTATTTTTATTTAAAACTGATATGATGATATATTTTCGAATACCATTTAGTACAATAAGTAATCCGTGGCAGGTGCACAAACTTGAGCACGCAACGGCACGGTGGGCTGGATGGCTCGAAAAGAGGACATTCGCACTTTTTTCAGAAAATCGTTTTTTGAGTAAGTGGTGGCCTATTAGTTAAATCGTTGGTTTAAATGAGTCTTATTTAACCATATTGCAGGGCTCGGAAACCGGTTAATTTTTCAAACCGTTATGATATACTTGCAGCAAAACCCTTATATTTCGGTTTCGGTACAAAAACCGCTATTTTTAAACCGGTTTACGGAGGAGCTTTATATAAAGGTTTCGTTCGATTAACCGGTTTAGAACGATATAATACGGTTAAAACGAACCCACGATTGCCTACCTATCGGATATACCCAAGCCGTTGCATTTGTGTGTGTTCATTCATATTAACGGAACTTCGCTTTCGGGACGGACGTTTACGTTTGATAATTACATTGCATGAAATAGTGCCTTACCAAAATTAGTACGACTCCTTAGCTCGAAAATATGACGAATACGGTCCCATCTGACAGAAAGCATGAAACTGGGCATGCAGGTAGCTTTCATATTTGTGCTTCAAAAATGTTAGGGAAACACGTTGACAGACCTTTGTTTCCCCCCTACCCCCACTTTTGTGTGCCGAATTACAGTTTTTTTTAAATTTTATTGAAAACGGCTGAAGCTACGAGAAAACCGTCAAAGGGAAAAATGTTCCTTAAAAAATTATCTACAAGTCATTCTTTGGGTGTATTTCGATAGGACCTATATTTTTCAAAATCTACGAGCATTCATTAGGATAAGTACAGCAGAAAAGATGCTAGAGGGCAGATTACTAACATTTCTGTGGGCATCGGGCTACAAGCATGAAATTTGTAACAAAGATTAACTGTTCCGCGGTGATTCTTTTCAGATGTGGAGATTAGTTAGATTCGTCCCCTGTGCGAGGGGAGAGCGGGGTGAATTGGACCAAGCACACCTCTTTTTAGTCTTTTTCTCACTGGTCAGTTAAGGCTACTATGGCTTGCGGGGTATCGTTTTCATGTAAAACAGACATCAGGAATTCATTTTTAGGACTCCAAGCGGAATCCTATTTTTGTCAGTCATAAGTCCGTCCGTCGTCTGTTTTACAGGTTTTACAGCCAAACGGTTTAGGCTACAGGCTTAAAATTTTCACAGTATTAAGCATATTGTAGACCCAAAGCCACACCAATTGTCAGATTTTTTAAAATATTTTTTAAGGGGGTCTCCCATATAGCTGAAGGGGTGCGAAAAAAGAATTTTTTTTACCCACCCCAACGAGAGGGATATCGTTATTTAGAGCTAATTAAATAGTTAAAAACTTTATCTTGTGTTTAAAAAAATATTTAAAAACAAGGGCGTGAGAAGTCACTAAAGACCGCTATTTTACAAAATTTGTTCCTAATATTTTTTATACTTCTCATTGACCTACGAACTTACAATTTGGTTATAATATTTAATATTACGTCCCTTTTACCAACAAATACAAAAAAAAGAAAAATATTTTTTACAAGATTTTTTTTTACAAAAATTGGTTTCAGTTTTTTTTGTGTTTGTTAGTAAAATATACACCATAATAGACATTACTACCAAATATCAACTTCACAGGTCAATGGGAAGTTTAAAAAATCTTAGGAACGAATTTTCTAAAATAGTGGACTTTAGTGACTTCTCACGCCCTTATTGCATCAGTTAAAGTAAAAAAAATTTTTAGGACTCACTATAGATCACAAGTTAGCTGTCATGGAAACCTCATGCGGAGGAAGTTTGTAAAAAGCTCAACAAATATGCATATGCGCTTTACAAGCTATCGAAGCAAGTCAGTATTGAGGCGGTTATATCAGCATATCACGGATGTATTGGATCATCCCTTCGCTATGGTCTTATTTATTGGGGGAATTCTACCAATACAGATCTCATCTCTCATGTTTATCTTTAATATTATGTAATTTAAAAATGAATTTGTATGCCTAACGACGAAACATAGAGCACATATTTTGTACCTAGCGCCATATATTGTATTACCTATGTTTACAAATAAATCACTTTGACTTTGACTTTCAATATTTTGTTAAACAAAAAATACAGTATTTATTTACTCAATTAGCTCTAAATAACGATATCACACTCGAAGGGGTGGGTAAAAAAAAAATCGCCCCCCTTCAGCTCTATGGGAGACCGCCATTAAAAATTATTAAAAAAATTGTTTACAATTGTTGTTGCTTTGGGTCAACAAGATGACGTTTGACTGTAAAACCTGTAAAACAGACGACGGTCGGATTTATGACTGACAAAAATAGGGTTCCGTTTGGAGCTTTCGGGTACGGAGCCCTAAAAATGAATTCCTGATGTCTGGTTTACACGAAAACGAAACCGCGCAAGCCATAGTAGCCTTAACTGATCAATGAGAAAAAGACTAAAAAGAGGTATTCTTGATCCAATTCACCCCGCTCTCCCCTTCCCAGGGGACGAATCTAACTAATTTAGAAGGTCTGTCTCTGTCAACGTGTTTCCCTAAAATTTTTGAAGCACAAATATGAAAGCTACTACTACTACTAAGCTTCATGCTTTCTGCCAGATGGGACCGTATTTCGAGCTAAGGAGCCGTACTCCAACTCGCACGCGTCTACAAAAATTACCCGACAAGTTGCAACGCGTGCTTGTGTGTGTGTGTACGTAAGTACACACGGCCGGACCCCCGCCAGGGGCCCGGCCGGGTCGCCGCGGTCGCGCCACTCATGGAATAAACCGGTTTATATAAAGTTTTTAAAACGTTCGCGCTCTCAATAAAGTTCGGAGCTAAACCCAAATAAACCGGTTTTAACCGGTTAAAAAAAAACCGGTTCCGAGCCCTGCCATATTGTAAAATATAATTAACATTTTATGATTTATTTTCTTTTTGCGAATAATAATTGTTTCAAGATAAAAGAATACTTATTACTTCATCTTCCATAAAATGATTGAGTTGTACTTGTAAATAACTAACAACAAATTTGAAACAAAATCAACTCTTTCCCAAAAAAATTGACAATAAAACGTAGCATGTGTAACTTTTTATTACTATTATAGAATTAAACTATCGAAAAATAATATAAAATCCCAAAAAAGACATAAACGAAAAATTCGAAAATGTGTGGACTTTTTACTGGACTAAAAAAACAACCAGCACCTGTATAAAAAATCTGCTTATCGTTTCCTCCTCTATAAAAGTAGAAAAACAAAGTCTTGAAAGGTAGAAGACGGGACCTCTAATAGTTTCTGAGAAACAAGATACCTATTTTTGGGTCCCATACAAAAAAAACAGACTTTATTTTTTTCTGGTGTCAATATGCCTTATTTCGAAAAAATGTATACCACATTTATTGTTCCTTATATAATTCTCTATCGGATAGCATTTAAAAAAAATGATTATTTGAAAAAAGTGCGAATGTCCTCTTTTCGAGCCATCCAGCCCACCGTGCGGCATTTAGTCCATAAAGACAGAAATACATTGCATACCCTACTTACCTTTGTGACATTCATATTTCTATCTATTTATCATCATCAATAACCACAATTAATAAAGGATAGATCCCAAAGAGTATAATAATATATATCAGGATAGATCCCAAACAAAACATTAAATTAACGTTAGCGCCATCTGTCCGCTCATCAATTAATATAAATAGTATCGATGTGGTACTTACCGAGGTGCACAAACTTGAGCACGCAGCGGTTGCAGTCAGCTCGTGCCCGTCCACGTACACTTGTACCACCTGAACATTTACCCGTGGTATTTACCGAGGTGCACAAACTTGAGCACGCAGCGGTTGCAGTCAGCTCGTGCCCGTCCGACTACACTTGTACCACCTGAACATTTACCCGTGGTACTTACCGAGGTGCACAAACTTGAGCACGCAGCGGTTGCAGCGCACCTCCAGCTCCTTGTCCTGGTGCAGCTTCAGGTGGTCGAGGAACAGCAGGATGTTGGCAGTCAGCTCGTGCCCGTCCGCGTACACTTGTATCACCTGAACATCAATAGTGTTATTGACTAAAACCCCATTTACACGATGCAAGAACTATGTAAGCACTTTATTGTACACAAAACAGGTTAAAACAATATACATGTCACATAAGATTAAAGTACAAAGGCGAACTTATCCCTATGGGGGGAATTTGCGATTTTCATTACATTGCGGGCTTTGGTCGCCCTCTTCTTACCTCGGTAGCCCGCAGCCCGCAATGTAATCAAAACTGCATGCAATTTCTTGCACTGTGTGAATCGGCCTTCACATTTTATTAGTACCTCGCATAAAACAGGACCAAAAAATATGCCAAATGATGGTCCTATCCTACTTTCAATGTGTATGCTATCACAAATGACGAAAATATAACTGTTGCTAATTAGTTAGTAGTAAGAGAAAGCGCTGCACTTAATTTCAAGCTATGACACTTATGGTAACTATGGTTATGGTAAATGACGATCGTTCCATACCAAGGTACGTTTTGCGCATAAAGGGCAGGAGATGCTTCATTCTATTACTTTGTGATTATTTTATTTAGTCTATTATGCTTTGTCTTCAAATCTGACATCATATTCCTTCTAAGTGGCCTCTCGGACGCTCAGATATCGCTTTTGAACGTACTTGGAGTCTAAATAAACAAAACCAATATGGCCGCCACTTTTTTCAAATCTGACGTTAAATTTGAGTGTGTAGGGTGTATCGATGAACAATGACACTGACCTTGAGACAATGCGGGCACTGCACCGAGTGGTGCCTGTTGTGCTTGTCGCGGTAGTGGTCGGCGAGGCGGCGCTGCGACGAGGCGCGGTAGTCGCACGACTCGCAGCCGTAAGGCAGCTCCAGCGGCTGGTGGGTCTTCTGCATGTGGGTGTGTAGGGTGTATCGATGAACAATGACACTGACCTTGAGACAGTGCGGGCACTGCACCGAGTGGTGCCTGTTGTGCTTGTCGCGGTAGTGGTCGGCGAGGCGGCGCTGCGACGAGGCGCGGTAGTCGCACGACTCGCAGCCGTAAGGCAGCTCCAGCGGCTGGTGGGTCTTCTGCATGTGGGTGTGTAGGGTGTATCGATGAACAATGACACTGACCTTGAGACAGTGCGGGCACTGCACCGAGTGGTGCCTGTTGTGCTTGTCGCGGTAGTGGTCGGCGAGGCGGCGCTGCGACGAGGCGCGGTAGTCGCACGACTCGCAGCCGTAAGGCAGCTCCAGCGGCTGGTGGGTCTTCTGCATGTGGGTGTGTAGGGTGTATCGATGAACAATGACACTGACCTTGAGACAGTGCGGGCACTGCACCGAGTGGTGCCTGTTGTGCTTGTCGCGGTAGTGGTCGGCGAGGCGGCGCTGCGACGAGGCGCGGTAGTCGCACGACTCGCAGCCGTAAGGCAGCTCCAGCGGCTGGTGGGTCTTCTGCATGTGGGTGTGTAGGGTGTATCGATGAACAATGACACTGACCTTGAGACAGTGCGGGCACTGCACCGAGTGGTGCCTGTTGTGCTTGTCGCGGTAGTGGTCGGCGAGGCGGCGCTGCGACGAGGCGCGGTAGTCGCACGACTCGCAGCCGTAAGGCAGCTCCAGCGGCTGGTGGGTCTTCTGCATGTGGGTGTGTAGGGTGTATCGATGAACAATGACACTGACCTTGAGACAGTGCGGGCACTGCACCGAGTGGTGCCTGTTGTGCTTGTCGCGGTAGTGGTCGGCGAGGCGGCGCTGCGACGAGGCGCGGTAGTCGCACGACTCGCAGCCGTAAGGCAGCTCCAGCGGCTGGTGGGTCTTCTGCATGTGGGTGTGTAGGGTGTATCGATGAACAATGACACTGACCTTGAGACAGTGCGGGCACTGCACCGAGTGGTGCCTGTTGTGCTTGTCGCGGTAGTGGTCGGCGAGGCGGCGCTGCGACGAGGCGCGGTAGTCGCACGACTCGCAGCCGTAAGGCAGCTCCAGCGGCTGGTGGGTCTTCTGCATGTGGGTGTGTAGGGTGTATCGATGAACAATGACACTGACCTTGAGACAGTGCGGGCACTGCACCGAGTGGTGCCTGTTGTGCTTGTCGCGGTAGTGGTCGGCGAGGCGGCGCTGCGACGAGGCGCGGTAGTCGCACGACTCGCAGCCGTAAGGCAGCTCCAGCGGCTGGTGGGTCTTCTGCATGTGGGTGGCCAGGGTGAGCACTGCTGCGAAGCGGACCTGGCCGGGAAATTAATCATCAAAGGCATGCTCCGAATCACGCTTACAGCGCTCAAAGCGCGTCATTGATGACGTCATGGACGGCGCCATGTTGGCGTTTACGATGCTCACACTCCCAGGCGTAAGCACCTTGAGCCAAACGTCAAGTTGACGTTTGATATATGAAAATGACAGTAAACACGGGCTATGAGCGTGAATCGGTCCGATCGTAAGCGCGCTCAAGCGAATAGCGGTCCGAAACAAAACACATCTCACGCGGCCTTG
This sequence comes from Cenopis cana, assembly GCA_951800055.1. Classification (NCBI taxonomy): domain Eukaryota; kingdom Metazoa; phylum Arthropoda; class Insecta; order Lepidoptera; family Tortricidae; genus Cenopis; species Cenopis cana. Next base: position 18,995,756 of record OX637477.1, on the reverse strand, counting down.
AGCGCGCTATTTGATTTGGACCGGCCGTAAGCACTGTAAGCGCTGCGAGCAATTTTAGCGTGATTCGGAACACGGCTCGAATCAATTTAGGGAGCTAACTATAACGTTTCATTATTACACTACGTCGGATCCGACTACCAGACTATCACCATTGGCGCAGAACCGGTCATTGTGTCACTTTTTGCGGGCGATCTATGTCCAGCGGTGGAAGTCTTTTGGCTGATACGATGACACCACATCGAAGGCATACAAGTACGATCCGCCTGGTGATGGCTAATGCCTGAATCATTCACCAGACACCAGGCCCCTATTTCACCAACTTAACAATGACAATTCCAAGTCCACTACTGAGTCGTCACGTAAAGATGGTCGTTGGATAACATCGATACTTACCGGCACGGCAATGCAAACCGAATTGTCATTGTAAGGGGACAATTGTCAAGTTGGTGAAATAGGGGCCAGCTCTATTTATTTATTTAGAGAATATCATGTCAGTCGATAAACGTCCACCAGTGTTTAGGATTGAATAAATGATCAGTAATTTGCCGGCTTCATTTACGGTATCCTGTTAAGCCAATTTAAAGGCTTGGTCACGGCGCGTGCGCCACGTAAGCGTCCCGCTCTCGTAGCGCGTCGGAGTATATATGCTTACGTCCCACTCTTGTAGCGGAACTTCCGTGCTGTGTGGCGTCGCTGACCTGTTACAGTACGTTAAGGCTCACTAAGCCTTAAGACTGCCGAATTAAGAACAGATCTCTTGGCACACTGTGACACGCGAAGGAACAAGCGCTGTGGGTAAGTATGTGTGCGTGCGCTGTCGGTAAACGCGTCAATTGTTTGCGCGGGTGCGTAGCGCGTGGCGCTACGTCACCCGATCGACACCAGGCTGGTCTCTCAGGGACGAGGTAACTGACCTCGGTGCGGGGGATTCGTGGCCATTCTGTATGTAATAAAAATAATCTGTGCTGTTGGTCAACTACACAGTGCACTCACCTCACAGATGAGACACGCGTACGTGAACAGGTCGGGTGTCTTGGTGTCGCTCGGGTGCTGTTGCTTGAGGTGGGTAGTTAGCAGCTCGGCAGTCGGGAATCTCAGCAGGCAGTAGGGGCATGGGGCGGTGGAGTCCGGTGCGGCGGCCGGCGCGGGCGCCGCGTGCAGGAACAGGTGGTCCATGAGGGAGATGTTGTCGGTGAACTCGATTTGGCACTCTGGGCACTGGGAATAAAGTATAAAACATTTTTAACCCCGTCAGTTAACCTCCTGGGGTTTAAAGTGCTAATACTAGTACAAATTAACTTCAATGGAATTTGTATATTTCAAAATTAGAATAGAGTTGCATTTGTTTCATTAGATTCCATAACAAAATGAGCTCTACTCTATTTTCAGTTACAGTAGATTTAATTTTCATTGCCATTTTATCTTGTATGGTAGGCGGCTAAAGGATAATAGTATGTACATTGTGCATTTAGGGAGGTAAGCAGGTTGTTACTAACGAAAGTCATAGAAGCCCGATGCCGAAGGCGGAGGGCTTTTATTGACTTGAGTTTGTAATAACCCTTACCTCCCGTGATACACACAATGTTTTTCATCACATTTGCGAGGAAATAAATAACTACAAAAGGCAGAAAATCCATGTTTCATACAACCACACCAATCAAAAATTGACGAACTTGACAACTTCACCTCCAGTATCACTGCGAGAGGAGCGCAACGCGCAACCAATCACAGAGCAATATTCTTGCGGCGCGCGGCCAACTAGATTTTTTTCAACCAATCAGATCACACACAAACTCATAACTCCCACGGGAGTTATAAAATTCCATAACTCCCGCGGGAGGTAAATCGGCTATAACTGCTTTATCGGCTATAATCGGCTACAAGTGTGATGAAAAGTAACTAACCTCAACAGAGATAGCCATCTTCACCATCGGCCCGTTACCTCCGACCTGGCCGAAGTAGTACCGCTCCATAGACACAGTCTCCTCCGGTTTCATCTCCTTCTTGATATTCTTCAGCGGGATATCGTCCAGATCGTCATCGACGTACGAACGGACCGCCTTACGCCTGGCGCGTGGTGCGGGCTCTTCTTTTTCTTTCTCTTTTTCCTTCTCCTTCTTCTGGTCTCGTTCTTGCTTGATCTTTGTGCGTCGGAGAGCTAAGGGTATCTGGGAAAAGATCGTAGACGATTGATTTTGATTGACTTCATTGGCAGAAGCCTTAGTTTGTTTGTTTGTTTGTGTTTTGAAGTGAAAACTTCTTTAGCGGCGCTGAGCACTTTTTGTGATGGGGAAAAATTGTTAAACTCGCGACAGGGTCACGTGGCCGACAGATTCGACAGTTCGTCAGATTGAAATTCGTAAGGAGGTCTCAATATGGAAGTACGCCTAGGACGCTCTACGACCAGCTAAGTTGACCCCTCCTAATATCGTAAGACGGACACGTGACCTGTAGAAGATGGATATTGGTAACAGTGCCACCTATGAACAAACAAGCGAAGTTTCTCACAGTGCAGGTCAGCGTTCTGTATAGTTAGTGCCTTGTATTGTTCGTAGGTGGCGTAGTGACTTCTTTATCATGTCAATGAGTCTTCAGTTCTGCCGGCTCTCCCGGAGTGCAACCCGTTTTTTTAACTCTAAATAGGTTTGCGCTTGACCACAAATCACCTGATGGTAAGCGATGGAACGCGCTTACCTAGTAAAAACCGATTTACTCTCGTCTTGAAGACCGAAAGATTGTAGTTCACAGGGAACAAGGATTCCGGCAAGGAGTTCCACAGCTTGGCTGTTCTCACAATAAAAGTGGAAGCAAAACGCTTTGTGCCAGTTTTCGGAACTGCCACCGTACCTTAGTATGTCACAAGAAAATAAAAGCGCCTCTATACCTATATGGCTATTTGTTTTTACAGGGTGGCCCAAAAATACGTCGACACGGACTTTTTAGGATATTTTTTTTTTAAACACGATTACACGAGTTTTATATAAAAGCGTTAAAAATACTGTCATTAAACTAAACAAAACACTAGTTATCTGCAAATTATCCCTTTCTGGTTTTGATACACACTTGCAATCGTACGTTAAACTGACGAGCAAAATGCCGCACGTATTAAAATCTCATATCAGGTACAGGCCCTTGTCTCTAAGTTAGACTAAAAATTATAATCCATTGGATTAAGATTAGGCGAAAATGGTGACCTGTGTGTCGATCTTATGACCATGATAGCTTTTTTCATGATAGCTCCAAAATTTGCCCATATTCATAAGCTGATAAAAGTAGCTGGCTACCTTACACACCTGACCTTAATCGATTATAGTATTTGGTCAACCTTAAAGACAAGGGCCTGCGTCACTAAACTTAGAAATGTATATTGTTCTGAAAGCAATACTTTCCAAAAAAATGGCAAGATAACGTATTAGGGCGTGCGGCATTTTGCTAGTCAGTTTAACTTACGTTTTCAACTGTGTATCAAAGCCAAAGGGGAATATTTTGCAGATAACTAGTGTTTTGTTTAGTTTATTAATAGTATTTTTAACGCTTTTTTAACAAAAGTCGTGTAGTCGGGTCGTAAAAAATAATATCCAAAAAATTCCGTGTCGACGTATTTTTGGGCCACCCTGTAGTGGGTCAGATTTTTATAAGAGTGGATTTGATAGGAGAGAAGAGACTACTTTTGACAACGATCAAGCACAGAAGAGGAAATATGCTGGGGCATCTGATACGACCTGACAATTACATAAAAACCATAATCGAAGGAAAGAGTTGTCCACAATAGTACATTACTTACCAAGGGCGATAAAACAAAGAATGTCTCAGATCGCAGGTATTTTACGCCCGAGCCGAAGGCAAGGGCGATAAATATGCGATCTGAGGCTTTCTTTATTATCGCCCGTGGTAAGTACAAAATTTTATGTCACCCCCTGGCCAGGAAGTGGGTTTTTTCGCGCGCGGAGCGTGCGATAATGGCCACTTTATGGCCAGGTGTGACATAAATGATTATTTGTGTAAATATACGATTATGATGAGATATTTCTACCGGGTAGATGCTCCGTAACTCCGTGGATCCGTGGGCGCTATCTGTACTTGAGACTCATGGGTGATGTTGTATTGTACAGCCAACCAATTCTGGGCTACTTTGTACCTTGTCACAGTGTTATTTATAAAGGTCTCTAGCGGGTTTCATATAGATTTTCACTGTGACAAGGTACAAAGGGGCCCAGTAATAAAATTGGTTGACCATATGTATAAAGTATCTCTTACTTCTTCCTCGTCATCGTCGGGCACGTATAGCGTCTTCTCTTTCTTCTTCTTCTTGGGCGGGGGAGTGGGCTCGGGAGTGGGTTCCTTCTTGCGACGGCCGCGCTTCCCTCGCCCCGTCTCCTCTACCGGGGGAGCTGGGGCTTCCTCGGTGTTCTTACATTTCTGCAAACGAAAGAAGGATATCAGTACCTCTAGCAGTGGCGGAACGTCTATACAACTCGATTCCCATCGGCTTCCCTAATTTTCAGCCACTCCAGTCCTTTACTACGGCTCATGAAGAATAAGAAAGGCAAATTATTTTCGGCTTCCCTAACAATATTTTTCACGCGCCGCCACTGACCTCTAGTATATGTTTTTTGAAAGATAAATGCTAACGAATGCGTTTGCGTTCAGTCTCTATGTATGGCAACGCGAACAGTGCCTCTGGTGGCCTTTGATGGTAACATTATATACTCAGGTATGTAGTGTTATGTTCCTGGAGGTGAGCAAGGTTGCCAGAGCTCCCGAGGTTGCACTGTGTTGAGAGTGAGGGAGCTAAATTGGTCCCTTCCGCTGTCAACACAGTGCATCCTCAAATTTTATAAAGGGTCGGCAACGCGCACGTGACTCCTTTGGAGTTGCGAGCGTCTATAGGCTGCGGTGTCCGCTTACCATCAGGTGGACCGTATGCTTGTTTGCCACCGTCGTCGTATAAAAAAACTATTTTATGGCATACAAATTGAGACTAAACGCAAAAAAGATCGTTTGCGCTTTGGTACGAAAAAAATATACTGAAGGTACAGGCATATATTACATTTAGACAATTTTGAATTAGATGTGAATAAGAATACGATTTCAGTGATTCTTCATGAAATCGTCTCTGTTTGTAGGATAATTTTTACCACCTGTTTTGGCAGACATACTCAAGAAATTTTGTTGGTTAGCTTTGCGATGTAACACAACTGCTTTGTAGAGGTACTACTGCATGTGTTTTCATATATTTGACACCTCGCGCGGCGCTTTGCGAGGTGTCAAATGTATGAAAACGCATCCTCGCACATCTCTAGTGCAAACGCAGCCTAAAGGTACCGACCTTGGACGGGTACTTCCAGTTCTTGAATGGATTAGCGGCGATCTTGTTGAGGCGCACAGTAATGGCGTCCTTCGACTCGCACTTGGTCTGCTCAGCTATGTGCAGCACGATGTTGTCAAACGCTTGCCCGGGCGATATGCCAAACCTGATGCACAACAACCATTTCATCATCATCATCAGCCTATATACGTCCCACTGCTGGGCACAGGCCTCCTCTCATAGATGAGAGGGATTGGGCAGAAGTCCCCACGCTGGCCTAGAGTGGTTTGGGCACTTCACATACAACTTTGAATTTCTTCGCGGATGTATGCCGGTTTCCTCACGATGTTTTCCTTCGCCGAAAAGCTTACGGTAAATATTAAATGATATTCCGTACATAAGTTACGAAAAAGTCATTGGTACGAGTTGGGGTTCGAACCCACGACCGCCGCTTGACAGCCGCATGCTTGAACCACTGGGCTACCGTAGCTACAACATTTAATCGACATAAAAATAAATTAATAGTTTAAAAACACTAGAAAACACGCTTTGCGTTTTAATTGAAACCTGATCGTGATCAAAGTCTATTACGTGACCTTTCTCACAAGTGCAAACACGACTATGATACGATAATCCAACATGGAATGCCAGTGCATATCTTCCGGCTTCATCATCAGACCTTGAAATCGTGGTCAAAGTTCATTACAAGATTTTTCTAACAAATCCAGACACAGCTACGATACGATGTTCCATCATGAAGTTCCAGTTCGTATCTTCCGGCTCCATCATTAGATCAGTTCGACAGTACCATATTATTGTATTGTCATCAGAACTACATACAGCTGCCAATTTTCATGACGCTACGATCCTTGGAAAATGGTTAAACTAGTTACCTTAGATTCCATTACATAGTTAGTTACATACAGGACGACCTATCAGATCTTGAAACCTAATCGTGGTCAAAGTTCATTGCAAGACTTTTCTAACAAATCCAAACACAGCTACGAGTATGATACAATGTTCCATCATGATATCATGAAGTTCCAGTTCATATCTTCCGGCTCCATCATCAGATCAGTTCGACAGTACCATATTATTGTATTGTCATCAGAACTACATACAGCTGCCAATTTTCATGACGCTACGATCCTTGGAAAATGGTTAAACTAGTTACCTTAGATTCCATTACATAGTTACATACAGGACAACCTATCAGACCTTGAAACCTAATCGTGGTCAAAGTTCATTGCAAGACTTTTCTAACAAATCCAAACACAGCTACGAGTATGATACGATGTTCCATCATGATATCATGAAGTTCCAGTTCATATCTTCCGGCTCCATCATCAGATCAGTTCGACAGTACCATATTATTGTATTGTCATCAGAACTACATACAGCTGCCAATTTTCATGACGCTACGATGCTTTGAAGATGGTTAAATTTGTTACCTTAGATTCCATTACATAGTTACATACAGGTCGACCTAATAAAAGCGTGTTAAAAAAAAAGGGATGTATAGCAGATAATATTGACTGCTTATCAAAACGATACTGGTTTGCACAGAAAAAATCACCATGATCCTGGCCGGTTTAGGCCAGGGCGACTGGTAAGAAACTGGCTAGTGAGAGCGTCGTGGTCTCACTAGCCGTGGTCTCAGGTGCACAGAAAAAATACAAATTGCACATCAAACCCCCGCGTTTTGATGTAAAATTTGTATGTAGTTTAGTTTGTTAGTTTTTTTTTGTTTTTGTTTGTTTTTACATTGTTCACTTACTGGCATTGTTGACGGTTGAAAATAGTTATTAAAATTTTTCGTTAAGTGACCTGGTTTACTTTCGGTAAACTTGCCTATTGAAAATCTACTAGTTTGAAGCTGTTGAAACTTGCCCGTACTAAAACACCCACTCACCTCTCTCTCCACACCAACTCATCCAAGAACTGCTGTATAATCTGCCTCGACAGCAACGACAAAGTGTTCTGGAACATTCTAGGCACAATCCTCCTCAAATACTCCATTATATTGGCATTGCTGTTTCTTCCGGGGGTGTCAGTGTGGGAGGAAGATTGGTGCACATTCTTAAAGCCCATGGACACCAATGTGCCTTTGTCTACGGTGAGGTCGGTGAGGATGATGGACGAAGGATGGACCCAGGTCACGAGAGGCTCTAGAATCTTCTGGAAACGTTTCTTGTAGTTTTTCTCGTGTTCCGCTAACGGTTCAACGGCGCGAAGGCGGATCTGTAACAGGGGTACTTGGGTCAGTAAATATATTCATGATTTTATAGTTTATTTTGCTATTTAACTCATTTTGTCCTCTTCTCTTCTTGCGACGAGAGAGGGACGGCAGCGTATACTACAAATTATTATTTTTTAAATATTATACTGCCCCAAAAAGTTTTTGCTTTCTAAAGAGAGACCAGAGAGGCAGGCAGAACGGGAGAGCTATAAGGCATTCTCTACAGTCAACCCTTTGACACAGCAGAATGGAGGAAAGCGGGCGGTAGGCGCTTGCCCTCCATACCTGTTCGGTCCTTTCTGTCGTCACACCACCTCATACCTATCGCGTAAGCAACTACTAATATAAGCAGTCTAAAGCAACATTATAAAGTGAGAATCAAGTGATGAAAATGAGCATCATAGAGGCACACCGAATTAGTTTCGCAGGCAGCCCAAAATGTGATTACAAGCTTTCTAGAATAGGCACCTTCTGGGTGAGCTCGACCCATGACCCAGGCTAAGAGCAAAACCCATTGAAACTAACTAAATAACTGGGCTGGCATGATGAGATGACCCAAACTGAGTCATGGCCTCTGACACAAGAGCACGCCACTTTGCTCGGTCCTGACTCATTTAATTTGTTAGTCAACGACAAAAGCATTCACAATTTAAAATTACTTACCAGTTTGTCAGCCGGGTCGAGCACTCCCAGCACTTCCACTTTGACCTGCCGTTGCGTGCCGTCGTGGGAGGTGGTTCCCAGCGAGATTACTCCCACTTCCACCTTCTTGCCCGCGCCGCCGAGCATGCTCATGTGCTGATGGATGGCCGAGGTACAGATCGCTCGGAGCCAGGTAAACAAACCCTGGGAAAAAAAATCTAATTAGAAATATTAAAATATAATATAAAGCACAATACTACAGTCATGGGACCGAACAAGGTCTAGTTTCCTCTCTAGGTTGGCAGGTCAGATGGCAGTTAATCCAGTAACTTTATAAATCAGAGCTTGCGTCAAATCTGGTAGTTCTGATTTTTCGCAGACTTCTTTATGATGTTGGCCCAATGAATAATCTAAGTTTATGACCTCGAGCGTCGAACGGAACTTTGTCAAAACTCGAATATGGGCCCTACAGAACAGGCACACGAAGCGCGTATTAAAAATGAACCTTCTCAACTTGACATAAAGATTATCAACTTTGACCCACTGCACTACGTTCTGCACGTTGGACTAGCAGGCCCAGTGGTAGTTGAGTTTGAGCCGAACGCTGGGCGGGAAGACGGCGCCCTCTAATATAGAGCTGCAGAATACGGACACTAGCGCGTATTGAAAATGAACAATCTTACCTTGACATTAAGATTGTCGACTGTGACCCACTGCACTACGTTCTGCACGTTGGTCTAGCAGGCCCAGTGGTAGTTGAGTTTGAGCCGAACGCTGGGCGGAAAGACGGCGCCCTCTAATATAGAGCTGCAGAATACGGACACTAGCGCGTATTGAAAATGAACTTTCTCACCTTGACATAAAGATTGTCCACTTTGACCCACTGCACCACGTTCTGCACGTTGGTCTGGCAGGCCCAGTGGTAGACCAGCTTTAGCAGCACGCTGGGCGGGAAGGTGGCGCCCTCAAATATGGAGCTGCAGAATACGGACACGAAGCGCGTGGGACAGCACTCGGATATCCACACGTAGCCGCCGGAAAATGGGAACTTGGATACGTCCGAATACATGCCTACAGAAAAAAAAAGATTTAGCCATTGTATGCCTTGTCCCCCCAGAACAACTTGTCGGCGTTCTGTTGACCAAGAGGAAAGAAGGCACAGCAGAAGGAACAAAAGGTCCCTCGCTCTCAACACAGTGCATCCTCGGGAGCTCTGGCAACCTTGCTCACCTCCAGGAACACAACACTACATACTTGTATAGTAAATAATGTTATTATGGCTGTGGTCTTCTACAAGGCGGAGGTACTTCCCCAGTTGGGCTCCTCCAAATTCGAGCAAGAGATGACATTTTGCTGTGCCCAACCTCTCTTAAATCAGTAAGGATGTAATCAGAAAGGAGGGTAACAAGACTTACCGAGTTTGAGTTTGTTCCCCTGATGAATGACACACCACTGCTCCGACCGCACCAAGCCCTGCTGGATCAGCCACTCGGTGAACTTCATCGGTGTGTGCATCAGCACCGACTTCACTTTGCTGTCGAGAGTCGATCGGTCCGCGGGGGGCTGACCGTCCTTCGCCCGCAAGTACGGACGGGCGACCACCACTAGTGATGGGAAGGTCTTGCCTGGGAATAGACAATTAGATTGTTAAGGGTCCTTATAAGGTAAAAAATGCTCATCTATTTAGCCCATTTTCTGGTAAATTGACAAGTTTCTTGACATTTTATCAATGTTACTATCTAGAACAGGACTATTGCAACCTAATGACATACATTTTAAATATATTTCTTGCATTTTTTATTAAGATATATTTTGTTTCAAACATCACTCCAAATCGACCATTTTCGAGCTAAAATCTGCTTTTTTCCGCTTAAATTGTACTACACACAAGAAAATCTAAAAAGGGCAATGTTACTATCTAAAACTTTAATAAAATTATAGTATCCAATAATCACTTTCTTGGTATTAGCAATATTTTTGTCAAAATTTTAAATAAAAAAAAATTAAAACTTATAAGGCCAAGGGTTGAAAGCCACCCAATGAGGGCTACCGCGTATGGATTCGCGGCTAGAGGCGCTAGTGTGACGCTAGGTTACGCAGGTTTATTTCTATTTATATAAATATGGTGACTATTTTGCAATGTCTGAGATTGATAATAACCAATAACAAACTTTGACAGCTGGACTGAGAGCGCAGTGGCGCCAACTGGTGAGCACAAAAACGGTAGCCCTCATTCTGCCGAGATATTTTGGCGCTTGAACGAAGTGAGATGCTTTAGAGCAGGAATGACCCACTTTCAGAGTGTGAGAAATGAAAAACATAATGAGAGATGACCATATGTATGTATGGTATGCCATTGGAATAGAGAACTTTGGTTTCATCAAAGCTAGAGAGTATGACAATGATAACATCAAACAACTAGTTATTTTTTATTTTTCTATTATCATGAATAAAGCAATCGCTTTACGCATCGCCTCCATTTCTCACTGAGTCTGGTATTGACAATAAAATACACCAACCAGTCATTTGAGCTATCATGAGCTATCTTCGATGAACATTTCCAGTTTCAACCACGCTTTACGAAAGAACTTGTACAAGCAATGGTGACTATACCTTGCAGCTTGTTGAAGGACACCTCCCTGGAGTCGGCCACGTTCTTGTTCCCGTCGTCTTTGGTGAGGTCGACGATGGCCGTGGTCTTGGTGGCGCTGCCGGTGAGCAGGCCGCCGATGGCGGTCGCCTCGGAGGGACGCACGTTCGTTACCACGCTGTGCACGTCTGGGTAAGAAAATAGTACATTACTTAACAAGGGCGGTAAAACAAGGAATGTCTCAGATCGCAGGTATTTGACGCCCGAGCCGAAGGCAAGGGCGATAAATATGCGGTCTGAGGCTTTCTTTATTACCGCCCGTGTTAAGTACAAAATTTTATGTCACCCCCTGGCCAGGAAGTGGGATTTCCCGCGCGCGGAGCGTGCGGTAATTGTCGCTTTATGGCCAGGTGTGACATAAAAAAATGTATGACATTAGAGACAATTATAATAGTATAACTAGTTATTGCCCGCGACTTCGTCCGCGTGGAACTCGTTTATCGCAATAGAATTGAAGTAATTGCTATTTGCTTATATCAGGCGCTTACCTTCTCATCGCTCTTTCATACAAACTTCCACTCCCTTAAGGAATGATTTCCAGGATAAAAAGTATCCTATGTCCTTCCCCGGGACTCAATCTATCTCCATACCAAATTTCATGTAAATCGGTTCAGCGGTTTAAGCGTGAAGAGGTAACAGACAGACAGACACACTTTCGCATTTATAATATTAGTATGGAAAGGCGAGGGGATCCCAATGTTGAGCATACAGAATACAGACCCACTTAACAAAAAAAATCTGTATCTGAGGCTTACTTCTTGAATGTCACGCATTATACGAGTATGACTGCGTCAGGTATGGCAATCCGGTATATCGATTTGTAGTGTGATGACACAAGCCAATATTCATCCTCCTAGCGTTATCCCAGTACAGTTGCATCCTGAAGGATGCCTGGGGTCCGCTACCTAATCCCAAGATTTGGCGTAGGCACTCGTTTTTACGGAAGCGACTGTCATCTGACCTTCCAACCCCGAGGGGAAACTAGACCTTATTGGGATTAGGCTTTGTCAAGTGAGTGGGCAACTTGACTGTTAGAAGTTCTCAAACCGCCCGAAGGCCTCCAACTTGGCTTAACAACTGCTGCCATAGACAGCAACCGGGATCAACGGCTTAACGTGCCTTCCAAAGCACGGGGGCGCTCTGTCAGTAACCACTCAAAGCGGTCACCCATCCAAGTCCTGACCGCTGCCCACGTTGCTTAACCTTAGATACCGCAAGCGGTACCCGGCGCCGCTGGCACAGACTAGTATAGTAGTATTACATACAGAACGGCCACGAACCCCCCGCACCGAGGTCAGTTACCTCGTCCCTGTGACGCCCGCCTGGTTACGATCGGGTTACTTGTCAGTTGGGTCATGCCTAGATAAGCGTGTAAGTATGTAACCATTTTTGTACTGGCCGCTTGCGACCTGCTAGGAAAAGAATAATAAACAAAACCCTACGCACCCGGCACACAAATTGACGCGAGTACCGACAGCGCACGCACACATACTTAGCCACAGCGCTTAGTTTCCTTCGCGTGTCACCCCTGCGCCGCTGGGCCACGAGCGCTCAGAGCGAGACACAAGCCAATATTATAATAGTACATTATTGCCGTGGCCGGGAAGGGAGCAATTGCAGGCTGAGTATTTGTTTAAACGGACGAGCTTGCGAGTCCGTTTAATTATAATACGAAGCCTGCAATTGCCATTCCGGCCGAGGCTAATATAGTGCTTTTCTCAAAAATGGGGAAAATACGACAAAAATTTAATTAAGATTTGATAAACATAACCTTAAAACGTCAAAAACATCATGTTTTCCAGTCGTTTATTTTTTTTAACAGAATCGCAAGTGTATTTTTCCACCGAAAAACGCAAATTATTCGAGACACATAAAAAAACGTCGCGTTTTCAACAGAAAAATACGAGCTGAATTGGCTGAATACGACCTGTGCCTCCTTTTATATGACAGTTTCTACATTTTAAAAAGTTTATAACTCGACAAATAAAGGAATTTATATGTGACATTGCAGGCCATATATGTGGCCTGCAATGTTTTTTACTTTTTAATTTGAATCTGACCTTAAACTATACACTTTACCTTCCAATATGTAGCGACTAAAGTCCAGTTTGCGGGCCATTTTTGAGAAAACAATTATACTAACTGGAGGGTGCTAGAGTCTTGTCCTTGGTCTTGGTATTTTCTTTGTCTTTCTCCTTTTCTTTTTTGTTCTCCTTCTCTTTCTCTTTCTCCTTCTCCTTGTCCTTCTTCTTCTTCTTGTGGCGCGGCTCCGGATCTTTGTCAGGAGACGGGGAATAGTCCCTGTCTTCTTCGCGGTTCTTTTTCGGGCGACCTGACAGGAAATAACATGGTAATTTTAATCTGTACAAAGCTTACTCTTACTACCAATTAGTTATGGTTGAAATTCTTTTTGTTGAACGTATTTCTCTTACAATGTTATTGGATTTTGAACCTTATTGTTAGAACGGTAAAGTAGCTTTTTGCTTTGGTGCAATTCGTTCAACTGAAATGATTTCAAGTATATACCTAGTTATGCTTGGAAATGATGTAACATCCTTGAAATAAGTATAGTAGATCCCATGTTAAGTTTAACATCTTTTTTCCTTAAGCCATCCGCTACCAGTGACCGGGATCCCCAGATAACAAAAGATTGTTTTGTTTTTTCGCTGGCAGAGGATGGGTTAACAAAACTAGCTAAGAAGAGCACACAAGCTTTTCTTGCTGCTTGTGTACTCAGCTAATTAAAAAAAACCGGGCAATAAAAACGGCAAAAAAAATCGTGTTTGTTGTATTGTATGGGAGCCCCCTTAAATATTTATTGTATCCTATTTTTTTGTATTTGTTGTTATAGCAGCAACCGAAATACATCATCTGTGAAAATCACGGTTCATGAGATACAGCCCGGTGACAGACGGACAGCAGAGTCTTAGTAATAGGGTCCCATTTTACCCTATGGGTATGGAACCCTAATGATGTGTTCATAATCAGAACTGTGAATATGTACTGTTGGGGTCCCATATAAAAGGGGTTGATTTACCTCTCTTGCCGCTTCTGGTTTCCTTTGAGACCGACATGGATCGAGATCTGGACCTGATGATTTCAGCACTCTGCCTCTCAAGATCCTTTAGCACAGGTTGTCTGAAAAATATTGATATTTGTTGATTGTTCTTATTCTCAAAGCATTGAGGCAGCAACTTTGATAATTGGTAACATTATCCAGATTATGGTACAGTAGAATCCGCTTATAACATTTGACCGCTTTTAACGACTGCTAAATCACCAACGTTAGGATTCATACCAAACATTTTCAAAGAAAATCAGTCCGTTTTGTACGACTTCCTGTTAGTGCAACGTATTATGCCCGGTCCCTTGACGGTCGCTGTATCCAGATTCTACAGACTATCCAGGGGAATAACCAGGGGAAACATTCAACATGACCATGCACCCAGCAAACTGGAATACTCACTTGTCTTTTAAAAAAATGGTTTTCCATCAAATTTATGATGATTTCGCCAACCCCGTGTTCATTAGACGTTGTTCGGTAACGACACCATGACAATAGGCAACTGGTTTTGAACAGTAGTGGATTCAGCCCGCCGTCGTGAAGAGCATGTGTGTTCACCAACACGGCAACGGGCGAAATCCAACTGGAATACTCTAAGAGTTTCCGCTCCAGTGGCTTATTTATTATAATTGAAATATTGTACCATAACGTAGCACGAAATGTTTACATGCCTGCATGCAGGCTGGATACATGGAACTTAATTTTAATATATAACACCTGTACCTACTGTATTCCCGCAAATAAACGATTTGATTGATTGAGCAGGTTCAATCAAATCTCAGGTGTGAGTGGAGTCCAGCTATTGGGAGATTTGTTGCTGGTTGCTTTAAACTCACACATTAAAAGAATGTCTACTTAGGAGACACGACTATTGAAAATCGGTTTTACTGTATTGTACCGACTGGCGTATAAATTAGAGTTCACTCACTTCCCAAGCAACTGGTACGCAGTAAACTGGTCGCCGTTGTACACAATTTGTCCACCTGTATCCTTGACCAGGTCATCGATCTTGGTCTGTATGCTCTTGTACTCGTCGTCGGCATTCTTATACGCGTTTAGTTGGTACTCGGAGAGTTCCTCTTCCCAGCACTCCAACTCCAATGTCGGCACATCAGGACCGAAGTACGTTCGCTTGTACAGGTCGGCTTCAATAATCTCGGCCTGAGGCGGCACAGGCACGGGACTCGTCTCCTAAAACAAAAATGTTTGTTTACGACTTCAATAAAGGCAGTCTGTCGGCGTTTGGAAAACATGGTTTGTGACGAAACTTTACCTCCGAGTCCACCTTCATCTTCTTCAATTTCATTGCAATGTTTTCCCTCAGACCCTATGCTGTAAATACTAGCAGAATAATAGCTGTAATGTCAAAAAACCTAAAATCTGCATTTCTAACCGTAGAAAGAGGATCTATAGAAGGAGGGTTAGCGAATCACACACAGGGACGGAGATATTGTGACAGTTTTTTCTGGGGTTACCACAAAAAGAATAATCTCCCCATTTTTACTGATAAGTAGGTTTTTAATTATTGAGAATCTTCAAAATAAACTCTTAGTAAATATTAGCGGGCAAACTCAAAACATCCGATGTCCTCCCAATTACGATATAAATGTGTACTAATTTAATACCTGCATTAAAGTTAACAAAATCACGATTAGATTAAAACGTCTTAGTTATTCAGCCATTATAATAATGAAATTCCCAATAGTATTCTAATCACGCCACAATTAAATTATTAATCAGTTATTTTTAACGTTCGAGCCAGTCTGGTTTACCCAATATTATGGGTAACATATTTTCTTACACGTTGGCCACTGGTTTATCGATGACACTTTGGTGGCATAGGCCGGTGGCAGACAATCGCTGCCTTATACGCGATGAGGGACAGGAGATATGTCATTGTTTCTCGCTCCCACGTGTGTTATTGTCTATGCTTACATCTCCTTCACACAGCTTTGTATGTGTGTATCACCAGCTCCATCTATACTTACTTCATGTTTCTAACCCAAACAGAGCGTCAGTCCATCAAGTCAATGGCGAATTTGAATGAATGAATGAATGAGACAGTGTTGCCAGAGCACTTCCGTCAAAAAGTACGGTCTTGTGTCCAAAAAAGCACGTTTTTAGGGTTCCGTACCCGAAGGGTCCAAAATGAATCCTATTGCTGTCACTCACACGTCCGTCCGTCGTCTGTTACAAATTTTTATTCACAAGATTATTTTTTTCTGCCCATTGAATTGACCCATAAACTTGAAATTTGGTGATACTGTTCATTATTACTGCTTACAAACAAATACTTATATATTGACAAAACAGGTTTTTTGGTTAGAAATTTCCTTATTTTTCATATTAAAACCAACTTACTTATGCGGTTGGTTCGGAACCCTAGATGTGCGAAGTCCGACACGTACTTGGCCGGCTTTTTTAATAAGTATGTCACATTCAGAGTAATGAGCCTTTACAATTAACATCGTGTACACATTACACGACACGAACGATAGAGCTTGCAGTTGCAGGACAGAAGTCCTGTCCTGCAACCACAAGTAAGACATAATTTTTAAAAGGACATCAAAGCGTAGGGTATGAGAGAAAGATGGTTTGACACAATGATGGTTAGAAAAAAGTGTACAGTTTTAGAGAGGACCAAACCAACATTACCTGCCAATTTTTATTAGTAAAATCATAAAGCACCATAACACTAAAAAAAAAGCACAGTTTTAGCACGTTTTTGGGGAGCGCACGTAAAAAGCACGTTCGTATCCAAAAAAAGCACGTAAAATCGTGCTAAAAAGCACGTTCTTGCAACACTGGAATGAGAGAATGAATGAAGTTACGTCACAGATAAGAATAAGAAACAATGTGCTGGAGTTCGATATACTGTAATGAGGGCTCACTAGTGGCGCCACTACGTTAGTTGATCCAGCTGTCAAATTTCATCATCATCATCTTCCTAGCGTTATCCCAGTACAGTTGCATCCTGAAGGATGCCTGGGGTCCGCTACCTAATCCCAAGACTTGGCGTAGGAAGTAGTTTTTACGTAAGCGACTGCCATCTGACCTTCCAACCCCAAGGGGAAACTAGACCTTATTGGGATTAGGATTAGGATCCAGCTGTCAAATTTATTTATTGATTATTATAGGCATGAAAACCCCCACCCACCCTCCCCACCCAAATATCATACAGGAAATTACTATACAGGGTGTTTCCTGTAACAGGAGCAAGCTGTATATAGCTGACATAGAGTTGTCAGTCAAGCTTTACGGTTGCCGCGCCGTCTAGTCTAGTATTAGTGTCCATCCTAGATAAGAGTGTAATGACTGGAAATAGATAGCTAACTTCACGCATATTGTGATCCCGACTAAAGCGCCACCAAGTGCCAAAGTTAGTAACTATTATCTTGGATATAATCTAAGATACCCGATAGTTTTAAGTGTCAGAAATTAAACTTATTTAAGAATACTTTACCACAGGGCCGCGTGTGTGATGCTAGGAGGCATCGAATTTTTGAATACCTTTTTAACAGGCCATATTTAGAAGACAATTCGTGCAAGTTTAATAACCTTAAGACTAGGTGGCACTATTATTAATTCCATCAGCTTTCTTCTAAGATAGACAACCATGGTGTCCATCTAGTGATCGTTCAATACGGAGGTGTGTTTTGCGGAAAAGGGACAGAAGAACCCCCTCCTAAAACTTTGAAGACTTATAATTATTTATTCTTTTGAATTACTTTTTTCGCTATGTGATTGAGAATTTGATCCTTTTTCGAGAAAACTCGGATTCATTGATTTTCTTATTTGGTGTCAACATCCCTATTGTATTGTATCCCAAAAAATGACAAAAACACACGTACGTACCCACTCATAGATACTTAAAGACTGTAGCGCCCCCTGACGAACAGTTCGATAACTAGTCAATCCAGTGTTGCCAGAACGTGCTTTTTAGCACGGTTTTACGTGCTTTTTTGGACATGAACGTGCTTTTTACGTGCCCTCCCCAAAAACGTGCTAAAACCGTGCTTTTTTTAAAGTGCTATGATGGTTTATGACTGATTGCACTGCTAAAAAAAAAATGTTTGAAGTTTGAAGTTAGTTAAAAATATGTGTTGGTTTGAAACTCTAAAACAGTACATTTTTTTCTAACAACTAATGTGTCAAACAATCTTTCTCTCCTATGCTTTGATTTAAACTACAGTTAAAACTTACGTCTTACCTGTGGTTGCAGGTCAAGACTGTTCTGTCCTGCAGCTGAAAGCTCTATCGTTCGTGTCGTGCAATGTGTTTAGTGTTTACGATGTAAAGGCTCAATACTCTGGATGTAACGTAACGTAATTGAAAAAAAAACCGGCAAAGTGCTTGTCGGACTTCGCACATTTAGGGTTCCGAATCAACCGCAAAATTAAGTTGGTTTTAATATGAAAAACAAGGAAATGTCTAGGGCTTTCAATACCGGGATCCCGGTATTTCGGGATCCCGGGATACCGCCTTTTTCAGAGCAAATTTCAATACCGGTATTTAATTTCAAATACCGGGATCCCGGTATTTTTTGGAAAAGCATTAAAAGGTACGAAACGAAAGAAAAACACTAAATTTTTGATTAAAAACATGTCTTTCCCGTTCACGGGACAATGGTGTCCCGGACCTTTGGGAGGCGTGCGCGGAGCCGAAGTACCGAGGCACCGAAGTGCCAACGAGTACCACATAGCCAACACGTAGAGGCCCTTTTGACAATTTAATGAAATGCAAGGGATACACCGAGCGGATGCTGTCCCTGCCCGTGTCATGGGACGCACACAGAGACAGCACCCGCCAGGGTGTATAGGAACTATTGCTGATTGATGGACTCTAAATGAACTGGGCTATTGGGTGAATCTGATGGACTAATGGCTGGGCTATTGGGTGAGACAACGGACGCCTGCCTAATAAAACTGTCTCAGATTTGATTAAAAACATTATTATTACGATGCATGCATATTACAATAGTATTTTTAATAATCATATCACTTGATAACCAGTCTCCTTTTCTCTCATTTGACAAGTTGTGCTTAACAAATGTACATATAAAAATCTAGCTACAGTGATCTTGTACCAAAATCAGAATAGCACAGTAACAGCAACTCGCATAACAGATAATATCTAAACATTTCAAACTTTGGCATAATCAAAAACTAAGATTACTCAATGTAACAATGTGTAATAATTTAAAATCAAATAACAAGTCGAAATTTTCTTAGTTCTCATTAAAATCGGTCAACCAACACTATACAATACAAGTATACAATTATTTACCTTAATGTTATCTGTGATTTATAATAATCGAATATGTGATTTAAAATTCCGTAAAATATTTATATTTTTATTCATTATGCTTTTAGATTAATCTTACTTAGTGGTATAATAGTGTTGGTTGACTCATTTTAATTAGAACTAAGGAAATTTCGACATGTTATTTGATTTTTAAATTATTACATTTTACGTATAAGTAATCTTAGTTTTTATTATGCCAAAGTTTGAAATGTTTAGATGTTATCTGTTATGCGATGTGCTGCTAGTACTACTCTGTTTTTGTTACAAGATCACTGTAGCTAGATTTTTAATATGTATATTTGTTTAAGCCAACTTGTTAAATGAGAGAAAAGGAGACTGGTTATCAAGTGACATGATAATTAAAAATCGTATTGTAATATGCATGCATAATAATAACGTTATTAATCGAACATTTGGTGTTTTTTTTTCAACGTTTCGTACCTTTCAATGTTTATCCGAAAAATACCGGGATCCCGGTATTGAAGATGCCAATACCGGTATTAATACCGGTATCACGAAATGTCCGGTATTTGAAAGCCCTAGAAATGTCTAATAAAAAAACTGATTCATCAGTATGTTAATATTTGTTGGTAAAATACACGTGATAATGAACATTATTACCAAA
Organism: Cenopis cana; assembly: GCA_951800055.1. Taxonomy (NCBI): domain Eukaryota; kingdom Metazoa; phylum Arthropoda; class Insecta; order Lepidoptera; family Tortricidae; genus Cenopis; species Cenopis cana. Next base: position 18,975,924 of record OX637477.1, on the reverse strand, counting down.
TTTCTAGTACTCATAGGGAATGGGAAGTTAAAAAATTCTTCGGAACAAAATTTTGTGACTGACGACGTACGGACGGACGGACGCGTGAGTGACAGCATTAGGGTTCCGTTTGGAGCCTTTGGATACGGAAACGTAAAAACGTGCTTTTTATTCCAAAAACGTGCTTTTTTAGACCCCCGAACGTACTTTTTGACGAGAGTACTCTGGCAACACTGAGTCAATCAGATCGAGCCACAAAAATGTACCGAGTGAAAAGCCTGTGCATTATGAACACACCTACCACAGATAAGGAACGCATACGTCTTATTCATTCGTTCATCGTTCACCATTCCTAAATCAATCAATCAAACAAAAAAAATGGCATGACAGCTCTAATCTAAACTAATTTGCGATGAAATTGTTTTCCAAGTGATTTACATGTAATCAGCCTGTTAACAATCCTGTAAACAATGGAGGCGGTGCCAAAGTTGCCGTTGTTAAGTTTTGAACTGAAAGTGAGTCCGGAAACTACTCACTTTGGACCCAAACTCAAGCAGGTCAGTGTCTTGTATTGTGTAGTGATAAAGTGGTTTCTAAAGTGACTGCTGTTTTCACGGATGATTAATTTTTCAGTACATTGCTGATGCGTACAGGGAAGACCCTGAAAGCTATAGCAATGAGATGCATCAGCTGGAAAGTTTACGGTCGTCCGCCGTGAGGCCTTCTATTGACGCAGCGGGTTTAAGCGCCCTGTATAGATACTTTTGCCAGCTCAGAGCCATCCAGAGCAGGTTCCCGATGGCCAAAGGGCAGCCAGTGGCTTGTACGTTTGCTTGGTAAGTTCAGAATGTGTCTGGGATTATTTATTTTATTTATTTATTTGACTGGGGTAATGTTTATTATGTTGTTTACAAGAACAATGACTCACTAATGAAATTTGCTACTAAAACTATTTTGTAGCAAATTTCATTAGTAAATAAGATTTAACCATTTAAGTTTAGCTCATAAGGTTTACTATTAATCTAATGCTTGGGTGTCTTATGTATTAATGTCCAGTGTGGAATGATGCTTACATGCATGATAAAATTTTAGAGGTATTAAAACTATACAATATTTTTTTTTCTTTCAGGAAAGATCTGTATGCTAACATGTGTAGTCCCTTAGCAGACATACGCTTTGAGATGGCCTGCATACTACACAACATCGGCGCCCTGCACACCCAACTGGGTGCATCAGAGCCTCGTACATCTCCGGAAAGTCTTAAAGCGGCTTGCACTCATTTCCAAAATGCGGCATGGGCCTTCCAGTTGGTCAGGGAACAGTATCCTCAGCCGTCGGGGATAGATGTGTCGTCGGAAATGATGGTGCTGCTTCAGGAGATCTGCTTTGCGCAGGCCCAGGAGTGTATCCTTGAGAAGAGCATTCAGGATACAAGAAAACCTAGCGTTATTGGTAACAATTTTTGTAGTTTTTAAATATACAGCATACATAAGAAAATTCGTAGAGAGCTTTATGTTAGGTATAACATAGTTTATGTTTTGTAGCAAAAACTGCCTATAAACAATAAAAGCCGTAGCAGTCATTTAGTGACAGTGTTTCCAAATTTTGTTATAAAATCTGTAAATTTTTGAAAGGTGTGATCTTGATATTCTTTATATTGATAAAATGCAGATAAGGTGTTCTGGTTCTTTGTTAATTATTTTTAATTAGCACAGCATCTAATCTTATATCTTTAAACAAGCAATTCTTGTATATATATTTATTTATTGCGAAATCTCGGAAACGGCTCAGATTTTTATGAAATTTGGTGTAAGGGGGTTTTCGGGGACGAGCCATCAATCTAGCTAGGTCTCATGCCCGGGAAAACGCCAAGTAAGGCTCGGTCGCCCAGATATTAATATCAAATTACTATTCACATAAAATACGTTTTTTATAAAACTTTTAAAATCAATGATAAATCCGTTTTTTAGTATGCTTATCATCTTCAATATGGTAATGATGCTTAAATATTAAATTGGTCACCTAACATTAAATAAAAAACACACACACATACATACATGCAAAAGTTTCATTGACTACTCCATGATTTATCAATTTTGTACCAATGCTTTGAAATTGACTATATTCCATAGGTGCTGTGGCAACGCAGGTGATGTTTTTCTACCGCAACTGCCTAAACCACCTCGGGGCATCCACTGGCTCAGACAATGTCCATGAAATAATTGGTGGCAAGCTCTACAACTACTGGCATCGGTTCCTGTCGTTCAAGTCTGCTTACATTGGATGCATTGTCTGTTTGTATCAAGGTAAAAATGCGTTTAAATTATTCAAACACACCCCGCCGGACATTGCTTAACCTTGTATACCGGTTGCGGCACGCAGGCGCCGCTGGGCCATGAGCGCTCCTGGGAATATGGGATTTGTTTTGAGAAAAAGATGTTTTGTAATTTATGATACATGTTACAAGATGTAAGTAATATGACACATGATAATACTTCATGTTCATGCTGCCTCTTTATAAGCAATGATTTCTTAGAAATTAGTGTGAAATGCATACTCAATTATAAATTTTAAAACACTGGCCTTTACGTAGGCTGAAACAATATGTATATATTTCTACGCGCGAACACATTTTATGATCACTACAAAATGGTTGTTGACTCTAAATTTGACTGCTCCAAAATACTTGGTACTAAAAAAGACAATATATTTATATATCCTATTTAAATATCTCAATAAATAACCAGAAAAAGGGGCAGAATATGCCCACTGCTAAAACTTTGAAGACTTGTAACTTTTTGAGATACTTTTTTCGCCATTTGATTGAGAATTTGATCCTTTTTGGACAAAATTCGAACTTATTGATTTTCTTATTTGGTGTCAACATCCATATGCTAGATGATGAAATTATTCCATTCTCCGACCTATAAACTTATATTTTCCAAGGTATGAATGCCGAAGAACAGCAAAAGATGGGTGAACGCGTAGCCTTCTACCAGCTTGCAGTAGACAAACTAGCCGAGGCCCAAAAGCTGGCCAAGTACGTGGAACCAGTGCAGGTGACCAAGGAAGCTCTCACGTTCACTAATGACGTGGTTGAGGGCAAGAGGAAGGCGGCCAAGAATGAAAACGAGTTTATATACCATGAGGAGGTGCCGGAGAAAGATATGCTGATTGATATGAAGCCGGTGTGTTTGGTTAAAGCGCTGCCGGTCAATTTGAATGATCCTGAGGTATGTTACGTTATTGTATAGTATTTTTATCTCACGAGCGCGGGTTGGCTATGGTTGTAGTGGTGACACATTTTTTTTTTTTTTATTTAGATGTAGTGGCAATTCCCGGGCTTCTCAGCCCTCGTTTCACTGCGACCATTACTGATCTATTGTGATCGCCACATACTACAATTCTCGGTCAAGTCCTGCAAACTCAAAGAATCGCAGGATTTTTCTGAACTTGAGACACTTAGTGCCAGTTGCACCAACGTACGAACACAGACCGGTCATCGTCAAATATGGCGCCGGCAGCTGTCATCCCATAGAAACTTGTCAAACTTTCCATACAATCAGATTTGACGAACACCGCTTACGGTTACAGACGGTTTGGTGCAACCCAGCCTTAATCTCATCTGGGCGCATGATGTGCTTGGCCAGCAATGAGTTACGACTACGCATTAGGCTAGGGCATTCGTTTAGGATGTGTGCAGACGTCTCCTCCGCTTCAAAGCAGAGTCTGCACCACCTTGTGTCACTCAAACCTATCGTGTGCATGTGCTTATTTAGGCAGCAATGCCCTGTAAGCACCCTTGCCAGTATGCGTAGTTGGTTCCTGCTTAGCAATAAGGCATCCAATGACGCCTTTTGGAATGGTTCAGACCTGGGATCTCTCTCCAGGCCTGAATGGTTTTATAAAAACAGTAGGTCTTCAGGGTGAGCTTGGTCAGACTTGGGGATGCCGGAGAACGGTTCTGGCCCGCAGAGCGGCCCCTTCGCCCCCGCTCGTGCAACCTCGTCGGCTTTTTCATTTCCTTCGATGAAATGAAAAAGCCGACGACATGCCCTGGTACCCAACGTAAAATAACCTTGTTGGGACACATACGAACACATAGAAAACGTGAACTCATAGCACCTACACACATAGACAATGTGCATGTACAAAACACAACCATTGCTCGTGAGATAAAAGTACTATAGTGTTTTTCGGTCGCTTGAGCCAAATAAAACATAAGTACACAAGTAATTCTCTTTATCTGTGAAATCATGTTTTGCACACAGGTGTCAGGCCCCGACATATTCTCCCGCTTAATCCCCATGGGTGCTCACGAGGCGTCCTCGGTCTATTCGGAGGAAAAAGCCAAGCTGCTCCGCCAAGTGGTCGGCCAAGTTGAGGCCAAGAACACTGAGCTCACTGAATTCATGTCGTCACTGCAGCTTGATCAGTTGGAGGTCCTGGATTCTGATCAGAAGTGAGTAGGAAGAACTTAGTTTCATTTCGTATTCTGCCACCTTTTATAAATGAGTGAGTTACCGCGCAATCTCTTTTGTACGGTTTCATACTAATGGCGCAGTATATTGGATCAGTGAGTCATTCGGGTCGACTCGTGGGTTTGGGTTTGATAGCAGATAACACTAAATTATCTCAAGATATCCTTGGAAGATCGTTGACCTGTTTATTTTGTAAACTATGAAGTTAATACAATACTCTTTACTGTACACCTCAATAAAAAAATACAAACAGTTCAGGAACAACATAGCGAGATATAAGCAGAGGTAGACACAGAACAGACGGGTCTTATCTTTATAATTAATTTCTATGCGGCTTCTTTTAAATTTACAGGACACGCAATACGCATCTTCTTGTAGTAAAATACTGTTCAACGGCATAAGCCATTCATTAAGGACGAAATTATGGAATCATCGTGTTTATTTAACGTACAGAGTTTTAGTCGCTCAATTCAATATGAATAAAAGTTAAATTACGCGAGTAGGTAAATTGGTCATAAAGTGGAAATTAACGCGCGCTCATCTTCAGTAAAATTTTCGGCAGGGGCCGACCTCGGTACCCGTTTCTTTGATTTTTTTAAATTTATATAATCTAAAAAAATCCCACACTATTATAATATCTTTATGTCACACCTGGCCATAAAGCGGCAATTAAAGCACGCTCCGCGCGCGGGTAATCTCACTTCCTGGCCAGGGGGTGACATAAAATTTTGTACTTAACACAGGCGGTAATAAAGAAAGCCCTAGATCGCATCTATCGCACCTGCGATCTGAGACATTCTTTGTTTTACCGCCCTTGTTAAGTAATGTACATGTTACAATACCCTTTCAAATTTACATAACTGCTGGCGTGGCGGTAATAAACTTAGTGTCGATTTGCATAATATTAGTTATAGTATAGTACCTAAGTATGAAACCATCTTAAAGTAGGTACCCTTATCTTGTTTTTCCGCTAGGATCCCTCAAGAGATAGTGGACAGATGCGCAGCTATGAACGCGAAGACTGAAGTGATACAGACGCTGGTGGACTCGATGAATAGTCTCGCTGAGATTATCAGCGACGTCGAGAACTCGCTCGCTGAGATCAAGTCGCTCATTCAGGTAATTATAATCATAACTAATAATGCATACATGTTTTGTTGCAGGCATAAAAAATCCCATATAACTAAGTACTACTACTACATGACATATATTAAGTAGAGGTGAGACATACTAGGCAAAACGCGTACTGAGTCTTGCGAGTACGCGTCCACAAAAAGACTAGATCCAAAGACTAGGTCCAAATACGCGCTAAACCGACCCCGACCCGAGGTGCCCCGAAAGAATCCGAACGCGCAGACGAATACGAATAGCGCGGAACATAAAAACCCTTAGACGTTTCGAGTCTTCAGAGTTGTCGTACGCCTAGTACTCGATACGCTAAAAGTCGCGCGGGCGGGATCGCGTACTTACGCGTCCATGCCAAAACCTATTCCAAAAACCTGTTCCCGTAAATACGTCTCACCTCTAAAATTAAGTCTAAAACATTATTTCCGGTTCTAGTTAATCTCGTTATGAGCCCAGATGCACGGTCAGCCAATGCCTAAAAATATGACTGTCTTTTTAGGCATTGGCTGACCGTGCATCTGGGCTGTCACTGATAGTAATTTGAATTTGGTTCTTAGAGCTTCTAATATAAGTTATGACTAGACTTGGTGTGGTGTGACTCCTTTTCCGTTAGGATCCCTCTAGAAATAGTGGCCGTGACTCGCAAATGTCACTGTCACATTGTCTCATATATCAGACAATGGTTGCTAAAGGGTTGAGCGGTCGAGTTATAAACCTTCATTTGTTTTTTAAATTGCAGGAAGAAACACTCAAGGAAAAGGAGTTCCAGAAAGTCATGGGTCCGCGCCCGCCTTCCATAGTGCAGACGGAACTTTCCAGAGAGTTCCACAAGTACCAGGAAGCGCACGCGAGAACCAACGAGTCCAACCAAGTGCTACACAAGGCTATGACGCTGCATATTGCTAATTTGAGGCAGCTTGCTGTTCCTTTAGATGTGCTACAGAGCAGGATTCCTACTATTGACAACATTGGTAAGTGAACCTTAAGAGGTACCAAACATTCCAGAGAGTTTCAAGTACCAAGTAGCTCACGTGGGACTACACATAGTTAATTTGAGGTAACTTTCTGCTCTGCAAGATTGTCATCATGGACAACATTAGTAAGTGACGGGACATTTTATTTATGGGTTGCTTCGATTGATATAGCTTAGGGTATGCCACTTATACAATATCTCTGTCCAATGTGCTTTGATCAAAGAAATTGGGAAAGTTGAATGGGGGAATCATCAAATTTTTATTGTAAAAAGTTATTGGATAAATGGAATACCAACCTTAGACAACATCCCAAAGAAACTGATGCTCAAAGGAACTGCTGAAGGATGGAAATCATAAAATATATTGTCCAAACCGTCGTCTATTTCTGTGACAATGCAGAAAAAAGTGCAAACAAAAAAGCTACTTTACTGTTCAAACAATAAGGTTCAAAATCCAATAACATTTTAATACAAATACGTTCAACAAAAATAATTTCAACCATATAAGTTTTTTCGAAACAAAACACTAGCGAACAACGCGAGCAGCTCCTCTGGTGGCTTCAGAGTGTACGCAAACGTGGTCGGTTAGTGTTTTGTTTCGAAAAAAATTATACTAGAGATACTGATATACATTTATCAAACTAACTGAAACACGTACGCCCTTTCAGAGGGCCTGGACCGCACGGCGATGTCGGAGATGCGCCGCGTGGTGGGCAAGGCGCGCGAGATGCAGGCGCAGCGGGACTCGCTGGTCGGCGCTCTCCGCGCCGCCGTCGCCGCCGACGACGTCACGGCCAGCCTGCTCGCGCGCGCCGCCGAGCCCAGGGACGTGCTGTTCGCGCAGGAGCTGGCCAAGCACGACCCTCAGGTAACTACTATATGTAGTGTGGTAGCGTAGGTCGATCAACAAGTTCAACAACAGAGGGCCTGGACCGCTCGGCGATGTAGGAGATGCTTCGTGTGGTGGACTAGGCGTGCGATATGCAGGCACTACCCTCAGGTAACGCTGTGTAGTGGGGGTGGGTTGATCAATCGGCCATCCTGACTCCCCAGATGGCCTAGGTCATTCGGCGATGTCGGAGATGCTTTGTGTCGGGCAAGCCGCGCGAGATGCAGGCGCAGTACGGCTTAAGATCTCTCTGGGACCGATGTCCAATGCAAATTGATAAAACTTCGTTAGTGTGATGCAGAACACGTCAGATTTGACATTTACAGGAGTGACGCCACAGAAAAATTCGATACCCGAATATGAAGAGGCTTTATTTTCATCATTTCCATGCAATTCTTTTTGTTTTAGGTGAAAATAATAGAAACTAACCTGGCGGCGCAAGAGAACATAATCAACCGCCTTACATCTTTATACGCCTCTTACGGAGAGTCGCGCCGGATGCTGTCGGATCTGCTGAGGAAAAGAGAGGGCATTATTAACGGTAAACACTCTTGGTTCTTTAATTTTTTTGCGAATTGGTATTCTCGAGGTATTTCTTTAACATTTTGATACAGACTAAACTACTTTGATTGACCAAATAAATATGGAATAGGCCAAATTATCTTATCTTGCGGTTGCAAATCGACCTAATGAGATGTTTTGTGCAGTTGCCTCCTCTTTTATACCTACTCCAAGCTGCTCTCCAAACATTGAACATCACGGATGATGGGGCTCAGTGGGAGTAGGTACTTTGAATTCCATTGGCTCTGGGTAACCACTGCCAAAGTCAGTCATTCATAAATTTTAACAGCAAAAACTATTCCCACTCCATCTATTTACACTTTGCTATGCCCTTACAGGGCGTTACATGTATACCTGTATTATTTATTTTTCTACCACCTGTAACCTGTAATGTTACACGCAATAATTTTACACGCAATTTTCGGAGAGGTAGGGCACAGCAATAGTACATAACTTAACAAGGGCGGTAAAACAAAGAATGTCTCAGATCGCAGGTATTTGACGCCCGAGCCGAAAGCAAGGCCCGTGTTAAGTACACAATTTTATGTCACCCCCTGGCCAGGAAGTGGGATTTCCCGCGCGCGAAGCGTGCGGTAACTGTCGCTTTATGGCCAGGTGTGACATAAAATGTCATCTTGCTCGAATTTGGAGGAGCCCAACTGGGGAAGTACCTCCGCTTTGCTGAAGACCACAGCCATAATAACATTTTATACTCATGTATGTAGTGTTGTGTTCCTGGAGGTGAGCAAGGTTGCCAGAGCTCCCGAGGTTGCACTGTGTTGAGAGTGAGGGAGCTAAATTGGTCCCTTCTGCTGTCAACACAGTGCATCTTCAAATTTTATAAAGGGTCGGCAACGCGCACGTGACTCCTTTGGAGTTGCGAGCGTCTATAGGCTGCGGTGTCTGCTTACCATCAGGTGGACCGTATGCTTGTTTGCCACAGTCGTAGCATAAAAAAAAAACTATTCAATTCTACAGCTCTCATAACCTCATACGACACTTACGGCGAGCTCCTCGGCAAGTGCCAGAAAGGTCTAGAGTTCTACAAGAAGTTGAGCCACAACGTGAACCAACTGCTGACGCGGCTGCGAGGCACGTGTCAGGTGCAAGAGGAAGAGAGGGAGTCACTCCTCGCGAAGAATACCAAGGGTAGCAAATGTGAGTATTCAACTATTCACTTTAAAGAGTTTGAGGGGTACCTGAAGATTTGTCGCAAAAGAATTTGAGCCTCAGCATTAGCTGACGGATGAGAAAAATATGAGGTTTAACTTTTAAGGTGGTTCGCCTAGAGGCATGTTCCGAATCACGCTTACAGCGCTAAAAACGCGTTTACGATTGGACCGAATCACGCTCATAGCGTTTACATGAGATGTCGTGACGTCATTGATGATGTCATGGACGGCGCCATATTGGCGTTTACGATGCTCACACTTCCAGGCGTAAGCACCTTGAGCCAAACGTCAAGTTGACGTTTGATATATGAAAATGACAGTCGACACGGGCTATGAGCGTGCATCGGTCCGATCGTAAGCGCGCTCAAGCGAATAGCGCTCCGAAACAAAACACTTCTCACGCGGCCTTGAGCGCGCTATTTGATTCGGACCGGCCGTCAGCACTGTAACGCTGTGAGCGTTGTGAGCGTGATTCGGAACACGGCTTAGGTTACCCAAAGCTAAATGCTAGATGGCACCACTTTTGCAAATTATCACTTTTTATTTGTTTGTGGAATGGTCATGGTATTTTTATCCGCGGTCCTTCACTACTGAGGATTACGACCATCTAAATTAGGATGATCTGAAATGGTCTGACGTATTGGTGCTCGCCTCGGTGTTTATGTTATCTGCCATCTATTTTTTTCGACCTCAAAGTAAGCATCGTCGCGACATCTCATGTAAGCGCTATGAGCGTGAATCGGTCCGATCGTGGGCGCGCTTTAAGCGCTCTGAGCGTGATTTGGAACATAGCAAGAAAGCGATGCTTAGCGCAGTGTTCATTCCAGCTGCAACTCCCGTGCCAGCGTCACCAGCGCGCCTCGAAAGGTCCGACAGTGAGCCTCGCAGCGAGGGTTCTGGTCTCAAGCTGAAGGATTACCTGCCCTATATGAAGAAGAGGATCCTTCCCAAGACCCCTCAGGGAATGGGTGAGTATCTAGAACAATGCGCTGGATAGTGCTGAGGGAAATGCGACTCAATTATTTTAGAAAAGGAATTTAATTCCATTCCAATGACACGTGGTTATTTTTTCGACTAGCTATTTGACCCTTATGGGGAAACATTTTTGATTTCAACTGCGTGTAGTTTTCTACATTTATTTAGGCCCGGTTTTATAAAGATTCGTTAGACCTTATGTCAGTATGTTATGTCAAAAATGTACTGATTTAGTGAAATTTGATCTGACATTTGGTGTAACGGACCTTTATAAAACCCAGCCTTAGGGTATGATTTTTTTTAACTAAGTTTAAGAAGACTGTGTAGTTTATAGGGTTACTGGAGGTATCATCGTATTTTGACGAAAGCTTCGAAATAAATAAATAAAAACTGCCTGTAAGGCCTGTAAAACTTATAAGTCACTTAGCTATGGAAAAAAAAGAAAAGAAACATTTATTCGTGACAAACAAAACACTTACTACAAATATGAATGTTATACAAAATGGCTACAAATATTTATTTATAAATTTATTTTTAATTCTAGGTCAACCAGAAATATTGCCGCCCGAAGCGTACTACCCGGAGTCCATATACCCAACATCAGTAAGGCCGGCTCCTGTCGGTTCCGAAGGTACGTAAATCTACTCTAACCTCTTACGAATAAACTCCATTTTTCTCTAGCTTTTACGATATATGTAATTTCCTCTTTACAGCCGATCCGACTCAAATGCAACTACCAGACGGTGTAGTAATGCCGCAAATGCCAATGCAAGCAAATCAGTACGCTCGCTACACTACTCCTTACAGTCAGGAGCCTGAATCTTATTCCACTCCTTCTAACTTCTCCTACGCTTCTAAAGGCTATGAGAAACCTGAGGAAAATCCTTACTATTCCGCATACACCCCTTCTCAGTACTCCCATCAAATGAGCAACCCCCAGACTTATGGCAACCCTTATTATTCCGGTTCTCAAGACAGCGGTACTGTCGTGACAGATTCCCAGAATTCGTACACCATGCCGAGCCAAGGCAACGCTAACTTGGCGAACACCCAAACCGTGCCAAGTTCCAACGCTATGCCAAGCAACAGCCTAGCAAATCCTCATTACAGCTACGAAATGTACGCACATAATCAAATACCAACTATCCCTGAAGATCCTTCGATACCCTACGCTGGCAGCCAAGATTTGAGTGCAAACTTTTCTCAAATGCAAGTCTCTGCGCCTAAGGATCCTCACCAGCCTGCTAACTACGGAAATGATTATTCCCAGACTTATTATAGCGTGAACTACCCTCAATCGGCTACTCCTAACATGGCGACGTACAGTAACGCCGAACAGAATAATACTAGCACTGTTCCTGCGACGCAGATTACGGATTATAATAGTCTGAATTATCCTTATAGTGATGTGTCATATGCTCCTAACTCTGCTGGAACGACATACGCTCCTAACTCCGCCGCAACATATCCTAATTCGGCAGTATCAACATATCCTCAAAATTCCGGTGCATCTACATACGCTCCTAATTCCGCGGCATCAACACATCCGCCCAACGCGGCAGTTTCAACATACCCTCAAAATCCCGCCGCGTCTACATACCCTACTCCTGCCGTGTCAACATATGCTCCCAACGCAGCCGGATCTGCATACCCTCAAAATCCCGCCTCGACATACGCTGAACAGTATAACTACACGACAGCCTACGAAGCATCCTCACAAGCCTACCCAATATACACCAATGCTGACACCATCTCATATTCCACCACGACCGTCACTAACGTCCCAGTGTCCCTCGACCCTACATACATGCCGCCTGAACAGAACCCAGCGCTTTCCCAAATAGACGCGTTTGATAAACCCATAAAGTCGCACGTTACCGGAGAGGCCTTGAACTACCCAAGCTACCAAAGTTATGAGGCTGCATACACCCCTACCGTTCCGAACCCGTCTGAAACACCGCCCACTTCAACGTACTACCAAGACCCGAACATCACCTACGCGCATACCTACCAAAATCATCCGGGTTATAACTACAATCCCAGCAGTGGAGGCTACGATTATAACTACGGCTCGCAGAACGCATACACTAGCTATGCGAACCAACCGAATATGGACCCTCAATCAACGCAGAAAGATCCAAATTGGAACGCGCAAGGCGTCTACACGAGCGCTGGAGGATGTCAGACCGTTCAGTCTCCTTCGGAAACGCCTCAATCGCCGCAGCCAAGCGATAATCAGACGTATTACAATACCCCGTACGGCTATATTACCAATACCAACCAGTCACATGTTGTGGTATCTAATCCTGAAGCGACAACTACGAATTATGGTGCTGATGTAAATCAGTCGACTTACATGCAATCGGGCCAAGAGTACAACACTAACGTCACCTTTACCAATAACCAGGGTAAGTAGTATCGTGCAATGTACCTTTCTATAATCAATAAAATACTTAAATCGAAATTATCTTTTATTTTAAACTCCATTTTATTTCAGTGACGTCACCCAAAGAAGAAATTGACCAACCGACTTTTGAGCCAAAACCGGAAATTCAGCAACAGCCGAAACCGGAACCGGTACAAAGTCCTCCAGTAGAAACCCAAGAACCACCAGTGAAAGTAGAAACTGAACCGATCCCGGAGCCCTCTGTTTTTGATCTCTTATCTGATATAGATTTCTCAGTTGAACAAAAACCCTTAATGCCTGAAATAAATGTACCACAGGTATCTGAAAGCGCAATAAAAAAACCATTACCAGTGCCTAAAGTTGAACCTATTGTTAAACCAGTACCAAAGGAGGAAGTAATTCAAAGGCCTGCAAAACGGGACCTGTTCTCGGATCCCAGTTTGCTGAACAGTTTTACGCAGGAAGTGAAGAATTTCCAATTTTTAGTAGATTCTCTGACGAATAAAACTCCAAGTGGCTTGACGCTGTTGGATTCCAAATGGAAAACCTTCCAGGATATACAAGTAAGAGTCGGTTCATTCAAATTTTGACAATTATTTGACAGTTACAAATTTATTATTTTTAAAAAGTTCTTCATAATGTAACAAATGAGTATCTGGGCGACCGAGCTTTGCTCGGTGTTTTCCCGTGCATGAGACCTAGCTAGATCGATTGCTCGTCCCTGAAAACCCTCACATACCAAATTTCATCAAAATCGTTAGAGCCGTTTCCGAGATTCCCGAAATAAATAAATATATATACATACAAGAATTGCTCGTTTAAAGATATAAGATAAGATTTTCTGGAAACTGCATCAAAATCGGTTCGGCCCAACGCGGGAAAATCGCGGACAAAAATACATTACATGCAGGTCAAACTGAGAATTTCCAATTTTATGAAGTCTGTTGACTTAAAAATCCAACTTAAGTACTAACAATAACATTGTAATATGCTTAATGGCTTATCAAAAAAAGTCGAGTCTCTTTGTAATAAAAGTGATTGAAAAAAAGGTTTCCTCTTTAAAAGTTTACAAGTCATCATAAAGCGGGCGAGAAAACTTGACAGTTAAACTCACAAAAGTATAGTTTTCTCGTTCCATCCTCAACAACTTCCATTTGTGCAGAGTAAAGAGAACATGACGCGATCGAAGTCAGTCGGGAAGCAGCATCGCACTAGCAACACTGTTACCGTGGAGCCCTACGACGACTCGCGACTGGTGCTCAGCTCAGATGTCGACGCTTATATCAACGCTTCTTATTATAAGGTAATTAAAAAGTATCTAGGGCTCTAGCTGTAGCCAGCTTCTGGTCCCGTACGATTTAACCAGAGGAAGAAACCATCGATACGAAAAGAAGAAAAAGTATCACCGATACATCGATGTCGACGCTTCTTACTATAAGGTAAATAAAAAGTATCTAGGGCTCTAGCTGTAGCCAGCTTCTGGTCCCGTACGATTTAACTAGAGGAAGAAACCATCGATACGAAAAGAAGAAAAAGTATCACCGATTCATCGATGTCGACGCTTCTTACTATAAGGTAAATAAAAAGTATCTAGGGCTCTAGCTGTAGCCAGCTTTTGGTCCCGTACGATTTAACTAGAGGAAGAAACCATCGATACGAAAAGAAGAAAAAGTATCACCGATTCATCGATGTCGACGCTTCTTACTATAAGGTAAATAAAAAGTATCTAGGGCTCTAGCTGTAGCCAGCTTCTGGTCCCGTACGATTTAACTAGAGGAAGAAACCATCGATACGAAAAGAAGAAAAAGTATCACCGATTCATCGATGTCGACGCTTCTTACTATAAGGTAAATAAAAAGTATCTAGGGCTCTAGCTGTAGCCAGCTTCTGGTCCCGTACGATTTAACTAGAGGAAGAAACCATCGATACGAAAAGAAGAAAAAGTATCACCGATTCATCGATGTCGACGCTTCTTACTATAAGGTAAATAAAAAGTATCTAGGGCTCTAGCTGTAGCCAGCTTCTGGTCCCGTACGGTTTAACCAGAGGAAGAAACCATCGATACGAAAAGAAGAAAAAGTATCACCGATTCATCGATGTCGACGCTTCTTACTATAAGGTAATTAAAAAGTATCTAGGGCTCTAGCTGTAGCCAGCTTCTGGTCCCGTACGATTTATACAGAGGAAGAAACCATCGATACGAAAAGAAGAAAAAGTATCACTGATTCATCGATGTCGACGCTTCTTACTATAAGGTAAATAAAAAGTATCTAGGGCTCTAGCTGTAGCCAGCTTCTGGTCCCGTACGATTTATACAGAGGAAGAAACCATCGACACGAAAAAAAGAAGAAAAAGTATCGCCGACTCATCGATGTCGATGCTTATATCGGCGCTTCTTACTATAAAGCTAATTAAAAAGTAACGCAGAATCATGTCGGGTCTGTGGGTTTCTTGCTGGACTCGTCTCAGCTAACACTTTTTTATATTCTAAATAGGTTTGCGCTTGACCACAAATCACTTGATGGTAAGCGATATTGTGGTCTAGGATGGAACGCGCTTACCTAGTAAAAACTGATTCACTCTCACCTTGAAGACCGAAAGGTTGAAAAAATTAAAAATGAAAATGTTTATTGTTCTAAGTTACTTGTACATTAACATCACGGCTCTGTGTCCTGAGCTAGGAAGCCCTGTGTAACAGGACACAGTTACGTATCCATTATTGTTGCACTTAATTATACCAGTTATACAGAGAAGTAGGTGTCCTAAATCACACATTTACAAGTTATACAGAGAAGTATCTTAAAACATTCTTACTGTAAAACTATTTTAATTAAAACTTAACTAACAGCGTGTGTGTGTAAGTTAGTGTGAGTGTGTGTGTGTGTGTGAGTGTGCGAGCATTAAGATCAAATAGATAAGGAAGGGGCAGTTAATTATATATAATATATATATATATATATAAATGTGTATATTTTGAGAACGGCAATTGAGGTTGAAGTTTACAGGGAACAAGGATTCCGGCAAGGAGTTCCACAGCTTGGCTAAGTTTAGTGAACTAGCGGCAAAACTCCCACTAGCTCGATTCCACTCGCACCTATAGATTCGGTTTAAGCCGCTCAACCAATCTCACCGGTGTGCAAACTCTTAGAGTATTCCAGTGTTTAAACTACTCGCGTGGTCGTGTCGGAGACTTCCCCTGGACTTTTCCCAGGCTACTCTCCAACCGCGTAGTCCTATAGTTTTATTGGGCCCGACTTATAAAAGCCACAATCAGGTTCGAAGAAAAAGACTAAGGGTCGGTTGCACCAACATACGAACACAGGCCGGTCATCGTCAAATATGGCGCCGGCAGCTGTCATCCCATAGTAACTTGTCAAACTTTCCATACAATCAGATTTGACGAACACCGCTTAAGATTACAGACGGTTTGGTGCAACCCAGCCTTAGTATCGTTTTGTTAAATCGCAATCGTAGTCTTATTCCGAAACCGTTTTATTTTGCTGAACCATACCCTGATATACAACCTGTTCGCTGCGAGTTCATCACGAAATGAACCTTATTACAACCAGTTAACGTCTACCAATGTTAACTGTTAACTGTGGTGCTGATAGTATTATAATAAAATGACGCTATCTTTGTTCCAGCAACTGGCCCCGTGGTGCATTCCACTGGTGATATCCGCGATGCCCAAAGAGAAGGAATACAGTATCTTCTGGAAGGCGGTATTAGAGTACAAAATTGCTTGCGTTGTTTGCCTGCTTAGCGAAACTGAGGTAAATACCGGTTTAATCTCATACTAATAGGATTTTTTGAAGAAGTAATTAATGATATTGTGTAGGTAGTATATTTATTTAGTCGCCGTCAAATACATCGATACGCTTCACGGTATCCAAAAATGCCTGAAAAAATGCACCCTAAGACCTTGACAAAAGAATCATATTTCGATGTTTGTAAGCGATGACGTACATTTGGTGAAGAGAGCTTATGAATAGTAGTTCTTACTCAATACGGTCAACTTTGTGTCCAGAGTATAATACATAGAAACAAATCATGACGCTAAATATTTTGTCATTTATTTCCTTCATAAAATTAAAGTTTACTTGTGTTTTTGTAGCTGCAAGGCAAATCCTACTGGCCAACAGCAAAGGGTCAATCCCTAGACCTCCCCGACGTTAAGGTCGTGCTCGATGACGTCACGTGTACCGTGCACTGGACCGAGCGCACACTGACCGTGACGCACGGGAAAACCGTGCACAAAGTCAGCCATTACCAGATCAACGTGTTCCCTGCTAAGTAAGTATTCAGATAATTATTCTACTAGTCTATAGCGAAGGGTCAGTTCTTTGTCTTGATCGACGATAAGGTCGTGCTCGATGGATGACGTCACATTCACCGTGCACTGACCGTGTCGCACAGGAAAACAGTGCACAAAGTCAGCCACTACCAGATCAACGTGTTCCCTGCTAAGTATAGAATCATTCTACTAGTCTACAGTGAATGGTCGGTCATGACCTGCCCGACGTTAGGGTCTTCATCGATGACGTCACATCCACCGTGCACTGGACCGAGCGCATACTAACCGTGACGCAACGGAAAGCCGTGCGCAAAGTTAGCCATTACTAGATCAACGTGTTCCATGCTAAATAAGTATACGGAGAATCATCCTACTAGTCTACAGTGAAGGGTCAGTTCTTAGGCTTGCCCGACGATAAAATAGTGCTCGATGACGTCAGACGCAAGGGAAAACCTGCACAAAGTCAGCAACTACCAGATCGACGGGTACTGCTAAGTAAGTCTACGGCGAAGGGTCAGTCATGACTTGCCCGACATTATGCCTTGGTCACACGTACCGAGTAAAACGACGAGACAGTAAAATTGGTATGGAAGTTAAAACTTCCATACAAAATTTACTGTCTCGCCCGTTTTGCTCGGTACGTGTGATCCTGGCATTAAGGTCGCGATGTCACGTGCACCGTATATTTACAGAGAAGCATTCTACTAGCCTACAGTAAACGGTCAGTCCATATACATGCCCGACAGTAAGGTCGAGCTCGATCATTTTAGGAGTACCGTGCACTCGACCGAGCGCAAAGTGACCGTGACGTGCGGGAAAACCGCTCAAAGTCAGCCTTTATTTATATAGGGTTTACATAACTACCTATATATCTGCGACGTACGAAGATTTTGTACGAGCGGTTTTCACATAAAGATTTTTACACCACACCTTGCCAAAAAGCGCGTTTTTCTGCACGCTGCGCGATCAGAAAAACCCACTTTTTGGCCAAGTGGTGACGTAAAATTGTGTACAAAACACGGGTCGTAAAACAGAAAGCCCTCTCTCGCATATTTGAGACCCTCGCCTGCGGCTCGGGCCCCAAACATCTGCGATATCGGCCTTTCTTTGTTTTACAACCCTTGTATCGTAAATAACTATATTTCCCAGAATCGTGTGCTCCCCTCTCGTCCTACTGGTCGACAAGATCCTATCGGAAACATTCGAGAACCGTCTCAGCAACCAGTTGGTCGGCGCGTGGCTGCAGTGCTGCGCGGGCGGCGGCCGGAGCGCGCTGCTGGCGCTGGTCGCGGCGCTCGTGTGCCAGCTGCGCGCCGGCCAGCTGCCGCTGTGTGGTGAGTCACATACATGGGGACAGTGCTGCGCGGGCGGCGGCCGGAGCGCGCTGCTGGCGCTGGTCGCGGCGCTCGTGTGCCAGCTGCGCGCCGGCCAGCTGCCGCTGTGTGGTGAGTCACATACATGGGGACAGTGCTGCGCGGGCGGCGGCCGGAGCGCGCTGCTGGCGCTGGTCGCGGCGCTCGTGTGCCAGCTGCGCGCCGGCCAGCTGCCGCTGTGTGGTGAGTCACATACATGGGGACAGTGCTGCGCGGGCGGCGGCCGGAGCGCGCTGCTGGCGCTGGTCGCGGCGCTCGTGTGCCAGCTGCGCGCCGGCCAGCTGCCGCTGTGTGGTGAGTCACATACATGGGGACAGTGCTGCGCGGGCGGCGGCCGGAGCGCGCTGCTGGCGCTGGTCGCGGCGCTCGTGTGCCAGCTGCGCGCCGGCCAGCTGCCGCTGTGTGGTGAGTCACATACATGGGGACAGTGCTGCGCGGGCGGCGGCCGGAGCGCGCTGCTGGCGCTGGTCGCGGCGCTCGTGTGCCAGCTGCGCGCCGGCCAGCTGCCGCTGTGTGGTGAGTCACATACATGGGGACAGTGCTGCGCGGGCGGCGGCCGGAGCGCGCTGCTGGCGCTGGTCGCGGCGCTCGTGTGCCAGCTGCGCGCCGGCCAGCTGCCGCTGTGTGGTGAGTCACATACATGGGGACAGTGCTGCGCGGGCGGCGGCCGGAGCGCGCTGCTGGCGCTGGTCGCGGCGCTCGTGTGCCAGCTGCGCGCCGGCCAGCTGCCGCTGTGTGGTGAGTCACATACATGGGGACAGTGCTGCGCGGGCGGCGGCCGGAGCGCGCTGCTGGCGCTGGTCGCGGCGCTCGTGTGCCAGCTGCGCGCCGGCCAGCTGCCGCTGTGTGGTGAGTCACATACATGGGGACAGTGCTGCGCGGGCGGCGGCCGGAGCGCGCTGCTGGCGCTGGTCGCGGCGCTCGTGTGCCAGCTGCGCGCCGGCCAGCTGCCGCTGTGTGGTGAGTCACATACATGGGGACAGTGCTGCGCGGGCGGCGGCCGGAGCGCGCTGCTGGCGCTGGTCGCGGCGCTCGTGTGCCAGCTGCGCGCCGGCCAGCTGCCGCTGTGTGGTGAGTCATGGCGGCCCCGTCACATAATACTATAATACTATTACATACAGAACGGACACGAACCCCCCGCACCGAGGTCAGTTACCTCGTCCCTGAGAGACGCGCCTGGTGTCGATCGGGAGCCGTCGCGCCTCGCGATTCGTCCGCGCCACGCGCTACTCACCCGCGCAAACTATTGACGCGTGTACCGACAGCGCACGCACACGTACTTACCCACAGCGCTTACGTTCCTTCGCGTATCAGAGGTTTGACCCCGTGGAGGACAGTATACAGGCGAGGCGACCAGCTGAGCGGCAAGTGGCTGCAGTGTGGTCAAGTCTTAAGAGGACTTTACAATATGACCAAAGTGTTGATTATACCATTAAAGGATACAATGCTTTTATGAAAATTTTACGGCTTGGTCACACAGTGTGCACGGCACGACGCAAGCGGGACGCCGCGCAACGCGCGGAATGTATGACACTCGTAACATTTAACGTTCCACTCGCGCCGCGTAGGGCGTAGGCTACGTGGCGTCCCTAACTTGTTACCTTACCTTCCGGTACGCGGACGTCGGGCACGCTATGTGAAGACGTCTTTAGATGTAGAGAAGTGGAGTAAAAGAAAACTCCGGCCTATGTGCAAAACAGTGTTTATTTTTTTCGCTAGAAGGCAACAGGTTAGCCGAAAAGGAACCTTAACTTGTGAATTCATCAACAATTTTATCCCGTCCATAGAAACACTGGACGCCGCGTGTGCCAACCTCTACAAGCATCGCACGAATGTTCTAGAGGACACCAAGTTCCTCGCAGACGCTTACAGGACAGCGTTGTTCTACGTGCAGGGAGTGCTCTGCTCCGGTGAGTTGTGCTAATATCGGCCTTTTGCATTTGTGAATAGCGTTGGAAATTGATAAAATCATGGTTACGTTCATCCTATTTTCAATACCATTGTAGTATCGAATAACAATGCCGGAAAACACTAGGCGACAAGTACAGTCAACGTCATTAATATATGTACAATTTTCGACCTTATCTCTATCTCTAACCAATAAAGTTCTAGAATTCACACATCTATATGATGCTGACTGTATCTTGGATTCATGCATCAAATCTCTTTTCAAACTATTTTTTCTTTACGTAAATTATCTGTGTTTTCTCCTAGTATCCTCTCTTTTGGAGATCCACCTTTTTGTTCTTGATTTTTCTGCTATTCCCGCCCGAAGACTGGTGGCGTCGATAATGACCTCAAATATTCTACAATTCCCCTTTTCAACAGGAACTACATCGTTCAACGGCGAAGCCATTTCTGTCCCTACTGGTGCCTCCGTGCTCCCCCCTGTAACGCCCACCCCCGCGCCCTCCCCCTCGAGTTCCTCTCGCACCAAGTTCTCCCGAGAATCCTTCGAGGAGATGAAACAATCCCCCGGCCTTAAGAGCGGAGATATGAAGGACCCCCTTAATTTTCTCGACCCGTTGTGGAGTTTAAAGAAGAAATAAAGACTGCGCTGAGTTTCCGACTCAATTGCGTTACGGTAAGGTTGGTTTTTGAATGTGATAAATTATTGGATATTTATATATTATATATAGCTTTATAATGTTTATTGGATTACGATTGTCGCGTACGGACTGGACTTCACGGCTATGTTTTGTATAGGAATAATTATGTACCTTATTGCAATGAGATAAAGATTAATTTTTAAACTCTAGGTGTCCGGAACCGGTACCGGCCAGTCTTTGATTAAAATATGTAATGTAATTGGATTTTAACTTTTAGTAAATAAATCATAACGTTTTCAATGTATCGGGCATAATATCAATTGAATAATTACAAATTGTAGGGGCTCAATTTTGGCCTGCGGGTTTTGTCGTATTTAAATTTTACGTATGTGATTCGTCTTGATTTATGCGTTCCTTTTTACGAAAGCGTATTGTAACGTGTGTGTGCGATGCACACATTAACATTATACGGCATTTCTTTTTTTTAAATTACAATGAGACTTGTTTCTGATCGAAGCAATGTTTATATTCATTAAAATTATTTACACCGTTAGGTTTGTAGATCAATAGTAAATTTAAGAAAGTAAAGTATTATAAAAGGTAAGATGTCATGGATGTAATTGTTTCTATTGGAACACGAAATCGTTTTTATGATATTTAGTACTTCCTTATGATAATTTATGTCACACCTGGCCATAAAGCGGCAATTACCGCACGCTCTGCGCGCGGGAAATCCCACTTCCTGGCCAGGGGGTGACATAAAATTTTGTACTTAACACGGGCGGTAATAAAGAAAGCCTCAGATCGCATATTTATCGCCCTTGCCTTCGGCTTGGGCGTCAAATACCTGCGATCTGAGACATTCTTTGTTTTACCGCCCTTGTTAGGTAATGTACTATTATGTTATTGTCAATCAGATATTAAAATAAAATCGTATTAACTCTTTTAGATTGCTGCTAGCACGTATCGGTATCTTTTTATACAAATTATTGTCTTATTCAGGTACAGTCAGTACTTTTATCACACGAGCGCGGGTGACTCATGGTTGTGTGTTGAGCTATACATACACATTGTCTGTGTGTGCGTTACCTTAGGAGCTATGAGTTGGCGTTGTCTATGTGTTCCTATGTGTCATTAGAGATGTACCGACTATGGATTTGGCCGACTAGCCGACTAGTCGGCGCCAAGATGGCCGACTAATCGGCCGACTAGTCGGCAAGGCCGATCATGGTTTCGGCTGAATTCGGGCGCAATCGAGAATGTTCGTTTCGGTCCGCTAATCGCGCCACTCGCCATGCGTTCGTGTTTCAGTTTTAGCGGTTTCATACATTTCGTTTCATACAGCAAAATAAAAAGACAAAACAGTGAAATTATCGAATTGTTAAACAACTAGTGGTCTTCTTTAGAATAATATCGAAAAGGAAATGGCGAGTGTGGACATTTTTTGACGATGTTGAAGGTGATTTCCAGTAACTCATAATATGCCGATTAGTCGGCCTCTTTAGCCGACTAGTCGCCGACTAGAAATGTGGCCGGATAGTCGGCTTTCCCGACTAGTCAGTACATCTTTAGTCATAACTACAACAATGCCAAACCCGCGCTCGTGAGATAAAAGAACTGCAGTATTTAATAAAGTGAACATCCTTATTTTGTAATTGGCTAATTTAAGTTGGTGTCATAATACAATCTCATAAACCGTGATAAACCAATTGTTATTGGTACTACCATGGTACTACCCAAAGTTTTGAGCCCAACAAGACCCGTGGTCAGCGGGTAACCTCTTACATGAGTGCTAATAGAGTAAATAGAAATGAATTTAGGAAAATTAAGTTGAATGCATTTATAGGCACGTATTTTGGTAGAAATTGGTTGCTAATGAAAACTAGGTACCAGTGGCGGAGCGTCCATACAACTCGATTCCCACCGGCTTGCCTAATTTTCAGCCAGTGCAGTTCTTTTACTACGGCTCATGAAGAATAAGAAAGGCAATTTTTTTCCGGCTTCCCTAAGAATAATTTTGACGCGCCGCCACTGCTAGGTACCTACAACTATGATTTGAATTGTTACTGTTTCATTAGTTTGATGTCGAAAACAGCCTTAATCGATGAATTAACTTATAAATATACTAAGATTAGTTCGATGTCTTTATTTAAATGTTTATAAGAATGTCTTGAGTATAATTATGTAGAAAATATCTCTGAACAATATAAAGATTTAGATATATGTCACAATAAAGAATAGTAGAGATTCTGGTTAAAAGATGGACTTATCGAAATTTGTACCAAAATACAATGTATTGTAATTTAAATGTACTGTTTTATAGGCCATTGATTAAACTTATGACTGAATATTGTTGTTTCACTGTCGCATATAGTCCGGGCCTAAGTAATAAACCGATATTAGCGATAGGAGTGCGCGATTGGGGAGTGGCCTGGGTAACAATTCCAAGGGAACCTCCAACGATTACTCGGTTTGACGACCGCTTTAGCTTGGTTGGTAGTGACCCTGCCTACGAAGCTGGAGGTCCCGGGTTCGAATCCCGGCCAGGGCATTTGTGTGATGAGCACGAATATTTGTTCCTGGGTCTTGAATGTTTTCTATGTATTTAAATATCTATTTATCTATGTAAGTATGTATATCGTCACTTAGTACCCATAGTACCTACAAGCTTTGCTTAGTTTGGGACTAGGTTGATTTGGGTAAGATTGTCCTCAAATATTTATTTATTTATTTTTATAGTTGTTACGGCGCACGCTAACCTAATTCTTAGTGTGTTAAAAGGTTAAAAGCCACATAATAATATAGTTTTTTTTTTAGTTTTTTTTTTTTTACTTTCACTGGTTTATGCAATTTTCATTTGGTAGGTACATTTTTCAAAAACGATTTATTCATATTTTAATTTATACCACTCCGGTGGCAAACATGGGTACGTGCCTGATGGTTACCGAATACCGTAGCCTATGGAGACCTGCCAGAGGAACAACAATTGAGCGTTGTAGGACTTGTAGGTAGTCCCTTTCAATGCATTATTATCAGTCATAAAAATAAGCTTCTACCCATCAAAGGCTGTCTCGCAAAGGAAGACTTCCAAAACCGCACGAAAATCGCCCCATGTGATGCGAACATATCTTGAAGCTATCAAAAGAAAAATTACAACTAAATACTGGTTTGAAAGTTAACACCCCCTAGATCAAGGGCTAACAAGTAACAACGGACTTCAAGGACAATAGCACCCTTTTCCTAATCCTGTGGGACCGGACGAGGAAGTGAGTTCCGCTCGTCAGCACCGGCCCTCCGGCCTCAGTGCCTCCTCAGTACTCGCCGCGCCGTCGCCGCGACTACACGCGTGTCACACAGGCCTCGCGCACGCGCCTTACATCGCGCACCACCCACCATTGACAGTGACGTTTACTAAGCATGACATTAGTGTTTTCGGTGTTTGTTTAATATAAAAATTCAAGTGTTGGTGATCGTGGCTTTAAATTATAAGCATGGGGTTTGGCTAGGACCATGATGCGAAAAAGGCCCGTTTCGGGCGCGGATTTCGCGTTGGACGCTGCCGAGTGCATTTCGCTCCAGCAGATTCTCCAGGCGTTCAATTCTACGATCAGCGAGGAGCATGCCTGGGCGCTGGCTTACCAGGCGGCCCGCTGCTTCCAGAAGTGCCTGGCTGACGGGCATACCTGCTACCTTGTGACGGAGCCAAGACACGTGCTGCTGCATAAGGATGGCTTCGTGCATCCTAACACGCTGGTGCAACCGGGAGGTCAGTCATTTAATAATAAACTCGTAAACATTTGAGTTTATCTCACGATGTATTCCACAGGATAAGCTGGTGGACTTTGATATCGACGATTGACGTCTGTTTATTTATCAAAGTACCTGAAGTATCTTTAGTTGAATGAAAACGTAATAATTATAGTGTAAAGTTACTAATACAGCAAAATTATTGACAATAACAAACAATCGTCGGTAGAACTAGAACAGGCGTTACCTTTGAGTGTTAATGAGGGAGCTGTTGTTTACTTTTAACTAATATACTATATTCAATTAATTAATTAAGTACCGGCATTGCTATGTGAATAAATAACCAGCCCAACACACTGCTTTTAACACTCCACCGAAGGTATTTTTATTCCTATTCAAAATACCTTTCCACAATTAAAATTGCACTTTGATATCCAGAACCTTAGGGGAGGTATCCCCAATGCAAATGTCCCGCTCTAACACGTGCGAGTTTGCAATTAACCATCCCGCTCTGTACGGCAGCTCTGCGCGTAGTTTTCGTAAATATTTAAACATAATCATTAAGCCAATCATTTTATTAAAGCAAACCCTACGAATTTGACTATAACTATTTAGGGTCTTTAATTGAGTACAAAAATTAAATGTAAAATATCAGTAATGTAGTCGTAATATTGAAAAAACAGTGCAAAAAGGGGTAATTTTGCGATTTTTTTCTATCGAGTAAAATTCATCAAGTCTTATAACCGAATAAGATTTTGACTAGAGACAAGATCCTTATCTAACACGTATATTTTTTTTAGAATTCAAGGCACTATATTCTGTCTCAGATTGTTATAAAAAACTCAAAAGTGGAAAAACCCAGCCTTAAGTCGGTATCACATGAAGCGGTCGTCAGAAACAATATTGCGAATACGCGTCTGTAATGTGGTTAAATAAAAACCCGTTAAACGATATTACCAATATTAGCCGGTGCATTGGTTAAATTAAACTTCAAATACTCCAAACCAAATTGCCATCTTGGTTGATAATTATGTATACTTAATAAAAATTTCACATTTTTCGATCTTAAAAGCGCCAAAATCTGTTTATTTTCTTTGGCAATTATCTGTGGCACTCGAGAAGTGAATTGAATATTGACGTCCTTGTGTTATCAGTTCAGTTGGATTATATCTGTGATTACTTATCCTATAGATAACGGTTTGCTTAGTGTGTGTATATTATACGTGAACCTACCTGATTTTTCAGCCATTAATGTTCAATAGGATTACTTAATAAATATTGTATCAGTAATCTTGTACACTGTCTACGTCAAACTAAAGTTTTCCAGTGAAACTTTAGTGTTCACAGTAAATAGGCAAACCGCTACTTACCTACTTAGTTAAACTTTCAATAATTCTACTGTCACCCTTTATCGCACCTTCAACTTAGGTAATTATTCTGTGCGTCAAGCAACCAGTAACAATTGTTTGAAAATTTAAAGGCAAGATAATATACTCGTAGTTTGAATTTAAACTTTCGTGAGACATGTTATAACTTTATTTTAATAAACGATTAAAACTGACAATCAGCGCGGCAAGGGTATGCAATCGGCGCGGATCGCAGACGCACTCATCCTGAGGAAGAACTCCCGACGAGTTCGAAACATGTCGCCCGAAGTGACAATTAATACGTGAGTTTTAACCGTTTATTAAAATAAAGTTACTCGTAGTTTCCTTGTAAGGGGGGTGTACTAACTGACGACCTACAGACCGATCAACGTTAAATATGGCGCCGCGCCGGCTGTTGTCATCCTGCAGAAAATTGACAAAATTTTCCATACAACGCTTACGATTAAGTCACAGGGTTGGGTGCAACCCACCCTACGACAAACTCCAGCGTTAACTCCCAACTATTACTTATTATTAGGTACTTACTTTTTGTGACGGAGTGAACTTGTTTGTTACATACTTGACGTACCTACGAGTAAATTGTGTTAGAGAATTGTGTTCACAGTTCACACGTAATTCAATCCTAAATACCTACTCATTTCGTCTGATTGTGCCGGTATCAAGTGACATGATATGTATCTAGGCGACACCGATCCGCCACTCCTACTTGCTTTTATTGTTGCAATTTCAATTCCGACCCGCAAATGCGTATGCGCACTGACCCATTTTAGGCAGGTGCGTGGTGCGTGTTACATCATCTAAAAGGCAATGCATTTTAAATTGCGCTTCAGTGTAGGATTTTGAAATGAAGTGAGCAATCTAAATTCAATGGTGCTAATAATAGTGTAATAGGTAAACCACATATACAGTGAGATACACGACTTATTAAACTTTCGATCAAGTATATTGCATATCGATCTCTAAGTTGTTATCAAATCATGAGAACGCATCCCCGAATCTGAAAATATTTTCGGGAAAAAACAATCCATCACACATGTATTGAAATTTTCTGTAGTGCTAATGTCACTGTGTACCTGTGCGGCGCGTCAAAAATATTCTTAGGGAAGCCGGAAATACTTGGCTTTTCCTATTTTTCATGAGCCGTAGTAAAAGAACTGGACTGGCTAGAAATTAGGCAAGCCGGTGGGAATCGAGTTGTATGGACGCTCCGCCACTGCTGTGTAGGTACAGTCAAAGTAAAAAAAACATATAATAGGTATATAGGTACGTTCCGTCCCAAACTGACAAAAATATATGGTACCTACGCTCTTATCTTACGATCGTCATTCAACCAAGTCATTTTCGGTTCTTATTATTTTGTCACCGAGTGCGCATGAATATACATACTTAAGTATTTTCAATGTTGATTGTAGGTACTTACGTTAATAAATCGTCGTTAACAGGCTGGATAACATTCAAAACTTCTAAACATGTCCAGGTTTTCCATAATTTGATAATTAAATAGATTACTTACATCGTCTTATTGCTCTTTGCTACTAATTTATGCAAATCATAATACAATTTAATGTTTAATGAAGCACAGTTTACCTCAATAAACCACGTATGTAGTTACAAATTACGGTAGATATTCATTACATTTTATTGCTTTTCAGAAGCGAATTACGCATTAGTGACGGTGTTTTCTTTAATTTTGTACATTTTAATGTAGTTATGGCGCGGCGATTTACGCATTTCAAGGAAAGGTCGATTAATACGCAACTAGAGGTCTCCTTGACTGATTTTAAGATAGTGATAACATACTTCTTTCCCAAACGAATTATTGGGGAAGTTACCTAGTAACTAATTATTTGAGACTCGGTACATTTGAGTTCTCGGTACATTCGGTCTTACTGACTTTCAAACTTAGCGTTCTACGTAAAAACGTTGCTGTAAATAAATAAAGCAGGCCTTAAGGCTTGGTCACACTGCGTTGCGCGACGCGACCGCTGCGCGCCGGAACGTATACTAACAGGTTAGCGACGTCACACAGGTTGCGCGACGCGAGCGGGACGGTTTCATACATTTTGGCGCGCAGCGCAGCGTCCCGCTTGCGTCGCGCAAGCGGTGTGACCAAGCCTTTAAGAACTTCAGACCTTAAATAGCCTACTGTATTAAGACACGGAAATGACAACAACATGCAATCGCCGCTTTCAAGAAAAAACCTAATGCGTCTTAAACGCGTCCTTCACTTGTCAATCATGTTTTGTCCAAATTAAACGAAACAGGTAATTTTAGAAGCTTGCTTGCTAAAAAGGCTTGGTCGTGTCATCGTTGTCATCGTCAATGTCATTTCCGCGGTCGTATCTATTCCTCAAGAAATGACTGCAAACAGCTTATCGATTTCTTGGCCTCGGGACAACTTGCAATAAGTTTGTCAACCTCAATGTCAGGGTCAGTGTCGCATTATAGTACTCACTACTATTTATTTTTAATATACACTACTAATACTTACTTATTTGTTTTTAATTTACTTTACAAAAGTGTCACAATTAATGACAGCGTAGGTATTCTATTTATAATGTTTACTACAAACAATATACAAACCGATTGTATTTTTTTTTGTATACGCTTGAGACATGTTGAAAATCAACTAGCAGCGTTCGCATTCTTGTATACTGAGTTAGGGGCATGATAACTGATGACCAGTGGAGTTCCGGAGTTCAGTTCACATCTGATTAAAATTAAGCAAATGCTAGAATTACTCGTACATAATCCATTATCACCGAAACTCCTAACCAAACGGCATTTCTAACAACTTCCCGAAGCGAAAGACAGATTTATCATCACGGTTAGTTCCTCATCTCATGAGAATTTAGTCTTACAGTTCCACAGATCCGTTCTATTCTAAAAGACCCCAAGTCCTAGGTAGTTGTAATCAAATACAGTCTTTTCTTTGTAAAAACTACAGTTTCCTCCACGCACCAGCGGATGCGGCAAGAAATGATCAGACAATAATCTATTAAGTCTTTCTGTGGGTTTTTGCTCGTATATTGTTACTGTATTGTTCTGTCGAGATGCGCCAATCTATGGGAAATGGGTCTCGGTCCTCGAAAGTCTATTATTAGTTATAGGTTCAATGGTTCTAGAACAGTGGGGCTGCGGACAGTACCGTAACTTGTCATAACTAAACTGATTCTTGAATAATTAATAGATTTTTCACTTCTCATGCTCAAAAAGTGTGTCATATTAGACTTGTGAAGCGGGGCTAAAGTAGTACATTTAAGCCCTAGGGAAAATATGTATACATATTTATGATTCACTAAACATTTTAATTTGACCAATCAAAATACTTCACCTATTAAATCCACCAATCACAGAACAGTAATTTGACAGATTAAAAAATATTTGGTAAAAATATCAACCAACCAGAATCCAGCTGTACTAAAATCGACCAATCAGGAAAGACCTTTTTCAGTTCTTTAAAGATTAAGCGGTGTCTATGGTCAAAGGACTTGCGTCTCTTAAAAGAAAAAAAAAGCGCGTGTTGCATCTCCTTCTTTAATATAGCAAAAGAAAGGGAGGCGAATACGTAAAAGCCTTATCACACTACCCTACCGATAGGGTAGTGTGATAAGGCTTTTAAGCGAACACGCATAGCGAGGCATGGTACTGGCCTAAGAAAAAAAAAAACATGCTGTCAAATTAGACATACGCCCGCCAAGAGTTAAATTATTCATTGAAGGTGGATAATTTGTGTTTAATGTGTTTTCTCGCAATCGAAGTGAAAAGTAGAGTGTATAACTCGGGTCTA
The DNA here is from genome assembly GCA_951800055.1 of Cenopis cana. NCBI lineage: Eukaryota > Metazoa > Arthropoda > Insecta > Lepidoptera > Tortricidae > Cenopis > Cenopis cana. The sequence continues at coordinate 18,946,221 of OX637477.1, read as the reverse complement.
AAAGCCATATTACCACTCGAACAATTTCCCCTCACTACGTTCGGGGAAATAACCATCTCGTGGTAATATGGCTTACTTTAGCCCCTTGTCAAACAATCTACTATTTGGGTTTGGGCCACTGTTTGGGCTTTCAAAATATCTAATGAGAAGGGAAACTTTCACATGCTTCGTAGTAGACGAATCAATTTGGCAGGTAAAAGAGTCTCGGAGAAGGATATAAGTTGTTTGTAATGTGTAGCGGATGAAAAAGGAGTAGAAGATTGCGTTGGATAGCTTTTAACAAGTTCTATGTAGACAAAGTTGTGCGTAAACTTAGTTTTCCATACTTGAGATCCTCACCGCTTATATACTTTATTTACGCCGTTGGCTTACCTATATGGTATTTTTGTCTAAGTGTAAGCAGTTATGATACTGAATTAGTTACTGTACCGCGATCAATGGCTGTTAAATGAGGTACTTTTCCCGGTCTTGTGTTTAGTTTATGACCGGCAGTACCGGCACTTGTTTTTACGACAACATTGACGTCACTCGTATGTCCCGCTACTTGCTTGATCAAACTGTAGCGATGCAGAAATTGGCATGAAAATAGGTAGTAATTACGGTTTTTGTTAAACTTTTTTGTGCAGCTGTAATTTTAGTTACCCTTTTCATGTTCAATAACTGCAGCACTGCTGCTGCACTGTTTTCTTCTTCAATAACTGCATCAGCCTGCAATGCGACAGTGACAGTGCCGCAATTTTAACTTAATTATATACCTACCTAATTATTAAAGGTGGATAGAGAAATATTTCGCGTAACAAGCTGTTAATATAAAAAATACAGCGTTATCGACTGATTTCGACTTTCCAGTCTCACTCCCTAATTCATTAGTAGATATAAGTAGTTCTTTAATGAATTGGGTCCGCAGAGAATATTAATTTCACTTAATCATGCATAGCAGCGACCGTGAACTCGTCGGGAAAGTCATATTTCAACCCCCAACGGTAATAGTTAATTTACTTAACTTGATCACGCAAGTTCAGGGTCAAGATCTTGAATAAACTTTGTTTCCAAGGTGTACCAAGGTTTATGAGGTAAATGTTGATCTATCGTAAACAAAGAGAGTGATTTAAAAGTGAGCGATCGACGAGACGAGATAAGATCTATTCAGATGTTTTGAGTCACGTCAACAATCTTTAATTTGTCGAGATATAGATACGTAGGTAGTGCAGGTGCCAGATAGTCACGAACGGTGTTGTTGATAGCTGGCGACCTGTTATTTATTTTTCTGCTAAACTAATGATTATGTAATTAGACTAATTAGGTCGGTAATTAAGGTACCACAATGAAGAATACTAGTTACTAATACTATATTTATTGCCGAATATGTAATAGTGACCATTATAATTTCAATCTAAGGAGAAGAATCTATCTGATCTAATCTATAATATCTTGACAACCCTCTTATATATTCATTTTTTATTTTATTTGTAATACTAAAATGCGCAGTAAAGAACACAAGTCGCACCGCTCAAATATATTACTGTGCTGTCCAGTTCCTTCGTTATTGTAGTGTTACAAAACATACCTCGTACCAAGAACACTCGAATATTTCACTTCATAAAATCAAAACAGTGTCATTGTAGGTACCTTATGAAATCTTGTGTGAAAATCGATTGTGTGCACTATATGGTAACTTGTATCGTATCTATGATTATCGATGATAAAGATCAATCTGTGATATCTTAAGTCAAACTTTGCGCTGTAATTCACGATGTTGCTCTAAAATAGTTTCCTTGTATAGTAGGTGTATGTCTAATCTCCCTTTGATTAGCCTGCTAAAGGAAATTATCTCTTAGTGTACGCGATTTAAGAGTCATGCTTATACTTTAAAATTTAAAGCACACTTACCTACCTGTTTAGGGACCCAAATCATTATTTAATGATTTGGGTCGACTCGTGTGCCGTTTAGTGTCGATGTATAGGATCTAAAGGAAGCGGCTACTACTTCTATTGAGGTACTTATCTGATCACATATAGGTATATTAGGGTAGGTACACTAGGTAGGCAGGTAGGTATAGGTAGGTATATTTTCTCTGGTAATGTACTGGTTGGGGAACAAGGAACAAGAGGAACATTTGATTGAAACATGTTAGGAATTGAAACATATAGAATGTTTAAAGTTTAAGTTCAAGTTGGAAATAGTTTTAAAACCAAAGTTCCTAACAAGGTACATTCTAAAAGTTTTTTCATAAAATAATAAAGAAACGTTACAAGTTTAGGTAATAGTTTTAAATGGAACTAGTTTTAAAATGAATGTAGGCAGGTACCTAATATCTTCTAAAAGTATTGATATAGTACAGATACATATATCGCTATTGACTACCTACTTTTACTGCGTCGTGTAGGTACTTCAAAGAAACTCAGGTAAGAAACGTTTAAGTCGAGATACCTAACAAAATACACAAACATAATTAAGTTTTAATAAGTAGGAAATCTTATATCTTTAAACGAGCAATTCTTGTATATTTTATTTATTTAAATATTTATTTATTTCGGGGATCTCGGAAACGGCTCTAACGATTTTGATGAAATTTGGTAGGTATGTGGGGGTTTTCGGGGACGAGCAATCGATCTAGCTAGGTCTCATTCCCGGGAAAACGCCGAGCGAAGCTCGGTCGCCCAGATATTATTTTCATTAAACGTCGGTAGCCTGTCTGACAGTACTCATTTGTCGTTTTATCGGTTGTGATTAGCTGATTATGTTGTGTCGTGATTTGATACTTTTTGTTAACGATAACGACCGGATTAGTGACTTCAAGATTTAACACCTAATTATTGTAAAAACACCATATCCGCAATAAAATCAAAATTACCATTAGCTAATAAGTTCGTTTACCTCCAGATCGGTGTTATTTCTTCTCGGCAATACATTCTAATGTTATATCGTCTAGCAAAAACACGTTTACGGTTTCGGAATCAAATAAAACCTATTGACATGGGAATCCTTTTTACCACGCCGATAAATTGATCCTAATATTGCCTCCTGAATCTCATATCTCTTTTGTGTTGTTTTGAAATGACAACCCTATTTAGTACCCTTTACGATTGCTGTTGCAATAATGCCATTGAATTAAATACGAGGTTTAAAAACTAAGCAATCTGAACTATGGCGTCTATAAGTTTCCGATGACATAAAAACTTGCCGCAACAATAGAAGCATGCCTATAAAAGCTGATCCTTATTCTGGATCTTAATAGCACGGTAATAAAGTGGCATTTCTTTTGTTTTTGGTAGATGTGTTCCAGGAATATCCAGCAGGTACCGTGGTCGGGTTTCGTTCTAGTTATAGTAGCGTTTGCTTTGTCAGGTATTGGGATGTAGGTAAATAGGCAGTGGTGCTAAATTAACACTTTTTGTATGTGCACTGGTTTAAGTATTTATATAGTACTAGTATTGACAGTGCGGGATCACACACATATCATTCAGCCTATATATATATGTCCCACTGCTGGCCACGGCTTCCCCTCATGGGTGAGAGTGAAAGGTCAGTTCCCACGCTGGCCCAGTGCGGGTCGGGGACTGCAAGATAAGCTTATCAATCTTATTATATTAATAGTTAATAGAGATGTACCCACTAGTCACCGACTAGTCGGCAAAGACGGCTATCTGGCCACATTTATAGTCGGCGAATAGTCGGCGACTAGTCGGCAAAAGATACCGAATATTCGGCTCTTTATGGGTTACTGGAAACCAAAAACTAAACTATCAATATTTACTTTAAATTGTTAAAATTGTGTGTATTTACAACCATTCAGATAATTTTACAGTTTGTCCTGATCTTTAGGGCTCCATACCCAAAGGGTAAAACGGGACCCTATTACTAAGACTCCGCTGTCCGTCCGTCCGTCCGTCCATCTGTCACCAGGCTGTATCTCATGAACCGTGATAGTTAGACAGTTGAAATTTTCGCAGATGATGTATTTCTGTTGCCGCTATAATAACAAATACTAAAAAACAGAATAAAATAATGGGAGCTCTCATACAACAGACATGATTTTTTTGCCGTTTTTATAGAATAATAATGGTACCGATTGTTGGCCGATTTTTTGCTATGATATGGAAACACACCGGCTGGTGGGCAAGTAACGTAAACGACACAAACTTTTCAAAACACGAAACCATGACAAGTGGCGCGACTATTGCACCCGTGCTTAGCCGAAACCAATGATCGGCGTTGATTAGTCGGCTACTCGGCAAAATCCATAGTAAGCCCTTTCACGATAATGCCATTCGAAAACAAGTAAAACGAGCTAAAATTTTTTATATTGAATTTTATTTAAAACCAAAAACGAAATGAAAACTTAATCTGGGTATAACGTCAAATTTCTATAGACTAATCATTTAATAGACAACTGAAATCTTCTTGAAAATTCAGACAGAATTGATAATACATGACTTATGTGACCAGCAGCCTAGTTATAGCCTCGCTTTTTCTTCAGTAGGGACAGTTGATGACAGTTCTTGTGACGAGAGCACTCGACTCGACCCTGATATCGATCTCGGTGAAACTAGGGTTAAACACAAAACTGTTTATAAAAAAAGTGAAAGCTTTAACCGATTTTTTCCAACTAATAAATTGTATATGGAAAGCGCAGGTTATTGTCCGTCACAATAAAACAATCCATGACTTGTTCATAATAATTAGTTTTATTGCTATAGATATACCAGTATAAGTTTAACTACTGTATACTTATAGTTGTTACGAATCTAGGGGTCAAACTGTGCCAGCAGTGAGCTCACAGTGAAGCCAAAACCTTTTGTGAATGAATCGAAAAACATCGTCGTGTGCGCACGATTTTCGTGACCCGCGCGCTCATCACAATATTACTAACAAAATCTCTACTTGAACTAAAAACAACTTATGTCCATAATATTAGAACAAACATTCGCTCTTTCGGAATGTCCGAGTTTATTATCCTATTAAAGTATTTGATGTACACTGCTTGTTACAAGTAAGGGATGGTGTTACAATATTGTGTGTAACGCGTAACGTATTGACTTGCTGTCTTTTATGTTTTAAAGGGCGTATGTACAGCTTTTGCTAATGAAAGTGTTTTATATTCTGGTGGTGTTGTCCTAAGCAAAAGTATTGTGTTTGCAGAGAAACAATGGTTAAAGACAGCCGCGGGCTATGATTGTTTACGTTTTCAATAAACATTAACAATTGCTTTACTGAAAATTCGCCGGTGCGGGTATTTTGCAATTGTGTTATTGACGGACGGACTTTAGTAAATATTTAGATTCCCAATTGAAAGTTTTTTTTTAGCGCTGGATGTAGTGGTTATATTAGAGTCCAATAAACAACCGCTACCTCCAATAATTAGACAATTTTACAAATGAAAGAAAAAAACGTGAGTTAGATCTGATTAATTGAAGGACCCAATTATAGCAACTTAAGATTATTTTGTTGTATTTACACCTATCGATCTTTGCCGGAATGGCATCGTCATCGTAATGAATGGATGATGATGGAGATTTAAGCCTCCACCGCGTTAGAATCGTTGAAATAATGAACAGTCTACTCTTAAAGTCTGCCAGTGGCATACATTTTATCGTCTTCATTCAAATCTTGACGTGTTGACAGATGTCCACTACATTATTTACTTACAGTGCGATCGCTGAATGGGTGTAAGTTCAGCGTAGCCACAGGTTGCGTGCGTGTCCTTGGCGGTGTGGATCGATACCGCCCGGAAGGCGGCCTCGGGCCCTGCGCCGCAAATGTACCTACGTTAATGTCATTTCTTAGAGATATTTGAGAATATGCATCTATCATCATGAAAGCTGTTTCATTGTTGAGTACTCTTCAAGCGTGTGCGTAATTTTTTTGACCGGCTCTTTAGGGCATAAGTTTTCTTTGTTGAAAAACTTGAGAAATATCAACAATGTGTTGTTTCGTAAACATCGTGATATTTTTGGTAAAATTTCAATTTCTAGGTTGACAACCAGGGGGGGCGATTTTTGAGTGTCGACTGCTCGACTTTACACTCGACATCTGTCAAAATTTCATGGTTTTTTTGACAGATCTCGAGTGAAAAGTCGAGCGTTCGACACTCAAAAATCGCCCTCCAGTACTGTCACATATTTTATTCGTCGTCACTAAGTCTACGCTATTTTTTTTACAAAACTAATATGTTATTAAAGATATAGAAATCACAAGAGCACAGAGTAGGTGTATCTACTTACACGTTAGTATTGTCTTTTTGGGCTCGAGTTTAGTCTCTAATATAAACTTAACCACCTACCCTACGTATTTATATCAATATAACGTAAATAGATCTCGTAAATGTCACCCAGGGTCAAGTTAGCTAAATTTAGGCTGGCGTTAGGAGGGTGTGGTGGAAAGTTACGGAGTGCCTTCAACCGAAGGCGATTCTTTTACTGGGCGGGTGTGCCCATTTCACATTAGGAAATCGATTAACTAGGTTAGGTTACCTACAATCAAATAAAGAATCTATCTAATAATCTAATATAATATCTAATACCTTTCGAGGTATATTATGTCTTAAAAATTTAAAATTATGGTCCTGTTGATTTAAAGTATGAATCAAGACACTTTAGAATACTTATTAGTCATAAATACTAAGTCACAAAAATAATAAAATACGTTCTTAGAAGCTCATTAAGTTCGTGTTCGCATTCGGATATTTTTTTATTACACTCAGGTATTTAAGTAGGTAGTCTGTATAGATATTTCTAACCTTGAAATTAGATAAAACTTTGAGAAACAAAACGGTTATCAACAGATATTTCGGGTACCTAGATAACATCAAAAAGAGAAACTAAGAAATAAAATAATTCATAAGCGCAAATCTAATCATCATATGTATTTTTTAACATACCGTAAAATGCTGCAACTTTGCCAATTAATCTCAATTTTGCCTATTTCGTTTCAATTACGACATCTAGCATTAGCTTAGTTTTATCTTGTTTTTTTACCATTTGGTAGTAATTTTCATTATTCTGGCAATACATATTTCATTTTTTTACAATGGTAACTCCGTTGTTGCTCCGTCAGTTGTCATCATAAGTTTGAATGGGTAGCAGCAGTTTTTTCAGTGTCTCGCAACTTTTGAATTTTGATCTACAAAAAAGGTGTTTTTTGAAGAGCGGTAACGTGCCAGGGTAAGTAAATACTGTCTATTTTCCGTAGGTTTAATATTTTTAAGAAAAGGACACGATTTCAGCATAATAACGTAGTAGGCAATATTGGGCAGTGTTTTGGAAACTTGAGTGACACAAGTTTGCCTGGGTCTAGGGCTGTCACTAGCTGGGTTTTTATAAATGTACAGAAAATAATTCAAATTGGCGTTTTTTAACTGCTTAAATAGCTTTATTAATTACTAGATTTTTATTCACTTGCAATGTAAGTCAAATTTTGTCACCAACTTCAAGTGGTCGAATTGGGTTAAAAATTTGTGGGTACTGAGATTTTCTGACAATGCAATAATAAAAAAGTACCGTTAACAAAAATTCTTATAGATAAACATCGGCGGCTTGTGGCATTTTGGTAGCACTAGTGATGAGACACGCTACTCAAGTGCCTTTTCAGATAAGATAACGGTAAGATATAACTCAAACTCAAATCGTTTATTGCACATAATACTTAACACAGAATGGGTAAATTAATTTTATTTTGTAACTACTTAAAAATATAATATTTTTAAAATAAATAATAATCTTTTTTTGGCACAACCCTACAGTTCACGGTAGTTTTGTATAGAAAGTTTGTGGAACCTGCTACAACTTTGCCTATTGCCCGTGAAAAAAAAAGTATTAAGCTTATGGCAATAATTTGAATACCAGGGAAAAGCACAATGTCTCATGTACTAGAGTAAATATTATTACAAATAGCAACACATTATTTATTGAGATATCCGTCTAGGCAAAGTTACATCTTAGGGCTACAATTTTGCCTGCCACTTTGACTGCTTGTAAATCGGAAATACTGTATGATTAGGTATTGAGATTTGAGTCTTATCTGGCAAGGCATAGGGTCTGTTTTCCGACTAATACTCATTAAACCCACAATGAAAAATAGGTTTACACATATAAGAAAAAAACGTCAAAATCCAGGCAAAGTTGCAGCATATTACGGTAATGCTGTAGGCATTTTTCGTCATTCATCGATACGCTATCTCTGTGTTTTGTCCAATTTGTAATTCATGATTATAATGATTAATGAATCACGGTCGAAGAAATAATATTTAAATGTTCAGCGGTTACGATACGTTTACATATTGTACAATATTTGACGTGGACATGAACATAGGCCTAGGTCCTGCAGTGCAGTATTAATAATGCAACAATGCTGCATTGCGCTGAATCCTTGCAAGCATAAAATGCACACCATTGAAAATACTACCAACAACAATACAGTTTACTTTGCGGTTCGCCATTTACTTAGAGTCGCCTCAGTGACTTGTCCGTCTCTCTCTCTCCGTCTCCTAGACTAGTAATACTTATACCTGATCGAGGCAGGGATTAAATTATACTGGCTGCGACGAGGCGAGTTGTCGGTAAGTGCCGTGATTACTAGCCAGGTAATATTATTGTAGGCGGTTTAGGCACATGCGGTATATTTCTCCCAGATACATCGGTAGATTTTTCAGCGCGAAATCCAAATGCATCCAAATCGAAAACGCCCAAGCAGTGTACCGAATAAAGTTCCTATTCCAAGATATTGTAAAATGTACCTACATTATATGCTCGTATTCGAAATTGCTGTAGTTTTCGAGTGTTGACATGTGATGCACGTGCGATGCAATGCCTTTTAAATTGGATTACATCCAAGCCTTAAGCGGGCTTTATCGATATAGGTACGGACGAAGTTTATGTTCTATTTACATTAAACCTAGTCAATATTGACATCATACGAGCATCAATGTAGCATTTATGATCAAGTGGCGGCGGCGGCCAGTTGTAGACTATCATAATCCTAACAATCATTCAGAACTAACGGCCTTGATTGTCATACTGTCAGCCGCCACAGCAGGCCGCTTCAGAGTGTGGTACCCTTAAAAGTCAATACAACTATACTTTCATTGAAACTTTTAACAATAAACGCATAATATACCGGATAATACTGACATTTTAATATTGCAATATAACAGCAATTATACGCACATTATCATTATTTACACCGAAGCCCGATTGAAATGTAATCCAGTCAGATATCCATAAAATTGCCCGCGCGCCGAACTCCCAGTCATGTCGGTGCCGAGAAAGTTTAGTATTAAAGTCTGTTTTCTATTAAAAAGGGGACACGAATGAGTTAACATTATATTCTCATTTAGTATTTTTGTTCTCACTTGTCGCTGTCCGTTATTTATGAATTTTAAGACTAAAATAAATGCACGCGAGACGAAGAAATTAATGGATTCCGTGAAAGTATTGACTTACTTCGTTTCATTATGTTTTGTGGTTTATTCTGTTTTGATGCTTTTAAGATGAGTCACGTGAAGACGGTATTTTAAAATGTATACTCAGATTAAAAACATATATAACGTTTTCTAAATGCCACAAAAATAATTTAGTTGATCCAAGTAGCCTTAGTTTAAATCTTTGTTGCTGCTCTAGGAACCGCTGCACCGTCGGCCTCATCTTTGCCACAGGGCTAGACGCTGGCGAAGAGCAATTCAATTTTTAATACATGGTCTAGGAGTTGATACTTAAATAATAGGAAGAATTGACTCTGCGGAAGACCAGCGCTGACAATAAGTTAGCATCATGCCGAGCTGCGAGCGAAAAGTTAGTGGTAGGTAGGTATCTAATGTCTGTTGTCGCTATGTCTACTAAATGACCTCTTGGCCTCTTGCCCGTCTATTAGGCTGTCAAACACGTACTATTAAGTAGGTAATACAAACAAACGTGTCGTCGCGACATTTTGACAAGTAGGAAATGTCTTACCACAACACAATCTCATAATTGCAGCGTTAAATGAATGTTTGTATCTTTCTATCGCACGTCTTCCCGTCCCTGCAAGCCACGTCGGAAGGTCGGAACACATGCCTGCCTCTGGTACCGCAATTATCCCCGTCGATTAGAATTCCTTCCTCATACGTGGGCCGTCTGGTATTTTTCTAGACGCACTAATGAGGGGGAAAGCCGGTGATTGATTGGAAATTGATGCGTTCCTGTTTTTGCAGGGGGTTTCAGCGCGGCGGGCGTCCATTTTAAATAAGATTTTAATAAGAAGTTGATTGAATGATTCGGTTACAATAATTTATTATTATTACATAAAACTCGCTCTTGTATTACAAAAAAGGATGCAGAGTATATGCGTATAATTCAGTGTTACTTCTACTACCAAACATCAAGTGTAAGTAGGTAGGTTTAAAGATTTACCCCGTGTTCATAAACGTCAATCAAATCTACTTTTCTTCTACTCGGCTGCTGTAAACTTAGAACTTCATAGACCATTGCACAATGACCAATGACATAATTTTAAAGCTGAACCAAACGTCTAGGCTCTATGGAGTATTGACTTTTGGTTCAGGTTAGGTTTTTTTGGCTCGTAACTTAATTAGTCCACTAGGCAAGCCTGGTGGTCTAACCGCGTTACTCGACTTCAATAGCCATCCATTAAGTAACAATTGTGTAAAAGACTGTATACCTACTTACCGAACGTGTTAACAAAATATCACAAGAATTGGTCGAAAAATGCGGCCTGTAGATGAGAGCATCCGCACATCCGTCGGACTTGCGAAAGAACTTTTGCTCAAGCTGAAACGAAGTTGGTCAATGAATATACAAAAAAACGTATGTGTGCTATAGTTATGTGTTATAACTATCAGAAAAGTGAACACACACACAACAAACTAGCGACAGAGACTAAAAAGAAACTTTTATCGTCCCGTTATTCGACTCGCTTTAACAAGCAAGTGAATTCATCAATATCCTTATCAATATTGGGCCAATTTTTTGGCGTTGTAGTTTTTTTAAATTGGTAGGTTGGAAGTGCTCCTGATTCTGAACGTGCACGATTCCTACTGTGTCCCACAATTTTTTTCCATTGAGTGACAAAACGTATGGGATTTTCGTAACTCAGTGGATATTTTGTATGGGAAAAAAAAATTTTTCGGAGCCATATTGTCATTTTTCTTTACTTGTACAGAATCAGGAGCTCTTCCAACCTACCAATTTTTATGCAATTCTAACGAAAAAAAAAACTACAACGCCAAAAAAATTGGCCCTATTATCATAATTCTGCGTGTCCGTATCGCACATGTTCGATTTATGCAATGGCCGTTATCTACTTTTGTATTATTAGTATGATTGTGACCTTTTGCCGAAGCTGATAAAAATAAATCATGGTCAGTGTGACGAGTGATAAAAGAGTTTATTTAGTGTACTTTTTTATCCACTTAACGTACTTATATCCAAATAAATATTTTCCAAAAAGTTATTCAACAATATCTTCTCGAATCCGAGAAAATGTAATTTAAAAAGTGTAGATACCTAGTTAATATGAAATGTAATGTAATCTGCATATTGCTTGGTACTGAAATGTAAAACACTATAATCAGTAATCATTTTTATACTTAAAGAATTTAATGACAATTTGTTTCCGATATGTTATCGGTCAAAGAGTATTAAAATTATATGTATATCTCTTCTGGCATTTTAATAATATAATATGTTTTTTGTTGATAACAAAAGTGAGTGAAATGCCTATTGTTCTCCGAAATGTATCATCATTATATTAAATGACTTCATTAAAGAGATTCTCAGTTGATATGACGAATTGACGCGACGGGAAGATATTGTTTGAGAAAGAAAGTTTTAAAGAGTATTGCCAAGCAATATTATCATAGTATAATATGTACCTACTATTGCTTAGGAAAGGAAAGCATTTTCCGTTCGCCAAGTCTGTGCTATTATAGTCGTTCAATAAACAAACTGTCTGGTTTCTAACAATTATTACAACTCTGCACTCTGTATTAGTCCTGTTTTAGGTGCCTTACATAGAATGGTTTTTAGGGGGTGTATATAAATATCAAGTGCAATGCATTGAAAATAAGCATTATACGGCTACTATGTCACGAGTGTACTGTGATTGATAATACAACGTTTATTGAAGTTTTAAATAGTAGATTGTTAACCAAGGGCTGAAAGCCACCCATTTCTGCCGAGATATTTTGGCGCTCGAACGAAGTGAGAGCGCCAATAGTTCGAGGCTGAAATGGGTGGTTTCACCCGAGTTAAACACTCTGCTTTTCATTTCGAATACGAGGAAAGTAAAATATTTAAAAATAAAAAAATATTTGTGGAAAAACTTACACTAAAATCGACCTAGTCCCAAACCAAGCAAAGCTTGTACTAACGCGACGATATACATACATGGATAAATGCATACTTGAATACATAGAAAACACCCACAACAATTATGACTTGTTCATCACACAAATAAATGCCCTGACCGGGAATCGAAACCGGGACCTCCAGCTTCGTAGACAAAATAAATCAAATATGCACATTTTCGTTTCATTTTTCACAAAGACAAGATACAAAATAATATTGACATGATCTTAAAATTAGGAACTGTGTTATTTGCAACGCGAAACACTTGTTAAATTCAATAACAATAGAAATATGTACAAACATTTTCTGAATCAGTGAAAAAAACATTTTGGCGGGACTTGTTGACTGACGTTTAACATTAATAAAAAAATAATCGACTTACGTTCAGACTAATTAGACTCGACATCAAAAAATAATACCTACTGAACGAGATGGTCATATACAACTTTATATAGGAGCGACAGAGAGAGACATATGATTTGTTGTCCTTGTCATAGTTTCCCTTTTTTATCTGCCTCAAACTATTGATACTTTAGACTGTGAAAAAAAAAACAAACAAACAAATTAAGGAGGTTGTTTATGGTAAGCAGTCAGGCATTTGAAAAAGTATAGGATCTCTGTAGAATCTGTACTATGTGGCTGTATAGGTTAGTGCCGTTGCCCAATTTAACTCCGATTCACCATACAATTTTTTTTTAATACTTTTCTGCTCTAGAGCATAAATGGACCACTTTCAGCACGCTACTTAGATGAACAATGACCCACTTTCAGAGTATGAGAAATGAAAAATATATTTACTTGATATCGCTTTTACTGGTTGGCAACTACTAACAACAGTCATCATTTCATTCATGTTAACAAAGCCTCTTTATCTTTACCACAGTCCTGAGTAGTCCAATTTATAAGTATTTAGCTTATACTGGAATGTCATAAAAAGGGAACTCTCGTCTCCTGAACCAGTCACTAACATTTAGGTAATTAGGTATAAACTGTAACTTGACACTGGCTCGATTGTTGTATGCCCGTACCTACTGCAGATATTTCTCTTTGTAGCTGACTGTACCGATGCCTTCACGTTTCGCCACTCGGACTTCTTAATGATGGCCTGTCGCCCCCGGAGCCTCGGGCACATGTTCACCAGCTCATACATTACTTGTTTGCTTCCAATTGTTCCCCCAGCCTCTGTAGCCGCGGGCAATGGATCTTAAACGGATCCATCTCACTTTCCTTCGCTGACAAGGTGGACAGCGAAGAGGCTAATCTGTGACAGATCGGTTAAATAATTATGTAATCCTGGAAATTTCGTTTCGTAATGAAATCGGACACAAACGAGACTTCGTATTTATCAACGACTTTAAATAAAATTACTGGATTTATTGTTAAAGAAATCCTCTTAGCACCCGCGGCGTCTATGGGTGGCTTGCGCAAGCATCGATGCATAATTATTTAATCGTGATGCACCGAACACTTGCATCGGATTTAAAAAAATTATCCCCTGCACTTGTTATTGGGAAACGTTGGTACGTCGACCCGGACATCGTTGCGCAATAGTTTGTGTTTACCGAGTAATGAGCCATTTATATAAATTGATGAACCACGACGCTCCGGCGCAAACCGAATTAAAATGAGTGATGTTCAGAATGATAACAATGACATTTCGTACATACTTTCGGAGCGTTTGAAAATCGAACGACCACTTATAATGAGTGCGTTTTGGTATTATGTAACCCTCGAGAAATAATGATGTTTTCATTATGAGTTATAGATGCTGTTGCGAGTATTTTTGTATTTTAATCATCGGGATAATCGATCCCCTAAGGTGTTCCATGGGTTCTTGTAATAATTATTTATGAAAAGGGAACCAGTTTGAGCTCAGCAAAGAGATGATTTAATGAAATTGTTAGTTTCGTAACAACGGTCTAGGTGCGTTCGGCATGGGAACGTCGGGGGCGCCGCCTTTATTTTTATTTTTACTCTAGATGATGGGATGTAACAAGCGAATTATCGTGGGAATTGTTCGCGCAAATTTGCGCCGCGGCGAATCGGTGGGCGATCGCTGATACCAGGTATCTGTACAATAACTACATTTTTCTTTTATTGATAGAAATCAGCGTGAAAGGCATCCTTTTCACGTAATAGTTCGAGATCCATAAAAATTACCCAAACTACGTGGCCGTGAGAACGCGCGACAATGTAAAAGGTTTGACCGATTTACGGCGTTCTTCCTGTTTTATTATTGTTTTTACGGCTCAAGTGCATTGTGTCCTGAATTTTTTTAACCGCAGCTAAGTATTAGACAAATGAGTGACGATAGGGCCGGTCGCACGGTACTAAACGTCACGTAGATTTATAGTAGGTAACTCGCTCGTTAAGCTGTTTATAATGCAGATATAAATTTGACACTTGTCGCTTTGATTGTACGTTATTATGCTGTAAGTTTTGACATTTATATTACGCAAGGAACTAAGAATCGCCATACTAACTCGTTTACGCAGTCGCTAGCGAATACGGTAAGTAATGCAAATATTGCAAACACATTATAAGGGTACACTGTACAGCAACTTTTTATGAAACGTCAAGAAGGCTCAGGTAATATGAGTTTGTAGGGAAATCGGAATTAGTGTCGTCGCCAATTTTATAGTCGCATATTTTCTATTATCGATTCATTGTCCATTTATACATTTTTACACATTAAAAAATGTTTAAAATAGCAGAAAATTTGTAGCGTGATGTTTAGGCAAGTATTTTCGTGAGTTTGGTTTACAGGGTGTTGTAAGACAAATTTATTTTTATTATTCTCAATTCATCATCATCATCATCATCCTCAGCCTGTAGTCGTCCACTGCTGGACATAGGCCTTCCCCAATTCGCGCCACCACACCCGGTCCTCAGCTCTCCGCATCCAACCGCCATATTCTCAATTATTAATATTTATTTTTATCATGCTCGAAATTCTTCCGTAGACACCACGGTGACTGAGTATTTCCCATGAATCGTGTTTTCCAAAGTTTGCGGCAAATCACCAAAACCGCGATGTTATCAAGATTGATTCCCATTCTTATCAGCTATCACTTTATCAATGACCTTCCCGTCTTAGATTGTTGAAAAGAAATGCTGTAATTAATTTATGTGCGTCACTATCAAGTTTTTTTAATTTATGCTTAAGTCTGTAGGAGTAACTAGGTACATGAAAAATAAACTAATTTAGATCTCGCGGGTTATATTCGCAACTATGTCTTCTGTCTAAGATACGTTACGTTACTTTCTTTTCCAACTACCAGTACCTAGTTAATTTTTAACAATACATAATTCTTAGTCTAACTATTGTAAATACGGGCGGATATTTCGTTATCCATTTCGACATAAGAATTGCATCTCTAACGAGGTGCCGCGTTTTTCTAACGATATCTCAGCCTCAGACAACAATAGCCTAAATCTAATGCTATTCATCTCATCTTTACGGATGAACTAGCATTGTCTCATTCATATCGCTTTGTTAAGAAAGGGACCAGACTAAATTTGCGTGTTTGTGATACAGGTGTAAAGCCAGGTATAGTTCGTATACAACTGATGTAAGGCCAAGTGCTGTCAAATTAACGCAATTTTGGGACTCGGGTAATTAGACATTGGGATATTTTGAATTTATGTTCATATGATCATTCGTGTTAATTGACATTAGGTTGTATTGTAATAAGGTAATTTGAGAATAGGTTCTAATGCACCGGAAGCCAAAAATCTACCTAACAGTCAGGGCTCTAAGTCGAGTTTTGTTTGCGTTCGTTTGACAGAGTTTTGTACGAACATAAAAGTTAAGTATACATTTTCAGTTAAAGGATGTACATTTTTTTAACCAGATTGTGGCTTTATAAGCCGGGCCCAATAAAGCGATAGGAGTACGCGGTTGGAGAGTGGCCTGGGGAAAATCCAGGGGAAACCTCCGACACGACCACGCGGGCGGTTTAAACACTGGAAGACTAAGAGCTTGCGCTCCAGTGAGATTGGTTGAGCGGCTTCGCATTTATATTAGTAGGATTAAAGAAACCTGTAAAAAGTACGCTCATCAGAACTGTGGTTTAAATTGGCGTGACGGTGTGTAGCCCGCTTTAGAGTGGCGCCCGCGCACGTCAAGGCCAGTTGTCAGATGTCATTGAACACGATATGTGCTTCTATTCACAAGAGGTTTTGTTACCGTCCGTGAGCTTATCTAGCATGATTTGATCCATTTAATTCGTCAAAACATACCGAAAATCAGTTCAAGTCGTGGTGTAAATAGTTCAAGCGATTCTGGCCAGGAAAAAAATGCAAAGAGTACTGGTCCAATTTAGTGTTTAGCAATAGAAGTAGACGTAGACATCCCAGCCTATGGACGCTTGTGACTCTGTCGCAGACCCTTTTATTGCTTTGAGGATTCGGTGTGTTGACCGTTAGAGCCATATACACATACAGATTGCAGGTCCCTCTGGACTGATGACCTGGTAAAGGTCGCGGAAGTCCGCTGAATGCGGGTGACGCAGGGCCGGTCATAGTTGGCACTCTTTGGGGAAGTCTTATGTCGGGCAGTGGACGTCTTTCGGCTGATATGATGATGATGATGAGGTCGATCTGCCCACCTAACTCACCACCAGCAACAAAAAACCTAAGGAGCAAAAAGTGACGTATACGTCACTTTATCTCGTGGTAAAAGCCAGATGTCAGGTCAGATGTATGGTGGTTAGTAGGAGGCGATGCGGTCGCGTGTAGTGAATTTGTCTAGGATTCAGATCAGGGACGGTTGTCGACTCGCATCGATGTGTCCACGCATTGTTGGTGGACCGTTTGACCGGCCTTCTGATGTGTGGTTTAGGTTACTATTACATAATGTGTACCTATTTACAGTAAGCCACATAAACTCGTTCGTGGTCTGCTATTTTTCGAATCTTTTTAGATTGAGGTTCAAAAGTGGTAGACCATTTTTTTGGCTGATTGTACAGTGCAAAAGACTTGTTATAGGTAAATTACTTTAAGTATGACACTGACATATTCTCTTACTCTGTAAAGTAGAGTATGTTAAGGAAGAATACCTTAAGAAGGAGAGAATGCCTAAGTCCGGCAATTGTACTTTTATTTTTGTATCTGTGTAATAAAGTTTAAATAAATAAATAATAATATCTAATGGAATAACAGCATGTAATTTTTTTTGATCCTGACTGTGGCTTCATAGGCCGGGCCCAATAAAGCGATAGGAGTGCGCGGTTGGTGAGTGGTCTTAGAAAATCCAGGGGAAACCTCCGACACGACCACGCGGTCGGTTTAAATGCTGGAATACTCTAAGAGTTTGCGCTCCAGTGAAATTGGTTTAGGGGATTCAAACGAATCTGAGGAGTCAATGGAATCGAGCTCCTAGGAGTTTTGTTGTTGGTTCACTAAACCTAGCCTAGCTGAGAAGATTCCAGCATGAAACTCAGCTAGGTCCGACATATGTCAGTGTCAATCTTAAAGGCCGGTCAGGTCGGTGTCTCTTGTGGGACCCTACGTGTGTGAGCACGTTTGCAGTTGCATTGCACCGTCCCATTTGAGTCACACCGTCAGGTCCGTTGGGGCGGCCGCAGAGTCGGCGGCCCGGGCCAAACATGTGAAGTACTCTGCCTTGGAACCGATGTACGACTTCTTGCCAGTAGCGGTGGAGACTGCGGGACCATGGGGCGCGGAGGCCAGGGACTTTGTGAGGGATTTGGGTCGACGACTGAGGGAGAGGGGGTGCGATCCTCGGTCCGGGTCGTTTGTGGCTCAACAGATTTCCCTGGCCATCCAGCGCGGCAACGCCGCCAGTATTATGGGAACTTTTGAGCCATCTACGATGCGGGGCGGTCCTTTATGTTAAGTCCATTTGACGAAGCCTGTGGCGGATTTCATCTCTGGTGTCTCTATGTTGTGATTGTTTGTTTATGTACGCATCTGACGAAGCCTGTGTTGTGGATTAGAATTTGTGGACTGTTTATGCTTAGTTTGTTTTATGAATAAATGATTTACATCTTAAAGTAATCGTGATGTAATATCAGCATCACTGATGTCATAGCGCATGTACCTATGAAAAATATGTAGGTAGGTATATATTTTATTTATACTCACAAATCTTAAACACCCATTCGATTGTCAATACGACAGAATCAGTATGAAGATATTTTTGAGTAAGTGCGGTAGTTTTTTTTTCCAGTTGACTGTACCTACTTGAATTAGTTTATAATGCCAACGACATGCAAACCCACATAAGACACCGATCCCTTCAAATGCAATCAAATACACAATGTAAATGTAAACGGAGTAATGTCCAGTCTATAACGTTTTATCATTGTTCGGAACTTGTACATACTTACAACCTTTTCACGTAAGACTACACTATAATGTCCTAAACTTAGCCCACGGACGTAATGACAATACCACCTTTCTCCTAGAATAGCGTAGGTGTGCGCGCGGCCTTGCACTGATTGTGGGCGATGTGACTGTGTTCCCAGCCTTAGTTGTTGATAATCTGCAGTTACGTTGTCTAAAGGCTGATCTACATGATAAAAGTAAATCGTTTTCGTTCTATTTCATATTAGCTTGTAGATCAATTGCCGTCTGAAAGATGGGCAGACGAGAGAAGAATCGCCGGTAAGGAATGGGGACTAGAGGCACAGGATAAAGCCAAATGGAACCAACTGGAGGAAGCCATCACCCTATTTTATTATAGATCAATTGCAATTAGTTCTTTGCTTACATACCCAGAAATGTTTAGTCATTGGAAAGGCTGGCAGTACAGGGCCAAGTCGAAGGGAAAAGAACCAGAGGACGATCTTCTACCCGATGGACAGACCTTTTAAAAGTAGTTTCTTTCGGCGTTTCTTCTCGGCAGTGGCCTCTGTGAAACGCTAGTAGGGTTTGACTTGTAAAAGTGCCATTGCGGCCTACTTACAGAATAAAGTTCTTTTTTTTTATTCATTTTAGTGACGAAGTCATCCGTTGTCAAGTACACTCCCAATATTAGCAACCCTCAGAAATGGAGAGACATCCCAAGGGAAAGTCTGAAGTCCAATGCCTGTGTCCAATGCCAATAACAAAGCCGGAAGCAAAGTATAAGCCGTGTCGTACAGCATCCAAACAGCCACAACTAACTCTTGTCAGAGCAGAGTACGACAAGAACTATTATATAATCTGTGGTACGAGTGAGAAGAAGATCAATTGCAGTCCTGCCATCTATATTTAGACACAGATTAGGTTCGTCACAATTGGTTGTTAGGAATTGCGTCAGGAAGTGCGGTTGCGTCAGAATAGTAAAGTAATGATGTCAGCAAGGGTGGCTCGCGCGGAATTTTGCGGCTTTGTGGAGAATCCCAAGTTGCGTAAACGTTGCCGTTCAAACAGGGACACAGGATTCACTTGTTTTGCTCAAATTTTTATAATTTGCATAGGTATTTATAACGTGTCCGACTCACAAGTCTTAAGAATTGATGGCGACTATACGTAAAATTCTAAGTATGTAATCACTATGTTGTTGACACATAAGATAAATATTGTTTATCACATAAGATAAATATTGTTTTCCTCCATTAATCCCCAGTGATAACCGATAACTAAAAATAACCTGCAATAAGGTCCAGTTTCTAAACGTAACTTCTTTCAAAAAAACATTTTATGGATCTAACCAATCATGCTATGTTATTCAGTTACGTAAATTTGTAACAAAATGCGCCGATAGAATTGCCCTGAACTAATGGGGTCGGCACGGGTACACGCACTGTATACGGAATCCTCGGTGTGCGAGTCCGACTCGCACTTGACTCATTTTTTTCTTGATCTGAGCTGCATATATCTATTAATTCTATTATAGGTACAATAAGATTGCTTTTAGTTTGACATCAGACACCGATGTCTGTAGAGTCCCTATTACAAACATATGTTTTTTAAACAGTGTGTACCTGTAGGTATGTAAAATAAACTCTATTCCATTAGTGGTAAAGTAGATCCCGTGGAATAAGAGCATATGCAACGTCTCTGACCCCTAATATTCGAGCATTGATGCCGAATCGCATCGACCTGTTAATGAACTTGACAGATTTATCAGTCAACCGGTTCCACATGTTACGGATAATCTTTAGATTTGCATATCAATTCTACTAGTAACGCCGGTTGAATATTTATTATATCTTTATTTTACGTTGAGATACAGTTAGTTGAATTGATAATGAATATAACGATGCTGGATTAATGCAAATGCACCGATCATTACGCAGCGAAAATAATCTAATTGCCATGAAGGTTTAAAAGGAATATCAATTTTATTGTCGCATCAATAGGATTCTAAATACAATAAAATCACATAAAAAATTTCATGTTATACTACAAGATTCTTTTCGTACCACATAATTTACAATGACCTGAAATCTCTGACGTCGAAACGAGACTTGTTTTACAAATCTTAACATTTACACCTAGTTTTATTCGGTTCGGTTTTTGACCTACAACTTGTGATGTTCTGATGACATTGCAGTTTTAATAATGCGTAAGTATATTGACGCAATAAATATAAACTCACACATTTAAACAATGTTATACTATCCGTTTTATATCCTCGTAAAAGAGGACCACAGGGACTTTCCATGTAAACCTCAAAATGTAGTAAGTATAGTTATTAGTTCGACTTTAATATTAGCAAACTTACGATTACGAAGTTCTTCGACATCACCTCATGTGGCGATTTTATCTCTAAGTAAAGATAAAATAATACCCGTTGGCGATTCATTTCCTTAGCGGTTAGCTGTTTCCAAGTACCAAGATGTTAATTAAAGATACCTCATTAGTTATAGGTTTATGCTCACGACGCTGGTATCTTGAATCAAGGTCCAGGATTATCGCATAAAGTAAAAAGGATAAAAGATATTTGGTTTACCTATACCGCCATCAAAAACCACAATAGGTACGACTATAATGATGTATGTTCAACTTTATGACGGGAATTAGATCTGAAAGTAGTCCAAGCTTAATACTATCAAGCTCTATACAGATAGCCTGTACCTATTACGGAAAGCTATAATTGTACATTTGCCATATATGGCAGAACCAAAGCTCCCTTGGTCTACTAACGACCTAATTCCTATTTTCGCAACGGTAACGAATAAAAGGGACACTCAGCTTCGTGACAGGTGAAACCGCAAGGAGACAATACGCCCGGTTGTGACACCATATATGTGATGCATATTTGGCTATTGCATTACTTTGGTCGAAAACTACGGTATATGAACCAGGGGGTTAAATATATAGAAAAGGTAAAGATAGTACATTATGTGTACAATAATGAGTAAAACTATGCCCGACCGACCATACGCGCTGACCGTTGGTCGAGCACTGTTTCCAGCCTTGTATAAGTTTTGGAAAGAAGCGATCCTAAATCTGTGTATAGTGCGTGTGGCACGTGCGGCACGGACCACGAAGGCGCACCCCTCCACAGCCCAATCCGTACATTTGCGCACAGATTAGTATGAGATTCGCTGTGGAGGGGCGCGTCGTCGTGGATGACATGCACTATATGATCCTACGGCAGTACGTCTAAGGTTCAAATTCGTATACATATCGAACTTGGCCGTATGATCTACGTTCCTGAACACCGCAACCTCGTGATCATCGGCGCACGCGTCGCCCAACGTGATGCGGTCGACTCGACACCCGAGCCACCGCAAGATGGGCTATAAGATCTTTATGTAACCAAACCAAATTAGATTCTACTTTGTCTTCCCTGAAGATATACATAACGGAAGCGTCTATCTGTATAGTGTAATTGTTATATAGATACACATTGTGTTTGGAGATTTTGGAGAGAGTTATAGGCCGCGCCCAATAGAGCGATAGGAGTGCGCGCTTGGAGAGTGGCATAGGGAAAATCTCCGACATCATCAAAATTAAATAGGTACTTCTTAGATTACTAAGGTATTCAACCATATACCTACTGCAATCTTTAAACAATGTTAAAATTTTCAAGACAAATTCCCTATGTAGGTACCGTCTCTTCAGTGAAGGTGAAGTTAAATGAATTATTGATCACCAATCAATATCACCTCGTTTAAGTGCAGTGCAGCCATATCGTCCCCTCTCGACTCTCGACCCGTATCTACGGTGGTCGATCCTCGAGAATTTCGATGGATGTGATAAATAAAGCGGTGCCTTTGTGAGGTGCGAGGCAATTAGGCACGGTGACATAAATCAAGACTTGTTAACTTTA
The DNA here is from genome assembly GCA_951800055.1 of Cenopis cana. Classification (NCBI taxonomy): domain Eukaryota; kingdom Metazoa; phylum Arthropoda; class Insecta; order Lepidoptera; family Tortricidae; genus Cenopis; species Cenopis cana. Next base: position 18,923,648 of record OX637477.1, on the reverse strand, counting down.
TCGCATTGTTGTCGGTGTCATAATTACCACGAAAGGTTAGAGTTGAGCCCTAATGCTTGTTCGGATAATGAGACAATATTCTTATGTAGTTGCCCTATGACTATGAATTATCGATGTACACAAATACGGGTTAATTAATCTTAAGGCGCCTGTAGAGGCAAGCACTCTCCAATCTCCATACAAACTTTATGCAAGTTTTTCTTTGCTTGTGTTTGCATTACACTTATGATTTTTGGTCAGTATGCTTACTTTTCTGTTAGCCAGTACCTCAATATTATTTTATTTTTGGTGTTATTTTTTTTTAATTAATAAGGTTAATTTTTTTTCTTGTCATTCTTCGTTTATCCAATATTAACAAGCAAATATGCGGGAGTGCCAAAACCGACGAATAAAACTTGAATAGAGTTTGTATGGAGAAGGCATTGCCGTATCACGCATGATTTTTTAAAGTTTTCTTGATCACAGTAACAAATTAAGTGCCTACACGATCAATCAGTGACATTTTAAGTGCTTTCACGAAGAGGGTATGTCAACTTAATAACTAACCTAATAGGTCGATTATAAAGAACGTTCCGTTAACCCTGAGTCGTGTATCAAAGTGTAATCCGATTGGTCTCGCCACTTGCCCCTTGATTGTCAGATCGTTCAGGGAGCGTTATAACGCTTAGGGAACATCAAGGGAACATTAAACCAATTCCACTTCACGGCTCATCATTGTTTTTCTTACTTTAAAAAAACATGCGCGGTAAACCAAGCTTTTCATAAATGTCACTCATATTTCAGATGAATAAAGCATTCTTCTTTAGCTCTCATCCGAATTAAAAGTGCTCAGAACGCTTTTAATTTACCTTTCCCTTGAGAACGCTCGAGATTTCTCCGCGGATTTCATCTTCCGTTTTCATAACACTCCTTTCATTCAACCGTTCTACGAGTTCGGAATTCAAAATCAATGTCACCGGTTGTTCGTTTTTTGACGGCGACCGTTACATCACCAAAGCCGGGTAACGGCCGACGTAGCGTGACGTTTGCTTAGCTCCCCTACAACTGTTACTGAAAGCCTGAAGGTCACGGCTGGTATGGTAAACAATTGGTAGTGTGACATAAGGATTACAATGGCGATTGGTTTAACTGATCTTGTGTAATAGACAATAAGCGGCTCCATAGTATGTTTGAATGTATGTAAGCACTTTTATCAAAACAGGTTAAAATAATATACATGTCACATAAGATTAAAGTACAAAGGCGAACTTATCCCTATGAGGGATCTCTTCCAGCCAACCTTTGAGGGATATAGTCACACTATTTCTGCCGACTGCGCGTGAGCAATGTAGGTATGATTAGAGCACCTACCTACCTGATATAAAAATGTCCTATACTCAGCATGAGGGCGGAATGTTTTACATGAAAGAATTCACTACACACGTGCCAAATTCCAAAGAAACACTGTGATTAGAAATGTGTGCAAATCGATTTGTAATTTGCACGCCAAGTTAATAAAGCTTGTAAAATGAGTCTTGTTCGCGGTCCAGCGAACTGAACCGGTAACGAATGTTTAGCCATTTTACGAAAAAAAAAGTAGTTATCTTATTTCTTGTGACAAAATTCTTCAGTGATAGTGGGACGAATTTCGAGAAAAGGCTGTTTAAAATGGGTGTCTATTTAGGTAGCAGGTATAAAATTTACGCGGAAAAGTGTTTTTTGAGGCACAAAATCAACTCTTAATGATGATGATCAATTAAAATTTCAAAGTACCTGCCGTTCTCTATTTGAATTTATTGCAAACATACATATAACTAGTAATATCTAAGTTACATTATTATTTTTATGTTCAAGTATCGATTTGCTATATTTTATTTTATTTTTGCTTTCAGTCACCCTCGTTGACTGTTCCCCTGTAATTTTTTGATGCATTCAACGATCTGATATCGGTTCGAGAATCTCTAGTTGCAGCCACATCAGTCGGTGCCGACTTTTTGTCGCGTCTCAAATCGCCCGTGACATCTCTGAACCATTGCCGTGCTCGCGCCGCGTCCCCCATAGCATTGTCCGTAAACACGATTCGAGCGGAAAGTACACAAAATAGTAGTACCAAGGGCAGGTTAACAACCTTTTGGCTTTGATAAGATCCGAACCTTTTGGTGTTCTTTTCTGAGGTAGTCCTTGGTGCGGAAATTGTCGTGCAGTCCTAGAGTAGCGGCACTTTCTCGGATGCAGTTGATTGCCTACCTATTCATAATGGTTGCATATTGTTTGACTTAAATTTAGACCGTACTGTGTTCTCGAAGATCTCACGGTTCGAAATAATTGCCATACGATAAATAAATAAATTTAGACCAATATTATTGTTACCTAATTTATTAAGAATGTATGCTAAAATTATGAAATCTACTGTCATGTTGAAAAAATAGGGAAGAATTAAATTGGGGTTTAACTTGTGTCGAATGTTACGTCGTGCAGCCGACGCAGTTACTTATTTTTCCAGTTAAAGCACATACACACATGGGATGAATAAATCACTATGCGTTACTATCATTTCATTCTAACGATCCTTATTCATATTAAAAAATAACTTAAAATTTGTCGAGGTGTCCTAATTTCTCCGCGCTTACAATTGCCGCCGCTGAAATGGGAAATCGGCCCAGTTCTTGCGAGTGTCGCAAGCTTCATTAACATTGCATGCGTTAACGATATTGTCGATTTTTTCTTTAATTCGAATGCGATTATCTCTCTCGATATGGCGAATAGCCTCAATTAACAGCTTGGGCGTTTCTTGTTCCACTTGTGTTACTTTCGTCGGTCGGTTAACGGTGTGCCGTTGTCTCGAGATGTTCGGCCCTTGGCTCACAGCTCGCTGCTCGTCTATTAGACCATAAATAAATTGTCTCTGTAGATTAAGTGTGAGAAAGGTAGTATTGTTGTATAGTAATCGTAGTTAGAGGTATTTTAATTGCTGAATTAAATTGAAGAAAGAAGTGCGCGATAGATTTCGTTTCGCAAAAAGCGGAAAAGCCATAAGAAACTTATCAGTTTATTCTTTGTCCGTGTGACCGAGTTTTATAAAATTGTTGGTTGAAATTGACAAATTGTTGTATAAAGCAATTTTATTTCGCAGCTAAGCAACACCAATTGACTGATTTCGAAGCATAAACAATGGATGTATGCCGCTTTACGCAGTTGAGATAATACTACTTACGTATTTATATTACTCCAAGTACAAATATCTCGTTGCGGTTAATATAATTTGTGTTATCAATGTAGTCTATAAATAATACGCGATAGCTTGCGACCTCTCTGTTAGGCCTCAACTAGAAATTATTAGACATACTGGAGATAGTATGATGGAGAATGTTTGCAATGACATGTAACACAACCACAACACAATCGATCCTGTATACCTATTTGTTCGATTGATCTGTAACCTGTAACACATGGCGTGGCATATTCCTGCACATACAAATGCCCTTATTAATAAGGGTGAATATCCGTCAGAAAAGTACCTAGCTGTATTTTCATTTATTGAGGTGTAACCGGTATGGACACAGCTTCACCCATCTGTGGTGGTTTTGCACCTTAATCGTCAATCAAATCTTTTTGTTCTTCTCTTTCTGTCCGATGTTTATTTTGTTACCTAAGTACTAGATAATTTAATTTGAATAAATAGAGTAAAATCGCGGGCGGAAATAATATTTTTCACATCACCTATTCGGATAAGGGCTTTTTCTTCCCTGCTAGGAGGGATCAAAATGGCACTTTTCTTCCCTGCTACGAGGGATCAAAGTGGCACTTTTCTGTAACGAGTAATTGTATTGTATCGATTTTGATAGTTAAGTATTGTATCGATTTTGATAAAATAAATGCACAACCATTGTTATTTCAGATCTTTTATTATTCTCAATAGGTGATGTGAAAAGCAGTATGTGTCACATGGAAGCAAAATTATTTCCACCTTGGGCGTTAATTCTTGAATCCCTCACTACGCTCAGGATTCTATTTTAGAATCCCTCGCTACGCTCGGGATTCTATTATATAATCCTTCGCTTCGTTCAGGATTCAATTTACGCCCACGCCGTAAATATGTCATTTTGCTCCCTTGTGACACAATCTACTATAGTTTCAACTTTAGTAAAAAAAAACTGTCAGTCGAAACTAGTTATTTATTGCTAGAATATTATTAAAACAACGTAAATTTGTCGTACCTACAGATCTAGATACGCTTCAAGTCGTGACAATACTGACAATGTTCAAGTTATGTTACAGTGCACAGTTGCACACGCCAGTACTAATAGAACGAGAACAGTGAAATGGTACGAAGAAGCTGTCAAACGGTCCGTCATCGCCGCGACAGGCTGTAATTACGTGATGCAACTTCATTGCCAATGCCAAAGTGCCGCTAGCGGCCTCGGCGCTTAGCGCCATGCCAATCTTTCGCTTGTCAAAATAAACAAACAATTAATTTGAAAGTTACTTCTACTCCTTTAACGTTTCAACGCGTTCGCACTAATTAAACCGAACGGCAGCAGGATGAATTCGAAGGGGCCTTCCGTTGGAATAAAAAAAAGTAAAAGCATTCTAAAATAATGAATGGATTGGAATAACATACAACGTGTACGCTATCTGCAGCTCAAGAGTGAATGAAATAAATATGAATTATCGTTTGAGCCTCGCAACAAATAATTAAGTGCTGCATCAACATAAATATACACATGAGAAAGTATCACTATCACTACCTCAGAACGAATGGCACACGATAGCATGACCCATTAAGTTCGAAGTATCAAATTTCTTTCCAGACACTTAATCTTCGTGTTCTCACTACACAATAATTGAATTTGTGAAATAAACTACGGCCAGAGTTACGATGTTTTTGTACTCACCCACATTCTGGTATCACTCTCACGCGCTTCTCAGATTGCACTTGACACTGTTCCGCGGAATGCCATTTCGAATGTTAGTTGACCAAATTTGAACCACCGTCCATCCGTTGCCATGCCATTTGGGTTTTTGTCCATTTAAAATGGCTAGTGTCATAACTGCATACACTGTCGCGTGTGCCAGGGTCCAATGTTCCAAATACCGAATGTGTTCTCGGCTTATCGGAATGGCTACCGAACACGGCAACTTTTGATATATTGCGGCGAAATTTTACTTTTCTTAATAATTATGGTTTGCGTGATACAGTACGTACTGTTCCAACAATATTAGACTTTCAATTCGAGGCTATTCAGTTGGAATAGAGGCATGCCAATTCGTTAATACTTAATCTGACCACACACCGATAATTTTTCACGACGAACTTTTTCCGTCTAGAAAGTGGCCTATATGAATTATTTGAGTCGTTTGATTATACTTCATGACCGTGTTTTTAAACGGGTAGTTTAAAGAAGTAAATCGTTTATTTGACCCTTCGGCCTTGCACCTCTTCCGATGGCACGGCCGCTGGCCAGCGGCGCTCCCGACGACCCGTGACGCCCCTCTTTCCCATGGGCGCCAGCGCAGGTGCTTTGTACTCATCCTATGAATTATTTATGCCCTATTGTTGCCCCTTTACGGTCAGATGATGTTTTCCGCCGCCCGATCGCAAGTGCGTGGGGATTTTGCAAAACCCGAGCGGCATTTAGGAAGCGAAAGTAAAATGTTAAAGCTGTAACAAGAACATGCTAAACGCACCGTTTTATTACGTTGGCATTTGTGACAGTTCAACTTTTATGGGTGTTCATATGTCTAATGCTTCAATTGTGACCAACGTTTACAATATAAAAAGATGATCATAAATTCAAAGATCTCTAGAAATTATCTTATCGTTCTTTCTGTCAGTAGGTTGTATAGAATTTGCACATCCGAGTCAGGACTATTACACTCTCTTTAATCCATATAAATAAGCGACATTGCTCTTTATGGGTAAACATTATGCTTAAATTAACCAACTTATCATTTGCAATGCACTCGCGGCGTTCTTGGCGAAATTTCACTCTTCTCACCGACGCACAGGCTTGAAATTCTTAATGTAGTCTTATTCATAATTATCAGTGTGTTTTGGTTTCGCGACGTACACGTTTCACGCATTACCATCTATTTGCACTCGCGCTCTTTGCACACGTTGTGCAGGTCGTGTCATCTCTATCTAAAACTGTACAAGTCAGTATGAATGTAAACAGACTTCCAAAAGTCATCCATCATCGCGGATTACACATTTTCACTTAAGCTATTAATGTTAAGGCTAGTATGGACAATGGAAGTAATATAAACATTGGTTTTGCGTCCGCGTCGTTATGATTGGCGTTTTACATGTTGCGTTAATAGAAAGAGTGTGTTAATTTCTCTTTTCACGAAAGATATTTTGATTGAGAGCGTGTAACGCGAGTCTTAGTTCATTACGGACTCTCACCGGTTCCCAGCCTGGTAGACATATCTCAGCTGCATTTACATATAATATGGCATGTTGCGGCAGTTTTCGTCCCGGTTCATTAAAATAGAAGGAATAGCACGCGGCGCGGGCGCGCATTCAGAGAGCCTTTCAATTGAATTAACAGACTCGTCGCCTGCTTTGACAACTTAACATTTCTTGTTTTCTCCTTGCTGCATAAAAATGCTCAGTACTGTTCCGGGGAGATCTTATTTGGTAGAGTTAAAATGAAAATAGAATTGTGTTTACTGGCTTTCGGTTTCAAGTTCGAAAGATGGTATTACCAATAGAACTATTATCGTGACGAGGATATTGTGTTTGGATAAATACGAATGTAACACTAACAATGCAACCATTAGTTCCCACGGATGCCACACAAAAGTGTCTTGTCTTCTGTCAATAAAGAATTCATACTTGCTTTGGTCTGACAATAATGTCCTCTTATTGCTTCGGTCCAGATACTCCAGATTAATTAAGTGAATTACCTTTTGTAAGGTTTTAAGGTTAGAATGGAAATTAGAAGGTACGAATTAAGTACTCGGACAAGAATTGTTTTTTGTCAAAAGTATGTTTGTTGACGGGTCGTCACTGGCTAGCCGACACTTTCCGCTCACAGCCCCGTGTTTGCTCTTGTCATTGCTAATCCTGTACAAACTGCCATGTGCCCATTCCTTATCTCCGAATACGTTGCATCTAATTGGCAGTTTACACTTTTCCTACACGTTTCTCGCTGGCATAGATTATGGTACCACGTCAATTAGATTTTAAAGATTTTTGATCGATCGAGAGAAGATTTTTGATCGAGCGTTTCAGCTTGAGCAAAAATGCTTTCATATGTTCGGCTGATTTCCTTTACAAGTTGCATTTTATCAACCGATTCTCGTGAAATTTTGTGAGCAGGTTTGGTAATTCTCGGCTCGACTATGTTGTTTAAAAACGCACAGACCCACTTGTTGAGAAGAAGTCTAACTTGATGATCGCCTGCATCATGACGACCACTAAAACAACCACCAATTGGATCTCGCAAAACCGTACCTGGTGACGCGGTAAACCGCGAAGGCGACGGCGGGATGGACTCGATGCTTTTAATAAAGACTGATGGAAAATTGGTCGGGATCCATACACGTGGACGAGCAAATGGCCTTTGCCCAGCATTGGGACATTCTTAAATACTAACTAAACGATTATAAATAAGTAGTGCAGTAGGTATCTATCAGTGGCGGAGCGTCCATACAACTCGATTCCCACCGGCTTACCAAATTTTCAGCCAGTGCAGTTCTTTTACTACGGCTCATGAAGTATAAGAAAGGCAAATTATTTCCGGCTTTCCTAAGAATATTTTTGACGCGCCGCCACTGGTATCTATCAAATCTTCCACTTTTTGTACCTACTCAATGCAACTCACTTTTGATTGATACAAGTTAACGCATATATATAAGATAATTTGAATTGTTAATGTGTATTATCTGAGAAATATCGCAAGGTTGCAATATCCCTGTAATTGTATGAATCAGTAGCCTCAAAGACTGGATACTCACTGACCGAGTAAAAGCGAACTAAAACCGACAGTATTTAATGTAGCGTATTATATGGAATCTAATCTAATACAGTAATAGCATGTCCACATATCCAGCGCCTGGCATTATGAGAAATAGAAATGTCAAGATGACGGACTGTTTCAACGAGATATTATTTTCTTTTCTATATTCATTACATTACACTGCCACTTTCTTTTCTGATATAAACTTCTCAATTCGTTGAGTTCAGTTTCACCACAAAATTATACTGCTTATTGTCTTCAATAAGTGTATGGAAAACATTTTTCTAAGGCACATTGTTACGTGCAATTTCATTGTTATTCAAAAGTTACGCTTCAGGCAGTAATATGCTTAGCATCACACCGGCTAAGTACAGAGTGGACCGCTGTTGCCACACCACGCGCGCCTGTCACCGTGTTTACATCTACGGTCTTTTGTTGTTCCTTCCTCTACTTGTACACTCTGAATAAATACGTTGGACAGTTACCAACGTTTCCGGTAAATATTTGAATTACGTTCGCCTCGGGAGGCTTCTGTGATGAATCCATGCTTTCTACTTTTCTATTATTATCTGTATCGGCGTTCAGCGCACCTCCCATTGTGATTGTCCGTGATTTATTTCTTTTTACCAATTTCATATTTCGTTACGACGATAAGCGACCATTTGCGCTCGCACCTCACCATTGAAAGCAATCTCCATGCGAACGACTTCGGCGAGGCGAATGGCTCGGCTCTTCTACTACCAAATTATACATCATTTTTTCTGTTCACGACCCATTGTTCGGAGGCGGCTCCGCCGGAATGTTTGGACTTATCGCGTCTAAATTATGACCTTCGGATGAGAGTATTTCGGCTTAATAGGTGAAACCATTCACGTAGTCTGTCAGTCCATGTGATTAACCATAATAATCAGCGATCTTACTTTCTAAGATTGCGTTTCTTTAGCAAAGTTATGGGTCGGAGTGAGCGCATAGCCGATGGCCGCGATCGGGTGCGATACGGTTTGCTCTGTCACTAATGGGTGTCCAGCACGGAAGCTGGTTATTTCTAGTAATTGTGAACTGTTCACCTCACCGGCGAAAATTGTCGGGCATATGGAATTACAACTTTCTAAACGGTTATTAAGAGTCAGCACTTAGCTCGTTTCGGACGACCACAACAATGTGCGTCGGGCGGCCGCGGTATCGTGCCGCGGACTTTTTGCGCTGAACTCACTTTCACGACATGTCCTTATCCGCGGTCCGATATTGTTCAAATTTCGATTTCGTTGAGCGCCGCGGGCCGCGCTAGTTATGGCCGCCGTTTATCTCTTTCTTTGTTTCTGCAACTCGGGATTGCGCGCGCACTTTACTTAATCGGACTTTTCTTGATTTCAAACACGCCTGACCTCGACCTGCTCTCATCACATTAGCTTGCGATAGCAAAGCCGTGAAACCTGCCGATACAGTGATAACAATCATTTGTAAATTATGTCTGTTAAATATCTTCTCTTTGTACAACAAAGAATTACTGCTAACTCGTACTACTAATATTTGTGTAGATAAGTCAGGAGGATTAAATTATTGTCAGCGTCCATTACAATAATTAGAGGACAAAAGTAAATTTTGTGCAGGTTTATAAATACATTCTGTTAATTTGCGAATACAGAAATAATCACGTTATCACGTGAAAGTAATGGATGTTGTTAAATAATTGATTGATAAGCAATATCAGCGTAACACTAGTGTGTAAAATATAATCTATCATTTACCACTCGCATAAAATACTTAAGTATGTTATTGTTGTTTCGGTAAAGAGCTAACCGGGTATTGAATTATTGACTGCAAGCTCAAGTTCAAGTTCAAATGGTGGTGGAATGGTCTGAATGGTTCAACTGAAGAAATTATACTTTCTCCTCTAAGAACTCTATTTTACCCATTAAACATGTAATTGATAATTTGTAAGGCACCTGTACCTACCTATTTTTATTACTACTGAATTCATAGCAAGATATTCCGTATTACTGATTTATCAGCTGGAATTGGACTAACCTCGAAGCTTAATGCAACTCATCAACGGGCCGTCTAATTAAGTCATATCAGACGAAACTAAACAGCACACGTTATCAGGCGTGTCAACATTAACCGCACAACTCGAGCCTCAGTCACCGTTGCATACTCTGTGGACACTGTGGCTCTATCTAGACCGCTAGTTAATTATCTTATCTCTGATAGCCCATCACGTTGCGCCGCCGGCGCCGCACAAAAGGGTTGCCAGGCTTTTAAATAAAATAATCACATAATTAATTAAAATAATATTTTCCATTTATTTTTCACGTAAATGATGTTTGCTGGGAGCGTGGGACGGTTTATTACGTAAACAAGGTCACCGCTTTATACTGGATTAACTTTTTATATGGAGATTGTTGGATTGAGCAGCTTTTGTTTGGGGCTTTAGAATTTCCGCATTCACACTTTGTTTTATTTCGAAAATAATTTTGATACAACTTTTCATTTGTTGCCATATCGCTTCTATGGGCTTTAGATTCTACCCGTATTTTTTTATGTCAGTCACAAAAGTTCAAAAACTACTTCGTATTTTGATTGATACTAAAGTCGTTTTAACTATTTGAAACGCTATTTGATGTGGAGCGTTAAAACGACTTTAGTAACTTCTTAAGTAAAAAGTTATTCGGATGCGCGTAGCATGTAGAGTGGATGTATAGAACTCATTAGCTCATGTCGTTTCCTAAGTGACTATATTAATAGTTATATGCATTAGCTTTCCTAGAGCGAGATCGTAGAAAGCCCGCCCCGAGCGTCCTATATTCCGCTATCTGTCCCGCTTGCTATCAATTAACTTTCGAAGCTTCCGAGCTTGCTTACAAAACTATAACGCTTTTTACACCCGCCGCAGTTTCCATAGTTTCCCTTGTATAGAAGTTTTTATGCGCGCGAGTGGTAATGTCGGGTAGCACATACGCGCCGCCGCGATGTATAATCAATCTGAAAACGCGAGCGGTACGTGCCTTGAATGATTTGATCGTGTAAACACTTGCAACGCGTTGCGTAGAAGTTAATTGACGAAGATGAGCGTTTAGCGCGCTGCCTGGAATTCCATGATCCACTGAGATACATTTTTGGTCTTGCTTGTGATATTTGGTACTTCCGCACTTTATTGTGCAACAATAAAAATATTCTGTATTGAAAATACTTATATATATATATATATATATATATATATATATATATATAAATTAAAAATTAATTAATTAATACTGATATAAAAAATATAGAAGGAAAAATAAATGGGAAAAGAGGAAGAAGAAGACCAAGGAAAAGTTATATGAACCAGATAAAAGGGGATGTGGATGTCGTGTCGTATCAGGACGTCAAAAAGCTGGCCTCGGACCGATAAAGATGGAGAGACTGCATCAAGCTGCACCGACAAGAGCCCAGCTCTTAAGAGAATGATGATGAAGAAAAACAAGATTACAATTAAACATGTTGGTGGCAGGCAACAGGCGGTCTTGTCGCTAAAAAGAATATAATGACATATATTTATTGCTCATAACTCATAATAATCTATTTTGATATCTCTAGGGACTTCACCATTTTAGTCATAGCTTGAGAATGAGCAGCGGGGTTAGTTACAGATACGATACATATTCGACCAGAGACGGATTCAGTTTTGCCAGGCCTACCTATTTACCAAACGCCATCAAATAGTTTCCCTGCAGATATTTAGACTTGGAACTGAAAGAGCCTTGAAAATATACCAAAGTCATTGAAACTTTCTTCTTCAATTTACGCCCTCTTACTTTAAATTGTATTACTATATTCAGCGCACGAGCATTGTGTCCGAGATCGCCGTAACTATCCTTAATTAACTGATAGCGATATTGATATCGCATCGATAATACGTTATTAGGTATTGCGAAATGGCGGGAAAGCGTTACGCCAATACGGCAGCCTAATAATATGTTGAGCAGATAATGAATTTAGATACACTTGAACGGGATATTCCGACGCATATGGGCGTAAATCATAATGAAATAAATATACACTCGCGGACAATGAATACGGGTCGGTAAAAAACCATCATATTTCCTAAAATACTGCAAGTTTGTAAGTTTTTTCAATCATGTGATTATCTTTATTTAATTTTACATCTATACTGCAAAAGTAACAGCCAAAAAAAGTAACGTTTCCAGGTTAAAATCGGACTCGTAAAAATCCATGAAAAAAACAACGTTAACGGAGCGAGATTGCGCGAAAATCGTCATTTTTAGACATTGATATTTTTTAGTCCCGGAAATTCTTAATACAGTTGGGCAATACGAAGAATAGTATATTATGTAAGCAAAACGAGTGTAGAATATTTCACAAAACCTACTGAGGCTATTTGAACTAGGGTGACCCGTATTCATTGTCCGCGAGTGTATTTTGTACTCTCTGATATTAAGTTAATGTTAAGTTGACGGCTTTGTTATAGCGATCGAAATAGAAGGCGTATGACCATTGACCATTCGCTGTGGGATTATATGATGATCTTGAATATCGTCATAGGGTGGTTGGCTGGCTCACATTACTAGGACGATATGAAGGAATGTTATTTGGTTGCTGAACAACGTCGCTTTTACTCGTCAATCCAGAAATGTACGACGAATTGTTATAGTCAGTTGCCAATTGTCAAGTTGGTAAGCTAGGGGTTTGTCGATAAATATCCGTCTCATCTTTGTCCACGTTTTACGCTATGGCATCACAATCAGCCACAAAATAAAAATTCAATACATAGTGTAGCCATTTTTTTGCTTCGAAGTGTAATGTTGTAATGAAAATTTTCTGCTACGAATAAACCTCACGGTATAATTACGACATTGCCCGCCATTGGGAATGAGGCATTCCCAAATGTTTTTCCAATACCGCGGCCTTGCGCCGGTATCAACGTAAACAAACCTTATCTAATCGCGATCTTTTGGGCCAACTGGGCCACTGACGCAACGCTCCCGAAGCGGGGCTAAGCCGAACTTGATTGAGCTGGGGCGTCAATCATTCAGTTCAATAGTTTACCTTTAACCTTTGAACGGTAGCGAATGAAATTAGAATGTTTTGATTGTCCTTGTCAAAGGCTACATATGTCATGAGTCGCTTTGTTATAGCCTCTAATACGCATTTAAAATTACTTTTTTTGTGAAATGCATGGTGCATTAAAGGCCAGACTTTCAGACAACCCACAGACACTATTTACTATACAAGTATGTTGTGTTGTGTTCCTGGAGATGAGCAAGGTTGCGAGAGCTCCCGAGGATGCACTGTGTTAAGAGCGAGGGACCCAAATTTGTCCCTTCTGCTGTCAACACAGTGAATCCTTAAATTTTATAAAGGGTCGGCAACGCGCCATTCCCTTGGAGTTGCGACCGTCTATAGGCTGCGATGTCCGCTGACTATCAGGTGAACCGTACGCTTATTTGCCACCGTCGCTGTAAAAACAAAGAAAATACTTATGCTTGGCTTGGCAAATTATCGGATCTATTTTAATTCTGGCCTCTGTTTGCATCAATAACGTATTGTACAGTCAGCGTCATATAGTATGTAGCAGCCAAAGTGGCCAAATAGTTCGGTACACCATATTATTATTTGGACACTTTGGCTGTTACGTACTATATGACGCTGACTGTACTTAGTTCAAAAGTTAGGATACGTTTTTGTTTGACGTGACATTTCAGTATATTTCCGCGTAGTTAGGTAGAATCACTTGAATGTCAGCGTGGGATGAACCACTTCCCTGAACAGATAAAGTCGACGCCGGTATATGAATGACCTGATAAATCATTATCCAATCTGACGCGTCATTGAATTGAGGGACGTGATTCATATTCCGTTCAATATCCCTAAACTTTGGTTGGGTTCTAAATCAAACCTTTTATTAAAACTAATTTGCAACTGCCAATCCATGATAGCTGGAAAATCTACTAGGTGACAGCCTGACAGCTGTCCATTCGAGTCTAAAATACTAAGACTTTTCCCGAAAAATATTCACCATATGCGAGCTTCCCTACAGGACAATATTCAGTTCCTGGACTAAATGGTGATATTTGCAATATCATGCGTAGCAAGGATGCTGATTGTAGTATTATAAACATGTTAATGCGATACATGAAAACGCCATTAGGTTATCAATGATAATTGTTGCTATCTTTAATGAATTATTAGAAATATCCGTCATTGTGTTTGCTTCTATTTAGATTTAAAAAAATATTTATGAGGAAAATCTATTCGGTTTTATGTATGAATTTTCTCTAGGTGATATATGTATGTGGCTATCCAGTTCATGAGTCTATTCATTGTGAAGAATGTAAAACACAAGATGTTCTTAAAATATTTGTGTAGTTTACTTTCAAGTAACAGTATGTGTGGAGCAGATAACATTGTGGTCATGTGTGCTGCAGCGTAAAAACCAAACAGTTGGAAAAATAACTAATAGTCCTTGATAACTGAAAACAATGAACGTATCAACATACGAGTAGGTACAACTAAATCGCAGATTGCACAGCCGCCCCCTTCCTCTCATCACGCACCGTATAAAATATCAAAATTACTCCCACATAAAAACTTAGTCAATCTCATACGCGTCCAAATTGATTACGTTCCTCATCACGCATGCCTTTGAATACGTTTACGTGAGCCCATTACGTTTTTTGTGCCGCGCCGCCCTGATATTTGTCGTCGAACCGAACGTAGTTACCGAAGAAATGGAAAAATCTAGAGAAATAGGGAATATGACTGACGTGGTATTGGGCATAAAAATAAAATATTACGCGCCCATTCGACGATAATAGACACCGTCGGCGCTTGAAGACTATATGAGCGACAGGATTTTGTGGTTTAGCTACGATTACCTATTCGACCATCAGTGTAAGAAGGTCTATTTTCGAGCGGAGATAATCCATTTTGCAAGCAAGGCGACGTGTAACGATATGAATATCTATGGAGGAAGATAAGGTAGGCGGCGTAATCCAAAGCATTCCAGCTAGGTTATCAAGGAGTTGCTCGGCACGTTGTTTCTCATGTGATTATTCTATTAGAACCTGGTTATGGACTTCACTAGTCACGCTAGATTAGTAATATTTAGCATAAATATGGTTATATGTGAAGTATTCAGGGATGTACAAAACTCACTCTCATGTGATGTGAGGAGCGCTCTGGGTAGTCGCTAAAACGCATCTGATTAAATAATGGTTTTCTGTTGAGTTGACTCAAGATTCTACCTACGCATTTTAATAGTATTTCACAAATGAAACGAATTAGAGGCGCAGGGCACAGCAAAATGTCATTTTGCTCGAATTTGTAGCAGGCCAACTGGGGAAGTATCTCCGCCAGCAGAAGATCACAGCCATAATAACATTATTTACTATACAAGTAGGTTGTGTTCCTGGAGGTGAGCAACGTCCCTTCTGCTTTGATCACAGTGAATCCTCAAATTTTATATACCTAGGGCGGAAAATGCGCACCCGACTGCTTTGGAGTTGCCGGCGTCTATAGGCTGCGATGTCCAGTTACCATTAGGTGGACCGTACGCTTGTTTGCAACCGTATTTTTATACAAAACCTAAACAATAGTGATGAAGCCTCTGAGAGTCGATGTTCGACCTTATACCGGGTATGCATATGCATTTATTGTCATATGTAGCATAGCGTTACATTATCATTTGCATGTATATTGTTACTTACGTGTCTATTAATACGAGCAAGCATTCCAATAGACGACCTTCAATTACAAAATAGCACAATCATTTGAGTAAATTTTATTTCGGATGTTCACGTTTTCGACATTGCACAATTAGTTCTGGCAGTCGTTTTTACAGTCAAGTCTAAAACAAGTGGGTACTTGAATGCCAGGGTGCGTTGAACTATAAATTAATAAGACGGTAAACGTTTTGGCAAAACTGTAAGACTGTTTAACTCTTTTTGCGGTAATCTGCGGAATCAGATCGTGGAACGCGGCCTATTTAGACGAGAATGTTGTGACGAAAAAAAAAACTGTTTGTCGTATCATATTTGCAGCAAATTAAGCTGAATCCTGATGGAATAAGGGTCGATGTCGCGTGCAAAGTTAGTGTGGTACTAATGTAAACTGTTGTGTGTTATAATGATATGGCAGGATGGGTTTGTCACGCGCGGGGGTGAACGCTCTGGGCAAATGTTCCGTGATCTCTGAATAAATCTTTGCATTTTCATACTGAGTTAGCTAAATAAAAAGCCTAGAAGGAAATTGTTTTAAAAGGTTCTTGAAAACTTTCTTGACCAAAAATGTCTTTTATAATCATGTACACGCAGCGTAAACTTTTCCATTATTGGTTATACTTAGGCTAAGAATTTAAAGATAAGTTTTAATTGCGTTTTCTTGTTAATCTACTTACAACTGCCAAATTTTTTTAGTTTTAATATTTATTTCTTTATTTTAAGTCAGCTTTCATTTTAGATATAACATTTCCAATATTTTTTAAATTTTAAACTGGAAATTAAATATCTTACTACTTTTGACATTATGTATACAACTTATATCTACGTACTTATGTTTAGCCGATATTGGTTTATCTAGAATGAAACCGCAGGCAACTGGGAACTAGCAAGGTGATATAAGCTTAATAAAAATATTTCGAACGAATTGAATGAAAAAAAAAAAAAAATTACAAATAAAAGGAAATAATACCCTTTAAAGCATCTTACCTAACAAATAAGGTGCCCTCGGTGACTTCATGGTGTGTTATCCGTAAAATCAAAATCAAACACAATTTCAGTCATGTAGGTACTTATACAAACATGGTTCAGTTATCAGCGTCCTTGACCAGTATTCATAGATTAGCTAGCAGTATCGAATTATTCTACAATTAAGATCATCTGGACTGATAATAACTGAAACCATTCAAGTCTGTAAGCCTAAATTCCGCTTAGTTTACAAGACTGCTTAATTTCATTACGCTCAATACTCCAACAATCCAAAATCTCAAAACGACTGAATGAATAATTGAATGTTTAAAAGTTCTAGATTTTTTTACCTGACTGTGTTAGGCCGGACCCAATAAAAATAGGAGTGCGCTGTTTGGAAAATCCAAGGGAAACCTCCGACACGATCACGCGGAAAGTTCTAGACTCATCTTGACTACACGTGTCAACAACTTTATAGTAGGTATGAATCCTTAAGTGGGAGTTACAAGTCGTGATAAAGTTTGGCCTCACGATGGAAACTGTTCCTTAGGCTACTTGTAACTTATACTGAGCGAGGCCAAACTATCCACGCAAAAAATTCAAAATGGCGGCTATTTTAGTTTCCAAAATTTTTAATTTTTTTTAGAACTCAAAAATGCTTCGTGCTACACAAAAACTTTGTATGACAATTATGTTATGCATAAATTTATCTATAACTTTGGTTATTATCATTTTCTCGATATATCTAATAGTTCATGAGAAAAATGGTGTTCAATATTGCGTTTCTTGTTAAAACACTGTTTGTCAAAAGTCTTAGCAAAATCGAACTGCATCGTATGCAGAAAGCAATTCATTTTCTCCAGTGATACTAGGAACCAATATAAAGGATTTCATCCGACGAAATGAAAATTTCATCGAAGGGAATTCAAAATGGCGGTCATTTACCAAAGGGGGAGCCGCATTTTTTAAAAAGTGTATAATTTCAAAACGGCATCTGCTATTTAAGTAATATGGGTATCAATCGATTGGTATTGACACCTTTAATTAAAATAAGAAAAATACCATGTAAAAAATTAAAGATAGCGGCCAACTAATACCAAAATTGTAAAATTTTCATTCTTCTTTTTTTCGTTATATTAAAAATAACAACTAAATATCCAACGATATAGTCAATTTATATATTTACATAAATTCTCATTGTATTATCTACGCGACAAAACAAAAATTATGACAATCCGTCGATTCGTTTTTGAACTATACGAATTACAAACGAGCCTCGGCGACTGTGTCATAGTAGTTATAGAAACAAACTGCACTTTTGTAATGAAAGCAAGTCGCTTTTGCACAATGGTATTAGTGAAGAGACCAAACTTGATTATTTTTTCGATAATATCTAATTTTCACCCGTCAGTAACCGAGACTACGCCACTTCAAAAATATAAGTCTAAAACGTTCTACTAAGTTAAAAGGTAGACAGATTTGGACAATAAATGTGGCAATCGATAGAGCAAAATGTTGCTCAACTTTAAATAAAATACGTTTTTTGTTACAAAACTTAAGAAATTTTTTTTTCTGTGTTTAGCAATAAACTTTTTATTTTATTTTTATTTTTTTGATATTTATACTCTGTAAAATCCTACACTTTGTTTTTTCTGCGTTTAAGAACATTTTAATCTATAGTACATTGTGCATGTGCATTGTGTGTCATAGTTGTTTTTTTTATATTGGGGAAACTTTCTGTAGTGTGATTGTTTTTGGAAAAAAATATTCTTTTAAGGTTCAAAATATATATAAGGTATGAATATAAGAACTTATCGGGTATGAATATCAAAAGTTTATTGCAAAAAAAAATTTTTTTTTTTAAGTTATGTTATAAAAAATCACAGCGTTATTTTTCATGTTGAACAACATTTTCCTGTATCGATTGCCACATTTATTGTCCAAATTTGGCCACCTTTTAACTTAGTAGAACGTTTTAGACTTATAATTTCGAAGTGGCGTAGTTTCGGTTACTGACGGGTGAAAATTAGATATTATCGAAAAAAGTAATCAAGTTTAGTCTCTTGACTAATAAAATTATGCAAAAGCGACTTGCTTTCATTACAAAAGTGCAGTTTGTTTCCATAACTACTATGACATAGTCACCAAGGCTCGTTTGTAATTCGTATAGTCCAAAAACTACTCGACGGATTGTCATAATTTTTGTTTCATCGCGTAGATAATACTATGAGAATTTATGTAAATATATAAGTTGACTATATAATTGGACATTTAGTTGTTATTTTTAATATAACCAAAAAAAGAAGAATGAAAATTTTACAATTTTGATATTAGTTGGCCGCTATCTTTAATTTTTTACATGGTATTTTTCTTATTTTAATTAATGGTGTCAATATCAATCGATTGATACCCATATTACTTAAATAGCAGATGCCGTTTTGAAATTATACACTTTTTAAAAAATGCGGCTCCCCCTTTGGTAAATGACCGCCATTTTGAATTCCCTTCGATGAAATTTTCATTTCGTCGGATGAAATCCTTTATATTGGTTCCTAGTATCACTGGAGAAAATGAATTGCTTTCTGCATACGATGCAGTTCGATTTTGCTAAGCCTTTTGACAAACAGTGTTTTAACAAGAAACGCAATATTGAACACCATTTTTCTCATGAACTATTAGATATATCGAGAAAATGATAATAACCAAAGTTATAGATAAATTTATGCATAACATAATTGTCATACAAAGTTTTTGTGTAGCACGAAGCATTTTTGAGTTCTAAAAAAAATAAAAAAAATTGGAAACTAAAATAGCCGCCATTTTGATTTTTTTGCGTGGATAGTTTGGCCTCGCTCAGTATAAGTTACAAGTAGCCTAAGGAACAGCTTCCATCGTGAGGCCAAACTTTATCATGACTTGTAACTCCCAATGTCCATTTATATGGGGATTCACACCTACTATTAGGTAAAAATATCATATGTTCAAAACAATCCGGTTCCTTGAGGAAAAAATAATTCTTATTATACTGAGTCGTTTTGAGATCTACACTGAGCGAAAACAAATACTAATTATTAGTAAGTTTTAGTGAATCCCTGGACAAGGAGATTATATACTAACGGTTACAAAACAGTTTTTGATAATAGTAGTTAAGGCAGATGTACCCTTTACCGGATCTGCCCTATCACCGGATTTTCTATATTTTAAGCCATAAGTCGAGTTCTTACAGCTAATATTACGTTGTGATATTTTTTTCCGTTAGCTAGATACCTATTCCTTCCACTACGAGGCAAAGAAAGCCATTTTGTTTCTCAGTTGTAACGGGAGAATCGATTGAGCAGGTCGATCGCGGCGTTGTATGGGACTCCTTACGAAAATGGTAAAGAAACTGAGTGTACTTCGTAAGGTCATAAAAGCGTTTAAAAGTGACTTTATGCTTCAAAATAGGGTGTTATCGTATCATGAGTTAATGAGTATGAGAGCTAGATCTATATTGAAATGTGTTATTTTTCGTATATCTTTAAAAAAAAGCCAGCGCTACTTAGATGTAAACCGTTAATAAATTATATAAAAATAAATTATTGGCGATTAGCGAAGAATTTTTAATAGATATGTATAATATTTATATAAAAAAATATTTGATTTAAATTTTTAATTATAGACAGTTTTTTCTTAGATTAAATTACCGTCAAGATTGCTCGAAATCACAAAATTAGTGCAGTTAGGTTGAAATAAATAGTCACTCATCAGTTTACAAATTCACACACTGCCATCATTCCATACATTTCTTCCCTAGTTCGGTGAAACGGCATGCCGATCCGGTAATGGGTGCAAATTCCGTTTCTTAGTTCGTTGAATGGGACAAATCAGTGTAATCGATATAAAAAACTTTAAAAAATATTTTTATGTACGTCTAACTATGTAATAAATTTCGACGTACATTTAAATGATGACAAATTTATCTATCTTCACCATATGCTGTTGATCATAATCGTACAAAAGTTCTAAACCTTATTAAAAAAACAAACGTACATGTAGGTCTTAAGCGTCCGGTGAAGGGTACTTTTACCTTAATTACTAATACCAAAAAAATTGTCCTTGTAACTACTAATTACTACTAAACAGTTTTGTAACCGTTAGTATATAATCTCCTTGTGTTGGGGTTGGGATTCACTAAAACTTACTAATAATTAGTATTTTTTTGTAATAATTAGTAAAGGTGTAAATTGAGCAATTTGAGCATGTGGTTGGAGTATTGGGCAAAATGAAATTAAGTCATATACCTAATGAAGTTTAACCTAAATTCCTTAGTCGGCAGGAATTATCGTGCAATGTTTGGCGTGTTGTAAGCTACAGATTTATTGGGTGGACCCGATCATTTGGACCAGATAAGCGCATCAGTGGACCGTGCGGCGCGCGGTCGCGTATTTGTGAGCGGATTCCTGTGTTGCTATGAATTATGCTGCTATGTTTGGCATGTTGTACCAAAATATTTGTGCACGGTATGACTGTAGGCATGAACTTTCAAATATGCAGTTGAAACATAGAGCTAAAAAGCTCCGAACGGGTTGACTTACTTAATCAATAATATTGGTTTAATTTCGCATTTTATGTGTTTCCGGTAATTTCGATTTTCAATAATGACTTTGGTATCTACTCAAATCATGAAAAATATTTGTAGGTAATAAAAGTGTGCTTTTTTAAACATTAATGAGATGATCACCAATCAGCTAAACTGATTCCGAAGAAGTTTAATCTAAATCTTAAGTACCTTTAAGTACCATCAATTCGCCAGAAAAATAAACTTGCCTACTTACTACGCTGGCTAGATGACCCAAAGAGGATCTTGGCCTCTGACACAAGAGAACGCCACTCTTCCCTGTTGTGCGCCACCGCACGCCAGTTGGGTATACCGAGATTGGCTAGGTCCTTGAGGGCTTTGTCATTCCAGCGGTATCTGGGACGACCAACCGGACGTTTTCCCTGAGCCGCCTCACATACGCGAAAAATAAACAAATTGACGAAATGTCTCGAGCTTTTAGCGCGCACGCGCGAAGCTCATAAAACAGGTTAATCGTTCAGGTGCCGTGGAAAATACCAAAATTAGAGGTTTATGTTGTTTCTGTAGTGACGTCAGCTTTGAGCTATTAAGCTCAGCCAAGGTCAAAAGCTGCGCTATGACTTACGTAATTACGCCCTTAGGTGTCGACCCTTTTCAAATACTTAATTGAAGCTTGTTGAACGTTGCTAAATATACTGTTTTACAGTTTTCCCTAAATTAGGGGGTTTCGCGCCTGAATGACAATTAGGCTGAGCGTTAATGCATGCTTATCTGGGTTCTTCTTCTAAATAGGAGGTAGGTAATATGCAAATTTAATTCGTATTATAAACTGTTCACAACGAAATGAAAGTAGCTAAAGTTGTTTTGTTTTTAAGTGGGATTGCTCTTGACCAGCACCTAGCCAGGGGGCAATGATGAGGCATACGGTGAAGCGAGCTCACCCAGAAGATGCCTATTCACTCGTGCCTTCCAAGAGGTCCAGGTTATATGAACTCGGAAATACAGATGTCAGCAGGGACTTCCAAACCTTAGCAGTATGCGCAATGATCTAAAAAGATCTACACACGTTTTTGTTATCAGGCAACAAGAGCTGGTCTTGATCATTTTGAACACTCTGTAGCTGTCTATGTACATGCATTAGATATATGACAAGCCTATTGGGAATAGCCTTAACTATATAAACTGGCTACCTGAGACTAATTGTTCTTAATTTCGCGAATCTCGTAGACAGTGTGGCACATACTCGTACGCAAACCTTATGACGTCACTCCATTAGCACAGAACGGAACGCCCACTTAGACACGCCGTACGGAATTCCACATTCCCACCATATTTACTTACCATACCTCGTATGTCACTGTATACTGTTTCAGCAAAAAACATTCTTGATCCGGATACCATAAAGTTGTTTCTTCAAAGACAATGGTGTAGGGATGTGAGGTTGAGAGAGCAGAACTGCCGAATCGCAGGTGCAGTGGAATTAGGGGTAGGTCGACGACCTCGAACCCTGTCAGCGGAGTTACGTGGAATCGCAGTTATTAGACTGTGGCGTAACCTGCACCGCAGTGGGAAGATTTTTAACAGTAAGTGCAACGGTAGCAAAGCGTTCTTAGAACTTAAATTACAGCAGCGTCAATCTAAAGCAGGGCCGGACCTAGGATAAAGCAGATGGACCGTTCCATCTGCTTTATCCTACTTAGGTCCGTTCTAGGCGCTAGGTCCGTTGGGGCGATTAAATGCCTAATGAGGAAAAAAACCAGCGAAGCATATAATTTTGAAGACGCCTTTTGAGTGGCGCGGTTTAGTCGCTCCACCCTGAGCTACCCAGGCCTAAGATCAGGGGGGGAATTCACATCGCTGACTGATTAAGGGACAAAGTACAGGGCTCTCAGCCTCAACGTATTTCACATAGGTACAAACACTCTTTATTGCACACTTCACATAATAACGAAGCACGTAAAAAAGATTGAACAAAAATAATAAGGAGACAGTGGTAGAACAGCAGGCGACATCATCGCTAAAGAGCGGTCTCTTCCAGATGACCTTTGGGGAGTAGAGAAATGAAAACTGAGTAGCAAGTTTTACATATATATATATATAAGAACAGATTTCCACTAGCTGTCATCCTGAAATATATTTTTTTCTATCATTTTTCAACTCCCGTGTACAACGTAAACCCCGTAACACATGAATTGATATCTGTTATGTGAATTATGTGTGTATGTGAACTCGAACTCTGTTTTAAATCTGTGTGCTATGCGAGCACTCAAATGTAGACGAAAGGCAGATCATTGGATCACGGTCTAGTTGCAGATCGATCACTAACTAGAACTACCTCTGTTTGTTACAGATGACAGCGGCAGAGAGGAGGTCACCTCGGAACAGCAGGTGAGTCCAGCGGTAGCGGGGCGGGGCGTCGCGGTGCGGAGGCGGTACCGGTTGTAATATTCGAACGAATATGAAAGGGTCCGCACAGAAAACCGGCCGGGAAAAAAGCGTTCTGTGCGGACCCTTTCATATTAGTTCGAACATTACAATCGGTACCGCCTCCGCACCGGGCCGCCACCGCTGTATGTGCGTTTCCAGTTTTATTGGGAATAATCGTTTTAGGGTTTCGTGCCTGAAGGTTCCAAACGGAACCCTATTGTTGTCACGCGTCCGTCCGTCGTCTTTCGCACAGGTTTACAGCCAAACGGTTGGAGCTACAGTCTTCAAGTTTTCACAGTATAAGTATCTTTTCAGTCCAAAGCCATACAAATAGTCAAAACTTATTTTTAAATGTTTTAAAGAGCTAAAGCATACCCATACAGCAAAAGCGGGCGCTGAAACAAACCGAACCCTAAATGTGCGAAGTCAGACACGCATTGATCCGGGTTTTTTTAAACTGACTGTAGCTTAATATAGAACGGGCCCAATAAAACGATAGGAGTGCGCGGATGGAGAGTGGCCTGGGGAAAATCTAGGGGATACCTCCGACACGACCACGAGGGACTGTAATACTCTGCGATTTTGTGTTCTCAGTGCGATTGGTTGAACGGCTTCAACCGAATCTGAGGTGAGAGTGGAATCGAGCTACTGGGAGTTTTGTCGCTGGTTCACTAAACCTAGACTAGCTGAGCTGGAATAGCCGTGGTTCCATGCAAAGCACATGTTACATAGATCAGTTCTTGATTTGGTCTGCTCTGTGTTTGATAGGTAATTTATGAGAGCAGTCATACTCATTACTACACTTTGGTCAAGAATTACGAGGTCCAAAATATCATAATCGCATTTGAAAAGTTGCTTAACATTTCTGTGCTTCGTCAAGAACTAACGATAAGTATAACAGCCTTGGCAGTTTATATCTATAAAAAAAAAACAATTTCTAGCTGCTATGTTGCTGACTGTAGCTGTCAGTCTGTCAGTGTAGTTTATTATACCGTGCAAAGCCGGTGAACAACACATTGTTGCTTTGCTACCGGTTCAGAATTCACTGCTTAACAACTCGGCTCAGTCAGTGTCTCTAAAGCTTTAATGACATTATTGTATTTAAATGTTTAACTCACACATTTAATAAGTAAATATCTGGGCGGCCGAGCTTTGCCCGGCGTTTTCCCGGGCATGAGACCTCGCTAGATCGATTGCTCGTCCCCGAAAACCCCTACATACCAAATTTCATCAAAATCGTTAGAGCCGTTTCCGAGATCCCGGAAATATAGATATATAGAAATATATATAGATATAAACAAGAATTGCTCGTTTAAAGATATAAGACATTCAATCTTGTATGGAAATTCCTTTTTTATGATGATGAGGATGATGTACAGTGGGCCAAAGAAAATGTTGAGCACTTTAGTACTTTGTCAAATCAAAGAGGTTTCAAATTTTATGACGTTTCAGTCTAAATATTTCTTAGATTTCGATGTGACAAGGTTCTAAGTATGCTCAACATTTTCATGGGCTGACTGTACAGTCAGCAACAGAGAAAAGGGACCCCCCCGTGCATACAAAACTTCTATGAAGGGGGGGTACTATTTCTTATAGTCATATACTCGCTGATCTAGTGAATTCTAGAGATTATACAGGCTTAAGTACTAATACATATAAAACAGCTGTACTCCTAAAAGCAAATCCACCTTTAGGTAATTAATGGAAGAAAATATCCGATGCTTTTTTTTGTAATAATGGACATATATGTAAATAAGCATGGAACTACCACTCTATAGAATCCTCAACAATATTGTCCAAGTATTGACAATATTGGATTGAATTAGGTTGATTATCACACAGCCATGGTCGAAAACTAGCATTGGACCATTGTAGGACAGCAACGACGCTAATTGAGCAGTGTTACGACACGGCATGCATGAATAGGGAACACGCCTCCGACGATAATGCTTGTTGTCGTTTCACGAATGCATATTTAGGAAGAGCATAATCGTATTTGAATTGTGTCTAGCGTAAAGCATTGGTCCTCTTCCAGCAAGCATGTAAGTGCGAGAGGGACGCTGCCAACGTAAACGGTCCTGCTACTTAGTGCTGGTCGGTTTTGGTTTGTCGCTTTCGATCCCAATTACATTTAAATGTGTTTTTGGCTACTTAACTATTCAGAAAGTGCCAAACATTTTGAGGTTTTTCGTATTTGACACATACAGGAAAAACTAAATTTTTTTGGGCCATTCCCGAAATTTTGAGATTTTTGTAAAATTTCTGACTTTGATATATTAGCTTATTATCCGATGTACATATTTTTGGCGCTTTTCATCATCATTTATAATACGCACTGCCAAGGTTAGGAATTCCCTGCCAGCGTCTGTATTTCCGAGTTCATATTACCTAGATGTTTTTAGGCACGAGTGAATAAGCATCTTTTGGGTGAGCTCGTTTCACCATCGGCCCCCTTTTTTACCCCCTGGTTAGATGCTGGCCAAGAGCAATCCCAATTTTAATATAAATAAATTGTATCCGAATGGCCTTGTACTAACCATTTCAAGTCAGCTGTCATTAAAAGTAAAATTGAACCTTTGAAAGGCCTGTTGGTTTTTCATTGCTCTAACCCAAACTATTTAGCCTTATGAACATTGACGTATTCGAAAGATGCATCTGCCAAACCCGGTTATCATCATATTCTTCACATTGTCAAAGTCCATGTTCGTTTAGCCGTCCTCTCCCGGCGAAAAAAATATACAATGCCATTCTTTTGTTATCTGCCCTGGGATCCCAGGGACTGGTAGACGACGGGTTACGGCAGGCCAAGGCTACGTATAGAAATTGATTAAGTATAAGAGACTAAAAAGACTCGAGAGAAATTGAAAGATGTTTACAAACTGCACAAGACTAGTTTCATACAGCCGTATCGTATAGTCATACGGAGAAAAAGGTTATAAGTCTTATAAGAATTGTATAATACTGTCATGGTCATAATACGTTTGGGTTGCAAGAAGTGAAGATAAAATGGCATTGCTACGTGAACCTGCAGCTAGTTCTGCGGAACGCCCGCTGAGTTCGGAATGCAATTTGTCCAATTAGACTTGTATAATTATAAATTTTGCACCTTACCTTACCGGCTGAAGATATCGAGTTGCAACATTGTATGTTTTTATACGATCGTCTTGTACTTAATTCAATTAAAGGCGATTACGTTCATAAGAATGCGATGATGTAGACTTTGTAAGTAGGGGGAGGAATTTGCTTGTTTTACTTCAGTTCAGTGAAGTATCAGCGAAATATCACAAACAAGATAATAAACGCTTAATTTATATGATAATAGATGACCTGTAGATTGTACAGTATAGAAGTGTTCGTTTTATTTTTATCAATATCACTCGTGGTGGTCGCAAAGCCGGAACTGTATTCGAAGACTTTTATTTGCGGTGCATCGTGGGGTTACCGGTCAGGGCTGTATGTGTATTCAAAAAAGTAATGTGATCTCGTGCTCGTTCCTCGTATAAATTGAGCTTGAGCTTCGGAACAACTGTGAGTATTCAGAGGTCAGAACTTTAACTTGGTTTGCTTGCTTGCTCGACAAGCGCTGCTGTTAATAACACGCCGGGATGCAACCGATTTACGAGCGACCACACGCCCGGACGACATATCCGTGAACACGACCCATGTAATATAGGACCCCTCCAACCTTTGCCGCCATAAATTCGAGGCCTTACTTTCATGCGTTTTAGCTGTAAGCATACCCTAAAAAGAAACCTTTACAATCCCAACAGGCCAATATCCTCGCACAAGCGACCATAACGCGATGCACAATCGCATATAAAACAAACGCAGCGGACAAGTCCGGTTGCGGATATTAACCTAATCTCCTTCGCGAAATTTAAGACTCTATTGAATACGTTGACCATTACAATTGACAGTGGCTCCTACCGCCTTGTATGACGGTGGTACCGCGCAACGGTACCATCCGTGAGTTACCGACCGATCCCGCCCGCCGTCCGTCAACGTGATAGATGTACGACTCCCGCGATCTGGGCTGAGAAATCCGCCTAGTTATCGGCGACAGCTGAATGGGTGATTTGGTATTCGTATTATACTAGTCTCTAACCAAGTGCCTAGAGAATTATACGCTGGACGCGTGACAAGCGCTTTGATATGGAGGTCTGCAAGTATCCTAAATTTTCGATTGACGTTTGCGTTTAGAACAATGTCAATGTAGAGGTATACTGTCTGGTATTTTATTGTTTGTCTTCTGCATTCCCACTTGTTGCTAGGTATCTATTTTTCATTGCCGTGCACTGCAAATTGCAATTAGTTATATGATGCTGTTTGAGTTATAAATGTGCACAGGATGGCGAGTAGGCAAGGATGTGCATATGGTTATTACTCTTTAATAGTTGAGATCCGTATCAGTAAGCAGCTGCAGCCGACGGCACTGCCCGTACCGCAATAGGAGACTTTTGTTTTGTTTTATGTAACACTATTCATTCGCAACCAGTTCTCAAGGATATTAGCAATCTGGGTTCAATCACATCGTCCGCGGTGAATGAAATACTAACCGGCCAAACTCGGAAGTCCTGTTGTGTTATAGTTTGTTGTTTAGGAAAGCGCGCTGCGCGAGTTGGTGGAGTTTCTACGGGGAGCAGGAACCTGGCGAAGGAAGCAGGGGCCGCGCGGCCACTTTTTGCGATAAGAATCAATCGGGCGAAAGTGAATCGATCGCTTGGTGTTTATCTCGGATTATGGACGTGCGAAGTTATCAGCTCCCGAGGCGTATCGCAGAGTTAAAAGCTTCTGATCATTTACACTCGTCATAAGTACCTAGACAAACAGGTGCATTCTGGTTATGTTGGAAGTTAAGACACACAAGTCAGTAAACGCACCGACTATTTTAAGTGATTTAAGCGTTTGGGTCCTACCGCTTAGTTTGAAGCCAGCCCTGTCCAGCTAGTCCTATTTGACAGACATTAAAATTTATTCTTTGAGAAATTATTGCAAGGGTAATAATTCGTTCAAACCAACATTTTGCATCATCAGCATCCAAACAGCCACGACCACTCTGGCAAGAGTGTTACGACTGAGAAGAAGAGAATAATGAATAATGCGTTACATTAATTTAATGTAGATGAAGAATTAGAGTGCTTGAGAGCCAGGAGCTATTGAACTTGAAAAACAAGCAATATTTTTCCATGATTTTTGCAATCTACAATGAAATCACGTAATACAAGTAAGTATTGATAAACTCACTAATTCTATACTCAGTGTCATGTAATGTTAATTTTTCAATTAATAAAGTTAATTTCAAAAGTGAACCGCGAATCACTTATTAATTATGTATGAAGCTAAGTTACAATCGTGTTTAATTTATGGATAGAGTACACCAGCTTTTTATTAGGAACGCTTATAAAAATAAAAGTAACATTCCAATCAAAGACACGGTATTGGTCTTAATTGCAAGTGACGCGTACAAATAGAAGATGAGAGAAGGTGAGGAAAGTTGGAAATTCTACATTTTAAATGCATATAATAATGTCGACAATGAACCGTTATTATTCATTCAATAAGTGGGCTTTTAGTGTGGAAATGATCGGATGAAGCAAACGAGACGGCGATTACATCGAACCCGTTTGCGAGCCGTGACATAGATTAGAAGCCTCCTTTACTGAATTAATAGAAGCTCGCCATTGTTGATGCGCGCCGTAAATATGTAAACGGAGACAATGTTGCAGTCACGAGTTTCGGAATGTTGAAGTTTATGAAAAATTAAAATTAGACAAAAGAAGATCTACCATTTTGACAGTACAGTGAAAATAATCTCGATATAAACCATTGATACAGGCCAGGTAATTCTATGTCAAATTCAAAACGATTTTTACGTTTCGTCTTTTTTTTGCATTTTTAAAACCTCTTCAGCAGTAGTACTTGTCGGTTTCTGATTAGAATTTTCTAATTTTATATCCGGAAGCCCGCTGGATCAATCTCCGGAATCATAAAACTTAATTTGATTGCTGTTTATATTATTTTTTGTTAATTAGTCATTAATGTTGAAATTACAAGTATATCAATTATCTTTATTGACTCGATCTACAGCTACAGATGAGCTAATATTGTCACTGTCAGATCCGGTGGCTGTTTCCTGGTCCAAATTGCTTCCGCCCCGAACAATAGTGGCCGTTTTGAAAAATTCGTCTGCGTTCTTGTTTAGGCGTCGCTGCAAATCTGATTGTTCACGGGTTACGGTTATGGCCTTCGTTTAATAGATTCGGTGCTGTGAATAAACCCATCTGCATTGTTTAGTACTGTGTCCGTTCTTAATTTGTTGTACAGGTTTGTTAGACCAGCCTTATGTTTTAAGAATATTAATTTGAACAAGTGCACAACAAATCTATAATATCCAGCGACGAAATGTAGATAGATTTATCGAGTAAACTTTCGTCATTTTTTAAAAATCTCGTGTATAGTATAAGTGAGTACTTATACGGTTCACACACATTATTTGTATGTAAATCCGTCCGGGAATCCTCATTAGTTACGATGTGTGTAACAATAGCGGCTAACTGGACGTCCGCATTGTTTTGTGAGAGCGGTTATGCGTTGTGGGGAGGGTCCCAAGGGTCCCATGGGCGGCCTCATCCGGCCGACTCTTGCATATTTGCTGCACACTTTCTTGGTCCATATAGGTCGTTACGTTTATCTGCGTATGAAAGACCTACTTCCGTACAATTATTGAGAACACGTTTTTGCCCAACTGATTTTTAGGCATTTATGCAGAGCTTACCATCTTAATAGTTTTATATATTTGTTATGTTTTAATCAATTGCCAGTACAAATGTTCTTTGTTGCACACCTTAATATATAACTAATTTAAAACATGAAAACTGAGCGATTACATGTTTTAAATCAGTTATCAGCGATTAACTTGTTACCGATTTTTATTTGTTTCGATTTTAAAATTCATGAATTCATTAATAGATAAACAAACCTCGATGAAACTTAATATTTTATTGCAGGCAAACGAAATTAAAGATTTTGTATTTTTGGGGACGTACCTATGAATATAGCGCCCACCTTGTGCTCAAAAGTAGTATCGTAATTTTCCTCGCATAGTAAATCAACCTTTTTGGTACCTTTTCCCATTATTCATGATCGAGGCGTATTCAAAACCAATGTAACGGTTGGTCTCAATGATTTAACTGCTGTTTCCACAGCAGTGAACTTGTTTCTTAACGCGTCTAACAATTATTCCGAAGTCCCACGACTATTGTCCCAAATGATCTTTAAATGGCTAGGGATTTAGCTTACAGTAATACCGCAGTTGCATGTCAAGTATTATGTTGTGAGAATTGACTTAATGGCGGAGTTGGATTTTTAGTTATTTGGTAAGAGATAACGTAACGCAACGGTTAAATTTTAAATATTTAACGTTGAATTCAGTACCTAATTTCGATGTATTATCGTGAAAAGTGATCACTACAGCCCGATTACGCTATTAAACTCAAATTAATCCAGATCGTAGTATTAACGGTTAGAATGGGCCGTTCAGCTGTATCATACGGTAGCGAAGTCATTATAATCGAATTGAGAAAAAACATTTGTTTCTGAATGGATGCTTGGCTATAGTATCATAACTTTTTCTTAGCATTGCTTTGTAGTTAAGTCTGTTTATTGCAAATTCAGATTCATAAGAGCGGAACATATTTTTAAGTATGTTGTATCATATTTTTGCACTTTGTCATTAAATATTTTCCGCTCAAATAAATTTCGCTTGTTTATTAAGAACTGTAATTAAATATGTAGTATGTATTAGTCTGGATACCACTCAGGTAATTGCTTGGCCATGTTGTACTGCATCATTAGGGCAGAGCAAGCATATCAGGCAAATTACTCGTTCAATAACGATAAGGTTCTGTTACCACGATATGCGATCTCATTCCCGGCTCTGGAATTACCGTATTTATTATTTATCTTGAACCTTCGTAGCTTCCAATGGGTGGATAGAAGGTAATAGCTTGCCCCGTTACCAGCTGATAGGGAGATACTAATAATAGGACCGTTCCTAGTACTCTCAACAGTTAGATT
This sequence comes from Cenopis cana, assembly GCA_951800055.1. Lineage (NCBI taxonomy): Eukaryota > Metazoa > Arthropoda > Insecta > Lepidoptera > Tortricidae > Cenopis > Cenopis cana. Next base: position 18,891,957 of record OX637477.1, on the reverse strand, counting down.
GTTCCAACGTGATTGAATACCTCGTCATATTAACTTTTGAGAATATATCAATAATGGAATGCCGTGCTATAAATTTTTAACGTATTAAGGTTACAGTTACGTTTAACCGATTTATGAGCATGAAATTTACAGTAGCTTTATAACGCCGATCGGTCAAATGAGTATTACAATAAATTAACACTTTTGACCTTCTGATTTATTCATTAATACCCAAAGATTTATAATTATGCTCTCAAGCATTTTATATGTGAAAATACGTTTTGTATCTGGGTTAGACACTATTTATATTACAAAGAGCGTCTTTAGTTTTCGGGAGTATTGCAGCAATAGTGTGATGAATGTGACGGAACCACGCGACGGCTGAATGAATCACCGCAGCAGACTTGACTAATTACCATCCGAATTTGTTGGCACGAACGTCCGATGCATTTGTCACGGCTAGCCAATTCATTTAATTGATGAATAGACTACCATATTCGGTATCTGCGAATTTGCTGATCGCAATCTCCCTGGTCCAGATCATAGTTGACCAATTTTCTACTTTGATTTATGGGCGCAGAGTTCTAAGTTAAAAGTTATCTATCACAGAGTGGTTGCTATTGTTGTATTTTGACTTTGTCTATGGTTCTCAAAGACTCCCACGTTTCAGCTTCTAAATGGTGCTCCATTGTCCATTGGCAAGTCCCCTGAGACAATTCTTGACCTTGTTCCAAATTTTGCTGTCATTCGTAGGTTTGTGATGAACAAGTTCATTTTTGGCCTCGAGTTTTATGTTGTACTTTGTGTTGTCGTGGTCGTGGCTCGATTCGTGTCGGCATTTCTCTTAATTTCTCTTTTTCAATGGGTAACAAGATGTACAGGTTAATTGGTGGACTTCCGTTTCACCGCTATCGGTGCACCGATGCTCTGCATAGATTAAGCAACGCGTGCACTAACTAAGTCGCCGTCGAAACATCGTTGGTCATTTTTTATTGAAATGCACTTACTTTCTATTAGGTACATCGAAAGTTATTGCTATCAGTATTCAAGTTTTTGCAATAGATCATCAATCTTGGAACCTATTTGTGGCACACACGATACGAGAACATAAACCACCTTAAATAGTATGTTCTACGTCTAAATAGTATTCTAGTTGATTCTGTAAAAGTATGTAGACTGCCAAATAAGATACCTATTCGTCTATTCGAGAAGACCTATTCGTTGCTCCACTATACCAGGGGTCCACTTCGCGAAGGCGTATCAGAAAAAAACTTCTGCTTAAATTACAAGCTCCAAGCTATTCCGAAATGACCCTGGTGATCTTTCAGAAATGCGTAATTCCGGTAATAGTAAGTTATGCAAAAGAAGTGTTGTAAAGTTAAATCGGCGCCATTGATTAAAGCGCATGCTCATGCTCACGGTCAAGGCTAGCGCTCGCCGTTGCCGCGAGGTTCACCGCTCCCGCGATGCGATACGCCGCTTCAGGTTTCGGCTTTGGTGCTTTAGTTGCCTAAATTGTGCTTGATTCGTACTACTGGCTTGACATTTATCAATGATAAGGGTTTATCCAGAAATCACGCGAGGTTTTTTGGGCCACTTTTAGACCCCCTCTCCTCCCTTGGTGATCTTTGGTGAGGTTTTAGACGACCCCCCCTCCCCCCACGAAACCTTACGTGGTTTTTTTTTAAATTTATCACACCTATAAATTTTTTTAGTAAACGAAGTATATTAGTTGATCTTGGTGCTTATTTTGGTAGGTAAATATATGCGTTATGCAAACGTGATTGTGTAATTTCTCCTATCTTTTAAGAAAATGCTACATGAGTAGATATCATTTCTCGGTATTGTAGGTCCCTCCCCCAATGTGATCAGTAGTGAGGTTTTCGTAACCCCCTCCCCCCCTTTGGAACCTCGAGTGATTACTGCATAAGCCCTAAGTGCCGAAACTACTAGTACCAGACCAGACTACACTGCGCATTAGACTATCCAGGCCACGATGACATCACAGCGCACTAAAACGATAAAACAAATACTGAATAGTTTGATTCGTGATTTTGTGCTTCATTCCGGGGAAAGTGGATGTTTTGCGAATTCTACCAGTGGCGAAAGGACCCAGTGGTATTTTTTTTTGACTCAAGTCTTCGTCGAGTATTCTCGATCTGATCATACATAGCAGTTGCGATAGTTGACACGTTTCTGTATTTTTATCAGTCATGTAATGTAATCGCATGTTTTGCCGACGCCGCACGCGTGCAACGGGCGATCATCTCCGTGTTTGGATTGGTATTCGCGATGTACAATGTACAATGGATTGATATCGCGCAACGTCTCAGATGACATTTACGCAACGGAGGTTGCGGTAAGCTGCTAGAATAAGTTAATAACGGCATATTAATACCGGTATATTCATCTTATATCTATATATTCAGCCCTTTAACCCCACAAGACGCATTCCTGTATAGGTCTTAAGTTAATACCTTCCTTAGAATTTCTTCGCAGATTCCTCATGATGTTTGACCTCCATCAGAAGGCTGGTGGAAAATATAGGTATTACAAGTATCCCGTGTATAACTTCCTCGTAGAGTTATTTGTTGGAATGTTCCAAGGAATTGAATTCACGATCCTCTTAAAAGTCGCACAACTGAAACATTTTTTCATCACCCCTAAGCGTTTCAACTTTTGAAGTGAAAACTTCTTTAGCGGCGCTGAGCACTTTTTGTGATGGGGAAAAATGTTTAAACTCGCAACAGATTTGTAAGGAGGTCTCAATATAGTGGACGGAAGTACGCCTAGGACGCTCTACGACCAGCTAAGTTGACCCCTCCTAATATCGTAAGCGTAAGACGGACACGTAAGGAGGTCTCAATATAGTGGACGGAAGTACGCCTAGGACGCTCTACGAACAGCTAAGATGACCCCTCCTAATATCGTAAGCGTAAGACGGACACGTGACCTGTTGTTTTAATACAAATAAGTGGTAACAAATGATTTTATCCTCCTCTATTTCTACCGCGCGGCGAAAGCACCTGCTGTTTCGTTTACGCGGCGCAGGGCGCTTGCGTGAATGTGCATGTGTGTTTGGTTTCCACTTCTGCCGGCACTCCCGGAGTGCAACCCGTTGTTTTTTTTATGTAAACGAGGTTTAGCCTGAAAACAAAATTTAAAAATATCGTTTTGAAGTACTAATTCAAGTAATTGTTTTAGAAATACATTTTCAAATGTCATTCAACTTACACGAATGCTATGCTGTTTCATTTCACGGTCGAGCCAGTGTAGCCAATGGTCCTACAACATCCATGCTCTATGGATCTACAGTCCTCGAATTCTTTAAATCGCCACGCCATAACGGCCCTTATTCCAACGGGTAAAAGCGAAGTGTTTGATGGATCGGGGTGTAGATTAGCGATTACACGGGTTGCGCGCGCGCCGATTTGCACGCTCGCGTCGCTGTGCTAGGTGATTGTATCGGACGCCGCAAATGTTTGATGGTGGAAATGGAGATGTTTACGTGCTGATTTACAAGATCAATGGTAACGGTTAAACTTTACATATAAGGTTTGATTTTAGATTAAGGAATTTTGATGTGAGAAGATATTCTACTCACAACATTGATTTAGGTGATATGGTTATTATTATGGAGTAGGTAATACAAATACTGTTTTAGATCGGTATCTCAGATATTTTCGTACATTATTTCCCCGCCGTATTTTTTGTATCGCGGAACCCTGCCCTGGTAGTGATCCTCCTGGAGGGATTTTCAGCACACATTTTGGGTGGTAACTTACTACCACTTTATGGCCAGGTTTGACATAAATATAAACAATTAAATTAAACAACTCCTATTGTCACACTGTAATGTGCGTGGGCTTATTTTTTGTTAGTATTTATGTGTAGTGCGCTTATCTGCGCATTATGTTGTGTTGTGTCTGCCAACTCTGCCACCGGCATATCATGTGAGTCGTGGGAGGATCTTGCGGCTCGAAGATCGGACTGGCGAACTGCTGTCAGTACAGTAGCTCTAGTATAAGTTTTTTCGAAACATTAACTAATTCGAACGTGTTTGCGTTTTGTCTCGAAATGTATGAAAGTGGTATGAAAACGTGGACAGCGCCTCTGGTGCTCACTATTGGAAACTAAAACAGCGAGTGTAACATTTGTTGCTAACCGATGAACGCGCGTATTTCAAACTCGGTGAGACCGTTTTCATACATTTTGAGACAAAACGCAAACGCGTTCGAATTAGTCAACGTTTCGAAAAAACTTATACTAGAGCTACAGGTGTTAAAACCTTCTCTCCTGAACGCTCTCGTCTAGACACCAAACGCCAGCTCCGTAAGTCACGGCCTAAACCCTCCTATCAGTATACCTATAACAGTAGCGGACAGCTTCACTGTACTTCATGCGACCGTATTTTCAAAACCAAATTCGGTTTCGCGAGTCACGTTCGAGCCCATGCATGTAAAGTTACCGGGCCTTAGGCCTTAAATAAATTTTGCCAGGATGTCGCCGTCGACGGACACGTCTGGGAGGACATCATCATCATCATCATTATGTTGTGTAACAATAAACTTCTATTCTATTCAATTAAAACTAATTTCATCGTCATCAGAACATGAAAATGCTTTGTTACTTACATATTAAGCTGCAGTTGCTCGATGTTTGTCCACAAGCAATCATTAGCAGTTGTTACTGTAAACAGCAACAATGCTAAAATTATCAGACAGGTGGGGCCTAATACATAACTGGTCGTTATCTTTGCCGGTCGTTAGTTCGTGTTTATGTTGACCTGGGACGTGCCCGGACTGCCGATGTCGACTGATTGATTGGTCGACAAACATTTGCTGATGCATAATGCAGTTGTTTCGGGCGCAGTTTGGGAATTTGAACGTTGACTCATGACTGGATGTCGATTGCGAAATTGGTCTGATATTGTAGTGCAGTTGATCGTTCATCTTAGGTTGGGTTGCTCTAACTTACGATTACAGACCGATCAAAATTAAATATGGCGCTGACAGCTAGTCAAACTTTCCATACAATTAGATTTGAAAACGAACACTAATAATATAAAGGCATGGTTAAAGAAAGTTATGTTCTATCAGCTGTTTGAGTGTCGGTAACCGGCTTGTGGCCGCGCGTCCGCGAACATTCCCGCGCGCCACTGACACTGTGAACTCTGAAACCCTTCAGACCCAGGGCTAGTTCCGATCCATACTCAGCCTAGGTCGTCCATCTTGATTGTTCTCGATTCCTGACGTCCGTTCACTAATAACCTAGTCGGTTTAGATAAAGGTTTGTCTTGTCCTAGGAAATTGGCCCATGCTGCTAGGAAATTTTATAAATTTGGAGTGTAGGTAGCCAGTGCATGCCGCGATTAAACACTCCAAAAATTTCTTAATAACGATTAATTATTCCGAAAAAGCTCAACAGCCGCCAATTAAGATGACATTTATTGGTTTTGTTGATGCAAATATGGTGGAGTGGTAAATAAGACGGGACCAGATCGGGGCCGCATGGCCGAACATGCCGTAACGGACCCGCCGCCGCCGCACCCTGTCCACACACAATCGATTTAGTCAGGTAATGGAGAAGTTAATTTAATTTGCACGTCTACTCGATACAAACTCTGTTTGTTGTAACGGCTTAATAGTTTGATAGAGTTGATATTAAATACATCTGGGATTGGTACTTTTTGATAGCTGTGTGTGTTGCTGGCTATTAGATTAGTGAATAAGGAACGTTAGAATGTGGTTTAAATTGTTTTCGACTGACGACTAGGTACTCAACCTATTCAGTGTGTAAAGCGTCCTGGACGGAGTAAATACAGAAGACCTAAGTTAGAATTTTTAAGAAGTATGTCTCAGGTATTTCTGCGTGGTCCGTCAGGGGTCTACATCATATATACCTACTACACACACGTTCGTTTGATTTCCATAATATCGGTGACAATCCAAAACCTGAGATACCAGCTGAAGATCAACCACTGACAGAAAAAAAACCGTTAAGATATTGATGAATCACAGTTAAAGATGTGTTATGTTACCGGGAAATACTATATTTGTTTACCTAAGTCTTGTCCGCGAACGTCGGAAAGTCGATGCCGGTTGTGGTCGGTAATTCAATAATACGCGATGATACAGCGACACCTAGAGTAGTATATTAACCAAACACTCGACCGCAAACCGTTCCACTAGTTACACTAGCTACTCCATCAGTTCCATCACACATTTTTTTGCCATCTAATTAAAACCAAAACACTCGTAACCCTTTCCATTTCTATTCGGGTCGCAGAAAGTAATACAGAGTTAATCAAACGAGAGCAATTTAGTTTTTTTCCATAGCGTACCTGTCCGTCAAACAAAATTACTTTTCGAAATTATCATGGTCCGTAAATAAGAAAGATTTCTTAAAGTTTGTTATTATTTCACATCACAATTAAGGTTCCGCTATCCACGTGATCGAATTAAGCCCATCATTACATTACGGAGTCTCATTCATGACTTTGAATTGAATTACCTTTAATATTCTAACCGACTTTTTCAATATCACGTTGACCAATATACGATTCTTGTGTTCTACAAAGCTCTATGAAACCTGTTTTAACAAACTGGAAACCTTATTTAGCTCCGTCGGAGTCCAACGTGTTAAATCTATGATTTGTGTTAGCAGTTTTAATTTGAAATCGTTTTCCGTTAAAAACGAACCAATGGAACCGGTTATAGTCATTGATACGTCGATATATCAACGATCCGTAGGACCGGTTGCTGTTTGACCGTTAAATCTCACGCAGTCAAGTGATAACAGCAAGTATTTAATTGTTTTTGCGTGTTCATACAAATACGCCAATATTAGTATTGAATCATCGCTTATTCAACATTATTTGTGAGGAATTTCACATCGCAAACGAGGCAGGCAATGTTGTCGTGTTCGTTCTAACCGTTGTTTGAAAAAGTAACGTGCAATTGATTTCCTTTTCGAGCTCAGCTTGGAAACGGTTAGCTTTCCATTATTATGTATTCTCTGAGTAAATAGGGAGACTTTCCATCGAATTGCTACGTTGTCGTCGCGCGATACCATCGCTTGGTTATCCCATTAGACAAGAATTTTCGCTCCTTAGCGCATACTTATCGCTGCATCTCGTAGATGTGGGAAAACATATCAAATAGGGATAGGGCCCTCGTATTAACCCGTATTAGCATTCACTTTGAGTGGTGCTGAATTGAGATATTCGTACACAATTTGTTTCTGACTTTGGTGTATCTACAATGAAATTGATTTTTGATGTGACAATCTTAATGTCCCATTGTTTTTTCCGACCACAGTATTAGGAGTAGTGTACTTATTGTTTGCGAGATTATCTCTCATTTTTCACGGTGTTGCAATGCAAAGGTTTTCAGGTTTAATTTATCATTATCACTTATCATCGTTGTCCTACTAAACTAACGTTACCGTTTGGCTACGTTTACTGCTTCCTATAAATTCCATTATCTTTACTGTTTTTATGATGAGTATAAATCTTTCTGCCTCTATTTCACATACGTGTTGGTTAGTCTTAACTAAATTATAATACTAAATCCACTTACGAGATATTATGGCCTTTTTTCTTTTTTTTCTTTTCAAAGGCAAAATACATTTCGCTGTTATTTCAAGAGCACGACGATAAATATTAGGTACTTACTTCAAAATCGCACAGCCGTACTTACCTTATTAGTCGGCGTTAACCTTTTTTAACCTACTTAAAAAATAAGGTTCTCAATTTGACCTGTATTGACTGAACCGATTTAGATGCGGTTTTCAGAATTGTTACATTTGTTACGTTCTAGAGAAACTTTTGGTATACAATTTGAAATCGGTTCGCTTTTTAAAAAAGTTATTTCTATCAGGTTGTAAGTATATAGGTATTTGGTAGTTATATCAATAGTTACGTACATTGTGGATAACCAGGTCATTTATAACACTCACACGTTCTGGCTACGTTGCACCGAGGATTAACTTTACTAGTGTAGACTAGTGTCTACACTAGTTATTTATTAACAGGTATTCAGCGGCCTGATTAAAGGTTGTAAGCTGCCTTTAATAGGACCACCTTTTTTAATGTAATAGCACGCACGTGCCTGTGGCGGTCACAGAAGATTTCAGCTTCGTCAGTCCGCGCTGCTAATTACGAGAGTTCCTGTTTTGCGGGTCCCATACATTGTCTCTTTCGTAAACCTGTTATATTTATCTATTCATTGGTGGCTTTTGCGCATTTATAGATTTCATGCTTGCAAACGATGAAACTTCTGTACAATTATATTAACGTTCGTAATTTCTATTTGACGGGACTTAACTTATTAGCGAATTTGACGCGTTTATTAAAAATAATGAACATAAGCTAAACAAACACATATAAGCACTATTAAACAATTATAATGACTCTCAACTCAGTTGTTTAGTGATCAGTTTGGCGCATTAGATTGTTATAATAGATACTTAGCGCACCGTCGAAAGCGCAATGGTTCCCTCTAAGTTAACTTTTCACCGAAAACTTCAGAGTATGTATACAATAAACTGTATCATTAGCCACAATAGCGATTACGATTAGCGTTTTTGCGACGTCTGCCGGCAGGTGACGCGCGGAATGCGACTCGGCGACATCGGCACGCAGTTGCATCTGTTGCAGTGCACCTGCTGTTGTCTAATTTAGCTGTGGAAGGTTATTTTTAATGTGCATTATTGTGATCTTGTCCTGCTATTCATGTTGATGGAAATAAGGTCATGTGTAAGTTTGGCATTTTGTGGTAATTAGTAGAATGTTGTGAGGCAGATGATTAACTTTACCTGATTATTAGGTTTGATCTGTCTCTAATATTTTTGAAGTGAAAACTTCTTTAGCGGCGCTGAGCACTTTTGTACTGGGGAAAAATGTATAAACTCGCGATAAATTCCAAGACCAGGTTAGTTGACCCCTCCTAGTATCGTGATTGCTATGTTACGAGGGGTCCCCAGCTGGTCTTCTTAGAAAGCCAAGGTTCTAACTGTTTTAAGACAATCCTAAGATTTTCCATAAAGATCATATTTCAAATAAATTCTCATGGAAAGTAGCTCTTATTGTCCCTAAAAAAGCGTTTCCAAAGTCCAATATCGGATAGCCAGACTGACCGATTTCCGTAAAGATCATATTTCAAATAAATTCTCATGGAAAGTAGTTCTTATTGTCCCTAAATACGGTGACAGTTCCCTTCAAGATACCTAGTGGCCAAGAGTGATGGATAAAATACCAAGGGCCTGACACGCTTTGTAAGAGAAAGATAGCCTTATTGCGATTCCTATGAGAGGAAGTAGAAAATAGTGCGATGTTTTGTCCTTATCACCGATCGAAAAATGTTGTATTTGTGTCAAAGTTTTGTGTCAAGAAGATTGCAAAACAAATTGGCAATATTTGGTAGTGCATTTTATAAATGGAGAATTAATGATAAGTTTGGTTTAAATGAATAATAATTTACCAATTATCAGATCCGTAGTGTTTGGGTGTTCAGTGCAAACATGGTGAGGTGTTCAGTGTTGGGCTGTAAAAGCAAACTCGACCGAAAAAAGGCGGATGTTACATTCCATGCGTAATTTGCGTAAGTACATTTTCTTTGCATTTTGGACCCGTGTTTATTTCTAAAATCTCACCGGTACCAAGTTACTGAGCTAAATCATAAGTTATATCATGAGACACTTGATGAAATAGGAAAAATATGTAAATTAATTCAAAAATAACCTCCAAACATTTCACATATAAACCGATCAAATCGCGTAGTATAAATCTACCATAGAAGCCAGCTTAGAATTGATGTCCCATCATTCAGTCGGTTTATAATTCGATTTCGGGATACCAACAAATAATGAAAAAATCCCCTGAAGATTACCCCACGTTTCGGGAAATTCAAGTAATTTGATTTTTTCAGTTTTTAGGGTTCCGTAGTAAACAAGGAACCCTTATAGTTTCGCCATGTCCGTCCGTCCGTCCGTCCGACCCCCGTTTTTCTCAGTAACCGTTAGTACTAGAAAGCTGTAATTTGGCATGAGTATACATATCGATGACGCGGAGAAAACGGTAGAATAAAATCTTTAAAAAAAATTTTTTTTAGGGTACCTCCCGGGTGACAGTAACGGAAACGCACAGGGCCGGGCCGTCTTTAACCAATTTGAGGCCCTGGGCACATTAGGGTAATGGGGACCTATGACCTTGATAGAGCACGATTCTGTTAGAATAGACAAAGAAAGTAAACGAGTCACATTAAATGAATAGATATTAATAATATAATATTTCCTAAAAAATAAAATTAATTTTCAAAATACACCAAATTTGGGTTCTTCCTTAGAGCAAACAGCTAAATTAAATTTTCTTAAATAAACGCCTAATTCTAACCAGTCATATATATTTTTTTAAATTGAAAATGAGGCCGACGCTTATGCGAGCTCACCCAGAAGATTCACTCGTACCTTAAAAAGGTCCAGGTTATTTGAACTCGGAAGTACCTACATACGCCATTCGAATACCAAACCAGTAAACATTATAAAAAAAGATGATTTTGACCAGGTAATGAAAGTAGCCAGTCGTACGTCGTCTGGATATCTGATGGAAGAAGGGGGAAGGCGGTATGAGCTCATGGAGTTCCTGAGCACACTCAACGAATCTAAAGAAATAAAAATGGGAAATAGGTAGTATTGCTTACAATTTTTGAAGTGAAAACTTCTTTAGCGGCTCTGAGCACTTTTGTACTGGGGAAAATTTGTTGAATTCGCGACAGATTCTAAGATTCTAAGACCAGCCAGTTGACCGCTCCTAGTAATCGTGATTGCGATGTTAGGAGGTGTCAACTCAGCTAAACTCAGCTGGCCCCTATACCACAAAACTTTACAAGTCTACAATTTGACAAAATTGCACAATTTTCCATAGAAAAAGTTCACAAATTTGTCGAATTGTACGCTTGTAAAGTATTGTGGTACAGGTTCCTGGTCTTAGATGCGTAAGACACAATGATACTCGGGACATATTATGTAAATGGATTATGCGAATATGAACATGAGTATGAGTACAGTACAGATACGGATACCGATACGGATACCGATACCGATATGAATATCTTTGTTATTTGGGTCATTGTCAGTCGGAAAAACAAAAGTTGTCCATTCGGTGGACAATAGTTAACGGCTTGTGTGCATGTAATTTACGTTTTTATTATATGGATTTATAGACACGGAATTACAGATTATGCGGGTTATCAGATCAATCGAAAATTAAGCTTTGTAGCCCTTAACTTTTGGCATGTCCTGTCCACCGAAAAGACGCGCACCTAAATCTGACAATGACCCATTTACTATCTTTATTGAGTTTTCACTTCTGCCGGCACTCCCGGAGTGCAACCCGTTGTTTTTTTTATTTCTCTCTTGTGTGTATGTTTATAAACGGAGGCCTACCATCAGCAACATAGTTAGCTAAAGACCTGATGTAATGTATATTTAATAACTTATTAATTGATTACGTCGGTTTATTACAGGGGCTGTTGATCATAAATATTTTTCGGTAAAAAATCGTGAGATTATTTACAACAAAAGCCAATTAAAATTATCGTAGGCGGTCGCGTACAGGGTAGGTACAAAACTTTTGTTGTCATGTGTAGTGTAACACATGAAATAATAAGACCTCAAGATACTAGAACTACTATGTGGATATTAGTCCCTACTTTGCTTTTGCAAAGTTAAATAAATATACATTTATGTCACACCTGGCCATAAAGCGGCCATTATCGCACGCTCCGCGCGCGAAAAAACCCACTTCCTGGCCAGGGGCTGACATAAAATTTTGTACTTAACACGGGCGGTAATAAAGAAAGCCTCAGATCGCATATTTATCGCCCTTGCCTTCGGCTCGGGCGTCAAATACCTGCGATCTGAGACATTCTTTGTTTTACCGCCCTTGTTAAGTAATGTACTATTATTGTCAAATACAATCATAATTAATAGCCTGCGTTTTCGGAACCAACTCCTTTTCCGTATGTTACTGCTAAATGGCGTGTGTAAGCAATGTTCATTAACAATTACAAGCAGTAGTAAGCAGATCAGATCGCCGCGCGCGCATTATTCAATACAAATCCCATTTAATGTTAATTAAACTTTATGATTGAGTGATTAAAGTCGAAAATGAATTGACAGGACACGGACTTCAGAGCAATTAAGTACATCCAAATCTAGTCGTTGTTAGAATAGTTATAGGGGGTAGAATAGAGAGTGACAAGATGTTACGATCGTAATTAACCGTGGGGTGTTATCGAGTGTGCAATGAGGTCCCAATGGTTTATTGCAATCATTGTAACTGTTTGGAAATGCTATGTTTGTGCGATACATTAAAATATCAAGGCCTTAATAGATGTAAGTACTACAATAAATTAAGTGGTTCGTTACTTTAGGGCTAGTACAAGACGCGAAAACATAGTCGTCAAAAAACAGTATAATGTCTCATTATCATTTAGGTTAGGGGGGGTTTTTCTCACTTCTTACGCCTGTTTTGTACAGTCGATGTCAATAATATGTTATGTAGGTATACACTTTTTGTCTTATTGCAAATGAGTAAGTCTCACTGTAAATATAATTGAATTTAAACTTTCGTGAGACATGTTATAACTTTATTTTATTAAACGGTTAAAACTCACGTATTAATTGTCACTTCGGGCGACATGTTTCGAACTCTTCGGGAGTTCTTCATAAGGATGAGTGCGTCTGCGACTCCCGAAGAGTTCGAAACATGTCGCCCGAAGTGACAATTAATACGTGAGTTTTAACCGTTTAATAAAATAAAGATGTAAATATAATGTTTGGGCTACCGTACCGATCGTACGGCTTCCTTTGGTAATTAACAATTAAACCAATTCGAGTGTAAAAATGAAAGCATAAACACTCCAAGTCGATAGCAAGGTGATAAAATTAAACGTGATAATTCAAGTGGCTCCTACGCTTAAACGTTTTCGCGTATTTTAGGAAATTCCACTTTTACTCTAACACAGTGACCTGTTCACTCTGTATGGAAAGAGTTTGTTTAAACACAAGCCCATAAATAAATAATAAATAAATAAATATTTGTGGACAATCTTACACAAATCAACCTAGTCCCAAACTAAGCAAAGCTTGTACTATCGGTACCATAAAGATTACTCAGGCATTAAATATAGAGGAACTGTGTTTTTGATATTTAAAAGATTTGGATTCGTATGGCGGTGCAGTGTAAGAGGAAACTTTATGCCATAATTTATGTCCTATGTGTGTCATCGGCTCTGGTATGGTACAAAAATCTTCACATTTTTTTTTATTTGAAGCTTAAAAAAATTCGTCGTTGAAAGGCTTTATCACTTGGGCACTTAATCGTCCGTAGAAAACAAAAATGTGCACAAAATATGTAGGTATTAGTAGTTATGTATAATGTTAATGATATTCATAGGTTTATGGCGGAATGGTCAACCAATTGTATCTGATTATAATTGCTTAATGATGCCTTTCCAAAAATAAACCCGTAATTTTACCATTTTATGGCCCTCTTCAACAATCACAGTTTTCTCCGAACGACTTCCAAGTTCTCGACAATTAAAATCTACGAACAAAACAAAGTATGCCACAGACATGTATACTCAGTTATTAAAGATGAGGGTAAAAAAAGGTGGACTTGGATTCCGATGAAATTACCCGTATCAGCTTAATAAATTACCCTTCTTTTGTAGTAATTAAGCGTGAGAACAAATGTTTAAGTAAGTTGTTCGCGGTCATGGTTATGATCATTGGAGGGTTTAGTTTTTAGTTACTTACAATGAAAGTGGTTAGTAATAGCTTTTTAGAGTAAAATTCTTATTATTCTCTCTATATCTGAGGGACGTGACGATTATGGGTGACTGTCAAACACTGCTCTCCAGGCCGTTCAGTCTTTAGCCTTTTATACAGTTGCCGAGTCCACACCACACTACGGACCCGGTAACTTCTTGGACCGCATTTGTCCAAATCCTGGGTTCACGTTCTATGGGTGACTGTCAAACACTGCTCTCCAGGCCGTTCAGTCTTGAGCCTTTTATACAGTTGCCGAGTCCACACCACACTACGGACCCGGTAACTTCTTGGACCGGATTTGTCCAAATCCTGGGTTCACGTCCTGTGCCTCCTTCCATCGACACGCTAAATAACTATGCGCCTTTCTAACGCATCCGCGTCCTGGCTATGTTTGCGAAGAATTTGAGAATTGATATAATGGGCTCCTGTAAGAGTCTCGTTAGTGCGTTGTTCAGTTCAAGATATCCGGAGCATCCCGAGTGGAACTCTACTGTTCATAGAAAAGTGGATTGCCTAATGTGAAACAGTGGCCTTTGAAAGACCTGGACATATCCGCAAGATTCGGCCTCCTACACCTATACCTACAATTTAGTTGGACAGCTCCAGTCAGTGTGTAACATTGCAACCGCGTGTTTAAAACAAAGTTTGGTCTGTTTTGTATTTGCGAGCCAGAGCCAGAGCGGAATCATCCTACTAAGTGATGGAATCGCGCTCGTCGGACACGGCGAGGGAGAATATATATTTGTATATGTATATATATATATAATGTGTTGGTTGTAATTATTTCTCCCAAAAGCCGGAGCGGTGAAATAAAAAACTGAATTGTGTTGCTCTGTAAAGAGAACGTTTTTATTATTAGTCGCGTATCCATAACCGCGTAACTACACTATCTAATCTTATAGAATAAAACAAGTACAATTCTTACCTGTAAAGAGAAACAACATTTGAAGCTATTATTTCACAATCTTCTATTATTAATCCACTTATATATATACGCGCTTTTGACCGCGACTTCGTCCGCTTAAACTTCCACTCCCTATTTCATCTCTTCCAGGGATAAACTTCGGGATAAAAAGTATCCCATATGTTAATCCAGGTTATAATAAACTCGTTGTATATGAAGTTGTTTCATCATTCCGTGCAGCCGTTTTTGAGTAACAAACATCCAAACATGTAATCTTCGCATTTATAATATTAAGTAGGATATACTTACCCGAGCTTATATCTAGCTTATACCTACTGTTTTTTGCTCTACCCCTGTTAGACGCATAAGCTCAAAATCATGTCGTGTTTGATGTCGCAACGCAACCCGCCCGCTGCCGCCCGTGGCTCGCGCTGACCCAGTGACCGGGTGCCCAAACGGACAGGTTCCCCGGACCACTTCCAACCAGTTCGGCCACTTGCGTTCGCTATTGTCTACGCAGGTAGCGTGTGGTGCTGGACAGGTATTCCCAACGCTTACACTCGACAGAAGACGTCCAGTATAAGTCTGGTCTCCGATTGTGTTGTTGTTACAAAAATTACAGTCGACAACGTATACTGGAAGTGATGGTGGTATAAGTACAAGAAGCATGTGAATAATTTAGCAAGGAACGTTGAGTGACGTGGGAGTGTTTTCAGGCTTCTGAAGGGCCGGTGTGTCAGAGTTAAGGAGCTTGAGTGTGACATTGGGAAGTGACACCAGTGTTCCTTTTTTTAAAGAGCCATCTTGTTTTAAAGTTACCCATTGACGAGTGCCAAGAAGCCACTGTGCAGGTCATGAAATGTAATCCAAATTAGCTTAGTTGTAGGAGTTGGCTTTAGATTCCAATATTTTAGAATTGAATATTTTTTATGACTTAAATAATAAATAAATTTCGCTATTAAGTCAGCTAGGAAATATTTGAATAAATGACAACGTATTTTACCATTGGTCAGTGGATAAATATCGCCTTTGTTGTGTATTTTACCATTGGTTAATGGCTTAACATTTAACATCGCTTTTGTGACAATCTAATTCGAAATATTAGCAATAAAACTCGTCTTGCTTATACCGATTAAACTTTTTACGGCGTGTTTCATCGTGATCGAAGACATGTTTGAAGATATGTGTGCTCAATTCCGTCGACAGGAAGTGGGTTAAAGTTGACATGCAATATTTGAGACGCGCTGACACACTTGCGATTGTCACAAAAACCTTTCGTCGGCATAAACCCCCCTGATTAACTCGCTTGTTATTTTATTTTAATGTAACTTGACCTCTTTTGGAACAATTCTAATGTTTATGAACTGACGTGTTGAAAAAATCCACATTATTTATATTGACCTTGCGGAGAGTGAAAGTTTTCACTTTTTCAACTTAATAATTATTACCTATTCAATTAAAATTTTATGGAAACTGGCTTCCCTTTATTAATGAAGTAAAAAGAAACTAGCACGACACATGGTCTGAGAAAGTAAGATTGAAGATCTCTGTTTTTTCTGCAGCAAACTGCAGTAAAAGTTAATTGCCTCAAAGATGAGCTACTTATGCAAGTAGAACCCACCAACCCCAAATATTTTCCCCGAACTTGAAATTTCTCAACCTGTCGCACTGGTTATTAAAATACTCGCATACAATTACTTTCCGTATTTATTGTTGTTTCCGAACCTCTCTCCAATAGCTTGGTTTTAAGGAAAAATATAGTTTTTCATATGAATTTCTTGCATACATACGTCTTTTTGTAATGAGATGGCAGGATAACGCGGTCATTGGGTCGCCGGTGTATAATTTCGCTAATAGCTTCTTCCGAGGGCCTCAAGGCTATTTCGTCGGGTGTCGCCGCAGATTAACTGAGTAGAGCGCAGGTGCTTGAAATAGTATAATATTAGTACTTTCATCCACGAAGCGGTTGATTTCGTAGGACCGTTTCTACAAAAGTACTGACCTCAGCGCTCTCAATTTCGGACTAGGATTATGAAAATGATTTTAGCTGGTTAAAATATTCGTCGTGATCTCATGTTTGCCATAGTCAGGTTTACGTATGAGTGAGAGCAACGTACTGATAATCAAATAAGAATTTATAGTTCTTTAAGGTGCTAATAAAAGTTGACATTTAACTTTTCGACTCTGGCTATACCCTGTGCCGCAGGGCAGGGTAATCATGCAACTTAGATATATACTTCAAAAATGAGGTCGTCTGGAAGAGATCGCGCTATAGCCATAAGACTGCCTTTTGTTACCTACTAGTTTTTAAAGATCTTGTGATAATATCTGTATTATGGTGCAACAACGAATATACTTATTATAATTGACATACACCTACCGTTAGTACATAAAGTGACCCCATTAAGGCTGAAGGATTTGAGTTCTTACTGTAAAGATTAAACAAGTCGGGGCTGCCTTACTGACGGAGTGTCATCATCATCATCATTGTTGTTTTGTTTGTGGTGAATCGGCGACTGTTAGTAATGAAGTTCTCGTTACACGGTGTTACAACACCGATCTGTGTCGCGTCAATAGCCGTTACCTGCGCGAGCGCCGCCCTGCGCTTCCGTTACAGCGCACTTAGCCACAGAAAGTCATCATTATATTATTTAATTGATATTTCATTCATTAATTTGTAATTGATTTTATTTGTATTTAGTGTTATGACCTTATGACGATCACAATAGAGATTATTGTAAATTGACATGTAATTTATAACGTATATTGTGAATAAATAAATCTGAATCTGAAGTTCAGTCGTTGTACATCACAGATCACAATACATGTTTCTCCTAAAGACTTCGTTCTTTGGGAGATTGAGTCTTTTTTCTTAGACCACGGACTATTAATAAAAATCCTGGCGAAGTTAGGGATAAAATTTTTCATGGTTGTGATATCTATGTGTCCGCTTGCATAATTATTAGCATTTTATAATTTGGGCCTTAACTAATTGTTGTTTATCTTGTCTACAGGTAATGCATCTGGTCAAACGTTGTGAGATCGCAATCTCTGTTGTAAAGGTTACAATGCAGATGAAGAAGTTAATAAATTTAAGAAAATATAGGCAGTGATTGATACGCATTTGAGGTCGCAGGTAGACGCTAGTTTTAAATCCACAACATTTCAAACTTACCAAATAGTACATACAACGACCTTGTTTGTGCAAATGCGACAGCTCTTGTGTTTTGACACGCGTCTGACGACCGCTTTAGCTTAGTTTGTAGTGACCCTGCCTACGAAATTGGAGGTCCCGGGTTCGAATCCCGGTCATGGAATTATTTGTGTGATGAGCATGAATATTTGTTCCCGAGCCTCGGATGTTTACTATGTAATTAAGTTTCTGGTTTATCGATATAAGTATGTATATCGTCGCCTAGTACCTATAGTATCAAAATGATCTTCACACATCTTTATTATAAGGGAATAAGAGCGTATGAAGATCATTTTGAACATCTCGCCCGCGTAGCAACCATTGCTGCTGACTGTACAAGCTTTGTTTAGTTTGGGACTAGGTCAGTTTATGTAAGATTAACCACAAATATTTTATTTACACGTCGCGATATGTTTTTGATTATGGGAAAATACCACTGCGGAGTGGAAGCCTCAGAACTCGAGGAGGCGCGGCAGATATCGTCGGTGATGGCGCGGGATGAACTGGACTCCTTTTTAAATGACTGGCCAGAAGAAGCCAAAAACCGTATTCATTGGAAAAAGGGGACAGTCCTTTACCCAGCAGTGGGACACATTATGCTCTAAATAAATAATGTTTTTGATTATGTTAGACGTGTTCATCAAATCACCACCCTTATTATTTATATACGTGGCCTTATTAGTGTTCCCTCTGCGCCTTGTGTTCTGCGCGCCGTCACGCGCGCGCGCCGCTGTGTCTGCTCTCAATGACATTCGCATGCGTGACTCATCGCGGGTCATGGGATGCCACAGCCACGCTAAACTGCCGCGTGGAAATAAGAAAAACGCATTTAAGAGTGAAGCCAGACGAGCGTAATATTGTGAGTTGAGCCGCGTAATTTCAGCTGACGCCATACTTGTGACATTAATCGAAAATTTGGGTGAATGCCACAAGTATAGCTTTCACTGTAATTAACGTACATGGCGTTTTACGTATCCGCTAGTATTTCGATTTATAAGTTGTTATTTACAATTAGATTTTCCGTCATGGAAAATCCTCGTGAAACTTTCCGATGAGAGCCTAAGTTGAATCCGAAATCCCTGTTTCGCACTGATTTGGATGGAAACATTGGAAACTATAGGTACAGCCATATTTTTCTTTTGTGTCTGTTTTTGTTTTCGCGGATAGTCAGGAGGTTCTCTTTCTGTCGCCCTAATCATTGGTAGCTTAGGCTGTCGCATTTATATTTTATTTCTATCGCTTAAATAAGCATCCCTCCTCCTCCTCCTAGCGTTATCCCAGTACAGTTGCATCCTGAAAGATGCCTGGGGTCCGCTACCTAATCCCAAGATTTGGCGTAGGCACTAGTTTTCACGGAAGCGACTGCCATCTGACCTTCCAACCCCGAGGGGAAACTAGACCTTATTGGGATTAGGCTTTGTCAAGTGAGTGGGCAACTTGACTGTTAGAAGTTCTCAAGCCGCCCGAAGGCCTCCAACTTGGCTTAACGACCGCTGCCATAGACAGCAACCGGGATCAACGGCTTAACGTGCCTTCCAAAGCACGGGAGCGCTCAGTTAGTAACCACTCAAAGCGGTCACCCATCCAAGTCCTGACCGCTGCCCACGTTGCTTAACCTTAGCAAGCGCAAGCGGTTCGCAAGCGCCGCTGGGCCACGAGCGCTCGCTTAAGGCGATATATCGATTGAAAGAGACACCCTTTGTTTTTCGCTCACGACAAAACGGGATGCAACCCTCTCCGAGAATGGCTTTTTGGACAAATCTCGTTAAATATCTGACTGTGTGCAGGTTTATTAAATTTCCTCTTGTCAGTACCTAGATGAGGTAAAATACCATCATATTAATTTAATCGTGTCTTTTAATAATGCGTTATTTTAGTAGGCTGAGGAAAAAAAGGAAAATATAGACTCGACTTTGGATTTATTTTCTATCGAGAAAATTTTAAGCAATCATGTTTCGCTATTGTCAGTACCACAATCATATAGTCAAGAATCATATATCTGAAAATCCGCCCCTAATGTTTGCTAGTCTGGGCAGGACAGCGTTTCAAAGTCTCCAAATTTCTCAGTGTAGCGCCTTAAACCTAGGCTGACAAGAATAAAGATAATTTAACTAGTGGCTCTGTGAGCTGTAGACCTCGTGAGTGTTTTTTTTTATTTCCAAAACTATGTTAGATATCGAACCTGTAGAGCAGGGGTCGGCAACCTTTTAGCACCCACGGGCCACATAGTAGCTAAAAAAATCTTCGCGGGCCGCAGATGATAATAATGATCACTGTCTGTTGATATCAACTCGAAACAAATTGGTACGCCGTACGCGACAGTAACGTTGTAAAAATTCGCACCCCTTTTTACGTGAAAAACGAGAAAGACGAAAAAACCGACTTTTCACAGATAAACCAGCTAGTTTCCTTACCAAACCCAGATAATTCGCATTTCAACCGCATCGTAATTTCGCGATTCATTCGATCAATGCAAGCATATAGAATAGCAGATACAGAAACTTTAAGGGGGGGACGGGTCATAAAGTCATAACACACCTAGATGAAAACGCGAGCGCGAAATTTTTCGAACACTGATGCAAATGCGGCAAATACTTCATACGCATCAAGTCATAACACATCTAGATGAAAATGCGAGCGTAGCGAGCGCGAAATTTTTCGAACATTATGATGCAGGTGCGGAAAATACTTCATACGCATACGCATCAAGTTATGTAGATGTAAACGCGAGCGCGAAATTTTTCGAACACTGATTCAAATGCGGCAAATACTTCATACGCATCAAGTCATAACAAATCTCGTTGAAAACGCGAGCGTAGCGAGCGCGAAATTTTGCGATCATTATTATGCAGGTCTGGAAAATACTTCATACGCATCAAGTCATGTAGACGCAAACGCGAGCGCAGCGAGCGCGAAATTTTTTGAACATTAAGATGCAGGTGTGGAAAATACTTCATACTGTCTAACGCAAACGCGGCGAGCGCGAAATTTTTGAAAAAAAATTTAGATAGATTTAACTGTAAAATATACTTACAAACACATATCTCGTCCTCACCAACTGTGAAAATATTCGTGGTTGGCGATACAAACGCTTTCATGATGTTAAGAATTTCAAATTTTACCTTTACAAACAATAAAGCCAGGGAGGCTCGCGGGCCGCACGGAAGGGGCTCGCGGGCCGCCTGTTGCCGACCGCTGCTGTAGAGGAGGACAAAACCATAGAATTTTTTTTAGATTACTCGACAAAAATATTCGATGTAATCAAAGAACGTGCTCACAATACTTCACGAGAATCTGTTGTGAAATGCGACCCTTAGAGGTGAACAAATCGAAATTCGGCCGCAGAAACACAAAATAATTGATAAAAAATTTGTTTTTTTAAATTTTGAAAAAGTGACTCGATAAAAAAATTCTATAGAATTACCGCACCTGCTCACAAAATTTCACGAAAATCGGTTGATAAATGCGACCTGTAGAGGAGAACAAACCAATGAATAAAATAAAAAAAAATTAAATTTACAAAAATTTACTTGCCTAAAAAATTCTATGCAATCATAAAACCTGCTCACAAAACTTCACGAGAATCGGTTGAGAAATGCGACGTGTAGAGGAAAAAACGGCCGCAGAAAAATACGAAATCTTTGAAACAAAGTTTGTTTTTTCGAATTTCAAAAAAGTGACTCGACAAAAAAATTCTATATAGTTACCAAACCTGCTCGCAAAATTTCACGAAAATCGGTTGATAAATGCGACCTGTAGAGCAGATCAGCCAACGACGTAAAAAAAATTTTTTAAAAATTTACGAAAATTTACTCTACAAATAAATTATATGTAGCCGTGGAACCTGCTCACAAAATTTCACGAGAATCGGTTGAGAAATGCGACCTGTAGAGGATAAAACGGCCGCAGAAAAACACGAAATAATTGATACAATGTTTGTTTTTTTGAATTTCCAAAAAGTGACTCGACAAAAAAATTCTATATAGTTACCGAAATTGCTCACAAAATTTCACGAAAATCGGTTGATAAATGTGACCTGTAGAGGAGGACATACAAAAATCCGACCGGACATACGAAAGCATTTTTGTCGAAGCTAAAACAGAGACCTCGTTTTACTCGGTCAATAATATATACTTCGTTGTTCGCCATGGAGATAAAATACTAAATAAAATCGTAAAAAATTGGCACTACGCCACAACAGACGATTAACTTTGAAAGCGACGCTTTTCAAATTCCATATTAGTATTTAAATAGACAGTTTGTAACGCACTATGAAGCGTAAAGTAACCACTAAATGTGAAGTGGTTACGACTATTTTACTTACGTACTAATATTGAACAAACCGCACAAAACGAATTAAACGATTGTTATCTGACAATGGCATTGAAAACACATTTCTTTTGAGTCATTCCCTTTCTACTATCGCTGAACATAGCAGTCAATGACCCGACCATGTCAATGCGAAAAAATCTCCATCGTTTGACGATCAAATCGTACCCCTGTCCATCTGACATTCAAAAGAAAGTACAGATTGATTTTACATATCGGCACCGAATCAGAGAAACATCAATACAAACAATAGCAAGTGAAATTTATCGTTTAAAAAAACATAAATAGATCTCCGTATACACGAGTTTGGAGTTCCGCTCACGAAAGCGAACCAATCACTTTCATCTCGCTTTTGTGAGTGTAATGAACAGTACAAAGAGATATTTGCATCTATGTGGTACATCGGTGTTTTTTTGCTTCTATAAAACTTGGGCACCTCTGAAATGTTGGTTGTCCACGGCAAGCTAATAAGTTTGGATAGCTTAGCGTAGAATATTCGTATAAATGACGCATTCATGCTCTCGAACACTCCATTTAACCTTTACATTCCGTTAAATACGGTAGTTCAAGAGTTCATTTTACTAATATGTTTTTTTTATACAACTCACCTCACTTCAGGATCAGAATACTGCATGACCTGTATAGTAAATAATGTTATTATGGCTGTGGTCTTCAGCAAGGCGGAAGTACTTCCCCAGTTGGGCTGCTCCAAATTCTACGTACTTATTTTATTACATATACATATTTTGCTGTGTAGTTAAGTACACATTAGCCTTTCTGAGTATTCACAACGCGGGACATTACTTAAAATGAGCAATCAACTCAAACCAAGCAGACAATTACCAGACAGTGTTTCCGACAATAAAAAACTCAACTGTTCCATACAACCTCATTATATCAGCATAAATTCTCTACCATCGAATAATTCCTTCCATCTTTTTGTCACCGTTAATCATCGCAAATTACAGCACTCGCCGGCGTCAGGTTTCATCGATAAGATTTAAAACTAATTATGGCTTTTTGCCCGCTCCCACTGTGTTCAGACTTTGTAATACTATTTATTGTGAAAAGGTCGTACGTATAGGTGTAAAATCTGTACATACGTCCGTTGAAAACGCGTCAATAATGTAACCTGTTCTTGGCCGATCAATCATTCTGGATACAAAGCTGACGATCGGTTATTAACTCCTTAAATTTAGATTTTACACGTCTACAATGTAATTAATAATAATAATAAAGGTTTCAACGTGTAATGAACTTATAATATTGGCTATTTTGGGTATATGACATGAAATGACCAGGTACAGTCAGCCCATGAAAATGTTGAGCATACTTAAAAGAACCTTGTCACAACGAAATCTAAGAAATATTTAGACTGAAACGTCATAAAATTTGAAACCTCTTTAATTTGACAAAGTTTCGTTTTCGTTTCGTTGGCCCACTGTACATAAATAAGAATAGTCAAAATATTGACTATAATTTTCACATACTTAAATGAGTAGACGTCCGTAACACCTCAGGTTTTTAAGCCACGATGAGGGACTGGGAGTCGTAATTATTGATTCGCCATTTCCTTCTAAAGGTTGGCTATACCTATATTGTATAGACAGATAAGGCGCTAAATCGTAAATGATAATAGACTTAAGAGTTTCTAATCAATTTCTTAGTTACTGCATTATATTATTCCGCTGTCAATGGCTAATAAAAAGTTATGATTGATTTACAACATGGTTTTACTTTCGAAACTATAAAAATTGCTTTATTTTATTAAAAAACAAAGTACAGGCGTGGATAAGGAAGTTATTAAACTAGTGAATTTGATGAAAAATTAACTCGCGTTACATAAACATTTTATGTAACACATTTGATTTTAAAATGTGTTACGCTATAGATTAGAATCGAAATAAAAGTAAATCTTACTATCAACGCATAACATGCGTGCCTAATGGAAACTCTTTTTTGTTTAAAACTTACTATCGATCGTTAAGAACACTAAGAAGAAATAATAATCTTGAAAACTGAATTGTAAAGCACAATTTTCTATAATAGCATATGTTTTTTTATAAAAACAGCAATTAAGGTAAAACTCCCAATTAACAACTAGACACCTTAATATGTCAACTATTGTTCACCTCT
This sequence comes from Cenopis cana, assembly GCA_951800055.1. Lineage (NCBI taxonomy): Eukaryota > Metazoa > Arthropoda > Insecta > Lepidoptera > Tortricidae > Cenopis > Cenopis cana. The sequence goes on along the minus strand of OX637477.1, from coordinate 18,867,580 downwards.
GTTAATATTTATTCATTTATTTTATTAAAAATGGGATTGCTCTTGGCTAGAATCTAGCCAGTGGGCAAAGATGAGGCCGACGCTGAAGCGAGCTCATCCAGAATATGCCTATTCACTCGTACCTACCTTAAAGAGGTCCAGATTATATGAACTCGGAAATACAGACGGCGGCAGGGAATTCCGAACCTTAGCAGTGTGCATTATAAAAGATAATGAAAAGCGCTTGGTTGGATTCATTATTTCAAATATTTAATATGAATATTACATTAGACATTAGATAATGAGCCAGTGTCGAGCATAAAACATTGTAACTTGAGACGTAGAAAGGACGAAAAAACCTAATACTAAGAGTTTACTCGTATACCTACGTAGGAATGCGATATTGGACATTGCTCAGGACGCTATGTCAGGAATACAACAAAGTTACTAAAGTTAGGAATGCTTAGTAAATTCTAGTAGCTGGAACAGTCAGGGTCGAAAATGTCACTCAAGTTACGTAACGTATATATTATGCAATATTTGCATACTTATGAATTGATTAGATGACAATACTAGCTGTCCATAAAACATTTGTTTTCGACATGTCCATTTCATATTTGGCTTTAAGAATCATAATTTTATACTTAGTGATAAACCAAAAGTATGTAGTTAGAGATGACCTCTTAGTAGTGCGATTCCGAAAGAACAAGCAAAAATTGCCCGTGCTTTTACTTACTGTACTGTACAGAAAGTACTTACAACGAAGTGACGTCACTCGTTACGTTTGCATAATAATTATCTGGCAAAGTATTGAAAATGTTGATTTTTATTTGTCGAAATTGCTTCGAAAGTTCATGTCTGCCAGTAGTGTTTTGGATCGGCCATTTCACTCGATGTCCGCGCACGACTCGTGTATAATCGTTTATGTAGTACGATTATATGTCTTATTGCGGGGCAGGAGAGTCCTTCTAAACCAGGTATAGCTATCACGTTGTTTACTTTCAATAGTTGCTTGAATGGTGTGTTATTGTCAAATTTGGCGCATAATGGGGCGCCCACAGCCCCATACCACTTGAGATTTATGAGACATTCACTAACAGGTTGCGTCTTCTATTTGACATTATAGCCTATAACCTATAGTTGCCTTTAGTATATTGTACTACATGTTTTTCAATAAATTATTCTTATTCTTATTAGTTTTTACATCTCTTGATATTGCCAATGTGATGTTCATCTCAATTTCCAAAAATACAATTTGACAGATACCCTAATTGCACTTTTGCAATGCTTCTTTCTAAAACCTACTTTTTTTGTCTTTTAAAAAAGTCGCTAAGAAGGCTTGAACTTACGATCTATTTTGATTTGCGAATGTAGAGAATTAAAGATCCTTTATAGTATAACATTATTTCAACCATTAGTGCAACTATTGTTCGTTAAACTGAACTTATTAGTATGATTTCGGAGATTGTAAAAATAAAATATTTATTTATGGTTTAGTAACTCGCACCATACTACAGCGAACGTACTATCAAGTTTTTCCCATCGGTTTATTCACTAACCGATGCGGCGATAAGACTATTGTGCACTCTCATTGCACACTAGCTTTAATTATCAAACATACCTATTAAACCAGCTAAATTAACATTGCTGCCCGCGAAACCTTAACACCCAGGAATTAAGTCCGATTTTCGTCTAACGACTAACGAGTGTATCAAATCTTTTGATTGCTTTATCAAACGCACACCTGGGTTTTGGCTATAGCAAAGGAGACTCATGTACAAGGTGATAAAGTTGAAATTACAATACGACGTAAGTGAGATATTAGTTTGGGAAAGTAAACGGTTGGTTTGTGAATGTGATAAGTTTATTATCAGCGACGAAAGCTTGATACGTAACATTTGCACATTGGCATTGTCCGATCACTTTCTTCGGTTCGATTGTGTTTTAATCATCAGATAATTAACGCTGTAGGTGGATGATGACGGAGTGTAATAAGTACGTGTTACGTATGCGTTACATAAGTTGGACCCCTTAGGTTTTCAGCTTTCCTGGTTACCGAGAACGCTTAAGGATATATTTAGGAATATCCCCACATCACATCGAGTCAAAATGTATAGTTTTAGTAGCGGGTATTATATATATATATTTATATATATGTATGTATTATATGTATATTATATATGTATGTTGTATTAATTATACAATACAATACAATACAAATACTCTTTATTGCACACCTCAAAAAGAACACAGTACAGGACATTAGGCTTAAAGTAGAGGTAAACAACAGGCGGTCTAAATAATCGGCGGTCGGAATTATATTGTGTAAATTAAATTATATCCTATCTATTAGCATTTAACGCGTATTACAATATTTTGTGAGTTATATTAATTTCTGCATTGCAGTTTATCCAGCACCTACTATGATTATTCTCTGTTTGGCCTGAAGGTTGACTGGTAGAGAATGCCTTATGGCATTAAGTTCGCCTTTTGTACCAGATTGTTACTGTGCAATAAAGTTTAAATAAATAATAAATAATATACGAATTATTACTGGATAATACAGTAACTTTTTCGTCAAGGAAAATATCGTGAGGAAACTGGATTAATCACAGCGAGGTCTACTTTTCCCACTGGGTTGGAAGGTCAGTCGGCAGTCACTTTTGTAATGCTAGTGCCTACTCCAAGTCATCAGATTAGGTGCCAAACGGGATTCTTGAGTCCGTTAGGTCAGGTCAGGAAAACGCTAGGACTCTGCTGTGCTGAGGGGGCATTGTGGTAGAATGACAGCGACCCCACGATGCCCCCATTAAATGGCAGCGAGGGTTAACGCCGCAGAGGTTTTAGTGGGTATTCCCTTCCCCTGTGGATGGGCGAGTCCCACATACCCCCCACCACGGGCCTTCCCTTAAAAACTAACGGATACAGCTATAGTCTTCAAATTTTCACAGCTTAAGAATCGTGTTGACCCAAGGCTATACAAATTGTCCAAAAATATGTTTATGGTTTTATAGGGGGGGCTCCCATACAACTTAAGGGGAGCGCGAAAAAAATGTTGCCTACTGCCTACCCCATCAAGTGGGGTGTCGTTGAGTAGAGATTGTTAAGTGCATAAAAACAGTATTTTTATTTTTCAAAATTTGAAAAATAAAGGAATTAGAAGCCATAAGTTATCATAAAAAATATTTTCCCCCTTTAAAATCTCATTAAATATTAATCCTAGCGAAAAAGTGTATATATTAACCTTTTTTGTAGATAATTTTATGTAGATCACTTATGTTATGCCTAACGTTTTTTGCTATGGGCCACCGTTTACGAGTGTTTTTACGAAATATCGAAAAATGGGACCTTTCCCCCAGCCCCCAGCGGCGGGGGTAGGTGCGGGGACTTTTCATATGTTAACCTCCTAAGTAGCCCAAACAAAGTTAATAAGTCAAAAATTGTGTTCTAAGCATTTCCCTCTATACCCGTTTTTGAGCGTAAAATGACTGGCCCAATAGAGCTGTAAGTAGTAGTAGTTTTTATAAACGCGCTAGTCATTGCAGAAAATCTGAAATTATCGATCGGTACTGGAGGCGGGACTGCGGAAATTATAATTATGTATTGTGTTTTCATAAAAACCGATTGGTTAAAAATATAAAGTAACAAATACTACAATATCAACTGAAAGACACCCTTTTTAGGGTTCCATACCCGAAGGGTCAAATCGGAACCCTATTGGTGTCGCCCAGGCGTCCGTCCGTCCATTGTCTATTCTATCCTATCACAAAATTTGTTCCGAAGAATTTTTTGACCTCCCATTGACCTATGAACTTGAAATTTGGTGGCAATGTTCATTATAACCATATTAACAACAAATATGATGATATTGGTATAAACTTTAATAGATTGTATAATAAAGTTACCGTCTTTTCGATTTTGGCAGTGGGTAGAGGTAATGGATCGATAATTTTATGATTCAGACATTTCCTGTATGACTTGTTTTACATTCTATTTGAAATGATTACAATACTAAATAAAAAAAATACACAAAAAAAGGGCCAAGTCAGTAAAGCCAAAAACGAGGCCATCAATTTACTTAAATTACGAAACTATGGACGGCTGAAAAAAGAAGTTAACGAAGCTAGCCAATTAGTGCAAAAATATTAACTCATCTCATAAGGCAGTGTTTGGCTTGATTAATTACATTTTAGTTTGATTGACGTCATTCACCTTTTAAACTTCTATTACCTACGAGTAAGTATTAAGTAGTAGGTGGAAATATTGAAATGTTATGATTTTATAGCGGCTTCACGTCAGAACTAAGCCGGACTAAAACATCCATTAAAACTTGGCCTGTCAGCTTCTGTGCATATTATAATCGATTGCTACTTACTATTCGACCCGTGGGCGGTCATGTTCTAACCGATTCGCGACATGCCGCCCACGACCCGCAACACTTCCAATATCTCGGGCATAACATTCGCAAACGATCATCACGATTCCACCTTCCTTCCTAATTTCAACTTTAAATCCTTTAAACAAGAATTAATTTTGATAAATCATCACAATGATTATTCAAGCTTAAGTGTTTTTCCCCTAGTTTAGTTCGCAAATCCAGTAGTTTACATTTTAGGTTAGAAAGCGACAGTTCACTTTCGCCTTCAGAAAATTGGCGAATATGTGTGTGGGATGCTGTGTGACCGATGGAGCGTGTGTGATTATTTACTAATCGGTCTGACCCAAAAATTTAGTTATCGATTATTATAAAAATATGACGAACTTGGCGTTGGCGCTACGATAGCGAAAGTTTGTCAACATCAACACAACAACACGACTTTGACGTCAAATTCAGCCAACTTTGATGTACATTAGAGAGATATTTTAATTCTTTCTTTTCTTTTTAAAACTAGTAGTAACAGTCGCACGTGTTTTGCAGTTTTTATGTAATTTAGTACAATATTTTATTATGTGTTCATTTTATGAGCAATGTTTATTGTGTTATACTGTATAATAGAGAAAGCTTACATGAATATAAATAAGCTGTAATTTCATTGTTCGCTGGTGAGATTTGATCTAAATCTAATCTCTATTTTTATTTGGAATAATAACATCCAAAGTTTATATAACTAATCGCGTAAATTGTTGTTTGATGTGTTGATTGAAGCAAACATTGATGTAAAACTAATTATTTTCTGCATCTATTTTCATCAATTGTGTCAATATCATATATACTTTGGTTTAAAATACAGCATTTAATCTCTCTATGACATTGCGTCTAAGTATGTGCTTCAGTGCAAATAAATGAGTAGGTGTATTTGTTAAGTCCGGGAACTGCGTAAGTAGATTAAACACATAAGCGTAATATGCGAATTTCTAGAACAACCCATGGGAATTATTTGAATCAAAAACATTGTACAAGTTCAGTGCACTCAATTATTCTTTCGTAACAATTGTACCAAAAACTATAGTAGTTTATGCAACTGGTACATAATGAGGGGCATTAAAACACGAGTGTTTTAATGCCTAATTATGTACAGTTGCATACACTACTTTATCTACATCCATATATTAAATCCTCTTTCATGTGTTTCGTGTGGGCACTTCTCGCCGGCGTGCGCCATGTTTGCGTCGACAGGCCGGCCCGCGCCTCCGCCGCCAGCCCGCAGCTGTGTCTTAATTTTGTACGTGATCTCGTTAAAGTGTTATATTTCGTGATCTAATAGGGGACGCACGCAACAGCCGCACAGTATATTATAAAGCGGAGTCTTATCTACGGTATTTGAACTTATAAAAGAGGATTTACTGTATGGGTGTAGATAAAGTAATTTGTTTATTGCCGTGCGCGTCCTTTAATTCAATCCCAATAGACTCCGGGTGTTTTGCGTCACCGATACAATAATGTCACTATTTGCATAACTATTGTCCACAGCGTTACCCAACGCCGTAACGCTAATGCTTCTCATTGTGCTATAGGTTACAGATTCACCGATATGTCTCCAGGCAGTAAAACCGCCTTTATACCGGCATTTGTTTCTTCAACAATATATTGATTTAAACTTACACGATTTTCACACATTATTATTGGGGAACGGGACTTAATCGCGTACAATTTTAAGTCCCGTTTCCCAATAATAATTTGTTTCTTCATTGGTTATTGCAACAAAATCGAATAGTTCAGCACGTAAGGCACATGGCAAATATACTCGTGCATTATTAACGTATTTATTGACAATCTTTAGTGTTATCAAGTTTGGGAACAAGAACAGAGTCCGAAAGTTACAGCGTTGAACAAAGAATTACTTTGGTGTTTGACTTTGAATAGACGTACCTATTATATTTAATATCGATATGAATGAATGCACCTTTATTACTCTTTAAGGTTACAGATTAACGGATACTGGTGAAAATAAACGATACGAATGACAGCTCATGTGTTTTACTGAACATTAGTGGGCTGATTGTTTTCTCAATGCAGCATTTAACGCGCGGTCTTTTGGCTAATAAAATATCTGGGATCTAAAAAATAGACGATTGTATTCAAATTAATAATTGAGGCAATGATATCGTATAATGTGGCTATGGGTACATAAAATCGAAAGTGCGGACCAATTAATATTAATTTTATAATTATCAACAAGTGAGAAAGATCCTTATATAATTTATATGACGTAACACCAATAACAACTACTATGTAGTTGTTAAAGTGGATGAAGTATTTAGCTGAATGGTGGCGTGATTGTAAACTTATCTAATTCTTTATTCACAACAGGTGAAGAACATGATCTTGATAAATCGTCGCGTAAATGAGGAATGAACATTAATCTCATTCGCCTTTCCCTAAAACCATTGTTGCACAATGCTTTCCGTGGGAAGTTCAATAGGCCAGAGAAATGAGACATTGTTGTATGAAACGAGATTTTTACTTTAATTTTGTTATGAAACGATGAATCGGGTTTTAATTAGAATGCCCTTTTGATAACAATGCGCTGTTTTTTTGTTAAACAGAAGCGAGGTTTCGCACGGAACGACATAAATGTCAGTCTGCTTAAAAATATCATCCGTCTGCTAATGGTCTGGTGATACGATGGCATAGAACTCTTTTGTTTCATTATGGTTGTTTGAGTTTTTTCGAATATATAAGTTCCGTGACAGGCAGAGTGATACTGGAAATCGATGCATACAGATACAAATAGAGGTTTAATTTCTGTTAATTCATCATTGCACTTACACTTGCATAATGATTATTAATGCGTGCAGCGTAACATTAGGCCTATACTTATTCGTTCCAATCAATCACATATAAATTATCACCTGTACGGTTATTACTCTAAATAGATAAGCAATAATAGATTTTATTCCTTCGTATTAAGATTTAAAATGGTGTTTACTAGTATTGGTTATGGAAATTGCAGCGCTGCATCGTGGCTGCATCGCTTTCCGGATCGTACGGGAAGCTATCTCTCCTAATTGCTGCTGTCTTGCAGGGCTCTTGATTACTATTAATGGCTTCTAGTATCACTCAATCAAATGTCATTTGACACATTGATTGAGAGCTTTTGAACGTGATCCCTGGGATAATTGTAACTTTAAGTTTGTACGCGGATTAGTTAATAACTGGTTTTAATTGATGATACTATGTAAGGCTGGGTGAACGCGTAATTACATATGAGGGTATTATTATAAGTACTAATGTCAATACCAAAATCTACAAGTATTAAACTTAATGTCTCACAAGGCACACTTTTTAAATTTCTTTAAAGTCCACCTTTGTACAAATATCTATTGTCAAGTTTGTTTTTTTCTATTATGTACTTGATTTGTGCAATAAAGTAACTATATATGTACTACTACTCTTTTAACTGGAATTAGTCGGAATTTCTTTTAGGTACATGTAGGTATATATGTCAATAATATTATATTATACCTATCTTTAGTTTCTTCCACTCTTCTACCGTCGTTGTCACATGTTGTATGCTTGAAATAATACATCAACTTCCTAGAAATTATGTAACTGTGCAATTCTCGGTATAGTTAATTTCCTTTGATTTTGCAATTCTTTGTATGTACGAATATGCAGTAGCATGGAAGGAAAGCAACGAACTATTTTAGACTTGTAAACGCCAATGTTTGTTTCTTCGAATGAAAGTTCAGTATTGTTCAGTGAGCATTGTTGCATTTGATTCAGCATTTAGACTTGGATAAATGTTTGTATCGGGCTACTTAGGTATATTTGAAATCATTTCTGTTGAACGAATTGCACCAAAGCAATTCCTTCAAAAAGCTACTTTACCATGCAAAGAATAAGGTTCAAAATCCAGTAACATTTTAATAGAAATACGGTCAACAAAAAGAGTTTCAACCATACGCTAATGCAGTCGGCAATGGGTCTGTATATGTACAATCGTATGCCTCTAATATTAATTAATAAAAAAGTAATGTTTTAATACTTACTTTTAATATACAACAATTTTAGGTCTAGTTAGTCACTTTACTGTCTTTCTGTTAATGAAAGAAAGTGATTAAATAAAATTAACAAAATATACATACAACAGTAAAATAAAACTATGTTTTCTAAAAAAATTAAAACGGAAAGTTAAAATACTGCTAAAATATATATTAACCGTACCTATTGTAAGCTTGACTTTACATTTTACGTATTCATTGAGTACTGTAAGCGGAACCACGACTATGAAATTATTTTATTACCTACCCACTACTAATTACCCACTTGTTTTCTGTTTTCTAATGAGAATTCATGTGAAATTCTGTTCTCTTAATTCTTGGAAGAAATTTATAGCTTTGGACAAAAGTTGCTAGCTTTAGTACCTACATGCGTTTGTTACCAAACAGCCCCACAACATTTGTCATATCGACTAGAACTCACACTATCTTTGCACGTTTCAAAAACTATACTTAATAGTCTACACTTTGTAATTTGACAACAACAATCGTAGATTCCAAACTAATGTGCTAATATTGTGGAATAGCTTTTGCTTTGAAATTGTGTTTTGATTAGAAAATCTTTGGTCATCACGCATCGGTCGGTTTGCGTACAATTTTCCTCGAATATATGTGATTTATGTATATATTTACTTATCAAATATTACTTCCCTGATCAACTTGGTTCGAGGTAATCGAGGTTGTCGCTAGTCTCAATTATGGAACTGTCGGCAATCGCGTCATTCTGACGCGTTTTCCTCGGGGCCGAGAATGCTTGCTGACAACTGAAATCACTATATCTGACCTCAGACTACGTACAGATGGTATGAATCTCAGGGGTCTACATATAGTGGTTAGTCTTGTGACTAAGACAGTTGCGAATCGCATGTCGTAGGTCAGCTAGCGAGTTCCATTTGCTCACGTAACCAGAAAGTGATATTGAGAATAATCATTCTGTGGCGTCATCAGATTCTAAATTCCACGAGTTGAATATTTTGTCGACAAATATTTAGAGCGGATTGCACCACTTACGAGTACAGAACGATGAACGTTAAGGGGAGGTATCCCCATTGCAAATGTCCAGCTAAGACGCCTGAGTTTGCAATTAACCATCCTCTACATTCGCTCTCAACGGAAGATCTGCGCGTAGTTTTCGTAAACATTTAAACATACTCATTAAACCAATCATTTTATCAAAGCAAGCCCTACGAATTTGTCTATGACTATTTAGAGTCTTTAATTGAGTAAAAAAATTAAATCTAAAATATCAGTAATATAGCCGTAATATTGAAAAAAAAAACAACATTCCAAAAAGGGGTAACTTTGCGATTTTTTTCTTTCGAGTGAAATTCATCAGGTCTTGTAACTGACTACAATTTTGACTAGACAAGACCCTTATGTAACGCTTTTTTTTTAATTTAAGACACTATATTCTATGTCTCACATGGTTATACGCTAAATAAATGTATTTTCTTTCTTTCTTTTATAAAAAAACTCAAAAGTGGTAGAACCCAGCCTTAAATAAAGCTCCGGCAGCTGTTATCCCATAGAAGCTTGCCAGACTTTCCATACAATCAGATTGTAACGGACAACTCTTACGATGACAGACGATTTGGAGCAAGTGCACCCAACCTGAAAATAAATTTTCGACAATTTTTACTTCATTATAGTAGAGGCCAAGTTGAAAAAACGCAATTTCCGTAGGACTGGAAAGGTTTATACCGACAAGTGGTATCGTTGGACGTATCAGTAAACGATGCTGATTCCAACGATACCACTTGTCGGTATAAATCTATTCAGTCCTACGAAAATGGTAAATAAGGCACTTTCGACGAATTGGCCTCTGTACTATTAATTCATTATACATATTTCAAATGTATTATATTTATTTATAATTTTGTTTTGGTAAGTTAATAACAACAGCGTTATACGTTATATAAAAGTTAACGTCTGCGGTTAGTTAGAGGTAACTACCGCAAGTAAACAATAGAGCATCAGATAACACTAATTGTGGAGCTTACTTAGCGCCGAAGAGCGTAATCATTGATAACTGTGAAGTCAGCTGTTAGACCGGATTGTGCCGGAATTAGGGTTGCTGCCAGTGTTCGTTTAGACTCAAGTTTTTTTGATTTAAAGAACTAACCTAAATTCAATAACTCAACTCTTATTCACGAGTCTCTGACCTTAAAATACTTCCAAGTCCTTTGAGTTGAGTCCTTTTACAAGTATTATCGAGTGCCGTAGTCACAATAAAGGTGTTAAAACGGTTATTGTTAAGCTAGTATTGTCCGTTTTTTTATACCTACATAATACCCTGATGGCAGACTAGCTTACAGTCTACCTATAAGCGGATCAATGCAGCTTAATGGATGCTTGCGACTTCAGTAGAATCACAAGCGCAACTTATGTTCATTTGAAAGAAGAAAGAAAGAAGTGTTTTAGCGAAGGTGCGTATTAATGGGAGAATGTTTTTCAAATGTGTGTAAATTCTTCATATGTGTGTTTACCTCGCCTCTTCCAAAATTTGGCGAAATATTTTGTTCGGAAAGATGCGCTGAAGGCGTCTCCTGTCTTTAAAGTTTTAATTGTACGTTATTTCTTAATATCACATTATTTCTTTTGACATTTGCATGTCTGCGAGGCAAAATAGTTGAGCTGAACTGTTTATGGTACACTATTTTATGCAAATAAATTACTTACTTACTTTGTTTATATGTCTGGCAACCCTAGTCGCAGTAGAATCTAATCGGTGCGCGGGCGCCGCCGACCCGCCAATTTCTTCAATCACTCAATTGCACACTATTCGCGACGGTTGCTCACACTCACATACTCGTTAACTTAAGGTTATCATTTTGCAATCTTGATGCATGATCTTCTTTTCGTCATCTTGTTCTTTTTTGTTTTTTATAATTTTTATTATTGGTGCTAGGTTTTGCCCGTGACTTTGTGTAGACTAATAAGGGGGTTAAAAATGTTAAAATCCCTTTAAGGAATGATTTCCGGAATAATAACTATTCTATAAGCATCCTGGGTTGCCAAACTATAATATTAGAATGTATTAGGCTATTCAGTATAATATTTGGTGACATTTAGATTTATACGATCCTCTAAAATTAGGATTTTCTGTCAGTTTCTATTACAGAAGTAATTTAATCGAAATCAAATAGATCATTTCATTAATTTATAGGCGTTTACTAAAAGGAAATAAAAATAAAATGTAAATATCTTTAAAATAAATCTTTATTCATAAAGCAAATACCATTTTCCTTTAAAATATCGCCATATTAACTATGCAAGTCGAGATTATAATTAAGAACTTTAATTAAAGTCCCTCCACTTAATTGGACTCCTAGATTGTAATAGAAAAAAGGGATTCTCTTAGAATACGTTGATTGGGTTGGGTCTCTCGCGGAGCTATAAAAAGAATCCTGTTCGCGGGGTTACATTAACATAATAGAATGGAGTCCATTTTTCGTATTTTTGTTTCCCCTGAATACGGAACCCTATGATTACGCGTCCAATTTGATCTCATGCAAGTCATGAAGCAGTTATAATAAATATATTTTTACAGAACTTGTATTACTTACTGTTGACGCAATTTCAACTAATAATAAAAATCATACGAGAAACGTGATTTTTTGGCCTTCAATTGCTGCATTTCTTGAACTGTACTAATAGTAGATTGTTAACCGAGGGCTGAAAGCCACCCATTTCTGTCGAGATATTTTGGCGCTCGAACGAAGTGAGAGCGCCAATAGTTCGAGGCTGAAATGGGTGGTTTCACCCGAGTTAAACACTCTGCTTTTCATTTCGAATACGAGGAAACTGAAATATTTAAAGATAAATAAATATTTGTGGACAAAATTACCTACACTAAAATCGACCTAGTCCCAAACCAAGCAAAGCTTGTACATACTAACGCAACGATATACATACATGGATAAATGCATACCTGAATACATAGAAAACACCCACAACAATTATACGTGTTCATCACACAAATAAATGCCCTGACCGGGAATCGAACCCGGGACCTCCAGCTTCGTAGACAAAAAAAAAAAATATGCACATTTTCGTTTCATTTTTCACAAAAGACAAGATGTAAAACCATATTGACACGATCAAAAAAATAGGAACTGTGTTAGCTATTTGCAACGCGAAATACTTGTAAAATTCAATAACAATATGCACAAACATTTTCTGAATCAGTGAAAAAAAACATTTTGGCGGGAACTGTTGATTGACGTTAATGGTGTTTGTGTATGGACCATTTTATTTCATTTATTTTTAATAAAAAAATAATCGGCTTACGCTCAGACTAATTAGACTCGACATCAAATAATAATACCTACTGAACGAGATGCTCATATACAACTTTATATAAGGGCGACAGAGAGAGAGATATGATTTGTTGTCCTTGTCATAGTTTCCCTTTTTATCTGCCACAAACTATTGATATTACTTTTGACTGTGGCAAAAAAAACAAACAAACAAATTGAGGATGTTGTTTATGGTAGCCAGTCAGGCATTTGAATTTGAACAAGTATAGGATCTCTGTAGAATCTGTACTATGTGGCTGTATAGGTTAGTGCCGTTGCCCAATTTTACTCCAATTCGCTATACAATTTTTTTAATACTTTTCTGCTCTAGAGCAGAAATGGACCACTTTCAGCACGCTACTTAGATGAACAATGACCCACTTTCAGAGTAAGAGAAATGAAATAGTTATTTACGATACAAGGGTTGTAAAACAAAGAAAGGCCGATATCGCAGATGTTTGGGGCCCGAGCCGCAGGCGAGGGTCTCAAATATGCGAGAGAGGGCTTTCTGTTTTACGACCCGTGTTTAGTACACAATTTTACGTCACCACTTGGCCAAAAAGTGGGTTTTTCTGATCGCGCAGCGTGCAGAAAAACGCGCTTTTTGGCAAGGTGTGGTGTAAAGATACTTATATTATACCTACTAGTATATTCTATACCAGCTGCTTTTTTATTGAATTTTTATTGTTTGTGTCCCACTGCCGGGCAAAAACCTCCCCTCTTTTCCACTCGGCCCTATTTTTTGTCTGCGCGCAGAACGCGTCCAAATCGTCCCGCCATATCGTCATATTTTTATCGATTATTTAATGTTTTTAATGAATAGAATAAAAAATTACGATGGTACAGAATCCACAACACGTACAGAATGTGTAGGTATGTATATGTATTGTGACGTGCGGTAGGCAGTGTCTGAACAACGTACTTGTGTCAAGATCATAAACTTGCTCAATGGGGTGGGGTGTGGCCGAAGTGATAAGTTGCGGCGACTACATTTCATTCATAACTGCGCAATCAAATTGGATTTCACAAAAAAATAGTGCAATGAAACATGGGGTCGTGCGATAGCATGATAAACGACAAGATAAGGCATCCGTAACTTTCTGATGCCACTCGATAGAAAGTGACAGATGCTGTATCTTGTTTTGGTGGGTAAGTACCTAATACAACAATGAATTCTGAAAGCTCCGGACTAAAAACGCGTCGGAAGAAAATGGCGTATAAAAGAAAATGTACCTAAACGTATATTATGACCGGATTCAATCAAACGGGAATAATGACTCAGGGTGGATTGCACCAAACCGTCTGTAATCGTTGTTCGTTAAAATACAATTGTTGTAATAAATATAATAAATGCAAGCCTGACAAGTTCCTATGGGATGATGTGGAAGTGTCGGCGTAGGTATACACGGACTTGTACGAATTTTATAAGTATAGATAGAGTCGCATAACTTGCCAAATCACAAACGCCTCTCACTTTATAATTGACACCACAATAACAGGATTAGTTTCTACCATTGACAAACGGTATTCATTTATAGCAGAACAACTCCAGAACAACGAGCCGTTCAGAAGTTTCCCATTATTTGCATCAGGAAGCGTCGCGCGACAGCGACATTCTAGCGGATTTGCATAGCTTTCTACTCCCGCTAGATGGCGCACACCATGGCTATATGCAGAAAAAAGACGTTTGTATCACTGAACGTAGTGTGAAGTTAAGGCGACTTCCTGATTTGTCGGTGCGGAGGCAGTACGATATGAGAAAAGTGTCAAATGTCAGTGTCAGCTGTCAGTCGACGCGATACCATTTTTTACTGCGCCCCTACATTTAAATGAGTGCTTCCTGACTGGCGCGGGATGCGTGGTAGCGGGACGATGCGAAGGCGGTACTGCTACGCTTCTGCGCATGATATTACTACTGCGCAAACGTTATACTGACAGTATTATGTCAAGTGAGAATCTTTGCGACGTCAGTAAGTTTACGTCAAAGAAGAAAATGTCACATATCAATCCCGCCCCGCCAAGTCAGGAAGTCGCCTAAGTCGCTTTGGAGCCACACTGGCCCATATTGCGTAACGTCATAGCTTGTTAGGCGCGTTATTGTGTGGCGAACAAAGATATTAAGACAGGTGAAGTGAGGATGTGTGTGGTGTGTAGGAAGTTAGTTGACAACAATCGCGGGTACGTATATGAAGGTAGGTGTAACGATTATAGTGTGCTTCTTACCCAAAGTTTCGCGAACGTGGATTCGTCAGCATATATTAATTTCTTGTTTACCGTAAAGCATACAAAATTTCATCTCCGGACCAAAATTATCTGATCTGATCCAGAATGATATCTGAAACAATGTCGCTTGTGTAAATAACAGCTTTTTCTGATGTTCTACGGCGAGTCTGAAACTCGTCCGAGCCGTACCTACTTGTCCACTTGAATTACAAATTGCCACTTTGTGCCCTATTTCACGGAGTCAAGTGTTTTTAAAATAAGGCCGGAAGAAGACTGTGTTTTTAACAGCACGTGTCAGAGCTATTGAGCTAGTTGGCAGCCGGCCTTGTCCTGCGCCTGCGCCGTTCCTTGTAGGGAGGCCGCCGACAGCCTGCTGATGTATGGCTCGTTGAATATTTACGCGCTGCCGGCATTCGTAATGCTAAGTGCGGGTTCTAGGCAATTGCAAGCTATAGGGATCTTCGTCGCGATTTTTTCTGCTACTTATACATATAGATTCGTATAAAGACAACGCTAAAAGTTGTCGAGAAGAAACAATTTTATTTTTAAATTTAGGTATTTCGTATACCTCTATAGGTATGTACTCGTATATACAGCGGTTTCTAGCTTGGTGTACAAAATATATCGATAAATGTGTTATTGCACTTAACCATAGACAAATAGAAGAACTAGTTTGCTACTCCATAATCTTTGACTTAACTAATTGACAATCATTTTTTTCGAACACGTTCAGTGCCAAATGGTTGGGGCAGAGGGCATCCATAGTGATTCTCCATCCTCCATCCAGTGATTTGAGTCAAGACCGAACGGGTTCGGGGAAGCTTCACGCTCTATCTCAATCCACGTCTTCCCAATCTTCTTCGCCTCGTCTGCAACTGTGCTGATACTTATTCCATACATACATAGCAGTGGCATAGCAGTGGCGGATACAACTCGATTCCCACAGGCTTGCCTAATTTTCAGCCAGTCCAGTTCTTTTACTACGGCTCATGAAGAATAGGAAAAGCCAACTATTTCCGGCTTCCCTAAGAACGCGCCGCCACTGATACATAATTTAATCTTCTTGAGTCATGACAGTAATGAGGGCAGCTAGGTCGTTGGTCCTTCTTTGGTAAACATTAATGATAGCATTTATGATTGCTTTCAGATAATAATCAATCGTTAAAAATATTAGCTTTGAGCTGTTTTCCACGAACATTTATACCTATCCACGTTTAAGAGATAAAATATTATTTTCTCAAACTTGATCGGAAATATAGTCGTATTTTGTTAGCAATTTTTTTTTCTTATTATCATGAAGAGATCTATGATCTTTCCGCGCACCGGCAATAATATACTATTTCCAATAGTACTCATATAGTATCTGAATAAACTGCTGGCATTAGGTATGTGATATAAATATGCCGAATGTAGGTTGGAATTAATAAGTAAAGCGACCGTATGACATACAAGTATATATCTAACCTATGAACCTATATATTTTCACATATCTAAAATAAAGCACTTCTAAAATGAAGTTAGTTATGACCAATGACTAAACAAACGTCGCATGACATCGCATTATGAAACAATCCTTAAACTGAAGCGACTAAGAGAAATGGCTTCCGTTCTGTCAGACTTGCAAATTATGCAAATACTCGCATTAACATCACAAAAGAAAACCATCGTCTCGTGCGCACGCCGAAAACGGGAGGATTATAGGACCTTGTCACTTTTAAATGTATAAGTATTTCGTATGAAATCTATAGCTCTTTGAGAGCGGAAAGGTTGGAAGTTTATGGCTAAGTACATAGGGTGATGCCCGGACGTCCTTTGAAAGAAATATTACTATGCTGACATAGCGTGGCCTTTTCAATAACACTGTCATAATACTTCATGTCATGAAACACGAGGTTTTCTCTTGAATATTCTGCTAGGTAATTATGTTACTATGTGAATTATTGTGTTATTTTTGTTAACTTCTAGTTTACTTTTCTTCAATCACTGTACCACTTATCTTATCTAGATGAGGGCCCTTGCGGATGCACTTCGACCCAATGGGATCTTTTGTGCAATTACCCCCTCCTTTATACCTACTCCAAGCTGTTCTCCAATCACTCCAATCACTGTACCACTGGGTAGACTTCAAAGATTTTATCATTGTGTCAAGGCAAAAAATGGGTAATATTTATCTGCCCTCTGAGTAACTTAGTTCTACAAATTTTGCTTAGTTCACAAGGAAAATTGTGTTTAAAGTTATTAAAGTAATTCATCAGTTTTAGTTGCTAATATGGCCGAAAAAAATCACCAACGATAAAGTTTTGAGGTGAGTGGGGGAGAGAAGGAAACTTTTAAAAGTTATAGAAAGTAGGAGTGGCAAAATGATGGGTCATCTTAGAAGACATGACGCTTTGTCAGATTGAAGGCAAGCCAGGAAGGCGAAGACCAAGAAGTAACACTGCATAAAAAAAGGAAAAAAACAGTAATTTTGTATAAGGAAATCGAAGAGGCGGTCTTAGAGTCAGATGGAGAGAGCTAGAGTACTTTGATCTCATGAGCGCGGGTTGGCAATGGTTGTACATAGTTGTGACACATACGAACACATAGACAACGTGAACTGATACCTCCTAGCACAACTACTAACTACGACAAGAGTTTAACTAACTCTTTGTGTGTGATGAGTTTCTAATATGTACGTCATAATCCATTGTAATATTCACAAGTTTCTCCGTGTGACCTTCAGTCAGCTAATAAATAGTATTTCAGCTCATTTTAGACACCCTTGTTAACAATAACAAGCCACACATGTGTTCGGGTCAACTAAATTGAATTGATTCATGTGGATGTATTTACCCGCGTAGCGAACACCTACAGGATGTGTGCAAACATTGTGATACAGAGAAATGACTGTTGTTTGATATTAATTTATAAATATCCTCGCATTGTACCTAACTTTGATTCTGTTTTATAGTATAATACCGACGAAATATTGTGAAGATATATGTCTTCTTGGCAATGCGTAGATTGACATACTGCTCTGCATAACGCTACTAAACGTAAAGATATGACCAAAAACACAAGAACGCCGTCAAATCTTACGCTAGGCGATTGGCGACGCGACGGCGACTTCAGAACAACTTAAGCGACTTGATGTAAATATACCGAAACCGTCCTCGCATTGCTAACCAGTGCATTCTTAGCCCCAGGGCGCTTACGCTTACGCACAGGCGATATGCGGCTTGCATTCGGTGCGGGCTTCATTGGATTTCCATACATTCTGAGAAACGCGCGTCATAGAAGGCATGGTCTAAATGTTGTCGGCTATAGAAGGTGTATTAGCATATCATCGTAAGAGACGGAATTATGGTAACCTGACTAAATTGAAACGTATCAGAAGACCACTAGTACTATTCTATAACTATGTATATCCTTTAGTACGATAGTGACATTTCATCCTTAGTCGTGGTAATGGCATTCATCGTTCATCGATGTCGTTTCGGTGACGGTGACAAATATTATGACTTTATACGCAATGAAGGACAAGATGTCGCAATGAAGAGATATGTCATTTTATGTTGCTCCCACGTGTGTTATTTATTATCTATGATTGCTTCGTTGTCATTGTCACCCATGTTTTATGTTTTCTTACCTACTTCAGGTTTAGAAACCAAGTTTGTACGGAGCCTTTGATGCGCAAGGCAGACTCGCTCCTGTCTGATTGTAATTTTTAATATATTGCTCCCGTTTTTTATTCCCCCTGTACAAATTGTTGTGTACGCGAAACGGACGGACGACAAATCAAATTAATTAACACGAGTGGTTCCATTATTATTGCGTTAGCGCAATTTACTCGCGCGGCCTACTTGCTCGAATCGATAGACCCACCTATTTTTAGTTACCACTCTGAGGCTCATATGTAACTGAATTGACCTAGATGTTTATTGATTTGAATATTTCCCAATGTAATTTATGGAGACGTTTTGGTATAAGAGTTTTATAAATGTTGAGTAGCGGACAGTTAATTCCATTCTCGTTTGAATTTTTGGTCACTGCAATTTTAAAACCGTTGGTAGAAGTCGTGGCCAATTCACAGCAACATAAACCGTTGGTCGCTATGACGGTGTTCCTGAATGCACATCCTAATATAAGGAAAGTTGAGGGCTACTCTTGAGTAAGGAAATATCGACTGTTTTTTTAAAAGTGGAAATTCCCGTAACATTCGTTTGTAAAATAACACAATTATCACAGACTGGAGATGCATATGTTTATGATGGTTAAAGGCTAAAGGATACTGTTAAGGCACAAGACCTTAAAAACGCTTGAGTACGCACAATCGCCAACATCAAAGTACAGATGTGACTCTTCCAGTGTGACTAAAAGTTTAAGATCTAACTCTAAAACAAAGTCGTGTTCAGATATTTGTAAGCACCTTATTCGCTCCAATGTATCAATATAAGTACCCCTACATTTCCCCGCTCGCAATGTCGACGGCAGTACAAATCAATAACGCATTGACATTGGTTTCCTTATCTCCCCGGTCCGACGGCTTCCTTCCGCCACGCACTGCCTTCGCGGAATTTATCGCTCACTCACTCGAAGCGAAGAAACAGACTCTTACGGCCCGGCCACGACTTCGAACGGCGGCGGCCGGCAGCGGTTTTCCTAATACATTGCGTGTGATCCCAACTATCCGAAGTGCGTTGCGCGTCTCGACCATGCAATGCACAGATAAAACGCTTGCCGTGCCGCACTTCGCGCAATTTCGTGGCTGGCTCGTTAGGCGGTTATCATACTGATGGGGTTTCCGCACATCGGTGCGGTGTGATAACCGCCTCGGGTTTATCGTTGGGTTTCGTTGAGTGGCGATAGGCTTTTGGCCAGGGACCGGACCCGACCATCTTTTCATTGGGGAAAACCTTTCAATGGATTTCCTTTCCAAATAGGTAGCCCAATGAATAGTATAGCTACATATTTCAACTGATAACCCATTTGATTGGCTCTGCCTTACCTAAAAGGGAACTCACGCATATCCCAGCCGCTCGCGTGGTCGTGTTGGAGGTTTCCTCTGTGATACCTTTAAGACATTCAAACACAATGAAAATTATTCAGACACAATGAATTAAATAAACTAAAACTAAACCTAAACTGATTTTCCCCAGGCAATGATGAGTTGGTTACGGTGCGCTTTTGAATACGAAAATTTACAGATTTCAAACTGTCTTAAAATTAGGAAATCGGAATGGAATCAGTCAAAAACTATCAGATGAAGGATGTGAATTAGAGTTAATTCTTAATAGACTAACTATGTTCTAAACAGAAATCGAAGACCTAGATGAATTAACACAACTTTGTGGACACAGAATTAGTTTCTGGTTATGAAGTAATATTTAGCTTTATATCGACACAGTTCGCGACGTAGTTTTAGCTTGTGTAAAAACTGATCCCATGTCCTCAATGACTAACCTAAAAAACATGAAATAGTCAAATTGCTACTCTAAACTGTAAGATCTAAAGTGTGTTTCTGGCTTTCCAGTGTTTATGGCCTGACGTGACGAGTTGCATTTGAGAGTGAAACTGTAAATCGAAAACAAATGCAAAGCAATTTAAATGTTGACATGCGTTAGGTTAAATTCATAGGAGAATGTATACATATTGATACGATTTCGTGGTCGGATTTCATTTTGTTGATGTTGTATTAGTATTGTAACTCGAACTTTCTTATTGGATAAGTTATAATATTATTAAAGATATGTTTAACACGTTCCCTGTCCGGGTTCCCTGTCAGTTGGACTTGTGACATTGTCATCAGTAGCTCTAGTATAAGTTTTTTCGAAACATTAACTAATTCGAACGCGTTTGCGTTTTGTCTCAAAATGTATGAAAGTGGTATGAAAACGTGAACAGCGCCTCTGGTGGTCACTAGTGGAAACTAAAACAGCGAGTATAACATTTGTTGCTAACCGATGAACACGCGTATTTCAAACTCGGTGAAAGCGTTTTCATACATTTTGAGACAAAACGCAAACGCGTTCGAATTAGTTAATGTTTCGAAAAAACTTATACTAGAGCTACAGATCGTTTTGTATCGGAAAGTGATCGTGTTAATTCAAGACACAGGCGCAGCCTAGTTTGGAGTCTGACGGATAACCTCTGTACATGGAAATTTGTGATTGTGAATAAACTATTTGTATGTGTAAATTCCGTTTAATCAAGTTATGACATAAGGTCTACTGGACATTCATAATCATGAAGGAGGTTTAAATATAATAATAGTAAGAATTATTTGTTCGGCGACTTTTATTCATCATTGAGACTGCTATGCATGAAATAATGTTATTCAGCTTCTCATTACATTTGCTTGTTCAAAGCAGATAATATTGGTTCAAGCACTTTCTTCCCATTCTCCGCAACGCCTTAAGGTCTCGTTTAACCCGCAGATAATTGCCATCTAGCCCGTAAACAATAATCCTTATAACTTTCCCTGGCCCTTCTATGGCGCGTTGGCCCCTAATTTCCTTGTAAGACAATGGCCCAGTGAACCTCGGTAAGCTGCGGGTTATCAGGGCCCCAGGGGTCATCGGACATTGATATAGGGTCTAAGGAAGTGCAGATCGGGTGTAACCTATTATTAATTGGTCTCAAAGAGTCTGGTAAATTAGAACTTTGCAATTAAACGTTGGTGGGATTCATAGGATTATAAAAAATTATGTCTTAACGCCAACCAAACAAAAATTGTAAGTGTTTCTATTTTTTTCTTCTTTTTCTAAAGTTTCTATAAAGTATTGACAGCTACGATTTGTTATTGTAAAAAAATACTTTTGACCGAGGGGAGTTCTCTGCTCGTAGACGCGTAGCGGATAACATGAGTTTCCTCGTATGTAAAAGAAATTGCGTAGCGCTACGAAAAGCTGGCGCTACACTGAGAAATTTGGAGATTTTGAAACGCTGTCCTGCCCAGACTAGCAAACAGTAGGGGCTGATTTTCAGATATATGATTCTTGACTATATGATTGTGGTACTGACAATAGCGAAACATGATTGCTTAAAATTTTCTCGATAGAAAATTAATCCAAAGTTGAGTCTATATTTTCCTTCTTTTCCTGAGCCTACTAAAACAACGCATTATTAAAAAACACGATTAAGTTATTAATATGATGGTATTTTACCTCATCTAGGTACTGACAAGAGGAAATTTCATAAAACTGCACACAGTCAGATATTTAACGAAATTTGTCTAAAAAGCCATTCTCGGAGAGGGAAAACAAAGGGTGTCTCTTTCAATCGATATATCGCCTTAATCGCGAAGTACGCATATAGAAAAATCTATCGGACCGATATAGTCACTCAAAGAAATAAGCAGCAACATATGCATTCTTATCATAATATTCTCGTTTAGTAACTCTAGAAGAAGGGAATCCTTTTTTGAAGGTATATTAATTACCTATAAAAATCTTTCCCTTTATCATGTTTGCATTACCGTCATCATCAAATTCTGCACTCTTCATGGTACTTAAAATATCTGATCATGCCGAACTTTTATAAGATTTGAGCATTCACTGGGTGGACAGCAGAAGGGGCAAATTTAGGTAAAAATACGCACGCGCACGTTCTTTGGAGTTGCGGTTGCGGGTGGGGCGTCTATAGGCTGCGATGTCCGCTTACCATCAGGCGGCCCGTACTCTTGTTTGCCACCGTCGATGTATAAAAAAACAACGCCTTGAAAAAAGAGTCGTATTCAGATATTTGTCAGAATCTTCTACGCTTCGATATATATGACGGCGACTAGATAGCTCACATTGCCTCACGCATTGTGTGCCAATATCGCTCCTAGACTATCAGCGCTGCCGTATATCACAGGTTTCCCACGGCGTCTGATTTATGTACCTAAGCATTTAAATAACAAATTCAGCCGCCCACGCTGACCGGTAGCTGAGTTTGAAGGCTCGCTGCAAACTTGGTTATGCCGTATGTATGCGCGGTTTCCTGATATCTTGGTGATGTAACTTTAGTTATTGCATGGCCATAGCAAATAGAGACTATAGTACTGTAAAGATTTACGTGGTGCATGAAATTTTGATTCCATTGCGGGCTGCGGACTACCGAAGTAAGTGGAGGGCGACCAAAACCCGCGATGTAATAAAAATCGCATGCAAATTCTTGCACCGTGTAATGGCACTTTATACTGTTCTGTGCTACAAGTATCTCTACCATTTTCTCTACCAATGTGCTTTGGATAGGATACCGAAACCGTATGATAGCACGTGAACATATCAGTTACATATAGAAAAGAAACAATACAGCAACATGTAGGTAAAGGTAGACAACAGGCGGCCTTATCGCTAAAGAGCGATCTCTTCCAACAACATACACATACACACATACACACACTTATCACTTAACACAACACAATACCACACAACACAACACTAACAACAACATACCACTGACACATATCACACACACACTGAACATAACACTTATCTGTCAAACCTTTAATGCCAAACCAACGGTACTTTTTTACTTCACAGTCATCAAGTACTTATGGAGATGGTTCCAATGAGCCCAAACACGACGAGTACCTACACCTATATCTTGTGTAAGAGGATTTGCTATGGCCACCTTCTGTCTCCATCAGGTCATCGCGATGTTACGATAATATTTCACTGTCATCCAAACTAAACAAGTATACAACATTTGAGCTCAATCGGTTGAAGATATCTGCTTCAAAATTGAGTTGCAAGATTCCACCCGAACAATACAATACAATACAAATACTCTTTATTGCACACCTCAATTAAAGGATACAGTACAATACAAAATCACAGTAAGTAGAGGCAAACAACAGGCGGTCTTATCGCTAAAGAGCGATTACATAGTTGGAAGTTAAATAAAAGCTTGTAAAAAATAGACTTATTTAAGCATCGACTTCCTTGTGAATATCTCAACTTCTCGGCTCATCGCAACCATTTAATTTTAAAGCACATTGTTAGTTTTGTATCTAGATTGCGAAACTCTTAATATCCTAACTGGACCGAACAATTTACTACCGTCGCTAAAGGTGTTAAGCACCAGGGCATATCCAACATAATACGTCGTTGTTGTGTTAGCATCGTGCGGTTACCAAAGATCATAAGCGACAACAAACAGTAAAGCGTCACAGTAACCATGAGTAGACCTTATCTCGTTGCGATAGGGTTCACGATTGGTCAGTTAATTCAGTCGTCGATCTCTTAATAAGTCCTTTTGGGATAATGGCGACGCGGGTGCGTAAATCGGACGTTGTTATTGTTTCTGTTTGCGCTCGCGCAATACAATGCAACACGTGATTTGAATACAATGCCAATCGATAACAAATGCATTGTATTGGGTTATTGGCGGATTGAACGGCTAGGGGGTGGATTCGGGGCATACTCGTCTGCGAATTTCGAAACTATTTTTTGATTTTCGATATGATCAACGCGTCAACCACTTTGTGGATTTTTTTGTGGAAATATTATAAACAAACATCATGCATTTAATAATGTTCAATAGGATAAAGAGTTAACAGTGGCGGTGCGTCAAAAATATTCTTAGGGAAGCCGGAAATAATTTGCCTTTCATATTCTTCATGAACCGTAGTAAAAGAACTGGGCTGGCTGAAAATTAGGCAAACCGGTGGGAATCGAGTTATATGGACGCTCCGCCACTGAAGAGTAATTAAAATTTTGAGTAATTTGTAATTTAAACATGGCACCGCCGCAAGCAGTCACGGGTAGTTTAGCCGCCATTATTATTTTATACTTTACAGCCAGCATAAACATAGTCGTAAACCCAAATACAAATATTAGGTTAATTATTAGGTACCTATTTGCAACTTCGATAAATCCTGAGAATATTGTAAATGCGAAATTTTAGATTTTTGGAGGGTGGATTTGGAGATGTTTTTGTTACTTACTCATGCAGAACGTCTGAAGGGATTGTGATGAAACTTTGTATACAGAGAGTTTATAGCCTAGATTAACATATAGAATACTTTTTTATCCCAAAAATCATCCCGAGAATAAATGAAATATAGAGTGGAATGTTAATAAAACTAGTAAATCATAAAACTTTAATGATGTATATGTAAGACGAACTAGCTGTTTATAAATTCATCATCATCATCATCATAATCAGCCGAACGACGTCCACTGCTGGACATAGGCCTCCTCCAGAGAGCGCCACAAAGATCGGTCATGGGCCGCCCGCAGCCAGCGGACCTTAACCAGATCATCAGCCCACCTCGTGGGGGTGTTTATAAATTACCTAAAGCAAAAGTAGGTCTGTAATTAAATTGATGGTAACGGTCGTGCGTACATTCATCAGTTACACAAATAATTATTAGTACCGAAATGTATTTGCGATTATTTACGCATCAATACATTTAGTTTGGTATCAATGGCAACTGAACAATCACGGGCACGGAGCGTCAATAGAACGAATTGAAAATAATTATGTATCATTTTACATAATGCTGTGTTCACATTTGAGAAATGAGCAATATGCCCGCGAAGGTATCTAGCGAATATCTCCATCTCCATGGCTCTTATTGTAAGCGAGTGACAAAGATAGAGATGAGCGAACTTTCATCTCAAGGTGTCTTTTTGTTTTCCTTAAAATTGCGTTTTGAAATGTCGGATGTAGGATACGTGCCATAGTTCCACACAAATATGTAAGTGTTTCTTATACTTACACACATATTTGGTAAGGGAATGAATGCTAGGTTACAATCGATGTCAAAAGATATGTTTACACTTTTGACGTCGAGTGTACGTGTATCATAAACGCGATCACGCTGGTTAAACAGCACATTTTAAAGTAGACGCCCCTCTAAAAGGAGACATTGTTTCAATGTGTGAGTGCACCTATACCTTTTAACCGTTTAGTAGAATATAGTTTTAACATGACTCACGAAAGTTTAAATTCATTCCATTCATTTTAATATTGGCTTAACTCTAGCCTCTAGCTCAAAGCACATCGCGACTAGCGAAGCAAGCGAGAAAAGCAGCGACACGCGTGCTTAGACTATTTGCCCGACAAATGACAATTTTACTGGCTGAATTAGTCTAGTAGTTTCATGTAAATTATTGTTGGATTTCAGTATTTTTCTGACCAACCTTTTAGTAGGAACGCCCATTATAAAAAGAGTCTCGGGCTAGCTATCCAACACCGTTTTGCTCAAATAGGAATACAGCTTCAGGCCCCCATAGCTTCCTCTCATTAATCTTATTGCTAAACCTTACTTAATGGAGTGTGTAGCGAGACGTTGCAGGAGCGTTGCATTTAGTTGGGTAACGCATGAGATCCACCTTAATCCATAAACCTTACAGCCTTGTGATAAGTGTTATATTCGAAGTACATTATGTACAATACAGGAGTAGTTTCCGCTGGTTAGCTCTGATAGTCACACGCTGCTTCATCCGTGTGTAAGAGGCGAAGAACGGACTACGATTACCTGTAATTGATGTATAATCTCTGTAATTATATTTGTTAGATGTTATGACACGGTGCCAATCAGCTTGAATGATTTTGACATTTGGGACTGCGGAATTTAGTTTAATGGAGATGTTCCGGATATTTATGTCATCGCTATCCATCGGGTCAACAGGTCAAAAGCAAACCTTATATTTAACTTATCACATTCTACTTGGCTAAGTGGTATGTGATGTTGTAATTTGAGAGCCAGGGACACGATTTGCTTGCGACTAAATTTGAGTTCGCTTTTTTATAAATAACTAGCTTTAGCCTGAGGCTTCATCCACGTATAATTCTACTCTTTTTAATCACTTTAAGGGATAAAACATCGGAATGATAAGTATCCTATATGTTATGGCTATGAACTCGTTGTATACCGAGGTTCATCATAATCCATTCAGCGATTTTGCGTGATTGAGTAACAAACATCCATACACATAAACTTTCGCATTTATAGGATAATTTTTATTTAATTCGCATTAGGTTTCATTCGCCAAAATGGTACGCGACCTGTGGAAAGTACCAGTGGAGATAGGTTGGTAACTGGTCGAATCCCTTCGAAATTGAGTGATAGGAGAGTGAATCTTTTGGTCAACGAGGCGATAGGTTCATAATATTTGAAATATTAATTAGCGTTTAACACATTCATTGCGAACGAGTGCAACGCGTAGCCGATAACATGGCTTTTCTGCTTTGTAGCGAAAACTGTCTATGAACCGAAAACCTGATATCGTATCCGTTTACTTATCTTCTTATTAGGAAAATTTTTGATTCATGATCGAAACCTATTACCTTATTTGTAAAAACGTTAAATCTCACGTGCCGTCCACGATTTAAAGAAGGTTAGATGAAGAAAAGGCAATTTACGATTGAATTAAAGATGGCTACTCCAACTACATTATCTTATAACACAACTACATTGTTTCAGTTGGTGGTGAATCTGGCGTTGGCGATCTACCATGCGTTGGACTACACGCACTCTGAAGACGAGGAGCGGCTCATCTCGCCCGATCTCGAGGGGCTCATCACGGAGATGACGGCCTGCGAGGCACCCGGTGAGTTCCCTAGTGTGGTACAATGTGAAGTTAGCAGCCGAAGTAGCTACGCGAGGTCAAACTACCCACGTCTCTATTATAAGGGAATTAGAGCTTATTTACAGAACACTGGACTGTACAAAATGTGCAATACCTACTGGCGGGAGTGTTAGTCGAAGAACTGGTTGTGGGCGCCAAACGCTTTAATAAAGTAATAAGAAAACACTCATGTGTCTGGTCTGACCATGACTTACATTGCAATTACAGAATTATTACTTTTAAGTGTGCTTGCGTTAGTTCAAAAGGACACGGCATGATCTCCCTCAAAATGTGGAGTAATTGTATTAATTGTGAATTTGTGAAGGTAGCAGGGTGCGAACGTACTCACAAAATGTTAAGATTTCTAAGTTAACTATTTTAAAAATGTAGGTTATTATGGTTTGGTGGTGCCATTTCTAAATGTGCGTTACTAAATACTTAAGAGAATTCAACATACTTAAGCAAATAGAATGGAACTTGGGGCGGAACGAGTGCAAGTATTTACCGGCATTAAGTTATTTGGATTGAACTTTAAGATCTGAAAATGGACTGTTCCGGGTTAAATAACACATAGCTTGCATTTTTTGCGTTATAAAACCGAACCGTATACACTGTTTAATCTTGCGCAACGGCTTCTGTAACAGATAAACCTTTGCATGCATCTGAAAATAATCCGACCCGAATAACTTTGATTATAGAACATTATCTAACATTTGGACTATTAAGTTACTGTTCATTCCAATTACCCTGGCGGGCAATTTTATTGGATAACCGACAAATAAAACCGGCGGTTACGTAATCGGTGCAAATGGGCAATTGAGCTGTTACAGCCTGGATAAGTGGTTTCGTTTTCTCTGGTGAACTTTCGCCCCGACCTTTTCGTCGCCGATACTGTAGGTATATATACTATATATAGTGACTGTAGCGCGACTATCAAAAACGAATATATAGTAGAAAACATAATGTCTCTATAACCTGGTGATCCTGTTGTCTACCTGTCTACATGTGTATGTGGACGGAGATCTCCGGGATCGGTAGACGACACTCACTCATTTGTTCTGCTATGTTAGGAATCTTGAAAGTAGACAATATTAAACGAGGTAAAATATATAGGTAGGTTCCTGAGAATTCCTGGAATCTTTCAATTTCAGTACAGTTACCATAAGTTTGCAATGTTTGCATTACCGTACTCGCTAGCGACTGCGTAAACGATTTAGTATGAACAAAAGTACAGCGCCTCTGGCGGTTACGCAATAGAACTAAGAATCGCCATACTAAATCGTTTACGCAGTCGCTAGCGAGTACGGTAATGCAAACATTGCAAACTCATGGTAAGGGTACAGTTTAGATATGTTTGTACGTTTTTTTGTATCATTATTTGCGAACGACGTACCTACTACTTACATTGAAGTCCAGGTGATTGTTGCTAAGGAGACACAACTGCAAGTCTCAAGGCTAATAAATTATTTCGGACCACCCATTCATTTTTTACTGAAATCTATTTACGACACTGCACGATCCTTCCGAAATTTGATTACGCTCCGCAAAAAGTGCACAGGGACCGGAAAAAAAGGTTTATATTATGTATTTAGCATAGGAATCGAGCCAAATTCGTGTCGTTATCTAGCGAAAGGTCGATCCTACTAAAATAATATAAATGGGAGAGTTTAGATCTTTAGACGACCGCTTTAGCTTAGTTGGTAGTGACCCTGCCTACGAAGCTGGAGGTCCCGCCGGGTTCGAATTCCGGCCGGGGCATTTATTTGTGTGATGAGCACGAATATTTGTTCTCGGGTCTTGGATGTTTTCTATGTATTTAAGTAGTACACATATTACAAGCTTTGCTTAGTTTGGGACTAGGTTGATTTGTGTAAGATTGTCCACAAATATTTATTTATTTAGATGTTTGCTACCCATTACCTAAGCAAAAACGGCTGAATGGATTATGATGAAACTTGATGTGGGTACAATGGGCTTATAGTCTGGCTTAAAATATGGGATATTTTTATCCCGAAAATCATCACAAGGAATGAAATAGGGAGCGGTAGTTTATGCGGACGAAGTCGCGCAAATGCTAGTAAGGTACCTATTTATAATTCTCATTGCTTCCTCATTGGAAATGTCTGATTAATCAACACCATCGTGTTTTGGGAAAGCGTGCAAATGACAGATCTTAGAACTAATAAGCTTTCAAAATGCTTCCATAATGTCCGGCAGATTTACGTTTGTTCTCCTCTACAGGTCACATTTCTCAACCGAATCTTGAATATTGAGCAGGGGTCCGATTTTTGAGTGTCGAACGCTCGAATTTTCACTCGAGATCTGTCAATTTCAATTCAATTCTTTAAAAAATGGCTTCCATCAAATTTATGATGATTTCGCCAATGTCACGTGTTCAAAGACGTTGTTCGGTAACGACGCCATGACAGTAGATAAGGTTTTGTACGGTAAATGGATTCTGCCCGTCGTCGCCCCGGGCACGTGTGCTCACCAACGCGGCGACGATCAAAATCCTCGAGATCTGTCAAAAAACTATGACGTTTTGACAGATGTCGAGTGAAAAGTCGAGCGTTCGAAACTAAAAAATCGGCCCCCAGGTTCGATAATTTATACAGAAATTATTTTACAGAGTCCATTTTTGGAAAGAAAACAAATTACACTCGCGAGTTGTACAGCTACCAGAGGCACTGGTATAATAATTTGTGTCATGGTGTTCATTTCAGTCCATTGGTTTTGAAAAATCGGATCTAGTTTTATGATTTCTGTGTCCGGTTGGCGCATGCGTGGAAATCGCCGCCGGTGTCGGTTCGCCCATGCTGAGAGGCTGATGGGCCACGCGCGAACCCGATTAGTGAGGCTTTGGTCTTCCGTTAGATTTCAATGGGATTATAATTGGTTTACTAGCGAGCTGTAACGATGGAAATGTTTTAATGTCATGGATTGCTATGAGTTATTATTATATTATCTGGTCGTACCAATTACTTATATCAGTTCGCGTATACAACGTCTGGTCTGTATAGACTTCGCGACGTAGGATTAAATTAGTCGCTATAGGTAAATAAATATAAATGGTCTAAGATCCGACAATCCGACATATATGAAAACTACCCTCATCTATTATTCTAAAATGACATATATGTTAAATAAATCGCACAGGGTTTGCCTTATCGGAAACCTGGACTGACCCTGTTAAAAAATAAAAACACTTATTAACTTTTTTGGGTCAACTACCCTCATGTGTCATGTGTGATTGTGATTCGTAAAAATCGAGTAGTAGGTGAAAGAATAACAAAAGAAATTAAAAAATGGGGGTTGCCTACTGTCAGTCTGGAGTTTCGCAATAGGTATTTTAGTCGGAAGCAGGATATAAAAGATATTTGCTATTTTAGTGGTGCTTTTGGGCTAAAACAGGAACATCTTGACCACGTAACATTTAAAATTTCGTTATAATCCATTTCATCCTTCTTTTCTTCTGCCTTGACAAAAATGAAACACTTGCCCTGTCTGTAACCAGTTGATGTTAACGCGATAATAATTATAACCCTATAAAATATGCACTTGTTAAGAACTCATTGACTTACAATTTGATCCGACCCCATGGCTGGCGTCTGATGCGTGGGAGTTTACGTGGGAACTCGTCTGCACTTGACTCCCCATTGGGGTCAGGTTAATTGTATCCCTGCTTTGCATCCAACTGCGCACAATTACAAAAAAATGCGTACAATTACAAGAAATGCGTACAATTAACCGAGTGCGTGCCGTTGATTGTGCTATTGGTGTGTGTTTCTATTGTTTTTTCTATGACCTTTGTAAAGTAGAATGTCTTTGAGGAACTTTATATTTAGTAGGTAGGTAATTATTTTCTTTGTACTATAATTCCTACGCATTATCAGGAAAGCTTCCGGCGGATGGAAGAAAGTTGCTTCCATGATTATAGCTTCCATAGTAGTTCACAAGAAAACGAGAGACTGTATTGAAAAATAAAATTACAAACAAAAGCGACTGCCGACTAAGGAGGTAACCTGACTGATTATCTGCCTCCTTTATTATCCAATCTGATTGAGTGACTCGTATAATAGAAGTCTAAATACAGTGTTTCTAAAAACTCATGTCATACTTACAACTCTTACAAGCTATTCGGTACTCTGTGTAGTGTACAATAAAGTGTAAGTAATTTTGGTAATTTCTCATATTATCAATATACCAACTTTGACATTTTGCAACTAGTGTCTTGTGTTTTGTTCAGCCTAGCTCTGTCGTTACTACGATTGAGATTTTTTGTTTCCTGACATCCATTATAATAAATGTACTCTCCTTTCTGTCAAATTGGTTTATACACTTATTCCAATATTTTCATTTTTATTTTAGAACAAAAGAAGTGTGCAGATGTAGAGTATTTTGAGCTAGGGAGTTCTGACACCTCAAAAGGTACGAGTAATTAAGTGCTTTTCATGATAACGGTCTCACATCACCATATTAGATGTAATGTGCTCCATAAGACAATAGCTACAATGACATGATGTTCCCATTGCATTCCGGATGCGTGAGATTTCCGCGTGGCTCTTAATTTTGTACTTGTTTAACTAATTTACATATGTATTTAAGATTTACTCATACGTGATTTAAGAAATGAATGGTATTTGTTTTTTTTTAACCTGACTCTGGCTTCAAGTGCGCGGTGGGAAAATCTAGGGAAACCTCTGACACGACGAGGCGGTTGGGATTAACACCGAAAACTCTAGAGCTTGCGCTCCAGTGAGATGTTTCAGCGGCTTCAACCGAATCTGAGGTAAGTTGGTTTGTGTTTGATCGCACCCGTCCTGCCACGGCTTTAAAAACCCTTCGCGGCAAAAGGCAAAACTTTTGAGCATTTCTCGAAACTGGGTTCGATTCCCGTCTTGGGCTGCGTATGAGATCACGGTTAGTTATTTCTTGTATTTGTCATCTGTATCAAATATGTGACTTGTGGCTCTGTGAGCTGCACACCTCGCGAGCATTTTTTACGCTTTCAACTCTTTACTCGATAAAAAAATCTATATAATTATCGAAACTGTTCACAACATTTCACGAGAATAATTTGATAAATGCAACCTGTAGAGGCGAACAGGCATATGGACGTACGGAAATCCGCCTGCTTACGGACATACGAAAGCATTTTTGCCCAAAGCTGCTGAAACGGAGGCCTTCGATCGCTTCACTCACTCACAATAATTAAGTTAACATTCTACTTAAAATTCCGGAAACCGACATAGACCTCCTTTACAAAACACTTATATTTAATAATTGACGCGACACACTTAATAAAAAATAAAAATAAAAAAGCCTTTATTCTATCATAAAATTACAGTAGGTATTACACTATAAACTTAGACTTAAAATAACTCACATTTAAAATACATACCACACTATTTAGAGTTTTATACTACTTTATTTATGAAAGTCGCCTGAGCGGCGTAGGCCTCCCCCGTTTTTCTCCAATCTTCTCTGTCCAGAGCCCGTCTTCTCCACATAGGCCCACATATTTCGCGGAATACGTCTTCCCATCGCTTTCTGGGTCTTCCTCTTTTCCTATGGCCGTTGCGAGGTGTTAAATAACACCACGCGACACACTTACTCAACAATTAATACAACACATTTGATTAAGTATTGCACAAAAGTAAAACTGCATTGCGCCGCGTTATGTTCGCGCATGTCAACTTTCGATTGCAATTTCAAAATGTAACATTAGCATTTGCATGCATTGTGCACTGTCCATTTTCACTTTCCGCGTGTCGGCTGTCACCGGGCCCGCCCTCGCGACTGATGGCTCGACGTTCAATCAGTGACCTGTGCACTTAGGCCTTAGGCACACTGGACGAGTGTTGAGAATCCACAATGGATGCTTAGTGGTGATCTCAAACTCTGGATATGGGTTGCAACTTTAGATTGAAGATTCAATTCATTTGCATGCATTGTGCATGTTCGTTTTCCGTGCCGCCCTCGTGACAGATGCCTCGACGTTCTATTAGTGACCTGTGTACTTTAGGTACACTGGACGAGTCAGGACGCACACTGAGGAGTTTTGAGGAACCACACTGGATGCTGCCGTTGGTTTGATATAGCTATTCCTCTCCTCTAGCTCCTTTAGCTCCTAGCGTTATCCGTCCCAGTACAGTGGTATCCTAAAGGATGCCGGGGGTCCGCTACCTAATCCCAAGATTTGGCGTAGGCGCTAGTTTTTACGGAAGCGACAGCCATTAGACCTTCCAATTCAAGAGGAAACTGGACCTTTGATATGTCATAAGTTATAGTTTGCAAATCTTTTTTATGGTATCCCCTCATTTCCTATAAAATTAATGGCTATAACTACACATACTCTAAATTCATTTGCTATATTCATTCACCAGCTATAAATTCAAATTCTATATTAGTTGCTTGTTATAATGTTCATTTACTATAAATGTTAAATAGTCTAAACTCATTATACATACATTTCATATTCTATAATTATCTTTTACTCTAATATTCACCTGTTATAAATTCAAATTCTATAATAGTTGTTTGCTATAATGTTAATTTGTTATAAATGTTAAATAGTCTAAACTCATTATATATAAATTTCATATTCTATAATTATCTTTTACTCTAATATTCACCTGTTATAAATTCAAATTCTATAATAATTGCTTGCTATAATGTTAATTTGTTATAAATGTTAGATAGTCTAAACTTCACAAATGTGTACACGTCTGTTAAATAGGCGCTGTTAAAGTTTGGTTAAGTTAGGGTTCACTTGCATCCCTCAGAGCGGAATAGGCACCCCGCGTGAGCGGGGTGCCGTCGACACGCTGGCTCGTCATCTGACTTTCAAATGTGTACACATCTGTTAAATAGGTACTTTTAAAGTTCGGTTAGGTTAGGGTTCACTTGCATCCCTCAGAGCGGAATAGGCACCCCGCGTGCCGTCGACACGCTGGCGCGTCATCTGATTTCAAATGTGTACACATCTGTTAAATAGGTACTGTTACGGTTCGGTTAGGTTAGGGTTCACTTGCATCCCTTAGAGCGGAAAAGGCACCCCGCGTGAGCGGGGTGCCGTCGACATGCTGGCGCGTCATCTGATTTCAAATGTGTTCACATCTGTTAAATAGGTACTGTTACGGTTCGGTTAGGTTAGGGTTCACTTGCATCCCTCAGAGCGGAATAGGCACCCCGCGTGAGCGGGGTGCCGTCGACACGCTGGCGCGTCATCTGATTTCAAATGTGTACAAATCTGTTAAATAGGTACTGTTAAAGTTCGGTTAGGTTAGGGTTCACTTGCATCCCTCAAAGCGGAATAGGCACCCCGCGTGAGCGGGGTGCCGTCGACATGCTGGCGCGTCATCTGATTTCAAATGTGTACACATCTGTTAAATAGGTACTGTTACGGTTCGGTTAGGTTAGGGTTCACTTGCATCCATCAGAGCGGAATAGGCACCCCGCGTGAGCGGGGTGCCGTCGACGGGGTGGCGCGTCATCAGACTTTAAAATTTGACACGTCTGTTAAATAGGACTAATAATCATTATAACTTGTAACTGTTCTACCTATATTATATTGAGGTCAAACAAATATTATTTATAGTTAATAAACAATATATCAACTGACTTTCTAGATTCTGAATGTTATATACAATGATGATTATAGACAATGAATGATATATCAACTGAGTTTCTAGATTTTGAATGTTATATACAATGATGATTATAGACAATAAATAATATATCAACCGATTTTCTAGATTTTGAATGTTATACACAATGATGATTATAGGCAATGAATAATATATCAACTGAATTTCTAGATTTTGAATATTATATTTAATGGGTTTTAAAGATTTTGGAATTATACCATTTGAATGTTATACAAAATGACATTTATAGTAAATGAATCATTATACTAAATGAGTTTATAGAATTCGTAGTTATAGATCATGATTTTATAACTATTGATTTTATAGGAAATAAGGTAGACCCCTTTTTTATTGTTTTCTAATTTACTGTCCAAAAGACAGACAGGCAGACACACCAGTGATCCTACATGGTTTTCGTCTTTACTTATGAGGTATGGAAACCTTAAACATATCTGCGCTTGCGCAGCGCACTACTGTTATGACGCGATCCGTTCCGCTCGCTCCTCCGCAGACTCTCAATCTAAATTAACCTGTCATATTTTCTACGTTTTCCCTTCGAGTTTTTGCACCGATGGATGTCTCGACTCATAATCGAGACGTAATTTCTCCTACCACTGCGGTTACGTTTTGTCACAGTATATTGATAGCTTAAGGCAGTAATTTAACTAAAAGCTATTATACTGTAAACGTCTGCCTCAGCTTAGTATAGTAGTTTTATCTCACGAGCGCGCACATCAGTTCGGTTGAAACCGCTCCACCAAGCTCACTGGAGCGCAAACGCTTAGAGAATTCCAGTGTTTAAACCGCCCGCGTGGTCGTGTCGGAGGTTTCCCCTGGAATTTCCCCAGGCCACCCTCCAACCGCGCACTCCTATCGCTGTAATGGGCCCGGCCCATAAAACCACAGTCAGGATTTAAAAAAAAAACACTAGCGCGGTCGAGCCATGGTTGTGTGTTGCCTTGCTTAAGGGGAGGTATCCCCAACGCAACTGTCCCGCTCTAACACGCGTGAGTTTACAATTAACCATCCCTCTCTCTACGCTCTGCGCGCAGTTTTGTAAATATTTAGCTATAGTCATTAAGCCAATCATTTTATCAAAGCAAACCCTGCGAATTTGTCTGTGACTATTTACGATCTTTTATTGAGTACAAAAATAAAACGTTAAATATCAGTAATATAGCCGTAGTATTGAAAATACATTCCAAAAAGGGGTAACTTCACAATTTTTTTCTATCGAGTGAAATTCATCAGATCATGCAACTGACTGCGATTTTGACTAGACAAGATCCTCATGTAACACATATATTTTTTATAGATTTTAAGACACTATATTCTATGTCTCAGATGGTTTTTAAAAACTCAATAGTGGTAATAACCGGCCTTAAGCGGGTATTACACTGTCCTGAATTCAGAACGTTTAGAGCGGTACGTACCTATATGTTAGAGCGAGATGCTTCAACTCTCCTCCCCTAGTCAGAATTCTGGATTCAGGAGTGTTATACCCGCATTATGTGTGTGTCAGCGCAGGAGCTACGAGTTCACGTTGTTTATGTGTTCGTATGTGTCACAACTGCAACTACTTAGTGGCTCTGTGAGCTGTAGATCTCGTGTGTTTTTTTTTAATTTCGAAAAACTATGTTAGATATTGAACCTGCTTACAAAATTTCACGAGAATCGGTTGAGAAATGCTGTAGAATAGGACAAACCATTGAATTTTTTTATTTTTTTTAATTACTAGACATAAATAAATATTCTATGTAATCAAACAACCTGCTCACAATACTTCACAAGAGTCGGTTGTGAAATGCGACCCTTAGAGGAGAACAAATCGAAATTCAGCCGGAGAAACACAAAATCATTGATAAAAAAATTGTTTTTCTAAATTTCCAAAAAGTGACTTGATAAAAAAAATCTATGGAGTTACCGAATCTGCTCACAAAATTTCACGAGAATCGGTTTAGAAATGCGACCTGTAGAGGAGAACATACCACAAACAAAAAAATATTTTTTTGAAAATTTTTGAAAATTTACTCGACCAAAAAATTCTATGTAGTCGAAAAACCTGCTCACAAAATTTCACGAGAATCGCTTGAGAAATGCGACCTGTAGAGGAAAAAACGGCCGCAGAAAAATACGAAATCACTGATAAAAAGTTTGTTTTTTAAAATTTCCAAAAATTGACTCGACGAAAAACGTTCTTTTAATTTTCGTACCTGCTCACAAAATTTCACCAGAATCGGTTAAGAAATGCGACCTGTAGAGGAGAACAAACCCGGACATACGAAAGCATTTTTGTCGAAGCTAAAACTAAGACCTTCGTTTCACTCGGTCAATTATGACCAAGCCGCGTTCGTGAGATAAAAGTACCTAACTAACTATGAGTGAACTTTATTGCAACTAGCTTAGATACTGCATGTTTGCCGAGGCGCGACTCGATGATTTTTTTGCCATCAGGCGAAAAAGAGTTGCCTCCATGCTGAGACGTGTGCGCGGGAGCAGCAACGGACTCCTCAGGGCGCTGGCTGAGAGACTCGACTGCCCGATCACTAAATTCTGGGTAGAGGTGGCCATTGGGAGGGCTAAATAGTCCTCTGTTTTTAATTGTATTAATGTTTTTGTTTTTATTTTATTCCAACTAACATAGTTTGTAAGGTATTCTTAAGTTAACTAACCACAATATGGATCAAAACGGTCTGAAATAAATGATTTTTATTTATTTTATTTATTTACTACAATATGGTGCTGATAGTCCGGCGAAGTGGTGTGATGGATTTATTATGTTTTAATACCCTGCGCCGGAACATACCGTTTTATATTGCCGGTAATTTTATGCCTATCAGTGCCTAACCTTAGAGCTTGGCTTAGCGACCTTTTATAATTAGCTTAAGTCAGGTTTATGAATCTTATTATAAATATGACATAATTTGTAGTTAGTTTATAAATTTAAATTGATGATACTTATATATAAACTGAAAAAGTCTAATAATAGGCCACTGCGGTCAACATAAGGTTTATACTATTCACGAGTATGATATTCTATACTATGTTATGTTTTCGCAACCCTTTCAGTCCCAGTTTAGACGACCTTTGACAACCTCAAGCCCCGGGCGGTTGATAGCTAATTTGTAACTACTCGTAAACTTCAGTTCAAATGTTCCTATTAGACAATATTGAATTGCCGCGAATTGAACACAGGAACACACAAGATAGTATTACTCAGATACTCGTACAGTCAACTGTATATCGGAGTGGAAAAAGATGGTGTGCTGAAAAGTAACAGGAGTACCTGTACCTATTTTAGTAATAGCACGATTCATTGCGCTGCGCTGTTAGGGTGTGCACCAGATATTCAAAACAGGGTCGAGGGTCGTACCTATTTATACAGCAAGACGCGCGTATGTAATCTTTAAAATTACATTCACATTATTGTAGACATCTTTTTTTCAAGGTTCTTCTTCTTTTTCGTTGTTCGCATTCTGGATCGGTGTTATAGTTAACCCTGAGTCGTATTTCAACTGGGCCTCTACGGACGACTTACAATTCATAGGCATACTTACAGCCTTGACTTCATTAATCGCCTCTACAGGGCGTTCAACATTGGGATTCCTATACCCAAACCGCTTAAGCGCTTTAGTTTTTTAAATGTTGGTGGTATACTATTCTAACAGCTGCTTCCTATTTCTTGTTTATCAGTTTTATAATAACTATTCTAGTGAATTACAGCCACATCTCAAATGTATACTTTTTTGTTATTCTAATCTCTTGAGGTATTATTGGCGTCGACTATACCCACTAGGAACTGGGTCTAGTAGGCGTAGCGTCCAATTTGCCCTTTGCCATCCCGCCAATAAAGCCTAACGAACGATTCCGATCATGAAGTTCACGGCCGTTGCGTTTCCACGCCGGATAACTGTTTACGGACACGAGTGTCGAAGGTAGGTACTAGTGTGCAATCGAAACGAATCGAAGGCATTGAGTTGATCAGTACGAATAACCACTCGCATCGCGGGATGCAGGTCACTCGGTCGCGATCACTTGATTCGATTTTCTGACTCGATTTTTATACAATTTCCCCAACATTTACAAAGATGTGCAATCTACATCGGGTATTAATGACGTGTCACTTGTGACAAACCATGCATTGACTTGCCTTGGTTAGGTACCTAAGCGATTATTTACTTAGCCTATGGATGCCTACAAATCAATGAGCCTCTCCCATGTGCGTTGCCGCAACTTTCAATAGACCTAGATATTTTATCCTTTTTTGTGTAACACCATACGTCACAGAATATTGTACCTATGAGATATATCGCAGTGAACGAAAGGCTCATAAATATATGAACACCACTGTATTGTGGAGGCATTAAGAAATCATGATTATCGAATCATGCTCTGCCTTCACGATGAAAAATATTCGTTATTAAGCACCTGAAGAGCACAGATGGCGGCAAAAAGTCGAGTCGAGTTATTCGACTCGATTTTAATATGCCCAAACATTTAACGTTTCTCGAAACTAGAGTTTATTATTAACATCTCACTTAGACGACGTTATCTCGGATCTGACGGCCGTGATCGATGAAATTTGGTTACAAACGGCGTCTTGTATTGTATCTGATTGGATTTAGATATTGCTGATAATCGATATATCTCATATTGTTGGGACGGCTTATACTCATGCGAAGTCCCGCTGACAACAACACACTTAGCACAGATGATCGATTAAAATTGTTTTTAATTGGATTTTTAAAAACGGGAAAGAGAATGTGGTTGCAGTATTTGGAAATTTACCTGCTTACCTACTAGCTCGTCCAGTGCCCATGAGACAATTCAAACTTATTCATTTCACATAATCTACTCTTACAGGAAAGAAGGGGTCTGTTCTATCCTGACACAATAAAGATGAACATGACACTACAGTGATAACCAGGTTGAATGTCTATGATGTAAAATCTTCTTATTCTTATTCTTATTAATAACGCACTTTATTACTCATAATTATAATTTTCAGCCAGTTTTCGCCCACTACTGAGCACATAGGCCTCAATATTTTTGACACGCCGCCACTGTGAGCTATGGCTAGTCTTACCCACGGATGACCCTCGATTTTCCTAGATAATATAGTCTTCCCATCGAGCTGGTGGACGTCCAACGCTCCTTTTACCCAGAAGTGGCCACCAGTCTGACACTATCTTGGGCTAACTGCCATCATTCTGCCTGGCAAGGTGTCCTGCCCAATTCCACTTGAGTTTGGTAATGATATCTCCGACGTCACGTACTTTCGTGCTTTCTTACTACAGTTGGTATTTTATTGTGGTGACAGTCGATTGTCCACCTGACAATGTTTTGCGGCACACTAACCGTGTACCCTTCAACCTCCAATTGGACACATTAGTAAAATATGAATAGGCATTATTGTGACCCCGACAATGCCGCACTAATCGACATAATCAGCCGAATTACGGGACCAAACTGGCCATAGTCATTTGAAGTAATGGCTTGCACCGTACGAGTATGATGCAGTACCTAACCTAAACTTTGTGAAGTGGAGCGAAATTGTATTTTTGTATATTATCCAATCTTTTTTTATAAATACTAGGGTTGTGGCAAAAAAAGCATCGACATTGTATTTGTGTATACCTATAGTATTATATGTTTTTTATATTAAGGCGGTGGCAAACAAGCATACGGACCGCTTGATGATAAGCAGACACCGTAGCCTAAGAACTCTTGGGACTACAGTACAGTTACAAACGCGTTGCCTACCTACCTTTTCTTGAGGATTCGTTGTATTGGCAGCTAAAAACAATTGCAGGTGGTGGTGTACTCTAGTAATAGTTTAGTAGGCAAGTGGTGGTGTTCCTGTGGACTTTCCCCAGGCCACTCTTCAACCACCTTTACCCATGCTGAGCCTTCCGGTCCGTGGTCGCCTCTCGAGAACTTTTCGGTCCCAACGACCATCGGTTCTACGTTCTACAACGTGGGCTGATGACCTGATATGGGTCGCGGGAGTCCGCTGGATGCGGGTGGTTCAGGACCGGTCATTGTGGCACTCTATGGGGGAGGCCTATGTCCAGCAGTGAACGTCTTTCGGCTGATGTAATGATGATGATGACTCTTCAACCGCGCACTCCTATCGCTTTAAAGCCAGTCAGGTCTAATGGCCCCACACAATATCTGTAAGGCTGCAAAGAAAGTCAGTTTAAATAAGTCTCTACATGCTCTAGGAAACCATCCTCACGAATTTCCCACGTTTCTGTACGAATCATGATAACGTCTGTGCGGAAACACAAAGCGCATCACTAAATAATACGTGCACCTTATTCGCATTCAAATAAAGAAGAAATTCCCACAAATGCTGTCCAATTGTGAGATGATATGAATATTCGGATATCAGATCGTCTAGTAACGGTCGGTTCACTTACGGACAATGTTTTTGTGAATGTCGGGTTTTACCTTGTTTGTTGCGTTCATTTCGCACGCCGTAGTAATATGTTATTGAAAGTGGGTGGGCGTTTTGGTAATGATAATTAAGACTAGTGCTTCCTGTCGACCTTTCTTGTAATTGAAGTCGTAATTGTGGGCATCTGTCATCCACTAGACCAGGGGTCGGCAAACCGCGGCTCTTTTTAGGGCCACTTGCGGCTTTTCGAGGTCTCCTCAAACATATAGAGGACACCGCGAAACAGATACTTCTGCTCTCTGAGGTTCCCCAAAAAATTACACTTTACTTTTTTTGGCTCTTTGGTTAAAAAAGTTGCCGACCACTGCACGAGACCACTATTATTTTACAGTAGCTTTCGGTGAAGGAAAAAATCGTGAGAAAAAACCGGTCTAAACTCACCACGGTTTAGTCTTTCCTCTGAGTTGGCTGGTCACATCATGTGACCAGCCATGTGACTCACATGGCAATTCGTTTTCGTAAAACTAGTTCCCACGCAAATTCTTGGGATTAGGTGCCAAACCGGACCCCGGCCTCCTCTAGAATACAACCAGGAAAAATGCTGGGAGAGTATATCCATCACCAGTGGTTTTGGGGTGGGAGTAAAAGTAGGTGACCTTAACCGGGTTGGGTTTGTCATTATGTCACAGGCGTATGGTTTTAACGACACCATATAAATTTGTGATTAGTATCAGTGGAGAAAGCGGACAGATGGACGATTGGACGGACGGACGGTGCAGGGGGTCTTGGATTACATAGAAATTAAATGTAGGGAATTTGAGATCAACTTTAATGATGGGAAATTGTTAGCTGTCTTTGAGGTTTTTAATTTCATTGGTTTTAAAATAAAGCATGGCTTGAATTCTACAATCCAGGCCTAAATAGATTGATATAGTAAGTAAACATGATATAAACCGAGAACACTATTAAAGTAGTTAAGTTAAATAAGTAACTCAAATTCTTTAATAAGTGACCAGTGGACTTTTTGCCATATTAAAGATATGAACCTCGGCGTAATGCCTCTTCTTATTTTCGTTTTATAAACTTAAAATCGAAATGTTTCACGATCTTTACGACTGCTTGTACAATTGGACAAATTGCCCCATTAATAATGTACGCTACTTGTATGGACAGTAATGTTTTAAACGGATAAATTCACCTGACCCATAAGGAGATGCCTTAACCAGCTGATTGACTTATCAACGTTAATACATTGTTTATGAGTAAAGAAGTTTCGAAAGCCGGACAGTAAAATTTCTCTTTAATATTTCGAGTTAAGTATTAACTATTATAGTAGTTTTAAGTGATTTCACAAACAAAGTCAATGTGCGTAGGTACCAAGGAAATTGCATAGGTTCCATACGGTACATTTTATGGTGTTTTTATGGCCAATTTAATCGCCTCTTGAGCTTATTACGTCTAGACACCTTGTAAATGTCATCATAAAACGTGATTATTGAAAACTAATGTTATTTACAGAGGAAATTAATGTTTAGTTCATTAATTTTCTATTAAGAAATAAGTAAACAGGCTTTCGGTACTAAAGCTCGGGAAACGTTTTGACTTTCCATCCGTTAATCTAGACTTGAGATTCATTAATTATTATTATGATTATGATGATGACATTTAATGTACACTCTAACCTGATCGAATTAAATTAGTATTAGATTCCTAAATATTAAATCAAATGTGGATAAACATATACGTATTATACATGTCTAATGTATGCTATGTATGTAGTACACATCATACATATATGTATACAATTTTCATTTTATTTGTATGAGATAAGGTGCAAAAGAATTAATATTTGCCGGCGACCGTATCTAGATATAATGAATGGAACGCGAACACACTTTGATGATTGCTGATAGGCAGTGAAAAGGCGTCAATCACGTATCGTATGATGTGCAGAACCATCGATACTGCCCGTCCCATGTCGTGTCTGTATTACTAGTGTTATCACTTGCTAATCATATCTGGCTTTGTAACTTTCAGACGGAGGAAGGGGTATGTTCAGAACTCATGATGATTTATTGTGAAATCTTTAATAGGAAAAATTGGCTTGAGGTGGAGATGGTTGCCCTTATTCATAAAAGTTCGCGAGACAAGGTTATTTGTCTGACATCCATGGGCGATTTTTTTACACTTAGAAGATTCTTACTTCGCAAACCGATAATATATATGTATAGGTATATACCTTTAAGGGTATGCCAATTGAGTTAAGGCGCACCTGGATATCCAGCAGGAAGAAAAGTATCTGATCCATAAAAATTAGGAGTAACGAAAATCAGTATTTCACACATGCCAATCAGGACTGAATAAGATGCTTCTGCAAGGAAAACGTAAAAAACACTTGACTTAACCATCAACATTTTGCTTTTGACAGAAGCTTATTAAGTTTTATGTACCTATATATATAAGGACATTTATCTTTAGCATTGGTACCTACTTCAGTGTTTACGATGCAAAAAGCGATTTGAATCTATTATAGTCTCCGGCAGAGAACCTATAAATCACTTTTAGGTTGTTAAATGTATGGTATGGCAGGTGAGAAGATTGACTTCTTGCGTGGGTGGGATCGAGACCACCCCGGGACCATAATCTCATTCGTGTAAGCTACAAAAAT
Organism: Cenopis cana; assembly: GCA_951800055.1. Classification (NCBI taxonomy): domain Eukaryota; kingdom Metazoa; phylum Arthropoda; class Insecta; order Lepidoptera; family Tortricidae; genus Cenopis; species Cenopis cana. Next base: position 18,823,376 of record OX637477.1, on the reverse strand, counting down.
TGCATCTAATAATAAAATTGTTAGTAGCGACTTACAATATTACCTAGTTTTTAGTTACAAATAAGTTACCTATGCAAATCATACCTAACAATATAATAGAAAACGACATATACTTTTTCTTATACTTTTTACGTCTTGTAATTATTCAACTTGTCTATGGCAATGAAAGCGAGTCTCTGACCAGAATGACCAGTCAGCAGTGCGACATCTATACCCATAGAATTCATTGAACAATGATTTCGTAGAGACTATGATTTTAGCTCTTTATAATCACATATGTGTACCAGTTGTAATGCTTGTCAATTGTTCCTTATGACACAGCACTATTTTAGACACATCATTTTCTGAATTTACAATAGCATAGCATCGAGGCCTGTATTAAAGATCTATATATTATTCTGAAATGACTGGGACTTATATTACCATCGTTTATCGTAACTACATATATGGAGTTCATGGTTTGTGTTTTGGCTGGCTCCCAGCGTCCCACTGTGAAGCGAAGCCGAAGGCGTCAATAGTATACGAAATCCCTTAAAAGATTTTTGCATGTTAATCAAAATCAAATGCTTTATCAACAACAATAAGGCGTTCATCCTATTAAAACCTAAAAATGTTATATTCAGAAAATATCTTATAAAATAACAGTTCAAACCCATTACATTGTTCATAGATTTGGTCGTAAATCTGTAAAAGGCTCTTCTGTACTATCGCGTTATGATGAGCGTTAGAGAGAATGCCGCCAAACGTCCCCATTCTAAACACTAAAGTGCATTGAACAGACTAGAACTACATTGCAATTTAAACCCTAAGACGTGCTATATATAGTCTAAAAGCAAATCGGTTTTTCCTGGATGTGCTTTTGTTTTAATCGGCGATTTGTCCATCGCTTGCGCATATTTGCTAGTTTATCGAGCTCTCTCTCTCTTCGGCGCCTAACCGGGAGGTGTTTCGATCCGAACACTTCCATTATGGGCTCGTAATCTATTGTTTGTTATTTATGCCTGTGCGCAACGCTCCATAATAAAATGGGTTTAATTGAATAACGCCTTTGACCCTGCGGCGGCTGACTGTTCGAGATAAACTAGGGTAAGAAAAAAGTTCAGAGACGTCAAATTAGTAGAAATTATGGTATTTTTGAGCCTGACTGTGGCTTTATAGGCCGGACCCCATAAAGCGATAGGAGTGTGGTTGGAGGGTGGCCAGGGAAAAATCCAGGGGAACCTCCGACACGACTACGCGGGCGGTTTAAAACACTGCAATACTCTGAGTTTGCGCTCCAGTGAAATTGGTTGACCGGCTTCAGCCGAATCTGAGGTGTGACTGGAATCGAGCTACTAGGAGTTTTGTCGCTGGTTCACTAAATCTAGCCTACCTGAGAAATGTCCAGCAAGAAACTTAGCTAGGCCCGACCTGAGTCGGACTATCCCATCCGCGATCGCACTAATGCAAAATTGGATACATACTTGAATTTAGATGTAGGCACCTTCTTTACCGTTGTGAAGGTACCTAATCGTTCTTGCTTCTAAAACTTTACACACGCAATCACTTTTACATATCAATCGGTAATTAATTAAGTTGCCACCTTTGTGCAATTTGGGTTAATATTTTTAATATCCGTATAGTTCTTATTCATTTGATTTATAGACTATGCGTCCCTAGATGCTTTTCACAACGCCTTAAGTGTGTCTACGACAATCATAGCCAATAAATCACTTCTGCTGACTGGTTTCGTACATCTCTGTGTCATGTAACACATTAACCTATGCGACGTAGCAATGAATCATACAAACATGTAACAATTATTCATACATACTTCCTCGTTTGTATGAAAATGAAATGACACCATGCAACATGTATATGCTTCGCAGTCGGTCGGTTGTCTCCGTTCGAGTTTCTTGCGTCTCCAATTAGGAGACCGTAGAGAAAGTCTAGTCCAGATGCAAAGACAATGTTACAAATTGATATTAATAGTTGTTTCAAAAAGGCGTCACTATTACGCCTCTTTTGTCTATCCTGTTTAATTGTTAAATCTCTCTTTTGTTTAATCTCGATTTCAACTATTGTGATTGTTAAAACATTTTGAAATTCGTTTAATGAACACATGATTACAATAGACATAGAAGTTACTATAGTGTTTTTATGACAACTTCATCAAGTAGTGCAGTCGTGTTTTTAATTTTACAATTATATCTCTTTTTTGCAATTTTTGATTTTCATTTTAAAGTACATATCTAATGCCCTAAAATCATGTTTGAAATAGCGTACATATACATTATATATATATTTTTGAAATCATCTCTTCAAATTCGTTTCAAATTCTCTTCAAATTCGACGAAAAAATGTACATACCTACATACGTACGTATGTATGTACAATTACACTCCTTTTTTTCGGCAGCCGTGTAATAAAAAAGGGAGGTTCAAATAACAATTCACAATTTACCGCTACGAAAATGAAACTGCGCCAAAATCTCGCCTATCTACATCAGCAGTTCTGCAAGACGCGTGCTGAAATTTCCAAGTTATCGGAATCTCACCGTTATCTAATAACGGTATAAGGTTTTCCAATAGTACCCCGGGGCGGACCTCAGCATCCTTAACTCTAACTGCATACGTCACCGTTAACAGCGCCCATGGGAAGCTTCTTATCTTAAACAACGCACAACGGTTAACCGTTATTTGTTGTCTCCCACGTGAGATGTATCGTTTTGTTGACTCTAGGTGACCTATTATGTATGATTATTGACTAACTGCTTTTACGTACGTTCAGTGTAATCATAACTGCATTTGTCACAATGTGTTTTTATAAGCTTATCGTAATAAATTTACTGGATAAATTTACACTTACAGGACGAGTGCCTATATACCTATTTATTCTGTATGTAGTACCTACCTTGAGGACTCCGTGCTCACCAAGTTTTAACCTTATAATTAAGTTAGTATGTTTATCTCTAGTTAAGTGAAATGTATATTTCTTTTGAGATAAATAAAAATTCTTTAACCATAATTTCAAATTATTTTTGGAATCTGCGGCCCAACAAAGCGGTATGAGTGCGCGGTTTTGATAATAGGCTGGTGAAAATCCAAGGCGTGCCCCGGTTTGAACTCTGGAATACTCTAAGAGCATTCGACAGCCGACAGACCCATAAAGGCTAGATTAGACTTATACAGTTGATGGCGCCTGTTTCTCGGGATGCCAGCGCTGGCAGGAAATTGGCACCATGTAAATACATTTTCGAGCCAGTTTAGCTTGTTTGTACCTATTCTTATGTCTAGCCTTAACAAAGCTAGATGTCTAATCCAGTTGCTGGCTGCACTGCTGCAACTGCAGGGTACATCTAGTATATTTTTAATAAATAAGTTACTTCTTTGGACCGTACGATTTGACGACCGCTTTAGCTTAGTTGGTAGGTAGCGACCCTGCCTACGAAGCTGGAGGTCCCGGGTTCGAATCCCGGCCAGGGCTTTTATTTGTGTGATGAGCACGAATATTTGGTCTTGGGTCTTGGATGTTTTCTATGTATTTATGTATAGTATTTATATCATCGCTTAGTACCCATAGTACAAGCTTTGCTTAGTTTGAGACTAGGTTGAATTGTGTAAGATTGTCCACAAAGATGCCAAAGATGGGATGGGATCACTTTATGCTTCTGGAAGTAATTAGTAATTATTTTTATTTCTATTGCATCAGGCTGTGTACCGGTAAGTGAAAAAAGTCTCGCTTTGATGCCCGCCCAATTCGTCCAATGAAAATACGCCAAAACTCCAAACCAAATACATATCTATTAAATCCATTTGTAATGCCCGATATATTATTGCTTCGCGTGTTATGGCCCTCAATGTCAACGTTATGTATGTCAAAGAAAATAAAGGTCACATTTTACGACTACTGTCTTCAGCTCCACTTGGACAACAATTATACCGAATGGCCATTAATCTTGATGAATGGCAAAGTTAAGTTAACCGCCGTTGTAAAACGAGACAAATTGATGGCCGGCGGAGATGACATGTTCAGCAACCTGTCCTTACTTGGTTGATGATTGAAAATAATGTATTGGTGAAAATAATGTATTGGAAATCTTTAAAGCCAATTGTCTGAAGTTCATTGGGATGTCAAAGCAAGGCAGTAAAAGATTATTGTGCTTGTGTTCAAGAAGATCATAAGTAATTAACTAGAATTGAAATCAATAAGTGGGTAGGTATCTTAAATACGTTTAGCTACCAATTGGTGTGGCGTGAAACTCATTGGTAGACAAACTGAAGCTAATTTAGTTTTACAACTTTCTTGAGGAGTTTTGTTATAAGATGTTGTACTCTTGAAATGGATGAGCCGATATGAAACTTCTTTAAACGCTATTGCTGTTTTAGAAGCAAACGTGTTCATGTTTTAGCATACAATATCTAGATTGTCAACTAAGGAAACTATTCCTAGTATTCCTAAGTTTATGGATATTGATTTGTCGGAATCATGCCATTCTTATTGGCAATTTCGTAACCCATGTCAACTAGCGTAGTCTGCCGCAAGAGGATTAAGTACTAGGGAGTCATAGCTGAGTCACGGTTGGCTATCGAATGAATAGACATAAATTTGTTATGCAAGCTTGTGCCGGTCGTGGCGATTTCTGTCGATTTATTCGTCGCGGAGAGCGCCCGGCGCCAGGAGTTAAATGCCAGGGGAATAGCGATTTCTGTTTACGTATTGTTTCTGTTTCCTTGGCCAATGATATTTCAAGGCTCGTAATTTAATGGTTCGTCGATTTGTGAAAGCAGGCTTCTGTGACTAAGGTTGCCCCTGGGCACATAACATTATTAACTCGTATGCGTTATCTCGAAATTAATGCTTGCGATATCTCGCCGCAAGATAGACTATCCGTCTTTTTTTAGATTAGTAAACGCAGAGACGGATAGTTGAATTCACGAGTTAGTTCGCGCGGCTTCTTGTGCTAGCATAAGATAGGTAGGTACCATTCAATCAAATCTTGCATGACTTTTGTGTTGTGACTGTCTTGATAAAATTCAAATGTCTTATTACCCCACATAAACATTAGTCGTAATGATTAATTCATGCAAAGTACCAGGGCATTATAACCTCGCAGTGTGCGTCTGATAGACGTAATGCAACCACGACATACTGCCTTCAAATGCCGAACACGACGGCTGATAGAAATTCAAATCGGTCGTATAATCACATTTCATCGAATTAATTACGTACACATTACTGAATGTTGATGCCTGCATATACAGGGTATGAAGTCACTACTGAATAATTTGCTCGGTGACTAGATTTCTGACACTGCTGAGCCTGGGAACAAGATGCGATACCGCCAGAAAACGATATTACGAGTATGTTCATTTTCAAGCAATTTCAAAGGGATTTGTCGATGTCAATACCTTATTGACAGGATCAAACGGTAACCGTTGCGGAGTCGAGTAAAGTTGGATCAAGAATGCTTTCTCGAGTTTTTAACTCACGATACGTGTAAGTGGAACGATGTTAATATAATTAGCGTACCCACAAAATATGTATAACCACACGTAAATCTCAGGTCATTCGAATAAGTTCTATAATACGTAACATATTATAATAATATGTAGCCATTAGGCATTAAAGTCTCATGAAATTCTGAAAATGCAGCCTAATGTTGCATGAAATGGAAGAAGATCACTGCAGATTTTCGATAACCTTTGATTCCAGTTACAATAATCTGGAAAAGATGCAGTCTTAGAAAATTATAAATAATAAAAATCAAAACGCAGTTATAAAAAAATTAGGCTAAAATAAATTAATGTCTATTGTGAAAATACATAAGTATGCCAATAATTGATGCACGGTCTCGAGTAATTAAAAATAAATCTTATCGGATGTTATGAAAGTATAATTTCAAATTCCATATAAAAACCGATATTTATTATACCTTTATTCAGTTTATTAAGTAATCCGGGAAGACGTGCTAGGCCGCGGTTCGCAATAAGGCGAGAATGTACCTCGGACATTACTTGGCGGCTTCTTTAGAGAGAAAAGTCTTAAATGATGTTTATGGTACGATTAATAAACCAATTTTATGATGGTTATTATATCTTTAGAATAATATTTTCGAGAATAATGCCACGGAAAACTGTAGAAACAAAGACGTGGCAATGGCAGGCAATGGCAGTGCAATGTTATGATATTTTGTGTGAGGCTGCCGCAACGCAAGACATCGCCTCGACCGTTCGATGACAAAGCACACCGAACTCACTGTGTCCCCGTGAGTGATTGTTACATTATAAGATTTATAAGTATCTACTTATAAGTAGTAAGTCTCATCCGACTAAAGCGGGTATTACACTGTCCTGAATTCAGGACACTTAGAAGGGTTCGGACCTATACGTTAGAGCGAGATGCTTCAACTCCCATCCATTAGTTAGGACGCCTGATTCAGGACAGTGTAATACCCGCTTAATGACTGCTGGGAATCTTTTCTGCACAGTGCACACGTTTCGGTACAATACAAAAGAAATGATTTATCAATATTTTAGTATTTGTTGGTAAAGATTATGTACCAAATTACAAACATTATGACCAAATTTTTAGTTCATAGGTCAATGGGAAGTTAAAAAATTGTTCGGAAAATAATTTTGTGACAGACGACGTACGGACGGACGAACGCGTGAGTGACAGCAATAGGGTTCCGTTTGGACCCTTCGGGACACAGAGGGAAACCTCGTTTGTGGTTCGCGGTAGCACTCCAGAACCCTAAAAATGAAATATCGTAAGAGAACCAATGCTTCGACCTTCAAACACATGAAACAAACGTTGTTTTGTTCGCATTTTTGAGACACCCAGTATAGCTTACACATACACACTAAAGACACCGACACGTATATGTCTCACAATAGTAATACACGTTTAATAGCCGTCAATCCGTGTCCAATGTCAAGAGTGGCTTTAGCAATAAGCCCGAGGCGCCGGCGCCGTGCGAACTGCTTTTGCGCAAGCTACGTCAACACTGCTTACCAAAAAAGGGCGTAAAGACTATGATAATCCTGTTATAAGATGTCTAATTTCTTCTAGAAGGTAATAAAAGGATCAATGGTTAGAAAGGGATTAAGTATGCTGGTCAAGCTAGGCCGGTTAAGCTATTTTGGATTTGATTAGTGTGAATCGTGCGCAGTGCAGCGCAAATGGACCACACGTGCGGTGACGTGCATTATTGCAACTTTGTTGAGGCTTGTTGGGGTTATACAGGGAGTTTTATTTTAAATGCAAAATATCGAGATATATGACTAACTAAATAAATGTAAATTACAAACATTATTTGACGACCGCTTTACCCTACCTAGGAAGCTCGAGGCCCCGGGTTCGAGTCCCGGTCGGGGCATTAATTTGTGTGATGAACACGAATATGTGTTCCTGAATCTTGGATGTTTTCTATGTATTTAATTATCTATTTATCTATATAAGTATGTACACATATTGTCGCCTAGTACCCATAGTACAAGCTTTGCTTAGATTGAGACTCGATTTAGTGTAAGATTGTCCACAAATATTTATTTATTTATCCAAAACAAGAGCTAACTATATGTTTCCAATACGCTATTTGACAATTTTTTTTATAATGCCAATCGAACCAGTTTTTAGAGACGATCAAATGTCTATATGGGACCAACAACAATTAGAGCACAATAAAGGGCTAAAATTAGGGACAAACCTAGCTCAACGCTAGTGGCCCTAAAAAAAGGCTCCTACAAATTGGTCCTGGCAAATGACGTCACTTGCACAGCATTCGACCAACCGTTGTATGGGAAAATTAGTATTTAGCTGTTTTAGTCGTAAAATAATGCGTTTAGGTACATAGTTGCCGTAGAATTTATTTTTTATTTTTACATAAGCATTTCTATTGATACCTTTTATTTGAATTTTGGACGGTAATAAAAATTACATAATTTTCTGAGTTTTTGATGATTCGTATCTTTTTCTGATTTTGGTAAAATTTTATATTTTACGATTTATTGTTATATTTTGATGGCTAACTATCCAAAAAGTGACACTGTGTTATAAATTTTAACATGTGTCAAATACCCTATTTGTAAACTGACGTTCGCTGGCGGTTGGCTGTTTGATCGGGGCTCGTTATGATTATAAAGTTGTAGTAACCTAAATTTGCGAGTGTTTGATTTGTTTTCAACATTCCCACCCAGTAAAGCGGTAAGTTTGTGTTACAATTTCACGGTTCGTAGCGAATTATGTACGCTTTGAGGCGAGAATACCCCGCGCCTCGTGTTGTTCTATAGCTCAATGAGATCATTGGAATTTGCCGCTTCAGTTGCTTTGTAATTAATACTTGTTAATAAAGATAATTGGGGGGTAAGAGATTGCGAAATAAATTGTCACCTTGGTGTATCAGTTAGGGTGTATTGCGAATAATTGTTTGTTATACTGCGGCGGTAATAGTTACGATAGTTGGATTTATAATAAGAGATGGCTTAAGGAGAGTCTTGCTTATCTTTTCTAAACCACGTATATAAAGACTAATGCATTTATTACAAGTTCTGAAAGCGGCCAATATTTAAAAGCATTCGTACAGTAAGCCATACGTAGTGGTGTACCGTGTTTAAACCTTAATATATAGTATGCATACTTAGTAGACTCGAACAGTGGTTGATCAGCTTCTTGGTTGACCGATTTCTTAAAAAACTGGCTGACCGTACCTACACTGAGGTACCATTATGGAGGAAGATTAAATAGTAATGTAAAAGCCTTCAGTTACTTAATTCCACTCTGTGAAACTTACTTACTGCATTAACAAACAAAAGACTTGTAATAACAATTTGTATTTTTGCCCACAGATGATGAGGAAGAATGTGGCATCCTTTCGGAAGGCTCGGAGACTTCGGAGGGCGGTCGGGCGGATACGGACGACGAGGGTATAGAGCGGGACGCCGACCCCGCGCCGCGCCGCCGCCGCCGGCGGTTCATGCTACGGGACGTTATAGAGGTAGGTGTCTCTGTCTTTCAGTTTACAGGTCGGGAAGAATGAGGCACGAGGAGGTTATAGAGCGGGACGCCGACCCGGCGCCGCGCCGCCGCCGCCGGCGTTTCATGCTGCGGGACGTCATAGAGGTAGGTATCTCTGTCTTTCAGTTTATGGGTCTGGAAGAATGAGACACGGACGACGAGACAGAGCGAGATGCCGTTCAACCGCTTGTTTGATATGAATGTAGGTTCGATTCTACAGACCATCGTATGGTGGGTAGAAATGAGACACAAGGTCCATTCTGTCGAAAGTCTGGGAGACGTCGGTAAGCGGCCGCGGCAGGTTGTGCATGCTGACGGACGGCATAAAGTTAAAATCATCAAAAGACCTAGCAAACCATCTTCTCTGGAACGCGTCAGCAAGACACTACTTACCTCTGTTCCAAACTCATATCAACCTAAGCCTTTGCGCTTTGCACATCTGATAAGAACGTCTAAAATAAGAGTTTGGCGAAGTCATTTCTGTATTGGTTTCGCAACGAAGCTACTTGCATTCCTGGTCGCATTGGTCTCACGGTTGTGTACAATCAGCATCATAAGAATGTATACATTCTAGCACATTATTGCTTAGTGATAAGGATGAAAAGTGTATACCTGTTTATGATACTGACTGTATTTCATAGGGCTTGTAGTTTAGCGCGTGACCGGCAAGTTTATTTAGTGCACCCATTCACGATTCAGAACACATGAACGTATCGATTGATTATGATCTTAATAAGACTGTGAATAGGGCGAGCGTGATCCTAGACTGATGCAAAATCTACAAGTGACGTCTCAATGAGGGTACGTGATGTATGACCGAGTTTGAGTCAATTTAGGTACTTGTACAAAGACTACCATGTATATACTAAATTACAACTATGAAAATGCACTTCAAAAAGCTATGTCAGTTCGTCGAGCACATAGTCAATCGTTATGGCCAAAATACTATTGCTGCTATATTAATTTTGTACTGCTAACGCAAATTACAATATTTTTAATTAATGTTATAAATTTTAAAATGTTGACTCTGAACACTTGATCAGTCTTCGACGTTAAAATAAACCAGGCGCGAAGGACCTGTTTTTTGAAGGTTTAGACAGAATGAACAAACAATCATTTAGCTATTGATTTTAGCCAGAAAAACTTGACACACCATGCTTTGTAAGTAATCATAGCGCGATTTCGTCAAAATGTTGTCCTGATTTTTATTTCCCATTTAACTTGCTTTATCGTTATGAAATTATTAAAGTAAAGTACCTTTATTTGTGTAACAATAAGCTATAGGATATTTAGCTGCAGTTTCAGACCGTATGCCGTTAGTGGTATCTCTTACGTTGAGATCGTTTAATGCTCGTAAATTTTGGGTGATATAGATACGTAATGTGGGAATATCAGCCGCTCTCCATTTTTAAACGACTTTCACTTACGAAATGATCCTTATCCGAATACATGGCTAAGATGAGTTGAGTCGAGTGCACACGCATTCTTAAATAGGTACTTTAACATTTTCAACGCTTTTATTTGTACAACTAATGATGCGTACTTCAAATCGTTGCATAACAATTGAAACTTTTTTTTCGTTCAATAAAATTATACATCTTTCAGTCATCATCTTTCTCCATCTTCAAATTTAAAATACTTACCCCCTTATTCATAAACGTCCATCAAACCTCTATTAGTTAACAAGCCGCTAAAGTTCGTTTGTCCTTATCTGTCACTCTGATATTTACGTTTGTGAGAAAGGGACAAACAACATTTTAGTTAGCAGAGGTTTGTTAAGTTTTATGAATAAGGTGGTATGACAATAACTCCACCCTAAAATCCATCATAAAAATAATATCACAAAACCCTACTACCCTACTAATATTTTTATAAATGCGTAAAATGTTGGGCCATAAATAGTTAAGGTCTCTCGTTTACAATACTATTACAATTTAATTGATTGCGTTGTGATTGTGACACGAACATCACCAAGAAAGTTTATTTTTTACCTTGAAAGTTTCACCACTTTTTCCCATGTTCGTGTCATAAGGGAATAAAAAAAAAGCTGACACCACACCTGATTAGTAAGTCAGTTCAATCCAGATTGCGCGTCATGTTGGGGTGTTACCGTCCCGCCCCGTCAATGAGCGCACAGCCTTATATTGCGTCACCTATGGGTGGGCGATGACATCTGCTTTCACTGCATGACTCGAGTTATCAGGTGCAAGGTGCAAGGGCTCGGCTGCCATACAAAACAGCGCGTCTTTAATATGGAATGCGAGAAACTACGGGAATGAGTAAAGTTGCCAGCTTTCATTAATTTTTAGTTTTAAGGTTCAAAGGGTAAAACGGGACCTTATTACTAAGACTCCGCTGTCCGTCTGTCCGTCCGTCTGTCCCTCTGTTAGCAGGCTCTCTCATGAACCGTGATAGCTAGACAGTTGAAATTTTCACCGATGATGTATTTCTGTTGCTGCTATAACGACAAATACTAAATAAAAATTAGAATAAAATAAATATTAAGGGGGCTCTCATACAAGAGACATGATTTTTTTGCAGTTTTTATTGATTATGGTACGGAAACCTTCGTGCGCAAGTCCGACTCGCTCTTGGCCGGTTTTTTAATTTGACTTTTATGGCAGAATACCTATTCTAACTATTGCCACTCTTAGGTACATACCTGTAGAGTGTAAATTGTTGAAGCCTTTATGCAAGCTGTGAAAGTCTCATTTAGTAGAGTCTGAAAACGTATCGATGTTTATTTTACTCACATAAGAATTTGCGCGTCCCTATTTAGGCACACGCAAATTCCAATTACAATTCGAACAACTTTGTTCAGTTGTTGTAACGCAGCTTCTTCTTGGTCGTAACCTCATTTCTGAGGGACGTGACGACTATGGGCGACTGTCTCGACTACTGCTCTCCAGGCTGTTCGGTCTTGTGCCATTTGTACAGTTGCCTGTAAGGTGGACCCGGTGACTTCTTGGATCACATCTGTCCATCTCCTGGGTGTTCGTACTCTGCAAGTGTAACGCAGCTACGGGGACATTAATAAAACATATCAACTGTTTGTATGGGAGAGCTACTTCGAATTACCTTCGAGTAAGCTTATGGCGTTTTGATGGTCTTGTTAAGTGAATCTCATCTCAAGCATAAGTGGACATAATTGTAGGATATCGTCTGGCCGTAAGTAATGTATCATTATCATAACGACGGTTTTGATTTATGTCGCAATTCCTTGTTTAATGCCTATGTTATATGGTTTGAAAATATAGTGAGAGAAATTTAAAAAACTTCATCTATGAAATTTTCACTTTTATCGGGTTATTTAATCAGTAATTAACTAATTACCAACTCGAAAGTTTTAAGTGCTGTTTTATTGATATGGTAGAAGATTTATTTAGAATTAACTGTGATGAGGAAACCTTATGTTGTCACTGTGGCTGAAGATTATAATTACGTACGTAAATAGTAGCCTAGTATAATTTGATGGAAATCACTACCACCACAAATGTATGTCGAGAGGGAATTCAAAGGGATTCAAGCAAATTATGTGCAAACGTTTAAAGAACTCTACACTTTCAAAGAATTTTTCCTTCACTATTTCCTAGCTCTTTTCTTTACTGGAATAACCCTTACGAGGGAACGCGGGCAAAGTGGGTCACCAGGCCGGCTGGCTCATCAATAATATAGCAGTTTTAGTTCTTCTCCATTGGCAGGAACATTCAATGTGGTTACAAGTAGCACGCACAAAACGCAATTTATCATAGCTGCGTCAGAAATAAGAAATTATAACAAATTAATATGCAAAGACAATTTCTGCACCGCTTATGCGAAAAGGTGTATATTTGTGGTAACTCTTGTCGGTTCAATCTTTTTCTACACAGATACAACAATTTCACGCAGCGAAATATAAATTACAATTAAGCCTAGTTACGGGCCTCGTCCCAGTAAATTACACATTGATTTGCGACACCTCGCTGTGTAAGATTTCATTCCGATCGGCCGACAAACGCGTCGGCCATGCTCGCTGATAAAATATCTCCTTAACTTTGGTTCAAATAATTCAAAAGCGGCAAGCCATAAGTCACTGTTTATTCTAGATTTATAGATAGCGGGCAGAGGCACGGTAATGACCAGTTGTGGGTGTCGGCGATTGTCGGCGTGCCGCGTTACGTTGTCGGTCGACATCCGACTTGCGAAAGTGATCGTGTTGCCCCCGTCTCCCCATTGCCTTGACATATTGAATCATAAATGCTTTGTTGTTACTCGTATTTGGTTAGCTTCAATTAGGCCTGGATCGCCTTTGTGAACATTGAACACAATTGGATTGTTGGGCAACCGCTAATTAATTTTGAAGGAATTATTTCCTTTTATTAACTCTCATTTGAACATTGCGCCTATGGCTGTAAACTACGCGTTTATTAATCTTTTCTGTAATGCCTTCTTACGGATATTACGATTGGTAAAAAACCCAGCAAGTAAACCTACCTTTTCAAGACTTCCCTTATATATGTAATCAGTTTCTCACATGCTTATTGATTGGTAATAGTCAATAAAATATTACGAAAGCAATAATTAACACAAATCGAGCGCACCAACCGTGACCAATTTACTTAATGTTTCGCGTTAAACATTCCATTTACGGTACGACTGTGACAATTACATGCATCACATTCCTAAACGGGCATTATGAATTTTCAGCTGGATAGTTTGAATGCAGTTTAAATTGCGATTATAGACTTTAAATGATAAAATGTTCTGTTGATAATTCAATGGCGCAACTTGGGGCTTGGATGTGAACTATTTTGTTGCACCTTGCAGAAGCGTGGGCTATTTAAATGCGCTGTCGTTGCGACAGTCAACAACTAAGCAACGTGCTAAACGACAAATAGGATAAGTATCTTGGGGAAGTATAACTCTATGATATCTTCGGCGCATATGTCATTTTGTAATGTAGTAGTTGTGTGGGGATAGAGCTGGTGCTAACTGTGGTCGTTATATGCTTGCAAATAGCTCGAGTGAGACAGTTCTCATGATTATGAAGTACAGTTCAATTGCTAAGAGCATTTCAACTGCATTATGCTGAATTTAACTGTAGCGAAAAATACCTAATCGTTACTAATTTAAAGTTCTTCTGACAACATTGTATAATGTAAGAATAACACGTTTTCTAAGTGGCTTTTAATTAGTGTTCATATTTTTTAAATATATTTTCAGAGCATACGCTCTCTTTCACAACTTTCAGCTATGACACCGCTGAATATATTATGTCCCCATATTACGTCTAAAACTGCCCCCTAAAATATTGCATATGCGTTTTAGGTTTTTGTTACATGAACCATGGGCATAGGTCATGAAATGCCATACCTACCTCCTTATCTATCAATTTTCAGTTTTCTGTATTAACGCAGCGGTCTTTCCGAAAACCGGCAAATGCCGTGCGTGATCGCAAAGTTTACTAGGACCAATTTTGGTATGAAGCACTCAAAAATATATTACAAACTATTATCGTTTAATAATACTCAAAGTGTGGTCTCCTTCGAGCCCGCAGTTGGTTATATTGGATGAAATACGAGTGTATAAACAAAGACATCTCTTTCCTCGGCACTTTCCTCAAGGCTAACAGTATAAGTTTTATATCTTTCGCCTCGTTTCTATTAATTCGCTTTCCTTATATTATAGTAAAAGTTTATCTTTATAATAAAATCTCTGGTGGGGAGAACGAAATGTAATAATTTTCTGTCTTTGCGCACCGCAATCGGAGCCGAATATCACTGACGTCACGGCGATCTGTTATCCCAACTGACATGTGGCATGGGAAATACGAGAAGGGAAAAACATTTTCAATGCGAGTCAATTGATGCTTGATAATTGAAAACGATAACAATTGTTTGATTTAAAATGTTGCGTATAATAATTACATTCAACACCATGTCTTTTTTTATAGTTTTGTATTTTAATAGGACAGAGTGAATGAATGGTTTTGAATAAGCGTTAGTGTAGTCGATTGTCATTTGATACTTCAACAAATGACAGTTGATTATTAAGTATGCCCATGTTTACTTCACTCTTTGGTATGTCATAAATCAAGTTTGGAAAGCTATAAAAATTACGTTGTCTCAGTACAGTTCACCGAACCAATTTGAGGAACCAGTTAGGAAAATAATGACAATTACAAGTTTGTGAAAAAGGTGCCTCTGTGTTGAATGACTTTCATTTTCTTGCGACATAATTACTTAAGTAACTTCGGCTAACAACATACAATTAGGAAAAATCTGGGCTGAAACAAGGAACGACTCAATAAAAGTAGTTCCTGCAACTTTTACCTGCAACTAGTTTTAAATTTGCGGTAACACCTTTAGGTTGTGTCACGCCATGCTTTGACATTTGCCCGTTTTGGTAAAGGTACCGGAGCAAATACGTCCAAACGTGAAACCAGTCTAATTTAAATTATTACTGTCAATTAAACATGGACATACTTCTTATTATACCTTCTTAGTACGCAATACTTCGTAACCCATATCGTTGCTTAATTCTCATAACCAGAGACCTCGAAACTCTTTAATACGGTCTATAATTTATTCAAGCACTCTTTATTGTTGTTTTACGATACATTTAACAATTGCCGAGCAATTTGATCGTAATGTACCCCGGTGCGTGGAATGATATGCAACGGGCAATATGGTAATCGGACATGCGAATGTACCAGCAACTTCCACACACTCTTAGTATCCTTGCAGCTTATTTTATAATATGAGCAGTAACACCATGCAATAAGATTGGGATTGGAATGATTGGTTTGACAAAAAAACGAGGTTGTCTTAGTTTATTGAAATGGCAACTCGGGCGGCTAATGAAAATTGAAAGGATAAGTTATCTCGAGCGGTGCTGTATTAAGTGAACTTAGTAATGCAATCTATGCCTTTTATTAGTTTGTGCACTAATGGACATTGGAATGCATATCGAGAGCACGAGGCCAATCATTATTTTCGACCGGTTTCCTGTCCATTAGAAAATGATAATTTTTGTGTTACGAATATTATGCGAATGCTCCATCTTCTAACCTACTAATTAACTATATTATCTATATTAATGATGCTACTTACTGGATTTTACCTAGCCGTGATTAGCGGGCTGGTCATTCAGACACTACATTACCTTTGTCGCCCTCAGCAATCTCAGGCTCTTTGTCAGGCCAGAGCCTAGCGAGACATCTCCGCCGAGCCCAACCGCGCGGATTGCCGCCCGTTCGTTTTTCAGAGACTCTTAGTTTACTTCTGCGATAAAAATAATTATTTTAGTCCAATGTGTGTCCTCAGCGCTGTGTGTGGCACTTAGGGCATGCAATTTCCCGGGAATTCCCGGGATTTTGTATGGAAACCGGTACTGGTACTGCACGCCCTAGTGGCACTGCGGCGTCGGGCACTACCGCGCCGCTTGTCGCGCTTTGGTCTCTCAGACGCTCTAGATTACCTTTAAATAGTTTACCCTACCTTTGTCGCCCTTAGAAATAAACTTAAAATACTCTTGTAAGTTGTAATACTTACGCCGTGTACCGCTGGCTAGTCTCTCAGAAACTCTACTCTCTAGATTACCCAAATAATAAAGTTACTGCAATGTGTGTCCGCAACGGCGCCGGATATGCTCGAGAGACACCTCCGCTCCGAACTACCGCGCGTTGGTCTCTCAGTCACCATTCATTACCTATCAATAGTTTACCTTATCGCTCTCACCTATAAACTTACTTAGAGTATTCTAATGTGTGTCCGCAGCGTTGCGTGTGGCACTGCGGCGGCGGCCACCGCTCACGCGACACCGCCGCCGCTCACTACCGCGCCGTCTGTCGCGCGCTGGTCGCCGAGGCGCTAGAGCTGGCGTCCTTCCTGGCGAGAGTCCGAGTTGGCGGCGCGAGGGACCTCGGCGCCGCAGAGGAGTCCGTCACGCATCTGGACACGCTGCAGTTCTCTGATTGGGTGAGTTGATCGCCGGGTGACACCCAAAAGTCACTAAGCTGTCATTACTATTAGACCTGAAACGATGGTGAGATACGATTTGTTGTTTAGTGAGCAGCACGACGATTAGTTATTTCCTCCATTGACAACCAAATATCAATGCCGGGTGACACCCAAAAGTCACTAAGCTGTCGTTACTATTAGAAAACTCATATCTCAGTACTGAAACACAGATACGATTTGTTGTTTAGGTATTAGGTACGTCCGTTGACAACCAAATGTCAACGGACGAACTATCTCATTGTCGTGAAAATGGCGAGAACTAGGAGTGGATGATTATCAGCAAATTTTGAGAGGGATGGTTACCCAGAAACAGTTGGTGCTTTGCTTACGTCAATAGAAAGATTTGGGAATGCATTGTAAGAAAAACTAAATAGAAGTTTTAGGTGCAGAATTTGAGCAAGGCAAATATTCCTTTATAATATAGGATTTCGCTGAAGCTTCCTAAATAGAAAAGTTATATGCAGTTGGACATGCAACGCAATGAATTTTACATTACATTTACAATAATTAATTAATTAATTACACATTAATGCATTAATTACATTAATTTTACATTAGACTCTTGTACTTAGAGTAGCCCCGTGAGAAAAAGGCCTTACACTCCCAAACACTTTCGTTTTTTTTAACGGTTAGGATTCAGTCCCAGGCTATTAATCTTGAAATGATTAAGAGGCATGAGCATGACATCACATTACGCTAGCTAAATAGGAGAGTTCAATGCAGGGAATACCGAAGGGTAGTCGCCAAGCGGCATGCGCGCCGCGCCGCTGTAGGTGTCCTATGCAATATTAATGGCCGGCTTTCCTGGGAAATTCACGGGCCATTAATTATTTATTTCCCTCATTGAGGTATAGCCACTTGTAATATCTGACACAATAAAGCGCGAATAAATATCTTACACAATCTAACAGCTGTAAATAGGATTGAGCAGGGCCGTCTTTAACCAATTCGAGGCCCTGGGCACATTGGGATAATGGGGCCCCTATGGCCTTGAAACAGCACCTAGATCTAGCAACTAGGGGGCCCGCGGGGCCCCCATCGATCGCGGGGCCCTGGGCAAGTGCCCAGAGTGCCCAGTGGGAAAGACGGCCCTGGGATTGAGTCAGATATTTCTTGTCAGATATTCGTGCTATACATATAGTCGCATAGTGTAGGAATAGGTACTATACGTACAGTGTACATCGATGTAAATTCTATAATATGTAGCACTTTTTATTTTTAGACATAAGGTCATAAAGTGTACCTATGTATAAACATGCATCATAAAGAGGACGTAATGCTGACGATTCAAGAGTTTCCCTGAAATCATGATAGTTGTTATAGGAAATTAGGAAATTCTAAGTTATATGTTTAATATTTTCCTTCTCTTATTTATGTGACCGATCGAAGATGCATTATGAAAGGAGAGTTGAGACAACACGAAAAAGTAACCAGAGATATACCGTAATTATATTTCTTTATTGGTTATATTATCATGTGACAATTTGACTAATATATTAACTTTCCGATTGTAGTCGAACCGAAGGATTTGGAGAGCCCTTCAAGTATGTAGATTAACGCCATTGATTGCATTTTCGTGTATTTATTGTTTAAAAAAATGGCTTTGAGCTCCTCACATTATGAAGTGTATTTTATAGAGCAATTCATTGTATGGAAAAGTAATGCATGCTATGAGATGTCGCTACTTCGTGTTGATAAAGCTGGCCGTCAAACACAGTCAGCTGGAAAATGTCTCATAAAACTGGGTATACTTATTAGTCACAGGCTTATTTCCAAATTATGACTTTAACCCTTTGAACGCCAAGGACATCTAAATGTGTCGCGTGTTGTCGTGCCTAAGGCGCCAACAACGCATATACGTGTCATGACGTATATTGTCAGTCACCTTCATGCTTTAAAATTCATAGCCAATCTCTATGGAAAATGAGTTGACGTGCCGGGAGTGGCACTGCCAAACATGAAGAATGGCGTTCAAAGGGTTTTCAAGTATTTTCTGAATGAGATTTTTTTTGACGAGCAGCTTTAATTAGTGTGAATTAGTCCATGATATGAATTAGTTTATTTTATGCCTCCTATTTTCGTGTCTCCTGGCGCTTTTCTCTTAGCAAAGCGTCGTATCAAAAACTGATTATTGTATTTATTTTTCAGGCGCGGTTTTGGATGCAAGTGATTGGGGAGTTGAGAATGGGAGTAAAGTTAAAGAAAGTCAGTTACTCGCGGACGCCTATAGAGTACGAGTTGACCCCGTACGAAATCCTTATGGACGATATAAGATCCAGGAGATATACTTTAAGAAAGGTTGACGGCGCGATACCACCGAGGTAAGTTCAACTAAAACTATTATTTCACTTAAGGCTTATCGATTGAAAGAGACGCCTATATCTTTTTCGCTCACGACAAAACGGGATGCAACACTCTCCGAGAATGGCTTTTTTACACAAATCTCGTTAAATATCTGACTGTGTTCAGGTTTATTAAATTTCCTCTTGTACTCTAGACGAGGTAAAATACTATCATATTAACTTAATCGTGTCTTTTAATAATGCGTTGTTGTAGGCTGAGTAAAAAAAGGAAAATATAGACTCATCTTTGGATTTTTTTTCTATCGAGAAAATTTTAAGTAATCATATTTCGGCTATTGTCAGCATATATCTGAAATTTAGCCCCCACTGTTTGCTAGTCTGGGCAGGACAGCGTTTCAAAGTTTCTAAATTTCTCGTTGTAGCGCCTTAACGGTTAAAACTCATGTATTTAAGGTAACTCCGGGCAATTAAAGCAAAAAAAAAAACAGGTCAAAATTATTATAAGAATACCTATTGCAATGTCCTTAATTTTCTTTAAATTGTTGAAAGAAATAAATGCATTTTTTTAGTATACCTATGTGTCTAGTCAATGTAAAATTGAATGTATATTTTTTTGTTCACAGTGTGAAGAAAGACGCACACGCAATGATTCTCGAATTTATTAGAAGTAGGCCTCCACTAAGAAAGGTAAGCACACATTCCTGCAAAATTTCGCTCATAAGGCGCCTGTAGAGGCAAGCACTCTCCATACAAACTTTGTGCAACTTTTTCTTTGCTTGTGTTTGCATTACACTTATGGATTTTGGTCAGTATGCTTATTTTTCTGTTAGCCAGAACCTCAAGATTTTTTTTAATTTTTTTTTTAAATTTTAATATTTTTGAAATTTTTGAATTTTTTATCGTGACATTCTTCGTATATATCCAATATTAACAAGCCAAAAAAAATTATATGCGGGAGAGCCAAAGCCGACGAATAAAACTTGCACAGACTTTGTATGGAGAAGGCCTTGCCTCTACAGGCGCCATAAGGAAATATGTAATTACTTGTAATGAAATAAAAATTAAAATACTATTCAACAAAGTCAACAAGTCGAGAGTTCGAGACCGAAAGTTACAATTATTGTCTACATTTTTCATTATTTTTTTCATAGGAATTGGCTCGCTGTTGCGTATCAGCCTCCTATGGCGTGTATCAGCCTCACAGTCAGTCATCAACTCATCACAGTTCACTGACCAATCGTAAACCTTATTACAACTAGATGAGGTCTACCAATGGTCAGTTATACTAAAAATCATTTGAACTGGCCGAATTGTATCAAATTAGTTCGTTCAAAAAGCGTCTTTAACCGGCACGGCATAGCAAGACGATTCAAAATCGAATGACAGGATTATAAAATAATTTCAAGTATAACTCTGATGGTTATAAAATACAAATTGAGATACAAATTGGAATTGAATGAGACAAAACAAATGCAACTCTGTTACAATTTCGAAAGATATGAATTCCATTGACGTGATTTTGTCCTAGTATTATCACTTGGAACCTCAGCGCCCGTAGCACATGTTGCGGTCGAGATTATCTCGACTTATCTCGAGCTACGCGTCTTTTTCTGATTGGCGCTGTTAGAAAGTGAATGATAGCTAGAGATACGCGGACATACTCCCGAGCGCAACATGTGCGACACCTACAGGAGGAGTACGTACATATTATGTTATGTGCAGGCATCAGAACGCAAGCTGCCCCCGGCGCGACGGGAAGCAACGCCTCGGGAGAAGCTTCTAGCATCCATACAAGTCGGCAGACCGTTGCGGCCCACGCCCTACTCCAGAAGACTATGTGAGTACTTACCTAGAAGCGCTTGTAAATTATCACACTGCAGCGTAGCTCAAAACACACTGCCGATGCCGCGCCGTAAGGGAGCCTTCCATCAGAGCTATGCTATCCTACGTTGCTATGGATGCGTTGATATCCACCAATCATGTTCATTGGCTCGCATTAGAGGTGAGTGATAAATAACTTCACGATGAAAAAATCACGGTGATCCGCCGTTAAAAAGTAACAGTGTGACTTGTCACGAAGTAACAACGTTACAAAATAACGTTGTTACTTAGCGACGATATCACTGGAACAGTGTGTAAGCGAGGCGTCGCGTCGTGCCTCGTGACCGCTGTTACTAACTGTGAATGTGACTGCGGTGCGCTGTCACAGAATAACATCAGTTGTTACAAAAATATCAGTAACTGCCGGGAACGATCGACACGCAAATGTCGTGACACGAAATAACCGAAGTGACAAAGTCACGGTGATTTTTCAATGTGATTTTTTTGGAACGGGAATAACAATAACGGTGATCGAAAAGTTACGCTTTTCCCCATGTCTAGCTCGCATAGCATAGCACTGGTGAAAACGGAAAGCTAACACATAGCTCGGGTGGAAAGGCAGTGATGCGTTTTGCGGACGATTTCCCCAGTGCTGGATATGATACAAGCCTATAGCGGCGGTGTCCTGCCCGACCGGCAACCGTCTGAAAACCGTATCAGTGTGACAACCTCCTAAGCACTACTGTTTTTATATTTATGTCACATCTGGCCATAAAGCGGCAATTACCGCACGCTCCGCGCGCGTGAAATCCCACTTCCTGGCCAAGGGATGACATAAAATTTTGTACTTAACATGGGCGGTAATAAAGAAAGCCTTAGATCGCATATTTATCGCCCTTGCCTTCGGCTCGGGCGTCAAATACCTGCTATCTGAGACATTCTTTGTTTTACCGCCCTTGTTAAGTAATGTACTATTATTGATTTTATAAAGACCATGTTCGTAATGCTTCCTTATCAGTATCCTGAACTTAATTCTTATTTCTTTTACATCTATTGTTTTAGGCAAACTGTTGAGTAGGTATCAGGGGATACGGTTTAAATACCAAACTCGCATGAGTCTTAGACATATTGAAATATAATAAACTAAATTGACGTTCATTTGTTCCATATAGTCCAGTAGATCAGGGGCCCGATTTGAGATTGAAATGTGTGCGTATCCCCGGAATAATTTTGATATTATAATAGAAAGTTTTATATGAAACAAGAAATATGACGATGACAAGCAATATTTTGTAATAAGTGGAATGCTGACCCACGCTTTCCCTATTTAAACCCTGCCCCTATACCGCATTCCTTTCCTGTTTTCCTTCAGTTTCTGTTTTTTTTCCAGAGTGACAGTCCTTCATCGCCGAGCTATCCGATTACCTCATTCCCACAAACCTGAGACTGATTTTGGTTACTAAATTATTAAACCTTATTTGAGTTGAGTACATTGGAAAGTTATTACGCTTCTTTGCTAGAAGAAATAATGTGAGTGTAATAAATTATTTTGTACTCATATTTCAAATTGTGTTTGACTATATCAATGTGTTTAATGTATTAAATGTATTCAAACTGAGAGGCTTTTTAAACGTAGTAGTAGAATAAAGACTGCATATAAATATTATAAATACAAGAAACGACAGTCGCTGTATAGTGAAACAGCGCCTGTTGTTTTACAAACAGCATTCATACAGAAAGCGCACAGCCATTACACTTGCAGTAGGCGTAAGTATGCTGTGGCTGTGAGCCTGTGAATGGCGGCTGCAAGGCTTGCAAACAATAAGAATCGCTTGACTTTAAATCTGTTCTTATTAGGTCAGAGCATTTTATTAACCTTTATGTCGTTTTGCTGGTTGTATTCTAAAGAAGACTGTAATCAGCTTAATCCTAATATTTGGAGTAGGCACTAGTTTTACGAATGCGACAGCCAGTAAATATTTTTTACCACGTCTTTTTTGATTAGTTCCAAATTTGAAAAGATTTTATCCTTTTATTATATTTTAACCCAAATGAAACACGATGAAGTGGTTAGTTCTCATTGTAATATTACTTATAAATATTTATTAGCTCTATATCACCAGTAAGTGTGTCTTACATGAATAAAGTTACTTCTCAAGGTTTTTCTCATGGCATTATTGCGATATACATATAGGTACTAACGCCTACCTTTGTTATCTTATGTTGGATTGTCTGAATATTACCTCACATAGCGATGTTGAATGAATAATTTTATCTCAGATGATATGGGAACCCAAGACCCAATTGAGCAGGCTGATTAAATAAGAAATTTAATGAAGTACCTCTAACTGATTCAATTTGTAGAGAGCTTATAATAATCGCGTATATATAGTCATCCCGATGTTCGAGTGCTTTCCCGAATTCGCAGTCAAGCGGGTAGACTAGGGAAATTATACAATAATTATATATTTTTCTTTCCAATTACCTACATAATATATGCGCTTAATTCCTTTAAATAGTTTTATTACACGACTGCCCAAAAAAGGGAGTGTAATATTTTTTAACAACATGTTTAATTTATTGATAATTGTAACGTGTTAAACTTATTAATTAGGTCTATTCATTTATTCATTTATTCATTGTAATGTCATGCATACATAATAAGGTGTTACAACAATAATTATAAGTCATTTCATGACACCCTGTAAGGGCACACAATAGTCACATCAATCATAATATTCTAATAACAATAGGTTTAACAAACTCCCGATTTCAATTAGGTAAATTTATAATTAAGGTCTATGTCAAATAAGTTCTATTTACTATATATTTTACAATTATTATAATTTTGCTAAACTTTTGTCAACAGCATTTTTAGTATGGCAAATGACATTTAGAACACGGTTACGCTTACTCGAAAACATTACGTAATTACCCCTCAAGTCATTGATAAAAGTAGAGTAGACTGGTTAAATTGGATTCGCTGAAAATAATAATGATAATAATGATTCATTTAATTACAATACAACCTGCGTAGTTAGATCAAATTAAGATGGGTATGTGATAATAGGAGAATCACGCCTCGCAATTAATTAATTAGAATTATTTTCCTTTGAATTATTTATTTTTTTAGATTTACAGCAACAGCCCACAGAAATATGCGACACGATTTGTTTAATGGTCGGGTGTAATTTAGCATTTTTTTAAAATTAGATATAAAAGGGATTGCACTTGGCCAGCATCTAGCCAGGGGGCAAAGATGAAGCCGACGGTGAAGCAAGCTCACCCAGAAGATGCCTAATGACTTGTGTGGCAAGCGCCCCTAATGTTGAGTGTCATAAGAATATATTAAGATGCAGCACAACACTAGTCTCATAAAATACATCACATCATTGTGCGCTGGCGCAACGAGATCGCATTGATATCCGCGAGTTGTCGCAATCCTGTACTTTTTTTTGTAAGGCGCCTCTGGTGGCCTTATTAGGTAGTATCTATTTTTTGCCATATAAATTAAGGCTGGGTATTACCGCTTTTGAGTTTTTTAAAACCATCTGAGACAGAATACAGTGTCTTAAATTAATATATATATAATAAATAAATATTTGTGGACAATCTTACACAAATCAACCTAGTCCCAAACTAAGCAAATAAGGATCTTGTCTAGTCAAAGTCGCACTCAATTACAACAACAAATAATGAATTTCACTCGATAGAAAAAAATCGCAAAGTTACCCCTTTTTTTGGAATGTTTTTTCAATATTATGGCTATATTACTTATATTTTTACATTTAATTTTTGGACTCAATTTAAGAAACTAAATAGTTATGGACAAATTCGTATGGTTTGCTTTGGTAAAATGATTGGCTTAATGACTATGTTAAAATGTTTACGTAAACTACGCGCCGAGCTTCCGTAGAGAGCGGGATGGTTAATTGCAAACTCACGTATGTTAGAGCGGGACATTTGCAATGGGGATACCTCCCCTTAAGACTTTCCAACGCGTGAAAGCGACAAAGTACCAAAGTGTCCTGCTACCTTTGAGGCCGACTGTACAAAGGTATGTCGCACAATTTCGCTAGCCAAAGTGGCTATACTCTCAATCTGAATAGGCTAGTTTCTTAATTTTTTTCATGACATTATTGAACCACTTCGGTCACTATGGCTAGCCATATAAACTCTTAATCTCATCATCATCGTCATATCAGCTGAAATACTTCCACTGCTGGACATGGCCTACCCCAAAGAGTGTCACAATGACCGGTCCTCCGCCACCGGCATCCAGCGGACCCCCGCGACCTTTACCAGGTCATCAGTCCACCTTGTGGTGGGTCTACCCACGCTGCGCCTTCCGGTCCGTGGTCGCCACTCAAGAACCTTTCGGCCCCAACGGCCATCGGTTCTACGTGCAATGTGCCTCGCCTATTCTTAATCTGAATAGACTAGATTCCTATTTTTTCGATGTCGTTTGAACCACTTTTTGGACCGGTCAAATATTTCTGTATGAATAGTAAAAGTTAGAGTACAGAAAACAGAAAATAGGGGTAATAGTCAGAATTTGCCTATGGGTACTGAAAACGGCCCATACCTACCTATGCTAATTTAGATTTGAGAAATGAAGATGCTGGTGGTGCAGTCATATGTATGTATATAAATTTGTCTATAATTAAACGATCTACTAGATACTATATTCAGTATCCTAAAAATGGGTCCAACAATTACAAGAAACGACAGTTACGGTTATACGTCGGCACATTTGGAGTGTTTTACGATTACTCATAAGTTATTACTTATTATTATTACATAACGCAACACTTATGTTATAATAAAACCGCATTGCTCATCCGTATATTACCTACAAGAGAGCAGTTAAGTAGGTATTCATTCATCGAGCGACCTGAATTGACGCTGCACTCCAAATTCCCAGTTGCATATTAAGCAGTTGCACAAAAGTTGGCACTGGTGGCAGTTTTGGCAATTTCTCGTCACAAAGGCCAAGCTATTGGCTGCATGTTGATTTTGAGATGTCATGGTTGTCTGATTTCCTTAAAGTAGCGTCGGTTTTCCATCCACCTACTAAGTTTTTGGTGTAGAAATGTAATTTACAAATAAATCAATACATCAGTGTTTCTTAACCTGTGGTCCGAGGACCATTTTGACAATAATGTTTTGATATAATATGTTGCTGTTCTTTTTATAAAGTAGTCCTTGGACTTGTGTTCGCTTTCCTGGGGTTCGTGGGTGGAAAAAGGTTAAGAACCGCTGCAATAGATTATACGTAACTAGATCTCAAATATTTTTTTATGAGCTTTGTGAATAGACCGGCAATTGTTTTGAATGTGCGTCAGTAGGTCAGTAATCCAGACGAGATTCGACGCCGGGCTGTCTGGGCTCAGGCAAATCGGTAACTGAAGACGTCACGGGTTCTGGGCCTATACTCCGAACTACCATCGAAATCCGAACTTCGTATAGTGCCGTCCCTTTTACTCTTATGGCCGTGTCACAGCGACACACGAGAGTGTAGGGGATGGCACGATAGGAATTTCGCGCTTTGAGGTTCAGAGTAGACCCTCTGGATGTTCTGATAGGGTATGTACCTACCCTACTTACCCTAGTGGCTGTAGCCTGTCGACATCGATCGCGAACATTTATAACGTTTTCAATTCTGGCTTTGCAAGGTTATTTTATTCACTTTCGTAGAAAACTGTGTCAAGTATGAGCTCCAAAGAATTTTATAAAAATATGCAAAAATATCACGTTCTGTTGAGATGCAGTGATTCTCAACATCGCAGTTTCCAATTCAGAAATTGCTGCTAAATTCCTGTATCACTAGAGTCTAACGATTTACATATGTAGACTTGATGAGGGCAAGTCACGATGCAAATCTAATATCGAAGTCTTTACGATATATAATAACGATATTATTTTTAAAATTTTAACATTAATGTGAATCTTGAGGATGCTCTGTGCTGAGAGATGGCTGAGAGTGGGGATACTGAATAATGTTTCTAGCTGTCAACGCATAGGACAAGATTGTTTGCTGCCGTCAGTGTAGAAAAAAAAACTAAACAAAGTTTTTATTGGAGTAAGCAGTTTGTTGCATGTTTTTCGCCACCGAAACATTTTTTTCGGAAAAAATGGTTTTGGAGATTAATTTACTTCCCAGAAATAATTTAAACGCATAGTTCTGAAAGAATGCACCGACCACAATGCGGCGAGCGGCAAAACGAGCAAGTTACTCAACTCCCGACTGCGGTTCGACAACTTTTGCTTTTGTTATGATTTTGTGGTTTGCGTTTTTTAATGATGCAATGACGGAAACATTGTTCCATATTAAAAGTCCGTCTTCATTCCTAATTGGGCTGGGTCGGTTTTATTCTTTTAGTTTTAGTTCAGTTTTAGAAAGGTTATAAACAATAATTGGTTTAGGCGTCTGAGAAGTTTTGACAAGTTTCACATTGAATTAGTAAGTAGATGCAAAGATGTTTATCTTCTCGATATCACTATAGACAGTCCAAGAAAATTGTTTAATTGCTTAAAACTATACCTAAATCATGGCATGTTATTATTGTTACGTCAAAAGTTAGTTACAAGATCAGGTTTTTATTTAACATATAAAATATAAAAAGTAGATTGTCTGTGATGTCGATTCCAATTGTCGACGGTTCTATGTGTTGAATAAAAATGTAATTAAAAACTTAGTAGCATTTTGTTCCTGTTTGGCCTGAGTTTTCATTGTTATTGATTACAGTCGAAAACATTAAGATAATAGTTTAAGAGCCGGTGACACTGAACCTAGTATGATAAGATTCCTAGATGGCATATATATAATTAGGTGCGTCATTAGTCGGGGATCACGAAACGGCGATGCTGCAATGCGAAAAACCTGGCAAAGCCATTGAAAATTAAAATTGAAAAATGATGAAAAATCCGGTTTCTAGTATGATAAGATTCCCAAGTTTCGTTTGTTCCTCGAAACAGGGGAGGGGTAGGACTATACGATAGTGCAGTGCTGCAAGCCCTCCTGACTGGCCTTGTCAGTGGCAGCAGTATGATAAGCGACCACTTTTCTGAGGTATCTAGTATGATCGGATTCCTGAAAAAAACAGGGCTCGTCTGAAAGATCAGCACTTTCTGTGTAAGAAAAACCACTGCTGCATTATCCAAACAGTGGAGAAGGTGGTTGCTGCAGCGATTAAAGGAGCCGACAACACTGAACCTATTTCGATAGATTCCCAGATAATATATATATAATTAGTCGCGGCATTAATGGGGGACACGAAATGGCGATGCTGCAATGCAAAAAAGCAGAGAAACTATTAAAAAGAAATTTTGAAAACATAAAAAAACCGGTTTCTAGTATGATAAGATTCTCAAGTTTCGTTTGTCCCTCGAAACTGAAACTGACAAGGCCATTCAGGAGGGCTTGCAGCACTGCACTGTCGTATAGTCCTACCCCTCCCCTGTTTCGAGGAACAAACGAAACTTGAGAATCTTATCATCCTAGAAACCAGTTTTTTTATGTATTAAAATTTTCTTTTTAATAGCTTTATCTGCTTTTTTGCTTTGCAGCATCGCCATTTCGTGTACCCCCATTAATGCCGCGACTAATTATATATATATCATCTGGGAACCTATCGAAATAGGTTCAGTGTTGTCGGCTCCTTTAATCGCTGCAGCAACCACCTTCTCCACTGTTTGGAAAATGCAGCAGTGGTTTTTCTTACACAGAAAGTGCTGATCTTTCAGATGAGCCCTGTTTTTTTCAGGAATCCGATCATACTAGATACCTCAGAAAAGTGGTCGCTTATCATACTGCTGCCACTGACAAGGCCAGTCAGGAGGGCTTGCAGCACTGCACTATCGTATAGTCCTACCCCTCCCCTATTTCGAGGAACAAGCGAAACTTGGGAATCTTATCATACTAGAAACCGTTTATTTTTTATTTTTTTAAATTTGATTTTTAATAGGTTTGCGTGCTCATTTGCTTTGCAGCATCGCCATTTCGTGTACCCCCATTAATGCCGCGACTAATTATATATAAATCATCTGGGAACCTATCGAAATAGGTTCAGTGTTGTCGGCTCCTTTAATCGCTGCAGCAACCACCTTCTCCACTGTTTGGAAAATGCAGCAGTGGTTTTTCTTACACAGAAAGTGCTGATCTTTCAGATGAGCCCTGTTTTTTTCAGGAATCCGATCATACTAGATACCTCAGAAAAGTGGTCGCTTATCATACTGCTGCCACTGACAAGGCCAGTCAGGAGGGCTTGCAGCACTGCACTATCGTATAGTCCTACCCCTCCCCTGTTTCGAGGAGCAAACGAAACTTGGGAATCTTATCATACTAGAAACCGGATTTTTCATCATTTTTCAATTTTAATTTTCAATGGCTTCGCCAGGTTTTTCGCATTGCAGCATCGCCGTTTCGTGTTCCCCGACTAATGACGCACCTAATTATATATATGCCATCTGGGAATCTTATCATACTAGGTTCAGTGTCACCGGCTCTTCTACTATAATCCGTTTTCATTGTAACAGTTTGAGAAGCGCCGGCAAGCGCGCGCTACAACCGCGTACTTGCCATACCGCAGTCGGTACTTGTCGTCCGCACGACGCGGCCGCATATTTCTGCTATATTTAATAGTATAAAAGAAAATTGTAATTACATAAAACTATTTAACAGTTTTTTTATTGATCTCAAAAAAGAAATATAAAAATGTGGCCTTTAATTGGATTGTGACAAGTGCGTGTATCACTGCAGGGCTTCCAACCCTTAATGGAGGTTGCCCTAATAGGATTTGCTCTATCAATGTCCGGCGCAGTGCTGCGGAAATCCTTGTCATAGGATGTGCGTTTGTTTTTTTTTCTAATAAATGACTTCATGAGACTGTATTTATGACTTTTGCATTCGGCCAGTTCGTTTGTTACTTTAAATTAGTAAAAAGCAAAACATTGTTTTGTTTCCGGCCAGTGTGTCCCGCTGTTATACCGTTATTTTATTACAATTTACTGTGCTACTAAGTTAATTGTTCGGTGTTAAAGTGAACTTACTGTAACTTTTACTGTACAAAATGGGAGTCTGTGTGACGAATATCTTAGCCATGGAAATAAGCCGTAAGTACCTATTGTAGATACGACCCTACTATATGATTAGATGATTATGTATGATTTTGAACTTTATCATATACACCTGTAAGTAGTTTTTAGCATATCGAAAGACACCTAAAGGAGTACTAGTCTAGTAGTATGTAGTTTTAAGATTACCTACGTTGTAGCCGTAAAATACGTGGGCACTGATTACAGCCTGATAAAAATTAGCTATCAAACGCTTCCGTTCAAAATCGGACTTTAACGCCTTGTTATTAAAGTATACTTTAGTAGTTCGGGCACGTATGTTGTAGTTTTCAGTTAACAGTTTACCTGTAACGGTAGCAAAAATGGTTCTTCAAATAGATTTTTGTTTTCGTTTAGGTACATTGCACTATTAAGGAAGGTGGTAATGTAATTGGTTCACTATTAGAGTGCTGTCGATTATACGAAGCAAAAACAAATGAGTTAAGACTGCGTCGTGCAGGGTAAATTATCAGCGCCTGTCAAATTTCTATTTTTTTAAATTATTTTCCCCAGTAACTCACACATACATATTTCACACACACTACTTCATTTTGTTGGCCCGGGTCATTGACTTACATTTTTTTTAATAGGTATTTTCGGTTGTGTATTGCCACCAGTTAATCAGAGTTAAAAACTCCTTAGAGAAATCGAAATTGTCATAACTTGTCACTGTACAATGACAATGCTCTGTCAATTTCTGTAAGGAATACAAAGTTTTGATTAACAATATTTGATGATTTATTAAGGCATGACAAAAATGTAAAAATAAAAGTCAAGTTCTGAATTCTGATCTGTCACCAAAACCTTACTTCTGAAAATTGGGATTTGATTTTAGTAAAACGCTCCTAATTATTCATATACAAATAGATTAAAATACCTATATTTAAGTGTATCAATGCCATGGCTTAAGCTGTTATGTTGTTAAATTATATTTAATTGAATAAATGGTGAATAAAACTTAAGAATGTGTAATCTATCTGCAGGCAGGGTCACTACCAACTAAGCTAAAGCGGCTTTTATAGGTAATGCGAGTTTTAAGCGAAGATGCGGTTGTTTTATTTCGATATATATTATGTAATTAAACTTAATGAAAATTAATGGCAGTATTTTGAAATAAGTTTGTTTAGTATTCTTTTTCTTATTTCTTCTTTCTTAGTATTCTTATGATAATGAAATAAGTAGGACAAATATGATCAAGTAGGATTTAGTAAATCATTGTCACTATCTGTAATTGGAACTTGGCCGGCCGGACGCGCTATCGTGTGCATGGTTGAATGTACGAGTCCATAGTTATGTTATGACAAATTAGCTCTCATGTTCCTTCTTATAAGAACGATAATTGAATAGAATAATTAGTGGAGTAAATTTTACTGAACTTTTAACACTACTTGGACAATGGTTGCGTATAGCTAAATCCATGTACATGCTGCATACATGCTGTAATGTAACAGTTATAATACTTATAATATACGCAATTGAAATTGCAATCTTACTATTATTTACTACGTTTACGTAACGTCCAAACAATTATTGCGACGTACTTTTTTTGTTTTTTGAACCTGATTGTGGCCTTATAGGTGGGGCCCAGTAAATCGATAGGAGTGCGCGGTTGGAAAGTGGCCTGGGGAAAATCGAGGGGAAACCTCCGACATGACCACGCGGGAGAGTTCTAAGAGTTTGCGCTCCAGTGAGATTGGTTACGCGGCTTCTACCGAATCTGAGTTGTGAGTGGAATCGAGCTACTTACTGGGAGTTTTGTCGCTGGTTCACTAAACTCTACTAGGCCCGACCTGGGTCGGACTGACTCTACCCGGTGTGACGTACTTACGTATATCCAAAGACTACAATGTATATACTAAAGTACGTATATCCGTATATCCAAAATCAAAGCAGTGAACCAAATAATTTCAAACCATAAAAAACAATCAAATAGAAATTAGAAACCGTACCTACTTACAGACCTGCAGAAATAAGTAGGACTATACATACATATATTTTGTATAAGACTCAGATTATACGTCGTCGTTTGAGATATAACTAAGATAAAAAAACACATTTATATTTTCATTCTATAATTAGTATGACCATGCGGCTTCGACAGTACAATCTTCTGCTGCTTATTACTTTCTTTGTTGTGTGACACTGCAGATTGATAATCCACGATTCCTGAAATTATATCACGACATCTGAGATATATTTAGCCATTAAATGTATTCCTATTTGAGGAGAAAGCGTGAATATCCACACAAATTTCAATAAGTATTCCAATCCAATCAATCCAATCAGTGGGTTCTTCAATGCTGAGGATCGTGGCCGCTATGTCTCTGGCGGGGAGTGCAGATGGCTCGCCAGTGGTTCCGATGATGCGCTGCATGCAGCGCCTGGTGTTCTCGGAGTCCGGCGAATTTGGAGATTTTTTCAATCCACCTGGCTGGCCCGAGCTCGTCTATCCTCCACCTTTCCCGTCATCATGATGTACTCGAGGCTAATAGGGACGACGCGCGATATGTCCAAAAAATGCCAGTAGATAAGTATGCGTTGTTGGCAAACTGTCGAGAGGCGTGTGTGTATGCGTATTTGGTGTTCGATATCAACATTAGATACGTAAAATTATTGAAATATAAAGAAAGAAAAATGTACACAAATTTTCATTTGAAGTAAGTGACTAATGTCATTACGTTATAAAGATGTTCCGTCAGGGTGACCATTCATTGAAATTAATTTCCATTGTAATGAAACGCATCGGCAACCTTTTTGCGTCTAGAATGCGTTTTCGGGAAGGAAAACATTATAATTTGAACGCATAAGTAAACTTTCGGGACCAAACACTGTATGTTCTCTAAAAAATAAAAGGCTAATACCAAAAATTCCATGTTAAAAGGTTCTTAAAACGCCACACGTCAATATTTATTTACCCTACTTCAATTAATTCAATCTTTGTGTGTGGTATACATATTGTATTCGTATACGGGCAAAATGTCAAAAACAGAGCTGTCAAAGCGTAAAAAGGAGCATGCGTCTGCTCTCACCGAGGGCCAATGCCCATCTGTCGATTTTTCGAAAGTATGGTGGCAGGGAAAATGTATGGAAAAGTCACTAAAGTTTAGATTTACGTTTGAAATTCTCATTGGTCTTTGCGAGGAAAAATGTGAAAAGTGTGATAACTTATAGTGAATACTTTTGAGATTTGTTTGAGTGTGATTTTGAAACGAAATAATAGATTTTTCAATTCAATTTTGCCTAAACGCCGACACGCGTTCTTCTCATTTTTAGTGCAACTTTACGGTATTGTATTTATTAAAGTGTAATTTATTATAGATTACTAATAGTGATAACTTGTAAACACACTCTTTGTGATAATAATTACATATATTTTATATATTTTTGTAGAGAATCGTGACCTCCACAGATTGAGAGGTGAAGGCTGTTTTTACTAAATATGCTCGGCGCCCTCTTAAGTATGCATGAATGACTTCATTAGACTGTATTTATGCAGAATCTTCTTAATTAAATACCTACCTACTTCTAATGTTGCGAATGAACAGTAAATGTGTGATATTAAACAGGATTTCTAGGTTTACTGACATTCAGAGCAGTAAAACTTTAATTATGCAGACGATATTTTAAGATACCTACAGTATTCGTCGCGTAGAAAAGTAATATATTAACTAATACATTCAGGCCGCGGTCTACACGGCAGCGGGCAGCGAGCGGGCGTTCAAATCGTTCAATACTTTTGATCGCTGGCTTCCAGACCACAGCCTCAAAGTTTCGCACATTGGTCTAATATAATATAATCGTGACAAATAGTGACTTCATTTAATAACATACTCAGTCACAGATCCCCGTAATAAGTTCAGGATTACCGTCTATTACTTATCTGAAATTGGCCTATCTTCCAAGTTACCTAAAGCACGGGGGTGACACGCCAAGGAAAGTAAGCGCTGTGGGTAAGTATGTGTGCGTGCGCTGTCGGTACACGCGTCAATTGTTTGCGCGGGTGCGTAGACTGACGTAGCGCGTGGCGCGGTCGAATCGCGAGGCGCGACGGCACCCGATCATCAACAGGCGGGTCTCTCAGGGACCAGGTAACTGACCTCGGTGCGGGGGGTTCGTGTCCGTTCTGTATGTAATATACAATTATACTATTCTGTGCCTAAAGTTAAACCTTTTGTAACGAGACGTACTTTCCTCTACATACAGGGAAACGCATGGTATCGGTTACTTCTCTACGAGCAGTGTTCACTAGACAGTGAATGTGTTAAGATATACGTATCAGCCTTATTTTCCGGAGTGCTGCTTCTTGTTTTTCTCGTGAAGGAAAACCCAGTTTATTTTTAGCTCATTGTTGTAGTTGGCTGGGAAATTCTCTTGAGCCACAGTCAAATAGTTATCGAGATGCGTAACGTAGTGGCACCAATTATGGACGGCTTAAGAACTCCGTCAACATCTTTTGGCTATAACTCTCTTATTTTATAAGTTTGATGTTAGTTATTTCAAAGAAAATGTAGCTTAATAATCACTAATTATAATTAACATACAAAAGTTTTGGATAAACTTGTAAGTTCCGAGAAAATTGCTCCAAATCTGAAAAAGTCTAAAATCTTCGAAAATCCTATGATGGACAGACAAATTCCAATTATGGACACCCAATCATGGACACCTTATGTTCTAAAAACATTGTAGGCCGCCTGCAATTTCACATATAAATTCCTTTATTTGTTGAATTCCAAACTTTAAAAAAAAGTAGAAACTGTCATATAAAAGGAGGCACAGGTCGTATTCAGCCAATTCAGCTCATATTTTTCTGTTGGAAACGCGACGTCTTTTTAAGTCTTGAATAATTTGCGTTTTTCGGTAAAACAATACACTTGCGATTCTGTTAAAAAAAATAAACATCCCGCTGTTTATTTTTTGTTGAGCATGATGTTTTTGACGTTTTAAGGTTATGTTTATCATTATCAAATATTTATCCAAATTTTGTCGTATTTCCTCCATTTTTTAAGAAAAAGTACTATATTAGCCTCGGCCGGAATGGCAATTGCAGGGTTCATATTATAATTAAACGGACTCGCAAGCTCGTCCGTTTAAACAAATAATCAGCCTGCAATTGCTTTTTTCCCCGGCCACGGCAATAATGTATTTTTTTTTTCGGGATAAGGATTTATGGATGAGGAATTCAAATTTTACATTTATTTAGAATTTTAAGTAAAAATGTTTTTTACAAAAATCGTCATTATACTCGATTTCAAATTTTATATATTTGAAGGTATATTTATTTTTTTAAACTTTATTGCACAATACAAAAAGTACAAATGGCGGACTTAATGCCTTAAGGCATTCACTACCAGTCAACGGAATGTATTTATAGTTATTTTTAATTTTATATTAATTTTGAATTTCAAGTTGAAAAAAAATTTTTTTTTTCGAAATATCGTCATTATACTCGATTCCGACTAATTCGGGGATAAGGATTTCAAATTTAACATTTATTTTGAATTTTAAGTAAAAAAAAAAATTTACGAAAAATCATCATTATACTCGATTTCGACTAATTCGGGGTTAAGGATTTCAAATTATACATTAATTTTGAATTTTAAGTAAAAAAATTTTTTTTTGCGGAAAATCGTCATTATGCTTGATTTCGACTATAATTCGGGGATAAGGATTTCAACTTAATATAAAATTCAACATTAATATAAAATTTGAAAGTAAGGTAACATTACTTTATCTACACACATATTATAAGTACTCTAAGATGGATTCAGAAGCATATTTATAGTAGCCGGTATTATATAACATTTGAAATCCTTATCCCCGAATTAGTCGAAATCAAGTAGGTATAATGACGATTTTTCGAAAAAAAATTTTTTTTCGCTGTAAATTCAAAATTAATATAAAATTTGAAATCCTTATCCCCGAATTAGTCGAAAACGAGTATGATGACGATTTTTCGCAAAATAATTTTTTTTTCGCTGTAAATTCAAAATTAATATAAAATTTGAAATCCTCATCCCCGAATTAGTCGAAATCGAGTATAATGACGATTTTTCGAAAAAAATATTTTTTTTCTTAAAATTTAAAATAAATGTAAAATTTGAAATCCTTCTCCCTGAATCCTTATCCAAAAAAAAACCTATATCGAGCTGACCTTTCGTATCGACTGAATTTTAATTTTCCTGTTCCAAATTAAAAAAAGAATCATTATTTGAATTTAAACTTTCGTGAGACATGTTATAACTCCCGAAGAGTTCGAAACATGTCGCCCGAAGTGACAATTAATACGTGAGTTTTAACCGTTTAGTAAAATAAAGAATCATTATAGTACTAAATAGGAAATTATAATGAATATTATATTACTGCTGGTAACCTTCATCCCAGGTAAGAAAATTTTCATAAGTACATTGATGTTAAAATGAAGGCCATTTGCCTACTGTATCTGAACGCATTTTAGAGGATTATGATATTTGTGTAGATAAACTACTATTATAATAAAACTGGGTGGCATTTTTCAAACATTTACCTCGCCAATAAATCCGTCCAACATTGGGTGTCCATAATTGGGTAACCAGAATTCAGTATGAAAAACCAATCATGGAGAATTGTCCATAATTGGAGATTAACAAAAAATAGGAACCAGTAATGAACATCCTCTCTAAATCATTCAAATTGGATTCTAATGCAATAAACACTTTAAAAAAGTGTTGTTAAATATCTAACTCTTCTCACGAAATCATATCAAAATAATATAGTTTAGAGAAAATAAAGTTTACAATCAAAAACGTAAACCTACTTCCTTAGTTATTTCAGTAAGAAAATAAGGTTTTTCGTGAAAAATGCCGGAGCACACTGTTTGCCGCCGCGCCATTTTTAAACAAAATGACCGAGGTGTATGTCATTTGTCAATGTGATACGTAGAAGCCCATTCTTTATGATTAAAGTGTTGCCATGACTAAAATACTTTTCCGTTGCTTAATTTCGACCGTGAAAGATTTTTGCGTCCATTACTGGAGCCAGGTCCATTACTGGTGCCACTACGTTACTTTGATTAGGGTTCGTGGAAATGAGGTAATAATTAATTGAGATTATTAGGTGGTGGATTATATTTGCTTCTAAATAGGTCCATATCTACTTGTAGGATTTGAACAAAATCGAAATAAAATTGCCTAGTTTTACCCGTCGTCTAACAGTCCCTGGGATCCCAGGGCAGATAACGAAAAAATGGCATTGTATATTTTTTTCGCCGGGAGAGGACGGCGTCGGTAACTTAGCTCTTAGAAAAATAAAGTAAATTAATCCTCTCCATAAAATCACACATTATCACCAACAACAATGTAGGTCATGCGAATATTCTTACGTTATTGTGCAACCGTCGACGTACAACCTACTGCAAAATGACGTTGATTAAGACATACATTTTTCGCAGTATGCCAATTTCGCGTAAACAGCTATTTATTTGTCCATCTCGACTGCCAATTTGGTTTCGCATCATTACTGACTGGAGCTAATTCGATGTTGGTCGAAACCGAGAACGAATCGAGAAATCCAACTTTCCTCGGAATTCGATGTCGATATCGGTGAAAAGAAAACAATTGAAAGCCCATTTGCCAACTGCGGTGCCTATAGTTTTACAAATGTTGAGTTATTATCATTTGATATTAGTGCGGTCACATTCTTCAATGATTAAATTTAACCACCACAACAAAAACTAGTCATTCTAATTATTTAAAGTTATTGTTACACTCACGACCTAAAGCTGCATAGTACCTAATTATATTGACAGCTGATTGAGAAACTAAGAATGCAAGTGAACGTTTACTTAGCGACCGCTCGACATTTGATCATTTGATCGGAAGGTCGAAACGATCAATACTTTGTTGAAATCGTACGTAATGACCAAGCAATGAATTGAATATTGATTGGTATCTCTGAGGTCATTTATGAAGACTTGGAAAGATCGATTGAATGCTGATTTGCCACTGATGGCCAGGGGATGTAACCAGTCCAAACAGAAATGATTAATTGCTGGCATTTGAGCTAAGAAGGTAAAAATAAGGTTAATATTGCTGGCATTACTAATTGTTGTAATAAAAGTAATTAGAGATACCTATTGTTACACCGATTGAACACAAATAAATTTATTAACTTTATTAAGTACTACAAACTATAACTAAAATAGTATAGTTGCTTTTATAATAGTCCTAGTTTGGAAACAGTAGCTCCAAACTTATCCGTAGGAAACTTGACTGCTGAATTTCAATATGAACTATTCAATAAAACATTTTCATTATAATAGGGGCCTGGAACCGTTCCCAACTTTTAACAATAAGGATCTCAACTTTTTTTCCATTTCAGACGAATATTTTATTCGTGGTTCTTGGACAGTTTAGATTCTAGCTTTTTTTGGGTCGTGACTGATCTGTCCTTTCTCTCGTCCGTTTGCAAAATTGGACAGACAGACGGCTACAAGCAATCAAGATAAGCACGAATATAAAAGTGAGGGTTTACCATTCAGCGAAGATCTCAAGGTGATTCAAGAGAGATGTATCACGTACGCGGGGTAAATTATGGCGAAGTTATAATTCTACGATCGACAGTCGTCAGCGTCTTCTAGCTTTATTATCATGTTCTCCATCATTCTATCTTATCTTATATCTTTAAACGAGCAATTCTCGTATATTTACAACGATTTTGATGAAATTTGATATGTGGGGGTTTTCGGGGACGAGAAATCGATCTAGCTAGGTCTCATGAACGGGAAAACGCCGGTCGCCCAGATATTGATGTTACTAAACCAGGATAATCCTCGCTAAAATGTCGTAATCATTCTTTCTTCTATGTCACCCTGGTTTTAGAAGGTCGGCTCTGATTTCCCAATGCTTCACAATTCCTTAAATTATCTCACTTTAGTTATCCAATTAGCTATCTTGCTGGCTACTAGTTCTAGTAGTAGAATACGTAAAGTTCCTTAGATATACTGCAGCAACTAAGTATAAGTAGTTTTAGTTACTTGTGTCAAGGATAGCGTGATTGTAGTTCCTTCGAAGGATCAAGTTGCCCTCTCAAGCGTTCTCCTACATTCAACCAACCACTCATAAATTAATATTAGCCGTTGTATATAGTGTTTATTTAAATTGCGGATAGTTTGCGGTTTGGTCACGTCGCGAACTCACGACTCTTGGAAGTACCTAAAACTTGGCTTAATACTTTGGAGGATATTTCTTGCTTAGTTTAGCTCAGTCTAGTTTTAGTTGTAGGTACGCAGTTGATATTGAATTGAGTTTGTCTATTGAGAATGTTTTCGAGATTACCTGATAACATGCAAGTACATAGGTACCTGTAATTTACACACAGATATGATTGTGACGGCGAAGGCTTATGTTGCGGATACCAAAGATTGTATGCTATGATGAAGTAATATTCAATTTACGATCAAATTTGGGAAAATATTATATTAAATGTTGATTACTAAATGACTCTTGTTGTACTCCTGAATCATGCCATTAGCCCGAGTAAAGTAAAACACATAAAATCTACTATAACTGCTGCTGTTATACATACCGGTCAAGGGTGCTCGAAACTTGGATGAGAGCCAAGTTAGTCGCATGAGATAGGCTCCCAGCACGTACCAAACTGTACTAACGTATTTCAAGTTTAAGTTAAATACAATTACTGCAATTCTTTAGGGAAACAGGGGAGATATAAACGTTTGGAAGAATTAGTGTAGGTAATTGGAAAAGTTATGGGGACTTCTGGTCTAAATTGCTTAACCCAGTCGTCTCGCTTTCTACTGAGTTTCTTAAGTTTTTTTGAAGATTTTCTGCTAAAGTACCCGCCGTGATAGACGATCTACAACTGTATAAATTCATTGTTTATTTCAATCATCGAATTTGTCATTATTAATAAGCAAATTTTACAAAATGAATAAAGTAACTATGCCGTACTTCAATATGCAAAGTTGTCACAATAACTCGAGTCTTATGCAACGTTAGCACTTTATTTGTAAACTAAATCGCAGTGTTCAATTATGTCCATATTGGAAAATAAAACGTTGCAACATCGATGACGGATTCGCTATTGTTCTGTTCCAAATTATATTGTGATTATATATTTACTACTACAATTTGTGAGTCTATTGGTACAAAACAATATGTTACCATTTGACTGTATATTTCTTTTGCTCCAACTGCTGAGCACAGGCCTCCCTTCATGTAGAACCTCAGGTTAAGTATACATACAAATAATATTTATTTCCAAAAATGGTACAAATCATGTTTGTGAAGTCCCTGACTTCTGAGCTAGGCAGTTGCCTGTGTTACAGAGGTCAGTGTCCTCTCCCAGTATTATGTTCAAACATTATATTTTTGACTTACTTTTAAGTTATTATAATTATTATATATCTAGCTTTTAAAGTATAAGTGTGTGTGTGTGTATGTGTGTGAGTGTAAGAGTGTACATGTGTATGTGTATATTTTACAGTTTATATTAAAATACTTTCAGTCTGTTCATAATCTAGGGACAACAGCCAAGTTTTGAGTTTTATCTTACATTCATGAGCCGGCAGGGGGTATACAAAAACATTTTTATTTATTTTGTTGTATAAGTGAATAGACATGAACCTTTGCTGCCTTCTGGTAGAAGCCAATCTGCATTTAAGTGGTAAGCATACATGAGTCAGTACACGCTTGTCTGAAAACTTATTTTTATCGTAGGGTGTGAGTTTGTGTTGCTTGATCACTATCAACAATATGTATAGTTGGCGGACTGAGAGCAATTGGCAATGTTTATATAACAAATATGTTGAAAATCTATATGGTCTAAAGGTCATAACTTTTAGCAGGGATCGCTGTGCCCTCTCCAATGTTATCATGTGTGTTTTCCAAGCACCACCCCACACAACGCAACAATAGCTAAGGACCGACTGCGCCAGTGCAACATATACCGCTTTTAAAAGGTCTATGTCAGCCACTGTTCTTAGTCTCTTAAAAATCCACACTAATTTTCTAATCCGAGTTGTAGTCAGGTCTATGTGTGGTTGCCAGTTCATCTTACTATCCAGCATGACTCCTAAGTACTTGATACAGTTTGATTTAGCAATAATAGTGCATGTACAATCAGTTTGTAGATTACAAGAATGAACCCTAAGGTCAGATATTTGTTGATTAACTTTGCTCAGGGAGAACTGTAGGTATGTGGTCTTTGAGAGGTTTAATGTGAGAAGATTTTTCGCTAACCAGTTATTTATCTTATGTAGACCCTTCTCAGCATTGTAATAAACTTCTTTCCATGTATCTCCGTGAAAGATAATGGCTGTGTCATCGGCGTAAGTGAAAATCTTTCCTTTCATGAGTGACTGTTGACATAAATCATTTATGTAAATTAAAAAGAGACTCGGACCCAGTATACTACCCTGAGGGACTCCATACACTACTGGGGTAGGCTTACTAATGTTGTTACCAATCTTAACTTGTTGTGTACGGTTAGTAAGGAAATCCTTAAAAATCATGTGAGGTTTCCCCCTAATACCAATACATTCTAACTTGCTCACAAGCGCTGGAATCGAGACCGTGTCAAACGCCTTGGCCAGATCAAGAAAAACACCCAGACATTTTTTTCCAGTCAAGCAGGCTTACAACGTGTTCTGACAAGGCACTGACAGCATCTTCCGTACTTTTACCCGACCTGAAGCCAAATTGGCAGTCTGATAAAATTTTATGGTGTTCCAAATATTTAACTAAACGATTATTTAGTGCCCTTTCCAGAATCTTTGACAGTGATGACAGGACAGATATTGGTCTGTAGTTACCAACATTGTCTCGATTCCCGCCCTTGTGAACAGGAGTAATTAATGATCTTTTAAACGCGTCTGGGAATACTCCCCGATCAAAGCACATTTTGATAAGCTGAGTAAGAGGAGGCACAACTATAGGGATTGCAAGTTTTAGCAATTTGACAGGTATAGAGTCCCAGCCGGTGGCACAGTCATTTTTTAAGCTTAGTATCATGGATTCAATCTCAGCATCATCAGGTGGTATTAAGACCATAGAGTGTAGGGT
Source organism: Cenopis cana (assembly GCA_951800055.1). Lineage (NCBI taxonomy): Eukaryota > Metazoa > Arthropoda > Insecta > Lepidoptera > Tortricidae > Cenopis > Cenopis cana. The sequence goes on along the minus strand of OX637477.1, from coordinate 18,781,085 downwards.
ATTAGCTATCTCAAATTTGTATACAGACTCATGATTTTTACTTGTAATAACTTCTGCTAGTTGCTTACCAATGTTTGAAAAATAAATATTTACTGTTTCAATGTCATTTGATGCAGTATTTACTGAGTTTATTAGTTCTTCAGCAGAGCTTACAGGTTTATTATAGCTTACTATTGATTTTATAGCAGTCCACGTTTCCTTATTTGATTTAGCGGCCTGCAGCAAGGACCTCTCGTAGTTACATTTAAGTTTTTTTAAAAGTGCATTGCAGTAGTTACGGTAACGCTTATAGGTAAACAGTAGGATGTCATTATTATTTTCTTTTTGACACTTTCTATGGAGACGATCTCTGTGACGAATACAGCGTAAGAGGCCAGGTGTCAACCAAGGTTTAAGCGTTCTCTTTCTATTTGGAACACTGCAAGATTTTGAACTTAATTGTATGGCTGCAGACAACTTGTGAACAAACCTAGACATGCATTCATTGACATCTGCTGTATTAACCACAAAAGAAAAGTCTATATTTTGCAGATAATCGAGTGCCGCAGTGTAATTAATACTATTAAAGATTTTAAAGCTCTCGGTGTTTGGGCAGCTCGAAGCAAGACTTAAAACCACTAGTGCATGATCGGTCACAGTTGAATCAATTACAAATACAGTGGCTGGCATAGCCGTTTTAAGAATAGCATGATCAAGGCAATTGGACAATCTTGTGGGGTAGGTATGGACCGGTAGCAACCCTAGTTCAGCACACAGGTTTAGGTAAGAAGCTGCATGTCTATCGGTAGTGTTTGGCTTGATATCTATATTAATATCTCCTATGATTATAAGATTTCTTTGAGAACTAATGGGGCGAACAATATCATCTAGGGTGTTCAAAAAACTGTCGGTACATTGTATAGAGGGGGATCTATACACTGCCAAAACAGATATATCAGGTTGAATTTTTAGCAGAAGAAAATTAGCGCCTATCGGTTCATGTTCGACAGCCAAGCATTTAAATTGTTTTTTTACATATATAATAATTCCATCATTTTGATTCAAGCTCTTTTGAGAAAAATATGTAACATAATTTTCTAACACAGGTATGGGTTTATGGTTGCTGAGCCAACATTCTGTAAGAATAATAATATCGACATCAAATTCAAAGCGGGATAGTTGCACTATAAAACTGTCCATATTCTTGTAAACACTGCGAATGTTTTGGCAGACAATGTTTAATTTTGGCCTGGAATTACTTAATATAAGGTTACATGTCTCAGTAGTACAGCTGTATGCAGAGGCAACCGTCATGTCATCAATCCCTGAAATAACATTATGATTTACACAGGCCATTCTTAATGTTAGTTAATATAAATTGTTCAAATAAATGTACACATTTTTTTATCTTATTGAGCTGCGTCCCTTGGAAATACTTATGTTTACAAAAATTACATTTGTGTATGTTACATCTGATAATAATTAGTCTGTTTAACATTTTTTTAGTGTGTGTGAGCTGTGTAGAAATGTGCAATAAAACTAGAAATTTATGAATACCTAGACTACCTAGTAATAGCAGGTGGCATATGAACATTATATTGTTTTTTGTAATATAGTCCAATTAGATCACAAAGAGTTTTCAGAATACTGGTCAACCTTTGGGTATTTTGTGTAGGTCAGCTTCGGTATCCACAACAACATGCGGGCCTCCATCCTCCTTCTTTAAGAAGACTTTGCCATATGAGGTCCAGCAGTGTTTGAACTTGTGCTCCCGAGCGAACGTCCGTGCCAGGTAGAACAGTCTTTGGCCATGGGGGGTTAATTTTTCTGCTACATAAATGGGGCGGATGGGGCCCTCTAACTTCAGGTGGCTGGTGCTAAGTTTGTTTGTCTTATTTTTTGTGTTAAACTGACGGGTTTTTTTAATCATAGACTCTTTTGTAACAACGCTGTTAAACTCTACAACTATAGGTGGCGATGGGTCGTTTCTTCTCCCCGACCTAAACACATCTTTAATATCGTGAGATTTCACAGGTAGGTTTATAATTTGTGCTGTCTGTGTTATTAAGTTGCAGATTTCCTCCTTGGTTTCATCTTTCTTTTTGGGGATGTTCTTAATTTCCAGTTTAGTAGTGTTAAGGTATCGCTCCAGGTACATACATACCTCTTCCCTCTTGTGTTCATGTAATTCAAATTTTTATTGTAGCTATAGCTACTATACATACAAAAGTGAAGAACACTTAGGTATTTTGTAGTCGCATTGTTTGCGAATTCGTTAACGTCAATGCTGCCTGTTCGCAGGTGTTCCGTCAAAGCAGATAACCTCAATACAATTGTGAAATAACATCGTTTTGTATCATTAAGATTCCCTATTTGTTGATGAGTAAATTAAGGTACGCATCTGAGTTAATTAAGAAACGTTTGGGCAACAAAACAAATACCGACAGTAGAATCGGCTTTTTCATGTCTACAGAAAGCATCCAGATATTTAAATGCAACACAACACACTAAAAAGTTCTGTCAGAAGCTAATTAGATTTAGAACAACATCTCATGAGTCATGATAATCCTGTTTATCTAGTGCAAGAATAATTAAAAACTTGTCCAAGTACTTCCATATAGGACTGTTGTACGCCAAGAGATAAGTATACATTACTCGTCTGCCGCCTAACGGTTCTTGGGAGGGAGCATACTAGATCAACTCAGATGGACTGGTACATAAACCTCGCTTCATTCCGATTTTAAGTGTTCTGAGAAATGACGAGACAACCCAATTTTCAGGTCAGGGACAGTCGTAAGGCGTCATGTGTCAGTGTTTGATTCACTTTAATTACAACATACGTCTATGTGATCGTTATTGTTCATCGTGATTCGTCCAAAAATTTAGTTATTTGGATTTTAGCGTATGCCTGTAATATTGTGCATGTAGTTATTGATTTTTTACACCACCATGAGGGCAAACAAGGATACGGCCTGCCTAGTGGTAAGCAGATACCGTAGTTTATGAACGCTTGCGACTCCAGAGCAATAATAAGTGCGCTATTTCGATTTCAGGATTCGTAAACTTTTAACAGTTACAGGAAAATGCAGGCATAACTGCTGTTGGTCTTCCTGGTAGGCTGGTTATAAATAAATAACGTTTGATGTAAACATCTTTCATCTCGAGAACATTTTCTATTACGATGTGATGAAAACTCATACCACGTTGAATTTTGTCAAACTTTATTCTCAAAAAAAAAAGACAGAATTTCTTCCTCTACTCCTCATGGTCTAATCTATCAACGCTGACTGCATCGTCTGATCGTCTAACCTTTACTGCAATAATCATAAGATTCATATTTATTGGTAATATAAAAATTACATGTCAATTCATATATTACAGTATGTTGGTATGGTAAGTATAGTTACAGGTTTCAAGTCTTGCAAATACATGTGGAAGATCGTGGCGTGGAAAAACGATGTTCACAAACTACACACAAATGCTTAAATCGTCTGCAACAGACGTAAAGGCCTATGATGATGACTGGATCATCGTAGATTTCATTTCCACCTACATTGTTAGTACCTATACAAAGACTGAACTAAGAGCCTAACGTAATAATACTCTTCAGATAATTTAACTAAGGCAATAAACTTTTAACTACCTACTCCGTTATAAAGCATTCGGAAACAAAAGTTTAGACACGACCCATTGACTCAAGGTATCATTTAAGATCGTTCATTCGTTCATTCAATGGTTCAAATTTACCGGGCATACGAGTCTCTGAACTCTTTACCGTTAGTCTTATAAAGGTACCTACGCTGTATTGTAGTTTTTGCCCGTTTCGCGCTGTTGCGTCATTGCTATCGAAATGTTTATTTTCTTTTTCTCGCTATTGAAACGTTAAATGATTTTCCCAATAAAGTTTTCTGTCCCGTTAAGTTTGTTACCCCGATTATAGGTTTAGTGTGCCTGTCCGACAATTTTCGAAATTCATTTTTATGTACTTGTTAGGAGTAAATTTTCTCGCACCTCTTCTTTGCTGTTCTTAATGATCAAAGATAGATATACCATTATGACGCCCAAGCCCCCGTCTTTTCTTTGGCCATCATAAACACCGTTGTAACCAAAAGTCTTAGTTGTATACAATACAATACAAATACTTTTGGAAGTACTTTTAGACTGTAATCTAGTCATGTGTGTCTCTTGTATTATTTGTCTATTAATTTTGATTGCTGTCTGTTTTATGTACCTACCTTTTAAAAAAAACTTTATTGCACACCCCAGGGACTGGTAGACGACAGGTCCAGGAACTCAATACAGTATAAAATCACAATAAGTCAAGACAAACAACAGGCGTCTTATATACCTATTTGGTTAAAACCTTCCTTTTTGTAGAAATGGAAACAAAGGCACTAAATAATAAAAACAATTAGTCAATCATAGTAATATTCTAATTTATCACATAATACAGTATAATCCGCTTATAACGACTCCGCATGTAACATTTGACCGCTTTTAACGACTGCTAAATTACCGAGGTTAAGATTCATACCAAACATTTTCAAAGAAAATCAGTCCGGTTTGTGCGTCGTAATATCGTCGGTCCCTTGACCGTCGCTGTATCCGGATTCTACTGTATTACTGTTTTAATCATCAAAATTACCTACTCATACTCGTATTCATACTCATTTATTGGCAATGGATGGATCATATACACTACACGTCAGAAAAAAATGGTATATATTCATGATTTAGAGCACGACGGTGATAAAAACGAGCAATTATAAGACTGGCGCCAGAAAACCAGTTTTGAGTACTGTAGCAAAGCAAAATCGTTCTACATTCATAATTTGAATAAGTACAACATAACGATTATGCTTGAAATTGACCCTTAAATTAACATGCATTAGAACACAAAATCCCTTGACCATACAAATGACCGATTAGAATTACTTCAAGTATGTACAGTATGTACTAACGTTCAGTTATCACTTGCCATATTGCTATGCTATTACAGGACATGGCATTATAAAGCCTCGTCGCTGACTGTACATCTCATGCAAGGCTATCCGCTCTCACGGAACCACGACAGGAAACAATTAATATTGGCCAGTGCCAATAAACTGGCCATCTTATTGGGTGTTGATAATTGTAAAAACCTGACCAATTTAGCCGAGCGATCAGATTGTTGTACGCGGGAGTCTTTATAGTTAATTAATATTAAAACGTGTTTATTTTGATACTGTTAATGATTCAAATAATTATTGCCTTGTTTCAGTACTTATATGTACGATATTCTGAGAAGTTTTTGTTTCGCAATAATTTCCATGTCTACTATGTTAATGTTCCGACAACAACATACTAAAGGATGATTCACGCTAGACCGTTCCGTGTCCGGGCCGGCCCGTTTTGTAGTACAAGAAATAGACGGACGCGCGACAGCCGTCGATTTCTTGTACTAGAAAACGGGCCGGCCCGGATCATCCTTTATATGTATAACCATCCAAGATTAGCCACAGATAGAACTATCATGACTGAGAAAAGGGTAGTTGGGACTTGATTGCTCGCTTAATAGCTGTGAGTACCCCATGTAGTGTATGTCTATCTGTTTTATACTTAACCGCTATCTCGAGCACACGGATGAGGGTAGTTAGTCAAGTTATGGCCACGGTCGAGAGTGGACGTCTGCCCGACATTGGTGTGGTATCGAGCCAGTGAGTACGCTATTTAGGTGTCTAGGTTGTGCTTAGGGGAGCACTACAAATGGCGACGAGGATAAAGTAAGTGTAAATCAACTTAGTTTTGATTATTTTTACTAATGTCCTACTTTCTGCTTGAAAAATAAAAACGTAAGGAAAGTAGGTAGTAGTTAAAGTTCTTGTAAATTGTATTATGAACCAAACATCTAAAACAGGCAAGGACTTATAAGTAATTGCTATGCGGAATGAATTATTGTTTTGATCGCAATAAACAATGTACACTAAAAACCGAGGAACACTTCATATCGGGTTTGTTTTTGTAATATTCTCACATGAATAGGTATGATGATACCTATATAAGGTAAAGATACATATTACCTAACCATTCATAAAATTAAATACCGACCTTATCAGAACAAAACTACAATTATACTAGTAGGTATTACATAGAATGGCAGTAGTGCGGTCAGGGTAATAAGGTGTTTCTCGCGTTTTGTGAACAATAACTGGATTCGAAAATTACCTAAACAACGAAATTGAAAATGGTTGGATGGATGGATGGATTGGATTTTAGTGTACCTTATTTGGTGGACAATAAAGAATATTTGTATTGTATTGTATTGTATTGAAAATGGAAAATGTATTCAGAACAGAAGTTACAAGTCAAAATACATGTTGATTAGTTGATAAATTAGGTATAATGTGATATTTATTAAATAACAAAATCATTTATTTACTTGTTTATTTGTTAAGAATACAGTAATTTAAAGGATACTTAATTAAAGGTCTTAACATGATCTTCCCTGGCAGGCGACATACCGCTTTAAGCGGAGCGTTTAGCGTGTAGGTATATAAAACAAACAAATGAAGAGTGTGCTACAATGGCTAAAAGCGGCATAGGTATGAATTGGAGTTCATGTGATCTGCCTACTCCTTTGGGGAACATTTACTACATTTGTACTATGTTGGCTTGGCTACTTGGGTATTAGAATTGCTGTCATAAATACTGAATAATTTCATTATTTTATAAATTTGGCTAAGCCATAAAATTTTGCTAGTCGCAACCATTGTTTAAGCCATTATTGAATAATTGGGAGGAAGGTGCATATTGTCAGGTGTCCGATCGTATAGTGTCACTAGGCCAGTTACGCGGCCTGCGTCGGTTTGCGGCCGCCTGAAGAACAAAGTTTTCCAATTTAAAATATTTCCAGTTTTACATGCCTTAAACTTTAGGGCCTAAAGAAACAGTGAGTCGTATGAGTTTCAATTAGTACTTAGCTATTGAAAAAGAAAAACAAGAAAATATTCCTTCCGAGAACGTCTGACTGTTTAGTTTTTATTAGTCTGTGGGGTACGGGGGCGAAACGTCCCGCATTCCTATTGCTATGTGGATAATATTTTGTATCAGTTTGTTCTGTCGCGAAATCTTTGCTATATGCGTGTGTGAATATTGCTACATACTTGCAGGATTAGTAAACATGGAAGTAGTGTATCTTATACGGTCTGAAGTACTATGAAAGACAACTATTATGAAGCAAATAAAAAGGAATGAATAATGAAAAGGTTAGATTTCTAAAATTGTAATAAGTCTACGATGTACTCAGTGGCTACTGTGTTCTTACAAATAAATAAGTGTGAATGCGTTACGGCTGTATGGGCCTTCATGAAATTGTAAACCATGCGTCAGTGTGTTACGGCTGTATGGGCCTACATGAAATTGTAAACCATGCGTCAGTGTGTTACGGCTGTATGGGCCTGCATGAAATTGTAAACCATGCGTCAATGTGTTACGGCTGTATGGGCCTACATGAAATTGTAAACCATGCGTCAGTGTGTTACGGCTGTATGGGCCTACATGAAATTGTAAACCATGCGTCAGTGTGTTACGGCTGTATGGGCCTGCATGAAATTGTAAACCATGCGTCAATGTGTTACGGCTGTATGGGCCTACATGAAATTGTAAACCATGCGTCAATGTGTTACGGCTGTATGGGCCTTCATGAAATTGTAAACCATGCGTCAATGTGTTACGGCTGTATGGGCCTTCATGAAATTGTAAACCATGCGTCAATGTGTTACGGCTGTATGGGCCTACATGAAATTGTAAACCATGCGTCAGTGTGTTACGGCTGTATGGGCCTTCATGAAATTGTAAACCATGCGTCAATGTGTTACGGCTGTATGGGCCTACATGAAATTGTAAACCATGCGTCAATGTGTTACGGCTGTATAGGCCTACATGTAAATGTAAACTATGCGTCAATTAGTTACGGTTACGGCTGTATGGGGGCTACATCTAAATGTAAACTATACGACATACGTGAATGTATTACGGCTGTATAGGCCTACATGCAATGTAAACTATGCGTGATTGAGTTACAGCTGTATGGGCCTACATGTAAATGTGAACCATGCTTGGATGTGTTACGGCTGTATAGACCTGCATGTAAATGTACATCATACGTGAATGTGTTACGGCTGTATAGGCCCACATGTAAATGTAAACTATACGTGAATGCGTTACGGCTGTATAGGCCTACATATAAATGTAAACTATACGTGAATGTGTTACGGCTGTATAAGCCCACATGTAAATGTATACTATGCGTTAATTAGTTACGGTTACGGCTGTATGGGCCTACATATAAATGTGAACCATGCTTGAATGCAGCATCAGTCGGGAGACGGGCGATCTTCACAGCGGGCCGCCGTAGAGAGCCACTCGCGGTACGCATGTTGGCAACTCGAACTCCTTGCCTAAAATGCCTTTCGGCCAGGTGTTGCAGGGTAACCTAGGGTCGATGATGACGACATTGACGACCGCCTTCTTTCAGGTCTGATCTTTCTAAAACATGTGCTCTGGCCAGCAGTACAGGCAACTATTCACGGGCCCATTTATTCCAAAAAAATGCCACATAGCCTTTGTGCTTTGTGCCACTGCTTTCTTGTGATCATGTCATTCTCAGTGAACGTTCCCAAATGTGGCATTTTACTTATTTCCGCAAGAAGTAAATGATTAGGCGTTATTGCTTCGTGGTCATCTGGATGCACTGACACATGCGTCAGAGGACGCGAGTCCAGTGTAGATTCCGCTCCTGTCGGAACAGTTCTTAGAATTTCTTCGGTCGGAAATCGCTCCTTGATTCGCTGCTGTTCTATTCCCTTATCAGATCTTATTAGTTCTGTGTTAGCGCCATGGAAATTAATTCCATTTTCGAGGAAAAAGACTAGGTGGTCCTCTGCGAGCTATCATTCTGCGTAGAGCAAGTATTACAGAGTCTGCAGATAGCGATGCTGCGAGTTCAACGTGCACGGCTCTACTCGTCATACATGTACCGATTATCACCATCATTGTTCCAATATAATCTAAGCCGCAATGGCTATAGAGCCGTAGACGATGAGCAACTGATTGCAGTTGGCAAGTCTCCATGAGGATTGAGATAAATTCGTTGGCTGTGCTTTACGTAATACGTCATAAACGACGGGTTTTGCTCCTGTTCTGCCAGTCATATCATATGTTAAGGATCCAATATTTCTGACGCAAGGAGTTAACTACTGATTCGTTATTTACATGGTTAGCTTGTTCGTGGTGATATAGGTAAGGTAAGCAATTTTGTGTACAGATGTTTTTCATCTTTTACAATGGGTGGGTGAGATTCCTGTCTCAGCACACCATGGTCATCAATGAACGAGCACAGATTCCAAACCTGACCGTTCATGTCAAAGGGCTTGTTATTTCTTAGATTGTCTAATTCGAGTAGGAAACTTGACTTTGGCAGTGCTTAATCCATGACTCTTCAGCGCGCTGGAGTTGTTCAGGTTTAAGGCTATTAGTTGTTTCTCTTTCCGAGTATTTTCAATGAATGCTTAAATGTACTCCGTACTTCTGATGAGTATCAGCCATTTGGAAAATCGGGTAATATCAGGAAAGATGGTACATATGCATGCACTGGTAAGATGCTGTGCGACGGTTTTTTCATTCCCAACAGATCGGTCGATATTGGTTTCGTGTTATTATCCTGTGCCGGCCATGTCTTAGTAGGGTCTTGGTAGAGAAACAAAGGGCCTTTAAACCACCGATGTTCTGGGTTTAAATCATCAAGGTCCCTGACGGCGCCATCTGATACATTTAGCGACGTAGGCAACTAAACAACCACTTCTAGTCTTTGGTTTGCGTGTGCTCTGCTATTTCTCCCAAGCGATTGGAAACAATGATTTTATAATTGCGTGAATAGCCCTTGATCCATACTATTACCGCTGAGGAATTGGTCCAGAAAATCTTGTTCGCTGGTTAAATAGTGTTGTGATATTTTTCTATCGTGCAAGCAAGTCGCACTTCGAGTAAGGCTGCCTGAAAATTCATATCTTGCCATCTTCTCGAACATGCATACATCGAATCTGCTTTCTTACGAGCATCGCAGAAATGTGCAATTCTATCGTGCACCGAGTTAGCTCCTCATGTACTGTCCCGTCATGTAATGTACTGTCGTGGAACTCTGCATACACAAGCAGCGATCAGGCGCTGGATCCAGTGTTTCCACATGAAATATTCAGTTTCTTGAACGACTTGGTCCTAACCAGTTCTTGAACGCCAAATTCGCTGGAGGAGAATCTTTCCTTCTATGATGATAGGCGTCAAAAGACCGGGAGGATGGAACACACTCATAACGATTTTGAGGGTTTCTCGTTTCGTTGGGTTTCTTGAATGGTAATAATGTTAGTCAGCTGATTTTGGAAGGTTTAAATTGAAATTCAATATGTCTTCTGCCGGGTTCCTTCTGATTGCAAGTATCTTAACGCGGATGATAAAGTCGAGGTTCACTCCCCCTGGTCTTCTTCTGGCCTCTTCAATTTCTCGAATGACGTTTTCACGGTTGGACATTCGCTGGGTGAGAGTAAGGGGTGCACAGAAGGGGGGTTGTTGAAGAAGGGGAAGTTGAAGAAGGAGATAAGTTATAAACCTTATCTCCTTTTTATAGAAATAAAAGAGATGGAAAAAGGGAACAAACTGACTCCTCATTGATGATGACACACTGAGAGATGATGAGTCACTGATTTCAAACCCACACCTCATGTTGTGATGGACACTTTAAGAAGATGGGAAAGATCAAGATGCAAGTGTGGGTGCACAAAGTGATTGAACCGAGTATTGATTCATGATCAGATTAATTGAAATAAATAAATCATACTAAGGAAGGGATGTAGTGTATGTCTATCTGTTTTATACTTAACCGCTATCTCGAGCACACGGATGAGGGTAGTTAGTCAAGTTATGGCCACGGTCGAGAGTGGACGTCTGCCCGACATTGGTGTGGTATCGAGCCAGTGAGTACGCTATTTAGGTGTCTAGGTTGTGCTTAGGGGAGCACTACACCCCACAGCACAGCTATCATCATTAGGTTACGTTACGTGCCTGTTTACAATTAGTTACCTAAGTGTAGTACGAGTAGGTATGAATGACTGAACTCGAAATAGCTACTAATCAATAACTACATATATGGAGTCTTATTGGTGATTGCAGATATAAACGCTTGTAATATACCGTTTGTAGTTAAAAATATAAAACAGGAAAACAAATACATACTTAAATCCGTTAAACGATTATAAATTTCGCTACAACAATTTGGTTCCGTCATTGATAGTAAGAAAGTGAATGTGTAAGCTTTCCCTCGCATGAGCGAGCTCATAGTAACCATCTTTTATAATTTATCTTTTTACTAGCGACTTCCGCGATTAAGATCATTTTTCCCAAGTCCATTATAATGATTATCGTGTTGAAACAATGATATTTGCCGTTCGAATACGTTGTTCAATAGACAATTGATATTTCGTGGCGCTCGCATGTTTCTTGTGCTTGTATAACTGTATGAGATATGTCGTTGTCGTGTTTTGTTTTTAAACCGAAAGTAATTGTATTGTATCGTGTTGTATTTGTTGTTGTATTGTGGGTTTTGTATGTGATTAAGTGGGCACGTAAGAATTGATAAATATACGTATAAGTACCCAACTAACAGGGCTGGCACGACGACCCAAAATGAGACTTGGCCTTCGAAATATACATATTACACACCCCTCCCCCAGTTACCGATAGGGTAGTGTGATGTGGGCATAAGCCCTCAAAGGTCTTAAAATATGCACGACAGTTGGCAGGAGTATAGAGGCATAACTCCCCAAGTCGAGCATGCAGGGCCGTACAACAGTTTTCTTCATTACACCTACATAGACAAAATCGTGACCAAAATCAAACTTCTTTCTACTTTCAAACATGGCGATACAGCTATCTGTGGTACCTACCTAATACGGAATACTCGTACTCCGAGCAGGCATACCAATATACTACTCCTAAATAGTGGTGTTAAATTGCTATTTCCAGAACTGTTTTCCGCAGTCCTAATCACTCACCATTTTTTGATAGATTCCCCGTCATTATGATATGCAGTACTCGTACTCAGGTAAGAACTCGCATCTATCATCATTGTGAAGCTTATGAGGCAATCTCGTGGTACTGTGGTTACGAATGTGGGCCGATGCTGAATGCGTTCATATTTTGCAAAGTGTAACGTTCCATTTTCATTGTTCACATTGGTGAATTGTTCACGTCCTTGCGGATATTATTGTTAAGAAAGTGATTGGCTAAACATACGGTGGCACGTTAAACTTTTTTTGAAACATTTTTCGTTTTTTTTTTTCAATAATATCTTGTACGTACTCAATAAATAAGGTTTAAGAGGCTGACAAGACCTAATTTTGTTAAAATTGATGTTATTTAAACAGTTTTTTAAGAATAACTATTTGTTCTAGCACATCAAAAAAAAGTTAATATTCATCATATTTCAAAGACCGTGTACGGATTGATACATAATTGGACGAAATCGGCTCGATAGAAAATAATTGCAAAGATTGGTCTTAAATTCATCATTAAACAGTTCTATGTCTTTATTTTTATTACGTATGGGTCTGCAATTAAAAACATAAAGTCAACATATTCATACCTAAACCGCCAACGAGCCATATTTCACAAATAATCCACACTTTTCTTTACAACAATATTATTGTAGTGTTTATTTACTAACTACGCGCAGAGCTTCCGTAAAGAGCGGGATGGTTAATTGGAAACTCACGCGTGTTAGAACGGGACCTTTTTTAGGTCTTGTCAGCCTCTTAACAGAATCTATTCAGGTCGGTGGTTGTTCTTATACCCTCTTAAGGCCCGTGGTAGGGCTTGTCCCTTCAAAGGAATTTAAATGTTTTGCAATTCAGACAATAGTCAAGTATTGTACCTAGGAAGGGCCTTAGGCGGTTGTCTTACTGATGCGGTTTGTCTATAGCGGTGTCCTGCTCGCACTGCGGAAACCGTCCGAAAACCGCATCAGTGTGACAACCGCCTTAGGAAAATCGCAGCTCAAAACGCAGTGACGCGCCGCAAACGCACTTTGACGTGTTTCATGCGTAGCGTTATAAATATCTGTCTCCCTCCCACCACAGCGTTTGCGAGCGTCAGCGTATTTTGAGCTACAGTGTGGTCGAAGCTTTACAATCAACGCAAATAAATGCTTGCTAACTATAACACAATGTCTTAGTACAATACACTTCCGAATTCCATCGAAAAATACGCATTGTCAAGAAAGCCCATTCACTCTCAAATAACCTACCCATTCATGCGCATAATATTTTCGCAAAATGCGTGTACTCGTACTTATTCAATAAAAATTAGTATATAAATATACTGACGTGGGATGCCATTCACGGGCGTTCAACAATGCGGCCGCTATTTGTAAGGTGTCAAGCGAGAACTTTTTAAATAACGGTGTTTATAGTCAAAGAAAAGACGGGGCTTTGGCGTCACAATGGTGTACAATTATGTAGGTGTCTTTCGGGTGCAGGTAGCATAAAAGGACAGTATTAAGTATTGAAGTTGCTTTATTTGATATTGAATGAGAATATTCAGGCACTGGTCTATTAAAATAGGTTTAAATGTTGGTAATCGTATCGTATACAACTTCGATAAACTTTACTTACTATACGTTTGTCTATGGGATGTAGCTGTGCTGTTACACTGTCAAGTTTCGAGTTAGTATCGATGACTGGGACATTTACCGTAACTATGATAGACCAAAGGGCCGATTTTTGAGTGTCGAACGCTCGACTTTTCACTCGACACCTTTCAAAACGTCATAGTTTTTTGAAAGATCTCGAGTGCAAAGTCGAGCGTTGGACACTCAAAAATCGGCCCCCAACTCGGCGTTCTTTTATTTTAACTATGTTTAAACTGTATCAGTATTCGCATGGTTTGTTATTAGGTCCCTAATGTGAGCGTGCCGTAAATCTCGAGCCAAGGTCGTTCGCATTCTCGAGCCACTCGAGCCATTGTTGTCCATTCGGGCACTTATCGCGAAATCTGCTTGCTCGATTACGTGTTGCCAAACATCAGATAACCTTACCAACATTTTATTGTTATCCTAACGAGCGTGCTAGTAAAACTTAAAATGTTAAAAACTGTTATTAAAGTTTTATTGTCATGAACGCAAATAAATTGTTCAATAGACTTGAGTCAATGTTTTTTTTAGCAATCGTAAATACCTATTTCATTACTTTCATTAGCTCATTGCTTGCCCAGGAGGCAACTAGAAGTTAGGTAGATACCTATTATATTCGACCCGGACGTTTGTAAGTGTTAATGTAATAAATATTATTAAGTGTTTAGATACTACACTAATATCTGTTTAACTACTAAACTAATGGATTAATAATATCGCGTAAATTAGTTTTTAAGCGGTGGCTAATATTATAAAATGTATACTATCAACAACCATTATTCATCTGAGCTTTCACGCCGGCTACAAGCAAGCTTGATTGACGTCGGTTTATGTTGCAAAGTAAACAAATCTCTAGAAATATATTGTTCGTACCCTTCAGACCTTAGTCCTTAACTCCTTACCCTTCACTATGCATTATAAAAGCAAGCCAAAAATCTCCCGCGTCGATATTCACTACTTCCACAACACGATACCACTTTATGTGCCCACAAACTATCCAATCAATGGTTGCAGTGCTTTATATTTTACTACGTGGAAATTTAAATGAAGAACAACCCTTGTCTCCCAGTTCACATTTCCACCGCGCATGCGTCAGCCGAGGCAACCCTCGCGATCCAATATGGCGCTGACCGCCATAAGTTAAGCACGCGCTATCTATTTACAAAAAGAACTGTGTCCGTATAAAAAAAATCTTGTTTATGTCAATTAAAACTAGAAAAATATACTTTAATAAAATCTTTTTGGTGTTTTTACTTCAAGTTTTAGTGAATTTTATGTGATTATTTTAAGGATTTCGCAGTTTAAACGGTGGCGCAGTGCGATCAGATGTGTTTTATAGTGTTATAAGCTGGCAGGTCATGTGTTATAGGTCAACGCTTTTGGAACTAACGTGTTTCAACTCAGGTTACGTAAATAAACGTGTGTATTAGTGAAATAGTGAATGTTAAATTAAATAACGGTTAAGTAATCATATTAAAACTGTTTCAAAATAGATTTTTAGTGTTTGTTGTCATTGAGGTAGGTCTTTAGCAAAGAACTAGATACAAGAACCTTTGCTCAAAAAAGTTGAGTGTAATCTTCGTGTCGTGAAACAAAACACAGTTTGTGCAAAAAGAATAAAAATTATAGTTTCTCATGACAATATTATATTGTGCCAGTACATTCCTAATTTAAAATATCGATAGAGGACTGAATTCTAAATTCAAATTTCGAACACCGCGCGCTTGTTCCAAATTTAAAAAGTACCCAATCGTTGGCTGGCGAGGGTCAGTGGTGCGTCAAGCTGCGGCGCTCGCGGGTGTCTCCGGCGGCGCTGTTCGGCGCGCGGCCGGTGTCGGGGCTGCTGGAGCCGGCCCGGAGCCCTGACGAGCCGCCGTTGGACGTCGCGCAGGACAAGGCGTATTGGGGGAACGTTGCTGCTATGACCAGTAAATACAATACAAATTATACTCTTTATTGCACACCTCAAATAAAGGACACAGGCAAAATCACAATAAGTAGAGGCAAACAACAGGCGGCCTAAATAATTACACCAATATTCATAAACCTTTTCTTACAAACATAAATGTCAAAGTGACAGATAGGTAAAGCACATCACACACTGCAGCGGCCTGCGGTGGCGGTGGCGGCCAGCTGACAGTATGAAAATCAAGGCCGCTAGTGTCTGAATGAATGTTAGGATTCCCATAGTACACAACTGCCCGCCACCGCCACCGCTACCGCAGGCCGCTGCAGTGTGTGACAGGCTTAAAGATTTAACGAATTTTAGCGGCAAATAAACTAAAATAGGTTAAAAACGATGAGCTTATAATTTTTATTTAACTTAGGCTCGTAATTATTGCATACACACTAAAGCTAACTCCGAGCTCCTTTGGAGTGCAACTTAATAGCAAAAGTGGTACGAACTGATTCCTACTAGGAACCAAGTTGGACATAAAAGTGTACTTGAGATAGGTAACACTACCAGCTGTCTATTAGAGGCCGTAGAGTGTCCTATTGTTTGTAAACTTAACTAAAACTGGACTCTGGTTTTACGTGAAATTTGGAAGAAGTTTTAATGAAATCCTAAGGTCAAATATTATAGCGTATCTCAAACCTTTAAAAAATGCGTTTTTGTGGTCCTCTAGATTTACAACTTATATCTAACAAGAACTTTGTTTAATTAATTAAATCCTGAAACCCACATTATTCTCCGTTTATTTGCCTAATTTGTGCGTACAATTAACAGCAGCGGTTGATAATTCGCACAGTGAGTCATGTCAACCGTCCCTAAGCAACCGCAATCAAAACTTAGGGTCTATTTTCATATTAGGTAAGTAGTGGTATCAAATTAACATGATTATCACGCGAAATATGCACGCACCCCGCACGCCGCAACGGATGTACGAGTATATGCGCTGTTGGCATCGAAAAGGGTAAATGTGATTTCAATCCAAAGTGGTTAGGCAGATAGACCCCCTTGCACGTTCTGTAATCTAATCGACCATTCAGCCGTACGCAGAAAGCGGTAACAAAGTTGGTTATCATTAGAAACCTTATTGTATCAATATACGCGGGTATTTCTGTTCGCGAAGATCGTGAAACTAGATATAGTCAAGTTACTTCCTGTTTCCAAAGAGTACCTGTTGAAAATGTATACAGTCAGCGGCATATACTATGTAGCATCCAAAGTGGCCAAATAGTTCGGTACACTATATATTTTGTATGGTGTGCCGAAGTATTTGGACACTTTGGCTGCTACGTACTATATGACGCTGACTGTACACCACTAGATAACGTGGTAAAATATATGTACCTATCTATTGGATAAAAAAAGAAACTGATGCTTGCTCCAATAATGTGTGAAAAGTCCGATACCAAATGTAATATTTACCTAAATATCTAACATTTAAAATAGATAAAAAACTCAGATTCATTTAGTCTCTTTGCCGGCTCGAATTTAATTAAAAACAAATGGAGCAAGTCCGCGAGATTTCATCACGTTTACACCTGAAGGTCATGCGGTGTAAGAGATAGAGGGAAGCGGGGGAAACCGGCACGGTGAGCTGAGCACAAGCGGTTTTTCGCACTTATCGCCATCGCCAAGTCGAATTTCTTGCGCGACTCAGCGATTCCTGTCTTCACTCGAACTGTGCATTGTGCAAATTAGTAAGAGGCGGGTAAAATGTTTCCCTAATCGCGTCGCGGCGCAGAACTATAGTAAAACCAATCTCTAAGCCAACCCATATGTTTCTATTCACATACCCATGGGCGTAATACCCAGGAACTCGCAAATTGAAAGAATTGACAGATTTATCTAATCCAGCTGTGTATTTGTGGGGTGATAATGATATAAGCGCGAGGAGCGCGGGAGTCCGCTGGATGCGGGTGGCGCAAGACCGGTCATTGTGGCACTCTTTGGGGGAGGCCTATGTCCAGCAGTGGACGTCTTTCGGCTGATATGATGATGATGATGATGAATGATATAAGTAGATTGAACCCCTTATTCATAAAATTTAACAAACCTCTGTTAACTAAAATGTCTTGTCCTAACCAATTCCTAAACATTTTCAAAGTTACAGATTGACAAACAAGTTTTAGTGGCAATTTAACTAAAATAAGTTATCTTCGCGTCCGTCGATTCCTTGTACTACAAAACGGGCCGGCCCGGACGCGGAACGGTCTAGCGTGAATCATCCTTTATCCGTTTCCATAGTAAGAGTAAGAATGTCAAATGTCGTTTTGATTTGTTCTCCTCTATAGCTATTTTCATGATCTCATAATCAAATCTAATCTCGTCCTCGTCACTCAACTCAACATCATAATATGCTACTTTTATCCCGCCCGCGCCTTTGCTTTGCGCCATTACAAATGTCAAAGTTCATCTTATCTTAATTTACGTCAGTACTGAGTGACGAAAATAGACGACAGCGGGCGTTTTACGATTTTCGCGAAACCGTTAATAGTTAGGTAACTATTAACGGTTTCGCGAAAATCGTAAGGTATCGGTAAGGTTACCGTGACGGGTCAAGTTTATTTATAAATAGAAGGTTATTTATAAACGGACTATTATTTTTTTGTATTTGATTGATTAAGTTTACGAGTAGATACTGTCCGGTCATACAAATATTGAGGTGCGTGTATTCCCTGTGGGCAGGGTACAACTAAAATCAAGGATGAAAAAGCCTAATTTTTGGTTCGGTGGCGTCGTCTCCGTTTCTGTAAAACTATGGAATTAAAAAAAATACATACAGTGGAACATACATACAATCACCTTCTTTTTTAAAGCCGATTAAAAACGTAACTTACATTTGACCACAGGCACAAAGTAAATAGCGGCGGCGCGCGCCGGAGCAGAGAGTCCGCTCAGTACAAAGTGCCATTTTCGCCGCACGCACACAGACGTAACATTTACAGGCATTCTCGGTTGATTTCGGACAAGCTTAGTCGCGACTGTCACTGTCGCGTCGCGACTGTCGCGAGTGCTAGTTGTGCGCGCGGTGATCACTTGACGTCCCCGCCGCTACGTAAACACTTTGTCACGTACGTCAAAATGAATAACCGATATTATTACAGTTGCAATGTATTTTATTGTTTAAATACAACAAAAAACTGTGCCTACACTTTCTTAAAATTTTCAAACGATATTGAAAGGTAAATAAAACGGTTTTCTCATTTTGGTAGTTACAATACCTAGGTAGGTAGGTAATTTTTTGAAACTAGCCGCTTTGATAACGACGATCAACCATTACACATTCATCTTATCGTTCGCTGGTAAAACGCCAGTATTTAAGTACTATGGTTTAGTTAAGTAGGTACCTAATTAATTAGGTATATTCTTTGTTGGCGCTCTCGACCGCCGCCGGGCACAAGTCACAACTCGCAGCGGGTCACGCATCAATTTATTAGGGTTCCGTACCCGAAGAGTCAAAACGGAACCCTATTGGTGTCGCCCAGACGTCCGTCCGTCCGTCGTCTGTCACAAAATTTGTTCCGAAGAATTTTTAGACTTCTCATTGACCTATGAACTTGAAATTTGGTGACAATGTTCAATATTACGTATATTTTAACAACAAATACTAATATATTGATAAATCATATTTTTGAGGTTGATTCGGAACCCTAAATGTGCGAAGTCCGACTCGCACTTGGCCGGTTTTTTACCAAGATACGCTGGTTCATATTTAAATGTCATGTTGAAGAATTTTTAATATACCTGCTCCGTTTTAAAATTCAGAATCAATACAGAAGCAACCCTATGAGTCGGGCAAGTTTAGGTATGTATTTTCAAGAACGGCGGGAACGGACCTTCTGTATAGTCTTTATTTTGTGCCACAGGAGAGACAATTTTTTTTATCTGTGGGTCATTAACAATTTTCCATAACAATGACTAGACTAACTTCAGCTGAAAACGTCTTTCAGCTGAAAAAAGATACGTATCTATAGTACATTTGCACGCCAATGCTTGTCTTAAATTTCGTATAAAATACCTTGGTTAAATACCTTTCTTGTATTTCGACTTTCTTACAAATTCCATTTGAAATTTCATCGTAAATAATGAAAAAGCATTTAGTTTTCTCTGCATTTTGAGGGCGCGGCAAATCGAACGCAACTCAGCAATAAATAACTCTATTAAGGCTATAAAAGAGCATTTGGCTGAAAATGGCCTTAATAACCGCGTAACAAAGTCGTTTTTCCGATTTTCCGGCGATCTTAATGGGGAGCATCGATCAAGGAGATTAAAAAATCACATAATTGAATGATTTAAGTATACTGGATACCCACTTCATTATAATAAAAAAACTGAAGTTAATTTTGCTAATGTATATAATTTGTAAAGTCGATTTCGGATTAGGTGAGTTTTAGATACGACCTTAATGTGGACAAGTAGTCGTAGTTAGGTACACTGTGCGCGGTCCGACACGCACCTGGCCGGTTTTTCAAACCAGCAGTTTTCTCAAGTAACTCAGCTAGCATTTTCGGAACATTTTTCAGTTTTTATCGAGCCTATAATTTTCCGTGGCCCGTATTAATCTTGTCATCTTAAAACCTCTTTTAATCTCAAAGCCTTTGTGACTCCCAAGCTAACTTTGCTCGTTAACATCCACGTTACCTTCACAAAGCGCTGTGAGATCTTAACGATGGCTCAAAGGTAACTTTTAGTGGCGCATAACAACCTCATAACGAATGCAGCTGCAATCCTCATTACACAGCGAGTTCTGACGAGGTCTATGGAATAATTATAGGTCTATGGAAACCTTCCTTGGATACTGCCCATGATGGAAAACTTGCCCAATTTTTATTTAAATTTCTTTTTGCACGAGTGTAGTACAGTCGGACTCATAAGTAGTTGGTTGTCCATTTCACCCGTGAAGAAATTTAATATGACAGTTTAAGCATGACGTTAAAGCGACAAGGTACTCTCTCACTTCCTAGCTATAAATCTAATCTTCGCCAAGCGACAAGGTACAAGGGTTAATCCCCTCGTGAGGCCGACCGTATGAATATCAAAATGACAGAGGTAAGTACAGTATGTTTAACGTCATGTTCATGAACTCATAGAATATTCTAGTGTCAACACCAAACCGCCCGCGTAGTGTCAAACCGCCCGCGTGATCGTGTCGGAGATTTCCTCTTGGACTTTCCCCATGCTACTCTCCAACTCTCCAACCACGCTCTTCTATCGCTTTATGTATTGGGCCCGACACATAAAGTCACAGGCAAATAAAATAAAATAAAATATGTGTTTAGGTATAGTGAATTGATTCTAACACTTTTAGAATAAACATGTAGCGAGAATAGGCAAGGCTATACTATCCGCAGTGCGGTGATCCCTAGATAATATCATGCTTAAGGCGCTACACTGAGAAATTTGGAGACATTGAAACGCTGTCCTGCCCAGACTAGCAAACAGTAGGGGCTGATTTTCAGATATATGATTCTTGACTATATGATTGTGGTACTGACAATAGCGAAACATTATTGCTTAAAATTTTCTCGATAGAAAATAAATCCAAAGTCGAGTCTATATTTTTCTTTTTTTCCTCAGCCTACTAAAACAACGCATTATTAAATGACACGATTAAGTTAATATGATGGTATTTTACCTCATCTAGGTACTGACAAGAGGAAAT
The DNA here is from genome assembly GCA_951800055.1 of Cenopis cana. NCBI lineage: Eukaryota > Metazoa > Arthropoda > Insecta > Lepidoptera > Tortricidae > Cenopis > Cenopis cana. The sequence continues at coordinate 18,759,776 of OX637477.1, read as the reverse complement.
TTAATAAACCTGCACACAGTCAGATATTTAACGAGATTTGTCTAAAAAGCCATTCTCGGAGAGGGTTGCATCCCGTTTTGTCGTGAGCGAAAAACAAAGGGTGTCTCTTTCAATCGATATATCGCCTTAACACGATCCAGTTTTTTGCGTTTTGAGAGACGCGGTAAAACTCCACGGCGATATATCGCGCTCTTGAAAGTCTTTTGTTTCTGTGCTCTAAAGAAAGGAGCTGAAAAGGTATGCATCTTTAATCCTCTTGGGCGTGTATTTATGAGCTATGAGTTGTTTGAAATGGTGAGTGCTAGTATTTTTGTAAAGGATTTCATGCCATATCTCTAAATCCTATTCAAACGTTGCAAAACAGACATCGTACATTTTGTATTGTTCTTGTTAGCCTATAGGGTTGTCCCACTGCTGGGCAAATACCTCTCCCCATGAATGCTATGACTCCTGTGTATGTGCTTCTTCAGGCCAATTGGCGAGGTAGGTGTCTAAGTCACCCCGCTATTTTCGTCTAGGGCTGCCCCATTTGCGTCGCTCTTGGGAATCCATTTGGTAGTTATATTAGCCCATAAAATTAAAAATCGATACGAAACTAATACTAATTACCTTTTCCGTGATTCGTGATATTGAACCTTATACCTGTGATGCGCGCTTTATTTTAATTTAGTCGTATTAAATTAATCGAACTGAATAGACACGGAGCGAGGACATCCGCATCACGTTTCGACTCGACTAACCTTCAAACTGCATTGGTTTATTCGTTTCGAATACTAACCCCCCAGTATTTGACCGCTTTTGTCCGCCATCCTTGACTGAACAAAAGAGGTGTTGTAATGTGGGAATTATCGCCTGACTCTGACAGAGATAAATTAAGTACGAGACTTATTGATTGCTTGCAAACTCTAACGCAGGTCTGATTCGCGTCACTATCACTAGGGGAGTTATTCATGGAATTAGTTAATATGCTTCAGTACGGGAATATGAAAATTACCGCACGGGTGCCTGATTGAAACGTGTACTTAATTAATGCCGTTTTAGGAAAACGAGGCTTAGCTGTGTGTACTTTTACTGGAGTTTTATTAAGTGAGATATAAACTACGTATGTTATTCTACACCAAGAACGGTAAAAGTGGAGTTAGATGTTTTAAAATGTATACTTACTACATATAAGTATTATAATAGCCGCATCTGTATAGATGTAGGGCGACTTCGCGTGGCATGTGGCCAAGCTACCCGTCAGTATCTCACTGGATCCCAATCTATTAGGTAACGAGGAACGTGCCAATACTGCCCATTCCGGGATCTCTAACGATATTTACTTTCCTTAAACTCCTATTTTTCTCCCTAGGGTGTTTGATATTGACAAACTGATTAATAGTTACAAAATGGCCTTTTTCGCAACAAAATCAGACATGTTACAACTGTTCACAACTGACCTGATTGTAATAAGATAAAAACAGTTCTTAAATGCATTTATATACCACAGTACACTTATATACGTAAGTATACTACTTAAGCGCAGTTTGAAACACCATGACATTTAGCCAAATAGAGCTGTTATGCAACTAGCAACCACTATTAGACACTTATACGACTTATTGGCCTCAGTAGGACCGTGAAAGTAAATTGGTTTGCCATATGCAGACAGCGTACGGGTTACGAAACCGAGTTAACCGAGGAAACTATCCGGGCACTAGCCTAGATAGATAACAGACGAAACACCACAAGGATTGTAAATATAGACTATTTAGCCTACGTTCGTACTCGTAGTTGTATACGTATGCATACATGTGAAATCTGCTAATGTGCTAGTAGACTAACTGAATTAGTTGAAGTGCATTGTTTTATGTTAACTTCCTTATGTAAGTTCTTATGTTTCATATCTTTATATGCGTTTATTTACCTATAATCTATACAATAATGTTTATGAGCCTCGTATGAAACTTACACTCAATCACACAGTCAATAGAATAGACATGAATCAAAATAAGTAAGTAGGTATCCTAATTTTGTCATCATATGTTTATATATTCATTTCATAATGTATAGGTGAAAGGATCGGTGTTGAATTTCAGCGTGGGAGTACTATAATTAAAGCGATAGTATCTATTCGTAGAATCTGCTGCCAAACTTTCAAATCGGTCTTAATAGGAGTATTAGCAAATTGGACCAATACCCATGCGGGCTTTAATTTAATCAAATTCTGACAAACAATCCACATTGCCTAAAATAGGGATGTTGACTCAAATTTCTTTAATACTCCGTACGAAAGAATACATAAAACTATGCCAAAAAGTGAAAATCCTATTCAAATATCTCAAAAAATAACGAAACTACAACCGTTAGAATGTTTTTAGTTAGAGAGAGAAAACGCTACAGGTCAGTGACGTCACTGACCTCGAGCGCCATAGTAAATGACGATCGTTCAATACAACGGGGCGTTTCGGGGAAAAGGGACAGAAAATGACCCCTCCTAAATCTTTGAAGACTTATAATTATGTAATTATTTATTCTTTTGGATTACTTTTTTCACTATATGATTGAGAATTTGATCCTTTTTTGAGAAAATTCGGATTCATTGATTTTCTTATTTGGTGTCAACATCCCTATTGCCTTAGTACTGGTTTACTAGTAGGTATATCTTGCTGTACAAAGTTACAAATTTATTTAATCTACCGAAGACAGTTTATCTTAACGCCGTTTTTCAACTAAAAGGTCAAATTAATTCAGGAAAATATTAAAAGAATAAATAAGGAAGACAGCGAAATTTAGATCTAAGAGAGAGAAACAACGTACAAGCCATCATAACAATTTTTTTTTATTGTTACAGCAACGAGTGGGTCCGGCAGCGGACCAGGAGGGGGTGAAGCGCGGAGGGGGGACGTAACACCGCACGCGCAGCCGCAAAGGCGGCTCATCAAAGTCGACTTTGACAACCTTGAGGTAAGCACAAACTAGTAAGACCAGTCATTACATACAGTGTCGTCTGTAAACAAACTGTGCTTGAAGACATTATCATTATCACCCTGTTATTTACGATTACACTAAAATTAAAGATGTGCCGACTATGGATTTGGCCGACTAGCCGACTAGTCGGCGCCGAGGTGGCCGACCAGTCGGCAAGGCCGATCATTGGTTTCGGCTGAGTTCGGGCGCAATCTGGAATGTTCGTTTCGGTTCGCTCGTCGCGCCACTCGCCAAGCGTTCGTGTTTGTTTTGTTTACGTTTTAGTGGTTTACTCGCTTCACCGGCCGGCGTGTTTCATATATAGCAAAAAAAAGACAAAACAGTGAAATTATCAAATTGTTGTGTTAAACAAACAACTAATGCTCTTCTTTAGCATAATGTCGAAAAAGAAATCGCGAGTGTGGACATTTTTTGACGATGTTGAAGCCTGAAGGTGATTTCCAGTAAGTCATAATAAGCCGATTAGTCGGCCCTTTTAGCCGACTAGTCGCCGACTAGAAATGTGGCCGGATAGTCGGCGACTAGTCGGTACATCTCTACTTAAAATGTACAACGGTTATTTGTCTCACTGGCGCTGTTCTATATAGCATATCGATGCACAGCACGGTTTGTTGCAGCTTTAATTTGGTCTGTCACAATCTTATCATCCCCAAAAAGGACGGCCAATACCAGTCATAGGGAGTGATCCGCATATGGGAAGTCATCTCGGCTGTAAGACGTGGCTGAAAATTATCCCTCACAAAAATATTCATAACAACCCATCCAACATATTTTAAATCAACAACAAAACAATAAATATAGCTAATTGAAACAAATTTTACGCCTGACTAATCTGTACACATAAACGTAAATTTATTAATCTTTAAGAACATTAAAAGTATTACATTCTGCGGCAAAATAAAAAGGTGCGACTTAAAAGTTTTCTATTTGGCCTTACCTGTGGAAGGTAATTTGTGGCGTATTTTTCTGCCTCAAACATTTCTAACTCAACTTTTGGGAAACATTAGTAACAAAAACCCTCGTCATGTCGTATGCAAAACATTAATCATGTCAAGCATGTACCTTTGGCCTTTAGCCTAACATCAGTGAGGATTGCAAACGTGTAACAAGGGCTCAATTCGAATAATTTTTATGACACAAAAATTAGTATTTTTTGGTATAGGAACTGGATGTAAAAAAAATGTTTAATGTATCCTATACCCCTACCTATTTGAACCTTCCAGTGTTTAAACCGTCTGCGTGGTCGTGTCGGAGGTTTCCCCCTGGATTTTCCCCAGGCCACTCTCCGCGCGCACTCCTATCTCTTTGGAGCCTATGAAGCCACAGTCAGATAAAAAAAAATTTAACCGTTGTCACTCTCTACTTTGGTATAATTTGACGATATTATAAGACGAAGAGGATCAATAGTTGATAAAGGTAGTTATGGATAGATACTTATTACTAACATGAGGAGGCTAAATTCGAATGATTCTGAGAAATACCGTACGAAAATAACCTCAAAATCAGACATTTATTTTGCAAGTAGACCTCTAGGGCTCTTTTACATGTCGTCATGTCAATTAAAGAAAAATTATTACAACAATCTATATACATATAATAAAGCAGAAGAGGGTCGAAAATCTGTACATTGAAGATATTAGTAAAAAAATCGATGGAGGGGTCTAAGAATCGATAACAGAACACGTTTCAACTGTTTTTAGAATTCGTGTCTGTTTGTCTGTTTGTCTGTCTGTTTATTTGTCTAACTATCACGCGAAAACTAGCGAATGGATTTTAATACAGCCTTCACTAATATGTTTATTGGATCTTCGGCCAGGTTATAGGCTATAAAAATCATACAGGTTAGGGATGAAAGGGGGTGAAAAGAGGGGTTAAACTTTGTATGAGAAGTCTTTCAGTTCATGGTTTACAGGCTTGAAAGTTGGTAAGTATATACATGGATGCAAAGTAAATAGAACCTCACTCAAACATTGTATAATAAACAGATAGTATTTGAAAAAATGGGGGGTGAAATAACAATACCTCTGCCTCTCAAGGCTATAGACAAAAATACAAAAGTCCCTCAAACCATATTAACTGTTTGAAATGAGAGATCTAATTATGTTGGTCAGTCAGTCGCTATCAATATTCACAAACCTTACTACGCAACCTCGGTTTTTTTTTTGTTTTCGATGGACGGTACCTTACCTACGCAGAGCGGCGGGCTCTCGGTTGCATGGTAGCACTTGCGACATGTACTACCTATATATTAAGTATCCGCATTTTTGTATAAAATATTGTTTTTTGAGGTGCTCATTACAAGAATGATACTTATTCATTTTCAAATCGAAGATGGCGGACATTTACTTATTAACTTTTCTTAGTAATCGATATGGGTGTCATCTTTGAGGTTCTTCGAGGTGCCGATTAGTTGCGTTTTCCGTCAGCAAAATGTATAAAATACGTTCAGCGCGTAACAGACATACATTTAGGGTATATTAGTATTCGTTATTAAGGCGCAGGGTAGGGCCTTCCCCATACAAACTTTGTGCACGTTTTATTCGTCGGTTTTGGCACTAACAAATATAATATTTTTTTTGGCTGTAAATATTAGATATGCGAAGATCGTGATGTGAAAATTTTCAAATATTTCAAAAAAAAACAAAATTAAAAAAATCAAAAAAAAGATTAATAAAAAAAAATTTACATCACGAAATAGCTATCAGAAAAATAAGCATACTGACCAAAAATCATAACTTTAATGCAAACAGAAACGAAGTAAATCCTGCACAAAGTTTGTATGGAGAGAGCTTGCCCTACCCCTCCTCTTAAAACATACATACCTACGTAACAATAAACATCAAGTATGACTAAATTCGAAAGTCACAGGCGGATTGGAAGCAAAAAAAACCGGCCAAGTGCGAGTCGGACTTCGCACATTTAGGGTTCCGAACTGACCGCAAAACCCTAAAAACAACTCTCAGAAAATCACATACCTCTCAGAAGCAACCAGAGTGGGTGCGCTATCAACCTAGGCCTCTACTCCATCTTCGAAAGTGAAAGAACAGACCAAAGTAGGTATTCAGTTATACCTATGTTTTACAATAAAGCACTTCGAACTTTGAAAGGTATTCCAATAATTTATGAACAAAAAAATATCTATTCAACTACCTCTTTACAAAGTCACTTGATAGGTCAACAAATTTTTTTTGTTCAATATTTCGCGCTCGCTGCGCTCGCGTTTTCATCTACATTGCTTGATGCGTATGAAGTATTTTCCGTACCTGCATCATAATGTTCGAATCATTTCGCACTCGCTTTTTTATCTACATTACTTGACGCGTAGGAATTATTTTCCGTAACTGCATCATAATGTTCGAAAAATTTCGCGCTCGCTGCGCTCGCGTTTTCATGTGCATAACTTCATGACAATGAAGTATTTCCGCACCTGCATCATAATGTTCGAAAATTTTCGCGCGCCGTACGCTCGCGTTTTCATCTACATTATAGTTAATGCGAATGATGTCTTTTCCGCACCTGCATCAGAATGTTCGAATCATTTCGCGCTCGCTGCGCTCGCGTTTCATATACATTACTTAATGAGTGTGAAGTATTTTCCGCACCTGCATAATAATGTTTGAAAAATTTCGCGCTCGCTGCGCTCGCGTTTCCATCTACATTACTTGATGAGTATTTTCCGCACCTACATCATAATGTTCGATAATTTTTGCGCGCCCTAAGCTCGCGTTTTCATCTGCATTATAGTTGATGCTTATGAAGTCTTTTCCGCACCTGCATCATAATGTTCGAAACATTTCGCGCTCACTACGCTCGCGATCTCATCTTCATTTCTTGATGCGTATGAAGTATTCTCCGCATCTGCATAATAATGTTCGAAAAATTTCGCGCTCGCTGCGCTCGCGTTTTCATCTACATAACTTCATGAGTATGAACTATTTTCCGCACCTGCATCATAATGTTCAAAAACTTTAGCGCCCGCTACGCTCGCTTTTTCATCTAAATTACAGATGCGTTTGAAGTCTTTTCCGCACCTGCATCATAATGTTCGTAAAAATTTTGCGTTCGCTACGCTCGCGTTTTCATCTGCATGACTTGATGCGTATGAATTATTTTCGTCACCGGCATCACAATGTTCGAAATATTTCGCGCTCGCTGCGCTCGCGTTTTCATGCACATTACTTGATGAGTGTGAAGACTTTGAAGTATTTTCCGCACCTGCATCATAATGTTCGAAAAATTTCGCGTTCGCTGCGTTCGCGTTTTCTTCTACATTACTTGATGAGCATTTTCCGCACCTACATCATAATGTTCGAAAATTTTCGCGCGCCGTACGCTCGCGTTTTCATCTACATTATAGTTGATGCGTATGAAGTCTTTTCCGCGCCTGCATCAGAATGTTCAAAAAATTTCGCGCTCGCTGCGCTCGCGTTTTCATCTACATTACTTGATGCCTATGGAGTATTTTCCGCATCTGCATAATAATGTGCGAAAATTTTCGCGCTCGCTGCGCTCGCGTTTTCATCTACATTACTTGATGACTATAGTTTTTCCGCACCTACATCATAATACTCGAAAACTTTCGCGCGCTCTACGCTCGCGTTTTGATCTACATTAGTTGATGCGTGTGAAATCTTTTCCGTGCCTGCATCATAATGTTCGAAACATTTCGCACTCACTACGCTCGCGTTTTTATCTTCATTACTTGGTGCGTATGAAGTCTTTTCCACATCTGCATCAATGTTCGAAACATTTCGCGCTCGCTGCGCTCGCGTTTTCATCTACACTATTTGAAGCGTATGAAGTATTTCCGCACCTGCATCGTAATGTTTGAAAGAATTCGCGCTCGCTGTGCTCGCGTTTTCATCTTCATTACTTGATGCGTATGAAGTATTTTCCACACCCGTATCAGAATATCCGAAAAGATTCGCGCTCGCTTCGGTCAGATTCAGATTCAGATTCATTTATTCACAATATACGAGCTCGCGAGCGTTTTCATCTACATCTATAATAAAATATATTTAGTCCTCTGTCATGTTTCATGTGGGCGCATTGAGCCGGCGTGCGCAATGTTTGGCGAGACAACCAGGCGAAATACGGTGTAGAAGTTGGTATGGATAATGGATATTCACGCGGATGAAGTCGCGGGCAAAAGCTTAGATAAATAAATTTAAAACTGGACTACCCGTGCGAAACCGGGGCGGGTTATAAATGCGAAAGTAACTCTGCCTGTACCGCCTCCGCACCGACGAATCAGGAAGTCGCCTAACGCGATGACGCGAGTTCTACGCAGACGAAGTCGCGGGCAAAAGCTAGTAAATAATAAATAAATAAATATTTGTGGACAATCTTACACAAATCAACCTAGTCCCAAACTAAGCAAAGCTTGTACTATGGGTACTAAGCGACGATATACATACTTATATAGATAAATAAATACTTAAATACATAGAAGACATCCAAGACCCAAGAACAAATATTCGTGCTCATCACACAAATAAATGCCCCGGCCGGGAATCGAACCCGGGACCTCCAGCTTCGCAGGCAGGGTCACTACCAACTAAGCTAAAGCGGTCGTCAAACAAACCATCCTTTAGTAACACGTATACAAAGCAACATCAATAAACAGATAAATTCCTGGGCACATATTTGCTGAACTTATCCTATATAATACCTACAGAGATGTAAAGAGTCTGTGTGTTCCAGGTTTCAGAACACGAAGACTACATCAATATCGTCTTAGTTGGTTCAAATACACATGTAATTAATTGTAAATAAATATTCTGTGTCCCAGTACGCATAAACGTGTAACGAGTTACACGAGTTTCAGAAGTTCAGAACACGTGTAAAGGAGGCTCAAGGGACCCCAGAGTTTGATTGTTATTGGCTCATGACACGAAATTGGAGGTGAAGTTTAACACTTGCGCTGCCAAGCTTTTCGTAGCTCTACGCAATTTTCTCTACATACCGGAAAACGCATGGTATCGGCTACGCTTCTACGAGCAGTAGCTCTAGTATAAGTTTTTTCGAAATATTAACTAATTCGAACGCGTTTGCGTTTTGTCTCAAAATGTATGAAAACGCTCTCACCGAGTTTGAAATACGCGCGTTCATCGGTTAGCAACAAATGTTATACTCGCTGTTTTAGTTTCCACTAGTGACTACCAGAGGCGCTGTTCACGTTTTCATACCACTTTCATACATTTTGAGACAAAACGCAAACGCGTTCGAATTAGTTAATGTTTCGAAAAAACTTATAGGTACTAGAGCTACAGAGCGCTGGCTATAGGCGGGTTGCTGGCAGTGAATATGTTAAAGGCATATTTTCTTTAAAGTATTTAAATAGCTAGCGGAGGGCATTACATCTCAAAAGCATAATACAAAGGAGTATTTTTCTAACAAGAAAAACGGTTACGCATAAAAAAATATTAGAGCGAGATTTTTTGTTAATGGTTATCAAATGGAGGCAAAAAGTAAATTGGATTCAACACCCACGCGTAAGACATGTTTTGAATTAGATCTCGGATCTCGGTAATACTTTAAGCTGGAAAAGCACAGACAGCGGTTTCGGCGCGGTGCGGAGGCGGTACCGGTTGTAATGTTCGAACTAGGTAATATGAAAGGGTCTGCACAGTAGCTCTAGTATAAGTTTTTTCGAAACATTAACTAATTCGAACGCGTTTGCGTTTTGTCTCAAAATGTATGAAAGTGGTATGAAAACGTGAACAGCGACTCTGGTGGTCACTAGTGGAAACTAAAACAGCGAGTATAACATTTGTTGCTAAGCGATGAACGCGCGTATTTCAAACTCGGTGAGAGCGTTTTCATACATTTTGAGACAAAACGCAAACGCGTTCGAATTAGTTAATGTTTCGAAAAAACTTATACTAGAGCTACAGAACGCTTTGTCCCGGCCGGTTTTCTGTGCGGACCCTTTCATATTAGTTCGAATATTACAACCGGTATCGCCACCGCACCGCGACGCCCCGTCTCGCTACCGCTGTCAGTGCGTTTCGGGCTTTAGTTGCTAAACACGCGATGCGAAATTGAGTTTCATGTCTCTTAGACTGATGTATTTCAACTTTAAATGAAAAGGGTGGGCGAGGGGACAGTCACTACCGACACAAATCACATTGAATTTAAATATACATAGTCTTTATTAGCGGTGCGAGACCCCCGCCCTTTTTGTGTGACATTGTTGTTGCTCAAGAATTTTCTTTTTTACTGCAATCGATGTACATAGGACCCCCAATTCAAATTCATACTCATGCCACTATGTCGTCTGAGATTTCGTTTAACAGTTATGTAGAATCCTAAAAATTTGTATATAGCTTTATAGAACAACCGCGGCGAGTATACCGTATATGTATCGGGAAACCATTGCCAGGCCGTAAAGCCAGCATTGTTTCGCTATCGATTCAGAAGCCGTTCCAGACGTCTGGACGTTCGTCTTTTGTTTCTATATGGGTATTAGAGCCCGCGGCATGCATTTAAAATTAAATATATCTAGGTCGACGTTTATTTTTTATATTTTATCACGGCGGTGGCAAGCAAATGTACGGCCCGCCTGATTTTTTTTATACGGCGCGACGGTGGCAAACAAGCGTACGGTCGGCGGATTATAAGCGGACACCGTAGACTATAGAGGACGCCGGGGGCGTTACATGCGCGGTTCATGACGTTTGTAAGACCAATAAAGGCCGCAAGCGCTGTTATAAATGTTTAGGTATGCCAGTGGCCCCAGAGTATATTTAATTGACTAGTTTAGCTTTTCCACTTTGGAAAACGCGTCGTGTATCCATAATTCTAAAGTACACTTAACTTGCAAAAACATAGGGGTTGGAAAACAGCCAGTTTTCTCTTACTTTCATCTTAAGAAATATATTTACCTTCTAAATCATAGCTAGCACTATTACGACATCTAAGAAGTACGCTCATAGCAACATTAATTATCACCACTTAGCCTTTTTACGGCTAATAGATACCTAACTGTACAAACATCCTGTGCCGCCTATATTCTCAAACTTGGCGGCTTTGAGCATTCTTGTCTTGTATAACTTGGCCCCTAGATTTGTAATAAGTTACTACCTACTTAGAGCAGGTAAATACTGGTGAGTTCTCTTTCAATCTGAGGTTAAGCCAGCAGGATTACAGACTAAGGCCTTAATTCTTTTCATCTCTTTCGTGCATGCGGCGGATATGAATGCCAGAACGACCGCGTGTAAGTAATACGAGTATATTACAATATAGTCGGTATCGACGACCGTAGTAGTAATATTTTTTAAGCTATAAAGTGGCAATTACAGCACGCGGAAAATCTCACTTACTAGCCAGGGGGTGACATAAAATGTTGTACTTACCACGGTCGGTAATAAAGAAAGCCTCAGCTCGCATATTTATCGCACTTGCCTTCGGCTCGGGCGTCAAATACTTGCGATCTGAGACATTCTTTCATTTACCGCCCTTGGTAAGTAATGTACTATTATTGCAGCAATAATAAAGGAGTATACATTATTAAGATTTGATAATAATAAAAAAAACCAGAGAGCCTATAAGGAAGTATACTACCCCTCGGTCGCACTTGTATCTTTGAGCGACATAGAGGGAAAGGAGATACCCGAGCACATCTCAAACCAAAAAGAAGTCTAACGATCAAATTATTCTAGACAATCTAGAGACTAGCTGAGAGTACAAAATGTACTGTAATAATAAACGGCACAGTTCCTACATCTGTGTAAATACGGGTAGGTAAGCCTCGCGTGGCCCAGTTTGGGAAATAACGGGAGGCACGTGAAACGACACTCATTTCCGAGTAATTCCAACGTCGTGTTTCAGGCGTTTTTAGCACGGACCGTTTCAGTAAATTATTTGTGTTTGTTGACAGATACAGTCGCCACTCGCCATCTAACACTTTCCTCACAACACAAACATAATGTAAACATCCTTCTAGCATTATCCGGTTCTCAAGGAGCCCAAGATTTGGCGTAGGTAGTAAAGCGACTATATATTACGTGGTGAGTGTCACCCACAAACAAAGGCGCGCCATTCCACAGCCCAATCCGTACAATTGCGCATAGATTAGTATGAGATTCGCTGTGGAGGGAGACACGCACCCTTAAGGATGATTCACGCTAGACCGTTCCATGTACGGGCCGGCCCGGACACGGAACGGTCTAGCGTGAATCATCCTTTACCCTTCAGACCTTCATTAACACGTAGGGAAAACTAAACCGACCTTGTAGGGACTTCGGAATAAACCAGTACTTCACGATGTTCTAAAAGTGAAGATTTCTATAAAGGGTCGGTAATCGGTACCTACCTACCGCGCACGTGACTGCTTTGGAATTGCGGTCGTCTATAGGCTGCGGTGTCCACTTACAATCACGTGGATCGTACGCTTGTTGTGTCGTGGTACACAAAAAAAACCGAGGCGGTATTCGAACCGAGATCCCCATATTTCAAATCGCGTACCTTATACACAATTCGACTACAGAGACTACAGTAGCTCAATAAACACGATCTAATATAAAAAAAAAACTCATAGACCTAGAAGAAGACATAGAAAAGCAAATCTACATATTATGACCATATTATGAACAAATTATGACCTCATTTGTTACCTAGCGCTTTTACTGCACTTTCCCGCTGAGTACCGAGAAATGAAAACATATACCTTACCTACACATATCTCAGGACTAATAAAAACTGAATCATACTAAATAACTTTTTAAGCAAAAGCCTGTGAGATTTATGGTTCATATCTCATTCAAATTGGTAGGTAGGTGGGTAGGTAACTCTGGGTAATCCGTAAGTACTTGCATTTTGTTCAGCCCCGAATTAACCCCCAGTAGATCTGAGAGAAAATGTTGCTTTACCAGTTTGATTTTCCATTTTTCCACCTTATGACGTTAGTACAGAATTCAAAATAGCGTGAGACTTTTCTTCTGTGTATTTAGTAGGAATAGGAAGCTTAAGTAACCCTTTAGCTTTAAGTCACGTCTTTATTAAGACGATTAAGTTAAGTGCGTGGGTGTATAAGTATAGGGTGTACTACCTATTCTGTATTAGATTTGTTTTAATACATGGTTTCCAGAATCAACCTTAACTTTTGTTCGCGACTTCGTCCGCATAAATTTTCACTCCCGATTTCATCCCTTCAGGAGATGACAATCGCGATAAAAGGCATTCCATATTCAGGCTACAGAGTCTGTGTAGTGTGTATAATATAATAATATTTGGGCGGCCGAGCTTTGCTCTGCGTTTTCCCTGGCATGAGACCTAGCTAGATCGATTGCTCGTCCCCGAAAACCCCCACATACCAAATTTCATCAAAATCTTTAGAGCCGTTTCCGAGATCCCCGAAATAAATAAATATACAAGAATTGCTCGTTTAAAGATATAAGATATCAAGTTTCATTAGTTATATATATTGTTCAGTTATTTTTACGTTATTGAGCAACAAGACATCCAGGATGCATGTAAATTTTCGCATTTATAATATAAGTAGAATGTAAGAAGGAGGTACCTATAAAAGTCAATACCTACCAATTTATTATTTGACACAGAATTATAAAAAAGCTTTAGAAATCATAATTCATATTTAAAATGTTCCTACACGTCCTGCTATTCTAAATAGTCGTATCAACACAGCAATTTCAATTTCATACGACTTTATGAGGCTAAGGACGACCGAGATTGACTTTTAAAAGTTTAATATGCCAACCTAAGCCAAGGACGTTCTATCTTCACAAGTTATTAAACTTTCCGCCAAACAAGGTAAATATTCGGTGACCTTTAGCTGTTATTTTGCCGTTTGGTCTGCTTTGCGATCAATAATAAATATATTTTGGAACAACAGCCTTATGTGGCCTTAAGGGCCAGCAGGGGGAACGTTATGACATACTCAGTTTCGAAACATTTTATTAGGTAGTAGAGTGAGTAGGTACTAAGTTACAACGCAGTTAAACGGTAACACACGACACGCTTGCAGCTTAGCCCTTAAAACTACATACCTACTTAATAAAATTACGCTACATTCAGCCGTTTCAAATTAAGTCTGCTTTGTATATTTAAGTTGCAAACATGTATTGGTAGGCCTCATAAGGGGTTTAAGACAGCATAAGACATTTGCCCCTCGTCGCTTCTACATCATGTTTGAACTGTACAACATTTCTTTTTTTTTTAATTTATTTGGCTAAACAAAGTACCATGAAATGTCCAGCTAGCTAAGTAAGAGACCGACTGCTATATTATAACTTATACATACATTACTTTGACTATACCTACCTGTATAATGTTACGATTCAATAAGTTACTGTTCTGCTCTTTGATCGGCTTTTGATTAACCGCTAACTTATTTCCGGGTTTTAAAAATGGTAGCATAAAATGCTTTAGAAAAAAACCTCTTAAATTCTACACATAGGACTTGGTATAAAAAAATATATGAGTAAACAAGACGTCTTTTGTACGGAAACATAGCTTAACTCCCTCATCCCACGTCATATAGTAACCGGAACTTTGATATAAACAATGTGTGAACGACATTAAACCACCATAAAACAAAACCCACATACGTTTATACAATACCTAAAGGAGTTTGCCATAAAAGGGACTGTGTCAAAAGATGAGTAAGTTGATTCGTGTGAAATAACGGCACGAAAGATTGCAGTTAGTTTATTAGCAAGTTCATGATTTGGGTGGTTTTGGCATTCAGTTCGATTGAGGAACCCTGGTTTTTATAGGAATAGCAATTTATGACGGTTTTCAGGTGAATTTTAACATTCTAAGCACGGAAATATTTGTGTCAAAAGCAAAAGAAACATATATTTTCCTAAGCTTGTCATCACATTGCACATTCAATTATTGGCACATTGATGATCCTTCGTTTCCTATATCAAGGTTCTTATATAATGACTGCTCTTTAAATAAATGTCTCTAAGGTTTTTTTAGGTGGCAATTAACGGAGTTTTAGGCCTTGTTATGTACAGGCGATAAGTTTGGCGACACTTCAGACAACTTCGGTGATTCCATAATTTTCAATATTAGGTATATCCTGTACATAAACAGGCGTTACCGTAAGTAACGCGGTTAAATTCGGATAATGCCGCACTGCAGCCTGTCATAAATTTTCTAACATTCGCACGTAATTTTCCGCAGTGATCCGCATATCCGCATGCAGTTATGCCGGCGTATCACGCATTCATTTGCAACATTTATAGATAGGTACAATCAAGTTAACTGGTCAGTCGGTCGGTTGAAGTTTATTGAGCTAATACTTAAAACCCCGATTTTATCTTAGGTATAGGTACATGTATTATTTTCTTCAATAAATGAACTACTACTTATGCTAATACTTTACATGGATATTATATATGTATGTATAATTACGACCATTATAGTTACATTTAGGTTGGAAGCCTTATATACTCACGAAACAGCGTTTCCGCGAAAGCACAGGCTCAGTTGTTTTTAAAAGGCTCCATAACGCAATCGCAAACACCGTTCTAAAACGCGCTATAAACCTCTCAATATCACTGGTTCGTACTTCATTTTAGAACCAAGTATTTATAGCAGTGAAGTATAGTGTGGACAGGTGCAGTTGCATAACCGAAGGGAAAGCACGTGCAAGCAAACCGCCCTTTGCCGTGATGCAATGCACTTTAGCCTCGAGCCTTACCACTCTCTCGCGTTCCTTTGCTCTCTCCCATGTCACGTTTTTGCCATTAGTCATTATTAAAACAATATGTATATTTCGAATAACTACTTTTTTATCAACACCTACTAATATTGGAAAGAGGTAAAGTTTGTAGATCCTCCGGAACTCATTCCATTTATGAAAATTATTTTACTAAGATAATAATAACTAAATAACATTTCAGCCAATAAGAACTTTTTTTTAACGATGTTACCGGTACTACCTACCGTACTTTGACTATGAAGTTTGTAGTTACGTATATACTTTGGCTATGAAAATAACAAGAAACCCAAGATTTAAGTAGCTCGGTGGCCTTGCTAATCATGAGAGCAAACGTTGACAAAAAACAACTACGTGTGTTGCAATAGGGTGAAAACTGATTCCAAGAGCTTGTGGCGTCGCTAGGCAACCGTCAAATCTGACATGCTCTGCAACGCGCTATCGAAGTTTCTTAAGTCAGTTGCATATATAGAACTTCCAACCAACTCTCATTGGACTTCGGTCCCTGAGAGATCTCTCTATTGTCGTTTCTTCTTGTGTCTCCTATCTATTGTATATTTGTATATAATTTGTAGATATCCTCTTTCATGTATATACCAACCCTGTACATTATTCCCTAATAGGAGCACATTTCTCTTATTTCGATAGCGCGTTGCAGAGCATGTCAGATTTGACGGTTGCCTAGCGACGCCACAAGCTGACCACCCCCACCAGCCCCTCTAGCACAACATGATATCCGTATCTACTCGCGCGCGAGATAAGCTACCTGTCACTTTTTGAGAGCATTAATCAGACAGTGACAGGTAGCCTATCTCGCGCGCGAGTAGAGACGAGATGCATGTTATGCTAGCCCCACAGCATTCTTCGCCAATACATTATGTTAAAGCTTGTGTCAATATTCCACTCTCCAACCACGCACTCTTATCGCTTTATTGGGCCCGGCCTATAAAGCCACAGTTATAAAAAAAAAATAGTATGTTAAGTACATCTTTTGTTGAGAGATTTAAGGGCATGACTCCATTATAATTATTCTGCCAATTTTAAAGATGGCTATAAACCTCACTCCATTTCGCTTTCCAGTTATGGAGTCGAGGTCACGCTTTGACGCTTCGGTAATTAATGACACATAATGACCCTGTGTCGAGACACTCGTTAGCGTGTCTTTGACACCGAAATTTAGAACTGTATTTTTCTTTGCGGCTTCTAGGCTTTTCATAGTTGTTTGCGCAAGTGCGTGCTACATGGCCATAAAGCAAGGGTTAGACGAACGGTTATTCTTAATAAGGAAAATTGTTCAAAATTGTATTTGAACAACTATTTTCATATGACTTCAATATTAGTTAGGCTTTTCCCACCAAGGGAACCCAGCAGGAAGTAACCTACCCACAGGAACAAGCGAGCATGGGAAGCCAGGGCGAGAGGGGAACTATTGAGGTCAATATAAACTTGTTGCAGTTTTCATTTATGTAAATGTTAGGCCTTTTGTTAACATTGTTACCCTAATACTTCTTAGCTTCGTCGATTGCGTGTAAAACGCTATTAACTGCAAATTTTACGAATTTAAAAACCGTTGCGTGATACTATTTACATTTTAAACAATGTTTTATGTTATGAACGATGGCTCTGTTATGTAACTGGTAAATCAATAATTTATGACAGTATTTTTACGACGTTACATCATAAAACCATGTTTCATGAGAATGCGATGAAAAACTGCACATTATATGAAATAGTTCAATAAAAGGGAACTTTAGAACCTCACCATAAAGTCTATTTTACTATAGTGATAGTATGGTGTCGACTGCGTAGTGCGTAATGCATAATTGCATCAAAAGGACCGCATCTGACGTATTTCGTCAACATCACTCTTAGCTGTCATACATAATTAACTTTTACTCTTTCGTCTGAACTACTTTTGGAGGAATAAATCGTATTAAAGTGGTTGCATTACTTGAAAGTCATTCAAAGATGTTCGTAATTTACAAAACCAGTTTAAAAAGTTGCACCTACTCGTATTTATTTAAAATAATGAAAAACTTACAATCAGAAGAGGGGAACAAATTATTAAAAAGAAGCTTGTTCTTAAATGTCGCCACATTTTAAACATCGTTTTAATTTATCCGAAAATAAACAAAGCGAAAAAATCAAAAGATGACGCCATTTTTTCAAGTCGCATCTAATAAATAAACGAGGCAAGTTTGCTGTGCTCTTACGCTAAGTAATTGAAAATTTGCCCAAGCGCGTCTCAGTATTTAATTTGATGGGAACGTTTATAATTCATTTCTCGGCGGTAATTTGAACTAGGCCGTGGCCGTTCCGCACGTTTTTTACGCAAAATTGGGAAAGCTGGCGGTTTGAAATTAAAATGCCTTTAATAATTAAATGGAAAAACAGAAATGAGACGAATTACGGTAAACAAATATTGCAAGGGCTTGGTTCGTGGTCTTAACGTGGCATCTTTGGCAGTCATGGTGTTATGCTAATCAACTCAGTGAAGACAACCCATTTAAGATTTTGAATTTGCTTCGATGAATGAATGAATGATGAATGTAGTGGAAATTTTAGTTTAAAAATAAAATCATAATCATGGTTAGGTAAGTAGTTCCTTAACCTAACCATGAGTATGTCCATACCCTAATTACAGGAAAGTCCGCACGCCGCCGGTAACATTACAGTATGTTACGTTCATGCATTCATTAATTGATACCAAATCAGAAGTAGTAGGTACTTTATTTGATTCTAACCTACATTTAGGTATTTAATAAGCCGCATAAATGGTAAAAAGCTACTGTGTCTTTTGTTTATAAGGCAAGTATTTGTCTATGTCTTCGTGAAGAAAAATAACAAAATGGTTATACTAAACGACTTCCTTCATAGGACAATTAACTTCCATGGAAAATGTTACAAATGGAATCCTAAACGCTTTCTCTTTCTTTCGCAGGACGATGAAGACGAGGAGGACACAGAGACCTGTGCGAGTCCAGAAGTATGCGCGCCGCAACCGTTTCCGCGGCACGTGGCTCCACAGCAGGCGCCTAAACCTTGGAAGCGGACTGGTAAGGGAAAACAAACTTTAAATTAAAAATATTGTGGTTTTAAATGCCTTGTCAGACCTTTAAACAAGATTCCTGGGTATGTAAGACCGGACTATATATGATTTGTATAGGTCAGGGTGTAGGTAATTTAGTGTGACATTCCATTCGTCCCTAATATGCGCATCTGGTATTCTGTTAAGTACCGGTCAAGCTGGTGAAATGGGAACTTTAAACTGTTTCCTTTCCCATAAAAGTGTGCCAGTTTTCAGATAAAGTTTTTATGCATTTGAAATGCCACTCAAAGTACTGGAGAATCAATTTCTTTTCTAGATTTTGGACTTGTAAACTCAACAGTGGTTTTTAAAATTTCAAGCTCATATTGGTCATTTACATTTAGAATTACCTACGATTAAAAACGGGATATTTATCATGTATAATTATCCAACATTAACACTACAATTATCTATATTATCAGTCCTAGTCGTTTTAAAGTCTTTGTGAATATAAGGACCGTTTTTACTTGTAAGCTATGCTCGCAGGTCAGGTATGCTACTTTTATACAAGGTTTAGTACTAAGCACTTTTCCTTACTCCTATGCACACCTTTGGCGACATTGGCGACGATGGTGATGTTGGCAATTTAGAAGAAACGCCGCCACGTGCCCCACCACGCGCTCGTATATCCCACGACGAGTACCACCAATTCTGCGACGAAGCCCTAGAATGTATGAACGCATGAGTGTCAACCCTAGCTGCATGATTTGAAATTGATTTCACGTTGCAATTCTATTGTTTTTATTTTGAATTTAGAACAAATTTAAATTCGACCGAAAACGGCCATTAGTCATTTGTTTTGCTTTACGTTATACATGTACCGTTTAACTGAGACCGCGCCTGTGACGGGAGAGGGGCAAAAGGGGAGACGTCAAAGTGTAGCGGTCGGGTAGCGGGCGGCGGGTCTCAGTTAAGCGGTCGACCTATAATAACAACTATCGCCATAAGGCTGTGTTTCCACCAGAGATGTGCGAGGATGTGTTTTCATATATTTGACACCTCGCTCGGCGCGTTGCGAGGTGTCAAATGTATGAAAACGCATCCTCGCACATCTCTGGTGGAAGCGCAGCCTAAAGCGGGTATTACACTGTCCTGAATCAGGCGTCCTAACTAGTGGAGGGGAGTTGAAGCATCTCGCTCTAACGTATAGGTCGGAACCCTTCTAAGTGTCTTGAATTCAGGACAGTGTAATAGCCGCTTAAAGGCATAGAGCGCAAGCAAAAATGGCTTCTATTGCCATCGTTCTTAAGTTTTTCGTGTGTATTGAATTCACTTTAATTCTGTTTTTTTTTTGCTAATTTGAAAGTCAACACGGACCAATACCTAAAACAGGTCACAATACCAACGCAATTTTTATATTTATGTATATTATTTAAAAGTTCTTTGTTGCTGACATTGCACATACTTACACAAAAATGCAAACTCATAAATACTAGTGGTAAGGTTTTAAGTGTGCTACAGATTACAGTTGTCAGTTAGTTCACAGTTCACGGTTTTATTTTGTAATCAACGAGTTTGCTTAATAACCAAACAACGCAGCATTTCTCACATTCCTTTATTTTCACAGCAAATGATTTTCACATAACAATGGTTTATTTACAGCTTTGAAGTTATTATCAACTTTTGTCAAGCAATATAGAAACCCTAAAACATTTTTTAAAACAAAAATTCATTCTTTGTTTTTTCATGTTTCAGGTACTTACAGTAGAAATTATTTAAAATGTCCGACATTTTATAAATTTTGTCATTGGACTTTGAATCTTCACGCTTGGACAGTAAAGTCGCTTTTTGAACGGCCTAATTTGATACAACTCGGACAGTTTAAATAATTTTAAGTATTACGTATTTGGTTTTAAAGAACCAAAATTCCTTTTTAAGTTCAAAAAGCTTTTAGTTTGTATTTAAATATTCCTGGCTTTACAGAATTACATTTGTAAGAAGTATAAAATATGCTAAGATTATGCGCAATTTTAATCACAACCACTTCGCTTACATTTCCCTACTTAAATAGCCTTTGTCTACAGGGATTTCCCTGTTTTATCCATTAATTACATTATCCATATTTATTTTACGATACTCGAGGAGAGAAAGCTGTTATATTTAGATGATTATTTGACCAAATCCTCTTGGTCTCTTTCTGATTGTTTTCCTATTATTTATTCAAGAACATTTTCTGTTATATTACACTAATCATTACTAGAAGGCTATATATGTACCTATATCCTTATATTGTACGCAAGAAACATTCAAGAATATTACAAATAAAAATAGAATCCCTTAGCTCCTCTAGACCATAATGTTGAACACTCTGCTTCTCTGAATATAACATTAGGTTAGGTAGAAATCCAATTTAACTTATAACATGAACCACCATAATCTAACCACCTGTGTCTGTCTGCAGCGTACGACCTGGCGACGCAGTGCCCATCACGACGCGCGTCAATGCGGAGACACACAGTGGCGCACGCACACCCCGTGTGCCCGCCGATAGACGGCGCGCACTCCTTGCCACACTCCAGGTAAGAAACAACTAACATATACGTGTTGTATTTGACGCATCCGTGTGGCGGCAAACAGTGGCGCACACGTACCCCCTGTGTTTAGCGCTAGATGGCGCGCGCACTCCTTTCCACACTCCAGCTCCAGGTAAAAAACAACTAACATGCGTGTAGTATTTGACACAGCTGTAAGGCGGCAAACACGCACCCCCTGTGCCCACACGCTAAGATGGTACACACAGTCTTTTCCACACCCCAAGCTCGAGTATGGCTAGCACATGATGGCAACGTCAGTTTGTCGGCTTATCTCGAGCGATCCGTCACTTTCTAACAGCACCTATCAAAAAAAGACGCATAGCTAGCCCTACAGGTCAGAGACAACTAACATGCGTGTAGTATTTGACGCATCCGTGTGGCGGCATATACCTCTAGCGGCGCACATACACCAAATAGATGGCGCTTCTCCTTGCTACACTCCAGGTAAGATAAAACCAACATGCGTGTAGTGTTTGATGGCTAGGCTACATCCGACGCCACAGCCTGGCAGACCATAAGTATGTACTCCATGCCATAGACAAGGTAACATAATAATAAAAATCTCAGAGGTATTGGTTGTAAAATATGTACTTAAACAATAAATAACAACTTCGATCGCTTGCTTGTGGAACTTCATCAAACCGACTGGAATATTGAAGGCAAACACGGTACAATTCAAAATAATATACTCAATAACAAAGAGTTCCGGCTCTTAAAATAAAAGGAATTGTTACCTGCGCAAACACACATACATATACAATAGTACTACACATCCCAACAGTTTTAATTTCGCAGTTAACGAATTGAGACGAGTAACCGTTTGAAATGCCGAGTTGTAAACATTTTCCGGTAATTTACTCGAAAGATTTACTGTACGGGATTCTATTTAGACACGGGTTGTTAAAGATTATCCGTTCAGATATTTGTTTAGATTCGAAGATACCTAATTGGTGTAATACATTACGTCTAAGTGATTAGTAGTAGAATCTTTGAAGAAATTATTTGTGAAAATCCAAATATCAGTAACTTTTTATATTTAAAAATACATACGTACGAGTACACATCTTACTAATAATAAGTAATGTGAAGACGGAATTACTTAAGATTATAAATAGGTAAATAGTCTGCAAAATGGAGCTTTGAAACAAAAGTAGGTTTTTTTTTACAATTTAGCACAGGGGCCCCATTTTTGAGTGTCGAACGCTCGACTTTTCACTCGAGATCTGTCAAAAAACTATGAAGTTTTGACAGATGTCGAATGAAAATTCGAGCGGTCGACACTCAAAAATCGGTCCCCAGATCAGACAATACGGCGATACGGAAAAATACTTTCTGCCTTCTTATTGATTGGCCATCAGATTGGACACAAACAGATTTAAACTTGGTTTATGTATATTGTCAAACTGGTAAATTTTTTGCATGTCCGTAGAACTTTATGTAATCGCGCCCGCTTAATTACCTATACCTATACCTAACCATGCTATGTTAATTTAAATTCCGTCTACTTCGTTATGGCTGTTTTTTTTAACTGGACTGTGGCTTTAGGCACCAGTCCCACTATGAGAGTACTCAGTAGTAGGTACTCACGCTAATACTCGCCGGCGGTGGGACATGTGCCCCATAGACCGGGCCCATTATAGCGACAGGAGCGCGCGGTTGCAGAGTAGCCTGAGGAAAATCCAGGGAAAACCCGACCACGCGAGCCGTTTCCATGAATGTATAGTAGTACCTAGTAGTTTTTGACTTGTAAAAGTGCCATTGCGGCCTACTTACAGAATAAAGTTCATTTTATTTTATTGTATAACTTGTGTCCTCAGGCCGGGATCCCGCGCATCGTGCGCCGGCGCCGCGTCGCTAGCGAGCAGCGACGCGGACGCGCAACTCGGCGAGCTCTCGTGGTCTCGCTCCTCGCTGCAGGACGAACTCATCAAGTCGGTTAGTGGCAGCCCCAAACATGCGCACGTGAGTAGTGTAGTGTAGCTAGTACCTACGCTGATGTTTTACCAAGTGAGGGTTAAAAGCTGAAAATCGTTTTTATTTAATTAATTTGAGTGGGAAAGTACTAGTTAGGTAAAAGAAGATCAGCGTCAGGCGTCGTCGAAACCGAGTTATCTGGCATTAGTTTCCATCGTGAGACCAAACACGGGGCTCCCAGAATATTCTGCTTAAAGCGGTGCCGTGTAGACCAAGTGATAGAAATAGAAATAGAAACATATTTATTCGAATAACACAAACCCAAATTTACTGGAAAGAAAATTACACCTTAAAAACAAACTAACAAACATGAATGTGCTACCGAAAAGGTCTCCACTCAGCAATGCAGTGGACACAGCAGTGCCAATGGCGCTGGTCTTCCGTGAATCCAATGAGGTGTGCGGGACAGCATACCTACCGCATACTGCGCGACTCGTATTAAAGCATATAAATAAATACTATTAAGATATATATATTTTGGAGTACATAGTATAATTTATAAGAAGATATCAATATATAATGTTTTGCAAACTAATACTACATATTTGATAGATATTTAAATGAGAAACTGACTTTTATTATTGAGTTACTTCCTAGGCATCAGAACTTGATAGTAGGTAGGTATGAATCCTTAAGTGGGAGTTACAAGGCATGATAAAGTTTGGCCTCACGATGGAAACTATTCCTTAGGCTATTATGAGCATTTTTATATTTGTTGTAGGACGTAGGTCAGCCAGAATTTAGGGGAGCATGATTCATTTTGACCTAAGGTAGATACTAGCCGATTAAATGAAATTGTGTTATGAAATACTTACCTACCAAACCACATATCAAAACCTCGCTTCTTAAAAATAGATACAACTGTTATTTATATATTTCAAATTAAAGGAAAAATAATTAGAAACGGCATGCTCCAAGCAGAAGGAACTTTTCTTCATTAATTTATAAATGTTTTATTAAAATAGGTACAGTCAAGGGCACCAATATATATAAATTTTTTCACCTTACTCCATTGAAATAAGGTCCAAAAATGTATACATATTATGCCCTTGACTGTACCTACGTGTGTCTATGGGGTTCAATCACTTGGTAAAATTGACGTTTTGCATGTTAGTTATTTCCTATTAGATATACCTATCCAACGCACACATACCTACCTCTGATACCCCATCATGTAGATATATCTACTACAATACCTTCTATATGAGAACCTACCACTTAAATATTAGTTGTCAACTATTAGGCGCTCGTTTGTTTTATGCGTCAAACGCATGCGTTTCCATATAAATCCATTCAACGCAATGCGTTTGACGCAACGTATTTATATGGAACGCATGCGTTTGACGCATAAAACAAACGAGCGCCTTAGGGCCGATTTCTGGCCGATTTACGTAGCTATACAGAGCAAAAAATTGCAAGCAACTTTGATTACTTACATTGCGGGCTACCGAAGTATGCCGAGGGCGATCAAACCCCGCGATGAAATGAAAATTGCATGCAAATTCTTGCACCGTGTAGTGTAGGTATATGGGATTTTAGGTATTACCCATTAAGGTTGTCTAACATTAGTACCTACGTAACTTTATTACGCGTGAAAGGTCGTCTCAGTTGGCTTTTGATTCCATATTGGGTATGTTTACATTCCAAATTATAGTGCGCGCCATCCACAACGACGCGCCCCTCCACAGCGAATCTCATACTAATCTGTGCGCAGTTGTACGGCTTGGGCTGTGGAGGCGCCTTCGTGGATGGCGCGCACTATATCAAATACTAAGCCAACACTGTAATGTCTCAAAATCGTCGTGTCAAACCGGGAGTAACCATGCATGAAACATTAACTGCTCACATCGGCACGGTACTGTCGTTATTGTGGCGTAATCGTAGAAAGTATTATATGAACGGAGTGTGAAGAAGATAAAAAGGTGCCATTGGTTTAATGGTCAAATGAAATTAAATAATGAGGGCATTTTGTCGGATAAAGATAGTTCAGAGATAGTGATTGATGATGAAAGAATGAATTTAGCCAGTTCAGATGTATCCTGTGCTACCTATCTACTTCTCTACTTATAACTTTTATAAGTAAAGGAGATAAATTCTAAATCGAAAGCATTTGAAATCAAAACTAACGGTTGACTAGCTAGCGAAGTAGTCAATAGTCATCGTACATATAGTTTAGTAGTGATAATTAGAGATGCATGAAGTTGAAGGTAGAATGTTAATGTTGCATTAAAACAGACATAAGTACCTAGCTCATTTACAAAGCTAAACACACAGTAATTATAGTACCTACCGTCATTAATTATGTTAGTCTATTAACTGCGCTATTAGTTGTGTAGTTAGTAGCCAAGACTTAAGTGCCTAATAGATTAACCTCACGTTCACGTCGGAGGTAAATTGAAACAAAGGTCAGTTGATATACCTGTACTGTATATAAGTACATTTCGACAACTACCTACAGACACCACATATTAAGCGGCCTACTCACAGCCCTAAAATCAGAGGCGATATCGGGAGAGTGGTGGGGAGCACCCTAAATAGGGCTGTGAGTAGGCCGCTTTATTATTGGTAAACCGGACTTATCTAATCGCGTGCAATTGAAATTTATTCACCTTTTTGAGATTTGTCCCGAAGTTGCCGTCGCCGTTTGCCAATAATAATACACACTCTATGTCTGTAGTGCTATGGGTTTACCATTTAAAGAGGCGGTGTGAAAGGGTAGAGGGATGGGTAGTGGGCGGCGGGTCACGCCCGCTACCTACTCTCCTGCAGCGTTTCAGTTAAGTGGTCGACCTGTAGGTTGAAAACTACTTATCGGCACATGTAATAGTTGCCAAGCAATTGATTCAACCCTTCTTCCCACTTCATCAACCATTTTCTCGTCAACGCGACTCGTTGCTCTAAACTAATCCAACATTTCTGACCTACAGAAACAGTGGCAGGATGCCATAATGTCTGACGACCGGCTGTCTCTGACGCTCGAGGAGATCGTCCATATCAGATCCGTGCTGACGAAGGCAGAACTGGAAGTACTGCCTGTGGAAGGCAGGGTTAAGGAGGACGTGGAAAAAAGGAGGGTAGGTGCACATGAGCAAGATTGTTGCATGATATCTGGGCCCTATACCACAAAACTTTACAAGTGTACAATTTCACAAAGTTGTAGATTTTCCATATAAAAGTTTACAAATTTTTCAAATTGTACGCTTGTAAAGTTTTGCGGTAGGTACAGACAGGCACTACAGGCCCCTGCTAGTTCATAGCAACCATGTAATTAAAATGTAAAGAGTAACGTATTTAAATATATTTGCGGCAAACATTGGTTCTATGAAATTATCGAATCATGAAGGCCAGTGATTGATTTCTACCTCAACCCAACTTAATATTGTAGGTAAATATTTACCAATAGAAATGAAATGCAAGAAATAAAAACTTACATAATATTCATACAACCTTTTATTACTTAGTTACCTAATTTTTTCTAGATGGTAATTAAAATATGACTGGATACTTGGCAATATCTCAATACAAGGCTGTATCTTAGATCATTCGATCATTGACCGTTCCTTAGAAGCACGGAGTGTCTTCCAGGTCCAAGCTCGCAATATAATCATCATCACTTTAACAAAAACTCTTATATTTGTTCTTTTCAGGTATGCTTCTTATGTTTGAAGACAAGATTCGGCATTTTCGGTCCGTGGGGCCAGAAGTGCAAGCTGTGTAAGAAGACTGTTTGTCAGAAGTGCTGTTCGAAGGTTAGTATACAGCTTAAAGCCTTATCATCGTAATAGAAATTACAAACGAGTGACATTTGAGCAAGGACACCCGGAAATCTGAGTAGAATGCTGTGCAGACATGCCGTGGATACAATCTTTGTTTATTGTTACAATAATAGTCGTTTTATTACGGAATGCGGAAGAAATAGGTGCCTACTTGTTTTAAAATGTCCAGTTGTGACAAACAAGCTAATTTGTTCGAAAATCGAATGTTGTGTGAGTGTAGCACGTCTTGGGTGCTTGCAACACGGTTGGTGGGGGAGCATCGATGTGTCAATATAACAACAACAACAACAAATATTCTTTATTGTTCACCAAATAATGTACATTACAAAACAAATAACAGAAACAAATATATCAATGAAAACATCATTTCTTTTCTATGCATTCTCTGCCGTCCGATTCGCTTTGAGCGTACACTCAAACCGTACCCTAAAGCAAGTAAAACAGTAGCAAAAAAAATTGTTGAGGACCTTCATTCAATAATACCTACCTACTATAATCCTTTTCGGAAGATGACAAAAGTTGGGGTTTTTAAATAGGCGTTCTAAATTATATTTTTTCTACAGATGCGTATACCGACGGAGCATTTTGCGCACGTGCCAGTAGTGTTGCTGAGCCCATCGCTGCTCCCGTCGCCCGAGGATGAAGCCCACTCCTCCTTCCCGAGGAGTTTGATGAGCCGGCTGGTGCCCGAACACTCGGTAAGTTTTGACGAATGGGAACGTTGAAAAAAAAAACGGTTCGTGAGAGTTTATTATCTAGGTCTATTGTTTGCGTGTTGTAAGACATTACGTAGTGGCACAAAATAAAGAATATACAGAAGGTCCGTTCCCGCCGTTCTTGAAAATACATACCTACACTTGCCCGACTCACAGGGTTGCTTCTGTATTGATTCTGAATTTTAAAAAGGAGCAGGTATATTAAAAATTCTTCAACATGACATTTAAATATGAACCAGCGTATCTTGGTAAAAAACCGGCCAAGTGCGAGTCAACGTTCCGAAGCAACCTCAAAAATATGATTTATCAATATATTAGTATTTGTTGTTAAAATATACGTAATATTGAACATTGTCACCAAATTTCAAGTTCATATAATGAGAAGTCTAAAAATTCTTCGGAACAAAATTTTGTGACTGACGACGGACGGACGGACGGACGTCTGGGCGACACCAATAGGGTTCCGTTTTGACCCTTCGGGTACGGAGCCCTAATAAATTGATGCGTAACCCGCTGCGAGTTGTGACTTGTGACTGGCGGCGGTCAAGAGCGCCAACAAAGAATATACCTAATTAATTAGGTACCTACTTAACTAAACCATAGTACTTAAATACTGGCGTTTTACCAGCGAACGATAAGATGAATGTGAAATGGTTGATCGTCGTTATCAAAGCGGCTAGTTTCAAAAAATTACCTACCTACCATCATCATCATTCATCATTGTAACTACCAAAATGAGAAAACCGTTTTATTTACCTTTCAATATCGTTTGAATATTTTAAGAAAGTGTAGGCACAGTTTTTTGTTGTGTTTAAGTGTATTTAAACAATAAAATACATTCCAACTGTAATAATATCGGTTATTCATTTTGACGTACGTGACACAAAGTACCTACGTAGCGGCGGGGACGTCAAGTGATCAACGCGCGCACAACTAGCACTCGCGACGCGACAGTGACAGTCGCGACTAAGCTCGTCCGAAATCAACCGAGAATGCCTGTAAATGTTACGTCTGTGTACGTGCGGCGAAAATGGCACTTTGTACTGAGCGGACTCTCTGCTCCGGCGCGCGCCGCCGCTATTTACTTTGTGGTAGTGGCGTGTAGAACGTCACACAGTGGAAGAGTGTGATTTGATAGTAGATACTGTCAATGGAGTAACCAATCTTGTGTTGCTAAGCCTATACTATAATCAGCAGCAGCAGTGGGAATCGTCGCAGTTAGCGCTAACGGCTGACTTCTTATGCAAAACCGCCAAGATACATTACTATATACAGTGGTGGAATTGCAGACTTGGCCGCCCTAGGCCCCAGGTCAAGCCGCCACTTTTCAGCACCCATGTCCAGTGGGCCGCTCATAATATCTGATCACTCTAAGCCCGGGCCTAGTGAACCTGTCCCGGCTACGACTTTGCGCGAATTGCGGCGCGGCAAGCGTTTTATCTGTTCATTGCACGGTCGGCAACGCACTGCGGTTAGTACTGTTAGTAGCGATCACACGCAATGTATTAGGAAAATCGCCTGCCGCTACCGCACTCGTCGTGGCCGGGCCGTTACCCTATGCACGTACGAGGCAACTTTGTCTCCGCGACAGTAAGCATATAAAAGTTGCTCGTGCGCGCATAGCCTTAGGGTGAATTGACGACCGCTTTAGCTTAGTTGGTAGTGGCCCTGCCTATGAAGCTGGAGGTCCCGGGTTCGAATCCCGGCCGGGGCATTTATTTGTGTGATGAGCACGAATATTTGTTCTTGGGTCTTGGATGTTTTCTATGTATTTAAGTATTTATTTATCTATATTATATATATCGTCGCTTAGTACCCATAGTACAAGCTTTGCTTAGTTTGGGACTAGGTTGATTTGTGTAAGATTGTCCACAAATATTTATTTATTTATTTATTTATTTAAATCCACCACTGACTGTCATGTAACTTTCCAGAACTCCGTGGAGAATAGCGTGGGCAGTGCGCCGAGCAGTCCCGCGGCGGCGCGTCGCACCGCGAACTCGGCGCATTCCGCGCCCGGCTCGCGCGGGACCAGCGCGCTCGGGTTCGCGGAGCTGTCGGTCCCACCATGCATGAGCCGTAGCGTGGATGGGCCGGAGAGCATGCCGGTCACGCTGCCGCCGCAGACTCCCGAACGAAGGTTGGTCATGTCTTTGTGTAGGCTCTTGCATACGCGTACGATCAAATCCGAGTATTCCGCTCCCGGCTCGCGCGGGACCAGCGCGCTCGGGTTCGCGGAGCTGTCGGTCCCACCATGCATGAGCCGTAGCGTGGATGGGCCGGAGAGCATGCCGGTCACGCTGCCGCCGCAGACTCCCGAGCGGAGGTAGGTCTTGTCTTATAATTAAAGGCTCTTATATACTCGCACGTACCTCCTCTCCACCTCTGAGCATTCCGCGCCCGACTCACACGGTACTTAGGGCTTATCCAGAAATCACGCGAGGTTTTTTGGGCCACCTTTAGACCCCCCCTCCCCCCCTTGGTGATCTTTGGTGAGGTTTTGGACGACCCCCCCCCCCCATGAAACCTCACGTGTATTTTTTAAATTGAATACCTATGAACACCACCTATGAATTTTTTAAGAAAATGAAGTATATTAGTTGATGTTGTGCTTATTTTGGTAGGTATATGCGTTATGGAAACGTGATTGTGTAATTTCTTCTATTTTTTAAGAAAATGCTACATGAGTAGATATCATTTCTCGGTATTGTAGGTGCAGTAAAAAAATACACGTGAGGTGTCCTTGTAACCCCCCCCCCCCCCCCCCCCTCCCCCAACGTGATCATTAGTCAGGTTTTCGTAAACCCCCCCTTGGAACCTCGCGTGATTTCTGGATAAGCCCTTAACTAGCGCGTTTGGGTTTTCGGCAATATCGGTTCCATTGACTATGAGTTTGGGTGAACCGGAAAGCAGGCCGCTTAAGTTGCTACCGCACACACCAGAATAGACGTTAAGTAATATACAACATTGGTCTTCACCGAGTGCCGCAACAACCGTACGAGTGTCGTGCGTACGGCTGGGTGATGTGTGTAGATCAGCGACAAACATAAATTATTGCACACACTCACTGTAGTTCCGAGACAGACTGTTTTCACATGCCATGTCCGCACCCGTCTCGGTGGCTGCTTTGTGTAAGTATCAGTCCCGTGAGCCAAAAGAAATTATGCCAATTATACAATTAATAAGCAGATTGCGCATGAAAATTTGGTCATACCGATCACGTCAACTACAAAGTGATACAAACTGAACCTTCATAAACTCATCTCACTCTCACCAGTATTCTAATGAAATGCCATCCATTCCAGGCTGCGCTACGGTCGCAGCACGACCAACGCGACGGCGGCGGAGCGGCTCCGCGGCGTGCAGATGGCGGTGTGCCACGACTGCAAGGCCATGGTGCTGCAGATCATCAAGTCGTCGCGCGCCTCGCGCTCCGCCTCGAGGGACCGCGCGCTGCGGCATCTCACGCTGGACCTCGCTCCGGTCTACACCGCTGACTGCTAGTGCACTGGTCGTGAGGCTTGTCCGTTTGATGCCAAGGAGTGACCTGACCATCGAAGCCGGATCTTTGAACTAGGGTTGTCCAAACACAGCACATGAACCGTGGATGTTGAAAACAAGCTGGTTGTTGGCATTCGATTTTGACGACATCGCCTGAGGCCAAAAAGGCTCTTTAAAATCTTCTAGCGGGGAGAAACCTTGAAGTCTCGATCTTAGATTTTGGTTTCACGTTCTGATTGCTACTCCCCTACCGAAAACACTGAAGAAAGCAAATTGAAGCGTCTTCTCCGACACCCAGTAGAAACACTTCTTCATAGGGCCCAGCCCCGTAGAAAGTTTGGGTCGAATCTCTTCAACTTTGGTTTCCAACGGACCAGCACTCGGGGTTTCGCTCGTCGAGTGTATATTTCTGAATATTTCAGCTGCTATGTAAAATTTTTAGATTCTGGGTAACTTTGAAACACTCGCAACGCTTTCTCTGAAGCATGCAAAATATTTAATTGAAATCCTTAATGACCTATCCCACTCGACATTCTTTTTAATTTCTTTGAAAACATGACATTTAACGCAACTTGCTTTACAATCCCCCTTTGACATTTATCCCAGATTTCAACCCGGACAATAATTAACTGTGGAAAAAGATCTGATTATAAAATTGGTTCTTATAGTAGAAGTAGGTATAGATTATACCGGATTACGAGGAGCTTCCGTGGTTGTGTGGATCTAACAATTTGTTTTAAACTAGACAATGACTCTTGACAATACTATATGACCTTTTGACAGACCATACCTAGTAATTTTATTTGTCGCACAAATTCATTTCTCCATTTTTAATCGAATCAAATATTTACAACAGAGATATTCTCGCCCAGATGTATTTAATGATATAATGATAAATGTAATGATATATTCCAAAACTAAATCATATTTTGTCACGTATTGTAATAGAAAATACTTAGAAATATTTATATTATACATATTTTTTCCAAATAGAATGTTTGATGTTTCAAAATGTCTATGATAAATGATTGTGAATCAAAGTAATCTGTGTTCAGAAATAATGATGTGCTATGATTGTTATTGTATAAAGAAATTTATCGTGTACATAGATGTATTGATATTGGTAATTCTGTCGATTGGATACATGGGCTAACTCCGCATGACTAAGGTGTGATATGCGTCGCCCGATATCGTCAAGAGGTCAGGAAAAAGGTCGTTCCAAACGACTGACTGATACTTATGAAATCCTCTCGGAGTCAAATCAAGCGAACTAAATCAAGCTTCGGCACGGCCAAGACTAGAAGCAGATCGGTGGCCCTACACCATCCCATAACTTTGGATGGCGTAAGGTCACAAGCTTTCTATCAGGCCGATCGAGCGATCGCATATCACCTCTATTATTGGAATCATTAGTTATCACAACGAGAAGCTTCTAGAACAGACATGGCGAACAGTCGAGTCTAATGAGGTCGAAGCAGTTTTCTGTGCCATATAATTACATTCAGACATTATTATGGGCGATTGTAATCGTGCTTATCCCCCACGTCCCCTCTAAACTAGTATTAGGATCGCACCAATGAAGAACAAAATATCTACGTGTCGTAATGAACTAAACTATATACTTATTTATTTCCTCACTTTTGCCATCTTATTTATTTACGATGAAGATGCCGGCTGCCACACACACATTTGACTACGTTGAATCATCAACTTATTTAGAAACATCATGCAATTTAAAAATTAGTTCCCTTGAAAATCCCAGTGAAGTTTTTTAGTGATGGGGCCGGCATAATCAAGTCTGATTGTGTAAAAAGTTAATTGTAAGCTTAGTTTCCTCATTCCATCATGTCTTAGTTTTATTTAGATGTAAATTAAATTATTTTGCCAAATATGTAACCACTTTCGATATTTTCTTGTAAATATAGCTTCTTTAAGTGTTCTAATCGGTTACTTAATCCTATTTAGAGGTAAGTTTCTATAAGATCAGCCATGCTTAGGTTTGCAGCGTTGAGTTCGTCAAGTTGTCTATCAGTTATTTAGTCTTCGTCGAACGCGGCGCTGCAGTCTTACAGAATACTATGTAACTTATACACTCGCTGAATCATTTCCAAGTTTCGTATTCCCTCCGCTATGTTATAGTTCACTTTAGTTGTACTCATTCATATCTAGTTTTTGCTTATAAACAGGTCTTTGCATGGTCGAACGAAATCGAGGCCTAATCTTAGAAACCAAAGCCGCGTTTACACTTTTATACTCTTAGAACCAATTATATCTCTACTAACGTTACAATCATTACATAAAATGCTTAAGTATAAGTTTGTTAAGTGTATTCGCGGCTTATTTTGCTTCATTGATGTATAACATTACTGCACAGATCAGAAGAAAAGTGGAATTACCAGTTACAGATTATTGTAAATGTGTGTAAATTGTAGTAGTCTATATTAGATGTTACGTAGATTGTAACTATAAAAATATACCTAAATTAAAAAGAGGAAATAAAAACGATACCTAATAAAATAATTACAAATCGCATTGGCATTTTTTGTTTGTACACCTACCTAAGTAAACTCTTCTCTCTAGCATAGCATTGTGTTCAGACTCTTAAGGCTGGGTTTCCACTAGAGCTATGCTATGCAACTATGACAGTCAGAAGCATGACCTGAACAGAACTACCCACGAACACGATACGAGGTCGGTGTCCGCCGGTAAGTTTGTTGTACATAGGGTCAAAAATTACTACGGAGACAGGACGCTAAAAAAAACGCCTACCATACATTTTAAACAGCCTACCCGAGGACATCCGCCTCGAGAAAAAGAAAAGTTTATTTATAAATAAGCTAAAAAACATTTATGTCACACCTGGCCATTAAGCGGCAATTACCGCACGCTCCGCGCGCGGGAAATCCCACTTCCTGGCCAGGGGGTGACATAAAACTTTGTACTTAACACGGGCGGTAATAAAGAAAGCCTCAGATCGCATATTTATCGCCCTTGCCTTCGGCTCGGGCGTCAAATACCTGCGATCTGAGACATTCTTTGTTTTACCGCCCTTGTTAAGTAATGTACTATTATTAGATACACTGCCATAAATGTACAGTCAGCCCATGAAAATGTTGAGCATACTTAGAACCTTGTCACATCGAAATCTAAGAAAAATTTAGACTGAAACGTCATAAAATTTGAAACCTCTTTAATTTGACAAAGTACTAAAGTGCTCAACATTTTCATTGGCCCACTGTACCTAACTATTAATTAAGAAGTTGTTATTTGGTTGTTATTTCATTTTGCAAGTCTTCCTGCAGACAAACTGTCATAACAGTTTTGCAGGGCTTTTATTTAGTTGTAATTTTTGTTGTACGCTTAATAGATAAATAATAATAAATAATGCTATGTTTTCATACATTTAACACGTAGCTCGAGCTGGAGCTATGTATCAACTGTATGTAAACAGCATAGCATAGCTCTAGTGGAAAACCAGCCTAATCGTCTGTGCGATACTTGTTGCCGCTCCTTTTTGATAGGCGCTTCATCTTAATTTTAATATTTTCAAATTACTACTCGGCGCATTCACTTTTTTACAAGTTTTAATGACGACGAGCATCTTTACAGAGTTCGATACACGCGTCAATTGTTTGCGCGGGTCCGTAGCGCGTGGCGCGTACGAATCGCGAGGCGCGCCGGCACCCTATCGACACCAGGCCGGTCTCTCAGGGACGAGGTAACTGACCTTGGTGCGGGGGTTCGTGGCCATTCTATATGTAATACTATTATACTATTCTGTGACATAGATTAGTACATTTAACCTGAAGAGACTCGAGGGTAATTTTGCCCTCATAACCAAAGTTAATTAAATAAAAGAGTAATGTTGATCGCATCACATTTATTGATTTCTATGGTTGTAACATTAGGATAAGTTATCCTTATTAAATAAAATTTGTCTACAGTCGCCTGACGCGCTGATTGACAACTTTAACTTTTAAAATCACTCTACTAACATTTAATTAGTAGCTTAAAGTGGCAACTACACTTCGTCGTTCGCCGCATGCGACGAAGTGTAAAGAACACGTTAGTCGGCCGCATTCGGCGATCGACAGCTGCCAAGACGCCGTAGTAGGCGGACAGACTAGTGTAAAGACGACGTTCGTTGGCCTAAATAGTTTAAAATGAATTCGGCGACCGCATTAGGTGAACGACGAAGTGTAATTGCCGCTTAATAGTTAAA
The DNA here is from genome assembly GCA_951800055.1 of Cenopis cana. Classification (NCBI taxonomy): domain Eukaryota; kingdom Metazoa; phylum Arthropoda; class Insecta; order Lepidoptera; family Tortricidae; genus Cenopis; species Cenopis cana. Next base: position 18,724,304 of record OX637477.1, on the reverse strand, counting down.
CCTGTCAAAACAGCAAAGCGACCAATAAATACGCTTAACCTACAACTAAGGTTCCGTCATCAACAAACGTATGCGGGGGTACTTCGAGGTTTAGCGGCGCGGGTCCTTTGCGGATGCGCCCGGAGGCGTCATAATGCGAGCCGTGGCAGGGGCAGTAATAGCCACCGAAGTCACCAGCGTTGGCTACGGGCACGCAGCCAAGATGCGTGCACACTCCGATGACTACCAGCCAGCCGGGGTCCTGAGTGCGTTGGTCGTCGTGCTGTGGGTCCCGGAGGGTGTCGATGGGGACCGCTTTCTCGGTGGCGATCTCATCGGCTGTCCTGGAATGGGAATAGTATTGGCTGCCGATTGCAAATTTTAAAAGGACGAGCTCGCGAGTCCGTTTAATTAATACGAAGCCTGCAATTGCCTCCTTCCGAGCCAAATCCTATGGCTGGAATGGCAAATGCTTTTATATGCTTGTAAGTCTTGTAACTTTACTAGTACTGAATGAAATCAGATATAAGAAATATTTATTCGGGACAAAAACAACTAACAAATAAGAAAGCAAAAATAAACAAAAACAGGAAAGTTGTGTTGTCACGAAACGGTTCCATCTCAGCATAATGCGGGCAAATGCCAGCGCTGGTCTTCCGATGGAACCATCGAGTGAGTTCACGGTGAGTAACACGAAAACCGAAAAAAGAATATACATAAATAAAAAATAACAAATATGAATTAAGGAAAATAAAAGAGGGAAAAAAATCATAATATACAATTAACTTAAAAAAAGGACATAAAAAGCTAAGTTTGCTGACATTTAAAAAAACAAAAACCGTAAAATGGAACGCAGCATATTTCGCCTGGCGCTATCGCCTGCTATCGCTATAAACTAGCGCCAATGGTTGCTAAGACGAACCTACACTCAAGAGCAAAGAAAATGGTTGCACTTTGTATTAAATTTCCAAATCCATATCTATCGTCTTATTACCATGGCATAACGTGCTAGTGTAAAAATATCTCTGACGTCACATGTACCTAATTTTTTTGCTCTTGAGTGTATAAACTATAAATAGTTGATGTGCGCATTAATATGGGGCCTCATAATCATCTTAATCCACTGCTGGACATATGCCTCTCCAAGTACACGATACAGTACGAACTGCGGAATTTCATCCAGGTACCAGACACCCTGCCCCGGCCTAGGGTGGGTTGGACCAAACCGTCTAATCATAAGCAGTGTTCGTTAAAAATCTGATTGTATGGAAAGTTTGACAAGTTCCATACACACATTCACAGACACACACACACAATGTGACAGCATGATGACAACTGTCAGCGCCATTTGATGAGTTTTTCACACTTTGGCAACTCACTCGTCACCCATAGTTCATACGAAATTCTAAGGCCAAATTCTGTCAAAGGAATGCAAGCATAAACGACTTTTTGTCCATACAGTTTTGGACGTATTATGAAAACTTTGTCCAGATGGACTCAAATCAAACCCCCTTAAATTATATATTATTATGTACCTGTGACGAATGAACAGCAACTTGCTAGGTAACAGCTGATTTTGTGTTAAACTACATACACGCGTTGTAGGCGCTTCGATTTCCGATAATACAATAATATAATATATAATGCTACGGTAATAGGTGGGCCAGGGGCTCATTTGTCACCAAAGTGGCAATAAAAGTTATTGTTTGAATCCTAAAAACTAGATGGCAGCACTATGGTCACCATTAGACTATCTGGACTCAAATACGCTTAAATTACATACCTGTGACGAATGAACAGCGGTTTGCCCCTCCACTTGAAGGTGACAGACTTGCCCTCCGGGATCTCGGAGAGCTTGATCTCAATCTTGGCCAGAGCCAGAACGTCAGCAGCAGCCGACATGGAGGACACGAACTGCGTCACCACGGACTTGGCGGCGTAGGCGCCAGCCATGCTGCCCGCTGCAAAATACGATACAATATTTGTGGACAATCTTACACAAATCAACCTAGTCCCAAACTAAGCCAAGCTCTGCCAGACTCAGGTATGCCATACTTACAGGGAACCCCCAACCTTTATTATTATTTATTTTTATTTTTGGTGTAACTTTTATTGGTGAATAAAGACTTTTCTTTTTTATTACAAGCTTGTATTTAACTTGCAATGTATGTATGTTTGTTCGGATGGAATCTTGCAACTCAATCTTATGGTACAGTCAAGTGGAAAAATATGGGTGCATACTTGTTCAAAAATATGTCCCATAGCTCTTATGCCGGTGAATTAAGGTTTGGGTACATATTTATGTGAGGATTCATTTGATACATATTTTCGCACTTGACTGTACCATCAAGCTGATCTGATGATGGAGACAGAAAGTGGCCTTAGCAATTCTTAAAGTACACAAGATAAACCCCATGTTTGGGCTCATTGGAACCATCTCCACAAGTAGTTGATGACTGTGAAAAAAAGTACAATCAGCAATAAAAGTCTGTACCAAAAATGAGGTTTTTGACAGAAACTTATAACATTTTAACCTCGTTTTAAATCTCTAGGTCATTACTTGATTTGTAAATTTTGACATCCACTTATGAGGGGTTAAGTGGCAGTGCATTATTCTAGTGTCCATTAAAAATATATATTGAAGGGAAATCTACTTTCAGTCAGTCGCCGGACTGCAAACCCATCCGATCATACAGTTTTAAGATTGTTAAGCTTTTCAACAATACAACTTTTTAGTAATAATACTCCTATGAACAATTTTGCGTTTCATTCTTCTTTTGAAGCGATGTGATTTACAACACAGTATCACATTTTTGTCACGTTCCTATATTGGCATGGGAAAACCATTCTATTCAGTAAGGCTACCCAAATTCCAATTACATAGCTCAAGGACAAATGATTAGTCTGTGACAAACTGTGCATCCAAATCTATATAAAAATCATCCAATCAATCCTCAATCTGTGAATATAATTTTTAGATCATATATAGTACAATTTTAAAGATAAGTAGCTTGTTATGAAACATTAAAAAACACGAAAAGGTAAACTAACCTCCAGCCATAAGGTATGTGAAAGATTGGCGGCCATCAGCAGTCTCCTTGGCCTGCGACGTAGGATCCTGGGTCTCCTTTTTACGGTAAGCGCTAAAGTCAGGATAGGCGATATCGGTATGCGCAAATCGTACTTGAGTTGGCACTGAAATTGACAAGTGTTATGTAATACGATTTTTCATCACTATCTCCTGCGCAAAATATGAAAATTCACAAGCTAATTTGATACTAAGCTTACCTTTAACACCAGCCTTGGCCTTCAGGCCCTGGATGGGCAGGGACCCATGCAAAGACTGCACAGTAGAGGCTTTAGGCAGAGGTTGTGTCACAATCTTTTCGTTGGGCACTGGAACTGCGACCAGTGGTCTCAGACCGTTTGAAACCACTTGGGAAGTGGATTTGAAATACGGAGCCAAGTGCCCGGCCCTCACAACGGAAGTCATTTTGATACGCCTTCCTAAAACGCAATAAAATCGTTTTTACAAGAAAGCGCAGTGCGCTAAGAAAGGTGTAGTGTAAAACGTCAAAATTTGTGTTGCCAGATTCTTACTCTTTTTTTTCTATTCATAAGGAGCGTTCAGAAATAACGCTGTTAATAAAGCCAACAATACACAATAGATTTTTTATTGGATGTTCGCAATAACATTCATTAAACTTACTACAAGTGTTCGGTTCTCTGTCATAGGTATAGGCCAGTCATTTTAAAGGTATAGAGGGAAATGCTTGGAACACAATTTTTGACTTGGTAACTTTGTCTTTTTTAGGTCAACACGATGGTGCTCCAGGGGGGCTCTATGGGGTAGTTCTATTTTTTTATTCACGCTCCCCTTTAGCTGCATGGGGGCCACCCTTAAAAACTAACGGGTAGAGCTATAGTTTTCAAACTTTCACAGTCCTGATGTCTACCGGTGACGCGAATTCAGGTCAAGTAAACAAAAACATTGTTTTGTTGTGTTTTTTTCGCCGTCAACCCTCTGGTAGCAGAGGTGTAGACATGGGGAAAAGCGTTACTTTTCGATCGCCGTTACTGCTATTCCCGTTCCAAAAAAATCACAGTGAAAAATCACCGTGACTTTGTCACTTCGGTTATTTCGTGTCACGATATTTGCGTTTCGATCGTTCCCGGCAGTTACTGATATTTCTGTAACAACTGATGTTACTCTGTGACTAGTGTGACTGCTACTTCTACGTTCTGTTCCGGACGTTACAAGACTGTAGCGAATTATTTGAACCTTGATACAATGTAATGAGGTCTAGAATGATATCGGCTGGTAGGGACACTGTTCTAGTGAATCTAGTGATATCGTAAGTAACAACGTTATTTTGTAACGTTGTTACTTCGTGACAAGTCACACTGTTACTTTTTAACGGCGTATCACCGCGATTTTTTCATCGTGAAGTTATTTATCACCCACCTCTAAGCAGAGCTTAACCGAGCGCTGGCGCGAAAAAAAAATAGCTAACCCCATCAAGTGGGGTATCGATCGATGAGTAGAACTCGTTGAGTGCAACGAAATCTCAAGGCCATCTTCGTAAATTTTAAACACTGCGATGTTAACTGACGTAGGTTTTGTGGTGTGTACACCACCTAAAAGAATAATGCTCTACTTATTCACTGAACGCAGCCATAAAATAAGTCACATTGACAGCCGCTTCGGAGCCAAAAGGTGAGAATTTAAAAATGTTGAATTTATTAAAATAGTTCCATTTTAATGATATATTTTGCAAACATAGTGGTATTTTAAATATCCCGGATAAGTCTCCAACATGATATTCACTTGATCACCGTTCTGGGGAGTTCTGTTTACAGATTTTACTCTTTGTAGGTCACACTTTCTGTGTAAGAAATTTGATGTAATTCATTCTTTTTGAATTTTAGTAACATATATGAAGATTATCCTCTAACACTCATCTAAACATAATAATGTTTGACTGGCGTTTTCTATAAGTTTGAACGTCTGTACTGGGATAACGCTAGGAGGATGATGATGATAAGTTTGAACGTCTAATGACGCCCGTTTTAAATCTTATTAGTTACCATTGTTTTCACCCATGTATACTTCCTGCTATGAAAACGGTCGCTACTAGGTACCTATATGCTTTTATGAATCCTTTACATCGTCTATGAACTTTCCAAATGCTTATAAAATTATACTCTTCAATCTATCTTAATGATTTTGAAATTTTTCTATAACACAGACAAAAAGTTGAGATTCCTACTTTACGTGATATTTATTTTAATAGACCAAGAAATTTTAATAGACTTTTAAATGCATTGTTGGCTAAAGGCTGCTAGATAACCTGTTCATAACTTTACTAAAGAGGCTAAACACTCCATAAATCTTTTTTGGCTTTGCTGAAGTTGTCAAATATGGCTCCTACGTTGAGATCTCATGACTGAGGGTTGTGATCACCATAAGTCGCTTCAGTCTGCAGTACAGTGGTCTCCAAACAGTAAGTGAGACTAAATTGTTTATACCGAAACCAAATTGCATTAAATCAATTGGTGGTTATTTGGTCTCCACTCCTATTGCCTCAACCCGGCTGACCATCAGCGTTTACATATTATTCGGCTCACACCAGTTCGAAAGCCAAAAGTCATGAAGAATTTGGCATAAATTAAAAGTAGAATCAATGTTAATGAATTAAGCCAATCTTGCAGGTTTTAAATGCCTGAACTGTGGTATGTGGGCCTCTTACTATAACGTAAATTACTTAATTTTTACTTTTTATTATAAATTGGTCAGCTTTAATATGTTTGGATGGATGTAGGAAGTAATCTCAGTAATTACTTAGGTAATTTAATAGTACATTACTGCAGAGACCAGTAAGTAAGCCATCCTGGACGAGTATGAGTTAGCCGGCCGAGCCGAAGGCGAGGTCCGGCTATAATACGAGGCCAGGATGGCACTTACGGTCGAAGCTTGTATAGTGCTTTTCTCAAAAATGAAACAAGTTGTATGAATAACAATATTTAAAAAATTTTCGACAATTCCGCCTCGATCGTTCTAAAATCGTAGTTAAAGAACCAGCTGTGGGCTGGCGGGCTCGCGGCGCGCGCCGGGCTGGCGCCGGGCGGGCGAGCGGGGGACGCCGCCAGCTCCAAACTTATGATATGTAATGGGATTTACATACTTACTTCCTGGACAGTAGGTGTTACTTCCTGGACACTTCTGGCAACTGTCCAGGATGACCCACTTTCGGATACTGTCTTCACAGATGCTATGAGAACATTACATACTATTTTTGAGAAAAATAATAATATTAAGGGCTGGGTAAGCATATATATGTGTGTATTGTGTGTAGTGTCTGACTATATAGTACTTTTAGTGGAACACAACTAGGGCTGCCATCCGTCTGGGTTTTCCCGGATTTGTCCTAGTTTGGAGATCGTCCGGGGGCCATCCGGGGGGGGGGGGGGGTCAAGAAGTGTCCATGTAATTCACACTTTTCATGTAAGGAAGCACGTCATTGAATTTAAAGGTCTTGTTTTTATAAAATATTATTTTCGGACTCGTCCGGGGAAAAAATGCGATTTACGCCAAATGTCCGGGTTTTTTTAAATCTTTGTCCGGGTTTGGCGAAATTCGAAATGGCAGCCCTAAACACAACAGAGTCTCTAGTCGCAAGCATAGCTATTCATAAAGAGACAATAATTGTCCTTATTAGGGAAACTCTTGTAACAGAGCGAGTTTTCGCATTTCAAGATAGATGGCGCTATTATTGGTTTTCCCAAATAAGACATTAATGCATTCTTCTTAAAGATTTAAGTAGTAACAAATGCTTTAATGACTTAATGACGTTAAGTAAAAGTACATCAAACGCTTGGATTTTATTAAAATAACTTAAGCCCTGCAAGCAAATACCGTAGCCTATGAGTACTTGCGACCCCAGAGGACTCCTAAGCGCGTTGCCGACACTATTGATTTGAGGATTCGTTGTGTTGACAGCTAGAGATAGGAAACTTTATTTTAAATGCTTAATAATAACTAACTTGATCTGAATATTGAAATAAGTTGGAATGGAAACATATTTGTAGACTAGCCTTGAATGAATGTTTTTCATTCATTGACGTCGAACGTGAAGCCTTTGTTTTCAGAAAAGTCGTATCTTACTTGAAAAATTCCATCGCTCGAATCATTATTAGCACAGAACTTGTATTTACATTCGGCTGGATTTCAAAACTGGTTTCCTATGCGTTAAAAAACATTAATTAGTTACTAAATGGCATGATAGGTCAAACAAATTATAGGCAACGCAATATTCTAGAATCTGAAGTTTTTGTCCTGGCGCGGATTTACAGAAGATATATAGATATTTTTGTATACAGATAGTAGATAGATATTTTTTTTTTTGCCTGCTAGAGTGCCCCTTCTGCTAGAGTGCCCGTCTATGATTATGGTGATCTACATACTAAAGCGGCAATTACACTTCGTCGTTCGCCGCATGCTGCATGCGACGACCGCAAAAGTGTAATAGTGGTAGCCGTACAGGCCCAATTCCAAAGAAAAACCGCAAATCGATGTACAGTTTAGCCATTTGGCACACGCATACTAGAGAAGTTTTTGACCCGCAGTTCCTAAAAATATTTCCCTTAGGAGGGAAGTGCCGCGACATTCTATTTTTTGTATGGAAAAAAAAATATTTTTCTTCAGAAACCTATCGTGTGTAGTATCATTTGAAAGGGCTTTTTGAGGTGATTCTAAAAATATACCACATCATTACATTTCAGCAATTTCTTTTTATATAAATCACAAATAATTTTCGAAACATACCAAGTTTGAGGCCCTCCAAACACGAAATGGCTGATTTTTATTTGATACAGTATATCACAAATGGTACGTGATATCCTCGTATCTAACCTCAAAAAAGTAATTTTGAAAAGATATTCATCAAGTTTTTTTTTTAATTTTTCAATATTACTAAGTGACACGGTTCTACTTCAATACCTATTTTACGTGATTTATGGAACTTTAGTGCAGATACGGTACATATTAATCATAAAATGATATGTAGTATCCATATATCCAACGGGAAATACCTCTTTAACCCTTAACACGTAATTCGGCGACCGCATTAGGTGAACGACGAAGTGTAATTGCCGCTTTACTCCGCTGGCTCAGCGACCCGAAGTGGATCTTGGCCTCCGATACGAGTTGGCGCGACGTTGACGAGTTGTACGATCCCCTCCCAGTTTTCTACTCGTAGGGCGCGAAGATCTTTCTCCACTTCGTCCTTCTAACAGTACTTAGGCCGGCCAATCGGTCGCCGACTTGGCCGTCCCGCGTTGCCTTTTTTTCACCGCCCTGTCTGTTGGCATCCCCTCTAGGTGTACAAGCCAACAGTCTCGTCTCGCTGACTTCTTCTGATCCCTATGATATTGGGCTCAGATACCATATCTTCCAGTTCCTGGTTTTTGCGCTTCCGTCTTCTCTGCACTGGGTACAATATCTTGCGGAATATTTTCCTTTCGGCAATAAGTTGGCTTATTTTCGTCCTTTAGCGTCGGTGTCCCTGATTTACACCCATGCATTAAGACTGGTCTAAATAAATTCTTATAGAGCCGAATCTTAGTTTGTCAACGCATGATTTTAGACACACACTGTGACCGTAGATAACACTGTAAACATGATCCTGCCTGCAAAGGTAGTGATATTTTGATTATATGAGTCGGTTAACTTCAAACTCGGGTAAATCCATTTCTGACATTTTTTAAGATTTTTGTATATCTACTTTTTGTATATAAATCCAGGTCTGTTAAATCAAAATTATACAAATCCACATTGAGTTTTTTCAAAGATAGATAAATTGCAATCGAATATTTCATACACTAGTTTAGATGGTTTTTAAGCTGAGTTTGTCGAACAGGTTCGATTTTGTAATGCTTTAGCCATAATAAAAATAATCTGCCTTTCAAATCACCGAATTATCACTTTTTTCAATAATCTCCCAAGTGGTTAGAGTGGATTTATCTGAGTTTCAAGTTAACCGACTCATATATATTTACATAGAAATATGCACCGTTGTTAGAGATGTCTCAATTAACATAACAAAACAATCAAAACATTGATATCTCACAAACAATTTCATTGTTGGAGATGTTTAGACAATAAATATAGTGTCAAAAGATGTTCAAATGGGCCTGTAAAACTACAGCTTCTATAAACTCTAAACTATACCTAAAAAGCGAACGAAACGAACGAATCGAAATACAATAATCTAATCTAACTGTTGTTCACTTTTCTGAAATATCAATTTTTATTTGTCTTAGAGAACAAAGGAGGAAGTTTCAGTAATTAATTAGAAGAATGCTCAACAGGCATTAGTTCAAATATTTCCGTATCAACGGCCAATAGCAAACCTGATTGCAACGGGTGACGCAAACAAAACCACGATGACCTTTGCTAATAAATATTTAACAGTTTTAGGCTATTTAACTATATGTAATACGCATTTATTGCGTTTGTTCAACGGCTTCAGTGTTTTAGGTCATGGTCTAAGATTTGCAATTGCAAGTAGGAAATTTGAATGTGCGTAGCGCTTACAAAACTCCTCCATCCATCCCTGATGGTTTACGGCGTGCCATCAGGCAGGCTGTTAGCTTGGTTTGTAACAACTTTTGCTCCGGGCATGAGACTAAGGGCGTGGGATGAGGGAACCCGAGGCCAGACCTGGGTCATATGTGGAACAAAAAGGGTAGAGAAAATGTTGGGCGCCTTGAAATTTTTATTAAACTTATGACACAGGCCCCGCACAAACGATGCCCTAGTGGTGTATGGAGTCCACAAAAACAAACCAGTTTGAATGTTTATTTATACATTTATTTGAAAGGATTTTACACCCAGGCGTCCCCAGGTTACAAGTATTCAAACCAAATAGCGCTAATGCTTATCTAAATATATATATCTAATTTGCCAATGTCGCAATTTATACTAAAATGTTAAAGAAAACAACTATAAAACGATATTTATGGAGGACGGAATTCAACTAAAACCTACGGGTGTGTGTGTGTGTACCTCTAAATGTCTTTGAAGCTGACTAAAGCAGTATGGAACGGACTCACATTTGCAATGCCTGCCTAACCGCTTGCTCTAAAAAGGAACCGTCGTCTTTCCCGTCTCCTGGGGAAAATCCAAAGAAGCCTCACAGGAAACCGCACTCCATTCGGGACTGGTTCCTGAACTTAGGCACTGTGCCCGTGCCTAGGAGCCCTGGAAACCAAACAGGATTATCATTAATACACTACCACATGCTACACCTAACCGCACTTGTATGGAGACAGAACGGTCAAATATTACTGCCTATAGAGTAATTCCGCATACCGAACTTACCATTAAGGGCTTGAGATCAAGCGAGTAGTCGCTTTATACTCGGGCATGACTAGCGGAGTTGATGGCATGGCCGAATGACGGGCCGGAAGGGTGGCCGATGCCTAAAACTTCATAAATCTGCAACAAAAGCGATAGATTCAATGCTCACGCCGAGCTTCATGGTTTGCGTCGAAACAACCAAAAGCTGATGGTATTCAATGAGAAACAACTTACATGAGAGGGCGTCCGAAATCTCCGAGTTAGCCACCAACATTTTGGGGCGCGATTATACACGAAATTGCTACTTCGCGTGCCGGCGGGGCGAACAAATCTTTCCACAAAACGATGACAATCAGGCTTACTGGCCCATATCTCTTACACTTCCACCGAGCCTCATGGAGAAGAATAACCTCTTCTCTCGCCGTGATCGAAATCGAAAAAAAATGCTTCCTCATTCAGTTGACAGCTCAGATTAAAAAGGGAAAAGACTGTCTATGGTAATTTCGACTCGTTGACCTGAAAATTCTGATCTCGAAGTAAATACTGAATTGTAGACTAAAAAGAAATAAAAAAATTAATCTGAACGAGAAAAACTATGCCTGAAATCAAAACAAAATAATGATTTCCTAATTTAGAAAACCGATGATTAATTTCATGTAACAAAACGTAGTCTAAACTTGCTATAACGGAACGCAAACCGGTGAGTGTTGCTACATCAAAAAGAACAACTATGAGACAAATGTTGCTAGTATAGAAACGAAGCTGTTTAGGGTAAAGGTAAAAAAATCCGGCGTTACAGTACCCATCTAGTTGTCGTAACAATTTTTTATTTCAGAATTCTTCAATTCTGAAATAAAAAATTGTTCGTTTCTATTTGGTATCGAGGCTACCCTTAATAAATGCACTGGATAACTATGACTATAACTTTAGGAGAGCCTGAAACTTACTGAGTTTAGACTACAAAAGGAACTAACAAAATATCTCTGAAAAGAAAAAAAAAACACAATGAAACCGAGCCCTAACGAAGATGGAAAGGTTCGATGATAAACACAATAACCCCCTTTTCCATCCATAAGTGTGTAGTCTTTTATCACAACATGTGCTGCAGACATATGTTGATACAAGAACCCTACAATTCTCGTCCGCGGAGGGGAATTAATTAAATACTTAAACTAACAATCCCGCGTGCGACCAGCTTGACTTGAAGCCGCACGCATGAGAGACTCATACTGAGAACATTTTCACTATGAAAAACGACTCACTATTTGAGACTAACGCTCACTCAAGACATACGAAGAGGAGGGCGCGACACGCAGCCAAGAACTCCAAATTACAAGATTGCACTCACTTAGGGAGCAACTTACTAAACGTAAAATTAACTTAAGAGATACATAGAGGAGGGCGTGACACACTGCCTATACTCCTATTATAAGTTTAAAAGCACGGAGGGCGCGACACGCAGCCAAGAGCTCCAAAATACAAGATTGCGCTCACATAGGGAGCGACTTACCACACGTAATAAAACGGTGCTTCACTCTGCAGAGCAGACTGGCCCTATCATTATATAATAAGCAAGCATTTTAATTTAAGATAAAAACTCTGAACTGTTTTCATCGCATGCCGGTTACACACTCAATGTAAGCGACCGAGACTTACGAATTACCATGCCTTACGTTATCCTAAATCTAGCCATAATGTAAGACAACACAATTTTCATCTTTAAAGTGAGAGTCTAATTATAACGAATATCATATGATAAATTTATGCTATTACTAATCCCGGGAACTAATTACTACGCGTAAACAACCTATTCCCTCTACTTGCAAACCGATACCAATAAAAACCGAAATCAGGACATAACTTCTTCCTACGATGAGTTCCTACAGGTCCGGATATAAATAGTGCGTACTCATCAAGCTTAAACAAACAAACCTTTTATTAATCCAACAGTCGGGACAGATATTCTCCAACCATTTGCACACCTGCAGTCCAGACGAACCTTAAACAGTCTATCTTACGCTAAAACTTAACCATTCTAAGCGCAACACTTCCCTTGTGGAAGGCCGACTTTATGATGCCCTAGAAGAGATACATAACAAACCGTTGGTGCGCAACAGGTAGCCACCATGACGAAGAACTACTGCCATAAAAAAAAAATTGCTCGAGCCTATGTTATCTCTCCCCCTAGACTCGCCATGGTGACGCCAGCGCACGTGATATATATATAAAGAAAAACTCCAAGCCAACTAAACTTACAACTTACTTATTACGGACATGTACACCTAATATTATATAAGTTGTCAACGCAAGAAGTTGAAACAACTATCAATGCTACCAGCAGCAACACAGAAAACAAAAAAAAAAACAAACTCGAGTAACAGAGTATATAAATAGTTCAGTGACGATAACCCAGCCAAGAACTACTGAGACAACAATTAGTGACAATGGACAACAGGCGGGTCCAAGTCGCTTTAAAGGTGGTGTGACACACAACCAACCTTCCATAGCGCAAAGGGGGCGACTATGGGAACAGGCGCCCGTGAGATACTCAACTAGACGAACAAAAAGGATTACGGCAGTGCAGTAGGCGGGCACCGCTAGCGTAATCAAAAGTATACATGTTCAGTACACACTTACGAGAAACAAGGCGTGACACACGACCAACCATCCACGCAGTGTGTACCCCAAAATTGTCAAAGACATGACGGTGTCTTCAAAAAAAAATAATTACCAAAGACCCCTTTTAACTTACCTAATTAGATCTGTAGGTACCACAGATAGAAACAGCAAAAGTCGTATTACTCCCGGTTGCTAACATTTCAGAAGTCATTAACCATAAGAGACATATACAATGGACTATAATTCTTTTAGAAATTGACGCAGATATTGTTTTTGAATTTAGACTCGCATATTATAATAGAGTTCCGAACGACAGGTCACTACGCCGTGTATCCTCTGGATGTCCTGGCCACCGTCCGAGATTTGTGACAGACTCCCTAGCAGGTAGTGAGCGCGCGCTACCAAACGAACCCGCTGTGCATGAACAAGGCTCACCCCCGTCGGATGTCGCTGCGCTCAGCTCGGTCACCTTCGGCTCTCCAATCGCCAGCTCCGCCGCGGCGTCCCTCGCTGCAGCTCCCCGACCAGGCTTAAGACTGTTACGCCGGACCAGAGAACGGGTCTGTCGCAATAGCTTCCTAAGAGTGTCAACAGTGTCATCCGGGTCGAATGGAATGTGTAGTGTAGTGAGTTCATGCTGAATTTCGTCCTTTAACATGTATTCAACTTTAACCGCAGAGTCCATGTTTTATATTTAGTTACAAAATAAATTTCAATTAATTGTACTTATCTGAATACAGATTTATGAAAGGCCGTTCTAATTCTCATTTAATAACAGTGACAAGATGTTTCCAAGAATTCATTATTTCAAATACAAGATCTGCTAAGCCACTAATAAGGATAAGCGCAATCCAGTGGGCAGACCGTGTATAGCTAGATATAAAGCGGAATACACAAGCCAATTGGCCATACACATTCACTTAAGAACTACAAGTGCAGTGGCACAAAGGAAATTCATACGCTTAAAAAAATATAAGCCAGTCCGGCTATTCACATACAATTATATCAGTAAGTCCGGGCACAGAGCATGAGAGAAATAATTAACCGAGGAGAGAGAAGATAATTTTAAAAGTTAACAACTTGGTCACCACACACACCGTTTCATCCGAAATCCTCCGAAGGACTAATACACCACCAAAAGCACCTCAGGCCCCACAACGTTGGGTAGCCAATGTAACAACTTTTGCTCCGGGCATGAGACTAAGGGCGTGGGATGAGGGAACCCGAGGCCAGACCTGGGTCATATGTGGAACAAAAAGGGTAGAGAAAATGTTGGGCGCCTTGAAATTTTTATTAAACTTATGACACAGGCCCCGCACAAACGATGCCCTAGTGGTGTATGGAGTCCACAAAAACAAACCAGTTTGAATGTTTATTTATACATTTATTTGAAAGGATTTTACACCCAGGCGTCCCCAGGTTACAAGTATTCAAACCAAATAGCGCTAATGCTTATCTAAATATATATATATCTAATTTGCCAATGTCGCAATTTATACTAAAATGTTAAAGAAAACAACTATAAAACGTTTATGGAGGACGGAATTCAACTAAAACCTACGGGTGTGTGTGTGTGTACCTCTAAATGTCTTTGAAGCTGACTAAAGCAGTATGGAACGGACTCACATTTGCAATGCCTGCCTAACCGCTTGCTCTAAAAAGGAACCGTCGTCTTTCCCGTCTCCTGGGGAAAATCCAAAGAAGCCTCACAGGAAACCGCACTCCATTCGGGACTGGTTCCTGAACTTAGGCACTGTGCCCGTGCCTAGGAGCCCTGGAAACCAAACAGGATTATCATTAATACACTACCACATGCTACACCTAACCGCACTTGTATGGAGACAGAACGGTCAAATATTACTGCCTATAGAGTAATTCCGCATACCGAACTTACCATTAAGGGCTTGAGATCAAGCGAGTAGTCGCTTTATACTCGGGCATGACTAGCGGAGTTGATGGCATGGCCGAATGACGGGCCGGAAGGGTGGCCGATGCCTAAAACTTCATAAATCTGCAACAAAAGCGATAGATTCAATGCTCACGCCGAGCTTCATGGTTTGCGTCGAAACAACCAAAAGCTGATGGTATTCAATGAGAAACAACTTACATGAGAGGGCGTCCGAAATCTCCGAGTTAGCCGCCAACATTTTGGGGCGCGATTATACACGAAATTGCTACTTCGCGTGCCGGCGGGGCGAACAAATCTTTCCACAAAACGATGACAATCAGGCTTACTGGCCCATATCTCTTACACTTCCACCGAGCCTCATGGAGAAGAATAACCTCTTCTCTCGCCGTGATCGAAATCGAAAAAAAAATGCTTCCTCATTCAGTTGACAGCTCAGATTAAAAAGGGAAAAGACTGTCTATGGTAATTTCGACTCGTTGACCTGAAAATTCTGATCTCGAAGTAAATACTGAATTGTAGACTAAAAAGAAATAAAAAAATTAATCTGAACGAGAAAAACTATGCCTGAAATCAAAACAAAATAATGATTTCCTAATTTAGAAAACCGATGATTAATTTCATGTAACAAAACGTAGTCTAAACTTGCTATAACGGAACGCAAACCGGTGAGTGTTGCTACATCAAAAAGAACAACTATGAGACAAATGTTGCTAGTATAGAAACGAAGCTGTTTAGGGTAAAGGTAAAAAATCCGGCGTTACAGGTTACCACTGTTCTTGTATAAACAAATATATAATAAAATGAATGTTCAAGTATTCCTCGATAATTTGTTCCTAGGAGAACATGCCAGCTTGTGTACGGTTCCTGTTCCGTTGCTTTTCATCATCTTTTATGATGCGCACTGCTAAGGTTTGGAAACTTTGGAATTCCCTGCCGGCATCTGTATTTCCGTGTTTATATAACCGGCACGAGTGAATGGTATCTTCTGGGTGAGCTCGCTTCCGAGTCGGCCTCATCTTTGGCCCCTGGCTAATAGATGCTGGCCAAAAGCAATCTCACTATTAATTTAAAAAAAAAGTGCACCATATAAACTTCGAATTTTCATTACACCCTCTTTATGGGATGATTTCGGGGTTTTAGTTATCTTGAATCCTAGATATAACAAACCAACATAGAGACGCGACATGCTTAGACCCCGTACTTCAAAGAGCCTGGTTAGCCTGTACCTATCTTGAAATACTACGAGAGTAGCTATTACGGACCTACTTTAACAAAAATAACGGAAGGGCTAAGTTACACTCCATTAGACATACTTCGAGTTAATATGCCTGTAACGATGTAACTGATGGTTACGAATTCAAATAGTGGAGTTGGGGACTACATTTCTTGGCTTTTCGACGGTTTTATTTGGCTCGACTTTATACAAGATATTAAGTTTCAAAAATTATCAGTCTCATACAGACTCTCTTTTCACCCAATTAAGGAATAATCCGGGATAAAAACTATCCTATGTTCTTCTCGGGGTCTCAATACTTTATTGCACATAATGGTTATGTTACAGGTGGAACTTAAAATTAAAAGTTACAGCATTTATGTACCCGTGTTGGGCGCAGCAATTTTGAGATACAGCCAGCACTAATTGAGATACTAACATAGATACTTAATTGTTACTTAAAATTTATAGCTTAGCTCTCAAACTACTCGATAGAGATCCCAAATCTCAACCCGACGCGTTCAATCGTTTAAAGCGTCAAAAGG
Organism: Cenopis cana; assembly: GCA_951800055.1. Lineage (NCBI taxonomy): Eukaryota > Metazoa > Arthropoda > Insecta > Lepidoptera > Tortricidae > Cenopis > Cenopis cana. The sequence goes on along the minus strand of OX637477.1, from coordinate 18,707,679 downwards.
ATAGACAGAGAGTTGAGTTGAGGATGCATTTTACGATGTATTTATTATGTGCCGAAATAAATAAGTGGGTTGAATGAATAAGTTGTCTATTACGCACATATGAATGAAGTCGTAAATACATTAAGGCTGTCGGCATAGTAGGCACGATGGCGCGAAATTGATTGTTCCGGGATGCTCGATACGGAGGCATATCAGGCTCATTGTAGTGTTGTTCTTACTAGAGATCTTTTTTTGTTTTTTTTTTCCTTGATCAATAATAGTTTAACCACAGCCGGTTCCTACCAGGTTTACCGAATGAAAATCATTGAAGTACTAATTAATTATTAATTAATTAATTAATGTTAATTTTGGTTGGCAACGGAGGATGAGACACAAACAGCAAAATTCGATTTTGGTGGTTTGTTTTGAAATAGAAATGTTACTACAACATGGCCCTTTATTACTAGTCAAGATTATCCTGACAGAGTCTGTGGAATGTTCAAGCACCATTTTTTACTAGGCGGCCCTATAGGTACCTACACCAGTAGGAACCTACGTTAAATTTTAATATTAGATCCGATCCTGAAGTCCTCCGCATTAGAGCGTTGATGGCGGTCTTTAATAGATCGATATACCACATAACCTAGTGGGGGAATAATGAACTGTTGTTTGAATTGAGGATATAACAGTCGAGTCTCCAGTGATCCCAACACTAGCGTCCCGTCTGCGTCAAGCTCATTGCGAACCATTCCTATTCCATCGGCGACCGCCGCCTGATTTGTTATCTGCACTAATGCAGTGTTTATTGTTTTCCTTTATTTAAAATTACCTCTGTGTTCTGGTGCCACGTATATTTTTTATAGTACCTACATCTATCCGTAGGCCTAGCACGTGTTGCGCTCGGGAGTATGTCGGCGTATGTCGAGCAATCCGTCACTTTCTAACAGCACCTATCAGAAAAAGACGCGTAGCTCGAGATAAGTCGAGATACTCTCGAGCGCAACATGTGCTACGGGCGCTGATAGTGTACCTAAATGTGCAGAATTTCTCGTCGTATTGAACCTCCTTCCGTCGTATTTCCTAGATGCTGAGCCACACTATATTCATAAATTGTATTATAAATTATTAAGACCCCCAGTGCTCGTTTACGATATTCCCGCTAGGTATTGGTTTTGAACCCGGAGCTGGCATACCTAACTCCAAAAATTATCAGAACCATTGCTACCTGATTTTTTAACTCAAGAGGAGATAGAAAAGCAGACAGAAAGGGCGAAACAAAACTTATTGGGATTACACTTCGTCCAGCGAGTAAGTAAATTCGCACTGAGCGAAAAAAATACTAATTGTTAGTAAGTTTTAGTGAATCCCAAGACAAGGAGATTATATACTAACGGTTACAAAACAGTTTAGTTGTTACAAGGGCAAATTTTTTGGTATTAGTAAATAACTACTATTATCAAATACTGGTTTGTAACCGTTAGTATATAATCTCCTTGTCCTGGGATTCACTAAAAATTACTAAAATTTAGTATTTTTTTTCGCTCAGTGCGTAGTTTAAGTCCTGCTCCTCACCTTAGCATTATCCTAGATGCATCCTAACGAAGCCCGAAAAACCACCCTATCTCAAGTACGGCGAGGACGTAGACATAGGCTTCGTAGAATCGTAGTTCAAGTCATCATCGTCATGGTAGCCTTTTCGTGATCAAGTCTTGGGTATTGGGCTTCTTTCCTCTTCTTCCACTCGTGGCGATCTTGTTCCTGATTCATCCAGTTGAGACCCCCGTGTCGTGGGATGTCGATATCTTCAGTAGGTATTAACCTATTCACCGCCATAGTATATTCTGAAAGTTGTGCCGCACACGCCGAAGTCTTCGTAGCAAAAGACTGAAAATAAACCTTACTCGATAACACATAGCTTGCCTTTGCATCGACTTGATTGACTCGATGTAAACTCATTGGCGAGTGGGGCACCTAATGTCCTGTTGCTCTAGTATATTTTTTTTCGAAACATTAACTAATTCGAACGCGTTTGCGTTTTGTCTCAAAATGTATGAAAGTGGTATGAAAACGTGAACAGCGCCTCTGGTGGTCACTAGTGGAAACTAAAACAGCGAGTATAACATTTGTTGCTAACCGATGAACGCGCGTATTTCAAACTCGGTGAGAGCGTTTTCATACATTTTGAGACAAAACGCAAACGCGTTCGAATTAGTTAATGTTTCGAAAAAACTTATACTAGAGCTACTGACTTTAATCTAGTCAATGGACGTGAAAAGGTTTTAAAAATATGTGCATGTTGCTAAACTATATTAGGTAAATATGTAAGTAGTAATATGTAGTAGTTTCTGTCGCGTCTCCACCACCCAAAGGTTGTCTGGAAGAGATCGCTTTTTAGCGATAAGACCGCCTGTTGTCTACCATCAACATGTTTAGTTTTAAGCCCAACTTCTATGTAATTTTTGGTGAACAATAAAGAATATTTGTATTGTATTGTATTGTAGTTCATATTGCAATTGAATTGAATTGATTGGAGGAGCCTGGTTGTTTCTTGATAAAATTAGTTTTAAAGAAATGGATATAGTACCTACTGGACCAGTCAGGCAAGTGCCCGCCTGAATAGTTTTTTTTTTGAATCAAAACGATTTGTTACTAAGTAGGTATTGGAGATGCCAGAAAAAATCAAATGCATGATCAAATCCCCTTTGGGTTATTGTCGGCTTAGAAAATGTCAGACAGTCAAAAATAGATAGACTGTTTTTTCCGTATGCCTTCAGAAGTATGTGTATTATTTTTTGGTTCTCGAGTTCATAAAAATATGTACACTTTTGAACTCTATTCCTCTGTAAAAAGGTCCGAAAATGCGTATATATTAGTGAACCTGACTCTAACTTGTATAGCTTCCAGAAATGAAAAGGCCCATTTCCTGACCTGAATTATCAGGGTGGAAATCTGCATATTTACCTTATTCAACGGCATCAATTTTGAATATAGTTCATGTATTAGAGCGCAGATGGTGTTAAGATTATCACGACGATATCGAATAGATAATATTTCAATTGAAACAGTCATTAGCATAAATTATTTTTTAAATGGCCACGTTTCCACGTGGCCTCGTATCCAACGTGTTGGTTATAAAAAAAATAGTCATGGCCGCTGCAGCGCTTTGTCGGAGTGTGTCCGTGAATTTACGCACACAAATACATGCATATCGGCTTTCAATGACAAAAGGGTGTAGAGGCTACAGTGCTACGAACGTTCATAGGCTCTTCTGTGCAGCTGAAAAGGCTCACGAAAATTTACGATATAGGTCGAGCGATCTTGGGCTCTGAGTCGAGGCATTAGGAACTATGACAGGTTGGAGATAGGTCGCTAGTTCAGTATTCTACGTTGCGTTGCGTGTATTACGCAGCACACTTCCAAAGAGGCAAATCCTTGACAAGTCGACTCTACTGTTAACGATAAATAACGCATTTAAGTTGCGTGCGCCTCACAGATAGGCACGTCCGTTCAGTTTGCATACAATTATCCTAAGAAACTCCAGTTACTGATGATATATTAAACACTGTTATGTACCTTGCCCACTCTTACCTGTAACAATTTGGGTTAAGGCGTGCCAATTCCAATTTACGATCAGTTATTACTATCTTGAATATAATTAAAGTATAAATAGGTACCTCAGGCTTACGAAGAAACGCAACTTACCAAGATTAATGGGTGTTTAAATTTAAAAAAAAGCTAACTATGAGTAACAGGTATCCAATAAAAAACCTTACGCTCTTGTGAAGAACCTGACTTCAAAAAAAATTGCGTTAGTAGCAAGCTAACTATTCGATCGCCATGGTTGACCTTAACTTGCATAGGTATTTAAACATTTCCGTGCTGCTACGAGTAGGTTAGGTAGGTGTTATCACGCACAATTTTGTACCGTTGACTATTACAATTTTTATTCGAAACTATAAACTGCGAACACACACTTCCGTAATTGTGCATGTGTGCGTAATGCGAGTGTGCGTGCAAATGTGCTGGGTGTGTATAGATGGCGCTAGGAGTCTTCGATCGTTAGCCGGTTCTAAGATGCGTTTCATGAATAGAGTGGGTTTAGATAATAGGCGATGCGCGGGGCGCTGTTGGGAGGGACGGCCCAATTTAAAACGCCGCATTCGCCATTACACAATGAATTTATTGCTGTACCGCATACGGCTGACACATATTGCGTGCATGACATGTGCGCCGTACCCCCAAATTCTCGACAATTAGCGGTTAGTCCATGCTCTAAAACAAACTTCACCCATTTGTGATAATCAATCTTGAAGGCGTTTTACTCAATTAGCGAAACTGAGTCGATTATAACAGTTGTTAAAAAGATTTGTGTATTTTAAAATGTTATTATGAGCGAATTTTAGAAACCATAATTAAGGCGGAGTGCACTGAGTTACGGAATATTGTGATTTCTGCTTGGCCGCCATCCAAATTGATCGGTCATTTGGCTAGTGTTTGTGTCTGTGACACCTGTCGTCATAGTGTACTGTCTACTGTTCCCGCGGTCCATGCGATAAACTCTTCCTACATGCCCCTAGTACCTTGGTTATACGTCGGTTCTTATTTAATCATTCACTATAGACGCAAGCCAAGGGCAAGGGCGACTTACTCAATTCTGTTACATCACTCCGAGTTCATGGATTTACGACTGATCGATACTAACATCAATTGTTTTGAGTTCTTCTACTCCTAATTCTGGTCCGAGTGTGTATAAATTTGCAGCTTTGTGTAGGGAACTGGTTTTTGTGAAAAGACGAGCAAGGGTAGATAATAAAGGGAATGCTTCCTCTAAAGAGCACTGCTCTGGTGTCCTTTGTCCGTCTTGCCTACAAGGAAACACAATTGGCGTACGGCGGGTCCTGGGGTCCGATTCTTCGAACCGAACTCGTTTTGTGGGACTATTGGTATGTCCGAATAATAGATTCCTCCGGGACGCGCTGTCTTTCCGCGTATATTACCTACTTCTGCGTGTACGCAATGCGTTGATATCTGATTATTATTTAGCTATAAAAATAAGATAAAAGGTTGTACTACGTTCTGTGTAAGGACTTATTGAAATAAATAAAGCTTTTTGCAGATTGTCAATTTTACTAAAATCATTTTATTTTTTATGTTATCTCATTAAAAATCCTTTTTGTCTTTTTTTCGTCCTTCTGTCGTTGATTTATAAAATCGTGACCATGTTAGTTGGAAAAACCTCGTGTACGTAGTACGTACATGACATTGGAGGTTCAAAATTCCAGAACCTGACAAGAAAAACGGCCAATAGGTAAGTAAATAGTAGGCAGCATGCATTATCACGGGTCGGCCAGGTTTTCCCAAGAGATTGGTATGAAGTGATTCCAATGCTATTAGGTACCCAAATTACCTACCCGTGATAAATGTCTGTCTGGACAGTATACAGCCGGTGTCAGATTTTAAAGTGCGTTTATACCTAAAGAAGATACAGTAAAAGCAATTTTAAAGTTAACACTAGGTACTCTTTAGGTACTCTCCTTGTAGACATTGTGTCAACGTGTGAGTATCTGTGTGATGCGCTTATATGTCAACAGATGTGAGCTGAAAACACTGGATGTGTCGTCTGAAATCACGCTGTTAACAGAGAAATTGACGAAGAAGGACCCATGTCGAGCCTATCTGAGTTTCTTGCTGGACTCTTCTCAGCTAGGCTAGGTTTAGTGAACTAGCGACAAAACTCCCAGTAGCTCGATTCCACTCATACCACAGATTTAGTTGAAGCTGCTCAACCAACTTCACTTGAGCGCAAACTCTTAGAGTATTCCAGTTTAAATCGCCCGTGTGGTCGTTTCACCTGGCCACTCCAATCGCGCACTCCTATCGCCTTATTGGGACCGGCCTAAAAAAACCACAGTCAGGTAAAAAAAACAACGCGTTGCGCTCCGGGAGTGCCAGCAGAAGTGAAAACTCAATGACATGATAAAGAAAGTAAATAAATAACCAAAGATATTCATATTCATATTCGAATAATCCATCTACATATATACCTTAGAGCATTTAAGACGGCAGCCGCCATCGATATACTTACCCCTCTGCCAAAAGCATAGGAGAAAAATCGGCGTGAGAAGAGCTCCGTCAAAAGGCCTTAATGTGCTGTTTTTGAGTGCATAAAACGTTATAATTTATCAAATTAACACAAAGATGAATTATCATTTCACATGCACGTATATTTTGGATTTAATTATAATTTTCTGCACAGTTAGTTTTAATTGAAATCGGAAACCAAGCATCGATTACAAAGTCGATTCAAAATTATTCGTACTTTGACCATCACGCTTGGCCACTATTTTGACGTGAACTGTATGTATTTAGGGACAATAAGAACTACTTCCCATGAGAATTTATTTGAAATATGATCTTTACGGAAATCGGTCAGTCTGGCTATCCGATATTGAACTTAGTGGAAATGTCAGTAAGTGGAAACTTCATTCCTCAAGTTTGGTGTTTAAAGTCCAGCTGAGTTGACCCCTCCTAACATCGCAATCACGAAACTAGGAGGGGTCAACTCAGCTGGTCTAACGAATCGTCGCGAGTTTAACAATTTTCCCTCCATCACAAAAAGTGCTCAGCGCCGCTAAAGAAGTTTTCACTTCAAAAAAAAAATGGAGACGTCGACGAAGAATAATAATATCTTGTCCCCTTTTTACTGCCAAAACGTGCCCACTAGAAATGCAATTAGGCCATCAATTGCCATATACCTACATATCGCATTTCTGCTCCCTTTGTTTAATAGCTTGTGAGAAAACTGTCTGTGACTTACTGACGAACACCAAGTGATCGCATAAGGGAACCCTTGGACCAATTTTGGTACGGAAGGTGCAGACAATGTTGATAGTTTACTACAGCCTCGTGTTAGTCGCCGTATCAATGGCGCCTCAAACCGGGGATAAGATTGGATACGTTATCAATCTGCATAGCTGATAATATTGCATGATACCGCTTACTATTACTAATATAGAGTAATATTTTTGATAACAAACTGTCCGGTCATAAGATATATTCTTTGGTTTTACGTCCGTTTAGGGATATGTGCTTCCATATGAGAGTGGTTATTGCAACGGTAAGGTTGGTAGGTAATTTCTACACAGCAGAACGGGAAGAACTTAATCAAGGACAATTTTACCTGATAAATCGCGTAAAATGGTTTTTAGAGAATATAATTCGCGTAAAAATTGAGTTCTTATTTCTATTATCTAAATTTAGCGTAGGATGATACAATCATTCATCATAGAATCATAGTAATTATCTAAATATTGATACTAATTGGAATTAAGATGCTGGCAACAATAGTCTGGGGTTAAGAATTGGTGAGCATTCGATTGTTTTAGGCCATGAGACTCATGAGAGTAATTCTTTGAATTATCTTAGGCCACTGATCCGGAGTTCCTGCCACTCGCGACAAAGGCTCCTAAGCTTTAGTTCTCTTCAGTTGGATGCACACCCTTTTGGCAGCCGCAGTTAAAACATTAAGGGGAAGGGAACACATAAAACTGAAATAGTCTTCTAGTTACTTAGTCCAACAATGTGCTCGTATTCCGGATTCCGGCAGTTACAGAGAAACGATTCCTTCAGCCTACCTATTTAAAAGAGGTTTCATAATTGTCCAAAATTCATTTTTATTTATTCTTCTGGGGATGCACCAAAAATATTTTGAACAAGTTCCTTGTCCGAGTGCTTTCAATGTGGGAACACGAACTTTTTTTTCAGGAGTCCATGCTTCCACCGTGGAGTCATATCCCCATACTTAATGCACAGTTCAACTGTTAGTTGGACTTGTGTCATTGTCAGACGTATTTAATTTTGCATATTTCGTAATTGTTGGAGATAAAATCGGGAACTACATTTGAGTTTTCCGCAATAACATAAAAACCATATTCATAAAAACGAATTATCTATCCTTTTTACTTCCTTGTTGCACAAGTAGCATTTTTTCCTGCCGGTTTACAAAATATTGCACGGAATCCTTGGTATCATCGCTAGCGCACGCGGAAACCCTTTCCGGCCCAAGGCCAGGCCAGCAAACCTGTTAGTTCAACCGGTATCATCAAAACCTGATGACTTGCCCGATGGCTTACCATGGCGTTTTCATTTGGGTGAACTTCAAAACTGACGAAGTCGCTGGATATTTTAAGTAAATGAATGAATTGAATAATTAGAGAATAGAAAAGAATTGTACTGAAGCTTAAATACTCGTACGGAGATAAATATTATGAAAGCTTAAGGAAAACTGATATTGAAAGCGCTGAAAGAATAGTCTTTCAGCGCTTTCAGTAGGTATCAGTTTTTTTATCAGAATAATGTCCTGTAACTAGTTACAGGAAATTATTCTGATAAAAAAATCTTTTATATCTTGTTAGATCTTATTCTCTCTAGAGTATATTTTATTCTCGGTGAACTTGCCCAATAGTTAAATTTAATCCAATTAAATTCACTTTATTGTCGAACAGTATTCTGAAAAAACGCCTAGTCTCTGTTTTTTATGAAGTCGGTATCTTCTATCCTTATTTACGATAACAATGGGACTTGATTGATTTGTTCATTAACATTTACCTATTTAGGTATTTATCTCGATAATATCCATTCAGATGACAAAGTAGAATCAAGCTGCGTTAATCAAAGATGCGTACACGCATATTATTATCATCTCGTTGTTGCGACAACGTTCAACCTAACATCCATCTTTCGGCCATTCCGCACTAGGTACCAAACTGGAATGGAATGCCGCGTGGCATATAAATTGGCGGTTTTATCTGTCGATTTGTAGAAACACTTCCGTTTCTAGGAGCTTGCCTTTCGGCCTCTTGATTGTTCCGAGAATCTGGAAACTTCAAGGCTTTTTAGGCTTTTGATGGCAGTATTTTTCTTTTACTTTGGGCTTTTAAAAACAAGAAAAGGGTTAAAGCTTAGGCATAATAAAGCGGATTTGTTAGAAATAGAAAAGGCGTATTCTGTTGTTTTTGAAGTACTTATTTATTAATCGAGATTGTCGATTGGTAATTTGTGTTCCGAATTATATTTTTAGTAATTATGGCAGCCTTCACGGATCTCGTGGAGAAAGCCTTATTTCCTTTAATACTTTATGGTTTGCTTGACATTTTTAGAAATAAATTTTGTGTTCTCTAACAAATACCCTTCGCGACGACCGCTTTAGCCTAGTAGCCGCTTCCAATGTGGAGTCACATCGCAATACGGAATGCACAGTTTGACATGAGACATTGTCAGATCGTTTTGTATGGGGACAGTAAACGTGTTGGACACACTTGATATATTATAATAGGTGGTGCTGATCAGTGTAAAAAAGGTTAGCTACAAGAGATCTATTATAGAGATAGGTTCGCCTTTGTACTTTAATCTTATGTGGCATGTATTTATTAAGCTACAATAAAGTGCCTGCATACATACAGTACCTTATCCAAGTACGTACCGTGAGAATACGTCCTGTCGTTGCGTATCTACTCGGTTAAATTCGACTGAATCCGACGGCAGTTTTTACACGGAGTCATTAGCATGGCAACATCTGTTCTGCACGTTAACGTCGCTCGCACGGGGTACGGTAGCAAGGGGAGAAGACATGTAATATCACAGAGTAAATTATGTAGACTACCAATTAATTTCGTATTAAGCAGAAACACTGCTAAGGCAAACTACAAATTTCTAAATAAAGGGAAAATTGAAAAATTTATGCTCCGAGCAGGACTCGAACCTGCTTCTGGCATTCGCGGCCAGTTGCTTTAACCTACACTGAGCTACGGGAGCAATCCAATTCTGACAACGTTCCCTTAAGTCTAATTTTTTTAATTTTTCTTTTGTTTAGATTTTTGTAGACTGCCGATGTCAATTCATTGTGGCGTAACTTTTTAAAATAGTGAGTTGCCAGTATCGAATGATTGGGAGCAGAGGTCTGAGTGTCATATGAAATTAATAATAAGACCTCCTCATAGTGAAAATAACTAGCTACAGTAAGCTCATTATCTTAAAGACAGATATTATTTACGTGTTTCTCGTAATATCAAATTTGATTAAGCACGTTATATTAAATCAGAAGATAAACCGGACACCTACGCTTGATATCTGTTTAGATTCTGACAGGTGAAACCAGTATTGAAACTGTGGTGGCTACCTGTCATTGGTATCCATTTCCGTTCTATCGGCCATTCCGAATACCGAACTGGAATGGAACCGTCCTTATTGTTCATACTTACAAAAATCCGACTTTTATATGTATGAGCATTGTTGTATGCTTTTGTAGTGTTACAAATGGTTGCAATGTTACTGGCAGTTGTGTTAAAATACACTTACTTTGTTATTACAAGTTCATCATTATTAATTTAAGAGCCAAGCTCTTGTCGGTGGAGCAATTTCCATGTATCTCTTTCTTGAGCCTTTCGTTTGACCGCCTGATACGACACGACGTTACTTTTTCCTTAAGTTGGTCCAAGTATGTTCTTCTTGGTCTTGATTACAAGTTATGTTCCTAAAAATCTTATTTCTTTACGTCTAATCGTTAGTCAATTCAACTGTAGAAAATATTTCGAAAACCTTTATCCAACGGTAGGCCAGATTATCATGGTTATAAATAAGGAAGCATACACAATTACACATGCGTTGCTTGTCATCTCCACTACCTTCCGTACCTCTTTTTTCAACGCTCTATCACGCATTCTTGCATCAATTGTGTGTACAATACACTCTTACATGTAAATATGTCTACTTTAATGTGTGATTGATTACGTACTTGCTTATTATCAAAAGAACTTCATCTTCTCCCACCCTTACAGGTCAGTGCACATTAGGCACAACGTTCATTGTTTTTTTTAACTTATTAATAAAAAAAACAAATGTGCAAATATTTTTTGCAAACATGCAGTTTCGTAGCAGTGCTACGCCGTAGGGTGGCGTAGCTGCATTCGCTACGGTGCATGTGCACGTAGCGGTCTACGCTGATGCGCTTCGTAGCATGAGGGCTACAAGACTTTTAATGGTTTAAGTTAATAATCTTGTTTGCTGAGTATTGTGTTTATTCGAATGTTTCAATATTAAATTGAACATCCCTACTTACCTAATGGGTTCTTAGAGTAGGTATTTCAATTGTTATAATCATCTTATTTCTGGCCAGTAATGACTATAAATTCAATTTTAATTTAATACGTATCAGGTAATTTCATATGTGACTACGCGCTAACACAGTGAAAGCACATGAAATATTACACTCCCGGACAAAGAATACGGAACGGTAAAAAACCGTCATATTTACTAAATACTGCGAGATTGTAAGTATTTTTAATCATGTCATTCTCTTTTATTAATTTTACATCGATACTGCAAAAGTAACAGGTAAAAAAAGATAAAGTAACGTTTCCAAGTTTAAATCGGAGTCGTAAAAACCCATGAAAAAACAACGTTAACGGAGCGAGATATCGTGAAAATTGTCATTTTTGGACATTGATATTTTTATGAGAGGATCCCGAAAATTGCTAATACAGTTGGGCAATACGAAGAATAGTATAATATGTAAATAAAACGACTGTAGAATATTTAACAAAACTATTAAGGCTCAATTTTTTTAATCAAAGTGAAAATTGAAGTTTGTATGGGTGTAGCACATTGTTATCAACGATTCCCAATGCAACTTGGGACGTTGGTGCCGTTTCAGAAGTTGTAACAGCTTCACGGTAGATGTCGCTACGAGCCTCCCTAATAAGGCTTAATAGATGAGTGTTAAGATTGAAAAAATCACCATTACAAGGGATACCACGGTGGCTCAATTGGTAGAGCAATGGACGGATTCCAGAGGTCGTGGGTTCAAATCCCACCTGTGGTGCTGAATTTTTCAATTTTCATTTTGATTAAAAAAATTGAGATTTTTCGCTAGCGGACGCATCCGCTTAACAAACACTATTAAGGCTATTTAAACTAGGGTGACCCGAAATTTTTGACCGCGAGTGTAGTAGGAAGTAGGATTAGATAGGTATTACTCGCGTGTAATAGCGGCGATTACAGTGAGCGCATAATGTCAGTATAGCTAGTAATGTATGGGCGGCCGGCTATCGAACCCGGTACGTTTATTTTGATTCGCGTGTTTTGGCTGCGTCGGAGTGCTGCGAATAGGCACCGTGTAGTCCGTGTGCCTACGCGGAAACACGCGCTCAAAACGGCGTAAGCGATAAAAGTGCCTATTCAAGGCCATCTCCCCATAAACCACTTGTGATACAACATGTACCAACCTAAAGCCTTACGTGTCCTATCATGTACGAGTAAACAAACTCTTTTACATCAGTATAGGTACCAAAAAATGCTTGATTTGTACAGTCTGTTCATCCTTGGATACACGCGCTCAAATCCCACTTACTGGCGGGTGACATAAAGTTTTGAACTTACTACGGCGGTACCTAATAAAGAAAACCTTCGATCGCATATTTATTGCCCTTGCCTTCGGCTCGGGTGTCAATTACTTTCGATCTGAGACATCTCAGTTTTTCCGCCCTTGGTAAGTAATGTACTTTATGTCACACCTGGCCATAAAGCGGCAATTACCGCGGCTCGGGCGTCAAATACCTGCGATCTGAGACATTCTTTGTTTTACCGCCCTTGTTAAGTAATGTACTAATAAGCCCATGCCCAACATTTGAACCTTTTGTTTTACATCTCAAGGTCATTATCTGATTCAACAATGTTTACTTCCGCAATATCCGCATACGAGGGTAACAGTTTGAAATCTGCTATAAACTATACAAAAGCTTTAACAGTTAGTTACTACGAATATTTCGCATCTATTTTTTTATACATATTACGTGGAGAACGCAAACTGCGTCGTATTTTTTTTTGCAAGAAATTTGGCACTGGTCCCTTTCTCACATGACGCGCCACAGACGAGCCCGTTTTGAAACTGCCCGCGCGCATATTTTTTGCATGTGGTTCAGCTTTTTTAAACGATGACGTTCTACGCCTACAAAGTTAAGTTTGCGGTCGGTGAAGTTTTTAATCTAATCCGTTGCGTACCAGCTTGTTGTGTTTTGTTTGAAACTAGCGTGGTGTTCGACGGTAAAGTTAATTTGGTGGTTTTCGTTGGACAAAGAACAGTGTTGCAATTTTGACAGTTGATTGAACTTTGCTTCTTAGAACGTTTGCACGTGTCTTGTCTATTTGGGGTTCCGCTATTTTGGCAAGTTATACACTCCTAGTATTTAGACATTGCTCCACTGTGAGTTTCTCTGCATTAAGCCTATATATGCTTACACGTCATAATGTGAGCGGAAACGGAAATACTGCAGGGGCGTTCAGTTTAAGATAGGTCGTACTCGAACTGATAAGTCTGATTATACATAACCTGCTCCATGTAAATTTACATGTGTCTTTTCGCGGGTGACTTAATACTGATAGACAGAGCACACCAACGGTTAAACGTAGACGGTTCATAATTTAACCTTTCGTTCGTAAGTGTAATTACTTACAAGGAACTTGAGTTATCACTTACTAGTTGAAGACCAATAAGCCTGCCCACCGAAAACTGTTTGCCTATCTGCCTATCGGTTCTGTAGCTCGCTGGCTACACCGAGCGAAAAAAATACTAATTATGAGTAAGTTTTAGTAAATCCCAAGACAAGGAGATTATATACTAACGGTTACAAAACAGTTTAGTTGTTACAAGGGCAAATTTTTTGGTATTAGTAAATAACTACTATTATCAAAAACTGGTTTGTAACCGTTAGTATATAATCTCCTTGTCCTGGGATTCACTAACACTTACGAATAATTAGTATTCTTTTTCGCTCAGTGTACACTTTAATATTCTTAATATTTTATATTTTATATTCTTTAATATTTTGAAGAGGAAGAAGAAAAATATTTATTTGCGACGAAACAAACAAAGAAAAACAAAACGTTACAAAAAACAAATTTGCTTGTTGCTAAGTTTAATTTTCGTTCGAACAAAGCGCTTGTCATCATCTTTTCTAAAAAGCATGAGAGAATTCTTCTGTGTGAGCTCGCTTCACCGACGGCCTCATCTTTACCCCCTGGCTAGATGCTGCCAAGATAAATCCCGTATTTAATTTAAAAAAAATGTTAACGGAACCCAGCACTGATATTCGTATTCGTCTTGCTTCGCCCTTGATTTTAACGCTTCAGATGCAAAAACTAGCCCGGCCATGCAATAATTGTCTATGAGTAACTCTGACTCACCAACGCTTGCAGTTGTTTGCATTTTGGTCAGAGGATCGCAACATTTGCTGTTACTATTAAAAATACATCTACTCTACCTCAAAATAATTGGTCTCCTGTACCTAATTGTTTTGTTTTTGAGTAATGCTGGATACCCAATGGTTGCCAACTGCTGTCAGACACAAGCACACAATCATAAACGGTATAATCAAAACAAGCCGCATTAAAATTGGACTGTGATGTTGAGCTCTTCTCTATGACTAAGTGCCAGTTGCACCAACGTACGAACACAGACCGGTCATCGTCAAATATGGCGCCGGTAGCTGTCATCCCATAGAAACTTGTCAAACTTTCCATACACTCAGATTTGACGAACACCGCTTACGATTACAGACGGTTTGGTGCAACCCAGCCTAACTCTAGCAACCAATGGTTGCAAACAACTGCATCGTGACCAGGGGAGCGAAACCTTCGGCGCGTTTATTTCCGTATGGGTGATTCACGTTGGTTTTTTGTCGGATTTATTACATGTAGTGTATTGAACTAATATAACATGGCAAAAAAAGAGTTATGATAGAAGCTCAATTTGGCCTTGAAATGGTTTGTAGTACAAACTTTGTACAGCGAATTTGAACGAAACATAGTACATATTTGGTTTTTCAAATCAGGAAACCTTTTGTATAAAAAAGTATGTTCGAAACTGTTCTCAATCCGATTCCTCTTTGCCCTGCAAAGTTTTCCTGTTTCAACTCAAACTGAATAACAAAGAAGTTATTTTATGCCACACCTGGCCATAAAGCGGCAATTACCGCACGCTCCGCGCGCGGGAAATCCCACTTCCTGGCCAGGGGGTGACATAAAATTTTGTACTTAACACGGGCGGTAATAAAGAAAGCCTCAGATCGCATATTTATCGCCCTTGCCTGCGGCTCGGGCGTCAAATACCTGCGATCTGAGACATTCTTTGTTTTACCGCCCTTGTTAAGTAATGTACTATTATGTCACACCTGGCCATAAAGCGG
The DNA here is from genome assembly GCA_951800055.1 of Cenopis cana. Taxonomy (NCBI): domain Eukaryota; kingdom Metazoa; phylum Arthropoda; class Insecta; order Lepidoptera; family Tortricidae; genus Cenopis; species Cenopis cana. The sequence goes on along the minus strand of OX637477.1, from coordinate 18,692,461 downwards.
CAATTACCGCACGCTCCGCGCGCGGGAAATCCCACTTCCTGGCCAGGGGGTGACATAAAATTTTGTACTTAACACGGGCGGTAATAAAGAAAGCCTCAGATCGCATATTTATCGCCCTTGCCTGCGGCTCGGGCGTCAAATACCTGCGATCTGAGACATTCTTTGTTTTACCGCCCTTGTTAAGTAATGTACTATTATGTCACACCTGGCCATAAAGCGGCAATTACCGCACGCTCCGCGCGCGGGAAATCCCACTTCTTGGCCAGGGGGTGACATAAAATTTTGTACTTAACACGGGCGATAATAAAGAAAGCCTCAGATCGCATATTTATCGCCCTTGCCTTCGGCTCGGGCGTCAAATACCTGCGATCTGAGACATTCTTTGTTTTACCGCCCTTGTTAAGTAATGTACTATTAAGTATAACCAATATGTACTCGTACCTACAGATGTAATTTATTTTAAGGAGTAATGTTTTATTTACAGGGTGGAGTTCAAGATGGCAGTTTAAATAACACGTAAGTACTATTATAGTAGTACCTACTTTTACCTCACGAGCGCGGATGCGCCATGTTTGTGTGTTGAGCTATACATGCACATTGTCTATGTGTGCGTCACGCGTCAGCGTAGGAACTATGAGTTTACGTTGTCTATGTGATCGTACGTGTCACAACTACAACCGTAGCTAACCCGCGATCGTGATATAAAAGTACTCTACGTCGTTATCCTCCTAGAATTTCCCGATTCCCCTAAGGAGCTCGTTTGACTCGTAAGGGGTCCGTTTTGACACCTAATCCCAAAATTTGGCATAGGAACTGGTTTTACTAAAGCGACTGCTGTGCTATCTGACTTGACCATTACATTTATAGAGATTTAAAAAGTTTGGTAGTTTATTTTTGGTTAGGTGTACTATTTCAGGTAAAGTACCTACTCTACCGGAAATATCATAGTTAGTAGTTAGTTAACATACCTATGTTGCCTTCACTTAAGTGTAGGGTTATAAAAGTTACCCATGTTCATAAAAGTTGAAAAAAATTCTCGTACATTAAACAGTTTATTAAGTCACACAGGAACTACGAAATAGTTGAATGATAGGCACGTAAAAAGATTAGTTCCGCACTCAAAGGTTATTATTATATTATCAATGTAAACTATTACTTATTTCTCGCACGATAAGGTATGAAAGGACTTCAATTTTTTTTCTATTTTTCTTTAGTTTTCTTTCTATTTTTTAATGAGGACTGATAAACAGTGGAAAGAGATTCGGCAAGCATTTTCCCAGATACTTTTAGATATAATATTAGTTGGGAGTTTTCAATTCGAGAATTAATAGGTTTATGGTGAAATATTACATCCCTCAGCCACATACTTGTATTAATACGAGTGAAGTAAGTGACTCCACTTATTGTCAGTTGAGATTGTGGTAATCATCATCATCATATCAGTCGAAGGACGTCCGCTGCTGGACATAGGCCTCCCCTAGAGTGCCACAATGACCGGTCCTGCGCCACCCGCATGCAGCGGACTCCCGCGACCTTTACCAGGTAAGGTGTTTTGATTGTGGTCAAATTTGATATGAACAATACGTGAATTAATACGTGAGTATTATAAATAATGATTCAGAAACCACCACCTGTTTAATTCTTCGAAATCTTAACTTCAGAAAACAAAGCGCCAGTTCATTAGTGTATTGTTAATACTAAGTTTTTATCAAAATAGTTTTGGTTGTTAGTTGACAACTGATATCTGGAATGATTGTATTGTTATTAGTTATTATCACTTTTATTACTAAGGAATCATAGTGAATTTTGCCTGTCATTGTTAGTTATTCTTTAAGTAATTAAAATTATGTCTTGGGTATTTTATTGTTATTAGAACGTACGTGTTATTCAACAGTTGGGAATTTCGGTATTCCTTAGGAATGTGATATGAACCAGATCCCATTGTATAGAACTTGTACCTAACTTGTAATACAAGCGGAAGTGTCGTTCGAATAAAATAAGTTACAAGTTGTTTTGATATGGGCCCGATGGTTGCCTCTTGTACACGCTATCATTTTTCCTTCTAAGTTTTTACCTTATTTCACAAAATTAAATAGAAAACCAAAGTGTCGAAAAGAAAACATTGCATGCGAGGCCCCAAAATAATGTCCTCTTGGCAGAGATAAGGTTAAAATTCTTGTTGTTCATGTGTTGGCCGAGTTTCTGTACAAATGTTATTGTACTTTGAACTTTATTGTTAAAACGGTAAAATAGCTTTTTGAATGAATTACATTGATGCAACTCAAGTATACATCCTAGATGAGAATCGGTGGCCTTTTTAGACGTGCTGTTTCGTTTTGTTGTACGTATGAAGGAGTTATGTAAAGTAATACTATTGTTTGTAAAACTTTTCTTAAGTAGTGAATACTCTTTGTATCAGACTGACGTCGGAGTTAAAAATTAAGAAAAAACTGAAAAGTAAAAAGCACTAGTGCGGAAAAGAGGTAATTTACGCACAGTTTGGCTGCTTAGAAAACTCAGTTTTCGAGCACATGCATTGTATAAGTCCTTTTGTGCTACGAAAACTTTATTTTTGGAGTTAATCGTAATTAAAACATTACCTATACGTATACATTACACACAGTGGCATTAAAAAAAACCATTGTCTTTTATTGAATTTTTGTGTTTTACGATAGGTATTATTTATTATGTTTATATATCATATATTGAATAGCAATGAGGTAATTTAGGGTATTCGTGTTAGGATATTGTCATTTAAATATGCCCTTTTAACAGATGCTTACGGAACAAAACTGAATTACAATGTCAAGTTACGTTTCGTAACTAAACGATGAATAAGGCGTACCTTTAATACAATGCAAATATTATTTAAACCAAACTTCCCATTAACCTGTAAAATGCGTTTGCTCGAATGGAATAAAAGAGTCAATTATAGTGTTAATATACGATCATTGTGTGCGTTCTCTCCCTTATACTTAACTAAGTATGTACCACCGCTAATTACCCGTTGCGCTCCCCACATGTCTTCAGCAACACATGTTAAGGTCACTGAACTATTTAAATTTCGATCACGTACAAAGAAGCTGCAAGTGAGTGAATTTTTAACTAGTAACAAATGAATGAGAAGCGTTAATAATCCAACTTACGGTGACCTTCCCTTCCCCCACAACAGCGCGCCATACGGTGCCACAGCGCGGCGTGTGCTTAGTACGCGAGGGTTCAAATGTGGCTGGTAGTTTCATGTTACGTTTGACAACGCACTTTGTTGTCAAGGGGATATTCCACGCATAATTGGCCCCCGGCCGGTCGCAGTATTACGTCATCTTTATCGCAATGTGCGTTTGGAATGTGGCTCGGCCAATAGGATATAATAGATATATTATATTATTGAGATGTACATTATACAAGCCGTAGAGCTTCCTAAGGCATAATGTTTGGTTTGATTATAATGCGACTCTTATTGTTATAATAAATGAAATGTAGATGTATGAAAATAATCGTATTTAGGAAATGTTCAATAGTACATTACTTACCAAGGGCGATAAAACAAAGAATGTCTCAGATCGCGGGTATTTTACGCCCGAGCCGAAGGCAAGGGCGATAAATATGCGATCTGAGGATTTATTTTTTATCGCCTGTGGTAAGTACAAAATTTTATGTCACCCCCTGGCCAGGAAGTGGGTTTTTTCGCGCTCGGAGCGTGCGATAATGGCCACTTTATGGCTAGGTGTGACATAAAAACTATTATAGTTGCATTACTGTGCCTGAAAGCGCATTCGTAAATGGGCATTTTCACTTTAAAGTGTACCCCCTACTTTTTTTCGGATTTCGGTGATTTTGGGTATTCTGTGTATTTGTGACGCTTTTTTCATACAGTTTATATGGCTCGTCACAAAACTGACACAAAATTTGTATGGAAAATCAAGGACATTTTTTTTCTTCATCTGAATCAATAGTACTCGTGATTCTGAGTCAGAATACCCAAAATCACCGAGATCCGAAAAAAAGTAGGGGGTACACTTTAAAGTGAAAATGCCCAATTATGGCGTGCAGGTGTGTGTTTACTTTTTTAAATGTATTATTTGACATTTAATTCTTAAATATCCCGAAACAATAATTTTCGACACGGAGATCTTCGTTAAACAAAAACCCTTTGAGGTTTTCCAGACATGTTTAGAGATTACATTTATCGTGACACAAAAACATTCACTCTATTAGTACAGGTAAATTTCTTATTCCATTCCATTGAATATTTATACTTTATAATGTAATAGAATTTCTAGTATAATATACACTGTTTAAAAATTGTTCTATGTTTAGTAATAGAAACTCTATTACATTAGCTATAAAGTAGACTATCCAACGGAATAAGATTATACCTATGTCAAAAGATATATTTAATAAAGCAAGTTAAGCCGCAATAAAAAGGTAATCCAGTCTAGTGTTAATTCTATGAAGCGAGTACTATGGGGCGAAGGCGCGCGCCATTCATTCTTTCATAAATACCACGTGTGGTTTACGATAGCGGGACTACAATTAAAAAAAAGTTTTGTGGAAAAAAATTAGTATGAGTTTTTATGAGTTTTTACTTCTAACGGCAGGTATATTTTTGCATTGTCATTTGTACTGCTTTATTCTTAAATAACCTTAATAATTGCTGCGAGGATCAAGTGTTGCTCAATTACACATGATTGATGTCATTCTCTAATGGTTGAGCTGCAATGTTATTATAGAAGTCCGTACAATGCTTCACCCCACCCTAGGCGACCAATGCGACAGACCTATGATTACGCCTTGCTATTATATCCCTATTCAAGTCTATAGCGGTGTCCCGCTCGCACTGCGGAAACCGTCCGAAAACCGCAGCAGTGTGACAACCGCTTTAAGAGTGCCGGCGTCAAGATATGCTGCCGGTGAGCGGTAAACATTGTAAATAGTATGGCAGCTATGCGATTTACTAATAGCCTCGTTCTCACCTGTCACTTCTCACCTCACTGGTTTTTATATGGAAACTGTCAAATGTAATTTGTCACTTTTCGACACTTTCCATATGTATAAAAACTGGAGCGAAACAAAAGATGCCGCTGCGGATAGGAATGCCTGGTATCATCATCATCATCATCATATCAGCCGAAAGACGTCCACTGCTGGACATAGGCCTCCCCCAAATAGTGCCACAATGACCGGTCTTGCGCCACCCGCATCCACCGCGACCTTTACCAGGTCATCAGTCCACCTTGCCCGTATGCCTGGTATAGGAGCTTATAAAGCCTGTGGAGAGCCTTAAGATGACAACGCACCAATTTTTAACGGATTAACGGATCTATTTATTGCATGGAACTCACATTTTCATAAAGATTACTTAGTTATTACTAAACGGTTAAAACTCCCGTGGCGGGGAGATTCGACGCGAACGCGCTCAACCTGAGGAAAAACTCTCCGAAGAGTTTGAAACATGGCACCCGGCGTGACAATTAATACGTGCTCTGTTTGTGACCCGAAAAATTATTTCGTAGTCTTAGGTGATAATATTATGTTTATGTGATACTACGCAGTCGCTATATAGCGAAAACGGTAATGCAAACATTGCAAACTCATGGTAAGGGTACAGAAGTAAAATTATATGACCGTTTGACGACACGATTTAAAGTTTGAAATCATTAAGAGCCCCGCCGGGTTAAGTGACATTCGTAAGCCAACAGCAATCAATGGGCACTTCATCCGCAGCTGCCGCCTGACACCTGAACGCCCTGATCGCCCCATTCGCCCCCATTTAGAGACCTTGCACAAAGCGCAAACTCACCCAACTTTCCTCGACTCAACGGTGATTAGCCCGAGTTTGGCAACTGAAATGAAAACTGCCGACACTTAACTTAATTGACGACTCCAATTGTATGAAAAACGCCCAAACATGGATATATTAACATTATTAACCGAGGTTAGGATAGGTTTTTGTTGATAGTGAAATTGAAATCTAACTAGACTTATATAAATCTCAGTGCCTTTTAATTTAGCTCATAATTGGCGTCGTTCGGATAGGATAGCCGGATGATGTTCGAGTGCTTTTAATTACAGTAGAAGTGTTTGGTGCTAGTAATATTATGTTGGGAATAGCTGTCAGGTCCCGGCGGAGGCGCGCTGGATTAGGCCGCCGGTGGGGTTGCAGGCTCCCGACTCACCTTGGAGAGTAATTATAATGATCGGCGCCGGAGCCCTAGTCTGGGCCGGGACTCCTTCCTGGAGAGGCGTGCCGGGTGTAGGGTGGCGCAGTAGGTACGCCCACGCGCTTCCATCCCGCTTCCGCTATTACAACCCGCTTGGGACAAGCTCTTCGCCTCTCGCTCGCACGTCCCGTCATGACCCCCACGCCCCCACGCACTGTAATAACCCAATTTGTAAGAACCCCCCATTTTCAAGGACGGACGTCGGTCTTTATGGCGGCGACGTCGGCGTCGATTCCCCGACCTTGTTTATTTCAGTTTCTTTTTGTTTAGGAACTGGCTCAGCTTATTTTAGTACGTCTGTACCCGGCCAGGTCTAGCTTGTTGTTTAATGGAACTCGTGAAGTAAACTGTTGCTGGTGCGTTCTAGTTACAAGGAATGTTTATTCTTGAGCAATTAGGCATGATAGTAGAATTCTGTATTTTAGTACGTTCGGGCGGCGTCTAATTTGAAGTACTAGTCTGGAAAGCTTGTGAAAGAAATTTAAGACGACGTCTCGCAGCGGAGGCATTTTACATGATTTATGGAAAAACGTATCGCGGGGGATGCCTCATTTGTTTAGAAGTTCAAGGTCGTCGGCAACACCCTTATCAAAACCCGTCCTTTAGGGTCGTCTAGACGGTTCCTCACCTCCAACCCTTTAAGGGGTCCAGTCCATTTATGAATTGAGCGAAATAAATATATTAAGAGTGAACACTTGTGGGTTGTTTCTTTTGTCAATAATGGTTCAGTTTTTTTTAGGCGTTCATTGACGAATACGCTACACAATCACAAGGACTTTGTTTTATGATAAAAGCATATTAGTGGTAACACAATTCGTCCTCTTTGTGGTTGTTTCGGGGGTGTTTCCCGAAACTTCTGTTAGGCTTGATTGAATGAGACTAATTAGTTATAATACCTGCCAGTGCCATTCTTGATGGCACTGGGATCCTTTAGTGGCTTGTTTTCATTAATTCCTTGTTATTCGAAACCTTATTAACGGTACCTACATCGATAAATATACAGTGGTTTTAGGTTTCGGAGTAGGTTATAATTAGGTGCTTAAAATTAATGCTACCTATATTAACGTTTCCAAGCAAATAATTATGATCTATTTACACGGCCTGTTCAAATCGAGAATTCTAACGCAAGCCCTTTGAAACTCGAGTTGTAGGCGCCCTAGATACTCGTTTTGATGCTGATTCGACACAGTTTCCCTCGCAGAACCTTTTCAGTCAGCATTTCAATTTGGTACACAACGGCGAAGAATTAGCGCCTTTCGTCTCCTATATGCCTACTGCTAACCGCTAACCAAAAAGTCTGAAGCGCGTATGGAGTTTTCAGGCAGTTTTTCTTGTAGTTAGGAGTGCGTCAATCCCTTTGATACTCTACGCCTCTACGGGCTTAATTCAGATCGGCACACCGAGGAGACAGCCCTGGGAAAAATAATTGAAAACGTATTAACTTATGAACTTTATGCAAATGTGGTAAGGTTGAAACTTGTGTGATTGGAATATTTGGAATGTTAGTCAAAGCATAAACCAAACATATAATTCCTCTGTGGTCAAAGCGATAACGTTATTACATTAATGATGAAGTGTAGGGATAAGATATAAATGTAAGCGGTGTTCGACAATATCTGATTGTATGAAAGTTTTAGTGTTTTGCAATCAGAAATAAACAACACGTATGTTGTATTTGTTTGTACTAACGATAAACTGAAATTATGTGGCTTAAGTACTAGCTTTTCAAATGAGCTGCACCAAGACGACATGCCAGGAACGGTTTCGATCATAAAACATATTCCTCTCCAAATTTAGAGACAGCTTTGGCCGGAACCTTTAAAACGTGGAGCGGGGCTAGGTCCGTATTTAGGTCACTTCTGTTGCTCAAATCGAAAAGGCACTATGTCACGAGACAAGCTCTGGTATCTAACATGCATAATCTTTTTTGCTTCTGGATTGGAGGTCTGTAGGAGGCAGACAGGGAGGCGTAGGCGGTTGACTATTCTACAAATTTCGAGTTTCGATGCTACGGTCCTCAGTCGAACTAAGTGAGAAGGGGACAGGTATATTGTAGAAGTTAGGGAATAGCCCTCCTCCTGGATATACTTTTAGAAATATCAACTTTTTTTGCCTAGGGGTACTAGGCTAGGGGTTTTGGAGGAATTTTCAGGAGCAAAATATGAGTTAAATATGTGAAAGCTATTAATTTCATTAAATGGAGGTCGGCTGGTTTTGCGATTAATCCATAACATGATCACTTCCCACAATTTGGATCAAAATTCCATACCCAATTATTTTTTTCTACAAGCAAGTTTCGAAATTTTTCGGTTGATCGTGTAATAAAATTTTTTGTGTCGTTCGAGTCCTCACTAAATGTAGTAATAAACTTACATTTCATCCATATTTTATTATGAGTAATTACGATTACTGTCTTACTTTAAGTAGGCATTTAGGTCTTAGATGCTAATTAATGTAGCTTGCCTTCGCGGCAGGTCCATAAAATACTTGCCCGTAATTAACGAGCTACTTTCAGATTAATTATTAACTAAGTATTACAAATACCTATTAATGATCGTGCTCGGCGATAATAATGAGATCAATGAGGCTTTGTTTTTAATAAGCACAGCATTACTGTAGCCAATTTGTCGTAGAAACCTATAACTTAATTTTGGACCTGTAGGTACATTGTGTGCAGGGTGGAATAACTTATAGCAGTATAGTTAAGCGCTGAAAATCGAGGCCGCCCAGTCTTTCACAGAGGAAACTGGTTGGGAACACGCACAAAACCGCACGCAAGTCCAGTTTTCATACACCGCTATGACGCCTTATCGCTCTCTCACCCCGCCGATACAATCGCTGACATCCTTTCATATTTTAGGCCCAGCATGCAACGCCTCCACGCTATCACCCGCCTAACCCGCAATGTATAATCACGCTCGTAACCAAATCGCTTTACTGCATACATCTGCAATAACCTCGCGCCCCTGCCGCGTTACTACCGATAATACGACCTGCGATGAAGCAATAAGGGCCCGAATCGCGTGAACGTTATGGCTCCGGATAAAGTTCTTGTTATAAGGTTTCCTAGCTATTGTTAAGAAAGGTTTCATCGACGCACAAAATTGGTGCTAAAGTTTTGTATGTCGACACGCAACTGTAGACTTTTGTTTTAGTAGGTACGCCCATTATTAGAAATTTTCTCTGTGGAACTAGTTTAGCGAACGCTTTTCAACCTTAGTTATTAACGCAGAGTTCGATATATCTCGTATTTACACACACGTTCGGTATGTCAAAATTAGCGCGGGTTGGCGATACCTATGAGTATAGAAACCGATAGCGTCAGGAGGCGCCTAAAAATGTCGATTTAGTCACGTAGACGGTACATTTGTTTGTAATGCAAGCAGACTCGCTAACGACCTTGAAAATTCACTGGTGGAGCGCGGAAAGCGCTGACTACCTCGTCAGAGACGTTGGCGAGCGTGATAGCGACTTGCAAGTAGACGGGGCTATTGCCCTCCCCATTCCACTGCAAGGCCACCCAGGGCCGGATTCGGAGCCTCGTAGCCATGGCAATGAGCTCGTTGCGATAGTGACTACTCCCCCGCGCGCGCACGCCGCGTCGCTTATTTCAAGATCTTTTCAACTTCCCTTCAATATCGCCCGAATCTATACCTGGATATTTGAAGGCCACATGAATATGCGGGCTTCCAGTTTCTGAGAAGGCTTTCGACATGTTTCTGTGAGAACTGTTACCGATCGTAGGTTGTGAAAATGGAGAGGATTAAGAGGTAATTCTTTACAGAAAAGGTCGGCTTCCGTCTTTAATTTAATTAAACCGTTTGTAATTAATAAAAAAGGGACTACTTTATTACAACTTATTAAAGCTGTTAACGGTGAAAGATAACTAGACACTGATTATCCGATCGCCAAAGAAGGGGTGGTAATGTTTTACTAATGCCCGTGAATGTTCTTTGGCTCGCATTGAAAATCGAATATATTTTCCGTAACGTAAAAATTGTCGTTAGATTCTTAGTCTAATATTTGGTCAAGTAAGCAATCAGGGTATTCATGTCTTGTTAACGAGGTTAAACACTTACACCTACACCTACAAATTATTTATACAAATAATATTAACCATTATCTACATTATCTACAATAATATGTAGAAGAACTTATGTAGAAAAAGGAGCCAAGAATTACCTCTGCATCAGAAATCTGTATTTCTTTCGTATTTATCGTTATCAAATAAAATATCTGATTTGATATGTCAGTAAACGTGAGTACCTCTTATTTATGTCCTGTCTTCGTGTATATTTAGGTAATGTACATTTATGTACTTACATTAGGTTCCGCCGTAATTCTAGGAAAATCGTTTACGTATGTCTCAATAAATATAAAGTAGTGAAGGAAATCAGAGACGCCCGCGGGAGCCTTATTGTGTACGCTTGATTTCCGACAGCCGTCTTGATAATCCGTGTCTGTAGGCAACGTGGCCTAGTTTGTCTGTGAACGGACCAGAGCAGGTGCTGGGCAGAGCCTTCGCTAAATTATTGACAGTTATTTAAAAATGAAAAATAAAATATAAATAACATTATATAAAAAAAACTAAACTAACTAAAATAAACCTAAATATTTACAAATAAAAAAACTAGCTCCAGGTTTATTTATTTACTTATTTGTTTAATCTTTATTGCACAAAAATAAATTCAAGTACAAAAGGCGGACTTAATGCCATGAGGCATTCTCTACCAGTCAACCTCCAGGCGAAGCAGAAAGATTGTAGGCGGTGCAACTAAATAAAATAAAAAAGCGACTGGAAAATGTACTATACATACAAAATATATTTTCATAGACCTACACAAATAAATAAATATATACAAACATAATATAGATACATAACACGCCCACGCGCAGGCGCAGGTTAGACGTAAACTTGCTTTTAGAATGCTAAAATGACGTGAGATGTATAATTTATCTTGTTTTTTGAGTCATGTATTTCGTGGCTTTGATATGTTGTCAATACAATTCTCGGCTAGTGTCCGACCAAAGTTTCGGTTTCGGCAGGGTTCTGCATAAAAATCATGTTTCGGCCGAAGGTTCGGTTTCGGTCAAAAAACTGCCGAAACTGATATTATTGACCGAGCGAACGAAGCGAGCGAAGCCGGCATTTCCGTTTCAACTTAGGTAGAATTATCAGTTGTTTCATATCTTGTTACTCAAATTATTTTATTTTATACCACTGACACGAATAATAGATTGTTCATTTGTCATATGTCTAGACACAACGGCCTGCTGACGTTTTATTCTATGATTTTAACACGTCTCTAAAATTTCCAGTTTCGGTTTCGGCAAAAAAGCATGTTTCGGTCGGACACTATTCTCGGCTTCTGATCTCGACCAAAACTAGCATGTTTTTGATTCATATGACAAGCAATGAGTGCACACAGTCTGAACTGTTATTCTGATATTTTTTTGTCAACATTTTGATATTCTATAAGTAAACTGTTTATATTAGATGGGTTTTTTTTTCTAAATAGCTCTAGCTGCATCCGTTGTTGCGCTGTGCCAGTATTTTTGTCTAGTACTTATGATCTAGGTAAGTTTGTTTAGGACCCGAAAACCTGTGTAAATAAACTTAAATTGAATAATGTTTCAAGGGTTATGTACACTGGCCTACGCATAATACTTTGGTGTTAAAAATTCGATGCCTCTAGACATTTCACGATTACGTTTTTATTATTAACCTTTTTAGTTTATAAAGAACATCAGAAGAACATCTTGGACGAAGAATGTAAGAGACTGGTTGGAGGCTGAGAGCACGGAAAAACTAATTCGCATGACTACAAATAGGTCGACATATAGGAAAATGGTCGTCGACCTCCGGGATGGAGATATGGCACATAAAGAAGAAGAAGTTTATAAAGCTTTTTACAGCGTAAAATAATGGATGAAAAATTAAGTGTATTAGGTCATATAATTGAAGAGTTTAGTAGTTTTTAGCAGTTTTTAGTATTTTTATTTTGAAATTATAATTATTACTCTTACTTTTGTATTATTTTTATTGATAGTTTAATTAATTTACATGTACAATTTAATTAAAGCTTTTGAAAAATATTGTAACCTTTTTTTGATTTATGCCTTTTTAAATGCATGAAATGATTTAACTTTTGTCTTTTAGTACCTACAGGTGCTTTCAATAGATATACACAGCAGCAAGTGTAGAACATGAAAATATAATTGCCACAACCACTAAATTTCAATTAGGAAGTTTACTTTTTACCTATTTCAATATTTATACGACTTTGTAAACTTATAAAAAAAATTCATAACAGAGTGTCATCAACATCATAAGAGCTAGGCTCTTGCAAATGAACCAATGCCGATGTAAAAGTTACAAACACAAGATACCACTTATTGATACTCGAAACACAGCAGTCTGCAGTCAACCTGTTGTTTCTACATACTCTGTATTGGTTTAATTTATTGAAGTATGCAATAAAGAGTTATTGTATTGTATGAGTTTATAATTTAAAAGGTTGATTGTTAAAAAAAGAGCAACGAGGACAAGTGTTGTAAGTTAGTACCTATCGTTAATTAACTATTACAATGCATGAGCTCAGAAAGTGCTCTTTGTAAGGCTAAACTTATGCAGAAGCCGTTAATTATTGACTCATCTAGGTTTAAAACACTCACTTCGTTGGTGTTTCAAGATCACCTAAATTCATTGGGAAAAAGCCTACTTTCCACACTTGTATCATAAATATACTATTATCTGTGATCGCTCTAGCGCGCCAAGTGCGGCCCTGCCTGGGATGCTCGCTGTATGCCAACTCGCAGTTTGCTATTTGTGCGCGGGCCTCCGAACTCCGCCGCCCGGCCCCCGCGCCCTCCCATAGACAATGCTCGTTAGACCGGCCGCTGGGCCTATACTCCGAACATCGAAATCCGAACTTCGAATAGTGCCGTCCCTTTCACTCTTATAGTGTTTAACACGAGAGTGAAGAGGACGCCACGATGCGAATGTCGGATTTAGATGGTCGGAGTAGACCCTCTGTTCTACCACGGGTGAGCAAGCATTTTGAATGCAGTTTATTTTTAACGGAACACGTTCGAGTTTTCGTGAAGAAAATTTTAAGTCCGGGAAAATGTCGTGTCAAGTGAAGGGGTTTGAGAGGGCGTTTTCACGTTTAATTGTACCTATACCTTCGGTTATTAGCGTCCCGACTTACAGGTAAACTATTGGTTAGATAATTAAAAATCCACTAATAAAATACCTTAAAGTAGTGGCTCTGTGAGTGATTTTTCTTTGAAATTCTTTAAAAACTATAAACCTGCTCACAAAATTTCACGCGAATCGGTTGAGAAATGCAATACGTAGGACCAAACATTAAAAAAATAAATTGAAAATTTCCAAAAATACTCAACAAGTGATCTCGATGCTTCTTGAATCGTACTGTACGAGAACGCAATGGCTCCAAGGTGTGGGGGTGAGCTCGCTGCCGATGGCGAGCGATGCGATGATGCAAGGCAGCCGTGGGCATCATGTCAAACAGTTCTTCAGAGCACATCCCGTTATACAGGCGTTATACGCTCAAGGAGGCAAAGTCCCTTCTGAGACTAACAGGTCCTGGTAAACCTCGCGGAAGTCCTATGGATGCGGGTGGCGCAGGACCGTTCATTGTAGACACACTTTGGGGGAGGCCTATGTTCAGCAGTGGAAATCTTTCGGCTGATATTAACGATGATGGAATAACAGTATGGGGTGGATCTATAAACTTACATGATGTTTTTATTATGCAAAAAAAATGTATCAGGGCTTCTTTGGTCTCAAAGTGTTAGATTCCTGCAGGCCTTACTTTAGACGATACTATTTTGTCACTCCCATGTGTCTACATTTTCAACGCAGCCTTATTTGTATTCCAACACGGCCATTTATTTCAACACGTTAAAGAAATATACCGAAACCCCTTACACAATACCGTAATAAACTACTTATATGTATGTACCTGCAACAAACCTATCACTTTGTTGCAAAAAATGGATATATAATGTGCATAAAAATTTATAACAGAATTCCAGATGTAATAAAAGACATACCTCAAGAGGTTTCATATATTATCTCTGCACCACCTACTATCAATCGTTATGATTAGACTTAATTTCCGCTACCCTAAGGTTGTCTGGAAGAAATCGCTCTTTAGCGATAAGACCGCCTGTTGTTTGCCTCTGCTTACTGTGATTTTGTATTGTACTGTATCCATTAATTGAGGTGTGCAATAAAGAGTATTTGTATTGTATTGTATTGTACCTTTTATAAAATTTAAAAAGGCTTTAAAGAAATGGCTGATTGACAAATGCTTCTATAGTGTACAAGAATTCCTAGATTATAGTAAGTAAGCAACTAAGCATGTACCTAGATTTAAGTTGCCTATTAATTTGCATGCCTAATAAGGTAGATTTTAGTTATACCTGTTTTATAAGTACCTATTTGTTATCTTACTTGACCTTTTAAAATCGTGCAAATAAAGATTATGATTATGATGACGATGAGTTCAACAGATCCTTTTTTTGCTTGAAGGCACCAACAGGCGCTTCGAGGTGTTCTTGAATCTCATCATTTCCTGGAGAACCACGAAGCGTTGGTATAGTTAGCAGAACGATATTTTCTCATTAAAGAAGTTTATGGGTTCTGGGCCAGAAATTCGCTTCGTCAGCCCTTTTTTGTATCACACATAATAATGCCCTGACCGGGATTCTAACCCGGGACCTCGAGCTTCGTAGGCAGGCTAACTAGGCTAAAGCGGTCGTCAACTATGACATAAATACTAGTTCAAGATATCTTATACAGATTCTAAATATAGATAAGATCTCTAAAATAGGACACTGTATTTTTCACTGTTCACAATTGTTGCAAATGATATGCTTGACTCACGTATGTTTTATTCATATGAATTTTGTTAACATGTCTTGTTGATTTTGTTTTAAATAGCCAACATCGGTAACTATCCACCACATGACATAATTTTGCCTCGTTAAGTTACGGTTCATTAGTCCTGATCTAACTGAAACAGTTCTTAAAAACTCTAATATTTTAAGATTGCGTCTCGTACTGTTTGCAACCTATGAAATCAACTTCTAAAGGATTCAAATCACATCTACTCATTTAAAATCAAGATTGATACGTCATGCATCATGTAACATCATTGGTACATATACTTCGATACCAAATTGCATTAAATCCATTATCAACTCCATCGTAAAAGCAACCTTCACACGTAGTTTATAAAATTCAATTTGTTATCGATTGTCGTTCTTCCGTGACGCTCTTTTGTTCGAAACGTAGGGTGACCATATGAAGACGCGTCTTCCAAAAATCATCGCCCTTTCAATCGAGCACGAAAGGCTGGGCAACACTGGGCATACGAAAGGCTGTATAAATTGTCCCAACTTGGCAGGCACCGTGTGGGCTGACGAGTTTATTAATGTTATTGTTTGTGTCCATTCTGTCTACGATTGTCTTTGGAAAGTTTAGTCACCTAAGCGACAACCTGTGTGTTTATTTATTAAATTAATTTGTTAAGAATTTCATCTAGAGTTCAATAGAAATGGCAATAATTGTAAACAAACCTCATTAAATCGTAATCACGCACTTTGAAAGAAAGAACATAGTCTTATCAACAATTTATACGCATAAACTTCATATTTACATTTTTACTAGTTACCAGCTCTAGCCAGTATTACAAAGAATGCAATGCAAGCAAAGTCGCGGGATAAAAATAAGGTAAAAACCATCCTGAAAGTCCACCTCTGTACTTCTTAAAGAATTTTTGAATTCGGAAGAGTAGTTCCGGAGATTCCCCATACATACAAAATTACGAATTCACAAAGCTACCTACACATTAACAAGGTTTTTATACTTTAGGTATAATATGAAACCGAAAATAGGTTTTTCTAGCCTTAAGGCGCAGGGGCGGGCAAGGCATTCTCCATACAAACTCTGTGCACGTTTTATTCGTAGGTTTTGGCACAGACAAATGTAATTTTTTTTGGATGTAAATATTAGATATGCGAAGAAAGTGATGTGGAAATTTACAAATATTTCAAAAAAATGAAAAAAAAATATATATATATATATAAATGAAAAAAATTACATCACGAAATAGGTAGCTAACAAAAAAATAAACATACTGACCAAAACTCATAACTTTAATCCAAACACAAACGAAGAAAATTCTGCACAAAGTTTGTATGGAGAAAGCTTGCCCTACCCCTCCTCTCAAATCCGAATGATTAGGTATACATAATAAAATTGACAATTATTTATAACCCGTCCATATATGTCTGCAAAAACTTTCAACTCATCCCTATTATAAAGTTGTGTTAGACTTTCCAACTTATAATAACCATCTACATAGATCCGTCGGGGGTGATTGTTCAGTAGTGAGTGATCGCTCCATCGATCACTAGCGTCACAACCGGTACATTTACCTTACCACTAGGACCGTAGTACCCAATATAAAGTGAGCTCTGGATCTCGCCTCTTGGCTTACCATACAAGAACTAGTGCGTGTCGGGCCACGCGCAAGATAGGGTTCCGTAGTCGTCTACCCGTTACATTATGTGGACTAAAAAGTTCGCAAACTTATATTTACTATGTTTTTGACAGAATTAACAACATTATCTATGGTATCAATGGAAATTGTACGAAAGTTTGCTTTTGCAAAGTACATCTGTGAAGTTCGACTATTACTCGTTAACTAGTAATGTTTTCCATTTAAATTCATCGTATATACTATTACCATGATTTTTTTCACATGCCTAGCAGCCACCGTTTAGCTGGCAGGGGGGGGGGGACACTTGACCATAACAAAAATTATAACTTCAAAGCTTAATATCACGCCAACCAACACTTTAATCAAAAATACTTTTAGAAACCTGATATTATTGATTGACCTTATATTATATTTTTGAAAGAGCTATCCAACGATACCTCACACGATGGGGTTTGGAAGAAAAAAAAAATGCACCGCCACTTTACATATAGGGGAGGTACCCTAAAAAAATATTTTTAAAGATTTTATTCTACCGTTTTGTCGGCCTCATTGGATATGTATCCTCATGCCAAATTACAGCTTTTTAGTACTAACGGTTACTGAGAAAAAACGGGGGACAGACGGACGGACGGACGGACGGACATGGCGAAACTATAAGGGTTCCTTGTTTACTACGGAACCCTAAAAACTGGAAATGTAAAATCTACTGTATTGAAATAAGAGTAGTTTTTTGTTTCGAAATTGAACGAAACAAAATAAATTCCACTCTGTTCCAATTTTAATAAATAAGCATTCCATTCAAGAAGAGTATTTAAAGCCGGGTACTCATCAGCGCACTAAAACCGTAAAGTAACCGAACGGGTATACTGTAAAAAGTTTAAGGCGATATATTGATTGAAAGAGACTAGCGTATATTTTTCGTTCACGACAAAACGGGATGCAACACTCTCCGGGAATGGCTTTTTTAGACAAATCTCGATAAATATCTGACCGTGTGCAGGTTTATTCAATTTCCTCTTGTCAGAGTATAGATGAGGTAAAATACCATCATATTAACTTAATCGTGTCTTTTAATAATGCGTTGTTTTAGTAGTATGAGTAAAAAAAGTAAAATATAGACTCAACTTTGGATTTCTTTTCTATCGCAGAGCCTATTGTTTCCTCGTCTCGGCAGAACAGCGTTTCAAAGTTCTAAATTTCTCGTGGTAGCGCCTTAACCTTTAACAGCGTAACTGAGGGATCATTGCGAGCCGTTCGCGAACATGGTAGTAGTATATGTAGGTATATAATCACAATGAGTGTTCAAGGAAAATGATATGTATGGCAAAAATATGTATGCAACATAAAAATCACAAGTATCATCAGCAGTTCCGCATATGAACGGTGACATGATGCACGGGCAACTACGTAACCCTACACTGTGCGTGGCCTGGCACGCACTTGTTTGAAGACTCCCATGCTGTAGCCCATTGGGAATGATTCGGCAGAAAGCTCATTCCATAGCCTAAGCATTCTCGGTATGAATGACAGATGCCACGACCCACCGTTACGCTTCTCGTAGTTCTAGCTAGACGACACGGAATAAGCATAAAGCGGCAATTACACTTCGTCGTTCGCCGCATGCTGCATGCGGCGACCGCAAAAGTGTAAAGAACACCTTAGTCGGCCGCATTCGGCGATCGACAGCTGCCAAGTCACCGTAGTAGGCGGACAGTAGCTCTAGTATAAGTTTTTTCGAAACATTTAACTAATTCGAACGCGTTTGCGTTTTGTCTCAAAATGTATGAAAACGCTCTCACCGAGTTTGAAATACGCGCGTACATCGGTTAGCAACAAATGTTATACTCGCTGTTTTAGTTTCCACTAGTGACCACCAGAGGCGCTGTTCACGTTTTCATAGCACTTTCATACATTTTGAGACAAAACGCAAACGCGTTCGAATTAGTTAATGTTTCGAAAAAACTTATACTAGAGCTACAGACTAGTGTAAACACGACGTTTTTTGGCCTAAGTAGTTTAAAATGAATTCGGCGTCCGCATTAGGTGAACGACGAAGTTTAAATGTGCGCTTTAGTCCCTTTCCACGCTGGCACTGTGGAAATAGACATTATACTTATTTACTTTTTGATATCCCAACGCACCTTGAGCATTTTATATTTAATAATGTCAACATATTTATTGTAATTGATTATTATGTAAGACATTCTATTGCTTGCTGACCTGTAACTTTGTTATTAAAAAATTTTCATTTTCATTTAAACACTCTTTCAATATTAGCTGTAGACGATATTTTTTACTACAAGAAATATTTTTCGAAATTGCAAATTAGAAATAAGCCTACACAAATTGCCACGCTCCAGAAAGCCTCACAGCCGAAGTATGATTCTGGATGTTTAAATTAGTGGGCAAACTAGAGCGGCCTGGGAAATCCGTCAAAGGGATCGTATCCATGACAACGGATTCTTGCTACCCGATTCTAAGCCCTGCCAAAAGGCGAACGCTATGAGATAAATAATTAATTTCGGTATCGGTAGGACTGTACAATTGGTCGAAGGAATAATAAGGTTCGCGAATATTCGACTTTATTTTAAAGATTTTAAGGGCTATTTCATTTCGCGACAGTACATACGGTGCGTTATTTACGGAGTGTCAAATTAAGGAGGGTGTTTACGAAGTTTTCTGATGTGTTTAGACCAGACCGGCTATTTTCTACTCGTGCTTGAGAAGATAATTACTAATAGGTTGTATTTATCAGGGTGGATAGTGTGGGTTTTTCATAGAACATTAATGTAAACAGGCTGTGGCCCATTACACGAAACTACAATCTTCACAATTAATTCAAAATTGACAAAGAGTTTTTGATACCACTAGTGATAGTGTTCGATTGTCTATTAGAAAATTGTTCCTCTTCTTCTTGGTCGTAACCTCATGTCTGGGGGACGTGACGACTATGGGCGACTCTCTCGACTACTGCTCTCCAGGCTGTTCGGTCTTGTGCCATTTGTACAGTTGCCTGTAAGGTGGACCCGGTAGCTTCTTGGATAACATCTGTCCTCTCCTGGGTGCTCGTCCTCTGCACCTCCTACCATCGACACGCCCAGTAATTATGCACCTTTCTAGCGCACCCGCGTCGCGCCTGACCATGTGCCCGAAGAATTTGAGGACTCTGAGTAGAAATGGTGGACAGCCTTGTAGTTATATTAAGCTCCTGTAAGATAGACTCGTAAGTGCGACGTTGCGTCCAGGATATCCGGAGCATTGTTCTTACATCCCTATTAACTGTAGGTACTCATTTGTAATATATCTTCAAAAAAATTAATAATCGTGTTCATTTTCTGCCATTATAATTATGTAGGTATTTTACAAAGTCACAGTCAAAGTCACTCAAGGTATAATGACATACTTTCTGTCGCGACCTTGTCGTAATTATTGTTCCCTGTCCGTGTATGGATTTGAATGTCTTTGTTCATTCATAACTTACCTACGACTTTTTCTTGCCTCGGCTCGGTCTAACGACCGGGGAATAATGGTACCTCCGCAATCTTCGAATTTGTAAGCGGAAAATAGTTAATTATTGTACGTGGACTTTTTGCCACCGTTTTATTAGCTTTTCTGTAGCTGTGTGTGTGTAGACACATAACCTTAAAGGAAAAAATATGTTTAGTCAGATATTAAATAATAAGTACTAAACTTTCCCACGCGTACCTAGGAAAATGGCCTAAAGAATATTGCTTATTCTTTAAACCTTCCAATTATTCTATCTTATATTCTACCAATATCTAAGGCTTCTGCCGGCACCGCCGGCGAGTAACTAATACTCTCGTACTAATTCTACTCGCATGAGATACCACAATAATAAAGCAACGAATTTAACAGACTAAAATATCCCCAATTCGCCGTCATGTGTTGTATGCACTTTTGCAGCGCAGCGACGTTTGTCATATATACAACATAATATTATGTAAAATGTAGAATTCGACATATACCACGATAGTTCACCAGTGACATCGCCAATATCGCCATATCTCGAGCTATCACTGTAACATATCGAATTCAGCATCCGAATTCCAACTCTATTACGTATTACGTTTAATAAACAGGACGAAATAAATTTGAGTTAGTAATATAAAGCGTTCTAAGAATCCTGTAAATTAGGAATCATTTCAGGGCTTCACTGTACAGCCTAATATAATCAAAAATATTTTTCCTTTAATAATAATGTAGGTTTTCCGTGTCAGGAGCTAAAAAATACTTTATTCCAGTCCATCTTAGATACAATCTTTAGTTGACCTTTTAAGTAAACCATGACCGTGAACATCGATTCAAGTTCGTTACGTAATGCTTCTATGCGTCCGACGCGCTTACGCCGTACTGACACTTGCTACACTACGTTTAGAGGTCACAATTGGACGCGGAAGTAAACGAGTATTCTTATTTGTAGCATCTTAATGTGGTATTTTATTTACTTTATCACGGAGTTTATAATTTTGTTTTAAGCATCGGAAATAATAGGTTTCTTTTGCGAGCGAAAGCGAACTATACAACAGCAAGGTCGTGTAGTAATAAAATAGAATGCTGTTTGAGGCCTGGTTTTGGGTATGCGGTCAGAGCATTATGCTGCAAGCTTTCATTATCTTGATTCCGGAGTCGATTCGAGAATGCCCTTTCATTTTTGTTTTAAAATCGATACTTGGACACGTCAAATGTACGCTGTTCCTGATGACCTGCAATCGAAGTCGTTTTCAATCAAACTGTAGGTGAGATCAGACTAGCAGAGACCGTAACCTATGGCCGCTTGCGAATTCAGAAGAGTCAGCAATTGTTGACACTAAGGCTGCGTTTCCACCAGAGATGTGCGAGGATGCGTTTTCATACATTTGTCACCTCGCAACGCGCCGAGCGAGGTGTCAAATATAATGAAAACACACATCCTCGCACATCTCTGGTGGAAACGCAGCCTAAGAATAGATGAAGAACATATGAGCGAGGTGACATTTTGTCCGAGTCCTACCTCTCAAGTTAAACGAAGCTGCCAACCCTCTACAGTTTCTTTCATAAATAATAATCAAGCATTGTACAATCGACATTATGCGCATTACGATTAGGTACCAATTACAGTGAGCCTCGACAGCTTCATACGAGTTGGGCATATTACGTCATGAGATATTATCGGGCAAGGTTTCGTAACCGGTATCATGCCCTCCATGCAGTCAGCTCAGGAAGTCGTATATCACTTTAAAAAAGTTGTCCAGTTGACATCTAAGAATTAGTTAAGTAGTAGAAGTAGTTAGTAAGTTGGTCTGGATTTCTGGAAGACATCGCTCTTTTTTTGCGGTAAGACCGCATGTCGTCTGCCTCTACATGTTGCTACTTTGATTCTGTGTTTAACTGATTCATTTGTGTGAGGTGTATAATAAAGAGTAGGTATTTGTAAGAGTAGGTATTGTATTTGTATTGTTGCTATCTCTGCATCATCTATCGTGAATCATAGTTGATAATGCTGAGATATGATTTCTGGTACCCTAAGGTTGACCGTTGTTTGCTTCCACTCATTATCATTATGTTATTTTTGTTGAGGTTGTGCATAAAGAGTATTTGCATTGTATTGATGCATGCCTATATTCTCAATACATAGGATAGGAGGATTATTATTATTATTGTTGGGTTTTGTGGGCCTTCTATGCCGCCTCGACCAGTTATTGATCTATTGTGGCAGCTATTAAAGTTCTTTGCTTAAACCCGTTGCTTCCAAGAATTTCCAGACTCTTTGGGTAGCAATCTGCTGTATCTCCTCTGGATGTATGATGTGCTTCTCTAGGTAGATACTTCTTATGCGCAAAAGAAGTGCCATCCATAACTGCCATCCATATCCTTTGGGATATGGATGGCAGTTTCCTCCGACTCCTGGCAGAACCTGCATGCTGCACTTTGTTTTATACCCATTTGTGTAAGATGTTTGTTAAGTTTGCAGTGACCAGTGAGTATTCTCGTCACTGCGCAGGTTTTGTGTCTTTTGACTTTGACTTCTTAGACAGCTTGGTAGATTGATAGGAGGATAGTGTTATCCCCATTGCTCCCTGAAGGAGCGTGTTACCTTGATTTAATTTTAGAACTTTTCAACCGCCCGATGGCCTCTACGATTGAAAACCAGCGCTGGTGGCACATTAGAGACAACTAGGATTATTGTCTTAGCTTGCCTTCCAAATCATTAAAACAAAAAAATTAATTAAAAAAAACCTAAAATGATATTCAATTTTCACGTATTCAACCCACATGGCTTCGCTTTTCTCAAAATTTACCGAAAACTGACGCGACAAATAAAATCCATATAGGTCATTATCGAACTTTTCAACCTTTGAACAAATGCAACCTGTAGAAGAAAACAACGGGGAAATCCGCCCGCCGGACATACGAAAACATTTTTGTCTAAACTGGAACGGAGAACTTCGATCCACTCGGTCAATTATTTAAAAAGTTAAATCTAACGTGATATTTAGTGTAAAAACGCGTGAGTGTAAAGTTTGTACTATATAGCAAACATACCCTTACTGTAAATCAAGTTCCATGTGCTCTGCTTACCGCTAAAAACAAAGAAGCAAAAACGTGACTTAATTAAATTCATATTTAATTGCATATAGCTGCGTGTGATTCAACTAATACATATCTGCGATGTCATAGTGACGAGGCGTGGGAGCACCATTGTATTTGTTGTGAGCGTATGTTATTTATTAGCATTGTATTATTTTCTTCTAAGGTTTGGAATTCTCTGCCGGCGTTTGTATTTCCGAGCTTAGACCTTTTTAAGGCACGAGTGAATAGGCATCTTCTGGGTGAGCTCGCTTCACCGTCGGCCTCATCTTTGCCCCCTGGCTGCTGGCTAAGAGCAACAATCCCATTTTTAATAAAAAAAAGCGTTTGAAATTTGTCTTCAAAAATTCCTTGAAATAACATCATATTCAAAAACCGGCTAAGTGCGAGTCGGACTCGCGCACGAAGGGTTCCGTCCCATTATCTTTAAAAACTGCAAAAAAATTATGTTTGTTGTATGGGAGCCCCCTTAAATATTTATTGTATTCTGTTTTTTAGTATTTGTTGTCATAGCGGCAACAGAAATACATCATCTGTGAAAATTTCAACTTTCTAACTAACACGGTTTGTGAGATACAGCATGGTGCGAGACGGATAGACGGACAGACGGACGGACAGCGGAGGCTTAGTAACAGGGTCCCGTTTTACCCTTTGGGCACGGAACCCTAAAAATCTAAACGATTTCTATTATATCGTGGCTCTAGTAGCTCTAGATAATGTTCATATATATATGAGGTATTTTACGCGCGTTTAACGGGGCAATAAGCGTCGCTACCTTCTGGTCCCGCACAATCTGAAACCATCGACACGAGAAGAAGAAGAACGGATGTGTGATCTGAGGGTTTTATATAAACCTATACTTAGTAGGAGTGGGTTTTTCATCATAGGTACCAGCCGAAAGATGTCTAGACGTCCACTGCAGGACAAAAGCCTTGGCCAAGGGTCTCCGCACCAATCTTGCACCGCCTCATAGGCTTCCCGCCATCCTGACCGTCGGTCCACCTTGTTTGGGGCCCTCGCACTTTTGGTACGTGGTCGCCACTCGAGAACCTTTTTGCCCCAACGGACATCGATTTTACGAGCAATGTACCACGCCTACTGCCACTTGAGTATAACTCGCTGAACTGTGTCGACGACCCTCGATCCTTAGATTCTCTTCTTCTAGATAATTCTCTAAGCTAAACTCTATACTGGAACCGCTTGCTACATTGCCCTTTCTGTGACTTTGAGCTCTTTTAAGAGGCCATTTCTTATGAGGTCTCATGCTAGCAGTTGTATAGCTTCCACTAATTTGTTACCACTTTGAATTTTCAGTGTTAGGTAACTGCTGGCAAAAACCCTAGCTGGATGGAGCGTATTCTGCTATATGTTCATGCATTGAAACTAGTCTATGGACCAGTGACTACTACTTAAGAAAATCTGACAGTTAAATATAAGAAAATTACTAGTAAGACTAGATGATTCAAAATAGGCAAAACAACACAATAAAATAAAAATCATCTGGACAAGAAAAACAAATGCCATCATTAGTAAAAATATTATGCAATTCATTACGCACACAAATTGTATTTAAATTTTATTGTTGTCGTTGGTAATTTTCCGCCATCTGTTCCTCGTGGTAACTAAACCTGGTAACAAACCCTGCGGTTACCACTTAAAGTGAGTACTTAAGGGAGAGAGTAACATAGGGATTTTTCCCCAATAGTTACCTACCATTAGGAACAGAATGGGGAAAAATCCCAGCTGTTACCAGTGATAAGAAATTGGTGGTAACAGGTCCCTGACTGGGATATGGGAATAACATCCCCATAACTCGTACTTTTGTGCTAGTGGGAAGGTATGGCAAATGCATGTTGCGGACCGACTTTTCTTTCTGGACTCTGCCTTAGAATCTAGTTAAAAACAAATGACATTTAAAATGCAAATAAAACCTATATTCGTTTACTAGGAAGTGTTCTGCTAATGTTATGCAAGTGATCGGTTGATGACGTCATGCGAGTTCACGGCCGAACGTCAAGTTCATAGGTATCGCTAAAACGATACTGCATATAGTTTTCTGTGGTCATAACTGGAAATATATACACGATTTTCTACCTTATTGTTTGGACATAAGTACTTAAACGTATACATCGTTTTGGAGATTATAGTACGTAAGACCTTTTTCACTAGTTGCTGAGACAATGAACAAGAGCAAACGATGCTTCTATTGTGGTTTGGCCATAAGTATTGGTTATATAGCATTTATTTATTTTTGTTTAGTGATTTTGAATACATTATGCAACAGAGATAGAGACGGGTTTTATTTTTGATGCAGTACTAGAATAACAACTCAAATTGTGTGCGTCATTAATTGAATAATTTACCGCCTGCTGACATTTGTTTTTTTTGTACCAGTATGTTTTGTTTTTCTGCGTAGTTTTGCATATTTCTATGACATTATGATATTATAAGCTTGATGTCACCTCATATTTTTGTTTAGAATAGTTCGGCAATACAGCCTCTGCCTGATATTCACCTTTACTGAGGCATTTTACAAGTTATCGTCCGAGAGAAACTTGCTCACGATTGCTGGCTCGCGAAATTACTTTACACCACTAGCTTTAGTTGAGAACAGAACATCCCTTATTTGGGTAACAATACAATACAAATACTCTTTATTGCTTTATTATGTGAGGTGTGCAACCTCACATAATAAAGCAGCATACGATCGTGTAGTTATTTTTACTTTTACGTCGATAAATAGAGTTATCTCAATGAACACTTGTTTTCGCACGGTAAAGATAAGCTAGAATTTTAGTACTACCGTTTTTGGAAGCGCTGAACTCAATGTTCAGTCAGTTCAGCGCGAACTTAGTGTTAAAACTGTTAAATGAAACTAAATTTTATGTCCACTTGTTAAGTTGTTAATCGCGTGACAGAATAGTGTGCAGCATTCGATGTAGGCTACTTAGTGACTAATCCAGGTCTTGGGCAAGTAATAGTACAGTCAAGGACATAAATATGTATAAATTTTTGGACCTTATTTCAATGGAATAAGGTGAAAAAGTGTATACATATTGGTGCCCTTGACTGTACGTAAAAAGATGATTAATTACGCTCCTATCATTTCAATCGTTGATGATCAAAGGGGGTTGGGTTGTTTCTAATTTGTTCTTACGTGCTCCAAATAATTGATCGTTAGGACTAGTGATAGAATTAGACAGATTTTTGAATGTTTTTTAGGCCTTAATAACCGGTTTTAGAGACGAATTTAACGGTCCTGGTTTCGATTGACAAATTGTACTTCGGTGAGTGTGCTCAGGAGCTCCATGAGCTCACACCGCCTTTACCCTTCTTCCATCGAACATCCAGACGTACGGCTGGATACCATCCTTACCTGGTCGAAATTCCTCTTATTCGAACCAAGCGCTTTGCATCATCTTTTATGCGCACTTCTAAGGTTTGGAATTCTCTGCCGGTGTTTGTATTTCCGAGTTCATATAACCTAGACCTTTTTAAGGCACGACTGAATAGGCATCTTCTAAGTGAGCTCGTTTCATCGTCGGCATCATCTTTGCCCCTTGGCTAGATGCTGGCCAAGAGCAATCCCATTAAAAAAAAAAAAAAAGATTACCAATGAGGACACTGGTGGGATGAGCATTAAACTGTTTTGTTTCCGAGGCTTGGATGTTTCTTAAACAAAATAAGAGGAGATCAGTGGCTTGGATGTTTCTATGTATTCATTATTTATAATTTGGGTCTATTATTTGGGCCCTATTTTTTTATCTATAAAGTACTTGCATAGTAGAATGTATGGCAGTTTCATTTTTTTTTGCGAATTCTTGCATAGAACTTGTATTAGGCTAATCCATTATAGATAGAAAAAAACAGTACCTATAGGTAAAGCCTGACCAGGATCATGCGCCATGTTGCGGAATTTCATTGGAACTAATTTCTTACACTGGCAATAATTTTAACGACATTGTCAGCACGTCAGTGTGACTGTTGCGGTTTATTTGAATATTAGTTAAGTGGTGAATATTTAATAATAAATGAGAAAAAATTACCTAAACAATTCATAGCCAAGAGCGGAATATTATCAATGTGATGAAATGAAATTATTCAGCTGCAAAATAATTCATAATTTATGTCAGAGCTGACAGGTAAACAAGACAAAATGTCATAATAGTCCGTTGCCATATAAATCAGAATAATAGCGCCCTCTTGACAATGATCATATATTCCTGGCCAGGCTTTACTTCGATCTGATGCCCCCTAATTGTTATTTATTAAACCTTTTCTCTTAAGACTTATTACAAAAACTCAATACGCTGGTTCATGCTGCGAAAGTTTTGTCACGGAAGTCAAGGATTTTTATCAACAAGTTCAGTGCCGTTGACACATGATGTGTCATTTCTGTATGCAAAAATAGAAGGGTGAAACAAATGTGTTAATATCATGCAATGGTTTTACCGTACTTATCAAATTATAGGTACTTATCATACCTAAAACAGGGACGTGTAAAGTTGAGGTAATGGAAACACGTAATACAATACTTGTGACAAATGTAATAATTAATTAAATGTTCGTATTTCGGTATCGTTTATCCCGTCAGTTTTAGTACCTAATATTATTTGAATAATGACATGTATAGGCGATTGTTTTATTCGCTCATTAATTAATATAATACTCATTATTTTACACATTTTCCCTGTTATCAAATACGTAGGTGTACATTATAGTAGAGTGCTTTTATATCACGATCGCAGGTGAGCCATGGTTGTCTCTTGAGCTATACATGCACATTGTCTATGTGTGCATCAGCATATGAGGATATGAGTTCACGCTGTCTGTGTGTTCGTATGTGTCACAACTTAACATGTACATTGCAACTGTTTATTTCGATATATGACAAATAATTGTACAATTATTTTTCCTGATACACTGTCTAAAGTTCAATGGTCTTATACAATATATAGGTATGCAATGTAGTCTCGTATTTTATGTAACAACTGCCTGCTGACTTGCTGAACCACTTAGACCAATGTCAAAGTCAGGTATGATCTCTGGGGAGTTTTACACGTAATAAGTATTAGGTGAGAAGTAACTTTCTGCCCTAGTTTGATAATGTTGGTAAACTAGACTTATTTCTCTAAGGCTCGTTTTTATGACGTCCTATTAAATTTTATGTCGGTTTGTAATGTCACAATGGAGTTTCAGAATTAAGTATATACGCCTGTTGTTTATCTCTATTTTCAGCTTAATGTTCTGAACTGTCTTCTTTTTTGAGGTGTCCAATAATAGTACATTACTTATCAAGGGTGGTAAAACAAAGAATAGGCATGTGCGAAAAATAAGCGATCTGAGGCTTTCTTTATTTCCCGTGGTAAGTACAGAATTTTATGTCACCCCCTGGCCAGCAAGTGAGATTTTCCGCGCGTGGAGTGTGCGGTAATTGCCACTTTATGGCCAGGTGTGACATAAAATAAAGTGTATTTTTATTGTATCGTACGCATATGAAGAGGTCGAAATTCTTTAACAAAAGGGAATAAGAACTTTTGACATCTTCATATGCGTAGGTATACTTAAAATCGTTTAAACAGGCCGAGTTGTGCCAAATGAAACCGTTCAAAAAGTGACTTTACCTACATAGGGGATATCCCTATGGCATGCTGGAAACGTGTCTCACTTCGAATCTCGAATGGGGCCATTGATATTCAGTCATAAAGCAATGCAGTATATCTAAAAAAACTGTGCAGGGATTCTTAAAACTGTAATGTTTAAAGAAACAACAGTTAAAAAAATATATATTTCTACGTAGTCTTTTGCAAAAACAAGTTTGAGTAATTACGTAAAATATATTTTTAGCAATGCACCACTAGATAAACAAATACGCAGTTCGGAAGATTACGCAAAGAGCTGTAACGTTGTCATCATGACTTTATGGGAATCTAGATCTTATTCTGAAGTCTAGGGTCTACGAGGCGCTACGCCGCGCGTAGCACTTGTAGCAAACACTAAAATCAATACTATAATCCGGTCATACTGTTATTTCCATACATTTTTATAATCTACAAGTGAGTATTAGGTTATAAACAAAGACTTTTCAGCCTTTTTCGCTTATAGATTATAATACCTAAAATTAACTTTTAGGTTATGTATGGAAATGGCAGGTAGCAGGTGTCAGGATTGACTTCTTATCTTGCTGGGACTATAATTGTCATAAATAATAACCAGTAATCTAGCTAAGTAAGTACTAAGTAGTAATTTTATTTGAAATATTTAATTGCACTTCAAGATGTAAATACTCAAATTATATACGTTTTCTCACTTAAAATATTTCGTATAATTATAATACTTTTCGTATAATTCCTTCAATGCTGCCGGTGTGCTTAGTAACGTAGTTTTTATCATCTAATACGAGTGTGTAGCAAAAAAGTGGACACACCCAGCCAAGTAGATACCTACTTTAGCTGCATGAAGCTACGTACCTATAGAATAACTAGTTTCTTAATCTTATGGCGTCGATTGGAAGTAACGCTTAGCAATAATTACCTATACGTAGGTAGGTATTCAAAGTTTACGACAGCGTAATTGTATTTTATTTATCTTATCTTAGATACAACATGCAACAAAACAAATGACGGCTTGTTATGCGTAGATTACGACTGCGAATCTGCTACGTCATGTTTTCCACGTAATTTTACCAAACTGTTTAATTAGCGAAGTTCGCTCCAAGCGGATTAAAATTCGGCGGAGCGCATGAATCGATAGAGGTTGCATATACCTATAATAGTTCGGCAGGTAGGCTCTATGCGGAACTCGAGAATTTTCCCCGTCACCTATGTGTGCATACGTTGTGTATGTGTGCGTTTGCCGTGCAACTAGCCCGGCCGAGGTCGCCCACATCTGATCTGTGCAAATTTCGTTCGCTTAGGTCTTTGCCCGCGCCCAGGGTCGCACGGTCGTATCTCTCAATTTTTGCTTGTTAATTATAAAAATAATGCGTTATATAACGCTGTTCGCCTCTCGCTCGCACGCGCGTAGCCTCACATCTACACATCGCGCCGCCACCGGCGTTGCGGTGCACACATTGAAGAGGACTAGAAAAATACATCCACGAATTTCGGCTATGCGTTTGCGTGTGTGCGTGAATGACGTTATCGCACAATGCGATTACAGGGCCGCACTGGGTGCGCGGTTCGCTCTCTGAAATACAAACTGCGTGTATATATAGTAAACAAAGGAATTCTCTATTACATCTTTGTCAACCTATCTTTATCACTTTATTTTTTATTAATAAAACGCGGCTGCTCGTTATAAACTTGATTTTAAACTTTATTTCGTTGAGTTTTGTCATTTTCCTGAGATGAAGTGCATTATAGGATTGAGTGGTCGAATTCGTACCCGGTCTTACACGTGCCGCGATTTTGTCGCTGGCATGTGGATGCGATCTTTGGCAGGCATTGTATGCATCGTGTTTGCGCAGCCCCCGCTCCCCGCGGCCGCCCCCGCGCCGCTCGTGTTCGATTTGAATTTGAACTACATGCACGCAGCGTTTACGCAAAGGTTGGATGTCATTTGATTAGGTTTAGATAAGTTTGGTAATTAAATTGGCGGTCGTTTCTGTGTGATTATAGTTTTGTCTGTTGCGAGTAAACTTTAATTCAGCTGCAAAATGAGTCTTTGTTGTAGTTTAAGAACAGATTTATTTTTAAATGTCTAATTGCTACACAATTAAAAAGATTTGTTTAAACGGGTTTATCGCGATATATATGTTATTAGCGCGAGAGATTAAAATGTTATAATTGCTACAGTGTATTACTTTTGTAAAAGGGGTCAGAAATAAAAATCATAAGTAAGTACAGGATAATAAAACAACTTTACTATTGTTGAAATGCTAACTTCTGAATTGTGAAATTCTTAATGAGAATAAAGAATCTTAAACCTAATTTCTTTTAATAAATCGATTTCTACGAATCCGATGAAAATTACGGTGAGATAAAACTTGTAGGTATAAAAACATCATCAAAACAAGTTTGTTTTGATATCCGCAGCGTTGATAACAGTTTACCATCCTCGTGTAGGTAATCATATTGCAATACACGTGCATCTACAGCCTTGGCCAAAAGTGTTGAGCACTCACACGTTTTCCATATAAAAGTAAAACTTTCAATCAAGCATTTCATATCCTTTTACTAAAGAAAATTAAATATCTTTCAAAAACTAGCTACTTTCGTTGACGTTAAAGATAATTGCAGGGATAAAAATGCAATTTGTCCTTTTATTGCAAACCCGTCTATTTTTAGTCTTCAGTTCTGTTAGCAATAGCTTCTTCGAAATGATATTATCTAAAGTTCTTTAGATAATCTTTAGCATCCTTTTTATATTTTACGTCAATGTGCATTTTTGTAATTAAAAAATAATAGTTTTTTTTCATAAGTTACAAAGGAAAATAAGGGGTGCTCAACACTTTTGGCCAAAGCTGTACGTTAGGTGTGCTACGGCATCGTAGCATCAAAGTTGCAAAAGTTTGCTTTCTTGTTAACATGCATCTTTTTTACTGTCTTGAGAGCGATGGACCTAAATTTGTCTTTTCTTCTGTCAACACAGTGAATTCTCAAATTTTATAAAGGTTCGGCAACGCGTGTACGTGTCTCGCTTGGGGTTGCGAGCGTCTATATACCTGTAGGCTTCGGTGTCCGCTTACCATCAGGTGGACCGTGTGCTTGTTTGCCACCGACGTTGTAGTAGAAAAAAAAACAACCGCCCCGTACGTGTCCCACTCATACCATCATATTGGTTTATGCATGAGTGGAAACGGTATGCACTGATATTTATACAAATTAAATACGTGGGTATCACAGAAATATATCAAGATAGAAGGAAAGAGTGTATGTACCTCGCGTGGCGAAATTACGTACCGGAGACACAACTGCTCGCCGCAAACATCAGTGTGCTCCCGATCGCGTTATGCGTGCGACGCCAGGTTTTAAAAACAAAATGGCTCTTTGCGCAATAATTAATTGTTCAAACACTTCCAAGAAAGTTGGAGCTGTTAATCGTGGTATTTCCTTTCATTGGTAAGTACAATTTGTCCTTAAATATCTGTTAATAATTAAAAAACGAAATATTTTATTATTTTCATCATAACGGTAGCGGGCGATTGTGTGTCAACGCTAGCTTTCCATTGCGGCTTTAATTTGACGAGCCAGACTTGGCGTGCGTTCAAAACCAGCAATGTAAAAATAAGCTATTCAAACTGTCGAGTCACGTTCAAGGTCGATAGTCATTTTTTCTGTCAAAACTAAAGAATAGTGCTGTACACTGCGATTTTCTTACACGATTATTAAAATCGATTTTGAAAACGACGAAATGATAATTACGTTCTTATATTATTATGCAGCTATTTAATGTACGTAGTGCAAAACAAATATTATTAATCGCTTTCCTCTTAGCTTCTAATATTTCTTCGCGGGACTTCTTTGATTTTCCATGGTCTGTAACAAAGAATATATAAAAAACCGGCCAAGTGCGGGTCAGACTCGCGCACGAAGGGTTCCGTACCATTATCTATAAAAAGGCAATAAAAATTATATCTTTTGTATGGGAGCCCCCTTAAATATTTATTATATTGTTATGCATATTATATTAATATGCATTTGTTGTTATAGCGGCATCAGAAAAAACATCATCTGTGAAAATTTCAACTGTCTATCACTTTTCATGAGATACAGTCTGGTGACAAACGGACGGACAGCGGAGTCTTAGTAATATGGTCCCGTTTTACCCTTAGGGTACGGAACCCTGAAAATGGTACACGTTTATAGGTACTTAGTTAATAACTGGAGCGGCTAATATGTACAAATTACTAAAATGTAACGCAATTTATTGGTCATTAGGTAGGTACCTACCTACATTTATATTTTTCGATTTAAATTCTTCCTCTGTCAAAACATTTCTTCTGTCGAAAATAATTATCATTTCCTCTGTCGGTTCTTATCGATATTTTAAATCGATGCATAGAATCGGTGCCGAGGTCTAATACTTCTAATCGATCCTTTTGAATCGTTTTCGCGCGGCTTATGTTTCTCATCACTAAATTACGCTCGTGACGTCAAAGTACCTACGCAAAATGTTACACGCTCGGTCTCCCTACAAATTGCTGAACTCTTTCCTTCTATCTTGATATATTTCTGTGGTGGGTATGTAATCTTTGTAGATAATCATAGCTTAAAAATAATGAGCCTAATCTAAAAAAATAATTGATTTTATCTAAACAACTCTTCAAATTGTTCCTTTAAAAAGTGATCTATGATTTAAGGGCAAAATAATGAGGCCGTAGCTAGAAAAGGAAATTATGAATTTTAGTTTTTTTTTTTAATTTTAACTTTGTTTAAATTTTTTATAACCGTGATTTCGTATTGAAAAAATTATAAAACGCTTTAATATTTTCTAAGAAGATATATTTCTTTTTCTTCCTTACCCACGCGCGATAGGGTATTTGGCACATGATAAAATCTATGACATGGTAACTAGGTATACGAGTATGGATAGTACACCGTCAAAATATGAATTGTAAAAATCTTAAAAATGTCAGGTAACTTTAAAAAATAATATTTTTATATATTTCAACATTATATATTTATATATATTTCAACACAGTCATACTTACGTTGCTTTCACCAAACACCCTGTCTGTTTGATTTACAAAATGACAAGCAGTAAAAGTAAAATCACTTGTCCATTCTAGCACCAACCTTTATTCGTGGTTCTGCGTTGTAGCATAAGAATTCACATAGGATGCAAAATCGAATAATGAACCATAATACGTTATGTTACTCGAAAATTGCCGGGGTATTGTGCTTTCGTACCTACTCCAGTCAACAAGTACTCTGGCGTTCATTATTTATATATCAATCTCGGGATAATGTGGTTTTTCCATGACCTTGCGGGAAAACCGTTTATTAATGTAGTATTTTCGTTACTGAAATATGGAAGTTAGAGTCGAAAATGCATAAGTTAACTATCTATGTCTATGTTGCCATCATAAAGACAGGTCATGGTAAGGTGCTTGTCATACTGATGTGGTACCGGATGGTTTCCGCACCAGTGTGACAAAGGCCTAAGAAGTAATCGTAGTCTATGGACGCCAGCGACAGTCAAAGCGAGCCAACACTTTAATTATTGATTCGCTATATTGTCACTATTGGGCTTTTGTCTTGTGTACAATAAAGTATTTACATACAGTCAAACATACATATGATACATACTATTGCAAGGGAAATGCCGGTTTCACTTTCAACACTGCATATTTAGGAGCTCTAGCTACATTACCCACCACCATAAGGAATACAATACCAAATAAGTACCTACTAAGCAATTAGTGGTGTTATTAACTAACTTTTCGATGCCAATGACGGATTTATCCGCACCATCGGTTCAACGTCAACGACGGATACGGATATATCCGTCACGGCGTGCAGTGCGTTTTTTTGTCTTTTTTGTCCAGCTTGGCGACCTATATCTGTGTATGGTCGCCAAGCGGGCCCAACTGGGGACAACCGCCCTATACGGCCTGAGGGTTCCGTATAGAGGGATGGTAGACGCATATACAAAAACGAAATACAAATAACGTTTCTGATAGTGACAGTAACAATGGATAAATGTAAAAGTACATATAGTTTTGTAAAAGGTTTACAAAAAGGTAAAACTGCTAACGAAAAAACAATACTAAAAGCTGTATAAAACTTGCTTTGGCTCTTTTGCCCACAGTAGACAGTTTAAAAACAGTAGTATACTTTTATCTCACGAGCGCGGGTGAGCCATGGTTGTATGGTGAGCAATACCTGCACATTGTGTATGTGTGGGTCAGCGTAGGAGCTGTGAGTTCACGTTGTCTATGTGTTCGTATGTGGCACAACTACAACAGTGGCCAACCCGCGCTCGTGAGATAAAAAAACTATATTCAAAAACGTTTTCCTTTATCGGGCCCTCTGTCATAGCTTTGGCGTAGTCAAGTAAAACTAATAATTACTAATATTAAACGAAAATCGATAGAAAGTGATATACCAAGATGTTTGCACTCGCAATAGGTCACAGTTGCGTCCCCGTTACACATCGAACATACTCAAATAAGTCAGTGATGAAGTTAGTTTCAGGTAAATTACACTAAGTATGCTCTTATTGGATATTCAACTTTGACACTAATTTAGTTTATTTAGAGTTTCTATTGCATACACAGTACACACCGTCTTAAAACTGTATGGTTGTAATAAAAAGTCCATTACACTAGCGTTAAAGTATTCAATGTCAAACTTAAAATGATCGTACTGAATTTTGTTGAAATTGATGTTATTTAATCAGTTTTTTAAGAAAAACTATTTGTTCTAGCACATCAAAAAAAATATATGTTAATATTCATCATATTTCAAAGACCGTGTACGGACTCGATACATAATTGGACGAAATCGGCTCGATAGAAAATAATTGCAAAGATTGGTCTTAAAATCATCATTAAACGGTTCTATGTCTTTATTTTTATTACGTATGGGTCTGCAATTAAAAACATGAAGTCAAAATATTCATACCTAAACCGCCAACGAGTCATATTTCACAAATAATCCACACTTTTTTTATTTCAATATTATTATAGTATTTATTTATTTATTTAATCTTTATTGCACAAAAGAAAAACTAATCGTACAAAAGGCGGACTTAATGCCATATGGCATTCTCTACCAGTCAACCTTAAGGCGAAGCAGAAAAATTGTTGGCGGGATTTACTTGCTATTCTACGCGCAGAGCTTCCCTAAAGAGCGGGATGGTTAATTGGAAACTCACGCGTAAATGCGCCGAAGCCAGTAGGTACACACTTTTCTCTTATTTCTTATGTTATGTTATGACTATTAAAGTTTATAAATTATAATTACAAAATACTAGATAAAACGTCTTCGAATGGCTTATTTAGCATTATATTATGACCCACTAATAAATCACACTTCATTATATTATAACATATTTTGAATAGAATAAAAACAAAAAACACGTTAATCTCAGTTGAGTGAATTTGTTACTTAGTGAGTTTTTATTGTCAGTGGATGAATAATGTTTATAAGGATTATGTTGCCGCGGATTAAAAAAACAATAACAGAAGCAGTAATCAAAAGGAGAAGAGAGTAAGAGCAAATAAAAGGGTGAATTTGTAATAAAATTCGATTCTATATACTTATTGTTTATTGTTTATTTATATTCGGGACACCAACAGAGTACACATTAACAGTTCTCCTTATAAAAGTATACATTTCTTTGGGCTTACATGTACCCCTATTATAGGTGAACACATCATTTTTAATTAATATTTTATGCATGTGCTAAAAATAAAATGAGAAACAAACACAAATAGAAAAATACTAGCATATTAAGGTAAAAACATCAATTTTAAAATAACAAATTAAAATGATAGTAATTTAACAGTTCATTTATAAAAGTTCTACAATACATTAAAATTGATCTAGTATATAAGGTAAAAGTCAAAATAACATTTTAAAAAGAATATTATAAAATAAAATTCCATAATACCAATATAAAAATATTACATTTTCGATTATTTTACTTAAAGATTTTTATTATTTGGCATTCGTATCGCTAAGCAAGTAAAAAATTAACTTATTTCTGTGAGTTCTTAGGCTGTCGTGATAAATGTCAAGCTGGGCATCACTGGCAATACTGTTGTAGAAAGTGAGCAGTCTGGTGAATGGTGCGTGTACTTATACTCATATAGAACTTTTAAGTCTTATCTCACGAGCGCGGGTGAGCCATGGTTGTGTGTTCAGCTATACGTGCACATTGTCTATGTGTGCGTCAGCGTAGGAAGTTAGGAACTATGAGTTCACGTTATCTATGTGTTTGTACGTGTCACAACTACAACAACTCATTTATTGATAAAATATGTTTTTTTTATGTGAAAGAAATAAAGCAAGCTTCTTGTGTAGGTATATTATTAGGTATACGTATTTTCAGTATTATTTGGTAGTTTGTAGTACAATAAGTAATACGTAGATAAGATTACGTTTGTAATCTTTGTACACGTGTTAGTTTGTCCATCTTCTGGTTCCTGTTCTCAACTCAATTACTCAAAGGTTAACTGGAAACTGGAAGAGATCCCTTATAGGGATACATTCACCTTTCTACCAACATAACCCAATTTGTCTGGATTTTTTACCTGTGTTTTGTGTACAAATAACGTAATTAACATGCATAGATTTTATTTGCTCTGTACCATATTATAAATACTAACATTATATATTCATGTGCATTGCGCTACGGAACTGTGTCATTGTTATAAGGAAAATAACTGGATCATATAATGAAACCATACTGTAGGGATGGGCGTAGTAATACGACTGTTCACGTTGGGATTAATATGTATTCTCTCTAAATATGGTGGTACATGGGCTTAAATACTAGTGGCTTGTGAGAGAGTGTGTGTGTAGCACACTACACCTCCCCTCTTGATGAATAAAAATAGATTAAATTAATTAATCTATTTTTAGTCATAAAATTTAAAAAAATCCTTACCTTAAAAAACAGCTAAACATCAACTTCACAGATTTTAGACAATTTTGAAAAATTACTATAGGTACCAGTTTACAAACACAAAACAGCAAAAAAAAAAAATTAGTATTGTTATCCTTGAATACAAGTTTGAATTAAAAAAAATAGAAGTTTAAAAATATACTTATCCTATAATTATCTTAACGTAATTTAATAATTTCTGCACGCTTTGATGACGTCACAATCATAAACAGTGTCTTATTTTCTAAGAAAAAAATATAATAGTAATAAATGTTAATAACTGTACCAAACTAATTTGGCTATTTCAAATCCTTAACTTAAGATGCATCTTTTCTTTCTTTGTTATTACTTAAACCCGAGGATCCTTTTCATAGGTGTTTATTAGTTAGCCAGAGCTCTGTTATGTCATAGTCAAGAATCCTTTTGTTTTATAGTCATTATATTCATATTTTAGACGTCCTTACGTTAATTTCATTACGTTTTATACATTATTTATTTCATAATAATTTTCATTTAATTTACTCGAAGTGTGCATCTTATTTGCATCACTTGCAGCAAGGGTACACAACGCACATATTTGCGTGGTCGGCCGACCTTACATATAATATAATTATTGGCTCAGGATACAAGGTAATTATTTATTATTAACGCGCACACACTTTTTTTATTATTATTCAGGCAGTTCATTTAACACGTCCTTCATTTTTACACACCATGTGTCCAAGTACCTTCACGACTGGTAACTCGACCGAATCATGATCAGGTTTCAAGGATTCCGTGCCTGCCTTGTATCCTGGTGAACCTTGCCATTTACACATTTATACTGTTAGCATTACTTCTAAACGCCATTAATTTGATCTTTTATCTGAAAATATTTATTGAAAGAAAAGGGTAGTAATTTAAATTATTATTTTCATATGGCGGTAGGAAGCGCCGTCGGCCACCGGCATTCGGAATAAACCCGCGAGACCGTACGGTCGATTGGATTAAAATACTCATTGTAACGATTGGACAATATAAACGATTATATATCTTCACTGGTTTGTATCATTTCTCGGAGCTCCTGTCACAGTCAGAAGTGGTAAGAACGTTGAAAAAATCCTGAGGTATGTACACCATTTTCTTTACGATATGCTTTTTGTTCTTTGATTGTTTTTTTTTTTCAAATGAATGAATAATGAAACACCATCAATAACATAATTAATTGATTAATAATAAACTCTGCTGTAACGAAATAAGGACTATTGGTTGTCAGTTAATGTTATTGTAATTTGAATTGCTCATTCAAAATTGTGAGTGTTGTGGTTTCATTTTCATTTCATAAACTGTGTTGTTCTGCGGTAACAGTCGTTAGCAACAATACTGATGCGTACAATTTATTCAAAATATGTCTTAGGTATAATTATGTTTGTAAATTGGGGTCTCGGTACATTTTTGTGCACTGTACATAGTGTGTACACGAAATATTATGATTTCCAATTTTAAACTAAAGAATCAATATAACACCTACTCAATCAATGTCGTATCTTACATACAATCTATGCAAACATGTAGTTTAGATATAGCCAGCTTGCATTCATTAATCTTGTCATTTACTTGAATGCACCTATATACCTACCCACTACAATTACATTGCAATCATGTTCGGAAATAAATGGTTACTAAAACACATATTACCCCGTGTGTTTTAACTTTTATTTCTCTGAACATCGTCGAATCTAACCTACTGATAGAAGTGGAGGCACCTATAATAGGTACCTATAAGTGGGTAATCAATGATGGGTTATTTGGTTGTCCCTTTGTTCACCTATGTGCGACAATGTTATTTGTTAACTATTAATCGTAGAATAAACAAATAATATACTGTTATACAAAAAAAAGGGACCAACACAAAAACAAATAAACGGGCCTACATATCATAGTTACAAACATGGGAACTTATTTAAACTCGTTGAGTTATCGAACGTTATACGTTCGAACGAGTATGTGTTTTCCTCATAGCCGTTGGCTGCCGGTGACTGGGATCCCCGGCCGGATAGCAAAGAATTGTTTTGTTTTTTTCCCCGCTGGGAGAGAACGGGTTAAACTGTGTTTTTTTTTTTTACTTGATTACACAATAAAGTAGGTATCTAAGTAATTGTATCTAATTGTAGTTGTTGTCACGTGTCCTATTAACCTATATGTGGTATATGAGCATATGACTAGGGCGTTTTCGTATCCAACAACGGGAATAAATATGCTCGTACAAAAATAATAACGAAAATGTTTTAGGAATACGGTTTTATTACTTGCAAATACTTACCTTTTTTTAATTTTTTTCCCCCTTTTATTTCTTCCTACTAACGATCTTACTTATTAAATTATGCTAAACATTAAACTAAATGACTACCGATTATTACATCACAAATAAATCAACTAACTTTAATTGTGTACCTGACATGATTTTGGTCCATTTCCCATAATAGTTTTCACTAGTTCACTGTCTGGCAAGATGTCTTCAGGCGATGAGTCGCGGCACACACCGCCTCCTAATGAGAGCATGCTTAATCGAACGTCACGTAGCCGAAAACGTACTAAAGGCTATAGGAATCGACGGCGGTCGACTACTAAAACGAACAAAAGACAACGAGCGCGGACCACCTACCGCAGCCGTTCCCGCCGCCGTAAATCATCATTGAGTAGCAGTGATAGTAGTAATAGCGACGTTACTTATAGCGATACTGGATCAGATGATACAATTTTCAAGAAGCCTCGCCAACGTAATCGCAGCGCTCGCCATTTGCGTAGTAGACGTCGCCGCCATGAAACACCGTCAGATACAAGTAGTGATAGCACTTACCGCTCTGTAGATCGGAGTAGAAAACGGCGTCGCCGTTCGACTGTCTCGCGTACGTCAAGTACGTCGTCTACAAGCAGCCGGGCACGAATTAGCCGTCACCGACATCGGCAGGTGAAACGACGCCGGTATCGCTCTCGGT
Organism: Cenopis cana; assembly: GCA_951800055.1. Lineage (NCBI taxonomy): Eukaryota > Metazoa > Arthropoda > Insecta > Lepidoptera > Tortricidae > Cenopis > Cenopis cana. The sequence continues at coordinate 18,651,580 of OX637477.1, read as the reverse complement.
CTGGAAGTAGTCAGGGGAGTAGCTTTCTCAGGAAGTTTGCTAAGATTATAACAAATAAAGGAAACCATTTCGAGGGTGCTCATAATGTCATCCCACAGTTCGACCCAGACGCACACTCACAGACCGCGGTAAGCTGGATTCGGAAAGTGAACGAGACAGCGAAGATATACCGCTGGAGCGACAGACAAATAATCTACTATGCCATACCAAAGTTAGCGGGAAATGCAAAACAATGGTACCAGGGTAGAAGTACTGTTGATTTAAGCTGGAGGCAATGGCAAAGGAAGATAATACGGGCGTTTCCAGATGACAGGAACTATGCGGATCGTTTGGGTGAAATGCTTAATAGAAAAAGTAAACGAGAAGAGACACTGGAAGAGTATTTTCATGACAAAGCGAGGCTCGTAAGAATGTGTGGTTTGAGAGGACGAAACGCGGTTGACTGCATAATTAGTGGCATTTTTGATCACGGTATACGCCTTAATGCTCAAGGCTCTAATTTCAATAGGCCGGCACAGTTACTGAAATATTTAAGGCGCATATCCAAACGAATTAATATTAACAACCCTAGAAAAGAGGGCCAGTTTACTAAGAATAACACAGAGCAGGAACGTACTAATGGCACCCGTCGCAATAATACTAATAACGGGTTTGCGTCGGGCGTGCGTGAACAATCAACGAACAAATATGTTCTTCGTTGTTTTAATTGTGGAGAAGTTGGGCATACGGCTCGCAAATGTACAAAACCCATAAGACGTTGCGAGAAGTGTTCGCGCCTTGGTCACGGTTCTGATGACTGTAATGCTGGCCAATATCCTCCTAAACCTCAACAATCCAATGAAAAGCTCACGGATAACAAACCTAGTAATAACAAGACCGTGCTACAAATATCTAGTACCGGGCAAGGAAATAGTAAGTATTTTAAATCGGTCATTATTAACAACATAACGTGTACCGGCTATATTGATTTCGGGAGCCAATGCACATTAATTAAAGAATCGTTAGTTGGAAAGTTGGGATTGACACTGAATAAAGCGCAGCTACCTGTCATTAACGGTTTTGCATTCGGAAGCGTTACGCCTCAAGCTAGGGTGCTAGTTAATATAAAGGTAGATGCGGTAGATGCCAACGTCGAGGCATACGTTGTTTCGGATAACTTGCTTAAAACTGACGTCCTGATTGGACAGACACTGACAGAATTACCGACAGTAGTAGTTCACAAGACAAGTAAAGACCTAACATTATATTGTGATGACACGGACGTGGAACGTGTAGCTGTTATGACTACCGACAAGGTTAATATCGTAGGTTTGACGGATATCGACGTACATACAACCGATGATTATACTGGGTTATTGTTCCTACCGGGAAATGCGTGTATGAAGCCGAACAGGGAGTACATGTTAATGCAAGGAGTATATCAGTTTCAAAACGGCAAGGGACGTTGTATAGTAATTAATCCATCTTCCGGTCCTGTCACTTTGCCTAAACTGAAACTACTAGGACGGGCTGTTAAACTAGACAATAAGCAGCTATTTTCTTCTAATATAGAACAAAAATTAGTAAACAATATTATTGCCGAGACCGCAGATCAACGGCGACGTACGGATGATAATCAGACTAAAGAGCCGATCACAATGGACATGCTTAATGTTGGTCCAAAAGTATCAGCTGCTGATAAGGATCGACTGCTTCAGTTATTAAATAAATTTAGAAGTTGTTTCGCGTTTAACATGCAGGAGTTGGGACTGACTAACATAGCTGAAATGACCCTTCGCCTCAAAGACAATACTCCAGTTACGTATAGGCCGTATAGATTGCCATTTAGCGAACGTGCCACAGTACGAGAAATGGTAGGAGAGCTATTGGCCAATGACATTATACGTGAGTCCCAATCCCCATTTGCTAGTCCAATAGTGTTAGTGCGCAAGAAGAATAACGACTACAGACTCTGTGTCGATTATAGGGCACTAAATAAGAACACTATCAAGGACAGCTACCCTATGCCTGTCATAGATGACCAGCTTGATCGGCTTAGTGGTAAGGCCTTCTTTACGAGCCTGGATTTGGCATCCGGGTATTACCAAATACCAGTGGCAGAGGAGTCACGTTAGATCACGGCCTTTGTGACTCCTGACGGCCATTATGAGTATACTCGGATGCCCTTTGGCCTGGTAAATGCTCCTGCTGTGTTCCAGAGCATGATTAATAAGGCACTCGGAGCTAAGCGATTTGAGTTGGCCATTCCGTACCTAGACGATCTATTATCGACAGGTGCTTCCATAGAGGAAGCTTTTGATAAACTGGGATCAATTTTAGAACTCTTGCGCGAAGTCAACCTAACGCTTAACCTCAAGAAGTGCTTCTTTTTCCAATCAGAAATTGATTACCTTGGGTACGAGATATCAGAGGCAGGGCTCAAGCCTGGAAGTAAGAAAATACAGGCAGTCGCAGAGTTCCCTAGACCCATTAACGTACACCAGGTCCGACAGTTTGTTGGTTTGGCTAGTTATTTTAGACGTTTTGTTCATAATTTTGCTTCAATTGCACAACCTCTTACCAAACTAACGAAGGGTGGCGCACCCTGGTTATGGTGCGATGAACAGGAAACGGCATTTCAGGACATAAAATCGAAATTAACTGTAAGACCTATATTGGCATTGTTTGACCCAAACCATATTACGGAAGTCCATTGTGATGCCAGTAAGTTGGGTGTCGGTGGCATTCTGCTTCAAAGAGCTAACGAGGAATGTCCCTTCAGACCTGTTGCGTATTACAGCAAGCAAACGACACATGAAGAAAGCTTTTGGCACTCTTATGAATTGGAGACGATGGCGGTTGTGTTGTCCCTCAAAAGGTTCCGGGTCTATCTTATAGGGCTGGAATTTAAGGTTATCACCGACTGTAATGCGTTGCGGTCCACCTTAACAAAAAGGGATCTAATACCCAAAATAGCGAGGTGGTGGTTGCTCCTATTAGAATATAATTTTACGATCGAATATAGACCTGGTCACAACATGCAACACGTGGATGCCCTAAGCCGCAATCCAGCGACGACATCAGACTGTCAAGAGGAGTTTGATGTTCTCAATATTACTACCAGTGATTGGCTGCACACGGTACAGATGACCGATCCACGCATCAAGCATATCAAAACTATTTTGGAGACCAAAGAGGACGATGTTAAAGACATTACAACCAATAGGGATGTTGACACCAAATAAGAAAATAAATGTATCCGTATTTTCTCGAAAAAGGATCAAATTCTCAATCAAATAGCGAAAAAAGTAATTCAAAAGAATAAATAATTACATAATTATAAGTCTTCAAAGTTTTAGGAGGGGGCATTTTCTGTCCCTGTTCCGCAAAACGCACCTCTGTATTGAACGATCGTCATTTACTATGGCGCTCGAGGTCAGTGACGTCACTGATCTTTAGCGCTTTCTCTCTCGAACTAAAGACATTCTAACGGCTGTAGTTTCGTTATTTTTTGAGATATTTGAATGGGAATTTCACTATTTGGCATAGTTTTATGTATTCTTTCGTATGGAGTAATAATAATTTTTTAGTCAACATCCCTATTACGTTCTCCGGGATGCCAAAGTTTATAGACGCGTGGGCTCTAAATTAAAATGGGTCGTACCAAGCTCTGCTCGATGGAGGATATGCCAGCTCAATCATGACGAAGCGGGCCATTTTGCCGTTGACAAGACCCTGGAGAAAATACAGGCAGATTATTGGTTCCCTAAAATGAACCGATTCGTCAAAAATATGTTAACGCTTGCATTAATTGTGCGTACAATAAAGAATTAGCAGGCAAGAAATCGGGTTATTTGCATCCTATTCCCAAAGTGAATGCTATATTTCACACAGTTCACATGGACCATTTAGGTCCCTTTATCAAAAGTAAAAAGGGAAACACCTATATACTTGGTGTTATAGACGCATTTACCAAATATATTTTCGTAAAGGCAGTAAGAAACACCAAATCTAAAACCACCATAAAGGTGCTAGACGACATTTTCACGTCCTTTTGTAGACCGAAAATAATTATATCCGATCAAGGCTCCACTTTCACCTCGAAGGAGTTCAAATCCTTTGTTGCCTCAATTGGGGCAAAACACGTTTTAAATGCTGTTGCAACTCCTCGGGCAAATGGCCAAATCGAGAGGTACAACAGGACCATATTGAACTCACTAGCCTCTATGAATCATGGCTTGGATGAAAGAGACTGGGATACACACGTTAATAAACTACAGTGGAGCTTAAATAATACGGTGAACAAAAGTACAGGGAAATCTCCAGCTGAAATTATGTTTGGACAACGAACAACAAGTCAAAGTGAAGGTATTTTAAAAGGCGCATTAGAAACGGAAGAACAGTTATCAGATACGGACAGACAAGAGATGAGAAAAGTCGTGCAAGAAAGAATAGAGAAGGGACAAAGTAAAATGAAAGCAAATTTCGACAAAAACAGGGCGTTGACCAAAGTTTTTAAGGAAGGCGATTTAGTAATGATACCGAACCATAACCCTGATAAGGGGAAGAGCAAAAAGCTAGCTCCTAAGTTTCGCGGACCGTTTAGGGTTACAGCAGTTTTAGAGAATGATCGATACGAAGTATCGAGTATTCCAGGACATTCTCAGAGACCGTACAAGAATATATATAGTGCTGACCAACTTAAGCCATGGGTCACAATATGCGTATCACCCATTGCTAGCGAGATTAGTGACAATACTGACACAGAATCAAATGATGAATGAATTATTATATTAGGTATATGTTATGTACGTATGCGGTAGTCCCATTGTATTACACTACCCTATTTTAACATTTTCTACTTTGTTCTATTTTATTTCTTCCTTGTCAAAATAAACATATGATGATACAAAAAGATAATCGGTTGATGTAATAATCTGGTATATTTATAATTTATGACAGTTGCCCATTCCTTTCCTACCAGTTACAGCATAGAGACCGGGTGATCAGATATTGCCCAGCATATGCAGTTGATTGAAGACAGATATATGACCTTCGGGTGGTCACATAATAAATGAGGATGCAGTACATCGGTATGTTAAGGCTTTCGGATGGCCGAATTGAAGTCTGAATTGATTCTGGCCTGCGGGTGGCCTATGATGAAGACTGAATTGATTCTGGCCTGCGGGTGGCCTATGATGAGGTGATTAATAAAGCCTGCGGGTGGCTTAAACATGGAAAAGAAGTTATGAAGTGATTGAGTGAAATAGTGAATTTGTTTGAAATAATTGTTAATCAAACGTCTAACAACATGTTATTATAATAGTAGTCAACATTTTGTTAATTGCCCTGTATACTTGATTTTAAATAAGTAAACACATGTCAGATGAAGAAATATGTGTCAGATACAAAATGATAACCAATTAAAATTGTATTAACGATAAGCTAAGTCGAGTTCAAATGGTATGAGGTCATACCTAGCTTAGAATGGCCGAGTCAATCGGAATGAGGGCATTCCGACTGTAGGATGGCCGACTGTTAGCATTACTTCTAAACGCCATTAATTTGATCTTTTATCTGAAAATATTTATTGAAAGAAAAGGGTAGTAATTTAAATTATTATTTTCATATGGCGGTAGGAAGCGCCGTCGGCCACCGGCATTCGGAATAAACCCGCGAGACCGTACGGTCGATTGGATTAAAATACTCATTGTAACGATTGGACAATATAAACGATTATATATCTTCACTGGTTTGTATCATTTCTCGGAGCTCCTGTCACAATACCAACTCGCTCAACGGTGCCTCTCGGCTACCGAAGATAACGGAAGGCATATTTCCCATAATAATATTTGTCTACCTTCTCAATACATACCATTCAGTGCCATTCAAATCACCTTTACATCATGAAAACATAAACATATAAGAATTTCAGCAGCTCTTAGTTGATCAGGCTTATTGCTCTGTGAAAAACTTATTTATTTAGCTTTCCCATACACTATGCTAAAAGCACTTTCAAAACATAACCCATTTCATCTCATAAAAAAAATACTATCAGAACCGAGCTATCCTATAATTATTACCTACATATGTCGAAACAATTCTTTTCAAAAAATCAAAGCAACACATCCCATTCCAAACTTTACGAAACTTCAACCATTATATTCCAACATTAACTTATCCAAAACATCCCGATACTATTTATTAAAACTGTACACACTCGTAACCGAACACGATCCCATTTCAATATCTCACAATTTTTATTCTTAATTTACTTTAGTCATTGTCAATTTATTCTTATTATATCATCCTTGGTATTATTATAATTGTCACATCCACATAATAGGTATTTGTCATTGAAATTATAGTCACATCCGGTACACATATAAATTGTCATAAAAATACTTAAATCATACGTATAGCATTACTTAACTAGTCACTTAATAAACAAGATATGGTTAGAACGCGGTGCATGTTTCATGTAATAATTTACATTCAACTCTAAATATAGAATAGCCAAAGCTTACGGTCATACCTATTTAATTGATCTTCATCTAAAATAGTGCACAAAGTTTTAAGTTGACGGTATAATTTGAGCTGTAATAACAGAAGGCCTGCATACCAATCCTTTTAAATACTGAACACTGACACGCGCCCGGTGACGCTCCTTATTTGGAAAACTATGATGAAATCACACTAAGACTCTTTTATATACTTCGTAAAGAATACTGCACTTGGTAATTAATTTTGTATAGAAAGACTAAAAGACTACATAAAATTCAAAAACATAAAAAACTGATCTTAGGATACCTTTTAGCCATATCGTTAACTTATCCGTCATCAAGCGGCATTGATACTTTACCTATGCCAAACTTATACTTACACAATAATATAAAAATACACACTTACCACATAGTACATATTTAGTCAAACGTAACCCATTATTTATGACAATGGAAAATAAACTTCACATTTTGCAAATATTGACTTCTAGGTCAGAACAGAACAGTTTTTTTTTCTTAGGTACTTACTTTCAGATGTTCGTTTGAATCCGTTTTCGCATCTCTGGTGCATCGTTACATAGCTATAGTTAAAATTAATTAAGGATTAAGTATACACAATTTCAAAGAAATCCTAAGAACTTACGAAATATTTCATGTGATACGTTAACACTATCACTTTTAACCAAAAATAATTATGTCACATTTTGCAAAAAAAAATTACGTGTTTCCATGTTTTTTAAACATGCGCACAGTATCACCGTCACTTTCAGCAGACTTGCGACTTGTCATTCGTGTATTTGGTCTGCTCGGCACCCTTGACTCCAAGGACACCAACAACTCCCGGCAGCATCCAATGTACTCATTGCAATTTTCGGCACCCGTCATCGGCAGCGAATTAAATAATTTTAGATTTCACTTCTAATCCACTTCTAGTTCAAAGTATTATGTATTTTGATTCGATTTATTAATAGTTTTTATCCACTTTTTTCGAAGCACTTTTTAAAACGTTTTTTTTTTTGATTACTATCATGGACCCACTAAAAGTGACGTAGGTAAAAAGTTCCTTGGCTACTAAATATTTTATTTCACTCGCGAATAAGTCCAAATTAATTCAAATATATAATGTAAATATTTGGCATTGTATTTCACCAAGGTCACTCATGTCTCTGGCTGGCGCAGCGCGCCGCCAGCACGGCACAAGGCCGCACTGGCAGGATCGCCATGTAGGGATGGGCGTAGTAATACGACTGTTCACGTTGGGATTAATATGTATTCTCTCTAAATATGGTGGTACATGGGCTTAAATACTAGTGGCTTGTGAGAGAGTGTGTGTGTAGCACACTACAATACGGTGTAGTATTATTTCAGATGTTTCCTAGTCGATGATGCCTCTATAGGTTTTTGATTATGTCACATGACCTTACATAAATACTATTTTAAAAGTCTCCGTTATGCCTGTATGTTACGTCAAAAACACGCTTTTTTTCAAATTTGGTTTTGTCGAACACATACTTGTTGGTTGGAAACATTAAGCGTTGGGGACTTCAGACCAGTTCCCCAAGGGACTGGCTTGCTCTGAAGAAACGGACCACCCTTGAATCGGTAAGCCGCTTTAGATAAAACGAGGTATTGAGAAAGTTTACCTTATCTTGACCTGAAACTTTCTGAATACATAGGATGCTACTTTTCCCTCAAATCATCTTAATGCAGCAAGCAGCAGTAATTGTTTCAATGGTAACGAAGCTTGAATGCAATGTTGTCGATCTTAAAATAAAAACCGGCCAAGTGCGAGGACTCGCGCACGAAAGGTGTCGTCCCATTATATTGAAAAACTGCAAGAAATCACGTTTGTTGTATTGGAGCCTCCTTAAATATTTATTTTATTCTGGTTTTTAGTATTTGTTGTTATAGCCGCAACGGAAATACATCATCTCCTGCTCTGCTGCATGCTGCTCCAAATCTGAGCGAGACGACGTTCCACTGTGTCCTGGCTCTTTATTAAAGTTGAACAAAAATAATAGAGAATAATGAAATGAATCTCGTCGTTTGTTTTTCCGCCATCTTTCGTGAAGCGTCCGGGAACCGCACCTCACGGCCCATGTGGAAAATCGCGATCGACCCACTTTGTTCGCTAGGGCTATTTCCGACACGGATGTTTCGCCGATGCATTCTTTGTCGAGGATTTTTCTCCCGTTCATCAGCGTGTACTATTCATAGAAAAAAATCCATTGGCTTGATTGCCAAGGAATGTTAGACGATGGCAGCACTCAAGGATTACGACTATCCAACACTTTACATTCAGGGTCTTTGGAAATGAAAAGGATTGAACTTCGTCAGTCTTTACAGGTACTGAAAAAGTATGCTGTTTATCTATGAAGTCATGATATATTATGCTAGTTCTGTTACACTAGATACCATAGAGTTTATAGTAACTCTACGATTGAGTCCGTATTCATGTTTGGCGTTATTGTTTATTTTAGCGAAAACCGCCTTGAATTTCTGTTTAGTTTTGACTTGGCACCTATATTGTAAGGTTATCGTGAGGTTCAAAATATATCGCTCATGTTTACCTTACATTAAATGAAATTCGACTTCACAGTCCATTCCTACTTGATAGCTCCAGCGGTGTCTCAGGTTAAAATCCTTTTGTCGTGTCGTCTCCAATTATTAGCAAGTTTTAATTCTACGAGTATTTCAAGGCAATGGGTGACAATCCAGTAATTCACTATGGAAGTACTTAACGGGCAAATGCTGATGATGGTGGATTGTTATTATCGCTCATTAGGCACATAGCTCGCAGAACAGTTCTCCATTTGTCACGATCTTGCGCGACTCCCTCTAGCTCTTCTCAGTCAAGGCCAGTTGAGCCAGCATCTTTAACTTGAACGCCTCTAAGCAGTTTGAGGACGTTCCGGCCATCTTCTGCCAGGAGATGGCCAGCGGATGTCCAGGCCATCTTCTGCCAGTAGATTGCCAGAGGAGGCTCTGCTTGGACAAGGGGTCCAAGCTCCATCGTGGTGCTACCATCATCGAAGCGTGTCCATTCCATTTAATATCTCGTTACAGGATTTCTTGGCTCATAGGCAACGAGAAATGAGGTATTAACATTCCGAGTAATCCCATAAATGAGTTCTACCGTACTGAGAAATCAATTAGTAATCTCCAGAAAAGGATACTGTTTCACCTAATCAAACATCACGAAAATTACATTGAACTCTACCTGCAGAGTTTTAAGTGCTAATTTGCCTTTTCTGTTCATGATCATTCTGGACACAATCACGCACCAATGTGTTCCGCGTTGAACGTTGATGCTTCCATGCGCGTTGAGCGAATGCGTTGAACCAAATTGAGGCCCAGCAGAGACAATTTTTATCTGAAAAGCATTTTATTGGGACTGATAAACTATAAGTGCTCGGGGAGACAGAGTTTAGCTTGACGTCGTGCGTCGTCGATAAGACCTAGTTAGATCAAGTTAGTTCCCGTACAGTCCCCAGCTTTAATATCTGCCAAAAAAGGCGGCATAAATATCTGACACGACTCTATTTGTAGGGCCGTAAGGACGTGTCAGATATTTATGCCGCCTTTGTTATGGCAGATATTGGCGCCGATAACTGTACAATTGTATTGTAAATCTTATCCAAATCATTAGAGCCGTTTTTGAAAACCCATTTACAAACAAACGCATGTGAATGTTGGTCGTTTAATAGCATACGAAAGGCCTAGTTTCGATTTAGACATGAAATTAAGTGTAACTGCTGCTACTAAATTTAGGTCAATTGAGATACTTCTACATTCTTCATTGCGACCTTAATCCTTAATTAACAGTAAGATTTATGCGTGTGCAACGTAGTGGAGGTCAACTTTTATGCTAACGTTACTTTTGCAAGCCTACTTGCGAAAGTTGCGAAACTTGTATTCATTTGCACAAATACATAAACATATTTTTTTTCCAATAAATCTACTTTTCGATTGCATTAGAAAGAATGTGCCATAATATACTTATCCTTTGAAACCTGGGCCACTCGTAGGCTTTCTCCATAGAGACGGCGTAGGATCCCTTAAGATGGTTCGAATTCCATAAAAAAACGTCTTTTGACATTCGCAGGCAAGCGGCGTGATATTTTAAGAAACTTATGTAACAAACTTTATGTATGAATTGGCTTTCAATTTGCGCGAAATTTCCCCTTTCCTAGAATAAACTTGTATAAACTAGAATAATTTGAGAAATTAGTTTGTCACGTGAGTATCACCGTGAGTTTGTCATCGTGAGTGAGTATTTTTTTCAGATTGGAAGTTTTCTTTGAAAATTCCGCGTTACTATACATATTTAAAAATATATTTGCTGCATAAAATTGTGACATCTAACCCATAAATATTGAGTGCGTGGGTTTTGAGGAGTGGGGATTTAATCTGGCCTATTTTTTACTTCAACTGGGCAATCTATTTTTGAAAATAACACTCTTATTAATAAGACGGTTTGGTATTTATTACTGACTTATAGATGAAAGGGAACGGGTAGTCCCCACGCTCAGTACGGGTTGGCAACTTTACATACACCATTAATTTTTTCACAGATGTATGCTATCAAATTATATGCGGTTTGACAGCATGTTCGCACCACTAAGCTAGCATCTTACGGCTAGTATCTAAATTAAATATCATCCCAATATTCTATGAACACGCTAAGATAAATGGACTTTAAAAATGCCACACAGTCCACAAAAAAAATTACAATTGTTCTGTAAAGGGTGATCGTAACCTGTAAATGCACTGGCATGAAGTAGCGAATTATACATCGCATCGTTTGACCCAGATATCGGTCTATTTCAGAATAGAGAGCAGCTGCATTATTTTTTGGGCAGCCATGATGACCCCGTTTTGTTTCGCAGCCCTGGGATCCTTTATCTATTGACTATTAGTTATAGTGTGTGTCAACTGTCATTTACGACGACGCGCCCCTCCACAGCGAATCTCAATGTGTGGCTATGAAGGGGCGTGCTTTTTTTGGATAACGCGCACTATACCTTTACGTTCAAATAGCTGTAAAATAAAAGGATGATTGAGCTACTAAATCTATGTCATTGTATTCTGAGCCCCTAATTTGTACGCTTGAATACAACGTTAGATAAAAAAAATCACAAAGCAGTTAACGTTGATTAAGTAGATACAAGGTATTTACTCAACAGTCTGATTTAGTATTAAAATTATTACTGAATATTCCAGTTTTGTAGAGTTATATAAAAACCGTGTTTGGTTTTAGAAGCTTAAAGGCTTTTAAAGGCTAGGTGCCTTTAAAATGTACTAGTATTCGATCAGAATTGTGAGTCTACAAATTAAATTTGTTACATAGCATTCAAGCCTAAAGGAGTCAGGCATTCAGTTTTGTCTAAATGTCAGGGCCAATGTTTCTCTAAATGTAGGATTTTCGAATGTCACAACTTGTTCTATGCGTATTTTAATGTGTTAACCTAATTGCGTTTTAGATAACGAATATAACGATCTGTCTAGAAATATATTCAAATAACTAAACAGTTTTGTTTCTAATTTTAGTATTCTCAGAGTTCTAGAAATATGGTAGAATAAGCGTGACAACATACTTAACATCCAAACACCTAAACAAACATCTAAACTTTCGCATTTATAATATTAGTAGGATAGGATTTGACAAGCGCAAAGACATGCTCTCGGAAACCTTCCTAGAAAGGGTTCCCTTCCTAACTCTGCTCTCAAGCGTTAAGTGTGAGTGGCTGCAAAAAGATAGTGATAACGCCATCGTATGCCGAATAAAAACCAACCGTACACGTGGAAAGTTTACTCGAAAAAATCGTTACAGGAAAAATTTCGTCCTCGTTTATTTAAATCTTGAAAATAGCTCTCATATGTATTAAAATCCAACCCTCACTGTTCTCTCAGCGCTGTTAATTAACTGTTATTATACGAATTTGAAAGTAAAATAATGATATACGCCCGATTAAAAGGCCTTAAAAGTTTCAAAATGTTTTGATTTCATATTATGAGAAAAGTATTGATAATATGTACCAATAAAGTTATTTATGTAATCGTAGGTATGGCAATATAAAATAATAGAGGGCAATCAGAGTACTGCTTTGAGGTTGTTAAGCCAGGCAGTTATGTTAGGTGTCAAGACGTCCAAGTCTTCAGCAGGTCCAGGGTACGAGTGGAGGGGACAGCGCTGGAAAATGTGCTCGGTGGTTTGGTCTTCCTCTCCGCACTCACAGAGTGGAGAATCCTTCCAACCCGATCTATGTTGGGAGACATTGCAGCGCCCATGCCCAGTTCGCAGCCTATTCAGCCGGCACTAAAGTTTCCAAGGGAGATCAAATCCTTTTGGTTTTAAGGTTGGATCAATGGAGTCGGCAGCTTTGCCGTCCGTGGCAGTAACCCATTCAGCTTTCCACCTCTCTGCGATGTTGAAGCTGTTTAGCTGTGTAGTTTGTGCTGTAGCACATGGCGGGTTCCGAGATTTTAAACGGAATGGGGGAGGATAGCAAAACTCTGCGTGGGCAGGCAATGCAGGCTTTTTCGAGGCTTCCCTCTGAAACGCCTGAAGACGGCGCAAGTGGGGCGGGGCAATGTGACTGAGTACCGGCAACCAGTAGGTAGGTGTAGATTTAGTAGTGCCTGAGATGCAACGCATGGTTTCGTTCAGTTTGACGTCCTCTTTGTTGGTGTGGGCACTTTGGAGCCATACTGGAGCGCAGTATTCTGCCGCCGAGAAGGCAAGCGCAATTCCGGACATACGCAAACAGTCACCAGACGCTCCCCAGCTGTAAAGCCACCAATAAAGTGATTAAAGGATACGATATTAAAGATCGTTACTGGATTTTTTTGGTCTAGCGCTGTCTACCTATTAAGCCCAGATGCGAATGTTACACTTATCTGTCTACATAAAGATATTATAAAATAAAAACCGGCCAAGTGCCGACTAGGACTTCGGTTCTAGGACTAGGGTTCCGAACCAACCACAAAAAATGTTATTTATATTAGTATATTTTTTATTAGTATGTTGGTAAAATATACGTAATAATAAACATTATCACCAAATTTCAATTTCATAGGTCAAAGGGAAGTTGAAAAATTCTTTGGAACAAAATTTTGTGATAGAGACGACGGACGGACGGACGCATGAGTGACAATAGGTAATAGGGTTCCGCTTGGACCCTTCGGGTACGGAACCCTAAAAAAAGGGCATAAAATATAAGCAGAAAATTTTAAGATATTTATGTAATAATATATTAGTAATTAATATGCAACAGAATATGACTTCGACTGCAATTTTGTCTACCAATATATATCGCATTAAAAAAATTACGAATTCTTCCCCACAGTAGAAGGGGATGTTTCGAGGAAATTGCGAACGTCTTTGGTTCGGCCGAAAATTGTCAGGATTCAATAAAGGGAAATTTGCGGCAATATTTATGTCTCCTCAGTCCCCGTATATTTCATTTTTCCTCTTCGCCGCTCCGTCCACGGGGAAGCGGCGATAAAACCACCAGAGATTTCAGATGTGGATAATAATCCACCGAAACCTCAATAAAACGCGAGTAAAACTTTTAGGGCCAGCGTCTAGTTGAAAATATACTGTAAAAACCTGCAATGCTACCTGCGATATTTAACACAGGATTTTTTTTTTTTCGTTCCAATAAACAGAACTTTAACACACTAGGAGCTACTGTGCCTCATATTTATAGCTCCGAATGATCTTAATTGTTTAAATTAATTAGTGGTAAACGGTGTTGGTCACACATATTGTAAAAATTTACTGTCAACAAACTATACCTAAGCCTTTTTGTAGTGCGATGCCATCTTATGGCACTAGTCCCACCACCACCACCACTCCCGCCGCCGGCGAGCAGCGAGTACCTAGTACTCGCATAGTATTAATTTTACTCGTAGAATGACTATGAGAACACACGCTACTCGTCGACGATGGGACTACTGCCTAAGGCCAGGTGTGACATAAAGAGTATTAATATTGTATTGGAACAGGACGGATTTTGACCAATGAAAATTGTGACGACAGACATTATCATTAGTCATAATTTATTTCGTAAAAAGTTGCTGTTTTTAGGTACTATGGGTAAAATACCGTACCTACCTATTACCGAGGACTGATTACACAGCAGTGGCCGCTCCGATGCCCCTTCGATACAGGTGGATAATTGATTGGACAAACAAAGACTTTGGGAATTTATAAAACCGTTACGCAATGCATTTTTTAGGGTCGAGGGGGGCAGTCAGCGCTTTTCAGAAATTACGGCGGGCGGAGGTGGTGCGAACGGTGTGGCGGGATATGACGTTCGATTTAAAGGGTAGGTGGGTAGGGTGGGCCCCGGGCGGGCTGCAGGGCTGTTGACGGGTGCTCGGCGCGTGCGCGGTGCGGCCGCCGCCCGATTTCCGCACGAGCGTTGACAGTTTGCCCGGACTTACTTCCTCGATACCGCGCGTCCGTGGCGCAGCGTCAGGCTCGCTTTCTGCCTGGCCCTCGCCTCGCCAGCTGACACGGCTGACCCTCTGCCTGCTCTCCCGCCGATGGCGGAGTGACAACTCAACGTGAGTACGCCGGCATTTTTGTGTGTTTCGGTTTAGTGCGGTGCCCGATCGGCATCCGGCGTGATTATCGCCGTTTTACAGCGTTTGCAGTATTTGAGCGGATACGTGCATTTCCTTTGTCCGCTGATTTGTATTCAGGGCCGTTTGGTACAATGAGGTTTGATTTTATGATTATATTTTGTGGCTTAGATGCATGGTTTAAAAGTTGAAAATAAATTCATCAAACAATTTAAATTTTGATGCCTGAATTTAATTAAATCAATGAAACGTGCTGAAAAAGTTGTGAATTATCATAAATTCATCAAACAAACTATTTAAATTTTGATGACTGAATTTAATTAAATCAATGAAACGTGTGCTCAAAAAGCAGTGAAATATTATAGGTAATAATGCCTCGAATATTATTGACTGCCTAAACAATGCATTTTATTAAGGTAAAATAACTTTGGTCTAATAATAACATCATACTCATCTTTTGTGTCACTGGAATACGTATATTAAATATTGAAAACCACAAATTATATTTACTCATTGTCACTACTAAACACCTTAAGAGGAGGGGTAGGGCAAGCTCTCTCCATACAAACTTTGTGCAGGATTTACTTCGTTTGTGTTTGCATTAAAGTTATGATTTTTGGTCAGTATGCTTATTTTTCTGATAGCTATTTCGTGATGTAATTTTTTTTTATTAAATATTTTTTTTAAATTTTTAATTTTGATTTTTTTTTTGAAATATTTGAAAATTTTCACATCACGATCTTCGCATATCTAATATTTACAACCAAAAAAAATATTATATTTGTTAGTGCCAAAACCGACGAATAAAACGTGCACAAAGTTTGTATGGGGAAGGCCTTGCCCTACCCTGCGACTTAAAGGTTCGATTTGAGTATTCATATATTTAGTCTGTATACTTTATTGTAAAGTTGTAAGTATGTAGTTCATATCACGAATGGATTAGTAAATATATATACGGTGGTTACCAACATTCAAGGAGACAAAGTTTTAAAACGTGAACATAGCTAATGATGTCACCTGCATACTGTCCGTAAATGTAGCACAGAATGTAACCTATATTTAAACTTTTAAGGCCAGAATAGCCGTAGAAAAGTTTTTCTACTATAACGTATTTATCTATTGAGTAATAATAAAATTAGTTAATGTGTTCTAAAGGCAGGTGCTATTGTAAAGTACCTATTTATTAAGTCAGATGCAAGCATTTGACATTGAACGCTAGTATGTACGCATGCGCTAATATTTGTCCAGATGTACCTAAGTGCGAGTCCGCCTGAAACGCCACCGTGGAAATCACAAAACCCGCAGTTTGAAATTCGAACGTTATTTTTTTGTTTTCGTATCCTATTTAACGACTATACCGATTTTTTTTATATATTCGGCCAGTTTGGCAACTAAATTGGGCCCGTATTCGATGCTGCACTCGTCAGTATTTAAATTAATATCACTTATAAACTTATTTGTATGTTGATTTCGCACCCAGATTAATGCAATTTATAAATCGCAGTTATACAATCGCTGTACCTAATATTTTACCTGTATTGAATTAAATTGTATACGTAAGCTACTACTTATATTATTGGATTTATTTGTTGTATTCGAATTTAATGAGTAAATTACCACAGTAAAATAAGTTTCTAATCAGAATTCATCTGATCGAAAACTTAATGCAAGCAAGCCGACACACCAATGATGCCATCACGCTGAAATTAACCTTATGCGCCGACATTAAAGGCTATAATTCTGAAAACTACTCACTAGCGCCAACTAGCGCGGCTTTAGAGCGTACTCAGTACGCATAGGCTGTAAAATTTAATTCGTGAATAGCGTCGTGTTGGATGGATACATATATTGTCGAAGTTCGCCGACAGTTGGCGCCACATAACTTCTGAAGTACCTATATAAAACGTTGGTTATAACTGGCCTAATACACACGTTCGAGACTACGATGAGTTTAACTACATTGCGCGGTTTTATAGAGCGATTGAACTCGTTATACCTGCGTGACGTGCAGTGTAATGAAACCTTCTTACTAGTTTTCTATGTGGGTAAATAAGGCTTAAACTCACCCTATCCTCTGAATTCCACTCATTTGTACAAGTATAAATTAATAATCGAGTTCCGAACTCTTAACAAATAAATAAACGAAGATTCGAAATTCGAAATCACAGGGGACGTACGAATCTCTGTTGGCTGAAATGATGAACCTACTGTACTTATAATCACAATTATAACTTCTCGAGTTTGAAACTCGAAAGAAGGAAAATCAACCTTGTGTCGTGCTAAATAAAATTCATATTCGAAAAGATGAGTTGTCATAAAGCTTCTCATTATAGAAACACCAGTTGCTTCCATTGCCAATGGCAATGGAGGGTAATTTTTTTTTGACTGACATTAAGCAAATGATTCTGTGACCCTCTGAGGGTATGTTTGACTAAATGTGTTTAATTGAAATTGATTTGAGGATTTACCGCGCATCAGGCATTGCGCGTCAAATGTCAAACTGGTTCTAATTCTGCCTGGGGACTGGGTTCATTATGGATTTTTAAAGAAAATCCCTAATTTAGATATTGCATTAGCGGAAAAGATTAATCGATAGCTGCCTTTAATCGATATTTTCTAGTAGGGAACTCAAACACATTAAAATAAATATGTATTGCCGATGTGTGGTGGAAATTCTGGTTATCTGCAACAACGGCTGAGGAAAATGAGTTGTTCCTATTCTATAGGCATCGTCGTTGCGTCTGGGCACCCTATTTTTTATATAAAAAAAAATCACACTTTTTAGTGAGTTTTTCATTCCCAGAGTGTATCTCATCTCATGACAATTCTAATAAGCCCAAACACGGCTAAGATGTTTTATTACGGAGTTCCGTTGCCTACCATCCGGCTTCATTTACCAGATCAGATTGATGGTAACATCACGTCATGACAGTTTAAATTGGCTGCGTTACTTATAGGCGCTTCATTATCTTGATCGAAATATCTTAGAGCTACCCATGAACCAGTAGGAGCTTTCTTTTTCATCTGCTATAAGGGAAACATTCGTTGAAATTTTGAGGAGTTCCCTCAATTCCTCATCGATCTCAGCATCAGAACTGGATTCAAGTAACAACGGGACCAACCTTGAAGTATATGCTTTCAAACATTTTTTTTTCAAATCAGTTCATAAACGACGGACTTCTTAGGTAACAGACATAAAAAAAGAACATACAACCGAATTGAGAATCTCCTCTTTTGAAAAAGGCATTAATAGGCGCAATATACAGAAATTCAATAAACCAATAAACATTGAAACACTCTCTCCTATAAAATAGGAGAGACCAGAGAACGTTAATTTATCCAACCGGTTTTATCCTACAGAATCTACAGATACAGTAGGTATTTTTTCATGTCTCTGTAATTCTGATTTTGAAATAGAGATATTTAAAAGTGCGGATATCACTATGACATGTCGGAATCGTTTTCAATCTCGAATCGGGCCCTCCTGGTTGTAGAAGGTATATTCATTAGTAGGATTACATTTTATCGACTACTTCATACTCTTATTATATTATCGAAGTAGGTACATTGCTGTGCCCTAGACCTAATAATAAATGTTTTAAACTTGTACTCAATTTTTAATTCGCCCCGAGCTGTGAACTCGCTTCGCTCGCTCGTTCGCGTCTCGTTTTTAGGGTTCCGTAGTAAACAAGCAACCCTTATTTTATGTAGGTATTACACGTAAACATGCGTACGTAAGTTTTGGTAATTAATATACTGACGCACAACGCACATAAGAGATAACATATGGATTTACCCACTCGTAGGGTACTTGCGCCTGAGGTTGGCAGTATTTAGAATTTTAACTACATATTAATCATCACGTAGAAAATATGTTAGTCAAGCTTAGTCAACATACCCATTGTGGACATTTTGTAAAACTTTGTTCGAAAAATTAGTCACTGTCAGTATGCTGCTGGATTTCTGTGTAATTTTTGCTGAACAATAAAGAATATTTGTCTTGTATGCCCTAAATCTATCATGTGAGAAAATATGAAAAATTCTAAATTAAAATGAATCAATACGCATTATAATGCTTTGGATTGAGCGAGAAAATCATATCATATATAAAGTGAGTAAATTGATCGTGTTGGTGTTTTGGGTTTCGTACCCGAAGGGTCCAAACGGGACCCTATTGTTGTCGCCCGGGCGTCCGTCTGTCCGTCGTCTGTCACAAAATTTGTTCCGAAGAATTTGGACGACCATGAGGTCGGCTCAATTTTGATTTTTGCAGATCACTGGTACTGGTTTGGATTTTCTTCAATAAAACGTTGGATTTCCAAAATAGTCTTTTATTCCACTTGGAAACACTATTAAATGTGCTTAACTACACTTATTTTAATTTTAATACGCATCGATACAGAATTATGAGTTTGCGCTTGCGGCCATGTTGGATAGAGAGCTAGACTTTTTTTTTAAAATAAAGTTTACCGCGCAGCGCTGTTTGAGTCTTCAATAAACCAGTTATTACAATATAATGGCGTTTTTTATACTTAATACATACAACACTCAAACATTCCGCCCGCCAAGAACAGTAATGTTCTTTTTACCGCCCGCCGTGGCATTATACATTACAAGAATCTATAAGTACTTAGGTAAGAAAGAGGGCGAGCAATACACACTATACATCAGTAAACATATGTGTCTCTATCTGTACTACCACAGTAAAAGAATACAAATAGGTACAGTCTATAACATCAGAGATCAAGTTCAAATAGGTAACAATCTAGATAGAGATCACTGGCTTACATAAGACAACTTACAACTTATTCTAAATACCTACATGGGACAAGTTACACTTTACTCTCTATCTGTCCTTTTATACTCCGTACATGTACAAGTTAGCTTGTTATATACTTATGAGATTAAAACCATTTTACATCATGGTACAACTATGAAAAATAAAGAGCACCTTAGACTCCATCGTACAGTACATCTCTTTTTTTTGTTTTTTTTCAAAAAATATCCGATTATCTTACCAAGTATTGGACAATAAGATATGTTTACACTTCGGACATCTTTAATAGTGTTAAACCATGCAACTATTTATATCTTTTAAAACCTATTATGAATGACAGTCTTAAGAACAGAGGTATACTGTATTACATAGCCTAATTAGTAATAAGTATAATTAATAGGAACTTTAGTTGCACAATCTTAGGAATAAGGTAAGTAGTTTCATAAGACAAAACAAGGTTGTTTACAAAACAAGGTATAAAGTCACATCACATATCAACAGTATGAATTGACAGTTGATTTGGTACATCTTAAACTGCCTACAATAATTACAGTTATCATATACACATTATAGCCTTGCTTTTTAACATCTTTTCTATTTAGCCTATACAAACAAGTGTTTAACAATTTTTTTCTTATATGATAATAATATTAATTTGCTACAGGCAACACAATAAGCTTGGAAACAGGTCTCACAAGGTTAGAATTTTTGCATTTTAGGGTAACGACTCTAGTGACATTGTCACGACCAGGGTGCTTTTCTTGTACTAACCCATATAACCACTTAGAGGGTGGGAGGTCATCCTCCTTGACTAATACTACATCACCTACCTGTGGCTCTGGGGTGACCTTGGTCCATTTATACCTCTGATAGAGCGTCGTTAAGTACTCCTGAGACCATTTTCGCCAGAACTGCTGCATGAGCTTCTGCGTGAGCTGCCATCTATGCAGAGGGCTAATGTGGATATTTTCGTAGTTGCGGTCTGGCGCTGTCACCAGAGCTTCGCCAACCAGGAAATGGCTTGGAGTGAGCGGGCTAGCGTCCACTTCATTTGATGGTAACTGGTACATAGGCCTCGAATTGAGACAAGCCTCAATTTGAGCCAATGTCGTGGTTATCTCTTCGAAGGTAAGAGTGGTGCCATCTAGGACCCTTTTCAGATGGTACTTTGTAGAAGCAACTCCTTGCTCCCAAAGACCACCGAAATTGGGTGCTCGGGGTGGGATAAAATGCCATTCGGTACCTTCGTTGGCTAGGGCCTCCGCTACCTCTTTCATGACCGAGGTCTCCCCCTGCTGGAAGAGGACTCGTAGCTCCTTGGAGGCACCGATGAAATTCGAGCCATTGTCGCTCCAGATCTCTCGACATGGACCCCGACGTGCGACGAATCGTCTGAAAGCAGCTAGAAACCCTTCAGTAGAAAGTGTACTTACTGCTTCCAGGTGGATGCAACGGGTCACCATGCATATGAACAAAGCTATATAGCCTTTATAGCTTTTACATCCTCTACCCTTGGATAGCCTTATATTTATTGGTCCGGCGTAATCACAGCCGGTGCGGTGAAATGGTCGCGCGACTGTCACTCTGCTACTGGGCAGATCAGCCATGAAGGGTTGAGTTTTAGTGCCTTTGTACCTTATGCACCTCACACATTTACTTAGAACATGCCTTATTACGCTTTTAGCGCTGACTATAAAGAATTTGGATCGTACATAGTTCAGAGTGAGTTGGGGACCTCCGTGGAGTGTCCTAGAATGTGCGTCACTGACTATGAGCCTTGACAAGTGATGATCGCGAGGCATTATTATAGGGTGCTTGACATTGTAAGAGAGATCGCTGTGCTCGATCCTCCCTCGCGTTCTCATGATGCTATCCTCGTCTAGGAAAGGGCACAATGATAAAATATTGCTTCTCCGGGGAATTGGATTAGAATCATTCAAGTTACTCAATTCTTGGGGAAAGGCCGAGGATTGAGCTGCCTTAATACCCAATTTCAAGGCGTCATCCAGCTCCTTGGCGGTCAGATAGGATGGGAAAGACTCTCCTTTCAGTTTTTTAACGAATCTGAGACAATAGGCTACTACTCTTACTGTCTTTGTTAGTGATGAGTACTTAGTCCACACAGGCAACTCCTCTGATAGTTCAGGGGTGGATAAACCCGTACATACATGTTAGGGAATGCAGAACCGGTACCATTTATCAGTCCCGGGATTTTCGGGACTGGCCGGTAGAGGAACCGGGATTTCCCGGTATTTTCGGTACTTTCGGGAAATTACTTGTGGTGATTTTGAGACGTGAGTAGTTTTAGCCTAATACCTTTTTTGGACAATATGATAATAATATCAGGGATGCAAAACGAAAATACAGGTGTTTTGTTATCAAAATACACATTAATTATATAAATCGCAATGAATTTGCTTATTTTATCTTAGCGTTTTATAAAAAGGACTCAAAATTAAATCAAAGAGTTTACTAAATGCTTACAATTTATTTATTATTATTTTAACTTTAATTGTGTAACATCTTTATACAGGCATGTGTTAACACTTTAATAATCATATGGAACCGATATAAGAATGATATACAGGCATTCTTAACGCAAGCGTGCTGGCAGGGTGTTAGTTGGGCAACTACCTACTAATAGTGTAGCTGTAGAACAATGAACATGCACGTTGGGGTAAGGTATGCGGGCGGAAGACTGGTTAGGTGATGGCGCTGATGAATGTGTATAAGCGGGACGGAGTAATGGCCAGCAGTGGTCGTGAATTGGCTGCTTAGAGCGGAGTTTCCGTTTATAAACATCGCTTGCGTTATTCTATCGATATATCTCTTATCATTTCTAGATTAGCGTATTAAATTTAAGCTGTAAATTACATTTCCCGAAAATCCCGAAAATACCGGGAATTCGATTTCGTAGTACCGGTTCCTACCTTGGTTCAAAAAACCGGGAAATCCCGGTATTTTCGGTACCGGTATTTCCCGGGAGCAAACCCTAATACATGTACTTTGATGGGCTTGGATTCCAACCCGGTAGATGCTGGCTCCACCGTTGGATGCTGGTAATTAGGATCATGTAGCATCGCTGGCCCATTGACCCACAAGCCGAATTGGATGAAATCTGACGGGGACATTCCTCGGCTTGCACAGTCTGCCGGGTTGATGCTAGACTCTATGTGTGCCCACTGATCGTTGTTTAGAACGGACAGGATCTCAGCAACGCGATTTGCAACAAATGTTGTCCATCGGTTTGGATGACCTTGAAGCCAGGCTAGTACTATAGTCGAGTCTGTCCATGCTCTACAACGGTTCACTGGAACACCCAGGACTGTGGATACTTCAGCCAGCAGTTTGGATAAAAGTACAGCTCCAGAGAGCTCAAGACGTGGTATGGATATTTGTCTGACCGGAGAGACTTTCGTCCTGGCCGTGACCAAATTAACAGTGATATTACCTTCATTATCCACTGCTCGCAGGTAGACTACCCCAGAATAAGCGTGGTTGGATGCATCGCAGTATCCGTGGAGCTGGATATCACGCCCATCTTGCTTGACACCAAGCCATCTCGGCACCATGAACTGGTTGAGTACTGGCAACTGCTCCCGGAACTCGTTCCACTCGGCTAGTAAGCTGGGAGATACTTCTTCGTCCCACGAGTGACCTGAAACCCACAGACTTTGCATGTATATCTTGGCTCTTATAATGACTGGAGAGATCCACCCAAGTGGGTCGAAGAGGCGGGATATGTCTGAAAGGATCTTTCGCTTAGTGATGGGAATTTGCTGTGGAGGCAAGTTAACCTTGTAATGAAACGAGTCTGTTTGATGATTCCACGACAAGCCCAGGATTTTAATCATGTCATCCAGCTTTATATCCTTGTCAGGGCTGGTGACCGAGCTTGGGTAAATGGCTTCCATTAATTGTTGGCTATTACTTGCCCATTTTTGTAATTCAAAGCCTGCTTGGTTTAACAAACTAACTACTTCAGAATGGATCTGGATAGCTTCATCGTCAGTCTGGCAACCGCTCATGAAGTCATCCATGTAAAAGTCTGTCAACACCCTTCCTGCAGCCAATGGATAATCTTTGCCATCGTCTTTAGCTACTTGCTGTAAGCTTTTGACTGCAAGGTAAGGCGCTGAAGAGACTCCGAAGGTTACCCGTAGCATTCTGTAATCCTTTAAGACATCGTCAGAGCTTTCCCGCCACAATATGCGTTGAAAGTCAGTATGTTCGTCCACGACTTTAACCTGTCTGTACATTTTTATAATATCTGCTACGAAGCAAATTGGATGAATCCGCCATTTCATAATGATATGACGAAGTTCTGGTTGTAGTCGTGGACCAACCATAAGGTCATCATTCAAGGACCGGCCATTAGATCCTTTGGATGAACAGTCGAACACAATCCGGACCTTGGATGTGGATTTATCGCTGCGAATCACAGCGTGGTATGGCATGTACACACAGCCAGCTTTAGAAGCTTCCTGCTGGTCTTGGATAAGTTCCATATGATTAAGAGCTAAATACTCATTAATGACTTTACTATATTCCTGCTTGAGGAGCGGATTATTGTCAAGTTTCTTTTCTAACATGTGGAATCTCCTCAAAGCCACTTTCCGTGAATCCCCATACTGACATAACGGATCGTCATCACGAAATGGCAAACTAACGACATAGCGGCCTGTACAGTCCCTAGTCGTAGTGGATGCGTAATGGTCTTCACATGATTGGTCCTCCTTGGATAACACAGTGCGGGGTTGGTCAGTTTCGATTTCCCAAAACTTACGAAGAGTATCATTTAAGGAATTATCCAGAATATGAGCAGCAATAAAGGTATTAGAATGATTACTCACATGTGTCCTTCCTGATAAGATCCAACCCAATGAGGTGTTCTGCGCTGTCAGTGTATCGGTTGGATTCCGTACGATACCGTCCGTCAAGGTTAGGCCGTACACCTCGGCGCCAAGCAGCATGTCGACATGGGCTGGCGTGTCATACCCTGGATCTGCCATCACTAAATTCTTCAACTCCGGCCATTCCTGTATTTCAACTTTCTGTGAAGGGATGGGATTTGTTATCTGACTTAACACATAAGCCTGAACAATGCAACTAAAAGAGTTATAAATGGACTGTATCTTAAATCTTACCATGTGTTTTATAGGTGTTGTCAGTGGGATTTTCTCACCACCCAGACCAGAAGGGTCAACAGTACCACTAGCAGGTATCTTGTGCAAATGCAAAAGTTGTACCGTTCGCTCAGTTACAAATGACGATTGTGCACCCTGGTCAAGAAATGCCCTAAGCGTATGACAAGTTCCCTTATTTTCTACCTTAACTAATGCTGTAGTTAACATTACCTCACTCTTGGATATACTGTGACCTTCAGTAGAGTGAGCTACAATGTGGCTAGCTCTAACTTCACCCTGCTCCGGCTTATCTTGAAGACCCTCACGCAGCTTGCTGTGGGAGTTCTCGCTTCCAATGACTCCGCTGTACTGCGCTGAAGGTGGTTGAACGCTGTCCAGATGCAGCAGTGAATGGTGGCGACGGCCGCAACGCCTACACGCTGTTTGTCGCTTACACTGTATTGCAGAATGCTTCGCCCCAAAGCAGTTAAAACACAGTGTCTTCTCCTTAATGAAGTCCCGTCGTGCTTGCACACTTTCTTGAGAGAAACGCTTGCATTGGTATAACAAGTGTGCTTCTGAACAAAAGGGGCAGGATACTGATGTAGTAGATGCAGTGACACTAAACACTTTAGGCCGTTCTACCACTTCTTTGGTTCTTGCTTCTCGCTTATTGTTTGGTTCCAAAAACTCTAAGGCTCTGAATCTGGATTCTAAGAATGTCGAAAATTCAGTAAATGTTGGTAGCGTGTCTGAATAACTGCCAATCTTCTGTTCCCACTGTTTCCGGGATTCCTGGTCGAGTTTTTGGACAACCAGGTGGATAATAATAAGATCCCAGCTTGACACATCTACATTTATGTTAGTTAAGGCATTTAAGCATTCACTTGTTGTGTCCAATATTGTTTTTACTCCATATGACGATTCTGTAGTTAATGCCTTTTGACTTATTAACCGGTTGAGTATACACGACGAGATGTAGCGTTTGTTGCTATACCGTTTCTTTAACTGCGCCCAGCATTGCTCGTAATTTGCCTCGGTGATGGGTATATGTCTTAACAGTTGCTCCGCCTCACCTGCCAGATGGCTCTTTAAGTAATGCAGCTTTTGTACTGCTGCCAAGGTTTCATTTTTGTTGATGAGGGACTCGAATAAGTCGTGGAAGGTAGGCCACTCTAAGTATTTGCCGGAGAAGACAGGAAGCATGATTCTTGGTAACTTAACCGCACTGGATGGGTTGGATTCATTGTTATGGATGCGCTGGATAGCACCGGATGATGTTTGACACACTTGTGGTGGTTGGATATTGGCCAAAGCTTCATTTAAGTCCGTCTTATAATCTAAATACTTTCCTTCCACTTTATCGTACATGTCAGTCGTGAAATAAGTGTGAGTTTTGTCACTGGATTCAAGCAAAATCAACTCATGATTATTCTCAACTGTTTTCCAATAAGTGTGTAACAATTCTAACCTCGTATCAATATAAGGAACAGTGATTCGTGCCTTCGGCGTTTTCTTGAAGTTGGTTATCGCCTTATTTATCTTCTCTTCCTGATCTCGGATAATTTTGACGGAATCTTCGACTGACATGATGATGGATGACGGCGACGCTTGGATTAATTGTATTTAGCGTTTTAATGAGTCCGATGCACAATAGTATTTTCACTTTCACAAATCCGATTCGTAATGGACCATAATGGACGACCATGAGGTCGGCTCAATTTTGATTTTTGCAGATCACTGGTACTGGTTTGGATTTTCTTCAATAAAACGTTGGATTTCCAAAATAGTCTTTTATTCCACTTGGAAACACTATTAAATGTGCTTAACTACACTTATTTTAATTTTAATACGCATCGATACAGAATTATGAGTTTGCGCTTGCGGCCATGTTGGATAGAGAGCTAGACTTTTTTTTTTAAATAAAGTTTACCGCGCAGCGCTGTTTGAGTCTTCAATAAACCAGTTATTACAATATAATGGCGTTTTTTATACTTAATACATACAACACTCAAACAGAATTATTCAACTTCCCTTTGACCTATGAACTTGGCCGGCTTTTTTTTAAACTAGAGCGTTATTTTATTACTTATTTATTCATTAAATTCATGTTATTCATCACTCTACTTGAAGTATTCATCTGCTAAACTCTTTCTGTTATTAAGGCCCTACAACGAGAAATATCGCGTTCTTTGAAACGCTGTTCTGCCCAGACGAGGAAACAATAGGGAATGATTTCCAGATATATGATTCTTGACTATATAAATGATTGTGTTTCTGACAATAACCGAAACATGATTGCTTAAAATTTTCAAAATAAGCCATCGTGGCGCGCGTGAGGGATCGTCCTAATACAACGCGACTACGCGATCATCGCAAGTTCGCGCGGTAACAGGTGTCCTAAGTGACAATTAGGACACCTGTTCGCGTTCAATATGTTTGTTCGCAAGTTCGCGCGAGTAAAATTCGCGCGAACTTGCGATGATCGCGTAGTCGCGTTGTATTAGGACGATCCCTGATAATAAGGTTGTCAACCATTTCAAATTAAGAACAGATTGTTATGACATTCACGTAAAAGAGTGTGGATTTGTCATTGCATATCTCTGTCTTTGGTCGGCGATTTTGACAGGTTTCTCTTAAATAATATTCGAATTATTTTACCTCTTGACAATAGTACCAGATTGTTTTATGAAATAATAAATATCTTTTGAAAATTGAATGTCTCTGATGACTTTTATCAGTCACATTATTACTGACAAAAAGGTTATTGAAAGCAAGTTTTAATACCTAAACGGAAGGGATTTCAAATACTTATATGACATTTCAGTCATAACGAGACTTCTTGGATTTCGAAGTTCTTGCACCATGTAAATCGGCCTTAAAGATGTTGCGTGTTGTGTACGGCAGCAATAACCACCATGCTATCTTGCTGCCAAAATCACCTTCGTACAATACACTAAGGTTCATATTCAATCTCTCATGAAAAATGTGTTCGCGTGTAGGTGCTACTGCCGTTCATGAAGAATGGCGTCTAGAGGGTTAATTACGTGCGTATACTAAAGTCGTTACGTAATATCAATTATTCTTTTAAAGTCGCCAATGATATCGCTATGCAAGTCTATGGCGATATCCCGCTCGCACTGCGAAAACCGTCCGGAAACTAACCGCATTAGGTAGTGTGACATCCGCCTATCTCTACAGGGATGGGGTCAGCGGGGGTTGTCTCAATAAAGTCAAAGGAATGTGAACCTTCTATACAGAAGTTAGATTTTATATTTAAATGGCAGCAGCAACGGTCGCAAGCGTTATTTAAATTTATGAAATGTGACTATTATGTAGAGTGTTCAAATTCCTTCAATTCTAGTGAGAAGCCTACTCCAGCCGGTTGATGCGAGTCCTACATAGGGTTAAGTTATGCACATTGAAGGCCCGCTTGACAATTATTATAGTTATAAAATAATTTTGTTTTAGAATTAACTGTATCGTTATGACTGCCTACTTAATTATATAAGGGCTTGTCAGTGTCAATCTAAGTGAGACTGTTTTCTAACACGCGCTGATATGTCTTGCACTGGTGTGCGTCTACGAGTTACACTGATTAGATAGCTGTGCAAGTATTTTGTAAGCCGCTGTGCTTTATATAGGTGATGTAAAACACGTGTAATTATGTGATTAATTATATCTGGACTCATCGAAATTTCTCCTGTTACCCATACACAGACATCACGGATTTCAATTTTAGCTTTAGTTTAGTCTCTTTCGCTTTATGCACTGTCGAATCGTAACACTTTTGACAGATGTCCGTCGGTTTAATTACGAGTAATAGAGTAGGCCCATTTTTGAAGAAGTAGCATGTAAGAAGCAAGTCATGTAACAGTTGGGATGACAACGTTATCAGAGGGCTTAGACCCTGCAGAATACGGTTCTGCCTGTCTCCATCCCCAAATTTGAGCCGGAAGTATGTTATACCGGATAATGTGCAGCCCATACAAATTTTTTCGTTGTACATTTGGTAAATCGTGGTTCCGATACCCTAACTATGGTCCGATTGTTATAGGTTTTTGATATGCAGTAAAGGACAATATTTGTCATTGTATCCCGAAATTTTCGACCCTCCAGCTCCATATCTTTCACCGCCATCTTGGAAAATCTGTCACTTTTTCAGTTTTTTCCTTGTACTGTCGCTAAAGTTCATGTTAGTGCTAAACATGGTTCAGCAATATTGTAGAAGACAAAATTTTCTAAAACTTTTGCCTACAAAGATTTTTTTCATGACCCCTAGGGACGAAGATGTCATGTTGTATTCTACAATATTGCAGAACTATGTTTGGCACTGGAATGAACTTTGACGACAGTAAAGGCAAAAAACTGAAAAAAGTGACACTATTTCCAAGATGGCGGCCAAAGTAATGGAGCTGGAGGACCGAAATTTTTAGGTTACCATGGCTAATATTGTCCTTCACAACATACAAAAAAACCATATCAATCGGACCTCTTTTAGAGTACCAGAGCGACAATTTACTAAATGTACTACAATTTTTTTTGTATGGGCTGCACCTTTTCCGGTATACCGTACTTCCGGCTCAATTTTCGAGATGGCGACAGGCAGATTCGTATTCTGCAGGGTCCAAACCCTCTGATAACGTTGTCACCCCAACTGTTACATGATTTGCCGCTTGCATTGTTTAGAGACGCCTTTTCCAATTCTGTTCCTGCTCTATAACTCTTCATCAGATCTTTATTTCGATTTAATCGATTATTTTTTAATCATTAGTGTTAGAAACATTTTATGATCTCTAATTGGTATCGTATCATGAAAAGTTTCCTTAAGTGGGAAAATATCCTCGACATAAAAAAAAACAACATCCTGTATTCTAATTCGGGCGTTATCATAATTCACGTGGCCTTGCTATTATTGATAAGAAAACAGTCAGTATTGAAATTTGTTATTCTTTATAAGCTGCATTCAATAATTATGATATACATGAATACGGAACTATTTCAATACGAGGCCGCTGAAATTCTATAGGGCTGAGTTGCTGCATCGATTCCAAACCTTATTTCCTTAGGATAAGTTCCAAATTAGTTGACGTAGCTGGATGAAGGATAAAAGTACATGCTCAGGCATAGTTACTGTGTTTTTCATGCGCCTTGACCTGTTTTGTTATGGATAGATTTGGCCCAATATGGGTATGAAGACTTAGTTTGAGATTAAATGTGAAAATTGTTTTGTTTTCTGTAGAATCGTAAATATTGTAATGATCTTTCGAATTGTAAGGCTTAATTACATAATTTGTGACTAATATTATTATAAAGAAGAAAACACTTAGTTGAAATAATTTAAAATTAGTAGGTATAAATGAAAACTAAATCTAAATTAATGTTGCCTATAGAATGCATTTATTTTATTCATCAGCATTGTAAAATAACCCAAATTTAAATGAGAACAAATTTAATCTTTTTTCACACAGAAAAATATATCTATAAATTATCAATGCGAGTGAATTTTATCTGTGACCTGAATATTTAAATGATCATACGAGTAAGTCACCTATAACGTAAAAGCTTGCAAATCCTAACAAAGCAATCGTAGTTTGATTTAGGACAACGCTTCATCATCAGTCCTTATGGTCACTGGCTGCGTTTGCCTTTTTGATGCGGACTCATTCAATCTTGGGAAATAGCCTGCCACCAAGATTGCTTTCTGTTGCTGACTTGCTAACTTTTCCCAACCGACTCATACGAAAATGAATTTTAAAACGTCAATGGTGCGATAAGTTTTCTAAATGACGTATCGTAAACTAGGATATGCGTTTGAAAATAATAAGCGTAGAGTAGGTATTTAGGCGATTATTTCGGTCTATCTCCAGCACGCAGCACAGACGAGCGCGGCAGACGCCTGCACGCCTGCATCAGCCCGCGAGGGCGCCTCTATAACCATCATTTATTTTGCGTGCGTCTTTTTTTGGCAGCGTGAGTTAACCTTGGACTTTTTCATAGCGAAGCGTTGCACGTACGCGTTTCGGCTAGTCGTAGAGCGCCCCCCACTCGTCGCGTCCGAATTTTCTGCATTCGGACGGCGTGAAGAGTTTTCGGCGGTCGCGCGATCGCATTCGCGAGCTCGGCTCTCAGCGACTATCACGACGCACGGCGCGGACGCGGCGCGCGGCAATATGCGGAAGTGAACACACGTCGGTGCCAAACTAAAGTGTAAGCCAGTGATACTACAACCTAACGCCAGTGAACAAAACACACTGTACAGTGATACGAACTATGAGTGCACGGCTCTGTTGAGCTCTAATGGTTTTCTATTAACGATTCAAGGACTTTGGAATTGCAAACATGGATACGAGGAAAGTATTGTCCTTTACTATTATTTTTAAGAAGCGCGAAATAAATCGACGTCTAAAGACGTTTTTCCTATTAGACATCTGCGTTAGAAAATATTTTGGAACAGGAAGTGTGTAAGCTATGTAGTAGAAAGGCCCCAAAACAAGGAGTCATCTTAGGAAAACAGATTAAATAAGTGCCTATAGCGATTTGGCATTGACAAATTGTATTGATACGCAGCATACGATAAATTTTAAGAGCGCGGTGGTCTGTGGCAGAATGCACCTTAAGCTACTCTGTAGAGAGAACATTTTTGCACACTGCTGCGTCGGAGTCTTGGTTTTGCATACACGTGCTGTCATTTTGAGGCTGTTGAACTTGATAATGAGACATTCGTATCTTACTGTTTTTTTTTTCATGAACCGATAATTGCATCATTCTGTTCACAATCTCTCACGACTGGTTTCCTAGAGTTTTACTAGCCGGTGTCACTGCTGACATCATTCACTGAGACGTTTTTATCTATGATTCGGTCCTTCCAATCAGGGCTTTATAATGAATTCATTGAAGAATCCAGTTTACC
Organism: Cenopis cana; assembly: GCA_951800055.1. Taxonomy (NCBI): domain Eukaryota; kingdom Metazoa; phylum Arthropoda; class Insecta; order Lepidoptera; family Tortricidae; genus Cenopis; species Cenopis cana. The sequence goes on along the minus strand of OX637477.1, from coordinate 18,619,690 downwards.
AACGCTTCGTAAGATTATGGATGGGCGTGAATAGGCAAGAGTAGGCCCGGAACTCGCTGAGGCAAAACTGGTCTCGCAACGCATTAGCATTTGCATAGAAACTGTCGTTGTGGCCCCGCGCGGGCCGTGGCGGCCGATTAGCACCTACTGGCGCGCACGCATGCATAGCTACCTATGATCGGGTTTCTAGCAAGTATTGTAGGTTCAAGAGGGACGAACACTATCATGCTGACTAGACTGGTGGTCAGAATTATTGTCGTCTCAGACCCATTGTGTTCTTGGTCAAGTTATACTAGGGGCGAGAATTGACTCGAGGTTGTCCATCGCATGCCTGGACTGTCATGTAAATTCTACCTAGCGAATTGCTAAAAGCTTACAGGTACAGAAACCACAAATTATGCAAAGATTAATGGATATGCCTTTGTTTGATGTCTCAGACCAACTCCTAAAAAGCGTAAACCGGCTGTTAATACATTAAAACGGTAAGACTTGTACTCGGGGAGTTAGGCATAAGATCCGGGGCCCATTTTTCGGAGCTGCAAACTACAAGTGGGAGTCTCTTTCTATAAAAAGGTATTAAAAAGAGACTTCCGCTTGTAATTTGTAACTTGTAGCTTCGAGAATTATAGGCCCCCGGTCTTGGAAGCATGACGTTTTAGGGTTCCGTAGTAAACAAGGAACCCATATAGTTTCGCCATGTCCGTCCATGTGTGTGTCGTCCGTCCGTCCGTCTGTCCCCCGCTTTTCTCAGTAACCGTCAGTACTAGAAAGCTGTAATTTGGCTTGAGTATACATATCAGTGACGCCGCCAATACGGTAGAATAAAATCTTTAAAAAAATATGGTACCTCCCCTACATGTAAAGTGGTAGTGCAATTTTTTTTCCAAACAGCATCGTGTGTTGGGTATCGTTGGACAGCTCTTTCAAAAATATTATATCGTTTCTAAAAGCATTTTATGATTCAATAATCGGTTGGCGTGATATTAAGCTTTGAAGTGATAATTTTTGTTATGGTCAAGTGTCCCCCCCCCCCCCCCCGCCAGCTAAACGGTGGCTACTAGGCATGTGAAAAAAATTGTGGTAGTAGTATATACTATGAATTTAAAAGGAAAACTATCAAAGTTAAGTAGACAATATACTAGTTAACAAGTAATAGTCGAACTTAAGAAATGTACTTTCGTACAATTTCCCTCGATACCTTAGATAATGTATTTAATTCTGTCAAAAGCAATAAATATAAGTTCGCAAACTTTTTAATCCACATAATGTAACGGGTGTACAACTACGGAACCCTACATTGTGCGTGGCCGGACACGCACTTGGCCGGTTTTTAATTCATACAGTCGTCAGAACTATATGCAACATTGTTTCTTTGCATTTTAAAATCTATTCTGTCATTTGTTTTAACTCCTGTTTTACCTTAAATTTTAATGTGAGTAATAGGCGTGCATTTGAAAAAACTAACAAAAACAATATCTTAAAACCTCAATCGTTAATAAACTTGTATTTTTATTGCATACCATTGCTTATATCTTACAGTCATCATTGAGTGGCACAGGCAGCGTAGGTATGAAGGTCGGCTTTACAATTTATAGTACAATCTTTCTGTTATACTCTGCGTTTCCGTACGCGTGACTACCGAATCCTGGCGACCAATAGGAGACGCGCGCAGCATGCCGCGAGACGTACTTTTAAAATTCGAACTCAATTATTTTATCATAGATATGACGCGCAGATGTGAGGATAGGTTAAGTGTCATATGTACGAATCACTTTAGCGAACTGTTTGTGTGCGGTTTTTCTGATCGTAAAATGTATTTTTAGAGCATTTCAATCATTCTTTGAGTCAATAACAATAATCAAATAAGTACGACTCATTTCGCATTATACCGGATGATCTCAGTGCGTTTATTTTTATTAATTTTTTATTGGTATCAGGCAACAAAGCCCATATTTACATATACCTTACAGAGAAACATACAGTATAGGTATTCATGTCAATTTTCATAAGAAATGAATTTTCATTACATTTGTTGTTATGATATATGCACACTTCTAAGAGTTGGTCGGGCACGTGTTTAACATTGCAGGGAGATAACCTTATATTTGGTAGGCCTACCGCACTCGACATTTACTTGAAGATAACAACCATGATTAGACGTGGCACTGGCACAAACTTCAGACGACTTGCAGGCGTAACTTAATGACACATTATAATTGATAAGGTTTTACAGTTACATAGTTGACAAACGAGGCTTTTAAGGCGATATATCGATGGAAAGAGACACCCTTTGTTTTTCGCTCACGACAAAACGGGATGCAACCCTCTCCGAGAATAGCTTTTTAGGCAAATCTCGTTAAATATCTGTGTGCAGGTTTATTAAATTTCCTCTTGTCAGTACCTAGATGAGGTAAAATACCATCATATTAACTTAATCGTGTCTTTTAATAATGCGTTGTTTTAGTAGGCTGAGGAAAAAAAGGAAAATATAGACTCGACTTTGGATTTATTTTCTATCGAGAAAATTTTAAGCAATCATGTTTCGCTATTGTCAGTACCACAATCATATAGTCAAGAATCATATATCTGAAAGACAGCCCCTACTGTTTGCTAGTCTGGGCAGGACAGCGTTTCAAAGTCTCCAAATTTCTCAGTGTAGCGCCTTTTTATTTGGTGACAGATTTTGGCATTTCATTCTTTGGATACCAATTCAAGAAAGTGAATATAAAATAACAACAGATTTTTTAAAATCTTTTCTTCAACAAAGCCAAGAATAAAAAAACAACTCAAATTCCTTTTGTTTAATTGTAAAATAATAATAGATTCCTAAACCTTCTTGTACGTAGCGAACCGATAAAATTTCCACATAACTTCATTTCTGCACTAATGTTATCCACCCACGTTACGATCTGCGTGGGCGAAATTTGTCATCGTTCGTTGATTTTGTATTATGAATCCTCATTTGCGAATGGTCCTGCGTGGCCCTGCTCGGGGACCAAGGGGTGGGGGCCAAGGACGAACTCGGAGGACCTTCGAGGCGCGACGCTTACGCAACGGCCGTGGCGTCTGTGCAGGGCGGTAGTGTGCGTTACCAATGTTTGGACCAATGTTTGGTGATACCTACAATAGGTACACTTTATTGCACACATAAACACAATTCAGAAAATTAAAGCTTAATAAACAACTGGCAGTCAGGTGGTGATCGGTATAGTTGTTGGTGTGGGTTATCATTTGTAATACAATATCTTACTATAAATTGTTGATCATCAAGAATCATGTTTGCATTTGTAAAATAATCTATTTAGTAAAAATCAGTGACGCCTGATAGGTGAAATTTATTTTGATTTTTTATTAAACAGGTTATTGAAGAAAATCAACCATAGGTCACCCCTCCGTGGCAATTAAATCTTATATTTAAATATTTATGTTATGACTTAAGAATTGAAAATAATTACAACAAATAATTTAAATATTATGTAGTGTACCTATAGGTTATTTGGAAAGATTGCATTAAAAGTACACTGTAACTAACAAGTTTCAGAGTAGTTCTTACAGAGTTTGTTTATTCAACTTAAGGGCCATTATCAGGCTAATTCCATATTATCATAAGCGTGAAGAGCAATCCCATTTTTAATAATAATAATAAAAAAGCATTAGAGGTCCTACTGCGAACCGAAAACGAAATATCTGACTCTCTTTCGCACTTGTTTATTCGAGACACGAGAGAGGGGAGATACTTCGTTTTCGGCTGGCGGAAGTCTCCATTTCTGAAGGTTGGCAGTCAGCTTAGCATCTTCCGTATCATACATGGAATACAAAATCGATCTTTCGACAAATTTATCAAAAGTGATTTTCACTAATCGTTTTCTAGTTGAACAATTCGTAATAGATAAAACACACATTAAAAAAGAAAACTTTGGAACCCTTAGATTCTGCATGTTTTATTTTTTCAATTTAAGTATACGAATACCTACGTATTTCCATGCGTGCATACAGGCAACTAACATGAAATATGTTAATCACTGTGTCATGTCATGTGTCAAGGTAAAATCGATAATTAAACAACTACGTACTATTTATGCCACTAAAATACCTAATTATTATTTCATAGAAATACGTGTTAGTTAGAATACAGAAATTTGGCCCGAATATTACAGTTAACGGTGAATGTACTTAATGCTTGATAATAATATGATAATTGACATGTTAAGTACAAAAATAATCAATAATCGGTGAAAAATTTCCGAGATGTCTAGGAAAAGCTTATGATCTCTGATATCATTAACCCTTTTTCAGGCAGACGAAAAGCTGTATTTTATTAAATAAGTATGTTTTGTTACATTCGATGGTCAGTTTTCAACTACCTATATACCGGTATCAATAGGGTTAATGTAAATATAAGGTAAACTATTAACCACGGATATTTTACATACAAAAACACACAGTAGGCAGAGTAGGCATATCCTATCTGTATCTAGTTCACCAGGGATAGGGATTGTCTGGAATTTAATTTGTAAGATTAACTATTGACTAGTAATTATAATACCTTAATACCAGAAGGACGTTCGAACGGAAAAAAAACAATGCATTTGCAGCGCGGGTAAAGTCCATTCGTTAATGTAGTAATTAAATATGTAGTCTTTTAAGTTTGTTATTGTAGCTAATTAATTAAGTTGTTATTCCAAATTGGTTCCCTGAAGCCGCAGCTGGATTTACGTAGTTTATAAAGCGATAAACAACACAACTAAGGGGTTAACCTGATCGTTTTTACCAATGCGTGACTGAGAAAAATAGTTCACTACTTGTGTTATCCCTTAATTTGCCAAAATAACTATCTTTAATAGGTTCAACCTACGTTAAATATACTATAGCTACATTGATCAATGTAAATGTACAATTAACACATTAAACTCTCGCGCTTTTTGTAAACATACTTAAAAATAACACACACACATACACACACTTGTAAAATCGCGTTAGACCCGTTAAAACAAAACTTTTAATTATGTATGTAAAATTAATTGACATGTAAAAGTGCCCCCCTGTGGCCTATTTGCAGAATAAATGTTTGATATTTGATATCGATAATTGTCTGTATAGCTTAATCGGACATAGAGTTTTTAACATAAAACTCGGAAATACGCTAGGAGGATGACTGTAAATACTTCTATTTAAACGTCTTGATGTATGTTACTGTTATGGGTCCTGTAATTTTCGAAGAAATATCTTACTATTTCACCAAACTCTCCCATCGTTTACAGCGCAAACATAAGTAATACGACCTGTGTGGGATTGTTGTTCTCCAAAACCGGTATTTGCATTTTTGTGAAATTAGGTCAAGGATTATGTCTTTGAAAAGACTCCCGGTTTTTGGTCACCCCACCCGGAACGGTGAGAGTACGTCCATTATGACCTCATATGGGGTATGCATGAGTGTTGGTATCGATCAGAGGGTCAATTTGACAAGATCTATTGAATTGATATCAAAGTTACATTTGTTCTGCCTTTTTTAATATGTTGTATTGTAAGGATCAGTGAGGGTATCCAGAGGGGGTATCCAAATTTGCAACATCAAAAAACTGCATCGAGTTCATCTAATCGAGTTAAACAGCGATACCCTACTCGGTGGGGGTAGGATGCTTTGCAATTTTGATGTCAATATCCACTGGCCTAAAACGCGTGTAGCAAATATCAAATTTATTGCAATCCTATTACTGTGCGGTTGACCGACAGGCCCGTGGGTTATAATAACCTATAAAGAATAGGTTTGTTATAAATAATCGAGCAATTGACTAGTTACGACTATGACTATGTTATTAAACTGTATCTAAACTGAGAATAACATGAAGCCAATTATAGCTATTAGTTCGTTACTGGATAGTTTTTCAAGGTGTAGTTTTTTATTCGTTACCGGGCGAGGTGCTCCGAATCGTAAGGTATACTTAATACGTTTCTAATCTAAATGAATGTAGGTATATGATAGATATTTACGTTGAAACTATGTCTATAGGAATGACAAAACATGAAAATAATGCGAGTAACTTGCAAGCTAATTAAATTAACCGTTTTGCACTATCCTAAACTTTATTATACTTTTAGCGCACGTTAAAAGCGTTCTGCCCTATAAATCGCTAGTATAATCAAATTATTATATAACGAATTAATATTTAAACGAAAGTTGTCATCCGTGAATTGCAGACTCTTAAATTGCGTAGAACTAGTCCGTTATGTGCAATTTTATGACTTCACTTATTTATTGCGTCTCGATGTTCGATATACGATAAACTGTGTCGTAATATTAGATTTTATACTTCACTTGTGACTGTGAAGTTTTGTCAATCCGAAGCTGGCTTCGCACGATAAATTTTACTACGTAACTCTAAGGCTTCAAATAGTCTAATCTACATACGCACAACTATAGTTATGGCGGCGTCTTTGAATATCTAATGTGGAGACTGCCATGGTTTTAAAAGATCGTATCTTAATAGGAGCTGTGTTTGAGTTGAGACTTTTTGAACCATATTGCATGCCGACCTGCGTACACGCAGCGAACGCAGCTCTACGATGCAATGTGCGTGCAACTTTCTATTTTGGCGGTTGTCGGGCCCTGCACGTAAGTACTCTACTGCAGGAAAAGCATTATAGAAAGTTTTGTTTGCAATTGTTACATGTGCACCAAACGTAGTTTATGTCGGTGTTCATGATAATGAAGAAAGAAGAAATCTCACGGATGTTTAACCTGTAAAGTGTCCAGTAGACAGATATATATATTATTTAATTTTTGAATGAGTATTAACTGGCTGAAATAATAGACACGTGTTTCAAGTGAGTATTTTTTTTTAACAATAGTTTTCATTAAGTTGATTTTTTGGCAAGATCGTAAAATCGTAACATAAAGGATTGTCATGTTAATTTTATTTAAAAATTTCCAAACTGATTTGTCAACTTGAACAAATTGCTTATATATATTTGCAGTAAACGTTTAGCCAAATACGTGAAATTTATCCATTAATAATTTAATACAATACCATATCTTTATCAACCGTCTCAATTAACAGTTATTGTTGATAAAACTACCAATTAACCTTACACATTAAATGCTAGTCATAAAAAATCGTTTGAACATGCGGATGCAAGCCCAATTCAAATTAATAATTAGAAAACCCGTTTTGTATGAGAGCGTCTATGTCGAAACTCACCAGTTTACATAATCTTAGAGCAAACCGCACCAAACGCAAGTACTAAACTGCCCAGAAACAAGAAAACCTTGCACGCTCGGAACTGTATGGTAAAATGGTTCTAGATATACGGGACGTAGTAGCGGGATCAACTAACCGGGCCAGCCGGCCAGTTATAATGGGACTGTACGAAGTATGGTCCATCATGGTGGTAAAGGTTAGTTTGGGATTGGTCGGGTTGTACGCATCGGCGGTCATCCGGAGTGCCGCGCCTCTCTTTCACAACCGCAGAATGCATTTCTCCGTCACGATGACGTCGCAACTGTGACCCACTATAGCGGTTAGGGTTGGCGGGTCTATGCGCTTTCTTTTGTTTTAGAACGCTTTTTTGTCTACGCTCGGCTTACCGAGTATGATTTCGTGACAGATAATGTTTTTAAGGTTTTTATGTCGTGTTTTGGTACGTAAATATATTTTTGTAAAGACGGTAGATAGGTAGATATATAAATACATATTGATTGTTGAATACTTCGACACGAAAATTACGTGTGTTTCGCAGGTTTAATAAGGTTTAAAGTCAGTAATCTCGCAATGTAAGTAATGCAATTAGCTTAAAGCTCTCACGGCGCGTAAACGGCCGTTTAAGTAGTAATTCCACAAATGCGAACAAAGCATTGTTTTAACTACGACACGAACAATGAGTCGTTCTTAGAGCATCGTTAAATTCGACTACGAGTATACCGTACGCCTCTAGTAACAAAGACAATCTATTGCTACCATAATAAAAGATGAAAAGTAAATTCACACGAGTATCCACCTTATAGCGTCGTGATACGATACAAATTGGGGTTGTGAAAGAATAATGTTGGAGTCATAAGATATACGAGCGAAGATGGGGGAACAAGGGGAGTAGTAATGCAGTACGTAGATTCCGCTTACGAAACTTGGATAGAACTCTAACGTGGCTGCTTTTTGTAACGTTTTATGTGAAAATTGTATTGCATTTTAAGGGTAATTGTGCGTTGTTTCGCGGAATACGGACGTGGTAATAGACGCTGTGCGTAGTGCAAGCTTTTGTTTAGAAACCGTTAGTTGTATATACCTGCTTGCTTATTACGTGATTTGATGGAAGAAAGAACACACATTTTTCATACCTGATGTATGTATTTGAAGTTTGCAGATAACAATAAGGTCAGTGAGTCCAATACTAAAATATATTTTGCCAATTGTATTCTTCCTTCCCTTTTAATAAAATCCTCCAAATTTCCTCCTCCAAAATAGGTTTCCCCAGTGCGATGTGTCGACCATATGACCATTCAGTCACTGGCTACCTTATCAGAAGTAGTAACAAAAAACCCACATTAAACTTACCCTACGCGTACCTACTTGTTTCATCATTACTTAACATGGACAAAATTTATTTCATTACTCATTAGTTTATTGTGGGCAGCGGTTATTGGATTTTACATTGTACGTTATTTAAGGACTATAGTTATATAGGGATACCCAAGTTGTGTATGTTACCTACGGTGCACCGCAGTCTACCGAAAAATCCTACATACCTACATTACCTACCTATCCTATAGCTACTAGAGACACGTAATGTGGGTACAATTTGACATTGTTTTAACTTCTCAATTTGTGAGCCGTGTTTGTAAAAAGTGCATATTTACTCTCTGTATTGTGCGGTTTTGATGTTCATGTAAATTGCCATGCCACTTTCCCGTCTTCTAAACGAATTATAATGTCATGTTGCCTGCTCTTTGATTTTATTGCGGGATTATTACACATAGTAAATCAATTAAAGTACCTAAACATAGAACATTTTAGTTTTGTGAATAAAGTATGACTAGACTATGTATGATTTTTATACCTGCCTAGAAATTCATTTACGTAAATAATTATATAATATCTTTTTATACTCGTCGACTACAATATCACAATTAGAACTTCATAGACCATTGCACAATATTATACATTTTAAGCTGAACTAAAAGTCTATGCTCTACGGAGTACTTATTGTACAACTGCGCGGAGAATCGAAATATCATTCAAAAATAGAACGCCGTAATTTGATGAAAAAAATTAAGTTTAAGGAGACTCATTTTATGAATATTTTAACACTGATAGTGCTTCCCGCGCTTCTGAACGTAAAAACGTCAATGCACTTGTCAAATTGGTTCTCGACTAAAAAATCATTCATTATATAACATTTGATGTGCCCATTTGGATGTGAAGATGGAGCAGGAATCCTATGAAGACCGGATCCTCTAAACGCCAACGCCAGAGCAGCAAAAGTTTTACAATCAGCTAAGGAGCAACTAAAATGGTCGCTGCTGAAATGAAAAACGAGAAACATTGTATAAATTTATTTTGATCTACGTAAGTTCAATTACTGTACACATGTTTTTTAAAAGGTCTATGATACTTGAAATAAATGTTTGACATACAATTCATTATATAACGATTGTATAAAATACTATTCATTTAAGTACCTGTAATATTATTGCCACGGTGATTTTTTTTAGAGCGTCTATCATCGCGTATACAAAACTAGTTTATACCAAGCTAGTAAGCTCATGCTGAAGCCAGGATAGTTTTAATTTAATAGTTTGCCGTTCTATTTTTTTTTGAGCTAGTAGCGGTTCCACCACTCATTTTGCTGTCTTGGTTTGTGTACTAGGTTCGTGTGGTCGGTCCCTTTCGGCTAGGGCAAGTGCTGGCTTAAAATTACTGGCATCATGTAGACAGCACTGGCATGTGTCTTAAGCGAGGACAGTGTCAATAGCTTCCTAGCAAGCTATCTAGCTCGCTATCCTGGCTTAAAAACCCAGCTTTTGTAGTATATTCCGGGCATAACAATGTCTTCTCAATTTTAAGTGCGTAAGTGCTTGAGAGCGGGCAACAGCAACACCGGACCTACGTTGCAGCGGGCGGTACTTTGCGCAACTCGGTGCAACTCCCCCCGCGCCCCGCGCACCACGCTTGCGCGTGTGCTGCATGCCAGAACCGGGTCGTAGCCGAAATACCTCACCGACCACTTTAACCTGGCCTCCCCCTCCCGACCATTAACCCTAATATCAATCTCCAGACTCTGCCAACACGGGCCATCTTTAACCGGCCGTAATACGTGCACGCATGCAAATGTACAGTTAGAGGATGGGAATTTAATCGATAACGTATCGACTGCACCCAGCCTAGTTGAGCCTGTAAATTATTGCGAGCGCTTTGGTAACAGTAGAATTAGCATTTTCATGTTTATGAGACGTTTTCCGTAATGAAATATTGCATCACGAGTAGGAGGCGTGGGAGCGGGAAGTGAGTATAGATAATTTAAGGTATAATTTTCGTAATTTAGTTTAGCAGAGCCTCCTTGATTGGGTCTTCGATTTGTCGCTATGCTAATGTTCTAAGCATGCACGCATAGGAGAAATCAGAATATCATCATGTAATGTTCTGGTTTCAAGTTACTCTTTGAGATTTACCTCATCTTATAATGTTCTCTCAGCAGTCAGCATTAGACTCGATTTTACTGAACCGGAATAAGGACTTTGAATTTAAACGTGAGAGTTGCACAAACTTCTTATATTAAGGCGCCTGTAGGCTTGTAGAGGCAAGGCCTTCTCCATACAAACTCTGTGCAAGTTATATTCGTCGGTTTTGGAACTCCCGCATATAATTTTTTTTTGCTTGTTAATATTGGATAGACGAAGAATGTCAAGAAAAAATTCAAAAATTTCAAATAAATTAGAATTAAAAAATACTAAAAATAAAAAAAAATACTCAAATTTTTTCTTGCTAACAGAAAAATAAGCATACTGGCCAAAATTCATAAGTGAAATGCAAACACAGGCAAAGAAAAACTTGCACAAAGTTTGAATGGAGAGTGCTTGCCTCTACAGGCGCCTTAAATTCTATTCGTATATTTGGTTTAATTGACATTAGTCGAATTTTCTTGCGAAACACGTTCTAAACATTCTGTACTAAAGCCTAATAGATTTTAACATTGCATGGCAGCATAACTTTGAACGACCAACGCCCACGGCCCATAGTACCCAGTAATCTCAAGTACACCCAAATTTCACGAAACGGGGTCGGACATTTCAAACGTTAATCGCCATAGGGAGAGATAAGGAAAATCCTCAGAAAACGATGTGGAGGCAGAACTCGTATTGAAAAACCTGCTAAGTGAGCCTCGCCTGCTCCTCATTACTACCACAACTTCATTTTACAAAATAGGTTTGGAGGTTTTAATCTCGAATTTTCCAGGTCGCTTATGGGAATGTCTTTTGGCTTAATTTCGTAGGCACATTTCATGGTAGTAAAAGTTTCAGGTTATATGCCATAATAAAGAAAATTTCCCGTATGTCTACAACGCGACGCTCAAAGTTGTTACTCGTACCGATTAGGTTTTCAAAATAATTAAAGAGGGTTATAGTGAATACCTTAGATTTGATACTTGAACCCTTGCATACAAGGCTCTGTTTAATGGGGTGGTTGAGGAGGAAACTTTGATGCGGTGGGGTGTAATAAGTACTAATGATTGCTCGGGGGAGAGAGAAACTACACCCCCGTTGAGGTAACACATTCAGTTAGATTGATTGGTGCTAAATAATCGTAGTTCGAGGGATAGATAGTCGTAGAAAAACAAGCACTTGCGCATGCCTTGCCATGCACATTCACCATTTCAACGAATATTGAAACACTGAGCGAAAAAAAATACTAAAATATTATTAGTACTGACGGTTACAAACCAGTTTTTGATAACAGTAGTTAATTACTAACACCAAAAAAATTGTCCTTGTAACTACTAAACTGTTTTGTAACCGTTAGTAAAGAATCTCCTTGTCTTGGGATTCACTAAAACTTACTAATAATTAGTATTTTTTTCGCTCAGTGAACGAGCGTGACCCGTAGCCGAGGTTCCATAATTGATTTTATTCAAATTTTCGAGTAGAGCTAAGTATTTGATATACCATCGAAAGCAGAATAAAGCTGCATTTTATAATCCATCATTCAAAAAAATCCATTAAAATTAAGGTTGAAAACAAAGAGTTGAGTCGTGATCATTTTTCCTTTTGGTACCTAGCTGTTCTCTTCAGTCCAATTGGGGTTTTTGGCGTCTCAAAATACCTTTGCTTAATGTGTCTTACAATAACATAATTGAAGAGGTTGTCTCATGTCCTCTAGTTGTAGTAAAAGATTGTCTCTAATGTGTTACTGGGTCACCTCTGAAGAAGAGTAATACGATACGCAACATGTTTATTGGGAAAACTTATATCCTAAAAGCTTTACGCATAAATAATTTCTACATAAAAGGTGTTTGGTGACCTTTGGGATCCCTCAAACTATTGTTTAGTGACAGATTATGGCGGTCGTCTCATATAATATTCGCAGTAACATCGTTTCATAATACATCTATTGTTACACGTGTTTTGCCCATGAGATAAAGTCGAGAGATCTGGTATATCTGTATCTAAGGCGGTCATGTTTATTCTCGATATTAATAAGAAAGCTATCCTTCATGACGACTGGTCTGAAACATTTTTATGTCAATAAACACAACAAATACATTATAGCTTTTGTTGGCTGCTTCTGACAAGGGTCCCATTTAAGTGTTCTTACCAGTCTTACACCGTAACGTATAAAAAAAACGTATATAAGAAAGATGCTGGCCAAGAGCAATCCTATTTTTAATAAAAAAAAGCATTTGCGTTTTTAAACTGGCTACCGTTTTCTTACACCAAATGGTATAAGTGCGTAAACTAACCGCACTCGCTCAACACACAATAACTCTACCTTATTCCAAGTCTGGTCAAATCGAAATTTAACCAATATCTCCTCCTTGTGCCATAACTGGCTGGCGACAACTTGACAATTTCCATGTACGTAACATCGGAGTACCGGCTGTACCGTGGGAACTAGCGGTCACTGTCATTACATATTCATGTTAGCCTGGGCCGGTATCGATCATGCACCGGTTGTTCACCCTGCGACCTTGGGGCGAACCACCTTCCGCCCCGCGGAAAGCCTACCTGGTACATTGATTTTATTTTTAAATGATTTCATATGCAAAGTCGGTAGGCTGTTTTTATAATGGATTTGCTGCTGGCTTTCAGCCTTACGCAAAGCCCTTTGCCGTTCAGGAAAAAGGTCAAGCAAAGAGAATCAACTTACGTATACCTCTACTCTTCATACCATTTTTCGGCGCCAAAGCTGGCGGTGTTTACGCTGATACTATCTGGTTCATTCAAATGCCACTAGAGATTTCGAATCATAAGGATCTTGTAACATGAAAGAATTAGCTGATGGAAATTAGTCCGTGTCCGAGTCTGGCTTATTACTATTCCCATCTTTTATACATTCCCAAATTGGAGCACTTTGCAGATTACAAAGTCTCACCAACAAAATTATCCTCCTGGTAATTCCAGATTAGCCTCCGGAGGGTTTAATATTTACATTTTACATAATAAAACACTTATCTGTATCTAGTTAGGTTTCGAGTTATCTAAGTTTTAAAACAAGATTAACAATGTCTAGCGTTCTATAAACTAAATTGGAAAAATTAATAGCCTTGGCCTTAAATGTTAAATTAAAATTGTATTATTGAGAACATTTTATGACATCCGACAAAGTGTTTATAAAAACCTGAATACCGACCGTTGTCTAGCCAAACTTCTCCCGTCTCTGAACCGAGGAGTAGAGGACATTGGTTGTGTAAACGAATGTTTTGATTAAAGTGTGTCACAATACATTGCCGTACCTATTGGAACTTAAACCAGTGTACCCTATAGCTTAGTGTCCCATAAGGTTATCTGCATTACCTAGCTGAATGAAATCAATACAACGAGCTTGTTCCACGAGCATCAGAAACCTGAAGAAATTTTTTATACAGTTTAATATCTTCCTGTTCCCGCACATCAGAGCCCACTTAAAATATTTCCTACTCGCTTTTGCCCGTGACTTTATCCGCAAATAACTCGGTAATCGCGTTTGAATTTCGCTATGTTTTATTTCAGGCGCTTATCTTGTTCTCTTCCATAAAAACTGCCATCCCTTTAAGAGATGATTTCCGGGATAAAAAGTATCCAGCGTTCCCGGGAACCAAGCCAAAGTGTACATTATTAGTTTATTACCCAAGCTATCTTCAAACTTCAAACATTTTTATTCGTGACAAAGTACACAAATATAATATAACAAAGAAATAATGCAGTGTAAATTTGGCACGAAATGGATCCGGCTCAGCATGATGCCAACAGACAGGCAGAAAGTCACAGTTTTGCGTTTAGTATACAAATACAAAATAGTTTATTCATAATCATAAATTTAGACATTTAACAGAGGTTATCCGTCAGACTCCAAACTAGGCTGCGCCTGTGTCTTGGACATCTGCGAGAGCGATTTACAAAACAAGCGATTTAAATTAAGAGGAGGGGTAGGGCAAGCTCTCTCCATACAAACTTTGGGCAAGATTTTCTTCGTTTGTGTTTGCATTAAAGTTATGATTTGCAATAAAGTTATGTTATGGTCAGTATGCTTATTTTTCTGTTAGCTATTTCGTGATGTAATTTATTTTTCATTGATATTATTTTTAATGTTTTTAATTTTTTTGAAATATTTAAAATTTCCACATCACTTTCTTCGCATATCTAATATTGACATACAAAAAAATATTACATTAGTTAGTGCCAAACCCTACGAATAACACGTGCACAGAGTTTGTATGGAGAATGCCTTGCCCACCCCTGCGCCTTAAACGAAAAAGATATAATGAAGTTTTACAGAGAAAAAACATAAGAGATAAAATAAAATTAATGAAATATGTATGGATGTTGATCACACTTTGAAAATTCTATTTTTTATTACAGGGAAGGTAACCGAGGCGGCCCGGGCATGGACTCGCAGCAGCAGCAGTACTGCCTCAAATGGAACAGCTTCGGTTCAAACTTGGCTACGTCGTTCGCGAACCTCTGGAACTCAGAGAGTCTCGCCGACGTCACATTATATTGCGAAGGTGAGTTTTTTATTTCTCCGCCCTTGCCTTTTGGCTGACGAGGGACCCGTAGTCTACGAGTAGTACACAAATTAAACGGAATTCTCACAGAAATCAATCTAAAATCACATCAGTAATTGCGAAGGTGAGTTTTTTATTTCACCGCCCCTGCCTTTTGGCTGACGAGGGACCCGTAGTCTACGAGTAGTACACAAATTAAACGGAATTCTCACAGAAATCAATCTAAAATCACATCAGTAATTGCGAAGGTGAGTTTTTGATTTCACCGCCCCTGCCTTTTGGCTGACGAAGGACCCGTAGTCTACGAGTAGTACACAAATTAAACGGAATTCTCACAGAAATCAATCTAAAATCACATCAGTAAACTAAGAATGGTTTTCGAACATAAATAAAATTGTGAATATGTCCAGTACCTATCCTGTTTTGTAAAAAAGTACCTTTACTTGCGAAATTCGCTGATTGAGTCCCTGCAATATAGAATGAGGACAGAAACGACGAGTCATGATGACATGAGAGAAATCGACCGCTGAAAATGCGCAAGCTCGTTTCAAGAGGTTTGAAGGATGCGGCGGAGTTTCTAAGAGTGCTTAATGCAAATAAGGGAAGTTTTCTAAACCAAAAATTCACCACATTGACTCCTTTGATTACGTTTTAAAAATGAAGGCAAAAAATATGTTTTGTTCTGAAGGAATACCAAGTAATAAAAAATTACTTGTTGCTAACATGAACATCAAAAATGCACATGCATGAATAGTTTTTTATAGGTAAAAAATTTATGGAAAGCCCTCTCTTGTATGTAGTTGTGACTGTTTGTCTAGACATTACATAATTTAAAATTTGTTACTCAAACAAAACAATATGCATTTATTCTAACAGTCTACTTTAGTTTTTCACCAATACAGGCATATTTTTAAATAACTTTATTTTTGGTTTATGGCGTGCTGGTATGTTAAAGATGATGCTGCTTTGTCGAGGTCATCAACTACTAAAACTACTGCGTGAACACTAATATCTCATGATAACCCGTCATTGCTAATGCGCTAATTGGACATGTAACATACCAAAGTGTTGACATAAACTGAAAATAAAGTCGAGATACAGTATCCAATACTGCTCGTCGAATATTACTTAATACTATTATGTGAGGATAAGATTTTACTCCGTTGAAACCTGATACAGGAGAAAATTTAAAAAAACACGTTTAAATAATGTAATTACAAAGTACCTACTAGTTCGTAAAGGAACTGATACTACTTTCATATTTAGTACTGATGATTCAATTTTAAATACAATTCAAGGTTTCTTTCAACTACATGTCCTCGATAGGGGAATTAATAATGTAGCATCCTTCAGTGGTATCGATTTAGGGGTATCAAGCTTCATTGCTTAGACAAAATGTAGATAACAGAACTACTTTTCCGTGACATTCAAATATAACAATCCGAATTGTATTCCTTTGTCCATATTATTGATATTGTTAGTGTTAAAAATAACTAACAGTCGATAATCGCGCCAACTCGAGGCTTTATTTATTTTAGGTTATGTATTCAGATGTAAATATGTTATTGCATTTTCTTTTCCTGTCTAGATCTGTTTTATAGAACAATAGAGATTATTTCAAAGACTTTTGAACTTTAGCTAGTCGTTTCCGAAACTTTAGAATCATCAATCTGAATTGTAAAAAGGCCTTTTATCGACCTTTGTGGCGTCTTTGTCTGAAAAACAATTTTTGAAAATTCTAAGAAAATTTGGGTTACCAGGTTTGTGAACCCTGAAATTTCAATAACATTACATGTAAATAACTTTCCAGACGTTTTTGCATTTGTAGTAGTATTTGTATATTTACAGTGATTCTATATTTAAATTTACACACACTTCAAAAAAAAATACACGCGTTAAAATTTGTTTTAGTACACATCATCATCCTCCTAGCGTTATCCCAGTACAGTTGCATCCTGAAGGATGCCTGGGGTCCGCTACCTAATCCCAAGATTTGGCGTAGGCACTAGTTTTTACGAAAGCGACTGCCATCTGGCCTTTCAACCCCGAGGGGAAACTAGACCTTATTGGGATTAGGCTGTGTCAAGTGAGTGGGCAACTTGACCGTTAGAAGTTCTCAAGCCGCCCGAAGGCCTGCAACTTGGCTTAACGACTGCTGCCATAGACAGCAACCGGGATCAATGGCTTAACGTGCCTTCCAAAGCACGGGAGCGCTCAGTTAGTAACCACTCAAAGCGGTCACCCATCCAAGTCCTGACCGCTGCCCACGTTGCTTAACTTTGAATAACGCTTGCGGCACGCAGGCGCCGCTGGGCCACGAGCGCTCCTGTTTTGGTACATATATACAAATGCAAACACGTCTCGAAAGTAATTTACCTTTATTAGACTACGCATGCGTGTTTTTTTTATACTACGGAGCTAGCCAACAAGCATACGACTCTCCTGTAGCCTTTATACGCTAGGACAAACACAAGCGCCGACCCATTTATGATTTGAGGTTTCGTTGAGAACTTACAACTGATTCAATTTACTATAAAATATACTTTATGTCACACCTAGCCATAAAGTGGCCATTATCGCACGCTCCGCGTGCGGAAAAACCCATTTCCTGGCCAGGGGGTGACATAAAATTTTGTACTTACCACGGGCAATAATAAAGAAAGCCTCAGATCGCATATTTATCGCCCTTGCCTTCGGCTCGGGCGTAAAATACTTGCGATCTAAGACATTCTTTGTTTTATCGCCCTTGGTAAGTAATGTACTATTTCACTTCTCATGCTCGAAAAGTGTGTCATATTAGACTTGTGAAGCGGGGCTAAAGTAGTACATTTAAGCCCTAGGGAAAATATGTATACATATTTATGATTTACAAAACATTTTAATTTGACCAATCAAAATACTTCACTGATTAAATCCACCAATCACAGAAAAGTAATTTGACAGATTAAAACATATTTGGTAAAAATCTCAACCAACCAGAACACAGCTGTACTAAAATCTACCAATCAGGAAAGACGTTTTTCAGTTCTTTAAAGATTAAGCGGTGTCTATGGTCAAAGCAATTACTCCTCTTAAAAGAAAAAAAAAAGCGCATGATGCATCTCTTTCTTTGATATAGCAAAAGAAAGGGAGGCGAATACGCCAAGCAAACACGCATAGCGAGGCATATGGTGCTGGCCTTAGAAAAAAAAACATGCTGTCAAATTAGACATACACCCGCCAAGAGTTAAATTATTCATTTAAGATGTATAATTTGTGTTTATGTGTTTTCTCGCAATCGAAGTGAAAAGTAGAGCGTATAACTCGGGCCTAAAAGCCAGCCATATTACCACTCGAACAATTTTCCCTCTCTACGTTCGAGAAAATAACCATCTCGTGGTAATATGGCTTACTTTAGACCCTTGTCAAACAATCTACTATTACATTGATATAAAGTAGAACATTTTTTAATAAATTGTATAATTTATTATCCACCATCGTCATACGATGCAAATTGTATAGGTATTTATCTGTGTATTATAAAAACGCGATGTCAATAGATACGCATATTCTACGAACGTGCATGTTCGTGAAATCTTGCTAAAATGATAAAGGGGTCGTTGACACTGATTGTGATAAATTCGGCATTTTTTTTCTGCTGGCCTTGACGCCACCAGTATGCAACGTTTTTACGATGTGAGTATTAAATTCGATAACAGTATGTTTATTAAGGGAAAAGGGTTGTGCGGTGATAATGATATTGATTTAGGGTAAATATATCGATGTAACTCAAATAATATTAAATCACACAGTAGTTGTACTTGCTCAAAAAGATATGTTCCATAGCTCTTATGTCGGTGAATTAAGGTTTTGGTACATATTTATGAGAGGATTCATTCGATACATATTTTTGCACTTGACTGTACTAAAAGTCGATGAAACAAAATTTGTGCAAAAATGGATAAAACAAACAATACCTACTTTTTGTGATCATTTAGACATTTGATCACGCGCGGAATGTTATTGTAAAATTAGGTCCAATTAAATAATTACGAAACTATTCGCTTTACTAAAACAATAAAGCTTATCATTGTAAATACGTTCTAGAAAACCAAATTCGTCGAATGCACAGGTTATCAATTTATCATATTATTGCGCTTTCTTGTGTAAATTACTCAACTTATGGTTACCATTAACTCCCAAATTTATAAAGACTTCTGATTGCGATGCAAAAAATTCACCGCAATATTATTTCATCGGAATGAATTCGGCGGTTGTAAAACGTTCAGATATTAAATTTCACCTGGGGTACCTTAACGCTGTAAACTTACACCGCTAATCCTTGTGCATATAGTATGCGGGTAGGCATTTCTATTCAAATTCGGGTGTTAATTAAAGCACGTCACGTCTCCCATGAATGCGTTGCTGAGGAATAGCTGAGATAGTTGTTGTCAAATGTCCCACAAACAAAGAGAACTTTGATGGTAGCCTCTTTAATTGACTTAATGCTAATAACAAGAAACATGAACTTGAACTCAATGTTACAGAAGTTTTAAAACAAAACGCTGCAAGCCTTCACAAGTTCAGTGATGAAATTGAAATGTAACTTGAAAAACTCACGTTTAACGAATGTAAAGAAATTGCTCACAATGCCATTGTTAGAACAACCGTGAGCTAACAAAGTTTAGAATTTTTTCGACGACTCTTTGACCCTACTTCACAATGAAGTCTTAATTGCAGTTAATTTGCAGGGCTGTTTCAATGGATTTTATAGGAGTTTTTCCAGTAAGGTTTCCAGTCATAACTTTTCGAGGTCGCCCCGAACAAGTGTGCTAGACGCAATGGGAGGGCGAGGGTGGCTGGGGGAGTGTGTCACCCGCCAAGGACCGCGGGCTGTAGAACGTTTGCTGTTAATGTGGAGATGGCTTTCGGGAATTTAAATTTATTTTCACATTGTGACAGTACTTTATGGTGTGTTTATGGAGATAATTATTAATGCAACGTTTTGGGCATGTCAAGTGCAGTTGCTGTAAGTTTCAAAGATAGCACTTTTCGAATTCAAGATTGTATTCCTTGAAATCGCATGACGGATAACGCACGATTTTTCTAATCTAAAAAAGTATGTTGTGTTGTGAACATACCTATCAGAAACATTTAGATGGATGTTCATAATTTTACGAATGTACGATAAGACTGAAAAGATGGTATTTAGACTTTGTGGCTGACTGTATATGTGTATATGTTTATTTGTATATTGTATTTATGTATGTATATTATTTTTAATTTAGTAAAATAGTGATGAGTTTTAATTATTAGGAGGTTTCATATCGGTATTAACTCTGCACCACTACTATCAATCGTTATTATTAAATTTGATTTCCGCTACCCCAAGGTTGTCTGGAAGAAATCTCTCTTTAGCGATATGACCGCCTGTTGTGTGCCTCTACTTACTGTGATTTTGTATTGTACTGTATCCTTTAATTGAGGTGTGCAATAAAGAGTATTTGTATTGTATTGAATCGAAAATTGGGATTATATTTGAACTAATTTGTTCACTCTTAATAGAAATGGTATGTAAATGCTATTCTTCTAAATGTTTTATGTGCGTCACAATTTTCATTTGTATAATAATATCAATTTTTTATACAACTCTATCTTACGTTGGATATTCGCTGAGTCTCTTGTGGCACTTACCTCTGAGGTCGGGGTGAATCTCGTTATTCTGCATGGCCGCTCCGAATTCTCGTTATAATGCTCCTTTGGTAAGGTATAGGCTGTCGCTCTTTGCTACAACACGCATCTATTGAGTTCCTACTCTTGTCGAAAATGCCTCTGTATTATATTCATGTCATGATCTTAACTTAGCATACAGTTTCAATAATAGTACTTTTAGTATGCTTCATATTCAAAGAAAGTCAAACATCTTTATGTTTCGTAAGAAGTAGGTGGAAACTTTCAGTTTGAATTTCCAAATACCGCATTCTATGCGTTTCGAAAACGCTGAACGCATCGGCGCGGCCCGCTTCCCTTATCGACCGAGCCGCTATATGTGTCGCGAGGCAACAGACCCTCCAGCCTACCCAAAAACCTCCCGATCACCCCCACTCTCGACTTGGCCGTATTCCAGCTACCGACACGGATTGCACAGAGTCAGATAACACAGCCTAATGCCGTGCTCGAAAATTCCGCGCCACAGAATTGATTACCAACACTGTGCAAACCAACGGCCAGTTGGAAACGCCCTGTCGTTTTGCATCATTTTTACGGTTTCACTTTCGGGTGTGAATTTTGTGCGTGCATTTATTCAAATGTGGGGCGGGTGGAGGTTTACGTGGTAAATATTGGATTGTTTATTCTCGGCAACTATGTGCGATAGCTTGCGACAATACATTCGAATATTCAGCGTGTGGTTACGTTGCTATAATATTTGATTTGGTGTAGACTCGTTCTAGTGGATATTGTTATCTATTATGAGATAAATAATACTGATATAAATTTGTATTATAGAGCCGCACGCATTTCCGTTTACTTATTAACCTTTCATTAGAGTAACAAAGCTGCTTAGAATCAGAGGAGTGTACATATCGATCACTAGATAAACTCCTAGTTATCATAGTTGAAATGATGATAAAAAGCGACTACGATAAAACTATAATAGATTAAACAGCCGCTAAGGGCTTGAGGCTTAAAGATTTAAACAGGCATCGAATCGACTATAGTTCGTCGCCAAATCTTGAATACTTGATGAGAAAGAGCGATTTCAATTTTACGTTCAATAAAAGGGGGTTTACGTCGTATTTATAGCTCAATTTCGGTGTTTAGATCAATAATGTGTTTGAGATTGGACAAATGCTTTAGACTTTTAGAGCATTGATTTTTGTTTCACTTAGTATGATTGATCACAATCAATCAGGTCTATTTGCAAGCACATAATGGTCTCCACCGAGAGTCCACTCTACTGAAATAGGTAGGTATATTTATGAGTTTCTAATTTATGATGCGTAAGTTTTTATGGTATCATGATCGTTATAATGTTGTTTCATTCCAAAAATACTTAAAAAAAACTATTAAAAAGCGGATTAAAACGGACGTACGTTATTTAAAAGTCATAATCGTAAATGAGTCTCTAAAACATAATGAGCAAGTCTATTTTTATACTGACATTGCCTTCGCGATCTGACATGAGTTAGAGGCATTTCTTCATACTCCGTCGAACATTAAAGTGGCATTTATCACATGGCTGGTTTTAGGTTAACGTCAAAAATCAAGGTGTCGGTGCGGTTGGCCAAACGATGGGAATAGGGGGGCAGAGGGAGTTAATACCACACCGACGCTTTCCCCCCCTCCAGCTATACTTGAGTGCATTATACGTAAAACAAAAGCCACCCCATAACTCCCAGGAGTAACGTGCGTTGCATGGTGACTGGAGGCACAAATTTTTAACCCTTTTGGGGGTGCAGGATCGTGGCCGTTAATTGCATTAAGGGATGCGCGCTGGGGTTGTGTTACCTTAACAACTCAGATAATCGCGGATGGGGTGCACAACCGTTAAACGTTATTGTTTTAACTTTTTAATTACTTGATTGCTTAAGTTTATAGAGATTTTACGACGCATACTGCCCTTTCGCTTGTAGGTATATGCTTCTTTGTGGAAGTTATGATATGTTCTCCGCTGCTGTGACGTTCTCGTAATCGTAAAAAAATATGCTGAAGTTGCTGCGACTTTTGACTTGTTGAGTGTAAAGCATATTCACGAACCCAGCAGTAAACCAATCTTGTTTAGGATCACGCAAATTTACCGAGTTTTAAGGCACTCGTTTGTTTTATGCGTCAAACGCATGCGTTGCGTCAAACGCATTGCGTTGAATGGATTTATATGGAAAACGCATGCGGCGTTTGACGCATAAAACAAACGAGCGCCTAACTCCCAATTTATAAGGTTGGCGTGGATTGCGTGCGTGTTTCTTATTAATGCTGGTCCTATTTTTAATGAACACTTCACGAGAACCTTATTTTACATTAAGTGACAAATAGCTCCTAGCAAGCAGTAAATAATAGCCGAATTCAAGAAACGGATTACATCTGGATATGTTGTTGTGTTGTCAGTTTTGTTTTTTAAACAAAGGTTCATCTTTAATGCATAGCAGAGTGACGCCGCAATGTACCTAACCATGTTGCTAGGCAGATAAGCCCCCATTACAAGGCATTACGGGCGATGTATGTAAGAGCTATATGTACAGGCTTATATAAAAGATGAGCGTGGTAAGAATTCATTTGTCTTTATCAAAACGCTGGCCTAGACTATGCGTAGCTCAAACGAATACGTGAGTAGGCACCGCACAAAAAGGTTCGTCTGAAAAGTCGTCCGGCTGTCCGTGATTGCAATTTGAGCAGAGCCAGACGCAAGTCTAACATCGCCATACAGCGCACGTACTTCGGACCCGGCGTCCGAAACGGTTCACCTAGTTTTTCAGTACCCCCCACTTTCCCCCTCCGTGCAAGATTGATTTTCTCTCGCACATTTCGCTTGCACTTTCAGTGGGGGTGTGTATCTCTCCCTCTCTAGCGGGGCCCGGTCGACCTTGAAACGGGGCGGGCGCACACAGACGTCTGGCAAGGGATGCGTTGTCATCTATACATACCTAGTCGGGTTGTGTGGGTGAGCCTGGAAACGGGGTTAGTCGTGCTCCCCACCCCACTGATGTCGTTTTCACTTGCATCCGGGCGCGGGCTATACCTACGATGCCTGTGTGTATGTAGGGGACCCGATTTTCGATCTGATTATGGTGCCGGCAACGAATTTTCCCTTTCATTTCTGCGAAGCGGGTGGCTGTGCTATGTGCAATTTAGTTTTGATGGCTGTTACGTGTCTGCGTAACTGGTTTTAGGCTAACATTGTTTTTGTTTTTAGTATTCTTGTATGTTTATTGGTTATGTAGCCTTCGTAAATTGCCTAACAACGTTTTGCACTTCTTTATTTTAATTTTGAGATTCACGCAACGTGACCTCGCTGTAACTCCACCAAGCAACAGCTGTTGTCGATACTTAATAATATTTATTTAGGTATACTCTCTTTGTCCTTTGTTATGTAGATTTTATTTCATAACTTTATGGTTATGGCGTATTCAATGCACCTGTTTTTCTTGTGGCGTTACTTTAGGTACTTCATAAAGTTTATTGGCCTTAATAGTTTTGGGTTTGTTCGCTGTTTTATAGCTTTACTTTTACATTTCAAGGGACTGCCGACGTCTGATACTTAGAACGTAATTGAATTTTATTACTGACATAATACTCGCTTACCTAGATCGGAAAATTATTTACGTTTCCTTAGGGAACTAAGTTTGCTATTACTATTAGTATAGTAATAGAAGTGAGTCAGTCATACAATTTATGATAACGCAGGTATTCTATGTCGGAAATGTACTTAGAGATAATCTCAATATCGAGTATGATTAGAATATTTTTTAAATATTGAAACTATTTCAAAACACACGGAAGTGATTTATATGGATGACATCACACTGGGCCCATGTGACTGGTCATATATAGACATTCTTTGAAGTGTGGTTGCGCCATTTTGCATTACAATTAATGCTCGCTTTGTTGGGAAAAACGAATGTGCTTGAAGGAGCCTGCGATTCGTCACCCTAACGTAAAGGTTCCTGTAAACTGCACGATTTATCACTGAATAACATTGTGGCAAGGGTTCGATTCGACGTTGTTTTTAATATAGGTTACTCGGCTGGAGGGCGTTTTATGATAGTATCCATTTTTTTTTCAGAATTTGTAATTGACGGGATTTTCCTAATTAGAGTAATGCTTAAGATAGCTGGGTCATTGTCAGTCGGAAAAACAAAAGTTGTCCATTCGGTGGTCTATAGTTAACGACTTGTGTACATGTAATTTACGTTTTTATTACATGGATTTATGGATTTATGGACACGGAATTACAGATTATGCGGGTTATCAGATCAATCGAAAATTAAGCTTTGTAGCCCAACTTTTGACATGTCCACCGAAAAGACGCGCACCTAAATCTGACAATGTCCCAGCTACGTTATCTACGTTCTTTTTCGTATTAAAATTAGTTCACGATTCTACTATAAAAATTAGTAAAACAAAAAGAAGAAAACAAAGTAGGATAGAAGACATAAGGATTATTGGGAAACACTTTTGTCAAATTGCCTCTGACCTAACCATCTTTGTCACTCACTCGGTTTACGAAAAAAAGCATTTCTATCGCCACGTGATATTTCTTAAATACATATAAATATCAGGTTGCATCTAGTATTCACTAATATCTCATTAAACATTATATAACACATTATAAAGGGTAGGTCGTTCGTCTGAGTTAACGCGAACCAACTATGATTACAAACCCTACAGTAAATCAGCCAGTGGTTTAATATGACTTCATTTGTCGCGCCTACGCAATAATTTACTATTATCCTGTTAGTAAACTTTGTATTAACACGTAGTAGCTTGCATCCTCCCCGCGTCGGCCTATTTGGCTGCGCGGTGACCCATTTAGCCGATGCAAGTCTAGGGGCCCGGGCTTGTGTTATCATTACCTATTTTGGGTACATACTTGGGGTCTATTGTGTTTCGCTTCTTTGTGTCCCCTTGGTTCTAGTCTGCCTTTGACGGCACGTGTCTGGAAAACGATTAAGTATAACGATTTCAGTAAAACGATGAGTTGTCGGAAGCCATTCGCATCTTTGTTGTTGGCTTTTGTTTTAAATACATATTTTTATTTTACTAATATTTACTACTTTTATTTTACTAATATCAGTATTATTTTCTTTGTTTTTGTTAATGGTCATTCCCTAATGAAAATGTATTTATTATTTCCGCTTTCCTCAAATCTCTTGGATTTTTTACTTCACGAAAAACCATCTTAATACCATCTTAGGTTTCAATCGGAATAACAGATAATCTTTGCTAAAACTTAAGACATTAGACATTATTTATTAATTTTATTTTTGTAATATGGACATGGTTTGGAATAAATTATTTCATTCATTCATTTACATATCTCTTTAGTTACTAGAAACATAAAATGTGGTACTTTGCAGTTGATCTATTAAGATAACCTTCAATAAGTTCCCATTAAAATCTGTTCCCAGGGCACTTTTTTTGTTTCACATTGTCCACTAAAACCAACACCGAAATCTCATTTACCAACGACATTTCAATTAGCGCCAAACCAAAAATTCGTTGAGCGCATCGCTGTGACGCACAGATATCGTTAGTAGGTCTGGGATCGGGGCCAATGTCAGTGTTGCAAGCGCCGGCGCACCCAATGTCGTTTGATTTCCTACTCGTTTTGTTGCTATGATGCGTTTCATACTCGTTATGCTTTATGTTATACTAGCTTTTGCCCGCGACTTCGTCTGCGTAATCTTCCACTCCCTATTCTATCCCTTCTAGGGATGACTTTGGAGATAAAAAGTATCCTATATGTTAATCCAGGCTATAAACTTGTTGTATAGCAACTTTCATTATAGTCCTTTCAGCCTTTTTTGTTTGATTGGATACCAAACATATCCACAACATCTGAAACATCCAAACATGTAAACTATCGCATTAAGAATAAGAGTGTTTTTTTTTAATACTATAAAATATTCTCTACACATAAGAATAAGGACTTAATTTGAGTCTAGAGAATTATGGTCTAGTCTAGGAATAAAAGTATATAGGTACAATCAACAGCAATACTGAAGTTAAAAGTCTTCCTGCAAACGGTATAACAGTTTTGCAGGGATGTTGCTGAGTTGTAATTTTTGTTGTCAGGTTAGTGAATTAAAGAATAAAAATCGTGCATAAAATAAAATTGGCTGTCCTTTGTCCTCGATTTTTTTAAAATACACGTTTACCTTTCAATTGTATAAAATTATGCAATAGGCAATAACTAATTAATGTACATTAGCCGCCGAAACAAACACGCGCTACACAGAATTTACATAAAAATAATGAAATGTTCCATCATCGAATTTCGTACACATTGTTTTACTATTACTACTCGCTGACATAGAATATGAGTTGGTAAAATACCGTCATATTTTCTACAATAGTGCAAGGTTGTACAGTTGTTTAATTCTTCTATGATATTTATTTAAATGTTTGTTAAGCGGATGCGCCCGCTAGCGAAAATCTATATATAACTTAAAAGTTTACATCTAAGCTGCAAAAATAACAGTTAAAGAAAATAACGTTTATGTCACACCTGGCCATAAAGCGGCAATTACCGCACGCTCCGCGCGCGGGAAATCCCACTTCCTGGCCAGGGGGTGGCATAAAATTTTGTACTTAACACGGGCGGTAATAAAGAAAGCTTCAGATCGCATATTTATCGCCCTTGCCTTCGGCTCGGGCGTCAAATACCTGCAATCTGAGACATTCTTTGTTTTACCGCCCTTGTTAAGTAATGTACTATTTCAGATTCAAATCGGACTCGTAAAAAAATAAAAACAACGTTACCTAACGTTTTTGGTGACTGTATACACCAATGCGAGAACGGCACGATCTTTCACAGATATTACAGTGAAGGTCAAGTACAAAAATAGGTAATGTACCGAATTAATGTATCGAAACCTTAATTTGGAGTAAGTTGTATGCACCTATAATTTTCGCATTGCTATGCTCTGGAGTTGCATTTGTGATCTTTATATCTTATATCTTTATACCTATAATAATAAATGTAATTAAAATTAAAGGTAACCTAGAAACTAAAATCTAATTATAAAACTAAATTACATAATTAATTTATACCTTGCCATACAATTAAATAAACCTATAATTTTGCACTTGACAAGTATTAAAACAGCGTGTCTGCGTACTGGAAAGTTTCAATGTTGGTTGTTAGTTATTTTCTTGGAAATCTTTCATGCCGATTTTCATCGAAATCCGTTTAGCAGATTAAGCGTGAAAAGGTAACAGAGAGACAAAGTTACAATACAATTACTCTTTATCTACTCACATATCATAAATCCTCTAATATGCGTTCGGAAGCCCTAGAAAATGACTCTCATTTCAACATTCAATGAATGAATGGCAATTTTCTTATCTGTGGCTAAGGCTACAGCAGTAATATAATTTTCATTTTAATCTCATATATGATGTTAAAATATTAAACGTCAAACAAAACTGTCAAAGTTGACATGTCCCTATTCTAGTATCACTGAAAATTCAAATTCAGTCGATGCGAAATGTCGGCTCGATGTTTTTTTAGTATATACTTATCGCACGAAATTTGAGCTAGAACGACATGATCACATCAGAATAGGGACTCTTTACTTTTTAAAATAACATTCAGGTATCGGTTGCCAGTTCTGATTTCGATATTTCCGCAACCGTGCAAAAAAGGTTGTATTAACACAATTATTGTATTTATTTACTACGGTTTCTGAACCCATCTTAGAGTAGTTATAATATGTGTGTAGATAAAGTAATGTATGCACCTGTACATAATTAGGCATTAAATGCCCCTCATTATGTACCAGTTGCATAAACTACTATTATTGCACATCTCAATTAAAGGACACAGTACAATAAAAAATCACAATAAGTAGAGGCAAAAAACAGGCGGTCTTATCGCTAAAGAGCGATTTCTCCAGACAACCTCACAGTTACCCTCGCAGTTACTCTCGCATTTATAAATTGAGAATGGATGTTTATAAAAAAAAGTTGTCAATGAATATGAGATATAACTATCATAAATATGACAAACCCGCAGTAACTGAAGGTTACCCTTGAGCCAGTAATTTATCAATGAACCATGCTTATCCTAAGAGAAACCTCGTCTGGCTGGAAGATATTTAACATGATAAGTGACTAAGAATTCCAAGGCTTATTTAGAGCTTGCGGATATTATTTCGTACTACGATGAAAATCGTAGGTATGTCCTTATTCATATTTATTACATATTCATCAAACCTATTTTAACTAAAATTCCGTTCGAATTCGTTTGTTTTTATACAGATTAACTTTGGCGTTTATGTCTGTGGGAAAGAACAAAACACTCGTTGAGATTTGTAGATTTTAATAAATATCGGGGTTATTTAAAACAAATATGCAAGCAGTTGACCAAAAATGGGTCAAATGTAAGCTCTGATTGAACATCAATATGTGTCCTACTCTAACTTAATGCCTCTAATTAATCTTTAATTATTATAATATAATGTTATCATTATGAAAGAGTCCGGTGACTTCAATTGTTTTTTTAAAAGCACATACCTATTGGCTTGTATTTATTGGGGCTTTGGCCAAAGTTTATTGAAAGTTGATGCATATTGAAACAAACAACAATTTTGAATTCCGCAGTAATTTTGACATTCCTTTATTGTAAAAAAAATCAATGTGTAACGGGCCGTCGATATTCAATACAAAAAGAAGTATACATACATACATAGGTATATAAAAAATCAGAATACAATCCAGCGCACAAACATGAATCCACTGAAATAAAAAAACATTTTTACTTGATATTTTTATTAGCAATCATTTTTCTAACAATTTATTATCAAATACTGCGTTCCGTATCTAGGCTAACCTATACTATTATAGTGATACCACTATCAGATGCCCAGAACCCGAAGGACAGATAGACGAGATTACCGCATAGATCGCCCGTCTAAACTATTTCGACAGTTTGATAAATAAAAATAGATAGTAGAGTATATACTCATACATATTTACATATATGTGAAACATCCTTTTCATCAATAAAAAAATAATAAACATTTAACTTAAAACATTGATTTATCATCATTCATACTATCAGCTGAAAGATGCTTTATCATCATAGGTACTATCAGCTGAAAGAGTTCTAGCGCTCAACAAAGGCCTCCTCGAAGAATCTCCGCCCTCAACGTAATCCAACGATCCTGGTCGGGTCGTTGTTTCATCTTGTTGGGAGCTTATACATTTACTCAAGTGTTATTGTAAAAAAGTCCTAAAAGTGTTAATCATTATTTCTAGTCAGTGACACAAGAAACAACACAACTCTCTGGTCTGGTGAACATAAGATTCGCCGGTAGGCTGGTTTTCCACTAGAGCTATGCTGCGAGGATGCGCTACGAGCTCTGCGACCGTTTCCACTAAAGCTACGCTATGTAGCTGTGCGAGGTAGAACCGCTATTAAGATGCGCAGCCGCGAGGTAGCTGTACGAGGAAGATGCGCAGCTCGAGCTATGCGATGTATCGACAGCGGGCGCGGGGAGCGACAGCGCGATGAGGGGGGGAAGCGCTCACGCATCCGTAGCGCGCATCCGTAGCGAGCATCCGTAGCACGCATCCATAGCACGCATCCATAGCACGCATCCACAGCTAGCATCTTTCCATATAAAAAACATAAGCTTAGTTAGCTGAACCCTTTTCCACCAGAGCTATGCTATGTGAATAAAGGAATGTGATTGGCGGATTTCAAACGCATCCATAGCAACGTAGCATAGCATAGCGATCACAACACTGGTCTTATCTAGTCCTGGGTTAGTCTTATCTGCTCGAATTGTCTAGGAGTGATACTTCTAATGTGCTGGAGACCTGACAATGCAGTAGGTATATAAGGCACTCGGTGGGTGCGATACTGCCGCATCTGGAGCGCTGGATTGAGAGGCCACACGGAACTCTAACGTTCCACATGGTGCAGATGCTTACTGGCCATGGATGCTTCGGTAAGTATCTGCACCGCATAGGACGAGAGGCAACCCCCAGATGTCACGAGTGTGGCGCGCCGGTTGACACGGCGCTCCACACGCTAGTGGAGTGTGCCGCGTGGGGGCCACAGCGTGTGGCTCTACAGGCGGTAATAGGCGCAAATCTCTCGTTGCTTTGTGTTGCTGACGCCATGCTCGGCAGCGAAGAGGGATGGAGAGCGATGGTCTCCTTTTGTGACGATGTAATGTCGCAGAAGGAGGCTGCGGAGCGGGCTCGCGAGAACGATCCTCTCGCGGATCCGCTCCGTCGACGACGGAATGGAGGCAGAGCTAGACGCTATGCGCATCTGATGCCTCCGCCGTAGTGGAACCTTGCAGGGAGTCGGGGACAAGCCCTGTAAGAAAAGTTTCCACAGGACGAGGCACTCACCTAGCTGCTGCCTCATTATGTCTGCGGCCTACTAGCCGGTAGGCCGCCCGCCGGGACGTACGCGGTCGAATGCGATGAGTGATCCTGCGACGCCCCCCAATTCAAGGCGGAGCCGGTCTTCGTTGGTGGTTTTAGACGGTAGTCCAAGGCCTTCTAGCCGCGGTTAGTCCGTCATACCCGTCCTGCCTCCCCGACAGGACGGGATGCGTAAATGCATTTCCCCAACGTTAAAAAAAAAAAAAGGTATATAAGGCACTGGTCTCACCGTCGGCGAGCAGCGAGTACTTTCATAGTAATTTTACTCGTTTTGTCGCTCAAGCGAGTAGAATAACGATGAGAGTACTCGCTACTCGCCAGCAGTGGGACCAGTGCTGTGATGCCTCTTAGTGACTTGTGAAGCCTCGAAATATGTCATCATCATCATCAGCCTATATTTATGTCCCACTGCTGGGCACAGGCCTCCTCTCATAGATGAGAGGGATTGGGGGCAGTAGTCCCCACGCTGGCCCAGAGCGAGTTGGCGACTTCACATGAAACTTTGAATTTCTTCGCGGATGTATGCAGTCCTCACGATGTTTTCCTTCACCGAAAAGCTAACGGTAAATATCAAATAATATTCCGTAGTACATAAGTTCCGAAAAACTCAAATAAATCCTAAATATGTATTACCAAATTAACTCTAGCTTTCAGGTAGTAACTAACTTGTGAATTACGCACGTAGAAGAATTTTACTTACAAAAAACTGCACAGTGACATAACGGACACACGTAATTGTTAGTACATCCACGTCAATCTTGAAACTTTAACCTGTACCTATAAAACTACACGCGGGGACTCGGCGCATAATCAAAATTTAAATGAACACTCACTCACGTAACGTTCTGTCGTTTCAATATGCAATTACGTTCAATTTAACGTGAAAAATGCGTCAGCCCAAAACAGACTTTGTCGCCTCCAAATAAAAGTGTAAATAATACAATCGTAGTATAAACAAATGCTACAAGCCAGTCAGCGCATTCAACAATGTGCCTTAATACGTTGATGGAAAGTTGAGATTAATTAGATTGGTGTGGTGAGCAGCGAGTCAAGTGCAGAACGAAGCAAAGATCACGAACGAGGAAGTGTTTGTACCTAATCCGTAGGCGGTGCTTCGAGCGGCCGTGCAGCGAAGCGGGTTAGGCTGTCTGTTGACTTACGATTATTTGCCGATTTCGAGCTGAAATGAGTTCAATGACGAGAGAAAAAATTAATTAGGCACAGTAATTGTCTATCACCACAATATGTTTGTGTTTATCTGCAGTTGTCTGTAATAAGATGTAAATATAATTCGCTACAACCCAAAACCCCGTCCCGTTATACTCTAACTATACCTACCTTCTTCATTTCTAAAAGTTCAAAAAACAACAGCCTTTCATCTCGTTCAAAACGCTTACGCGAGAAAGGGAGCTAGAAAGCCGTTGATTTGTATTAAGAGCCCACATAATGCACTTTTGCCAATGTTTATGGACCTAGATCTCAACATATACAGATATTAGATTTATTATATTATTATGTAAAGGACAGCCTTTTAGTATATTAATCTAGAACTATTTTCCTCCAGTCTGTTAAAAGTGAAAACACGATTTGCAAAAATTTTCTCGATACTTTTATTTTTCAAACATAACCTTTTTTTCGATGTTTTTGGTTGGATCTTTAAAACCCTCCCATCTTTTAACAATGATTTTTGGTTTAATAGTTGTAAAACGATAAGTTCTTAAACCTGATAAAAAAGATTATCCTTATAAATGTAGACGTTTAGAATAAACATCAATATTTACGAAAAACACGCGCTGAGCTTCCGTAGAGAGCGGGATGGTTAATTGAAAACTCACGCGTGTTAGAGCGGGACTTTTGCAATGCCATCTACGTCCTCTTAATATGGCTGTCGAATAGTCACAGTCTCGCCATAGTCGCTGGCGCATAGGCGCTCAAGGTTGAACGTATTTTGTTCCGCACGACTCGCTGTGACGTCACTGCACAGATGTACTGCTGTGCTGTTATCTGCATGAGGAAGATACCCTATATATTATAACTGGAAACTTGATGGATTAGTGACTACTTATCTATGTTATATAACACTCCTTTTTTTAACCTGACCGTGGCTTAATAGGCCGAGCCATATAAAGCGATAGGAGTGCGCTGTTGCAGAGTAGCCTGCAGAAAATCCAGAGGAAACCTTGGAAACGATCACGCGGGCGGTTTAAACATGTAAGAGATTGCGATCCAGTGAAGTTGGATGAGCGGCTTCAACCGAGTCTGAGGTGTCAGTGGAATAACACTTATTATAATAAATCACTGTCTACAGTGTCGTTACCTAGGTACTAATACAATTTATATTCAGTTTCAATTGCAGTGTTAGTTATATGTACGAGTAGATTTGGTATTAAACTTGATTGTTAATGTATCATCGTATGTATTTAGGATAAAGGTGACATCATATTGCCAGCGCGTTTCCTCCCTTTTTCCTGTTACAGTTACATGTCATATAAGACTGCAATATCTGGGCGGCCAAGCTTTGCTCGGCGTTTTCTCGGCCATGAGACCTAGCTAGATCGATTGCTAGTCCCCGAAAACCCCCACATACCAAATTTCATCAAAATCGTTAGAGCCGTTTCCGAGATCC
Source organism: Cenopis cana (assembly GCA_951800055.1). Classification (NCBI taxonomy): domain Eukaryota; kingdom Metazoa; phylum Arthropoda; class Insecta; order Lepidoptera; family Tortricidae; genus Cenopis; species Cenopis cana. Next base: position 18,585,771 of record OX637477.1, on the reverse strand, counting down.
CCGAAATAAATAAATATGTAAATAAATAAATATACAAGAATTGCTCGTTTAAAGATATAAGGTTTGTCCAATTGTGTTCTTATATCGATGATTATATTTCTCCTCTCTTTAGCTCTTTTCCTCCCCTGTTTTAGGCCGAGTTTTATGGTTAAAGTTAATTGATGTCCTTACGAGCCCGAAAGTTACGTGAACGTTAAGGAAATATGAGTGCTTTTTAATGTTTGTTTACACCAGTTATCCAGCCTACTACGTAGAGAAGGTCCCTAGAATGTTAAAATAGTTAAATCAGTATTTAAAAAAAAAAATGGACGGTGGCAAACAAGCGTACCTGATGGTAAGTGGACACCGCAGCTTATAGACGCTCGCAACTCCAAAGGAGACAGAAGGGATAGATTTACATCATTTAGGTATACAGGCATTAGTAAAGAGGTAATTTGTCATGTAACAAAATGGTCCCACAGTTCCCTGCAATTGATGCGAATCCAAACGAGCCCGATTGTAATAAGAAAGCTTACACGTTGTCTCTACGATCACCAGCATCTTAAAATATCTTATATATATAAGTATACACCGCTAACAAACGGAGATTAACGCTCAATATGAAAATGCATCAGAGCAAAGGCCGCCGCACACGTTGTATACTCATTAAGAGATCATAACAAGCGCAGATCCAGTCTCATATAGCTCGTATAACCATTATGCGACTTGGAGAGCCATTGAGAATTCTCAGAAGCCCACGGACCACCTCCCTTTTACTATACGTACGCAGACTACGTAGTAATAACCTTCCCACAGATTGTCCTACATTGTATAACTACTACGACAAACTACGAGTCCCTATTTATAGAGAACTGCAGTCAATTGTTTACTCGCTTTTACGACAGGCTGCTTTCAGTAGCGTTTTATTTACAACAACGCTCGAAGTACTTGTATTATAAGTTGATGGAGTTTTTGCGGAATATTGACGTCGATCTAGAATACAAATATAGCAAACAAAATGGCCGCGTGCCGCACGTGGCCCTATCATTTTGGCCCTATCAAGAAAAAAGTACCAAATTGTTAAATGTCAATTAGAAGGCTTGCGGGCCGCCTGTTGCCGACTGCTGCTATAGTAAATTACTGCTCATAATAAATGTATAGCGCGTTCATTTGTTTCTTGTATAAAACTTGTATAGTATAATACTTCATAGATAAAGAAACAGACTATAGTAGGCAATTGTTAATAGTAAACAATGTCAGTTAGTTTGCTAGTGGCACAGTTGGCTGGACAAACAAGCAAAAAGTGGTTTAGTAAGTCTGCTTAGTACCTAACATCGTTAGAGCAGTGAATAAATTATTATGAAAATCACCACAATTTGAATATTCGAATAGGAAGGTTTGGATTCATGACATTGTACGCTCCAATGGACTACATTTATGTACATTTTGATGCCCAAAACCTTCGGAGAGCCGACAATGAATATGCAAATGTTTTATTTTTATCTTGAACGTACATCTTCAACTCAATACAGCTTGCGTTCAATCGTCCTAGTATATTTAGAAGCAATAAATTCATTGACGATAGTTCTGAACTGTCGTCTTTCCCCTCTGCTGGCCCATCAGGCCACACTCATTGATCTGTGGCTGGCAGCTCAAACAGGAACAAAAAAAATGAACTGTCGTCATATGCCGTTTATTTTACACTCGATTTCATAAATTTCTCAAGCGACGAATACAGTTTACCAACATCACAAATAAACTAGATGCAGGCCAAGAGCACCCCATTTTTAATTTAAAAAAAAACTCAACCCAACTCTCCATCTTTCCAGGTCGCCAGTTCAAGGCTCACAAGGTGATCCTAGCGGCGTGCAGCAAACACTTCCAGGAACTGTTCGACACAGCCCCGCCCAGCCATGCGGGTGCCTGCTACGTCATCCTCGAAGCCACTACGGCGGACAATATGCAGGCGCTTTTGGAATTCATGTACAAGGGCGAAGTACACGTCAGCCAAGACGCGCTCTCCAGCTTTCTTAAGAGCGGAGAGAACTTACAGGTCAGTCTTTAAAGAAATATTCAATACCAGCAAATCCAGCAATAACTTCTTAGCTACTCCGTGATTCCTGAACATCGGAGATAATGAAATGGTTGATGTTTCGTTTTCTACAAGAGTAGGTAGGCGTCTAGATTATTAAGTGGGAAACTTCTGTCACGATACATGAAAAGAAAACATGGTAACCGTACCAATCTATGTTTACAGTCCTTTTATTGCCTTTTACATTAGTCCTTTTGTCCTACTTTAGGTTTTGGTACTATTTGTTGTGTTTTAAGTACAATTAAGGAATACATACATACAATAGAGTAGGTATTTCTAGTATCGGTGAAACTGCTACAATTCGTTGCCTTTTAATCTTTTGATTATAAAAACATGATACCTGTCGTTTCTAAAACCTGAAGGACGTAAATGGCTCACAAAATGTAACATAATGTCGCATCACTTTTAGTAACGACCTTCGACGAATCATTCCAGGTCAAAGGTCTCTCTATGGAGATGTCACAGGACGCATGGGTGAAGCAGCAAACGCAGCAATCGTCCGAGCGCCACCAGACTCGTATAAAGACGAGCCCGGTGTCAGGGGGCAACTGTGACGGGCAGGAGACACCACAGTCGCACACGTCGTTCGCGCCGATCATGCCCGGATACGGGCTGCCATTGCATGGTGGAGGTGCTGGGATGGGCCGTTACGCGCCGCCGGCGCACGTTCCTCTGCCCACGCCGCATCGAAGACCCGCACCGCCTAAAGCCTCGCCGTCTCAGAGTCCGCATGCTAGGAATTACAGGTACTTAAAACTTATGTGTGGTTTAGTTAGACAAGCAAGATTTTGCGTGCAATTTTCGGTAAATTGTCATTACATTGCAGGGTTTGATCGTATTCATCTTTCCTCGGTAGCCCACAGCCCTGCAATGTAAAGAAACTTTCATGCAAGTTCTTTCTAATGTAAATCGGCCTTCTTCACAAACTTAAATACTTATAACTCAAGTTCACCACCCTTCAAACGCCATCCTATTTTATGGCCGATTAAAGCATTATACTTATTTATTCCCAAAATTAACACCGGAATTTGTCACTTCTCAACCATGACGCATTCATTTAATTTGCTTCATTCAGTATATCAGATCAATAGTGGGGTAGTGGTTATATTAGATACTGTCTAGAGGTAATAAATCCACTACCACTTGATCTGATATTCTGAAGTTTCTGTTGGAAAGACTATCACATGTTAAAGTTTACTAGCTCTACCTATGAACGCAGATTTGTTTTCTTCAGGTTTAGTAGCCTTGGCTGCGGCGTTTAATTTATCACTTTTCACTTTTTTTATTATGATTTCGTCAGCTTACGCGTCCGCTTGACAACATTTAAAGTTATTAGCATAGGTCAGCTGATTAGTATGTTTGTCTTTATAGACAAAGCTCATCGTCCTCGCACTGCGGCAGCGTGGCGGAGGAGCCCGACACGCGGTCGTCGCCGGGCGCGGCGCGCTACGACGACACCCCGGACTGCGCCCAACTAAACACCATCAAGAACAACGGCTACGAACGGACGGGTAATGACGACATGATGGAGCGACGCGACACTGAACAGGGGGCCGAAGGTAAAGCCTTATTTACACATACGAGACTCGCGTGCAAGTTTAATTACACTGCGGGTGTTTAAAATGGGAATACGGTATTAAACTCATAGTCAAATCAGCAACTTTTTATTAAATGTCAAAAACGATTTGTTAATATGAAGTTTGTAGGGAAATACTGTCTTAGTGACGTCACTAAGGCAGTGTGAATTGGTTTGTTCAAATCAGCATCCTTTTTAAATCTTTATGCTAAATCTTTCAATTTGCTAAAATAAATTAATAATTGATGTTTTTCGAGTATTTTCGATAGATCTTTTATTAGTCAAGTAAAAAATAATTTATTTTTACCTTAGTTTAATACCCTATTAACACAAGTGGTGGTTCTAAAAGTGCAACAAAAACTGGCAACCGTACTGTCTTCTCCAAGATCTCACGGTTCGAAATAAATGCTATACGATAAATAAATAACACAAAGAATTAGACAATGGTCTTTAGGTCATGTTCCTTGCTCACATAGGTACCTTAATTGCGAAGTCCAGGGTTCATGTCGCTGGCACACACCGATTCACACGCGTGGCAATATTTTAGGTTAGGTGAGGTCACAGGCAGGAGCGACATACGCCTTAATTGAATGCAAGCCAAGGATTAACTGTCTGTCATTTGTCATTGGACGCGCGATGCGCCCGGATTTGTCAGAAGGGGATGAGCCATTTAAATTGTTTATTGAACAGCGGGTCACGGAGTTATTACGAGTTGAATCGCTCTATAAAACCGCGCAATGTACTTAAACTCGCATATGAGTCTCGTTAGTGTGTATTATGGCCTTAAACGAGCCGAAAGCCGCGCACATGGGCACTTGGTAACTCCCATTTGTTCCCAATAACGTAATCAATAACATACGCATGATCACTGCTCGTACCGCCTTATTCATAATCTTTCATCAAACCTATTTCAGTTAAGAGGAGGGGTAGGGCAAGCTCTGTCCATACAAACTTTGTGCAGGATTTTCTTCGTTTGTGTTTGCATTAAAATTATGATTTTTGGTCAGTATGCTTATTTTTTTGATAGCTATTTCCTGATGTTATTTTTTTTATTGATTATTTTTTTATTTTTTTGAAATATTTAGATATTTCCACATAACTTTCTTCGCATATCTAATATTTACAAAATATATATATATTGTTTAGTGCTAAAACCTACGAATAAAACGTGCACAGAGTTTGTATGGAGAATGCCTTGCCCAGCCCTGCGCCTTAAATTGCCCCTAAAATTCATTTGTCCCTATCGGTCACTTTGACATTTATGTTCGCGAGAAACAGACAGAACACAGTTAGCAGAGGTTTGTTACGTTTTGTGAATTGTGGTGTATGAGTAGTCATGGCTATACAAAGAAAAATAGTTGATAGACTTCTACTAATAGTGCAATCTAGGCCGCTCAGGGGACCGATTTTTGAGTGTCGAACGCTCGAGTTTTCACTTGACATCTGTCAAAACGTCATAGTTTTTTGACGGATCTCAAGTGAAAATTCGAGCGTTCGACTCTCAAAAATCGGTCCCCAGCTTCGGCCATCCTGCTTTATAAACGTCCTGCATCATTTCGAAGGTTTGGTTTAAATTTGTATTGATAATTATGTTCTAATTGAACAAATGAGAAGTATCTCACGACGTCAATTGTATACCACTAAAAACAGAGAAAAACTAGACTAAAAAAAATTGGTATGGTTAACAAATTAGACAAAATCGTTGATCGGTAGGTATAAATTACATAAAAGGAGAATAAAAAGTAGGTATTTATGTGTAGAAAAGAGTTCAAAAACATATGTATATTCAATCTTATTATGGCCACTTACTTACACGAGTTACACGATGTACTTACATGATAACAGCTATGTAAATCTAGAAAACGCATGACAACCGTTGGCCCTTATTAATATTGGCAATTGGCCAACTGTTCAAATAACTTAATAATCAAAGTATTCAATACTAACTCAATATATTTCGATATTCTCTATTAATCCAAGTCGCATCATTTCTTACATGGCCATAAAATTCTGGGCTTATTCGAAGGTTATTTCTAAACGTATCTCTGTACTCTTCAGATCTACGGGTAAAGAACGAGAACGAGTACCACACGAGCGGCTACAACAACACGTCACCGCCGGCGGCCACGATGCCGCCGAACTACCACGACAAGCCGATCGCTACATCGCCCGTGCCCAAACCCGCTGCCGACATGACGTGGCCCACCAAGCTCATCACAAGCAAGTCCGGCGGCATCGCTACTGCTGACGGTTAGTGAAAACAACCAATGATAGCCTTGACATTGACCACATCATCAGCCCAAAGACGCCCAAAGAATGATCCGTCAGCTATAGACCGTCGAGCCATAAACCTCTCGCTGCTTCGCCCGTGCCCAATCCTACTACCGACATGACGTGACCCACCAAGCTCCTCACAAATCACAAGCAAGAATGTTACCATCGCGACTGCTGACGGTTAGTGACAGCAACCTCCTATTACTCACAACAGCCTTGAGCCTTGACACTGACCTCAGCTGCCGCTAATGATGTACGTAATAATACAATACAAAAAATCTTGCTACTATGATAAACCACTCGCTGCTTCGCCCCTGCTCAATTCCACTGCCAACAAAACTTTCTACGTGGCCCACCAAGCTCATCATAAGTCCGGCGGCATCGCCACTGCTGACGGTTAGTGACAGCAACCTATGTACACAACTGATGACAGCCTTGACATTGACCACATCATCATCAGCCGAAGTCATGGTCTGCTCGCATCCAGCGAACTTCCGCGATCTTATCCAGGTCATCAGGCCACCTCATACTGCTCCCATGATCAGTGTCATGGTCACGTCTCGCAATAAGACTGACCCCAGCTGCCACTTATACTGTACGCAATAAATAATATTATACAAAAAATCTTGCTACCATGACAAGCCACTGACCACGCCTATGTCCAAGCTCCAATCCGACATGACGTCATAGCCATTGGCCCATTGCAACTCTGGCATAGCCGTTGCCGACGATAAGTGTTACAAAAGGTCTCCTCGCCGTGCTCGGCGACAGAAACTCCGTCAATCATTCTTACAGCTCCGTCTGTGGCTATAGTACCCGCAAAGTAATCTCACGACAGGGCAGTAAAAAATATGAGACACACTTCGTAACACCGTGCAAGTAGGCGAGAGATAGCGCTATCGACCCGGTCGTCATCGTCAGTTTGGTACACTGTAGTCGAAATGTCGTCCCTCGATATGCCTTGAGAAGAGCACCAATCTGCCATGAATGATGTACTAGTTTAATTACAACATCTAGTCTTATGCCAGTTAGAGATTCGACTACCCTTACAAACATTCCAATTTGATTTAGCTGAAAGTTACAATTAAATGATTTAAGAGTCGAAACTGGCAGCCTGAGGTGCTAAGCATCAGTAGCTGCAACATTGCAGACAGAACCCAACTACATTATTGCAGTCAGCGTCTCCTATACAATGCGACTTCTATGACTACTACACTACCCCGGTATCTATAACTCGTGTGGTATTACAATCCAGCACCAAAATATACTCGTAATTATGTCGTTCCCACGCAAAAGGTGGTTTTAGGTCAAATTTTAATTGCTTCGCTATGCCACAAGCTTTATTAACTAACGAAAAAATAAAACATTTGGCCTGGAATCGACACAGTTCTGTGGATATTTAAAATAATTCATTAATAATCCATTTATCGTAATAAAATTGACATCCATATTCATTTGTAACTCAGTCATGTACAATTCGGTAAATAATTTAGATTCAATATGCAAAAAGAATAATGTTTATTCAAATGCCTAGTCAAGGCTGTACCCAACGACAATGCTAGGTCGGAATTTCATTAAGTACAGATATAGTGAAAAAAACATTTTACATTAGTTGCAACCTTGTTGTAAAGACTTAAAAATCTCCGTTTTTTGTACCCGTGAAAAATGTAGTTGTATTTGTATCTATTAAATACCTATAGGTATTACTTATTAAGCATACAATGGGGCTTAATAATTGTTAGTTTTGCCGATCGGTTTAACCTAGCTAGTGATTTTGCCTATATAACTGACAGTCCTGGTTTAGAATCCCGGTCGGGGCAAATATTTGTGTGATAAGCATGAATATTTGTTTCCGACTCTTGGATGTTTTCTATGTATTTAAGTATTTATATTAATTAAATAGGTATATCGTTGTCTAGTACCAATAACACAAGCCTTAATTTGACCTTACCATGGGCACACAATAATTAATAGCACTTACGTACAGAAGGTTTTCTTCTAATAAAACCGGCATTTGACAGCTAATCGTTGGCTTCGCGCTCGCACGCGCTTTCCGCATAGCTAGTGCTCTTTCTATCCTGGCGCGATAGGGTATCTTGACACCACGGAGGTGTGCCAGAGCCAAGCGGCAAGAGGTATAGGCTGCCGTGGGACTACTTAGTTCGAATTGTAAAAGATTGTCACCTCATTTTTTTAATGACCCGTAATTGAAGACTGGTAATTCCGATTGCAGGCAAAAAACTGAAGTGCCCGTACTGTGAACGGCTGTACGGGTACGAGACGAACCTGCGCGCGCACATCCGGCAGCGGCACCAGGGCATCCGCGTGCCGTGCCCGCACTGCAGCCGCACCTTCACGCGCAACAACACCGTGCGCCGCCACATCGCGCGCGAGCACCGCCACCAGGTCTGTGCCACACTAGTGTAGGGCCCACATCACACGGTTACGAGACGGATATCCGGCAGCGGCACCAGGGCATCCGCGTGCCGTGCAAAAACACCGTGCGCCGCCACATCGCGCGCGAGCACCGCCACCAGATCTGTGCCACAGTAGTGTGGGGTCCACATCACAACGTTACAAGACGAATATTCGGCAGCGGCACCAGGGCATCCGCGTGCCGTGTCCGCACCTTCAGGTGCAACAACACCGTGCGCCGCCACATCACGCGTGAGCACCGCCGCCAGGTCTGTGCTACACTAGTGTGGGGTCCACATCACACGGTTACGAGACGGTCATCCGGCAGCGGCACCTGGGCATCCGCGTGCCATGTCCGCACATGTATCTTATATGTTTGTATTGTAATATTCTTTATTACCTCATATCTCCCAGTCCCCTGAACGGATTTTGATTTTTCTGTATATATTGTCCAGGTAACGCCTCACCTGCCTCAAGGCCCGCTGCCCAATCACGCGCAGTAAGCCAGCTACCTCCCGCGGCTCGGCCGCTCACGATATACCTCGTCGATGCATATTATTGTAACCGGTAATCTACCTCAAACAAATTGATCTTAAGGTTAATTTTAATCGTGCGATAATTGTTACTTAATCACGTGTGGCTCGAAATGGTTGCTCAGCGCTCGTTTAGTCTAGGTCATTCCCATCTGTTACCACTGGTTTGTGATCACTGGTGTCATCCGGGAATTTTGCTATTGGTTCCCAGTGGTAACTACTGAGAAAAACCACAGGTGTTACCAGTAAGAGTAGTTACTAATTTCCCTTTATTACTTTGTACAGATTGGCAAAATTCCCAGCTGTTACCACTACCAGTGGTAGTAAATGGTGGTAACAGGAGGAAAAACCTTTTAGTACGGTACCGTGTTGAAAACATTTAGTACCGTTGCACCCGCTTTCGTACCTTCGGTTGGGAACCTGAATATATGTCCGGTTGACTGTGAGATGAAGTTACCTTTTTTTATAGACGATTCGTATTGAGCTCTCGGTCGTAAGGTGTAGGCTGTAATATTACCTGAGCTAGGGATCTTAGAAATGATGTTGAGACTGACGGTCATAGGCTAAGTGTATGTAAATAATAGGAGAATATTGTATAACGCCTTGGCCTAGGTTGAGACACGCGTTTTAGGTTCAATGTGGCAAAATATCTACATTCTATTTTCTATAAGTACTATTTACAGAGCATTTTTACACATAGAGGTACTAAAAGAGAATATTATATTAATTGTAGTCTGCTGGTTTTAGTTTTCGCAACTCATCTGTGATACAAATAATAAACGGGCATTTATTTTTCGCTTCTAGTAATCTGTTTTGCCACATTGTCCTCTCTAAGGGTTATGGAACTGCGAATTGCATTAAGTAGATTTTTAGCAGTTTTGTACTGTACAGTGAACTTGAACGGTTTTAGTTTTGTACAAAGTACAATTTGCCGATAGGTACATAAGTAGTTAGGTAATAAATAAAGTGTTTTAAACAGATGCACGTGAGATTCGATGCATGAAATGAATGTGTTTGTAATCCATAGTTTCTGTCGTTCGTTCGATCCGGGCAGGTTGCCTTGTAACAAGTGGCCCTAAGAAGTCCACTCCGCGTTGCTTGAACGTAATTTGGTTGTTTTCAAACGGAAGGAGTCCGTTATTAAATGATTGAATTATGTCAGCATACCTATACGAACTTGATTATAATGTTTTATCGATCCGATTTAATACGTATTAATTGGAAATTTTTGACTGGGTTTTCCCGTTGTTACATCGCTGCTGCCGGCTCGCTGCGCGGGTGTTACTATTGAGACCAAAATAATTATATGTTTCAAGGGGATGGTATCGATTTTAACATTCCGTTTTGATGTGTTTTTTCTTTTCTTTTTTGTCATAGTGCATTTAGGTGAAGGCCACTTACATACACTTTAATATTCCTAGTCATTTCAGTGCAACCAGTTGAGGTTTTTTTTTAATTATTTAATGATAGTTTGGGGGCGGGCGTCGGGTCATTGTATTATATGTTGTGTGGATCCCTCGTCCGCTCTTTACTTGAGAAGTAACATTATTTCCGCTGCAATACATGCTCTTAGTTTATCGTAACTCGGATGGGACAGTGCCAAATATCCTCAATTTAAGTTCACATCAATTTATTTATTTTATATTATTCTTTTATTTTGTTAAGTGTGAGTGTAGCGACTGTGTGTTATATTCCTGATATTTAGGAATACGCTGCATTCATATTTATTATATTTATATTTAGGATACACTATTGAATATATTTATGAAGAGACAATGTTTTACGAAGGCTCAGTGATTTTATTATAGTGATTATAGTTTCTGTTAGGTTACCATTGGGAAGACAGCGTTTTAGTTCTCTTTTAATGGTTTGGGTTACTATTGTTCTCATGAAGTAGTTAAGTTTAGTCCGCGGGTCGGATCCGTCCTCACGTCCATTCAGTTTCGCCATTAATAATGATTACAATATTACAATAATAATCAAACGTAAATAAATTGGTCATAGTGTCCATCCACTGTCATTTAGCTAATTTGACTCATGTTTTATGAATAGAACTAAATTACCGAATGGCACGTGTATGATTTGGCCCAATTGTTCATCTCCGTTTTGTTACTTGAGTAGTTACCTCTATGTAAATTACTATGAAAGAGTACAATTCAAGTTTTATAAGAATACCTATTTTCTACGCTAATATTGATGTTAAAATCCAGTGTTTACGTAATGTTCGAATGTAAGTAACTCAGTTTTGATTTCAAATGTTGGATTGGTTTTGGATGGGTATCGAGGCAAGAGATCGCAGGCTCGGCTGTCCTGTCTCCCGACTATATAAATTTTATTATAATTATCGCACAGAATAATATTTTGTCTACTTATCGTATTTGTCTGAGATCTCTTCGTGGGTAGGGTAGCGTGATTCAATTTGGTTTAGTTGGCAAATAAGACCGTATCGTTCCAAACATTAACGTCATTTAGATCGTCCCTCAAACGATCGTTTTGATTAATTAAAGATATAAAATTACTTTTCATTGATTTTGTGGCATTATTTCGATACATATTTTAATGTTAAGACGAAAATATTTTGCTATTACGATTATAAATTGTTAAAATTACGTTTTTATTTGTAAAGTGATTGCGAAAAAAATTAAGGAAGATTATAGTTATATTTTTGTCTTTTCGTTTTTCTTATGAATTCAAAATTCATAGTTGTGATTATTTTCTTTTCGACATTTAATGTTTTTGTGATACATAAAAGAGAGCTGCATTAATGCATCACGTTTTTTAGCTTTTGTCGTTTACTTTTGTTTAAGTTGAATGAAGGGTTTAGTCGTAAGGGATGCACGAGCGATGCTTCGTATGGCGCTAAAGGGTCGTCGAAATCATCATTGGATTTACTTCTTTCTTAAAAAATAAGGTACAAATTTTAGATTACAAAATCGAACGTCAATTTTATTAATAACCATTTATTTCTAGAATTATTGGATGTTTTCTTCTAAGTGATCATTGTACAATATTCAGTATACTTACCTGCATGGGATAATGGATAACGCGTCTAAATTAAGTTGAATTGTTAAAGCTAATAGCGGACAAATTACTAGAGGGTCCCTATATAGTTATAATGTTGTATTTGATGTGATAGGTGAATTCACATTTAGTCGGTGTCTGCAATCCCCTACACTAAGACTTGGCCGGACTCCCCTTTGTGGCTGTAACTCTGTTAAGATGGCAATTGTATGATGGAAAGTACCTGCGTTCGTTTGGACAAACATTTGGCATGATGGCCGATATTTCCGAAGCGGGCGCAGTGTCAGTGATCGAATCCAAATTATAAAACAAATGCTTTCAACTTAATTGGGGATGATTTATCAAATCACAGACTATTCCAGTCAAAAACCCCTGTAATAAGACAATTTGGGAGCTTGATTGGAGAGTATTTGATATTGCCATAAATTGTTATTATAACATCTGACGAAGTTATCCCTAATTCAAGTTTGTCATTCATTATTTTAGATAATTCTAAATTTAAGGAATCTGTTACCATTTGTTTGGAGTAGTGATTTGGAAACAAGGCGCGTGTCGGGAAATTCAAACAGTTTCGAGCGAGTTGAAACCATACTACAAGGTGGGCTCGGTTAAAACTGTTTGAACTATTTTCCGCGTCTGTTGTTTTTCTACGTTGTTGGAGCCTGATTGTTTTGCCGGATCAAAACTGCCTTTGCATTTTATTTGCGTATCTAACGGCTCCACTTTTCTCTATGATAAGTTTGTTTAGTTTAAGTTTATTTTAAATCGCGATATGTCGTGATGGTAAAGCCAAAGATTGTTACGGGTATGGTGACCCTCTGCCGTCACACTGGCTGTCCAGTGATCGCACATTCAACCTCTACGGTCTAAAAAGACCAATTTGAATAAAGAACGGATTAAAAGTCGCTGAACGTGCCCCACTGTACAGCCACTCTAGCTACTAAGTTAATCTACCTCGAGAAATATAACATAGTAATAATAAGCTTTTAAATAGATTTTTATATGCAAACGATATAAATTTAGTGTGTAAGCGTGTTGCGAAAATAATAAAAAATAAAGTACAAACTATGCTACCTCAGGATTCAACACTTTGACGACTTGAAATTCTATAACTATTCTCCAGATGTTTAAGAATATTTACACATTTAAGATTTCTATACTCATCGCGAGACGATTTAATACTTAAATAATATGGACTGAACGTTAGTGGAACAAATATTGTTAAAGCTGTTGTAAATAATGCTCATATGCGTTCAGATCCGAGGCTAGCACAGACGTGAATCTCGGTGTCCGTCGTGTCGACCCGCGTCGCGGGTACCTCGCGCCGTTCGTCAGTCGTGTCGTGTCAACCCGCGACGCGGGTCGCTCGCGTCGTGTGTCGGTCGTGATGACTCGTGCCACGAGTACCTCGCGTCGCGTGTCGATCGTGTAGGCCCGCGCATCGGATTGCTCACACAGTTGTGTCGTCCCGCGCCGCGGGTCGCTCGTGCCGCGAGTCTCGCGCCGCAAACCCGCTGAGGTGTCGCTCCTAACCCTAGGCTAAGTTGTTAATTAGGCTAGTTTTAATAATCTCATGCATAGACACTATTCTACCTCATTTATTAAGCAAACGCATGTCGGGGAGTCGGCCGCCAGTCACAGCGTAATCTAATTGTACCTTCCTTCACTCTCCGGAGTATAAAACATTTTTATTCGTAATTTTTATTATTATTACTTTTTCCCAGTTACTTTTTGTGTTACATAGATGTTACTATGTTTTAAGGAGATGAAAATGAAAAATTATTGTTTGTTAGGTTTCAGCGAATTAAAAAAATTGTAACAAAATTATTTTTTGGTTTTGTTATTTTTGTTCCCTTTTTCCTTCCCGTTTTCGTTTCTTTTTATTTCTCTTTAACAAGTTACACCCGTCCATCGTGTTTAGTATTTATTGTAATAAATTTAAGTACATTATTTAAGGAATTGACGTTTAAGTAATATTCATAAAATAGATGCACTTAACTGGACAGGAATTATTTAAGTAATCATTCGATGTTTTTATATTTTAAGGGTGCACTTAAATTGAATCGAACTCGGGCGTATCTCGGGGATTCACCTCTACGAATTTTATAATGAAGAAATATTAATGTTCTGTCGCATTTAATGTAAGTATTAAATTAAAATGTTAATGTTATAACAATCACTTTCGAATTCACTAGAGAGTAATCCACGACACGGACCTAAATATAGCGTTAAGTGTCGTGACTCGCCCGCCCCTCTGCATCGGTGTTAAACTAATCTTAATTAAGGTGACTATAAACAATCTGTACACGTTGGAATATATTGAGGTTTTATAATAGCTCAGCCTGAATGTGGCACGAATTAAAAGTCATCTCATCCATGAGTGTAAATAGAGCATTACTCTAGTTTACGTGTTAACCGTTTAACATTAAGTTCGGGTGAGCTGTCTCGGTGTCTTTACTATGTTCTTGGTGTCAACTTTGTGTAAGTGTAGGCTATCTACACAAAAAAGCGAAAAAGAGCAAAAAAAACAACGAGCAATCATTGTACAAGAACTAAAGTACAAATTCTGAAGTCTTAAAGTTAATGCCAGTACAAATTATGGTATCGGATTTTATGTAAATGTTGCCAAAATTGTATTTTTTCGGCAGATAAATTATTTAAGTGTAAGTGAGGAGAGTACAAAATGGTTCGTGTTTTATTCAGATAGCGGGTATCTCGGGGGCAGCTGCGTTTTCATTTGTTTTGTTATGTTCTGGTCGAGTTGATTTGGTAGGCGGTAGCGCGGGGTAGGTACGGGCAACGGAAGGTGAGTTAGGATCGATTCTAAGGTATGTACATTTTGTAAACCAGCATGGTTGTAAAACTAAGTAGGGTTTTGTATCTTAGCAAGTTAATGCTTAGTAAAAATGCGGTCATCGTTGGTCTATGTCTGTAAAAGGGAAAGTGATTGTCTGTGATTTTTATGCGACTTTTTTATATAAAGGAAAGAAAATATTCCTTAACAGTAAGGATAGCACTACTTGTGATTTTACATTAGGTATTTATTAGTTGACTTCTTTTTTTGTACCATACGATAGGAACGTAGCTGTGGTGTAGTGGTGAAGCGGATGGATGTGCATAACATATGTATAGCTGTCTAAATAAGTATTTATATATACAACGCTATCTCTGGAATAGGTTGATGTTTGGCAAATAGTTTGACCACACGCGTTGAAATTGTGTTCGAATCGCGAGTACTTCTTCATGGCATTAATTCTGAAAGCAAGACTAAGTGATCCTATTTATACCTTATGTTTCACACACCTAATTGAAAATATTCCTACTAAAATGGAACCTTACTCAAATACCCTAATATCTACCACTTGTGGGCTTCATGTATTGACAGCATTCTTCGTAGAGTCTTCTAGTCTATCCCACAAATAAACTTTGTTTTTAGAGAGGCAATAATGTACATTCGGTGACACGATGCGCTTTCTGTCAGGCGCGACTACGGAAAGGGGTGTCCTCGTGTCGCCGAACGTATGGCGTGTAGATACAAACAACAGTATCTATCAAAAGCGCTAGGTGGAACTAGACTAGCTTAAAACCTTGTTAACCACTAACGAAGTACGCGCGGTTCTCATTCAAATTAGCGAAATGATTTATTGAATGATAAATGTATCTGTAATAATTTAAATGGTTCTAGCGAATTTTTTAGGTCATAATATTTTGGCGGTTTACGTTGTGTTACGCGGTGATGGGCGTCGATGTTATGTTTGCTTGTAACAGTTCGGATACACGTCTCGGGAAAAAATAGTCCACTCTGCTTGACTGATAAACTCCTTCGTCCAACGGACGTGTCTCATTATACCTATATCGGTGTTACGTGTAAGCGTGTATTCGAACATTAAACTAAGTATATGTGAACCTGTGGAGAATACAGGTACATAATTATATTTGTCCACGATACTGCGGGAACGCATAGAGGTCTCGGCCATCACATCACGAACCTACAACCTGATTTAGATAATAGTTATTATATGGAAGAAAAATTTGATCCACTGTGGAGTTCTTAATAAAAAATTGTTGCTAAAATATGTCTTGTTGTTTATTTAACCTTGTGTTCACCGGAATCAACGTATACTTCTAATAAACAGATACCTACGATTAAGAATGTTTAAACGCAAATATACTGAAAGGGAAAAGAGAATCAGTACCTAGATATCAATGCTGCTTAGGCTACAATATGCTATTAAACTCAGTAAGGCGTTTTGTACTAAGTACCACCACTACCAACTCACGCCTGAAATCATAAAAGGGATAGGCGGAGCAAATGAAATTGAATTTTCGTTCAACTTTTAGCAATAGAGTCTCATGCTGAATGGATAGTACTTAGCAAAGAGTATTTAATAAGTCTGTAAGAAATATGTCTCTCATGGATGATAGTAAACAATCAAATTACTGGTGACAAAAAAAAGTAATGTGTTGTTGGTCCCTTAAAACCATTTGATCCTCTCTAAAAACGGGTTCAAATGGCATAGTGAAAAAAAACCGGCCAAGTGCGTGTCGGGCCACGCACAATGTAGGGTTCCGTATATAGTTGTCCACCCGTTACATTATGTGGACTAAAAAGTTTGCGAACTTATATTTACTATGTTTTTGACAGAATTAACAACATTATCTAAGGTATCAATGGAAATTGTACGAAAGTTTGCTTTTCCAAGTACATTTCTTAAGTTCGTCTATTTACTCGTTTAACTAGTAACTAATGTCTACTTAGCTGTGATAGTTTTCTTTTCAAATTCATTGTATATACGACTACCATGATTTTCTTCACATGCCTAGTAGCCACCATTTAGCTGGCAGGGGCGGGGACACTTGACCATAACAAAAATTATTACTTCAAAGCTTAATATCACGCCAATCCATTCTTGAATCAAAAAATGCTTTTAGAACCCTTATAATATTGAAAGAGCTATCCAACGGTACCCCACACGATGGGGTTTGGAAGGAAAAAAAATGCACCACCACTTTACATGTAGGGGATTAAAAAACTTTTATTTTTATGTTTTATTCTACTGTTTTGTCGGCGTCATTGATATGTATACTCATGCCAAATTACAGCTTTCTAGTACTAACGGTCACTGAGAAAAGCGGGGGACAGACGGACGGACGGACGGACATGGCGAAACTATAAGGGTTCCTTGTTTACTACGGAACCCTAATAGTCATCTAGCCTATTGTAGGTTCAACAATGGGGAAAATTTGTTATTGTATTGCATAAGGTTTTCCAATTAAGGCGACTTCCTGATTTGTCGGTGCGGAGGCAG
This sequence comes from Cenopis cana, assembly GCA_951800055.1. NCBI lineage: Eukaryota > Metazoa > Arthropoda > Insecta > Lepidoptera > Tortricidae > Cenopis > Cenopis cana. The sequence continues at coordinate 18,568,572 of OX637477.1, read as the reverse complement.
TACGATATGAGAAAAGTGTCAAATGTCAGTGTCAGCTGTCAGTCGACGCGATACCATTTTTTACTACGCCCCTACATTTAAATGAGTGCTTCCTGACTGGCGCGGGATGCGCGGTAGCGGAACGATGCGAAGGCGGTACTGCTCCGCTTCTGCGCATGATATTACTACTGCGCAAACGTAATACTGACAGTATTATGTCAAGTGAGGATCTTTGCGACGTCAGTAAGTTTACGTCAAAGAAGAAAATGTCACATATCGATCCCGCCCCGCCAAGTCAGGAAGTCGCCTTACTTGGACAGACCCGATTATGGACTACACCTAGAGAGAGGAGTATGGATTATAAGTACCTAGGTATATTTTTTTAACCTGACTGTGGCTTTATAGGCCTGGCCCAATAAAGTGATAGGAGTGCGCGGTTAATTGGAGAGTGGCCTAAGGAAAATTCAAGGGAAACCTCCGACCAGCGGGCCGTTATAAGTACCTACCTAAGGACAGCATTAGGAACACAGTGACATTTATTTGCCTATTTTAAGGCGATATATCGATTGAAAGAGACACCCTTTGTTTTTCGCTCACGACAAAACGGGATGCAACCCTCTCCGAGAATGGCTTTTTAGACAAATCTCGTTAAATATCTGCCTGTGTGCATGTTTATTAAATTTCCTCTTGTCAGTACCTAGATGAGGTAAAATACCATCATATTAACTTAATCGTGTCTTTTAATAATGCGTTGTTTTAGTAGGCTGAGGAAAAAAAGGAATATATAGACTCAACTTTGGATTTATTTTCTATCGAGGAAATTTTAAGCAATCATGTTTCGCTATTGTCAGTACCACAATCATATAGTCAAGAATCATATATCTGAAAATCAGCCTCTACTGTTTGCTAGTCTGGGCAGGACAGCGTTTCAAAGTCTCCAAATTTCTCAGTGTAGCGCCTTAAAGCCGGACCAAATGTCGGTTGAATATTAGATCAGTAGGCATGAATCGCTTGCTAACATTTATTGTAATGTATGACCGAACCGGCTTAGTCTGATTCGGTACGAATTGCGTTTTTAATGCCAACATGAGTAACAAACAAGTGACATTCTTGCTAAGTGCGACATTTAAGGGTTCTTAGTGTATAGTGCTCTTAACATTTAGTTAAGCAGTTTCACGTGATAATGTGGACACGCTGGACAAAAGCACCAAATTTTATCCAGGGTCTAATTATAGGAACTTTAACTTAAAACGACGAATGAGTCCGTCGGTCATCTTAAATTTAGGTATAAGAGGTGGAAAGTTTGTATGGGGAACAACATTATTTTTAAGATAGAAACTTGAAAATTCGCTAAAAGATTAAGCGTTGAAAGCATGTTGAAAGTTTTTATGGCGAGAAATTTCTTATTAAACGAGGAACTTGAAACTTGAATTTTCGAAAATTCTTTAAATAATCAGTTTTCTTATAATTTATTCTTGTAATAAATCACTTAGGTATTAATTTGTACTTAAATATGCTAGGGACTTCCTTTCTACACATACACAAAATACATTTAAAAAAATACACATATGTGCATACTAAAGAAAGACCAATATACTACTATTCATACAAGAAGATAGAAGAATATCCATAGAAGATCGAAGGCGTCGAAGCTCAAATGTGTCACAACCGGTAAAATTGAAGTAATAAGTTGACGGTAAATGTCATCATTACCCTTCACCCCTTCACATAAAAACATAATATCGAATCCTAGTATACCTCTAACATCAATCAGTGCCACAAAGGTAAAACGTCAATAAAACTAGTCCATTAAAAACCAGAAGCCACTAAAATTTCATTAAAATTTGCATACAAAAACTAATCCTGAACAATTAATCAGTTTGCGTGCAAAGCTAGGGTGATATTCACAAAGCTCACCTACTCGCCATCGACTAACCAGTATAAAAAAACTTAGAATCTTAGAATAGGTGCGCTTAGAACACCGCGGCAGTATAGGTAGCATCACTACATAGTATAAAACAAAGTCGCTTCCTGCTGTTTGTCCCGTTGTATGCTTAGATCTTTAAAACTACGCAACGGATTTTGATGCGGTTTTTTGTAATAGATAGAGTGATTCAAGAGGAAGGTTTATATGTATAATTTGTACCCGTGCGAAGCCGGGGCGGGTCGCTAGTACAGTATAAATATTTAATAAGAGTACTTGAACTTGGTATTGTGTGGCGAGTAGAATGAGTAGTGAGTAGTAGGTAGAATGCGGAGGACGAGAGTGGTGTTGACAGTGAGGGACTTGCATAAAGGTTGTTGCCGACATTTATAAAGGCTCGGCAGTCGACACCCGACCAGTGCCGCTTCTTCTAACAAAGAATACTGACCGGCACGAGCTGGGGCAGCGCCGGTCGAGTGCATGGTGCATAGCCTTTATGTGTGCGACAACAATGAATGTCAGGATTGTCATAGATTAAACTGGCCGCCACCGCGGCCACCGCCGCAGGCCGCTGCAGTATGTGACAGGCTTAAATATGTCTCTTGTTATCATCACAGTGACTCAATGAAGAGACCGCAACATCTCTGGAGCTACAAGCGCCCATAGGATACTTTTTTGTAATCTTCACATTGGTTATTGTGATACAATTTCCATTAGGCCAACCGTACGAATGTTTGCCATCGTCCTGGTATTAAGAAAAATAAAAAATAGGTAATTATAAAATTAAAAAGCGTGCAGTCGTATTTTTATTTCAATATGCATCTTTTTAGTGAGTTATTTTAATGTTGTTTTTTTTTTAATGACGGACGGACGGACGGACATGGCGAAACTATAAGGGTTCCTTGTTTACTACGGAACCCTAAAAACAATATCTTTAGGTCAAGTTACAATAGACGCAGCTGACAGTCGAGATGTAATACTTTGGGAATGTAAGCCGGCCTATTTCAAGATCGACTACTGCCCGATAACATGTGGGTAAGTATATAAACGGATGGTCACGGGCAGCAGACATCATTCGGTGATTACCTCAATCAGCCATGGCAGCCAAGGTACCTAGTCATTTTACATTATTAAGATTTTTGTAACATAAAACAGCAGATTTTTATTAATTAAAAGTGTAAAATCAAATAAACCAGTCTTATATTGAGACAAAGCGGTTTCACGTCTGGTGTAAAGTTAAGTTCTCGTCTATTGATTTTGAAAATAGTAATATTAAAAACCATCGAATAAGAAAGTAGGGACAAGTTCTAGACAGTTTTGGAAAAGAAAGTTACCTATAAAATATTTAAAAAAATCTACAAGTGATACTTTTAATCATAAGGATTTATCGTGTCAAAATATTAAAATCTAAATGTGTGTTTGATAGGATGACTTATTTCACAAAAATGTTAAATGGAAATACCATTGTTATTAAAATTCAGAGGATGTTCGTCGAAGAATGTCAATGACAATACGCACAAACGAAGCCTCACCTATTTACCAAAGGATTAATTTATTTAAAGTCACTGTTTTCAGTGATCAGTGAGTGATCTAGATACTATTTATGCTAGGTTAGGTTTTAGTTCTGTCAATAAAAACGTCAGAAGTAACTATTGTTAATTATTTTTCAAATTGGTTTTTTACATTGTCCGTTATAGACACTCGTATTTAGGTATTTTGCTCATCTACTCTGTTGTTATGTCGTCGAGAAGACTAATTTTATGAATTATATTTTCTTTCAAGTTCGTCGTAGTGCTTGCGCTCGCAGTGGCGTCCCAAGCGTCAGTGGTGCCTGTAGGCGTCGCGCGCGCAAACGACTACACCAGCTTCGCGTACGACGTGGCCGACCCCAACACCGGCGACTACAAGAGCCAGGTGGAGACGCGCGTCGGCGGCGTCGTGCAGGGCCAGTACTCGCTGCTGGACGCCGACGGCACCAAGCGCACTGTTGACTACGCCGCTGATGATGTTAATGGATTCAACGCTGTTGTGCGCAAGGACCCCGTCGCCGTCGCCGCTCCCGTAGTCAGCGCGCCTGTGGTTGCCGCGCGCGCCGTTGCAGCGCCTGCCGTGTACTCTGCTCCCGTTACTTACGCTGCCGGTCCTGCCTTGTACTCTGCCGCTCCCGCCGTAGCTGCTACTTATTCTGCCGCTCCTGTTTACTCTGCTGCGCCAGTTGCCTACTCTGCCAGCCCTTACTACTCTCCTTACGCCTCCTACTACTAATTCACGATAACGACTTCAACGAGAATACTCCGAAATTCGGTATAAGTCATGTGTGTAAATATCTTGTTAGTTTTTAAGTATAATAAAAAGTGAAACTACCTAAATCATGTTGTTTGACTGGTTTGTTTAAAAGTTTTTGGTACTCAACTCGTCAGAAGATGGGTAAATTGGCAAGCTAACGAGTTTTGAGTTAGTTGAGGAATTCGATATTGTCAAGAGGATTGTAATAATGGTTCACTGGGTCGAAAGTCCATCAAAATCATAACTATGATGGACAGTCTTCAATTATATGAGATATAAAAGTAGCTCAGTCAGTTGTGTTTACAAATTATATAATTCGTTCGATTTCCATGATTACGTTAATATGCACGATAAATATTATGAGGCCAATTTTTCATACAATAAAGATAGAATATATAATTTATGCAGTATTCGTATTAGAAAATGCACCTCTTTAAAATATTCAGTACTTAATCGTCACAACGGTTGTTATTGTGATACACGTCGCGCTTTAAATGCATTGAAATTAGTATTTTGTCGTACCTACCAAAGCACTGTATGGGAAATACATATGTAAGAATAGTGTTACTTTACAAGTAAAACTTTTCTTATTAATGAGGTATTTGCGAAATTTTATTAACCAAACATTAACCACCTTAGTTACAAAAGTGGTTTCGTATCAATTTTAAATACTTGCATCTAACCATGTGGTTGACTGGATAGTAAGTAAGTAAGTAAGTAAGTAAGTAAGTAAGTAAGTAAGTAAGTAAGTAAGTATTTTTTTATTTGTAAACAGGTTACAGATGGTGGTGTTAGAGGTACAGAGTGGCACTATGTTTCGCCGGTAGGCATACAAATTTAAATTTAATCTATCATTACAATTAATAATTATTAAATAAAAGTATTAGTTATAGGCTGTAATTACAATCAATAAGTCCCAGAAATACAATAAATTACAATTAATATGTCCCAGAAATACAATAAATTACTATTAATATTTCCCAGAAATACAATGAATTACAATTAATATGTCCCAGAAATACAATGAATTCGTAATAAGATCTATAATTAAAATTAAAAGTCAAATTAAACAATACAATAACATTAAAATATTCAGTTGTCCGTTAAAAAGTCTGTCAAGGAATAATAACATTTGTCAATTAGCAATTCAAATAAATTATTTTTTAATGTCGTGAGAGGCGCGAGTCTTAGAGGCAGGGGTATTTTATTATAAATTTTGCTTGCCAAACAGAAGACGCTTTTTCGCATCAGTGCAGTACGTGAGGGCACTATACAAAGATTATGAGCTCTATAGGTATCTCTATTGAAGCGTTCAGATATTTTTGTGAAGTAAGTTGGGTTTGTTTTTACAAATATAGCCGTTTCAAATATAAAAAGACAGGGAAGAGTTAAAATTTTAAGTTTCTTAAAATATGGCACACAGCTGTCTGTTTGTTTCAGGCCGCACATAGCCCGTATGCATCTTTTTTGGGCTAGATAGTTTCTCTGTTGGTACTATTTCCCCAATAAATCAGACCATAACGGAGAGTTGATCCAACATAGCCATGATAGGCTGATATTGCTGAGAGATTGCTATTTTGGCAGCAAGTCGTCTATTTGCACATTATTATAAGTTTAAATAAACGTTGCATTTTTTGTGGGCGTTTTGCGTTAGGTACAATAAAAATCGAGACTAGAATAAGTAATTAAAACATATATAGATATAGCTTTAAATTTGCTACATTGGTCTTAAGTTCCACTGTTAGCTTCGTTCGTATAGTGCAATTTTTGTGAACTATCTTAGTGAATGCAACTGACTCAGTACTTCCATTTCATTAAACAAAAGTATCCTTCATCCTTGGCAAATGCTAAACTGACGCAAGTGCAGTTTCCCTTAAAGGAAGCGCGGACTGAACCATAGGCTGTGTAGGCTGTATCAAGGTGAAGTGTTATGCTCCATTTCTATAACTGTGATTATTAATATCTACCAACTGGCACATAGAACCTACGCAGTTAGGTACTTACTATTTTTCTTTGTTCTTGATTGATAAATTGACCTTTTGAAAAGGTGTCTCAGTACCTAGTGTTGTAGGCAGTTGTTATTTATGAAATAAAAATTTTTCGCTAATATATAGTTAAGGTGAGTGAGTCATATTAGTTTCGAGGTCTCAGCAATATTTCAGTGGCTTTATCCGTAAGTAGACCATTATTTTATCTAAACTGGATTCAATCTAGATGAGAATGCTATACCATCATTATTCAAGGTCATATATATGTACTATTTGGGATAAGAGGATACCATCATCGTCAGCATTGTCAAGTTAAATAATTATTGAAGTGAACTTTTTTATAGTACAGTATAGTTGGGGTGTATAGTACAGTATTTAAGGTAAACGTACCATTGTTTGACACCTTAAACCATAAAACCAATAGTTGGCATAATATGTAATGTTCACCTCTATAAATTGATTTATATTGAAAGGGACTACTATTGGGTCAGTGTCGAGCACTGGGACCTTTACCTTAGCTTGTCTCTGCTATTCAGCCCGAATTCCAAAAATTAAAAACTATACTTGGATCGGATGCCAAGACTCACTTTGGGAGGGTGAGCACAGTAGTTAGTTAGTTTTTTTAGTTTGCTATATTTGAGTTACCTACTTCAGACACGTGTTTTGTACATGAATCTTTATGCTAAGGGTTTGTGGGTGAAAAATATTGACTAAAGTATAAAAAGTTTTTTTTTTATTTCGGATACATATTCGTATATGTACAAAGTCGTATAAGTTATTTACAATGAAGAACACGTCGTGGTTTATGGCTAGAGAACCTTGACACAAGGCATTTTTTACCATTGCGCGACCGGGGCAGCACCATAGGTGTAAGCGCCATAGGTGTATGGGTTGCCCGCATAGTAAGAGCCAGCGTAAACGGAGGGGGCGGCGTAAGTGCGAGCGATGATGGGCGCTGAAGCACTGTAGAAAGTGGGAGCGGCGAAGGTGCGGGTAGCTACTACAGGGGCGCTAGCGGCGTACACAGCGGGCCCGGAAGCAACCACATTCGAGGAGTACACAGCGGGAGCAGCCACGGTGCGCGCTGCCACTACGGGAGCGGCGGAGTACACGGGACCGGCAGCGTAAGTAGCAGGGGCAGAGTACACGGCGGGGGCGGCAACAGTGCGCGCAACAACAGCGGGAGAAGCGGCTACAACAGGGGCGCTGACAGCGACGGTGCGCGCGGCAACCACAGCGGGAGCGGCGGCAACCACAGGCGCGCTGACTACGGGAGCCGCGATGGCGACGGGGTCCTTGCGCACAACAGCGTTGAATCCATTAACATCATCAGCGGCGTAGTCGACAGTGCGCTTGGTGCCGTCGGCGTCCAGCAGCGAGTACTGGCCCTGCACGACGCCGCCGACGCGCGTCTCCACCTGGCTCTTGTAGTCGCCGGTGTTGGGGTCGGCCACGTCGTACGCGAAGCTGGTGTAGTCGTCTGCGCGCGCGACGCCTACAGGCACCACTGACGCTTGGGACGCCACCGCGAGCGCGAGCACTACGACGAACTGGAACAAATATAATACTGTTACTGTGTTGCTGTTGTGTGTGCGTCATGCGTAATATTCTCGAATCACCATTCATCATTTGGCGTTTTTGGGGGGACGCCTTTCGGGTAATATGATGATGACGATGATATACAATGCATACGCCTCACAGTTATTTCCCAAGAGGGGTAGCCAGAACACATGAAATTAATGAGAGCAATCAATTATAGGTTTCAAGAAGATGGAGAAAATATGATATATTGCATTGAGCCTGTCATGTACACAACACACCATTACCCGGTAGTTGACTCTTACCACCCATGGGAAGAAAAGCGTATCTATACCTTACAGAAATTCACTTGTATTGTACGAGTATCATTATATCTACAAAGCTTACAAATTGTTTCGTATGTCGTATTGTTTCGTAAAGTAAATGTACCTATACAGTAATAAGGTAAAACGTCCCTGTGCTGGACACTTTCAACCTTAAGTCACAGTGACAGATGTGAAGAATACGTGTCATTTATTGGACACTAAGGTGTCGAGCACTGGGACGTATTGTATACCTCTCTATGAAGAAATGCAAAGGTGACATTTATAACTTTGGTATATTTCACGGGATCGTAGGGTGTTGATCGTGTTATCGTAAGTAATCGTTTAGATAGATAATTAAGAAGAATGTAAGTTAAGTTTTAATTTTTAAACAAAGTGTTATTGACGTTTTTTGTTTCGTAAAGTTTAAAACTAAGTTAATTTATAAATGTAAATATGAAATGTGATTACGACAAAAATCTTATGGTTTTTGCAATACAAATTGCAATACTAAATATTTTAGAATTAGATTTCATACTGAAAACCTTTTGCCCTGTAATGAATGGAAATTTGGAACTATTTCAAGAAAAGCAGAGATAGTACTTTTCACTGCACGCTTATCAATTTCAAGCGATTTCTTCACGATCTGTTCACGCATTTTCATTTTGCTCAACGTATTTTCACGGGCTTTAATACTTTCAGGCTTCCCTTTGACAAATTCGAGCGAAATATAAGTATAGGTACTATAAGATAATTATACGAATCGCGTCTATAGCAAAAACCAATGTCAACACTTATAAATAAATATCACATGAATCACTACACTAGTTACTAAAGCAGATCACCTTAGCAGCCATTGCGTATCGACTAGAGTACTTCCAACCGAAGAATGCTTCTCCCAGGCCCGAGACGAGCTTATATAGGAAGAAGCAAACACGAGGGCGTGGTACGTTATGGTAACTCCACATGCGACAGCCACGAGAGCCGTGGACTTTATCGCAATGTGTTAAGGTTGTTGTTCCCTTGTTTTTTAGACATGTAGTTGACGCAGGTATCTTAACATGTGTTGCATGTATAGGGCGTTTGTCAGTACCCCTACTATGGGTTGATATCGAAAACGTATAACAAAAGTCGCTAGCGCTTGTTAAATTCGTGTTTCATGGTACTGATGCTATTATCTAAAATGCGTTAGTCGCTAGCGATTAATTTCCTATAGGTTATTTACCGCTGCATTCATAATTATCTTTATTTCTATAACGATCACTTTGGCATATAGTTGGTAGTGACCCTGCCAACGTAACGTGGTTCCCAGTTTGAATCCCGGTCAGGGCATTTATGTGTCTGAAAAACAAAAAACACGATTATATTTACGTCGTCGCTATTATGCTGGTACTTTGACTCTCATTTTTGTCTTTGATCCTCTCAAAAAATTGGTTAGAATGGCATCATGCAAAAAAAATGCATAATATATTACAGCTGTATTAATAAGTTAGTCGTTTTTATACAGGGTGTCCCAAAAAGGACGCAACATTTAAATTTGCCGCCATTTTTGTATTTTAGTGCTGGTAACCCTAAAAAAACTATTTGACAGCTGATAGTTTAGGGTTTTTAAAAATGTAACATACGAGAGAACAACTTATTTTTATTCTTGAACAAAAAATAATGAAAATTTAGCTACGAATTCTCGCAAATTTCGTACAAATTTAGTGTACTGATTCATTTCGGTAGCAGATTTGGCCCCCTATGTCATGTGATTTAACACCAATTAGATTTCTTTTTATGGGGTTATTTGAAGTCAAAGGTCTATGTCAAAAGTCGTAATGCATTAAAGGTGGAGCTTTAATGTTGCATTCGCTAATTCAGCCACATTTCTGCAAAATAGTCAAGGAAAATTTCAACAAAAGAGTTCGTACGTGCCAGCAAAGTCGTAGTGGGTATTTGCCTGATGTGCTATTTTTAAATAACCCTATTCTATGTAGTTAATGTTCAAATAAAAATAAATACAGTAAATAAAAAGAAATGTGTTTTTATTAAATTCAAATATTGCGTCCTTTTAGGGACAACCTTTAGTACCTATGCTTTTGGCGAGATCTGCGAAAGTGAGGTTCGGGACTTGAAAAGCTAATTATATAACATATAACTATTGTGTACAATATTTTTTTCTACGAGTCAACCGAAATTAATTAAACAAACCGAAATAATTAAACAAATTAGTCCTGCGGAACCAAATTTTAGGCATATATATGGGTCAGGCGCTCGATGTAGTCTTTTGTTCTATGTCCGCAGGAGACATATATGATTGGCCAATTTCATTTTAGTTCAGTAACGGCGACACGTGGTTGGTTAATTTACTTAATTATAGTTCAGTTGAAGAGAGCTCCATAAAGAAAAGTACGTGATTTTAGTTTCGTCTACGATATCTTATTTCAAATATTAAAGTCGACGAGTAGTAAGTAAAAAGTAATAACTAAGTATGTAATAATCTATCCAAGTATGTAGTGTTGTGTTCCTGGAGGTGAGCAAGGTTGCCAGAGCTCCCGAGGATGCACTGTGTTAAGAGCGAGGGACCTAAATTTGTCCCTTCTGCTGTCAACACAGTGAATCCAGAAATTTTATAAAGGGTCGGCAATGCGCACGTGACTCCTTTGGAATTGCATGCGTCTATAGGCTGCGGTGTTCGCTTACAATCAGTAGCTCTAGTATAAGTTTTTTCGAAACATTAACTAATTCGAACGCGTTTGCGATTAGTCTCAAAATGTATGAAAACGCTCTCACCGAGTTTGAAATACGCGCGTTCATCGGTTAGCAACAAATGTTATACTCGCTGTTTTAGTTTCCACTAGTGACCACCAGAGGCGCTGTTTACGTTTTCATACCACTTTCATACATTTTGAGACAAAACGCAAACGCGTTCGAATTAGTTAATGTTTCGAAAAAACTTATACTAGAGCTACAGGTGGACCGTACGCTTGTTTGCCACCGTCGCTGTATAAAAAATTGTGAGTAAGGCCACGGTAAACTCATGGTAATGCCACAGATGTCCGGAAACACAAGGCCGCCGTGGAGTGATCTGGATGTCGATGTCGATTCGGTGCATTCTTCAAGTAATTTATTCCGTATGCTTGGCAGAAGACGTGTTTATGGTTTTTTCGGATAATTATTGTGGAATTTGTGTACATCGCTATTTGTTAAGTTATGTTTATGTCGATGCGGATAAAAGTATCTTTATTAAGCTTCTTGTTACCCTTTGAAACTGTTTTTAATTAATAGTTCAGTGTTATTTATGTTTATACAGTCAGCTGCAAAAAGATATACTTACTTACACGATTAGTGTGTTCAAAATGTGTGTAGTGTGTAGATATAATATTTGTAATGTTTGTTTGTTATTCTATTTATAATGTTTAGTTTAGTTAAGTAATATGATAACTTGTATGTACTACTTACTCGTTTTTATAGCTGTCGTGGAATGCTGCACCGAGACAAACCAAGCTGTGGTTTAACGGTGTCGTTTAGCCATTTTTTGTATAATTTCTTATGTTTTTAATAATAAATAAAAAAAATAAAAATAAAAAATAACTTCGATAGAGGGTCGGATATCTTGATATTATTTTTTTGTATAATATATACCACGTCAGTGGTAAACAAGCGTGCGGCCCGCCTGATGGTAAGCGGTCACCGCAGCATATGGACACTTTCAACTCCATGGGTGTTACATGTTCGTTTCCGATCCTTTAAATATATATACACTCCTTTCTTGAAGAGCCCCATACTGTAATGTAAGGCGACTTCCTGATTTGTCGGTGCGGAGGCGGTACGATATGAGAAAACTGTCAAATGTCAGTGTCAACTGTCAGTCAACTCAGTACTACTTTTTACTGCGCCCCTACATTTAAATGAGTGCTTCCTGATTGGCGCGGGATGCGCGGAAGCGGGACGATGGGAAGGCAGTACTGCTCCGCTTCTGCGCATGATATTACTACTGCGCAAATGTAATAATGACAGTATTCCGTCAAGCGGCAATCTTTGCGACGTCCGTAAGTTTACGTCAAAGAAGAAAATGTCACATATCGATCCCGCCCCGCCAAGTCAGGAAGTCGCCTAAGTAAGAAGTCCCTCGGGAATACCTCGTCAGGGAACTCATTCCACAACCGGAGCGTCGGAGGGAGGGTTATTGTTTGTTTGTTTTTCGCTGGCAGGCAACAGGTTAATCCTGTCGACATGTCGAAGGAAGTGGGGTTAGCTGGAAAGTATGGACTTTAACGACGAACGGGCTATTTGGGACTGGAAAGACTACGAATTTTAGAAATAAAGGAAAAATTGAAAAAACTCTCGGCACTCGCGGTCAGTCGCTCCAGCCAACTGTAGCTCTAGTATAAGTTTTTTCGAAACATTAACTAATTCGAACGCGTTTGCGTTTTGTCTCAAAATGTATGAAAACGCTCTCACCGAGTTTGAAATACGCGCGTTCATCGGTTAGCAACAAATGTTATACTCGCTGTTTTAGTTTCCACTAGTGACCAGCAGAGGTGCTGTTCACGTTTTCATACCACTTTCATACATTTTGACATAAAACGCAAACGCGATCGAATTAGTTAATATTTCGAATAAACTTATACTAGAGCTACTGAGCTACTGAGCTGATTTGTAGTTTGCGTTAGCAGCGTTAATGCTTAATACGAGTACAAAATTAACTAGGGAGACTGTCGTACGTTTGCGACCTCTACTACCCTGTTTTGAATTGTGGAGGGAGCAAAGTGTATGTACTTTTTACACGACTGCCCAAAAAAAGGAGTGTAATGTTTTCAGGTTTTTGCACGACTGCCCAAAAAGGAGTGTAATGTTTTCAGGTTTCATGTATGTATGTTATGTGTGTGAATTTTTTTTGTTCCCCCAGAACTTCTCAACGCCTCAACCGATTTAGATGTGTGAGGTATCGTTGGAATCCTTACGTCATCCCGGGTGACATGGGGTATGTGACGTTGCAATAAAAACAATATGGCGGACTGTAGACTCCATTTTGGGTGATCCGTAAAAAAAAAATTCTATCCTAGCAAGTGAGGTATCAAAATGAAGCATTTGAAGACACGATTCCAAAAATATATATGTATATGTATATGTTTCAATCATAAAAAGTACGAAATAAAATAATAATTATAAAAATTAAAAACACAACTGCATTAAAAAGATAAAAACAAGTTTCCTAATAAAAAACTCAAGGAAATATACTTATTTTGTTTGCAGTCGGGGGACCTCCTACATACAAGTAAAACCAAAATATTAGGTCCCACGACTGCAAACAAAATATATTTCCTTGAGTTCTTTATTAGGATAAATAAATAAATAAAATAAATATTTTTGGACAATCTCACACAAATCAACCTAGTCCCAAACTAAGCAAAGCTCGTACTATGGGCACTATTAAGCTTAAGGAAACTTGTTTTTATCTTTTTAATGCAGTCGTGTTTTTAATTTTTATAATTATTATTTTATGTAGGTAGTGTTTCGTTTAAATCTCTTAAACGACTATTTTGCGCCATTTTACGGAAAATTGTAAACTAGATTTTTTTTAAATAATTTTGATAAAATCGCTTCAACGTCGGCCCCATCTTTGCCCCCTGTGGCTATATGCTGGCCAAGAGCAATCGCATTATTAATAAAAAAATAATTTTATGTCACACCTGGCCATAAAGTGGCCATTATCGCACGCTCCGCGCGCGAAAAAACCCACTTCCTGGCCAGGGGCTGACATAAAATTTTGTACTTACCACGGGCGATAATAAAGAAAGCCTCAGTTCGCATATTTATCGCCCTTGCCTTCGGCTCGGGCGTAAAATACCTGCGATCTGAGACATTCTTTGTTTTATCGCCCTTGGTAAGTAATGTACTATTGTTTTAATTAGAATCGAAAGTACTTTCGAATGTTAGGTATATGGAAAAACAGTGTCCCAAGATTTTTTATTCCATTCCGTTACCGTTTCCATTCTAAGCTTGTATGGTGATTGGTGGGTGGTACATTGGTAATGGAACGGAAAACCGAAAGTCATATGTAAATTTTTTAACACTTTTCTCCTATTAAGTTCGAAAGTGCTTTCGATTCTGAGTAGAAACAAAACCCGATTTTATCAAAATTAAAAAAAGGTCGAGTGTACAACTTTTCGTAAAATGGCACATCTTAGAGATTAGTTTACCTTTGTCTTAGATTCAGCTCACTAGACTTAAAATAACACGTACCTATTAGGCTAGGTTTATTTATTAAGCAGGTTACATTTGTCGAATTTGCAAGGAAATTGGGGCAGTCTTTTAGCAATCTTAATAAGTTCAATAAAATGCTAAACAAAATAACTAGTTATGCGTAAGCGATCGAATTTTCATGCTAATCTATGATGTTATATCTGTCGGTCCTTATTAGTCTCAAGGCAGCCATGTAAGAGTATTTATTATTTGTGGTAGGTAACATAAAATACTACATTACTTTCCTAGGGTGGTAAAACAAAGGATATATCTTGAAGTGACGCAATATTAGTAGTTTATGCAACTGGTACATAATGCCTAATTATGTACAGTTGCATACATTACTTTATCTACACACATATTATAACTACACTAAGATGGGTTCAGAAACCGTAGTAAATAAATACAATAATTGTGTTAATACAACCTTTTTTGCACGGTTGCGGAAATATCGAAATCAGAACTGGCAACCGATACCTGAATGTTATTTTAAAAAGTAAAGAGTCCCTATTCTGATGTGATCATGTCGTTCTAGCTCAAATTTCGTGCGATATATACTAAAAAAACATCGAGCTGACATTTCGCATCGACTGAATTTGAATTTTCAGTGATACTAGAATAGGGACATGTCAACTTTGACATTTAAATTTTGACAGTTTTGTTTGACGTTTAATATTTTAACATCATATATGAGATTAAAATGAAAATTATATTACTGCTGTAGCCTTAGCCACAGATAAGAAAATTGCCATTAATTCATTGAATGTTGAAATGAGAGTCATTTTCTACGGTTTCCGAACGCATATTAGAGGATTTATGATATGTGTGTAGATAAACAGTTTATTTTTATTTTATAAAAGGTACCTAAGAAAAAGATGAGCCGAAGGGATGGGCGATAAATATGCGATCTGAGGCTATCTTTATTAGGTACCGCACGTAGTAAGTACAAGTCTTCCTAGTACGGTTGAAGGTTTATAATGTCATAGATTTTTCATCCAAACAGTTTTTTTTCCGCTTTCATTCTGTTATACACAACAAAAGCAAAAATGTATAGGTAGGTACGTTATAACTTACTGCTGTTGGTTCTCCTAATATAAATAATAAATAAATAAATAAATAAATAAATAAATAACAGGGTGACTCCAAAATCTTGACACAAAATAACAAAATCGGATTCTGTTCGTGATTCTGAGCCAATTATATTATATTATGAGACTAACCTTGAGCAAAGCGAAAAACAAATAACTGTTTCATAGAAAAAGGTCTTCAATGACTAATCGAATTGTATGTCCCATAGTAAAAACTCTTGGATAGAATCCAATTTTGTTATTTTGTATCACGATTTTGGAGTCACCCTGCATAAAACTTTATTAAAAGCATCCGTATCCTTTATTTTCATTATTGGAATTATAAATATTTTTGACATTGAATTAAAACTTTTTTTTACACGTCAAGTAATAGGCCAGTTTCTAACTGAGGGACCTTACGTTAAATAATATTCGATGCATCGATACTGCATATAAGCTAAGCGCTCCGGCGGTGACTAGTTAAGGATTCAAGATAACCAAGATTTAATTCAGATACCGCCTTGCATTTAATTTTAATATCGAAATGAATTCAGAATATTTGCATGTTACAATGATTCTTACACAATCGAGCTATCTGCCTGATTGCGTTTACATAGTTGACCGAGTAAAACGAGGTCTCTGTTTTAGCTTCGACAAAAATGCTTTCGTATGTCCGGTCGGATTTTTGTATGTCCTCCTCTACAGGTCGCATTTATCAACCGATTTTCGTGAAATTTTGTGAGCAGGTTCGGTAACTATATAGAATTTTTTTGTCGAGTCACTTTTTGGAAATTCAAAAAAACAAACATTGTATCAATGATTTCGTGTTTTTCGGCGGCCGTTTTTTCCTCTACAGGTCGCATTTCTCAACCGATTCTCGTGAAATTTTGTGAGCAGGTTCCATGACTACATATAATATATTTGTAGAGTAAATTTTTGTAAATTTAAAAAAAAAATTTTTTACGTCGTTGGCTGATCTCCTCTACAGGTCGCATTTATCAACCGATTTTCGTGAAATTTTGCGAGCAGGTTTGGTAACTATATAGAATTTTTTTGTGGAGTCACTTTTTTGAAATTCGAAAAAACAAACTTTGTATCAATGATTTCGTATTTTTCTGCGGCCGTTTTTTCCTCTACAGGTCGCATTTCTCAACCGATTCTCGTGAAGTTTTGTGAGCAGGTTTTATGATTACATAAAATTTTTTAGGCAAGTAAATTTTTGTAATTTTTTTTATTTTTATTTTATTCATTGGTTTGTTCTCCTCTACAGGTCGCATTTATCAACCGATTTTCATGAAATTTTGTGAGCAGGTGCGGTAATTCTATAGAAGTTTTTTATCGAGTCACTTTTTCAAAATTTAAAAAAACAATTTTTTTATCAATTATTTTGTGTTTCTGCGGCCGAATTTCGATTTGTTCACCTCTAGGGGTCGCATTTCACAACAGATTCTCGTGAAGTATTGTGAGCACGTTCTTTGATTACATCGAATATTTTTGTCGAGTAATCTAAAAAAAAATCTATGGTTGTCCTCCTCTACAGCAGCGGTCGGCAACAGGCGGCCCGCGAGCCTCCCTGGCTTTATTGTTTGTAAAGGTAAAATTTGAAATTCTTAACATACGTGAAAGCGTCTGTATGGCCAACCACGAATATTTTCACAGTTGGTCAGGACGAGATATGTGTTTGTAAGTATATTTTACAGTTAAATCTATCTAATTTTTTTTTCAAAAATTTCGCGCTCGCCGCGTTTGCGTTAGACAGTATGAAGTATTTTCCACACCTGTAAAAAAACACACACACATGTTCAAAAAATTTCGCGCTCGCTGCGCTCGCGTTTGCGTCTACATGACTTGATGCGTATGAAGTATTTTCCAGACCTGCATAATAATGTTCGCAAAACTTCGCGCTGGCTACGCTCGCGTTTTGAACGAGATTTGTTATGAGTTGATGCGTATGAAGTATTTGCCGCATTTGAATCAGTGTTCGAAAAATTTCGCGCTCGCGTTTACATCTACATAACTTGATGCGTATGCGTATGAAGTATTTTCCGCACCTGCATCATAATGTTCGAAAAATTTTGCGCTCACTACGCTCGCATTTTCATCTAGATGTGTTATGACTTGATGCGTATGAAGTATTTGCCGCATTTGCATCAGTGTTCGAAAAATTTCGCGCTCGCGTTTTCATCTAGGTGTGTTATGACTTTATGACCCGTCCCCCCCTTAAAGTTTCTATATCTGCTATTCTATATGCTTGCATTGATCGAATGAATCGCGAAATTACGATGCGGTTGAAATGCGAATTATCTGGGTTTGGTAACCCTTTACGACCGATTCGATATAATCCTGCAAATCACTTTGAAAAAATCCTGTCCCCAAGTAAGTTGTCTTTTCGGGCTCAAACCTATACCGATCGAATCTGCAGACACTAACGCCACGTTTGAGTAGTAAAATACCGGCGGCCGGTCGAATCAGTCGGTCGCGAGGCAGCGTTGAAGATGGCAGCTTATTTTGATGAGAGTAGTGGCACACGTAAGTTCAAAATTTCGTACATTTTTGGTATATAAGTTGCTATTTTACGCATGATTATTACAGTAAAAGAGTTAAACGTGTTTATTTGCCACTAATTACACTAAAACCAAGTAATTTAGTGCTAATTACTTGCCCGTAATAACGAAGTGCACAAATTTGGGGGTTCGGCCGTAGCCCGTAAATCGATTTTGAAAAATAATGCTTATTCGGCCTATGCGTGAAAAATGAAATCAAAAGAGATAGTCCTATATTTTGGCGGTTTTATAACACATTTCATTTAGTAATGATGGGTTTATATTTTTAGGGCGTCCATTAAAAGATGCACCAATTCTTTTAAATTTTAGGCAATCAGATATTGAATAATTTGATGATGAACTCGAGGAATCCCCTTATTCGCTTTTTGAATGGCTTGATAACGACAGCCAAGAATCAGATAATATTTCAGAGCAGTTGGAGGTGGGTCAGCTGTTTTTCGAACAGGCAGGCAGGAGGCATCAACATAAATGGCGAGTATACCATTCACCCTTCGATTTGCCGACGATATAGTAGTTATGGCTGAGACGATGGAGAACCTAAGAACTATGCTCGATGATCTGAGTAGGGCCTTTGAAGAGGTTGGTCTTATAAGATGAACATGGACAAAACAAAAATCATGTTTAACGTAGTAACTCCAGTTAAGATCAGAGGCACATGCTCGATCTTGTCGACGAATATGGTTACCTGGGACAAACGATCTAATGGCGCAGTTCCAACATCGAGAAGATCCATCGTCGAATCTGTCTTGGCTGGGCGGGGTTTTGGGAGATTACGCAATATCATCTCATCCAATGTCCCGCAGCATGTGTTGCCTACGGCTCTAAAACGTGGTCGCTCACTATGGGCGTCATAAGGTGGCTCAAATTCACTCAAAGAGCAATGGAGAAGGCTATGCTTGGAGTTACTCTGCGAGATCGAATCAGAAATGATGAAATCCGCAGAAGAACCAAAGTAACCGACATAGCCCGAAGAATTGCCAAACTTATGTGATGTAAGCAGGCCACATTGTCTGGAGAACCTATGGCTGGTGGGGCCAGTGAGTTCTCGAGTGGTGACCACCATGTACCGGACGACGCAGCTGTAGAAGCCCTCGTTGAAAACGAGGTGAGCTGATGACCTGGTTAAGGTTGCGGGGGTCCGCTGGATGCGGGCAGTCCATGACCGATCGCTGTGGCGCTCATTGGAGGATGCCACAGGGGAGGCCTATGTCCAGCAGTGGACGTCTTTCGGCTGATTATGATGATGATGATGAACGTATGGAGGGATTTACTCGATTTTCGCTTAGAAATCTTTGAAACGCTGGTTAAAGCACCAAGAAAACGGCGTAGTGAAGCATTCCTGAGTGACGTTTCAAACGATGATACACCTGTGAGGCCACGAAAGTTCGGAAGCACCCTGTGTCCATTATATCTAATAGCTATGATAATTTTCAAGCAAGAAAATTGTGACAAATATGTAAAATTTAATACTAATTATTATAAATAGTTTAATTATGTCAAATTTTGCGTTTTATGCATATTCTTCGTCTATTCTAAACGAATTTGCACGTTCGTGCATTTACGAATAGTTCCTGAACGTCACTTTCGTGCATGCGATTTTTTTAATGATAAAGGACAAAATGATTTTTTTTATTATTTTTAAAATGTGTTTTACAACAAATTTGAACGATCCAAATGCATTTTTCATGAGTTTTTGCAAAATCACTTTCCCGGCCGCAAAGGGTTAAGGAAACTAGCTGGTTTATCTGTGAAAAGTCAGTTTTTTCGTCTTTCTCGTTTTTCACGTAAAAAGGGGTGCGAATTTTTACTACGTTACTGTCGCGTACGGCGTACCAATTTGTTTCGAGTTGATATCAACAGACAGTGATCATTATTATCATCTGCGGCCCGCGAAAATTTTTTTAGCTACTATGTGGCCCGTGGGTGCTAAAAGGTTGCCGACCCCTGCTCTACAGGTTCGATATCTAACATAATTTTGGAAATAAAAAAAACACTCACGAGGTCTACAGCTCACAGAGCCACTAGTTTATACACATTTATAAGTGCGTTAGTTAGGGAACTGTACTATAAGTTACGGTTCCGTATTACATTATTTTTTAAAGCAGATAGTTCGACTGCCATTGTTTTCAGTGTTAATTTTCTCTGTAGTTTTTAATTTTATGTTTTTAATACACGGTGTCCCACGGCTATGCCACACGCAGGGGCATCTACTTTAAATAAGGCCACCAGAAGCGCTGTTCGTGTTTCCATACATAACTGTAGCTCTAGTATAAGTTTTTTCGAAACATTAACTAATTCGAACGCGTTTGCGTTTTGTCTCTAAATGTATAAAAGTGGTATGAAAACGTGAACAGCGCCTCTGGTGGTCACTAATGGAAACTAAAACAGCGAGTATAACATTTGTTGCTAACCGATGAACGCGCGTATTTCAAACTCGGTGAGATCGTTTTCATACATTTTGAGACAAAACGCAAACGCGTTCGAATTAGTTACTGTTTCGAAAAAACTTATACTAGAGCTACTGAATCATACGATACCCTACACTACACATAATCGCCGCAAATCTTGTTCAGTGCTATGAATGAATAATAAAACGATATCCGTGAAGACAAACCAAGGACGCGTCTTAGTACGTTTTAGTTCAGACTATTAAAATTTTGACTATTAGTATCTAGTTACGCTCTTTTTTGCAAGTCACTAGAACAAGTTCAACAGGAAATTACTTTTGTATTAAATCGTACTAATTCAATTTTGAGCTTGCAACTTAATAATCCTAAGTTGTTCCACTTTAGATGATAAGGAAAAGGTTAAGCTCTCGATTTTATCTGTTAGATAGTTAACAACGTTGAGTAATTGCTTCATCGAGATATACATTGGAATCCTAATGGCATTTAGTATTGCTATAGTTATGTATACTTACTACTAACTACTTAGTACCTACTGTAAATAAATAATAAATAAAAAAATAAAAATGTTTTATTCAGTAACACAATCGGTTTAACAATATTCAGGTTGGTGCCTCTTTTTAAGTATCGAGATACCTGTGTCAAGAGACACCGCTCTTCCATTATCTTAGTTGCTTTAATGGCACAATGTGTGTTAATAATTAAATTTAAAAATTAAGAGCTAATAATTACAAATATTGAAAGTTTATAGGAACTTAAAAATTGATGATAAAGATAAAATTGTTAGTACAACTTATATCTTAAAATGTTTTTAAAGTTTTAACTTAGTATTAACCTAGTAATATAAATTTGTAGATTAGACGAGCCATATTTTAGTGTGTGTGTGTGTGTGTGTACCTACTGTAATGTACTACCTACTTCTTAAGCGTGTTTACGTGACATGAAAATCGATTATTTTATTGTGAGCTTTTATAATTCATAGGTATTGTTAAATGAGCAAAATGGCTATTCATTCTATTTATTCATGGCATTATATTAATAAAACATTGTATTTTTTTGTTTTGTGATTAAATATTTCGACTCTGTGGGGCATTAATTAATTATTCAATGATACATATTTATTCATTGCACGCGTCAATTCTTTGTCTATGTGAAAGAATAAGGTAAATACAGGGTATCGTAAAAAAACTGTCGGACAAACAGTCGGAGTCGCGCACGAAGGGTTCCGTACCATCCATACTAATATGTATTAGTATAAATATTATAAATGCGAAAGTGTGTCTGTCTGTCTGTCTGTTACCTCTTCACGCTAAACCGCTGGACCGATTTAGATGAAATTTGGCATGGAAATAGTTGGATGATGGATGGGAAGGACATAGGATACTTTTTATCCCGGAAATCATCCTTTTACGGGTTGGAAGTTTGTATGGAAGAGCGATAAATAGGTAACCGCCTGATATAAAAATAATATCAATTACATTATATCGCGATGACCGAGTTCCACGCGGACGAGATCACGGGCAAAAACTAGTTGGGTCATTTTCTATACTCAATTTTTTTTGTGTCCGAGCTGAAAATCGTATGGTAGCATGAGATAATACGTACCATTTATTTTTTTTCATAAAGAATACATGTTTCCACGTTGAGGTCCACTCAAATTCACGGACTAATTTGTTTTTAAAATACATTAAAAAATACCTAAACGCTCAAATTAAGACTCCGTGCCCTGTCCGGCATCGAGTTTTGAATCAATCAAAAATTCCTATCAAAAACTGTACATTAGAATCACTGATTTCGTGACAAAAACTTTAACTCGATTATATTTACTATCACTGAGCACAGACACTATTCACTTCACTGTGGTGAATAACTTGTAATTGATGTTTAAAAATCGTCCGAGCGCGAGAGTTAAATTTTGTCGGCAAAATTCAAAGGTCCCTGGCAGCCATCGTTTACATTTGATCAGCTTCGCGTCCTGCTTCACATGTGCTCTCAAATGTCAGCTATTATATATAAAAAATCTATATATAGCAAACCGCATTAAGTTCGAGTAAACCACCTAAGTACTTCGGTTTCTGGGTGGGCGACAATTTTTTTGCTTTTGCTTGCAATTTCGGTGGCCCTTAGAAATTCAAATTTTACATAAGTAATCATTAACATATGTATGCATTATAAAGCACTTTGGTGTCTCTATATAAACGATAACTTAAAATATTATTAACATGCGATTTGAATTTTTTATAATTTTTTTATATAGATTTCCAATTCCCGTGTCCTAATTCCCATAGCTTGTTTACCCAAAACAGCTGATTTTGAGTCACGGGAATTGGGAAGGGTGACTTATTTTGTTAATAAACCTCATTTAATAACAATAATTATGGATAAAATGCATAAATAAATATAATTTGTACTAAGTATATCGATTAGAGTTATAGTTTATGCGTTTATTTAAAGAAAACAGGCCAAATGCTACAATTACACTTAGCTTCTTAAATATTTCAAAAGAGTGACCCATGATTGGTAAAATTAGGCTAAATAACTTCGATACAACTGAACTTTATAATTCTTGATAAATTAGATGGTAAATAATAATTTTAATACAATTTTTCCTAAGAAAAGGCAATTCCCATGGACAGATAAATTCCCGTGCCCAGGTCAAATTTTCAAATTGTAATAACTTCCGTAATTTTGTAACTATAAGTACCCCGTAAGAAAATTTGTGTTTATTAATTTTTTTATCAAATTATCAGCATAGAATTTTCTATGTATTATTGGTATTTCTAAATTCCATGGGAATTGGACAAAAATGCCCGTTTGGTGAAATTCACTCAGTTATATAAAAACGGCAAAAAATCATGTCTGTTGTATGGGAGCCCCCTTAAACATTTATTTTATTCTGTTTTTTAATATTTGTTGTTATAGCAGCAATAGAAATAGGTACATCATCTATTCTGTGAAAATATCAACAGTCTAACTGTCACGGCACGGTTCATGAGATACATTCTGGTGGACAGACGGACGGACAGCGGAGTCTTAGTAATAGGGTCCTCTGGAACTTCAAAATAATCTGCATTTCAACATTCATACTTAGTTGTGAAATGGTCTGTTCCGTGTACTATAGTGTCATGTGTATGAAACAAAAAAGTTATTAATAATTTAATTAGAAGGAAGGAAGAATATTATAAGGAAGGATAGGAGAGAAAAAAATTGTTTTACCAATACCTATTTTTTTTATTGGACTATTGATATCAGCATAACAATAAATAGCATTACATTTATTTACATCGTCCTCGCGTTGACCAGTATCGTTCGATCAGGGGGACGATTTTTGAGTGTCGAACGCTCGACTGTCGATCTGTCAAAAATCTATGATGTTTTGACAGATGTCGACTGAAAATTCGAGCGTTCGACACTCAAAAATTGGCCCCAGTTTTATTATATTTTAAGATGTTTACCATCCTCCGTGCGCGCCATACCCGAGACCGGCGCCTAATCCAAGACCATTACCGTAGCCCAGACCGAGGCCGTGAGCGCTGTATCCCAGACCCAGCCCGTGGGCACCGTAGCCGACGGCGCCGTGAGCGAGGGGAGCGGCGTACGCAGCGGGAGCGAGGGGAGCGGCGTACGCGGTTTGAGCCAAGGGAGCGACGTACGCAGCGGGTGCTAGGGGAGCGGCGTGAGCGACGTGGGAGGAATAGGCTACGGGAGCGGCGTGGACGAGAGGAGCAGCGGGGGCGGCGTACGCCAGGGGAGCGGCGTGAGCGGCAATGGTGACAGGAGCGGCGACGGCGACCGAAGCGGGATGAAGTCCTGGGTCCTTGCGTACAACAGCGTTGAATCCGGAGTGAGCATCAGCAGCATAGTCCACGATCCGCTTTGAGCCATCAGACTCGAGCAGCGAGTACTGGCCGCGAACGGTGTCGCCCACTCGGGTCTCGTGCTGGCTCTTCACGTCACCGGTGTGAGGGTCTGACACGCCATAGGAATACTCGTAGCCTCCGTGGACGGCGCTGCTTTGTGCGACCGCCACAAACAGAGCGAGGACTGCGATCTGCCAATGGAATAAGTGAGATTATTTAAATGTATTTAAAGAATGAGAATCAATGAAACTAAATCAATTAAATTAGATATTCAAGTCAGACGTGTTCTTTTATCAGTTCGGCTCTCGTATTTTACTCCGAGGTGTCGATATTCATGATCGCGTTAGGAATGAAAGAGAGCCTGCTATGCAAGCGCTAGCGAGCGGGATGCTTTGTTTTGAATTGACTACCTATTTGTTTGAATTGACTAATTATTCTGTGTTAATGTATTAAAACGGAATCGCCTGTTAAACGTTATAATTGAAAAAAAAAACAGGTAAAATGAACTGTTTACAGACAACTCTCAAATTTTTATTTGTTTTAATAACTGCATAAATAAGCCAGTGTTCAAATACCAATTAACTTATTAAAACTTCCGATAAAATCAACAGCAGCGGCCAAGAGAATAACGATATCATTTTCGTGTTCGCTGACTCGAATAAGTTACGCACGAATATTTAATTCATTCAATTAAACTTCCCGACACAGTCTTGTTCAATCGAAGTTTACCTTTGAGAACATGATTGTTATTGTTTGCTGTCTGCACCACAACTGATAATGATTCGGGGTAGCATGTACTTATATAGTAGTTATCAAAATTAAAACGATAATATGTAACGCATGCCGAGCGCCTACAGGAAGTGTGAAACTCGGGCTGACCTGCGCTTGCGGAAACCCCTTTCGGTTTTGGTTCATAAATAATGCTAATACGACCATTTATTAAAAATAAAGATTGCAATGTTTCTTTAATTCTAAGACAAAGATTGCGTGAATATGTATTACATTGATTGTACATACATATTGGCTACACTAAAGAAACCTTCTGTGTCTAAAAATACATTTTTGTCTTAATCTCAGTGGAATAAGGTGAATTTCTTATTGTAAATACAGAAACACGTTAGAAAGGCCAATATTATCGAAATAAAATTCACGAATGGTCACTTAATTGTGTCGCAGGCGTTAGGTGAAACACGTAGCATCATTTTCAATCGATTTCCTTTCAAAAACATGAAGTTTTTCAATTCGTTTATTCGTTTTTGTTTCCAAGCTACATGCTCGCTGAGCCAATATGGTTGGATAGCTCCATATAAAACTATTATGAAATATCATAAGCGCAGTCGTCAGATAAATACCTATACGGGAGTGAACAAGGCACATTTATTTGATGACGAGTAGGTAGGTTATTTAGTATGCATTTAAAAATTCGATTCATATACAAATAATGAAATAGATATTTCATAAACTAAGTAAGTAAGTAGGTACTGTAACGTCTGACGAGCGAAAGTTATCTCATGCTTATTGCAGCTTACCACAATTTTGGGTTTGCTGCCTGACGTGTTCGTCATGCTTGTGGCTCTGACCTCCAACGAGCCAGTATAGTGCTGCTGCTTAAATATAAATAGTAATAAACTTCAGCAGTAATCAGTTGCAAGTAGAAGTCCACCACACAAACATAATCAAAATGGCAGCGAAGGTACGGTTGAAATAAAATAAAATAATCGAAATTATTAGATTTCCATACTCAATGCCAGTTCGTTCAGTGCTTCACAGCCTCTGCCGCAGTCTTTTATGTTATAATATGCCTGGCTGCTTAATTTACGAGTATTGTCTATGTTTGTTATCTATGATTGTCTGTGATATCTGACTGTCACTGCAAAACAAAATGAAACGATGTGATTGTAATTTTATTCGGCTATAATAAACCCTATATTTATATCAGCGTGTTTAACTCACGATAAGTATACCAACATTGATAGGAAATTTTGAGGAGACGTATCTTCGTATAAAATACATCCATTTTTATCTCAGTTCATAATATAATTGAATTTTCTCTTGCAGTTCGTCGTTGTAGCACTTCTGGTGGCGGCTGCCCAGGGCAGCGCGATCCACGGCGGCAACTACAACAGCTTCTCATATGGAGTCTCCGACCCTCACACCGGCGACGTGAAGAGCCAGCACGAGACCCGCGTGGGCGACACCGTGCGCGGCCAGTACTCGCTGCTGGACTCCGACGGCACAAAGCGCACTGTTGACTACGCCGCCGGCCCACACTCTGGATTTAATGCCGTCGTGCGCAAAGACCCCGCTATTGTGGGCCACGGTTACGGTGCCCATGCCTACGGCGCTGCTCCTCTGGCATATGCCGCCCACGCTGCTCCCTTGACGTACGCCGGGCACGCCGCTCCCGTAGCCTACTCCTCCCACGTCACTCACGGCGCTCCCCTAGCCCACGCTGCGTACGCCGCTCCCTTAGCTCGTGCCGCGTACGCCGCTCCCCTAGCTCCCGCCGCGTACGCTGCTCCCATCGCTCACGGCGCCGTTGCCTACGGCGCTCACGGCCTTGGTCTGGGTTACGGTAACGGCCTCGGATACGCCGCTGGTCTCGGATACGGCTATGGTGCGCAGTACGGAGGATGGTAAATAGCAAAACTTCAAGATAAACCAAATGTGATACTCAAAATGAAAAGCTGTGATGTAAACTCAAAAACAAATAATATATCTATGAATAAATAAATGAATTGTAATATAAATCAATTAATTATTTAGCAATACTTAATGGCTTACGCTTCTACGAGCCACTCATCCAAATAGCTCGATTCCACTCATCCCATTAGCCCAATTCCACTCATCGCAGTAACTCGATTCCACTCATCCCAGTAGCTCGATTCCACTCATCCCAGTAGCCCCATTCCACTCATCCCAGTAGCTCGATTCCACTCATCCTAGTAGCCCCATTCCACTCATCCCAGTAGCTCGATTCCACTCATCCCAGTAGCAGAAGAAGAAGAAGAAACATGTTTATTTAGCATATAAAATAAAAAAATGCATACAATAGAAAAGCATATACAGGTAATATATACATACATGCTAAAATGGCCACCACTCAGCTTGGTGCCATGAAATAAGCCTTTAGGCGTTAAGTCATGCGCTGATTTTCAGAGGCGCCTGGTAACCGGGGTAGCTGTCACTTCACTCCAAATCGAACAAAAAACCAAGCAAAAAGAAAAAAACCGGCCAAGTGCGTGTCGGGCCACGGTAGGGTTCCGTAGTCGTCTACCCGTTACATTATGTGGACTAAAAAGTTCGCAAACTTATATTTACTATGTTTTTGACAGAATTAACAACATTATCTAAGGTATCAATGGAAATTGTACGAAAGTTTGCTTTTGCAAAGTACATTTCTGAAGTTCGACTATTACTCGTTAACTATTAATGTCTACTTAGCTGTGATAGTTTTCCTTTTAAATTCATCGTATATACTACTACCATGATTTTTTTCACATGCCTAGTAGCCACCGTTTAGCTGGCAGGGGGGAGACACTTGACCATAACAAAAATTATCACTTCAAAGCTTAATATCACGCCAACCAATTCTTTAATCAAAAAATGTTTTAGACGGACGGACGGACATGACAATCCAAGACAATCTAGAATTACAGAGCTTAGATCTCCAATTCATACATAAAACTCATATGAGAGTGTGCGTGTGTGTGCGTCTGTGTGTGTATGCGTGTGTGTGTGTGTGTACGTGTCTGTGTGTGCCTGTGCACGTGCGTGCATGTGTGTGAGTGCTGCCTATTGTTTCTGTTTGCTAATTAAGAATTTTTTAAGGTTGTTATTAAATGATGCTGTATTATTTGAACTTCTAATACCTAGTAGCTCGATTCTACTCATCCCAGTAGCCCCATTACACTCATCCCAGTAGCCTCGTAATTTCACTTTTTTACGT
Organism: Cenopis cana; assembly: GCA_951800055.1. NCBI lineage: Eukaryota > Metazoa > Arthropoda > Insecta > Lepidoptera > Tortricidae > Cenopis > Cenopis cana. The sequence goes on along the minus strand of OX637477.1, from coordinate 18,540,478 downwards.
CGAGGGTTAAAAATAATTACCACATTACCTAGCTACCTACCTACCACTCTTGCCTGTTTGCTTAACATTGTGTATCTGATCTTTGGAACCGTTAACGTGTAGTTGATGCCTGTGGAAAAAAGGTACAGTCGACAATAAAACCTTGTAGTAAAAATGATATTTTTGACAATAACCTATTCATTTCCCAAACAAAGACCGACTGGTCCCTTTTCAGGACTTTCAAAAATCTGCGTAATGGAGAGGTTAGGTTTGTACAACAATCCTCACAAGTCTATATTATTATCCGTTATATTTTCAGCTTTTCAATATTTGTTCTCGTGATTTACTAACAATGCATAGTAATCAAATAAGAATTTATTTATTGTAAGTATACCATGCGCCTATGGACAACACCAAGTGTCGCAAACACTTTAATACTCTTCAAAAAACACTTACAGGTCCCTTGCCATGAACACAAAGCATCCCCAATACTCACTTGTCTTGTCACCTTCAAAATCTATAGGTAAGTAAATAATTATTATGGGGACAATTTTTAGCAAATCGACCTAGCCCCATAGTAAGTCCAATTAGGCTTGTGTTATGGGTACCGTAAAATGGGGTGAGTAGGGATTACGAGGGCAGTTGGGTCATGAATGGGGAGAGTAGGGATGACAGAGGGGCGAGTTGGTTTTTATAGGCTACCGCTACGTAAATTATACATATATTCTAATTACAAATCAAGCAATTTTCCCAAGTCACTTCCTGACTCACTCTACGTCTCAGCTCGCTCGTGCCAAAACTCCATCTCTATTAATGAAAACATATCTCTAAAGAGTTTCGAGTCTGTTGTACTCATATGTGTTTATCAGTATAATCCAAAATTAAGATACGAATCTATAAGTAGGTTCGCATTATAGTATTTGCAAAAATACTATCACATAAAGAGAAAAAGTCTACAATACGGGAAAGCTATATACTTAATTGACCGAGACGAGAGAGCGAAGCGTCTTTGTTTCAGTTTGGGCAAAAATGCTTTCGTATGTCCGACTGTTCTCCTCAGGTCATTTCTAAATCGATTCCAGCTCCGAGCCACTAGTCATAATTACCTCAGTGTAAATAAGAAACAGGATTGCGCAAAAACATTAAGTAGGTGTAAACTTTACGTCTTAATTAGTTGCTCTTATTTTTTGCATAAAATGTATGTTGGCAACATTGGCAACAAGTGAGTTTAATAAATTTAGCTGAATCATGTTCTATATGATACAATTTAAAGCGTATTTTTGTTTATTAATTAAGTTAGCTATTTTCGCATAAAAATATACTATAGTAGAGATCTAACCTGCCTTCTATTTAGATAAAGCTCGGCTTTTTTATTTGTTATCGGTTTTCTATTGTCAACCGACTTCCAAAAGGATATCTAAGATATGTCCACAAGAAAATACCTCATCATGACAAGAAATGGTCCTAAATGTAGCGTAGGGCAGAATTAGTGAAATCCGTTTGCCATATTGTTTTAGTTTACATATTACATGCCTCAAAACTTGTTCCTTGCTTGTTCTTATTATGTAGCGCTCGTCCGAAATGCATAAGTTATCAAAATAACAATCCGGATTTCAGAATGTCCTGTCGCCCTTGATTAAGTATGAACCCAAACCAAATAATACTGCCACACGCACGCGGATACCTCGGATTTTGACCTCCGAAATGATAATGCACCAAACACGGCCGATATAAATAGTTGTACAAACCAAAAATGTATCAGTTGCAAGTCGAAGTCGAGCAATTACACACACACAATAATGGCTGCGAAGGTAAATAACAATAAGAAACTTAAATAAATTGTGTTTCTTTTAATTTGATCGAGTTACGAACTTGCAAAAGTGCCACGCCACTAGATAGTGTGGAAATAAAGCGGCTGGTTAATTTTCTAGGAAGAGGGTTATAATGCAGAGCTGGCAATGTTTTGTAATATTATTGGTTTATCATAGGATTTTATTTTATGTCCATGACTCTATTGAGTACTTATGTTATGCAAATACCTAAACGCTATGGTTTTGTTTACAGTTCGTCGTTGTAGCTCTCTTGGTGGCGGCTGCCCAGGGCAGCGCGATCCACGGCGGAAACTACAATAGCTTCTCATATGGAGTCTCCGACCCTCACACCGGCGACGTGAAGAGCCAGCACGAGACCCGCGTGGGCGACAGCGTGGTCGGCCAGTACTCGCTGCTCGACTCTGACGGCACAAAGCGCACCGTCGACTACGCCGCTAACGCGCACTCTGGATTCAACGCTGTTGTGCGCAAGGACCCTCTGGTGCACGCTGCTCCCATCGCCATCGCCGCTCACGCCGCTCCCGTCGCCATCGCCGCTCACGCCGCTCCCTTGGCGTACGGCGCTCACGCCGCTCCCCTGGCGTACGCCGCTCACGCCGCTCCCCTGGCGTACGCCGCTCACGCCACTCCTCTCGCTCAGACTGCCTACTCTACCAGCATCGCTCACGCCGCTCCCCTGGCGCTTGCTCCCATCGCCCACTCCGCGTATGCCGCTCCCATCGCTCACGGCGCCATCGCCTACGGTGCCCAAGGTCTTGGTCTTGGTTTAGCCGGTCATGGACTCGGTCTTACCAATGGTCTTGGATATGGCCATGGACTCGCCTGGTAAATAGAGAAAATATGTAATTATTAAATGAGAGTGAGTAGGACTGTGTTGAAATATTAAATAACATTTTTAAATAATTTCTTATTTTTCTCTCTCCTCCTGTTAATGTTGCTAAAGTTACTGTGCCTGTTCTGAATAAGCTGTTTCTTTTTTTTGTACAATGTTTTCCTGATGCTGTGTACCACAGAGTAGGTAAATAGGCGTGAGGCGTCAAAGAAACGGGAATAGACTATAATTATCTATCACGCGCCCGTTTATATTCTGACTGTTTGGACTCAAACAGTACAATTATTTCGTAACTAAATCAAGACAGTACAACCTCTTAAAAAAAGAAGTAGTTCTTGAAATAAGACTATTTCTCCAAAAAGGATTGAAGGTTTTGCACAAGGCTTCAGTTAACAAACATCATTAACAGTATACATGTATTAATGTTATCCTTAGAAGCAAAAAGCGTGTACCATTTATGGATTAGACGTATCAAACTGGGGCAAAAAATATACTCACCGGCAGAAAATTGGGCCCAAATTAGAAAAATGTATTTTATCTACACACATATCATAAATCCTCTAATATGCGTTCGGAAACCGTAGAAAATGACTCTCATTTCAACATTCAATGAATTTATGGCAATTTTCTTATCTGTGGCTAAGGCTACAGCAGTAATAAAATATTTCATTTTAATCTCATATATGATGTTAAAATATTACGTCAAACAAAACTGTCAAAATTTAAATGTCAAAGTTGACATGTCCCTATTCTAGTATCACTGAAAATTCAAATTCAGTCGATGCGAAATGTCAGCTCGATGTTTTTTTAGTATATATATCACGAAATTTGAGCTAGAACGACATGATCACATCAGAATAAGGACTCTTTACTTTTTAAAATAACATTCAGGTATCTGTTGCCAGTTCTGATTTCGATATTTCCGCAACCGTGCAAAAAAGGTTGTATTAACACAATTATTGTATTTATTTACTACGGTTTCTGAACCCATCTTAGAGTAATTATAATATGTGTGTAGATAAAGTAATGTATGCAACTGTACATAATTAGGCATTAAAACACTCGTGTGACCTTATTATGAAACTCGCCTTCGGCTCGTTTCATAAAACACACTCGTGTTTTAATGCCCCTCATTATGTACCAGTTGCATAAACTACTATTTATATATTAAACATTATTTAATTTATTCAATTTATAGTTTGAAATCACGAAAAGTTTATGAGCCAAATTTTCTGCCGGTGAGTGTATATTTGGACAAACTTTTTATGTTTCTTTTTATATTCATATAGTTTATTAGCAGGAAGACGTATGATTAACTATTTCAGCAAAAGTACAAACCTATTGGCCTGTTCATTATTCTACTCAGGTTCGATAAAGTTATTTTAGTAAAGGATGCTCAAATAGTTTGTTGCACGTGTGCAATTGTGCATATACGAACGTGGGCTTGAATATCAAATATGTACGAGTCTTGAAGCTATTTCAATTGTTAAAATTAGTTGGTATCTGTACGATTTTGTGACACAAAATATTTTAGCAATGGCGACTACCTGACTTGGCGGGGTGGGATCGATGTGTATTGCTAGCACCACACTTTGCCGTATTTGTGCAAATATTCGTGCTGCATCTCTTTCTTTAATATTGCAAAAGAAAGGTAGGCGAATACGCAACGCGAATACGTATAGTAGCGGTCTAACATTTTCTTCTTTGACGTGAGCTTACGTATGTCGCACGGATTTGCTGACGGAATTTTCTGCCTGTGAGTGTATATACAAGAACACAACAATAACTTAAATAAAATTAAAGCTAACTTAAATCTAAAAAACAGGCACTTGAGGCATTGTACCGAGGATACTGGCGGCATTTCCTCGCTGTATCACAATGCATCAGCACGTTGTGCGAGGAAGTCGCCACTTAAAAAAACCTAGATGTTTTTCATTTTTGTCCTCTGTACTCGAAGAATGTATTACCTACCTAAGTTTAAGCCCGATCTCCCACGGTTCCTAATACCGTTTTAAATACCTTTTAACTCAGACTAAAAGGGAAGACCCTAAACGGGAGAGGGCGGTAAACGGGCTTCAGGTCCTGACCCGCTCCGTGTCGATTGCTACCGCTACCCATTTAGGCCGCTTGTATGCGTCCGTTGTTTAATGTGTGTACCATGCACTGGATACATTTGTCGCCTGACTGGTGGCGCAGAACACTGCGAGCCCGGCAAAAAAATTGTTCGTTGACGTATACTCAAGCGGCTTCACTCCTCCGCTCTCTAGGCAGCCTTAACAAAGACAAAAAAACCTAAAGAGTATTGAGAAGTAATATTATATATGTGATATAATATTTCATAATAAAGTGAACTGATACAATGTTCAGGCTGCACACACTAAACACAAGGAAACGGTCTCGGAGGTTTAACACTACGGATGTCATGTCAGATATTCTTGTTTGCTATTTTATACAAATATGACAGTGATTGATTGGCGATTGAGTTAGTCATTCGACTCGTGTATAAAGGGTTCCGTATTGGTATCAAAATATCGTGTAAAAATACAATAAGAAAGACACTCGTCAGAAATCACTCACTTTCCGCACTTGTATCATAAATAGCTATTGTAAGTTAATAAACATGAATGCAAAATGATATTGTGACGCTTAGAATGAAAAAAAATGGATTTCTCATACATACTTATATGTAAAGTCCCACTTCTACTTATTTATTGATTAAAACAATTACATACAAGATAAACCTAAATGAAATAAAAATAAACTTAAAATATATCTAATTAAATATAATACTTCTACTTATAAATGTAGATACCTATCCATACTAATAATGTCTGTCTGTTACCTCTTCACGCTTAAACCGCTGAACAGAATAAGATGAAATTTGTCATGGAGATAGTTTGAGTCCCGGGGACGGACATAGGACAACTTTTATCCCGGAAATCATCCCTTAAGGGAGTGGAAGTTTGTATGGAAGAGCGATAACTAGGTAAGCGCCTGATATAAAAAAATAGCAATTACATTATATCGCGATGAACGAGTTCCACGCGGACGAAGTCGCGGGCAAAAACTAGTTCACTATAAAACAGAAACCATAATACATACATTAGTCACCATACTTTTATATATATAAAAAACATAAATAAATAATTATGTTACTTTTACTACATATATAGAAGCTACCTGTGCAAAAATCTTGCAATATGAAAATAGCCTGTTTCGATTTCCGAGTTCAGCTCCAACGTAATTCAACTGCAATTATGATGTCAACGACCGACAAATTCCTGGTCACTTTTAATTCATACTTACGTTACTATCGCTTGGCAAGGTCTCCGATCCACCTGGCAAACAATATCCACGTAACTACAAGGATATCGACTCAGTGCTTACCGCCAACTCATCTTAGCGAACCAGTATAAGACATAGGTACAGCAGATTACGTATTGGTGTTAAAATCGCGGGGCCAAGATACATTGGCGGTGACAGGTGAGGTGAATACAGACGGGCTGTGACCATTATATCAGATCTTGACCTCTGAAATAATAGCAGGGCTGGCAACAATATAAATAGTTGTTACAAACCGAAGTTAATCAGTTGCAAGTCGAAGTCGAGCAATACACACCTATCATAATGGCTGCGAAGGTAAATAAAAATATTATAATGAAAAAGTTATGTTTTTGGATTGGATTCTGTTTTACTACATTTGTTTGTCGATGACAGTAGATGGTAAAGTTGAATAATTGTTTCCTACTCTTTTGATATTGTTTCTGATAAAATATGATTTCAAACGACGAATAAACTTCATATAAAATATTTTGGATGCCTAAAAACATAAACAAAATTAACTTAGTGTTATCTTCATTTTATAAGCTATTTGTGTTAGTGTAATTTATCGATATTACCTACATAACTACTCAAAATAGAATCAATAATCCTAAGGAACACGGAAAGTATCACCCTTACTGGGAATCTACACTGAAAATTTCCACTGCCATATTCGTGAACAATAATTAGGTATATACTTTCAATAATTTATTAACGGATATTTTTTTGCAGTTCGTCGTTGTAGCTCTCTTGGTGGCGGCTGCCCAGGGCAGCGCGATCCACGGCGGTAATTACAACAGCTTCTCGTATGGCGTCTCCGACCCTCACACCGGTGATGTGAAGAGCCAGCACGAGACCCGCGTGGGCGACAGCGTGGTCGGCCAGTACTCGTTGCTCGAATCTGACGGCACAAAGCGCACCGTCGACTACGCCGCTGACGCGCACTCTGGATTCAACGCTGTTGTGCGCAAGGACCCTCTGGTGCACGCTGCTCCCATCGCCATCGCCGCTCACGCCGCTCCCCTAGCGTACGCCGCTCACGCCGCTCCCCTCGCGTACGCCGCTCACGCCGCTCCTCTCGCTCAGACTGCCTACTCTACCAGCATCGCTCACGCCGCTCCCCTGGCGCACGCCGCGTACGCCGCCCCCATCGCCCACTCCGCATATGCCGCTCCCATCGCTCACGGTGCCATCGCCTACGGTGCCCAAGGTCTTGGTCTCGGTTTAGCCGGTCATGGACTTGGTCTCGGCCACGGTTTGGGATATGGTCATGGACTCGCCTGGTAAATTTAGAAAAATAGCGAAGACTTAATGTAGGAACGGCTGTGTTGATAAATTAAATCAAATATTTAATTTACTTGTTAATTTATTTTCTCCCCAATTGTGAATTTACAACTTACAAATGAAATATTCTGATAACTTGAAAATACATCGTTAATCCATGAGAGTAAGAACGATGACAGGAGGAAGGTTACTGCCGTGGTATTAAAAAATCACTAGGTAGCGTGTTTAAAGAGAAGAAGACATAATAGGTATTACCATTTACAATCGTATAAACGTTGAACTAAATCAACAAAATAACAATATGGCTAATCAGAGTGCCTTGCCTGAGATGTTCAATGTCTTGTTGACGTTACCGTTACATTATTTTAAGTATTGCCGACTCACAAACACAGTTCAGTCACACAGCACAGCAGCGCAGCTCAGTTTATCACTTCTACTTGTACTATCAATGCGATTGTCTAATTCTTCTAGATTCTTCTTACAGTAGGTACTTATAGTAGGTATGTAGCTGCGTAGGCTTTTGTTTTATCTTCCGAGCAATACCTACGTTAATTACAAAGTTACGAAATCATGTGCAAAAATTAAGTAAAACGCATCAATTAATGTTGATTCACACAAGTTTTCGTGCGTGTTCAAGCGGAACCTTCTCTTCTGAGTTATTTGTCATTAACCCATTGAAGGTCAGCTATGAATAAGCTGATAGTGCAATTATAGCGACATGCTTTTCGCACAAAAACTCACGGATGTAGTTGTAGACCACGAAATGATAGTTCTGAGAGTTGGTTGTATAAATAACTACGTTGACTTTTAATGTTTCCAATCACTTCATTTAGGTAAGTGTGGTATTTTATTATTCAACGGTGCAATAATTAATTTTGTATTAAATTAAGCGGTAACGCTGCTATTGCTAACACACACTAAATAAAGGTCGTAGGTGCGAATCCTGCTCAGAGCCCAAATTTTTAAAATTTTCCCATATTTAGAAATATGTTACAATAAATTGTGCTAGAAAAACATACCTACTTATAATAAAAATTCGAAACAAAGAGACAAAAAATTGAACATCTGAATTGATTAAGCGGCCTACACACAGCCCTAAAATCAGAAGCGATATCGGGAGAGTGGTGGGGAGCACCCTATATTGCTCCCTAGATCGCCTCGTGTGTAGGTAGATCGTATACGATATATAATCATATATGATTTACCTACACATGAGGCGAAAGAGAAAAAGGGATATTTGGCAGATAACTAGTGTTTTGTTTTGTTAAATGATAGTGTTTTTAAAGCTTTTTTATTAAATTTCGCGTAGTCGTGTCGTAAATCCATAAAATTTCGTGTCAACGTATTTTTGGGCCGCCCTGTAGAAAACCTCCAAGCTTCATAGGCAGTGTCACTCACTAGGGTCATCTGTACTATCTATCAATAGGTCACAGATAAATTGCAATTTTCAGCATAAACTTTTCTTCGAAGCTGCTGCTAAATACGAAATATGTTACGGCCACTTTTACAATATTACAATTCGTTTTTTATATTATTTTTCTCAGTGTTTCTGAAGGTAATTTTATTGAAACTGACTTTGCCAATTTCATGCACAGTTATTAAGTCATTGGACAGTCGTCGTGATACGTGTCGGGAACTGTGGTAGCCAACTGTTGATTGCTGCAATTTATTAAAAGGCTACGTTGATTATTAATAATTTTTTCATTCGTCGGTCACCGTTACCGTCGCTCCTTTGTTTGTAGTTCAACTTTGGTTTCTACAATTTTATTGTTTTAGTCAAGTCTTTGTTGTCTTATAATGTTTTTACATAAAGGAATTATAGTAGCAGATAGGTGGTACGGCTAGGTACGCAGGTACAAAATAAACTATCTGCAGATTAACAGAGATTATCATGAAAGTTTATAGCGATACATAAAATAGTTTAGAATAATGTTTTTTTTGACAGATCGTGATATCGCAAGTTTGGCAACATTGAGTAAGTTTATGACTGCTTCACAACTTCACATTTTTCTTGTAACATAACTAACTTTTTGTTACACCTGGCCATAAAGCGGCAACTACCGCACGCGCGGGAAATCCCACTTCCTGGCCAGAGGGATGACATAAAATTTTGTACTTAACACGGGCGGTAATAAAGAAAGCCTCAGATCGCATATTTATCGCCCTTGCCTTCGGCTCGGGCGTCAAATACCTGCGAACTGAGACATTCTTTGTTTTACCGCCCTTGTTAAGTAATGTACTATTATGTCACACCTGGGCAGGAAGTGGAAATTACCGCGCGCTTAGCCAGGGGGAGACATAAAACTTTCTACTTACCACGGTCGGTAATAGAGAACACCTCTGATCACATATTTATTGCCCTTGCCTTTCTTCTTTTTACCACCCTTGGCAAGTAAGGTACTATTATAACTATGGTAGCTTAAAATCAGTCTTATTATCACCTAATATTTCCACTGCCAATATAACCATTTTCGTATATCGGAGTATTTTTTACTCAATAAATCTTTATAATATCGCTTGCACAAAACTCAAATTATCGCTTTAAGTAACAATCCATCAACAGTATTGAACAGTAAGATAACACACGTTAGGAAATGAAAATCGGAAGATATTTTAAGTTAATGTCATTTATTTGACGTAATCACAGCATTTCGTCGGACATGGCAAAAACCATGACTTGTAGAGAACTATTGTCTAAGGTATTTAATGTTCTAATAGTGGGAGTAACCCAGATGGGAGGCGTATCCGAGACCATGAGCTCCATGGGCGATATGGGCGAGGGGAGCGGCAACGGCACCGTGAGCGTAGGCGGTATGCGCCAGGGGAGCGGCGTACGCCGCGTGGGCCAGAGGAGCACCATGAGCGACGCTGGTGGCGTACGCTACGGGAGCGGCGTGGGCGACGTGAGCGAGAGGAGCGGCGTGAGCGGCGTACGCCAGGGGAGCGGCGTGAGCGCCGTACGCCAGGGGAGCGGCGTGAGCGCCGTACGCCAGGGGAGCGGCGTGGGCAAGAGGAGCGGCGTGAGCGGCGTACGCCAGAGGAGCGGCATGGGCGGCGATGGCGACGGGAGCGGCGTGCACCAGAGCGTCCTTGCGCACAACAGCGTTGAATCCAGAGTGTGGGCCGGCGGCGTAGTCAACAGTGCGCTTTGTGCCGTCGGAGTCGAGCAGCGAGTACTGGCCGACCACGCTGTCGCCCACTCGGGTCTCGTGCTGGCTCTTCACGTCGCCGGTGTGAGGGTCGGAGACTCCATATGAGAAGCTATTGTAGTTGCCACCATGGATCGCGCTGCCCTGGGCAGCCGCCACCAAGAGAGCTACAACGACGAACTGAAAAACAAAAGCCTTTCATTAGAATAGAATCACTTTGTTTCCCATTGAACCACTTAATTTGCCACTATCACAAAACACATTTTTTTTAATTATTAAACTTTATATAGAAAAAAAAACATATTTTTGCAGAAGCTTCTTGAAAACATGATTTTTGAATGAATGAATTTATTGATAACTATTTTCTAATAACGTAATTTTACAAATGCTCTGCTCGCTGAGTTTGTCACGCTTCAATAATTACCTTAGCTGCCATTTCGATAAGTTTATTTGTTGCACAGTGAACTGCGAGTGATTAATCCTGTTTTTACTCCGTCTTTTTATATGAGTCCTGTACAATCGCTGACAGCTAATAATAGGAAGTAAAAGACACGTATACGCTCTAGGTCAACGTAGGTAGGGTTTTTTAAGAGTCACTTTTCGTCTACGGTATGCGGAACTCCGCTCGGACCACGCGACCAAACATTTTGTTACACTCAGTTTGCTTGGACGCAAAGGAAACAATTATATTTATTATTCATCGAAATTAGGCGGTAACCTTCAGATGCTAGATAATATTAAGTTTTGTATCAAGACGTTGCGTAGTCCAATAAGTGTGTTAATTAGCCCATTTGCATTGAAGCTAATCGTGTCGAGTTTACCTCGTTTGCAACATTTTAGCACAATAATCTGCGCTATTACATCAGCGGGTAAAAGAAACAAAGAAATTGGGATAAACTCTGTTTATTTACAAAATCAGTGCCAATTATACATGTCTAATACTGCTTAGAAGAATCGTCCGTAAGCGTAGGGGTATCCGAGTTTAGCGGAGTAGGCGAGCGGGGTAGCGTAGCTGAGGGGGGCGGCGCCATAGGCGATGGGGGCAGCGCCATAGGGGATGGGGGCAGCACCATAGGGGATGGGGGCGGCGTAGGAGATGGGGGCAGCGTAGGAGACGGGGGCGGCGGCGATCAGACCAGGGTCCTTCCTGACAACGGCATTGAATCCTCCAGCGCCGGCAGCGTAGTCGACGGTTCTGCGGGTCCCATCGGACTCAAGCAGGGAGTACTGGCCCTGGACGTTGTCCCCGGCGCGAGTCTCCACCTGGTTCTTAAAGTCCCCGGTGTAGGGGTCGGCCACGCCGTAGGAGAAACTGGAGAGGGAGCTGGCGGAAGCCACTGCCACGTAGGCGAGGACGACGACGAACTGGAACGAAGGGTTTCTTAATTAGACATGAGTAAGGTAAGATCTTATCGGTGGTTTGTGTTATATTATAGTACAAACGGAAACTAGTTCTAATTTAGGGCAGAATCTTTTTTATGTTCTGAGGGCACATCAAATTTCTTTTTTAAATGAAATTACAGGCAAATGGCAAGCATCCTCCATCTTCTTATCTACCGAGCCAGTTGAAAATTCGAAAACCTACCTATATTGCACAATTTAAAAAGTAAAGTCTATATCATCCTTACATGGTCCTATCATGTAAACAAACAATTATAGTACATTACTTACCAAGGGCGATAAAACAAAGAATGTCTCAGATCGCAGGTATTTTACGCCCGAGCCGAAGGCAAGGGCGATAAATATGCGATCTGAGGCTTTCTTTATTATCGCCCGTGGTAAGTACAACATTTTATGTCACCCCCTGGCCAGGAAGTGGGTTTTTTCGCGCGCGGAGCGTGCGATAATGGCCACTTTATGACCAGGTGTGACATAAAAGACATTATCACACTTTTCTCTAGGATTTCACAATAATCATTGCTGAAAATGTTGTTGTTGAAATCAACTAAGTTATCACTGAAAAATGTCATTTCTTTTAAGATTTGCTTTGACGTCACGTTTGTAACATAATAGGACACATGAGTTAGCTTTAATAATATTATTTAACACGTTGGCTGTCATGAGCATCACATGGGTGGGATCAAAAGCTTATAATTTTTCAGCATGGGCAGCTAACGTATCAATTTATTGTTGTATTCTTGTATACATACATTGTACTGTCAATAAACGGTTATGTAATTAATAAAGCCGTCCTCTCCCGGCGAAAAAAATATACAATGCCATTCGTTTGTTATCTGCCCTGGGATCCCAGGGACTGTTAGACGACGGGTTAAGGTTTGTAACAAATGCTTACCTTCGCAACCATTTTGACTGAGGGTAGGTAGTTGTGACTACGTCGGTAAGTCCAGAAGATCTGATGCTTCTGTCGATAATGTACTGGCTTTTTATATCATCCACCTACTTGCTCGAGATCTTGTTGTGGTATCGAGAGCAATCAGGAAACACCTAAAAGTCAAGATCGACGGGGCGACGCTCGGGAAAGGTCTCAGACAGGTTCGTAATGAAATGTTTCAATCTTAATTTCTTTATAAATAAATCATGGGTTGTTTTCTTCACCATAGTTATCCTTTTGGTATCGGTTCACGGTCGGATGCGGGGTTTTGAAATGTCAATGGGATTCTCGAGTAAATTTACTTTTTATGATGCTAGCTTATCATCATGACTCTACTAACCAATTTTAGGTAAAAACTTGACCATATTTAAAAAAAATTGGTATGGTAAATAGTCACTTGGAATCGACTTACCGCTTATACAATTTATACATCCAAGCTAAGTAGGTAATGTTAGAAATAAACATTTATTGGTCCGGGCTTCACTTGCTTAAGCCCGCAACCGGGAAACTCCTTTATCTTAGGTACCTATATCATACTTTCATACACTCAAAAAACTATTTAATGCTACACAAAATGTCTTTATGCCTTATCAAGTGAAAAAACAGACAGCCAGACATATGTAATTATCGTTTTACAATACGGCACATTTTGGAAATCTACAAAGTTTTTTTTTCTTGCAAATTGACTTGAACAAAAATGTAGTCCGGATCCTGTTGTGGCTGTGAGTAATAAGCAAGACAGTTGTGAGGTAAAAAATATAATGTCGCATTACAGTAGTGGTAGGTAATAGGAATAGGTATCATTGTGACAGTAGTTAGGTATTAACGTGAGAAATACCGTCTAATAGAAATAACGGAGCAAAAAAAATGCAAGAATAATTGCAATAATTTACTTAACACATTGTGATTACTGGTTACAAAGTCTTATAAAACTTAAAGTTATGTCATGATACCGGTACCACATTTCTAAGGCGTTACTAAGCGAATTTCCCTCGTACTATGCGTACCTAGTTACCAAGGCTAGCTGGTCCGGTCACCAATTAGCTCTATTTATTATTCTATTTACATCTGCATACCTAGGCTATACTCAGGGCAGTAATGAGTTTAAATGCAAATAAACTAGTCTAGATACCTTGCAGTCTAAAAAAAATCTAATCATTAGGTTTATCTTCGGTCACATCGATGCTTCATATTTATAGAAAGTGTGATCCCTAGACCTATATGTAGAACTGTCAAATGTAACAAAATTATACGGTCACGTAAGAAAAAAGATATGCTCAAAATAAACGGAGCACGTCGCAGTAATTTCTATTCTACGCAAATTGGTACCTACTTAGATTATTTCTCAATGTGCCTTATATACGTAGTTACAGATTTGTCATTAGTAAGAGTATTCTTTCAGGTAAATGTCATTATCGTATTTTATATCCACGATCCTTGATTAGGAACATGCAGTACCAAAGAGCTCCTCGAAACAGCCTGAGAAAGCGTTCTTTCAGTTGGAGCTGGTTCTTCGATGTGTTCTACAGCATTGTTCCTCACATCAGCATTAAACCCAGTATGGTCATCGGCTCTGTAGTCAACTGTTCTCCTTAATCCATCTGGCTGGATGAGGGAATACTGTCCAACAACGGTATCAGCTCTCCTGCTTTCATGCTGACTCTTTATGTCGCCCGTGTGTTGATCGTTGACTGAGTAAGCGAAGTCGTAGGTTGGATAAGACTGTTGTAGGCCAATGACGATGGGCACCGGTGCTTGGTGAATGTACATGCAGCTTGCGGAGATAATCAAGGCGGAGAGTACTGCAATCTGTAAATAAAAATAATTAATCTGTCATGAAAAAATGAAGCAGTACGAGTACCTGCTACGGTTATTATCCTTGATGAATATTATTACAGTGAATGATGCAAAATGGTACTACCTATAATGTCAAGAAAAATATTCGCAAATGTGCATTTCTCAGAGCGTTTTAACCACTGTGACTTCTGTGGTCGTATTATGTACGATGATTTTGAAAGGGAGGATCCTACTACAACCTGATAGGCATGGTCGGGAGAGCGGCAGCTCAGCAGTGATGTCTTCAATAATATTACCACCGAAATCACAGTGCAGGTGAAACGCTCCGAGAAATCACCACATATAATTAAGTATTATCATATTTGTGTGTATCATATGTGTGTATGACTTTCAATATTAATTATTATATTAGTATTGGTGCTGCTTTCTTGTCCCTGATAGGTACAAGACAGCATATATTATTTTAAATCAAATTAATTTTGTTAAGAACACGATTGTATTCATCACAAATCACAATACATCTCCAAAGGAGAATGCGTCAAAATGGACCAAAAACCAACAGAGCTGGGAGTAATGTCATTTAAAAGGTCTGCTTATGAACTTTATTTTATTCTATGGGTGCAAAGTTGAATTCCATTGCATAACCGAGATATACACATTTGAGTCAGTCTAAGTACGATGTACCCTCAATATCTATACATATAATAAAGCAGAAGAGGGTCGAAAATCTGTACATTGAAGATATTAGTAAAAAAATCGATGGAGGGGTCTAAGAATCGATAACAGAACACGTTTCAACTGTTTTTAGAATTCATGTCTGTTTGTCTGTTTGTCTGTTTGTCTGTTTGTCTGTCTGTTTATATGTCTATCACGCGAAAACTAGCGAATGGATTTTAATACAGCCTTCACTAATATGTTTATTGGATCTTCGGCCAGGTTATAGGCTATAAAAATCATACAGGTTAGGGATGAAAGGGGGTGAAAAGAGGGGTTAAACTTTGTATGAGAAGTCTTTCAGTTCATGATTTACAGGCTTGAAAGTTGGTAAGTATATACATGGACGCAAAGTAAATAGAACCTCATTCAAACATTGTATAATAAACAGATAGTATTTGAAAAAATCGGGGGGTGAAATAACAATACCTCTGCCTCTCAAGGCTATAGACAAAAATACAAAAGTCCCTCAAACCATATTAACTGTTTGAAATGAGAGATCTAATTATGTTGGTCAGTCAGTCGCTATCAATATTCACAAACCTTACTACGCAACCTTGGTTTTTTTTTTGTTTTCGATGGAGGGTACTTTACCTACGCAGAGCGGCGGGCTCTCGGTTGCATGGTAGCACTTGCGACATGTCCTACCTATATATTAAGTATGCGCATTTTTGTATAAAATATTGTTTTTTGAGGTGCTCATTACAAGAATGATACTTATCCATTTTCAAATTGAAGATGGCGGACATTTACTTATTTACTTTTCTTAATAATCGATATGAGTTTCATCTTTGAGGTTCTTCGAGGTGCCGATTAGTTGCGTTTTCCGTCAGCAAAATGTATAAAATACGTTCAGCGCGTAACAGACATAAATTTAGGGTCGTAGGTAGGGGGGTATGTCGTTATTAAAACATACATACCTACGTAACAATAAACATCAAGTATGACCAAATTCGAACAGGCGGATTGGAAAGCAAAAAAAACCGGCCAAGTGCGCACTCGCACTTGGCCGGTTTTTTTTGAACCCTAAAGGGTTCCGAACCGACCGCAAAGTTAAGTTGGTTTTTATAGGAAAAATAAGGAAATTACAAAGAAAAAAATCTAATTTATCAATATATTAGTATTTGTTGGTAAAAAATACGTAATAACAATCATTATTACCAAATTTTAAATTCATCGGAACAAAATTTCGTAAATTCCAATAATTTATGAACAAAAAAAATATCTATTCAACTACCTCTTTACAAAGCCACTTAATAGGTCAACAAATTTTTTTTGTTCAATATTTCGAGCTCGCTGCTCTCGCGTTTTCATCTACATTGCTTGATGCGTATGAAGTATTTTCTGTACCTGCATCATAATGTTCGAATCATTTCGCACTAGCTTTTTTATCTACATTACTTGACGCGTAGGAATTATTTTCCGTAACTGCATCATAATGTTCGAAAAATTTCGCGCTCGCTGCGCTCGCGTTTTCATGTGCATAACTTCATGAGAATGAAGTATTTCCCGCACCTGCATCATAATGTTCGAAAATTTTCGCGCGCCGTACGCTCGCGTTTTCATCTTCATTATAGTTAATGCGAATGATGTCTTTTCCGCACCTGCATCAGAATGTTCGAATCATTTCAAAAATTTCGCGCTCGCTGCGCTCGCGTTTTCATCTACATTACTTGATGAGCATTTTCCGCACCTACATCATAATGTTCGATAATTCTTGCGCGCCCTACACTCGCGTTTTCATCTGCATTATAGTTGATGCTTATGAAGTCTTTTCCGCACCTGCATCATAATGTTCGAAACATTTCGCGCTCACTACGCTCGCGATCTCATCTTCATTTCTTAATGCGTATGAAGTATTTTCCGCACCTGCATAATAATGTTCGAAAAATTTCGCGCTCGCTGCGCTCGCGTTTTCATCTACATAACTTCATGAGTATGAACTATTTTCCGCACTTTACTAAACTTTAGCGCCCGCTACGATCGCTTTTTCATCTAAATTACAGATGCGTTTGAAGTCTTTTCCGCACCTGCATCATAATGTTCGTAAAAATTTCGCGTTCGCTATGCTTGCGTTTTCATCTGCATGACTTGATGCGTATGAATTATTTACCGCACCGGCATCACAATGTTCGAAATATTTCGCGCTCGCTGCGCTCGCGTTTTCATACACATTACTCGATGAGTGTGAAGTATTTTCCGCACCAGCATCATAATGTTCGAAAAATTTCGCGCTCGCTGCGTTTGCGTTTTCTTCTACATTACTTGATGAGCATTTTCCGCACAACCTACATCATAATGTTCGAAAATTTTCGCGCGCCGTACGCTCGCGTTTTCATCTACATTATAGTTGATACGTATGAAGTCTTTTCCGCGCCTGCATCAGAATGTTCGAAAAATTTCGCACTCGCTGCGCTCGCGATTTCATCTACATTACTTGATGAGTATTTTCCGCACCTACATCATAATGTTCGTAAAAATTTCGCGTTCGCTACGCTCGCGTTTTCATCTGCATGACTTGATGCGTATGAATTATTTTCCGCACCGGCATCATAATGTTCGAAATATTTCGAGCTCGCTGCGCTCGCGTTTTCATACACATTACTTGATGAGTGTAAAGTATTTTCCGCAACTGCATCATAATGTTCGAAAAATTTCGCGCTCGCTGCGTTCGCGTTTTCTTCTACATTACTTGATGAGCATTTTCCGCACTTACATCATAACGTTCAAAAAATTTTCGCGCGCCGTACGATCGCGTTTTCATCTACATTATAGTTGATGCGTATGAAGTCTTTTCCGCGCCTGCATCTGAATGTTCGAAAAATTTCGCGCTCGCTGCGCTCGCGTTTTCATCTACATTACTTGATGAGTATTTTCCGCACCTGCATCATAATGTTCGAAGCATTTCGCACTCGCTACGCTCGCGTTTTTATCTTCATTACTTGGTGCGTATGAAGTCTTTTCCACACCTGCATCAATGTTCGAAACATTTCGCGCTCGCTGCGCTCGCGTTTTCATCTACACTATTTGATGCGTATGAAGTATTTTCCGCACCTACATCGTAATGTTTGAAAGAATTCGCGCACGCTGCGCTCGCGTTTTCATCTTCATTACTTGATGCGTATGAAGTATTTTCCACACCCGTATCAGAATATCCGAAAAGTTTCGCGCTCACTTCGCTCGCGAGCGTTTTCATCTACATCTATAATAAGTTAATAACATATATTTAGTCCTCTGTCATGTTTCATGTGGGCGCATTGAGCCGGCGTGCGCAATGTTTGGCGAGACAACCCGGCGAAATACGGTGTAGAAGTTGATATGGATAATGGATATTCACGCGAATGAAGTCGCGGGCAAAAGCTTAGATAAATAAATTTAAAACTGGACTACCCGTGCGAAACTGGGGCGGGTTATAAATGCGAAAGTAACTCTGTCTGCCTGTTTCCTCTTAAAATGCTCAACCGATTTAGATGAAATTTGTTATGGATATAGTTTGAGTCCTAGGGAAGGACATAGGACACTTTTATCCCGGAAATCATCCCTTAACGGGGTTTAAGTTAGAATGGAAGAGAGATAACTAGGTAAGCGCATGAAATAGAAGAATGAAATAACATTCTAACGCGATGACGCGAGTTCTACGCAGACGAAGTCGCGGGCAAAAGCTAGTATATATATATATATATACTTTTTTTATTATTAAAAATGGGATCGCTCTTGGCCAGCATTGCCATATTAAAGATTTTATATAAGTAAGGCGTTCTGCGGGTACTCTCTAAGTAAATCACAGTGTATCTTAGATAGTATTAACTCTGACTAAAATATGAATATCTCAGTAAAGTTTTGCAATATATTAAACATAGTGCCCATAGAATGAAATAAAATAAATGTAAATACCTATTTAATGACACAAGTTTCAGCTCTGTTGGTTTTTGGTCCACATTCCATACAACGCTGCCCATGGTCCTTTACTCAGTCTTGGTATTCATGGCACTATGGCCAAAAAACGTGTTAATTCATAATCTCAATATCGCAAATAATTATTTTATCTTCAGCTTCTTTGGCTAGGAAATAGAAAACGCTATTTATAGCTAGTAGAACTGGTAAATAAGATAATTCATTGGGTATAATTGCTGTCCTTACAGCGGTAATGTGTTCTCATGCATAATTTAGTTTGGCGCCTAATCTGGCATTTAATGACTTCCAATTTGTAATGAAGGTCGGTTATAATTTTTTTAGTTTTGGAAAATATTTGATATATTTGTACTTGACTTTACCACTCCTCT
Source organism: Cenopis cana (assembly GCA_951800055.1). Taxonomy (NCBI): domain Eukaryota; kingdom Metazoa; phylum Arthropoda; class Insecta; order Lepidoptera; family Tortricidae; genus Cenopis; species Cenopis cana. The sequence goes on along the minus strand of OX637477.1, from coordinate 18,520,955 downwards.
AAAACTCTGTAAAGACTGTTATTTATGTTAAATATATACCTAGGAGTGAGACTATAATAATCATGATTTGCAAAATATTACAATATAAAATATATAGTTAAATATACATGAATGAGTATAAGGTGATAATGATTGTCTTGTTTTTATAAAAGCATATCAGTTTATAGAAATTTATTCTCATAAGAAATTTACATTTCACTTAATGAGAAATAATTAAATCATTATTAAAATTAACATGCATCAAGAGCAGTTTTATAAGTACCTAGTTATTCTATAAAAACGCTAGTTATTAATATCTAATAAGCCCATACTTAATAGGTAAACAAACCATTTAAGTGCTATAGCACAATAAGGTGGGTAAGAATCAAAACTTTACTCGGTAACAGGCAGCATAAACTTGATATACAACAGCATATACCACCTTTATACTAGTATTTTATAGTAATTTTATCAGAATACATAATTGCAATGTTTTTACTAATATTAAAATACTCAGCATGCTCTACTTTAATAATTAATGATCAACTTAATTATGTACCTTTTGAATCATGTTGGCGACTTGATGATTGTCCGAGCTGTGAACTATGATTAGTGCTCAATTATCCCGCGATTTATACCGAAGGATGTGAAAAATAATCTAGCTTGCGCAAGAGTGTCGGATAGCTGAGATTTGAGAATTGTGGTCGGTGTTCCGTTTCCGTTAGCCTGTAATAAATTGATATGTAATGAAGTAATTTAGGACACTAAACGGAGCTGAAATTACACAGATTTTTTAAAATTGTAAGTGAATGAGTCAAAGAAATCGGTACCGTTGTAGGCGCGAATATCAGTAAGACCAATGATAATTTTCGTTACCACTAATTAAAGAATGTCTGGAAGAGATCGCTCATTAGCGATAAGATCACCAACTGTCTGTAGATTTATACATTTTAAGCTCCTCGTGTTGTTGTATTTCTTTTTGCGACATTGAGTATAGTTGAAATTCTTTTTGTTGAACGTATTTGTATTAAAATGTTATTGGATTTTAAACCTTATTGTTGGGATGGTAAAGTAGCTTTTTGGAGGAATTGCTTTGGAGCAATTCGTTCAACTGAAATGATTTTAAGATTAATATTGTTTGCTTTTATAATTATGTTCTAATTTAGAATGTTATGCACTCAAAATTAATTAACTATGATAAATTTATTGATAATTCCAATGAACTGATTAAATGATAAGATGCTTTTATTACAGATTTACTTTATTAGTTAAGTTTGCTTTTATTAGTTTAGTACTTAGAATAAAAAACGGAAAAAAAAATAGTTTGAAATTTTGTCGATTGGGAGTGATGTTTGAAACGATATTTCTTAATGATTAAATCGAAAAAAAAATCTTATTAGGTCGCAACAGTCCTGTACTAGATAACCTGTCTTAGAGTAACGAGGAATAAATTGTCATATGGCACATAAAATAGCCTTAAACCATTTTAAATGATAGATACTAAGTTTATCAAATCGAATAGTAAAATAAACGAAACCAAACTTAACTTACATTTGAGTTAACATTCTTAGTTAAACTTTGAACCTGCGCTATCCATCTCTCGCAAGCCGTCAGTCACCATCAGGAAGAACATAAACTTTTAATTACAGCATCGTAATTTTAATCCAATTAACTATTGCATAATGCAAATGGTCAAGTTCGGAGGAAATGATGGTACTGTAATGTAATGCAATCGGGCGTGGCTCAAAACAGTCAGTTCACTTCGTTAATTGTTGTAGTAGTGAGAAGTTTCATAACAATTTTATTGATTAACTATTGCAATTTTAACACTATAAAACTATGTAGATCATAAAGAGAACGCGGTTTTCTTAAAAAAACACTTAAAGTAACCAAGTCACCCTTATTTTTCAGTTAATAACCATTTTATTACTTCATATTTTATTTGTTTACTTTCCTGTTTATTTCACGTATACAACTAAAATAGCTTAAATATGTAATAATAAGGAAGCATGCAAAAGACTTAACGCTATGAATAAACACACAAAAAACAAAAAAAAATACAAATAACACTCTGAACCGCTAGAGCGATACCGATACGCGTTGGGAGAGATACGCGCCAGCTCTGAGGTCTCCTGAGGCGTGAACCAGCCGCGACGACAAGGTCTTCATGAAGGTTTTCATGTCGGTTGACCACAGGATCCCATGGTTTGCATGGGAGCAAGACAAAACCTGACCACTGCCACCTGGCTTTCCGACCCAAAGAGAAAACTAGACCTTTATTTTAATAGCCCGATTCATCACAATGTGTTTCTTCAACCAAAAGTGTAATTTGTCTGCATTTCCGAGTTCATATAACCTGGACTTCTTTAAGGCACGGGTGAATAGGCATTTTCTGGGTGAGCTCGCATCACCGTCGGCCTCATCTTTGCCCCCTGGCTAGATGCTGGCCAAGAGCAATCCCATTTCTAATAAAAAAGACAAAAGTTTTTATGAAACGCCCAATGGTACGAGCCGAACCCAGGACCTCTAGATCTCGGCGGCGTTTAGGCTAAAGTGTGCCGTCTGTGTACCTATAAAGCTGTGGTAACAATGCACATTAAAGCGGTTGCACAAGCGGCCGTGGCATTGAACTGCAAGCGCCGACGCACGAATTCTGACATTGACCCCGGCCCATCGATCACTCCGGTCGTTATGTAACCTTTATCAAGATCAACCGGGTTTTTGCGATGCGCTTGACATTTGTAACTATCGAAACATGTCTTTAGTCTTCATAGATGAAGATATTTTTGGGCCAAATTTTCATTTAGTTGCAAAAATTTCACGATAATTGGAATAATTGAGGACAGTGAGAAAAATTTTGCAGTTGATACAGAAAAAACGATTTTTGCCATTTGAATTGGCTGTATACTTGTGCCAATTTTTATATGGCCTTATTACCTTTATATTATGAACTTTGGAATTTTTTATGTAACATTTTCAGGCTCGTGAAGCAAGCCTGCATTTGTATGTTATTTTTATCTGACCATAATCTGTTACTTCACTATCCAAAGATATTTTGAAGTCACAACAACTGCAGTACATTTATTTTATACGATGCATTGATTTATCGTATAATATCTCACATGCCTCGACTCACTTACAATAATTATCTCTCACAATTAAGTTGTCCATCACTACTAATGCAATAAGTGGCGATCACCAACTCGTATCATCTGCCGGCCGTTGACCCCGCGCGGGATGAATGGACGGTGTCGTCACGCCGTAGTAAAGATGCGCAGTGACACGATACGATGACTTCGTGACTTGTAAACAAGTTGAGGTTAGAATTCAAAGTCAATGTTAGCATAGCATGGTATTGTTGTTCGCGCGATTGTATGAATGTAGGAAAAGTAATCAGTCGTTAATTGTAATCCTCGAGTCAATAAAGGGTCGGCAATGCGTTTGTGATTCTTCTGGAGTCGCAATCGTCTATAGCCTGCGGTGTCAGCTTACTCTCAGGCAGCTTGTCTGCCAACGTCGTAGAATAAAAAATACCTCAGCCTGGTTATGTAATGCTCTTTAAATCTTATATCTTTAAACGAGCAATTCTTGTATATATATTTATTTATTTATTTATTTCGGGGATCTCGGAAACGGCTCTAACGATTTTGATGAAATTTGGTATGTGGGGGTTTTCGGGGGCGAGAAATCGATCTAGCTAGGTCTCATGCCCGGGAAAACGCCGAGCAAAGCTCGGTCGCCCTGATATTAAAAAATTAAACGTGAGGGATATACGCATTTATTTATAACTAAACTTTTTACAATTATTATTGTTGGCATTCCCAACAAATATAGCGGAAACTGTTATTTCTGTTCATTCAGTCATTAAATCTAACATTCATTCTTCGGCTTACATTCGTTCGTTCGCTTTTCTGTTATCAAGTAGTTCAATTTATTGACTATGTACTTCCAAAGTGGTGGACCTTTGCACGGACATGACACATTCGCTTGACAGCCGCACGTGACCAAACCAAGTTAATGCAAGTGGAATTATTTTCCACCACAAGTATCTTGCGAATTATTAAAAGCAAGTGACATTAAAACAAATAGAGGTAGATTAATTTAGGAACGTAATGACTATGGCAGTAAATCATTATCATGAAATAACGATTTAGGTATTCGGTCTAATCTCGTTTGATCTTGGCGAGCAAAAAGAGGTAACATTTTTATTATTTTTGGCGTCGGTTAATTGTTTTCGTTGAGTAGATTAATTAAATTTAAGATTAGGCACAAAAATACAGGCCACTGGGTGTCAGTTTGCGTCCAACTGAAAAGAGCGTCCAATAGAAAATCAAAAATCGAGTAAATATTCTTGCAATCCACCAAATTATCTATTAAGTGGACGAATATCGCCATACTAAATTAGCTACCTACTTGCAAACCGATTTTATTGATTGACAAAGTCAAGATACATGCATGTTTAGCATTGTCTAGGGAACACGAGTCAGAAATATCTATAAAAAATACTGTATTGGACGCTTTTATACTTTATCGTCGACGGCCACGGCACGGCAAAACTCTATGGTTTCATTCATAGACTATAGACTTTAGACTAATTATGAATGAAACTATAAAGTTTTACGCGATTAAAGCGACCAATGTATGTCTATTGTCTAATGACCTATGACAAATATAAACCGGTTAGCTTAGAGTGCAATGGCACAGATTATATAATTGATCTCTTCAAATCATCATCTTCATTCAATTTACTTTATAACTCTAGTGAATTAAGTACCTAATATTGACAATGCCGGTAGATGCACGAAGTGACGAATCTACATCGGATTGACAAGCTGGCTTAAGATCATACATAAAGTACAAATTTTATTACCGGTTTCATTATTGTAGCCTACGTAAGTTATCCGCTTATGTGGTGTACCGTGGCCCAAAAATTGTGGTGTGAGTAAATATAAATTATTATAATACGTGCCTACTCATTTTTTGTATACCACGTGGGTGGCAAACAAGCGTACAACCCACCTGATGGTAAGCGATCACCGCAGTCTATGGAAGCTTGAAACTCTAGGAGTGTCACATACGCGCGTTGGCAAGATAACGTATTAGGACGTGCGGCATTTTGCCAGTGTAGTTTGTGTATCAAAGCCAAAAGGGGAATATTTTGCAGATAACTAGTGTTTTGTTTAGTTTATTAATAGTATGTTAACGTTTTTTCATAAAAGTCGTGTAGTCGTGCCGTAATAAAAAATATCCTAAAAATTCCGTGTCAACGTATTTTTGGGCCACCCTGTATGTATACACCTATTGAAGAGCCGCAATGCATGCAATTAAACTAAAATAAGATGAGGATCAAAAAAGGTCCCCCAAGCCGAATCCCGGGGGAAGGGTTCCCATAAGACTGTCTGCGTTTCCCCTTTGGATGGCTATGCCTATCCGCTGCGTAAGAAACCAGCTCTATGGTCCATTACATGTGTGTTCCCTGTATGTTCTGGCCATTTTTTTGCCATTCTATTAATTTTTATCTACACCCATATATATACCTAGTTAATCCCCTTTAAAAAGTTCAAAAACCGTAGATAATACCCCGCTTTATAATATACTGTGCAGGAAGCTTCTCGCGGTTGCGCGCTACACCTATAAGAACACTAAATATAATACTCTTACGAGATCACGTACAACCTTGAGGACACAGCTGCGGGCTGGCGGCGGCGCGCGGGCCGGCCTGTCGAGGCAAACATGACGCACGCCGGCGAGACGTGCCCACACGAAACACCATGAAAGAGGATTTAATATATGGATGTAGAAAAAGTAGTGTATGCAACTGTACATAATTAGGCATTAAACTCAAAGGGCTCGTGTTTTAGGGCCCCTCATTATGTACCAGTTGCATAAACTACTATAATTCACATTGCTATAGGATATTACTTATCTAAGGCAGTAAAATAAAGGTCTCAAATCACAGGTACGAGCCGAAGGCAAGGGCGGCGATAAATTATACGACCTGACGCTTTCTTTATTAGGTACCTACCGCCCGTGGTAAGTACCTACAACATTGTATGTCTGTCCCTAGCTAGGGAATGGGATTATGGGCCAGGTGTGACATAATAGTACATTATTTAACAGGGGCGGTAATACAAAGAATGTCTCATATCGCAGGTATTTGACGCCCGAGCCCAAGGCAAGGGCGATAAATATGCGATCTGAGGCTTTCTTTATTACCGCCCGTGTTAAGTACAAAATTTTATGTCACTCCCTGGCGGAGCGTGCGGACATAAAATTGTATTATAGCCTTTTTTGTACCGCGTAGTACCACACTTACAACGCAGGTGCCGCGACCTTGCGGGCTTCCGCAAGAGAAAGGGCATTTCGTCGCGTACGCATGTTATCCGTACCGTAATAAATACGTGCTCTTGTTCATTGTCGTCAATTTTGTATTGACATTTCGTCTGCGATTTTCGGATAAGGAAAAAATCGCGAGGAAACGGGTTTAAGGCCGGGTTTTACCACTTTTGGGTTTTTTAAAACCATCTGGGACATAGAATATAGTGCCTTAAATTAAAAAAAAAATGTGTTACATAAGGATCTTGTCTAGTAAAAATCGTAGTCAGTTAGGTAGAAGACCTGATGAATTTCACTCGATAGAAAAAAATCGCAAAGTTACCGTTTTTTGGAATGTTTTTACAATATTATACCTACGGCTATATTACTGACATTTTTACATTTAGTTTTTTTAGTCAATTAATGACCCTAAATAGTTATAGACAAATACGTAGGGTTTGCTTTGATAAAATGATTGGTTTATTGACTATGTAGCTTTTTTATTGTTCTAACTAAATAACCGGATAGATTTTTGATATTTATTTATTTATTATTAGTTACAGTATTCCAAAAATCAATCAAAATCTACTAAATATTCAAGAAAACTACGCGCAGAATTCCGTAGAGAGCGGGATGGTTAATTGTAAACTCACGCGTGTTAGAGCGGGACGTTTGCAGTGGGACTGTCTGACCTTAAAGCGAACCCCGGACTTATAGGACACAACCGGGACCGCTTGTAAAATACCTAAAAATATACAATACAATACAAATATTCTTTAAATATATGAGACTAGCTTTTGCCCGCAACTTCGTCTGCGTAGAGCTCGGTCATCGCGTTAGAATTTTATCGCTATTCTTTTATTTCAGGCGGTTACCTAGATAGATAGATAGAGACATTTATTCATTACCACAGAAGACACAATATTACAAGAAAACAAAAGAAGAAAAACATACACAAAAGCAGACGTGTACCTAGTAGTCTCTGTTCCATACAAACTTCCACTTCCTTAAGGGATGGGATGAAAACTATCCTATGTCCTTTCCTCGGACTCGAACTATATTCACACCAAATTTCATCTAAATCGGTTCAGCAGTTTAAGCTGATTCTTTCTCTTCTTTAGACACATTAGTAGACTTTGCAGGGCTAGTTAAAGCCCGACCAAGAATATGACCATGCGCCATGTTGCGGCATGTGGTGGGAACTAATTTCCTACACTGGCAATAATTTTATGGGTAGTAGCATTTAACGAACCACCAAATTAGTTGCCGAATGATGCTCTAAAAAATTACATTGATTACCAAAAATACTAGATTCGCACCAAATTTTCAACTCCTTTTAAATATAAAGTGCAACTCAAAGAAGTAACATGTCGATAACCTATTAAATTAAATTGTTACCAAATAAATTAGTCACTACCCAAAAATACTTAATGATCACCTAATTTCAAACACCAAATTTCATATAATTTACATCCAAATATTACAGGGCTCGTAATCCTATTAAAATTATTTACACCCATTTAATTCGTTCGATACCCAGAAATACTACATGATCACCAAATTTCACGCGGCAATTGTTTTTTAACGCCCCACGCGCAAAGCAGTTCCAATCTAGTCTAACCTCATTGCTAGCACACTGATGCGGTTTTCCATACGGTCCGTCTCGCTCGCACGTCGCACCGCGTGCGAGCAAGACAGCGCTAAATGATTTTATTTTATAGAAGCTTCAAAATTTCTGTAACTTTAATGAGACACGTACATAACATAATTTAATTTAATATATTTTCAACAGTGCTTTCCTTACTGGTCGCATACAGCTATTTGTTGTCAGATGTTTTTGCCTCTACTCTAATATAGTATATCTATAATTTGCCTAGGTAGTAGTATTTTTCTATGACATCTATTTTTATTTCAAACTAGTGGACATTGGAACAGTATTGACGGATCTCCGCTGGCGCGGAGCTCCTATTTTGAGTTGTTTTGGCCCTTCGGGCCGATGCAAAACTAACATAACCTAAACCTACCTATACCTATTTCTACCTATTAACTTCCTTTAATTTTTCCATGAAAGTCTATCTAAATTAATAAAGTACATTTGAGGACCTTTATCCATTTTCATAACAAACTAACAATTTAATAAATCAACATAACTAATTTTCAAATAAAAGTTTTCAATCAAACGCGCTCACGTCAACGCATTAAAAAATTAATAATAAAACTTCTTGCAGTTTGTAAACCATCGGCAATAGGTAGTTAGAATGAAACAGCAATAGGTACCTTTCACTCTAACGACATATCAATAGGTTTTATGCTTCAGACAATTCTTTGTATTTGATTGAGTGAGATAGCAGTATACGTGTTATTATTTCACACAGCCACGTTGCCCGTGCTTTTTAAATTAATTTAGAATTTTACTTTCTAATTTATAACATTTTGGAAATGACTAAAATATTTATAGTGCTAAAAACAATTAATTTGTAACTGTTTACTAAAATGTAGCATGCGATGTGTATAATATTTGGATGTAATTCTAATGAAAAAAGGTGCATGAGATTAGGTGGTAGTTTAGTGTTTTTGGTGGTACTTGACAATTTTTTTGATGCGATTATAAATTTATAGGAACGCAATAAGTAAAATAGGTGCAAGTGCTGCAAAAATAGGTAGAATTTTTTTGGTGACTCGGAATTGTTGATCGATAAATTTTTTTGAGTGTTCAACCTTATTTTAGGGTTCGAAATTTTGATGATATCAAAAGTTATTTAGGTGATCATTTTATTTGTTCCCTAATTTTATGGCAGGTTGTCAGCACGTCAGTGCATCGTCACTGTTGCGGTTTATTTGAATAATAGTAGTGTTGAATATTAAATGATTAACGACAAAAATACCCAAAACGATCCATACTCAGGAGAGGAACATTATTGATAATGAAAATGCATTATATTATATTCATACTCAAGAGACGTTATTGATAATGCATGATACCTGGAATGGCTTACATCTGTCACATAGGATAAGTAACATTTAATACTAACATAGTTTTAAGGTTCATTGTTACTATAACACGATATGGACAATTCCGAAATAAATTATATTCATTGATTGATATTAAACTGCTTTAAAAGAGAAATTCTTGCGAAATGAAACAATTTCGCTGCAAAACATTTCAAAATTAAAATCAGAGCAGACAGGTAAACAAGTCAAAATGACATTAATGTCTGTTGCCATATAAATCAGAATAATAGCGCCCACTTGACAATGGTCATATATAATTCTGGTTAAGGTACCTTTAGTTTGTACTTCTTAGGCCGTATGAAGAGGGACTATTCTGCGATCTGATTACTTTTTTTTACTAAAAGTCAAAGGAGTCTTGGTAATGGCCTTGCAAAGTTTAGTTCTTATGTTTCACCCGTATTTTATCGTCCGGCGAAAATAGAAACTAATCAATGGCCAGTACAATGATCTCAAGTAGTAGTTGTGAAAAAATAAGTACCGAGTCATTGAAGCATTGAATAGTCAATTTTCAAGTATAGCTGGGTAGAGTTATGTACCTAAGCTTTTCGAGTGCTTTATACTTTGTTCAAGGGCATTATTTGAAAAAATATGAGTTTTTGTAAGCCTACTGAACTAGAAACTAAATTAATTAATTTCATCATGAATCTATCACACTATCACAAATAATTTTCGTAGTTGACGTTAAAACCTGTTTGGTGCAAATTGACAAATTAGTATGGTTGACGAAATATAAGCTGCACCGATTCGCCATACAAGTTGTTCGAGAAATCGGTGCAGCTTATATTTCGTCAACTATACCAACTATTAATTTTAATAAACATGCTGCCTCCATCTAGTTATGGTATTGCAAAAATAATCACAACAGTTATACTTCCCTTTCTAACCTTTGAGAAAACGTTCAGTGTATACGCCAGAAAAGCTAGCTCCGTCATAGAACACGCTTAAAAACATAGATGGCGCTGTAATCAATACCTGCGCTTCGCACATGCGCCGTACGTCCCGAGACTATTCTCGTACATCACAGGAGCATTCTATTTTCGCACCTGACTTTCTATAGCAGAGCTTCTGCTCGATTCTGTTAGCCTGGTGTTTCGGGGGCGGGAAGTGACTGCCGTGACGTAATGGACGTGAGCCCGTCAATGTCATCTGCTGTCAATGTGACGTTTCCACGAAAACCACAGAAGGGGTGAACGCGGAATGTGAGAGCTTTTTTAAATAAACGCCGTTTGCTGAAAATGAAGTAAAACACAATTATTATAAACATACATTGAAATACTTCGGAGTCGGCAAAAGGCGAGTAGGTCTTTGAATTAAACTATAATTAATAACATTTAGTAACCATTTCAAATTGAAAAACTTATACTTAGGTAGTCATTTATTTATTGAATCAAAACGAAGCGAATTGAAAACGCATTAAGGAAACCTAATAAGCAATACCACCATTACCTACTTAATTAAATAAACATTGCTTGAATTCAAAAATTAATATAAGAGTACTGAAACGTAATACAAATCACTGTATTAATTTATTATAATTGAAATTTCATATACAACCTAAACTGAACAACCATAAAAGTTAATTAAAGAACCGTCTAATTTCATAACACAAGTTAATTATGAACGTTCTAATTTGGTAACACCTGGCAACGGATCGTCAAGTTTCCTTGAAATTCAGAAATAAGGTTAGGAGAACCAGGATCACATGGTTAGGCAGGCGATTGAGTGCGTGGTTGCCATGGTTACCGATGAAATTCAGCGATTGTGTGCGTGTGTGCACCTGTTATTATCTATCATACTTCGATGAGTTAAAGCTGTGGCGTAGATTGGAAATATTTACTTTAGTGTTTTGTTTTAACGTGTGTCAGTTGACTTCGCTAGTGAGGCTCGGATAGATTCGTTAGACCTTATGTTACTTTGGTAAATTTTATTATGACAAAAAGTGTATTGGATTACCAAGATTTGATCATGATTTGATCTGACATTTGGTAACTGATATAACCCTAACTTAAGCTTAGCTTAAAATTCTGAATCGTACCAAAGTTTAATTAAATAACTTATTGGGCTTTAAACAACAAATCAATATTTAACGCAACTTTTGATCTGGGTATCAAAAGAAAATCCAGATCAAAAGAAGCGAAAATGCTGAAAATGACATTGACGTAAGATTGATTTTCCCTTTGTAATACTATAATTACCTGAATTGGTGCTTTCATTTGACGCTTGACATCATTGTGGAGCTTATAAATATTATTATAACAATTAAAATACCATTTAATGAACAACTTCAAACCTGATAGTAGGTCTATGTACTCGTAAGAACGTAAAACTATTGGGAAACTTGAACTGAACACCCTACCAGTGTGTTCATGTAATCATATAAGTAGGTTTAAGACACAGAAACTAAAAATATTTAAGCAATGTGTCAAAGGAAGGAAGATTTTTTCAACTTTTCCCTTTAATTTGAAACTTATTAACATTGGTAGTCATTTATAGAATATATGCCCCTTATTATATTCTATAAATGACCGCCAATGTTAATAAGTTTCAAATTATAGGGAAAAGTTGAAACATTTTGGCTCCGAAAACCGTGTGAAAATCTATGAAGAAGAAGAAGACCTAACATTTATTCGTAAAAAGACAAAACAATTACAAACAATTACAAACAAGTTTACTAAACCACATTTTGCTAAGAAATGATCACAACATTCAGAACTCATGAGTTTATCGCAACAACTTATTCGTACTTTTTGTACAGAAGAACGTATCGTAGGTAATCTAGACTAACATCATAACAGTCCGGCCACGACTTCAAGCGGCAGCGTCAGTGGCAGCAAATTTCCTAATACATTGCGTTTGATCCCAATTAACTGCTGGTCGTGTCGGGGGTTTCCCATAGATTTTCCCCGGCCACGTACTCCTATCGTTTTATTGGGCCCGTCCTATAAAGCTATATATAGTCAGGTTTAATGAAAAAGGATTGGGGTCATTCTTTTAATAGTACATTACTTAACAAGTGCGGTAAAACAAAGAATGTCTCAGATCGCAGGTATTTGACGCCCGAGCCGAAGGCAAGGGCGATAAATATGCGATCTGAGGCTTTCTTTATTACCGCCCGTGTTAAGTACAATATTTTATGTCACCCCCTGGCCAGGAAGTGGGATTTCCCACGCGCGGAGCGTGCGGTAATTGCCGCTTTATGGCCAGGTGGGACATAAATTATGTTTTATGCATGTCCGTGAGTGTGATTATGTGTGTATATGTATGAATGTCCTGTTTACCCGACTGTTATATTATGTAGTGATAATCCTTTGTCATACTTGTTGCTTGCCCTCTAACGTATGATTTACCTCATTAAGAAATTATGATCTCAAGGAAATTTTCAACACATTAACTTTACAATTAAGTGCCTCAATTCTAATTTAGAGCCTCGCTCCTCGGTTAGCGGAAATGATTATCTTGAGCCGAGGAAAATTGAATCCTTGAAAGAAGTAAACTCCATGAATAATAAAACGCTAGATTTCTTTGGTATGATAATAAATTGCATTGGATCTTGGGCTTATTGAAAAGAAAAAATGCAGTAACTTAGACCTGATGAAGTCTGCTCGATCAGTAACCTTTACAAAATGTTTATTTAATTAGGCTACTGTGTGTAAGTGAAATGTACAGCCAAAGCGGCCATGTCGAACCAAACTGAGCGAAGATCATACCGTAACCACATTAAGTTAAACAAATTACCCAACTAAGTTAATTATTCCGGTCGCTAACAATATACGGCCAAAATCAGAACGCCAACTTTTCAGACTGCTTGACGCTCCCGATATAGCTCGCTCCGTTGCACTCGCGCCCACCCCTATTTTTAGCGTAGCGCTCTCGCTCGCACTCGGGGGGTTTTCTTTGGGTTTTCTCGGGCATGCGCAGAGCGTCGCGACGCACGTGCTTCGGTGTACTCCTGGTGTGTTCTGGTGGCCTGGTATCGGGCGCGCCTAGGGCGGCCGCTTCGCGCCGCCGCCCATCGCCGCGGCCGCCCTAGCCTTCCCGCCCGCCCAGAAGCGAGTAAGGCCGCCTGGGAAACGGTTCGCTCCCTCAAGTTCCGATCCGCGAACGCACGTGCAAAGTTACGCACGCTCGACGTTTTACAACGTTGTTAAAATATGTTTTAAACAGTGCTTGAGTTTTAAAATCTTGCGTATAATTTAGAAAAATAATCCTCTTTTGATTAAGCTTCACTTTGTTTACAGATTTTTAGGTTTAAATTTTTTCAGGTTTTAATTTTGTTTGTAAGTGTAAGTTTTAATAGTGAGTTAAGTGTGTGCCTCCCAGGTGCTGTTGTTTGCTGATGATCTTCAGACCCCGAGTCTTCCGCAGCCGACCGACATGAGACGTCAAGCTACAGTACCAGGTAAGTTGTTATTATTTAAGTAATAATTGTCGAGAATTTCGTTTTCCTCCATATAAACCGCAAATACATATTTTTTCCTGAAAAGAAACTATTTTCAAATAAACGAACTACACAAAAACAACAAAAGAAAAAATATTTTTCTCTAGGCATACATACGCACATAAATAAAAAAGTTTTCCTTCTATACCGAGCCTTGTTTAAAGAACTCAATAGGCGATAGGGCGCACTTTTTACAAAAAGAGTAAAACGTTATTTTGCGGACCGGGTATTATGGGTACTTTCACTCTTTTTTTACAAAATATCATATAGCCAGTCATTAGTTTTTGACGTAGTAGTTTAGTTTTTAGCAAAAACAACAATTTTACAAATTAGCCTCTGTTATTTATTAATTATTTTATTTAAAAAAATCTTAACGTAATTAATTCATACACAATTATACTTTTAGAAATCACTGATCGTTATACACTTCTATAATATTTAAAATACAAATAGGTACCAAAAATTGTCAAATTTTTAAATCATCAATTCATTTTTGTCATAAACTGTGAGCCTGTGTATCCAAAATTTAATTTAATTTTTTGTACACGTTTTAAACAATGAAATAAGAATGTCGGAGTCTAATAACAATTAAAGTTACCACATATTTGTAATGCCGAATATTGTATTGATCTTATAACTATTAAAGTTACCACATATTTGTAATGCCGAATATTGTATTGATCTTATAACTATTGAAGTTACCACATATTTGTTAACGAAAATATTGTCTTGATCTAATAACAATTGGCTACTTGACAGTTTTCGGAAATGTATTTTAAATTATACGTAGGTTTATTTTATACCTGTAACAATTACCTTTTCCCCCCAAAGAGCTTAATTTCTTTCAAAAAAAAAATTTTTTCTTTAAGTAATTTGAATTTCGCGCGAAAACAGCCGATCACGTGACTGTGAGTACTGTGACGTCGCACTTGATAAATAACTAAAGGTTTACTTCCGCAGCCGACAGCAGACGGCAACTGCATGTTACACCGCACTCCAAATTGTACAGTAACTTGTGCTGTTGCGACACTTTTCCGCTAATTTTAAATAGAGCTTTTTACGAATACCGTTACGGTTCAATTTGGAGTGCGGAGAAACATAACGTGCAGTAAGTGCAGTTGCGATCTGTTGCGGAATTAAACCTTAACTTTGAAATGTGACGTCACACGCGTTTCGTATTTTGTAAACCACATATAAAAAAACTCTTAATTTATTTTACAAAAAATAAAATGTTTTCGATTAATTTTAAAGCACAAAACCTATTGTATGAGTATTGTAAACCTATAAGCTACTCTGTATCCAACACATTAATTATTTTATCTTTACAACTGTCAAATAGCGAATTGAAGTTACCACATATTTGTAAACGCAAATAATGTCTTGGTCTAATAACATTTGTAGTTACCACATATTTGTAAACGCAAATAATGTCTTGGTCTAATAACAATTGAAGTTACCACATATTTGTAAACGCTATTTATCTCTTGGTCTAATAACAATTGAAGTTACCACATACTTGTAAACGCTAATCATCTCTTGGTCTAATAACAATTGAAGTTACCACATATTTGTAAACGCTAATTATCTCTTGGTCTAATAACAATTGAAGTTACCACATATTTGTAAACGCTAATTATCTTTTCGTCTAATAACGATTGAAGTTACCGCATATTTGTAGACATGACGTGCATCCCTTGAATGATTGACCTTAGTGACGTGTGTGTGTACACTCACTCGGTACACATATAGACCTCGTTGTTTGATGTAGTAACTCTGAAAGGGTGTAATTTTCTCATTACAACCTAGGTATTCAGCTAATTGCAGAGAACTGCTAGTTTGACCGTTCGTTCGTTTATACGATTCTTTTATGTGTAATACTTACATATGCTCTCATTCCATTAGATAGTTTACTTTAACCATAATTTAATAAATTTAAACATAAGATTTTAGATCATGTGTATAATTTAATAGAAACTCCATGACATTTAAAAAGATAAGTCCTGGTTGGTACCAGACCGAGTGTCGCCATATAACATATATATATATTATATTCAATGTATAAAATACAACATATGTAATAAGTAATAATTTCATAATTTTTATATTTTCATAATTAACATATGTCATAATTTTTATTATTGTATTATATTTGTTTTAATGTAAATAAATATAATTATCAGTATATATAAACAAAATATAAATACAAAATATTATAAATAAATATTGATGTAAGCTTGATTAACAGATACTATATGTTTTTTTTTTACTACCAGCAATAAAAGCACGTACAGATTTTTAGAAGGCGAATTTGTTGCGTTAATTATAGTGCTAGCGGCACGCCAAATGAAATAAATGAAATAAATGAACTTTATTCTGTAAGTAGGCCGCAATGGCACTTTTACAAGTCAAACCCTACTAGCGTTACCAAAGATGCTGCAAACAGGGATCGGATACCGGTATTATTTTCAAACCGGTTTCGGCCATTGACCCCAAACCGAAATGCATAGCGTTTGTGGTTTCGTTCTTGTTTCTGGTTTTCGGCACTCAAAACCGGTTAGTGAAGGAACTGTTCTGGGCCCAATTTCGTTTCCGTGGAACGAAATTAACCGGTTTTCGACGGAGACAACCAGTCTTAACTCGAATTTTTGACAGAGGCCGCCAAGGGTTACTATTATCCGCAGCGGGAGTGCGCTTACAATTTATTTAAAAGCTAATTTATAATTTGATATTAAATTTTACCACTATACCTGATGTCGAGGGTCTGATGATGCAGCCGGAAGAGAGCCACTGGAACTGCCTAACGGAAAGTGATAAAGTAGTCGAGTTTGGGCTTGTTTGTTTTGTTGTCTTGAGTACTTACCAATGGACCTGATGTCGAGGGTCTGATGATGCAGTCGGAAGAGAGGTACTGGAACTGCCTAACGGAAAGTGCTACGATAGTCGAGTTTGGGCTTGTTTGTTTTGTTGTCTTGAGTACTTACCACTAGACCTGATATCGAGGGTCTGATGATGCAGCCGGAAGAGAGGCACTGGAACTGTGTAACGGAAAGTGATAAAGTAGTCGAGTTTGGGCTTGTTTGTTTTGTTGTCTTGAGTACTTACTAATGGCCCTGATGTCGAGGGTCTGATGATGCAGCCAGAAGAGAGCTACTAGAACTGCCTAACGGAAAGTGATAAAGTAGTCGAGTTAGGGCTTGTTTGTTTTGTTGTCTTGAGTACTTACCACTGGACCTGATGTCGAGGGTCTGATGATGCAGCCGGAAGAGAGGCACTGGAACTGCCTAACGGAAAGTGATAAAGTTGTCAAGTTTGGGCTTGTTTGTTTTGTTGTCTTGAGTACTTACCAATGGACCTGATGTCGAGGGTCTGATGATGCAGCCGGAAGAGAGCCACTGGAACTGCCTAACGGAAAGCGATAAAGTAGTCGAGTTTGGGCTTGTTTGTTTTGTTGTCTTGAGTACTTACCCCTGGACCTGATGTCGAGGGTCTGATGATGCAGCCAGAAGAGAGGCACTGGAACTGCCTAACGGAAAGAGATAAAGTAATCGAGTTTGGGCTTGTTTGTTTTGTTGTCTTGGGTACATACCACTGGACCTAATGTCGAGGGTCTGATGATGCTGTCGGAAGAGAGCCACTGGAACTGCCTAAAGGACAGTGCTACGGTAGTCGAGTTTGGGCTTGTTTGTTTTGTTGTCTTGAGTACTTACCACTGGACCTGATGTCGAGGGTCTGATGATGCAATCGGAAGAGAGGTACTGGAACTGCCTAACGGAAAGTGATAAAGTAGTCGAGTTTGGGCTTGTTTGTTTTGTTGTTTTGAGTACTTACCAATGGACCTAATTTCGAGGGTCTGATGATGCAGCCAGAAGAGAGCCACTGGAACTGCCTAACGGAAAGTGATAAAGTAGTCTAGTTTGGGCTTGTTTGTTTTGTTGTCTTGAGTACTTACCCCTGGACCTGATGTCGAGGGTCTGATGATGCAGCCAGAAGAGAGGCATTGGAACTGCCTAACGGAAAGTGATAAAGTAATCGAGTTTGGGCTTGTTTGTTTTGTTCTCTTGGGTATATACCACTGGACCTAATGTCGAGGGTCTGATGATGCTGCCGGAAGAGAGCCACTGGAACTGCCTAAAGGACAGTGCTACGGTAGTCGAGTTTGGGCTTGTTTGTTTTGTTGTCTTGAGTACTTACCACTGGACCTGATGTCGAGGGTCTGATGATGCAGTCGGAAGAGAGGCACTGGAACTGTCTAACGAAAAGTGATAAAGTAGTCGAGTTTGGGCTTGTTTGTTTTGTTGTCTTGAGTACTTAGCACTGGACCTGATGTCGAGGGTCTGATGATGCAGTCGGAAGAAAGGCACTGGAACTGCCTGACGGTAAGTGCTACGATAGTCGAGTTTGGGCTTGTTTGTTTTGTTGTCTTGAGTACTTACCACTAGACCTGATATCGAGGGTCTGATGATGCAGCCGGAAGAGAGGCACTCGAACTGTCTAACGGAAAGTGATAAAGTAGTCGAGTTTGGGCTTGTTTGTTTTGTTGTCTTAAGTACTTACCACTGGACCTGATGTCGAGGGTCTGATGATGCAGCCGGAAGAGAGGCACTGGAACTGTCTAAAGGAAAGTGATAAAGTAGTCGAGTTTGGGTTTGTTGGTCATGTTGTCTTGAGTACTTACCACTAGACCTGATGTTGAGTGTCTGATGATGCAGCCGGAAGAGAGGCACTGGAACTGTCTAACAGAAAGTGATAATCTAGTCGAGATTGGGCTTGTTTGTTTTGTTGTCTTGAGTACTTACCACTAGACCTGATATCGAGTGTCTGATGATGCAGCCGGAAGAGAGGCACTGGAACTGTCTAACGGAAAGTGATAAAGTAGTCGAGTTAGGGCTTGTTTGTTTTGTTGTCTTGAGTACTTACCACTGGACCTGATGTCGAGGGTCTGATGATGCAGCGGGAAGAGAGGCACTGGAACTGCCTAACGGAAAGTGATAAAGAAGTCGAGTTTGGGCTTGTTTGTTTTGTTGTCTTGAGTACTTACCACTGGACCTGATGTCGAGGGTCTGATGATGCAGCCGGAAGAGAGGCACTGAAACTGCCTAACGGAAAGTGACAAAGTATTCGAGTTTGGGCTTATTTGTTTTGTTGTCTTGGGTACTCACCACTAGATCTGATGTCGAGGGTCTGATGATGCAGCCGGAAGAAAGGCACTGGAACTGCCTAACGGAAAGTGATAAAGTAGTCGAGTTTGGGCTTGTTTGTTTTGTTGTCTTGAGTACTTAGCAGTAGACCTGATGTCGAGCGTCTGATGATGCAGCCGGAAGAGAGCCACCGGAACTGCCAAACGGACGGAACGGACTACTTTATCCCTTACCGTTAGGCAGTTCCAGTGGCTCTCTTCCGGCTGCATCATCAGACCCTCAACATCAGGTCCAGTGGTAAGTGTTCAAGATAACAAAACAAACAAGCCTAAACTCGACTACCGTAGCACTTTCCGTTTGGCAGTTCCGGTGGCTCTCTTCAGGCTGCATCATCAGACCCTCGACATCAGGTCCAGTGGTAAGTACTCAAGACAACAAAACAAACAAGCCCAATCTCGACTACTTTATTACTTTCCGTTAGGCAGTTCCAGTGCCTCTCTTCCGGCTGCATCATCAGACCCTCGACATCGGTCCAGTGGTAAGTACTCAAGAGAACAAAACAAACAAGCCCAAACTCGACTACTTTATTACTTTCCGTTAGGCAGTTCCAGTGCCTCTCTTCCGGCTGCATCATCAGACCCTCGACATCAGGTCCAGTGGTAAGTACTCAAGACAACAAAACAAACAAGCCCATACTCGACTACTTTATCACTTTCCGTTAGGCAGTTCCAGTGGCTCACTTCCGGCTGCATCATCAGACCCTCAACATCAGGTCCAGTGATAAGTACTCAATATAACAAATCAAACAAGCCCAAACTCGACTACTTTATCACATTCCGTTAGGCAGTTCGAGTGGCTCACTTCCGGCTGCATCATCAGACCCTCAACATCAGGTCCAGTGATAAGTACTCAATATAACAAAACAAACAAGCCCAAACTCGACTACTTTATTACTTTCCGTTAGGCAGTTCCAGTGCCTCTCTTCCGGCTGCATCATCAGACCCTCGACATCGTTCCAGTGGTAAGTACTCAAGAGAACAAAACAAACAAGCCCAAACTCGACTACTTTATTACTTTCCGTTAGGCAGTTCCAGTGCCTCTCTTCTGGCTGCATCATCAGACCCTCGACATCAGGTCCAGTGGTAAGTACTCAAGACAACGAAACAAACAAGCCCAAACTCGACTACTTTATCACTTTCCGTTTGGCAGTTCCAGTGGCTCTCTTCCGGCTGCATCATCAGACCCTCGACATCAGGTCCAGTGGTAAGTACTCAAGACAACAAAACAAACAAGCCCAAACTCGACTACTTTATTACTTTCCGTTAGGCAGTTCCAGTGCCTCTCTTCCGGCTGCATCATCAGACCCTCGACATCGGTCCAGTGGTAAGTACTCAAGAGAACAAAACAAACAAGCCCAAACTCGACTATTACTTTCCGTTAGGCAGTTCCAGTGCCTCTCTTCCGGCTGCATCATCAGACCCTCGACATCAGGTCCAGTGGTAAGTACTCAAGACAACAAAACAAACAAGCCCAAACTCGACTACTTTATCACTTTCCGTTTGGCAGTTCCAGTGGCTCTCTTCCGGCTGCATCATCAGACCCTCGACATCAGGTCCAGTGGTAAGTACTCAAGACAACAAAACAAACAAGCCCAAACTCGATTACTTTATCACTTTCCGTTTGGCAGTTCCATTGCCTCTCTTCCGGCTGCATCATCAGACCCTCGACATCGGTCCAGTGGTAAGTACTCAAGACAATAAAACAAACAAGTCCAAACTCGACTACTTTATCACTTTCCGTTAGGCAGTTCCAGTGACTCGCTTCCGGCTGCATCATCAGACCCTCGACATCAGGTCCAGTGGTAAGTACTCAAGACAACAAAACAAACAAGCCCAAACTCGACTACTTTATCACTTTCCGTTAGGCAGTTCCAGTGACTCTCTTCCGGCTGCATCATCAGACCCTCGAAATCAGGTCCAGTGGTAAGTACTCGAGACAACAAAACAAACAAGCCCAAACTCGACTACTTTATCACTTTCCGTTAGGCAGTTCCAGTGACTCTCTTCCAGCTGCATCATCAGACCCTCGACGTGGCTGTCTTCCGTTCCGGCGGCATCATATAAATTAGCTTCTAATCTAAATATTATAAGAGCACACGCGCCGCGGGGCCCGCGGGTGATGGTATTACCTGACGACAACGCCTTCAAAAGTGACAGCCGTGACATTTTAAACCGGTTTAATAAAGTTCCACGGAACGTTAAAATTCCGTTCTCCTAGAATACTGATAACCGAAATAATTCGTTCTTTCACTAACAGGTATTTTGATAAACCGGTATTATGTAAGAACGAAATCAAACCGGTTTAGGAACAAAATAATACCGGTATTTGGAAACCGGTTCCGATCCCTGGCTGCAAATGGTGTTAAAGCATAAAAATCGGTACGATTGATCTTCGGGACATTATGAAACAATTTGACCCGTTGGACGAAAAAAAAAAACGAAAAGGAGAGGAGTTATGATGACATCATTTTTTGCATGGTATTTAAAAAAATGTTCTAAAACCTATCGTATGTGGTATCGAACGAAAGGGCTTTCTAAGCCGGTTCGAAAAATATATCACATCATTACATTTAAGTCACCTGTCTTAAAATAAAATAAAAATAATTTTCACGCGAACCACGCGAAAAAGTGTATATAACCTTTTTTGTAGAAAATTTTATGCAGATTACTTGTTTAGAAAATGTTTTTGTTATGAGACACCATTTACGAGTTTTTTTACGAAAAACTAAAAAAGGGACCTTTACACCCCCCCCCCCCCCCCCCCCCTTTGGTTCTACCCCCATCGACCAACCCCCATAGGTCAACTGTACCTAGAATTCTGCCAAAATTCGCTTATTCACGAATTATTTCCGCCAATTTTCCTTCGTTAATGTTGCTAAGCAAACTTTGTAATAATGAAAAATTTAAAAAAAAATACTAAATGTAAATATTTTCAAAATTTCTTTCATGATAAGATCTGTGGTGTACTGGCGTTATGAATAAATGATGGCGGGTAGTTGCTCCTACCAAGGTGTACAGCAGTCGCACGACTCGCACTTCACTTGACATCGACCAGCTGTGGAGCGAAGGCAGGAACAGCTGACCCAAACGAATAGCCTAAAATGTTGGTTTTATTTAATACCCCGAGCGACCCAATTGGAGGACATCACACTGGCGACGAGTTATGTGAGTGAACTTTAACCCTCCGTTAAAAACAAAAGAAAAAATAAATAAGGTAAAACCTGCATAATGAGTGGTATGACCACCTGAAACAAAACGTTGACAAGGAAGGGATGGAGTAGACAAAGAACCCAAAACGCGAAAATATAAAGAAATTAAGCAATGACGGAATTTACTTAAACTGTGTGTTTACTTGTTTAGCTACCCGAAGTAATTAAATTCTATGCAGTTTTAACAGCCAAGAGTGTATCAATTAACCTCAATTGTTGCGTTGGATTACAATTTCAATGAAATATTTGGGTTTAACTATTTGTTGTTTGTTGAAATAACACGTCAACTGAAGGGAGTTTTTACATTATTCGCAATGAAAAATAAAAGATTTTAAAATAGAAATACACGGCTACCATTGTTATAACTTACAGTTATTGTCCCGTTGTTAAATATATGTTGTCAAATCAAATAGGGAGAACCAGTGAGTTTGACCCTCGAATACGCATATGGACCTCGGTATCAACTAATACTAGGAATCATGCGGTGAGTTGATCACTCATAGATTATGAACCGCATATTGTATTTTTATTAATTTATTTAACGCACTGCATATTTATGCTACCGATGCGTTATAAAATTTGGATGTAAACTTTGCAACACCTGTCTTTATGGTGTGCTGCGGGGTTCTAAGTAGCACAACGCAGTTGGTATCCAATGTAGGCATTATTCGGATATGTAAGTCCAGAATTAGTAACGTTCAAAGTATTTTTATAAATACAATAATCTGAACATGCCGGTCTTAAAGCTAAATGGATATTTTTAGCAGAATGTTCTGTCGTTGGCTATGCACACTTACAAGTTACAACCGACATGATTTTCGATATGAGACTGCAGTTGTGAATAGGTCTATACATACTTAGGAAATCAAATGATATCTACTTCTAATCATTTCCTTGTCAGCGTGAAATACAAAGTTGTCATGGTCGTCAATGGGTTAAACTGGTCAATAAGATTTGGCTACAAAGGCGAGTCATACAATGATTCGTATGAAATCTGCGTCGAAAATTAAATTGAGAGGGAGTCTCAATAAAAACGAAGAAGATTTATTTATGCACATATACCTACATTTTAACAATACAAACAAAATATTGAAAAAAATAATACAACAATAATAATAAAAAATATTCTGTAATATTATGCATGTAAATTGGTTGTTTCATACAGGTTGTGAAAATTAAATGCATATTTATACTTCACAATTAACACCTGAATAAAATAAAAAATGTGTGTTAATGAATGTGATAACTTCATGTAATGAATTATATATACTGACTGATCATAAAGTGGTGTTTTACAAAACATGCTATCCAGATTAGTTAACTAAGAAATTATTATGGCAGATAAAATATGTGGCGTCATAATATCAATAAAAACTTTGCAACTCATTAACATATTAATAAATAGACAACCTAGTCCCAAACTAAGCAAAGGTACTAAATGGCGATATATCTACATGTATGTGCTGGTATACATTTGAGTTAAAATCTCAAATACATTAATATAATATAATATTTGTGGACAATCTTACACAAATCAACCTAGTCCCAAACTAAGCAAAGCTTGTACTATGGGTACTAAGTGACGATATAAATACTTATATAGATAAATATATACTTAAATACATAGAAAACATCCAAGACCCAAGAACAAGTATTCGTGCTATTCACACAAATAAATGCCCCGGCCGGGATTCGAACCCGGGACCTCCAGCTTCGTAGGCAGGGTACACTACCAACTGAGCTAAAGCGGTCGTCATATGTTACATATGGTCTGTGTACCTACATATTTAATGTTTACATTTTAATTAGGTACGTTACATATATTATTATTATTTGTTATTATTTATTAAAAGTGAAAACTGTCAGATTACAACTAATCCACTGTTACAATTTTAGCAAAGTGGGTCACCTGCAACCTAGCTCTAGTACCTAGTGTACCTACCTATAAGTTTTTTCGAAACATTAACTAATTCGAACGCGTTTGCGTTTTGTCTCCTCTAAGCTCCCCTACCTACGAGTAGGTACGCATAGGTACTACACATGAAGCAATGATGTGACCGGAGTTATTATTCAATATTTTTCATCATTATTACTCAATATGAGAATTTGTAAGAGGTAAACTCACAGGTAATAAAGTAAACTCAGAATTCGTATTAGTACCAAGGGATTTTAATAATAACTCATCTTGAATGGTGAAATGTTCATTAATGTAAAATATTTGTACAAACATTTGTTATACCTACGTCCTACATATAACACGTAGACAGCTAGAGCATATTACATAGGACTGTCCAAAGTCAACATGAATAAATCACCTAAAATAAATAAATGAATCTCAGAATTGGGTTTGTGCTAAATATAGTATTTTGTAACAGCCTTAAAACTAAAGGTTAATTATTTCGTCAAAGGACGTTAAATAGTAGGTATATGTGTATGAATACGCCAAAATTTGTGTAAAATCCCGAAGGTGGACAATAAAACAACATTTCCCGAAGGTGGAATACTCATATTCATATGTATATGTACACATTAGTATTGAAAAATAAATTCCGGAAAAGTCCCGAAGGCGGATGATAAAACAATATTTCCCGAAGGTGGAATAGGTATAAGAAATACTTTTATAAAGGTACAAACTACAGAATAATATTAAAATAAGATCAAATATTTATTCTGCAATAATAGGCCAAAAGGGCAAAAGATACCTAAATTAGGTACAATTTAAAGAATCTGAAATGTAATTTAATATATAGAGGATAAAAGTCAACATATTTTCAGAACAACAGATTTAAAAAAGTCAAATGTCATTAAATTAAAATCTTGATGATATTAATTACTTTGTCCTTAGAGTTGTACATGCTTTCTATAGTCATACATATCGGTTTTTCAGAACTGACACCTCAGAATCCGTTGAAACCGCTCAACCAAGTGCAAACTCTTAAAAGTATGTCAGTGTTGAGACCACCTGCGTGGTCGTGTCGGAGGTTTACCCTGGATTTTCCCCAGGCCACTCCAACCGCACTACTTTGCTTTATTGACCTAGGCCTATAAAGCCACAATTCTTTTTTAGAAAAAATACTATTATTCATATATAGGTGTCAAGTCAATATCAAATTAATATTAATAATTATTCATATCAAGTGTTGGTATAGATATAGATTACTAAGTAATCCAATTTCAAAAGTACCTAAATGAATTTTAAAATTCCTGAAGACTACTGTCTAAATAAAATAATGATCATAATCCTACCACACCTATCTATTTATCATAAATGAAAGTAAATTGATCGAAGGTATCTTTTTATCGATTAAAATCAGAATTAAGGTGATACTTCTCAGAAGTGTCTTGTGGAGGTCTATTAGCAAGGTATGAAAATATAGATACCCAAGACTGTTTCCAAGTGGAAAAAATAATAATAAAATAAAACAACGTACCTACCTAACAGTTAGGGATGGTACGAGTAGGTGAATGCCGTATGAGCATGTCTGTGCATATAGTGCATTTAATGCAACTGAAAGTAAAAGGGTTGTATGGTAAAAAGCAAATGAAAATTTTATGGGTAACGACTGTTTCATGTGTTTTACATTAAAATATGTATATTATGAAGGTGTCCTAATTCAAAACAATTACTAAGGTTTACATTATTCAATATAATTAGTTATTATATACAAAGCATTATTACTATTATTATAAATTACGGCACACTATTCGGTACCGTTAATCCTTCAGCATTTTATTGTTAATGGTAAATGAAATAAAAGTCGGTATAATCACAAAGCGTGTTTTATAAGCCGTTTCATCAGACTTAATTTATATACCGCAGTGGATGCTGCATTTCTGATATTGTCAGGCAAGCGATGATACTTATATTCTGACGGCCTAAGGCTGGTGTAGACAAGGTGTTGAGAACAAATGAGTCAAAACTGAAAAAAACCTGGTACATTCCCATACAACCCGACTTAATCCATAAATGATTATACATATTACAATAGCTTAAAGTAGCCCAACGCACAGCGAGCGATGGACAAAGGCCATCCAAAATGCCTGACTTTCTTAAACGCTAGTAAAGTAGACATTTATGTGTGTATTATCCTTCATTCGACCTTAAAATATTTTGGTGGGATAATAAGTACCTATTTTGTCTGGTTAAATGTCAATTTACTTCTTTAAAAGTAAAAAAATGGAAAGGAATAAAAATACCCCAAAAAATAAGGTTTACCGCTACATTGGCGTAGATACCGTGCTGTGCATTGTGTACCGAAAATCCTCAAAACTACATTTACATTTTTAGTTTATAGAATTTACCCTTAATTTCACCAAATTAATTTTAACTGACTCCGAATTCACAAGAAAGTCAGGTGAAATTTAAATAGTAAAAAATAAAATAAACAAGCTATTTAATAGTAGCGTGATAAAATCGTGGGGGTCCGTTGGATGCAGGCAGCCCACGATCGATGCCTATTTCCAGCAGTGGAAGTTTTCGGCGGATAATAATGATTTGCGTAGAAACAAATATCTATTCAGCTGCATATCTTTGAGTGAAATTAACACTCATAACTTACATTAATAATATAAGACAGAATGTTGAAACATTTAGCAGCCTGAATTCCTGTCTACTCTTTAATGAAACTATTTGTTAACTAAAAAAAATAAATAAATTTGAAATGTTTATTTCAAAATGATAGTTATTGTTCTACTTAGCTAAATCTTTGTATTTTAAGATTATAATACTAAGTTAATATTTTACTTTTTTGTCTTCTTTAGTAAAAAAATTGTTCCACATTAATGTTCTTATAATGGCCGATTTGAAAAAAAAAGATATGAATATGATATCAACTAATATATGGAACAACAACTGTCTAAAATATTATACATAACAGTTTGGGATTATGTAGACGTACATCTTGTTGTATTGAGTGACATTTAAATATTTAATGGACCCTGAGATTATCTAGTTTCTTAGGTTATCCAGGATTATGGTAATGTGTTATTGTTATCCCAGGAGTGACTGAGTAAATAGAATATGATATCATTTTGGGTTTAAAAGAGCTACATATGGTATACAAAA
The DNA here is from genome assembly GCA_951800055.1 of Cenopis cana. NCBI lineage: Eukaryota > Metazoa > Arthropoda > Insecta > Lepidoptera > Tortricidae > Cenopis > Cenopis cana. Next base: position 18,493,740 of record OX637477.1, on the reverse strand, counting down.
TGTATTAATATAGAAATTTAATATGTAACTGTACTACCTACTATACATCGGGAAAATGCTGACTGTATTCTGGCACTATGCCGCGAGGTGGATCCCTTATATCTGATTATTTATATTAATGTTGATTGAAAAGTAATGTTTTCGTTAATTTGACATTTACCTAAGAATTAATTTTAGAGTAAAGTGCTGTCGATAGTGTCGATAGCTATAAAGAGTATATGTATATGTGCAAATTGTTGTTGGTTTAATTATGTACTTTATGGTTTACCCTAGAACAGGGGTCGGCAACCTTTTAAGGCCAAGGGCCACAAAAAATTGTTTATTGGCTAAAAAAAAAAATACGTGCCGCGTGTTGCTGACCGCTGCCCTAGAAAATAAAGGTAACAAAGTATGTTAATACTACTGAAAAAAGGGGGATGAGAAGAAGTAGACGGAAGTGGGAAAAAGAGATTTTAACTCAGTGACCAAAGTTGTAATTTAAAGGAGTAATTTTGGTGTAGACCAATTTATATTCTGCTATGAGAGTGGAGGACAAAACTGTACTGTGTATCTATTGTTTTATGTGAGATTATTGTGAGTTGTTTGTAATCTATTTGTGAAGTAATCTAATGATATAAAACAATTCAGATTTTGTAAAACATGAGGGAGGTGTGGTGTACTGGCGTTATGAATAAATGATGGCGGGTAGTTGCTCCTACCAAGGTGTACAGCAGTCGCACGACTCGCACTTCACTTGACATCGACCAGCTGTGGAGCGAAGGCAGGAACAGCTGACCCAAACGAATAGCCTAAAATGTTGGTTTTATTTAATACCCCGAGCGACCCAATTGGAGGACATCACAAGATCATATGAGGATATTAGGTACTATATTAGGTATATTTTATAAAAAAAAAATTCAACGGTATCGGACCTGGAGGACCCCAAACTTGGTATGTTTAAAAATTATTTTTCTTTTAATTTAAGACAAGTGACTTAAATGTCATGATGTGATATATTTTTAGAACTGGCTCAGAAAGCCCTTTCGTTTGATACCACACATGATAGGTTCCAGAACATTTTGTTTTTAAATTCCATACAAAAAAAGATGTCGTCATAATCGTGTAAAAATATGAATCCTGGTATTCGAAATAAACGATTAATAAATAATAATAATAATAACTCTTCTCCTTTTCGTTTTTTTTTCGTCCAACGTGTCAAATTGATTCATATGGCCTAAAGACCAAACGTGCCGATTTTCATGCTTTCATGCATTTGCAGCATTTTCCATATGTAGCCCCTGTGTACCGCCAGTACTATTATACGAGTTTAATTAATCAGAATGACAAACCGCTCTTGTCATTGTCAATAGACGAAGTTATCTTGGAAACGAAATTGGAAATGAAGATTGGGTTTCCATTCCAATTCTTCTTAGACCTAAGATAACATCAGGAAACAATTTAATTAGGGTAAATTTCCAATAACAGACCGCTTAAGAAAATGTTACCTATTCAGTTGCGAGCCAACAAGCAAAATAAATGAAGTCGATCTAGAAACCAGCTCTGCATCTAGTTAGGTATTTAAAATGTAGTTCTGAAATAGCAAGAAATGCTTTGCTTTTGCATAATTATTGCGAAGGGGCCAGCATTAGGTTACATATCCTAATGATTTATGATTACTTAATTTATGTTGCTTTTTAGTACTTGCGATAGCCCATAGGCCCCATAGCACTTATGTTAGTATATATATGATATTTATGAGATGATTCATTCGCTATATATTTTTAAATTTACATTACATAGTGACTAAGGGTTCAATCTGCGAGATACAATTTATAATAGTCCCATACATACATACTTTTTACGTTTCACACATTCGAAAAATCGCACGATGAATTTTATGTCTATACTGAATGCATAAAAAATGCAATCAACCACTGTCTCACTCAATCACAGTGTGTGAGGTCACTGAAGGTGAGAGATGATAATAAAATAGTGAGTTCTCTCATCAGATGAGTGTTAAGCTATATAGGAGAGTGTTGGCCTTAGTTAGTTGCCGCGTAGAATAAGTTTATTTTATGCGGATAAAGATTAGTAAACTAGGGCTAGAAATACCTGGGCACATAATTGCTGAATTTATCATAATAATATAATACAGAGATATAAGAGAGGTGTAATCTGTGGTCAAATCTACATATAAGCGGAGATGCATAGAGTCCCTATAGTCAAAATTTCAAGTTTTAGAGGTGTTAAAGTTCTCTAAAGGTTAAAACGAAGTAATACGGAATAAAAAAATCACGTCAAAAGACTATTAAGGGGCAGTCCCACCAATATTAAAAGTACGAAATTAACTCTGCCAGATATAGTTTAAATCATTTAAAATACTTGACATTTTATAAAACTGACATTAGATTTTAAATATTCTCGCTTGGACGTTAAGTCGCTTTTTGCACGAACTAATTTGATACAAGTCGGCCATTACACCTTTTTATGTTTGTACGCGATTAAGTCCCGTTCCCCAAAAATAATGTTTTTATGTTTAGACCACAAAACCGATTGCGATTGATTGGTTATGAAAAAGTATGAATTTCGGGAATGACATAGGCTACTTATTATCCCGGAAGTAAAATGGTAAAGTAAAACCCCTTATGGAAATCTGATAGCAAACTTACCTTAAGGCGATTAACGACAACATATCAAAACCTGTCAGTGTTACTAAAGGAGACTGTCGAGAAGAAACGACACACTCCACAGTCACTCATTTTCCCTAAAAAAAAAAAAAATATGCTCTTCGGTGTAGGAAAAGCTGCAGGCACAAACATTTTAATAGAGGTAGGGCACAGCAAAATGTCATCTTGCTCGAATTTGGAGCAGCCCGACTGGCAAAGTACCGCCTTGCAGAAGACCACAGCCATAATAACATTATTTACTATACAAGTAGTGTTGTGTTCCTGGAGGTGAGCAAGGTTGCCAGAGCTCCCGAGGATGCACTGTGTTGAGAGCGAGGGACCTAACTCTGTCCCTTCTGCTGTCAACACAGTCAATCCTCAAATGTTATAAAGGGTTGGCAACGTCCACGTGATTCCTTTGGAGTTGCGAGCGTCTATAGGCTGCGGTCCACTTAGCGTCAGGTGGATCGTAGGTATGCTTGTTTGCCACAAAATTAGTAATAGGGTCCCGTTTTACCCTTTGGGTACGGAACCCTAAGGCGACTTCCTGACTTGGCGGGGCGGGATCGATATGTGACATTTTCTTCTTTGACGTAAACTTACTGACGTCGCAATGATTCCCACTTGACGGAATACATTTAGTCAGTATTACATTTGCGCAGTAGTAATATCATGCGCAGAAGCGGACCAGTACTGCCTTCGTATCGTCCCGCTTCCACGCATCGCTCGTACTTGGCGGGCCAAAATCTGTAAACCCAATTATATAAAATAAAGTTTATTCTATCTATCTATCCCGCGCCAGTCTGGAAGCACTCATTTAAATGTAAGGGCACAGAAAAAAGTAGTACTGCGTTGACTGACAGTTGACACTGATATTTGACAGTTTTCTCATATCGTACCGTCTCCGCACCGACAAATCAGGAAGTCGCCTTAAAAGGCACGGATAATGTAACATATACGTTACTCGTATAATTAGTATAACAACACAAATCGTCCTAATTAGTATTGACATTATATATGTTGGCTTGTGAAACCTGATAGTCAAAACAATATTGTTATTTGTTTAATTTAACTTTTGTTATTTCCCCATTTATTCAGCCTGTTTATTTACTTAATGTGAAACCAACTTACTGACTACGGGTGGGCTTAAAACCAGCTTATCGCTGTGCTCACACCGATTTTTCCATGTCAATTAGATATAAGGTATCACTAACCGATACAACATTGTAATTTAAAGAGAAAAATAAACGCATTTGTATTTGTATTCAGCCCAAGTTGGATTGTAACAAATTAGGAATTTAAAAGAGTTTAAAGAAAAAACGCAAGTAAGGTACTTACCTAATGTCGACATTTTTTCAAAAAGAATTAAAGTCCATAGGTACTTATATTATATTATAAGTCTACAGCAGATATAAATGCCGGCGACTGTACAAAATATAACCAAATACCTATATCATATCAACATTCAACTTGAAACTGAGTAATGTTTATACAACTCTTAAAAAACAAAAGGCATCTTGCCTCCGTCTGCAGCTGACACATTTGTGTATTCAGCCAAGCTTGCGTAGGGAAATCTTGACGCTCTACCACACTCCCATACCCAAAAGAACTTTTCCCATACGAGTTACATAAGCGACTTAAGCCCTTTTTGTATTTGACGATCCACCATATAGACCCTGATTCAGAAAGAGTAATCCCGTACGAGTTTATATAGCGACTTAGAACGTTTTGGATTTAAGTCGCGAAGAAATGATAAAGTTTTCGTCGCCGTTTCGGAATCCTGTAAATAAAACAACGGAAATTTCTCGATTTCCGTTTAATCACTTCGCTGGCTATCGGTGAACGAGATTGCCTCACATTATTAAGTAGTCTGAGAGTAATGGATCCATGCATCTTCCGCGAGTTTCTCTTGATATTAAATTGCACTGTGATTTTACTGGAAACTTAACGAAACTTAACGTAAAACACTGTTTTTCACAATAAAATCATACTGAAGTTGTTACTTTTAATTGCTTATATGAATAAAATTATTTAAATGATTCATAATGTTCGTTATTACGACGATTCGATTACGGATCCTTGAGTTACTTCATTCACTGGGCACAGGCCTCCTCTCATAGATGAGGGGGATTGGGCAGTAGTCCTCTGCACGCTGGCCCAGAGCGGGTTGGGGACTTCACATAGGTACAACTTTGAATTACTTCGCGGATGTATGCAGGTTTCTTCACGATTTATGCGTGCCTCGCCCGGTTGAGTTACTTAATTAAATAAATAGTCGCATTGCAGTATCATGTGTCATTCATGTTTTACGAGATGGCTTACAAGACTACTTATGTAACATATCATTTCAGTAGCTCTAGTATAAGTTTTTTCGAAACATTAACTAATTCGAACGCGTTTGCGTTTTGTCTCAAAATGTATGAAAACGCTCTCACAGAGTTTGAAATACGCGTGCTCAATTGGTTAGCAACAAATGTTATACTCGCTGTTTTAGTTTCCACTAGTGAACACCAGAGGCGCTGTTCACGTTTTCATACCACTTTCATACATTTGAGACAAAACGCAAACGCGTTCGAATTAGTTAATGTTTCGAAAAAACTTATACTAGAGCTACAGAATGACAACGAAATGAGTATCACTTATACATTCAAAGTGACGAAACAAATTCTCTCTATAATTATAAACAGTTTCACTATCATTCCAGATTTGCCTTCGGTGAAACAATAACATAGGTACGACGTTATAAATGTTGAAGGACTCAACTGCGCATAGTCCTTCTAAGCCATACCTACCTACGCATCCATGCCATGGATCGCTAGCTACCAGCAATATTCATTTAAGAGGTTATTAAGCCATTTGTGCATTCCCACATTAACTAATAATCGACTATTACAGGAAAAAGTCGCTTTATTACTCGTATTGCGCTAAGCATCTTGTTCAACTATTTAGGCATGCCTCGCCCGGTTGAGTTAAATGCCAATTTAATGAAAATGGTGCAGCCATATTGAAACATTCCTCAGGCTGTGACGTCATCAGTCGCACAATAAAGCATTAAGTTATTTAATACTCACTTTTGCCCTCGACTTTTTCCGCGTAGAACTCGTTCATCGCGTTATAATTTTATTTCTGTTTATTTATTTCAGGCGCTTTCCTAGTTATCACTCTGCCATACAACTTTCCACCCATTTAAGGGATGATTTCCGGCATAAAAAGCATCCTATGTCTTTCCCCAGGACTCAAAATATCTCCATACCCATCAAAATGGGTTTAGCGGTTACATTACAACCTGAAGAGGTGACAGACATACACTTTCGCATTTATAATATTAGTATGGATTACTATTAGATATTTTTATTTTCTAAGCCACTCACATCCTTTGAGTAGCAGTCTACAAGTGAATTATATACTCGTACGAGTATGCGTATCCATCTGCTGGCGCCAGTCTTGCTAAATAGATGCCAGTGCTGGCAGGATAATGGCGTTATCAAAATATATGGTAATGCCAGGCCAGCGTGTCTGAATCTCAATAACATATACATTTTTTATGTATGTATGTAAGCACTTTATTGTACACAAAACAGGGTTTTTTTCACCTGATTCCATTGAAATTAGGTCCAAAAATTCTGCTATTAGCAGTTTACCTATTGTAAATGCGAAATTCTATTCGATGTTTGGATGTTTGCTACTCAATTACGCAAAACGGCTGAACGGATAATGATGAGACTTAGTATGCTATCAGTTTATAGCCTGAATTAACAGATTGGATACTTTTTATTCCGAAAATCATGCCTCGAAGTGATGAAATAGGGAGTGGAACAGTATACATATTTATGCCTTCGACTGTAGATATCCAGTTTAGAACTGGCGTGTTCCAATGCGCCAGCAGCGAGGTAGGTATAAATTTATTTTACTAAACGGTTAAAACTCACGTATTAATTGTCACTTCGGGCGGCATGTTTCGAACTCGTCGGGAGTTCTTCCTCAGGATGAGTGCGTCTGCGACCCGCGTCGATTGCACACAGAACGAGAACTCCCGACGAGTTCGAAACATGTCGCCCGAAGTGACAATTAATACGTGAGTTTTAACCGTTTAGTAAAATAAAGTTATAACATGTCTCACGAAAGTTTAAATTCAAGTAGGTATAAATTTGAAAAAAAAAGGCAATAGCAATAGAAGCTAACAGATAGCGAAGCATGAATAATGTAAACGAATACCTACCAATAGGCAAAGTTTTCAGAAAGTATGGGTGACAGTGAAGGGGTACGATTCGAGATTCAAAATGTGACTCAACGGCATGTTATAGAGATATCTCATGTCAGTCATGTCTTGTTCATCAGAATCGTTTGACGACCGCTTTAGCTTAGTTGGTAGTGACCCTGCCTACGAAGCTGGAGGTCCCGGGTTCGAATCCCGGCCGGGTCATTTATTTGTGTGATGAGCACGAATATTTGTTCTCGGGTCTTGGATGTTTTCTATGCATTTAAGAATCTATTTATCTATATAAGTATGTATATCGTCGCTTAGTGCCCATAGTACAAGCTTTGCTTAGTTTGGGACTACGTTGATTTGTGTAAGATTGTCCACAAATATTTATTTATTTATTTAATCACATGTACGAATCAGCAAATTCAGGCAGGCAATCAAGGCAAGCCTGTTCATCTTGCCGCTAAACTATACTTCGTTTTTTTTAACGATAGAATTTTAACGGTAATTTCCGCCTACAATTTTTCGTTTCCCTGAGACATCAGAGGATAATATTGTACAAATTTCACTTATTTCAATAGCTTATGACGTCTCAAAGATAGCACGCCGCCTTTTTTCCTGTTTCAAAATTGTTTTCCCTGAAATCGCATGACGACAATCGCACAATTTTTCTATGCTAAAAAAAACGGAGTGTAGGCTCTGGCACACCTCGGTGGTGTTCAGAATTCAGATACCCTATTGCGCTAGGAACGAAATAGCACGTGGTAAGGTAAACGTCCCTGTGCACGACAGTGACCCAATACATGGCACTTTCAATGTTAAATATGTTATGATGACAGAGGTGATTAATAGGTGTCAAAGGTGTCGAGCACTGGGACGTTTACCTTATGCGGCTAGCGCTTGCGAGCGCGATGCCATGGCATACCCGGCATTTACGGCTCGTCATGACGAGATGAACGAAAACGTCACGTGGCAGTGGGCGGGGCACATTGCACGTAGAACCGATGGCCGTTGGGGCCGAAAGGTTCTCGACTGGCGACCACGGACCGGAAGGCGCAGCGTGGGTAGACCCCCCACAAGGTGGACCGATGACCTGGTAAAGGTCGCGGGAGTCCGCTGAATGCGGGTGGCGCAAGACCGGTCATTGTGGCACTCTTTGGAGAAGGCCTATGTCCAGCAGTGGACGTCTTTCGGCTGATATGATGATGATGATGATGATGATGATGATGATGACGAGATGTCAAACATCGGTTTTGTTACACAGAAAAACTTTCTGCAGTTAAGTATTATTATTCTATGATAGGATAAGAGTGACAGTGACACATAAAACGGATATCTTATGGACTTCTACTTTAGTACCCCGTCTCTACTATGTATTCTGATTTCCTAATTAATGACATGGAAGTGGAGATGTCAATACGTAACCTTTCGAGTCGGCTCCCAGTCAGACTCATCGGCCACGGCAAGTGACAGATGATTTACGGACGATGGCCGCTAGTGACACTTTGACTTACGTGCAGTGCATAAAATATCCATTCTGATGATCTTCACTGGATTATATTTTTAAAGTAGACAAATTTGCTACAATATCGTACTAGAACGGTCTATGTAGACTCAAAAGTTTCCGAGATAAATCCTTTCAAAGTTCATAATTTTTTCGACATTCTCAAACTTTGAATGGATTTATCTCGGAAACTAAACTATTGAGTCTACAGAGACAATTCTAGTCACATATTTATAATAGCAAACTCAGTCTACTTTAAGAACATAAAGTTACTATCAGGAACTAGCACCAAAGGGTTGTAATCTTTTTTTTACGATTTTTGAGATAGTTGCGTTTGGCGCACAAGTCTGCAAAAAATCAGAACTACCGGATTTGACGCACGCTCTGATGTATAGATATAGGTTAGTTAGGTAGTTAAGGATATTGTGTCGAAAGAGCACTTAACCACCGTTTTTGCGTGATCGAGTATCTAACATCTATATTTTATTTACAACATTAGATGTAGTTGAAGCAGGATACTACATATTTATTCCTTACTCTTGAGTTTGGTAAAAATATTGCACATTTGCTTTCTTCATTTAATTGAATGAAACTTTCCAACTTTGAAACTTTCTCACAATGATTCGTGACGAGAGCGGTGAAATGAAAAGTTTGATGACAAAATTAATATTAAATTCTGGAGTGGATTGGGCGGCAGATTAGGAGATTAAAGTTGGAAGAATTCTGCCTACTCGCCTAGTCATTTTTCTTCGCTAATTGTTTTGTGATTATAATCATACCTACAAGATATTAAAATAATACTATTCTGTAATACGGCAAAAGTTTGTGTTTAACCCATATTTAGGCAGATGCATGGATGTAGGTACCTGCTATTATGGGGCAGATGTGATTTAGCAACCATATTCATTTATTTGGGCGGCCGCTTTGAGTGGTTATTAATTGAGCGTTCCCGTGATTTGGAAGGTACGTTACGCCGTTGAATCCGGCTGCTGTATATGATGGCAGTTGGCAGGTAAAATTTAACTACTGGTACTAATATTAAAATCGCACAACAAAATCTACCAGTCAATGGCCATCACCCCAGGAAAAATCGCGATAGCGCAATTCAGGAATCGATGCAGTAATTCAACCAAACACTCTTAAAGGTGCTGATACACTTGAGCATTCACTTGTAACAGAACAGCGAGCATTCGCCGTTTTCAACTTTGCTCGCTAGGTTGCTCGCTTTATTTTGTTAGCCTTTACCTGTAATGTAACATTCGCTAGAATGCTCATTACAAGTGAATGCTCAAGTGTATCAGCACCTTTAGGAGAATTGAACAGGTAGGACTGTATTAATTAATACTTGTACACAAACGTAGAGCGTACACCATACGGTAGATGGTTTAATAACATTATTATCGTATCTAAGTACGCTTAAATTGGGCTACTTATTAAAACCATGTGCCTGACATAATTATGTAATTCCAGTGCCTCGTCTCAGCACGTTAATGGATGAAACAAACAATTACCGAGCCTGGCTGTAATGAACTCCAGCCTCTGTCTAGTAACGACAATAGCCAAGAGACAATATTGTTCTAGGACAAAGATAATGTCGGGATGTTTATTGAAGTAGTTATTAATTTTAGTATTTACTTGCCTTCGTTGTAGGTAGTCCGAGTATAAATCATTAAAACAAAAGTACTTTTAATGACCTAGGTTGCCTAGTTTCATATTGACTGTCAACTGTATTAGTGCGCGCCATCCACGTCGACGCGCCCCTCCACCGCCCGTTCCGTACAATTGCGCATACGTAGATTAGTACGAGATGCGCTGTGGAGGGGCGCGTCGTCGTGGATGGCGCGCACTATACACAGCTTATGACAAAAGAAACAACAATTATTTATTTCCCTAATTTTATGTAAAAGTCGGAGTCCGGAGACCACATTGGCACCGAATTCTAAGATTTACTTAGGCACAAGTTTTATCTAGACTGCATCTGGCCTTCGAATAAAGACTTAAAACTAGGGATTAGACACCCCTTCTTGGGATTAGACAGGTTTCCTCACTATGTTTTCTTTTACTGTGCATCCGAGTCGATAGAAAATCAATCATTAGAGGAATCATTGTCTAAAAAACCGGCCAAGTGCGAGTCGGACTCGCGCACGAAGGGTTCCGTACCGTTCCGTAAAACATTCACTATGTTTTCTTTTACTGTGCATCCGAGTCGATAGGAAATCAGTCATTAGAGGAATCATTGTCTAAAAAACCGGCCAAGTGCGAAACGGACTCGCGCACGAGGGGTTCCGTACCGTTCCGTAAAACATTCACTATGTTTTCTTTTACTGTGCATCCGAGTCGATAGGAAATCAGTCATTAGAGGAATCATTGTCTTAAAAACCGGCCAAGTGCAAAACGGACTCGCGCACGAAGGGTTCCGTACCATTATCTATAAAAATGGCAGATAAACATGTCTGTTGTATGGGAGCCCCCTTAAATATTTATTTTATTCTGTTTTTTAGTATTCTTTGTTATAGAGGCAACAGAAATACATCATCTGTGAAAATTTCAACCGACTCACTATCACGGTTCATGAGATACAGCCTGGTGACAGACGGACAGACATACAGACAGACGGAGAGCGGAGCCTTAGTAATAGGGTCCCGTTTTACCCTTTGGGTACGGAACCCTAAAAATTACATTAATTCTGGGTAATGAAGCGTTAAGGATGATTCACGCTAGACCGTTCCGTGTCCGGGCCGGCCCGTTTTCTAGTATAAACAATCGACGGCCGTCGCGCGTTCTGTATTAGAAAACGGGCCGGCCCGGACACGGAACGGTCTACTGTGAATCATCCTTTACCCAGAATCATTGTAATTTGTGTAAAAGTACTTAGTTAATTTGTGGAAACAGATGGTTTTCTGAAACACCGGGTCGCGTCAGCGAAATAAATAAAAGTTAGACGTTCAACCGAAATTCGCCCTGATAATTATGTTTGGACGTGACTCTAAAACGGAGCGGTTATAGTCATCTTCATAAAAATGATTATATTCTACTACTTTATTGCTTAGAAGATAAGATCGAAAATAAGATACATATTTTTGATGTTTACTGAACAATATTAATTCCAATTATTACCAGAGTTTAGTTTTAATACCTGAACTTTCCGAGTTTCTTACGCCGGTTTTTCTCCAGGCAGAGGTTTATTTTATGAACCGGTAGTTTTTGACATTCATAGGTGCCATGCCTAAATTGAAGAATAAATGTATTTTTTTAAATGCTCTGAGGGATTGTTGACCTTAAGTATTTAATTTAAATTTAGACATGATACCAACAAGCATTTATGAGAGAAAGGGCCTTGACAGACGGACGAACCTAGACGGAAAACGAACTGATAGTTAATTATCAGTTATCTATTTTTTTCCTTTTAAGTTAAAGATACACAAAAAGCAGTATTTAATTCATTGTTCCATTCAATATGAAAACCAAGTTAATGTTGGCACAATTTCCACAAATTAATTATAATTTGCCCAATTTGTGGTGGGACACTTGATGATATTTTAAAGAGGTATTAACCCTGTCAGGAAGTTTCCTATGTAGTGGCTGGTTAATTAACCAGTTAATGTGTCCAATGGACAGCCACAATGTTATTAAAACAGCCTTAAATTATACATCACTGGCTTTTGTCTGTGACTTCGTCTGCGTAGTACTCCGTCACAGCGTTAGAATTGTTTTGCTACTTATTATTTTATTCAATTTATCACTCTTCCATACAAATTTCCACCCTCTTCAGGCATGATTTCCGGGATAACAAGTATCCCCTCTAGATTGTCTGGAAGAGATCGCTATTTAGCGATAAGACCGCCTGTTGTTTGCCAATGCCTACCGCTCGCTCGGCCCGGGGCCGGCCGTCACTCGTGGGCCGCCCGCCGCCGCGCGAACGCGTCTATATGCACGTTACCGCTGCCGCCGCAGACCAGAACGCGACGAGCGACGAGTCGATAGCCCTAGCGCTACACGTGCCGCGTGTGAATGAATACAAGTTATACGATAGACAGAGATGCACAGAGTAGGCATGTTTTTTATGCCTAAACGCCGTTTTTGTTAGAAAGTGAAGCTTCTGTACTTGTACTATTACTTATTCTGTGACCGCACAGCTCGCCGTCGGCAGGGCATTCATCCTCACACCTTAGAACCTAAATGGTCGCGTACCTACTGTAAGGTTTCTAAGGAATTTCCTCCCTACGACGCTCCGGTTGTGGAATGAGCTCCCTGGAGAGGTATTCCCGAGGGACTACAGTATAGGGCTCTTCAAGAAAGGAGCTCATAAATTTAAAGGGTTGGCAACGCGCATGTGACGCCCCAGGAGTTGCAGGACAAGTGTCTATAGGCAGCGGTGACTGTTTACCATCAGGCGGGCCGTATGCTTGTTTGTCACCGTAGTGGTGTAAAAAAAGGTAAATAACTTTATGATATTCACATATGTTTTAAAAAATTTCGTTGGACTCCTTTTGTCGCCCATAATCTCAAAGTTCTATAACTAATTACCACTCAACAATCTATCACCGTCAGTAATGGTGATCCCGGCTAAATTAACTCAAACAGATTGTTTTTCAATAATAAACGATAGTTAATCGATAGAAACTCCCCAAGCGGGCTCCATTATCTCGTACCCCAATCGACTTGAACTGAACACGGAGCTTAGAGTGGATTTACTATCTGTATTGCCGTCTGTTACTGTCGAAGTGACCTTTCAGTTGGCTTTACTTACCAAATATAGCTGCTGTTCTATTTTAAGAGACAAGTAGGTGAAAGAGATGTTATATATTTTTACTTTGGCAAGCGGGACCTAATTTTGATAGTATTGTTTAATGTTTTGTTATACTTAGTCCTTTTGTTATTACATATTTTTATTATTGTATTCTATAGTTGTTTTAATGTAAAAAAGAATTAGTAGTGCGCATTTAAAAAGAAGATGAAAAGCGCTTGGTTCGAATAAGAGGAATTTCAACCAGCGGGGTAATCACGTAACGATATGTATTACCGTTGGTACGTATTTAATGTCAGTTTTAGTATGGGATTTGACATTTAAATCTATCGTACTAACGGTCGAAAACGTTACGTGATTACCGCGCGGGTAAGGATGGTAACCTGCCGTACGTCTGGATGTCCGATTTTCTGCGCGCGTAGTGTGCGGCTATTGCCACTTTATGGCCAGGTGTGACGTACAATGATTTGCAAACGAGCTCGCCAGCAATCGATTATGTATCATTTGATCGATGAAGTCGAAAACAACATTGATTGATGGATGATCTCAAAATGAAAACGTATTGTTCAGAAAATCAACTTCTACCAATACAAAACATTGGTTTTTTATGCTTGAGGAATCCTTTTATCACGTTTCTTTTAGAATACATACGTTCAGCAACATTATCATATCCAATCACTCAATATTTTTGCAATCTTCCGTCAGATATTTTCCGCAGGAATAAATTTGAGATGCTCGTTTAGTATTTTCACAAAATGTTTATATGACGTCGTATACCAGTGCTGACATGCTTTTAAGACTGGCTATGACTGGTATCGGTTTACGGGCACAGGATGTCAAAAAAATAAAATATCATATTACTCAATGTCGGGACGGGGCGTTACGAGTAGGTACCTATATAGTTATCTAGCGTAGGATACTATTCAGTTTTTCCTTAAAAAGGGAACAGCGAAATAGCGAATACAAGTTAGTTACATTAACAGTGTTCTCGGGAATAAGTAATGTATACTAACATTACAAATGCGAAGTGACTGTCTGTTTACACTTTTTACCAATCATTAAGACGTATACGTAGTAGGTGTAATCAGTACGGGTCCAGAGGAATTTCCTCCCAGGAATGCTCCAAGTTTCCCTGTCGTGTTTTCCCGAGGAAAATATTGGAGTTAATGAACATGTTTTTAAAGAGTCGGCAACGCGCATAAATGGCTAACTGAAGAGCATACATTTACGAGTATTTGCAACCAACGTACATGCAGTACCCGATAGTAAATATTGCACGTCGGTCTTTGGAAAACAGAGACAATTAGCTGTTTACAACGATTTCTGAACACTGGCGTACGACGTCAATCAATCATCTTATTTATTAACTGAAATTTAATTAAAAAATAACTGGGCGACCGAGCTTTGCTCGGCGTTTTCCCGATCATGAGACCTAGCTAGATCGATTGCTCGTCCCCAAAAACCCCCACATACCAAATTTCATCAAAATCGTTAAAGCCGTTTCCGAGATCCCCGAAATAAATAAATATATATACAAGAAATACTCGTTTAATGATATAAGATAAGATATATACTGCTCTTTATGGACTTAATTAGTTTACGTCAAATCAATGACATGTAAACTTTGGATACCTACCTATAGTTTCTGACAAACGTCACATAAGTAATGTGAGACAACGCTATATGAATCCGAAATTAGCAGAGTTTCTTTCCAAAGGCCGATGTGCAATACTTACTAAGTGCCGGGTACTTTTTTGGGCAGTCGTGTAAAAAATTACAACGCGTAGGTCTGACTTACACTGGTGCTTTCGTAATGTAAATCGTGAATTACAGCGCAGTCGTTAATGCGTCAGTATCTGTGCGTAAACATTGTGTTTACGCTTGACTTGTACGAGATTACAAAAGATTATAGAGAAATCTTTGAGGCAAGAATAGTAACTGATTATGTAAATATAAGAAGATATATGGGTATGGTAAGATTCGTTGTGTATCTTGGAAATTTCTTACTTTGTAGAAATATTTAGTTTTACAGGCTATTATATTAACGTATTTTCGGAACGTTAATGCCTAGAAAATAGAGGCTTGAAAATAGACTTGGCTCATTGTGGCATTCGGTTCCCATATCACAAAGGTTTTTAACTTTAAACTACCAATTAGGGTGGGTTGCACCAAAGCATCTGTAAACATATGCGATGTTTTTTAAAATTCTCCCGTCCTAAGTGTCAATAAACTCCAAACTCAAACTATCGTCCGAATTAATGCTTATTTAAGTTATAAACTACAGAATATTGTTAAAATTTAAATGATTTGATGCGGCACTTAGCATCGTGGCTGCGACTTATTGTTTAAAAGCATTATTGATTTTTACTTTTTGCAATTTTCGTTTAACTATGGACGGCACTCAACAGAGTGCCTTGCACTATTTATTACAGAAAACGCGGGTAACGAGAGATCGGTAAAACGGGTCTGATGTGGTCCGGTTGCAGTGTTTGATCGTTTTTTGTGCAGCTTTTATTTATATTATAATGCATTTTAATCTTACTTGTTAGCTTGTTACTTAAAAACTTAGTTTCTTTAGGAGTATTGGTGACTTGTTTCGGGTGTATGCAAAAATCACGTTTTACTTTGAGAGTCCAACTTATCGTTTTCAATAAGATTAGATTTTATATCAGGACTAAAGTTACCTATCTCATATTGACCCGTTACCGGATCTCAAGCAGTTGCAAGATGCACTAGAAATTAACGAGATTTATCGCTTGAGCAGTTTAAAGCGAACTTCGGAGTTTCGTCTTACGGTCGGTTCGACCTATAATCAGATTGGTAGATAGTTACGAAGTAGCTGCATCTTTAGCTCTTAACTAGACGTTACATTTTCGTAACTACACTATACAATCTCTTTTTAAAATCGTTATATCATGTACTCGTATTAAGGTAAACCTTTGCAGTCTTCACTAAAAAGATATACGTAGCTCCTTCAATCAGACCACCCTGAATTTGAATTTCAGTTACTGTAAGCTTCGGTAGCCCAGTGGTTCAAGCATGCGGCTGTCAAGCGGCGGTCGTGGGTTCGAATCCCAGCTCGTACCAATGAGTTTTTCGGAACTTATGTACGGAATATCATTTGATATTTACCGTTAGCTTTTCGGTGAAGGAAAACATCGTAGGAAACCTGCATACATCCGCGAAGAAATTCAAAGTTGTATGTGAAGTCCCCAACTCGCTCTGGGCCAGCGTGGGGACTACTGCCCAATCCCTCTCATCCTCCTCTGTAACTTAAATACATTATGACCACAGAACAATAAATATTATGACCAAGCAAAAACCCAAAACCCTACGTGGATTCCCTGCATTACTATTAAGCCTCCTTAAAGTTATCATGTTGCTTAGGAAAAAGTAAATCAATTTCAGAAAAATGTTTCAAATCGGAAAACCTGAAAATTTATTCGTCATATATATAATTATATCCCATCCCAAAAGTAACTTTACTGTCTAGTTCTTAAAGTTCACTTTTCATTGCAATGTCAATTGAAATACGAGTTTATTGAAATAGTCATTTGGTATCTTGTCAGTTGAAGGTCCGTAGTGTGTTTTATTTGATATCGGAAAAGGGATTTAGGAATAATTTCATATCATAGAATATAGGGGTGGTGGGTATGGGTATGGGTGGGAATATGTGTTTTATTTATGTTATTATTTTAGGGATAATTTTATTTAAATGGGTATAAATGTTTTTTATGCATATTTACTTTGGGTAGGTAGGTATATGAAAATGAATAGTAGCAAAAGTGCCCTTGTGGCCTATTTGCAGAATAAATGTTTGAATTTTGAATTTTTTTTGAGTACATTATTTACCAAGGGCGGTAAAACAAAGAATGTCTCAGACAAATCGCAGGTATTTGATGGCCTAATTTTGATTCCCTTTTTTAGCATATTTAGTTTAAGTTAGCTTAGTCTAGTTTTAATTTAGTTTAGTTTAATTTACTTTTATACCCAATCTTTGATTATAATGTTTGTTTATAGTTCGTACAAAACTGTAAGGCGAAATGCTGTCAAATTAACGCAAGCAAAAATCTACCTTACAGTCAGAGCTCTAAGTCTAGTTTTGCTTGCGTTCGTTTGACTTGTGTCCGAACTATAACACATAATATAAAACAAATGCCTTTTCGTACAATTCACAACTACAATGCAAGACGGACTTTACGTAATGTCATCTATACATACATACCTATATATATGTTGTCTGTAAGTAATACCGCGCGCTGCAACTGATTTGGTACAAAGTATACTGAAACAACATACTATGTTCATAGCTTTTTTACGACTGCTTCAATCCGGATCCAAGTACAGGGTGCTTCGATTCTAAAGTATGATAGTAGCATCATTAAGTATACAGCGTGGTTTAAGGATTCTTTTAGACAATGTTGTTCTAAAACTCAATATTTGACAAAAGTAGGTAATATTAATTTATGTCATACCTGGCCATAAAGCGGCAATTACCGCACTCTCCGCGCGCGGGAAATCCCACTTCCTGGCCAGGGGGTGACATAAAATTTTGTACTTAACACGGGCGGTAATAAAGAAAGCCTCAGATCGCATGTTTATCGCCCTTGCCTTCGGCTCGGGCGTCAAATACCTGCGATCTGAGACATTATTTGTTTTACCGCCCTTGTTAAGTAATGTACTATTATGTCACATCTGGCCATAAAGCGGCAATTACCGCACGCTCCGCGCGCGGGAAATCCCACTTCCTGGCCAGGGAGTGACATAAAATTTTGTACTTAACACGGGCGGTAATAAAAAAAGCCTCAGATCGCATATTTATCGCCCTTGCTTTCGGCTCGGGTGTCAAATACCTGCGATCTGAGACATTCTTTGTTTTACCGTCCTTGTTAAGTAATGTACTATTAATTAAAAATTAGTTGCTTTTAAGCTTTACTGCACATAAGGAAGAACTGTTCTACACAGACAGTGGCAAACGACCATACGATCTGTCGGAAAGCAGACGCCGTTGCCTACGGACGCGTGAAACTCCAGAATAAAGGATGATTCATGCTAGACCGTTCCGTGTCCGGGCCGGCCCGTTTGCTAGTACAAGAAATCGACGGCCTTATACAAACGCCTTCAGGAGGCGTACAGCGATATCAATCAATTTTGCAATTTTTCCATTTATCAATTTGCAATTTTTCCTTTGTTTAGAAATTTATAGTTTGCGTTAGCAGCGTTACAATGAAGAATGGCGTTCAAAGGGTTAACCCTTGTCCGAAACGGGTATAATACTGGTATTAATATCATAAAAAATACGGACACAGCGTCAATCTGTCCTGAACATAAAAGAAGGCACTTAACGCCCCGCACTAAATTCCTAAGTGTCGGAAACTCATTACTCTTGGGGTGTCTTAAATAACTTTATTATTATGGCGGCTCCGTTTTTCTAGGCCTCAGTTTAGTGGCCCCGTTTAAGTGGCCGTGTAAGGTTGCCTTTTCACTAGAGAAGTGCTATGCAGCTAATGCTGCGAGGTTGTGAAAGCTTTCCGTTAACCAGTGCTATGTATTCTATGTGCATCTTCCGTGTTGAATAAAATTGGCAATTGCTTAAATTCGTTACGTAAAAAAAATATCGCGTTAGTTCCGTTTAAAGGGTGATTCTCGCTAGACCGTTCCGTGTCCGGGCCGGCACTGAGCGAAAAAAATACTAATTATTAATAAGTTTTAGTGAATCCCAAGACAAGGAGATTATATACTAACGGTTACAAAACAGTTTAGTAGTAATTAGTAGTTACAAGGACAATTTTTTTGGTATTAGTAAATAACTACTATTATCACAAACTGTTTTGTAACCGTTAGTATATAATCTCCTTGTCCTGGGATTTACTAAAACTTACTAATAATTAGTATTTTATTTCGCTCAGTGGGCCCGGATACGGAACGGTCTAGCGTGAATCATCCTCAACCCGGTACCCATGACTCAGCCAAATTTTTACTATCGTCGTTTGGCGGTCCCAGAGAGCCTAGGGGTATAAATATTCTGCCGACGATCTCCGGGCTCGTCAAATAACCATGAGCACGATGGTGAGCGAGTTCTGTGAAGTGCAGGAATACATTTCAAGAGGCAAACAAATAATGTGTAGTGTTGTGTTCCTGGAGGTGAGCAAGGTTGCCAGAGCTCCCGAGGAAGTACTGTGTTGAGAGCGAGGGACCTAAATTTGTCCCTTCTGCTGGGTCGGCAATACGCAAGTACTCGATCCTTTGGAGTTGCGAGCGTTTATAGGCTTCGGTGTCCGCTTAACATCAGGTGGACCGTACGATTGATTGCCACCGTCATAGTGTAAAAATCTTGAATGTTAACAAAGCGCGAGAGTTTAAATAAATAAAATAATTATTTATTCAGGCAATAATCCCATCAATAATCACATTACGAACATGTTCAAAAATTTAAAATTAAAATTAAAATGTGAAATTGCTTAAATTACCTAAAATGTTTCCCAATCGATTGTTCAAAATAAGAAAGGTCAGATCCCTTTGAGGCTGTCCTTTGTTTTTCTAAGCGTCGCAACTTCAAAGGAATACGCCGATGTAACAGATGTTAAAAGATTTATTCGTTCTCCTATAAAATTGAATTAAATATCACTAAAAACGGTGAATTGAGTTGAAATGGGTAGAAAAAGGGTCTAAAGGGAGAAATAATAAAGGTCAGTGATAGGATACTCGTAAGAGAAAGAGGCTTCGTTTTTAGGATGAAGGAAAAACTATATAGTAGTTTACCTGGACAAAAATAGATATGACTAAAACTATCTTTAAAGGGAAAACGATTCCTTGTGGGACATTTTGATTTACAAGTTATATGTACAGTCAAGTGCAAAAATATGGGTGCATACAACTTGCTCAAAAATATGTCCCATAGCTCTTATGTCGTTGAGTTAAGGTTTTACTACCATATTTATGAGAGGATACACTCGATACATATTTTTGCACTTGACTGTACCTATTTCATTTTTTACTCGAATTATGACAAAAGCGTTTTTGTAATTTCCAATAAACTGCGGATACCTCACGATACTTTCATTAATCTTTGAGATAGTAACGAAATATAAGTGAAGTTTGACAAACTTATATTTGAAACAATATTTCTTAATAAACATGGTATATCTAGACTTACGGCTGGCCACCATCCTACGTAGTCGAAATTCCACTTACTCGAACCAAGCGCTTTTTATCATCCATATAATGCACACTGCTTAGATTTTTTTTTTAATTTATTTCTTATCCGATTTGCTGCCGCGAAGACACACATTATTTTATATGTTCTGAGTTTTGTACGTCTATTATTTTTTGTATCTGTGTGTCTTTTGTGCAGTAAATAAATGTTTCTTCCTTCTTTCTTTCTTTCTTCTTACAATAGATTACACATATACACAGTACTTTTAACTTCGCCAAACTGCATCACAGTTTGTTGGCGAAAACAATTTGCAATTCGCTGCCGGCGTCTGTATTTCTGAGTTCATAACCTTTAAGGCACGAGTGAATAGGCATCTGAGCTCGCTTCACCGTCAGCCTCATCTCTGCCCCCTGGCTAGATGCTGGCCAAGAGCCATCCCATTTTTAATTTAATTAAGAATAATAGTCATAAAATAAAATCTTTGCTATCTATTAGACCGAAATGGAACTGTAGTAATGAAGAGAAAATATCAAGATTCGTGTCAATTCACAAAGAACATAGCCTCGATGAGCATTTTATATGATTGAGAACCCCTCAGTTTTTTTAAAACAATTTTCACTGAGCTGTACTACGGATTTTGGTCGTCGCCGCGTTGGTGAGCACAATTGCCCGGGGCGACGATGGGCAGAATCCATTTACCGTACAAAACCTTATCTACTGTCATGGCGTCGTTACCGAACAACGTCATTGAACACGTGACATTGGCGAAATCATCATAAATTTGATGGAAGCCATTTTTTAAAGAATTGAATTGAATTGAGCTGTACTACGGTTTCTTTAATAACTCGATTTGTAAAACGAATTCACAGAGAATTAAGGTGCTTAGTCTGTGCCCGGATTACTTGCAAGGTTTCCTTCCTACGTTAAAGCTGGTGTCTTAGTGACAGCGAGTGGCGAAAATGTAATACAAGTGCGGTATACCTACTGTGATAAGTCAGGGGTAAGCGATGTGTTACCACCACCCCGTGTTACCGCAGTTTTGATGGGATGCATTGCAAAACCTGATCTTAATTATAAGCCAAAAAAAGTACAAACAAATAAGTACGTAGTATTTATCAATTTTTTTGTCCACCCAAGATCTTGACCTAAACAAAATATCTAATATTTGCCAAACTGAATAACAGTTTGTCGGCAGAAAAACAAGTTGAAAAGTAGCCAAAATCTAGCAACAGAAGAAAATATCTAAACATCCAAAAAAACGTAGATAATTATTGATATTTTATCAACGACATCAATCACTCGTAAGATTCAATATCCATGAAAGATGCGAAGCTGTGATGATGTGATGACGAGAGGATGTGCATGGAAATCCACTTCGCACATCCCCGGTGGGCATTTACCCTAATGTCGCCATCAGTGAGACGTGCCTTTATCTACACGAAGCGGGATACAATTTACTTTAAATACATACGAATTGAAGATAGATCGCTTTAATTAAATAAGTTCGGTTCGCAGCATTCGTACCTGATTCGTTTGAATTGATCCAGACGCTTTCAAATTGGATTTAGTTCCACCATGGGCTGGTATTGGCATGTTAATTCAATTTAATGTGATGAAAATATAATTCTGTAAGTACTTAGATAAAGTAAATTGTGTAGTTGTCGCTTTGTAATTCATACATAAGGGCCGTAACTCGGTGTGGGTCCCATCAGGGTCTATAATTTTCCCTTTGGGATAGATAACAGATACCTTTGGGTATAGTAAAAACTAATGCCTATACCAAATCTTGGGACTATGCTAAAGCAAAACATGACTACTTTAGGATACAACTAGTAGACTGCCAGGGAGGGGGATGTGTTAAGGCGACAACAACAACAACGACGAACAACACACAACAACAAACAACGACACACACCACCAACAACAACAACGAGAAAGACGTGTACAACGAGAAATATCGCGTTTTTTGAAAAGCTGTTCTGTCCGGACGAGGAACCAATACGAACTGATTTTCAAATATATGATTCTTGACTATATGATTGTGTTTCCGACAATAGCCGAAACATGATTGCTTAAAAAGCAAAGTTCTTAAGACGGTTGAAAGTTACATCTGTGGTTACATCAGGCTTTAGTCGGGCTTTCGTTGGACATACTTAAATACATAGAAAACATCCAAGACCCAGGAACAAATATTCGTGCTCATCACACAAATAAATGCCCTGACCGGGATTCGAACCCGGGATCTCCAGCTTCGAAGGCAGGGTCCCTACCAACTAAGCTAATGTGGTCGTCCTTCATTTGATATACTAGGTTTGAGTTTTGAAAAAGGACAATCAGCACTTTTTATCTTGTAAATCATCCTTCAAAGTGATAGACGTTTCGGGAACGAAAGTCGACTCTTAATTTGAGAACATCCAGCTGGCTCGACAAAAACTTTGACCGTTTCTTCCGTATTCTTTTCCTTCCTGCAGGAAAAAACACAAAGACATGTTGCGCTCGAGATTATCTCGACTTATCTCGAGCTTCGCGTCTTTTTCTGATTGGCGCTGTTAGAAAGTGACGGATAGCTCGAGATACGCCGACATACTCTCGAGCGCAACACGTGCTAGGCCTACTGAGCGGCATTTGAAGTATTCAGTGCAAAAGATTTCAAACTAGAATGTTTACTTTATTATTAAACGTTCAAGGTTGGTTTTGCCAAAGTGAAGGATATGGAAGTTTATTAGTAAGAATTGGAATGTATTTACCTATGTGTCAGAAGCTAAATGTTGTGCCAGGCATGTGCGTTAGACAAGGCTAGAGATAGGAACCATTATCGAAGTCTGTATTTGACATAGGAATCAATATTTAGATTCACCGTGCGCTCCAGCTGCAGTATTTCATCTGCTCTCGATTTCCTTATAGGTACTTACTAGTATTTCAGTATGGAGGAGTTCAAATTAACTAAATTTTTATTCATTTAATAGTCACAGCGGGGGCACTGTTCTATGGGTGTCGCGAAGATAATAGTACATTACTTACCTGCAAGGGCGATAAAACAAAGAATGTCTCAAATCGCAGGTATTTTACGCCCGAGCCGAAGGCAAGGGCGATAAATATGCGATCTGAGGCTTTCTTTATTATCGCCCGTGGTAAGTACAAAATTTTATGTCACCCCCTGGCCAGGAAGTGGGTTTTTTCGCGCGCGGAGCGTGCGATAATGGCCACTTTGTGCCAGGTGTGACATAAAATAACATTTCAGAACAAATCAGAATCCATAAATTGTGGTACATGTACAGCTTGTCTATTATAGTAAATTCCATATTAAATAGCTTTTAAATAATAATTGTTATAAGACACGAAAAGAAACAAACCACAGGTTTGTCGTACTTAAAAATAAAATCACGTTAACAGGATCTCTTAAAGCGAGTTCGGTTTTTGAAACTGGAAGATTAAAATTTATTCCAGCGTAAGCATCCTGGGATTACCAGACTTTAACGTCCATACGATTTTCAGTCGTAAGATTAAGCTCATTAGGTTAAGTTTAGCTTGAGCGTGTGAAGTTAAGATTGGGCGGAGTTTAGTGGCAATCGTTACTTAAGGTTAGGTCTGATGAGCAAAAAGTGTCTTCTAATCGTTTTAGTCACGCCTTTGGAATACATAAACGAGGATGAGTTTTTTGGAAAAAAAGTAGGCGCTGACTTCGATTGATTCGCTATTTGACTAATTCGCTTTTTATTCGCTTTTCTGGTGCCTTTCGAACCAGTTTTTAGAGGTGATTAAATAGTTGTATGGGACCAGCTACAATAAGAGCAACACAATAGACGAAAATGAGAGGATATTATGTTTTCGAGCGCTGGAAACGCTCCATATTTATTGACATTGAAATGTGACGTTACAGCATTGTAGCCTCGTACTACCGTATGAGAAAAAGAGTAAATCGCCGTTTTTCGTGTAATATTGCGTTTATGGACATATACTCAAGAGCAAAAATACCGGGTACACTTTCTATGGAAGTTTAATACAAAGTGTATGCATTATTTTTGCTCGTCAGTGTAGTTGCGATACAATTGCTCTTTTATTGAAACAAGTCAATTCTATTGGTAACTTTTTATAGTGCGCGCCATCCACGAAGGCGCGCCCCTCCACAGCCCATGCCGTACAACTGCGCACAGATTAGTATGAGATTCGCTGTGGAGTGGCGCGTCGTCAAATAACGTGTCAAATACCCAGTTCTTTTGTTTTTTACTCAATAATACACGACCTGTGTCAGAAAAATGTGAAGTTAAGTCACATATGAAAATTGTTAATAATTTCCTATTATTATAAAAGAGAAGCCTCGCAGGCCTTGGCTAGAAGTCAGTGAAGGGATAAATTAACTACGAAATAACGAATAAAGTCACTTAGCAAAAATAAATAGATCTTACTCGCGCTGAAAACGCACCCTGTCTCGATACCAGACCCCCATTTAAGAAAATAAAGTGGCAAGTGAATGACGTTAATTCATAGGTACTTATTATTTTTATCTAATTCTACGAACCCCAATGAAGTCACTTAGCAAAAACAAAGAGATCTGACTCGCGCTGAAAACGCACCCGTTTCGACACTCCTTGAACTCCTTGAATAAAAAAAAAAGTTAAGTGAATGACGTTAATTCATATTATCTTTGCCTAATTCGTGGAGTACACGACGAACTCCTTACTAAAATTCTGCCTCTATTATGTAGAAAAAGGCAGACTTATTGCTGGTGGCAATTCTTCTGATATTTACTCAAAATAACTGTAATCATGTTACTAAAAGTGTCTAATTTTATGAAAGTTGACTCTCGCGTGGGCAAGTGGAAACCATTGAAAAGTTTCGTAAAATTAAAATAAAGTAAACATTCAAACGGCATTACTTTTCCAAAAGTAATAATGTACCACCTTTTGTATTTTTTTAAATAGGATTGCTCTTGGCCAGCATCTAGCCAGGGGGCAAAGATGAGGCCAACGGTGAAGCGAGCTCACCCAGAAACCAGAAAATGCCTATTCACTCGTGCTTTATATTTAGGTCCAGGTTTTTTATTGAGTCTCGAGTTTTTTTTCTTTAGTTTCGAGTCTTTAAAGCAATACCACTAGGAGATTATAGCTCTGATCTCAACATAAAAGTGACCCTTTTTGACCTTACCCACATCTCACTAGGCCACTAGGCAAACAGCTTTAAGGATCCTTATCAGTTAAAAAACGCTAATCTATTTAGCCCATTTTCTGTTTAATTGACATACTGTATCTTGACATTTTTTAATGTTACTACTGTCGAGGTTGTTATGGTATTGTCGCTGGCCATGTGGTTCCAAAATCATATCATATACTTTGAATACATGTCAAGCGACATTCTATGGAAAACAGTTTAGGCCAGTGAAATCTTACAAATAAAAAAGCTAAAATCGCAAAGCGAGATGTAAAGCTGCATTTTTGGTATGTTATTCGCACCCCTTATAGTAGAAAAGCCGGTGACACTGAACCTAGTATGATAAGATTCCCAGATGGCATATATATAATTAGGTGCGTCATTAGTCGGGGAACACGAAACGGCGATGCTGCAATGCGAAAAATCTGGCGAAGCCATTGAAAATTAAAATTGAAAAATGATGAAAAATCCGGTTTCTAGTATGATAAGATTCCCAAGTTTCGTTTGTTCCTCGAAATAGGGGAGGGGTAGGACTATACGATAGTGCAGTGCTGCAAGCCCTCCTGACTGGCCTTGTCAGTGGCAGCAGTATGATAAGCGACCACTTTTCTGAGGTATCTAGTATGATCGGATTCCTGAAAAAAACAGGGCTCATCTGAAAGATCAGCACTTTCTGTGTAAGAAAAACCACTGCTGCATTTTCCAAACAGTGGAGAAGGTGGTTGCTGCAGCGATTAAAGGAGCCGACAACACTGAACCTATTTCGATAGATTCCCAGATGATATATATATAATTAGTCGCGGCTATAATGGGGGTACACGAAATGGCGATGCTGCAAAGCAAATGAGCACGCAAACCTATTAAAAATCAAATTTAAAAAAATAAAAAATAAAGGGTTTCTAGTATGATAAGATTCCCAAGTTTCGTTTGTTCCTCGAAATAGGGGAGGGGTAGGACTATACGATAGTGCAGTGCTGCAAGCCCTCCTGACTGGCCTTGTCAGTGGCAGCAGTATGATAAGCGACCACTTTTCTGAGGTATCTAGTACGATCGGATTCCTGAAAAAAACAGGGCTCATCTGAAAGATCAGCTCTTTCTGTGTAAGAAAAACCACTGCTGCATTTTCCAAACAGTGGAGAAGGTGGTTGCTGCAGCGATTTAAGGAGCCGACAACACTGAACCTATTTCGATAGATTCCCAGATAAAATATATATATAATTAGTTGCGGCATTAATGGGGGACACGAAATGGCGATGCTGCAATGCAAAAAAGCAGACAAAGCTATTAAAAAGAAAATTTTAATACATAAAAAAACTGGTTTCGAGGATGATAAGATTCTCAAGTTTCGTTTGTTCCTTGCTTGGGCTGAAACGCTTGAGCTGGTTCATGGAAAATAGGCGTTTCGTCATTTTTTTATCTTATATGGAAAAATGGCTCCGCGCTGTTGGGTTTTTCAGCATTTCTCTCACAGTTTTGGTCATATCCAGAAACAATAAATAGTTATGTAAAGCTGACATACTAATTACTATTTATGTGCAACATAATTCTCGGGTACCTGTTCTAGTTATTCTGTTAAATCTGGAAACCCGGAAATGTTTTCCTTACTTTTTTATTATTTTGCTTATAGTTTTGAATTGTCTCAATGTATTGAAACTTAATTTAGGTATACGTTATGGCATATTTATTCAGCTTTCATTTGATACCATACACGTGTATGTATGTTGCATAGGTTGGGTGTGATTGCCACTTTTCCAAACGTTTCGGCGGCAATTTTCATGACGTCATTACTCGGGAGAGCGACCTTGGAGAGATTGTCTCCCGGCAGTTTCGGGGTCCAGGAGATATGCCTGATAACATACTAAAAGCCGGCGCTGGTGGCCGGTGGTGAAGTGTTTGTTCGACGGAAACCCGTAACAACACGCACTATAGGCAAAACTCAATAAAGCAGTATTTTTGAAACATCATGTCTCAAAAACTATAAGACATACGGAGCTGTAGGTAGGCTCAAATTGTTGCAAATTTAATGTACTTTAAAAATGTCATTGACAAGTAATGTCAAAAACCCATAGTTTTTGAATTGAACTACAATACCTGAAAAAAGTCCGAAAATTTTGCAGGTTTTCACGTATCATACAGGTAGCACAACTTTTTTTTGCTTGCAAAATGTAGTCACACATACTCCTATGGGGTGCGAATAACATACCAAAAATGCAGCTTTACATCTCGCTTTGCGATTTTAATGTACAATTTCACTGCCCTAGTTGGTTTTCGGGGGGACTCTAGCTTGAACTCCGTCAGGATCGGACCTGCTTAAGATTGTTTTGGCTCTAATGTGGAACACTATACATTATAGCAAGGAAGTAATATCGTAAAAGTCTTTCATTTCAGCTAAGTAAATAGGAAAACCCGCTTAGAATCCCCCTCAACCCGTACCTCTGAGCTGCTACCCTCCACACTACCTAGAATAGGACTGATATTGTAAATGAAATTTGTATTTTTCATTAAGGAATATTGTTTTTAAACATCACTCCAAATCGACCATTTTTTTTTTATTTAAGACTGAACAGAGATTGGCCTTAGTCTCACCTGATGGAAAGCGACGACAACACCTGAGAATAGCTCGCTGGTTCAGTAAAAACCTATTCAATCTTGCCTTGAAGAGGAAATACAGAAGAAGGGAGCAAGTTCCATTCCTTTGCTGTTCGCATTAGAAAAGAGGAAGTAAATCGCTTTGCGAGCTAATAACTGTTTTTTCTCCTTAAATTCTACTACACAAAATAAACTCAAAATAAGGCTAAGTTACCATCTAAATGTTAATAACATCATCGTATCCTTTAATCACTTTATAGGTATTGTCAATACTTTTGGCAAAATTTTAAATCAAACTGTTTTTTAATGAAATGCCTCCGCGAAGCCCTGTGCAGTCCGTCCGGGTTCATTAAAAATATTGGAAATTCAATTTCAAGCTACTCGTGTTTTACATTTATGTATTTATTCATTTATTTCGGGGAACAAGGGCCCATAGATAAATACCTTATAGCTAACATACATAAAATTATATGCTTAAAACTAAAAACATTATTTTGGCGACAAAACGGCGAAACATTGAAATGGAGTTTGCAATCAGACACAGCTGCTAGTGCTCACAAAGGGTCACAATTTCCTGTTGTCAGTTCGTCGCGGATTAGGAACGGACTTCGAATAAGTTTAAGTAATAGGTTTCATTGGGCTCTGTGTATAGAGTTACGAATCGTACAACGTACATAGTAAAAAAAAAACATAATTTGTCTGTTGTGGTACTTGTGGTCAATAGTTTACGGCTAAATGAGCATGTAACTTATCTTTTTATTTTAAGAATTTTAGCTGTGACCACAGAAATGATGCGAACCATAATCTGTATGACCATAATGTTTTGATGACCAATTTGGACTGTTCGCGGGACCTTTAATCTGTCTGCTTTTCCATTTTCATGGCAATGAGAGTGTTTGCGACGATGCTCTCATATATATTGAAATAAAATTGTTATATTTAAAATTATATATTCTTTTGAAAATTCACAGTAAATCATTATTGTATTTAATTTTGTATTATGTCGGACAATGTGTTATACATATTCTGATTGTGTTTTCGATCGAGAATTTACTTACATAGGTAATATTTTTAAATCAAGTATTTCATCATATATTTCTCCTAGATATCACTCAATCCAATCAATCCGTAATCCCCTCGAATTAGTTAATCACTCCCGTCTATTCAGAATTCATCGGAGCTTTGTCTACATCCATATTAATATGCTTGGAACTGAGTCGGAATATTCACGTTTCCAAACTTCGAACATGGTTTTACCATCCGCAGCAATTAATTTAATAAATAATATAATTGCATAAATATTAGATTCGAAAAAGCTTTAGGATTTAAGTCGAATTGATGTCCGTGTGGTGTGAGGTAATAATGCCACTATTTTCTTCGTTTCCTTGAGTGTCTTATGGGCTATATGATACATATTTTGGGAGTGAAAGTTGACTCTTAATTTGAGAACATCCAGCCGGCTCGACAAAAAATTGTTTGAACAATAGTCCCCACACTCACTCAATGTGAGTCAGAAAATTCACACAGGCTTTTGAATCTCTTCGCACGAATTAGAATAAGAGAAACAATGCCAAAATCTTCACCTAACAAACGAAAAATACTTAGAGGGAAAATAACTAATGAAATTATACAAGAAACCTGAGCCGCTGTGTCCTAGGTGTCAGCATTTTTTAGTCTAGGAAACAAAGATAATTCTAGGTATCCGAGGCTCTAACTAACTATTAGGAATATAAATAACAGATCAACATTTAGTATGTCTAAATAACCAATTATTCAAATGCTGAAACAATTATATGAAGAAAGTGACATAATTAACTTTAAATATTCATTGCTAGGACAAAAAACACAGCATATACTTATACCCCGAGCGAGGTCATAAGAGGCCCCTAAATGTTAATTAAAATCGTCCCTAAAACAACACCGTTATTATCAGTGTACACCTCGTCATGTCCTTGTTAAACATCAACATTATTTAAGCTCCAAGTTAAATACACGGCAGCTAAAGCTCGGCCCGCATCTAGGTATAAAAGCTAACTCTTAATGAAACTTCCGATATTGTATTTAACTTTCTATGGCTTATAAATGAACTAAAGTGCGACTGAAAGCTAAGTTTGTAGTCTCTCCAGTTCGTTTTAAATATTAAATAGATAATGAATAATGGTACAATTAAATTTCGAAGGAAATTTTAACAATTTCTATATTCTGCGCTTTACCTCCTCCCTTATAAATGTTGAGTTAACGTACCTATTCATTTAACAAAAATCGCAACATTCAACAGTTTTATAAAATATCGGCCAACACAAAAGATCACAACAACTATACCTTACATAGTTAGATGATTAAACATTGAATTACCTATGTGGAAGAGTAACGCGCTTGTGACATATACGAGCCGATTGGCTACGGTATCTGCTTACAATCAGCCAATTGCAGTAATTATGTATATGCATGTAAATACTTTATTGTACCAGACAAGAAAAAGAAACAATACAGACATCAAGTTAATAAGTTATTACAAAAAAAACCTGAATGCCATCCTTCTATGTAACGACCCTAACCTCGTAATACAGAAACTTATTCATGAACTTAATGAATCTCTAAATGATAGCAAAAAAGTACAGAAAATACCTAGAAACCGAAGAACGATTAAGCCATGGATCACTCCGGGTATTCTGCGGGTGCATCAGGAACCGTAACAAAATGCAGTTAAAACTAAGGGCAGACCCAGATAATGAGGTTCTGAGGGTAACATTTAAAAGATACCGAAATTATTTATGTAATTTAATCAAAAAACTCAAGCGTAATCATGACCGTCAATTACTAGAGAACACGAAGAAAAACTCTAAAGCCATCAATAAAATCCTTAACTAATTATAAAGCCAGCAAAACTTCAAACACTGAACTACTCAAACACAAACCTGATCCCAATGAAGCTGTCAATTGCGTCAACAACTTTTTCTCA
Organism: Cenopis cana; assembly: GCA_951800055.1. NCBI lineage: Eukaryota > Metazoa > Arthropoda > Insecta > Lepidoptera > Tortricidae > Cenopis > Cenopis cana. The sequence continues at coordinate 18,462,785 of OX637477.1, read as the reverse complement.
AACATCGGTAAAACTCTAGCTGCAGACATACCTGTCATTGATACTCATCCAACTGACACCGGTGTTATACAAAATAAAAGTGCCACACTCTCATCTTTCGTCCTACTGGATACAGACCCCCGAGAGGTTGAAAACATATTAATGTCCCTAAAATCGGAAAGTGCCCCGGGAATCGATGGTATACCTATAAAATTTTTAAAACTATGCAAATCTGTTATAGTGCCCGTGGTTAGTCACCTAGCAAATCTATGCTTTGCCCAAGGTGTGTTTCCGAAACTACTAAAACAATCACTTATTACGCCAGTTTATAAGAGTGGAGAGAGAACAGACCCGAATAACTACAGGCCGATCTCTGTGCTCACGTCGATATCAAAAATAATAGAAAAGCTTATTAATACTACATTATCGAATTACTTTAATAAATACAAACTACTATCAAAACTTCAATTCGGATTTATGCAAGGTAAATCGACAGAAGATGCAGTTTTGAAACTTACATCGACAGTGAGCAAAAAAGTTGACAACGGGAAGAAGTGCCTTGCTATTTTCCTTGATCTAAAAAAGGCTTTCGACACTGTCTCTTTTCCCATTCTTATAAAAAAGCTAGAACACTACGGCATCAGAGGCAAACCTCTGGATCAGCTGGTTGACTACCTTCGGGATCGAAGTCAGTGGGTTAAGATCGGAAACCTTATAAGCGCAGATGCTGAGGTGACTTGTGGCGTTCCACAGGGCAGCGTCCTGGGACCGACCCTGTTTCTTGTCTATATTAATGATCTTACTAACATGTCCATCCATGATGGACATGTTATTTCATACGCAGACGACACGGTGGTAGTTTTCACGGGCAGGAAATGGGAGTCGGCGTTCTGTGCTGCTGAGGGTGGACTCCACAAGATCAACTCATGGCTAAAATCAAACCTGCTTACACTAAACATCGCTAAAACCAAATACATCTGCTTCACTAAGACCATCAGTACTCAACCACAAACAGAACTAAAACTAAAAATTCATAACTGCAACCTTCAAAATAACACAATATGTCAATGCATTCCACTAGAAAAAGTCACATCGATTAAATACCTAGGGATAATCATTGATCAACGTTTATCGTGGCATCAACACCTAGAATATCTAAATGGTAGAATAAGAAAACTAGTGTGGATATTTAAAATTCTACGACACATCAGTGACTCCAACTTACTACACCAAATATACATTGCGTTAGCGCAATCAGTAATGACATACTGTATTCCAGTCTGGGGTGGCGCTGATAAAACTAAATATCTGGAAGTTGAAAGAGGTCAGAGATGTTTGTTAAAAACTATGTACTTCAAACCCTACAGATACCCCACCACAGAACTCTATAAACATTGTAAAGTACATAGCATGCGCAAATTATACATAATGTCTGCTATGCTGAAACTTCACAGATCGTTAGTTTTCAAACCAGAGCAGGTAACTCAGAGAAGAACTCAAAAAGTAGCACCTTTGCCTGCGTGCAAATCAGCTTTTGCAAAGAGACAGTTTGATGTACAATCCGCATTGTTATACAATAGAATTAACAGGGAACTGAATGTGTATCGACTTAATAGCTACGACTTTAAACAAAAAATATCAACATGGTTAAGTGGACTAAACTATCATGAGACTGAAAATATACTTTATAGTTAACATTGTATTAATAAATTAATAGTGTAAATGTTTTTATTATTAAGTACAAGCCAACGCATAAGCACACCAATACACACTCACACACACGCACACACTCACACACACACACACACACACACACACACACACACACACACACACACACACACACACACACACACACACACACACACACACCACACTCTCACACGCGCGAACATACACATAATTATAGATATATAGTCATACGAAACCATTTAACGTCATAAGAATGTTTATAATTTGGAAGAGCGAGGCCTCCTGACACAGGTACATAATACCTAATAGGAGGACTCGACCCTAACTGTATTTACCACCTAAGGTTAAATGGAAATAAAGTTATTTATTTATTTATTTATTTATTTATTTATTTATTTATCATCATCATCATCTTCAGCCCGTAATCGCCCACTGCTGAGCATAGGCCAATACAGACAAAACAGATTAATTACCATGATTTCCTATAAACATCGAATACACGCACAGTACTGTAACCAAATTAAAGGCACACAGGTGTCCAAAGTTTGGAAGCAACCCACGGGACAATAATAGTTTTAACATGTTTAAGTTGTTCTGAAATTACTGCTAGATACCGGTTATACCGCGAACCAAAAACGAAGTTTCCCTCTCTGTCATTCGAATGGAAGTGCGACAGAGACAGATATATTTCCTTTCCAGCGTTATGTCTTCTGAAGTCTTGGGAGAATGTTTCCCTATGGAATGTAGTAACTAGTTTAAGTGCAAATAGCACATAATAGGGGCTCATCTGGTGCTAGGAGATTGTTTGCGGGCGGGGCTGAAGACCGAGAGTAGGCGTTTAGTAGAGTTGTTGGCGACAAAATCAACAAGCAAACTAAGTAACGAGTAGAATTTTGGGTTATTCTCAAACATTAGGTATTAGCAAATTACTCATTTGACTTCAAAACGGATTACCAATCTTAATTTCAGAATTCCCTTATGTATGTTTTAGGGTTCCGTACCCAAAGGGTAAAACGGGACCCTATTACTAAGACTCCGCTGTCCGTCTGTCCGTCTGTCACCAGGCTGTATCTCAAAAACCGTGATAGTTAGACAGTTAAAATTTTCACAGATGATGTATTTCTGTTGCCGCTATAACAACAAATACTAAAAAACAGAATAAAATAAATATTTAAGGGGGCTTCTATACAACAAACGTGATTTTTTTGCCGTTTTTAAAGATAAAGGGACGCAACCCTTCGTGCGCGTGTCCGACTCACACTTGGCCGGTTTTTAACGTATGATGAAAACAATTCTAGAATATTTTATCTGATAATCATTCCTTAAGGCAGTGAAAAAGAAGGTGGTGGAAGTTTGTACATCTGTTGAGAGATAAATAAGCCCGCGCCTAAATTAACCCAATAGTAAGGCGACTTCCTGATTTGTCGGTGCGGAGGCGGTACGATATGAGAAAACTGTCAAATGTCAGTGTCAACTGTCAGTCAACGCAGTACTACTTTTTACTGCGCCCCTACATTCAAATGAGTGCTTCCTGACTGGCGCGGGATGCGCGGAAGCGGGACGATGCGAAGGCGGTACTGGTCCGCTTCTGCGCATGATATTACTACTGCGCTAATGTAATTGGCAGGGTGCAAAGCGGGTGGAAGGGGTAGCCTAAACGATCACAGCTCGCTACGGCTAAAATTTACATTTTGTCGGTGACTTGAGCTGTCAAATCCATATTGCAGTAAACATTTTCTAATCGTTTTTGAGATAAATTTAATATGGCCCTAGTAAAATGTGTTATTGTGAATTGTAAAAGCACCACAGAATAGCGACTGTAACTTTTACCAATTTTCAAGACCGTGGTGGAAACGAGACCAAAGAAATAAGTGGATAATTGCCGTAAGAAAAAAAAGTAAGTCACGTAACCTGACTGAAACAACTGAAAACAACAATTTTAATGTTATTGGCAATAATGTTACTGACTACCATCGTCCAATATTGTCTAATATAGTAAAATAACACAAGATTTCATTATTTTTTTTCACAATATTTACTTACTTCTCGCTTGACAGCTATGACATAATGTCCATAATGGCCACCTGTCCGTGGCGCTGTCGTCGTGCACGGTCCCAATACTGACAGTATTCCGTCAAGCGGGAATTTTTGCGACGTCAGTTTACGTCAAAGAAGAAAATGTCACATATCGATCCCGCCCCGCCAAGTCAGGAAGTCACCTAACTATTTCACTAAAGCAATAACTAGTTCTTCGATTGAATTCGTAGGGAAAAGCTAGTTCGTAACAAATATATTTTAAACTGGACTTCACAAGTTTTCTTCGCAATAAATCACATACAACACTTGAGTTTGCGAGCAGTGTGGAGTGTAGTGAACACAAGTGCATTGGCGCGATATTACATCGGTGAGATTCAATTGGAGTTTGGAGAGCGAGATATTGGATACCTACGCTCGTGCGAGGCTCCGAGGAACTAGTAATTCCTTGAACTGTATTCTAATAAACTTATACCCTCTTATGAAAATACGCTATTTGACAATTTTTTTTTTATAATGCCAATCGAACCAATTTTTAGAGACGATCAAATGTCTATATTTTGGACGTTATAATTACATAATTTTCTGAGTTTTTCATGATTCATATATTTTTATGATTTTGATAAAATTTTATAATTTACGATTTATTGTGATATTTTGATGGCTAACTATCCAAACAGTGACACTGTGTTATAAATTTTAACATGTGTCAAATACCGTATTACCAAACCTCTGCTAACCGAAATGTGTTTCGTTCCTTCCCCACAAACAAAATTGACAAAGTGACACGAATTATTAATGGCATTTTAGCTAGAATTAGGTTTTACGAATGTTTTTGAATAAGGGGACAGAAAGAGAGAGCGAAGTTCTCCGATTCCGGTGAAAAATGCATGTATAAATGTGGATATTTAAAAAGAATAGTGTATTTTTTAAAGATTGTTTCGGAATCCCAGTGCTGGGCAAAGGCCTCTCTTTTCTACAGGTGATTCTATTGCTGGCATGCGCTACAGCCTAAGGATCGCGTCCAAAAATCCCATTAGTACCGCCATCTCCTTTTTGGTCTGCCTCTGCTCCGGTGGCCGTCTTGCGAACTGAGATGGGACTGGGCTGGAGATGTCTGCCGCATGCATCCGGAAAGATTGGCCGAGATAAGTAAGGCGTTGTAATATCTATGTTGAAAAATGTTTTTTTCTAAATACCGCGAGTTTAAAAGACGTACTGTAACGCAATACAGATATATTAAAACCAAAACTTCCTACAAAACACACAAATGAATCTCATTTTTAACACGATAACTTTACCAACTCCGATAATAATATATTATATTTGGGAAGGCCCCGCGGAAGGCGCGGAATCCCGACATAAAATCCCGGAAAACGGCGGAAAAAACTTTCTTTATACGTGGTCACGAATTGGAGGAAACAATATTGTGAGATTGGTTGTAAACCTGTACAACACTGCTGGGACGAATTGTTTTTGCTGAGGTACCTTGATTTATGTGACACTTGGGGTAAGCGTCAAAACTTGAAAAAAGTGTAATGCGTGATAAGATTTTGGTGAAAAAAATATTTAAATCCTGAATCCCTTTTTCACTGAAGTATTTTATTTTACTGGGCCATAAAATAGCTACCTATTTGTGGCATAGTGGCTTATCTTAGAGTCGGAGACCAAGATCACTTGGGGTCGCTGAGCCAGCGTAAGTAAGTACAAAACAAACAGGCAAACCTGAAAAGCAAATGGTCTAAAATACATTTATTTTAGACCGACATGTATTTTAGACCATTTGCTTCTCAGGCGACTTGTATTTAGCTGCGTTTTGTTTGATGCAGTGACCAGCTGCGTTTTAGACGAGTTGCTATTTCTACCAGTTGCGTTTTAGACGAGATGATACTAACCCACTGTCTTCTCGAAGGTCTCACGGTTCGAAATAATTGTCATGTTACGATAAATAAAAATAAACGCATGGAGGTAAGCGCGTTCCACCCTAGACCACCAATATCGCTTACCATCAGGTGATTTATGGTCAAGCGCAAACCTATTTAGAATTTAAAAAAAACATAACATAGGTAACTTAAATAACTAAATTAAAACAGTTAAATTAATAGAGTTGCCAAGTAGCATCAGGCGGGCGCAGTAAGCGATTTGCTACCACGCGGTATAAAAGAAAATGTGTGCACTAAGCGATATAATTAAAAATGTCCTTTGTTCCCATGTCCTGAATATCCAAAATGCATCAGGACGTCACATTTTGTCTAAATATAATCTTTAGAATACGTATCCATCATGTGCTGTACGTACGTACACGTACCTTATGTTAATTGTATGCTTGTTTTCCACCAACGTTTTATTTATTTATTTATTTATCGTATGGCATTCGTATGGTATGGCATTTATTTCGAAGTGAGATCTTCGAGAAGACAGTACGGTTGCCAGTTTTTGTTGCAATTTTAGAACTACCCAGGGGTCAAGTGTAGGGTAGCGGTGGGTACTTTCCCTACGGACGTGGTGTAACTTCGACCCCCCTTTGTCAAGTGAGTGGGCAACTTGACTATTAGAAGTTTTCAAGCCGCCCGAAGGCCTCCAACTTGACTTAACGACTGCTGCCATAGACAGCAGCAACGTTTTATTAATAAGCAATAACGTTCCCGACTATTATTGGAAACGCAATAAAGTCACTTTACGGGCAAATTGTTTGCATTTTCCTTCAGGCTGAACTTTTAAATTTGCATACGGTAAATTGTTATATAAGTGCATTAATTTCGAAAATTCCACACACAAAATACTATATTATGCATATAAATAGTACATTATCCTCGAGGCCCGGAAGAAGGCAATTGCAGGCAGAGTATTATGTTAATCGGACGACCTTGTGAGTCCGTTTAATGAACGAACCCTGGAATTGCCATTCCAGCCGAGGCTATTATAATGCTTTTCTCAAAAATGGGAAAAATGCGACGAAATTTTAATTAAGGTTTGATAAACATAACCTTAACACGTCAAAAACTTAGAATTGCAAGTTTATTTTACCATCGATTTTGGCATTTGAATCCTTACTCCTTTTTAAGCTCTTCACCACCACAGTCATGACAAGAGCCGCCGAGCCTACAACGCCACCGCATGTATCGATGACCACACGTACAATGTAGATAAAGGCAACCTACGTGCTATCAAATAAGGTTCATTTTCCGTCTTTTGTTGCAAAGACTGGCGTGTGAAGCACGACTTACGTGATTTACTGCAGCGGTCAAGAGGTTAAAAAGTTTAGGTCACTCACAACTAGACAAAACCGGTTTTTTGTGAAAAAGTTACGTTTAAGTCAATTTTTATGTTACTGTTTACTGCCAATATAAATTAATTTAAGAGTGCTTCTCCGACCGTTCAACCTTATTCAATCGAAGGAAGCTCTTTTCCTCAATTCCTTATCGATTCCCACTAAATAACACCTGTCTCTATAAAGCTCGTAGGTACGTCTTGTACTGAACGAAGTTCCTTCTATGTAATGTAAAGGGTAGCATAGGGGCCATAGGGTAAGGTTAAGGTTATGGAAATTAAGCCCGTCCTCTCCAATCGAAAACAAAAACAAAACAAAACATTCTTCTGTTATTCGGCCGGGGATCCCAGTCACCGGTAGCGGACGGCTTGAATTGTCGGATGTTTTAGGACGGCAGACGTTACCTGTTACCTATTTTTTAATTTAAACTTTCGTGAGTCATGGTAAAACTATATTATACAAACGGTTAAAACTCACGTACTAATTGTCACACGAAACATGTAGCCCGGTGTGACAATTAATACGCAAGTATTAAGGGCCAATTTTTCTGCCGTTGTAGCATATTTGAAAAGTAGTGTTAAAAAAAATCTGATTCTGTTAATTTTAGGACACTTATTCGAGTTCAATATATTCGCGAATTTCACTCGCCCGATTGCGCGATCATCGCGTAGTTTTGAAAATTGTAATTTGCGCTAGCTGCGTTACTGCTTTATATATTAGATTTAGATTTATTTATTTCACTATCAACGATTACATTACCCAAATGAATCCATGTTGTTGTTGAAAGTGAAATGAAACTGAGCTCTTATGTCAATATAGCAATCAAAATTCCTTTTTTTTTCAAAAATGTTTTACTCGAGTCTAAAAAAGAACCGTGTAAAATTCTTTGAGTATTCTCCAGAAATCGTCAACTCACTTCAAGTGGAATTTCTTGTTTTTGTTAAATCCTCGTACAAGAAATAAAATGTCACAACATTTTATAAAAATGTAAAGGGTAAGAAACTGAAAAAAGTTTGTGATGTGTAAAAACGCTAACGCAAAGCTAGTATTTTCCTCTTAGCAAAAGTCAAATCACTCCGAATCTTTCATGTACATATAATCAGCGAATATCTACCCTGTTTAACCAGCCCCGCAAATAACATCTGTGTATACAATCCCCTTTCGTTCCTATATTTGTTTGCCCCATAATTCAATTCGCAACGGACCAAAACAATGCTGAACCAGAAATCAGAACTACAAATTCGAAACGACGAATTTTCACTAGACACTTTAAAACACTGTGCAGAAATATAGAGGGAGCAAATTTTAAACTCCACTAAACTATGAACAGAACTTGTAAAAATAACAAAATAGGGTGGTAGTATTCTTATTTTGTCGCTAAAATTTTGCAGCATAATGGTACAAATGGTTATTTTTGTTATGCTAATATTTACTGACGAACTAGCAAATAATTCAAAGATCATCTCGAATTCTTGTATTTTAGTTATGTTCATGTCGATTTTATGAAATAAAATGCTTTTCTATTTTTGGATAATATTTTCTTGTAAATGAATAATATAACAGTAATTGAAACTTTACTATCTGATTTTATAATCCGACACCGTTGAATTTCTTGCAAAAAGCTTGTGTCAATAAAAAACTTTTAATGCCGTTTTGCAGCTTCAAACCAACCACAAGTAATATAATATACATGTAATGTACAAGTAATGTAATGTAATATAATATACACGGTTGTATAAAAAGATAGGTGATTCTTTTATCTAAAATCTGTTCTTGATATTCCAAAATGAAGCTTTCACGAATCAGCGAGCAAGGTAAACATTTTGAGAGCTATCTCTATACAGTTTCGATGATTATTCACTGATGAATTATTGCAACGTTAAACAATGCTTTTATTACTCGCCTAATTTTTTATACGGTTTCTAGTTACGAATATACTCTATACGAAAACTGTCAAAGCTTTTTCAGATGAATTTTATTTGTAAGTAGGGTTAAAGGGTCCTTCAGGCTTGCCCATAATCCCTGCCCAGCGTTAAATTTGACAGGACGGTAGACAGATGTCGATAGGGATCGTCGAATCCAGAATGACCCTTATTAAACCACAAAAAGATTATTGGTTTGTTCGGTCTAAGTAACAAACTGAATTTCTGATGATGATGATGATGATGAGACTAAAGTTTGATTCACAGTAGACCGTTCCGTGCCCGGGCCGGTCCGTTTTCTAATACAGGACGCGCGATGGCCGTCGATTTCTTGTACTAGAAAACGCAGGCCGGCCCGGACACGGAACGGTCTAGCGTGAATCATCCTTTACTTGACTCGACAAAAAGTATAATACCACTACCGTACAAGATGGTCATATACAAATTTAAATATGATTGAGAGAGAGAAATATATGCGGACGATTTAGGCGACTGCCTGATTTGTCGGTGCTGAGGCAGTACGATATGAGAAAAGTGTCAAATGTCAGTTTCAGCTGTCAGTCGACGCGATACCATTTTTTACCACGCCCCTACATTTAAATGAGTGCTTGCTTGGGATGCGCGGTAGCGGGACGATGCGAAGGCGGTAATGCTCTGCTTCTGCGCATGATATTACTACTGCGCAAACGTAATACTGACAGTATTATGTCAAGTGAGAATCTTTGCCACGTCAGTAAGTTTACGTCAAAGAAGAAAATGTCACATATCGATCCCGCCCCGCCAAGTCAGGAAGTCGCCTTATAGTTTTTTTTGTCTGTCTCCTAAGGCGACTTCCTAACTGTCAAAATAAACTGTCAAATGTCAGTGTCAACTGTCAATCAACTCGTACTACTTTTTACTGTGCCCTTACATTTAAATGACTGCTTCCTGAGTGGCGCGGGATGAATATGATTATAGAAATGATTTTATACATGAAATAATATGTTGGTATGTTATTTTTAAATTATGAATAAATGAATCATAGATTTTATAGATGGATTTATTTGATTATTTTTATTAGGAAATATATATCGTTTCCAACATCAATCCCAATATTCCCAATTGTTTCTTTTTTCTGCTTAAAATCTACTACACTCATTAAAAGTGAAAAAAATATATCTGAACTGTTACTATCTGAATTAAAAAAAATAGCGTATTCCTTTTATCATAATTTGAAGGTAGTTGTAAAACATTTTTAAACTTGTAAGGAAATGACCTGTTAAGCGAATAGTTAATGGCGAAACGCCCAAACCCTAGACTCATAACTGGCTAGGTCTTATGACTTGCGATAAAGCGGTTACGCGCGGGCCCACTTCGGCGCGTCAAAAAGGCAGCGGCGGACGTGACCAGAAATCAAATTAAGGACTCTGATGCTTCGCGTTCGGACTATTAGTGTGCGACGATTTTAGAATTGGTCTCTGCGTCGGCACGCTATTGATAGAGCGGTCGTGGTCACGTCGAGGCATGTTAAGGCAGGATTGATCTAGATTATTATTTATCAATATTCGGAGAGGCAACCGGATGGGTTTGGGTAGCAGTACTTGAGTACAACTAAAAAACATTGTAGAAAAAAAAAACAAAGTTGGCTGAGTTCGGGTTGCATAGGGCGGTTCCACAACACTTTGAAGCTAATCTTTTTTTATTCGAGCCTGACTCTGGCTTTATGTTCTCTGGTTGGAGAGTGGCCTGGGGAAAATCAAGGGAGAACCTCCGACACGATCACGTGGGTGGTTTAACACTAGAATATTGTAAGAGTTAGCGCTCGTGAGATTGGTTCTTCGGGAGCTAAAATACCGCGAGCCATCAGATTGTGTCTCCGACACTGAACTACGCATCATTATAACAACGCTCTGAATTTTAATAGTAGTTTATGCAACTGGTACATAATGAGGGGCATTAAAACACGAGTGAAACGAGCCGAAGGCGAGTTTCATAATAAGGTCACACGAGTGTTTTAATGCCTAATTATGTACAGTTGCATACATTACTTTATCTACACACATATTATAACTACTCTAAGATGGGTTCAGAAACCGTTGTAAATAAATACAATAATTGTGTTAATACAACCTTTTTTGCACGGTTGCGGAAATATCGAAATCAGAACTGGCAACCGATACCTGAATGTTATTTTAAAAAGTAAAGAGTCCCTATTCTGATGTGATCATGTCGTTCTAGCTCAAATTTCGTGCGATATATACTAAAAAAACATCGAGCTGACATTTCGCATCGACTGAATTTGAATTTTCAGTGATACTAGAATAGGGACATGTCAACTTTGACATTTAAATTTTGACAGTTTTGTTTGACGGTTTTATATTTTAACATCATATATGAGATTAAAATTAAAAATTATATTACTGCTGTAGCCTTAGCCACAGATAAGAAAATTGCCATAAATTCATTGAATGTTGAAATGAGAGTCATTTTCTACGGTTTCCGAACGCATATTAGAGGATTTATGATATGTGTGTAGATAAAGAACTATCAATTTTAATACCTACCTAATACCTAGATATTTTTATATGACATAACGTAGTAGATGTTTTACGGCTCAGTTTGCAAAATATCAAAACGCTTTGTCGCTACAGCGTGTGTCTTCCATAGGAAATTATATTTTAAGTAAATATGGGTGGTATTCAGTATTTTTAGCAGATTTACCAAGAAATATAATAATATATGTCCTTCATAATAATTCCAAATCTTTTTTAATTTTTTTCTCGAACTGAAATGTAATGCAACATTTTATCAGAATTATTACACGTTTCTTACATTTATGTGAGCCACATTATTTTATAATTTTTTCTACCATACGGATTGTCTAAATTTAGTAAGACATAAATGTAAGCACCTATGGAAAGAACATTTTGATGAGCGGTCTGTAAATAAGGGAATATGGTACAAAATAATCCAACCTAGTCTATGCCAAGTACCATGGTTTAGAGGTTCAGGTATGGATAGGAAAGATATTGTGACAGCTCTCAGACTTCGATCTGGACACATCCCCCTGAACAGCTTTGGTTTTTTGATGGGCAAAACAGATACCTCTAATTGCTCGGAGTGTGGAACGAGAGAGGATGTGTTTCACATTATGGTGGAATGCGTCCGGAACGAATCAGAGAGAAATAAATTAGCAACCAGATATGGTGTAAACCTCTTTGAGATCGGCAATTGTAATAATATTTTATCCCACCCGCTATCAAATGTAGCCAAAGACCTGTACAAAGTTGTAAACATAGGTATTAAGCGAAGATGAAATGTTATTTAAGTGATCTGTAACAATAGGGATGACATCATCATTCCTGATAAAACCCCTTACAAATAACTAAGATTAAAAAAAAAAAAAATCTGGAGTCACAAGCGTCCATATGCTACGGTATGAGGATCTCTATATAAATGTAACACCTGACGCTGTTAACTGGTTGCGCAACCTGGATGTCGACTTATGACATTATAGTTGTATTGTAATTTCCTACACTGTAAATATATGCCATACGATTAAGTAATAAATATGCTACGGTGCCTGTTTTGTCATCAGGTAGGCCATATGGTTGTTTACCACTGTCGTAGTAAAGAAATTATGATAAGAAAAACGCTCACCATTATCCATCGAGCGACCTGCGTTAGGCATTCAGAATTTGGAATGCAGCGGGGAATTTTATCACTTATGAAAAATTTTAAGCATGATTGCTCATCTATTGAGACGAAATTGAGCCTACCATACAAAATACTTTCTTTGTAATTGGATTTTTATTCAGTAGCTTTTGCGCCGACTCGTCGAACTCGTTCATCGCGTTACAATTTAATAAATATTTTGGGTCATAAACACTTGATAAAACATAAGTCGTCCCTCCTGTGGTCAATAGTTAACGGCTCATGTGTATGTAAGTTATGATTTTATTAAATGGATTTATAGAACCGGAGACGCCGTTTATGCAGGTTACGAGACCAATCCAATATTAAGCTTTGTAGCCCTTAACTTTTGATATGTCCACAGGAAAGACGCGAACCTAAATCTATTTATGACCCATTTTATTTCAGGCGCTTACCTTTTCCTATCCATAGATAGGAAAAGGTAAGCGCCTGAAATACTCCACCCTATTACGGATGATTTCCGGGATAAAAAGTATCCTATTTCCTTTCCCGGGACTCAAACTATCTCCATACCAAATTTAAAGCGTGAACAGGTAACAGACAGACACTTTTGCATTTATAATATTAAGTATGGATACGCGGCTTACAAGTTGAGGGTAACTTGTACCTTTTGAAACTTTATCATTAATGTTTATTATTGTGCCGCGGGCGGCCCTTTGTTTAATTCTGTTTTCTCTTCGTTATGTTTTTTAAACGTTTAATTCGTAGGTTTTAAAAACTCGACTGAAGAACCACATTTTACCACAGTTTACCTCTGTGGTAAAATGTGGTTCTTCATCCGTGTTTTTAAAACGGGTTATTATTTCGATTTATTTATTTATTTCGACAGTTCGCATTGTACCCGCATTCTAGCATTACTTCAAGGACTAGATAGTAGTTACCACCATTTGTGACACCTGGACAATATTACTAGGTATCACGAAAATAGCAATTTTTCTACGTCTTCGAGCATACGAACCAAAAACATACTTTACATTTTTTTATTTCCTAAACTTATTGTTTATTCGTCTGTTGATATTCGTGCAGGATAATCACATCATAAAACTATAGCCATCACCAATTTGCCGGTAATTACTCAATATTCATTAACGAGTCTCCCTTAATTAACTACTGCACTGATATTAGTGTATCAATGAAAAACATTGATTTGATCTAATGTCTGCACTGTTTCGCGAAAATGTTGTTTTAGTGTTAGATCGCTGCTATGGGAAACTTGCGAGAACCAGCATATTTCCTTGAAGAAATGGATTATTATTTGAAATAAGGAAGAAAACCAAGGTATTTTGCATTATTTTGAAATAAAGATTACAAAAAGTCATATTTTGCATATAAAATTTACGTAGACAGGTTTATACATAGAATAGTTACGAATGTCAAAGTATCGGAGAATAAATTTTTATGGGTTTTCAGGAGAACCACCAGCATAAAATTTTCAACATTAAGGCGACTTCCTGATTTGTCAGAGCGGAGGCAGTACGATATGAGAAAAGTGTCAAATGTCAGTGTCAGCTGTCAGTCGGCTCTGTACCATTTTTTACTGCGCCCCTATATTTAAATGAGTGCTTCCTGACTGGCGCGGGATGCGCGGTAGCGGGACGATGCGAAGGCGATACTGCTCCGCTTCTGCGCATGATATTACTACTGCGCTTACGTCAAAGAAGAAAATGTCACATATCGATCCCGCCCCGCCAAGTCAGTAAGTCGCCTAAGGGTCGCGACATTAAACTGGTTTATAACTAAAACTCAACCAACTGTGCTAACCACCTCATTAAATTATTAATGTTAAACACAGCTCATTTTAATCCAGCGTTGGTAGCGCCAACCCGCCCCCCGTAGCTGGCTATTAAAACTTTTGCAGCAAATTAACCGGCCGGTTAAAAATGCCACCGTTTGAAGTTTACGCGCTGTTAACTACCTCGGTAACCGGCGCTGCGTGATTCATTGTGGTTTATATTTAGCTTTTATTGTATGTAGGTACACGTCGGGGCCGTCCCGGGCCGTAAGTAGTATTTACCGTTGAGTTTACGTGAACAAAAATTAATTACATTAGGTACGAAGTAAGTAGGTACGCTACATTTTCACACAAAATAGTACTTATAACTAACTAAGCACGCCAGATCATGGGGTAAAATTCCAAAACCAATCAAAAATTCTATAGTTTGAAGATGATTTATTTGGTTTTTTTTTTAATTCAAGCCTTTTATTAGATGCTTTCGGATTCGGAAAAAAGGTTTCCAACAACCTCGCACTATTTCTTGGTTAATTAATATCCTTAAACTATCTTTAGCTTTTTAAATTTTACTCTCTAGTGTTAGCTCGATATGATGTGCGCGTTGACTGCGCGCGGGCATTTAGTTTAGGCAGGCTTTTCATGACGCAAACTATCTTCAGAAAGAAAATTTTTGGCTATATCACATAAATTATGTAAACGTAGGTGTAAGTATTCGTTGTTCGACTTGCAAAACTTTTGATCAGATTTTAATGTTTTCTGTTAATGTTGTGTCGAATAACCCATTTGAATATTTAACTTTTATTCGTACAGTAACATGAAATATTAATAATTAAATAATGAATAAAAAGAAAACGAACTAGTCTCCGGTATAATATTGTAACTGTATCATTGTTCGTTGCAAATTAAAAATTATCTATTTTTTATTACAGGTACTATTACCACCAAAGCAACTACAACATACATACAAGGTGACGGAAGTATTTAAGTTTATTGTTAGGTTAGTATGTAGATGTTTATTGTCTTGTAAGTACCTACTTACACAACATACCTAGGTACCTACCTATCCACGGAATGGTTAAGCCTTGTATCTCATAAGTGTAAATGTTGCTCAATTTTGCCGCTAGATGGTGCAGTACCGTCAGCGCCGATTTCTGAATCGCGTTGAGATTTTTCATAAGACCTATGGCCTATGACCACTTTTCGATTAATTGTCATTTTCCTAATTGACTATACATACTGTGTTGTAAACTAATAAAGTGGTATTATTTAATAACATGACACTGTTACTGACTATATTACTTACTAACATTCATTGATATTGGGTACCTATCCATTGATATTTACCAATGGGAATTATTTTGAGACCTCTCTGAAAACGGTCCTTCGAACCGAATATACTTATTGCTATGTTGACGCAATATTTGTCGAAGCATGTGCTCAATGATCTTCGATATTATGATTTCATTTTGTTGCAAATATATCCTTCAATTCCCAAGTCGATATCCATATCGGCCGATTTCTCGGATGTCAACCCATTAGCTGCACAGGATCCCACAGCTCATTTATCATACGGAACCGCCCCCACTGAGGTCGAAGGCGTGACAGCACCTTGGAACTAAATGATGTAATTTAGTAGAATGACACTGGCGCTTGCGACGTTCAGTATGAAGATTATGAATTGACTCTTACTAGTAGCTGTTTAACGCTGCTTGGTCATTGGGGCACTATAAATCGGGTGTCCATATTTCTGTAACCACTAACTTGATAAATATTTATATTTAGTATTCGATTGGATGTCTAAATTATGTAATACCGCATCATCATCTTTAGCGTTATCCCACTATAGTTGCATCCTAAAGAATGACCGGGTCCGCTACCTATACCCAAGAATTAGCGTAGGCACTATTTTTTACGTAAAAACGGCCGTATCTTTTCTTTAACTTACAACATTGATTTTTTCACATCTTTAAAGGACTGTAGACCCGAGTTTATGGTTTAATTTCCACTCGATATCTCCACGCATTCCCGAGATAGGGTCTAGACAGAAAGACAGGCGGCCGTACGTGTACGGTGTACAACAAAGTGATCCAATAAGGGTTTCGTTTTTCCTTTTGAAGTACGGAACCTTAAAAAGACAGCCTTCGGGCCTAATGGCCACTTTAACCTGTTACAATTGTTATTTAATCTAACATTGTTGATTTAGGTATAATATTTTATACTGTCGTTATATAATGAATGCTTTTTTAGTCGAGAACCGCGTTTAGACCGTGTGGTCTAAGTAAGGTTCGAAAAAAAATCATCAGTGTCCATGACCGCCTTTATGTCAAATCTCGACCAATCACGAGGCATCAGAGAATTTAAGTTTTTTTAAAATGATTATGGCCAGTGTTCAGACGACAGTTTAAGTAGGTAGATAATATGACAAGTGCATTGACGTTTTTCCGTTCAGAAGCACGGGAAGCACTATCAATGTTGACATATTCATAAAATGAGTCTCCTTAAACAAATTATTGTATTTACGAAGACTAATTTTTTTTCATCAAAATACGGCGTTCTATTTTTGAATGATATTTTAATTCTCCGCGCAGTTGTACAATAAATGATTTCATTACTCCATAGAGCATAGACTTTTAGTTTGGCTTTAAATGTATGGTATTGCGCAATGGTCTATGAAGTTCTAATTCTATGATTATTCTAGACGAGTACATAAAAATAATTACCTAACAACGACGGCGAACGCAAAACAATAACAACCAACATTCTGTTTAGAGCCAGCTATGTAAAATGTTAATAGTTTGCCATCAAATTCACGATCTTACATATGCGCTTCAATTGAACTGGGCAGATGTATTATCAAAGTTTACAGGACTTATGGTCGTTTGATTCTGTAGCTTGTTGATCGTAAAGTCATTGATCAAATGGAGCCAGTATACAATCCTGGATTACGGCTCCCAAGTCAAACAGAAGGAAACAACGAGTCATTAATCTATTAATAAGATGAAAAGCACTGCCCAAATATTCTCGGCCAATGTGATTGGTTAGTTACTTGTATTTTTGCGAAGGTTACCTATGACAAGTTATAGATTAGGTTTAGAATTTATGTTATGTTATGCTAAGCTGATGTTCTATCAGGGTCAACGGTGTACCAATTGCTCAAATGTATAAGATCTTGTAATACCATGGTTGCAATGAATAAACTATGAACTAGGTACCTATTAAAGTTCCAAAAAGGAAAGTAGGTAATGTTAATTTTCTTTGTTTGTCGGACAATAAAAAAATAGAGAAAAGTATTTATATCTATATTTTCTATTGACAGTTTTATTCCGTTTAAATTCCATAATGTCATTATCAAGATATTTATAAAGAAAAACATCTCAAATTTAATTCGTCACGTTAACC
Source organism: Cenopis cana (assembly GCA_951800055.1). Classification (NCBI taxonomy): domain Eukaryota; kingdom Metazoa; phylum Arthropoda; class Insecta; order Lepidoptera; family Tortricidae; genus Cenopis; species Cenopis cana. The sequence continues at coordinate 18,445,063 of OX637477.1, read as the reverse complement.
CTACTCGCATTTTGTTTTGTTTTTTGTTAATTACCTACAATAAGTCTACGAAATTTTATTTATTGATGGATTAATTTTGTACTAAGCAGTAACGCTGCTAACGCAAATTACGAACTTAGAAATAAAGGAATAGTTGAAAAATTATTTTATGAATTTTTTGATAAGAGAAATTGTAATAGGGATGTTGACACCAAATAAGAAAATCAATGAATCCGAATTTTCTCGAAAAAGGATCAAATTCTCTATCAAATAGTGAAAAAAGTAATCCAGAAGAATAAATAATTACATAATTATAAGGCTTCAAAGTTTTAGGAGGGGGCATTTTCTGTCCCTTTTCCGCAAAACGCCCCGTTGTATTGAACGATCGTCATTTACTATGGCGCTCGAGGTCAGTGACGTCACTGACCTGTAGCGTTTTCTCTCTCTAACTAAAAACATTCTAACGGTTGTAGTTTCGTTATTTTTTGAGATATTTGAATAGGATTTTCACTTTTTGGCATAGTTATATGTATTCTTTCGTATGGAGTATTAATCAATTTTGAGTCAACATCCCTATTGTAAGAAATCTGGTCTAAATATTGGGTCTATTGTATTGTGCTGTATTTATTTGTATGGTATGGTTTGCTCCTATTGCTCAGTAGGTTAGAGCGACTAGCCGCGAATGCCAGGAGTTCGCAGGTTCGAATCCTGCTTGGAGCCAAAAAAAATCAATTTTTCCTTTATTTCTAAATTTATTGCTGGATTTTTGACCTATCTTTTTAAAACCGGATCTAAACATGTATCTACTGTACCCGATCTACGTTTTTTGTGACAAACCTAGTCTAACAGATTTAGATTTATCCTAGACGATATTTTGTTAGGCATCGATTTTCGATGAGTTGCTTTATATGTATTCAAGTTGAATCATAAGCTGTGGGCAGTAGTAAGTCAAACAATGGAATATTTATCTCATGAGGTAAACGTCCCTGTGCTCGACACTGGCCCAATGCGTACATTACACTTTCAATCTTGTGCCATGATGATAGAGGTGATAACCCGTCCTCTCCCAGCGAAAAAAAAAAAACAATCTTTTGCTATCCGGCTGGGGATCGCAGTCACCGGTAGCGGAAGGCTATTTGTCATCTATTGGGCACTAAGGTGTCGAGCACTGGGTGGTTTACCTTTTAAATAAAATAGAAAGTCATAGTAAAACCCGTCCTCATCATGCAATGTCAAAAGACTTGAACTTGGATGCCCTACTTTATTTCCGTCGGGGGTTGAAATATCTTCGCCTCCTATGAAGGCATTCCACAAGCATCCTGAACCAACATTTACATAATTGACTGAAAGTTCCAATACCCTTGCATTATGGGGAGAAAAAGTTTCAAAGTTTATTCAAAGTCGGAAATACTTCAGACGATTCTATTATGAAATTCTTTTAGCGTTCCGATATTCCTTTTTCAATAGATTGTTATTTGAGTTGAATTTAACGTTGCTGCACTGCCAATTTATCTCAAATACCAGGGGGTATCTACCTAAACGAAGTTTTCTGAGAAGTATTCTTAAGTTTTGTTTTTAAAAATATTTGCTATGTTTTTTTACAAACTATATAACTCCTCCTTATCTATAGTCGGTTAACTAGTTCGGAATTAGGTAGAAGTAGAGGGTATCTTAGTGAATAACCATTTTAATATTATGAATCTTTAATTTTTATTTTGAATATTTTCACGTAGGAGATGATGTACTGAGTGCTGTTATTTGTATAGCTACAACCAAGTACCATATAAACCAAAATAGTAAATTAAGTACTAATATACTGATAAAATAAAAATTCACAAAGTTCCAAAAATTTTTGCTATTCTATCCTACTGAACATCTACGAGTGAGTGTTGATAGATGCTGTACATATTTCTGTGGCCAGAAGCTACATTACAAATTTAGACACGACAATGGAGTGTATGTCATATTTTATTCAATCCGACCGGGAGTTGAACATTGTGTTGTGTTACACTGGTATCATTCTTCGCGAGAATATACAAAAACTAGGTATGTGGCTTTCGTTTAAAATTTATCATTATGACAGCGACGCCATGGGTCATGTTGTTTTTTTAATATTATGTCATTGGCTAAATAACTTGGGTGTAATAAACATACGGGAAGGCTGTTAGTAGGCGGTTACCGTAACAAACAGATGTCTGGAATCCAATGTCACAGGCCTATGTTACTGACGCTTATAAAAAGTTAACATTCCTATCTGTATTCATTTTCTTAAGACATAAAATATTGACTCTACCTTGTCTTTATGTGTACGAAATATCAATGTATATAAAATATAACATTAATAAATTTACTAGATTTAATAGCTTACGGAATCAGGAGAAAATTAACTATATGTATGTCTTCAAAAACCCCTTTTCTATCAAAAAGTGTGTTTGGCATGGCACCTTGAATTTTTAATAAACTACCAGCAAAAAATTTAAAATTAGAAAGCGATAAAGAATTTAAAACTGCGTTATATCATTTTTAAGCATCTAAGGCCTATTATTATTCCATTCAAGAATATTTAAAAGACTTGTTTCTTAGTGTATAAGTACATTATGCATGCGATACACATGACATTCCTTAAATATTTGCACATGTTCTTTTGACCAAACATGTAGTTCTTTATATCTTATATTTATTTCTCTTTATATTTATATAATTACCTATTTTGAATCATGTTTTATCAAATAAATGACTGATTGTGATTACTGATCTTATGGATTCAACCATACGACGCTACACGTGTGTAAATATCAGTCTATCAAACGGGGAGTAATGTAAATTATCGCGCTGCGCTTTTACGGTCGGAAATATTGGAAAATCATGATAGAACTGTGGATTAAACTGTGTTGGTGTATAACTAAAGATAACTGTGACACGTAGTGCAAGAAAACTAATGGAGATACAGTTCCGTAATCCTGGCCAGCATCAGACGTGGTCTTCTCAATGACGGAGTGAAACAACACGTATGTGACTAGTTCTGTTCGTATGAAAACGATTCTGGTATTGCCTACATTGGCATTACCAGACCATTTTCTAACTAACGCTAGTAGGGTTTGACTTGTTAAAGTGCCATTGCGGCCTACTTATTTTATTCTAAAGTTCATTTTATTAATTTTATTCATTTTTATTCATTTAATCATTTTGGGGTTTTAGCTTATTAATATGTAACTACGTGCACATAAATGCATGGTGATAACCATACGACGCTACCGAATTAGTGCCATCCTTGAAGAGCCTTGGAGTTTTCCTGATTGTATCAAACCCGCGGGTGGGCTTGCCTCTGCTTTTCTTGACCTCAACTTCGGCGTCGAGCATCAGGTTTATCCAAACTATTTGGTTCACGCTGGGCCAAGTGCCTGAAGGAACTGTAGAGTCGTCCTGATACAAGTAGAGGAACGGGTTTTTATGTTAAGCTCTTCAAACATAGACATGATGGTGCGGTGCACTGTTCAGGAGATGCTGAGAACTATCAACTTTTCACTTCTCACGCTCGAAAAGTGTGTCATATTAGACTTGTGAAGCGGGGCTAAAGTAGTACATTTAAGCCCTAGGGAAAATATGTATACATGTTTATGATTCATGTGTTTTCTCGCAATCGATGTGAAAAGTAGAGTGTATAACCTCGGGCCTAAAAGCCATATTACCATTCGAACAATTTTCCCTCTCTACGTTCGGGAAAATAACCATCTCGTGGTAATATGGCTTACTTTAGACCCTCGTCAAACAATCTACCATTATATTTCAAGATACCGAAATGATATGCGAAAACCTCTACAGAGGAACTCGTCCTGTACACAGAGCGTTAGCGGGAGAAAATTCCTCGAGAATCGTACCGTGCGTACCATTTAAATTTAAGAAGTGAGAACTTATTATTCTAAATGCAATTATTTATTGCTAGTCTTTCTATTTGTTGGACGGAATTTAGATAACGCTCTGTCTCTGTAGCGTTTGTCCTTCAGAGCGATAATCACCTGCGTAAACTACCTACGTAAATTTTGTCATTTTGTATAACACAGCAATTTATCATACAAACTTTGTACCCTGTCCATTGTTCCCAAGTCACGCTATTTCCTTAAGTGCTTACATTATTAAAGTGCTACTGTCATATAAGTCCTTTGACTATACCTCTAGTGAAAACCCCACTTAAATAATATCCTCACTTTCTAAACAAAAAGTACTGAGAACTAAATCTGAATGCTGCCTTTTGATCTGGTGTTCCCGGTAGGATGTCTAATCTAGGATGTTATTTTTTGAACCTAACTGCGGCTTTATAGGTCGGGCCCAATGAAGTGATATGAGTGCGCGATTGGGAAAAATCCAGGGAAAACCTCCGTCACGACCATGTCGTACTGTTCGTCTAATAAATACAAAGAACTCAAGTGTTTTCAAACGCAGCCGTAAGGTCACCCCCGTAAATACACGTAAATGTCACAGGTTTACGTATGTAAACGTTCCACGGCAATTAGAAACGGAGACGTGGGGGAGGTTTTTTTTAAGTCGACGTATCTAATTAGGATGACGTCAGAGGTAACGTCGTTGGTTGTCATTAAGAGGATTGTGTAGCAATTTTTTTCCATACAAAACGTGCTTCGGGCGCCAACGTTTTCCACCCCCTAAACCTGAACCGATTTGCATGATTTTTGGAAATGATGTGAGTATTATTATAATACTAGGTTTATACGTTTTGCTTTTTTGGAAATATTGCATAAAACTGAAAACATGAACACTTAAAGTTTCGATTTTTTGACACGAGAACTTCGTCTTGGCACAGAAAGTGTTAAAATGTTAGGTGTAATAACTGTTATAAAACAAAAATGTATATGATTATCTTTGTGCAAAAAAAAGATAAGATGTATATATGTACGTAAATACTAGAACTTAAACTAACCTAACCTACCCTTATTTAGATATTTTTCGAAATAAAGCATTTTAACAGGTATAAACCTCCGTTACATATGTTATAAAACAAAAATGTATATGATTATCTTTGTGCTATAAAAAAGATAAGATGTATATATGTACGTAAATACTAGAACTTAACCTAACCTAACCTACCCTTATTTAGATATTTTTCGAAATAAAGCATTTTAATAGGTATAAACCTCCGTTACATATGTTATAAAACAAAAATGTATATGATTATCTTTGTGCAAAAAAAAAGATAAGATGTATATATGTACGTAAATACTAGAACTTAACCTAACCTAACCTACCTTTATTTAGATATTTTTCGAAATAAAGCATTTTAACAGGTATAAACCTCCGTTACATATGTAACGTGTTAAAATGCTTTATTTCGAAAAATATCTAAATAAAGGTAGGTTAGGTTAGGTTAGGTTAAGTACTAGTATTTACGCATCATCACAAGCAGTATCAAATTGATATTATGCACAATCCAGTTTCTATTTTTTATTTATACAAATCCGCATAAAATAAGCAAAGTAAGGCGTCGTTCGTCAATGTCCTAACGTGAATGATTGACGCGTAAACCGCGGAAAAATCGCCCGAGCAGCAAGTTACCGCCCTAGAGGAATAACTTCACAACTTCACTAGAACCTCATGCGGGCTTAATGCGTTTTAAACATTGGTGTGGCAGCCCTATAAGTGAGGGGCACGAACGAACAACCTTTTCATCTAATTTAATCTGTTTTTTTTCCAAAACAACCTAACAGCAAAAGAGACGATAGAAATGTGTTTTTAATTAAGGTAAAATTACATCAGCCCATAATAATTCATTTTTTCTTTGAGGCGTAGACTTGTGAACGGAAATTGCTTAAATAAAAAAAATGGAAAGTATTTTTAAAAGCACCTTTTAATTATCTACTCTTCGGGATATCTAATTTGCTCCTGCAGGAATGTAATAGAAGAATGATTGCTATGACAAGAACAAATTGGGGACTACAAAGAAAATTTAAGACCGGCGTCCGGTTACGTAAAAAAATGTTCACGGTTTTTAAATATTTGGAATCGGCTAGAGTCTCGAGATGTGGCACAAGGCTTTTTTCCAAATAGGGATGTTGACACCAAATAAGAAAATCAATAATTTATCCAAATTTTCTGTAAAAATGATCAAATTCTGAATCAAATGGTGAAAAGGGTAACTCAAAAGAATAAACACAATAATTACATAACTATAAATCTTCTAAGTTTAAACAGGGGGCATTTGTCCCTTTTACGCAAAACGCACCTTCTGCATTTAACGATCGTCATTTACTTTAGTTATAATACATAAATGAAATACATTGCCGACGACTGCTACGCGCTACGATCGTAGCCGACAACTTGTTTTTTCCGCTTTGTAGCAAAGCTGTCACGAACAGGGAACCCGACTATCGGGTCTTCGGCGCTGAATGACCTTGTTATTGGATTTCGCCCGTCGCCGCGTTGGTGAACACACGTGCTCTTCATGACGACGGGCTGAATCCACTACCGTACAAAACCAATTGCCTACTGTCATGGCGTCGTTACCGAACAACGTCTAATGTACACGTGGTTGGCGAAATCATCATAAAGGACTATGCGTCAAAATGGACCAAAAACCAACAAAGCTGGGAGAAATGTCATTTAAAAGGTCTGCTTATGTACTTTATGTCATTCTATGGGTGCAAAGTTGAATTCCATTGCATAACCGAGATATACACATTTGAGTCAGTCTAAGTACGGTGTACCCTCAATATATATATATATATATACTTTTTTATTATTATTAAAAATGGGATCGCTCTTGGCCAGCATTGCCATATTAAAGATTTTATATAAGTAAGCCGTTCTGCGGGTACTCTCTAAGTAAATCACAGTTTCTCTTAGGTAGTATTAACTCTGACTAAGATATGAATATCTCAGTTTTGCAAAGGAATTAAACATAGTGCCCATAGAATGAAATAAAATAAATGTAAATACCTATTTAATGACATAACTTTCAGCTCTGTAGGTTTTTGGTCCACTTTCCATACAACGCTGCCCAAGGTCCTTTGATGGAAAGCCATTTAAAAAAAGTGAAGTGAAGTGACCTTGTTATTATAATTTCATCTAAAGAAACACGTTACTTATTGTGCTCACGACAATTTAATTCCTCGTGATTTTATTGAGTTGAATTGCACTTAACAATGTGCTCATTAAGACAGATTCATTATTTTTAATTAATACACTGCACGTTAAAACCCAGTTCCGACAATCAGTTGGGTATTTACAAAAGAACACATTCCCTTTAAAAGGAAGATTTAAATCAGACTTTGCTGCACTATAAATAGGGTTTATTTTCAAAGGGGTGAAATATGTTCATTGGCTCATTCTACTCGTACAGCCACAGAGTAAGCATAGTTAGTAGTAACAATGTGCAACCGCTAGTTTATTATAATTTTGCATGAGATTTTTGAATATGTAACTTTGATGATTTATGAATATAACTTATTGATTTCCAGGTTTTATTTTACCTTTAACACTCGATGGAAATAACATTAATAGTTTATATTAAATTTTACATGTATACTTATATTTTTGAAAATCAGATAAAAAATGCTTTATGCCACACCTGGCAATAAAGTGGCAATTACCGCACGCTCCGCGCGCGGGAAATCCCGCTTCCTGGCCAGGGGGTGACATAAAATTTTGTACTTAACACGGGCGGTAATAAAGAAAGCCTCAGATCGCGTAATTATCGCCCTTGCCTTCGGCTCGGGCGTCAAATACCTGCGATCTGAGACATTCTTTGCTTTACCGCCCTTGTTAAGTAATGTACTATTTTATGGTTTGCCCAGTCATAATTGGCCAACACACGAAAAGCCATGAAAACCTGTCTTGTACATTATTAAGTGTACGTCATGAACTTTAAAAACAAAGCACATATATATAACCATCTCTTTCGTACGTGTAGTACCACTCAAGTTATGGCGTCCGCACCGAGCGAGATAACACGACTTTAGCGCGCACACAGGCAGAAATACATCAACCAGACAAGGAAGTCCTGGTTTTAGCCTAAGAAAGATACGTTTTTTTTGGAAAAAATTCTCTAACAGGCTAATTTTTTTTATACGGTTCTTTTAAGTGATTTTAAGAATCAATATTTTTTAAATTTGCGAATCTACCACCGGAAGTTGGATAGAAAAAATGGTGCCCAAAAACTGTTGATTTTTCACAGCAAATATGGTATAAGTAGTTTTATTGAGATTGCTTCTATCTTTAGGTCTGTTTTGATGCTGACGACCCGAATCGAAACATATATGCAACGGGAAATAAGAGAAATTTAATCAAACAGGTATTTTCAGTTTTTCTTAAATTTATTAAAAAGAAAATTATATATAAGCTTTTTATAGCAACACCTGAAAAACAAGGACTGTTTCTCAGAATTATCATTGAAAATGAAACTATTTAAATATTTGGTAAATAGTTTTTTACAAATCGCCTATTTAACATTAGTAGAAAAAATATATCAGTTCCAATTTTTCCGTGGACTTTTAATTTAAGCCCTGAGAATGTCAATGGAATAGGAATGAACCCCATGTTATTTGTTTTCGTTGATTTGCTTAATTACAGCACACACGTGCAATCTGATTTGGACTTTATTGCCTTACTATCAGGGATTATTTTAGAACGCACAACGAGATGGAAGTAGGCATGTCGATACTCAAGCGCGCGGCGCGTGCGGCCCCCGCCGCCTAGCTCCGATGTCTGTTTATTATTATTACTTACTATGACTCTGATATGAATAACGAATGCATTGATGACGGTGCCCAAATACAAATACAAAGTCCGTGATTGCAATTTTCCCGTTGGCTTTAAAGCTCAGAATATCAACGAAATAGGAATAAAGCGAATTTTATTTATATTCATTAATGTACAGCAAACGTTTGCAATCGGATTTGGACTTTATTGACTTACTGTTAAGGATTATTTCAGATGAGAATGTAGGGATTGAGTAGGCAGGTTCAAACTTAAAACACGCGTGCTTGAGGCCGCCGCTCGGCCCAGCCCCTCTAGCACAACATGTATTCCGTATCTACTCGCGCGCGAGATAAGCTACCTGTCACATTTTGACAGCATTAATCAGACAGTGACAGGTAGCCTATCTCGCGCGGACGAGATGCATGTTATGCTAGCCGCACAGTGCGACATTTTATTATTATTTACCTACTCATTCATTACCTTTAAAATGATATTGAGTTTGAGTAACTATGTAAAATTTGTTTGCGGCGTAGGAAATTTTGTTTATTTGCGTAGTTTATGATGTTTACGTATAATCTTAATCTTAAATATATAAAAGAAGAAACTGACTGACTGATTGATTGACTGACTGACTGACATATCAACGCACAGCCCAAACCGCTGGTTCTAGAGATTCCAAATTTGGCACGTAGGTTCCTTATAAGCTTTAGGGGTGCACTAAGGAAGGATTTTTCAAAATTCATCCCCTAAGGGGGTGAAATGGGGCTCCGAAGTTTGTATGGAGAAACAAGATTAGTTTGATTATTTTATTCGAAACTTCACAGGAGTACTCCTAATAATAAATGAGTAAACACGGTTTCAGGTTTTCTGAAAATTCAACCCCTAAAAGGGGGAAATGGGGTGTCAAAGTCTGAAAATCGACAATGGGCATTGTTTCTGTGGTTTATCGGGTCGCTGATTACGAAAACAACACTGATTTTAAAATCCAACGTGGCGGACGTGAAATACCATCTCCCCTGTCGGGGTGAAATGGGGTTGAAATGTCTACATATCAATATGGGTATCGTTTTCATGGTTTTTTGGGACGTCAATTACGAAAATGGCATCGATTTTAAGATTTAATATTGTGGACATAAACATTTCTAAATATGTAAAAGATGAAACTGACTGACTGATTGATTGACTGGCTGACTGACTGACATATCAACGTACAACCCAAACCGCTGGTTCTAGAGATTCCAAATTTAGCACGTAGGTTCCTTATAAAGTCTAGGGGTGCACTAAGGAAGGATTTTTCAAAATTCATCCCCTAAGGGGGTGAAATGGGGCTCCGAAGTTTGTATGGAGAAACAAGATTAGTTTGATTATTTTATTCGAAACTTCACAGGAGTACTCCTAATAATAAATGAGTAAACACGGTTTCAGGTTTTTTGAAAATTCAACTCCTAAAAGGGGGAAATGGGGTGTCAAAGTCTAAAAATCGACTATGGGTATTATTTCTATGGTTTATCGGATCGCTGATTACGAAAACAACAATGATTTTAACGAAAATTGGCGGACGTGAAATACCAATTTTCCCAGTCGGGGTGAAATGGGGTTGAAATGTCTACATATCAATATGGGTGTCGTTTTCATGGTTTTTTTGGGACGTTAATTACGAAAATGGCATCGATTTTAAGATTTAATATTGTGGACATGAACATTTTCTAAATATGTTAAAGAAGAAACTGACTGACTCACATATCAACGCACAGCCCAATGAGATGTGGAGCGTTACGGGTAATAATGATAAGACGAGACTCGAGGAAATACTGATTTATTGAGTAACAATTACACTGCTTTTATACTAAAAGTTTGGTATGCAATATAGAACATATGGTAATACTATTTTCTTGGAATCAATATCAAGGTCTCTCGCATTCCTTTGTTCTGAGAAAAGGTACAAAGGTTAATATTAGTTAAGTTTCCATCAGATGTGTATCAGCTGTGATCAGCTGTGATCAGCTGAGTTATTAGGGTGTGACATACACCACAGCTTCCCCGTTTTTTTGAGACAAAAAATAGTAAAATACATAACTACTATTTTTTGGCTTCTGTAAACTTATTCAACTTATGTCTATGGTTTACATGGTTTCTTAACTAACTTAAGTCTATGGTATACATGGTTTCTTAATGTATCTTAATACTAGTTACAATGTTTACATTACGTGTTCCTTATATGGTAGGTTTCTTTGTTACATTATTATCTCGAGTGGTTCAGAGTAATATTTATTTGTTATCGTAACTTGAGATGTCCAGATGTTGTAGAACAGGTGGTATGCGATCAGATGGATTGGCATAATCGTTTTACCATTGTAAATACTGTAATATAAATTTTATGAATGATTGAATATGTTTATTTACGATCAAGTTGGATCATTGTGTTAGAATATCAATTTATTAATTTATGGTTTTAAGTAAACATTGTTTTTTTTTTTTTTCCTTAGTTAATACACTTAATAATACTAGTAGGTTATATTATTATTACTATAGGATTATAGGATTAAATGTAAATAAATGAGAGAATAATGATTAAAACTGAATATAAATGATCTTATTACTAAATTAATGTTAATTACGAAAAAAAAAAATTAAAAATGTTATAATACTTTTTTTTTTTTTTTTTACTTATACATAGGTTTTTTTTTTTTTTTATGTGTAGTATGGTTTGGTTCTATTTTTATGCACAATGTGCTCCTTGCCTAGCGCTAATATTTTTACATTCGTGCCTTGATCTTCAATTACCGTATATGGTCCCTTATATACTGGGTCCATTTTATGTCTATCTTCCCCTTTGATTAATATTAAATCTCCTATTTTATAGGTTATGGGGTTTATTTTGGAATCATAACTTATTTTTCTACACATTTTTGTCTTAATTAAATTATTTCTAGCATCCTCTTGGGATTTTTGTAATCTATACTTAAATTCTATAGGATATGAATCATAATTATACATAGGGTCTACTTGATTAATAATATTACTTGGTATATTACATAACTTACCAAATACTAATTCATATGGTGTATATTTAGTGGCTGAATGCACTGTCGTGTTATAAGAAAAACACCAATATTGCAACCAATCTGACCACTGATGAGCCTGGTTGTCTGTTTGTATTCTTAAAAATGCTCCTAGAGCTTTATGCGAATTTTCCAAGGAACCAAGGCTTTCATGGTGGTAAGCGGTTGATTGCAATTGTTTTATACCTAAAATATTACAAATGTCGCGCATAGTTGATGAAATGAATTCACTTCCCCTATCTGTTCCGATTTCTCTAGGAATTCCATATCGCAATATAAAATTATCAACTAAAGCTTTCGCGACTGTCTCGGTCTCCTTATTTAGAAGTGGATATGCCTCTACATACTTTGTGAGCTCGCACTGTAACGTAAGTATATAGCAATAACCATTCGTATCCTTTGTTAGGGGTCCGCATAAATCTAAGAATATCTTATCAAATGAAGCTGTTGCCGTACTAGTAATACATAATGGCTGTTTTATATATTTATGGAATTTTTGTTTTTGACATTTATCACATCTTTTTACGAATTTTATAATGTCGTTATCCATTCCGGGCCAGTAGTAGTAACGCTTCAAGTTATTGGTCATTCGTCGAATGCCTGCGTGACCGCTGGTCGGTAATAAATGAAAGTCGTTTAATATGACTCGCTTGTCATCCTTATCACTTACTTTTGTGACACCTTTAATTATACATAATCGGGGTCCGGACCCGGTTTTACATTTATTTATACATTGAGCTAGCTCCTCAATAATACACGCGGTGTCGTGTTTACGTAGTATGCATACTTCTGTTATTTGTTGTGCCTTGCAAAACATACCTAATTCTCTCGCGAGGAAAGCTCGTTTCGTACGCGATAGAGTACTAGGCTCGACACACATTGTCAGTAAGGATTGCGAGTATACAATAATATTATTCTGACTGGTAATACAGTCTGTTTGTTTCATTACTTTGTCATAGTCTCGTTTATTGAAACTTAATTCTGGCAAATTATTTGGCTTTTTAAGAATTTCCACTATACTTGGTTGATCAGACCCGTCATAGTTGGAATCCTTATTACTCGAATTATTTACTTGTTTTTGCTCTCCCATACGTTTCCTTTGTGCTCGAGTCATTACCGATATGACTTGTTTTGTCATATTTTTAAGCTCGTCGCTAGTAATTTCGATCCTAGATAATGCGTCTGCAGCTACATTATCTTTTCCTTTTAAATATTCTACTACGAAGTCGTATTCCTCTAGGCACAAACGAAACTTAGTGAGCCTACTCGATGGATTATTCATGCTGAATAAATAAATAAGAGGGCGATGATCTGTTATAATTCTAAACGTACGTCCGTATAAATATGGTCGAAAGTATTTTACTGCCCATACTATCGAGAGTAATTCTTTTTCCGTTGTAGGATAATTTTTTTCTGCCTCGTTTAATGGTCGGCTTGCGTACGCTACTGGTAATCCATTTTTATTTGATAATATTGAACCTATTGCCACGCCCGAGGCGTCTGTGTGTATCGTGAATGTGTTATCACTTGAGAAATCGGGGTATTGTAACACAGGTGGGCTGGCGATGGCTATTTTTAGAGTTGTGAACGCCTTGTCGCATTGTTTTGTCCAATTGAACTCTACATTTTTCTTTAATAGATTATTTAATGGTTGGGTTATTTCGGAGTATTTTGGAATAAATTTTCGATAGTAATTTACAAATGCTACAAAACGTCTGACCTCGTCAGCGTTTTTTGGTACTGGATAATTTTGTACTACTGTTATTTTTTGTGGGTCGGGTTTTATCCCTCCTGGAGTTACTACGTGTCCTAGGTAGAGAATTTCTTTTTGTAAAAAATTGCATTTTTGTGGATTTAATTTAAAATTTACTTTTCGTAATCTTTTAAAAACATCTAATAGGTTTTTATTGTGTTGATCTAAATTTCTACCCATGACAATGATGTCATCTAGGTATACTATACATTGTATGTAATTTAATCCTGACATAGCTATTGTCATTGCTCTACTAAAGGCATTTGGACTTGTTTTTAATCCCATGGGGAGGCGTTTCATTTGATAGTGTTTATCCGCAATGAAAGCGGTATATTTTCTACTCTCAGGGTCAAGTTTGATTTGATAATAACCTTGATTTAGGTCTAAAGTGCTGAAATACATAGCACCGGTTAATGAATCCAAGATATCCGTAATGTTAGGGAGGGGAAATTTGTCGTTTTCTATTACTTCATTTACTTTTCTGTAATCTATTACCAATCTCCATTTCTTTTCTCCGCTTGAGTCTGGTTTTTTGGGAACAAGGAGTAAAGGACTTGCCCATTCCGACTGGGACTCTTCTATGATGTCATTTTCCAACATTTGTTGTATTTGTTTTTTAATTTCCGATTTTTGTGATTGAGGTAACCGGTAGGGTTTACTGTATACAGGTGATACGTTGGGTTTTAAACGTATTTTTTTTTCATATAAATTTGTGGTATTTAACGAATCGCCTGGTAGTTGAAAAATGTCGGCATATTTTGCACAAATATTGGCAATAGAATTTTGTTCTTCTTTATTTAAGTTGTCGAATTTTAAAAGTGAAAAAAGTAATTTTACTCTGTCTGCATTGTTTTGACATTTGTCGAATGAAAAACAATTATAATCACGTAATGGTCGTATTTCCGGTGTAAGATTGTGTAAAGTTATGATTTCGTCACGCGTGTTTAATATTTTAATTGTTATTTTTCCATTTTTGGCATTAGTTATAGAATTGGCTATAATAATTCCTTCTCCAATTTCACTTGACAATATAACGCAATCCCCCGTGTAATTTGTAGATAATTTTATAATGGATTCACTTCGAGCTGGTAACTTTATTTGATTTGAGTTAATGGTGACGTCATCATTATTTTGTAAAATTAATGGTATCGTAATTAATTCGTTGTTATTGTTCAGTGTGATTGTCCCGTTTTCGTAGTTTATGACACATTTATATTTTATCAAAAAGTCTTGTCCGAGTATCCCGTCAACTTGTATTGGTAATTTCGGGAAAACATGAAATTCATGTTGAAATGTGTTACTTTCGTTTTGTAATTTTAAAGTAACTGTACTGTGTGACGTAATCTTTCCTCCGACTCCATTGATGTGGGTCGTCCTGGGTGTCATACGCGCGCGGGATGATTTTGCTGCGTCATATGTTATGGCGCTAAGGCTGGCGCCCGTGTCTATAAGCCATATGTGCGCTGTGTCGTTTATTGCAAATTGCACCGAATTCATATGATTATAAGTTAGAATGTAGTTTTTATTCACGAAAAAATTGTAACGGCGAAGGCGAGTGATTTTCGTCTTGTGTATTTTCTATCACCGTATTAACGTGATGTCGCCTGTTAGATTGTTTTTCGCGGTAATTATTATACGTACGCGTGTTATAGTTATTCGCGGGTCGTATAGGTCGAGTATTTTTCCTCTGAGTGTACACTCTAGGTCGCCATGGTATTTTGTATGACGGACCACGCGGTGGGAGTGTACGCTGTGGGTATTTACCCACTGGAGCCCTATTGTAATAGCTCCTGTATGTCCTTGGGATGTAACTTCCTTTGTTCCGGAAGTGCAATAGTTGCTCCGTATTGGGCGTAGATACGGACACCTCTTGGTCCTTTGCACCCTGTATAGCATCTTTTAACGAGGTGTAACCTCGCGACGCTATAATGGTACTTAGTTTGTCATTTCGCAAACCCTCTGCGAATTTAGTTATAGTCATTTTCTCGTTCAGGGGTTGTAATATTTTATAGGCCTCCGGCTTTCCATCGGCCTGTGTTACCGTGAGGTTTACGAATAGTTCCTCTAATTCTTGTCCATATCGCTCGATAGATCTATTTCCCTGTTTAATAGTTAATAGTTTGGTTTGTATCGCGGTTGCTGATTTTGTTGGTAATAAGTGGATTTTCATCTCATCAACTAAATCGCTTACACTGGTATGTTTTTCTGATATTCTAAGTTTAGCACTTTGAGTTAATCGGGTCTTAATGACGAAATTTATTAATAATTTTGAGTCTGAGTCTTTTATCATCATAGAGTACAACTCTATGGCGTCTATGAGCTGTTTAGTGACGGCCTCTGAACCGTCCATGACTGGTAACAATGCTACTGCCGTTTTTAGGTCAAAGCTTTCGGTAGACGTCATGGTGCCGTGCTCTTGGTCTTGCTCGTAGGTTTTTATAATTTTGTTATAAATTTCCTCTATTTTTATTAAAATAGACTGGATTAACTCACTGTCCTGTACAGAAATTTCCGATTGTTCTAACTTAGAACTATATTCTTCTATGTACTGATTATACTGACCATATAAAATTTTTACTTGTTGGAGTTTATTTTGGCCAATAGCCTCTTTTCGGCGTTTTGGTCCTAATTTTCTAATATCCTCCTGTAGTGATTTTAATTGGTCATATAATTTTTGAATTTCGGTCATGCTACATGTACATTATTTGAATTTAGCTAGCACTTGAACCACGAAACTAAACTAGATAATACAAAAATAGTCTACACATCACCAAATTCACTACTTAATTTTTAAAATTGTACCTGTCGACATCTGTTTGTCAGCTGTTGAACAGCTGGGCTGTTGAGCGGCGGCGCGGCTGGTGCTGGTGTTCACGCTGCGTGTGGGTGATGCTGCTGACGTGCTGCAGGCCGTAGACTGGAGATTAGACGCTCTGTTCCGCCTTGGTGTTGCGTATTGTTGCTGCCACTGCTTGTCTCTCAATTTTCTTCGTGAGACATTTATGGATTTTTTTCCAAATGGCGTACAGGAAAATAACGCCTAGTAATATCAGCACTGCTGTGGAGATATATGTAGCTGCCGTGCTGCTGTCTATCTGCTTCGTGCTGGCGCTGTTTTCGGCTCCGTTTTGGGCAATAATAACTTCTTCTTTCTGGTCCGTTTTGGTGCACTGTCCCCCCATAGCTTTTCTGGCTATGCTGGTTGGCTGACGCAGTGGTGCTGGCTGGCTGGTGTGGCGGAGCTGGCTGGTCGGTCCAGGTGACTATATCGGGGCTGCCTGGCGCAGACCGTCTGGAAGGGTCGCCATGAGATGTGGAGCGTTACGGGTAATAATGATAAGACGAGACTCGAGGAAATACTGATTTATTGAGTAACAATTACACTGCTTTTATACTAAAAGTTTGGTATGCAATATAGAACATATGGTAATACTATTTTCTTGGAATCAATATCAAGGTCTCTCGCATTCCTTTGTTCTGAGAAAAGGTACAAAGGTTAATATTAGTTAAGTTTCCATCAGATGTGTATCAGCTGTGATCAGCTGTGATCAGCTGAGTTATTAGGGTGTGACATACACCACACCAAACCGCTGGTTCTAGATTATATTCCAAATTTGGCAAGTAGGTTCCTTATAAGGTCTAGGGGCGCACTATGAAAATATTTTCCAAAATTCACATGCTAAGGGGTGAAACGATGCCAAAAATTTGTATGGGAAAACAAGATTAGTTAAGACTATTTTATTCGAAACTTTAAAGGAGTATTCCTAATGATAAATGAGTAAACAAGTTTTTCAGGTTTTTGAGAATTCAACCCTTAAAAGGAGGAAATGTGGTCACAAAGTCTGAAAATAATACCCATATTGATTTTCAGACTTTGAGACCAGATTTCCTTCTTTTAAGGGAGACAGATATGTACTTTTATTCAAGAGTAGTAATTATAATCTCTTAGTAGTAGTAAGTCGATGGCGGCATAAAAATTCGTATACCGAAACCTCCAGAATGTAACAAAAAGTTTTCCGATCCGCACCTAAATCGGTTCAGCCAAACGCGTGATAATCGCGGACAAACACATACCTCTGGTTGGGTCAAATTCAAACTGAGATCATCCTTTTCTTGTAGACTGTTTAAAGTTACGAAAAAGATAGTGTGGTATATATCTTTAAGAGTACGGTACGGCTTTCACACTTTGTCACCCGATTTCCTCCTTTTAGGGGTTGAATTTTCAAAAAACCGGAAACACGTGTTTTTATTTATTGTTAGGAGTACTCCTGTTAAGTTTCGAATAAAATAGTCTGACTAATCTTGTTTCCCCATACAAACCAAAATATCATTGTAATAAGCATATTTTTGTGAGAAAATGGCTGACTGTCGAGTTTCTTTCGGCGTTTCTTCTCGGCAGTGGCCTCTGTGAAACGCTAGTAGGGTTTGACTTGTAAAAGTGCCATTGCGGCCTACTTACAGAATAAAGTTCATTTATTTATTTATTTAAACTTTGGACCCCCATTTCACCCCCTTAGAGGATGAATTTTGAAAAATCCTTCCTTAGTGTGTGTGTCCCCTAGCTATAACTTATAAGGAACCTACGTGCTAAATTTGGAATCTCTAGAACCAGCGATTTGGGCTGTGCGTTGATATGTCAGTCAGTCAGTTAGTTTATTTTTTTATATATTTAGATAAAGAATGTTCATTTTCTCAATATTAAATCTTAAAATCGATACCGTTTTCGTAATTGACGTCCGAAAAAAACAAAACTACACCCATATTGATATTTAGTTATTTAAATTTGAACCCCATTTCACCCCGACAGGGGAGATGGTATTTCATGTCCGCCACGTTGAATTTTAAAATCATAGTAGTTTTCGTAATCAGCGCCCTGATAAACCACAGAATCAATACCCATTGTCATTTTCACACTTTGTCACTCGATTTCCTCCTTTTAGGGGTTGAATTTTCAAAAAACCGGAAACACGTGTTTACTTATTTATTGTTAGGAGTACTCCTGTGAAGTTGCGAATAAAATAGTCAAACTAATCTTGTTTCCCCATACAAACTTTGGACCCCATTTCACCCCCTTAGAGGATGAATTTTGAAAAATCCTTCCTTAGTGTACCCCTAGCTAGACATTATAAGGAACCTACGTGCCAAATTTGGAATCTCTAGAACCAGCGATTTGGGCTATGCGTTGATATGTCAGTCAGTCAGTCAGTTTCTTTTTTATATATATTTAGATAAAGAATGTTCATTTCCACAATATTAAATCTTAAAATAGATACCGTTTTCGTAATTGACGTCCGAAAAAAAAACATAAATCTACACCCATATTGATATTTAGTTATTTAAATTTCAACCCCATTTCACCCCGAAAAGGGAGATGGCATTTCATGTCCGCCACGTTGGATATTAAAATCATTATAGTTTTCGTAATTAGCGACCCGATAAACCACAGAAACATACCCATTGTCGATTTTCATACTTTGTCACCCCATTCCCCCCTTTTAGGGGTTGAATTTTCAAAAAACTGGAGACACGTGTTTACTTATTTAGAAGGTGAAGTTTTGAATAAAATAGTCTTACTAATCTTGTTTCCCCATACAAACTTTGGACCCCCATTTCACCCCCTTAGGGGACGAATTTTGAAAAATCCTTCCTTAGTGCACCCCTAGACCTTATAAGGAATCTACGTGCCAAATTTGGAATCTCTAGAACCAGCGGTTTGGGCTGTGCGTTGATATGTACTGACAGAAACGAACAAACCAGTTTTGTCTATTTAAAAAAAATTGATCCCCATACAATATTTAACCCCTATTTTCAACCCTTTGAGAGACGAAAATTTTTAAAACACCTAGTTAACTTTCCTTGTTATATCTGCGTTTTCAAAATTTTGGATGGCGGCCACCCGCCTGTAGCCCTTATTGTCTCTGGTTGGTGACTTTTGCCGTGATATGATCTTTATAAAACATGCGTGTTCCGCGTATCTATTCTATACTACTTATATAAAATAATTATGACGATGTAATATTTTAAAAAACGAATACATTTGTCATCCTATTTACTTGTTGGATCAAGACATACTTATTTACGCAATCTCGGTGTTGCGTCTATGTAATTCAAGGTCGCGAAGGGCTTCGACCTGCGCGGCGTGCGAAGTGACGAATACCTGCTTCTAAGCGTCCCTATAAGGCATAATTTAGCGTGGCATCATCTTTCTAAGAATTTATGCCGATACGTATACATGTTCTACTTTTTATGTATACCTAATTTATGTCTTCAACTGTACTGTTAATAAAGTGTGTGCAAAGTACAATCACGAATATATGGTCTCAATATACCTACCGTCCGGCCGACAACGTAGTTGTTCAGTACCTACCTACACCTACGAATGCACCGGATGAGAGGGCTTTTATTATAGGCGTATAGGTTAGGTACACAAAGTCCGTGATTTCTTAATCGATAAATTATATATATTTAAAAATCATTTTGGCGGTTTTGAGTCGTTTTAGATGTCAGATTATATACAAAATTTAAAGTTACTAAATGACTTAGTTTTAACTTTTAATCCATACTTCATAGCTACTATTGAACTTAATAATAAGTTGTCTAAAATACACTATTAACATATACCTAATAGAACATAAAGCTTAGGGCCGCACCGAAGCCACCGATAAAAGTAAAGTACCTACACACACACTTGTCACCCACCCGCGCGCCTCTCGCTGTGCTGCACACCTCCGCTCACCCCGCGTATTCCCCTCTCGCGCCTACTATTAATGAAAATGCATTTGAAATCACTTAATAGGTATTTATAGGGTTCATTAGCATTACACCTTCTTCAATGTGGCCTTCATGAAAAGTCAACGTAGTGAGTTTGGCTTATATATTATTTTCACAAGACTTTTTCAAAGAAAATAAAGCTCCAGGTATTTTGGGTAGCTTTAGTATAAAAAGGGTCAATACATATAAGAAAGATATATATAAACCATAACTGTAATGTTAGCTTATATACCATAGCCGTAATTGAATTTTATATTTTTCTGTATTAAAAATTATTATATTACGATGTTGCCTTAACAAAAATCGGTTGATTTTTCATGTATCACAAAGAATATAAATATATATAGTATGTCATAAAGTAAGTAAATGCTTATACCATTTTCGCCCGATTTTTAAGGATTTTTTATAGATTATTTTTTAATATTTTCTACAGTCACGTTGGTGGACTATGTGTTTTATTAAAGAATACCTAATCTAATTGCTTTAACAAATTTTTTGGTGCAAAAAAAGTAGCTGTTATGAATTAATGTTCAAAATTCATACAGCGCAACCGTACCGCTCTTAGGCTATTTCGCAGCTAACGAGTTAAAGTTGGTGGGTGGTTGGTAAAATCTTGCCATTGTCACACTATTAAGTAGTAATAATATAACAAAATAATCAATTTACTGATTAAAGTGTTATAGGGTACAAAAACAGAAATTTACAGTATATCAAGCTACTCTTTGCTGCAACTGTGTGTTAGGTGTATATACCTCTTGCTGCTTGGGATAATATCAGCTGTCTTCTCTGTAATCCATTTCTTGTCCAGGAGTTCCGAAGATCTGGTCTTCATAGGATTCCTGCTCCGTCCTCACATCCGAATGGTCTTATGTGTCTTCTCCAGCTTCTCCTAATAGAGGTATAAAAAAAACATTTTAAGGAATCGTCTACAGACGTATGATGTCACAACACGCCACATTCTTCTTATTAGGGTTCCGTACCCTAAGGATCAAAACGGAACTCTATTACTGTCACTCACGCATCCGTCCGTCGGTCATCCGTCCGTCCATCGTCCTTGCGACTATCCGTGTGACAGACGACGGACGGACGTCCGTCGTCTCCGTCTGTCACACATGTTTACAGCCAAACGGTTGGAGCTACAGTCTTTTAATTTTTCACAGAATAAGCATCTTGGTGGTCCAAGGCCATACAAATAGTCAAAACTTATTTTTAAATGTTTTAAAGGGGGCTCCAATACAGCTAAAGGGGCGCGAAAACAAACCAACATAATTTTGCTCTTTGGTTCAGATCAGAACCCTAAATGGTGCGAAGTCTGACTCGCATTTGGCTGGTTTTATAAAATTGTAGCGACCCCTGAGGCTTTTGCTGCGGCATTAGGAAAAATTGTAACGCTCCTTAATGGCACAAAATGTCCGCCTCATTATAATCATACGAGTACTTATGAGATGTCTCGTCTGTGGACGGATTGTCTGTTTTGTCGCGGTGAAGATCACCACCACCAGCCACAGCCGTAAGTGTCGTATCTCGAGGGTCTTTGATTACGCATGTAGGCGTACTATTCGTGAACGTGTTAAAAGGGCCATTTTACGGAAAGTTGTACACTCGACTTTTTTCTTTAATTTGGATAAAATTGGGTTTTTTCTACTCAGAATCGAAAGCACTTTCGAATGATATAGGGGAAAAAAAGTGTCCCAATTTTTTTTTATTCCATTCCGTTACCGTTTTCATACTAAGTTTGTAATGCTTGTATGGTGGTAACGGAATGGAAAAACTGAAAATTGTATGAAAAATATGGGACACTTTTTTTCTTTTATTAGGTTCGAAAGTGCTTTCGATTCTGAGTAGAAAAAACCCGATTTTATCCAAATTAAAAAAAAAAGTCGAGTGTACAACTTTCCGTAAAATGGCCCAAAAACGTTATGCTGCTGCTGCAGGAGCTGTGATCTAAGAAGCTTTGAAAGTAATCAGTTTCCAATTAAATCTTAGATTTCCTTAGCGAAACCGTTTACGAACTTGATTTTTTTTCACATTTATGTTTTTAATAGGATTAAATGTTTACCGGATATTTGAAATTACCAAGATTAACTACGCGAATAAATGCAACCAACAGTTTACACGTTGCAATGAAAACAAGCCTGTAAATCAGTTTATGCAACGTGTGCATTGATTTACAATTGGCAAATAACCCGAGCTAGTTGTAATTTCTACTATTTACGTGATTTACATCGATGTTGGCGTGGGTATTTCGTAAATTACAAACAGGTTATGCTGTAAATTGTAAAATCCTGCCATAAGTATACAACAGGTAGTTGCTAGGGTAAATATTTAGAACGTTTCTTATCTAGGACGGTAAAAGAAAGAATGACTCAGATCGTAAGTATTTGACGCCCACCATGTCAAATGCAATTACAATAGATATTATACAGTACAGATAAGTACATATAGTAAATCTGAGGCTTCCTTAAGGCTTTCTTATTGCAGCGAAACTACAAACGCGACACAAAAAATCCGCTAGGCGGCGCAACATTATCGTAATTCTCCCCAGTAACAAACACAATTACATTTTACACACACTATCTCACTTTACTGTGACAGGTCACTGACCTCGTTTTTTTTAATGATTGCTGTAACTTAGAATTTGAATATGTGACAGACCTTCTTTGTCAAATTAACCAGAATAAGCCAGAGTGGCGCACGTGATAATTAGGTTGTCAACAATTTAAATTTAGAACAGATTGTTATGACATTCACGCAAACGCATGCATATCTCTGTCTCTGTTGCGCAGTTTTGACAGATTTCACTTAACTAAATAAGGGCTAAATTTTATCACGACTCGACACAAAAAGTCAAAGTTGCGAGCCACAAATAAGTAGCTTAATTTCAACCACTAAGCCAAGTACATTGTGGTGTAATTAGTAATCGCTTGCTCTCTAAAGCACAGGTCGCAGGTTCGAATCTCAGGCAAGAGCAAGTGTTTTTTTTTGTAATTTTTAGAGCATAAATATTGAGCGTTATTTTGGTAAATAAATATTTTGTACTTTTTTTATTTTATTTAGAAAAATATTCAACATAAATATTTTGCCCTGCCAAGCCCTGCTAATAAAAGCTTACAACTTTATTTATTAGTTCTTTATCTTATATCTTTAAACGAGCAATTCTTGTATATTTATTTATTTATTTATATATTTATTTCGGGGATCTCGGAAACGGCTCTAACGATTTTGACGAAATTTGGTATGTGGGGGTTTTCGGGGACGAGCAATCGATCTAGCTAGGTCTTATGCCCGGGAAAACGCCGAGCAAAGCTTGGTCGCCCAGATATTTATTCTTTATTTATCGTATGGCCTTTATTTCGAACCGTGAGATCTTCGAGAAGACAGTACGGTTCATAAATCCATCTTAAATAAAATTCAAGATTTATTATATAATTTATTATAAACATAAAACATAAGACTGAGGGATTATAATGCGTGCAACCACAGTGCGTCTACAACAGTTTGTAGCCTGTCTCTCAATAAGCTGAGAAGACGTTGATAATTATGTCAGTTCCCCGCATTTCCTCCCATATTTCATTGCAGTATCTATTGCTTGAATTGCTTCTTTGGTTCTTTCATGGTGATGATCCCACTGTTGAACCATTAAACCCCAAAGATTCTCAATCGGGTTCGAATTTCAGGCGATGGCATTACATCATTACATTTATGCCTGGATGTAGCTGTAGAGTAAACCATTCCCAAGTGACCCGTGCTGTATGGGGCAATTATCTTGAATAAAGTCAGGAAAGTCAGTAGAACAATTTGCAGCATCACTTCGTCCAGTAAATTCACGTAAACATTTGCGCATGATGTGGCTATGAAGTGAAGTTCACCGAAGCCGCTGATCATAGATCTGAGACCGCGACGCCGTCACCAGATATCCTCCCCCACATACTAGCCGTAAGCGGTCAGAATTCCTCAGAGCTTTGGGCCCTTTCTATTTCAGATATTATCCGAGGCATCTTTTCATTTAAATTTGTATTATTCTTTTTTTATCGTTTACGTTGATATATTGGAATAATTAGACAATGCAATAATATCACTTTCATCGTAATACTGATGTCATTCTGCTTTACATTGAACTGCAGAGCAAATTGAAGTCGAATAGCGTCGAAACTTTGGCAGGATTACGGTCCGTTAGGGCATATTTATTTTGTTACAATACGAAGCTCAATATATTTAATAATTTAAAATATTGTATTTGAAATACCAAGCTTGAATTTAATTTGCTAATGTCAGATGTCAAACTATGTGTCAGGCGCTATGAATATACTCACACATAGACATAAAATATACAATATGCTATATGAAGGAGTGTGACCCGTATAATGGAAAAAAATCCACATTCTAAAAATACTCAATGAAACCTTTTGTAATAAGAGAGGGTTTAAAAAGGAAAAACATGATATAATGATAAGCTTTATTAGCCACATTTTATGTTTTCCACTATCTCGAATTGTAAAAGTACCAGGAAAACTATTTTAAATGTTTATTCGTCGGTATGACTCACCAGTAATTTACCCTGAAAATGTTAATATCATCTAGTTACTGGTATTAAATATGCGATTTTTATAAATGTCAAACTGCAAAAAGTGCGACAGACGTCCGTCCAGCTCGAGGCCCAACGGCCATCTGTCTACTAAAATGAAGCGCGCAGTTTGCTTTTCTGATATTTTTGAGTTTTGTTAAATATAAAAACATTTAAAAAAAAATTAGCCGTAAAATGCACTTCTTCACATCGTTTCCTATCTATTGATATATTTTACTCGAGTCTGAGTTGGATATATTTTATATACGACTCACAATAAGATCAAAATTTACCTGTTTTTGCGATGTGACATCATCGAGCGAAGTTTCAAATATCGTGTTTTCAGCCTTAAAATACACTAGACCGACTCTTAAACTATAACATATCTAAATATCCCATCAATAAAGTGAGTATTTAATGGTTTAAAATTGAATGAAAAATACTATGATTTCGAATAACGTGGTCTTAATTACCCTTGATAGTACATAATTACATGGTTCCCCCTGGCCAGAAAGTTGAATTTTTTGCACGGCTAGCGCGCGGTAATGGCAATTTCATGACCGTGTGACACAAACATATTAATCGATTAACGTTTTTACTCAACTCATACTACTGATGCTTCCAATCTATACAGGGATTCGAATCCCAGCTGGTACAGTCAGCAGCAATGGTTGCTACGCGGGTGAAGTGCTCAAAATGATCTTCACACATCTTTATTATAAAGGAATAAGAGTGTGTGTAGAACACCTCGCCCGCGTAGCAGCCATTGCTGCTGACTGTACCACTGGGATCATCAGAAAAACCTATGGAATTAATAAATGTACCTCGTTGTTCCTTTTAATACTTATTAGTACCACATAATTCTTCATTTTCTCTAACCTAGTTGGTGATTTGTGGTCAAGCGCAAACCTAGTTTAATTTTTTTTTAAACCTGTATCTGTTTAATAAATTTATTTTTTGTAGAATCCTGGCCACTCTGTCACAGCGTTTTCTCAAAACTAACTAAGAGAAAAAATACTTTATTTGCATTAAAGGAAATATCACATAATCATAATAAAAATGCCACTTTCTTTTATTGGGACTGGGACTCGTGTATAAAAATATCCTTCGATCAAAATGTATGGCATTGTCGGTAAAAAAAACAGAGTGATTACCGGTCAAATCTAAACTAGGTCTAGTGTTCGCTCTGGGTTGG
This sequence comes from Cenopis cana, assembly GCA_951800055.1. Lineage (NCBI taxonomy): Eukaryota > Metazoa > Arthropoda > Insecta > Lepidoptera > Tortricidae > Cenopis > Cenopis cana. Next base: position 18,419,033 of record OX637477.1, on the reverse strand, counting down.
AAGGTCAGTTAAGACACAATATATATAGGTATACAATACATATATATATACAATAGGATACAACCAGAAAAACGGTTTTACTTAACATGTGACTAACATTAGCGTAGCATCATAGGCGTGGTGCTTCTATTTTGTAAGTCCAAGTAGATGAAGGAAATACATTTTTCATGAGCGTGTAATGAGAGATGCGGCGGACTATTAAAATGGGTACCTTTGTGTACGAAATTTCACCACTTTGCAGCACGTAGGTAATTCATACCTATTTTAGAAATGGATCTCTTTAAAAATAAAAATAAAATAGAAACCAACGCTTTTTGTTCTAAGAACTGTGCGTAGAGTATAACTTTTTGTAATGAATAGGCAGTATAATAGTGGTCTTGAAGAGATCGATCACGAGAAGCAATGAGGTAGCTTGGTGTTTACCTTTGATTTGAGGTTATATATTCAGTATTAGTTTTACATATATTGAAGTGTACAATAAAGAGTATTGGTATAGTAATAAGTAATAGGTGACTAAAAAAGCTTATTATGATTCACGAAGTCCTTCATCATGTTAACATTGCATTTTTTTGTAAATAAGTTGTTGAATTGGCGTAATATCGTACTTTATGACATTTTTTTATGATCACACGACGTAGTTATAAATATATACACTCAATTTAAGTCAAAAAAGCACAATGTAGCGTTGAAGTACGGCAACGGACTGGTTGCTGCACTGAAAAAGAAGACACAGGAAATCATTCAGAAGTTTAGAGGCCAACCGCGCAGAAACCAAGTAGTTAGTGAAGTTCTTACCCGTTAGTAAAACCCGTAGTTTTCAAGCATTTAGTTTTAGAAGCTGCGAACTCTTTGAAAAACACGAAAGATATATCAATTATTTTATTAGCCTAATATGTGTTCCACTGCGCTGCGGGGTAAAGACTTCTCCCCATGTTGTCAGGCGTCCCTATTCAGCGCTTCTTCCTCCCAGTTGAAGACGAATTGAAGTCCTTTGGCAATGTCTACAAAATTATGTATTTTAGGTAGAGCAGCTGGCTAGTAATTCAGGGCCAGCTGTCATGTCCAGCCTCGGAAATTACATAACGCTGGTATGGTCATGTAACTTTTTTTTTACCAAGAAGGTACTTAAATCATGATACAAAATGATGATATTTGCTATCATTAATACATCACTTCTAAATCTGCTGTTTGAAATCAAAAGGTCTTCAATCGATTACTTAATAAGGTATGAAGTTGTTGATTTTTATCACGAACGAAGTTGGTCCTATTGGTAGATTAGAAGTTGTTTAAATAGATTTACTGTATTTTGTATCACTACTATGTCACACCTAACCGTCACATAATTTTGGCTTTCCATTTATATTGAGATTTAAAATCTAGTTGACGAAATAATTTCCATTTGATAATCGTATGCCATGCCACCAAAGTCAAATAGCAATGCTTTTTTGTCACTAAAATTAATAATATATATATATATATATATATATATATATAGTCGCCATTTTACACCAGCCAGGTAGTCTACGAATTAGAAAGCAAGTCGTTAAAACTCCTAATTAAAAAAAAGCTTTTCAAACTAATAAAGAGATCCCAGTAAGCACCCGTAAGCAAAGCCAAATGCCCTTTTATGGCATCGATAAAGACCGAGGCTCGGGCAAAATGTCGTAATGAAATTCCACTTGGATTCATAACCTCCCCGCTCCACATTTGAATGAAACGAAAAGGCGAAAAGTCCATCTCATTATCCTAGATTTTAATATTAAGCCTGGTTAAGTTTTAGCGGTGAAGTCTGAAGGTTTTACGGGAGTTTTTTTAATGAAAAAGAAATGGCCAACGTTAAATTTGTTATGAAAAATGGTAATAATAGGCATAAATAGATAGGTACCTAACTTGATTCTGATTTTCTGCACACGTTACAAAATTAGCGTGTTCCTTGTAAAGTAATATTAGTTTTTAGAGAATATAAAAGGACCTTGTACCGTGTTTGTCAGTGTACAATCAAGTGTTTTGTTATGTCACTTTGTATTACCGTAGATAAGGTCTAGTGAACGTGTTCTTGGTACCAGACATCTTTCGTGGTATTTTCAGGTAGATATTAAAACAAAACCTTATAACTTGTTGTCTCTTTCGCTGTTCTCAACAATAATTAATTTTTAAACATGTACTTGTCTGCATAGAGTACCGTTACCAAATACCCTAGCTGCGTATCTCATCTGATGAGTATTAACTAAATATCTCAAACATTAAAATCCGGTCAGGGAATTGGAAGATGTCAGGTAAAAAACAAACCGAAACACATAACCCTGCCTTGCAGTCGGGTATTTTGGTTACCTAATTAAATTTGTCAAATCAATTTGTAAAATTGTACACTTATTTTAGAAGTGTGTTAGTACCTATCTATACAATTTGTACCGTATCCGTGAATGTTATGAAATAGACTAAACGTGTTATTTAACAGAATAAGTTATACTTAAGTGCTTTGGTGTAGTTACTACAAACTGTATGTAGATTAAAATATATTGAAATTTTATTTCAATTATAAAACGTATAATGCCAATACGTCACCTGGAAATCACTTCGAACTTTTGATACATTTTATACAATATCAAATTAGCAACCACAGCGGTGGGATGAATATTTCCATTAAACTCTAAAATTAACTTGACCGACAGCTGGTTGGATAAGTTATCGTGATTATGAAAATGGAATAGTTTGCATAATTTGTGTGTTAATTAATTTATTATCAACACATCTGATGTTTGAAATATGGTTTTAGTTGGTATTTTAGTCGACTCTCTGATTTGGCGGGGTGGGATCAATATTTTGTTCTTTGTAGTGAGTATATTGATGTGGCAGAGGTTTCCTAAGATTATGCGCGCACGATCAACGCAAGCTTTTCTCAGCAACTCTCAACAGGCCTATGGGTTAGTATGAAAGTGCGACAGAGACAGAGAAAAAAGTTCCTGAGAAAAAAGTTACTCTACTATTTACTACTGTACACAGTAGTAATATTAATCGCAGAAGCGGAGCAGTACTGCCTTCGTATCGCCCCACTTCCGCGCATCCTGCGCCAGTCAGGAAGCACTAATTTAAATGTAGAAGCACAGAATGCGGTACTGAATCTATTGACATTTGACACTGACAGCTGACGGTTTTCTCATATCGTACCGCCTGTACCGCTTCTATAGGATATGGGAAAACTGTCAGCTGTCAGGGTCAACTGTCAATAGATTCAGTACCGCATTCTGTGCTTCTACATCTAAATGAGTGCTTCCTGACTGGCGCGGGATGCGCGGAAGTGGACCGACAAATCAGGAAGTCACCTAAGTCTGAAAGCCAGTAACAGATTTTCGTGTCCAATAATCTTTTAATTTAATTTGATCTTGTATCTTGTTTGTAATGCAATATGAACATGTTCTGGAATAAATTATTTCATTTCATTTCATTTTTTCATTTCATAGCTCTTAGGTGATATTTATGTAGTAATGCTTTAATGCTTTAGAGGGCTGTATCTTGAAGATCTGTAGCCACTCACTCGCCTCTGACAATATTGGTATCGACCTATCGACTCAAATTTAGTAGGTAGACTATATTAAATCAGCTTCGTTTCTGTGGGCGGCTTGCGCGGCGCAGCAGTCTCCCACGTATAATTTAGCAAAAAAATTAGTTATTTCATCCCAATTTTAATTTACCCGTTACGTTGAGGAAAAAAAAAGACGTAGATACGATACTTCTGCAAGTACTTTACAGTTACCATCCCTGCATAAAAAAAACGTCTAGCTCAGAAAAATACTGAAGATAAAAGCCTATTTATTTAATGAAATGTGTTGCAAACTCGCTTTGTACTGCAGATTGGTATTTATCTTAAACGGAATCTAAAAGTTCGAATATTGTTCGACTTTAAACTTAATATCTCCTGTACGAGTGTACAAATGTGTGTAGGTGTACAAACTCGTAACTGTTTGTACAAATGCATGGAAATTTCATGACGAGGCATTGAATTGTAAAAGTATCGTACTAACTGCGCCACTTCTATTTGGAAACAAATTGCTTTTCAATCACGCATGATAAAGATTGGTTTTGTTTTATAGATTGGAATATTATTTATGTTTGAATAATTTAAGTTGTAATAGAAGTGGATGTAAACGTCAATTATTATTTATTTATCGTATGGCATTTATTTCGAACCGTGAGATTTTCGAGAAGACAGTACGGTTGCCAGTTTTATGTTGTACTTTTAGAACAACCCAGGAGTCACCAATTATCGACGTAATATTTATATTGTAGACTGTTACTGCATCACTAACTAAAAACTCACATCTTACGACAATACACTATCTATTTTATTTAGTTGAGTTTTCTTCAATGATCACAATTGCTGTTATTGAGGAGGGAATAAAAACGTGCAAACACATGTTCATGAATATGTTCTATGTTCTTATAACCCTTATTTATTTGATCTCACCTACTTTTATTCTTTAAAGGTACCTCACGGATATCATATCGTACCTATTCGATAAAATATACATGAACTTATAATAACATAAAACCAACTTTTACACATCTCATATCTAAAGAACTCGTCACCTATCTAACTTGGCACATACTTTGACCAAAGTTAGATCTCGCTCACAACTTAGGGTGGCCTGAACATACGAAAATGCCAACTTGAGTACGAGTAGGTAAGATTAGTCGCATAAGCCTGCTATTAATACGGCTTGCGTTACTTATCGCGTTACTAGCTTGATGATAAGTATCTGCAAAACAATAGTGACCTGACTATTTTTATACACTTACGAGTACCTAAGTATATAAACAACCGTGAAGTTAATATCTGTATGAGGAGATGGATGCTTCTTTATTTCATTAGATGAGGTTATTGACGTAACTGTGCGAATGAGTATTTTTCTGAATATTGTATTTAAAACCTACGCTACGAAATACAATTATGCCAATTGTAAGATATTTTTAGTAAACAGAAATATTTTATTATAACTATAATACTTAACGGTCAAATAAAAAATTCAAAATAAATAGATGTTATGGACGGCAATATCAAAATTGTTTCCAACGTTACACAACGATTGCTAGATTACATTCAAACTTAATCATACACCAACAATGAAATAACAAATTATTATAATACGTAGCTTTCATGAAAAACATCATGGTGAATACGTAACAAGTCAAACGTTCATACGGATGATCTTAATATCATTTATGATGTGTAAAATAAATCTTATGCACATTTGGAAATATTACGTAACCTAAATACTTAACAATCTAAACACCACAACCATCAATGACCTTCTAGACCTGGCTTTCATAGGAGGTTCCAATTAGCAACTACGTCCTCTGACTAATGACGCCCTCAGACCAAGCACGCTCACAGTTTGTCATCCAAGGGCCGGGTTATTAACACAACCATGTGTCACAGTGACCGTGCCTCAAGTACGTGCCCTATATAGACCATTATAAGGTACGTTTATGAGGTGTGTGATGTAATGATTATTTTTGATGTAAGAATTTTGGTATGTAATTAGCGGCGCCTGCGGTTGTGACATTACAATTAATGGTAACTGGTCTATTTAGGTCGTATTTCGGTGGCGCAAGATCGTTATTAAGGTGACAATATGCTGTTACCTACTATATTATATGTTTAATACTCGTAGTTTTAAACGAGAAAGCGTTAGTGTCTTGTGCGAGATCATTGGTTGAGAAGTGCTGAGCGGTCAAACCCGAAAAATCGAGATGATCGATTTTTGAAATGCCTGTGGTGCATAATAGTTCTTTTTTTTAAACCTCTTACGCCACTTATCGGGTTTATCCACTCACCCCTCTATTCCTTACACCCTTCCCCCCTTCCCTCTATTCCTTATTCCTGAGCTATAGGCCGCATCACTCAGTACGTCATTTGCCGCGGTGCGCAGCGTAAATACCGATTTACATTGGGAAGAGCTTGCGTGCAATTTTCATTACATTGCAGGGTTTGATTGTACTCGTCGTAGCTCAGTAGCTCGCAGTCCCGCAATGAATGGAAATTGCTTGCAAGTTTTAGCAAATATAAATTTGCCTTAACAGAGGAATAAAGGACGGATAGACGGGCAGGAATCTGACGCGCGATCTCCCTCCGCTACCCTTTGACGTCACTCTAGACGGTAGGTCTAAAGTGGCTAGTTAATAATTTACGCAGTATAGATCGCGACTATTAATACGAATAGGTCACTTAGGTAATATGACACGGTATTTTCTTAAAAATATTCTTGAAGGTAGGATTGAAGGATCAAGGAGAAGAGGTCGACCAATGGGAAACTTTGTACAGCAGCTAAAGTAAAAAAAAGTAAAATTCGAATCTTACCGGGACCTAAAGAACTTGACCGAGAACGGTGAAAACTTGCGATAGCGTGATAAACGACAAGACAAAGCATTTGTCACTTTTTATCGAGTGGTATCAGAAAGTGACAGATGCTTTATCGTGTTGTCTAAATATCACGTCTTTCGAATCGCTAAACTTAAGTGGCAGTGGGCGGGGCACATTGCACGTAGAACCGATGGCCGATGGGGCCGAAAGGTTCTCGAGTGGCGACCACGGACCGGAAGGCGCAGCGTGGGTAGACCCCCACAAGGTGGACTGATGACCTGGTAAAGGTCGCGGGAGTCCGCTGGATGCGGGTGGCGCAAGACCGGTCATTGTGGCACTCTTTGGGGGAGGCCTATGTCCAGCAGTGGACGTCTTTCGGCTGATATGATGATGATGATGAAATATCACGCTATCACGCGACCATCATAGATCCCCGGATTGTATAAAAATTGTATAATGTTGTATAATATTGTATAATAATAAATTATACTACTTAGCTTACTTTTAACTCACGAGCGCGGGTTGGCCATTATTGTAGTAGGGACACATATGAACACATCGATAACGTGAACTCACAGCTCCTACGCTGACGCAAATATAGACAATGCGCACGTACAGTCAAGGGCACCAATATGTATACATTATACACTTGAAATAAAGTCCAAAAATGTATACATATTTATGCCCTTGACTGTACAGCTCAACACACAACCAGCCACCCGCGCTCGTGAGATAAAAGTACTCTAGCCCTTTAACTCACATAAGCCGTAGACCACACAGGTGGGACTACTTTTATTTTTTCAACTATGTATGACTCATTTGACGTTGAAGCCAGCCAGTTTATCTTTATTATCGCTTAATATTGTGGGTTTCGCTTATTTTCTCCATTCAACAACTTTCCCGCCGAAAAAAAGTTGCAAATTCAAGTGGAATTCCGTCCGGATCATTAAACATATCGGCGTAGCTACGCCGGCCATCTTGTTCAATTCGTTAAGTACACTTTGCGTATAATTTAGGGATTACTGGAATATTCGCGATTCGGCACGGTTAGATGAAGCGAGATTTGAAATTAAGAACGCAGCGTGAATTTAAAAGTTACTGAAGACTTCCATTATATACCTACTCGTTGTCTGGCTAATCTCTTATTGAGACAGAGGTTTATTTTCGGAACCGGTGGTAGTTTATTGACATTCATAGGTGCATTTAATATGCCTAAATTGAAGAATAAATAACTGTGACTTTGGGCTTTTGTGGTTTTGGGCTGGCTACGATAACGTTTGAAACATTTGACGTAGCTATCATACTTGCCATTTAAAAGTTTTATTCATAATCAATTACTTAATCATAAACATAAATCTCACTCTCAACGTTCATTAGCTGGTTATTGACGTTATTGCATGAGTAAAGTTGCGATTTTTTAATGCATGTTAACTTAAAATATTATAATATTTATGAGCCATTCAGAAGCGGTAAAAACAATCTGATAGTTTTCCTTTCAAATTCATCGTATATACTACTACCATGATTTTTTTCACATGCATAGTAGCCACCGTTTAGCTGGCAGGGGGGAGGGGGGACACTTGACCATAGCTAAAATTATCACTTCAAAGCTTAATATCACGCTAACCAATTCTTTAATCAAAAAATGCTTTTAGAAACTAAAAGAGCTATCCAACGATACCCCACACGATGGGGTTTGGCAGAAAAAAAAATTGCACCACCACTTTACATGTAGGGGAGGTACCCTAAAAAAATGTTTTTTTAAAGATTTTATTCTACCGTTTTATCGGCGTCATTGATATGTATACTCATGCCAAATTACAGCTTTCTAGTACTAATGGTTACTGAGAAAAACGGGGGTCGGACTGACGGACGGACGGACGGACGGACGGACATGGCGAAACTATAAGGGTTCCTTGTTTACTACGGAACCCTTACAAAAAAACAAAATTTGTTTCTGTGCCAGTGAAAACATCAAATATTTCTTGATAAATAAGATTGAATAAAAAGCTGTTTCTTTATATTAACAAACTTGCATAATTTAAAAAGAAGATGAAGCTTAAAATTATGTCATGTTCAGGAGAAACTAGCAGCACTAACTTTGAATCTCAGGTTTCAATTGAAGCTTTACCGTAGTTTTATTTGAGATAGCTCGTTATCTTGACTTGAAGTTCTCAAGAAATTTCTTGATGCAAAAGTTTATTATTTATTTAATAGTGTAAGCCGTACCATTAAAAAAACCGCAAATCGATGTACAGTTTAGCCGTTTGGCACACGCATACTAGAGGTCAAAACATAATTTTTGACCCGCAGTTCCTAAAAAAATTTCCCTTAGGGGGGGAGAGCCGAGGCATTCTTTTTTTTGTATGAAAAAAAGAAATTTTTTTTCGGAAACCTATCGTGTGTAGTATCATATGAAAGAGCTTTTGGAGGCGATTCCGAAAATATACCACATCATTACATTTCAGCTATTTTTTTTTAATTAAATCAAAAAAAAAAATCGAAACATACCAAGTATGAGGTCCTCCAGACACGATATGGCTGATTTTTATTTTGTACAATATACCACAAATGATACTTAATATCCTCATATCTAACCTCAAAAAAGCAATTACGAAATGATTTTCATTAAGTTTTTTTTTAATTTTTCAATATTACTAAGTGACACGGTTCTACCTCAATACCTATTTTACGTGATTTATGGAATTTTAATGCAGATACGTAACATATTAATCATAAAATGATACGTAGTATCCATATATCCAACGGGAAATACCTCTTTAACCCTTTACCCCCCCACCACCCAGTCCACCCACCCACCACCTACCCACTATACCAACTGATGAAAAGGTGCAGTTAAAGGGTTAAAGAGGTATTTCCCGTTGGATATATGGATACTACGTATCATTTTATAATTAATTTGTAACATATCTGCACTAAAATTCCATAAATCACGTAAAATAGGTATTGAAGTAGAACCGTGTCACTTAGTAATATTGAAAAATTAAAAAAAAAAAACTTAATGAAAATCTTTTCAGAATTACTTTTTTGAGGTTAGATACGAGTATATCACGTATCATTTGTGATATACTGAATCAAATAAAAATCTGCCGTTTCGTGTTTGGAGGGCCTCAAACTTGGTATGTTTCGAAAATTATTTGTGATTTATATAAAGAGAAATTGTTGAAATGTAATGATGTGGTATATTTTTAGAATCGCCTCAAAAAGCCCTTTCATATGATACTACACACGATAGGTTTCTGAAGAAAAATTTTTTTTTTCCATACAAAGAATAGAATGTCTTGGCACTCCCCTCCTAAGGGAAATTTTTTTAGGAACTGCGGGTCAAAAACTTTGTTTTGACCTCTAGTATGCGTGTGCCAAATGGCTAAACTGTACATCGATTTGCGGTTTTTCTTTGAAATTGGGCCTGTACGGCTACCACTATAACGAAGATTTGTGTAGTACTTAGTTCAATATGTAAGTGACTAGCTTTTGCCCGTGAGTTTCTCCGCGTAGAACTCGTTCATTGCGATAGAATTTAATTGCCAATTTTTTATATCAGGCGCTTACATAAGTCATCGTCCTTTCATACAAACTAGCCTTTGTGGTTCTCCGGGACTCAAACTGTCTCCATACCAAATATCATATAAATCGGTTCATCGGTTTAAGCGTAAAGAGGTTAACCAGACACACTTTCCCATTTCTAATAATTAGTATGGATAATGCGTAATTTTTGCCACTACGACCTTCCAAACTTCTAAGCCAGATGGAAAACTAGATCTCGTTGTGATTAGACTGTGATGATGATTCCTTGTGATGTTTTCCTTCACCGGAAAGTTACAGGTAAAAACCAAATGATACGTAAGTTCCAAGCCCCTGTGTTACGAGCCGGGGCGGATCAAGTCACCTCGTGGTCAGCCAAGTCAGTCCTGTCCAGCTGGTCTTATTTGACAGTCAGATGTACTATTTCAGTAATGATTGCAGGGATACACACAAAGGGTTGTCACAAAAACAAGCCAAGTGCGAGTCGGACTTCGCACTTTTAGGGTTCCGAACCAACTTATCATTGTAGTCTTTGGAACCAACCTCATAAAATGTGATTTTATTATATTAGTATATGTTGGTAAAATATACGTAATAATAAACATTATCACCAAATTTCAAATTCATAGGCCAAAGGGAAGTTGAAAAATTCTTCGGAACAAAATTTTATGACAGGGATCGTCCTAATAGGTGCGCGATTACGCGATTATCGCGCGAGTAAGCGATGCGACCATAGTGAAATGTATGGTCGCACGGATGCATGAGTGACAACAATCCGCAATCTCTTAATTGGAAGCCTTACAGCTGGTTCAGCATCATATCAACCGAAAGATGTCCATTGCTGGACACAGGCCTCCCAAAAATGTTCCACCCGCATTCAGCTGCCTCGGCTACAAGAAAATAACCTATTGTCCATAATTATTAATTTGCGGAGGGAGTTTGAAATGATTTGCAATATTGTATTTAAGTATTAATTGGAAAACCTATTGATGCCCCGATGATTGATGATGCCTATTCAATGCTGATCCGTTTCATAGTAAAGCAGATTATATAAATCCGAATGCTGAGGGACTGAACAACAGAAATAAATCTGTTCTGACCCTTGACGTTGTTTAAGTAGGCGATAGTGAAACGCAAGCAAGTGTTGCCAAAGGCATGCAAAATATTATGGAAGATCCTAAAACAACAAATCTTACACCTTCGTCAAACCATTTTATGACTAGGTTCGACCGGTCAATAGTACATTGTTGTAGAGGCTAGAAAGTAAGCAATAGATGGAAGAGTTAGTTCGAGGGCCGACGCGCAGCGGAGGCCCTCGAAAGTACGAGATCCATCTATTGCACTTTCGGCCGAGGCTTAACATAGTGCTTTTCACGTCTACTGAGAGGAAATCAAATCCATTTTTATAGTTTGTTGGTTGCAGCAACACAATAACTTTTTGACAATCTCCCGCCTTATTTTTTTCCCAGTACTTACGTTCTTAATGGCCAGTATGTTATTAGATAATTCAAAGGAGTTTTTAAGTAATAAATGTTCAATGCAAACTTTTCAAAGCACATAAAAATCTTAAAATCGCCAATCAATAACCTTAAAATCTCCCGCCTACACTTTTTTTTCGAGTACGTTCTAAATGGCCAGTGTGTTATTAGATAATTCAAAGGCGTTTTTATGTAATAAATGTTCAATGCAAACCTATCAAAGCACATTTAAAGATCTTAAAAACGCCAATCAATTACCTTAAAATCTTCCGCCTACATTTTTTTTCGAGTTCGTTCTTAATGGCCAGTGTGTTATTAGATAATTCAAAGGCGTTTTTATGTTATAAATCTTCAATGCAAACCTTTCAAAGCACATAAAATTCTTAAAACGCCTATCAATAACCTTCTTTTCTTCTAAAAAATACCTAATTTTTACGAGTTGTGATTGGATGATTTTGTGTCATATGAAGTACGGGCGTGTTCTGATTGGACGATAGCAGTAGTGTAGTATAACCGCTACAACAATATAACATTGTTGTAGCGGTTTAGGTGTGGTTTAGATGTGGTTTAGGTTCATAGTTGTCCTGTTCATGAGTCTACTACTATTGACAATTTTGACGCCCCAATTCCCGCCATCTATAGCCATATTTCCGAGCAGTGGCGTGAAAAAACTATTTGTCAGATTTAGGTGAGCGTCTTTTGGCGGACATACCAAAAGTTAAGGGCTACAAAGCTTAATTTACCCGCATAAACAGTGTTTACGTCGCTATAAATCCATGTAACAAAAACATAACTTACAATGTATATAAGCCGTTAACTATTGACCACCGAATGTGTCCACTTTTGTTTTTTCAACTGACAGTGACCCTCAATCTAAACAGAATGGTCTTAGTTCGACGTATTTGCTGTGGATAGAGTACCGTCACCATGCGTCTCCAGTCGTACGGCTTGGTCTTAGTACAGCATTATTATAACACTCAGTTTTTTTTTACTTTTTCTAATTTTTTGTGATTGATCTTGGCTAGCAGCCACTGCAGCCAGGGAGCAAAAATAAGGCCCACGATGAAGCAAGTTCACCTAGGAAATGAACCATTCGTGCCTTAAAAAGGTCTAGGTTATGTGAAATCGAAAATACAGACTCAACTAAAGGTAGATCTATGAAGAAAGGTATATAAATAAATGTGCCACACATTTTACTATGATCAGTAAAGGGATAGGTGCTTTATAGTTAAAAAAAGTAGTGTATAGCACCGTTTATCGTTTATTTAAGCTTGCTGTTTGCATAGTATGACTTTCAAAGTTATCAGTACCTAAAACATTCGTATGATATAAAGTTACTGGCAAAATCTCTGCTACATCGCTCGCGCTCAGTGAGCTCGTGAGCTGTGAGGGATTTGTCCTTCCACTCAGGGAGATGGTGCAGTGCTGCAATAATAGCGCCCTCTGGCGTTCGACACCTACTGCAAAGTGTCGTGTGTTATCGCTGCAAACTATCATACAGTTACTGGAAGAGACAATGATAGTATTGGTCGAATTAGCAAACGTTATTCTCAGCCTGCAGGCCTACTATGAATTTTGTTTTGCTTTTAATGGTTCATTTGTACACGTACCTACGGTCACAGAATTTAACCCTTTAATTGTCATCGTCTGATACGTCAGAAAAAGACTGCGAGTAGCTTTTTTTGATGTTTGGAGGTTATAGGGTTAAATGTGGAGCCATTTGGAGCTCACATAAGACAATGCATATTTCAGTTATGAATCCGATATTTGATATAAAAATATACAAAATGATGCCTTTTAATTCTTAGGCTGTGCCTAGTGTAGGGGTCAGTGTGTCCTTACACAAGTGCTTGCATGTACACAATATCCTTTTAGTTCTAAGCCCCTATGTACGAGTATGTTAAGTTGTAAAGACTGTATATAGACTACTGTATATTTGTGTAATAATAAAGATTATAATAGATTAAAGATTATAATGGTTATTGGTTGACGACCGCTTCAGCTTAGTTGGTAGTGACCCTGCCTACGAAGCTGGAGGTCCCGGGTTCGAATCCTGGCCGTGGCATTTATTTGTGTGATGAGCACGAATATTTGTTCTTGGGCCTTGGATGTTTTCTATGTATTTAAGTATCTATTTATATCTATATAAGTTATATCGTCGCTTAGTACCCATAGTACAAGCTTTGCTTAGTTTGGGATTAGGGTGATTTGTGTAAGATTGTCCACAAATATATTCATATATTTATTTATTTTATTTATATTTAATTACTTTTTGTGACCTATTACGTGCCTTTTCAAGGTCCTTATACTTTTCAGGTTTGCATCCTGTGCTAATACAAAAATTGCATATAGAATGGTTTATGGCTATTAAGAAAGAGGGAGAACTGGTTTTGCAAGACACGTTAAGCCGTTGATCCTGACTGCTATCTATTACAGAAGTTACTCAGCCAAGTTCTCTAACTTCTCTAAGGCCTCTGCCTTCGGACAGCTTGAGAACTTTCAACAGTTATGTTGCCTACTCACTTGACAAGCCTAATCACAATAAGGTCCTAGTTTCACCCTGGTCACCCTTCCTGGTTCCTTCATTGGTTCTGGTTTCCCTGGGTCGGGGGGTCATATCGAAGTTGATTCCGTTAAAACTAGTACCTACACCAAATTTTGCGATTACGTAGCGAACTCGGGCATCCTTTCGGGTGAAAAAGTACTGGGATAATGCTTAGGGTTGCTTGAACTACCTATGTCATATCCAGTACAATGAAATCCGTGTCTAAAATGTCATGATGACATAGCACTTTAGCCCCTGATGCATGAAGCGTGGGTCGTGAGTTAGTGTCAGTCTACATCTCCAATTACATGCAAATACCATTTGAGGCAACTTGTTAGCGCGACCAACGACCGACCAGTGATACTCGAGGACAGGGACACTGCGTTTTAATGATATCTCGTGATAAGCAGATTTTGTGAGATTTCCTGACAGAGTACTGGAATATTTTCAGGATATAGACAGATAAAATTTAGAGTTTTCAGTCATACGCCATGACACGGAAATGCCAAACGCGAAGTTTATCCCTAATCCCTACAGAAAAGCATGTAGGTTGATATCGCATTGGACACCGCGACAGATATATTGTTATGCGTCGTTGGCTTCGTAAATGGCCATACCTAGAGCCAAACTTTTGGTTGGACTCATAATCCGCATTTAAACAGCGTCTCCGTTTCTATACTGTGTAATAAAATTAAATATTACATAGATTTCCGTGAGCCGTTAACTATTGACCACAGGATAGACAACTTTGTCTTTTCAGCTCTGTAACCATTAAGCTATTCTTTTGTCCATATCAAGTTTCTATAGCTCGATATAAGAAATCTTCCTGGATGCGTCTCCTCAATTATTTTACTTCGTTGTATAATTAATTCTTCTTCTTAATGATTGTTTTTGTGCATACGTTTAGGCAGACTAGTTCTTCTTGCTACTTCTGCTGAACTCTTCTATAATAATACATCCCCGAGGTATAAAAAATCCGGAGACAGTGACACATATCTTACCTACCGTGGCCGACTTACAATGACGTTGATTCGCAAATACGTATGACTGGATTGACTACTTAGCTTACCTAGACTAAATTTGATATCTTATCCCATAGGCGTGAATTAAGACATCAGCGCGCTGCTCTGCCTCTTATTTCATCTTCGGGCGGGACATTTATTTGTCAATTATGCGGTCGTGGCTGTCGCTCCCGTATCGGCCTTATAAGCCACTTACGTAAGTGCCGCACATGCTTCTTAAATCACCTTTTCATGGATGAACAAGGCCAATGATGACCTAGACAAAAGAGCAGTGCCAGGCTCTGTTCTTTTCTACTGTGACTACATATATGTACCTTTATAAAATACACTTATAATTTGCGATCGTCAATCCATATTGGCTTACATATACATATCCGTCTTGTTTATATTCTGATACAATCTGAATATTCAATGAAGATATTGTGACAGGAACACTCTCCTAACACCATTATGTCAGACTTACACAAAAGGGTGTCTTAGCTCCTACGAACGGTGCTTCAAAGACCGATTGTTAACCTTACTACATTGTTATTAGGTAGAGAACACCTTTATTTAACGTCTATCGGACATATGAACGAAGTTATTCCAAGTTATCGACGTAGGTAATCTACAAGTTGAGGAATTAAAATAGGCCAGTTAACACGTTTGCCAGCAAAGCAATTACCCATACAAAAATGCCACGAATTCGTGGCAAGTAATTCATTAAAATAATTAAATTTGCTCTGGTGATGAATCATGGAGTCGAAAATGTCACACAACCACTATTTACATTTCCTTTTAAATTATATTACTATCTATACGGTACTTACATAAAATAATTCCTGAATAGAAAAACACTTTTAAGAAATCGCAATATACTATAGCATATTGCTAGTATATTTCGGTGATAAATTATATTTTATCTTAGTTTTTATATCTTTAAATGAACCATTCTTGCATCTTTAGGTACTTATTTATTTAGGGCATCATCATCATCATCAGCCTATATACGTCCCACTGCTGGGCACAGGCCTCCTAGAGGGCCTAATTTAGGGCATAGTGGAAATAATTTAACGATTATGCTATGTGGCGTATTCGGGTGCGAACAAATTAATCTATCTATAGCTAGGTCCCATTCTTGGCACAACTCGTTTTATCAGAAAAAACACGATAACTATGAGTAAATGTCCCTGGACTATAAAGTACAAGCTTTTTCACGAGACTCTGTCTGTCAAAATTTCAGGCGTATCTAAGTTATCGCTCTTATATACCTATAGACTTCCATCCCCTAAAGGGATGATTTTCAGGATAAAAAGTATCCTATGTCTTTTCCCGGGATTCAAACTATCTCCATACTAAATTTAATCTAAATCGTTTCAGCGGTACGAGTATAAGCGTGAAGAAGTAACAGACAGACACACTTTCGCATTTATAATATGAATGGATAAATTGACAGGCAGTATAGACTCTGGATAATAATATCCAACTTCCCAATACTGATACATTGTAATTGCTCATCCTGTAAATTCTAGCACTATTATAATATAAATGACCATAACTTGTTAACTACCCCATTGTCCGTGCCTCATTCACTGCATAATGAGTGCACCAACTCCAAAAGAATAATGCTATAAGCGACGATTTCAAGTCCAATCAGGCACATTTATCGCTGCAATTATTTCAATACCTTTTCTGCCTCATTGGCGCCACGGCTATATTTGGTCTGATTGGTCGCTAGAGGCCTAAGGAAAAGCTAGTGTTTCAGCCGGAATGTAGTGGGTTCCAGCCCCGGCTCGTACGTTTTTCAAAATGGTTTATGTATGAAACATCATTCAATATCTAACAGAAGGTAAGAAAGAAAGAAAGAAAAGACTTTCGTAAAACTAGTGTCAAGGCCAAATCTTGGATTGGATGCTAAATAAGACTAATGCCTCCTTTAAGGCGCAGGGTAGGGCAAGGCCTTCCCCATACAAACTTTGTGCTCGTTTTATTCGTCGGTTTTGGCACTAACAAATATAATATTTTTTTTTGGTTGTAAATATTAGATAGGCGAATTTCGTGATGTGAAAATTTTCAAATATTTCAAAAAAATTCAAAATAAAAAAAAAATATAAAAAAAAATGACATCACGAAATAGCTATCAGAAAAATAAGCATAGTGACCAAAAATCATAACTTTAATGCAAACACAAACGAAGTAAATCCTGCACAAAGTTTGTATGGAGAGAGCTTGCCCTACCCCTCCTCTTAACGTACAACCGTGAAAACACTCGGAGGATGTAATGGTTCTATCTGATGGTACCACGGTCAAGGAATGTGGTGATGGTCGCTTGTGACCTTTTTGACGCGGTGAGCGAAAACCATTTGAGTTGGCGGCACGATTTTACTGGGGCTCATTAAATAGCGACAAATTAAAAAGTTGGTAGTAAAAGTGTACGCGAATTTTCTTATAATTAGGACCAATTTGATTTAGGCTTATTATTTTCGCGGAGACAGAAAAATTAAAGAGCAGCAAACTATTTGCAACTAAAATAATAACTTGTCAGCGATTAAATATTTTGGCAATCATTTATATTAAATGAGCTTTAAACTAAGGATATTTTAAAATTCAAATAATGGCAGCTATTTTAAGGTAGCAGAAATAATAAACAAGATTACTGAAATCATAGGCGAGGTACTATAAATAATGACTTGGCGACTAATCAACTTGCCTCAGAACCGAAGCTGTCAACCCCGATTCCACGTGGTCTTGTCTGCCCTACCCCTAGAGTGTATATAAAATGCTGGAGGCGCGGAGGGAGAGCAGCCCTCGCCCGCCGTGACAAAGCTCGGGAGCCGTGCGGAGCGGAGTACGGGCGACCGTGCTTTGCCACGCAAGGGCGGAAGGGCTGCACTTCCCGCAGCGCCGGAGCTAAGGCAGAGTCTGACACAATATCCAAAAAATATTGTCGGTTTAGGAGTCCATATCTTGGTAATTATTAAGTTTAAAAAAAGTTGTCCATACAAAACACGTTTATTTTAACGTATTCTATACGATAAAATACGTTACGATACGATAGAACTTTGATTAAAGCTCTTAAAGTGTCGCCCAAAGTATTTTTTTATGACCTTGATTTATTTTATATGCAATCTCCATTGAACAATTAGAGTAGGCCATTTTCAACTTTTTATCCGCTGTCATGTTTCCGCTTAATTAGTTAATTCAGTTGCCAAAACAATAACTCGATGCTAGTTTATATTGAAACAAAGCCGAAAATTGATTACTTAGCTGCTACTTTTTACTTTATACTAGTCTCCGCAATTAGTCGCCAACTTATTATTTTTGCTACCCCCTTTAATTTTTTATAAATCCCTAAATCAGATTAATTTGTCGCCGCGTTAAATGCATGCCTTTGATTTATAATAAGCACTTATAAAGGATGATTCACGCTAGACCGTTCCGTTTCCGGGCCGGCCTGTTTTCTAGTACAATAAAGCGTCAGGTGGAAGGGAGGGGAGAGTTGTGAGTTTTGAAAACCATATCCAAAGGTATCATGCCACACAAGGTTCTAAACTTTATTAATTTGTTTGTCTAAAAACAACAAGGTTCTAAACTTTATTAGTTTGTCTACAAACATAAAATGACCGAACTAATTGGTAAGCTGTCTTAGTCTTCTAACTGCAGAACAGCAGAACTCAACCTACTCCCTATAGCGGTTATCGAATTATATTTCGTACATGTCTTTAGAAAAAAACTTAGTACTTAGTTGCGTGCCATACTTCGGGTACAGTAGTTTTAACGACTCATAACCGATCAACGATTCATAATATTGGTACCTTATAGCGAAAAGGAATCGCCTTACACGGAAACTTATCTAAAGATATGTATGAGTCATTAGTGAACCAATGTGTGCGGAGCTGGTGCGGAGTCTACAGTCTATTCAGCGAATGTGATACAGCGCTAATAGCACTGCAATATCCGTCGGATATCGCGCCTCGGACATGCGAGATCGAGTCCAAAACGAATCATAGGGCTGGCAAAATAACTATACATCGGCGGCTTGTGACATTTAGGTAACATTTGACGTTTCTGACAAACTAGTGATGTGACCGTGTTTTTACAATACGAGTAAGGTACAAGTAGAACAAAGGAAACCAATTAGAAAAAATATTTTCAATCATTTATTGAAAATTGTTAGAAGTTATTCTACGTCTTGTATCTGTGATATCCATTTGGTTTGCGACTACGACTGTCGGGTAAAAAGGCATTCTTCTGTACTAATCTTGCAGCATATTTTTGTTGGTCTTCTCTATGATTTCAATATCTTTGTTTTGTAATAAGATAGTGATATTTTTTACTTTATATATTTTGATAGACTAGTTTACCTTTTGGATGCATTTTCAGTAATGAAAATGACTTTTCAATTATAAACGATCTCTAAAGACTCCTTTAGCTTAAGGATTCTGCCTTCTAATTCGTGGTAATACGTGGCCAAAATACC
Source organism: Cenopis cana (assembly GCA_951800055.1). Lineage (NCBI taxonomy): Eukaryota > Metazoa > Arthropoda > Insecta > Lepidoptera > Tortricidae > Cenopis > Cenopis cana. The sequence continues at coordinate 18,399,622 of OX637477.1, read as the reverse complement.
ATAAATATGATTTATAAAACGTACCCATTCTGTGTTAAGTAGGTATTATGTGCAATAAACGATTTGAGTTTGAGTTATATCTTTACCGTTATCTTATCTGAAAAGGCACTTGAGTAACGTGTCTCATCACTAGTGCTACCAAAATGCCACAAGCCGCCGATGTTAAAAAATAACACAACAATTATTTTTTTATGTGTAAATTGTTTTGGTAACCCTACATGAAATACTATTTTAAATACGGAGAAACATTGGCTTTGAGCATATTTATGAAATATGCAAGCTCATCGATCGTTGGAAAAAACTGTTGGGATTAATATTTCGTTCGCAACTGACTGGGAAACCCCCAAAGTTCAATTCTCATTATGAATTGTGAAATCTTATAACTCTTTGAGTTGGCAGCTACCTCGCACAGATAATTAGTTCAGCTATTCAACGAGACAATGCTGCCAGCAGCACGAAATACCGCAAGGGCCGTTTTTAGATTTACTTTAGTTTAATAGTGTAATGATTTCATGTTGAGTGTAGTTAATTTTAATTTAAGTTGCACTTTTAATTAAGTTTGAGGGTACTTCACCGCCATTACGACTTAAAAAAGATGGCGGGTGGTTCTTAAAAAAGAAGGGAACGTTTTTCTGGGCTCTCCTTGGTTAACCGTGCAAAAGTGTAGACGTGGTTGGGTATAGTTTGAAGACGTGGTTTAGTTTAAGTTGGACCAAAAACGTGTACGAGTGATTGTAACTTCCAGCATAAGTGAATAAATTATTCAAGAGATCTTCGAAGTTTTAACATATCAGAAGTGAACGTGTGCCTGCGCGCCATAGGACGCAGTTAAGTAATTTTAAATGTCTTATAAATACTTTCATATTAATTATTCAGAACTGCACCCACAAGTGTGAAATGATGTTACATTATTGAGAAAAGTTTCCAATTAATTACGTTATAACGTTGATTGGTAGAATCGTTCCGAAAGAGTTCATACATGTCAATCGTGGCCAATTACGAAAACCTTAACTGAATCTAATACTTAGTGCATGACAATGGAATCGTTAATATTCGAAGCGTTGACCTATTTAATTACGGAACGCTAAAACAAATATCGAAGAACGCGGCCATGTAGGTGTGCCGCTTATAGAGTTAGTAGACAGCTGCTGTAGGTGCGCTGCTTACATAAGTGCAGCCATGTAGGTATGCTGCTGATAGAGTGATTTAACAGCCATGTAGGTGAGCTGATTGCGGCCATGTAGGTGTGCTGCTTATAGAGTGAGTTAACAGCCATGTAGGTGTGCTGTTTGCGGCCATGTAGGTGTGCTGCTTATAACTCTATAACTCACTCGAGTTAACAGCCATGTAGGTGTGCTGTTTGCGGCCATGTAGGTGTGCTGCTTATAGAGTGAGTTAACAGCCATGTAGGTGTGCTGTTTGCGGCCATGTAGGTGTGCTGCTTATAGAGTGAGTTAACAGCCATGTAGGTGTGCTGTTTGCGGCCATGTAGGTGTGCTGCTTATAGAGTGAGTCAACAGCCACGTAGGTGTGCTGTTTGCGGCCATGCAGGTGTGCTGCTTATGGATTGAGTTACAGCCATGAAGGTGTGCTGTTTGCGGCCTTGTAGGTGTGCTGCTTATAGAGTGAGTCAACAGCCACGTAGGTCTGCTGTTTGCGGCCATGCAGGTGTGCTGCTTATGGATTGAGTTACAGCCATGAAGGTGTGCTGTTTGCGGCCTTGTAGGTGTGCTGCTTATAGAGTGAGTTAACAGCCACGTAGGTGTGCTGTTTGCGGCCATGTAGGTGTGCTGTTTATAGAGTGACTTAACAGCCACGTAGGTGTGCTTTTTGCGGCCATGTAGGTGTGCTGCTTATGGTTTGAGTTAACAGCTATGAAGATGTGCTGTTTGCAGCCATGTAGGTGTGCTGCTTATGGACTGTGCCGACAGCCTTGTAGGTGTGTTGTTTACATAGGATGTGTAGACATGTATGTGTGCTGCGCATAGGGTCAGTGGACCTTGAAGTCAAGTCCGGTAAAGTCCGGTAAAGTCCGGTGAAGTCCGGTAAAGTCCGGTAAAGTCCAGTAAAATCCGGTAAAGTTCGGTAAAGTCCGGTAAAGTCCGGTAAAGTTCGGTAAAGCCCGGTAAAGTCAACTTAAAGTCCGGTAAAGTCTGGTATAGACCAATTCAAGTCCGGTAAAGTCCGTTAAAGTGAAGTAAAGTCAAATTTAAGTCCGGTAAAGTCCGGTAAAGTCCGGTAAAGTCCGGTAAAGTCCAGTAAAGACCGGTAAAGTTCGGTAAAGCCCGGTAAAATCAACTTAAAGTCCGGTAAAGTCTGGTATAGACAAATTCAAGTCCGGTAAAGTCCGTTAAAGTGAAGTAAAGTCGAATTTAAGTCCGGTAAAGTCAAGTAAAGTCAAATTAAAGTCCGGTAAAGACCGGTAAAGTTCGGTAAAGCCCGGTAAAATCAACTTAAAGTCCGGTAAAGTCTGGTATAGACAAATTCAAGTCCGGTAAAGACCGGTAAAGTTCGATAAAGCCCGGTAAAATTGACTTTAAGTCCGGTAAAGTCAAGTAAAGTCAAATTAAAGTCCGGTAAAGTCAAGTAAAGTCCGGTAAAGTCCGGTAAAAGCCGGTAAAGTCTAGTAAAGTCCGGTAAAGTCAAGTAAAGTCCGGTAAAGTCCGGTAAAAGCCGGTAAAGTCTAGTAAAGTCCGGTAAAAGCCGGTAAAGTCTAGTAAAATCCGGTAAAGTCTAGTAAAGTCTAGTAAAGTCCAGTAAAGTCTAGTAAAGTCCAGTAAAGTCCAGTAAAGTCCAGTAAAGTCCAGTAAAGTCCAGTAAAGTCCAGTAAAGTCTAGTAAAGTCTAGTAAAGTCTAGTAAAGTCTAGTAAAGTCTAGTAAAGTCTAGTAAAGTCTAGTAAAGTCTAGTAAAGTCTAGTAAAGTCTAGTAAAGTCTAGTAAAGTCTAGTAAAGTCTAGTAAAGTCTAGTAAAGTCTAGTAAAGACTAGTAAAGTCTAGTAAAGTCTAGTAAAGTCTAGTAAAGTCTAGTAAAGTCTAGTAAAGTCTAGTAAAGTCTAGTAAAGTCTAGTAAAGACTAGTAAAGTCTAGTAAAGTCTAGTAAAGTCTAGTAAAGTCTAGTAAAGTCTAGTAAAGTCTAGTAAAGTCTAGTAAAGTCTAGTAAAGTCTAGTAAAGTCTAGTAAAGTCTAGTAAAGTCTAGTAAAGTCTAGTACAGCTCTAGTAAAGTCTAGTAAAGTCTAGTACAGCTCTAGTAAAGTCTAGTACAGCTCTAGTAAAGTCTAGTACAGCTCTAGTAAAGTCTAGTACAGCTCTAGTAAAGTCTAGTTAAGCTCTAGTAAAGTCTAGTAAAGCTCTAGTAAAGTCTAGTAAAGCTCTAGTAAAGTCTAGCAAAGTCTAGCAAAGTCTAGCAAAGTCTAGCAAAGTCTAGCAAAGTCTAGCAAAGTCTAGCAAAGTCTAGTAAAGCTGTAGTAAAGTCAAGTAAAGCTCTAGTAAAGCTCTAGTATAGCTTTAGTAAAGTCTAGTAAAGTTTAGTAATCAAGTAAAGTCAAGCCAAGTAAAGCCAAGCAAAGCCAAGCAGAGCGAAGCAGAGCCAAGCAGAGCCAAGTAGAGCCAAGCAGAGCTTAGCAGAGCCTAGCAGAGTTAAGCAGAGTCAAGGAAAGTAAAGTATAGTAAAGTAAAGTCAAATAAAGTCAAGTAAAGTAAAGTAAAGTATTCATGTAAAGTAAAGTCAAGTCAATTAAAATCAAGTAAAGTCAAGTAAAGTCAAATAAAGTCCAGTAAAGTCAAGAAAAGAAGTTCCAAAATACAGCGCTGTAGTCAGACTAGGTAGACATGCTTCAGAGAAAGAGCATAAAATGCGCTACAAATTTCAGATGATACAGAAGGCGAGAGTTATACTCCGAAGCGGCCGAAGCAATAGAGACGGAGGCGGAAAAGATCTTCATCGTCAAGTGAGGGCGAAAGGACACCTACCAAAAGAAGCAGAGCGGGAGTGTCAACCGAAGTTCCGGGAGTTGGTTCTCGCTTAGCTCGTCGTGGAACGTCTGGCAGAGTAAATTAAAGTAGGCTTTTCCAAACGATGTAAACTATGGTAAAGTATTAGACGAAATGTTGAACCGAAAATCTCGTACAGATGAAACATTGAGAGACTATTGTTACGACAAGTTATCGTTGTTAAGTCGGTGCAAGATTGTCGGTCATAAAGCGGTTGATTGCGTAATCTATGGGATCACGGACAGTTCCGTCAGAAACGGGGCTCAGGCTCTTAAATGTGAGGAACCAGAGGATCTGTTGAACTATTTAGCATCACAACAGCCCTCGCAGTCTGAGGACGCTGACGTGAGTTCAATCAGCAGTAGGTGGTTAAAAGAAACGCCAATTGCGCGGTAATTTTTCTGGTAGAAATGCTATGAGTATAACGGGGAACGGATGCAGTCCGTATTAATTGCAATGGGCCCGGACATATCTATCAAAATTATAGTAAGCCGATTGAGAAATGCGAAAAGTGCCGTAGGGTAGGGCATAATATTGAAAATTGCACTAGGAAGCCTTTGCAAACAAGTAGTGAAAGCCTTGGCCAAAACACGCACCCGTCTGAAAGATACCTTCCTTTCAGACGGGTAAGCACCTGCTTAAAGTTATAATAGACGATGACGTTGTTCCGTTGCGTGATCCTGGAGACAACCAGATTACGAAACCGAGAGCATCCGAAAGTAACTTTAACGACGCTATACATACCTCTTTGCAACAGCACGGCCGATGCGGTAAATGATAAGTTTAATAATAATGTGTGCGTTTAATGGCACAATGTTGAATGCCTTTATTGATTTCGGAAGTATTCGGTATTCGGATGCAGTCACATTAGGTTTGACTGAAAGCACAGGCGAACGATTACCTACAATACCTACCTACCTTTGGCAATTCAACTGTTATCCCTAAATTCAAGGCCACTCTTCAAATTAGGGTTGATGAGATTGATACTGACCTGGATGTTTTGGCAGTGGAGGATGCACGTCTCATTGTTAATAGGACAGGATTTCACAGAATTGACGTCGGTGACTTAACTGAAGGACAATGAGCGACTGTTCTTCTATCATACTCCTATTAACGATCCCCAGAATCGAGACCAGACCCTAAACTTTTACGTCACTAAAATGTTACTATAGATAAAGGAGGGTTGGTGGCAGTGCACTCGAAGGAGTCGCGTATACTGGTAATGTTTATTCAGAGAGAGGTACCAGAGCAAGTCCGAACTAAGAGTATCACTTACACCAAGGTTGTTACAGGGTTTATTGCATATTTGTCCTTAGCAGTATATTGCATATTTGTCACTTCTTTAACTAATGCACCTCTTCAATTCAAGGCGGGCATGTTAATAGCTAGTCTACCAGGTACCGGAAGTGAAGTCGTCCAATCTGACCAGGACGAAAACGAACGACAACCTTTAGATAAAGGTGACGTTAGAATAGGAGGGATGAGGGAACCCTTAAAAAAAAAAACGTAGTTAGAATGTTGGACAGTTTGTTCTACGATTTTATGATACCACGTATATCTGACCGTGGCACTGCGTTTACTTCAGCTGCATTTCAGGACTTCTGTGTCAGCAAACGCTTTACACATTGTACTCAATGCAGTTGTCTGTCTCAGGGCGAATGGACAAGCACAGAGGTATAACCAAACTATTCTTACCACTTTGTCCACACAAAATGTTGATAGTAATGAGCGTGATTGGGACGGGCAGAGAGGTCGAGTGCAGTAAGGCATTAACAATACTGTTAATGCTACGACAAATAAAAGTGCGTCAGAAATACTATTTGGGTTCAGGTTAAATTGCCCCATCGATAACAAATTGTCAATTGACAATGACGAGCCTCCAAACAACATTGATAGCCAGTCTATTCCAATCGTAAGTGACAGTTCACTTCCTAACGTATCTCAGGTAAATATAGCCGACTTGACCAATGACGAGGATAACAGCCAGCCATTATTGCTTCCAATAATGCTGGCACATCCACATTACTTTCTATGAGTACCGACGATAAACGTTTCGACGAAATTAGGAAAAGGGCTTCTAATAATTTAAGCTTAGTCAAAGAAGGCATGGGAGATTTATGATTTAAAAAGAATTCCTGCTAATAATTTTTACAATGACGGGAAAAGCAAAAGGCTCTTACCTAAATTCGTCGACCCATACAGAGTAACGTGTTGTTTAGGAAATTATCGATACAAAATTGTCAATGTACCAGGGTTCAGTACCAGCAAGAAAGAGACCGTTGTAGCTTCAGATAGGTTGCGGATTGGATAGGATTGGATTGACGTTCAGGCATTACAAGTTAACGAATCGTCTGGTTCCGAGCCTAATACATCTGATTCCGACAATGATGCGGATTCCAAATAGGTTATATATGTATATATATTATGATTGTTATGGTATATTATGGATATTCGGACTATGTTGACTATGTTGACAATTAATGTATGTGGGTGTATAAGGGTAGTAAAATCAGCTTAGTATACATATGTAACTGATTTGTTATTTTATATATAATTGTAAATGTTGTTGACTGTTGTAGTTCAGCGTTTTAGTGAACTGTATTGATCACGTAGGAACAGAACAGTTGCCGAAACTTTGAAACTCATAGGTGATGTTAATGCCATTGTTTTGTCTTAGCATCAGTACGTACGATATAATTATTTTTGTTAAACTGTGTCTATGAGATGGAACCTATTGCATTGGTGTTGGGGTATATAATATCCAGTGGAATAGGAGTACATGTTTTGATAGAAGTATGTAATAAAAAAAAAAAAATGTTTGATAACTGGTATTGAGTGTAATGATTGTTTGCGTGCTCCGGAGATAGCACGCAGTCGGATGGTCGAGTGTAATGATTTCATGTTGAGTGTAGTTAATTTTAATTTAAGTTGCACTTTTAATTAAGTTTGAGGGTACTTCACCGCCATTACGACTTAAAAAAGATGGCGGGTGGTTCTTAAAAAAGAAGGGAACGTTTTTCTGGGCTCTCCTTGGTTAACCGTGCAAAAGTGTAGACGTGGTTGGGTATAGTTTGAAGACGTGGTTTAGTTTAAGTTGGACCAAAAACGTGTACGAGTGATTGTAACTTCCAGCATAAGTGAATAAATTATTCAAGAGATCTTCGAAGTTTTAACAATAGGTACTTCACTACATAGTATAAAACAAAATCGTCCTGCTGTCTGTCCCTATGTATGCTTAAATCTTTAAAACTACACAACGGATTTTGATGCGGTTTTTTTTAATAGATAGAGTGACTCAAGAGGAAGGTTTATACATATGTATAATAGTAATGCACCCGTGCGGAGCCGGGGCGGGTCGCTAGTTAGTAATAAATTCATTTTATAGTAAAAATCTTTCTAGTCTTAGTTTCGTGTTATTTTTAGAAGTAGTTTTTAATAAAACTACATAATTTATTGTAATCGAATAAACTATTTGTTATATTTTTTGTTGCCTTGCTCTGCTGACTGAACGAGCAACCAGTCTAAGTTAAATTGGTAACAATGCCGATACATTTTCGTGTCGCGAGCCACCCTTCGGATTTTGATCGCCCTTTCACAACTGAGCGGCTCAACCTAGATAGCAACTAGACTATGATGCTACAATATCTTGTTACTAATATTCTTTGTGTTGTAATTTTATAAACATTCTAAAAACATTACAGTATTATTTATTCAAAATTATTCACTCAGAAAGATGTTTAAAGAATCAGGCATTTATATAATCCTTAACGACTCAGAACACTTAAAAAGTGACGTCATCAAATCCTTAGGTATCTTTGCGGTATACACAATATATAAAGGTTTACAAATAATTCTTCGCCATAACGCTTAAATGTGGAAGTACTTGTATTGTACGTAGCAACGGGGCGTCACAAAGATACGGGAATCTCTGTAGAATGCTTTATTCTATATTGTGGGTATTTAAACAACGCTCCCGGTGTAATTACTCCATTATGAATAAACAGAAGACAATGGAGGTAGTATTTTTATCTACTGTTCAACCGACACAGATATTTATCGTTTGGAAATTGTGTTTTAGGGTCTGTAGCCAGAATGGCTTTATAGTTTCGTCATGTCTGTCCTTCCGTATGTCACAGCCGATCTACTCGGAGACTATGTAAGTATTACAATTATGAAATTTGGTAGGAAAATGACTTTCTATGAACAGCTATATAAAATTGAAGTAAAATTACGAAAAAATTAGGGGTGGCACTCCATGGGACCGAGGGATGATATTTTTTTTTTTCAAGGCACATAGTCGTGTGCATTGAAAATAAAATATCATCCCATATTTATAGATAGGCCTTTAAAAATTACATCGAGGTTACTACAACAGTTTTCCATTTTAAGTCAATTTATTGTTGGTGAGATATTACCTGGGTGAGCCAAGTAAAGAACCTGGGCGTGATTATGGATCGTACGCTTTCTTGGGTTCCGCAACTCAGCGAGGTAAGCCGTAAGATTTTTGCTGCAGTGGGTTCTCTGAGGCGAGTTCGGAACTTTTTACCAATTGCCACTAAAATTGCGCTGGCTCAATCTCTTCTTCTTCCTATTTTGGATTATGCCGACGTTTCTTACCTGGATCTTTCAGAAGAACAATTGAACAAGCTTGAGCGGCTCCAAAACGTGTGTATCCGTTTTATTTTCGGGCTAAGAAAATATGATCATGTCTCCAGCTTCCGTTCGCGGCTGAAGTGGTTACCTATTCGTTTGCGTCGCAATATGCATATCCTTTCCCTTCTCTATGGCACCCTGTTCATTCCTAATACTCCTGGCTACCTCAAGGAGCGGTTTAGTTTTATGTCTTCCCGTAGGTGTTCTCAAAATCTCCTCCTTGTGCCCCCGAGATCGTCTACTAAGTTCTATAACAAATCCTTTAGTTTTCAGTCTGTTCGGATGTGGAATGCTTTGCCCATTGATATAAGGCGTGCTCCTTCACTCCCTACTTTTAAGAAGCGTTTAAAAGAGCATTATTTATCTCTTTCGTAATCTTGCTCAATTCTTAATTCCTATGAACTCCCATTTTATTTGCGCTACCTTGTCGTTGTTTCTCTTTCTATATATATTTTTTTTATATATGTTATGTAGTTTATGTAGTGTACACTTTTGATTTATGTATTTAGTATATGTAGCATATGTTATATTGTATGTAACCTCTTTGCAATAATATTCTCTTTACCTTTTGCTGGTATGCACTGCCCAATAACTTATTTCTATTCGCCATATCGCTATCTGAAGGTTGTCTGGAAGAGATCGCTTTTTAGCGATAATACCGCCTGTTGTCACCTTGTGGTGTATGTCACACCCTAATAACTCAGCTGATCACAGCTGATACACATCTGATGGAAACTTAACTAATATTAACCTTTGTACCTTTTCCCAGAACTAAGGAATGCAAGAGACCTTGATATTGATTCCAAGAAAATAGTATTAAATAAATTACCATATGTTCTATTTTGCATACCAAACTTTTAGTATAAAAGCAGTGTATTAGATCAGTATTAAGTCAGTATTAAATCAGTATTTCCTCGAGTCTGTTCTTATCATTTAAACCCGGAGCGCTCCACATCTCATGGCGACCCTGCCAGGATAATAAATAATAAAGAACAATAATAATTAATTTTATCAGATTTTTAAAAAGGGAGAAATATTACTTTTATCTCATAATGTGTAAACTTTATGGTACTAAACCAATTTATTTTATAAATAATTAAGTAAATAAGAAATAATGCCGCTTGATGACGAGGTAATAATATGATTAAGATTTACAAATCTAAAAATAGCAACCAACAGTCCACCTTGTACAACAACATCTGGACTTCTCGAGTTACAATACGTTCACGATACACACAGACGTATCGAGCATAAATATAGGATTAGTGTTATCAAAATAAAAATGGATTCCCAGAATATTGAACTATAATATAATATATTAGAATAATATAATAATATACTAGAATATTGAATAGTTAAAAATAATAATAATAAGGATTCCACCTATGACGGGTCTGATCAACCAAGTATAGTGGAAATTCATAAAAAGTCAAATAAAAATAATTAGCCTGAATTAAATAAGTTTCAATAAACGATACTATAACGAAATAAAGAGAACTGAATTACCAGTCGGAATAATATTATCTTATACTCGCCATCCTTACTAACAGTGTCGAATCTAGTACTCAATCGCGTACGGAACGAGCTTTCCCCGCGAGAGAATTAGGTATGTTTTGCAAGGCACAATAAATAAAAATGTATGCATATGGCATACTATATAATGACGACACCGCGTGTATTATTGAGGAGCTACGAGTATAGCTCAATGTATAAATAAATGTAAAACCGGGTACGGATCCCGAGTGTGTATAATTAAAAGTGTCTCAAAAGTAAGTGATAACGATGATAGGCGAGTCATAGAGTCATATTAAACAACTTTCATTATTTGTCTTTGAGTGCTTATTAACTGAGCGCTCCCGTGCTTTGGAATGCACGTTAAGCCATTTATCCCGACAGCTGACTATGATAGCAGTCGTTAAGCCAAGTTAGAGCCGCCGAACGGCTTGAGAATTTCTAACAGTCAACTTGCCCATTTAGTTACTTGACAAAAGCCTAATCGAAATAAAGTCTAGTTTCCCCTCAGGTTGGAAGGTCAAATGGCAGTCGCTTCCGTAAAAACGAGTGCCTACGCCAAATCCTGAGATTACGTAGGAGGACGATTATGACTAGGATTAAATAAATATATAAATCGAGTCCCGCCGCAATCAGTGGTAAACCCGAGAGGTGCCATTGAGCGAGTAGGTAGATACATAATTAGTAGCAAGGTACACCAGAAATACAGGGCAGGCAGCAAATCCTTGAAACCTTGAACATGATTCGATCGAGCATCAATCGTGCAAGTTCTTGGACACATAGTATAATGTAGTGTTAAAAGCACTGTCTGAAAGGTATATACCTACCTCTAAATGGTATTTACGCGCGCTTATGTATACAATTTATGTATAAAATCCTTGTATTACTGAGTTATAATTAAGGGTCGGCCGACCATAAAATAATGCATGCCGTGTACCTTAGCAAGCTTAGCAAGCTTAGCAAAAAGTGATGCCCAATTGCACACTTTATGTCACAAGTAAAATACTAAGTGACAATTAAAAAAATATATATATAGAAATATGACGTCGAAATAAAAGATTACAGTAGATGCGCATAAATAAATAGAGAACAAAATAACTTGCAAGTCACAATGACTATTTTTAAATGGTTTAAAAATAAATTAAAAAATAATGACAAATATTGATGTACACAATATTTGTTATTATGGTAAAAAAATTTTTATAACAAACAAAAGAAAAAAAAAAAAAAATTTTTTTTAAATTTAAGCTGTTTATTTCAAAAATAATATATATGTTACATTTCCAACTTAACTACTAATCTTAAATGAAAAAGATTTTTTGAGTTAAGGAGTCTAGTATCTATTTGTTAGTTAATATTACATAACATTGCTACTTATGAAGGTATTATTACTATTAGATAGGTACATCAGTGATCAGTATTTTCTTATTTTAAACATGTATCTTTTTATGATATGTCTGGCCTGCCCACTTGTTCGACCCTCAATTAAATTTAGTAATTCATCTGAAAATCTATTCAAGATGCGCGGTAGCATACACTTCCAGACCCGTTGACCGTATTCATTGTTTGTTTTTTCAATTTCAAAGGTTGCTAAATTGGCTAGATTACGTAAGTGTACTGGACGTGTTTTTTTCTTTAGGTTCGCTATGTTGTTATGATATTGTGTTATGATTGCTAGGTCAATCTTTTCGAATACAGTTAGCACTTTGCAGTAGTTGAATAGATTTTCATATTTATTTTTGTATTTATATTTAATTTTTATAGGTACAATCGTCTTAAGTATACGCAGTTGAAGGTTGTAAATATTCAATAGGTATGCTTTATATGATCTTCCGTAGCTTTCTAGGCCATAGCCTATGACAGAATCCGCCAAGGACATGTAAAGAAGTCTTAACGTATTATATGGGACTTTGTGTTTGAGAATAGAAAGTTTTGCCAATATAGATCTAAGTTTGTTACATACATGGTTGATATGTGGGTGCCAGTTAAACTTATGGTCTATTTTTAGTCCAAGGTAGGTATGTTCTTTAACGATTTCAAGCTGCGTACAGTTACAAGAATCGTTATGCTTGTGTAGACACTTATGATCGTGGGCTACGATTTTAGGTGTGAAATTTACTTTTTTATAGGGGGAGCGAATGTGCATGAGTTTTGTTTTCGAATAGTTAAGCGATAGCCCGACATCGTGAGCCCATTTACACAAAGTGTCAAACTCGTTTTGCAGCATGTCTTGTGCGGTCCTTAAGTCCCTATGGGCCATAATTATACAAGTATCGTCTGCAAATTGGTGTACAGATCCATGCCGAAATATTTTGCACATATCATTCACGTATAATAAATATTCCGTCGGAGCTAGAATTGAACCTTGTGCGGTACCGTATACGGTTGGAATTAGATCGCTTTGTTCGCCCGCGATGCTTACCGCATTGTATCTATTAGTATGATAGTTTTTTATGAGTTCCAGCATGGGTCCCTGTATACCATTTTGTGACAGTTTTTTATACAGTGTGCTATGACGTAGGGTATCAAATGCTTTCGTAAAATCTATCATTATTGCTAGTACATGGCATTTTTTATCTAAGTGGTCATTAATTTCGTCTGTGAACAAAGACAGAAGTTGTGATGTGCTCTTATTCCGTTGGAATCCAAACTGATTTTTGTTAATGATGTCGTTGCTTGATAAGAATGTATTGATTGAATTTCCGAGATATTTTTCTATTATTTTATCTATACAGGATAGAATGGTAATCGGTCTGTAGTTATTAATATCCGTGTAGCTACCTTTTTTATGTATGGGCCTTACTAATCCTATTTTTAATTTATCGGGGTATTTCGATTTTGATATACATAGGTTAATTAAATGCGTTAGAACAGGGGTAAATTGTTCCGCGATGTATTTTACATCTTTTACCCGTATCTTGTCGTACCCTGGGCTTTTTTTGTCATCTAGTTGTGAAATAATTTTACGTAAAACTTGTTCGTTGATTTTTTTTAAGCGCAGTGACACGAGGGGTGAGTTAATGTAGTTTTCCTCATCAAGCAACGGCTCATCACAATTGTTTATTATGCTATTTACATTTTTATCAAATTCGGTAGCGAATTTGTCAGATAATTGTTTAGCTTTTAATTTAAAAGATTTAAGGAGCACATCGTCAATAGCTTTAGCAATTCTACCAGTCAGTCTATTTATTATTTCCCACATTTTTTTGGGGTTTTTAAAATTGTTACAAATTTCCTTCTTTGTTAAATTGTTTCTAAAGTTACTGATTTTACTGTTAGTTTTATTTCTGTATTTTTTATATATTAGTTCATTTTCTTTGTTCGTTGTGTCTTTTAAAAATATCTTTAGAAGTTCTTTCTTTTTGTTACACATTTTTTCTAAGTTTTCCGTTATCCAATTACTTTCTGTTTTTTTGTTTAAATATATTTTAGTCTTATATGTGCAGTTATTATAGACTGACTGGTATTTGCTCGTAATTAGGTCAATTAGTTCATTCGGGTCGCTGCAGCGAAATGCAGGGCTCCAGTCGATCTGGCTTAGTTGTGTTTTAAGTTTTTCATCGTTCAACTTGTTTACTATTCTGTAGGTACTTACGCTGCCGCTCGCGGCGCTGATAAGAGCGAGCCCTGTTATGTAGTGGTCCGCCGGCGCATCCCGTACTATAGCTGAACGCACGAAATGCGCGGGCACACCACGCTTGCATGCGTCACGAATGAATAAGTGATCTATGCACGACTTGGATATTCCATTAACATTTGATTCGACTCTTGTAAAATTTGTGATACAGCAGTCGTAGCCTAGTTCGTTTAGGTTATTTAGGTATGAATTTACAATAGTGTTGGTACACGAGATATCAATATTCATGTCACCTACTAATATACAATCCGCTTGTGTGGGATATTTTGATAGCAAATTCGATAGTTCACTGATAAAATTAATCTTATTTAAATTCGGTGGTCTGTATATTGAGCACACATTTATTTTATAACCCTTAAAAACCTCTAGCTCACCACACATACACTCAAAACTCACTGTTTTCACTTGTGTCTTAGTGAACGAAATACTTTTATGGGCGTAGATGATAATGCCACCTCCTTTTCTTTGTGATCGTAGCTCTGTGTACATTGTATAATCCTTTATGTCGAATAAACTCGCCGTCGTATCTGTGATATTTGCTTCTGTGATTATTATTAATTGTATAAGTTGTGGGCTGGTGGCCACGGTGTACTCTAGTTGAGAATGGTTTTTTGTTATGGAGCGGATGTTGACATGCAGTATGATTAATTTATTTTGAGCCTTCGGTAAATTATACATGAAGTCTGTCCAGGTGTCGTGTGATGTCTCTAATATTTTGGGATCGAGTGAATCCATTATCGTTTGCAGGGAATATACTTGACATGTTGACTTTCGCCTAACTGTGTCGTAGATGTGATTTTAATAAGTTAGGTTTTTTGGTACATACCTATGTCTTCTGCAACTCCTTACCGATTCTTTCGATGTCGTTTTCGGCCCTGACGTAGTAAATCTTTTTGTCACCGTGATTTTTGCGCACCATTATTTGCCCGTGTCTGTACCATACGAACTGACAAAGCGACTTGTCCCTGAGGTTCGCCTTGGCCTTCCACAGCAGATAGGACGTTGTAGGTGTTAGTGACTCACGTAAGTAAATCTTGCGATTACTTTCTCCTCCAATTTCCTGTGCTGTTATTTCTGTGGATTTAGCTGCGTCGCACTATTCGTCCCGCTTGCCCTCGCGTAAGGTGACTGTGATGGGCGAGTCTGCCCTGGCACGCTCGGCTTGCGCGGTTCCGGGACGGGCGGGCTTCTTTTTTCTGACGACTCTGATCACGTCACTGGGGTCTTGGTTCAGGAGCCGGCCTACTGATGTCGCGATTTTTTTGACGTCCTCGTTCTCTTGTTCTGCCACCCCACATATTTCGAGGTCGTTGCATTTCTGCGCCTGCTCACTCTTGTACAGTTTTTGCTCCAGCACTTCATTTTTTAACGTTAAATTTTTGTATGTGTTGTATATGTCTTTATATTGGTTCTCTAATATTTTAAATCTCGTATCTTGTTCCTTTAGTTTGGTTTCAAACTCGTCGATTTTTTCAGAATAGAAATCGAGGGTAGATTTAAGTTCTTGCTCAATGATATTTTTAACGGTTTCGCGTAACTGCCGTATTTCTTTTCGCATTTCTACCAGTACTTTGTCTGCCTCGATTTGTGTTTCAACCTCAGAATCTTCATCCTCGCGGTCTGGTAGAATCACTGATATCCGTTTCTTGGCGTTTCCTTTTATCGGAATGCATTTAGGGCATTTCCAATCGATCGAATCAGTTACCGCCAATGCACTAAGTTGTTCTGCTGCTAATGAGGAACATGACGCGTGCCACCACTTCGAACATTTATTGCACTGCACTCCGGGGGCCTTCGCGTTAATCAATTTACCACAGCCGTTGGCGGCGCATTTAACCATTGTTAGCAATTATTTTGCGCACGCGCACTCACTGGTATTTGTTGTCACTACCGTTCGCTAGCGCGCTCGCGACAAGACTCAGAAAAATAACGACATGGTGCAACGTCGTAAACACAAACTAATAATGGTATTATCATAAAAGAATACCATAATTTATGTATTATAAAATATATAATTATATATAAAAAAAGAAAATACCATATACAAAACAAGCGTCGTCATCAAAGCGAGTATTTAATTCCAGTTATATTAGTATGGATAAAGAAAATTTTGTATCTTTAGATTTAGTTTAGTTTTAATTTATTTACTGTATTCGTTTTAATAAATATTTCTCATTCTGTTTGAAAAAGAAATAATGTCAATAAATAAAATGAGATTTCTTTAATTTTTCGTAATTAATATTTAGAAATAAGTTAATTTATATTTAGTTTTAATTTTTTAATTACTTTTTTTTTTATAAATGTATAATCTTATAGTATAAATAAGTGTATTAACTAAAAAAAAAAAACAATGTTTACTTTAAAATTTACATTACGATGCTAAAACGATTATGACAATCCATCTGATCGCATACCACCTACCATATAAGGAACAAGAAATGTAAACATTATAAGTAGCATTAAGATAAATTAAGAAACCATGTATACCATAGACTTAAGTTACTTTAAGAAACCATGTAAACCATAGACATAAGTTAATTAAGTTTACTGATGCCAAAAAATAGTAGTTATGTATTTTACTATTTTTTGTCTCAAAAAAACGGGGAAGCTGTGGTGTATGTCACACCCTAATAACTCAGCTGATCACAGCTGATACACATCTGATGGAAACTTAACTAATATTAACCTTTGTACCTTTTCCTAGAACTAAGGAATGCAAGAGACCTTGATATTGATTCCAAGAAAATAGTATTAAATAAATTACCATATGTTCTATTTTGCATACCAAACTTTTAGTATAAAAGCAGTGTATTAGATCAGTATTAAGTCAGTATTAAATCAGTATTTCCTCGAGTCTGTTCTTATCATTTAAACCCGGAGCGCTCCACATCTTAACCTACTTACTTTAAGTCCTGATCATAATGTATTATTGTATTATTTTCCTGTAGTGCACAATAAAGCATTTTATTATTATTAATGATTCCCTCCTCACATTCAGCAAGACATCGCTTATAACCATTATATAAATAAATTCACGGGTGGAATTTCGTTTTATTTTATCCATTATCCGGTGATTTTATTGTGTTTCAACTGCGATAAATCAGCGAAATGTATGATATAAAAATAAGTAAACAATAGTGGTGACAGTCCATTGTCAATTTAATCGAAGTTGCCAGTGTCGAAAAAATTTAGTTCCGTTTCTAGACTTTCTTGCCAAGCTATAATTTCCAAACCATGAAGGTTAAAATTGTAAAAAAAAATCGTGGCGGTTTACGTTAATACTGCAGCACTGTCTGCCCGTGTGAGCCTTGCGGCGGGCGGCGGGCAGTTCGACAGTGTGATCGGCGCGGGTCGCAGACGCACTCATCCTGAGGAACTCCCGAAGAGTTCGAAACATGTCGCTCGAAGTGACAATTAATACGTGAGTTTTAACCGTTTAGTAAAATAAATTTATAACATGTCTCACGAGAAAGCAAGTTTTCTTTCAGTGAAATGTCGATTGAAAGAGACGCCCTTTGTTTTTCGCTCACGACAAAACGGGATGCAACCCTCTCCGAGAATGGCTTTTTAGACAAATCTCGTTAAATATCTGACTGTGTGCAGGTTTATAAAATTTCCTCTTGTCAGTACCTAGGTGAGGTAAAATACCATCATATTAACTTAATCGTGTCTTTTAATAATGCGTTGTTTTAGTAGGCTGAGGAAAAAAAGGAAAATATAGACTCGACTTTGGATTTATTTTCTATCGAGAAAGTTTAAGCAATCATGTTTCGCTATTGTCAGTACCACAATCATATAGTCAAGAATCATATATCTGAAAATCAGCCCCTACTGTTTGCTAGTCTGGGCAGGACAGCGTTTCAAAGTCTCCAAATTTCTCAGTGTAGTGCCTTCCATGTGGCATAACCGTGAGACACCCTGTACATCACAGAAGATAAACGTACAAAAGCGAACCTTCCTATAACGGGTCTCTTCCAGCTACACTTACAGCAATGAATCAGCTCTTATGTAGGTAAATTAAGGTTTCCGTGCCTATTTATGAGAGGATTCAATCGATGCATATTTTTGCACTTGACTGTACAAGCTTTGCATTGTTCGGGACTAGGTCGATTTGTGCGAGACTGTCCACAAATCTTAATTTGTACGTTACGTTGCTACTTACATCAGGCATTGTTTGTCTGCTTTTTTTATAGTAATAATAATAAGCGGAAATGTAAACAAAATAAAGTATTCGCCATTTCACAATAACAATTCTCATACGGTTAGTTTCCTTTTGATTTAACATTCAATTAACGTCCGTTTTAAGGCAATGAAGAGATATTGAGATTTCACTGAAAAACTGTTTTCTCTTTGAAACCAGCCTCTTTGCAACAACTAGCGCGGGCAAAAAATCCAAACGCAAATAGTAAATTGCGCCGGTTCATTAAGCGGACTGTAACGTAGCACAAGTTTTACACAATCGCAGTCCGTACGGGAACGAAACTGAACAGAGAATAGTTAAAAGGATTGAACTCCCATCGAAAGAGCCGATATGTGCTTCTATTGTGCTCGACCTCTACAGATCTACACTGCCGTATCTTTGATTCGAATGGGATAGCGTCTGAGAAATTGCGATCTTTTAAATTGAGGAACTTAATAGCGGTAATGGGACCTGTGACCGGATTCTATCGAAATGCATCGTTATAGGAGTAGAACGCAGTGACGTGGGCGTTTTCACTTTAAAGTGTACCCACTACTTTTTTTTCGGATCTCGGTGATTTTGGGTATACTGACTGAGAATCACGAGTACTACCCATTTCCGCGAAGAAAAAGTGTCCCACCAAAAAAAGTCAGTTTTGTGACGCTTTTTTCATACAGTTTATATGGCTCGTCACAAAACTGACACAGAAAATTTGTATGGAAAATCAAGGAAATTTTTTTTCTTCGTCTGAATCAAAAGTACTATTGATTCTGAGTCAGAATAACCAAAATCACCGAGATCCGAAAAAAAGTAGGGGGTACAGCGGGTACACTTTAAAGAGAGTAATAACTAATCATTGGCGACGATCGCGGAAAATGCAGAAAAAGGAACACTGATACTGTGGAACACTTTTGGTAACAAGTTATGGTAGGTTTTACACGAATTGCGAAGAGGTAAAAAAACTGGCCAAGTGCGAGTCGAACTCGCGCACGAAGGGTTCCGTGCCATTATCTATAAAGACGTCAATAAAATCATGTCTGTTGTATGGGAGCCCCCTTAAATATTTATGTTAATAGCGGTAACAGAAATACATCATCTGTGAAAATTTCAACTGTCTTACTATCACGGTTGAGATACAGCTTAGTTACAGACGGACGGACGGACATTGCTATGTTTAAGTAGGAATTCCTAATCGATAGGTATCTGACATATTAAGGGGCTCCTATAGCTCCCAATGACCTTCGATATGTAACGCTCCGGTTTCTAGTATTTTTATGGCTTATCGTATTCACAACAACGAGGTTTACCAAAATAGTATCCCATATTTACTTTAAAACTGTCTTCGAGATATATGGCACCAAACATCGGCAATTTTAGGCCAAACACCAGTTTTTTGGATGTAACTTTTGTGAAAATGGGTAAAAATAAAAATCTCTGTTGCGTTTTTAGAGACGCCAGTAAGGAACAGTAACATGCAGATTTCATAAAAATAAGTGCAAAAACAACATACTTACATTGTCAAGGAAACGATTGTGTATGAATTTATAGAAGCAATATATTTACAGAGCGATACATTATGTGATAGAAGTATAAAAAGGAAGAGAGCTGAGCTATAGTTGTCATATTCACACCATAGACAATCATAGCAAGCATATATAAACTATGTCTCCGACATACATTGAAAAAGGACCTTTTTTGGTCAAACACCGTTTGAATAAATCATAAAAAAAATAAGTATTCGTTCTTTTCAAAATTCGGCTCTTGCAAATGTAGATAAGGGATTGAAGAATCAATAACCGTTTGTGCCATAAATAAATGTCTATAGTTCTCGAGGAGGAATATCGACGTTGTACAAATTACAACTTCCATTTAATTTTCATCGGACTTCTTGGAAAAACATCTATTTGCGGAATAATCCTCTCTAATCTTTTATGTGAAAGTATAGTGTATTATACATACAGGCTCACGTCACATTATACATACAAATTTTATCTTATCTACCTTGCGGTGTAATGTTACGTAGCTGAGTCGTATGACCCACATCACAGCTGAGGCGAGGGTGCTAACCGCCCGCGGCCATTACAGGAATTAGTTGCAAAAGCCTCATTTTACTAGTTTAACTCACGTTAAAACTAATTGAGAGTTTCTTTAATTCTTATGTATTGGCGGTAAGTAGGTATCCAGATTTTGTTTTCGTGTGTGTGACTTTATTTTTAATTAAAAGGTATTTATTCATAAAAGTAAGCTAAGTTTTGTAAATTAACAATTAAAATTAAAAATAAATCCTAAATAAAACTAAACTAAACTGAAATCTAAAACTAAATAAGCCTAAAAATATCTAAAAAAAACATTACACTCCTTTTTTTGGGCAGTCGTGTAAAAATTGGGCGCCCGCGGCATGGTGCCGAGGATGCTGGAAGCATTTCCTCATCTTCCTTCATTTCCTCGCTGTATTGCAATGCTGATGCGTTGCGCGAGGAAGCTGCCAGCTCGTCGGTCACCAGTGGTGTCGGCAAGTCTTTTGGATAACTCGTTTAAAAGTTGACGAGCGCTGGGACCTCACGGACCCAGGGTCTCGACTCAAGTGTATCCGGAACCGAGACTCCGGTATTTTGCTGTCTTTAATTTTTCGGTCGCTTTAGCTGCCGCACCCACTTGCCCACTCGTTCCCTGAATGTGAAGGGGCCAGTGTGTCTACGCAAGTAGCCTCTCACACTAGAACCCTTCCCACACTCCAGGGAATTAGGGACATGCCGTCCGATCTCTTGCCATCGTCCATGGCTATGCCAGTTGGTTCCAATAAGGTAGGCACGTTGACAGTGGAAAGTGACCGGCGGATTATATCATTGAGTGAATTACATAAATACATAGAAAACATCCAAGTCCCAGGAACAAATATTCGTCCTCATCGCACAAATAAATGTCCTGACCGGTATTCGTACCTGGGACCTCAAGCTTCGTAGCTAGGGTCACTACCAACCAGTGGCGGCACGTCAAAAAATTGTCTTAGGGAAGACGGAAATAATTTGCATTTCTTATTCTTCATGAGCCGTAGTAAAAGAACTGGACTGGCTGGAAATTAGGCAAGCCGGTGGGAATCGAGTTGTATGCACGCTTCGCCACTGCTACCAACTAAGCTAAAGCGGTCGGAATGATATGAAGAAACAAATCATTGTAGTTGAATGGAAATTAACAATTGAACTCTAACTCCCAAATAATCAAGTTTTCATTTAGGTATATTATGGACGGAATAAAATACCATTCGCTCAATTAAGGATACATAAAATTCAGGTCAGGGTCACATTTTCACCAATCAATCATCAATAACAAGCAATTTTGGCAACGCAACCGAAAGGTTATTATGCATGCCAAAGTTGGCGGGCCTAATGAACCGCGCACGGCGCTCACGAATTGATTTAGCTAGTCTTCAGGCGGTTCGATTTAGCGCTCCACTGGCAGCATCTGGTCCGATAAAACAGCTATTATAACGGCAATTATTAAAAGCAAACGGGTAAGAAATCATAGGATAAGTCAATTTTAAATGACTATTCTCATTTAAATAGAAAACTGCCGTGAGTCTCAGACATAAAATCAATGTTATTTTCTTATTAAGTGTAATAACTATATCTCACATTAGTATAAATTTATGTATTGTTGTTTAATGTTAATTGTTAAATACAAATTTACATACATATAAGTGTATATATGCAGGTCTTGCACTCTCAACACTGGACAACCTCGCCTAAATACTGTATTTTGAAAAGTCAAAATTATTTTGTTATGCGTAATATTCCTATCTCAACTAGTAATATTAATAAGTAAATTAATGAATGATAATTGTTAGAGGTCTTTAGAAGGTACTTAGACCTTGTAAAGACCTCTAACAACTTTCGGCGGGAGCCTAAGTACGAAGTTATGATATCTACGTCTAACAATATGGCGCCCAAACAAAGAGTAATCTGACACCGCAGTGTTTGCCACGGATAGTGTTCGGGCAAATATTACTCGTAGTTAAACAAGGCATCTTATGTTCTAACGGTAAAACTTAAGGCAGTCCTGCAATAATTCTGAAAATTGGCTTACTTATAATCACTAGTACAATGCGCTTAATTTGTTAAATACAACAAAATAACTTACTTAGGTAAGCCTGATCTTTTCATTAAGGTCATCACCATTTAAAATTAATAATCAATACATAAAGTTAATCACCTCTAAGTCTCTATTTTTTCAATTACATTGTAAATTTTATGCATGAAACAATAATTCTTAAATAAAATTGTTTGTATTTATATTCCGCAGGGTACCGGGTCCTTGGTATTCATTATAAAAATATACTTTTCGAGAAAAGTACGAAAAACTAGTTTTTGCCGTAAAAATGGCAAAGTTTGATGGCATAATAACCTGGTATCAGTGACTAGTTGAAGTAAAGTCAGATGGTATATTGTTTGACGGCTTAATTTGTTAATACGACAAGACAAAAACAAGACTAAATTACATATTTGGGGTCAACGAATTCAACTAGAGAGTTCCTAAAGCCTGGATAACAAACGTAAACTTGTTTGTTACCAAGCCTTCTTTGCCCTACTATCTGCCTGCGTGTCTGTTGACGTGACTGTTAAAATTTTCACTGAGTTTGTATTTGAACGAGCAATCTGCCCTACTAACAAGATTCAATAGGTGAATGTACCTTATCTATCAACTTTTCCCGAAACGTTATTGTTAGAGCCATAATAACAATACCGTTAAAACCGGCCAAGTGCGTGTCAGGCCACGCGCAAGGTAGGGTTCCGTAGTCGTCTACCCGTTATATTATGTGGACTAAAAGTTCGCAAACTTATATTTACTATGTTTTTGACAGAATTAACAACATTATCTATGGTATCAATGGAAATTGAATTCGACTATTACTCGTTAACTAGTAATGTCTACTTAGCTGTGATAGTTTTCCTTTTAAATTCATCGTATATGCTATTACCATGATTTTTTTCACATGCCTAGTATCCACCGTTTAGCTGGCGGGGTGGAGGGACACTTGACCATAACAAAAATTATCACTTCAAAGCTTAATATCACGCTAACCAATTCTTTAATCAAAAAATGCTTGTAGAAACCTTATAATATTTTTGAAAGAGATATCCAACGATACCCCACACGATGGGGTTTAGAAGAAAAAAAAAATTGCACCGCCACTTTACATGTAGGGAAGGTACCCTTAAAAATTTTTTTTTTATGATTTTATTATACCGTTTTGTCGGCGTTATTGATATGTATACTCATGCCAAATTACAGCTTTCTAGTACTAACGGTTACTGAGAAAAACAGGGGACAGACGGACGGACGGACGGACATGGCGAAAGTATAAGGGTTCTAATAAAACACGTATAACAGTTGCAAACAGACTAATTTAATTTCTTTTTAAATATACCGTTATGGTGACATGAGTTGTCACAAGACACTAATAGATGGCGGTAGTGGTATCTAAATATGGATTTTGTTACATTTTTACACCACCACCTAACAAAATACAAAAATAAACTAATATTTATTACTACGGCCTAATTTTTACCAAACTGGAATAGTTTCATAAACAGGTTAAACATTAAAATTCTATCGACTAATCTTAAACTTTATTCCTGTTTGGTCAAATTGACACTAAACTAAACAGATGAAATGCCAAGTTGAGCAACAAACTTGTAATGTTTTGCAGGACATAAGCTTTTTGTGAAAATATCGGCTGGCATTTCAGCTGTTGGCATGTAATTAATTGTTACATATTTATTTGCTACAGCTTCCCGGACAAATTGATTTCGAATATCTATGTGTTTAGACCTTCTGTGAAACATGGGATTTACAGCTAACTTCTGCGCGCTCTGGTTATCATTATGTAAGACAATAGTATTGCAGCTACCTAATATCTCAGTGATAAGATTTTTTAAATAGATAGCCTCCTTGCACGCTTCAGACATAGCTACAAATTCAGATTCAGTACTAGAAAGTGAGACTGTTCTCTGTTTTCTACATTCATATGATATGACACAATTCGACAGGGTAAAACAAAATCCTGAGTAGGACCGACGATCATTCACATCTGACCCCCAGTCTGCATCAACAAAACATTCAAGAAACGAGTCATCTTTTTTATATACAAGGCCAAAATTTTTTGTTTTATGCAAATACCTTAAAATTCTTTTGGCATGTTTCCAGTGACTCTCATTATGACAATTATTGAATTGACTTAAATAGCTTACACTATAGGCAATGTCAGGTCGACTCAATACTGCTAGGTACATCAAACTTCCCAGCAACTGCTGGTATGGGTATTTTCTGCCCGCACAGCCATGTTCTGACTTTACACATTGTAAATTTACTTCCATAGGAGTTTCAGCCGACCTGCCATCAATCATATTAAATCTATGAAGTAATTCAGTTACATATTGCTCTTGATCTACAGTTATCATGCCTTGCTTGACCTTGACCCTCATGCCTAAACATTGTTTCAATTGACCTAAGTTTTTTATCTTAAATTTAGCACTCAGTTCATTTACTAACTGATCAGTAGCTAATTTACTATTGGAAAAAACAAAGAAATCGTCAACAAACAGAGCTATGATAACTTTTACATCACAATTAAATTTTGTGAACAAACATGGTTCAAATTTAGACTTTATATAGCCTAGACTCTGTAGGTATTCTTCGACTCTTTGATACCAGGCCCTGGAAGATTGCTTGAGCCCATAAATGGCTCGTTTTAATTTTAAAACTTTATTATTATTATTACTGTGGTCAGGTATAACAGGCTGTTTCATATACACTGTTTCATTTAAGTAACCATTTAAAAACGCAGTAGTTACATCCAGGTGACTTACATCTAAGTCTAGTTTTACAGCAAGTGCAAAAAGAAGTCTTAAAGTAGAATATCTAAGCACCGGTGAAAATGTCTCATGGAAGTCAACACCTTCCTTCTGGGTGAAGCCCTTTGCCACTAAACGAGCACGATATCTCACTTTATTTTCCAAGTCTATTTTCTTTTTGAACACCCACTTACACTGAACCACTGTGCTGTTTTCAGGATAGTCCACTAATTCCCACGCATTGTTTTCTTCGAAAGAATTCAACTCTTCTCGCATAGCCTCCTTCCAGAATGAAGACTCCGGCCCATTCAGGGCATCTTCAAGAGTAATACCACCCTCAGCCATACTCTGATTTGACTCCACACACATAGTCGAGAATCCATACCTATCTGGCTTCTTCCTTATCCTCTTTGTAGGTGTGGTCGATGTAGCTGGATCTGACGGTTCCTCATCAACTAGGGTATTTTCCTCGCTGGTTGGCTCCTGGACATCAGGTATATGAGGAAGTTCAAAAAACTCTGCCTCTTCAGACTCAACTGAAGAATTCAGCCTGTCTTCGCTATGGTCTACTATCTGCGACTCCTGCTTTTCAGCTTGTTCCAGTTGCACCTCGTCTTTAACTGAAACTGTTTTCATTTCAGGGCTTGTTATTTCTATTTGCACACTAGTGTCCTTGTTAATTCCCTCTTCTATAACCACTACATCTCTACTTGTCATAGTAGTGTTATTGTTTGGGTCATACACTCTGTAGCCTTTAACATTATCGGGATACCCTACAAGGATACATTGCTTCGCTTTCTTGTCCCATTTCAGGCGACGTTCTTTGGGTATATGCACCATGACCTTGCTGCCGAAGATCCGCAAGTTGCTGACGTCTGGCTTCTGCCCTGTCCACATCTCATACGGTGTTTTATTGTTCAAACCTGATGCTATAGATCTGTTCCGCAGATAGACTGCTGTATGCACAGCCTCTGCCCAGAATCTCTTGTTTAAACCTGCATCGAACAATAAGCTTTTAGCCTTCTCCACAACCGTCCTGTTGAGACGTTCACACAATCCGTTCTGCTCGGCAGTGTATGGATTAGTCCTCTGATGTATGATACCTGCACCTTGTAAGTATTTTTCAAATACCTTATTACAGAATTCTAGACCATTGTCTGATCTGAAACATCTAATTTTCTTCTCAGTTTGATTTTCAACCAACATCTTAAACTGTTTAAAATGCTCGAACGCTTCATCTTTTGTTTTTAAGAAGTAAACAAACGCCATTCTACTGTAGTCGTCTACTAAGAGAAGAAAGTACCTTGAACCACCTATAGATTTTACTTCCATAGGGCCACATAGATCCCCGTGCACTCTCTGAAGAACTTCTGTGCTTCTCGTGCCCACATGAGAAAATGGTAGTCGAGTTTGCTTGGCCTCACAGCATACCACACAATTTTCTTTGGTTGTGTGAAATTTTTCTTGAAATGACATTCCAGTGACTGCACCTTCATTCATTTTGTTAAGATCATCACTGTTGATATGACCAAATCTGCGATGCCATATATTTCCCGTCGCCGATGCCAACAGACAACTGTCAAATTCTACTGTATTTAACTTGTAGACACCTTCGATCAAATCTGCTGTAGCGACCAACACGCTGTCCTTGTTGTAAATACAACATTTTCCTTCCTCGAAAGAAACTTTATTGCCCTTGCGTATCAACTCGCTGACCGACAATAAATTCGTTGCTAAACTTGGTATATACAACACTTCCGTGACTGGAATCTCGTATTCAGTACCCTCTGCTTCTGTGGTGATACACAAATCGCCACTGCATTCAACTGGTATTCTACTTTTGTTAGCAACCACTATTTCACTTACGCGAGGTTTGTTTGACACATTTGTCAACCATTGTTTATTTGGAGTCATATGCTGGCTTGCACCTGAATCTATATAATAATCGGAACTGCTAAACTTCGCACTCAAAAATACTGCACTAAATGCGTTTGATTGTTTTCGTTTTTCCGATTTATCAATCATCGTGCACTGATTTCTGTAGTGTCCCGGCTGCTTACACTGATAACAGGTTATGTTTTTCTTGTTTGTCGACTTGACACTGACATTTGATCTAGCCTTGGTGTTGCCAGTTTTAAATTTTTGTAAACCTTTTACAGCTAAAGCCCCACTACACTCGCCTTCACTCGATTCCATGTCGAGCAGTTTCGACTTGATGACATCTGCGTCGATTGGAATACCTGAGTGTTCAATCGCCATGATCATTGGCGAAAATTTGTCCGGCAAGCCTGCCAACAGTAACGATCCAATCCATTGTTCGTTTATGTCAAAACCCGTTCCGCTCAACCGCTGTGCTGTTTCAACGACTTGAGTTACGTATGATGTCATTGAATCACAATTCTCCAGCCTTATTGATATCAAATTACGAAGAAGGGATATTTTTCTGGAAAAACCTCGATCGTCGAACATTGATCTTAACTTGTCCCATAACTCCTTTGTCGTCTTCGTAGTTTTAATATGAACATAGAGGGTAGGGTCTATTGTCAAAACTAGCTTCGCTCTGGCTTTTGCGTCCATATCTGGACTTGTCGCACTCGCAGTACTTGCAGCCGCCGCCGCTGTACTATCGGAAGACACCTTTTCTTCCTTTATGATGTGAAACATTCCCTCCAAGACGAGCAAATTCTCAGCCGCAAACGCCCACTCATCGTAGTTTTCTCGGCCTTTCAACTTCGGCACATTTGCGATGAAATTCGAAGCCATTGTTTGCACAACACAACAAAAAAAACAATATACTGGATTAATCTGATCGAAACACTACTTTTCTTTACGGAAATATGGTCTGGGCCATAACCTAATAAAACACGTATAACAGTTGCAAACAGACTAATTTAATTTCTTTTTAAATATACCGTTATGGTGACATGAGTTGTCACAAGACACTAATAGATGGCGGTAGTGGTATCTAAATATGGATTTTGTTACATTTTTACAGGTTCCTTGTTTACTACGGAACCCTAAAAACCGGTACATCGCTATAATTGGGTTCAAAACAGTCCCTTTAAAGGTTGTGTTTTGGACTTCTATAATTAAAGTCATCTTTTGTGCTCAAGCCCATTGTAGAGACCGGAAGACAAGCTTGTGATAAGGGAATAACTTCCGGTTCCGAGATACTGAAGAAATTACATTTTTAGAAACATTAAACGTGATTTGGCCTAAATGGGGTCTGAATTATGACTTTGTGTTTGCAACTTTTGCAAGCTTTCTTTTGCCGTTTGTGTAACAATCGTTTTAGGAGAACTTTTAGAATGATCAAACTTGAGTGTCATTTCGTTAATGACTTCCATCAAAGGCTTTTGAACAACAAAGCAAATACTTGGCCTAAAATTTTGATGAGTTTTCGTTTGAAAAGTAAGTAGGTACCTACCTATAGCGATTGAAAACAATGCAGGACCAAACCTTGTTTACTATTAATTTTTACCTTTAACCTTGAATTCTAAAAACAGCCAATTATCATGTAATTTAAAAAAAATGCAGTCCGTAATTAAATAAAATTTGGTAAAGTCCCAGTGCTTGAGTCTGCCTTGCATTCTTGACACTAATAAGTAATAACCTTAATAAATTACGATTACGACGATAGAGGTGAAAAATAGGTGCCGACGATTGCGAACGGTGCCAAACATTGAACCTTATAGACGCATACAAAACTTCTTGTAGGATCTAAATATAAATCAGTTTCATGATTTCTGTGTTTTTTAAGCACACGAAGAATTCAGATTACATAGGTACAATTAATTAAAGTGAGTAATCAGTTAATACACAGACATGACTTATAGCTGCAATTCGAAATAGAATTAATTTTTGCGAATGTATTAAAATAAAATCACAAACTGAGTGTGGGTGACTCGCCGACCTCTATAGTGCACGAGCGGCCAACGAGATTAAAACCCTATTAAAACGTAGTGATTCTCTTTGCCGTGATCAGCTCGTGTTTTTTGTTTTGGTTTTTTCGTTCTAATGTTTCTTTAGTGTAAATAGTAATTCAGCACTTTTTCCGTCTGTTGATGAAAATATGTTGTTGTACGATGTTCGTGTAAAATGTACATATATTATTAAAAAAAAAACAATGCATATAGGTACTCTTTATTGCACACCCCAATACAAGGAAATAGTACAGTACAAAATCAAATAAAATAAGCAGCTACAGAACGATTTCTTCCAGAAAACCTTACGGTAGCGGAAATCAAATCTAATTACATAGTTCCTTGTGCGTATTACTCTTCGTCAGCATCCTGCAGTCAACACGGAGATTAAGTTCAATTTATTTTTATCACCGAAAAAGTTGTTACAGCCTGGCAATTAGAATAAAAAATGGAAAGAAGTGGAAAATTGGAACTTCCCGGTAATCCGATAACGTCTTTTCCAGTTAAGGACAAAACGCAGAACGTTACTAAGTATTATTAATTACCTTTATCTGTGTTGCAATCGGCGGTAGTGGTTGCAGATCCTGGTCTGGTTCTTACTAATGAGGTTTTTAGGACTTACACAGGTACGGAAACAGCAAAAATTCAAGTTAATGCTCGTTCACTACTTTTACATAACTTTGATGAAGGTCGTATATCTAGTAACGTCTTGCATATGATAATATACATTAAAGGAAACCTTAAATATTGTAATCGTGACCAGCGAAAAAGTACTACTTGTTTCAATTTATTGGACTGTATATGGCTGCTCGATATTTTTATAATTAATAACAAGGCCAAAACCAAGTGCTAAGTACTTTAAAAAATATCTTAATTAATGATTCCACTTAACCCTAAATAAACTTGAACTCTAAACCCTATGTCCGGTTTAATTTTTTGCTCGAATTGAATTTACACACTGTATAATAATGTTCAATTACAAACACCATCAAAGGTTTTATGAATTTCTAATTGTATTTGCCAGTTATAACCAGTTTCTTTTGAATAAACACTTAATTATTATCGTTATACGCTCAGTAAACCAAAGCTATCTATAATTTATTACATGTATTTGTATATTAACTCATTATATTGCTGAAAGCTTGCCTTTTGATCAAATTAAACAATACTGTGATACACCACGTACCTCGTGACAAGTTTCACATATGTGAGTTATTTTTCGTTCTATTTTGCAATACGTATGAATATAGGCGTGTGTCTTGTTGATATAGTACGTTTATCACACGAGCGCGGTTGAGCCATGGTGGTGTGTGGAGAGTACATGTACGCGTACGCACCCATAGACAATTGTGCATATTGTAGAGTATAAATACTCATACATATATATTTAGAACACATATAATATGTATACATGCACACTGTCATTGGCTCTATAGCTATAAGACCGCCTGTTGTTTACCTGTATTAAGCATAATGTTCTGTACTGTGTTCTTTGTGCGGTGTGCAATAAAGAGTATATTTGTATTGTGTTGTATTGTCTATATATGTGTGAGTCAGCGTAGGAGCTATGAGTTCACGTTGTCTATGTGTTCGTATATGTGTCACAAATATAACTATGGCCAACTCGCGCCCGTGTGGCCGCTACTACACTTCGCTGTGCGTGTTCGCGTTACGTTTTCGCCTCCCTTTCTTTTACAATATCAAAGAAAGAGATGGAGCACGAATATTTGCACAAATACGGCGAAGTGTGGTGCTAGCATGAGATAAACTTACTGTAAATACTTAGTTATACTTTTTTATTTTTGCGACTGACGCTGAAAGGAATGACTAACTATACTATAATGCGTTCCTATGCTGAAGTAAATGTGTATTCGCCTGTTGTGTGTGTGGGCAGTTGTATTTCTACTGTAATTTTATAATTTATATAAATACGATTATAACGCTATTATAATAATCATCATCAGCCTATATATGTCCCACTGCTGGGCACAGGCCTCCTCTCATAGATGAGAGGGACTGGGCAGTAGTCCCCACGCTGGCCCAGAGCGAGTTGGGGACTTCACATACAACTTTGAATTTCTTCGCGGATGTATGCAGGTTTCCTCACGATGTTTTCCTTCACCGAAAAGCTAACGGTAAATATCAAATGATATTCCGTACATAAGTTCCGAAAAACTCATTGGTACGAGCTGGGATTCGAACCCACGACCGCCGCTTGACAGCCGCATGCTTGAACCACTGGGCTACCGTAGCTTTTATATTATATTAATAAATAGCGTTAAAATATTTGTTATTACGTAAGTATACAATAAACGCTTTATATTTCGCATTTTTGCTGACCTTTAGGTATGTATGTCAATGCAAAACGTTTAATAATTGTACGGTGACATAAGACCGTAATATGCGCATCCTACTTCCACTTGGTCGGTTTCATTTATTATTTTTTAGAAATACAACTGTATTTTCTAAAAATGTATACAAACTCGTTTTTATAATATACAGGGTGTCCCAAGACAATGGGACATCAAGGGAAAGTACCTTAAATATCGTAGATAGGATATTTTGCTGAAAGAAGACATTATTTTAATTTAAAAAACAATTTAAACTGCATTCATAGATTTTTAAATAATTATGTACATGATTGAACCGGAAATCGAACCCGCTACACTTAAAAAAACCCTGTAGCTTGATCATACCAATCGAATGGCTTCATCATAAGGATTATTTTTTGGTAAATAACATAGTGTCAGAAATAAAAGGAAGACCATGAATTTTAACAACACATTTTTTTTTCTCGTGTAGCGGGTTTGATTCCCGGTTCAATCATGTATGCATATTTTATCTATGAATGCATATTTTAAATTGTTTTTCAAATTAAAATAATGTCGTCTTTTAGTAAAATCTCCATCTACAACATTCAAGGTATACTTTCTCTTGATGTCCCATTAGTCTTGGGACGCCCTGTATATGCATGCATAACCACTCCCTTGATACACTATTTTTTAGTTATATTTTAAAACCAGTTTTTCTGAATAAGTTAAATGTTTTGAGTCGTATTTAAAAAAGGAAATGATCAAGAATCGCCAGGCTACGATATTAGCTCGCCGTCAGTCAGGTCGTAAGCTTACTTGCCACTATCGTTAAGTTCTATATAAAAGAGATTGACTAAGCACTGTGACGTCACAAGAAAGCCAACCGTTTGGCCAGAGAGCAAAAGCCGGCCAATAAAACTGTAGGTAAGCCGAGATCTGCACAAATTGAATTGTGCTGTACACAAACGGCGTACGGTTCTAGGGTACATCGAACCGAATGTTTCTACTGGGGATGGTGTTAGTTATACTATGTGAGAATTACAAATGGCGGAAACAGAACTACTACTTACGAGTTTGACTAAAGAGTTAAGAACCATGGTCTATTCTGTTTAATTAGTAAATTATGAATGTAAAATAAAAATCGGGTTCATACAATTTTAACGTTGGACCTAGTTATGAAATGTAACAAAAATGTTCATGAACATACTTAAGGCGCCTGTAGAGGCAAGCACTCTTCATACAAACTTTGTGCAAGTTTTTCTTTGCTTGTGTTTGCATTACACTTATGATTTTTGGTCAGTATGCTTCTTCTGTTAGCCAGAACCTCAAGAAAAAAAATCAGTTTTTTTTGTTTTTTTTTAATAATCTTTTTTTTTTAATTTTTGAATTTTTTGCTTGACATTCTTCGTATATCAAATTTTAACAAGCAAAAAAAAATTAGCACAGAGTTAGTATGGGGAAGGCCTTGCCTCTACAGGCGCCTTAAAACGTGACATTAATTACGTGACATTGTTAGTATTTTTTATGCAATAATATAAGTTCCTAGGAATTCTTATCACAAAGAAAAGAAAGATGGTGTTGACAGACTCGCTTCAACTATTTTGTGCGGCCAATAAAATTGTGAACGAATTTAAATTTAAAATACTTTAAGTGAGATCTTTACTTCTCTGATACTGAAAGAAACTTTCTAACTCCAAGCGTTATAGCGAGCAATAGCATCTAACGTCTACGATTTTACGGCCAGCTGTAATACTACTTATCTGTATCCCTCTCTACGTCCGAAGCTAAGTATGGTAGCTTACAATGTATATACCGTTGGAAGCGCACAAATGGTCAAGAAACTTCTGAGATTTATGTATATTTAAATTGAATGGCTCAACTTATGAGTGGTTATTAACTAAACAACACTTCAAGGAGATTGCACTATTATATTGTTCATGAGTTTGTGGTAGAGCTTGGTGAATAATAAAAACATAATATCTGGCAAGCTTTTGACTTGGCAGGATAACAAGAATTATTTTGACAGACAATGCAAATTAGGAGAATAAATTTAGGTACAATTACACTATAGAGAAAATGAGAAATGATTTCCTTCCTCTAAAACATCTCCAAATAAATTAAATAAACAAATATTTCGAGGTACCTACTGGCCCAGTAAGCTCATAGGGCTTTGTGTGGTGTTATTATTTATTATAACACTGTAAGTTCAAAATTATACGACATAATATGTAAATTTTTGATATTGCGACTTGCTTGGCATACCTAACTTAAATACATACGAGTATACATATTCAGAAAGGTAATTTACAATGGAACAAAATCAATTATAAAATGTTTTGACGTTATTGAAAAATCATAAGTACTCCGTTGCCTGCGTGATGTTACATTTTTCATTTTTAAAGGACCGTCTAATCCTTCCACATCTAACGTGAGTTGTGCTCACTTACATCGTCCTTTATTGAAAGGACAAGGAAGGAGAAAGGAGGGTTTATTGAAACATTGGTTTCAGACCACTAGAAACTCGCGCCTAATTTCACGTACACGCTTACTTACAATTACGTGACATAAGAAAGCCGCCTTGGGATGTGTAGCAATTTATTCCAACATAAAAGGCATTTCGGCACTTAACCTGAAAGTGAGCGTACCACAAGGGGTTTTAATCTCCTGTATAGTGTTCTAACACTTGGCGCCTCGTAAACAACATTGTTACTGCAATTTTACGATACGTTAGACTTTTAGGTCATGCTTGCTTCTGGTGTTGGTGATGACTTTGTGCCTCCAGTCTCAGTACTAGTTAGGTTTGACATCAAACAGAACTGTTGCGAGATATATGATCTAGTTCGATTAAAAAAGTGGTGTCACAAGAATTACCTACTTAGCTTTTGTCACACAATTTAGCTGCATCCTTAAACGGGCCAGTCTTTTTAATTATCAGCATTTGGGTTAATCGGCATTAATCTAAGTTATGAAACTAAAATGTAGCACTAGATAGTGCGGAACCGCAAAAATTAACCGAGCTTCTGAAGCCTTTGTGTAGGATGTCTCTGAAAAAGGTGAAATGGCTCAATGTTTAACAAAGATCTCTATGTTTTTGTTGCAAAAAAATTAATATAACAATTACAATTACAAAAAAATTAACATGAAATCACCTCTGAATAATCCGATTTAACATTTAACGTACAATACAAAGGTCTATAGAGAACATAATTAACATTTCGTGGGATATTTACCAGTTTGCAGACAATAATTACGCACACATAGTGTAAAAACATAAAGTATGTCATATTCCGAAATTGTTATGAACTTGCTCGATTTCTAGATAGGCTTAAGAGTATAATAAAATAGCATGGTTTAACTTTCTTAAGCGTTGCCTTAAAGATGAGGTAAAAAAAGTACTTAACTTTATGGTGCGATTTTGTTCGCCAGTCTACCTCTAACTACTAACGCTATCGATTTGAAATTAATAGTAGACAACGAAATCCCCTTAACAACATTTAAAAATAAGTTTTGACTATTTTTTAGTAGTTCGACTAGTTCATGGCTATGGACTGACAAGATACTTATACTGTAAAAAATTTAAGACTGTAGATCCAACAATTTGGCTGTAAACCTGTGTGACAGATGACGGACGTACGGACGGACGCGTGAGTGACAGCAATAGGGTTCCGTTCGGAACCTTCAGGTACGGAACCCTAGAAACAAATTTCTAGTCCCCGGGTGCCATCTTCGTGACTTAGGTACTAAAACGGGCACGATTCCCAATGTACTTGTACTACGATCTGAAACTTTCATGTCGGAAGTTTGATATTTGTCTTGGAACTTGGAGTAAGCGGATGTGAAGGCAAACTTCATAAAGCTAATGCCAGATGTATGTTTCTCTGAGAAAGTCAACGTGGGGCTTACCTACCTAAATAATTATAAGTTGGAGTTAAGCACCTACGAATTTCTCTTCGATACCTTCGAATTTCTCTTCTGATTTAATCAGTTTTATTACATTAAAGCCGTATGAAGAAAAGAAGTCAATTATAAATTCTGTTTTATCAGTACACATGTTAGTATGTATGTATGTATGTAAGCACTTTATTGTACACAAAACAGGTTAAAACAAAATACATGTCACATAAGATTAAAGTACAAAGGTGAACTTATCCCTATGAGGGATCCCTTCCAGCTAACCTTTGGGGGTTAGTACTTAAACTCAAAGTCCTACAGTTTTTTTTATAATATAAATTTGTAAGTTTGGCTGTTTACGAGTAGTTCGCCTTTGTACCTATACCTATCTACTGTTTTTCTTATGTGCAATAAAGTGTCAATATCTGGGCGACCGAGCCTTGCTCGGCGTTTTCCCGGGCATGAGACCTAGCTAGATCGATTGCTCGTCCCCGAAAACCCCCACATACCAAATTTCATCAAAATCGTTAGAGCCGTTTCCGAGATCCCCGAAATAAATATATATATAAATAAATAAATATACAAGAATTGCTCGTTTAAAGATATAAGATACATACATACATACATACATACATACATACATAACGGTTAAACCGATTTAGATCAATGACAAAGTTGTGTTGACACAGTTTATTGAGTAAAGTAATATGGGATAAAAAACAGAGATTTACAGTAGGTACAGTCAAGGGTATAAATATGTATACATTTTTGAACCTTATTTCAATGGAGTAAGGTGAAAAAGTGTATACATATTGGTGCCCTTGACTGTATATCAAGCATACTTACAACTTACAACATAGCAAAAATATGGCAAAGTTGTAATAGAGTATTTTGTAATGATTAACTATTAAACTATATTTCTATAATTACAAAATGTAAGTATATATGTACTACAATAAGCCCAATCGATGTAATTATGATTTTGATGTTAAATAAACGTATTTTCTTTCTTTCTTTCAATCCTACTAATATTATAAATGTGAAAGTTAGGATGTTTGGATGAATGTTTGTGACTCAATCACGCCTAAACGGCTGAACAGATTATGATGAAACTTGGTATACAAAGTTTATAGCCTGGATTAACATATAGAATACTTTTTATCCCTGAATTTCAGTTATTTTCTCAAACACTATAGACTTAAATAATTATATTATATTTAGTAATTAATTTTGACATGTTATTTATATTCTATTATTCTATTCCTAAATTCAATTGTTTAAATATAATATTTAATGGATACCTATTCAATTTGTAAAATATTGGCACGCCTTATTATGTGGTTGAATACATGATACTTACAAAAACGATGTAATACCTTATAAGTTAAACTGTATTCTATGCAAATAAATCATTGATTGATTGAAATTATCTAAACGTGAAAGTTTGTGCGGATGTACGTTCCACTCAAAAATTACTAAACTGATTTCTATAAAACTAACTGATTTATATAAAACTTTCAGGAGTTGAGTCCCGGGAAGGACATAGAATACTTTTTACTCGAAAATCATCCTTTAAGCGCGTGGGAGTTTGTATGGAAGAGTGATGACCGGATGAGAGCCAGTTAGAAAAATAGCAATTTTAAATTCTATCGCGATTAACAAGTTCCACGCGCACAAAGTCGCGGGCAAAAACTATTATTGTATATATATAAACAAATTACGACTTTCATTTTCATCAAAATCAACTGGTCATAAAAAAGAATATTTTTTATCCTGCAATTCTAAAGTGAGATGAATTATGGCAAGTGGAACTTCTCAGTAAATGTTTCCTATGTATTTTACATTTTACCCTGATAGTTTACGTTGTAATATAACCGCGTTAAGAGCATTGTTAACTCAACTTGTCATCCCCTTGGAAACGTAATACTCCCTGCTTAAGTAGAAACTGTTCTCAATTATATGTAGGTAAGGCTACTTCCTGAGTCGCCGGGGCGGAGGAGTTACGATACTATTAAACTGTCAGCTATCAGCGTCAAATGTCATTCGAGTCAGTAGTGACTCGGTACCTACGTAATACTATAGTATACTTAAAATCATTTCAGTTGAACGAATTGCTCCAAAGCAATTCGTTCAAAAAGCTACTTTACCAGTCTAACAATAAGGTTCAAAATCCAATACCATAATTTAATACAAATACGTTCAACAAAAATAATTTCAATTATACCGACTCTTCACTGCGCGTCTACATTTAGGTAACTTCCTGGTTTGTCGGTTCGGAGCAAGGGCCTGACACGCTTTGATAGAGAAAGGTAGCCTTATTGCTAACGTTGCTAACCCTATACGAGGAAATAGAAAAGAGTGCCATGTTTTGTGTCTATCACCGACCGAGCATTTTGTCATGGTCGGGTTATAGGCACAGGCACACTTCCAACCAAGACATTGGACATACAAACCGGTCAAATTGAGTAGGATCAATTTTATAAGAATATTCTTTCTCTAACCCCCAGTCACTCGGTGGCGCGTTTTATAACTACTTGTTTATAGTATATCTATGGTTCGGAGGCGGTACAATATGAGAAAACTGTTGGCTGTCATTGCCATCTGTCAGTTGAGGGAGCACTGCTTTTTACTGCGTAGTTCCTGAGAGCTTCCTGAACGCGGTAGGTACTGTCCCGCTTTCACTCATCATGTTTCTACTGTACACGATACCTATTAATACTGACAGTAACCCGTCAAGTGAGAAAATCTAAAAACAAAGTTGTACCACATACCGATCCCACCCCGCTAAGTCAGGAAGCTACCTAAGATGGAGGCGCAACGATCTTCATCGTATCCTATATATATATAGTTGTGGGGAAAGTCTTGATATTTAGCGATAACTCAATTTATATAATATAATATCACCTTACATTTACCCGCAACTTCGTCGGCGTGAAGTTCCGTATCAACTATTCAACTCCCATGCTCAATTTAATCCTTTGTGAGGGATGATAATTGGCATAAACAGTATATAAAATTTTAATCCAGGGAAAATTTGAAACTAATGCCAATTTCATCCGCCGTAAAGCAGTTTTTGGGTGTTTGAATAACAAAACAAAACAAATGTATTCGTGATGTTTTATATTTTATTCAGATGTCCAGTATCACAAATACACTCGAATACTATTATTTTTTTTGAATTTCATTTTGGCTCTATCTGCAGGATTTGTTTGGAAATTCGTCTTTTATGGGCTTATTTCAAAGCTTGCTATTTTTTTTACTTCAAATTGTAGCTCTGTAAAACTAAGTACACTGTACAGTCGCCATCAGATATATCGGAGCGAACGAGGTGCTCACAAATATCTGAACACGACTCTATTGTCAAGGCGTTATAGTGCATTTTCAGATATTTTTGATCACCCTGAAGAGTACATATATATTTGGTGGTAGTCACTGTGGTAGTACAGATATATCGTAAAATGTCACCCATAAAATACTTTCATGGCACACTCACGTCAGAAAACAGTGTAACAAAACTCACTGTTGCAAAAAGCACTCTAATAAAGTTACCTATCTTCTACTTTCGATCCAACACTAAAAGGTGATTCTAACTACAGAAAGGTCAGCTCAAGTGTGTCCTAACCTAATACGCTGATCGTGCATGAGAATAGGGAGTAAATGAAACAAAAATAATTATAAGGGTCGTCACCAGTAAATCTCATTTCGGATTAAAGGTGGATAGTGGAACACAAAAATGATATGAGGTTTGCTAATTAGGGTTCCGTACCCGAAGGGTACCGTCCAAACGGTACCCTATTGCGGTCACTCACGCTTCCGTCCGTCTGTCGTCTGTCACACAAGTTTTACAGCCAAACGGTTAAAACTACAGTCTTATAATTTTCACAGTAAGCATCTTGTTGGCCCAAAGCTATACAAATTGTCAAATCATTTAAGTATTTTTCAAATGTTTTTAAGGGAGCCCCTCCCATACCCATACAGCTAAAGGGGGGTGCGAAAATTGTTTTTTGCCCTACATCATCGATTGGGGTATCGTTGTTTACAGCTTGTTCAATTGATAAACATTATTATTTTTTGTTTTAATAAATATTGGAAAACAATGAAATGAGAACCCACCAAAACCAGCTTTATTTACAAAATTTTGTTCCGATGATTTTTTTAACTTCTCATTGGACTTATAATTTGGTCATAATATTAATTATTACATTCATTTTACTAACATATGGAAATATATTGATAAATCAGATTTTTTCTTTGAAATTTGTTATTTTTCCAGTAGGTAAAACAAACTCAATTTTTCGGTTGCTTCGGAACCCTTAATTTACAAAGTCCGACTCGCCACTTGGCTGGTATTACAGAAAAATCTGTGCTAACACCAAAGGCGATTTCCTGCCTTGGCGAGGTGAGATCGATATGTGACATTTTTTTCTTTGACCTAAATTTACTGACGGCGCAAAGACTCTCACTTGACGGAACACTGTCAGTATTACTTTTGCGCCGTAGTAATATCATGCGCAGAAGCGGAGCAGTAGATACCGCCTTCGCGTCGTCCCGCTACCGCGCATCCCGCGCCAGTCAGGAAGCACTCATTTAAATAAAAAAAAGCGCAGTAAAAAATGGTACCGAGTCGACTGATGGCTGACACTGACATTTGACACTTTTCTCATATCGTACCGCCTTCGCACCGACAAATCAGGAAGTCGCCAAAGTATGTATTTTGTCCTTAGAGCGTCAATAAAGTAATGTGAGTAATAAATCTTATCTCATCACATTGTCTCGGCAACGATAATCTGACACGTAGTCTCAAGCAACAACCTTGCTACGAGTGTTTCACCGGCTGCCATCGTTTCTCCGTCCTTTCAAACGTCTCAGCGAATTTCCATTTTTGCCTAATTTGTAACACTTTATTTTAGTGTATTTTTTTTTATTTATGGGCTGATTTGACTCAAATGTAATGGTAGGCCACTACCGCCACCGTGGTATAAAAATCGTGATCTCTGCATGTTTTGGAGTTTATTATTTACTCGTAAGTGTGCAGGCTCAACCACTGGAAAAAGATGTTTTGCATCCCGCTAAAAATGGGAAGTTTATTTTCAGCCATTATTTACTTCACTGGCACTGGCACCTGTGTTGAACGTGGGTTGAACCGTCTACTGGACCGTAAGCGATCGGTATTTATTTTCGTCAGAAATGCCGGTTCTGTTCTGTTGAGTATCGAATAGTGTGCCTGCATCGGGCCTACGGCAAATGGGTATTTTTGGTATTTAGAGTTCCTTATGTACGTGAATTTCCCGCCGGATATGGAACTCTTATAACAATTTTTTTTATCGTATGGCATTTATTTTCGAACCGTGAGATCTTCGCGAAAACAGAACGGTGCCAGTTTTGTTGCACTTTTAGCACCACCCAGGGGTCACGTGTAGGGTAGCGGTGGGTACTTCCTACGGACGAGGTGCAATCGATCCTATGTCAAGTGTGTGGGCAACTTGACTGTTAGAAGTTTTCAAGCCACCCTTCTAACTTGGGTTAACGACTCCTGTCATAGACAGAATCCGGGATTAACAGCTTAACGTGCTTTCCAAAGCACAGGAGCGCTCAGCTAGTAACCACTCAAAGCGGTCACCCAAGAACTGACCCCGGCCAACGTTGCTTAACCACGCATACTACATGCGGTACGCCGGTGCCGCTGGGTCACGAGTGCAGTGACCTTATAAGATAAGCTGTAAAGAATGTCCTGCTTTTGTCCGTTTGATGTGATTCCATTTGAATGATATGATAAAACGTAGCGTGTACCTATTGTAAACGAAACGTGGGAATATACACATCAAAGGCTCCGTTTAAAAAAAGATCCGTTATTTATACCTTATATCGATAAGTTATGTCAAAAAATGTGCTAAGTTACCAAAATTTGAACTGACATTTGGTTCATCAGTACCTCTACCACGAGTTTGTATCGAAAGTTCTTACCGTACTCGCTAGCGACTGCGTAAACGATTTAGTATGGACAAAAGTACAGCGCCTCTGGCGGTCACTCATAGAACTAAGGATCGGTAGCATGAGTCCTACGGTAAATTACCTATCGAAAATTAAACGCTAGCGACTAACGTTCTGTAGCTGTCAAGTAGCCGTTTCTGTAGAAAATCAGTACCATGAGTTACAAATTTGACAGAAGCTATCGAACAATACGATATTGACTGTAGAAAACTATTACTATACTCGCTAGCGACTGCGTAAACAATTTGTATGGAAAAAAGTACAGCGCCTCTGGCGGTCACTCATAGAACTAGGGATCGGTAGTATGAGTCATAACAGTAAATTACCTATCGAAAACTACGAGTATCAACGCTAGCGACTGACGTTTCCGTAGAAAATCGGTACCATGAGCTACAAATTTGACAGAAGCTATCGAACAATACGATATCGACTGTAGAAAACTATTTCACTTGCAAAATGGAGCGTGAGAACCGTAAAAACATTAGAAATCATGTGTCAATCAAGCTACGGTAGCTTAGTGGTTTAGGCATGCGGCTGTTAAGCGGCGGTCGTGGGTTCGAATCCCAGCTCGTACCAATGAGTTTTTCGGAACATATGTACCTACGGAATATCGTTTGATATTTACCATAGTGAGGAAACCTGCATACATCCGCGAAGAAATTCAATGATGTATGGGAAGTCCCCAACCCACTCTGGGTCAGCGTGGGGACTACTGCCCAATCCCCCTTATCTATAAGAGGAGGCCTGTGCCCAGCAGTGGGATGTATATAGGCTGATGATGATGTGTTATTTAAATTTATTTTATGTCACACCTGGCCATAAAGCGGCAATTACCGCACGCTCCGCGCGCGGGAAATCCCACTTCCTGGCCAGGGGGTGACATAAAATTTTTTACTTAACACGGGCGGTAATAAAGAAAGCCTAAGATCGCATATTTATCGCCCTTGCCTTCGGCTCGGGCTCCAAATAACTGCGATCTGAGACATTCTTTGTTTTACCGCCCTTGTTAAGTAATGTACTATTAAGCATTATTTATATAGATGGCAATTTTGGTGTGGTATATGTTGGGGAAGGCTGCGAATACTATGAAAACGAACGACATGAACAGGGAAAATTTCAAGCTAATATGATAGATAGATAGATATCATTTATTGTATTAATCATACATTGTCAATGATCCAGAAAATGAGTTATTTACCTGAACAAATTCAAGGTATTTTAATTTATAGTAAATTATAATAATAATGAACTAGCTGCCATTGCTTAAAATAGGTAAAATAAAAGAGTATACATACATAATAAAAATCTTTATTTTTTTTCCAAAATATTGACAAGTTCTCTATTTCCTAATAATTCCTAAACATTGTCCAAACCAATCTAATCATCAATTTTACATTCTTAACTCTAACTACCTTAATCTATTGCTCTCCCGCTCTGCTTCCTGTTGGAATGTTCACCACCTACTGTCAGATCTGACAAAGGCTTGCCTTGCCAAATCCAACTGTGAATAAAAAAAAAAACAAAATCAAATATTTATTCTGCAGGCCACAGGGACCTTTCACGTGTCCAAATATTAATTAACAATGTAGCAAAGTCTGACAATAACAATAATTTAAGAATTTCTGATAATGACCACAAAACTAATAAAGCTAATCCAGAACAGGATATCTCTCGACAACACAATAAAAGTGCCTGAGTGCGAGCCCTTCTGTGGACTGGAGATGAGAGGTTTTGCATCGGACTGCGGTACCATGCTGTCTGGCACCAGTAGTAGCTAGGTTGATAACCGAGCCGCAGGATCGTCGCCGTGTATTAGGTCATTCAGGCCCGTCTCACTCCTGTCTAGAGAAGATACAAATAAAATCTAAATCAGCACCGTTTAAATAAATAAAAACACTATTGTCTACGTATATACAGGCCCGCTAGACGAGGACACAGACATAAGTAATTTCCACCTTTAACAGTTGATGTTATAATTTTTATCAAGTCGCATATTATCTACTTGATGGCCCAGAGTTGTAAAAGGCCCGATCTTTTAAGCAAGAATCACATGCTGCATTCTCGCGGTCGCTCGGAATACTTATATTATAAATAAATGCAAAAGTATCTTTCTGTCTGTTACCTTTTTTTGCATCGGCGTACGTTTAGAAGTTTTGCCGATTCTGTCCGCTGAATCAAATTGATACCTTTGCCGGGGCTTCTAAGATTGCCATTTCTGTTAACACAAAGAAAAGGGACTTAATTTTATCCAATCACTTGAATCCGAAAATATTTCGTCATAAAACAAAACTTGCTTGCGCAGATTGTATCACTCAGTTTAGGTAGGTACAGTATTAAACGAACTTTATTAAAATGTACATTATAAATAGCTACTTGCTTCTACATATTTAATCAACCAGTAACTGGAATTACGTGGCACTAGAAATACGCATTTTTATTTTTATAAATTATAACGTCCATAACCTCGTCATAACAAATGTCAAATTGATAAAATAACCGGAAAAAATAAAAGTGTCTCTAACACTGAACATTGTGACATTGTTCTATGACACTTTAAATTAAGAGGTTTATTTCTATATTTTTAAAATGAAGGCTTGGATACGTAGATTTTTGCCTAGTATCATCCGTTCTCTGTCTTTTTAGTATATTTAGAAAGAGATAGAGTTGTGTGCTGTGAAGTTAGGCACGTAATTTTGTGTCAAAACCTTAACTACGCGATGTATCGTTTTAACCTTAGCGACCGTAGTTAACGTGTAATTGACTAATGGTAGCAGTTAAATCGAAATCTATTCGAAACTCGTTTATACGCTAACGTAATAAGAGTTTTCGATAGCAAATTTACGATCGAGACCCGCCTCAAATTGAAGAACGTAAAAAAATAAGAGTTTCCAATCGACAACATATATCGGCAAAACTTGGATTGTCGCGTATTTCGTGTTTAAATATACTAAATAATTACAAAAACGTTCGGCCATATTTGTTTGTTGCCATTGACAGATTGTAAGAAACATGATCGGGTCAGTGGTCAGTGTCACATTGATAATATAACCAAACAAAATACAAGATTGTTTAACACTATACATCGTGACCCTATCATGTGACTTTTCAAATTAGCAGGGTTATTTCTATATTTTCAATACGAATTCTTGGATACATGGATTTTTGCCTAGTATAGATAGCGTTGTGTGCTGTGAAGTCAGGCACGCACGGATCTATCAAAGAGAAATTATATCCACTACGTTCTAAGAGACGGGACTTAGAACAAGGTTTTTGATGACAGTGACATTGTCAATATAGTCATCACATGACATTGATGTACAGTTTGGCAGACATTTTGTACCACAATAAAAAAGAAAATGCGGAAGTACGTCATGCCAACATAACAACGCAATAGGGATATCGATATAGATATCCTATATATCGATATCGATAAATGATAACCAGTGACGTCCACATAAATAATGGACGAAAATATTCAGTTTT
The DNA here is from genome assembly GCA_951800055.1 of Cenopis cana. Taxonomy (NCBI): domain Eukaryota; kingdom Metazoa; phylum Arthropoda; class Insecta; order Lepidoptera; family Tortricidae; genus Cenopis; species Cenopis cana. Next base: position 18,355,198 of record OX637477.1, on the reverse strand, counting down.
GAACATAGGTACTTACTAGCCAAAAGAATAACACAATGAACTAATTTTATTAACATTTATTTACGCTAGCCGAAGTATTAAATCCATCAGCACTCGTTCTTGATTTGGTTGAACCTTGCGTACATCTACAAAGGACTTGTATGTATGTATCTTATGAGAACTGCTGCATCACCTGTTCCTTCTTCTATATCTTTTGGCTTTGACAGACTTCCATCAAACACACTCATGGCAGCCACGTAACATAATAAGTATTTTGTACTTCCAAGTCGACCAATTTGACTTGCCTTCGAGATTTCCGATTGAATATTTTGACGAGATGACTTCCATGGCTGGACCGAATATCCTTTTAAATCTTATTCAGAGTAAACGCGTGTTTAAAACGATAGAACCATTATATTTTATTATAATATCGACCAGAACAATATTTTATTTTAATTTGACAATGTTTGTTTTCTTGACAACTGAAAATAATGACAGCCTAAGCCAGAGAGTTTGAGTATTGAAGTAAAAACTCCTTTCAACAGAACAGAAATGACAATAAGTGACATTGACATGTGACTGAAATGGATTAACTGAGAGAGCGAGATATCGATATTCGCAATGTTTTTTTGTGTTTTTAATGCCTCATACCATACAAAAGTCACTTTTTCTTCCTAGTTGCGCCAGCCTGGGATCTATACCTAAGACGGGTTGAGTACTGCGCCGAAAAACTGTGACCGACACAGAGTCATACTAGTGGGTGGTATCCAGTGAACGAAAATAAACATGGAAGCCGCCTCTGAGAACTTTGGCGTTAAATTTATCGGGACACTTAGAACACAAATATACACACATTTAAATACGACGTCACGTAAATATAGAGTTTTTAACCGAAAACGATAACAAAATAATAGTAGTCATCTCTTTTACACTAATTGTAAACATTTGCGCGCGACTGAAATGGTTGTAGACAACACATAGACAATAACTGCATCTTAGCCATCTTAGGCCTTGTCGTCGCTTTCCATCAGGTGAGACTAAGGTCAATCGCTGTTTCAGTCATACATAAAAATAATAATAATAAAAATAAAAATAATCCGCCATTGAGCTTCTTGCTGCAGGCGCTAGCAGCAGACCGTACGCGAATCATATTTGATAGATGTCAATGGATGTCAATGCCTTCAATGAGAATTCATGGTGGTTCATGCCACAGATTTTAGAAACAGTCAAATAATTCATTTATATTTTAATTTTCGGCACTTTCAATGGAAACAGTGTATAAGTGCGAGTGGGACACTACCCACTTAGTTGGTTGCTCTCGCGCGGATCGGTTTCTCTGCTCTGTTATCATAACATGATTTTAACTTTATGACTCGGGAATGTGGTTCAATTGAGATTGGAAGTTAATCCGTCTTAGGTATAGATCCGTGTGGGCACGTTACTGACTCCGTGTCGAAACGTGTTAACTACACTATCTAACGAGATAACGTTAGCGAGCGTAGTAAATGTGTAACTGACTCATGGTACACATTCTCTCTCTCTCTATTCGAAACGCGTTAGGTCGCTAGCGACTGTAGTAACGTAATGCGATTTTTCGATACCAACTCGTGGTAGTGCTACAGATATGCATAAAACGAGACATAAGTTACAAGTTGGAACTCGACTGCACTGCACAATCCGCTGCACTCCAAATTGAACCGTAATGGTATTGGTAAAATGCTGAATTTGAAGTGAGCGCAGAACTGCCGCAACCGCACGATGACACTTACTACGCCGCTCACTCCAAATTAGGACTTTTGGTCTTATGATAACGGTTCAACTTCGTGTGCGCCGGAACGTGCTGCTGCTGCATGCAGTCGGCTGCTAACTTATACCTACCCTAAAATTAGTCTTGGAAAGGAAAAAAATCGTCTCATTCTATTTCTACGACTAGTCATAATATGAAAAACTTCATACATTTCATGTACTTAGGATTTATAAACACACACAACTCTCAATTTTCTTAAGGGGATTCAAACATAAAAATAACTAATTCAAAATTAGGCCACAGGAGCACAAAGTAGTCATGAAAAATAAAGATGAAACATCTCCTCCTTTTTTAGCAGTTCTTTGAAAAGTAATAAATTTATAACGTTCTGCCTTCAATGGACTGAGTGAGTATCGGCTCCCAAAAACTCAAAAAGCATGTCTCCGTTATTAAAATCTAATCGTATACATGCTACAGAACTCTGCACTCGAATCGTGTTTGCGCTTCTATTTTTATCGGCATACAGAGAAAATGAGTCGATACCGAGCCTTCACAATCCAATGAGCCGAATAATCGAAACGCGGCTTGATATGCCTTAACATGAGCGACAATTTATCATAAAACTCCATGCGTTAACGTCGATAGAAGAAAAATCAGTAACTTTGCACACTCCGCTACTACGCTAGCAAATAATAGTCAAGATCGGGATACAACAAGCAGGAAAGTAAAAAAAAAACTAAGTAGTGTGGAAAAGTGGTACTTTCCACACAGTTTGGCTTCTTGGAAATAGTAGATTTTGAGAGATAGTGATTTACGGCGAGGGTGGTATATTGAATCCTGTCTGAAGCGAAAGGCTCTACTACGCGTGACGCATACTGCTTTTCACACCGCCTATGAGACCCGCTGCTAAAAAACATGAAATATCTTACTAACAAATAATTTTGCTACCGAGTGGCACATCCTGTTTTTCACACCTTCTATTCAGAAAAGAGTCATTATTGCCCTTAAATGAGGGAAGAAATGTACAACTTTGATCTCTAATTCGAGGGCAACAAAGACTCTATTCTGCGTAGCAGTTGTGAAATCGCTCTTTTCGAGCACATGCAACGTAATTTCACTGCAACTTTGACAGCAAGTCACGTTGTTTACGTGACGTAGTTTTGCAAAGCTACTGTAACTTAATGACTTGTTTTTGATAGACGGGTCCTATTATATTTTACATCTCGTTTGTTGGAAAACGGGGAACGCAACTCCTTAATTTATATTGTTCTATAATGTGCAGAAAATCGCTTTAGTGCTAAGACCGCCTGTCGTTTGCTCCTGCTTGTAATGATAGTGTATTGTACTGTCTGTGTTGTTTAATGTATTTTTTATAATCCTAATAGGTAGAAATAATGGAAAAAGTGGTTAGTTTTTTGTATAAATACTCATTTTTCTTTTGCAGGTACGGGACACTTCGCAGACTTATCGGCTGCGTTCTGAATCAGCGTTGATTGCGGTGTTCTGAATGCTAATGGTAACATATTTAAATTACGATTGATGACGATTTACATATTACGAGGTATATGGTAAGGATTGTCATTTAAATCCAGTCCTTCTTGACGTCCTGATACGACACGACATCCACATCCTCCTTTATCTGGTTCATATAACTTTTCCTTGGTCTTCCTCTTCCTCTTTTCCCATTTATTTTCCTTTCTATAATGTTTCTAATGTACTTGTCGTGTCGTAGTAGGTGGCCTATAATTTATCCTCTTCTTGTTTTAACTGCGCTCATTAAGCTTCTCTTTTCCGATACTCTATTCAGGACGGCTTCGTTGGTTACTCTTTCTGTCCATTTTATCCCTTCCATCCTTCGCCAACACCACATCATGAACGCTTTCAAGTATTCTTCATCTCTTTGTGTTAGCGAGGATATGCATTATGATTTATTTTATTTATTATGTAAGAGCCTAGAAAGTCTCACTGCCGAGCAAAGGCCTGCCTCTCGCTCTTTCACGAGTCCCGATCCCGACCAGTCTACCACCAGTCTATCTTAAAGGCATCGAGTTCATCTGGCCATCGCAGTCGTGGTCTACCGCACCGCCGGATTTGGTTGTGGGAACCAATTGGGGTTTGTTTTAGCCCACGAGTCCTCTGCCATGCGGCAGACGTGTCCAGCCTAGTCCCATTTAGGTAAGCTTGGCGGCCGTTTCTGCACTGTATGCATACTTATTTATAAAGAAAAATAGATACTTATGAGGAATGCCTAGCTGCGATTTTCCTATACAAACGCTCTCGACGGTTTCCTCGCTGGTTTTTGAACCTAGAGCAATGATTTTTTTAAATATGATCAATATCGTCAATATCTATGCCGCTGCGTTTTGTTTTTTTGAATCTTTTTATTTTAAAGAAACTTACAGCCCTCCAAAAATCGCAAAAACGGCTTAATTGAATTGGCTGCAAAAAAAGGCGCAGTATCAAAAAAATCAAAACGTACCGGCATAGATAATTTCTTGCTCCTGCAGTTCCCAAAAAATTATAATGATTGGTTGCGTTTTGGAGGAGCAAAAAGTCGAGAACGAAACCTCGATTTTTCAGTTTTGCGTATGGGAATTTTAGTCCGAGCTGCAGTTGTCCTTATCGCACGAATTCTTGGCGGTGTCAGTTTCTAAGTATACGTACACAGAAGGAATAGGGATGGGCAACAGTCGTTGACATATATTGTCGATACGCTAGTGGTGAAAAATTATCGATAAATCATATTACCAGAAAAGTTATCCAACGCTCCGAAACAAATATTCGTGCTCATCACACAAATAAATACCCTGGCTGGGATACGACGGGACCTCCAGCCTCTTAACCGCAGGGTCACTACCAACCACTAGGCTCAAGCGGTTATCAACTTATTTTTATGACAAAATATTGAAAGTGTCAAGTATCGAACACTGGGACCCCTTTATCATAGTTACTTAACCTGACTCATGTGCGGGAAAGTACAGTTTCTTAATATACTAAGTAAGTGTATATTATTATATCTTAGACTCTAGAGCCACATTTCAGCCTGCATTTCGCGGAGTCACGATACGGAGCCGGCCGTAAATCTACTTCTTTACGACGTGTGAAGGCAGTATCTAACAATGACTTACGGTTTCACGATACACGCCACAATAGCCCTTATTACTTAGGCATAAAGGCGAAAAGCGCAAGCGTCGGTAGCGATAAAATTTATTAGATCCATAATTTTTATATTGATAGTTAAGGATTGGGTGTCTAGTCAATAGATAGACTTTGGGGGTACTGAGTTGATTTTAATGACAGTTTGATGATTGACGAAGGGTTAGCGGAGCCTTTGACGTTATAGTGCACAGTGATAGTTATAGTGGCAGTTAGTTAGTACAAATGGGGTAAAGTCAGACATTCATGGGTTCCTTGACACACCCGTTTTCACCAGGAACTGTTTTGTATCTATAGGTCATCATCATCATCATCATATCAGCCGAAAGACGTCCACTGCTGGACATAGGCCTCCCCCAAAGAGTGCCACAATGACCGGTCTTGCGCCACCCGCATCCAGCGGACTCCCGCGACCTTTACCAGGTCATCAGTCCACCTTGTGGGGGTCTACCCACGCTGCGCCTTCCGGTCCGTGGTCGCCACTCGAGAACCTTTCGGCCCCAACGGCCATCGGTTCTACGTGCAATGTGCCCCGCCCACTGCCACTTAAGTTTAGCGATTCGAAAGGCTATATCGGTTACTTTGGTTCTGCTACGGATGGCCTCATTTCTGATGCGATCACGCAGAGAAACTCCCAGCATAGCCCTCTCCATTGCCCTCTGAGTGACTTTGAGCCTTCTTATGAGGCCCATGGTGAGCGACCACGTTTCCGTACCATATGTCATCACTGGCAACACACACTGGTGAAAGACTCTCGTCTTGAGACACTGCGGAATATTGGACGAAAAGATATGCTGTAGCTATAGGTATAACTTCTGAATGCCGGGATTGTGCCTATTAACTAAGAAAACTGTAACGAAAAATCCTAACTTGGCAATGACAAATTCTAAACCCAAGCTGTACAAAGTATATACATTTGATGCAGTAAAATGACTCGCAAACCAGCCGACGTTGACTCGGGTCGCCAATGCGGCTACGATATTATCTAACGCCTATTTTAGGATCGCCAGTTGCACCTGGCATTGAATTTTAAATCTGCCGCATTCAGTAGTGAGTTCCGGGGTTTGTAAAGGTGCATTAGGTTATCGGTATTTGCGTACCATCATCCAGAGTGTATATTTCATGTATCTAAGGTCATTTGGGGAAAATAAATTATTTGCGTCAGGTTAAAGTCTTAGGAGTTCACAGAATGGAAAATAAACGAAAGTTAATGGAGAAGTGATAGCCTCCTTTGCCTAAATACGATAAGTTACTGACTCAGAATGCATGATTTTTATGTGATACAATTGATAGAAGATGTCAAAGATTTTTGTCAAAAAGTTTTAAATAGGTACCTACTGTTTTTAACGCTCTATTTTGAGTATTTTGACCTTAATTCAGATTTTAAAACACGATGTTGCAAAATTATACTTAAAAATTATTTTGATAAAGTAATTTTATAAAGGGTCATCAACGCGCACGTGACTCTTTTGGAGTTGCGAGCGTCTATAAGCTGCGGTGTCAGCTTACCATCAGGTGGACCGTACGCTTGTTTGCCGCCGTCGTAGTATAAAAAAGTAGAAAGTAAAGGTTGGGTTAGGTTGGTTAAGAGATTAATTAAGTATCTTGACAGAATTTTCGTCTAAACTAAATGCTCGTTAAAAATATCCCCTTTTTTCCAATATTGCACATTTACAGCATTAGCGTTGTCATTGTAATGCTATAATGGCGCTTTTATTCACGTTTAAAACGACAAACTCAACGGTGCCAATGACAAATCCAAAGGGTCTTTTTGGCCATGGAGTCCAAAATATACTTCAGTCGAGCGCGCTAAAATGCGCGAAGCTTTATTTAAAGTGCGAAAACTACACTAGTAAAACTAGTGTGACTCGCGCACCGAGGGTCCCGTACATTTCAAAGAAATTTTAAATAAACAAATGGTAAAGTTTATAATTATCATACCATATTCACGTTGTCATAAAATTAATATAATGAATATTATAAATGCGAAAGTGTTTGGATGTTTAGATGTTTGTTACTCAATCACGCAAAAACGGCTCAACGGATTATGATTAAACTTGGTATACTACGAGTTTATAGCCTGGATAACTATATAACACCTTAATTCTGAATATCATTCCACAAAGGAATGAAATAAGAGAGGAAATGCAAAATCTAGTTGATATTTATTTGCCGTCAATCCTTTATCCTGTTGAGTCCTTTAGTTTTCCGGGTAATTTATTTTTCGGAGCAAAACTGATCAAAAATATCTGTATTGTAATCAATTAAATAGATGAAAGGTATGTAAAACAAGACTCAATTGGGCATACGAACACGACTCAGAACGCGTACATTAATTCCGCTAATTCAGTCAAACATTTCCCGTAAGTAGATTGGCAATTAATCAAGTGGCGTTTCCAAATTATACTATATACAGCATTTGGGGGACTCAACTGCCGAGTTTAATCTCACGTAACTTTTCAGTTTGAAGCCACGTTAAGAGTTGTTGTGTGCTGGCTTCGACACACATCAAACCTGACATGTAAGAATGCGTGCTTAATCTGTAATTTTGTTGCGAACTTCAATTCAATTGGTGCGAATAAATAGACCCCTAACTTCCATTCGAAGAGCCAATCTGGCTAAAAGGTTCAATTTGTAAAGACCCGCCCGCTTATTTATCGCCGAGCGAACTCGATCCGACTGTCGGTTGAAGGGGGTCCTTGGTACATTTGTCAGCTTTCGATTATGCATGCTTCGACAGAACTAAGATTCATTAACATCCTGATTTTTTCTTTATTCTGGTTAATTAATACGGGGATTCTAGAAGGTTTTATGAAGGAGTCCAATTTCAGAACGCACTGTTCGGTCCTTTGTGCTGTCTATCGTCAGCTCATACCCTCAGCTGACGTAATACACTCAAAGACGAAATATGACGCCAATTGAAGGAGGCAAGGCAAGAACACAATGCATGACAGCTTATTTCCTTAAGCCTCTTGTATCCACTTAAGTTTGCAATGTTCTTGTTTGTTCATCTGTTCGTGAACAAGTACACAATAATGTAATTAATGTCTTTAAAGACCCTGGAATGGAGAACAAAGTTGACATGAAGTTCTGTACAAGTTGTTTCTCTTTGACATGTTTAAGTGTGACTTTGTAACAAAGACGGAGATTGTCCGAAGAAACAGTACCTCCTTTAAAGAAATAGCACTTCCTTAAACCTTATGCACTTAACCATTAAGTCGGTTTCACATTTTTTTGATCACAAAATTACACAAAATTTTGCACAGAATTACACAAAATAACAAAATTACAATCTATTGCGCAAAATTCTGAACACGACTGTACGACCGAATAAACCCTTAGGCGACTTCCTGATTTGTCGGTGCGGAGGTGGTACGATATGAGAAAACTGTCAAATGTCAGTGTCAACTGTCATTCAACTCTGTACTACTTTTTACTGCGCCCCTACATTTAAATGAGTGCTTCCTGACTGGCGCGGGATGCGCGAAAGCGGGACGATGCGAAGGCAGTACTGGTCCGCTTCTGCACATAATATTACTACTGCGCACATGTAATACTGACAGTATTCTTTCAAGTGGGAATCTTTGCGACGTCAGTATGTTTACGTCAAAGAAAAAAATGTCACATATCGATCACGCCCCGCCAAGTCAGGAAGTGGCCTTACAATGCACATCTCTGACGTCAAAACGTTCACAAAGCGTGGTTTAGACTAGTCAGAACTTACGTGCAATTTTCAGTCGGATTTCATTACAGTGCAGAGTCAGATCGTATTCATTTTACCTCAGTAGGCAGCAGCCCCACAATGTAAAGAATCTTGCTTGCAGGTTCTTGCTAATGTAATTGGACCTTAACCCAATCATTGCCGTATTGCGGGTAGAGCCGTAGCCCATAACTTGGGTTTTCTGCTTTGTAGCGAAAACTGTCTGCGTTGAATGTATAGAGACATCGTTTATGAGGTATTTAGTCCAATAAAAAAATAGGTTTTACAGCTTTTAACTTTAGCCATGTCCACAGACAAGACTCGAAACTAAATAAACGTGCGCCCTGTAGCCCGGGCATAAGAATACGGCTACGGTATCCTCTGCCTGTCGTAGAAGGCGACTAAAAGAGGGTCCTCGGGGCCGAAGACGGTCGTAGTTGGTGGCTGCGATCGTCCATAAAACATAGCGGGACCCATAGGTGGACTCTAGGGTGGCACTGGAGAGTGCCATGGGAGAGCCCAGAGCCGTCCGAAATGGGTTGAGGAGGACAATCGGGGGTTTTTTAGTCGGTGCAAGTCCGACATAACCTGCGCACTGCCCCCGCGGTGCGGCGGTATCCATAAAGGATTTTCCCCCCTCTCCAAAAAAGGTACACACAGGTAAATAAGACAAAGACATATGGGATATAACTAACAAAGTCATCAAGTACCTAGACTTGGCACAAGAGGTAACCGCCATGTGCGATGTTGATTCAACGATCATTGTCCCGATAGTCGTTTCTGTGAACGGTTTAATAGCGAAGAGTCTCGACCAACACCTCAAGAGACTCTTGCTAGTAGGCTGGGTCAAGGGTCAGATACAGAAAGCAGTACTCCTGGACACGGCGCAGATAGTCAGGAGGTTCCTCTCTCTGTCGCCCTTACCACCGGTAGCTTAAGCTCTGTCTCGCTCGGCACCCCAGGTTAGGTTTTTATAATAAATTTATATTTAACTTTTTATGGAAATTTTATTCAGAAGCCTAAGAAGAAAAATAAATGAAGTGAATAATACCTACAAAAGTGTGTCTCGCCCTTAATTACGGAAATCTGCCACTTATGACTTATGACTTGTAGAGGTATTACGTGTCAAATAGACACCCCATTAATAATGAGGCACGACGTTAACGTGTTATATGAGGACCGCCCTATTAACTTCCTGACCCACTAAATTACTTCGTAAGTTCGTATGTCAACCCTTCCACTTGAAATTGAAATGATACTTAACTTATAATCCTCTATAAAGCTGTCAATGGCGATGCTTCAATATGTTACCAATCCACATCAAAACGGTAGACAACCCTAACACTTTTACTACGAAGTTAAAAAACTGGTTAATCGGTCATGCTTTCTACAATTTAAATGACTTTTATAAATTGAATAAATTATATCCTGACATGTATTAATTAATAATCACCATTCATTGACATTCGTAATATTAATTAATTAACAACAAATTGTTTACACTGAATCTAAAAAATGATTGTACCTACTAAGATAATGTTATTTCAATGTGTTATGCAGAATTTTAATGTGACATGTAATATTTAACAATTTTATAAATAAAGAGTATGAGTATGAGTAAGGTATAAAATTTATTAAACGACCAATTGATTCATTTATGAATAAAGCTTTAATTTTCAACAGCATTTTTTCTTGCAATGTCATCAACAACTTCAATTATTCATCGAAAGAATGATGACGGGTCTGTCTTGTATGATTTCAACTTAAATCTCTTTCAGCGGATCAGCCGGATAGCAATTAGTACATTGTGCATTTAGGGAGGTAAGTAGGTTATTACTAATGAAAGTCTAATAGAAGCCCGACTCCGAATTATATGCCCATATAACTTATATAAACAAATTACTGGAGTAATTACTACTATAGATATTCACAGAAGATGGTTAGTTACCAGAAAACTACTTTAAACAGAATTACAATGAGTAGGTATTCCACTTCCTAGTTCATTTAATAAAGGACTACCCGTAAAGTTCTTATCCAGTCAAATATTCACGATATTAGCTTTCAAAGGAAACTAGTTTGCGAAGTATTCGTACAAAGAAGTTAGTCATAAGAAGTTTGATAATTTATAGCGTGGTGGCAGTATGAAAGCATATTCTTGTAATTTCTCAAATTAGAATTAATAGATGTAAGGCACAGGACATTTCAAAGTGGACGGACTAAGAGTATCTGCGTTCAGGAGATGGATAGAAGGGTCCGAAGGCAGGGGGCGACTAAGGTGAGGGTATCTTGATAAAATTTCTGCGATACTGAAAACAGTCAAGGTCAGAAGTACCCGCAACTGACGAGTCGGTATGAAGAGATGTACCTTATAGTGTGATTAGTGCGTGTCAGTGCAGCGCTTGGACATCTCTCGCTTGACTAGGCAGAGCGCCGATGCCGAACTACAATCAGTCGAACCAAGTAAATTCATACAAGCATGGTCATTCAGGCCGGAAACGACCGAGGATAACATAAGACATTTCTTAAACAAGGTCGAAAAACATGAGAACTATTTTGTTGAAAAGCGTGCCATTAGGACTAGCAGGCATGCAGCCTTTGTTATTGGTATCCCAGAGAGCCTCTATGACAAATTCAACTCCCCAGCAGCGTGGCCCAAGAACGTTCGTTTCACAGAGTGGTTTTTTCCCGCGCGGCCCCGCCAGCAGCGGGGAGCCGAGCGTGACAACTCCAGTAAACCCTCGTCCAACTTTAGCGGGCCCGCTGCGCGATAATCGCCATAACAATATTCCTACGCGCACAAAGCGGAGGCAAAGCGTACATGTTATATATCAAAATGTACGAGGGCTGAAAACTAAATTAGCAAAATGGAGAAACAACTTATCTGTACTAGACCACGATATCATTGCAGTAACGGAAAGTTTCCTTGATAGTTCGGTAGAAGACGCGGAACTGGCGTACCAAGGCTGGAGTATACTGAGACGAGACCGGGGGACGCCGTGCGGCGGCGTACTGCTCGCCGCGAGCTCGCACGTCACAATGCAACGCCGGCGCGACCTCGAGACTGACCACGGGGAGGACTTATGGGCTTCGATCACTATTAACGGACTAAATATGTATGTATGTGTAGTTTATATCAAACCGAGCGCGACCGATGAACATTATATGGACTGGTTTTGTAAAGTCGAATCTATCAGCAGTCAAGTGAAATATCCTATACTTATATTCGGTGATTTGAATTTAAACAGTGCGTCACAAAATATTGTTAACTATTATAATTACTTTTTAACTTATTGCTGTTTGAAAGAAATGAATGAAGTGACGAATGATAAGGGAGGTATCTTGGACGTTGTCCTGGTGCAGGAGCGGGTGAGCGAGGTGAGTGTGAGCCGGCTCGATACGGACATTGTGCCACCGGATGTCTATCATCCGCCGCTAGATATAGAGATTACACTCAGATCAAATCAGTCCAAATCACAGACGCTAGATCCTAGCAATATCAGTGCAGATCATGACTGGAATTTAAAAAAGGGTGACTTTTCACGTTTATATGATATATTGAACAATGAACAGTGGGAGAAAGTGCTTGGAGAGTTTGAATGTGTCAATAGGGCAACGGATTACTTCTACCAAACATTATACTCACACTTCGATCTCTGCATACCGAAGAAGTCTCGGTCTAAAGGACGCAGCAAAATTTACCCCGTATGGTTTACAGGCGATATCATTAGTGACATGCGACGTAAAACACTACTACACAGACAGAGTAAACGTAATGGAAATAAAAACGTCAGTCAACAGTACAACGCTTTGCGAAATGAGTTAAAGGGACGTATAACCGATGCATATAATAACTATGTTAGGATGATCGAGAATAACGTTAAAGTAAATCCGCGCGGCTTTTGGCAACATATATCTAGTTTAAAATCTAAAGGTGGTCTTGAACAATCCGTCACATATCAAGACAGTTCACACAGTGGAATTGGGGCAGCAAATGCTTTTGCCGAATTTTTTAGTAGTGTGTTCCTTCCAAACAATCCGGACCTTAACATTGACAATTGTAATTCCATAGATGTCCCCCCGTGTGCACCGAACGATAACATTAATGTGCATATCCATTTTATCACAAAAAACGAAGTTATTAATGCTCTTAAATCACTCAAGCCCCACAGTGCTGTAGGACCGGATGGGGTGCCTCCTTATATTCTACGCGCCTGTAGTAGCATCTTCGCCAAACCTCTATGTCACATTTTTAACCTCTCACTGAAAAAAGGCATTTACCCATCCGTGTGGAAACTTTCTCGCGTCACGCCCATACCAAAAACCAGCGATAAGGTTAAAGTCGATGGATACCGCCCGATTGCCGTCCTTAACTCGGCAGCTAAAACATTTGAGACCATTCTACATAAAGAAATATATCGTCAGATTGAACCTTACATCTGTGACGCTCAACACGCCTTTAGGTCAGGGAGATCGGCAAATACTAATCTACTCATTCATGTGGATTATATTAGTAAATGCCTCGACAGGGGTGTTCAAGCTGATGTTATATACCTCGATTTTCGCAAAGCGTTCGACACGGTCGATAATGACGTACTATTACTTAAACTTAGGGACATAGGGCTCAATTCTAATCTACTTAGCTTTTTTGCAAACTATCTCCGAGACAGGACGCAGTTCGTCAAGTATGGGTCTTATGTCTCCTCCCCGTATCACACCCGATCAGGAGTAAGCCAGGGATCAAGTCTAGGACCACTGCTTTTCTTAATCATGGTCAACGATCTCGTGAAGGATCTTCAGCATGCCAAATGCCTACTATATGCCGATGACCTCAAGCTGGTCATGGGCATAGAACGTGAATCGGATTGCGTAACACTCCAAAAAGATCTAGATCGTGTACATCGGTGGAGCATCGCGAACAAACTTTACTTTAACAATAGCAAATGCCAAATAATGACCTACACCCGGCGTATAAGCCCCATACATTTTAACTACACACTGGATAATCAATCTATAAGCCGAGTAATTTCTGTCAAAGACCTAGGAGTAAAGTTTGATCGCGAGCTGACGTTCCGAGACCATATCTGCAATCTCGCTAAGGAGTCGTATCGGAGGCTAGGTTTTGTGATGAGAAACGTTAGGGACTTCAGCAACTCCGGCATTATAAAGCTACTCTATACGACTCTGGTGCGAAGCAAACTGGAAGCTAGCGCCTGTGTATGGAGCCCCAGCGAGGCCAAGTATAAACTAATGGTAGAAAAGGTCCAAAAAGCATTCCTACGCTTCTTATATAAGAAGTTGTACGGATATTACCCACTTATGTATCCTACTAAGTTTTTACTGGGCATCCTGGGGTTCAACTCCCTAGAAGTACGCAGAAACTGTGAGCGTATGGCTACAGCGTGTAAGGTGCTCCACAACAAAATTAACAGCATGGAACTGCACAACGTAGTCAACCACATTATAGTACCGCCGAACAGGTCCCGCAGACGCAATTTCTTGCAGCTTTTCGACGGTACAGAATCGCGAGCAACAGCTGCGCGCCGCCACTCTCCGCTGTGCGACATGCACAACTTGCTCAATGGGCTCCTGCGCCATGACCCGCAGGTCGACATCTTTACTGATCGCTGGCCTAAACTAATGTCTCGATGCCTCGCTTATTGTGAGATGTATGAGAATTGATGGATGAATGCATCAGTTATATTTATTTTCTTGTGTGTAATTAGTAAATTACTACATTATACTCGTACCTAGTCATAAACAAGTGTAATTGGTGAACCGTTCTTGTTTTAATAAATAAATAATAAAATGATGAGCCAAATTGCAACCGGAAAGTGCAATGTTAGACGTCCCATGCTCCGGTTCAAAGACTGCGTGAAACGCGACATGCTGGAGATCTTTCCAAGCGCTGCGGTCGATTTCAAAAATCGCCCGCAGCGCTTGGAAAGATCTTGCCGGAACACTTGATGAGTGGAGAAACACACTTGATGAGTGGAGAAACACCATCGCTAAAGGCCGTGTAATCCACGATAACACCTGGTTTCATATATCTGGCCCAGAAGCGCGCCAAAAGACATAACCGGGAAGAGGGTGCTAAATTTGGAGTGCGGCGGCACGTGCTGTTGTATGCAGCCGGCAACGGAATCATACCTTAATAAATTTTCCGAAATTATCTGAAGCTATGAGTTATCGATGTGAATCCCTTATAATTAATGTACTCTGTATTACAGCAGCATCGTTTCTAACAAAATATTCCTTACTCCGAAATTCGGAGTCCGAATATCCATCGGATCTACTAAGTTTCCTCGTTCATAATTATGATGCTTGAATAATACAGAGAGTTTATTTGAGTAAACGTATTGAATTTAAATCAAGATAACATTTAGCACGCACGCAAAATAAATATGCAAAGTACGTTTAATTATAATAACTATAATAAGCTATACACTCTAGCATACGAGTTTGTACATACCAGAAACAGATGCTGCACAAGTCTTTGACGAGGCGTGTCGGCGCGGAGATATATACCTATCTATCTTGCTCTGAACTCTGAAGCTCTCAAACGCCAGCTTGCCGTCACGACGCAGCCTACTGATATAGGACCTATATTATAGGTACGCCCGTGCCACTAGCACCGGGTCCAGATGAGTGTAACGTGTAAGATTACGTGTAATATAGCATAAAAGTTGTGGACGGCACACGAACATCCTTTGTATTTACGCTAAAACCCGGCGACAACCCTGGATCAAGCGCGAGCGTTACAAGTAATGCTAGTAGTGTCGTTTACACGCAAAATTGTTACGTTACATGATAGATTACATTACAGTCTATCAGTAGCAGCGCGTCAAAAATATTCTACGGGAAGCCGGAAATAATTTGCCTATCTTATTCTTCATGAGCCGTAGTAAAAGAACTGGACTGGCTGAAAATAAGGCAAGCCGGTGGGAATCGAGTTGTATGGACGCTCCGCCACTGCAGTCTATTCACCCTTACGTGTCCTATCGTGTGAACAAACTCTTCTTAAAGAAGTTAATCATTATCACCATTTTCTCTAGGATTGACACAATGGAGAATGTGAATAGGTCTGCAAAATCACTTGAAAGTTTGTTACGGTGAAGCTTTGATTCATACAAATACATTCGTTTTTGTTTCATTCAAAAATACCAAGTAGTTTTGATTTTACAGGCGTTTAAAGTGAGTCCCGCTAACCGCGTGTGACGTCATTGTGCAACGCTAGTCTAGTACGGAAGCGAGCGAACGGAGTGAGCGCGTGTATGGCGAGTGTTGCACTATGACGTCACGAGGGCGGGTCGTCGCGCGTCACTTTAAAATTCAATATCTTGGAAACTAATGGACTTATCGAAATAATTCTTTCACATATATTTTTTATTTTCAACAGAGAATACAGAAAAATGGAATTCTAAATTAGTTAACATTCTCCATTATCGTCACAAAATGTTGATGTACTTATACTTAAGATGGTACGAACTTACTTTACGAGCGAATTACGAGCGACTCCACTAGCGCCACTCGTGACTAATTGTGATTATTTAACGATAGATATTTAAAAATGGCTAATGCCATGAGAATGCCATGTACTGTATTTTGTATTTAAGTACCTTTTGAAAATTCAAACTAGTTTTTACATTGCTAAATTCGTGGAGCTATACGAGCTCAAAAATAAAGGGGCCGTTTTATTTCATAAAGCCACAAATGATTGACAAACACGGAGCCGAATCCACGATTTCCGTTTGAATGTTGCTTAAACCACTCAACTCTTATAACGATTACGCGCAAAAAATGTGAATTTGGTTTCATAATTAATACGCTTAGTCAAATAAATCCCCAGGTGTAAGGCAACTCAATGAACATCAGATCCTTATTAAGATTCATTGCCAAGTCTTCTTGATTCGACAGATAATATTTTCGTCATCACAACTCCACGTTCTAATATGCTTTTATGGAGTAATAAGCTTTCAGTCAGCCATTATTAATTCATTAATTGAATTATAAGCCGCCATCTTGTTTACTTATTGCGTGCGCTCATACCAGGGGGCCGATTTTTGAGTGTCGAACGCTCGAATTTTCACTCGAGATCTGTCAAAACACCATAGTTTTTTGTTTTTGACAGATGTTGAGTGAAAAGTCAAGCGTTCGACACTCAAAAATCGGCTCCCAGGCCTGTTTCTTGTCACTTTGGTTGTTACCCTCTGAGTAGCGATTGTGACTACCACTTTAGCCTGGCTACGAAGCTGGAGGTCCCGGGTTGGAATCCGGGTCAGGGCATGTACAGTCAGCAACAGAGAAAAGGTACCCCTACCCCCCTTCATAGAAGTTTTGTATGCACGGGGGGTCCCTTTTTCTGTTGCTGACTATACATACATGTGTGAAGAACACGAATATTTGTTACTGAGTTTTGGATATATTATATGTATTTAAGTATCTATTAATTTATATGAGCATGTGTATGTCGTCACTTAGTACCCATCGAACAAGCTTTGCTTTGTTTTGAGAGTAGGTCGATTTGTGTAAGATTGTCCACTAATATTTATTTATTATGTCTAAACCGCGCGCGCTAGGAACCATGATTTAAATTTCCTAGTTGTGATTTGAATTTTCTAGTCGTAGTAAGGTTTGTTAGGCAGTGAGCCTTCTGTACGAAAGTACAATTATTCTTTGCTCATACTCAGTAACGTTTCGTGGAATATAAATTCGTAATGTTCATCTGAACACATCTGGCTGTTGTAAGCATCTGCTTACAAGCTGTACTTGTGTTTATGCAATATTGGTTTTCCATGTTAAGAGGATCATTGGATTTATTTGATGTTATTTGTGTACACGGAAGCGAGTTCGGGAGGCATTATGGTTATGGTGTTTGCAAAGTTATTATCTTATCTTTCTGGGTAATATCCATTACTTTCACTCTTACAGACTTGTCAGAGCGCAACCGATCACAAATCAAAGTCTAATATACACAAAAGAGAATTATGAAGTGAACGTCCCAGTGCTCGACACCAGTCGCACCTTAGTGCCTTGCCTAATAGATGACGCTTATTAGAATAAAATAGAATAGAACATGCACATACATGCACGCTTGTCTATATGTGTGCGTCGGCGTAGGAGCTATGAATTTACATTGTCTATGGGTATAACATATATGTGTATAACATTGTATATGTGTCCCAACTACAATTATTGCTATCCCGCGCTCGCTCGTCAGATAAAAGCACTGTACCAGTAAATTATGTGTCAAAAATTGTTTCTTTTTGCGTAAAAAACCGATGCATGAATATTATTGAAATTTACACCTATAAGATGGAACTGACAAACGCCTAAATACAGCGTTAAGGCGATATATCGATTGAAAGAGACACCCTTTGTTTTTCGCTCACGACAAAACGAGATGCAACCCTCTATTCTCGGAGAGGCTCGGCTTTTTAGACAAATCTCGTTAAATATCTGACTGTGTGCAGGTTTATTAAATTTCCTCTTGTCAGTACCTAGACGAGGTAAAATACCATCATATTAACTTAATCGTGTCAGATAATGCGTTGTTTAAGTAGGCTGAGAAAAAAAAGGAAAATATAGACTCGACTTTGGAATTATTTTCTATAGAGAAAATTTTAAGCAATCATGTTTCGCTATTGTCAGTACCACAATCATATAGTCAAGAATCATATATCTGAAAATCAGCCCCTACTGTTTGCTAGTCTGGGTAGGACAGCGTTTCAAAGTCTCCAAATTTCTCAGTGTAGCGCCTTAATTGGATAGGTTGGGTTCATACTAAATACGGATAGGGCCAAAAGGTGATATATGTTTCATTGCAAATGGATTTCATGTTGGTGTCTGATCGTTGGTGTCTGATCAAAACTTGCGTGTTCGATGCACGAAACCTTATAGGGTTAATCCCTTGTTAGCTCCGCCAGCCACACGGGTTTTACAAGGGGATAACATACTGTCACAAGCATGTCATAGGTCTACACAATACAATTGCTAAAATGTGTGTTTTCTTCTTTATGAATTTCTAGTCGCATGATCTGTATCTTTTTGATGTCGACGGGACAGGCCTAGCCTAGTGTTGGACCATTGCTTTTTTGTTTTTGAAAGTCTGTACATATGTAATAAAAAATACAACAGGTATAGCAAGAGACGATGGCAAGAGACCGGACGGGATGTCTTTGGTGCCGTGGTGGTTGGGAAAGGTTCTTGTGTGGGACGCAACATGCGTGGATACTCTTGCTCCTTCCCACCTCAACGGTACCAGCGTTCGGTGTGGCGCGGCGGCTAAGGCGGCCGAAAATTTAAAGAACAACAAATACAGTCTCGGACCAGAATACATTTTTATGGCCTTTGGCGTCGAGTCGAGACCCTTGGCCCGTGGGGCCCCAGTGCTCACTTCCTGTTTAAGGAATTAAGTAAAAGGTTAATTCAATCAACTGGTGATCGAAGAGCTGGCAGCTTCCTCGCTCAACGCATTAGTATTGCAATACAGCGACGAAATGCTGCCAGCATCTTCGGTACCATGCCACGGGGGCCCAATTTTTTACATATGTTTTAGTTTAGTTTAGTTTATTAGAAGATGATAATTTATTTGAATAAATAATTACAAATTAGCAACAATAAAAATAAACTTAAACTAAATATTTACAAAATATAAAATTAAAACTACAAATAATAAATTTGGCTGAGATCGCCGTCAATGGGCAGTGTGCCCAGAAGGCTGGCTGCATTGCCACGTTGGATGGCAATGCTTATTCGCTGAGCGAAATATTGGCCAGCCTTCTGGTCACCGGATGTGTCTACCAGGCGCGCCGACAAATCTTTAAAGAGTTGGCGCGCACCTGGACCCCACGGCCCCAGCGTTTCGACCCCAAACGCCTCAAATATGTATCCACTGCCAAGTGTAGCATATTTTCGGCGTTTGAGGTCCTCAGCTGAAGTAGCGGCAGAGCCAGCATTCTTCGTGGTTCCTTGGAGATGGGACGGCGCAAGGGTATCAACACAGGTTGCATCCCAGACCAGCGGCCGACCCATTCTCCAAGGCACCAGTGTCATGCCGTCGGGCCTCTTTCCGTCGTCTCTCGCTAGACCGACCGGCTCTAGCACGGCCGGGACCTTGACACTCGCAAGGGCCCTCCGGATAACATCATTAATGCTGGCGTGCCGGGGTATGCGTCCAGCACTCCTGCCGCAAGAGAGACCGTGATGGCCCAGGCTGTCTACCATTGTGCCGCATTGACAGCGATGTGGCAAATTTGTTACTGTCCCTATCCGTAGACTGGCGGCTAGCCGGAAGGTGTTATTATCTAAAAGCGTACCTATGGTTGGCGATGGTAAAGCTTGCAGCCACAGACCCGACTCCCACACCGCAGTGGCAAGGAGACGAGCTCGATCTGCCGGACTAGTTGACGTGTTTAAAAGATTGTCCCGTACTAGTCGACAGAGCGGCTCGTCCCATTGCCGCTGCGAGCAAGGATTGGCAGGCGGGTCCGTGTCTGCGCATGTAAGAGACCATACGTTTTTGGCCTCGGAGCAGTGCGTGGCCTCCAGGACCCCGAGAGACGGGGCTAAAATGTTCCCTATGAGGTGTTGAGCACTGTGCACCGAGGACAAAAACGCAGGTAATGACACACTTGAAATTTTGCGTATCCCCAGGCCACCAAGCCTGACGGGTAGGCTGGCCTGGGTCCAGGATCTTTCGTCAAAAGGAATGTTAAGGATGGAAGTAAGTGATTCTTGGATTAACTTATCTAATTTCGAAAGTAAATTGGGGTGTTTCCAAACGTGGGTGCATCGAAGGACATAAGTAAATTTGGGAACAAATAGGCAGTACCGCATGATTGTGTACGCGGTGTGCATACTAATTTTTAGTAAGCGGTCCGAAATAGCGTTAAAATTTTGAATTTTGTTGTTGAAGTAATCCTCGAATGAATGGTCCAAAATGGGGCAACCAAGGAGGTGGAGCTGTTTTTCATCGACAATTTTAATCCCGGGCGCTACATTTTTAAAGTTTTCGATAAT
Organism: Cenopis cana; assembly: GCA_951800055.1. Taxonomy (NCBI): domain Eukaryota; kingdom Metazoa; phylum Arthropoda; class Insecta; order Lepidoptera; family Tortricidae; genus Cenopis; species Cenopis cana. The sequence continues at coordinate 18,334,598 of OX637477.1, read as the reverse complement.
AATGTCTTTGTCAGTGGACGAGTTTGAAACAAAAAGTTCGCATTTAGAAAAATTTAGGGAAAGGCCAATAGATTTGAGATCTGAAGTCAATTTTCGAAGATCATCCAAAACAGTGCGGGCTTCTCCTCCTAAGGTGCCGTCGTCTAAGTACCAGACATTTAATTTAGAATTTAGGTTTTTAATGACGGGATGAATTGCGAGGCTAAAAATGGCGGGGCCCATAGGGTCACCCTGTTGACAACCCACAGACGAATCCAATAGGTTGGTTTTGTAAAATAATTTAGTCGGAGAACTGTAACATTGCCAAAGAAATTTATATGTTTCCGGAATTTTGTCTTTAATTTGTGTCAACAGGGTCCCTCTGTCCACAGAATTAAAAGCGTTGGCGACATCAACCTTCAGCAACACTTCCCCTCCCTGGTGCTCTAGATATGTTCGGACGGCATGGACGGCGGCTTCACAGCCACTTTTGGACCCAAAGCCGAGTTGAATTGGTGTAAATTCATTACCAAGCTTAAGTAAGGTAGCACGACAGGCTATTTTTGCCGTGAGTCGGCGGAGTGTGGTCCCAACCGCAATTGGTCGTATTCCCCCATCTTTTTTTGTCAGAGCGCATAGGTTGGCGCCATAAAGGATATTTGTTATATCCGCAGGAACTTGGCCCGCCAGCATTAAGTTAATCAAGTCCATCAGGTTTTTTAGGAGATTATCGCGGGTTCCGCCACAGTCGCCGCTCAGCAGGTCTTTTAAGTGCTGCGGTGTAAGGCCATCTAGACCGCCTGCGGAACCGTTGGGAAAAGACAACACTGCTCCAAGTACATCCTGAGCTGTAGCCTGGAGTGATTGGTCATCTGGTTGTGGGGGATCTGGGAGGGTAAGGTTAGCTGCTGGAGGTGGATGCTTGTCTTGTAGGGCTGTTAGGGTTTCCGAATTATTGGGTGCTAATACGTCGTGGGAAAACAGTAAGCGGGCAGCTCCCCTGATGTCACCGTCACCGACCTTGCTCTCAATTATTTTAAAAGTGTTAAAATTACGGTGCTTATCATCATTACGTAGAAGGCTCTGTGGGGATTGACAATTAATACAGTTTTCTTTAACTTTTTTGGTAAGTGATTTATGGGACTTGTCCGAATTGATATGTAACACTTTGAAGGAGAAGGTAAGCAGTTGTTCCCAGGCCTGTTTTGTATTATTTGTGACAGCTGTTTTAATAATTTCTGATAAGCATTTTGAAACGGAGGCCCGTGCACCTCTGGGTATGCGTTTGAGAATCGGGTGAGTATTTTTGAGATTAGTTTATTTAGATATAGATATTAAATTTTAATTTAGTTTTATTTCTAGGTCTAGTTTTAGTTGTTTATACTGTTTTTAATATTATGTAATAAAATATTAAACTGCCCTCAGTTTGGCGAAATTTAATGTATACCTACCACCTAAGTTTGTTTTTGAATATAAATAAATAAAATAAATAAATAAATTTCATTTCATGTTACTCTATATTGGCTTTTAAATGTGCAAATAAACCGAGAAAAAGTATAATTTTTTTCAGAATGGATTCAGAGTGCGATAAAATCACCTATGTTATCGATTGATGCTGAACAGTAAAAATCTAAATCAGTCGTCAGACTATCCAATCGAAACCAAAACATCTGTTATATTAGAGCCATGGATAATATTAACTACATACTTACGTAATAAAAATATCAAAACTAAAAAGAAAGTCAGGAAAAAACGGAGACAATGGGCTGGGTGAAGTAATATCACGTAATTATCCTCCTCCGTATCTCACTAATCGGTCTTCCAGCTCGTTAAAAGATGCTGAATTGAGTCGTCGGCCTACCCTATTATGTCGCGCTGATGCTTATTTTCTAACTTAATATTATTACTCGTAAGGCGGGGCGCAACCTGCATGCGTTATTTTCTACAGCGTAGGTACTGACTTAAGGCCGATTAACACGGTGCAAGGCTGACGGCTACTGAGGGAGAATGAGAACAATTAAATTGGCTAGATGCTGGCAAAGAGCAATCCCATTATTTATAAAAAAAGAACTACAATGTAATTGTTACCGACAAGGCGGCCCTATCTTCAATATAACTCGGAGCAACGAGCGCAGCTGCTTTACTGTAGCTCTAGTATAAGTTTTTTCGAAACATTAACTAATTCTAACGCGTTTGCGTTTTGTCTCAAAATGTATGAAAGTGGTATGAAAACGTGAACCGCGCCTCTGGTGGTCACTAGCGGAAACTAAAACAGCGAGTATAACATTTGTTGCTAACCGATGAACGCGCGTATTTCAAACTCGGTGAGAGCGTTTTCATACATTTTGAGACAAAACGCAAACGCGTTCGAATTAGTTAATGTTTCGAAAAAACTTATACTAGAGCTACTGAGTTTGTATCGAAAGCTCTTATCGTACTAGCTAGCGGCTGAGTAAACGATTAAGTATGGCGATTCTTAGTTCTATTGCGTAACCGCCAGAGGCGCTGTACTTTTTTGTCCATACTAAATCGTCAGTGGCTAGCGTGTACGGTAATGCAAACATTGCAAACTCAATACCGCGACGTCGCTAGCGGGGACGGCCCGGGGGACGGACAGGGGGACTCTGCATTATACTCACGCTGCGTAACACACATATTGTTCGCGAATCAACCTAGTGGTCATTATATTTCCGTCTCGTATATTTTGTAACGTTCTAAATTAAACAACCAGTGTTTACTACCACGCGCATTTTTAATAACCAGTTTAGATCTACTTCAAGCTCTGAACAAGGCATTAGACCTCAACAGTAATGAAAATTGCATGCAATTTCTTGTTTATGTAGATTTAATTTATCGATATACTGTTAATATTGCATTTACGCAGTATTCATATTATATTGTGCAGAATTGGAGCAGTAGGTACCGATGCAGTACTGAGTGACGAATTATGAAAGGAATCATATTTCATTTTGGCTCGTAGTAGAAAATCTCCACAACCTTGGCTGACAGTTGACACTGAAAACTGACAGCTTACTGATATCGCACTGATCCTGCCTAAGTATTCACTATAAGATAAATGTCCCGTGCACCACGCTGCCAGCGAAAACTGGCAGTCATTCATCGTGCAACACGAGATTTCAGTTTCATATGAAGTGGGACATATTGAAAAAAAATCAGCAACGTTACGCCACTATACCTGCTACGTCACTGCGGGACACGTATCGCTCATTTCTCTGATTATATCGCGTTGATTCTATTTTTCAAACCAATAGTTGTTTTGGTAATCTCAATTATATCGACCGCCTGAATCTAATCCATCAGTTCGAGACAGTTGGGCAAGGCAACCCTGGGGAGGGAAGAAAGAAAGACTAAGTTAATCTTTAACGTGATAACTTTGGAACTAATCCATTTCGTCCCGTTGTGATTTAATTGCTATGTATTTATAGCGATTGGTAAATAAACAAAGGATAATTAATGACGGCGCAGACCTATGTACGGTCTATTCAATCAAACTAGTGAAACTTTATTTTACTAAACGGTTAAAACTCACGTATTAATTGTCACTTCAACAACATGTCGCCCGAAGTGACAATTAATACGTGAGTTTTAACCGTTTAGTAAAATAAAGTTATAACATGTCTCACGAAAGTTTAAATTCAAACTAGTGAAAGTTGTACTGGGAATCGAAATAACAATTCTTTAAATCCAATCTGGAATGCGTTTTTGGGGTATGGAAAACATGTCAATCGTCTCAGTTCATGTACTTTTGTGTACATGGTATAGTCAACATCGAAAATACAGTGACAAAATATGTCAACCATTAAAATTTTACAAGCGTTAATAACAAGGGCGTAATTAACGAACAGCTAATTCTTTTGTTAATATATCCAAGTGTGTTATATGATGACTTGATGACTGATATGAGCTGAAATAAAAATTATTAGTGGCATATGTGAGTTGCACGCTTTTATAACCATAACTGGCAACCGTACTCTCTTCTCGAAGATCTCACGGTCCCAAATAGTTGCAATAATATAAATAACTACTGTATAAAAAATATCTTTACAGCTAGTTATCGAATCAGTTATTTATCATTATCAAGTATCAAGAGCTACTTTTTAGCCAGAATGGCTAAAACAGAACCCTTATAGTTTCGGTCTGTCTGCACTACAATTATGGAATTTGGTAGGAAGATGTATCATATAAACCGCTACATAATAAAAGTACCTAATGTGAAAATAGGAAAAGAAAATTTTTAGGATGGCACCCCATACATGTAACCGGGGGATGAAAAGAATTTTTCATTGCAAGCAGTTGTGAGGGTAGGTTGTGAGGTAGGTAGGGTTTTGGATAGGCCTTTAAAAATAATATCGAGGTTACTAAATAAGAAAGTTTTCCATTTCAGTCAATCGTTGGTGAGATATTAGCTTCCAAAGTGGTACAAAATGTGTCCCCCTCTAATTTCAAAACTATGAAGATTAAAATTCTGAAAAAAATTGAGGTGGTGTACAATATTTGAACAAGATGGGATTAAGGGTTTTTGAGTTTTCACTGAAATACTGTCTTGCCCAAACAAAAGGACGTAAGTGCCGTGGCTTCCCTATAAAGATTTGGCCCTATAAGACCTTTTTTGATTCTAGGTATTATCTAGGTAATAAAATTAAATAGTGTTTTTAAAAGTGGACTACTAGGTGTCGGGTACGGGAATCTTCGTTGTGCGTGATCCGACACGTACTTGGCCGGTTTTGATTTACAATTTCAAATTTTGGTCCCACGACTCTTAGTTTCAAACTTGATTAAGCTAATGTAAAGTGTCCATCAACAACATTCCATGTTTAAGTTACTGGCTGATACCTTAGTTAGATATTTCAAAACCATAAAAGCTATCTACGTACATCAATTTTATAACATGTTTTTTGCAACAAGATTCCAGCGACTACGACATTGCTCTATTGATTTCTCGTCGTTGGATGTAAATAATTCATGTCAATATTGACTGATAGGTACACATTAAACCTTTAGCTTGAGCGAGCTACGTATGAGTTTCTATGAAAACTGTGCGCACTGTTTATCCACTCGTAACTTACCCCCTAGTTACATTAAATCAAAGAAGACTGCATTAAAAAGATAAAAACAAGTTTCCTAATAAATAACTCTAGGAAATATATTTTGTTTGCAGTCGGGGGACCTACAAAAGAAAGAAAAGAAAAGTAAACAAGTAAAACGTCCCACGACTGCAAACAAAATATATTTCCTAGAGTTATTTATTAGGAAACTTGTTTTTATCTTTTTAATGCAGTCGTGTTTTTAGTTTTTATAATTATTATTTTATTTCGATTTTTTTGTTTCAAACACACACATTATATATATTTTTGGAATCGTCTCTTCAAATGCTTCATTTTAGGCGCCCCATGCTAGGATAGATTTTTTTTTTACGGAACACTCTAAATGGAGTCTACAGTCCGCCATATTGTTTTTATTGCAACGTCACATATCCCATGTTACCCGGGATGACGTAAGGATTCCAACGATACCTCACACATCTAAATCGGTTAAGGCGTTGAGAAGTTCTGGAGGAACAAAAAAAAGTTCACATACATACATACATACATACATGAAACCTGAAAACATTACACTCCTTTTTTTGGGCAGTCGTGTAATAATAACTTCTAATTATAACTGTAACTCTCTGCGCTCTTTTCATTTAAGTTTTTAAAACATATTTAAGTTCTCATTATAAGTGAATTGTAACAACAGCTCTTATGGGAATAAACACTCTTTAAACCGATCTTTAACCGTCTCACTAAACAGAAGATATACTCCTAGGATGCTACGAATCCAAAATAGAGAGGAGAGGATGGCTTTTCTTTTGTTTCTTTTGTAAAAATGCATTGGCTGTCTCAATAATATACTAGTTTTAATTCAGTATTTTTTAATGTTCAGTCATAGTTGTCTTAGTTAAGTCCTTCTGTCATTTCATATGTTTTATTATTGTATTCTTGTTGTTTTAACGTAAATAACAACACTGGAATAATAACACTGGAATTAGCGCAAACGAAATCTTTGCAGATTCTAAATGTATATTTCGGCTACTTAGAATGCAAACTAAATTAGAATATGTAAGGAAATTAAATAAATGTTTTATGTTTTTATGTTTTTTAAATAGTAAATAAATCCTATACCAGTACTTTGGCTTACTTTGGCTACTTATGAAATGCTCATTCTTCATTCCACCAATTAATTTACAGTAGATGTTTCACCAGTCCTAATGAATAGATGACTAATTGATATGACTGCCCTTTTCATGTAAGTTGAACCCCGAATGAGTAGAAAAGCGTTGTAATGGCTTTTTGAGTTTAGAACACAGCGACGTCATTTACACGTGAAGTTAAATTTATATAACTAGATTTTCAGTTAATTGTTTTTTTGTTAGATTCTGTTTTATGATTCCGTAGTAAGCAAGGAAACTTTCTAGTTTCGCCACGTCCATCCCTCCGTCGTAACCGTTATTACTAGAAAACTGTAATCCAGTCATTACACTCTTATCTAGGCTGTAATTTAGCATGAGCACAGGCACAAGCACATATTGATCAGGCCTATAAAGAGGTAGTATATAAAATATTGTTTTTTTTTATGGTACCTCCCTTAGAGGTAAAGTGGGGTGCAATTTTTTTCCGTGTCTTTTGATATCTCGTATATATTACAGGGTATGTACGACTATTTTCTGATTCAGTAACCGTATTAAGCTTTAAAGTGATAATCTAGTAGTCAGCTGTGCCCCCACTGTAAGCGAAACGCTGGCTACTAGGCATGTAAAAAAAAACATGGTAGCAACATAATAAATATAAGTTTACAACCTTTTAAGTACGCATAACGTAACGGGTGGATAACTACGGACCCTATATTGCGCGTGGCCCGACACGCACTTGGCCGATTTTAACTAAGGTCAAGACATTTATAACGATTAACAAAAAAAAAGCTTATTAAAATGTAGGTAAGTGATTTGAATTTGTACCTAAATCATGTTTTTATATTATTTATAATAATGTTTTATACACTTACTGTTAATTAAGGTTCCCGAGTGGCGCCCACGGACCGGAAAGCGCAGCGTGGGTGCAGACCCCCCACGCAAGGTGGACTGATGACCTGGTAAAGGTCGCGGGAGTCCGCTGGATGCGGGTGGCGCAGGAACGTTCATTGTCGCAGTCTTTGGGGGAGGCCTATGTCCAGCAGTGGACGTCTTTCGGCTGATATGATGATGATGATGTTTTATAAAAATAAAGTAGGTACCTATCTACTTTGGTACGTAAAGTGACGTGTACACATTGTAAACTCTAATAGCGGATTTGGCTCGTCGCCGCGTTGGTGAGCGCACGACGCCCGGAGCGACGACGAGCGGAATCCACTACCGTACACTGTCTTTGTTGCCTACTGTCATGGCGTCGTTACCGAACATCATCATCATTATTTAAATTTGATGGAAAGCCATTTTTTTAAAGGAATTGAAACTCTAATAGCGCCTAATAGCCTGTGGTGTCTACTTACTATCAGGTGGCCAGTACGCTTGTTTGCCACCGTCGTTTTATAGAGATAAAACATTGTAATCTTATGATAGATACACACAATTTTACCTCGCTACAATTAACCGAGAGAGATTAGTTAGGCATTATTTCACTTAGTAATTTTATTGTTAAATAAGTTTAACTCATTACCGAACTTCGCTCTTACCCGTATATTTACTACGAGCCGACCACGCTATGCGGTCGGCAAATTAAATTTCTGCCGTCCCTGGGGCATGTCCGAATTTTAGCTTACAAGCTTCCATCTGATCTTGCTTTGTGGGTACAGTCAGCAACAAAAGTAACTACGCTATGAAGACTTCAAAAGTTTTTGGGCGTTTGACGGAAAGTTGTACACTCGACTTTTTTTTTATTTGGATAAAATTGGGTTTTTTCTACTCAGAATCGAAAGCACTTTCGAATGAAATAGGGGAAGAAAAGTGTCCCAAATTTTTTTTATTCCATTCCGTTACCCTTTTCATACTAAGTGTAATGCCTGTGTGGTGGTAACGGAATGGAAAAACTGAAAATTGTATGACAAATTTGGGACACTTTTTTTCTTCTATTAGTTTCGAAATTGCTTTCGATTCTGAGTAGAAAAAAACCTGATTTTATCCAAATTTAAAAAAGTCGAGTGTACAACTTTTCGTAAAATGACCCTTTTATTGTGAGGGAATAAGAGCCTAATACCTTGTAGACTCGGATAAAATTGGTCTACGGTCTCCCCTGCCTGTTATAAAAGGCGTCTAAGAAGTGGCGATTGCTCCATACGATCTTGCTATATTGGTACAGTCAGCAACAAAAGTAACTATAGTAACATGAAGCCTTCAAGTATTTATTGTGAGGGAATAAGAGGTTTAGACCTTGTAGTCTCGGACAAAATAGATCTACGGTCTCCCCCGCCTGTTGTAAAAGGCGACTAAGGGGTGGCGAGTGCTTCATGGAGCGAGGGCCGAGAGTGGCTTGCGAGCGAAAGGAAAAAACTTTTGAATACCTACATCAGTCCAGACGAGTTTTTACATTGCTAGATTCGTTGAGCTTTGAGCTCCAAAATAAAAAGACCATTTCATTCTACAAAACCACAGTCGACGAATCCAACAACGTAAAAACTAGTTTGATGTATTTACCGAAAAAAGCGTTTACAAATATCTAAACACCAGTGGCGGAGCGTCAATACAACTCGATTCCCACCGGCTTGCCTAATTTTAAGCCAGTCCATTTCTCTTACTACGACTCATGAAGAATAAGACAGGCCAATTATTTCCGGGTCCCTAAATTCTTGACACCCGCCACTGCTAAACACGTATCTATTTTCAAGGTGCATGTTTAGATATTTTTCAGCACCCTTAAGCTTATACATAGATAAACATGTTTGATGGCAATGGCAACAGTACTAAATACTATTTCACAAGTGAATTCGTTTAACAAAAAACTAGTAAGCTTTCTTGCGGTCGAATCGAGCAAGTAATATAAAAATTCTTCACTAATTTCTCTGGAAGGTGGAAATTAGCACTTTCGTCACACCCATTACCGCTGCCTCGACGCGCATGCTAATAGACCGGCCAGCAAAAAACTCCTACTGAAGTTAATTTGGAGAACATGAAGCCAAATGGCTTTTGGCACTTCACGTTGAACTGCACGGTTCGAAATTAATTTCGCTTTCGTTTAAGGCTTGGTCACACCGCTTGCGCGACGCAAGCGGGACGCTGCGCTGCGCGCCAAAATGTATGAAACCGTCCCGCTCGCGTCGCGCAACCTGTGTGATGTCGCTAACCTGTTAGCATAGCGTTCCGGCGCGCAGCGGTCGCGTCGCGCGGACGTCGCGCAACGCAGTGTGACCAAGCCTTTAACTCACGATGTTGATGAGAATTTTGCTCTGGGAATGAAATATAAGCAATGTTTTTTCACGATTTCTCTTAAAGCTTGATGAGCATGAGAGCCAGCTCTAAAAGTACTAGGTATTCTTCTTATAAACGAACAATATTATATTGAGGCAACGTTGTAATAGTGTGGACATTTTGTAATTTTCAAAACTAATACAATCTACAAATAAATCAGTTCTCAGACTTAACTATACAATTGTCAATACAATCTTATAAACGTTGAAGTTACCAAAGTATTGGTATTGATAACCGCTTAAGCCTAGTTAGTAGTGAATCTGCCTACGAAGGAGGTGGCCCCGGATTCGCATACCCGGCCAGGGAATTTATTTGTGTGATGAGTTGATGACTGATAAGCACGAATATTTATTGCCATGTCTTGGATGTCCTTTTTCCTCATTTTAATACAAAAATATAATAAATCCCACCCGAAGAGATATAAAACTACAAATGTATTCACAAAATAATTGACTTAATCTCAGATGCCAAAGAAGACCCTAGGAAACGGGAAAACAATAGTATAATAATAAAAAGACTTAGGTAGCTAACCGACTCCTAAAAAATTAAGTCACATAGCTACATTCCCTCTATAGTCCCTAACTCAGTCTCGCTGTCACTGACCTAAACGAATGCTTCGTACTTTTTAACAAATGACGATCAAAAGAGATAAAAGTTAGAGAAAATTTCGAGAGAATCGGTGGAGATGGTGTGTTCCTTTGAGCTAGATGCCTGGAATTGTGAACTTTATCGTATAGTAAATAAGGTTCATTTTCAAAAGATTATGGAGATTAAGAGGTTGGGTGAGTAAATTGTTGAAATGCCAAAACGTTGCCAGCCAGCGCATAAAACACGTAGTTTTGAACTCGGTACAAAATCTTTGTTCCGTAACTTATCTAAACCCTATTACATAGCCATTAAAGTAGAATATCCAATGGCAATAGTAGCATGTGTCACTATCAAACTCAAAGTAATCGTATTTGTAAGTGTAATTAATCTACTATTCAATTTAATAGAAAAAAGTGTGAGATATATGTCAAACACAACAACAACAACGCAAGAACCACAGTCCACTGTACGCAAGACACAGACATTGACAAATTCTCATCATCAGCGACAACGACGACCTTTTTAATTTCGCGTGCTTAAACAAATGAACTGTCCTTTTAATGTATGAAATTAAAAATAAACATTTTGGGCCACTTTTATAAGAAAGCTATAAACAGCTATTGAATGCCAATCATATTATTTAGTCCCTCTTTGAAGTCATTTAAAAATACACAACGAAACGTTTCTCGTTAATTACGAAAATATTTTGAAAACAACTCTCAAACAAAACGGGATAAAAGTCCAATCAGTGGTATCTCCAGTGTAATGATTTCATGTTTAGTGTAGTTAATTTTAATTTAAGTTGCACTTTTAATTAAGTTTGAGGGTACTTCACCGCCATTACGACTTAAAAAAAAGATGGCGGGTGGTCTTAAAAAGGAGGGAACGTTTTTCTGGGCTCTTCTTGGTTAACCGTGCTAAAGTGTAGACGTGGTGGAGTTTATAGTTTGAAGACGTGTTTTAGTTTAAGTTAGACCATAAACGTGCACGAGTGATTGTAACTTCCAGTATAAGTGAATAAATTATTCAAGAGATCTTCGAAGTTTTAACATATCAGAAGTGAACGTGTGCCTGCGCGCCATGGGACGCAGTTAAGTAATTTTAAATGTCTTATAAATACTTTCGTAATAATTATTCAGAACTGCACCCACAAGTGTGAAATGATGTTACATTATTGATAACAGTTTCCAATTAATTACGTTATAACGTTGATTGGTAGAATCGTTCCGAAAGAGTACATACTCGTACATGTCAATCGTGGCCAATTAAGAAAACCCTAACTGAATCTAATACTTAGTGCATGACGATGGAATTGTTAATATTCGAAGCGTTGACCTATTTAATTACGGAACGCTAAAACAAATAACGAAGTACGCGGCCATGTAGGTGTGCCGCTTATAGAGTTAGTAGACAGCTGCTGTAGGTGCGCTGCTTACATAAGTGCAGCCATGTAGGTGTGCTGCTTATAGAGTGAGTTAACAGCCATGTAGGTGTGCTGTTTGCGGCCATGTAGGTGTGCTGCTTATAGAGTGAGTTAACAGCCACGTAGGTGTGCTGTTTGCGGCCATGCAGGTGTGCTGCTTATGGATTGAGTTAACAGCCACGTAGGTGTGCTGTTTGCGGCCATGCAGGTGTGCTGCTTATGGATTGAGTTAACAGCCATGAAGGTGTGCTGTTTGCGGCCATGAAGGTGTGCTGCTTATAAAGTGAGTTAACAGCCACGTAGGTGTGCTGTTTGCGGCCATGTAAGTGTGCTGCTTATGGATTGAGTTAACAGCTATGAAGGTGTGCTGATTGCAGCCATGTAGGTGTGCTGCTTATGGACTGTGCGACAGCCATGTAGGTGTGTTGTTTAAATAGGATGTGTAGACATGCAGGTGTGCTGCACATAGGGTCAGTGGACCTTGAAGTCAAGTCCGGTAAAGTCCGGTAAAGTCCGGTGAAGTCCGGTAAAGTCCGGTGAAGTCCGGTAAAGTCCGGTGAAGTCCGGTAAAATCCGGTAAAGTCCGGTAAAGTTCGGTAAAGTCCAGTAAAGTCCGGTAAAGTCCAGTAAAGTCCGGTAAAGTTCGGTAAAGCCCTGTAAAGTCAACTTAAAGTCCGGTAAAGTCTGGTATAGACAAGTTTAAGTCCGGTAAAGTCCGTTAAAGTGAAGTAAAGTCAAATTTAAGTCCGGTAAAGTCCAGTAAAGACCGGTAAAGACCGGTAAAGTTCCGTAAAGCCCGGTAAAATCAACTTAAAGTCCGGTAAAGTCTAGTAAAGTCTAGTAAAGTCTAGTAAAGTCTAGTAAAGCCTAGTAAAGTCTAGTAAAGTCTAGTAAAGTCTAGTAAAGTCTAGTAAAGTCTAGTAAAGTCTAGTAAAGTCTAGTAAAGTCTAGTAAAGTCTAGTAAAGTCTAGTAAAGTCTAGTAAAGTCTAGTAAAGTCTAGTAAAGTCTAGTAAAGTCTAGTAATGTCTAGTAAAGTCTAGTAAAGTCTAGTAAAGTCTAGTAAAGTCTAGTAAAGTCTAGTAAAGTCTAGTAAAGTCTAGTAAAGTCTAGTAAAGTCTAGCAAAGTCTAGCAAAGTCTAGTAAAGCTCTAGTAAAGCTCTAGTAAAGTCTAGTTAAGTCTAGTAAAGTCTAGTAAAGCTTTAGTAAAGTCTAGTAAAGTCTAGTAAAGTCTAGTAAAGTCTAGTAAAGTCTAGTAAAGTCTAGTAAAGTCTAGTAAAGTCTAGTAAAGTCTAGTAAAGTCTAATAAAGTCTAGTAAAGTCTAGCAAAGTCTAGTAAAGCTCTAGTAAAGTCTAGTAAAGTCTAGTAAAGTCTAGTAAAGCTTTAGTAAAGTCTAGTAAAGTCTAGTAAAGTCTAGTAAAGCTCTAGTAAAGTCTAGTAAAGCTCTAGTAAAGCTCTAGTATAGCTTTAGTAAAGTCTAGTAAAGCTCAAGTATAGCTTTAGTAAAGTCTAGTAAAGTCTAGTAAAGCTCAAGTATAGCTTTAGTAAAGTCTAGTAAAGTTTAGTAATCAAGCAAAGTCAAGCCAAGTAAAGCCAAGCAAAGCCAAGCAGAGCGAAGCAGAGTCAAGCAGAGTTAAGCAGAGTCAAGGAAAGTAAAGTATAGTAAAGTAAAGTAAAATAAAGTCAAGTAAAGTAAAGTAAAGTCATGTAAAGTAAACTCAAGTCAATTAAAGTCAAGTAAAGTCAAATAAAGTCCAGTAAAGTCAAGTAAAGAAGTTTCAAAATACAGCGCTGTAGTCAAACTAGGTAGACATGCTTCAGAGAAAGAGCATAAAATGCGCTACAAATTTCAGATGATACAGAAGGCGAGAGTTATACTCCGAAGCGGCCGAAGCAATCGAGACGGAGGCGGAAAAGATCTTCATCGTCAAGTGAGGGCGAAAGGACACCTACCAAAAGAAGCAGAGCGGGAGTGTCAACCGAAGTTCCGGGAGTTGGCTAAGAGTTGGTTCTCGCTTAGCTCGTCGTGGGACGTCTGGCAGAGTAAATTAAAGTAGGCTTTTCCAAACGATGTAAACTATGGTACAGTATTAGACGAAATGTTGAACCGAAAATCTCGTACAGATGAAACATTGAGAGACTATTGTTACGACAAGTTATCGTTGTTAAGTCGGTGCAAGATTGTCGGTCGTAAAGCGGTTGATTGCGTAATCTATGGGATCACGGACAGTTCCGTCAGAAACGGGGCTCTGGCTCTTAAATGTGAGGAACCAGAGGATCTGTTGAACTATTTAGCATCACAACAGCCCTCGCAGTCTGAGGACGCTGACGTGAGTTCAATCAGCAGTAGGTGGTTAAAAGAAACATCAATTGCGCGGTAATTTTTCTGGTAGAAATGCTATGAGTATAACGGGGAACTGATGCAGTCCGTATGAATTGCAATGGGCGCGGACATATCTATCAAAATTGCAGTAAGCCGATTGAGAAATGCGAAAAGTGCCCTAGGGTAGGGCATAATATTGAAAATTGCACTAGGAAGCCTTTGCAAACAAGTAGTGAAAGCCTTGGCCAAAACACGCACCCGTCTGAAAGGAACCTTTCTTTCAGACGGGTAAGCACCTGCTTGAAGTTATAATAGACGATGACGTTGTTCCGTTGCGTGATCCTGGAGACAACCAGATTACGAAACCGAGAGCATCCGAAAGTAACTTTAACGACGCTATACATACCTCTTTGCAACAGCACGGCCGATGCGGTAAATGATAAGTTTAATAATAATGTGTGCGTTTAATGGCACAATGTTAAATGCCTTTATTGATTTCGGAAGTATTCGGTATTCGGATGCAGTCGCATTAGGTTTGACTGAAAGCACAGGCGAACGATTACCTACAATACCTACCTACCTTTGGCAATTCAACCGTTATCCCTAAATTCAAGGCCACTCTTCAAATTAGGGTTGATGAGATTGATACTGACCTGGATGTTTTGACAGTGGAGGATGCACGTCTCATTGTTAATAGGACAGGATTTCACAGAATTGACGTCGGTGACTTTACTGAAGGACAATGAGCGACTGTTTTTCTATCATACTCCTATTAACGATCCCCAGAATCGAGACCAGACCCTCAACTTTTACGTCTCTAAAATGTTACTATAGATAAAGGAGGGTTGGTGGCAGTGCACTCGAAGGAGTCGCGTATACTGGTAATGTTTATTCAGAGAGAGGTACCAGAGCAAGTCCGAACTAAGAGTATCACTTACACCAAGGTTGTTACAGGGTTTATTGCATATTTGTCCTTAGCAGTATATTGCATATTTGTCACTTCTTTAACTAATGCACCTCTTCAATTCAAGGCGGGCATGTTAATAGCTAGTCTACCAGGTACCGGAAGTGAAGTCGTCCAATCTGACCAGGACGAAAACGAACGACAACCTTTAGATAAAGGTGACGTTAATAATAGGAGGGACTGATGAGGGAACCCTTAAAAAAAAAACGTAGTTAGAATGTCGGACAGTTCAACGATTTTATGATACCACGTATATCTGACCGTGGCACTGCGTTTACTTCAGCTGCATTTCAGGACTTCTGTGTCAGCAAAGGCTTTGCACATTGTACTCAATGCAGTTGTCTGTCTCAGGGCGAATAGACAAGCACAGAGGTACAACCAAACTATTCTTACCACTTTGTCCACACAAAATGTTGATAGTAATGAGCGTGATTGGGACGGGCAGCGGGGTCGAGTGCAGTAGGGCATTAACAATACTGTTAATGCTACGACAAAGAAAAGTGCGTCAGAAATACTATTTGGGTTCAGGTTAAATTGCCCCATCGATAACAAATTGTCAATTGACAATGACGAGCCTCCAAACAGCATTGATAGCCAGTCTATTCCAATCGTAAGTGACAGTTCACTTCCTAACGTATCTCAGGTAAATATAGCCGACTTGACCAATGACGAGGATAACAGCCAGCCATTATTGCTTCCAATAATGCTGGCACATCCACATTACTTTCTATGAGTACCGACGATAAACGTTTCGACGAAATTAGGAAAAGGGCTTCTAATAATTTAAGCTTAGTCAAAGGAGGCATGGGAGATTTATGATTTAAAAAGAATTCCTGCTAATAATTTTTACAATGACGGGAAAAGCAAAAGGCTCTTATCTAAATTCGTCGACCCATACAGAGTAACGTCATCATCATCATCATATCAGCCGAAAGACGTCCACTGCTGGACATAGGCCTTCCCCAAAGAGTGCCACAATGACCGGTCTTGCGCCACCCGCATTCAGCGGACTCCCGCGACCTTTACCAGGTCATCAGTCCACCTTGTGGGGGGTCTACCCACGCTGCGCCTGCAGCCAGAGTAACGTGTTGTTTAGGAAATGATCGATACAAAATTGTCAATGTACTAGGGTTCAGTACCAGGAAGAAAGAGACCGTTGTAGCTTCAGATAGGTTGCGGATTGGATAGGATTGGATTGACGTTCAGGCATTACAAGTTAACGAATCGTCTGGTTCCGAGCCTAATATATCTGATTCCGACAATGATGCTGATTCCAAATAGGTTATATATGTATATATATTATGATTGTTATGGTATATTATGGATATTCGGACTATGTTGACAATTAATGTATCACCCACATACAAGGGTAGTAAAATCAGCTTAGTATACATATGTAACTGATTTGTTATTTTATATAATTGTAAATGTTGTTGACTGTTGTAGTTCAGCGTTTTAGTGAACTGTATTGATCAAGTAGGAACAGAACAGTTGCCGAAACTTTGAAACTAATAGGTGATGTTAATGCCATTGTTTTGTCTTAGCATCGGTGTACGTACGATATAATTGTTTTGTTAAACTGTGTCTATGAGATGGAACCTATTGCATTGGTGTTGGGGTATAATATCCAGTGGAATAGGAGTATATGTTTTGATAGAAGTATGTAATAAATAAATAAAAAAATGTTTGAAAACTGGTATTGAGTGTAATGATTGTTGCGTGCTCCGGAGATAGCACGCAGTCGGATGGTCGAGTGTAATGATTTCATGTTTAGTGTAGTTAATTTTAATTTAAGTTGCACTTTTAATTAAGTTTGAGGGTACTTCACCGCCATTACGACTTAAAAAAAAGATGGCGGGTGGTCTTAAAAAGGAGGGAACGTTTTTCTGGGCTCTTCTTGGTTAACCGTGCTAAAGTGTAGACGTGGTGGAGTATAGTTTGAAGACGTGTTTTAGTTTAAGTTAGACCATAAACGTGTACGAGTGATTGTAACTTCCAGTATAAGTGAATAAATTATTCAAGAGATCTTCGAAGTTTTAACACCAGTTAACAAACGACCCCAGCAAAAGATTAATGCAACAGAAAAGCGTTCCGAAGAGGGTAAAGAGCGCTTTGGAAGAATTCGCAAATTATCATCCCTATATATTTGCGAATTCATCCAAAGCACTCTTTAATGATAAAGACAATCACGAAATACAGTAAGCTGAAGTGTTGTTCGTCGTCTAAAAAAATATAGAATAGGATTTTTTTATACAAAGACGGTGGCAAACAAGCGACCACCTGATGGTAAGCGGACACCGCAGCCTATAGACGCCCGCAACTCCAAAGGAGTCGCGTGTGCATTGCCGACCCTTTATAAAATTTGGGGATTCACTATGTTGACAGCAGAAGGGACAAATTTAGGTCCCTCGCTCTCAACACAGTGCATCCTCGGGAGCTCTGGCAACCTTGCTCACCTCCACGAATACAACACTACTTACCTGTATAGTAAATAATGTTATTATATCGCTGTGGTCTTCTGCAAGGTGGAGGTACTTCCCCAGTCGGGCTGCTCCGAATTTGAGCAAGACAACATTTTGCTGTGCCCTACATCCTTCATGTATGTAGATGGATACATTTGATGACAAGTCTACCTACCCCTTTTGTAGTCCGCTTGTACTTTTTATTTCACTATTTTCATGCAACTTGATCAGTTCGAATGGTTTTAAGAGTACTAACCCGTGAACGGAAATAAAACACGTTCACGGGTACTACGAGTAACATTTTCAGTGTCACAGTTAACATGAAAAAAAAAACATTTATGAGGGAAACCTTAGATCAAATAAAGTCTTCTCTAGAATCAAAATAACTACAGTTTACCGGTAATACTATCATCATCGTGTTAACCCTTTTCCAGGCCGTATCAACCTTCATGGTTTGCGAAAAACAAAATATATATTCAAAATAGTTATGTACTGGAAATTAATTTAAGGGTATCAAGGTTGAAATTTGAATTACACGCATGTGGTCGATAAATCGTACTATGCCTGGAAAAGGGTTAAGTTATAAAATTACTGGTATATATATGTCAATAAGGTGCTGATTCCTTCTTTACTATAATAATAATAATCGTCCTTATTCAATACGGTATTAAACCCATAGTCAAATCAGCAACTTTTTATTAAATGTCAAAAACGATTTGTTAATATGAAGTTTGTAGGGAAATACTGTCTTAGTGACGTCACTCAGACAGTGTGAGTAGGTTTGTTCAAATCAGCGTCCTTTTTAAATCTTTATGCTTATAAAATCTTTCAATTAGCTAAAATAAATTAATAATTGATGTTTTTCGAGTATTTTCGTTAGATCTTTTATTAGTCAAGTAAAAAATAATGTATTTTTACCTTAGTTTAATACCCTATTTACATCGCCGGAGAAATATTATAATATAACATATCTAAACTAATGAACGGAACTTACTTGAAAGCATTTTATTGAGTTTGTTATTATATTCATCATGTATAAGGTAATCAGTTGTTCGAGACCACTTTATAGAGCTACGTCCTTAACACGTTGGCTACCCACCCTGAAAAATTATAGGCTTTTAATACCACCGGTGATGCTCATGGCAGCCACCGTGTTAAGAATCAAAAACTAATCTTGTGTTCTCACAACCTCACAATATTCTAATTACAGTATTATAAACATAAGCAAGTTAATTTTCGGGTGCATCCTTAGCTGCCGTCTGCGGATCATGTGCTTCCGGGTAGATAGCCGTTGCTGTGCCATTATCGACCTTCCTGTATTGGAAATTGGGTAGGTGTCTCTTTGCTGCATCGACTGTATCTTTGAGTCTCTCAGCAGAAATCTTGGCAGAGAGTTGGGTTTCCTCTTGGCATTCTTTGACGAGGTCTCTCATGTCACTATCGGTCATAGGGGCTATAGCTTGAGACGCTATTTCATTGTGGCGTTTTAGTTCATTGTCAATCCGCAGTAGCTTTTCTTTGCTCGTGTGGGTACGCCACGGTCTTTTTGGATCAGTTCCAGTCGAAATGACACTATCCTTAAATTCTTTCTCAGCTCTGCAATGTAATGTTGAAAGAATAAATTAATATCTGCAACCATAAATACCTAAAAAAAGACTATTTTTAAACTACGGTGGTGACAAACAAGCGTAAAACCCGCCTGATAATAAACATTTCCCTTGACTAATGGATAAAAAAAAAAAACAATATCACTTACTGTATAAGTGACTACTTGACTGATAACAGTGATAACCCTTGCCATCCTTAGACTGTAAGCTCAGGAAGAAGTATTCATGCTCACCAAGTTTTAACCCTTTGAACGCCAAGAACCTATAAAGTGGTCGTGTGTCGTCGTGCCCACCACGCCAACAACCACTAAAAGTGTCGGAGTGAAGGTGTACTTTGATCATGAATAAAATCTATTATGAATTGTTTTTATTGGTTTAAACGTTACGTCAATTAGTTAGTGCTTGGCGTGTGAGTGATCACTTCATTCAAATATGAAGGCGTTCAAAGGGTTAGAAGTTACCGGGTTAGTAGTTACCGGGATTAGAACCCAGGACTTCTAGCTTAGTAGGCAGGGTCATTACTAACCAGGCTAAAGCGATCATCAGGATACAAACAGAGAACATCTCAGCTCAGGCCTAACCTCATCTTCTGATCTCTTCAGGGTGCTCAAAAATATTTGATCATGCACCTTAGCGCCTTGTACAATAAAGTCTCTTTCAGTTCATATTTATCTTTGCCTGATAGTGACTAAATTTCAACTCAAGTGAAACATTGAAAAAATTATCACCACATGTGGGATTTGACCCACGACCTCTTGAATCCGTCAATTGCTCTTAACCAACTGAGCTACCGTGGGTATCCCTTGTGGCGATGAATCTTTCAATCACTTCACACTTCTAAAATTACGCGTTAGGACTTGTAGCTACATCTACCATAAAGTATGTATGTATGTATGTAATAACTTTATTGTACACAACAAAAACACAAAAAATACAAACAAATAAGGACATTTTGGTACAAAGGCGAACTTATCCCTAAAAGGGATCTCTTCCAGTTAACCTAAAGTAATTACAAACTTCAGAAACGGCACCAACGTCTTAAATTATATGGAGAATCTCTTATTTTTAAATCTTTGTCAAGCGGAAGCGATATTTCGCTTTGATTGAAATTTATAATTTCGCTAGCGATCGCTTCCGATTGACAGACATTTAAAGCTCATGGTGACTGTTGCAAGATACACTAACCGTTTGCCGCTTGCGAGTAATTCACGTAGCTTCCTCTCATTTTCTAAAAGCAAGTCTTTGTCCACCTTATACGGATTCTCTTGACACGCTTCAGTGTCCCCTCCACCCTGATTATTCATCTCTTCCTCAACCTCCTTATCAAACTTCTCATGGAACAGATTCACAATATCTCGACACTTTTCCGTTAATTTCACTTCAGGCACTTCCAAACCTTGGAGGAGTTTCGATATTTTAGTTTTCTCCTCGTCTGTTGCCATTGTTTGATCGTAAAGGCGTTGCCATAACAAACTAGTCTCCATGAGAACGGTTCACGTGTTGCTCAACCACTACCGAGCGAGATAGTCGTACATAAATTTCAATAAGAGCGACAGAGAGATATTACGTTGGTTGTCTTTGTCAATGCACTTAATTTTTTACTTGTTTACTTCAAACTATTTGATATTTTGAGACACACAAACTATTACCCTGCCAAGTCAAGGAGGCTGTTTAGGTTAGCAGCTAAGGATTATAATAAGCCATCACTCAGTTCTCATTTTAGTTGCACAGGAACATTTATGTCCTTTTGGGCACCTCTAAGTAATGTTGTCTTCACAGCGTGTTGTTGTTGGTTTTTTAGAAGACAGTGTGACGTTATCCTAAATTATACTTGAAAGAATGCATTGATGATATCGTTAACTTTGTCTTCCATTATTAATTCATCGTAAGCGTTCATCTTCCTTAGTAAATAGATCCCCACTAGGCCTAAAATCAGGAGAACAGGAATCATCACCAAAAGGAACTTTAAGAGAAATGTAACGAATTGCAAAGGCATGAATGGATTCATTTTGTAGCTCTTTTATTGCCTGGTTGGTTAATTATCAATTGAATACAATAGGATGTATTTACTTAAGTCTGAAATTTTAGTTACTATTATTTATAACGGAACATTTTGAAGTTGATGACGTTTGTTGAAGTTGACTTTTGAGACAGAAAAGAGTACGAGTTTGACAAAGTTTATACAATATAGGTCATCATGTCTATAAAACAATAGCGGCGCTGCATTGATCTAACTCCGGCACCACACTTCGCTATGCGTGTTCGCGTTGCGTATTCCCCTCCCTTTTTATTGCGATGCGAGAAAGAGGGGGTCTTGCTTTGCGGATTCGCCTCCGTTTGCGTATCGTGTTTTTACTATTCCCAAAAGTATGTGAGAAAAAATAGAAACTTCATGAAATTGGTGTCAAAATATATGAATTTATGATTAAAATATGTTAAAGCTTAAAATCTAGTTAATATTTTATTTTTTTGGTTCTATAAGAGCAGACGCACAGAGAGCGATCTGCGTTCCGCCTTCTGCGTTCAGTTCAGAGTTGTATGTGGTATTAGGTGGATTGCCTGCTGAGTCCATTATCGTAAGGGACTCGGTACAATACAGAGAACGCAGAACGCAGAACGCTCTCTGTGTGCGCCTATACACTCAAATATATGCAAGTTGACGTTATACGGGTGCTGCTATTTGTCAAAATTGACTTCTAACATGGCATGACCGGCTTCGGACGTTGGTCTGATGTAAGTATGTTTGACCCTGCTTCGATCGGTTCAGCGGTGTAAGCGTGAAGAGGTAACAGACAGACAGACACTCGTTGGCCTCATAATAGCTATTAGTATGGATGCTGAGCCATCCATCATTTTGTACCTTCTCGAAATTTCTCTACCCCGCGGTGGCATAAATAATGTATTCTTTCATAATTATTCATGCTGAGGCGGATTGTTGTTTGTTATTGCGGCTCGTTTGACAATTTTAAATGAGACCAAAAGTTCTGGAGTTGCATAATCCGTCGTTTTCCGACGTTGTTTTTTGCCCGTGGAATATATGATGAGAAACACGAATTTATTTATTTATTTATCGTATGGCATTTATTTCGAACCGTGAGATCTTCGAGAAGACAGTACGGTTGCCATTTTTTTTTGTTGCACTTTTAGAACCACCCAGGGGTCACGTGTAGGGTAGCGGTGGGTACTGTCCCTACGGACGTGGTGCAACTTCGACCCCCCTTTGTCAAGTGAGTGGGCAACTTGACTATTAGAAGTTTTCAAGCCGCCCGAAGGCCTCCAACTTGGCTTAACGACTGCTGCCATAGACAACAGCCGGGATCAACGGCTTAACGTGCCTTCCAAAGCACGGGAGCGCTCAGTTAGTAACCACTCAAAGCGGTCACCCATGTACTGACCGCAGCCCACGTTGCTTAACTTTGAATAACGAAAGTAATGCATAATAATTTTGAGCAGTTTAGCATGATTATTTGAAAAGCTGATGCTAAAGACTAGCTGGCTTGTAATTTTGTTATTTGTGTCAGTTTAAAGTTTTTTTTTTTACTTTTTTAAAGTTATTTTACGTATACACCAGGTAAAGTACCTAATTTTTTTTATTGTTAAGCGTCGTCTCTAGGTAGCGGGTAAAGATAAAAAAAAAACCCGTAAATATTTTTTATATTTTTTGTATAAAAAAACTATTTATTTATTTTATTTATTTATTCATTAGGCTAACACTACACACACTCCACACAACTATTAAGCACTCTACACATAAACACATTCAGGCTGTTTCCTGATTCGGCGGGGTCCGACCTGCATGCAGTAGGTATTTTCTACTTTCCCGACAGCATACTGACGTCGCCTATATTTCCTTTCTTATCGGTATGACATTACCTACCGCTATAGTGGCTATAGGGATGTCGACTCAAAAAAATTTATTACTTCAATAGAAAGAAGACATAAAACTATGCCAAATAGTGAAAATCCTATTCAAATATCTCAAAAAATAACAAAGCTACAACGGTTAGAATGTTCGTAGTTAGAGAGAGAAAGTGCTACCTAGCCGTGACGTCACTGTTAAGTAGCGCCATAGTAAAAGACGATCGTTCAATACAAAGGTGCGTTTTGCGGAAAAGGGACAGAACATACCCACTCTTAAAACTTTGAAGACTTATAATTACGAAATTATTTATTTTTTTGAATTCCTTTTTTCGCTATTTGATTGAGAATTTGAGCCTTTATGTAGAAAATTTGGATTTATTGATTTTCTTTTATAGCGTCGTCATCCCTATTATATTGCACGGAGCGGTACCGATGCAGTAGTGAACCGCACCCGCGCTTATCATACTACACATTCAGGTAAGGCGAAATCTGATAGCCCTTGGAGTTTTCTACTGTACTAGCTTAGTTATTATTGGAAAACTGCAAAAAATCAGATGATTTTTGCTTTCATGCCTTTCAGTGTTACTCTAAAATATACCTATTCTGTGAGTTTTTAGGGCCCAAAATACGGTTTGATAAAATTTCCTTGAGAGAAAAACATCACAAAGTAAAGACTAATTTTAATTTTTAGTCATATTTCCTAGACTAAAAACCTGTATCTACCATTTCGTTAGGTACCCAATATTTCAGTTCTTCTTTTGTGTCGTCTTATTACTCATTATATTTAGTGATAAATTCTTGGCCTCATTCTTCTAAATATTAATATGTTAAAAACAACATGTTGTTATGTTATTAATATGTTATGTTGTATTAATATGTTTATTGACTATTTTTATATATTTATGAAAACTACGCATAGAGCTTCCGTAGAGGGCGGGATGGGTAATACAAAGTCACGCGTATTAGAGCGGGACATATTTTTGGGACGGATTTTGCTTTAAATACAGGCGCGCGGTAAAGAATATATACCGAGTCAGTTGACAGCATGCTGTTATCCTACGCACCGACCCCGCACCGCCCAATGCTGTAGTCGCCTTAAAACGACATGAATTATGGAATTTCAAATTTTACCCATACTCTACCCAACTACTGGCCTGGTAAACATGTTAAATATTCAGTTAACCATGTTTGTGCATAAAGCCAGTGATTCACTAGGGGACAAATGTCCCACGACATGTGTCGGCGACATTAAAATCAAGCGAAGCCGGCCGATTTCGCCTGACATATCTGGCGACTTATTTCCATAATGACGTCAGGCGAAGTCGTGTGACTTCGCGAAACTTCGCCTGACATATCTGGCGACTTATGTCTGTAGCGACGTCAGGCGAAGTCGTGCGACTTCGCGAACCTCCGCCTGACATATCTGGCGACATCGCGCGACTTATTTCCGTAGCGACGTCATGTCGCGCGATGTTGCCACTGCCAGACATGTCGAGCGAAGTCCGGCAACGTCGCGCTACTTCACCCGACGTCGCTGGCGACACGTGTCGTAGGACATTTGTCCCCTAGTGAATCCCCGGCTTTAACCATGTTTGTGCATAAGGTAGAATGTAGCTGAAATTTCGAGTGGCCCGGAATTCAATTAGTTTGCATGTGTTTAAGCGTCGTTGGCCTTGCGTTGCCTAACTTATTGAGACTTTCAACTATGCCAAAGTAAGAAGAGAGCTTACCTATTCTGATATTAAGTCGATGAACACTTGAAATTTATAACAAACGTAGTTGGGTCTTTGTAGTTTAGCGACCATCTAAATTTAATATCCGACCCAGGTCTAGGTTTAGTGAACCAGCGACAAAACTCCCAGTTGCTCGATTCCACTACCACCTCAGATTCGGTTGAAGCCGCTAACCCATCTCACTGGAGTGGAAACTCTTAGAGTAATCCCCTGGATTTTCTCAGGCCACTCTCTCATCACTTTACTGGGCCCGGGCTATAAAGCTACAATCCGGTTAAATAATAAATAAATTAAATTTTAATTAATATGCCAGTTTGCGATTACTTCATTGCTGAACTATTTAAAGTAGTGGTGGTAGTAGTGGTTACTACTTTAAAAAAAATGTCAACGAATCACTGTTTTTCAGGGTCAATAGAAATCTTGTAAAATCTTTCATTGTCCCGAGTCAACTTGAATGTACCATGTTTAAGCAAATAAATCATTCATTCATTCATTCAAATTATTCATCGAAAAACCTTGTCTCTAAGTTGGTCACAAACTTTCGCATAAACGAAATAACCAGTGTAACAACCCCACTTTGCCAACAAAATGACCTTAAAATTTAGTGCCAAAATATTCGCTTTTTTAAAACATTTTTATTAATAAGTAGTTAATAACTTTCAAAAGAAATATTTAAATGTTTGGATTTCACATTTCACGGAATAAAATCGTACATACCTAAAAATATTTAAGCGGGCATTTCATATTTCATTCGCATTTTCGAATTCTATTTTGTTTGCGCTCGCTCTCAGCATCGATGCCGATTTGAGTGGCCGAGTCGATCGTAAATATCGCTCTGAAGTCGATTTAATTATCGTGAAGCTAAGGTTTTGGAATATTGATGTGTGGTTTTTAGTACCTCCGCACCTCCGCCTTGCAGAAGATAATAAAATAAAGATGTATGTAGTGCTGTGTTCCTGTAGGTAAGCAAGGTTACCAGAGCTCCCGATGATGCACTTTTTTGAGATCGAGGGATCAAGTTTGTCCCTTTTCATCTCAATTTTTTTAAAAGGTCGACAACGCGCACTTGACTCCTTTGGAATTGCGAGCGACTATCGGCTGCGGCGTCCGCTTATTATTATTTATTATTATTTATTTAAAAATCATAAGTCCAAAAAAGTCTTATATATAATATATCGCTCCACAAAACTATTTATAAGTTTGATTGTGGAGTCGCATGTCAGTCTCAAAACAATAATAAGCCATAATTAGGTAACAGATTAAATAATAATGTAATATTACAATGGTTGTATTCAATTAGTATCCAATTTCATGGGTGATCCATAGAGGATGAAACTCATTGCCATCAGGTAGTCCGTACGCTTGTTTGTCAAAGTCGTTATAACAAAAAAACATGTTCAAATAGGGGTTTCAATCAATGCTCCGCATTTCTTGGATGGAGCATGGAAGACGTTGTCACAGAATAGTATAATACAAACAGAAAAGACACGAGCCGCCTGAACCTACGTCAGTCACCTCGCCCCTGCCAGTTTTAGCCACAAAGACCCACTTTAGAAAGTGGGTTATCAAAAAGAACTGTGTAATCGGTACTGGCATTAAAAAAGATTAAGAAGATGTACGTTTGAAAATGCGACTTATGGAGAATTGCTACAAAATATAAATACAAATGCGTTTATTTTTCTCTTTTAATTACAATGGTGTATCGGTTAGTAATATACCTACCTACCTACCGTAAGATTGTCAAGCGTGTTAGGATATTACTTTAGGCACTGATGTTGGCCAACCCTTAAACAGTATAAGAGTAATCCAGTATTGCCAACATCACGCGTTACGTTATAGCATACGGAGGTTATCTGTACTATTGTCTTCTCTGTGTGTATGTTATGTCAAATTACTATTCGGAATATATTCTACCAAGATGGACTAGTTTTTACTTATAAAATTTATTATACAAATCTAAAAAAGCCACGGCTACCTGCCACAAAGTGAAAAGTTTATTCTCTAATACCCACCACCACCTGTATTCCCTTAGAGTCTGTGGGTTAACTTAAATGTTTGTCATGAACGCAGTGATGGATTAACCTGCTAATTTCCCTCGAGCTGGCGGAAAGATCTCCGGGAAATAGACACTTATGAATACAGATAAACTGAGAAAAGTTATTGCTTTTCCAAGTGTTTTTGACAGCAACTCAAGATTAAATTTTATGTGGCCTGTGTGTGGTCACTGGTTTTGGTTTGTTATATTTATATGCCTGTTTGCGCACCGTACGGACGGAACCTGGAAATAAGCAAGTGGATATCATTATCACTAATATACCTGAACAGCGCCATTTTAGCGGAATAGCAAATAAATATTGTTCTAGAGACTTATCATGGAATTCCGCAAAAAAAGCCTAATTCCATTAATAACCTGACCGGGATTATAACCCAGAACTGTACGTTTTTGTTTTATTACACATTAAAACACTTGGGCACTTGCCATTTTAAGGCGATATATCGATTGAAAGAGACAGCCTTTGTTTTTCGCTCACGACAAAACGGGATGCAAGTGATGCAACCCTCTCCGAGAATAGCTTTTTTAGACAAATCTCCTTAAATATCTGACTGTGTGCAGGTTTATTAAATTTCCTCTTGTCAGTACCTAGATGAGGTAAAATGCCATCATATCAACTTAATCGTGTCTTTTAATATTGCGTTGTTTTAGTAGGCTGAGTAAAAAAAGGAAAATATAGACTCAACTTTGGATTTCTTTTCTATCGAGAAAATTTTAAGCAATCATGTTTCGGCTATTGTCAGTACCACAATCATATGTATAGTCAAGAATCATATATCTGAAAATCAGCCCCTACTGTTTGCTAGTCTGGGCAGGACAGCGTTTCAAAATCTCTAAATTTCTCGTTGTAGCGCCAAGACTAAGATGTTTTCATTTTT
The DNA here is from genome assembly GCA_951800055.1 of Cenopis cana. Classification (NCBI taxonomy): domain Eukaryota; kingdom Metazoa; phylum Arthropoda; class Insecta; order Lepidoptera; family Tortricidae; genus Cenopis; species Cenopis cana. Next base: position 18,307,271 of record OX637477.1, on the reverse strand, counting down.
AAACCTGGTGTTTTCATCAGGACGGCAACAACACAAAACAGTTTACCTTTGCATGAATATTCACCGGTTCTTTTGTGTTTCAACTTATATTTACATACAAAAGGTTTTAGCAGCATAATTTAAATAGTTTCGTTTACAAACGCTTTTAGCGCTTTTAAGATTATTACGAGTATATTAATATGCTATAATAATAGCTTAGGACATAATAGTACATTACTTACCAAGGGCGATAAAACAAAGAATGTCTCAGATCGCAGGTATTTTACGCCCGAGCCGAAGGCAAGGGCGATAAATATGCGATCTGAGGCTTTCTTTATTATCGCCCGTGGTATGTACAAAATTTTATGTCACCCCCTGGCAAGGAAGCGGGTTTTTTTTGCGCGCGGAGCGTGCGATAATGGCCACTTTATGGCCAGGTGTGTCATAAAATATGTTCATATCAAACGTATTTATTTCTGTATTGAGTGATTAATTACCTTAACTTATTGAAATGTTTGTACAGTCAAGTGCAAAAATATGGGTGCATACAACTTGCTCAAAAAGATGTCCCATAGCTCTTACGAGTATGTCGGTGAATTAAGGTTTTGATACATATTTATGAGAGGATTCATGCGATACGTATTTTTGTAATCGTTCCTCTCGTTTTTTCCACTATCCACTCAGTTACTCAAAGTTTACCTGGAAGATATCCCTATAAGGGACACCTTCGCCTTTGTGTCTTTAACCTGTTATTGTGTGCAGTAAAGTATTTACACTTAACCCATCTCTAAATACTGCTAAAGGATGTCCCAAAACGCAAGATTTGAATGAAATAAAAAACATTTTTTTTTTACTATTATTTAGGGTTCCGTACCAAAACAGTAAAAAAGGAACCCTTGTGGTATCTCTCTGTCTGTCACATCGCTAAATATCTCAAGAACTACTTATGCTATCGATTTAAAATTTGGAATTGGAATTAAACAAGGGTCCCCTAGATACATAGATTTTTTTAAATTCAAACATGAAATAGCACATCTACCATGGCTTTACTGGCACATACGAGTTCTTTTAATTAGATTTTCCATGGCTTTTTTGCACAAAGGTGGCTGAATTTCGTGAATGCAGCGTTGAACTTCCTCCTTTAATGCGTTAGTGATTGTGGGCTTATTGACATAGATAGACCTTTGAATTCAAATAAGCTCGTAGAAAGAAATCTAATAGTGTTAATTCACATGAAACGAGACATTTGCGAACCGTCGCAAGCAAACTAAATTTTTTTTGTTTAATAATAAAAATGCGTTGTTCTCTCGTGTAGTGCTCCATTTTCAAATAAACCTAAATTGTCAGCTGTCAATTTGTTGTATTTTTTGTGGACAGTACTTTTTCTTACAAAAGGAGGCCAATTCAAATCTTGCGTAAATTTTGGGACACCCGTTATTTACTCCGAATCCCAACATTAAAGATAACGATCACGATTTGCAATGGCACCCTCAAATATTCACAAAATTTATGTCGGTGGTTTACCTAATTAAATGTTCCCGGGTAAGGAAATAACTCGATGGGATAGCTGCAAATTGGTTTTTAGAGGCTGCACGGAAGACGGGAATATTTTTATCGAATTTTGTTGAGAGCAAAATTGGCTTGTTGTGAATGGAGTTGTATTTTGGGTACAGTCAGGTTCACTTAATACATGCGTATTTTTGGCCCTTATCACAAGTTAATAGAGTGCAAACGTGTACATTTATTAAATGACCTCGCGACTGCAGTGTGATAGATTATTAAGATGTCTGCTGTGGATCATTCATCATCGGCCTAGCATTTTTTCGATTGTGGCAGCACAGAATAATTAATGGTAGTTACGTACATAAAGTTTTCTATAATTTACTACAGGGTTAAAACTCACGTATTCATTAATTACATAACTCACGAAAGTTTAAGCCTTTGACATGGTGGTCTAAGAGAAACTGGCCTTTATGGTATTAAATACATATTGTACGATAGCGATCAAATCAAACTGTTCATGTAAGTTCATAAGGCTGGATCACAAAGCCAAACAATATTTAGAGGTGTGCCTCAGGGGTACATTTTAGTTTTTAGTTAGGCGACTTCCTGTATTGTCGGTGCGGAGGCGGTACGATATGAGAAAACTCTTAAATGTCGATGTCCACTGTCAGTCAACTCGGTACCACTTTTTACTGTGGCCTTACATAAATGAGTGCTTCCTGACTGGCGCGGGATGCGCGGAAGCGGGACGATGCGAAGGCAGTACTGGTCCACATGTAATACTGACAGTATTCCATCAAGTGGGAATCTTTGCGACGTCAGTAAGTTTACGTCAAAGAAAAATGTCACATATCGATCCCGCCCCGCCAAGTCAGGAAGTCGCCTAGTTAGGTATCCCCGCAATCAAAGTTGTACATTGTATAATATACAGGATGGCTCAAACCTTGACATCAATATTTTTTTTAGATTCCTCACGTCGTGGGCTATCAGATATACCCCATGTATGTTACCCGATTTTTCGTAGTTTTCGAGTTACGAATTTTTAAAGTTTTCTTTGCTAAGAAATTCTGACTTAAAGCAATTTACTTATTACAACAAAAATTGTTGAACTTTTTTAAATGCTTATGACAGTCAGTGACAGTTGCTCGATGCTATCATCAGATTCGCATGTGTTTTTATGAGTAACAGGATTTTTTTTATGAATTTCTATATAATTTGGGAACTTTTCAGGATTATTAACATCAAAAAAAATCTGTTGAACTTTTTTGAATGTTTCGTGTTGTAACATAATCCTGAAAAGTTCCCAAATAAGTATTTCATAAAAAAAATCCTGTTATTCATAACAACACAGTATCAACATATGCGAATCTGATGATAGCATCGAGCAACTGTCACTGGCTATCACAAACAATCAAAAAAGTTCATTAATAAGTAAATTGCTTCACGTCAGAATTTCTTAGCAAAGAAAACTTTAAAAATTCATAACTCGAAAACTACGAAAAATCGGCTAACATACATGGGGTATATTCCGATAGCCCACGACATGAGGAATCTAAAAAAAAATATTGACGTCAAGGTTTGGGCCACCCTGTATGCCAACGACACATCTCTTTTAAGGTCGGATACTAACTCTATTTTTAATATATTACAAAGAGGCACATGATATCACGTTTGATCTCTAGGGACTGCAAAAAAAAACAGCGTCCGTTTTCAATTCAGATTTGGATTCGTCAGGTAACGGATCAATAATTACCTGTCACAGGCTCGACTATCCCCATTTCCCCGTCAGAGACGTGGGTCGAAGTGTAACGTAGTGGCGTTTCATTCATCTTCGTATGTAGTCAGCTGCGGACGTAGCTGACAGGATAAGCCGCCGAAAATTATCTCTAAGGCGCTAAAAAACGCGTTCTTTGAAACGCTTTTTGACCAGATGAGAAAAAAAGGACTGGCAGAGAAATGATAATGTAATGGCATTTATTTTCCAATGGCAACCTATTTAAAATTATAACTTATAGCTTCAGACAAAGACTGCTTAAATAAGCCTTAAGGCGAGGCAGTGGCATTGCAAATGTCCCGCTCAAACACGCGTGATTATGCAATTAACTATCTCGGAACTCTGCGCGTTGTCGTAAATATTTAGTACACCTTGATTGATTTTTTTAAATACTGGATCACATATCAAAAATGTATCCAGTTATTGCGTATAAACAATAAAACAATATATTTTTTATTAAGAAAAAACATATCAGTGTCGTTGGCAATTATGAAATAATCAGCATTAAAATTTTATTTTTTCGATGATATATAGGACTTACCAAGGCATTTCTCAATATTAATCGGTTATTGCGTTACTTTGTTTGTATTCGAGTCTACAATAATTTATGTGTCGTGTAAATCTACATTATTTCTTCACACTGGAAGCTCAAACTACAAAAATTTTATCAATTCAAGAACTGGCCCTGCCTTAACTTCATCTTCTGCACGATTAAGGAGTAAGTTCTAATTATGTGCCATGAATATTCATCATCATCATCTTGACGACCGCTTTAGTTTAGTTGGTAGTGACCCTGCCTACGAAGCTGGAGGTCCCGGGTTCGAACCCCGGCCGGGGCATTTATTTGTGTGATGAGCGCGAATATTTGTTCTTGGGTCTTGGATGTTTTCTATGTATTTAAGTATTTATTTATCTATATAAGTATGTATATCGTCGCTTAGTACCCATAGTACAAGCTTTGCTTAGTTTGGGACTAGGTTGATTTGTGTAAGATTGTCCACAAATATTTATTTATTTATTTTATTTTATCATGCCGTTGCAATACATTTAAAATAAAATATACAAAGAATGGGCATAATTTAAGAAGAAATAAGTTAGTTAAATGCTCTTCTATCTATTTTGAACTTATAACACATACTTTAACTTGAAAAGAGAAAAAACGCGAGCGAAACTCAAGTATGTATCTCATGAAAGAAGTATTTCAAAGGATTACACGCGCTTTCCGTAAACATAGGTACTTGTTAAAATATACCTACTTTATTTAAATTGAGAGCGTAAATATGGTTCAGCAATGCGATGTTTTATGAATATTTTTACGAGAAATTGTGTAAAATTAACAATTTACCGTGTTTTCAACTCGGTGACCCTTGAGCGTGTAGGTGATGCGAAAATACGGCATCGATACAGTAGCTCTAGTATAAGTTTTTTCGAAACATTAACTAATTCGAACGCGTTTGTGTTTTGTCTAAAAATGTATGAAAACGCTCTCACCGAGTTTGAAATACGCGCGTTCATCGGTTCGCAACAAATGTTATACTCGCTGTTTTAGTTTCCACTAGTGACCACGAGCAGCGCTGTTCACGTTTTCATACCACTTTCATACATTTTGAGACAAAACGCAAACGCGTTCGAATTAGTTAATGTTTCGAAAAAACTTATACTAGAGCTGCAGGCACGTGCCATTATTTTTGTTCTTCTTCACTACTTGTTACTTTTGACCTCTGGATACGTAGTCAAATAAACGTGGTATACTTTCGTGACAACACTTGTACAATGGCTGGTAGTTCATCAAAAAGTTGATGTGCGCATTATATTAATGATTCCAATAACTTCTTTATTGTCCAGCTTAATTGGATTGCAAATTGTTTTAGAATTATTGCGGGAACTCCAAATAGTGAAACACGTTGGTAAACATGTTTTTTTCCCTCCTGTAGTGTGAATTTCCACCAGAGACGTGCTATGACACTTAGCTGTAAAGCTTGCAAAGTCCAGTACTTTTATCATACGAGTGCAGGTTAGTCATAGTTGTGGTTGTGACACATACGAACACATAGACAACGTGAAGCTCCTACGCTGACGCCACGCTGACGCACCCATAGAAAACCATGCTCAAAAGGCAACCATGGCTCACACGCGCTCGTGTGATAAAAGTTCTGTCAAATATTAAGCAGGCTAGTTCCTCTAGTCACTTTGACTAATCTCGGCTCTAGCACATCATCACCATTTTCATTACATTGCGGTGCTGTCAGCTACTGTGGCAAGACAAGAACAATCGAACGCTGCAATGTAATAACAATCGCATTCAATTTCTTGCATCATGTAAATTCGGCATTGCGCAGCACTCCGCTCCAAAGAAACTTACAACTTCGTGAAATATTGAGGCTTGTTTCAAGTATTCTATTACATACAATGCAGACTTAATAGTTGAATTTGTATTGAGAACCCGAACCGTCGATTCTATTTCAAATATAGATCTGAGTTTTGACCTTTGACGTATCGCACAGTAATAGACCAAATGAAAGCAAACATCTGATGCCGGTATGTATTTACTTTCAGCTCACATTTGGAATACAGAGATGCCCTACATTATGTACAAATAAATAACTTTATTTAAAGCTTCCTAAGCAAAGGTTAAATACTGTTAACATTGATTTACGTATAACATTTATTTATGTTTTGGTAATAAAATAATCAAAAGAGTGCTGCCCACCTAATAATGGTAACACTAAGTAATGTAAAATTACTTAAGTTTCATTATTTTTGGGCCTTAGTCTTCTGAACCTAACCTAACAGAGTCGGTTTTGCTCCGGAAGGTTTTGCTCGCTCGCCCGGTAGCTTAGTTTATTTACAAAAAATATTACATAACGCCTACACGCAACCTAACCTAAACCTAAGAAAGCACACATGCATGCATACAAACAAGCATAACTTTTTCAAGGCGCATAAAAAAACCTAACACCAGAAGAGTAAGGCGCCGCTTCGCTTCGCTCCCGCCTTAGTTTTCTGAACCTAGCCTAACAGAGTCGGTTTTGCTCCGGAAGGTTTTGCTCGCTCGCTTCGCTCACTCGCCCTGTAGCTTAGTTTGTTTTAAAAAATTATGAGTTATACTAAAAGATATTACGTATTATGAGCGTTATACGTTATGTATATTATACGAATTGAAATTAGGCAATTTGAGTGTTATACGAAAAATAATTATATTAATATCAATATTAAATCAATTGACCGTTATTACTTAAAAAAGTATTGATTTTGTTGTTATAGCTAACGTTAATTATATCTTGTGAACGTTATTAATATGAAAATATATATAGTGTTGTTATATCTCGTGGGACGCACCCACCACAGGAGAGATTTTGCAAGTTTGCAACACACCACTTTTGTTTTTGCAAGTGTGACCCTAATGTTACAATATAATTCTATATTCTATTGTTTGTGTTCACTTGCTAGACTCGGTTTGGTAAAAGTCCGTTAGAGTTACTAAACTGTGACCTGAGTCTTGGTATATGTCGTAGCCCGGTCTTAATGTGCTTGGACTCTTTTTGTATATTTTTTTCGAGACAAATAAAATACAACCATCGGATGAAAAAAGACAGTAATTTAATTTTGAGTTGTTATAATCTAGCCGTATTTATAATTTTTTTTACAACTGCAATTTTTTATTCAATTATAATCTAGCCTGTACTAGGAATGAATAAGAAAAACTCAAGAGCTCTTAGCTTTTTCATTTCATTCATCCGAGAAGGCGGTGCATATCATTTCGTCTTATACAAAACTGTGCATCATTTCGGCGAGATACTTCACTGTCCGGAGCACAAAGCTTGCTACAGTAGAATTTTGTGCAATACTGCAAGATGTATAATGTAACAACATACAAAAATAGAGCCAGTGAACTTCTAATAAAGAGGTTTGCACAATATACTACAGTAAGCAAAAAAAATAAATAAAATGTAAATGGCGCAGTCCGAATTAGACTTGACGAAATTAGGTGTAAGTAATCATATTTCATTTTCAAATTTACAAAATAAAATTGTATTATGTTAAGAGTCTGACACGCTTTGGTAGAGAAAGATAGCCTTATTGCGATTCCTATAAGATAAATAGAAAAGAGTGGCATATTTTGTCCATTATAACCGACGCAACATTATTTCATGGTCGAGTTCCATAAGAAATACATTGGACATGCAAACCGGTCAAATTCCGTAGAATAAAATTTCGGTTGCGGATCTATAACTACTACTTGCAACTTGTATATAAATATATATGTATTATGTAGAAGCTAACCTAGCGTTCCGCCGGCAGCGAGGCGGGGTCTATGTGTCCAGGATTAGTTTTGCCTTTTGTATCTGACGCTTGACACTCCATCTGACGCACCAATCAAGCGATCGGGTTACCCCGAGTGCCAGGTCTTAGTAGTTTTGTCCTTCACTGCCTTGACGAGGTTCTCGTCGTCCATGCTGCCCCTTAGAAATATATTTTTGAGCATAATACAATATACATACTTAAAAACATTTTTTCGTAGGTATTTAGGTAACTAGGTACGATACTTACTGTTAGAATACAACTGTGCTTTTGGATATGCAGACTTTTTAATTCACCTAAGCCTTCTGAAGTACGCCGCACCATTTGTATGCAAACCCGCGTTTTTTGCTGACACTAGCCTCCTAGGCAACATTGTGTTCTGCCTGAATGGATTTAGTGAGAAATGAGGCTCGTAATTTGTTGGGATGTTAAGTCAGTTTACCTGAGCCTTAATTAAAAAGCGGAAAGATAAAAGACGGACGGTTTACCCAGTTCAGCTTCTTTCATGCTTGTTATAACACATATATATATAAATATATATATAATGGGCCAGCTTCTAACCACCGGAGCTTGGGCCTTTAAATAATGAAATTTAGGTGTAGTAAAAGTCACGTGTGTTTTCGAGAAGGTAATCGTAAAGTGATGATGAGTAAAGCACTCGCAAAATTCAAATAAATATCCGAAACAAAAGCTATGTCGAGAACCTACTTCTCTTCGAATTTGATATTTTGCCAGACAGACAAATGGGTTGTCCGATTTAATGTAATGCTGCTATAGGATTATTTTTGCCTATTAAGTAATTATTTAATATCTTTGTACTTAAGGCTCCATCTGTTATATTTTATGTGATGAGGCATCTTTTATTCTTATCTTCTTGCAAATGAAATCTATTAAAACAATAAATATAACTTGAATATTTTATAACACAAATAAATAGTCGATTATTATAAACTATGTGAAGTAAGTAAGTAAGTATGTATGTAAAGTGAGTGAAAAGGTGGGATTCCTCGTTCCTATTACTATCCGGCGCAAAGATCCTTATTATGTATACTAGCGGAGTTGTCTCGTTGCAACGAGTACAACGCGTTGTATAGCCACAGAGATATTCTTTGCACCAGCTATTCACAAGAACGGTAATCAGTTCCCCTGTCTCTTAAGCGTCGAGCCAGGGCTACAACAAACACTTTGGCTTCCGCACATCAGGGCCCACTAGTCTCCACGGCTATCGGGACCAACTTATATAGGTACTGTGCAGATAATTCGGTGGAATCAATGTCAAGTATAACTTAAAATTATTTGAACTGTCCGAGTTGTATCAAATTAGGCCGTTCAAAAAGCGACTTTACTGCCCAAGCGTGAAGATTCAAAGTCCAATGACAAGTTTTATAAAATGTCGGACATTTTAAATAATTTCTACTATACTGATACATTTTTCTTATTCACCAAACCAAACTATACCTTTTTACAGCGGTTTGTTTAAGATATCTTCGTCACTGAAAGCTACACTTAATTTAGATACTTACGTTTTTTTTAAATCGCACGCCCTAAAGCGGTTTTCCCATAAAATATTATTGAAATAAAGTGAATCTAAATGATTGATTAATAAAAACTTGTGTAATAAAACAAAAAATGTCATTGGATAAGAATGTTTTTCCAGAAACACTCATAAATAAAAATATTATAATAATAGGTAAAATCTAAGTCGACAATAACCATTGTTTCGCCCCATCGCTATTTGCGCCGAACAAATGTTGGTTGTCAAATCAAATTGCCCGCATTAGCAAAACAAATGAGAATGGATGTGAGACAGCGTGGAGGGAAATGAGTGGAATGAATTTGGGTACATAAATTCTAAAGATAAGAGCCAAGCATTCACTTTTTAGGGTTCCGTACCCAATGGGTAAAAACGGGACCCTATTACTAAGACTTCGCTGTCTGTCTGTAGGTCTGTCTGTCACCAGGCTGTATCTCAAGATCCGCGATAGCTAGGCAGCTGTCGTCCCATAGAAACTCGTCAATTTTTCCAATCAGATTTGACGACCAGCGCTTACGATTACAGACGGTTTGGTGCAACCCAGCCTTAGTCTTTAAATCTTTCGTAAAGTTGTTTTACCACGCGAATTGAATTACACACACCAAAGTTTTCTATTTATAAAGACTGCTTTGCAAAGACATAAATAAATATCTACTAGTATAAATAAAAAAGCTTCTCCAGACGCGAGGTTTTTAATTTCATATGATCGCTAGCGACACAAAAGACTTGGACTTTGAAAAAACTTTCTTTTTTTTAAACTTTTTTTATTTAATTTTGTTACTTTTTCTGTACGCTTAGTCTGATAAAATAAGCTGCTTGTCAGTGTTAACGCTCAATGAAGATTATGTTCATCATAATATTTGCAGCGCGATGCACGGAAGTACTGAATCCATACCGCCCGCGGCCTCTGCACAATACAATATTACTACCTCGCAACGACCTTTAGCGTGGGTAGACCCCCACAAGGTAGACTGATGACCTGGTAAAGGTCGTGGGAGTCCGCTGGATGCGGGCGGCTCAAGACCGGTCATTGTGGCACTCTTTTGGGGAGGCCTATGTCCAGCAGTGGCTTAGTGGTGTCTTTCGGCTGATATATTATATGATGATGATGATGAACGACTTGATATAAAGTTACGGATGCTTTGACTTGTTTATCACTTGATAACTATGAGAAAAATAAGTGGACCGTAATTATATTAGTAACTATCTCAGTAGAGTAAAAAATAAAGACTTGACTGGATTAAATCTCCGCAATACAACCTACTCCTTGGCACCCGGAATTGCGAGACAAATGGACCGGAAAGGTGTGCATCAGGCCCGGTGTTCGGGCGGCAGTATTTTTGTTCCGCACCGTGTCACAGAATAAATACACTTCGTGTAAACGGTCCATGTACTGGGGATTTATGATATGTTGAGTGCGAGGGTAATTTGGAGACAAAGTAGTGACATTTTACGCTTTTTATTTACCTTGTATGCATGTATTAAGCGGTTTGATTATGTTTAAACATTATTCCCAGTGTCTTTTACACTCTGAAAAGTAACTTGACGTTAAGTAGAATCATTACATACGTATAAATAGGATGTACATATAGTTTCTTAGATACTGCCTGGTGTTAGCACTGGCTTTAATTAGAACCTTGATGTCTTCTTGTTTCATTTCTTTATTTTCTTCTAGTAATAGGTACGTTAATTTTTTTATTTTACGTCATGGAGGTCGCCCGTTGAATGTACGATTTGTACGCGATTCATTCCCATTTATCTACAAATAATAGTGTATAAATTCGCCAAGTTTAAATCATTATAAAAAATAACGCCCAGAGATCATAGTTTTTTTATCTTTACCATATATAACAGTGGTGGAGCGTCCATACAACTCGATTCCCACCCGCTTGCCTTATTTTCAGCCAGTTCATTTCTTTTACTACGGTTCATGAAGAATAAGATAGGTAAATTATTTCCGGCTTCCCTAAGAATATTATTGACGCGCCGCCACTGCCATATAATATCATAGCTTAAGGTTACCCCATCAATCCATTTCGTTCTGGGCAAAGAAAATGGAAGGAGATAAATCACTGCATATATGAAAAAAAAAACATTCATAACACACAGTTTAGTATTCCTTAGTGTGCCAAGATGAATGTACAAAGAGCGCGTTTGATAAAGGTCAAGTGTCCTTTCCCAACCTTTTTGCAAAGAGAAAAAACGGTCCTTAAGGGTCTCTGGTTGAAAGTTTCATCGTTAACCATTTTACATATGGAATTTCAATATTTAAGAATTCCATATTTTGACGCCATAAAAACAACTAAATGTCAATTAAAGTTTCCATTTACAAAAGAAAGATATTTCTTAAATGTCTTTGGTTTTATTTAAAAAACAATTTGGTTTTAATAAGTCAATCCTGAAAAAAGTTATATCTTATTCATATAACATTCGCAAAAAAAGGAATACCAAACGCAATGTAAATCATGCTACTTACTCACTATTTTAGTAATTAACTAAAAGTTACTATAAAACTCTGCTATATTTAAAATAATAATAATGCTTGCGGAGAATCGGCGCCACCTATTAAATAATTTAAAAAGTTGCCTAACTTAGGTACCGAAAAGTAATCTACATGTTTTAATTACCCAACCAAAAAGAGGGTTGTATATTTGTTTTACGAATTGACTCAACCCTTCAACCGCAGAAGGTTACGGTCTGCCCCACGTCGTCTTCGAGCGGCGTTTTTGGAGTTATCCCAATAGATTGCGTGTGCTGCCAACTAACTACAGTGCGTTGCGCATCTCAAAGGTGCAATGGACAGATAAAATGGTTGCCGCGCCGCAATTCACGCAAACTCGTGGCCGGATTGTTGCACAGATTCTATACAACCACTCATGTTACAATCGGGAATATGTATTTTAATAAAATTAATTTATATGGTGGCTTCACGTCATTCATAATCAATTTTAATTGGAGGTTATTATAACGCGCCTATTAATTAGTAGTAGGTAATGATGAAATTAGTAATTGATATGCTTGAAACGCACGTGTGGTGCTCTAAATATGTATTTCAAGTTTCGCATTAAAACGACGAAACGAGGTGTATAATTAGGAACATATTTTGTCGGTGCCTGTACAGGAATGGGTTACTAAAATTATTTTATCTACATCCATATCATAAATCCTCTAATAATGTCTTTTGAAATCTACGAGTACCTATTGTATTAAATATGTCAATATCGAGAAAAAATATTGATGAATATATATACCTAAACTACAATGGCTACCGATGCGTCACTATCAATCATGGCGATCTTGACAAACTTTGATTAATGAATAAGACCCAACAAGATAAATTCTTAAGGCGCCTGTATACGCAAGGCTTTCTCTATCCAAACTCTGTGCAAGTTTTATTCGTCAGTTTTGGCACTCCCGCGTATATATTTGTTTGCTTGTTAATATAAAATATACGAAGAATGTCAAGCAAAAAAAATCAAAAAAATAAAACAAAAAATTGAATAAATATTTTTTTTTCTTGAGGTTCTAGCCAAGAAAAACTTGCACTAAGTTTGTAAGGGGAGTGCTTGTGTATACAGGCGCCTTAATGTCGTAACCTACTTAGGTTTTGCAGTTGAGACTGATTCTGGACGAGTGTGTTTTTTTTATAAAGCGTTTGAATCAAAATGATATTTATTTTCAGGTAAAACAACAACTCTTCAATATAACAGCATAATGGTAAGATGGTAATAGGTACAGTCAAACAATTTGATGGTGACCGTACAGTAGTCGCTATTAAATGTAGGTATCAACGGGAATTATTTGTTCATTAAATATCTGAACCAACTCTATTGTCAAAATGTTAAGAGTGCATGTTCGGTACCCCTAGTAAATAACAAAAACCTGCTTTTGCAAAAAAAAAAAAATTTTTTTACTCTCTGTGGTGGCGACTTACGGACCTTGCGGTGAGAGGCAATCTCCTGTATTATAACAAAAAAATGGTTTTAAACAATTAATTTTATTTTTTACGCCACCAGTGGCAGAAATCTAAAGTTGTGGTATATTTTTGGAATCAGCTCATGGAGCCCTTTCGTTTGGTACCCCACTCGATAGATTTTTGAAGAAAAATTGTTTATTTTTCATACATAAAACTTATGACGTCATAAAAACTCACTCCACCACTTTAGAAAGCGACAACATGCGTTTTGATAACCAGTAGAGCATGCTGATTCCAACGATACCACTTATCGGTATAAACCTTTTCAGTCCTACGAAAATTGCGTTTATTCAACTTGGCCTCTCTACTATAATAATATTATTTTTAATTCCTATGTAGAAACCAATCGGCCAAGTGCAATTCGGACTCGCGCACGAAGGGTTCCGTACCATTAGTTGTAAAAATGGCAAAAAAATCATGTGTGTTGTATGGGAGCCCCCTTAAAAAATATTATTTTTAGTATTTGTTGTTATAGCGGCTACAGAAATACATCAATATTTTTTCGAAACAGTAGTCTCAATTTGTATGGCAACGCGAATAGCGCCTCTGGTGGTCTTTGGTGGTATCCATTTGTTGCCCTACAAACTAAGACTTATAAGCGCAAACACCAATCTCAATTCCCTCAACCATTCATCTCATTGGAGCGCAATCTCTAAGAGTATTCCAGTGTTTAATCCGCCCGCATAGTCGTGTCGGAGGTCGGAGGTTTAATATTCCCCTCGATTTTCCCTAGGCCACTCTCCAACTGCGCACTCCTATCTGTTCATTGAGCCCGGCCCATAAAGCCTCAATCAGCTTCAAAAACAAAGGAAACGCGCTCGTTTGTGTTTTGTTACGAAAGAAAATATCTACTAATGTATCTTTGAGCTCCCTGAAGATTACAGCGCCCGTAGCACATGTTGCGCTCGAGAGTATCTCGACTTATCTCGAGCTACGCGTCTTTTTCTGATTGGCGCTGTTAGAGAGTGACGGATAGCTCGAGATACGCCAACATACTCTCGAGCGCAACACGTGATAGCTAATATTTATACGATCTTGGACCTTATTTCAATGGAGCTGAAGGTAAGGTGAGTAGTAATAAATTTAAACATTGTATCGTACGCTCACACATGTTTACAGCCCTGCACATTCATTCAATCAACCTCCTGGGTTTACAACCAACCAACCAGCCAAGGGTCCGCTTTGAAACCTATTCCCAAGATTAAATTATATCACGATATAAACGAACCATTCCACGCGAACGAAGTCGCGGGAAAGAACTAGTGTTCTATAAGTCATCAAGTATGTGTATTTTTTATAGGAAAATGCCAAATGTATTTATAGTTAACTAGTTTTTCCCGCGAATTCGTCCGCGTGGAACTAGTTTATCGCGATAGAATGGAAGGAATTACTATTTACATCAGGCGCTTACCTACTCATCGCTCTTTCATACAAACTTCCACCCCCTTAAGCGATGATTTCCGGGATAAAAGTATCCTATGTCCTTCCCCGGGACTCAATCGAAATACTTAATCTAAATCCGTTCAGCGGTTTAAGCGTGAAGAGGTAACAGACAGACGGACAGACATACACTTTCGCATTTATAATATTAGTATGGATACAATTTGAAACGTCTCTCTGATACCGTAGCGCTTGCACTGTTAATTCAGAAAATTGCCTTAATAACCTAAATATCGATTGAAAGAGACGTCCTTATGTTTTTTGCTCACGACAAAATGGGATAATACTCTAATAATGGGCTCTTCGAGAATGGCTTTTTTAGACAAATCTCGTTAAATATCTGACTGTGTGCAGGTTTATTAAATTTCCTCTTGACAGAGTTTAGATGAGGTAAAATACCATCATATTAACTTGATCGTATCTATTAATAATGCGTTGTTTTAGTAGGCTGAGTAAAAAAAGGAAAATATAGCCTCAACTTTGGATTTTTTTCTATTGAGAAAATTTTAAGCAATGATGTTTCGGCTATTGTCAGTACCACAATCATATAGTCAAGAATCATATATCTGAAAATCAGTCCCTATTGTTTCCTCTTCTGGGAAGAACAGCGTTTCAAAGTTTCTAAATTTCTCGTTGTAGCGCCGTGTCCAATGTAGATTGTAGAGGTGCTTTGAGCTACGCCGGTGTAGCGGCGGCTACGAAACCCGTAGCGGAGGCTTCTACGCCACGGGAAAAAGTACCAGGAACGCATGAATACGGTGTGGCCAAGAAAGGCTTCAAATTTAAAGCGATGGATGCAAGCGAATGTTAACTCAATCGCGTTCTGATAAAGTTGATAGTTTAACTGTTAAACAATACAACATACCCTTGTTATTTAGGAAAATGAAATGTTTAGCAGAGAACATGTATGAACCCTGTACCGGGTACCCGCATAAAATATTTTGGACAGGATTATATTTCTGGTTAGTAATAAAGTGCTTAAAGTATCTTGTGGTACGTTGGATAGCGTTCGGATAACTGTTTAAACGTCGTATCACAGATCTCGAGATCTGTCAAAAAACTATGACGTTTAAACAGATGTCGAGTGAAAAGTCGAGCGTTCAACACACACAAATCGGCCCCCTGTTTGTAGCCCCCCCCCCCCCCCCCCTTTTGGCTTCTTATTGAACAATAGGTTGCATTAGATATCTGTTGTATCAATATCCTAAACAATATTGCATCTCACTCCAACGTCTTAGAAAAAAGGGGAATAAACCACATACAAAGAAACAAACCGGCCAAGTGCGTGTCGGGCCACGCGCAAGGTAGGGTTCCGTAGTCGTCCACCCGTTATTACATTATGTGGACTAAATAGTTCGCAAACTTATATTTACTATGTTTTTGACAGAATTAATTAATTAGAAATTGTACGAATGTTTGCTTTTGCAAAGAACATTTCTGAAGTTCGACTTTTACTCGTTAACTAGTAATGTCTACTTAACTGTGATAGTTTTCCTTTTAAATTCATCGTATATACTACTACCATGATTTTTTTCACATGCCTAGTAGCCACCGTTTAACTGGCAGGGGGGGGGGGGGGGACACTTGACCATAACAAAAATTATCACTTCAAAGCTTAATATCACGCTAACCAATTATTTAATAAAAAAACGTTTTCAAAAACCTTATAATATTTTTAAAAGAGCTATCCAACGATACCGCACACGATGGGGTTTGGCAGAAAAAAAATTGCACCACCACTTTAAATGTAGGGGAGGTACCCTAAAAAAAATTTTTTTTAAAGATTTTATTCTACCGCGTTTTGTCGGCGTCATTGATATGTACACTCATGCCAAATTAAAGCTTTCTAGTACTAACGGTTACTGAGAAAAACGGGGGTCGGACGGACGGACGGACGGACATGGCGAAACTATAAGGGTTCCTTGTTTACTACGGAACCCTAAAAATGATATCTTCTACGATTGGGTCATAATATACGTTGTTTCGTTGTTTTTGTTTTGTTGGCTATTAAAAATAAATCAGTCACTTAATTCAAAATAATTTCAATGGTTTCGGTTACTATCCCAATAATAGTAAGTAACAAAACAATAAAATGCAAGCCAATGCTAACTTCGAAAAATAATTTTAATAATAAACATATTTTCCAAAACGGAAACCAAATAGAACTCGATTACTTTTTGATCTCCTGGTATTGCCGCGGGCCAAACAATACTTACTCCCGACTCGAAACGCCGAATTTCCTTTATAATTTACCAAAAACAGTAGTCGACAAATTCGTTTCATTTTAATTTGCCATTATTTGTTGTGCCGATGATGCGATAAATCGACTTACTTTAGCAATCTCTTATCTGAATTGGAGATTTTCAAAAAAACAGCTCTATTTCGTTCTGTATAAGGGTAAAATTACGAGAAGAGCCAGGCAGAAGTGGTGTTTGGTAAGTTACCGGCCCAAATGGAATTCGCCTTGTGTTTATTTTGTAAAAATAATCAATCATCGTGTGAATGTCCGGAGATTTCGAATATGTTGATTTTCGCAAAAAGTTTCTACTTATTTTTACCAGCTTCCATTTACATTGCACTGTTCTTATATAAATAAGTAAATTTGTAAGTTGTCCTGAAAATTTGCAATCCTTATTTCCGGCTGTTATCGGATTGAGCTAAGATAATTTGCATAACATTATGTTCTGTGACAATGCAATATTAAGTATAATACCGACAACTGATCTGATGAAGGATACCTACAGAAAGTGGTCATAATAACAGCTCCTAAAATACATAAGAATAAAGAAATACTTAGGAGCGAAAGCGAAAGCTAAGATAATTACATTAAATAATTATTATTAATACATGAATCACAAATGAAACATAGAAATGTCTTGAATTTTGGCTGATTACCTATTGTATGCACTCTTGTAGTCTTGACTTTTATTTCCAACTATTTGTTGTTTTTGTTAATTTGTACCATTAGAATTTTGAAGTTATATCCTTGACTTATTTTTAAAGGATCTAATAGTATCATATAATTTATTTTCATAAGTAACTGAGAAAATTAATTTTGTTTTCATATTGCGTGCTCCATCTGTTATCGTACGCCGAAACCATCGAGACGACAACTAAAATCCTCCCCTTCGTTGTTCTGACGCGTTCGTAGTTCTATACGTCTGTGATAGATGGCGCTGTACGCATAATTCAATTGTCAAGGTATTTTACATGAATACTTACTACTTAGATTTAAATTTATAAACACAATTTTTTAGGATAATGCCATATGACTTTTGTTTTCATTAATTCAATTGATATCTTTAATAGTTCTTATTAGTTTAGTCGCAACTTCACCCTTAGCCGTGTGAGGGTAGAATCGTGTTATAGCGCATGCGCGAAACCTCCTTGTCTCGCCCCTTTTATTTCCTACTCTAAGACGCCCCTTGCTTAGTAAACTCTTTGCGTGCCCTGAACCCCTGGTACCAAGTAGACATTTTCCGCTCTAATCGGGATTTCCAGAACCTATTAGCCATAGTTGAGAATTAGATTTTCCCTTAATCCCAGCCCCTCCACCATCAAGTTTTCCACCATAATTCCAGAGGGTAGGAACAACATCTTCACGTTTATGTTTGCCTGGTACTTTTTCCCGTAACGCGGAAGCCTTTGCTACGAGTGGGCGCTACGAACCCTCGTAGCGGTAGCACCTCTCTACAAACAGGCTACGAGATGGCTCAAGATAGCCTTGACTTAGTTTTATTTCTAAACCTTTTTCATAAAAAAAAAAACTAAAAAAACGTAGGTATTTAATGTGTCAAGGCGTTTTTTATCAGTAAACTATTAAGCCAACAGAAACTTGCAAAGAGTTGCAACATACAGACTAACAAACAAAAATCATTCGATAGTAATTTAAGTTTTGGTTGACGCATAAAGTTTATCAATGCATGGTGCCAACTTCAAATTAAAATAGGTTTTAACTTATCATCTTCAAATATTTTGTAACAAATACATTTTCGTAATATATTTTCAAGACTGTTATAAATAAATATTGTTAGGAAGTGCTCATTAATAATCGAAATAGGGATTTGAGATTTCTTAGGATTCTCAATCTAAGTCAAATCCGGCTTAGTCATATTAATAATAATGTAGGTGGGATGGAATTATCAAAAAGTTCTATTCGCGCCGAACTTATTACTTTGCGAGTTGAACGCGAGCTGATCGGTGTCCCTATTCGAGAAAAAATAAACATAAAACTGCTTATAATATATTCGTTAAAATTCTCCAAGGCGCATCGTAGTCACAAATGATAAAATATTATTCATAAAAATTAACAAACCTCTGCTAACTAAAATGTATTTTGTCCCTTTTCCACAAACATAAATGTCAAAGTGACAGATAAAGACAAACGAATATTAACGGCATTTTAGCTAACAGAGGCTTAAGGGGTAAGGCTCTAAATATGAGCCGGGGGAAAAATCTGAACCTAACGTTTGTTGTCTTTATCTATCTTTTAATATTACCTATAATGTACATTTGTTTTTTTTTTTTGCAAAACATTTAATACCATGTCTGAGCGATGTGCAAGAGATATTTACACGGTTCCTTAGAAAAAGATTGGTAATACATAGATTCATTTTGATGTTATGATTTTCATTTCCTCCTAACGCAAGTGCTTACTTAAAAGACCTTGTTAACGTTATTGATAAAAAATAAGTGAGTATTTTTTTGTATTTAAGCTAAGAGGGCGGCGTTAATTTTAAAACGGTTTTATTATTCCCCGATGCGACAACAAACATGCGCGTTGGATGTCTGGTCTTAGGTATATACCGGGTGTACAATCCAAATGGGTCAGTATGGTGAAGTCGGAAACTATGAGAGATAGCCAGATCTGTTCTTAGGAACCGTGACGTCGATTTTAGATTTAATAATAATTACATTAGAATATATTTTTATGGGGTGCATACGTGTTAAAATGTTTTCTGAGGCTGTAGTTAAATCTTCTACAGTGTCGTAATTTGATTTGTAGATTTCATAGGTTTGTAGGTTCGATTCCCGGTTATGTATGAGAGTTAATAAAAAAGTTTGAATGTAATTATTATTAAATCTAAAATCGACGTCATGGTTCCTAAGAACAGATCTCGCTATCTCTCATAGTTTCCGACTTCACCATACTGACCCATTTGGATTGTACACCCTGTATAATGATTTACTGGTAATTTCAATTTTCATCTTTATAATGCGCACTACTAAGGTTTGGAATTCCCTGCCGGCATTTGTATTTACGAATTCATATAACCTGGGCCCTATTGCATAATAAAATACAACTAATATTCCCCTGAACCTCTTTAAGGCGCGAGTGCACAGGCACTTTCTGGATGAGCTCGCTTCATCGTCTGCCTCATCTTTGCCCCTGGCTAGATGCTGGCCAAGAGCAAACACTAATAAAAAAACAACGGTTTGCACTCCGGGAGTGCCGGCAGAAGTGAAAACTAAATGACATGATAAAGTTTTCACTTAATACATTTTTGACAACAGCGCCACCTATAAACAATACAAGGCACTAACTATACAGAACGCTGCTGTCGGTTGTAACTTAACACAACCTGCACTGTGAGAAACTTCGCTTGTTTGTTCATAGGTGCCGCTGGTACCAACTTCTATAGGTCACGTGTCCATCTTACGATATTAGGAGGGACTCTTACTGGTCTGACGATCTGACGGTCACGTGACCCTGACGCGAGTTTATACATTTTTCCCCATTACAAAAAGTGCTCAGCGCCGCTAAGAAGTTTTCAATTCAAAAAAATGGTGATTTCTGATAAAGTTCTTGGAAATTTCTCACCACCTAACCGCAATAATAGCTGTTTATCCATCAGCTATCCATCTTCATTTGGCGTCCGCTAATGCAGGCTTACGTTTGACCCGAGTATTAGCATCCATGATTGATGATCTTCGCCTTAACTTGAAACTTCCATGATCAACAATATTGTAAACAAGATACCCTAGGCATAACTTACAATGTTGTATTAATCTTTGAACAAGTAAACCCTAGTACATAAATATATTATACTTCAAGCAAAAGATGTTTTTGTAACTAAGTCAATAAAGCCGATTTTTAGTTGCGAAGGAAATGCTGCTTTATTAGCGCCGCCGCACATATTTATGTGTTATTCTAAAGGGATTATGGCGGATTTCTATGAGTTTTTTTTTTGTTTGTTTGATGAACTATTAAATGCGATTAAATTATATGAACATTAAAGCGAAGTTTAAGTCAATCGTTATCCCATCAAGTCACAAGTGAAAGTAATTAGTAAGCATTTCATTCCCCGCGCCCCTATCTCTTGTCACTTTCTGACCGCCTAGTACAATTGACCGGAATGCGGAAGGCTTTTGCCACGACTTTCGTAGCAGGCACGCTACGCCGCCACGTGTAGGCTTCTACGTCTACAATACAAACTTCGACGCTTCTATTATATAAGCGTACAGTTAAAAAAGGCTCAATTATTTAGGTGATTTTCTGTTTAATTGTCATTTTCTCAATGTTACTCTCTAGAACGGACTATTTCGACTTACTGACGTATTTTTTAATGTATTTTTGCGTTTTTCATTAAGAAATATTGTTTCAAACATTACTCCAAATTGACCATTAACGAGCTAAAAACTGCCTTTTCCCGCTTAAATTCTACTACACACAAACACATACAATCAAAAAAGGGCAATGTTGATATCAAAGACTTAATAAAATCATTATATCCTTTATTCACTTTATTGTTATTATTAATACTTGTGTCAAAATTCGAAATCAAAATACTTTCAAACTTATTAATCCGTTAATTATATCGTATTTTTAATAAGGAATAATAACTATATAAGCATTTTGCTTTATAATTTTGGTTCATATTAAAAAAAAGTTCTTCTCTACGCCTTGTCTTGTACATATGTTGTTTCATTTATAGTAAAAAGCCCAGATTAATATTAATAAAATCATTAATACTTAACATATTAGGAGTAATTAAGACATTTTGATTGATTTTTGGAATACTGGATCATTTATCAACAATCTATCCGGTTATTTTGATAGAACAATAAAAAAGCTACCCTTTTTTGTAAAAAAAAAACATCACTGCCGTTGACAATTACGAAATAATCAGCGTGAAAGTTAATTTTTACGGTGATATTTAGGATTTTTTCACAGAGTTACCACAGCATTTTTCAGTATTTTATTCGGTTATTTTATTACTTTCTTTTTTTTTTCAATCTACAATAATTATTGTGTAGTGTAATTCTACATTATTTCTTCACACTCTTTCCTCAAAACTTAATATTATCTTCGATTCATGAACTGCTCTCGCCTTAAAATATGGATGTAGATAATAGTACATTACTTACCAAGGGCGATAAAACAAAGAATGTCTCAGATCGCCGGTATTTTACGCCCGAGCCGAAGGCAAGGGCGATAAATATGCGATCTGAGGCTTTCTTTATTATCGCCCGTGGTAAGTACAAAATTTTGTGTCACCCCCTGGCCAGGAAGTGGGTTTTTTCGCGCGCGGAGCGTGCGATAATGGCCACTTTATGGCCAGGTGTGACATAATAGTAGTTTATGCAACTGGTACATAATGAGGGGCATTAAAACACGAGTGTGTTTTATGAAACGAGCCGAAGGCGAGTTTCATAATAAGGTCACACGAGTGTTTTAATGCCTAATTATGTACAGTTGCATACATTACTTTATCTACATCCATATATTAAATCCTCTTTCATGTGTTTCGTGTGGGCACTTCTCGCCGGCGTGCGCCATGTTTGCGTCGACAGGCCGGCCCGCGCCTCCGCCGCCAGCCCGCAGCTGTGTCTTAATTTTGTACGTGATCTCGTTAAAGTATTATATTTCGTGATCTAATAGGGGACGCACGCAGCAGCCGCACAGTATATCATAAAGCGAGGTCTTATCTACGGTATTTGAACTTATAAAAGAGGATTTACTATATGGGTGTAGATAAAGTAGTATATGCAACTGCACATAATTAGTTCCTACAACCGACGAACTTGTATGAGGAGATGTATGGATGTGGTTGAAGCAAAAGACGTATAGGTACGTAAGGACCGTCGTACTTCGCGTTCTTTGGTCTCTGCCTATACCCCAATGGGATACGGGCGTTCTATATAATATGTATGTATGTATAAGTAGGGACTCAAGTGATGTTATTATGAAACTCGCCTTCGGCTCGTTCAACAAAACCACACTTGTGTTTTAATGCCTCTCATTATGTAGCAGTAGCATAAACTACTATTCATATTTACACCTACAAGAAATGTTTTTCCATAACTTCTAAAATTCACGGGTTGAAAATTTGCCTGTCCCTTGATTCTGCTGCCCTGGTATATCTCGGCGGGACGCGGAAGCCTTTTGCCACGAGTTTCGTAGCAGGCACTACTACGGCAAGTTGTAGAAGGTCTACAACAAGGGACACGTAAGGAGACTTTCGTATTATCAGATTAATTGTTGCCTTTTTGCACTACACATGTCACTATAGTCACTACTACACATACGAACTTATTACTTTTTTTATTTTTATTTATTTCGCTTTGAGTTGGGGCTATGCGGACTCTTTGTCTGAAATACTTAAGTGAAAAAGTAATGATAAAAGGTATGTAATATGCTAATTTATAATGTTTGCTATGATTTAGTGTATATATTTTTTGGGTTGCAATAAAATCTTAAGTATATTGTGGGTTCGAATATCGTCAGTGAGAAAAATGTAACCTAAGTTCAAATTTTACATCTTTCTATTACATTCCGTATTTTGATGAAATTATACAAGATATTGGTTTGATAATTTACGAAAGGAAAGCCAAATAAGTGCATTTTAACATCACATTAACAAATATTCAGTGGAAGTTTCAGCTAAGATAATTTTACGTCACAAAATTCGTAATATGGCAGATTTTTGTACAACTTTTGTTCATATTTCTCATGTACTTTTCAGATGCCTACAAAAACGAACTGTGAATTGGAGCAATTTAAAGAATCTGTCTGGGAGAATATTTCTGAAGGGATCACATACGAGCAGGCCGAAAATTCCGACATTGGGGGCGATTGAGACGCTGACGATCATATGCCTGTCCCGTCCACACCTGTGGTCAGGACCAGTTCTCACAGGAGGGTTCATCTTGCAGTCATAAGGAAGAGGAATCTGAAAATGCAGGACATAGCAGGGGCAGGGCATCTCAATTTCATCAGCTTCAATTTATAACTATTGTGATTATTTTTCTGTTATATGTTTTAGATTTTTGTGTGTAGTGAAGTCTTATTTGAATGTATTTTTTTTTATCTAAGATTGACAAGTTGTTTAGTTTTCAGTATATTTTAATGTAAGATTAACCAGTAGCCTGCTGTGGTAGCCTGGTGTAGGTGTAAGACAAAACCTAAAATTAACTGAAAATTTAGTGCTAGGTCTAGAGAAAGTATTGCCTAAAATGTATTAATTCATAAGAATTGTAACTAAGACTTCCCTGAGAGACTGAAAGTCTAGTTAAGCTCCAAATAATAATTAAATAATTATCTACACTCAAATAAATGAATCTAAATAATATTACCTTGTTTTATTAAATAAATGCCTAAAACACTTAATAACCAGAATGGGCAACGGTCATATGGTTGACCACATTCATTATGTGCTAAATGCTCACCGGTCATATGGTTGACCGCATTCATTGTGTGCTAAATGCTCACCGGTCAAATGGATGACCGCAAGCATTTTGGTCTAGATGGTCTCTGGTCATATGGTTGACCGCCGCTTTTCTCGCTTTTCCGAAGTTTTCCAGTAATTTTGAGAAATTAGTTTTTTCGGCTGATCATAAGCTACAACATACCCAAAAATCATGAAGATTGGCCCAAAAAAAAGTCTTGCCCTATAAAGGGTTAAGGCACACAAAAGTAAAAAAATAAAAACAAAAAAGTGACACTTCGATTTTTCTGCGGCCACCGGCGGATGGCGATTTTGATCAATAAAAATAAGCTAGAAGAATAATATATATATATATATATGCAGAGCTTGGAGCATGGCTGCGGTAAGCTTAGGTCCAATTTTATTATTACATATATTTTACTACAGTTTCATTACACGACGGATCAAAGTCCATGACGTTGAGAGTTCAAAATTCAGACCTGTGTTATTCCGTCGGAACGCAGAAACAAATTCAACACATCTACTGCAAAGCAATCACTACGATAGCTAATAAAGGAAAATATTCAGTGCCTGGAATATTTTCGTATCGATACACCCGTAGTCGATAGCCGATACCGATTCTCTTGCATTTTATACAAATGCACCAATGCACTCAAGCAGAGTGCCCATCAAGCCTGTTCCCTGGTAGGTACTGAAAAATGTTAATTTTCGTATGAAGTCTTCTGTAAAGGCATGACCAATATCTGTAGCCATCGCCGTTACATATATTTTAGAGTTTAGTACTTAAAACTATAAAATTTCAACTGCTGAGAATCGTGTGCTTTGGCAGAAATTTCCTAGTTTTCAAACGACCCGCCAAACGTACCTACTACGTACCTATGTTACCCTGGTAGTTTTCCCCTAAACGCGGAAGCCTTCTGCCCAAGCGGGTGGATTGGTTGGTTTTGTTACCCTTAAAGACGAAACGATATCGAGTTTTCTTGCTAGATGGCGTGTTTGTTAATACTCATTATTTTTATGCAATTATATATGTTTAAAGAAATAGCTACTAAACAAGACTATGCAATTTCTTTATACATACCTACCTATGCACTTTGAGTTTGACTCTTAGGATATGTGAGTTGAAATCATACGTTATATTGGCAGGGTGCAAAGCAGGTGGAGGGGGTAGCCTAAACGATCACAGCGCTCACTACGGCTAAAATTTACATTTTTGTCGCTGACTTATTATGTCAAATCCATATTGCAGTAAGCATTTTCTAATCGTTTTGGAGATAAATTTAATATGGTCTTAGTAAGATGTGTTATTTTGAATTGTAAGAAGAATAGCGACTGTAAATTTTACCAATTTTTAAGACCGTGGTGGAAACGAGACCCTTTGGTCTCGTATATAAGTGGATAATTGCCGTAAGAAAAAAAAAAGTCACCTAACCTGACAACAACAACTGAAAACAACAATTTTAATGTTATTGGCAATAATGTTACTGACTATACCATCGTCCAAAATTGTCTAATATAGTAAAATAACACAAGATTTCATTTTTTTTTCACAATATTTACTTCTCGCTTGACAGCTGTGACAATATTGTCCATAATGGCCACCTTTCCGTGGCGCTGTCGTCGCGCACGGTCCCAATACCGTAGCCCGTGTACCGTTCATAAGACTTAACTTAACACTTTCAGTGCCAAGAAGTCCCGATAACATGCGTTTCCTCGTATGTAGAGAAAATTGCATATGGCGCTACGAATAGCTTGGCAGCGAAAGTGTTAACACACATTCATGGCCGACGGGTAGCCGATAGCATGATTTTTCTGCTTGCTAGAGAAAACTGTCTACGAACGGAGAACCCGATATAGTGTCCTAGGCGCTGAATGTCTTAACAGTCAAGTATGCTTTGTTTTTTTATTATTATTAAAAATGGAATTGCTCTTGGCCAGCATCTAGCCAGGGGGCAAAGATGAGGCCGACGGTGAAGCGAGCTCACCCAGAAGCACTTCTTCTAGAACTTTTACGCCTCGGAGCTTGATATTATGACTATGGGGACTCTTTACAACTCCGCTTTTTATACATTTGACCATAGAGTCTTTTACACGTCTGTATAAGTTTAGCAAGTGCCAAGATAATTAGGTATGTGTTGGTTGATTGTTGTTTTGTATTTACGTCACTGAATGATATCATTGTCATTGTATTGTTAAAGAACCCTTGAGGCCTACTCACAGAATAAATGTTTGATTTTAATTATTTTATTTTGTGCCTGTGTATTGCACGTTGCCACAAAGTAAATAGCGGCGGCGCGCGCCGGAGCAGAGAGTCCGCTCAGAACAAAGTGCCATTTTCGCCGCACGCACACAGACGTAACATTTACAGGCATTCTCGGTTGATTTCGGACAAGCTTAGTCGCGACTGTCACTGTCGCGTCGCGAGTGCTAGTTGTGCGCGCGTTGATCACTTGACGTCCCCGCCGCTACGTAAATACTTTGTGTCACGTACGTCAAAATGAATAACCGATATTATTACAGTTGGAATGTATTTTATTGTTTAAATACGCTTAAATACAACAAAAAACTGTGCCTATACACTTCCTTAAAATTTTCAAACGATATTGAAAGGTAATAAAACGGTTTTCTCATTTTGGTAGTTACAATACCTAGGTAGGTAGGTAATTTTTTGAAACTAGCCGCTTTGATAACGACGATCAACCATTACACATTCATCTTATCGTTCGCTGGTAAAACGCCAGTATTTAAGTACTATGGTTTAGTTAAGTAGGTACCTAATTAATTAGGTATGTTCTTTGTTGGCGCTCTCGACCGCCGCCGGGCACAAGTCACAACTCGCAGCGGGTCACGCATCAATTTATTAGGGTTCCGTACCCGAAGAGTCAAAACGGAACCCTATTGGTGTCGCCCAGACGTCCGTCCGTCCGTCGTCTGTCACAAAATTTGTTCCGAAGAATTTTTAGACTTCTCATTGACCTATGAACTTGAAATTTGGTGACAATGTTCAATATTACGTATATTTTAACAACAAATACTAATATATTGATAAATCATATTTTTGAGGTTGATTCGGAACCCTAAATGTTTTTTTACCAAGATACGCTGGTTCATATTTAAATGTCATGTTGAAGAATTTTTAATATACCTGCTCCTTTTTTAAATTCAGAATCAATACAGAAGCAACCCTGTGAGTCAGGCAAGTTTAGGTATGTATTTTCAAGAAAGGCGGGAACGGACCTTCTGTATATTCTTTATTTTGTGACGTTGCCTCAAATGTGAGTGGAGCGCAAATGACATTAGGGCGATTTTACGCCACGTGAAAACCAAGTGAAAAAGTCGTCTCCCCAGACGAATCAAATAAGTAACAATACGCCTACACACACACACACGCAACGCACAGTACAGTGTAGTAACATGTCGCCCGAAGTGACAATTAATACGTGAGTTTTAACCGTTTAGTAAAATAAAATAAAGTAACAATACGGCTTATATAAAATTAGATGTCAGTAGTAAACAGCATAGTTGACAAACCTTAGCGACAAAACTCCTAGAGACCCTGACTCCCTGGTGGCTGTCGGCGCAACGCGGAAGCTTGCGCCGTTGCCACTTCGCATTTTGTGGGTATTTCTCGTTTTAGAACCCCTCATTATAAATAAAATAAATAAAAATATATTTTTGGACAATCTTACACAAATCAACCTAGTCCCAAACTAAGCAAAGCTTGTACTATGGGTACTAAGCGACGATATACATACTTATATAGATAAATAAATACTTAAATACAATATAGAAAACATCCAAGACCCAGGAACAGATTCGATTGCTATATTTCGATTGCTTGAACAAATTGTCGTAAGTTTGGACACGCTAGACAAAACCACCAAATTTTTTCTTCTGCTTCTCATACAATTTTTAACCCCGTTTTCACCCCTTCAAACGTCAAATTTTGATGAACGCTGAAAACTGTTTTCTTCCATTGCAATGCTCAGAGAAAGTTTTTCTTTTTCCATACAAACTTTCCACCCTTATAAAATTTAAGATGCCCGACGGAGGAGTTGGTTCCTATAGAAGACAAAGCTACCTAACTAGACCCTGGAAAGAAAATTGGTGCCTTTGTCCAGCGTGTCCACATTAGGTAGGTATCACGTAAAACTGACTAACTTTGCTATAAGTGTAATATGGATGACGAACTAACAGGAAATATTTTAGGAACATAGCTGCGTAAACAATTCTGGATTTCCAATTTAGTCCAATTTTGACAATTATTGGCGTTGGGTTTTACTACAAGTTTCACGATAGCGACTATCACCAGCAATAAGCACTGCTTCCACGCAATAAAACGTCGTGAAAAGCCATTATTTTTGTATATGACATGTATGTATAGGCTAGTAGATTTTGACATCAAAATTGTAAAGCATGATGTAGTTCTGCATTTTTAATATGTTGTATATGTAAGGTGACACCGCCAGTAATCAACAAGGCCCAATGATGTACATTAACTCTGTAAAAGAAAATAAAGAGTGTTTCATTTTTTATAGAACAATCAATTTAAAACCGTATCATCTCTCAATAGGGGTTGAAGAGTCCATTATTGGTGCTTGTGCTTAAAGTGTCCATAATTGGTGGTGTCACCCTAGATCAGTTAGGGTAGTTTGAATGGAAATTTGCAACTTCAATAAACTGGAGCTTCGATAGTAGAAAACTGCGAAATTTTGAAAAAGAAAAAGAAAAGAAAAGAAACATTTTATTCGTGACAAACAAAACACTTCCAGACAGGACATTACAAAACCGACATTTTGGATTTCTTTTCACTAATCTTAATGTTCTAAAACTCAT
Organism: Cenopis cana; assembly: GCA_951800055.1. Lineage (NCBI taxonomy): Eukaryota > Metazoa > Arthropoda > Insecta > Lepidoptera > Tortricidae > Cenopis > Cenopis cana. The sequence goes on along the minus strand of OX637477.1, from coordinate 18,278,259 downwards.
GAACTGCATTTTTCTACGACAACATGTACTACAAAGCTTTTAATTTTTTTTTTAATTATAATAGTCCTGTGTCCCATATACACAAACTAACAAAACATAATAATTTCTATCTAATGAGCGATTGAGCGTAATTACACGTGCCTGCTTACGTCATGACTTCTCACAGCCCGCCTTACGCAGGTTATTCCCCTACAAGCTCTTCTCGTTTCTGTCGCCCTGGTACCTCTAGCTAAAACGCGGAAGCCTGCCGCTAGTGGGCGGCTATACCGTAGAGGTGCTACGTCGTAGAGGCCATGTGGAGAGTTTTCATGTCCGTTGCACGATGCCAACATTTTGAAAGCGCTACGCTCGTAGCCAATGTTTCTGACTGAAACTGTCACTATAACTGCTTACTGCGGAAAAATATGTAACAACAAAATATTTGCTTGTATTTCTGAAATAAAATTATAAATATTAGATTTTCACATAAGAAGGGACGTTTTTAAGTAGCATACTCTAATAAGTAGTGCTTTTAAAAAGTCATATGTTACAATCAGGTTTTTCCACGTACATATTTTCTTCCGGCAGGTTCATAAACTTTGACGAAAGTATAAAAATATCCGAACAAATCAAACTTATACTCCAAGCCAAAGTTTGTTTACCTCCTTGCAAGTTCCGAATGAACCTTTCATATTTCTGTTGCCCTAGTACCGCTGGCTGAAAGGCGGAAGCCTGCCGCTGTGAGTGGGCGCTACAGTTTGTCCTTATACGTGTGTTGCGCCACTTCAATATGGGGGTAAAGTACACTCACATAAGTAAACTAGAAAAATCAGTTCAGCGGAGTAATCACGTAACGATATGTATGGTTGACGAAATATAAACTGCACCGATTCGCCATACAAGTTGTTCGAGGAATCGGTACCGCTTATATTTCGTCAACTATACTACCGTTCGTACGTATTTAATGTCAGTTTTAGTATGGGATTTGACATTTAAATCTATCGTACTAAACGGTCGAAAACGTTACGTGATTACCGCGCAGGTGCCAAGAAAAAATCTGACTTATACCTGTCATAAGAGTGTGAGAGAGTTAAACATCGGAATAAGAAAAACCGGCCAAGTGCGAGTCGGACTCGCACACGAAGGGTTCCGTCCCATTATCTTTAAAACCGGCAAAAAAATCACGTTTGTTGTATGGTAAAATATTATTTTATTCTGTTTTTTAGTATTTGTTGTTATAGCGGCAACAGAAATACATCATTTTTGATAATTTTAACTGTGAAACTATCACGGTTTTTGAGATACAGTCTGGTGACAGACGGACAGATGGACAGCGGAGTCTTAGTATAAGGTCCCGTTTTACTATTTGGGCACGGAACCCTAAAAATTATAATTTATTAATGTTCGTTACTCGTAGGTAACTGTAAAAACAATTTTAATATTGAACTAATCTCCACATCTGAAAAGAGTCATCGCGGAACACTTTGGCGATGGTACAAATTCCATGCTTGTAACCCGATGCGCACAAAAATGTTAGTAATCTGCCCTTTAGCATCTCTTCTGCTGTACTTACCCCAATGAATGCTCGCATATTTTGAAAACTATAGGTCCTATCAACGTACATCAAAAAATGACTTATAGATAATTTCATAAGGATTTTTTTCCTTTGACGGTTTTCTTCTAGCTTCAGCCGTTTCCAATAAAATATAATAAAAAAACTGTGATCTGGTACACAAAAGTTGGGGGGGGGGGGGGGGGGAGTTTTTAATATGGGTATCAATCGATTGGTATTGACACCATTAATTAAAATAAGAAAAATACCATGTAAAAAATTAAAGATAGCGGCCAACTAATATCAAAATTGTAAAATTTTCATTCTTCTTTTTTTCGTTATATTAAAAATAACAACTTGAATTTTTTGCGTGGATAGTTTGGCCTCGCTCAGTATAAGTTACAAGTAGCCTAAGGAACAGTTTCCATCGTGAGGCCAAACTTTATCACGACTTGTAACTCCCACTTAAGGATTCATACCTACTAATACTCCTATTCGTTTACGTGACAACGCTTGCATTTGTCAATTATATACGGTATTTGACACATATTAAAATTTATAACACAGTGTCACTTTTTGGATAGTTAGCCATCAAAATATCACAATAAATCGTAAATTATACAATTTTACCAAAATCATATAAAGATATGAATCATCAAAAACTCAGAAAATTATGTAATTTTTTTTACCATCCAAAATTCAAATAAAAGGTATCAATAGAATGCTTATGTAAAAATAAAACATAAATTGTACGGCAACTATGTACCTAAACGCATTATTTTACGACTAAAACAGCAAAATACTAATTTTCCCATACAACGGTTGGTCGAATGCAGTGCAAGTTTAGTGACGTCATTTGCCAGGGCCAATTTGTAGGAGCCTTTTTGAGACCCGCTAGCGTCGAGCTAGGTTTGTCCCTAATTTTAGCCCTTTATTATGCTCTAAATGTTGTTGGTCCCATATAGACATTTGATGGTCTCTTAAAACTGGTTCGATTGGCATTATAAATAAAATTTAGTCAAATAGCGTATTTTGCTACCTTTAATTAAGGATGCCTGTTATTCCCCCAAACGGGGCTTAAAAACGAGCAGAATTGAATTCGTGCGCACAACAATGGCATTGAAAACTCAACTTTGAGTCATAGTCACAAAGTTTATATTTCAATGTCACGCTGGAGTATGTAATGCAAACATATTTTTTTCGTCAGTCGACGAAGAGCTCTCGTGGGGGCTTATGCGTACGGTTTCATATATTTTGGTCCCTGAGTAAGTGGACATGTGACATGTTATGAGTTTTTTTTCTGAGCATAAAGGAATAAACGTAAAGTCGGGTTAGGTATTTTAGCCTTGCAGGGTAACATTAACCTTTGGGATTTACTCCGTCTAGCATTTAAATTATAGCAAATTACCATGAGGTGGTAATAAGTTAAAAAAAAACAACGGGTTGCACTCCGGGAGTGCCGTTAGAAGTGAAAATTCAATGACATGATTTAAAGAAAATAAATAACAAAGATATTGATATTCATATTCGAATAATCCATCTACACATATACCTTAAAGCATTTAAGACGGGAGCCGCCATTGATATACTTACCCTTCTGCCAAAAGCATAGGAGAAAAATCTGCCACGTTATTAAAAACTACTTCATTAACCGATTATACTTCAGTCTCAGAATCGTTCCCGGCGTGTGAAGAGCTCCGTCAAAATGCCTTAATGTGCTGTTTTTGAGTGCATAAAACGTTATAATTTATCAAATTAACACGAAGATGAATTATCATTTCACATTCACGTAAATTTTGGATTTAATTATAATTTTCTGCACAGTTAAAGTTTTAATTGAAATCGGAAACCAAGCATCGATTACAAAGTCGATTCAAAATTATTTGTACTTTGACCATCACGCTTGGCTACTATTTTGACGTGAACCGTCACCGTATTTAGGGACAATAAGAACTACTTTCAGTCTAGCTATCCGATATTGGACTTAGTGGAAAAGCCAGTAAGAGGAAACTTCATTCCTCAGGTTGGGTGTTTAAAGTCTTACGATTGGGAAGACCAGCTGAGTTGACCCCTCCTAACATCGCAACCACGATACTAGGAGGGGTCAACTAGCTGGTCTTATATTACCACCTACGTGAACAGCTGAGTTGACTCCTCCTAACATCGCAATCACGATACTAGGAGGCATGCTAAACTCCGCCGGCTTGTTTGGTTTTATGAAGTGCGTTGCGTTTGGCATTCGCGTGCGTAGATTTCGTAGTGGTTAGCTTAAATCTATTATGACGCTAAAGTAAATCGTATTATCAAATTGTATTTAGGTAATGGATATTTTGTATTCATAAATTGATGATTTATTAAATTAACTTAACAGCAAGTAGTTTGTAGCAAGATTTTGTAAGGCAAGCGGGTGGGAATCAGTTTGTATGGGCGCTCCGCCACTATTGCAATTGTTAAACGTATGTAAAGCAAACCTCGAATGACGATGACAATGAAAACATGAGTGATTGCGCATAGCGGATAGTGGATCCGACTATTAAACTTTGAATAGTTATAAATCCTAAACGGTTGTTTTCACTAACTAATGATTAAGGTGAAGAGGTGGGCAACGTATTGAAATCGAGGTGTTTTTGTGCAGAATATTTGAAGAATATATTGAACGTAATGACCTGCAAAGTACATATTTAGGACACGCATACCCTTGAGTATTTGCTGTTGTAGTTAGTTTGTTCACATACATTGTAATTACGACAAAAAACCACGCTTAAGAAACATTAAAAACAAAATGTGTGCAAGCATTATTCGGTTACGACAGAATTCTAAGTTTCCAAATTAAGCTCAGTTATTTTTGAGGATTTAACCTATTTTCTGTTGTAGTTAATAATCGTCTTAGTATTGTAATATGAATTTCAAACTTGAAAACTTTGCTTCGTATAAAATGGTAGGCGCTTATTCTAGCGCTGAAGTAAATTACTGCCAGTCTTGATCATGACAGTGAATATTTTTATGAAAAAGCAAGTAAAATGTATATAAAAATGTGTAGTATTTTTTTTAAAAGCAAAAAGTTACTTTTCAAATCTCACATATTACCTACATATGTGAGCCGTGAACACTCGTCAAATTTTTCTACCCACAAATATGAAAGTGAATGCGACGTTGCGACTTCGCTTCGCTCGAGGCACAGCGCTGTTGTCAGATATTTGTTTACTTATCTAGTTTGGAAGTTTGCACCGAGCTTGAGCCGATTCCCGTTGCACAGAGTAGTGCGGACACATAGAGACATACAACCTGTAAGACAGTTTTATTTATACTTATCTATTATAGTTGGAGTTTTAAGAGGCCGTATAACACTTGTTGTTTCAATACTACTCCGATTCATTTTGCAAATGATCATGAGGATCCTGACATTTGTTTACGTTTGTAAAATGATATTTGATTTGACTTCGCTATTTATTTGTATTGCCATCGTTGTCCTTAATTCAATTTGTACCTATACTATAATTTTTGTATTCAATATCGATATCAATATTTGTGGACAATCTTACACAAATCAACCTAGTCCCAAACTAAGCAAAGCTTGTACTATGGGTACTAAGCGACGATATACATACTTATATAGATAAATAGATACTTAAATACATAGAAAACATCCAAGACCCAAGAACAAATATTCGTGCTCATCACAAAAATAAATGCCCTGTAGCTCTAGTATAAGTTTTTTCGAAACATTAACTAATTCGCCCAGCACTTTGGGAACGTTACCCACTGGCGGTTTTTTAGATTACGGTTTTTATTAGGTATATTTAGGTTATTTTTAGGTTTGTTTTAGTTTTATTTTAATTTGTTATTTTATAATTATATCAGGTAGGGTATCTTTCGGATTGTATGATGACGTTATTTTGGTGATTTATTCACAGTCTATCTCATAATTTGGTAATAAATGAACTTAGGTACTAATTCGAACGCGTTTGCATTTTGTCTCAAAATGTATGAAAGTGGTATGAAAACGTGAACAGCGCCTCTGGTGGTCAGTTGGTCACTAGTGGAAACTAAAACAGCGAGTATTTTAACATTTGTTGCTAACCGATGAACGCGCGTATTTCAAACTCGGTGAGAGCGTTTTCATACATTTTGAGACAAAACGCAAACGCGTTCGAATTAGTTAATGTTTCGAAAAAACTTATACTAGGGCTACCGGCTTCGTAGGCAGGGTCACTACCAACTAAGCTAAAGCAGTCGTCGCGCGCGTATTCAATTATGTTAAGAAGATCCTTATTAGGTGAATATTTTCATTTCATTATCTCATTATTCTCTTTATTTATTTATATCTAACTTGACGAACATTATGTGAATTCTTATATTTTTGACATCGATGCAAACTTATATTGTAAATTACATTAATGAAATAAATGAATCTGAATCTGATGATGGTCCACCAAATGACAATTTATCCATTGAACCTGAACCGTAAGTAAGTAAAAACAGAATAATAGTGTATTTAAAACAGTTCGTTTTTGTAAATACTAGTTATAAACTCATTTAAAAAAAAAACAACTTATCAGCGCACCGGTACCGTGTTTTATTTCGAACGCGGCGTTCCAAACAAAACAAAACACGGCGCCGGTATGCCGTCTGCTCGCCGCCGTGCGGACTTCACGAAATTAGACTTGAAGGGAATAACAATAGCAACTATGAAAAGTGATATCACATTATTGACCGAGGGTTGTAATGAGATTCAGTTATATAAGTAATATTACAACCCAGCAAACTAGGGTTATCATGGTTTGCTTTCGGTAAGCATGATTTGCTTTCGGTAAGGTTTGCATTGATATATAACTGGGCATTGTCCACCAGGTGGTGTGAAAACATATTTATGACCTCGATTGTACACTCTTAATAATTGTACGGTTTTGCATATCCCTTAATTATTGTAAAAGTTATATTCCAAAAACTAAAGAAAAGTTATATTCCAATAAAGCATTTATTGGCTTTTTTATTATCGCAATAATAAATATCAAATTCTGTTTAGATCATAAATAGGGATATACAGTCAACCAATTTGATTTCTGGGGCACTTCGTACCTTGTCGCAGTTAGAATCAATATTATAGCTGCTAGAGCTATCATATTAATATCACTGTGACAAGGTACCAAGTGGCCTAGAAATCAAATTGCTTCACCGTACCTAATACGTGTGTTCTTCTGGAAACTTTATTTGGCGAAGTAAAGCCAGTAAGTACCTTTTTTTTATAATCATCATCACAGGAAAACTTTATTCAATAACTAACGATATTCGTACAGTACCTAATGGTACCTAACTTATTTAGAATTCCATTTTTCTGTATTCTTTGTTGAAAATAAAAAATATATGTGAAGGAATTATTTCGATACGTCCTTTAGTTTCCAAGATATTGAATTTTAAAGTGACGCGCGACGACCCGCCTTCGTGACGTCATAGTGCAACACTCGCTATACACGCGCTCACTCCGTTCGCGCGCTTCCGTACGTACTAGTGATTTTGCAGACCTATTGACATTCTCCATTGAGAACGGATAGTAGGTACACTACCCTTTCTCAATTTGATCTCACTACCGTTGATTTGGAATTAGTGCATTAGTGAAGGAATATGAATCGTAAATTTGACACTAACTAATAGGTGGTACTACCTGCGAATAATAAATATTCGTGGCTTTTTTTAAATCTGCCTACCCTGTCTAAAAACTCTGTGCACGCCACTGCTACTACGTAGTACGTAGTAGGTATGGTTGACGAAATATAAGCTGCACCGATTCGCCATACAAGTTGTTCGAGGAATCGGGGCAGCTTATATTTCGTCAACTATACAACAAAAAAACAACGAGCCAAATATGAATGTTTCTTCAGTCTTCATATTGTTTCATCTGATACAAACACTACTCTGCGTAGTTCACCAGGCAATCCGAGCGCCATCTACTGACGCAACAGCGGAACAGGTCGATTATCAAGGCAGCCCGTTTACAAGCGAATCGAGCTAACGCGATCATTGTTGAACAGATGTCGCTTGGGTCGGCTATCGGCAGTCGTTAAGTGGTCAAGGTCATTCACAGTACCCCGGGCCTTAAAGAAACCTTATAATGATTTTAAAATACCTATTCAATGATACCCCACATGATATAGTTCGTCAACTTTATTTTTTATTTGTTTTACAAAATGGTGTCTGCTGGCCGCCATCTTTGTTTTTTTTGACGTCACATTTCTAAGAACACTCGGGCTGGTAAGACAAATCTAACGATATCTCAAACATTAAAATCCGTTCAGGGAATTAGAAGATGTCAGGTAATAAAGAATATTACATACATACATACAAGATACGCGCGAAACACATAACCCTGCCTTGCAGTCGGGTAAAAAATACCCTAAAATTTAGTCGGCTAATACCTACATAGTTACATAAGTGATCGAATTCCGTAGTAAGTCGGCATTTTGATTCACAAACTAAATTTACACAATATCGTAGGCGATATCGTAAAATAATTGATCCCGACCGGCCACTCTTTTTGTGATAATCTTACCTAGGTATATAAAGTTATTACCGTTGCGTAAAACGGTGGTTTCACTGATTCAAGTCTATACATTTTCTTCTTGTCGCTCGTCGCTGGTCGCTGGTCTTGTCTTGCTGCTCGCCGCTTGACTTGCTGGTCATCACGTCACTTCACTTCACTTCTTTAAAAAATGGCTTCCATCAAATTTATGATGATTTCGCCAATATCACGTGTTCAGTGACGTTGTTCGGTAACGACGCCATGATAGTAGATAGGTATTGTACGGTAATGTAATGGATTCTGCTCGTCGTCGCCCCGGGCACGTGTGCTCACCAACGCGGCGACGACCAAAATCCGGTCATCACGTCACCCATAGAACCAGGCTAAATGTTAAGTCTGTCAAAAACTGGCAACCGTACTGTCTTCTCGAAGATCTCACGGTTCGAAATAAATGCCATACGATAAATAAATAAATAGTCTCTAGTCTCTAGACGATGAAAGGTAGTAAGTAATTACTAATTACTATAAGTAATAAGTAACCTTATTTATAACTTTATTTACAATAAAAAAACAAATACCTACTTATAGATAATTTTTTCCTAATTCTCTTTTCCTGTTCCCTCAGTCCTCAAATCCATTTTTGTCGGAATTCATCCTCTGTTGAAAATCTGAAAAAATCAAATTACTTGAATTTCCCGAAACGTGGGGTAATCTTCAGGGATTTTTTTATCATTTGTTGGTATCCCGAAATCGAATTATAAACCGACTGAATGATGGGACATCAATTCTAAGCAGGCTTCTATGGTAAATTTATACTACGCGATTTGACCGGTTTGTATGTGAAATGTTTGGAGGTTATTTTTGAATTAATTTACATATTTTTCCTATTTTATCAAGTGGCTCATGATATAACTAATGATTTAGCTCAGTAACTTGGTTCCGGTGAGATTTTAGAAATAAACACGGGTCCAAAATGCAAAGAAAATGTACTTACGCATGGAATGTAACATCCGCCTTTTTTCGGTCGAGTTTGCTTTTACAGCCCAACACTGAACACCCCACCATGTTTGCACTGAACACCCAAACACTACGGATCTGATAATTGGTAAATTATTATTCATTTAAACCAAACTTATCATTAATTCTCCATTTATAAAATGCACTACCAAATATTGCCAATTTGTTTTGCAATCTTCTTGACACTTCATGAAAGATTGCCTTTACCCGACCGTGAAAAAAAATTCGGTCGGTGATAAGGACAAAACATCGCACTATTTTCTACTTCCTCTCATAGGAATCGCAATAAGGCTATCTTTCTCTTACAAAGCGTGTCAGGCCCTTGGTATTTTATCCATCACTCTTGGCCACTAGGTATTTTGAAGGGAACTGTCACCGTATTTAGGGACAATAAGAACTACTTTCCATGAGAATTTATTTGAAATATGATCTTTACGGAAATCGGTCAGTCTGGCTATCCGATATTGGACTTTGGAAACGCTTTTTTAGGGACAATAAGAGCTACTTTCCATGAGAATTTATTTGAAATATGATCTTTATGGAAAATCTTAGGATTGTCTTAGAACAGTTAGAACCTTGGCTTTCTAAGAAGACCAGCTGGGGACCCCTCGTAACATAGCAATCACGATACTAGGAGGGGTCAACTAACCTGGTCATAGAATTTATCGCGAGTTTATACATTTTTCCCCAGTACAAAAGTGCTCAGCGCCGCTAAAGAAGTTTTCACTTCAAAAATAACTTAGGTAGGTATCCATTTTCTGCTAAAAATTAGGTATTTAAATATCTACTTGTACATTTTCATCTGTGCTGAAACAGTTCGTCATCATCAAATTTGATGGGTATCCTATTGTCGGTGGGGTATTTTCCATTTTTCTCTCTCGTTCGCCAGATCTTTGACTTCTTGATACGACACGACGCTAACTTTTTAGGGTTCCGTAGTGAACATGGAACACTGAAAGAGTCGGTTTCCATGAAACGGCTCGCGTGGCATCGTATCGGAATGGGTTTTATAATCTTAAAAAGATATCCGCGGGTGTCTTCCGCGACAAGCGATCGTAGCCGAAAGTACGCTACGACGCGCACGCGCGATCGGCTCCGTTCGCCTGTCACCGTATCCGATCGGATTCTTTCGGCTGTCGTCGCGTACGCTTGAACATCAGGGGCCTCTACCACAATACTTTACAAGCGTACAATTCGACAAATTTTTGAACTTTTTCTATGGAAAATTGTACAATTCTGTCAAATTGTAGACTTGTAAAGTTTTGTGGTATAGGGGCCAGGTTACATCAGGTTACATCACATCAAGAAATAGCTAACAGAAAAATAAGCATACTGACCAAAAATCATAAGTGTGGTGCAAACAAGCGAAGAAAAACTTGCACAAAGTTTGTATGGAGAGAGCTTGCCCACCCCTGCGCCTTAAGATGCGCTGTGTTGAGAGAATCTGCAAATGGGGAGTCCGTTTCTACATAGTAAGACAGTGACTTGAGGGAAGAGCTGTTCTAATTCTACCACACTCGTTGAAGCAATACTACTGACACGAAGCTATGGTCAGCTATTGTGGATCTTAAACACGACACACGGTCGTCAAATGGCACAATGCCACTAACGGAGCTCTCATGCTCACACGCAACGCAACGCTAGCTCACAGGGTCAAGCATTCCCTAAGCTATAATCGTCGGCGCATATCGCAAAATCAAGAAAGGATAGGCAATATGCTTGTGATTTTTGGCGTCGCAAATGTCCACAGGCTACGGTATCTGCTTAAGTATAAAAAAGTTATAAGAAAATTGAAGTTTCACGCGGACGAAAGTGCGAGCTATACCCTTACAAATAGTTTGCAATGTTTGCATTACCGTACTCGCGCGACTGCGTAAACAATTTATCATGTACAAAAGTACAGCACTTCTGGCGGTTACGCAATAGAACTAAGAATCGCCATACTAAATCGTTTACGCAGTCGCCAGCGAGTACGGTAATGCAAACATTGCAAACTAAGGGTACAGAAGCTAGTATTTCCACGTTTGAAATATATATTATAAATTTGCACAAAATCATACGCAACCACAGATGATACAATAATTCAGAGGAGACGCTCTCTGGATGGTCTCCTGAATCAGTGGATCCACAGAGTCAGAAAGTCATATTTTAATTTGCAAAGCATGCAAAGAACGAAGCTATTAAAAAGTTTACCCCAAAGAAGCCTTTGTGGCTTGTGGCAGTTTTATAAATATTTTTATCGTCTGCACATTATCTGAAATTTCTTTTTGAAAGAAGTTCAAGGCTCGTAACTTCTTTGCTCATTCATTTTTTTGTCATTTAGCAACATTATGTTTGAAAATACTTTTATAACTGGGTTATCATTTTGTGTGCCGGCTTTTATAAGAATAAAACCAATCTTAAACTGTCCTCTCCAGTATCTTGTCGCTTACTTCTGACGAAAGTGACTGCATTCTAACTTTCCAAGTCAGAGGAATAATTAAATTTAATTACTGAGACTAAGTAGCGTTTCCTTACGACATTATTCATTTGCTATTGTTAAAAATCAAATGCTATTTCGTTATTTTTTTAAATACTTACTTACTAATAAAAGTGGATTGAGTCTCAATGGAAAAAAAAACTACATATTTACGACGAAGTCTGTGTGGAATCCTGAGTGAAGCGAAAATTACAATACATTTCTTCTATAGTAGAATCTTGAGTGTAACAAGGGATTTAAGTGTTAACTCCCAAAGGGGGAATAATTTTGCTAATACCGAGTAGCACATACCGGTATTCACACCTGTCATTTTAGGCGTAAAACCACCTTTATCACCGCTTCGCAAATACAACAACAGCCACCGCAAATTGCCCTGTGTTCTCACCACAATACCCGCACAATTTACAAGAAAATTGAATGCCGGTCCAATGACCGATAAATAAAAATGAACTCTCCCGGGCATTCGATACAATCCCGGGCTTCTGAGATAAGTTGCGGGCCGTTGTTGTTTTATCCCGGGATAACGGGAATACTGGGATAGAGGTGGCTTTAAACACGACCGCGGGGATTATGCCCGGCTTTTAGAGCGGTTGGTAAAAACGGGATTGTGGACGATTTTGCTTTGAAGGAGCAATTGGTACCTAAAGATTTGAATAATCGAACGCTATTTGAAGCAGTTATAAGGAGCTTTATAATGTTATATTCGAAATAAACTTTCATTGTACTAAATCAGGACTTTTAGGGTTCCTTAATAAACAAGGAACCCTTATAGTTTCGCCATGTCCGTCCGTCCGTCCTTCCGTGGCTTAGTTTTTAGTAGTTTAGTTAGTACTAGAAAGCTGTAATTTTGCATGAGAATATATATCAATTATGCCGACAAAACTATAGAACATCGAAAAACATTTTTTTAGGGAACCTCCCCTACACGTAACAAACCGCATTTGTCAGGTTTCTACGACGTATTTTTTTATTCATATTTTATGTAAGGTTTAGTGACAATTTATTATAGTCAAGTCGCAAAACGATGGGGCGTGAGAAAATAATGAATTTAAAAGGAAAAATATCAAGTGCAAACTAAGTATACATTGCTTGTAATGTAATGAGTAGTAGCCGATCCTAAGAAATGTACTTAGAAAAGCAAACTTTCGTACAATCTCCATTTATTACTAAGACAAAGTTAGTTAGTTGTGTCAAAAACATAATAAATTCTAAGTTTGCAAACTTTTAAGTCCGCATAATGTAACGGGTTGACAACTACGCACTTGGCCCATTTTTGATGTTTATCTTAGAAATAAAAACTTCCAAGCATGCGGGACGAGTTATAATAACCATTGAAAATGATTTATAACTAAGGCTTCTTTGATACTAGCATTACCACGTATTGCTTGAGAGAAATACTAGTTTCACCTTTTGGATGAGACAGTGACTTTGGAATTTAATTGAAAGGTTGTAACGCATCGGAACAGGGGGCCGATTTTTGAGTTTCGAACGCTCGACTTTCCACTCATCAAATCAATCAAAAATCGGCTCCCAGATCCGGGTCAAGAGGCATACAAAGGGTTAATTGCTATAAAATAGTTTTAGTCGTAGGCTTGATACTTCCAAATACTTCTATATAATCTACTGCAATTCCAAAAATGTACATCAATTTACTTAATGCTACTGTAAAACTTGAAACGTTCATATCCTTCTAGTTTTATACTTTAAAAATAAAGTACGCAACTTGAAGCAGAATAAAGTCAGAAGAGATGTATCGTGTAACGCAAAAGTTTCACGGTGTATTATTTTTGTTTTTTTCTTGGCACTCCTTGGAAGCAGTTGCTTTCAGGATTCACTTTTTTATATCAAGTGGGTTTTATAGAACTTTTGACTGAAAGAAGATTTAAAATTCACAAAGAAAAATCAACACGTTTCCTTGAAATTTGGTGAGCAAATGTGGTTTATGTAAGCTATAAGAAATTACACTACCATTAGACCAGAGACTAGGAATTATATAGACTGCCAATGCCTATACATTGTGGCGTAATTTTAAAATAATAGGCCTGCTGTACCTAGTTTCACTATGGAGAGATCACTTTACTATTTAATTCGTATGCCACTAAGACCTCTGTTTAACACATAGCGCCATCTGTTGGGAGCTTCTTCGTTGTGTTCATAGATGGCGCTATGTGTTAAGCAGAGGTCTTAGTGGCATACGAATTAAATGGTAAAGTGATCTCTCTATAGTGAAACTAGCTACAGCAGGACCATTATTTTAAAATTACGTCACAAATGTCACAATGTATAGGCATTGGCAGTCTATATAATTCCTAGTCTCTGATTAGACTAAGTATGTTTTCCAATTTCGGTTATTGATCTAATATTAGCTCATTATAAATGTATGGATTTAATCTTAATGTAAGTATACAATTTTATTAATATAATTCATGTTTGTTTCGAAATATCCCGCTTTACTAAGTTATTTTAAGTATAGATTTCTATGTATGTTAGGACTGTATTATACACAATACCAAGTTAAAACAATATACACGTCACATAAGATTAAAACACAAAAGCGAACTTATCCCTAAGAAGAATCTCTTCCAGCTAAACTTTGAGGGAAATGTATGTACTGCGACGGTTGCAAACACGGGTATGGCCGCCTGATGGTAAGTAGACGTCGTAGCCTATGCGCCTGCGACTCCCTGCCAATATTTTAATGTTTATTTTCAATGTTTATCAGTTTAAACTTCAGAACCAAAGTTTAACAGTTCGTATCTCTTGAAATGTAGAAAAGTACATTACAATTTCAAATTTAAAATTGTTTAATTTACCGAAGACTATTTTAAATAATTTTCAATCAAGGTGAGATGGGACGTATATAGGTAGTTGCATTTAAGATATTTCACAAAAAGAAAACGTCATTTCATAAAAGAAAATATCGGTAGCTGCATGTTTTTTCTGTAAAACCTGTTATTTACAGAAAAAACATGCCTAAACCAGGAATCGAACCTAAAATGTGTAAATAACTAATTTCACGGTTTTCCTTTCGTTTAGTATGCTAAGTTATTTTGGGAAAAGCGATCAATTTTATTAACAAAATTCCCGGTTCAGGCAGTAAATTTTTCCAAATCTCTTAAATCATTTTAATTAATTTTTTAAATGAAATGATTTCTTGTTTCAGTAAAATGTCTTATCTTCCATATTTAAAGTATTTCCCCTTCATATTATTATGGCATATAGCCATGAGACAACCTGTATATCAGAACAGCAGTTTGCTTACGCGAAAAAGAGCACTCAGAATCGACACGCGTATCCGATGTTTTGTTGAAATGGAAACGTTCTTTTGTTATTTATGTAAGTACCTATATCCTTTGCCAGGAGAGATGCGACGTACCTAGTGCGGCAGCCGTAACATTGCCAATTTTATGTCATCTTGATTATAAACCATGGAACATTGAATGAGGATAGATATTTGGAGAGGCCATTGTACTATTATGTGCACATCGCACCAATAAATGCCCTTATCGGTATTCAAACTCGAGATGACCAGCTTACTTATAATTATAACGGACCACTTTCGTTTTAAATTATCGCTTAAATATTTGAAAACACGCCCATAAAAGCGCCGATCCTAAAATCCGTGTTTTGATTAGATATATAAGCGAAAAAAGTATCCGAGACGAATGTGGCTCGAGGGAGTAATAAAACTTTTGCAATCCGCTTGCTGTCAGTTTACTCGTCTGTTAATAATAGCAATTTTATTGATGCTGGCCAAGAGCAATCCCATTATTAAAAAAAAAAAAAAAAAACGTATCTAACAAAACTAAAATCACAAAATTTGTAGGTGTTTATTATTTATTAAAAATAAAGTAGACGTATCTTGTCTATTAAGGCGCCTGTAGAGGCAAGCAGCACTCTCCATACAAACTTTGTGCAAGTTTTTCTTCGCTTCTGTTTGCATTACACTTATGATTTTTGATCAGTATGCTTATTTTTCTGTTAGCCAGAACCTTAAGAATTATTATTTTATTTTTTCATTTTTAGGGTTCCGTAGTAAACAAGGAACCCTTATAGTTTCGCCATGACCGTCCGTCCGTCCGTCCGTCCGTCCGACCCCCGTTTTTCTCAGTAACCGTTAGTACTACAAAGCTGTCATTTGGCACGAGTATAGATATTGATGACGCCGACAAAACGGTAGAATAAAATCTTGAAAAAAAATTTTTTTTAGGGTACCTCCCCTACATGTAAAGTGGTGGTGCAATTTTTTTTTCTTCCAAACCCCATCGTGTGGGGTATCGTTGGATAGCTCTTTTAAAAATATTATAAGGTTTCTAAGAGTATTTTTTGATTCAAGAATCGGTTGGCGTGATATTAAGCTTTGAAGTGATAATTTTTGTTATGGTCAAGTGTCCCCCCCCCTCCTGCCAGCTAAACGGTGGCTTCTAGGCATGTGAAAAAAATCATGGCAGTAGTATATACGATGAATTTAAAAGGATAACTATAACAGCTAAGTAGACATTATTAATTAAAGAGTAATAGTCGAACTTCAGAAATGTACTTTGCAAAAGCAAACTTTCGAACAATTTCCATTGATATCTTAGATAATGTTGTTAATTCTGTCAAAAACATAGTAAATATAAGTTTGCGAACTTTTTAGTCCACATAATGTAACGGGTGGCCGACTACGGAACCCTACCTTGCGCGTGGCCCGACACGCACTTGGCCGGTTTTAATTTTTTTGCTTGACATTCTTCGTATATCCAATATTAACAAGCAAAAAATAATTATATGCGCGAGTGCCAAAACCGACGAATAAAACTTGCACAGAGTTTGTATGGAGAAGGCCTTGCCTCTACAGGCGCCTTAAGGAACAATTTATTTTAAACAAAATAAAAGCAAAAGTGGCAATGTAATTTGAGTATTTAAAAAGATCAAGTGTATCGTTCTAAATCTAAATCTATATACCTAAAGTCTAAACCGCATGGATGTAAAATATATAGTACAAGTTATTATATAAGTCAACTCGTATATGTACCTAGCTATAGTAACTTTGGTAATGCGTATTGTATAAACCTACCCATCATTCTATGTAAGGGAGCCCCTCTGCCAACAAACTGTCCTGCAGTTTGGCAGAAGATAAAAATTGTTAACCAAGGGTTGTTTCGTAAATAAATTTATTATTTATTTATTTTTTTATTTTATTTTTATCTGTAACCTTCATTCCGATTTATAAAACGGATGAAATCACAGAACACTTTTCAAACACCAGACACTCAATGGATAGTTTAGCTTGGTGCACAGAAATATATCAAGATAGAAGGAAAGAGTTCGGCAATTTGTAGGGAGACCGAGCGTGTAACATTTTGCGTAGGTACTTTGACGTCACGAGCGTAATTTAGTGATGAGAAACATAAGCCGCGCGAAAACGATTCAAAAGGATCGATTAGAAGTATTAGAACTCGGCACCGATTCTATGCATCGATTTAAAATATCGATAAGAACCGACAGAGGAAATGATTTTTTTTTTCGACAGAAGAAATGTTTTGACAGAGGAAATGAGTAAGCTCAGAATTTAAATCGAAAAATATAAATGTAGGTAGGTACCTACCTAATAACCAATAAATTGCGTTACATTTTAGTAATTTGTACATATTAGCCGCTCCAGTTATTAAATAAGTACCTATAAACGTGTACCATTTTCAGGGTTCCGTACCCTAAGGGTAAAACGGGACCATATTACTAAGACTCCGCTGTCCGTCCGTTTGTCACCAGACTGTATCTCATGAAAAGTGATAGACAGTTGAAATTTTCACAGATGATGTTTTTCTGATGCCGCTATAACAACAAATGCATATTAATTTAAAATGCATAAGAATAAAATAAATATTTAAGGGGGCTCCCATACAAAAGATATAATTTTTATTGCCGTTTTTATAGATAATGGTACGGAACCCTTCGTGCGCGAGTCTGACCCGCACTTGGCCGGTTTTTTATATATTCTTTGTTACAGACCATGGAAAAATCAAAGAAGTCCCGCGAAGAAATATTAGAAGCTAAGAGGAAAGCGATTAATAATATTTGTTTTGCACTACGTACATTATATAGCTGCATAATAATATAAGAACGTAATTATTATTTCGTCTGTTTTCAAATTCAATTTTAATAATCGAGTAAGAAAATCGCAGTGCACAACACTATTCTTTAGTTTTGACAGAAAAAATGACTATCGACCTTGAACGTGACTCGACAGTTTGAATAGCTTATTTTTACATTGCTGGTTTTGAACGCACGCCAAGTCTGGCTCGTCAAATTAAAGCCGCAATGGAAAGCTAGCGTTGACACACAATCGCCCGCTCCCGTTATGATGAAAATAATAAAATATTTCGTTTTTTAATTATTAACAGATATTTAAGGACAAATTGTTATTCAGGACTGGCTGTAGAATATGGGTGCCCTGAATGCCTTGTACGGGTAGCTTCGGCTTGGAGCCGGCAACCAATGTAGGCTCACAGCCGAACGACGAAAGTGCGCAGCCGCTTAGCGCGCGGCCTGCCGTACGGGCACCTCCGTCGCAGTGGAGAGGGGTGCGAGAGTGACGGCGAGCTCTTCCGTCTCTCTCACACGGTAGTGGATTCCAGGTTGAAGAGTGAAACGCACGATGAAAGAGAAGGCTTGATGGCGATGCTGGCAGGTTTGAGCGAGAAAGGTAGATGTTGCTTGCTTGATTATCGTATGTGGAATGAGAACATTTTAGCAAGTACATCACCTTTTATAAAGCGGCCAACATTACCATAAAGAAAGCAACTTTATTTTATTCCAATTTAAATAGTTTGTTTACATTATTTTCACTATTGATTTAGTCTAATTATCTACTTTCTAATTAGATCTAATTAATTCTAATTAGAATGTTACAATTTACTTATGCAGAATAATGGATGGAACAATAAAACATGTACTAAGTGCGTGTTAAACAAACAGTTTTGCAATTATTCTTAGGTAATTGCTGAATGTAATTAGACTTTTATTAATTAGCGGCTTTATTTTTCGCCTGTTACAAAAACTGTATCTTAAAAATAAATCCTATCTATATTGTCGGTTAGAAACCTTTACGCAGAATTACGACACAATAATTTCTATTACATTAGAATAAAGGTTAAATGAGTACAGTTGAATGAATATAAACTAGATAGTGAAAGTGAGCTTTAAACAAACAAAGTTGGTGTATGAAGTTACTGCAATTACATGCTAATATGTTTAAAACATAACAAATCTTAACCTAAGGTTGGCGCAGTGCCATCGACGCAGAATTACTAAAGAAAGCAAGGTTGTGTACTCTAAACAATATAAGCTAATTTGAGAGAAAGTGAATTTAAACAATATGGACAACCTTGGTAATTACTAACAAAAATGAATACGGTTAAAAAGGTTTGTGCGGAGCCCGCGTTGGGGCAAAGAACGACACACTTAGCTGCTAATTTCACTTAGGGTAAGTGCGCCGTTGTAGGCCACAACGGGGGACACGTAGCGGTCGGTCGCCACCCGTTTTAGTCAAGTCGGGTAAATCAGTTTCAATAACTAATGGGGCTATTCCTACACTCCCGTGTGACCCCATGCGATACACTTATACCAATAAAGAAATTATCCTAAGATAAGTCTATTTGTGTTCGCATTTCTATTATTGTCAAATCCGGTAGTTGAATGGCAAGTATATGACTTAAACCGATTCGCTCATATGAGATGTTATTCAGTAAGATGACCTACTTGACATAAGTATGAAACTATTGCCGGAAGACAGCTGTTCAGCGTGGTAACATGTAAAAGGCTAGTGAAAGTTTAATTTCTATCTAAACAGCGAATGGCTTTTCGTAACTCGCCCGCAACACTACTACAGTTGCGGGACCGTGGATATACCCCCGAGCTGAGATCGACTTTTGTCCTAAGCACGGCGAGTTGCATTTTCATAACTCGCCCGCAACACTACTACAGTTGCCGGACCGTGGATATACCCCTGAGCTGAAATTGACTTCTGCCTTAAACAGTCTCCCCCCCGTACGCAAGTACATAAATATGCTAACCAAGGCAAGTCGATTCTACTAATATGAGACGTGAGGTCGGGCGACGGATGAGTCCAGCGGTAGTTCTCACCTCTGTGACACGTACCCTGCCGTCAGGTCCAGGATAAACTTTCTCTATGAGCCCGCGGGGCCATGTTCCTCTAGGCATGGTACTGTCAGCGATCAGGACGACGTCGCCAGGTTTCAGGTTCGGCTGCTCAGATGCTCGCTTACGTGGTAGTAAAGTGGGCTTGTATTCTGTTAACCATTTCTTCCAGAATCTGTCCGCGAGCTGTTGTACTTCTTGCCAGCTGTTTTTAAGAGGTTTTTTGTCGCTGAAGCTGCCGAAGGGTGTCATACCGTTAGATCGATGAATAAGAAAGTGATTAGGTGTCAGCTGTTCTTCATTCAAGTTGGCGTTAATGGGTGTCAATGGCCGCGAGTTCACGATGTGTTCGGCTTCTAGCAGGAGAGTGTGAAGCGTGTCTTCAGATGGAATCTTGTCTCGCAGAGTGGAGTATAAGGCGTTTTTTATACTTTTTACCATGATTTCCCACGCGCCGCCCATGGATGGCGCTCCTGGCGGTATCTTCTTCCACACGATGCGTTTGTTTACGAGAAAGTCGTTGAACTCGGCGCTGTCCATTGCTTCTTTTATTTCACGCTCCGCCCCTATGAAGTTGGTGCCGTTGTCACTGTAGATGATGGTGGGGGTGCCTCTTCTGGCCATCATGCGTCTAAGCGTTTGAATCATAGAGCTAGCCGAGAGGGAGTTGGCTAACTCTACGTGCACTGCCCGTGTAGTTAGGCAAGTGTATAAGGCGCCCCATCGCTTTTCTACGCGTCTTCCTATAGTGACTTTTAGGGGTCCAAAAAAATCAGTCGCCGTAGCCGTGAATGCGGGTTGATGATGCATGAAACGCTCTTGAGGTAAGTCGCCCTGTTGTTGTATAATAGGCTTGGATTTTCTTAACTTGCACCATTGACATCTGGCGTGTATGTTCTTCAAGTAGTTACGCAAACCAATAATATGATATTTCTGTTGCAATTCGTTGATCACGGTGTGGTGATTGCCGTGATTAAATTGCTCGTGATAGTGGTGAACGAGCAGTTTGGTTATATGGTTGCTTATGTCCAATATTATCGGTTGCCTCTGGTTACTAGCGCTGTTGATCCTATATCTTCCGTCGAGTGTCAATAGCCCATCCGTAGACAATTTCACAGCCAGCCGATGCAGTTTAGAAGACTTCTGGATGCTATCGTTGCGGCGTAAGCGAGCAAGCTCCTCGGTGAAATCTTCTTGTTGGCATCGCTGCAGCAACAGATGTTCAGCAATCAGCAAGTGTCGTGACGTCAAGTCATTACCCGACGTGGTCTTAGTTTGCCTTGGGGTAAAGACTTCAACAGCTACCAACAGACGACCTAGTGCGCGTTGCAACCTAACATAACGCGAGAAACGCTGCGGATCGGGTAAGTGGTCGAACCTCCCCTGTGTGACATCGACAGCGGCGACGGTGTTAACTTGTTTGCGCTCCTCCCCGGTGGGAGGGATAACGTGACTATCCTTCTTTAATTTAGGCCACTTATCGGGTGAATCTAGTATAAACTGTGGGCCTCTGAACCACCGGTGGTTTATGTCGAAATCCGCCTTAACACCGCGAGTAGCGAAATCCGCGACGTTTTCGTTCGTAGGTACCCAGTGCCAATCGGAAGGCCTGGTAAACGTTTCTAATTCGGCTAATCTATGAGCGACGAACGGTTTGAATGTTCTAGGGTCTGAATGTATCCACGCGAGTACAGTCCTAGAGTCGGTCCAGTAAAATGACTGGCAGATTTCGTAATCCGTTTCGCGCCGGACTGCGTCCGCCAGCCTGCAGGCTAACACGGTAGCTTGTAGCTCTAATCTAGGTATCGAAATACACTTAAGGGGCGTCACCCTAGCTTTGCTACTAACTAAATGTGAAGTTTTATTGCCTGCGGAGTCCGAAACTACGAGGTATATAACCGCCGCGTACGCTTTCTCGCTTGAATCTGAAAAGGCATGAATAATTGCCTGCCCCTTCGACCTAGGTATATGCCTAGGTATAGCTAAGCTTTGCAGCAAATCTAGACTATCTATCCACTCGCGCCATGCCTTATTCAAGTTATCGGGTATAGTTTCGTCCCACTGGCAGGCCGTTCGCCATAAGTCCTGTATTAACATTTTACCTAAAATCGTTACGGGCGTAGCCAACCCAGTTGGGTCGAAAACACTAAATACGGCGCTCGTGACCTGACGCTTGGTAGGTATCCTAAGTCCCTTAACTACGTCTGTGGGTGTATTGCGTAGATTTAAGTTGAAACCTAAACTATCACTTTTGTGATTCCACAGAAGTCCTAGGGTACGCTCGTGCTCAGATTTACCTAGCGCTGTAGAAGATTCCCTAGACACATCGCTAACGTCGCTTAAGACCTTAGGTTCGTTAGATGCCCAACCGCATAGGGTAAACGAGGCTTTCTTGAACACCTCGTCCATGTCACGAATGGTTTTCCGGGCCTGCTCTATCGTATCGAACGCACCTAAAAAATCGTCCACGTAAAAGTTTCGTTCCGTGAGCCTAGCTATCTCGGGGTAAGTGTCGCGATAATCGTTTGCGTTTTTATTCTTAACGTAAATAGCCGTTGCAGGGCTCGACGCGCTACCAAATATTAACGAAGTCATTCTATACGTCTGTGGCGGCGTATCCCTGCTATCCCCGCGCCATAAAAATCGTAAACTATCGCGATCAGACTCCTTTACCTTAATCTGAAGAAACATCTGTTTGATATCAGATATTACTCCTATACGACCCTCGCGAAATCTTATAAGTACACCGAAAAGCGACTGAATTAAGTCCGGGCCGGGTAAAATGGCATCGTTTAACGCTTTACCGCTCGTACGACAAGCAGCATCAAAAACGAGCCTTTGTTTCAATTTCGTTGGATGAATAACATTGAAATGAGGAAGGTAGAACGTGCGTGGCGTATCAAAGGTTGCGTCCACCTTTTCCGCGAAACCTTGCTCGAATAAGTCATTCATTTGCCTATTGTACTCGGCCTTTACTTTCGGGTCGCTATCTAATTTCTTTTCTAATGTGTATAGGCGCTTTAAGGCGTGCGCTTTGTTATCAGGTAAGGTTTCATCATCAGATTTCCATAATAAGCCTGCCTCAAACCTATCCTCGTTAGGTAAACGCTTACAAGTAGACTCTAACATTTTTAACGCTCTATCCTCCGGGTCGTTGACCTGTTTACGCGGCTCTATACCTAAAGATTCTATGCTAAAGTGCTCGCGTATCAAAGCTAAAGCTGGATCTTGATTGTCGAATGTAGGCTTAATATGGTTTACCGCCCCTGTTAACTTACGGGGACGTTCATTAACTCCGTGAAGTACCCAACCTAGCTGTGTTAAGGAGGCGCAAGGTGATGATTTACCGCCCTCACATACTTGCCTACTTACTATCAGATGCCACGCATCTTGCCCTATGAGTATAGTAGGTTGCGCCGAGTCATAACACAACTCGTCTTCAAGGTGTTGTAAATGAGCGCATTCACGAACCACCGACCTATCAACCGATTGAGATGCTAAATTTAGTTTATCTACCGTATGTACGGTGAGTTCGTGGAACTCTCTGCTGGCTATACCTCTAATGGCGATCTTTACGCGAGATGAATCGTTATCAATGACTTCATGACCTCCTACTCCTTCGAAAGAGAGGGTTTCCCGCTTACCGGGGTGCGTAACTTCGTAAGCTATGTCCTTAGTTACCAATGACAACGTTGCGCCTTCGTCCATAAGAGCGTGTGTAGTTATAGAACCCTTAGGTCCTTTGATCTCAACAGGAATAATCTTTAAATATGCTTGAGACTGGTTTGTGTGGTTTACTGAACTAACACGTTCCTTGACGGGCGCATTTACCCTATCCCTACGTTCGGTATAGCTCGTTCTGCCGTGTAATAAGGCGTGATGCGACGCCTCACATCCGCCCTTGCCGCACGCTACGTATTTGCATCTATTTGATGTATACCTATGTGAGTCGTTCAAACATCGGAAACATAATCTATATTTCTTAAGGCTTTCCCACCGATCGTTTACGCTTAACTTTAGAAAGTCGGCGCAGCTGGCTATTGTGTGGTTACCTGCACATACAACACACTTACTTACATCTTTACTACGGTTGTTAGCGGCGTTATCCTTAAACCACTGCGGTTTACTATTCCTATCGTTATTCCTAAACTTGTTATTGTTGTAATTTCTAACTCTTTGCGTCTTACGCTTGTTATTGGCGGCGGCAACAAAGTGCTGCTCTGCCTCGCTATCACTACAAGAGTCGTGGTGTGTCCTAGCGTGCCTACCCTGTGACATGGACGAGCGTGAGGAGTGTTGTGGTACGTATTCCTCTTCGTAATAATCGCTATAGTCGCTATGCGACGATACTGAGCTCTCCCTACACTCGTGTCTGCTGCGTGAACTAACGTTAATATTATTAACCTGGCGTGAGCGCACGCCGGACCTCTGCTTGGCTTGTTCGTAGGCGAACATGGCATTAAAATTAGTACTTAACTCCTTTAAGAACCTAGACATAGCTAAAAGTTCAGGTATATTCTGATTACCGCCCTTGTACCTATACCACTCAAATCTAACTATGTTATTCATTTTATCTACTATACGACTTACTAACTCTGGAGCGTATAGGTACTGCGGTTTATTGAGAGCTGTGATCGAAGATACTATATTACACACGCGATTGCTAAATTCAGATAAATTTCTACTATCTTCGCTCATACGCGGCATCTTTTTAACATTTTGAATTTCCGATAATATTATGACATCAGGCTTGCCATAAGCCCTGTCTAACGCGTCTATCACTTCATACGGATTACTACAAGTGTGTAATATAGCTCTTACCGATTCACGCGCTTGACCCTTAATTGCCTTACGTAATCGGCCCATATTGGCTATATCTGAGAACGAGCTCTCAGTATCTGAGTAAACCTTTTTAAATGAAATCCAATCCGATGGGTTTCCATCGAACAAAGGCAGGTCACCTATGTATTTATTCGAAGTGACTATCTGCTGCGGCTGTGGGGATACGTGACTGTCAGACCTATTCATACTAATCGCCTGTACTATGGCGTCGCGTAAAGCGCTAATTTCCCCTGCCGTACTATTGTGGGGCCTATCTTGCTGCACTATGTTTCTATTGGGCGCTGTGCTAGTTGCGTTCCTATTCGACGATGCATTTGGCAGACTATCAGCGGCGGGCGGCGGCTCGCGCCCGACAGTTGAATTTTGCGCTAGCAATAATTCATACCTAGAGGCGGCGTACGCGGCGGCGGCCCTCGCCTGCTCTAATTGCGAGGCGCGGAGCTCAGACTCCGCACGCAACCTAGCTAATCTATCATGTTCAACCCTATCCAGCGGAATACCGCTGGGCCTCCTCGGAGGCTGTGCTTGCCCTCTTAAATCTAAATTGGCTCTTGAGCCACTGTGCGCGTGACCTAGGCTACCTACTGTGTTGCCTACGCCTGCAGACGCGCTTAACGATCTTAATCTAGTGTCGCCCGCGATACTTTCGCTGTGCGCTGGACCTAGGTTTCCTACGTTGCTACCTATGCCCTCGTATGCGCTTAACGACCGCGTGCCTAAGCTCGCTCTTAAAATTGCACTCCTATAGGGGTCGCCCGTGATATCTACACTGTACGGATTTCCTGGAGGGTCCGTATTCCTATCTAGACCAGAAATCGCGTTTAACGACGAAGTGTCTAACCTAACTTTACTCCTAGAGGGGTCGCCCGTGATACCTACACTGTACGGATTTCCTGGAGGGTCCGTATTCCTATCTAGACCAGAAATCGCGTTTAACGACGGAGTATTTAACCTAACTGTATTCCTGTAGGGGTCGCCCGTGATACCTACACTATACGAATTTCCTAGAGGGTCTGTACGTGGACCAGAAACCGCACTGCTTCCTAGAGGGTCCATACCGGGACCAGAAACCGCGTTATTTCCTAGAGGGTCCGTACGTGGACCAGAAACCGCACTGCTTCCTAGAGGGTCTATACCGAGACCAGAAACCGCGTTATTTCCTAGAGGGTCCATACCTAGACCAGAAATTACGTTTGACGACGGAATACCTAAATTCGCGTTCCTAGAGGGGTCGCCTGTGTTACCTACACTACGCAGATTTCCTAGAGGGTCTGTACATTGACCAGAAACCGCACTGCTTCCTAGAGGGTCTATACCGAGACCAGAAACCGCGATATTTCCTAGAGGGCCTGTACCGAGACCAGAAATCGCGCTTGACGACGGAACGCCCGCGTTATCTAAATTTGCGTCGAATCTCGCGCCTAAAATGTCGTTACCGCCTAGCGTGACGGGGTTCTCGCGCGGATTCGCATTATCTACTGATTCCACATTTTCTACCCTAACCGGACTCGCGCCTAAACTACTCAACTCCTGGGGAGCTGCGAGCGATGCTGCACTAGTCGTCTGTTCGGAAGTGCCAGTCCCGTGGCTCCACGTATGGGTTTCTTGCGATGAAGTGGTTTCGTACGACGTACCGCTCTCACCTTTGGACCCATCAGTGCTGCTTCGCTCCTCCTCTTCTTTGTCCATTCCTGGTTGGCTCCTGACCCTGCCCGACCTCAATACCTGCCCTGTTCCCTTGCCTACCCCCTTCCCTGACATCCTACCTACCTAACACTAATCGTCCCTAGCTGCTCGCTCGGCGTACTACCGTAGGGATGCCGATTGAGAATAGGAATGTGAAGGAATGGATGGGTAGTGTACCGCCTGGCAGTGGAGAACTGTACGTTGTTAGTGCTCTATGACGTGGAGGAATAACACGCCCTTCAGCTTGCCAACCTGTGGCCTAACACCGCAAAGCCTCGTACCAGCGCACGGCCGAGCTATATAGACGCTCTGAAAAGAGCGCTGCGATACTCGCTCGATATATCGCACTAAAAAAGCGTGTATATGTCCAGGTTAACACCGCTAGGCCCAGACCACGCCACCTGCCAGAAATCAACGGGGATTGACGAAACCCGGCACTGACAGGATTTACGATTGACGCTCACGACGGCTTGACGCTTGTACTTCGAAGTCTTCCTCGCTGGTTACCGCAAACAGTCCCGTTCGGGATTTTTCTTTCTTGAGGCTTCTTTTCTTCTTTGGCCTTTGGAAGGCTTTTCTTTTTTGAGGTTTCTTTTCTTCTTTAGCCTTTGGAAGGCTTTTCTTTCTTGCGGTTTGAGATTTCTTTCTTCCAGACGAATCGGACGACAACGTGAGGTTTCCTTTTTGAGGGCTTCGGACTTGATTGAGGATCTTCTATAAGTATTTTCTTTCTTCGTAATGGGCTTGATCGAGGATCTTCTATAAGTATTTTCTTTCTTCTTAATTGACTTGATCGAGGATCTTCTATAATAATTTTCTTTCTTCTTAATGGACTTGATCGAGGTTCTTCTATAATGTATTTTCTTTCTTGAGTTTCAGCCTTCTTTTTTGAATTTTCTTAATAAATCTTCTTTTTCTTTCTTCTTAATGATTATTCTTTCTTCTTTGCAGTTTTCTCTTCATCCGGCTCGAAGGACCATTATTCAGGACTGGCTGTAGAATATGGGTGCCCTGAATGCCTTGTACGGGTAGCTTCGGCTTGGAGCCGGCAACCAATGTAGGCTCACAGCCGAACGACGAAAGTGCGCAGCCGCTTAGCGCGCGGCCTGCCGTACGGGCACCTCCGTCGCAGTGGAGAGGGGTGCGAGAGTGACGGCGAGCTCTTCCGTCTCTCTCACACGGTAGTGGATTCCAGGTTGAAGAGTGAAACGCACGATGAAAGAGAAGGCTTGATGGCGATGCTGGCAGGTTTGAGCGAGAAAGGTAGATGTTGCTTGCTTGATTATCGTATGTGGAATGAGAACATTTTAGCAAGTACATCACCTTTTATAAAGCGGCCAACATTACCATAAAGAAAGCAACTTTATTTTATTCCAATTTAAATAGTTTGTTTACATTATTTTCACTATTGATTTAGTCTAATTATCTACTTTCTAATTAGATCTAATTAATTCTAATTAGAATGTTACAATTTACTTATGCAGAATAATGGATGGAACAATAAAACATGTACTAAGTGCGTGTTAAACAAACAGTTTTGCAATTATTCTTAGGTAATTGCTGAATGTAATTAGACTTTTATTAATTAGCGGCTTTATTTTTCGCCTGTTACAAAAACTGTATCTTAAAAATAAATCCTATCTATATTGTCGGTTAGAAACCTTTACGCAGAATTACGACACAATAATTTCTATTACATTAGAATAAAGGTTAAATGAGTACAGTTGAATGAATATAAACTAGATAGTGAAAGTGAGCTTTAAACAAACAAAGTTGGTGTATGAAGTTACTGCAATTACATGCTAATATGTTTAAAACATAACAAATCTTAACCTAAGGTTGGCGCAGTGCCATCGACGCAGAATTACTAAAGAAAGCAAGGTTGTGTACTCTAAACAATATAAGCTAATTTGAGAGAAAGTGAATTTAAACAATATGGACAACCTTGGTAATTACTAACAAAAATGAATACGGTTAAAAAGGTTTGTGCGGAGCCCGCGTTGGGGCAAAGAACGACACACTTAGCTGCTAATTTCACTTAGGGTAAGTGCGCCGTTGTAGGCCACAACGGGGGACACGTAGCGGTCGGTCGCCACCCGTTTTAGTCAAGTCGGGTAAATCAGTTTCAATAACTAATGGGGCTATTCCTACACTCCCGTGTGACCCCATGCGATACACTTATACCAATAAAGAAATTATCCTAAGATAAGTCTATTTGTGTTCGCATTTCTATTATTGTCAAATCCGGTAGTTGAATGGCAAGTATATGACTTAAACCGATTCGCTCATATGAGATGTTATTCAGTAAGATGACCTACTTGACATAAGTATGAAACTATTGCCGGAAGACAGCTGTTCAGCGTGGTAACATGTAAAAGGCTAGTGAAAGTTTAATTTCTATCTAAACAGCGAATGGCTTTTCGTAACTCGCCCGCAACACTACTACAGTTGCGGGACCGTGGATATACCCCCGAGCTGAGATCGACTTTTGTCCTAAGCACGGCGAGTTGCATTTTCATAACTCGCCCGCAACACTACTACAGTTGCCGGACCGTGGATATACCCCTGAGCTGAAATTGACTTCTGCCTTAAACAATTGTACTTACCAATGAAAGGAAATACCTCGATTAACAGCTCCAACTTTCTTGGAAGTGTTTGAACAATTAATTATTGCGCAACGAACCATTTTGTTTTTAAAACCTGGCGTCGCACGCATAACGCGATCGGGAGCACACTGAGGTTTGCCGCGAGCAGTTGTGTCTCCGGGACGTAATTTCGCCACGCGAGGTACATACACTCGTTCCTTCTATCTTGATATATTTCTGTGGCTTGGTGTATGCATAATGTAGGTACTTTATGGAATAAAT
Source organism: Cenopis cana (assembly GCA_951800055.1). Taxonomy (NCBI): domain Eukaryota; kingdom Metazoa; phylum Arthropoda; class Insecta; order Lepidoptera; family Tortricidae; genus Cenopis; species Cenopis cana. Next base: position 18,249,178 of record OX637477.1, on the reverse strand, counting down.
TGGTCAGTGCTGTTAAATGACCTTGAATATACCTATCCACTCGAGGCGCAAACACCATTTAACTAAATTGCGACAAATACACTTAGTAACGTTTTTCTTGTAAATGGAATTACCACTTGAAAAGGAACGTGATTCTTACACAAAAGCCTCGCGACACGGCCAAATTACGTTTAGTGCCAAAAGTTGTCGACCCATGACTTTCTTTGAAGCCGAAATAGAAGTGAGCTACTAGAGCCGACTCTGGGACGGCGCGGCGGGGAAAGTTCTTGGCTTTTAATTATAACAAAAGCTAATTGTTTTAATTTTTTTTTACATCAAGACAAAAGACGTGACAAGCCAGCAATTCAGCGCGGGAATGCTGCCTGCGTAATGGGCACAATACCAAGGGGGCCTAATTTAGATAATAATTTTTAATGTTTTAGTTTTTAGTTGGTTTTAATTAGTGATAATGTTTATTATTGTATTTTAGATGTTTTTATGCAAACGGCTAATGCATGTGAATGTGATAGGAAGCTTATGAATGTTTGGAAGCCGCCTAACAAACGAGACATTTAACACTAGATTTTACAATCTTTGCTTTTTGAAACTGTAATTATTTAACTATCCCCATTATTTATAAAACTTAAAAAACATTCGCTAAGTACCTAAAATGTGTTTTGTCACAAACATAAATGTGAAAACGACTGATAAGGATGAACTAATTTTAGTGATAATTTATTTAGGTTTGATGAACGAATATGTATGTAGGGGTATTTCTATAAATCTAAAACAAAACTAGAACTTCGTATTTTATTATCTGAACTGTAAATAAGATTTCCAATTCGTGACTCTAAACTTCATAGCCACACACAACCATCACACAAAACAGACAAAATCCGTTTAATTTTCATCAAACTTCAGCTGCAAGACAATAAAACAGTAACAAAGCATCGGTCCTGTAGCTTTAAAAACCGGCCTAGTGCGAGTCGGACTCGCGCGCGAAGGGTTCCGTACCATTATCTATAAAAACGGGGAAAAAATCATGTCTGTTTTATGGGAGTCCCCTTAAATATTTATTCTATTCTGTTTTTTAGTATTTGTTGTTATAGCCGCAACAGAAATACATCATCTGTGAAAATTTCAACTGTCTACCTATCATGGTTCATGAGATACAGCCTGGTGAAAGATAAACAGATGGACAGCGGAGTCTTAGTAATAGGGTCCCGTTTTACCATTTGGGTACGAAACCCTAAAAACGTCCCTCTAAAACTGAATGTTTTAACGTGGTTTCAACAGAATCAGTACGATCGATATCAAATATATGTTTACAATTTTGTACCTTATTCCATTGTATTAAGGCGTAGTTAGTTAGTTATACTGGGCATTTTCCGCAAGTCGACATCCAACGTGCCTATTTTGCGTGAAAAATGGATAGCGCTACTCTAACCATCCTAGTACCTGTATGAAACCTATCAGTGTCTTTATATTGTTTACTGCTTCCTGCAGTGTGTTCGGATTTCCTATGTGTTTCTTCCTGTACATACTTCTACCTGCTTACAGTCTAGTAGAATGTGTCTAGCAGCCTCTTCTGCCTCCATGCATGCTCTGCACAAGGGGCTTATTAAGGCGTATTAAGGCGTAAATTGTATACATATTTTTTACATCCACATACAGAAGTAAGCAACAAATATTTTATCCTCGCCGTGTCCGTGATCATTCCCAGATAAAGCCATTCATGGGCGGATAAATTGTCTACATCGACATCGATTCAGTTGAATGGCCGTATTTACTGCAAGGGAACTTGGATAGTGGAGCTACTTATGGCTCGTGTAAATCACTTCACCAATGGCCTCTGGCCTGCAGTCTCTATTCAACCCCTTTAATTCTAAAGAGACTTTCACTTGTATTATTAGTTACATGTTATTACTATTGTTACGAATCAAATTATTTTGTTAAATTGTTTTCATTCGTGTTTAATTTAACGTGGAAGTTACCATGATCAAATTTCCAATTATATGATACAAATAACAAATACACAGGAAAAAAATAACCGTAATCACGCACGCAGCCTCAGACGGGAATCGAACCTGGGGGCCGATTTTTGAGTTTCGAACGCTCGAATTTTCACTCAACATCTGTCAAAACGTCATAGTATTTTGACGGATCTCGAGTAAAAAGTCGAGCGTTCGACACTCAAAAATCGGCTCCCTGTACCTCTGATTGGTCTGGCAAACCAGAGGCACGGGTTCGGTTCCCGTCTGAGGCGCGTGCGTGATCACGGTTAATTTTTCCTTTGTATTTGTCCTCTGTGTCATATTTTAATGGTCAAATCTGACTCCGAGCACAACCGGTCAAATGCTATAAGGATGAAATTTTAATAACCAGTTCGTACGTAACAAAAATTACATCTTTCAGAATATTTTTGTTACAGACAGTCTTGTAAATCTGGCTATAAATATTTTACAAAAGTTACATCTTTCAGAATATTTTTTTACAAACAGTCTTGTAAATCTGGGTATAAATATTTTACAAAAGTGACTTTTAATATGATTCTTTTTTCATTATTAAAAACCGGTCAAGTGCGAGTCCCACTCGCGCACGCGCACCGAGGGTTCCTTCAGACATCTTAATCAAAGGGTCGATGAGAATTTTTCCACAAAAACATTTAGCATAGCCGAAAAGAAATTTTTATATGTTTTGAGATGCTTTTTAAGTTTGGCCTCCCCAACGGACCAGTTACTTGATTGCTGGGGACAACCGCTCAGCACGGTTTATAGGACGGTTACCGTTTTTGGCACAAAAGCTCTAATTTGCAGAGTTTTAGTGCCGGTTGGTGTAATAATTTAAAAATATTTTATATTCCAAGAAATACAGTGAGAGCGGTCTCGACATTCAGCTGAGCAAAACTGCCGCTGGGACGCGAAGCGAGTAGAGGAAAATCTAGCCTCCTCTTTCTAGCTCGTACAGTGTGAGTGAGACAGAAATGGCTAAGTCGCGCAAGACACCAAGTTGTACTAGCCCACTAGGGTTCAACTGCAGACTATTAAATTTGTTTAATCTCCAGTCTCCAGGGTGCAATGAGAGCGCTCGATGCATAATACATGACCACGAACAAAGGACTGATATCTCCGATGCATGGGATGAAGTGGATGCGCTTTAAGCTTAAGATTTCTATCTGTATTCATTACGAGCAGCGTTTTGTTATTAATAAACAGGACTTAATCGCGTACAATTGAAATATTTACACCTTTTTGTGTTTAACCCGACGTTCCAAATGTATTACAACATCCTTGGCTGCGATCTAACTGGCGTAAGCAGCGGGGTGGTCACGAGAAACAATTTAAGAGTACATTGTCGGTTGCAGAAGTTCTGCGACTCGAACAAACTTTTATCTGCCGTGTATGAATTAGCCAGGCAGAATTAAAATTTTGCTGTATCTTAGTGCAGTCGCCATCATTTTTATTGAAGCGAACAACGTGCTAATAATTTTAGTGCGATAAATATCTCAATTATGGCTCTTTTGTCGTTATATATGTTCATTGTTCAGATATGTTTGATCTCTGTAAAGAGTACCTACAGCTGTGTTTCATGGCGACTGTACTAAAGAAGAAACAAAGGAAGTATACATACTTAACAAAATCCATAAATATCACGATTTGTGGGGACAAGTTTGCGTGCCAAGATATTTTGGCAGAAGAGACTGGACCAGTTTCTCCATCAAATGCATTGAAATGACTACAGAATTATTACTTATTGTTCACTCAAAATTTATGGTACTTATCTTTATTGTAACACTCATCAAGAATTCGTTTTTGTTCTAAAGGTAACTTTTTAATACATATTTTCCATAAGGTCCGTAGCAAATTACACTAGTGTATTATTATACCAAAAATACACCCGAGAGATTTTAACAGCAGTTAGAAGTTAAAAGACGAATTTCAATGACAACTGCTGTAGCTTAGTTGGTAGTGACCCTGCCTACGAAGCTTGAGGTCCCGGGTTCGAATCCCGGTTGGGGCATTTATTTGTGTGTTGAGCACGAATATTTGTTCTTGGGTCTTGGATGTTTTCTATGTATTTAAGTATCTATTTATCTATATAAGTATGTATATCGTCGCTTAGTACCCATAGTAGTACCAATAGTATGAGTATGAGTATGAGTAGTACAAGCTTTGCTTAGTTTGGGACTAGGTTGATTTGTGTAAGATTGTCCACAAATATTTAGGTATATTTATAACTTGATAGGCTCCAATAATTCCGAGCCGATTTGGTCGGTTCGGTTCGAACCGATCGATCTTCGAACTACTAAATCCACGAAAACACTATACGTAATCTTCCAAATCCGTCCATTAAAACCCATTTACTTTACTAAATCGACCTTTTTGCACCTATTACAGACCGCACGCCAATTTCGCAAGATCTGCGCCATATATTGTCGAGAAACGCTACCTCAACGTAATTTATGCCTTCAGTATATTTTTGGGGATTTATAATCCTGTACTTGCGAACGAAGATATTTTTTATGTTGTGAAATATTTTATGTTAATGTTATATTTGAAAGTACTTAAGCTGGCTTGAAATTTATTGGATATAAAAGATGTCAACACTTTGCCGAACACGAATGCTATATCAGTCGTCAAATATAAATATTTAATTGAAGCAGTATCCATGAAAGTGTTAATATTGCAGGATTTAATATTTCGGTACCTAAGCAGACTATAACGATTTTCGTGATCCTTATCTATTTCCAACTGTACTTTACATCCATCCATACTTACTATATACTTACTATCCATACTTACATACTTATAATATTATAAATGCGAAAGTGTCTGTCTGTCTGTTACCTCTTCACGTTTAAACCGCTGAACAGATTTAGATGGAATTAAGTATGGAGGTAGTTTGAGTCCCGGGGAAGGACATGCATACTTTTTATTATGGAAATCATACCTTAGGGGTAGAAGTTTGTATGAAAGAGCGCTAAGTAATTAAGCGCCTGAAATAAAAAAATGGCACATATAGACAACGTGCATGTTTAGTTTAGCTCAACATAGGTAACCATGGCTCACCCGCGCTTGTGAAATATAACTACTAAGTATATAACATGTACATTATTTGTATGTATAATTTGACATGTTAGTATGTAAGAATATTATTAATCAAGAATTTGTATGCCAATTGGCAGGGTATAGTGTTATATAAATTAATTGTTTACCACCACTGTAATCAGATTCACCTATACTCACAAATAAAAAACTTTGAACTTTGTAGAACACTCGATTCGAATTCCCACAAAGAGAAAGAACGATTGAACGGATTGGATTCGATTCGAAGTCGCCTTCTGCCTAGCGCCTGCTTTAAACAATTGGGTCACAGTTTTTGTCGGCTTTGAATATTCATGTTTCATCGACCTTTGTGTAAAGTTATTTTCGCTGTTTCGTAGCCACATTCGTTCACAAGCTTGGCGGTCATTTGGCGGTAATCAATCAATTGGAAATGTGCATCTTTTTTAGGGTTCCGTAACCGAAGGAGCTAAACGGAACCCTATTGCTGTCACTCACGCATCCGTCCGCCCGTCCGTTCGTCGTCTGTCACACGGGTTTTACAGCCAAGCGGTTAGAGCTACAATCTTAACATTTTCACAGTAGCTACTTATAAGCATCTTGGTTGACTATTAACTCCATGGAAATAGTCAAAACTTATTTTTAAATGTGAAAACACACTACGTTAATTTTGCGGTTGGTTCGGAACCCTAAATGTTTTCCCCCAGTTTTTTTTCATGATGCCATTCATACCAAGTTTTAGAGTGGAAAATATCATATGGAATAACTACAATTAGGAGGATAGCATAAAACACAAAAATGGGTTTCAAAGTAGGTACAGCATATCTGCCGAGCGGTAATGAGGCTACACTATTACCTAGCTTAAATTCTACATCAAATTATATATTATTAAAATGACATCATGTTATCGCCATTTGCCTTATACAGGCAATATTATTATATCTGTTGGCACTAATTAGAAAAACTAATTTCCGTAGTGAAACGGACACGCCTCGCTGTTAACTGCAATTGAAGTACTTGACTTTTTTTCCGAAGAGCAATCTAACTCAACACTGTGTGTCTAATGTAATAAATAAATACTATTTGTATTTTTTTGTATTTATGCCTATTGAAATCAAGTCAGACGTCTCCCGGTGAAAAATAATAATAATAGCATTGTTTTGTTGTGTTCGTTATTATCGTATAATACGGCACCAGTAGATGTCATGTTAAGGTCGGAAATTCGCCCTTAAAGACGTGAGTGGCCCGTTTATTATATTTCAATATGTTTGAAACTCACTGGAATTTTCTATTTAAAATTGTAAGTATGTAAAACCTCTTTGTACTGTTCTCATTTACAGATTTGTTACTAAATGAGTTGCAAATGCGACAATCGAAATAGCTCAATCATTCCCGTCTACTAACTTTATTTAATTTCTCTTATCTCAGTCAACTCTCACCGTGAAAGATTCAATTACCTCGATTATTAACTTTACTTTTGCTAATCTCACTGTCTAAAAAGGGCGCCTTGTAGCGACGTTTATGGTCTGTGTAGTTCATCCGTTAAAATCATGCCTCGAAATAATTGTCACACTCCAAAAAAGTTCTTTACACAATTTGTTGTGGTACTGGAATATCATTATTAGCGCTGCAATAAATATTAACGTAATAATATTTCAATATTGCGTGCACATAGCATGATAAAATTTATTAATAAAACTCTGACTGCCCAATATGTATTATTATGGATTAAATATAATCAAAGCTCATTCTGACACCGTAGCTTGGCAAGCTCCGTTCGCAAACGAAGGTTCGCTACATAAATTTAGTACTATAACGAAACACAAAATGTCAAGTCAAATCAACCTCTTGCCATAACATAGCTAAGCAGAACACTTTGCACTTAAAATAAATGAATTTTTCGACGTAACGTTGTTATGTTATTTTTACAAAACTGTTGTCTCTCCACCTGCGACCACTCAGTTCTTGTTTTTATTAGATTGTGCTACGTTTAGGACTTTCATGTAAAATGAGGGTAGATATAAAAGTGTAGGGTACATTGTCTCCATTCTATTTTTGTGCGTTCCCCACTCGCATTGTTAGAGCACGAGCGAAAGCGTCATTATCAATGCAATAGTACAAACTATAAAGCACATACTTAATCAATTTAATTTTAACCAACGAGAATAATTTTATTTACCAATCTAATCTTGCGTAACGTCTACCTAATGGGAATTATATTCACTTAGGCGAAGTAGAACTAATTTAAGCAGGATATTTTATATGTTCTTGTAATCTAGAATCAAAAATATCTCCAGGACTAAGCATCCATTTAGATTTAGACGGCAACAATTTTTTCGAAAAAATTTTTAGACTTAACGCAAATGTGTTGGTTTTGTTTCGAAAATAGATATACGTACAGTACAGTACGGTACAGAAGCGGCATAAATCAATAAAGTTACTTCATTAATGCGAGATGTACATACCTCCGTTTAAAAGAAAACGTCCGTTACTCAGGTATAAACCACTTTCCTTTGTCTAAATCCCGTTAAGCCTGTGTTCACACTGTCGACATAAAGTCTCGTTATCAAGCCATTGCAGTCGCAATGGTTGCTTCAATTTGTTACTTTGTTAGAATAGCCATTCTACTTTAAATGCTGTGTTATTTTGGGAATGTTCCGAATATAAATTAATGTTCGTAATGTCAAGAGCAATGAAGTCGCAGTCACTTTATGTACCTACTGAACTTCGTTTACTGTGTACCTATATACACTCGAGTTATTTTTTTTTTGTTGCCAGTAAAGGAAATAAAATATCAATTTATTTCGATATAATTTAATTCGACATAATTTACGTCGATATACTTTATGTATAGTCGACTATTAAATGTTGGAAGCTTTTTTATACACCTTATTATAGCGAAATATTGAATTGGCACTTTTTTTACACGACTGCCCCACAAGGAATGTAATGTTTTATATAGTGACTTTTGGACCAATTATCTTCAAATACTCGTATATCATATTCTTTTTTACTTTCAGAACCTCTCGTCTACCGACAAAAAAAAAACAATACATAACAATAACATATGGCCGCAATTTCGCCACCGACAGATAGACAGACATGATGAAAATATAGACAGATAGACAGGCACAATGGAACACTGGATAGCAAATAGCAAAAACGGAAGGACAAATTAATTTCGTATAACAATTTGTTGCAGTTTACTCTAAAATTAAAAAAGTCAGTTAATAGTCCTCCAGTCAAAAAGTAGTAATGACATTACTCCTAAAGACGTCACTATTTAATTGTACCTAGTCGAAATAAAAATTCATAACATGTCTCGAGGCCCCGTAATAAGTGTGATTATTGTAATTCGTTAAAGTATTCGTTATTAAGTAATTATACTGTTTCCCTAATTGAACTTTCGTGTATAAATTCGAGCCTCCTTGACATGGCTTCCGTCAACTCAAATTATCAGCGATCTTTCGTCAATTAAAAGTTTCCTGATCAGACACCGAGTTGATCATTGTTATAATTTGGCAAGAATTCTCGTTTAATTTTCAAGGTCTTGTGTTTGTTTGCGAAGAGTAAATGAATTCAGGAGTTAATCGTTTTGGCAAGATGATCAGCAGGGCCGTCGTTTAGACATAGCATTACGATTATTATTATGCTGAAACTTGTCCTGGAGATTGAGGTCAAGAGCGCTACGCACGTGTGGGGGGAATAATTTATTATTCAGAATAATAAGTAGCTTGTTTCTCAAACTATCCCAATTTGTTGAAGTTTGTACTGAACGTTTAAATAAACTTTATTATACAGACAAAACGTTATAGCCACTTTATAAAGTTCTTAAGAAAATAGAAATTAGAGATGCGAATACTATTTTGGAATCCGACACTCGCCAATTAACAACTTGCTAACTTGTGTTTACTTTTACAGTCCTTGATTAAAAAAAAGAATCTGTTCCGAAAGAAACATAAATATTTGTGCTTTCACAAAAAAACAATGGACTTTTTAGGCCCATTTTATGTGGTTGTACGCAGTTCTCTTGATGGAGATCTATTTTTTAAACAAAACCAAAAAACCGGCTAAGTGCGAGTCGGACTTCGCACATTTAGGGTTCCGAACCAACCTCAAAAAATGTGATTTATCCAAATATTTGTATTTGTTGTAAAATACCAGTAATAATACATTATCACCAAATTTTTATGACGTAGAATAGATTTTGATTCATGAGAATTCGAATGGTATATATATATATATATATATATATAATTGTATCGCAGTTACAAAATAATGTATAAATGACATCAGGTCATCAATCATCATAATCTTGGTATTTTCCGTTTCATCATTTTATACAACTTTATTTGATTAAACCGTACTATCCGTAAAATACAATAAGCCTTACTTCTTATGGGTAGTTAGAACACATTATTTAAATACATCTTTATTGCCTCTATACTCCATATTGTGATGTGGATCGAAAACACTGAATAAGTTCCGTGTATCAGGTAAATAATCTTATTTTACGTACTTATTTAATTGTACCTATTCCTACTGCGACTTTATAAGACACTATAATATAATATGAAGTAGGTATAAAAAGCACAAAGACAAGTTTTTAAGTTGCTATATGTATAAGAGTTTAAGGATTACCAACCTAAATAAATAAAGTGTTAAACGTTAAGTTAAAGATAATTAGCTGAATAAGAAACAAACTTTAAATACAATGTTTGCATTGATATTAGTACTTTCACTGTAAATGAAATCCTGACCTTCCTCCTCCTTCTTGAAAATAAGTTAAAAAGTTAAAGATAATTAGATGAATAAGAAAAAAACTTTAAATACAAAGTTTTCATTCATCTAGTGATTTCACTGTAATTGAAATCTTGATAAATATAATCTTAATATGTTTTTATACGTTCGTAGTTTTAAGTCATTTCATGTTGTTATTTATGTTGTTTTCATTATTTATGTACCTGTAAATTCTTGTAATTAATAAATTATTAAATTATCTTAGTGTCCCAAACCGGGATATTTTATCTTAGTAACAGCGACTGGTGCTGGGTCATTAGTTTTTACAGACTGATGCCTGATATACTTAGATACATATCTTAAGCCAGCGATAGATTGAGAAATCATCTCTATATTCAATTAAATAAGATTCACTTTTTCATCAAACGGCAACGTCCGATAAGAATTTATTTTTGAAAGCGGTCGTTACTGGGAAATTGCTATCTGATCTATTCGAAATGTGCGAAATAGTGAATCTGTGGTAGTGACTTTGTCCCCATCCCTCTCTGACTCATGGCTGCGATGATAATAGAAAGAGATATATTATACATAAATATACGCTTGGTGGGTCAGTTTAATGGTGCGTCTCGGTTCTTGCGGCTTAACGTTGAAGAATTAATCGGTGTTCAGGCAGTCATTATATCGAAGGTTAACTTTCTTAATCGATTATCAGATGTGAATATTAAAGATGTTCTTACAATGTTAGAGTTACGGTCAACCATTTCTATTTCTGGGCCCTGGGCCACTTCGTGACTCGTCATAGTGATATTCATGTGAGATTTCTAGCAATTTTCACTGTGACAACACTGACAACGTACTGTACGTGTGGTACGAAGTGGCCTACAAATAAGATTTGTTGACTGTACAATATTTTATTACAATTTACGGTAAATCGTGTATTATTTAGGTTTGACTAAGGCAGTGACATGAAAAATATCGCATTCTTTGAAACACCGTTCTGACGAGATGAGGAAACAATAAGGAGTGATTTTCAAATAATTATATTATACAATAAGTAAATTACTTTTGTATTAAACGCTACCTCAAACTACAAAATTTGATAAGAGGAAACTTTATGGTTAGAGAAAAGTTGTAGGTCCAATCCTGCCCGCAGCCAAATTTAATCAATTTTCCTTCTATTAAAATAATAATCATCCTAGGAGTTCGCTTACTTCTTGAACCCATGATTGTTCCATTCAAACCAATTCTCAACCGAAATCAATCTAGAAACTATAGATATATTTTAAATGTGTCGAGCGAACGGCACTAAAGTTAGTGAGATGAACTTACTCTCAGTAACATTGTGTACGTTTGGACAAGAATACAGCAAAATAGTATGGGGAAATTCTATTGGTATGCAATTTGGCTATCATCACCAAATTTAGATACTGTGTGAATTTTATTTATTAATAGAAAATATTGTATTTTATATATAATTTGAATTATCTGTTTTAGAGAGATACCTTCTACCTTGCTTAAGAATTACATATTAATTAATCATACTTGGTTGAATTCTGTTTAATTACAAAACAAGTTGACAAATGAGCCTTTAATTGCATTAGCATACTCTATGTTTAGTCCCATGCCAAATTTCGGTAAACAACGAAATTGATTCTCTATTATCACAAAAATTACAAATTATGAAAATGTAATGCAAACATGTCATGAATATTATAAATTTTCCGCACACCAGCCGATGTTACTGCTACGAATAATTCAAAATAGTTCAAAGGAGAGTAAACATAGAATATGGATAGGCTCCAGCGTAACCTTGTGAAAATCCGTGGTAAATTCTAGAACAATAATAATATTTTTTGCGCCTCGGCTAAGAATATTGTCATAGCAAATTTAACGCACTGCCTATAAAGTAGTAACTTTGTGCGTGATTCTGAGCCAAGCCAGTCAATCCCTGTGTTTTGGTTCGGATTTGCCTCGGGACCGGCTTGTATGAAAAGTCCCGAAGGTCCCGGGATTTTCGGGACTTTCCATACAAGTCGGATAGGGACTGTTAACCTAGTTCCGGTCACATAGTCATTTATTACAGATATAGCATTAAGTTACAGATTAAATAAAATTGTAACGTGACTGACAAAGTTAGGTACGCTGCCCGCAATGGCCTAGGCCGGCAATGTGAAAAAAACTTAGGTATGCCGACGCTTGCAATAGACTCCATCAGGGCGTTTTAAACGCACACTGATTGTAATACGTACGTCGTAATCGTAACAACGACGATATTATTTACCATCTTGTTAGAGAACATTATCTTTTCGCCCGCAAAATACTAGGTACCTATGTAAGTTATCCGCAACACAATTGCGTAATCAAACTTTACGTAAAAGTTTCTGGAAAAGATAAGCGCTTCGTTATTACGGTATAAACTGGAGTGTAGAAGGAATTTTAAGTCTAACGTTAAAATGAAGTAGACCTGCTTCGCTTTTAGGTACTTTGCTGTTAGGCTTGCACCAATTGGATTAGACTTCACTGTAAAAGGATTATCTTACCAAAGTGTGAATATGTAGCATGCATGGGCCCTTAAACCGGATTTTAAAGAAGACCAAGAACACTGGCTGTGTGTGTTATATTTGTAGTAATACGTACATATACCGGGTGTGGCCGCTTCCTAAGAGCATCTGCAGTAACCCCTTGTGTCCAAATATTTTATTTATTATTTCAATTCGGAGAAACTTTGATCTAAAGTTAGGACCCTCAAGTAATGGATCTTGACACTGCGAGATCATAGCAAACCCGTTAATGCGAATTCAGAGGTAGCATCAAGAGATGAGTCGTCATAGTTTTAGCATTTTTGGTTTGAAAGGATACCTATTTTATGGCTTTATTTCAATTTAATTTTTTTAGGGTTTAAAAAAAATCTTTATTAATATAATATTACTCCAAAAGGCTATTACCTACATGCGTTACATTGGTACGAAACTATTGCTCTGCAATTCAATCATAAAAGTAGAAATTTAATTTTATCACAAGTTTGATGTGACTATAATAGCACTCCAATCATACATTGTTGCAATTTCACTACTCTAAAATCCAATCGGAAAAATGGCGAAAGCGGTAGTTCCGCATATTGTAACTCTATAAAACACCGACAAAGTTTCACCGCGTCGTGTTCGGGACCCATAAATAATTTATTTCCGATACATAGCTGTTTATAGCGCTAGTGATGTAACTGGTGGATTCATTAATGAAATTTAAAGGGTAACCGGGGTACCGGGTTACTTTCAAATTGAGATCGATTTTAAAAATCAAGTTTTTATGCGGTGTTTATTATTTACACACCTATGGCCTGCGGTCAGTGGTATACCTTCGTAAATTTCCTAACTATTTACTAAACTGAATCAAACAAGACATAGTTAGTGATGACTATATAAGTGTTCTGAATATTACTTATATCAAAGTTGAGCCATTTTTCCTCAAGTGGTTACTTACGTTTTACGCAACTGCTAAAGCTGAGATTGAGATTTATTTAAAACTTTTGAAACGGCAACTTTTTTTTATTTATTTACAAATGAAAAGAATACAGTTATAAAATTACATTGGAGCAGCGGCTAAAGCCGTACAGGTTTAACTGCCGCTGCAATTCGCTCGTGAAGTTGTTATATTTACTTATTACGTTAAGACCTAGTTGAGATTCTTTGTGTTGGCCGGGGGACTGTATGTATTTTGAATCTTATGTCTTGCGCAATTAGGTCGCTTTCTGATTGGTTGCATAGGTCACAACACAACTCGGCAACTTGAGAATGCTATTGCTTGTCCTTTGCGGGTCGAAAAAGGGTTTAACAAGTCGCATTATTATATAATATATCATACGTTCTAGCGTTTGGAATGCCAATATCCAATGACTGTTAAACTGCTGAAGTTTCTATTACTAATTGTCTTATCAAAGATGGCATACTGGGACAGTGTAAAGGACTGGGGCGTGTATCTTAAGCAGGCAAGCATGCATATGCGTACATATTAAGTACTAGCTTCTTTTTTTTAATTTTCATACAAAACGATTCTAACTGTCAACAAATCATGTCATCATGTTTTGTCGCATTATACATGGAGTTACAACACGCAGTTTTTATAATTTGCCGCCATTTTCTAGTCTCGGTTTTCATTAGCCATATTCTATGAAGTTTGTATGGAAACATGACTACCTAACGTCACAATTTTCTAGAATCAAGACAATTATTATTGAAACCAGGATCACGTATTGGTCCGAAACATCTCGAGCGATATTCGACGTTAAAGACGTGAGCGGACCGTTTATTATTTTTCAATCTGTCAGACTCACGGGAGTTTTCTACTTAAAATTACAATTATTATTATTATTTAAATTTTTATTGCACAAATTATTTAAGTACAAGGCGTATATCCGGTATAAGTTCAAGATATATTTAAAAAACCATTAAAATTGTGTAAATTGATTTAAATATGATGTTTTCGTATGTTTTGTTTATTAGGAAAGTAAAAAAAAATCTTTTAGTATATTTAATACCGTATTCACAATCAGGTTTTTCTTGATGAAATTCTTGTCATTTTGACATTCGTGTTATTTAATAGGTATTGTAATTTTTATCGTGAAATAAATGACTTTGAATAAATGAAGTATGAGTTATTAAGTTATCGAATAATACGTAGTTTTCTCATCTCTATTAAAACATACCCATTCACTGGCCGTGAAATTTTATACGCCTGTCAAAAGTCATAAAGGCTCGAGTGACGGCTCGCCACACTCGATCAGCTGATATTGGATATTTCCACCATTGCGAGCACTCGTTTTAAATGCTAATTCAGTATTTTAACAAAGATTTCGGAAGAATAGCGACCTAGATTTGGTAAACGAACATTTATTATTATGGTAAGAACAAACATGAAGCTAACAAACTAGGAGCCTGCGATAATCATAATCGATGTAAGCGGTGCATATTGAAAAATAGAATAAGTACCTATTACAGTCGAGTTCAAATATGTGCGCGGATAAGTGATCAATAATGTGTGAACACTACCTTATCGTTGGGGGAATAAAGTTGATCAGATATTTACACACACACATACATACATAGGTACATATGGACTCGAGTGTACAATGTAGATAATATTATAATTACGGCTTATAATACCATCCCTCAGCCAACGCTCGTCCCTTGGTCGATTTCAATACGTGGGCAGGGGACGATATTGTGCAGCGGTGACTGCTGCCCGCATCATCTGCAATGCTTAGACCGAGAGCTGTCTACTGATATACATAGTAAAATATCATGCAATGTCAAAATTCAGAGGCCTATTCAAAATGTCACAATCATCGCTTAATAATACCTGCGTTCTTTACCTCAGTCAACTCTCCTTTCGTGGGCAGAAAGGATATTGCGCGGTGACTCCTGCCCGCATCATCTGCATTGCTTAGACCAAGAGCTCTCGACTGATATCCATAGTGAAATATCATGCAATGTCAAAATTCAGAGGCCTACGAGTATTCAAAATATCGCAATCATCGCTTAATAATACCAGCTGCCCTCTTTAGCTTTACCTCAGCCAACGCTCGCCTCGTGGGCAGGGGAGGAAATTGCGCGGTGAACGCTGCCCGCATCATCCTCAGTGCTTAGGCCGAGAGCTATCTAATTAATCTTAATGTGTTAATTGTTTTATTGCTAATTTTTTTCTGTTATATAAATAAAATACTTTAATTGTTTTGTTATAAGGTACTGTACACATGTTTTTTTAAGTGCTTCGAATAAATGTTTATTCTATTCTATCTACTAATATACAGAATGAAATATCATGCAATGTAAAAATTCAGGGCCCGATTCAAAGTGCCATTATTTCGGTTTAAAAAGCGTATACCTATTCAAAACTTTCGTTTCGTGGTCTGTGAATAGACACCGAGGCAAAGAATTATGAGACTCAACTATCGGCAATCAGCATTATTTGAGTAAGTCCCTGCAATCTTTCTTTCTTATTGTTTCTTCTCATATTCTTCTGCGAAAAATGCAGAATTTTCATGGGAAGCTCCTCGCTTAGACTGTGAAGTTATCAACTGTCTGTAACTGTCTGCCAGTTACAGACAGATTTTCAACTACTCCCGCGGTACCGATCTTAAAGATGACTGTGCTCGGGACATTTGCACGTTTTATTTTGATAACCTTTATTTTAAAAAAAAGTTTTTGGAATCATCGCCGAAAAATACACCCTTCAAATAAAAGAGTATCTTATTATATAATTGTGTCGTGCCGGTTGGTTTCTGATGAAAATCTTGTAAAGAGCTTTTTGTTACGGAAAATTGTTATAGTGAGTATAGTTCGACTCGACTTGAAAGGTTTGATTTTAGTTAGTAGATTGTTTCTGAATATTTATATATATATACTCTAGCAATAGGTACTACAACATTTTCTCATCAATTTACCTCTCCTTTTGCCTTGTTTATAAAATTTCACTACAATATCCGCTGATAGCTCCTCGACTACACTGTGACGTTATCAAACGTCCCATTTGACGTCGTTCGTATTGTCTCGCTGCCTGCTACGGGCGTATTGCGGGATCGGTTACAGACAGGCTTTACCTATTCCGGCGGTACCGATTCTAAACATCTGTTAGGGACATTTGCATGTTTTATTGTGATTGCTTTATTTGTGTCATAGTCAAGCAAAATTTATCTGTTTGTCTATGTCAATAAAGCCGATTTATAATTTTGTCAGTAAAAAATCCGTCTTATTGATGCATGTTTTTGACCTGAATGCACGAATGTGGCTTTAAAGGTCGGGCCCAATAAAGCTATAGTAGTTCGCATTTGGAGATTAGTCTGGATAAAATCCAGGCGCAACCTCCGACACGACCACGCGGGCGGTTAAGGTTTAGCTTATTGATGCTCCAAAAGGCTTTTTCTTGATGATTATAGTTCTAATACAGTTATGTCGATATTTTTCTATTCACCGACGGTAGCAAACAAATTGCCTGCCTGATTGGTACCTAAAAAGACTCCGCTGTCTATGGAGCCTTGGCTCTATGCATTCCGTTCATTCCATCACTGGACTCACTTCACTTCACTTCACTTTCACTTTGGTCTCTTGAAGTAAAAACGAAAGGCGTAAAGTTTTATTTTCCACCTACGTCAAAGCACCTTTATATGTAATGAACGACCAGTAGTTTCCTCCACTACTATACTTTATGAGCGCTACAATGTTCTCTATAACCGTCAATAACACTAACACCTAAGTAATGAGTACTTATAATGAGCACTGAGCAGCGTCGTGAAATAAAACATAGGTAACGTCTATACCTAGGTCATAGAACGTGTAGGTGAAATAATTCGGTCAAAGAATTTTCGTATTTTCTCAGTACATCGGTTTTAAATAAATAATAAAATAAATATTTGTCGACTATCTTACAGAAAATCGAACCAGTCCTAAACTAAATCTTAAACTGTCGATACTGAGGGATGATATATTTACATACTTAATTATTTATATTGATAAAATAATTACACAGGAAGGCCTTATGCTTACTTGCCTTCAACGTGTTATAAAAAAATTGGTTCAAAAATTCAGAATCGAAGTTAAAATCCAAACCAATCATTTGTATACCCTATTACTAAATCCATGTATACGTATATATAATTGTGAAAGATTGTAAGTTTTGACTGTTAACATGCTTTCTTGTTAAACTGTTTCCTCCCGGCGTAAAAAAAAACAATAACATTGTTTTATGTGCTCGGATAGAACAATGACTGTCATACGAGAAGTAAAATATACTGCTTATTTTATACATGTTAGTGAGGCAGTTTCACTTGATAATTTGGACATACTACGAGTAGACGCGGTGCTTTTGTCCAGCGTGTCCACATTTATGACAATTTATTCCAGCAATCTGCCCCACTATGTAGAGATATCATATCCCTGATACAAGCAATATGCGTTTATGTCGCAGTAAACAATTGTTACTGCTAAATACTAAAAGTGGCCAATTGCCATACTACAATGCAATGTACCAGATAGGTAATATTCCTGATTAAAACATTAACTATCTATCACCAGTGAAATAATTCTGAAACGGGAAAGTTAATATTGATGTTCACGTAGATCGTGTTTCTGAATGAATACAGTAATATTATGATAACCTTTAACTCAATTAAAAGCATCTGTGGAAGTTGAGTGCCTACTTATATATATAACATAAATAAAATTTCCTTTTATTTATTTTCAGGTAATATTCACGTCGAAGAGCAGCCTAAGCATCTAAATGTTCAAGGAATTAAGGCAAAGCAGTCCCACTGCAAACGTCCCGCTCTAACACGGGTGAGTTTACAATTAACCATCCCGCTCTCTACGGTACTCTGCGCGTAGTTTTCATGAATATTTAGTACATTTTGATTGATTTTTGGACTACTGGATCATTTATCAAAAATCTATCCGGTTGTTTTGTTAGAACAATAAAAAAGCTACCCTTGTTGTAAAAAAACATCACTGCCGTACACAATTACGAAATAATCAGCATGAAAGTTTATTTTTACGATCATATTTAGGATTTTTTCACAGAGTTACCAAAGCATTTTGCAATATTTTGTTCAGTTATTTTGTTACTTTCTTTCTTCTTCAATGTACAGTAATTTTTGTGTGTAGTGTAATTCTACATTACTCGTATTTCTTCACACTCTAACCTCAAGCTTTAATATTTACATCACTCACACTCAACAAAGTGTTCTCGAGAGCTCTGGAAATACTAAAATACATCTTTATCTGGCAACAATATATCATAAATAGTAAACATATTTAAATACTAATAAGATAAAAAGTATCCAGTGAAATTTACAATTGATAGTTGAAAAACCAATAAACCCAAAAACATAGCCTACGTAAAAGATAACATGCCAGTCAAAATTAAAAGTATTAACCGAAGGTAAACTTCGTCGGTTAGTCAGAAACCTATTAAAACCGTATTAGCTTGTTTTTATTAGTTTAAAAACTATTTTCCGGTCTAATGCTCTTGACCCTAAAGTTTGAGAGGCTCATGTAACTAGTAACGTTCAAATGTATATGTTATTTTGAAAGGTAAAACGGTTTTCTTAATTTAATTAGAATTTTTCACCAAATTTACAAACGTAACATATTGAATTGACAATGTGACGGTCAAACAACACATAGTGATGGTTCTCTCACAAAACCTGACTCTGACATAAATTTTCAGTGTCAACTCTGTTGATCATCCGTCAGGTAATTGCGTATCTTTTAGAACAAGCGTTACTTTTAGACAAGTCCATTTTGCAATAGTTGCAGCAATTTTTTTGACTTATTATTTGTAAAGAGATTATTTGGGAATTTTCAATTTTAATAGGATTACGAACTTTGTAATATGAGTCTGAAAATAGTGCACAATCATGTTGGTTCTGATTTTGTTTTTGGTTTGAGAGTTAATTATTTGATTTTAGTTTAATTTAATAAAGGTTTTTGATTTGAGTACCTAGTCAATATTCCAATATAATGCATTATAATGCATTTTTTATTTCGATAGGCCATTGTTCATATTAATGAAAGTGTTTAAGGACTTACATACGAATATAGCCAACAAATAATTAAAGAGGCTCCAGAGCAAACACAGTTTGTAACCTTGTGCCGAAAGCAAACATTTCCGCCTCTCAGGTAAATGGGACGCAACATCCTCAAACAAGTCAAGCAAGATATCCATAAGTGGAACAAAGCAAATTTTAACGTTTTTACCTCAAACGAATCTTCACTTGTTAAAAGTTTTGATATGATGCTGTTACTCAGTTAGATAACTTGTGATTTTTTATTTCATTTAGGATTATTTAAACATAAATGATCTAGTTATTTTTTTTCATGTATTATACTAAAAGAAGTCAGCACGTGATTGGCAGTATCACTAGCTTTTCTTTGTTTAAAATACAGTGGTCGATCAGCTATCAGGCTATCAGCCCTCGCGATACAAATGTCCACCAAGATTAGTGAGTTTAGTAGATAATCGCAATTAAATTAACACTGACTATATAAATATAAATTATAGGTAGGTGCCTAATTATATAAATAGCAGGGTCAGTAGGTTAAAATAACGATACGTTATTTATTAAGGGTTAACCTACTCGTAACTCACCAAATTACACCATGTTCTACAAAATTCACGTATCCAATCAAATTCCGTGTCTTTGACGGCACTGTAATAATATTACCAAAGATATTACGGGACAGAAGTCCTTCCCGGACCCTTCAATTTTCAATTTCTCTTCATAAATATGGCCCATAATCCCTTTCATGAACGATATCAGAAAAACGAGATTTTCGTATCATATTTATACCTATTCAAAAGCGAACCTTTGACTTAATGTGGAATGGAAATGTTTACATTATAGAATTATACAACAATGATATTGATTTTAACTTGTATGCTTGGACGGGAATGTTGAACGGGACTTTCGCACACAATTGTATTATTAACTTTTTATTATCATATTTTATTAACTTTTTTAGGTTTGCCCGACGTTTCGTTTGGCTTTTTGAGTCAGCTCGCGACAATTTCAACATTTTTTTTTAATGCAACGTCGGTGGCAAACGAGCGTGCGGCCCACATGATCGTAAGCGGTCACCACAGCCTATGGACGCTTGCAACTCCCGGGGATTTACATGCGCGTTGCTGACCCTTTAAAAATTTAAACACTCCTTTCTTGAAAAGCCCCATATTGTAGACCCTCGGGAAAACCTCGGCAGGGAGCTCATTCCACAACCGGAGCGCGAACTGGAGGGAGGAAATTCCTCTGAAACCGTACCGTACGCGACTAAATATTATGAAATTATTATGTATTATGAGGCATAATTATATCGAGTATTAAAAATGTTGCTCCGTGACACGCTGATCGATCAGCTGCATGCGAGGGTCACGTGATCCCTTCATCAATCAGGAAACGCGCGTTTTGTTCCCTGACACGGGCTAAAAATACTTTTTACAAAAAAATGTTTTGTGGGTACATTACGGGCGGGTTACGCCTAGTGACGATTACAGACCGATCAACGTTTAATATGGCGCCGGCAGCTGTCATCTCAAAGGTAAATACCTACTTATCAAACATTTCATTCAAACAGTTTTTAACGTCATCGTAACATTGTCGTCAACACGCATGTTTCAAGATTAGCAGGATGATTAGGATTAGGACTCATCTGTAGGTTTCCAAGTAGTATTAAAAGTAAACTCAACGTATTATCACTTGTATTTAAAAAATAGCAGTTCATGCAACTGTTACATAATGAGGGTTCTTAAAACACGAGTGTTGGTTTATGAAACGAGCCGTAGGTATAGTTCGTACAAAACTGTAAGGCCAAGTGCTGTCAAATGAACGCAAGCAAAAATATACCTTACAGTCAGAGCTCTAAGTCTAGTTTTGCTTGCGATCGTTTGACAGAATTTAGCCTTAGAGTTGTGTCCGAACTATACCTGAACACATTAATATAGAGGGTTTATGATATGGATGTAGACAAAATACCTATAATGACGCTGTTTAGGTATATTATATATTGACACTCTTTTGCTTTATTGTCTGTTTTTTTTTTTACTTATTCTGCATATTTCTTACCATCAATACTTTACTTGTCCCTTAGCAATTTGCACGCTTATAGTAAGTAAACATTGTCTTTCCACATATAAAAAAACCATTCGCAGCCACCAAATCCTAACTCATATATTCTGTCATGGTCCATTTGGCGCAATGGGCCGGAAAGGGTGCCAGGGCCTTGTTTCATTGTCTTGTATACAAAACCACATAACGACCTTACCGTCAATAGACCCTAAGATATCCAGGAATCCACAATTATTCAAATTAAAACAGCACGGTAATCATGTCACTTATTTTTCACCCCGACCTCATAGATTTATACTTCAGAAATGACATTAAAATATGCCTAACGTTAGTACATAAAGTTACATGATTACCTACAGTAGTAACTCTGCAGGTGTCTGCAGGGGTTAGTGACAAATGCCGGAAATATTTTTTTTAATTATTCACATGTCCTGGGGGTTTTCCGAGTACTCTTCACCAAAAGTAGACAAAATATATTATTGCTGTTTACCATCACTGCCAGATCTATGCTCGTTTAGAGCATGACCCAAATGACCCCAGTGCTGGGGGGTCGCCAAGCGACCGGAATCCACAATGGCCCGATTTGCATAATTATTTGTTTTGCGATACGCAGGTAGGTCAGTTCAGATGCTCAATTTACCTTTATCTTTTGAATAGATAAGCTCAGACATATCCGGGTCAAATAGAGCCTTCTTTTTCTTCAGTTTTAATACCTAATTTGTACATAAATAAGTTTATTTTATTTCTCATTACATAATATATTACGGTATTATTGATAATATTTTTCATGTCACACCTGACTATAAAGTGGCAATTACCGGACGCTCCGCGCACGGGGAATCCCACTTCCTTGACAGGGGAAGACATACAATTGTGTACTTACCACACAGGTGGTGATAAAGAACGCCTGAGATCGTATATTCAAATACATGCCGCGCGCATTACTTTACCGCCCTTGGTAAGTAATGTACTATTTTTTAATAATATGATGCTTGAGGTTCATCGAATCACTTTATTTTATGACAGCACGTAGAGCCACCAAATTTAAAATGAACGCATCGAGTCTCGTAGACATCGTTGACCAATGTATGAGATACTGCTTATTGTATTGCACCTATACAAATGAAGAGTAGAAGGCTGAAGGCTGAAGAGTAGTTTCAGATCATCATCATCAACATCATATTCGCTCTGGCTCGGTTGATTACGAATTTTGACAGTGCCGCAAGTATTCAATATGATTTTAAATATAAATAAATTCATATTGAGCATCAATTTTAAACCGATTAGAATACATATCATAAATTATCACAAATTCTCTAGAGTTAGGTAAACGCCATCTTGAAGAGTTTCACATTTTTTCAAAGTAAACTCCTCTAAGTTTTTCCGCTAAGTTTATTTCCGTGATAA
Organism: Cenopis cana; assembly: GCA_951800055.1. Classification (NCBI taxonomy): domain Eukaryota; kingdom Metazoa; phylum Arthropoda; class Insecta; order Lepidoptera; family Tortricidae; genus Cenopis; species Cenopis cana. Next base: position 18,226,378 of record OX637477.1, on the reverse strand, counting down.
ATTGCGCATCCCGGCTCACATTCAGTGCTTTTCGTTTTCAAATATCAAGAGCGACTTCAACATAAATTTTCACTTTGAAAAGTATTTCACATTCACTTTTCTTTAGTTTTTTTGCTAACTGAAGCACAGCGGTGTCGTAATGACTTGTTTTTTTCTTTATCTTAGTTTGAGTACCATCGTTATTTTCTGGATTGTTGATTAACATTTAGTCAGCGTGATTATATTGTTTTAGTGTTATTTTAATAATAATAGGTATCTATTCTGTTATGTTTATATTATACTTTAGTGACCCATTAATCTTCTGCAAAGCAAATTGAATTTTACTATAACGACTGATGTAATTATTTTTGACTGATTTATTTAATAATAATATCTGTTGGGTAATAATCTACTTGTTATAAGCAAATACCTCTCAGGCAAATACGTAGATACTTGTAATATTATACGTGTTTTATTTTCATAGATAACTTAAATGTAGTATTTTTATTGCAGCGTATTTTTACACGACTACCCAAAATAATGTTTTCAGGTTTCATGTATGTATGTGAACTTTATTGTTCCGCTAGAACTTCTCAACCCCTTAACCGATTTAGATGTGTGAGGTATCGTTGGAATCCTTACGTCATCCCGTATCGTGCAAACAAAATATATTTCCTTGATTTCTTTATTATGAAACTTGTTTTTATCTTTTTAATGCAGTCGTGTTTTTAATTTTTATAATTATTATTTTATTTCGAACTTTTTTTACTTGAAACACATACATTATATATATTTTTGAAATCGTCTCTTCAAATGCTTCATTTTGATACCCCACTTGTTAGGATAGCAAAAAAAAAATTTTTTACGGGACACACAAAATGGAGTCTACAGTCCGCCATATTGTTTTTTGTGCATCGTCACATATCCTATGTCACCCGGGATGACGTAAGGATTCCAACGATACCTCACTCATCTAAATCGGTTAAGGACAAAAAAAGTTCACATATTATTATTATATCGTATGGCTTTAATCTTGCATTACCTACAAAACATGTTACAAATATAAATTACAATTTTAAGTCTAAATTCAGTAGCCAGGTCCTTGCTGCAGGGGTCAGCGCCAAAAGGTCTCGCATACCTCCCGCAAATTTTCTTCTCGGACATTCCTCAACAATGTGGTGGATGGTTTGTGATGGCGCACCACAGTCACAGTCCGCTGTTGTTGACATCCCCCACTTGTGTAGGCTGTGGTTGCAGCGCCCAACGCCCGTCCGGATGCGGTTAAGAGTGACCCAGATTTTGCGTTTTTCCTAGAAGCCTGTTGGAGGTCACATACATACATACATACATACTTACATACATACATTGGATTGAATTTATGTTTTTGATAGGTACGAGTAAACGTTTCTTTTTTATACCGAATAGGCCTAAATAGAACACATTTTTATGGGATAATTTATATCTAAAACTATCTAGGATTATGATTTAAAGTATATTTAAAACACAAACCTCATACAAGGATGTTTATAAATAGTGAATATCAAAATGAGTATCCTGAGGAAATACACAAATAATGAAGCCATCATTATTTACCCGGGTAATAAAGCTGAAATTTCCCTCACAATATAGGGCGAAGAAATGGCCTCGAACAGGTATTTAGTGCCATCATTCATATCATGACGTGAACGTATCGTTTGTTAATGATATTCATTGTGAGCGGGAAGAAAAAAATCTATTATTGAAGATGAGTCTGTCGTGGGCTGTCTCGTACTTCCAAATCCGACAGAAAGGGAAACACTTAGTTTTCGGTTAGCAGTAGGCACTCCCACGACAACATTATTTTATTTAAGTTAAGTTAAAACGTGTTTGCTAAGAAAGTAAGATGAAAGACCAAGTGGCGCTAAAAGACAAATGAAAACTAATGATCCCAACACACATGTGTGTGTTTAGGCCCATAAATTGATTCAGACCCCAAAAGTTTTCCAAACTAAAAAAGTTCGAGTAGGCTGAGAAGAGACTTCCATTATAAGATATGGTTAGAGATTTAGATTTGGTTGCTCAATTCCTAACCATATTTAAACATGATTAGGGATTCTGAGGGTTTATGGTTTTTTTGCCTATGATGTGTCAGGTTTTTATTTTTAAATATGCAATTACAGATTATTCGAAAAAATGGTGGTCAACTATCTGTACCTCATGAATGTGATTAATGTACTGAAATTGTACCGACAAGAAAGATATGCAATTTTAGATAGGTATATAGGTAGTTACACCCGTATATCAGATAGATATATACAGTCAAGGAATTTGAATGTTTCGCACTTTTGTACTCTATTACAATAGATATAGAGTCCAAAAGTGGCAAACATTCAAATTGCCCGACTAAACATAACAAATTGAATATTACCACATATATCAGATAACCATCTATCAGCAGAAAGGTGGAACGTAGAAATTGTCTGAGGTAAAGGGCCATAATGACCTTTTACCAGGAACCTACAAAATGTCAATACAAATCATTACTAATACAACCTGGACAACCTAAGTAAGATATGTTGAAACCTAATTCCGGTATTCTTGAAAGATCCCCTAACAGTTGCTATTGTACGTAGCTAAAACAATTGTTTCTTTTAATTAAACAATGACAAGTATTCAAAGATTTAGAACAAGAACAATAAAACAATCACTTGTCGACCATTGCTCCGACACTATCAATCTCCCAGATAAATGGGCTGAGCTGAGCGCTTAAGGCTAGTTACTCACTAGAAACAGCGATAAGTAAGCTAGAGTACCTAAAACTAATTTTAAACTGGACGCCTCTCTAGCAAAGTTTCCGCTGACCTGTGATGTAAGCATATGGGTGCAATTCACAGAAACTCAACGTTGAAACAACGTTTAGGTACTAGTCTAGGAGAGTGGCGCTCGTTTTAAGAGTGGTTTTACTCCCGCGGAAGATTACTAAATACTGTATCTTCTTTCCCAAAGATAAGTATTACGGCCCAAATCTTCCTTTTTATTCAAATGCATCTCGCAAACTAGAATCCCTCAGCTTATCAGAAACCCAAGTCAACATGAGATTGATCTTCAAGTTTTGTCAACACAACTCAAACAAAACACGCACGTGCCTAGACTGCTGAGAACTCCAAACTTATGAATAAGGACTATTCCAAAGTTAGAATGGCTTATAGGCAGTTTTTGGGCTTGAACGAGAAAGTCGAAGTTTCTAAAGTATACTGGCTGCGGGTATTTTAATGTTAGTGTAAATTTGGCTCAAGTAAAGAACACACATTCGGAGTCGATATTCTTTTTATATCTTTGTCATTCTGATTTCGAAATAGGTACAATTGGATTAAAATACGTTTGGATTGATTCTGAAGCCAACTTGACTCACTACTTGTATATTTTATATTTAGACAAACAATTCAATACGAAAAAAATTACAGGAACATGTTAGAAATTAGCATACTTAACTGTCAAGTTAGCAAGCAATACAAGATAAGAATAGATGGCCTTTTGACAAAGTCAAGAGAAAATCTAGGTCCACAAAAGAGGTATTTTCTTCCTATTAATAAGAACAGACCCTGAGCGCTCTGTTTTTCGACATGACTATCACCAACTCTTACCCCATTCAATGTTTCATTTGAAATTCAACCTTATTCCTGTTGCCGAAGACTTCAAAATGTGTAAATATGCTAACCCTATGTTTATTATAATCCCTTAGTTTTCCCTTTATTTATGCATACGTAATAGTTGTTCGATTTGTCATCCCGGACTTTGAATGAAATTTTGGTGTGTAATAAATAACCTCCATTTATGTTCCATTAGCGTCGTTCCACATCTTTCATTTTACGGGTTTTCGTGTTAGCTTAAAGAATTTTAAACTATTGACATTGAAAATGATGTGATATATCATTAAAAAGTAACAACATATTACGCATAAGAAAACTGGTCCTGTCCACTTGACTTACTTTTGACTTAAGGTCCTGTAACCCCTAGGTGGGGCAGAGGGCGTCCACAGTACTCCGCCATTTCGTTCTATCTTGGGCTAAGCGCTTCACCTCGGACCAGGTTAGCCCGATAGTCTTCAGTTCCGTCGCCACTGAGCGCCTCCAGGTGTGTTTAGGTCGGCCACGTTTCCTTTTCCCTTGTGGAGTCCATTCTAGAGCTTGTCTAGGGATGTGGTCGGCGGCTCTTCTTAGGGTGTGGCCGATCCAAGTCCACTTACGGAATTTGATCTGGTGACCGACCGGCGTCTCACGGCAGATATTCCACAGTTCTTCGTTGGAAATCTTCTCTGGCCAAAAAAAAAATCTTTCGCTCCAATGTCAAGACCGTCCTGTTGTATGGGTGCGAGACGTGGAGAGTCACCAAGGACATCACACAACGGATCCAAGTCTTCATAAACAGATGCCTACGACAGATAATCGGTTTTTTTTTTATTTTGGCCTGTCCACTAATACCTACCATATCTCTCATAATAAAACAACATGATTTGAGCCACAAAAGAATAAACAACAGATACAGGGAGGCAGAGGTAAAACAACAGGTGGTCGAGTATTATCGATTCCCTAATTTCTATTTGATTAAACAATTTTTCGTTAAAGTTTGCTTTTTTTTTCAATAATAATGAGGTAAATAAGAAGGTTCACACAATAATGACCGTTAACTTAACGACTGTATAAGGATGAAGTTTCTATGAAAACCAAAAATTGTAGACAACTTCTAAGTAACTTTAACCTGTCTCTTGAATTATTTTGTGTCAGAGCAGTGCAAAACTAGTTTCACGCGCTTAAATCTACATCAAACTTTGGTTTTCCTTCAGTGGGTACTACTTTAATTCCGAATAGCATTGTCTTATGTATATAGTAATTATTGGCATTTTTATTTACCGTAAAACACTTTGACAACTCATCCGCTTTCAGTTCCTTCAAAGACTCACAAACGCTTTTCGTCAGTTGCGTGAACTCTTTGATCACATCATCTATTTCTGCATCGCAAAATAACCGGGCCTTTGATATCGACAACTTCCATTCTTAACCACATATCCGATTCTTCGCTTTTTGCGAAACTGTACCCTATTTCATGTATTTAGAATTGCTATTGCATTGATTTGTTATGAAAGATAGGAGGTTGAGTAGGTTATTAGTTGGTATTATCGAGGTACAACAGGCTGCCAACAAAAACACGCGCACGGGCTGAGACAATCGACTGACACGTTTCTATTGAGAATGAATTGATGAGTAAATACAATAAGCTCAAACAAGTACTTATTTAAGGTGGGCATATGACCTTAAATACATAATAATTTGAGCTTGTAGAAGTACAAACTTTCATTATTTACAATTAATCCTCGCTCTGGGTCGTATCTGGTCCAGCAGGTCTCCATCGCCGTTCAGCGGGGTAATGCTGCCGGTATCATGGGGACCTTTGAGCCAGGTACGATGCGAGAGTCTTAGGTAATTTTGTTGAAATATTTTAAAACTGTATTTAAATAAGTAGGTAATTTATGTAATTATTTTAATTTTAATGATTTGATTGATTTTATTTAATTTAATTTGATCTTGTATGTTATGCAATATGGAGTTATGGACATGTTCTAGAAAAATATAGATAATTGAATAAACGAATTCCCCATTAATAATGTAAAGCAACATATTTTTATTTTAATAACTTTAGTTTAAAATTGATGGTTAAGTGCCTGGGATGTGATTCTTAATTATACGAGTAATAATTTCGCTGCTAAGCTTTTCGTAACGCTACGCAATTTCCTTTTGATACAAGGAAACGCATGTTATCAGATAAGCGTCTATGAGCAGAGAACTCATTTAACATGAACCCGGCGGCTTGATTAGGTTTATCACTTTTTCAATATTTTGCATGCTCGTTCTGACACATTAGCTAGTATAATCTCATATTACAAATATCTAGGTGTTCTGACTACTTATACTATGATCAATCATATAACAAATATGTATGTTAGGTTCGTTATGTAGCATCAAATTTACGGAGAGAAAATTTAATCATTATAATAAGTTATAATTTGGTATTTTTAAATTTATTTTGATATTGTTTACGGTTTATGGTTACGATCCAAATCCAAATATGATTTACGATCATGAACAATGCTAAGTAACTACTTTCCTACTTCAAACAACATTTATTGTGAAAATGATGTAACAACTTATTTATTTCGGAAGCTCCTCACAATACGATAATGTTTATAAATTTATTTCTGTTAGGAGAACCAACAGCAATATAACAATGTGACAACATAAATATTATTCACAGGATCTCACAGATAGCGCTAGAGTTGCGCAGACTCTCACTACAATACAGTTAAATCACAATAATAAGATTATTATAATCTGCGGTTCTGCTTTCATTTAGACATTTCGTAGATTGCAGACTTATTTTTTAAACTTAATAAAAAAATTACACTCCTTTTTTGGGCAGTCGTGTACAATTGCATTTTAAAAAGTGTTTTCTGACTTTTATCTGAACAAAATGTACGACAGGCTAATGTTTGGTTTCAACCCGTATAGGTATTAAATAAGAGGTCTAATTTTTAACATCAAATAACATTTCAATGCGTTGCCCACCGAGTGTCAGAACCTTTAATACCTTGTCAGAGTAATTGAGGTATAATTTTGTGTGAAAAATATCTTGTTACTTTAAAGTACCTAACTTAAGTTTAATTTCTGGTGTAATTTCTGATTCATAATAGCAACTATTAAATATGTCTTTTAGCTTCCGCAGAACTTTAAGGTTCTATTACCTTCAGAGCATGCTTAAGAGTTTGAGTGAAGGTGCACCAACTTAAATAGCAGTTAAAAAAATTAAATAAATTAACGACTGACTTCTTCACAAATGTAGGCACAAAAGTTCTACCAGAGTAAAGCCAATATATAGCTTTAGCAAAATTTTCCTAACGAGCGACGCTTGAAAAATGCTTGCAGCACTGTTTGCATGTTAACCTGCAGGTAAGACGGGGTTAAATCGAGGTTATTAATGATCTTGCTCCACGTCTTATGTTGCTATTATCGTTATTTTCCTTGTGTATTAAACTGAATTTATGTCTAGTTACTAGTCTAACAATAAGATTCATTATCGGATAAATAACATTATTTTGTTTCGTATATTGATTGACACAGAATAACCAGCCCAGTTTTCAATTTTGGGATAAACAATTTTGCTAGAGTTTTCGAAATCGGTTTACGACTACGAGTAATTGGTGAATATACATAAAAGAAGATTGCGATTAAAATTTCGCTATCTTTAACTGATTGAACTGTTGAATTTCTCGAAGTGTTAAGGCCTATATGATATATATAATATATATATAAGTCGCCAACAAAGAAATATCCACTTCAAAAGAAAATCTATCTATCTGTTTTCTATGTATTTAAGTATCTATATAAGTATGTATATCGTCGCTTAGTACCCATAGTATAAGCGTTGCTTAGTTTGAACTAGGTTGATTTGTGTAAGATTGTCCACAAATATTTATTCGTTTTATTTATTTATTTATTTAAATACACCGAACAAAACAAATGCCTTTTAGCACCCCGTAAAATTAAAGTGGACTATCTAATGGAAGTGAAACTATGTAGTGTTGTCATTAGATAGTTTCACTTCTGGTACCTAATCATTAGACTCTAATGAAGTCTAACCTAATATTGCTGTGCTGGCTGCTCGTAAATAGCACGATAATGACGTTGCGCTTTGAGTGGACAGAAGCCCTAAGCTAGACAAAGCGGTTTTAGGTTTCCACTATGTGCCGGTGCAAACAAAATGTAACAAAATTAATACTTATAATTACATTTTGTATTAAACAGTAACGCTGCTAATGCAAACTACCAATTTTTGAAATATTTCTAAAACTCATTTTTTTAATTAAAGTGAAAATTGAAAAGTTCAACAACACAGGATTTGATGTCGCTACGAGCCTCCCTAATAAGGCTTAATTAGATGAGTGTTATGATTGAAAAATTCACCAACACGGGGGATTACCACGGTGGCTCAATTGGTAGAGCAATGCACGGATTCCAAAGGTCGTGGGTTCAAATCCCATCTGTGGTGTAAAATTTTTCTATTTTCACTTTGATTAAAAAATTGAGATTTTCGCTAGCGGACGCATCCGCTTAACAACCATTTCTAAAACTTATAAATACAGTTTTATTTATGAAAACCAAGAGCACTCACGTATAAAAAAAAAAATTAAATACTACCACTACTACTATATTTGGGTACTTATTTGTGCGAAAACGTATAAAACCTAGGTATCAAATTATGGTTCAAAATAATCTTACTAATATTAACTGCATGAACGGTGGAGGCAATACCACAGGCCTGTCCTCGCGGGATCGGGGAGACCCGCGATCTGGACCAGCTTGACGGCCTACTTAGTTTTATTTTTAATCCATTTTTCATTACGGTTTATAATAATGTAATATCTAATAATTTTAACTTATTCAATGTATTTAATTTTAATTTCAATTTTGTAATCTATGGACTTTGTCTGGAATAAAATTATTTCATTTCATTTTATTCATTTCATTAATCATTGATTCAGTAGACAGAAGTAACGATGATACATTAACAACGTGTTTGTAACCATTCATAAACAACCGCATTAAAACGATAAGTTGAAACAAGGTAGGTACCTAAGTTTCGACAACAATACAGAGTTTCTATTTCAATTTAGCTACTTCCAGTACAAACTCCACTCTGATTCAACATAATAGGCACTAACTTAATACACTCCAACACGCATGTTTACTAATACGCTCCTAATTTACACATTTGCCAATCCCCCGAGCTTCCGACTAACCTTGCGTCTCATTAACAAGACGATAATCCCGACTAAAACAGGATTATCTGTCAGGGTGCTGCGTTGTTCGACAGCTTATTGATTTAATTAGTTGGCGATATCTTTGGCAGAGTTCCATTTATGACGAGATGATACATAGCAATGTTTAAGATCACAGTAGTTTGCCAATTAATTTCTTGTTAAGCCATTAAGGCGCTACACTGAGAACTTTGAAACGCTGTCCTGCCCAGACTAGCAAACAGTAGGGGCTGATTTTCAGATATATGATTGTTGACTATATGATTGTGGCACTGACAATAGCGAAACATGATTGCTTAAAATTTTCTCGATAGAAAATAAATCCAAAGTCGAGTCTATATTTTCCTTTTTTTTCCTCAGCCTACTAAAACAACGCATTATTAAAAGACACGAATACGATGGTATTTTACCTCATCTAGGTATTGACAAGAGGAAATTTAATAAACCTGCACACAGTCAGATATTTAACGAAATTTGTCTAAAAAGCCATTCTCGGAGAGGGTTGCATCCCGTTTTGTCGTGAGCGAAAAACAAAGGGTGTCTCTTTCAATCGATATATCGCCTTAAGATGATGGTACCTAAATGGTATACTTCGAGGAAAGCAGCTTAAAGGTTTGGTTAATTAAATCCTGGATTAGCTCAAAAGCGGGACGAGTGGCGTGCTCAAAGAGAGGACTGCTGCTTAGCAGTGGGAAATTATGGGCTGAAAATGATAATTATGATGAGTGGGCTCCTTTGCCCTGAATCGTCTTTGATACCTACTCTTTGGTCTAGCTTTAAACTTAAGAGCAATTATTTCATTCTGAAGAAAAAATTTCAGCGTTTCAACCTTTTCCCGTGCGTGTTTCTGTAACAAAATGACATTTAATTGAAATTAAGTCAGTAAAAATGTTACGAGATGGGTACAGAATTAGTAAAATTGATCGCAGTTCGACACTGAAAAATCGCGGTACAATCAGCATTTTCTTAAGAATTAGGTACCCACCCGGTATTTAGATGATAAACCTCATGGCCCCGGTGTATTTATGTTAAAAATTTTGCTATATAATTAACTTGAACTACCAGGTAGGTCCTATTACGGTAAGTAGCTTAGTGCTCGATAACGTCATATGGAGTAAGAATTTATGTGCACTAAACATACCTAATGGGTATAGTTCACCGTAAAAAACCTCAAAAACAAACAAAAACCTACCGACACAAACTACAGACACAAATTGGCTTCAGCATTGCAAAGCGTCAAAGAAAACCAAATACAATTTATTTTATGTTCAAAGTGAGTTCTCTGAATTCAAATCTCAACCCAACAAGCTTGCGAATTTAAGTTGTGTTTGAGTAATCAATCAAGAGGCAAAACTCAATCTAGCCAACATTTGTTTGGGCACACTCAATTAGGTTCATTGACATCGTGTATCGTGTTACAAAATAAAGACGCTAAAAAAGAAAACATTCCTTTATTTTGAGATAAAAAGGCGCCTGTGTTTCGTGTACACTTGATCATAATAAGAAAGAAAATGTTTGTTCTTAGATAATGTATACTTACAAAAAACATAAAATTTTAACAAAATTAACAATGTGCCTATAAATATAATCCTTCTAAGCTTTCAGTCAAAAAATATAGGTATATTTTTCACCTTTGCATTCTAGAGTTCTGCACTAAAAATTAACTATAAGGGACCCTTACAGTGTGACTCTGTCTGTCCGTCTGTCTGTCACAGTCACATTGCTTAACAACCTAGGAACGATTTTTTAAGCTTCCGAATTGAAATTTGGAATAGTTATAAACAAAGCTATGTATTTACTCGTAAATTAAAATTATAACTAGACTTGATAATGTGGGAGATCAAATGTTGTGGATTTGGTACTTTCTGAAACAACATTTCATATTTTAAATTCCATTTTCTTATCACAGAACCTAACCAAAATTTTGAAACTATTACCTGAAACTATTACAAAATATTGAAATTAACGGGGGAAATATAAAATATTCCTACACCGGCTTCATAATCATAGCTTTAGTTTCCATGGAAGGTACAGTTAACATCAAACATAACTTTTAATTATTAAAAATGGGATTGTTCCTGGCCAGCATCTATTAGCCAGCGGGAAAATATGAGGCCAGTAAAGCGAACTCACCCAGAAAATGTCTACTACACATATTATCAACAGGTCAAAATATATATATTCTTTTCACATGCATAGGTACTTTTGATGCTCACTGTACATAACAATCTTAATCGAGCGTTCGTTTGATGATAAGGGTCCAACTGTACCTGTCACTTATCCGGGGCGACTGGCCATCGGATATTTCATTAAAATTCAAGTGTACCCACATTAATCCAACCACAAATCCTGAATTTGGAATGGACGAGGATTAAGTAAAGGAAGATACCTACTAATATCTAAAAATAATTAATTGGGTTGTAAAAAGTAAACAATCTCCCTTTCTCAACTGGTTGTAGAGTGCAGAGGTACAGAATTTGGTACACAGAGAGTAAGTTTGTTTTACAGGACTTAATACACCAACAGTGAAGTAGATTTTAGGCCTTCGATAGTAATGATTTAATTCCGAGCATCTCAACAACAGTTACAAGCTTCTTCACGACTTTTTATCTGGAGGTAATGGATTCGAATCCCTGCTTTAAAACCGTACACTTATGAATTAACTAAAAACTTGAAATTATTAGTTTTTTTGTCTTGTTTACGATATCATAATGTTCAAGTGTGCAATAAACTAAAGAATCTAACGTTTTCTTATATTTTGTATATTTAATGCACGTTTACTACGGAACATAAAGTGTCAATCATCTTTATTTTATTATATCCCCAGTTCTCAATGGGTATATCAACGCTTAGGAAAAATCTGCACCTGTGAAAATATTCGCAAACCGTTAGAGTTGAACGGCTGAAATACGCGGAATACGAGCTCCGAACCCCTTAAAGTAATGCCAGCAATAAGTCTTCATTAGCGCGAGAACTCTTGAAAAAAACATGATTCCCCAGAAGCGATTAAATTACCACAAAAGCCGGGGAGAGGCGGATCGTAAAACTACTCGGCGTGATGGCCACTCAAATTTCGCATTACGCGAACAGATTATTGTCCTAGGGCGGTAAATGCTAATTACTCGCCAATTTCAATTACCTAAACATCTCATTTAGCTTGTTCTAGGCACACTATTCGCGAACAAACTGCCCTCAGTTTGACGAAACTTGATGTATACCTACCACCTAAGTTTGTTTTTGAATATAAATAAATAAATAAATAAATATTATGTAAGTACTTTATAATATAAATTATAAAGTTTCTATATCTGAGGAACTTCTTGACAATAAAGTTGTGTTTACATGTTTTTATCGCTTCGTTCTTGCACATATTTTCGAACACGACTGTTCGTGAGGTTTTTTTTTAACTACTTATTTGTACTATTTTTTATTTTAAACTATTGGTCTCTGAGCTTTGCAGACGGTATTACCAAAATTTCTTCCTACACAATATTAAAATGAATAAAATCAACTTTATTCTGTTAGTAGTGTATTATCGAAACAAACTGTAAAATAGCTTTGACTAATAAGACGTGACTTTATATCACATATATAGACAGTATTTTCCTTTTTTATGTGATAGGTACTCAGGTAGTTGTGTTTTTCTTTAGAATTACTAAAATGTTGTACAATTTAATCGATTAATTTTTGGTGAAAATATCCATAGGAATTTTACGTATAGAGCGCAATGCAGTTAGACGTAAGGGGGTCGGGAGTGAGGCAATCGTCAGACGCGCGTATAACGTAACAGGGTAAGCACGACTCAGCCCGTAGCTTCCTGGCGTGAAGCGTATTCGGTGTACGTGACAATAAAGTTTTGTGAGTGAGTGAATATCAATTTAGTGCACTTGTGATTTTCATTAACTTTTTTGCGGTGAGTACCTACCTAGAACTTTTTTATTTTTTTCAGTGCCGCGCGATAATGGAATAAATTATGTAAATCGTGTTGTTTGAATGCAACGACTTATTTAGATTTACATGCATATCAGACGGTCGGTATTTGTAAATTAATTTCGCGGAGGCAGTTCGGGAATTTAATAAAATTACGTAAGAAATGCGGTCGCTGGCGTTGGTTCGGCAGTTTACTTAGATTTTATGAACTTATATATTATACTAAATTCCTTTGTAGGTAGATTAGTTATAGCTTTGAGATTGTTATGATAAAACATTTTTGTATTATCTTATGAATAGTATAACAGTAGGTAACCTATTTAAAGTAAAAAGTTTTAAACTCTGGTAAATGCAATAAAATTATCAGTCATGCTACCCTAATAATATTGCTGTTAGTTTGAATATTTGGATGTATGACAGCAAAAAAGTTGTTTTTAATGTTTTTGTTATTATGATGATTTTTTGCACACCAACAATGCCAATAGATACCTAATTAAAAGTTTATCATTCGAGTAATTTGTATACCGTAGCCACTTTCCTTTTTTTTATTTAGCAAAACAATCATTTTCAAAAAGTATAGGTACTTACATACATAAACTATAGGTACCTATTCAAAATTTTATTATTCGTGACAAAAATAAATGCCCTGACCGGGATTCGAACCCGAGACCACCAGCTTTATAAGCGTGACCCTGGCTAGGCTAAAGTTAATTATAGATGGCGTTGTCTACATAACCAGCTGAACTGCGTAGTGTCAGATCAAATGGTCAAGCAGAGTAAGATTGTTTAAGTTGATAAGTTCATGCAAATCGAACGGGATTCCTTAGTTTTGTATTACTGCAAAATAAACGAACTGGGGGCCGATTTTTGAGTGTCGAACGCTCGACTTTTCACTCGAGATCTGTCAAAAAACTATGATGTTTTGACAGATGTCGAGAGAAAATTCGAGCGTTCGGCGCTCAAAAATGGGCCCCCTGGATTGAAACAGAACGCGAAGCCCTTGTCTCCGAGTTTAGAATAGAAACACTCCAAATTTATTTACTAGATGGAATTGGATTTCCATTGATGATGCAAAATGAAATCAAATTTAAAATTTACAAAATTCTCTTTGCGTTAGAAAAATACTATGAATAATAAATGGGGGAGAATTTTATACGCAATAAGGCCAATAAGGTACACTCGATGTCAAACATACAAACCTCCATCTAAATTATTGCCTTATCACTATTTAGAAGCAAACCTATTTTTTATGACTAAGTATACATAGTGCTATAATATATGTCATATATCATAATCATGTTTTTAAAATTGGCAAAATACCCAAGTATTTTCTTCAAATACCCTTCAAAGATTAACTGGAAGAGATCCCTCAAAGGTATAAGTTTGCCTTTGTACTTTAATCTTATGTGCCATGTTTATTGTTTTAACCTATTTTTGTATAGGTACAATAAAGTGCTTATAATACATACAGTCAACCAATTTGATTTCAGGGCCACTTTGTATCTTGTCATAGTCACATTAATATGAAATCTCTAGTGGCCCAGAAATCAAATTAGTTGAACGTACATAATTACAAAATATCAGATAAACTGTTTTCGTTAACAGATTGATCAGATTGATAAAAGTTGTACGGAACGTATAAACGATTATTAAGGAAAGGCATATTTTTATACCTATATTATTAGGAAATTTCCCGTAGTAGCTACTTTAATCTAGAGGATAATTTAATCATATAAGCGTTCCGTTGAACTTTGTAAGCCTGTTTCATACAAAAAAAAACCTTTATATATTTAGGTTTTTAAAAAAAATCAAGGCAATTTTGATTGAAAGTGAGCAAAATATTTGTCGAACCCGCTGTGTGTATGTTGATACTCTGCGTCCTACCCGATTCAAGAAATAAAATACGTTCAAGGTTAACGATACCCGATCCATTGTGAGAACCCATCTAATCAAATGAAACCGTCCAATGGTCTTTTCAAAATTCAAATTTTGTTTAAAAAAAAAATTATATCCAGCGGGGTAATCACGTAACGATATGTACCTACTACAGTTGGTACGTATTTAATGTCAGTTTTAGTATGGGATTTGACATTTAAATCTATCGTACTAACGGTCGAAAACGTTACGTGATTACCGCGCAGTGGCGCAGATGTGTTTTTCAAAATTGGAACTCTATTACATTTGCGACTTTTTTCTTCGAATCCTAATAGTATCTAGGGTTGCAACGGCTTGATGGATGACAAGATTGACAAGCATGATGAGATGGCAAGACGGATTGGGGCTAGCTCAGCCTTTGATGACCCGGGCCGTAATTCTGAAACGCGTTTTTGTATTGTAACAATATTGGATCACAATGTTTTGCATTCTGATGTAACAGCCAGTAACTTTCTGAGTGGTTTTATTATTTCCGCGGTATTGCAGAAAACAGAATTGGTATTTTATGTTTAATATCTAGGCGACCGAGCTTAGCTCGGCGTTTTCCCGTGCGTGAGACCTAGCTTGATCGATTGCTCGTCCTCGAAAACCCCCACATACCAAATTTCATCAAAATCGTTAGAGCCGTTGCCGAGATCCCCGAAATTTGCTCGTTTAAAGATATAAGAACATCTGGGCAACCGAGCTTTGCTCGGCGTTTTCTCGAGCATGAGACCTAGCTAGATCGATTCCTCGTCCCCGAAAACCCCCGCATACCAAATTTCATCAAAATCGATAGAGCCGTTTCCGAGATCCCCGAAATAAATAAATATACAAGAATTGATCGTTTAAAGATATAAGAACATCTGGGCAACCGAGCTTTGCTCGGCGTTTTCTCGGGCATGAGACCTAGCTAGATCGATTCCTCGTCCCCGAAAACCCCCGCATACCAAATTTCATCAAAATCGATAGAGCCGTTTCCGAGATCCCCGAAATAAAAAAATATACAAGAATTGATCGTTTAAAGATATAAGAATATCTGGGCGGCCGAGCTTTGCTCGGCGTTTTCCCGGGCATGAGACCTAGCTAGATCGATTGCTCGTCTCCGAAAACCCCCACATACCACATTTTATCAAAATCCGAGCCGTTTCCGAGATCCTCAAAATAAATAAATAAATATACAAGAATTGCTCGTTTAAAGATATAAGATTAAATAAAAACTGCTCTAAACCATCGGGGTGATTACGTATACGTACGTTATAATTACGTGAAGTTAATAGTACATTGTGCATTTAGGGAGGTAAGTAGGTTTTTACTAACGAAAGTGTAATAGAAGCCCGCGACGCCGAAGGCGGAAGGCTTTTATTGACTTGAGTTTTTAATAACCCTTACCACCCGTGATACACAATGGTTTTCCTCACATTTGCGCCAAATAACATATTAAAGCCAAGGATCATATGTCTGTCAAGTCATGGAGGCGCGATGCGCCCGGAGCGGCGCTAGGTGGGGTGGGGTATTTAAATTGTTTGTTGAACAAAAAGTATTCAATTATCTATAACGATTGTTAAATTCAGTAGTTCTAGGACCCTACAGTATTAATAGAAACGAAACTATAGTCTGGCTAAAATACACCAGCAATTTTTATATTTTATCTGTGAATCTGTACATGAACCGAAGATAGGACAATGACAACCACCACCAGGTATGACAGCTTAACTTCTCAAGTTTGCAGAACTGGCGCTACTATCGCTCCGCCATCTGAATCCTTAAATGCATGTTTTTTTCTTTTTCGAACAAAACGCAATATTTGCTAATTTAAGGTGTACCGAAAACGAGAAAAATAATATAAAAATCAATTGGATGTTTTTCGTACAAAATTTGAAAAAATAAAAAAAAGCTTTTTCATGCATTATGAAATGTACAATATTGATTATTTATATGTGAAGACAATATTTATGATATGTAGACTACTATCGCTCCGCCATCTTAAAATGAATTAGGGCCGGTTCCTAGTATCCGATATAATGGTGCCATACAGTGGCGCCAAACGGCAAAATTTGGAAACACGACATAAGTCACTAAGTATTCATCTGTGACCGTCACAGACGCAAAACATTGCTATACTCCATTTTTATTTGTTTGACAGTTCATTTGCTTGGTAGAGTTAACGTAGCCAGACTCTATCAGCAAAATTGAGGCCGTGTATTGGAAATTGGACGCTCGAATTACAATTAAGCTGAGTTGGGATCGTCTAGATATTTGTATTGGATGCCATTTGGGACTCGATGAATTGTTTTCTGTAATTACAACGCTACAGTATAATCGATATCTGTCGTTTCAAATAATTTGATTCTTCTGCTATTTTTTTTGCACTGCGGCTGCTATGTTATGCAAAAAAATCATGGGAGTTTTTCAGGACTCGTTGTAAGAATGACCATTGGCATTGAATTGTTTTCGTGAGGGCTGTGTAGAACGCTTGAGGGGAGTCTTTGCAGATTTCAAATATTTTTTTCTACTGTGGAAACGAACTTGTTTACATTTTTTTTTTGATATCTTTTGATGATATAATATTTTATTTATACAAATTAAACACTTTATTTTTGTAGCAGTCCGCCATTACAGTTAATTTTGGTTATTCAACTAAAAAAAATATATTATTTCGCATCACAGTAAATCGATCTGTCATCTGGTTCTCAATGTTCTTTCCTACTCGCTTAGATTACCCGTCAAGTCATACTCATCACATGCTTAGCTCAGTCGCTTCACTCGCCTGAGATAAAAAGCGACGCCTAAATTTTGTCGCAAATTGAATTCTCCTTTAAAGTTGAAACTAACTTCGTTTAATGGAGCTGACAGAACCTAGTTAACGTTGGCACGGACTTGCTGGCAAATATTTACTCCGAGTGAGAGATATTCGATTTTATAACTAAAACTTTTGTTTAACTTACCATTGCAGCTTATCGTGTTCCTTTTTATTTTGATTTGGCGATTAGCTCAAGATGCAATAAATTTTACTTATTACCTAGTTAATTACATTTAGGTAATTAGTTAGGCTAACTTGGCACAAAAAATGGAAGTGAGTGTAATATTTCGCCGATAAACTCAACGTTTGGCGAATAGGTTGTTTATTTAAAATGTACCATACTTAGAAATAAAAAAAGTAAAAAAGTTATATAGAGTAGGCCCATTTTTAAAGAAGTAGAATACAAGAAGCAAGTCGTGTAACAGTTGGGGTGACAACGTTATCAGAGGGTTTAGACCCTGCAGAATACGGATCTGCCTGTCGCCATCCCCAAATTTGAGCCGGAAGAATGTTATATCGGAAAAGGTGCAGCCCATACAATTTTTTTCGTTGTACATTTGGTAAATCGTTGTTCCGGTACTCTAACTATGGTCCGATTGTTATGGATTTTTGATATGCCGTAAAGAACAATATTTGTCATCGTATCCCGAAATGTTTGACACTCCAGCTCCACGTGTTTCTCCGCCATCTTGGAAAATCTGTCACTTTTTTCAGGTTTTTGCTTGTACTGTCGTTATAGTTCATTTTAGTGCTAAACATGGTTTGACAATATTGTAAAACACAAAATTTGCTAAAACTTTTGGCTACAAATATTTTTTCTATGACCCCTAGGGACGAAGATATGACAGGAGATATCATTATAAATTGCCACTTTTTTCTAGTTTTCCTCTCATGTTTACGTTTAAAGTGCATTTTAGCGCTAACTATAGTTCGGCAATATTGTAGATTATAAAATTTTCTACAACTTTTGTATTGAAACATTTTTTCCACGATCATCAGGAAAGAAGGTACGATGTCATCTATGGGGTACTACCGTCAATATTTACTACTTTTTCCAGTTTTCTTCCCATATTTGCGTTTTAGTGCATTTCTCGGTCAGCAATATTACAGAAGACAAAATTATCTGCAAATT
The DNA here is from genome assembly GCA_951800055.1 of Cenopis cana. Classification (NCBI taxonomy): domain Eukaryota; kingdom Metazoa; phylum Arthropoda; class Insecta; order Lepidoptera; family Tortricidae; genus Cenopis; species Cenopis cana. The sequence continues at coordinate 18,207,772 of OX637477.1, read as the reverse complement.
CAAAGTACCTACGATCTTCTAGGTATCGTGGAAACAGACGATTTTGTCTTCTGAGGGATTGTAGTGGTATAGATCGGAAAGTGACAGATGCTTTGTCTTGTCGTCTATCACGCTATCACTCGACCATCATAGATCCCTTACAGATTGCGATTTATTGCATTCAAACCTAAATATGGGAAGAAAACTGGAAAAGTAGCAAATTTCGACGGTTGTACTCCATAGATGACTTCATATCTTCTTTCCTAATGGTCGCGGAAAATTTATTTCAATACAAAAGTTGTAGTTAATTTTGTGATCTACAATATTTCCGAACTATAGTTAGCGCTAAAATGCACTTAAAATGTAAACATGAGAGGAAAACTAGAAAAAAGTGGCAATTTTTAATGATATCTCCTGTCATATCTTCGTCCCTAGGGGTCATGGAAAAAATCTTTGTACCCAAAAGTTTTAGCAAATATTTGAGTGTCCGTAAATTATTTTTGTACCGAGCCTCTATTTTCACTCATAAGAAAACCCTATTATTCCCATCCTATCCTGACTTGCTGAAGAAAAGAGTATTTAAAATTCCTATTCCTCCTGCAAAAACAGCATTTGCAAAACGTTTTAAAATCTGTGCCCTTCCTCGTGTCTATAATTACATAGCAAAAGTCTGTGATTTAAAACTTTGCCGAGTTGCCGCAGCTAAAATACGAGTACGAGAGCTTCTGATGTCTTGAACCTACGAGCAGGCTGAAGAAGCCGTGAAGTAAAGAGCTACTCGCATCCTTCCCTCACCCACATATTATCTCATACTTTCACTACAAACACCCAACTACATTCACTCACACAAACCTACACCCCTCTAATAGAATGTTTAGTGTAAGATTTTGTTAAGTTTCCCTAAATATTGTTAAGAGCCGCATGAAACTAGTATTTCTCGTGTTTGATCCGACTCCCACGATACAGGCTGTGCCTAGTGTGGAAGTCATTGTTTGTCATTTTTGTTAAACTGTATTTTTTGGTAAATAAAATAAATTGAAATTGAAATTGAAATTGAAATATTGTATTCTGCAATATTGCAGAACTATGTTTAGCACTCGAATGAACTTTGATGACAGTGTAAGCAAAAAACTGAAAAAAGGGACACTATTTCCAAGATGGCGGCCAAAGTTATGGCGCTAGAGGGCCGAAAATTTTAGGGTACCATGGCCAATATTGTACTTTACAACATACCAAAAAACCATATCAATCGGACCTCTTTTAAAGTACCAGAGCAACGATTTACTAAATGTACTACGAAAAATGTCCTATGGGCTGCACCTTTTCCGGTATACCGTACTTCCGGCTCAAATTTCGAGATGGTGACAGGCTGATCCGTATTCTGCAGGGTCCAAACCTTCTGATAACGTTGTCACCCCAACTGTTACATGACTTGCCGCTTGCATTTTTTAGAGACGCCTTTTCCAATTCTGTTCCTGCTCTAATATGCAAAAAAACCGATTGTAAAAATGTGTATTTTTGAACATAACTTACCATTTTTTCTTAGTTACGAGTAATGTACACTGTTTGAATATCATTTCGCCAATAGCTTTGGTAGATTTCATCTAGATCTTTGTTGCTTATAATTCAAATACCCTCGTGTTATAGGCCCCACATTTTATGAACATCTGTCTGCCCGTCGATATAAAAACTGAAACATCCGACGATACATTTGGACGCAAACTCAGAAACCTTTTATTAGATAAACCAATGTACTCGACTAAATAATTTATGATATTGACATTCGCTTGAACTAAATTTCGTTACCATTGCTGATATTATTATTGACACTATCTTTATAAACAAACAATCTTGTTTATTATATTTTTTTAATTGAAATAATTATACTAATTAGTATTTAAATTTAATTGCATTTTGACGACCCTGACTACCAGGACATAAAGCGCATACGAAATTATATTATTTAAATCAAATTTTACATTTTTAATATTATTTTAAGACGATCGTGATGTAAATTCTTATATTATAATTACGACTAAAGTAAATATTTCGTACTGTGATTTATATCCTGTGGGCCAAAGATGTCTGAAATAAATGATTAACTAAATAATATCATGAAATAAATCTAATCATTCTAAAATATTCTTAAACGATTACCTAAAATAAAAATTTAAATTCCCCCGCACAAGAAGTGTCGATTCTATGTAGCTTTTACCATTTCCTATATAGACTTACTGAAAACCTCGAAGCTTACGTTTTGCCCAGAAACATGCAAGGTTCAAATAAAAGGAATAAATATATAGTCCCAGTCTGAGCCAACTTCATAGTATACTTTATACGGGCGAACAAGCGGCGTGGCTTTGGAGATTTTATTGAACCGAACTGTATTTGTGTTCCACGATATTATGACTTAAGCTCGGGACACACTATACCACGTACACAACGTATTCAATGTGACGTATGCGGGACTTCTGAAACAACACACTTGACAAACAACATTGCGTTGCGTTGCGTGTGACTAGTGTTTTTCTAAGCATACAAATTTCAGAGTCCACATTGCGTATGTCGCATTGCATACGTGGGATAGTGTGTCCCTAGCTTTAAATATAGTCACGTTAGGATATGCCTCATTCGGGGAGTATTACGTATTCTAGGAAGTTTACGTTATTATTCTTTTTTTACCTACCTCTATAATCTGTTCATATTACTGGTTTTACTTGAATTAGTGTCACGAAATGTGCTTATTGGCTCGTACTACGAATTCTAGCATAGAGGAGATTCATATTTTATTTTTATTATAACTAATCCAAAGCTCCTTGGCTCCTTTAATGCCTTCCCTACGGCATGGGGTCGAAGTAGCCCCATACATGTAAGGTTAAGTATAAGAAACATCCTAACAGGATAATGATAATGGTACGCAAATTTATATTGATCATTTTTGTGGCTTCTTTCAACTTATTTTATAGTTATTTTAAATTCGCTTTGTCTCATTATCGCAAGAATCGTATCAACATGCCTAACCCAAAATGATTTTAGTTATTAGTAACCTCAGGCATATTAAATTTTCGTACTTTCTAAGTTCTATAAAACCTTAACGCTGGTCAATTTATTTTGACGTTTTAGATACACCATCCATCCACATCCAGCACCATTACCACCCTAGTCCTCAAAAATAAATTACTCCGGGAAATGAGGTTTTCCCGGTCGTAAGTCACTCAAGAACCTTCACCGGTTAAGAGTGATCTAAGCACTGTTCAGGAGACAAGGCAATAATTACACAACTTATGTTACCTTAATTTGTAATTTCACTGTGTAGTAATAAAAAATAAAAAGTAAATATTTGTGGCCAATCTTACACAAATCGACCTAGTCCTATACTAAGCAAATCTTGTACTATGGGTAGGTACTCGATGACGATATACATCCAATCCAACATCCAACACTCAGGAACAAATACTACTAGTACTAACTACTACTACTACTAATTTTGGTGTTTCTGTAGAGTAACAAAGTGGAGGTTTTATGTATGTATGTGATGTGTGTAAGGTTGTCTGGAAGAAATCGCTCTTTAGCGATAAGACCGCCTGTTGTTTGCCTCTACTTATTATGTATTTTGTATTGTACTGTGTCCTTTAATTGAGGTGTGCAATAAAGAGTATTTGTATTGTATTGTATTGTATGTTTACGTTTATTTGTTACATATATCAAAACAGTTGTTCACAATTCATGGAATTCTTATTTGATGAGTGCTTAAATAGTTTACGATGCCTACATTAGAAGGCATTGTCAAAGTCAGATTATTTATTGCACATTTATACTATTACAAGTAATATTGGCAATATAAAATGGAGCCCATAAAAACACAGCACGAAAGTTATATATCCTGACTTGTGGGTATGGGGGCGGTACGATATGAAAAATCTGTCAGCTGTCAATGTCAACTGACATTCCAGTCGATATCTCTACCTACTACATGTCAATTCTTTACTACGCGCCTTCATTTAAATGAGTGCGTTCTGACTGTCGTTAGTTACGGTATTTAGCAGAGGTCTTCAGGGACCAGCTTTGAAAGTCCACCAGCGTCCTCGTCGGTACAGGGCCAATTTTTTTGGCGTTGTAGTTTTTTTTTTTATTTCTTAGATTTGCATGAAAATTGGTAGGTTGGAAGAGTTCCTGATTCTGAACAATATGTGCACGATTTCTTACACTGTCCCACAATTTTTTTCCATTGAGTGACAAAACGTATGGGATTTTCGTAACTCAGTGGAAAAAATGTATGGGATTTTTTTTTTCGAGGCCATGTTGTCATATTTTTTTTACTTGTACAGAATCAGGAGCTCTTCCAACATACCAATTTTCATGCAATTCTAAGAAACAAAAAAAACTACAACGTCAAAAAAAATTGGCCCTACAATGGCTCAAGGCCCTGTTTTAGATTTAAGTTAGCTTGAATATAATTTAAGTTGTTGTTGTATGATTGTATATATTTTCTAATAAAATTAAGGTTGTTTATTGAAGCATAAATTACTTTGACCTGCATTATTTATGTCGAATAAACACCCCTTTTATCGAAATTCTGGATTATTGCCGCATTCAACCTTAATACAGCAGTAAAATATTGCAATAACTGTGAGGCAAGATCTGGGTTTTAGTGCCAGTCAATGGATGTATTACGCTTATTTCATCTCCGTATCGATGTGTCTCGTTTACTGTATGCTTACGGAATATGAAGCACATAATTAAAGTTCAATATTACTCTTTCAACACGTCAGTAGATTACATTTAGATTTCTTTATTTCATAATATAAATTAAATTATAGATTAACTAAATCTAATTTACGATAATTTACAATTTTACATTATGATCGTCAAATAGTGAATATAATAATAAGTAGGTATGTCAGGTATATTATTATCAATCATCATCCTCCTAGCGTTATCCCAGTACAGTTGCATCCTGAAGGATGCCTGGGGTCCGCTAATCCCAAGATTTGGCCTAGACACTAGTTTTTACGGAAGCGACTGCCATCATCTGACCTTCCAACCCCGAGGGGAAACTAGACTTTATTGGGATTAGGCTTTGTCAAGTGAGTGGGCAACTTGACAGGTATATTATTATCAATAACATGTTATAATATTATTCATAAGTATTAATCTAAACAAGGAATTCATTGTCTAATAAAATAGCTCATAATGATCGTCAAAGTAAAATAATAACTAGAATTAAATAAGTAAGTACTTAACTCAGTCAGTTTAAATACAGGGTCAAAATCTGAAACATAAAAGTGTTCATAGGCTACGGTGTCTGCTATCATCCGACAGGCCGTAGCTGGCCACCGTCGTAGTATAAAACAAATTTGGTGATTCCTGTAGATTACAAAATAGTTATCTTGCTTATTCACTCCCTCAACGACTGAAGCGAGGCAGAATAAGACGCTATGTGCATCTGATGCATACAAGGGGTCAGGGTTCCACAGGACTAGAGGCCCTCGCCTAGCTTGCGCCTCAAAATACCAACGGCCTGGTTCCATATGGGCCGGCCGCGTAGATGCATCAAAAGTAACTACACATATGACAAATTAAAAAGTTTTTATTGTAGTGGATTAACACTGAACGGTCGACCTCATGCACAGGGGGTTTTAACGTCCTGTTACATACCTATTTTTCCAGTGGGTGTAAGGGACAAGGTACCAAAGTGACCAGCCGGTAATGAGTTCGACTGTACATTACATACGGGGTTTAATGCCAAAAGCGATTCCGCGGCGTCCCTATACAAGTCGGAGCCGGATTTAATTGGTTTTCGACGGTAGTCAAACGCTCTATAGCCGCGGTTAGTCCGTCATACGTAAATTAATTTCCCGATCATTCGAGTGGCTCAGTGAGCAGTACCTAGAACTCGCAATTATTTCTTTTTATTTAGAAGAACTGAATCGATGAAAAAAACATCGCTTACTAATTTTAATAGAAGCGATTGAGAAATGCTACTTGTAGCGGAGAACAGTCGGACATACAAAAACATATTTTCCCAGGCTGTAACTCAGATAGTCCCTCGCTTCGCTCACTCACTCAAAGAAAACAAGGTAGCGGGCAAGGGGCGGTTTTTAGGGTTTCGTACCAAAAAGGTAAAAAAGGAATCCTTATGGTTTCACTTTGTCTGTCTGTCTGTCACATCGCTAAATATCTCAAGAACACACACATGAACATGTGCTACGGGCGCTGAAGTGTGAGTGGAAACGAGCTTACTGGGGCAATGTAACCGCTTTGGGTAACAAGTCTTGTCATGAGCGTTTTTCTAATCGCCTAGCACTATGCGTATTACATGGCCGCACTCGTTGCTTATCCATGCTCCATGCACATGGACAGCGCAACTCATTTGCAGTGCGGTTCACTTGTGGTCCATTCACTAGCGGTCATTGGCGTTGCGTTGCTTCAAATTACGCTTCATGGAGTACCAGTTCAAACTTAAAGGGCAATCATTAAAACGCCAAAGACAACACGGCAAATATCTCAATAATTAGTGGAATGTCGAATTGCGGAAAAACCCCAAAAAATTATAAATATTTTGTTAGATACGTACTTACACATGGTAAATGAGGAATATTAATTCGGCCAACATGGGTTTTTACCTTAAACAAGGTAAATGATAAGTAATATGACATCATATGAATTTAATTGTGCATTAAATTTAAGTATCTTTAGTCATTATGTATTCTCACCTTATACCAATTATGACTAATGGAAGGACGAAAAAAATCAAACAAAATAGATTCCCTACACACAATGCACTTTTTAAATTGATGAATGATTTACATTACTAAGACATTGAATCATAAGTAAATATAAGTATATTTACCCCCTTCGTAATTAACAGATCTACCGAGGGGTAAGACACGTAACTGGAGGTCGAAGGTTCGAACTTCAGCTCAGTGCCTTTGGATTAAAAACATAAAAGTATAGATTATGATATTTAACAGTAGTTTTTGTTGAAAAAACTTCGTACCTACTACCGGTTGCCTCGATCGACTCGATCGAATATGATCAGTGATCGGAATAGGCAGAGTATAAATACATAAACTTCGTAGAACAAAGCCATGAAGTGCAGGAGACTTCATTTTCCCAAGCCAGAGCTCGAAGGTACGGCGTGTTTCTATGTGCCATAGTACGCGCCGTTGGCATTGCTAACAGTGACCGCATTTGTTCTCTTTTTTGGATGAGGCACAAATAGCCTCTTTGAGTCTTTAAAAATGTTTTATCTGTCTATAATCTATCTATATACATATACGAAGAAGATCAAGGAATACATTTTACTATTAACAAATTATAAATACGGCTGGCTAATAGGATAATTAACTGCACTTCGAAAAATACTGATTGCGCATCAAAAACATACTGATTCTCACAGTAAAAATACTAAATGCACAATAAAACAAAGTTTTGATGTGGAATAAGTATTTTTGCTCTTCAAATCAAGTTTTAGTTTGTGAGTTTTATTTTACGAGCGTTTAAATGGGTGTCTTTCTCTCTCTACTGTTTAATACAAATACGAACAAAAGAAAAATGTTAGACTTTTACATAGTCTAAAATAACAACATTTCCATTCATTGGATTGACAAAAATTACCTGCAAAATATCAGATCACTTCATTTCGGAAAAATAGCGCGCATATCTCCCGTGGGTGTTACCGCAATCAAATGCCCGTGTCAGATACGTTTTATACAGTTAACAATCACTACCGCAATACGAACACGCACAAAAACAGCAGCCCGGCTAGTACGATAGGTTATATTATCGCCACGTTTCATGTCAACGTTAAATATGGTGCCAGCTCACATAGAAATTTGTCAAACATGCTATAAAATCAGTTTTTACGAACACCGCTTACGATTACAGATGGTTTGGCGCTACCCCACCCTAAAACGGCACATAAAACACGACGGTTTAACCTCGTTCTAGCTGGGCAGAAACAGTGGATAATATTGCTTGAAACAATGGAACGAATCCGTAGGTACAAATCTTCCATTTGACGCACTTACACACATCGCCACAAACTTAAGCAGATAGTCAAGTCAAATTAGACCAATTTTCCTACAAACCCGGACATTAATAATTACTAATTGGGATGACGCTCACAAAAGTCCCATAACCTGACCACATAAAGTGCCTTATACTGTCATTTTTAAAATACTATTGAAAAAGTGCGTCCTACCTTGCTGTACCTGACTTAGCTTTTTTAAGGAAAATTCCCGTTTTTCTGGGATTTGTGACATTAGAATGCACTGGAATTTATATGACTTCTACGGTAAAATTGCAACCTAATAAATCTCTAGGAATTACCCGTTTTTCCGGAATTTCTCGGCTATATCCCGCTGTAGGTGGTGGGACTTTTTTGAGCGTCATCCTCAAAGGTGTCCGAACATATATATCAAAAACTCCCGCTTAGTAGTTATCAATATCCGGGTCTAAACCAAATTTTCCCGTACTAAGAGTTCGCAGGAATCGGCGATACAATCAGTCACGTATGGCGTGCGTGTGTTTTGAAGTATACTATTTCCCAATATAAAAAGGTCGTAAGAGTGAGATTCCGCTTCAGCTAATATACATAGTACCTATTAACTGTGCTACCGCTTTTGTAGGTACACACGTAAGCAACAGAGATCAAACAGAACACCAAAGTGACTACAAAGTTTGTTCATTTAGCAGTACAATTTATTGTCGCGCAATTGTTTAGGGAATATTCCTGTTTTATTTAGGTACCTATTCGTTATTTACAATTATTATTTACAGCTATCATGCCTACATTTAAGAAACACATTAATCACCAACTAACACACAGAATGTTATGGTTTGCCTTAACGGCGTACGAAATTGACAACATTTTATTTTTCTTACCCTTTTATTATATTTAGGTATTTAAGAGTACTCGAAAAGTTAGGAGATACGTATTTCTTATTTTCAATATATTTTCATTCAATCCCACTAGTTTTAGGGTTCATATGGAAGTTATTTAAGGCCTATTATTAAAGTCAAATAAAAATCATATAAAAATAAGTCTGGCTTTTGGATAGTTATAGCTTTCCCTAAAATCACGCACAATGAATATATTATAAAACTTTACTCAATTTAGCGTCTTTATCTCGAATAGTGTCAGAAATATTGGCCCCGTTTGACTTGAATGGTACAGATTTGGCACGCCACTTGGCACGTAGCGTACCGTGCTTGGCAAAACTGTCTAGTTAAGTTCGCCGTCTTCTTCAATTTACCATTGTTACAGTTGTGTTTGAATCTGTTACAAAAAAAATTTTTTACCCTCATTAAAAACGTATAAATGGGATCAATGTATATCAAATGCCGTTCTGACGTGTTACCTCAGCGTGTAAGCAGACTGCCTGCCGCGTTTGCCCAATTATTCGGGCATATTATTCAGGCGCATCAGTACGTTATGCAGCGTGGAATGATGTCACACAACGGCCTTTGAGAGCGTTTTCGAGCGAAATAACTATATCACCACGCCGTTAGGTGCGTTCTTAGAATCGGGCAGTATGATAAGTGTTAGTTACTTCTTTTACATCTGCGACACGAGCGCGAGTAAGCCATCGCGCCATACGTTTTTATTAAATATAATGCAAAACATACATGCCGAATTGGGCCCCTTATGCCAATGAGAAAAAGTCTTTAAACGACTTAAGAAACGTATTTGAGTTGCTCGCGCTGAAAAACACCCGGACGGGGGGCCCATTATCATTAAGCTTTTGTAAATTTATTGAGGAAGCCGGCCGCTTAGCGAGTCAAGTGGCCGTATGAAAAGAAGCTGTGAAACAGTTTTCCTTTTACTTTTATCAAGTGTTATCTTTTGTTTGTGTGTGAAAACAAGAAGAAATAAGAATCAACACATCCAAGACTCAGAAACAGATTTATTCATCCTCATCACACAAATAAATAAATGCCCTGACTGGCATTCGAGCCCGGTACCCCCAGATTCGTACCTAGGCAGGGTCATTACTAGTTAGGCTACAGTGTTCGTCAAATCATATAACAACCTTTATTGTCACCTTAAATCTACGTGTAACATTAACATCCAAGGGAAACCTACAGAAGAAGAAGAACGTTAATAAAGAACACACAAAAGACATGAGTATCGTATAAAATTGCCTGCCTTCTCTCACTTGATATTACGCCAAAATTGTTCAAGCAATATGGTTTAACGCATTTTCTGCGACGTAGTCAACGTAATGTGATGTTATTTCTTTTCCTTATAATGATTCTAATAATACTTTACGGCCAGACCAAGAAATTTGTACATGATTTCTTTGCTGTCGGATTCGAGATGTGTTTTTTTTTAAATGGTTACGGTATTTTATGGTAACCTAACCCTAATATTCTATGTACTGTACTTAATGCTTATATCCTCAACCATTTGAATGTTTTATCAATATTTTTCTTCTCATCTCCGTCTTTAGATTTACCTATGGCTTATAAATTTAACAAGAATATATTAGCCGCACTTTTTATCTCAAATCGTAAATGTGTTCGCAAAGCTGAGCTTTCTGAAAAGCTTTCGTTTTTACTGCTTTCTTTATTATTATTTTCTGCTAGCGTTTTGCAGTGTCTCTGCCTGACTGTATATTCTTTAAGCAAAGAAATTCGACTAAATAGACCTATTACTTCCATGCTTTTAGTTCTTTTTGTTAACTCACCATCCTATTTTTTTTAATTATTTGAAATTAGTTTTTGCCCGCAACTTCTTCCGCGTAAAACTCGTGATTTTTGCTATTAAAATACTATTATTATATTAAAATTAATATATTAAAATTCCGTCCCACTGTAGAAAGTAATTTCCGTGATAAAAAATATACTTTGTCCTTCGCAGTTATAGTATAGTACAGATGAGTGAAAAATAAAATATTTGGTGTCTTAACCTTGAATTATTACTTACATACAATAATTTTAATGTATGCAGCCAAAAGAAAACAACTTTTAATAAAGTTTTATCTACATCCATACCATAAATTCTCTATAACGTGTTCAGGTACGATTTGCAAATGACCACCATTGGCATCATTACAATACTCAATATATAATTTCATCAAGCGATGTCGTAATGAATGAAATTGCCTATAAGGTAAATTTTGATATTACGTTTCAGGTTTGTGCTTACAAAATAGTTCCACTCGCGCGACTTCTGTATTGAACAGGAGCCATTGGGTTTCAAGCAATGGTTCTTGAACACATGATAGGTAGAAGATTTATGGATATGCATGGAGATAAAGTAGTTCTTAAAACACTCGTGTTATCCGAGGTATTATGAAACTGGCCTTCGGCTCGTTTCATAAACCAACACTCGTGTATTAAGAACCCTCATTATGTAACGCATAAACTTACTATTACAATCTTGTCAAACTAAATAATAGTACAACAATATACTCTAATGATGCACGTTTACTCCAGATAACTGCATAAATTCATCGATACAAGTAAGCTATTCCCAATAATTAACCCGGCTTCAAAATGCCCGATTGGCTTTGTGCTCCAGATAGCTAATGTACGTTGATTTATCATTTTCCCTGCAATTGTTTCGAATCAAAAGACTCGGGTTCGAGTGGACAAAGGGTTACTCTTCTATGTTCTACGTAGTTCACAAAAGTTCTATTTCATTTAAAATCTTGTCGCAGTTACGTCTTTTGCGTGTAAAGGGATGGTATTGGTCGTCGACGATTAATTTTCTTTCATAATGAGCTTAAAATATTTTTAATCTTTTTGCGTGATGATTAGACTGAAATAACTCGAGCCTACGATCAAAGCGGTTTTTTTTTAATTCAAAGGAATCTGCTATATCACCTCCTTTAGATGTAAGTCTAATTATAGCTGTACCATCAACAACACTTCTCATTAGAAGTTTCTTTGTATAGTCAAATACCTACATACGTACTACCTAATCCGTACTCTAATATTATAAATGCGAAAGTGTATCTGTATGTATGTCTGTTACCTTTTTTTTAATTTATTTAATTCATAAATGATTTTATTAACAAAATATCAAATATCCAAACTGCATTACATCCCTCTTCATGCTAAAACCGATGATGAAGATGAAATTTGGTATGGAGATACTTTTTATCCCGGAAACATCCCTTAAGGTGTGGAAGTGTGTATGGAAGAGTTGTAACTAGGTATACGCGCCTGAAATAAAAGAAGCAATTTAAATATACCAAACGCTGTTCATGTAAACGGGCAACCACTGGGGGCTGCAACACAGTGAAAACTAACGCAGTCTCCAGGGCTTCAAATGTATAAGGTTTTTTGAACAATAAAATATTATTATTATTATATTATTATATATATCTAGCTAGTACTATAATTAATAATTCCGTTTAATTAAATTATGAAAACGTACTTAATTCAAATCACTTTAGTTAAGAAGAAACCTCTGACAATATTTGATATTAAAATGGTATGACATGTATCATAACATGTCTCAACACGAGTATAATAGGTAAACGTCATTCGTTCCCAAGGTCAACCCCGCTGGAAAGATGAAAGCGTTGAGATTCCCGACCATCTTAGCTTTGCCGTCGAGTGCCGCACCACTTTCAAATGTAACTCGAGAATTTAGTACAATTGTTTGTTTAACTGACAGCAAAACAACTTTGCCAAGGAAGATAGTGATGCCATTAAAATACTGTCTAGTATCGTGGCATCGGATATTAAGGACGTTTCCGGGCACCAAAGAAAAACTCGGAACATGATAGGGGCACGCTTTGACGATGACGTCGCTTGCTTTAGTTAGAAATGTGCCTGATTCCTTTGAAACTTGCGTGACATTGTTGCTGTCAATGTCGACACGAATGTCTATTTTTGTTGTAGGGGCAAGTATTGTGCGAGTTTTTATTTGTGTTCGACGCCGGATGCAAAGTTGGTTAGATTTTACGAACTCATTTGTTGTTGTTTAGGGGTTAGGGACACACGGGTAAATAAAAAAGGCAAGTAAAAATGTAAATAACACATGGCCATCAGATTCAGTTAGGTTTGTGCCTTGTCATTGTGTGCCTCGTTGTCATACAAAAAAGTGTGCCTTTTAGTTGTATCTATACGACGCTATTTCCATAACGACGCGAGTAGAGATCGTCTTTATTAACATGCAATGCGTCTTTATTCATAGCAACGCACTTGTGACTCCTCTGGTGTTGCAGGTGTTTATAGGGGCCAGTAATCGTTTAACATCAGGCGATCCATCTGCTTATTTTCCCTATAAAAAAACGTCAATCTAGAAAGATATTTTTCCGAGAATGACACATATTCACTCCAATGTTGTATGTAAATATAACATGATAATATTAATTTACCAGTGACGTCATCATTTTCCACATATTAATGGTCTCAATAAGGTCTCGTTTCCAATGTGCGTTGGAAGGACAGATGGCTGTCGCTGCCGTAAAAATTTAAGTACACTTGAGATTACTACTAGAGTAACTCTAGGGCGATGATGTATTAGTATTTGTCATTCCTTTACTATCGAGTAATCAAACAAAATGGTTTACCATGGCAATGTTAGTGAGCCTTGCCAACGAAGTGATAGCGGGTCTGTGTGAGCTCCGAGTCGGTGCGAGCTGGCGAGCAAACTAGCGTGCTCTTGTGTCCGAGACAAAGCCTCATTTTGGATCATCGTACCAGCTCAGTTACTTGTGTTAATTCGCAAGCAAAACACTGTTACTGAGATTTAATTAAAAAGTAAACAAACCTAGATCTTTTAAATAAAGGCAGGAAATACGGTCGTACCAACTTTCAAGCGCCCAGCGTGGTGAACCATGATACGGCAACGGTGTCGTATAAGTGAGATGTCTCGACATTCTGGTCACTTGTAATTAATGCAAATGAGATATCGTGTCGTTTGCAGAAACCATGCCGTGCAGTTACGGTTCAGTATTTTTCAAAGACGTATAAAATACAAAATCTCGTAGGCTTATTGCATACATATCAGCGATTTATTTTAATAATACGACGGTGGCAAACTCCCATATTCGAAAAGATTCAATGGAGTGTTGCCGAGTCTTTATTGATTTGGGGATTCGTCGTGTGTCAACGCCTCTAGAAACAAATGTATGTTCCCAACTCTCAATAATCCTTGGGAGCAGAATAGAACACGAATATTATAAAAAACAAGTAATGGTGTTAATTTGGCTGTGGTTTTCTGTAAGGTATTCTTTCGTTGTTCCCAATCTACTTAACCAAACCTTTCGGCTTTCATACATCAGGAAAAATACCTCTCTATTTAGTCAATTTACACTTATTGACTGCGTGCGCTTCTTTAAACTCACAATTAAATTATGATTTTGTCAAACACATTGTGTTACCAATGGATTAAGTATTCGTAATCACTCTTACTAAATTCAGCAAAATCTCCAAGACTTTGAAGATCAATAGGCTATCCGCAGTTGGCAACATTATGCGGGTGATAGCCCAAGTTCGGTCGACAGCCCTTGCAATCTAGATCTGAGGGTTAATGTCAAACCTACATTTTGAATTCTAATTTGTTATGGAAACTTTCACGTGCTCACTTCCATCTGCACCAAACTAAAGTGTTAGAACGGTGCATGCAAATTGTTATGACACATTTTGCATTAAATATCCCTAGCAGTAAGGCATGTGACTTTCAGTTGGGTGGTCATGAATTTGAACTCCAGCTCTTGTTACTGTGTTAAAAAAATATCGTTAGAAAAAATCTACTGATAAATATATCAGTAAGGTGAAGATTGGAAGGTGAAGGGTGATATTGACCGCGGGCTGCCAGTATAATAATTATGCATTATAGTACTAGCATTTTAAACTCTCGCGCTTTGTGTACATACTTAAAAGATCTGTTTTAATATCGATTGAAAGAGACGCTCTTATGTTTTTCGCTCATGACAAAACGGGATGCAAAACTCTCCGAGAATGGCTTTTTTAGACAAATCTCGTTAAATATCTGACTGTGTACATGTTTATTAAATTTCCTCTTGGCAGAGTTTAGTTAAGGTAAAATACCATCATATTAACATAATCATGTCTTTTAATAATGCGTTGTTTTAGTAGTCTGAGTAAAAAAGGAAAATATAGACTCAACTTTGGTTTTTTTCGATCGAGAAAATTTTAAGGAATCATGTTTCGGCTATTGTCAGTAAGTACCACAGTCATAAAGTAAAGAATCATATATCTGAAAATCAGCTCCTACTGTTTGCTAGTCTGGGCAGGACAGCGTTTCAAAGTTTCTAAATTCGTTGTAGCGCCTACGGGTACGGGTTTAACGGGTGCAGGTAAATACATAAAATATCACGTAAGACCCGTTTAAACAAATCTTATAAGCAGTAGTACTTGTTTTTTTAGCATGTTTTGTTTGAGTGCTAAATTAATAACTTGTTCGTCTGATATCAAACTGAAATCCGAAAACTAAGTTTTTAATGTAACCTTTGCACTTGCGGTCATTCTGCTGCACAATGGAAGTTTCTATTCAGAAAGGTCGTATCTTGTTTTGGTCGTACGGTATTTGTACCGAACTGCATTGGAACTAAATTGGTAATGTGTTGAAAGGGTGTTAGGCAAAGTAATGCCGAAAATGGATGAAAGCCGCAAATCAGAATGATTAACATGTTCGTGTATGTTAGGTCAATTTGAAGCATGTTTATGAAAGCTACAATTAGTTTTAAAAATAATGCCTATTTAGTATCTAATACATGCTTGTGAATACACAATAACAAACATTTTTAATTCAATTCAATTCATTTATTCATAAACAATACAATATTGTGTTTGAAATAACTTAATACATAACTTAATTATAACAATGACTATACTTAATATTTAAGTGCTCCAAGAATTAATAAGATTGATTAACAATACAAAATACAATGTCAAGAATTATACAATTAAATACAACAAATTACAATTTCCAAATAAATATTGAATTTACAATAAAACATAAAAAAATAAAAATAGAATACAGTCACCACACACCAAATACAATCATAAATCAGGACAGGGGCTGTGACCCACGTTCCGGCTCTTACCTGGTCCAACAAATTTCTGTCGCCATACAGCGTGGCAACGCAGCCAGCGTACTTGGCACTTTTGGACCAGGTCTGAGCCGGACGTAGCATGTATATAGATTTTATTTTTAATTATGTAATTTAGTTTTATAATTAGATTTTAGTTTCTAGGTTACCTTTACTTTTAATACCTAATTGTCTCTAATATCATAAATCATAATCAATAGAGAATTCAAAGAAAATACATTCGTCAAAAAAAATACATTCGTCAAAAAAATAATAAATTATAATATTTTTTTAAAATTACCACAGTGCTACTACTATTACCAATACATTTTCCCGTATTTAAACAATTTTATTATTGTTGGTTTAAACACGAACAAATTTAAGTACCTACTTAGGTAATATTGCAGATAGAAGGCAAGCCCGGCGCTGACCACACACTTCAACTCTAACTCTGACAATATGCATTCTTTAATTCCTTAAGTATGTATGTTTAATTTTCATACAAATTTAACTGCGTTCATATATCTGACGATAGATAAAATGGCGCGTTGACAAATACGTCATGTCGAACGCTATTTGCTTTAAGCCTTTGACGTTGCAGATCTAATATTGACATGATGAAATGGATACCAGCTAAGTAATTGACAGGCTAGACACATTTTACGGTTGATGGCGTATTAAAGCGATGGCCAATAATCTGAAGAGAACAAATACCTATCCGCGTAACAATTTATTATTAATATTATTTTATTAGGTTCTATTAAATTGGCATTTTGTATGAAGCATTTCACAGAAACAATTTATTTTAATTTATTTTAAGATTTTTTTTTAGGAATACTACAATTTTTAAGGGTGACTTATCCAGATTAGTTGTGACGTTGGGTGTGACGAAACTCTGTGAAACTCTGTGAGTTTATTATTATAAAGCCAAAATTGTCTAGGGCTTTATTAATATTTACATTTCGCTTACACATTGTAATCCTCTCTGAATGGTTTGCGCACTCGGATTATATTTAAATTTAATTCGACTGCATAACATTTGCGTCGAAAGGAGGCTAACAGGAATTACTGAAATGCCCCTCATTTTACTAATACAACTTCAGACTGTGGAATGTTATTATTTGGTAACGTTTGTAGTAGTCTTAGTGGGTCTACATGTACGGAAAATAATACACTCACGAGCAAAAATAATGCATACACTTTGTACCTATTGAACTTCCATAGAAAGTGTACCCGTTATTATTGCTCTTGAGTATAGTTGTTTATGGCTCCTTATCAGTTAAAAAACGCTCATGTATTAAAACAATTTTCTGTTCAATTGACACGTATCTTGTCAATGTTACTATGTAAAACAAGATGATTGTGACCTAATGACATAAATATTTTTTCATTTAGAGATATTATTTCAAATATCACTCCATTTTCAAGCAAAATATTTTTTTTTTGCTTAATACCACAATTGATATTTAGACATTAATTTGCTTTGATTGTCATATCACATTTACTTTACCTATTTATGTTCTTTTGTTCTAGGTAAGTCGAGAAAGCACTGTGTAATTGAGTGTGGTAAGCCAAAGCAATAACTAGTGTTGCAACTGTAAATATTAATTACTCAAGTAACCCGGAACTTTGTCGAGAAAATCACAGTTATGATACGTAGGTTTCTATTTAGTCAAAGGGGTTTTTTTAAAATAATATAAACACATTTTTTTGTTACTGCCTCGGTGGGAAACCATACCGAAGTCATGCACACTTGCACCTCCAAGGGTGGAAAATAATGCGTTGCCGACTCTTTTAAAAATATACACTCTCTTTTCTCGAGAACCTATGTTGTATTTAGTCCACATTAATTTGTGACGTATTGTACACAATCTTGAAATTTAATAGTGGATAGTATTTATAAATAACTAGTTTATAACAGGTAAATATGATGTTAGTTTGTAAACAGCCGATGAAACCTTTCTAATAAATATGGGACAATAAATATAACAAGAACACTACAGTCAACGAAGAAATGACATATGTTATATAGATCTATTATGCATAACTTATACTACGAAAGCAGACGATAAGTCAATACATAAACAATGAGAAAGTCTATCGTACAAATTGCGCTTGTATTGAGTGGTTACATACATTCATTGGTTATTCAATAGGTGATTGCTTAAGATTTCGCTGATAGGAAACAAATATAATAGCCATTAGTCTGTGATGCTGGAAATAGAGTTGACTGATTTATTGCGTATTTTCTGCAAAATGAAACACTGTAATAGCATAAGCTTTCCTTAGTTCACAAAGATATGAAATTAGGTCTGTAGTAATAAAATAATTAGACAGCCACATCTTCGCCTTCTTGGATAAATAGGTTGAAGACCATTATCAATACTCCTCAAGATACATGTAGGTATCTTATTCCCATAGTAAACATTTACGAACCCCACACACACAGGGTAGCTAAGCGAATGGGATCCAGCGCGCATTAACCTTTCCTGTACAATGACACATTGTTAATACAGGAACAAAGTATTTTTACTTGTGTTAATTCACCGCCTTTTCCTTGTCAATTGAAGGTATCGAACGAGTAACTGGTCATTGTGACAATCTCTGGAGGCTTATGCCTTATGCCCAGTAGTCAGTGGACGCTTTTCGGCTGATTGACCGTGTAACCATGTAATGAGCAGTGTAATAGTAGATTGTGTCTCAAGGGAGCAAAATGATAATATTTATGGCGAGGGCAGTAATACCTGAGTGAAGCGAAAGATTCTAAAGTAGAATCTTAAACGTAGCGAGGGATTCAAGTGTTTACGTACAAGACGGAAATGATTTTGCTACAGTGTGACACATGCTGCTTTTCACACCCTCTATATGAGGAAAAGAGTCATTGATGCCCTCAAATGAGGAAGGAAAGTACGACTTTGATCCCTCATTCGAGGGCAACAATAACTCGTTTCTGATTAGCAGGCGTGAAAAATAGTAGTTTATGCAACTGGTACATAATGAGGGGCATTAAAACACGAGTGTGTTTTATGAAACGAGCCGAAGGCGAGTTTCATAATAAGGTCACACGAGTGTTTTAATGCCTAATCATGTACAGTTGCATACATTACTTTATCTACACACATATTATAATTACTCTAAGATGGGTTCAGACACCGTAGTAAATAAATACAATAATTGTGTTAATACAACCTTTTTTGCACGGTTGCGGAAATATCGAAATCAGAACTGGCAACCGATACCTGAATGTTATTTTAAAAAGTAAAGAGTCCTTATTCTGATGTGGTCATGTCGTTCTAGCTCAAATTTCGTGCGATATATACTAAAAAAACATCGAGCTGACATTTCGCATCGACTGAATTTGAATTTTCAGTGATACTAGAATAGGGACATGTCAACTTTGACATTTAAATTTTGACAGTTTTGTTTGACGTAATATTTTAACATCATATATGTGATTAAAATGAAATATTTTATTACTGCTGTAGCCTTAGCCACAGATAAGAAAATTGCCATAAATTCATTGAATGTTGAAATGAGAGTCATTTTCTACGGTTTCCGAACGCATATTAGAGGATTTATGATATGTGTGTAGATAAAATATCTTAATTCACCCTAAACATACAAATACAAAAGCGATTATTTTTCAATTTAAACTACAATGGTGTATCGGTTAGTAAGGTCTTACGTATCTAATACACGTAACATAAATAACTTTAAGCAAGGCCTGCTTCATTGCATCCCCTAATAAACAACATTACAGGCGGACATCACGATTTGCGAGCATTTTGAAATTACTTACGTGACCCGTAGGACCTTGTTTTAGAAAGTAAATGAACATGTGAGGGCGTTTAGGCTTCTAATGAAATTAAGTTAATTGTGCGATGTTGGACTAAATTGCGGCTTTGTTACCCGACTGTTTTCAATTGGGCGGAATTATTCGAACGTGTTTCAGTTTTATACATTACAATGTTTGCAATAGTGCCAACAAGGGGTCCTATACTCCGCTTT
This sequence comes from Cenopis cana, assembly GCA_951800055.1. Classification (NCBI taxonomy): domain Eukaryota; kingdom Metazoa; phylum Arthropoda; class Insecta; order Lepidoptera; family Tortricidae; genus Cenopis; species Cenopis cana. Next base: position 18,187,763 of record OX637477.1, on the reverse strand, counting down.
CATTCTTTATTCACCGATGTATACAAAATGCCTTCTGAAGTGACATATTTCATCTCGCGACTCTGCCTGAACTTTTTCTATTAGCCTCGGGGACAGAACTCTTGAATAAAGCCGATAAACAATTTCAACCACAACTCGTGGCATTCATTAGTCAGAGCTGCATCCGTCTAGGAGCTACGCTGCCACAGACACACAGATACACATATTAAACTTATATCATCCTTCTCTTGCGCTACATCGTGGGTTAAAAAAAACACAGCTAAACATGAAGGTTTCTTTAAGTTTTCATAAAGTAATAGGTAGGATTAATGCGAAATCAAGAAAATATAGTTAATAGCAATTTTAAACCTTTAAAAAACCTTTTGAGCTTCAATTTTATTTCAAGTAAATATTAATAACGTATCTTAGAGCTTGAAATTTCCGGCGGTGATATTGAAAATTGTATCCAAACATGTCATCCCCTTTAATAAGTAGTTTATGCATATTTCAAAGATGAAATTGTGCTCTGGTAGAATATTTAAGTAGAAAGGAGTATATTTACATACAGGATGAGTTTTAACATGTAGATTGTAGATAATGGTACGAGTACGTGAATAAATTATTATTATTTTATAGGATGTGCACGTTTACAGTGTGTACTTTAAGTCAGTGTAAAAATACACTGACTATTAATACCTTTTATCGGATGGAATGGAATGCCAAATATTCACGAACATATTTCCTACAGTTTCAAACTGGGGCCCGGTTCCTCGTCGTTCCAAGTTTATGCCTGTTCTTATGATATAAGACATAACTAACTTTCATTATTCTAAGTCAACGAGAAGTACCCTTCAGGTTTGTTTAATATTACAACTTGTCACTGGGAAAAAATCCAAAAAGACGTTGCCAAATTAAGGGTTAAACCTAATTGACAACATTTCATATTTTTAACTACTTTATTTTATGAACTAGTTAGAAAATAGGTAAAAATTTAAGCCACCCGTATTTTTTATTTTTCAATTTAACTCATTATTTCATACAAAAAAAACACGTTGAAAAGTAGGTCATTCCAAAAGGGCGTAAGTAAAATATGACGTCATCTTCCCAACAAGAATCCAGAGCCACTCCAGAGCAGCGATTGTCTGTACTCTGTACTAAGGTCTCCCTGAATACAGCGAGGAAGATGACGTTCAACTTTCGGTTTACAGTAATTTGCGATTTTTTCCAAAATTAACGGAGATAAAAATCTAAAAAAATGTTTTTTGTGTACTTCACACGTTTCTACCGAAATGGTTTTCGAATTAAGACTTTTGGAAATTATGAAATATTGTCAATTCCTACAAAATTATACTAATTAAATGGCATGTACTCTAGGTACTCCTTTTGTGAATACACGACTGAGTATAAAAAGTATGTATGTAATTTCTCAGTAATCTCAGCTAAAACTAATGATTTATTCAATAAATATCTGGTACAAACGTTCATGAACAAGAAAAGTGCCAATAAATGTATCAGGGACTATGAATATCGAGATGCAGCCGGTGTCGACCTAAACGCAATCTCCTCCCGGAGACTGTTCGGTTCTATTGAACTTTGGAACGAAAAAATATTCTCCATCCTACTGCTAACTTTGGGGTGCTGTGTGGAATAACGAAATAAGCTGGTTTTATGGTTCGCTATAGATATTATAGAGGCTAAAAGTCTTGAAGACTCGAGCCGTTAAAACTAAGACTAAACTTTTACCGCAACTTTAACTCAAGTCTTCTGAGTAAGCTGAGCAACCAAACCCTTCCTAAGAATTGGGATAGGCACACGTTTTTTCTGATACTATTGTAATAATGACATTCTATCATATGAAAGTTCAATAAATTTACTGTATAAAAAAGTTTAAAAAAAAGTTTTTTTGACGTTATTGTCAATTAAACCTTCGTGTGTAAATTGTTAAAATCTAGGAATAAAATGAGGTCTTACAAATTACAAAATTTTGATCTACTTGAAACTAGATAGGTAGTACTAGATAGGTACTACACTATCTTGCAGCTACGGTAGCCCAGTGGTTCAAGCATGCGGCCTGTCAAGCGGCGGTCGTGGGTTCGAATCCCAGCTCGTACCAATGAGTTTTTCGGAACTTATGTACGGAATATCATTTGATATTTACCGTTAGCTTTTCGGTGAAGGAAAACATCGTGAGGAAACCTGCATACATCCGCGAAGAAATTCAAAGTTGTATGTGAAGTCCCCAACCCGCTCTGGGCCAGCGTGGGGACTACTGCCCAATCCCTCTCATCTTTGAGAGGAGGCCTGTGCCCAGCAGTGGGACGTATATAGGCTGATGATGATGATCTTACCAGATAGTAAAGAAGAAAAAATTTTTAGATAACACGTGTCTTGACACGTGTGAAAGAGAATTATTTTTCACATTTTTTTCTAATTCGCAGAGAAAAAAAACCTGAATAGTACGCATCCTTAATTTTTGCAACATTTGACACTTTGTTGTCTCTGACGAATTTATGTTCTTCGTTCATACTAAAATCTTGCCTTTAAAAGATCCGATAGTCGTAAAAAGACATATAATGTGATAGCAATAAAATTGCCCCTTTTGTGTTTGACCGCGGACCGGAGCTGATAGGCGATATGCCGCAATTTCACACGTTCGGGTTTCCGATCTAATTTTAGATGTAGAGTGAGCTGGCATTATTTGAGAAAACGCGTTGTGTGTGTTACATGGTTTATGATTTTTTTTACGTTGTTTAAGTATTTATGTCATCTATCTATCAGTTTACCGGGACCGTAAAAAATATCAAGAAAAACAATAAGTATCGATCCATATAACATAATCCCTGTGAAAGTTTAATTCATAATTCAAGTATAATTGTCGGGTAACCAACTTCTAATTCTTATTAATTAAAAATTCAACGTTATTTCGACTTAAAGTCATAAAAAGAGACTAAAGATTTAAGCTGCGACTTAGAACTGGAGCACTTAATGATAGAATGACTTGAGTCGGCAGGATTTCTTGGGTTAATTTTAATTTGCGAAGGAGCTGGAGGAAAAATGTATAAGCCATTGTATATTCGTTGGTAAGTAGGTATATAAGCATAAGTAGATTATTTTCATATTTAAGATGAATCTTCTTCCGAAACAGAAAGTCTTTCACCACGGATCGTAGACATCGCTCCATCTTGTTATATCCTTTCGACAATAACCTATGATGTTTTATTCATTGACATATCTCGGCGATGAAAGCTACTACCCGGTCTTAATATCTTGTCAAAGACACCAACATCACGAGTATACAAATTTCCATCGTTAAATAACGTAGCAACATTCTCCTAGCACCAAAAAGTAAGGCTCTTTCAAAGAAATAAAATTGTCACGACGTGTTGGCAACTTGCAAAATATTGATCATCATAAAGGCCAGGTTTTTACAACAGATTCACTTTTCTAAACGGACTAAAAAATCCTATTTCTGAGATCCTCTTAATAAATAAAAAAAACTACAAGAATTGCTCGTATCAAATATTAGATAAATGTTAAAATTATATATTTTATCAATGAATAAATTATTTCACAAACCACAATACATAAATATGTTTGATAAATGTAATTAAATGTATCTGTATCATTTCACCTTGTTATATCAATAACTAGGCACCTTGTACCCTTTAGTATATATTTTTCTAAACAAAACAGAAACGAACATGTTTACGTTTAGCTTCAATTTGTATGGCAACGAGAACAGCGCCTCTAGTGGCCTTTGGTGGTAACTATTTGTTGCCATAGACGTTCGTTTTGTATTTTTCATCGAAAAAAATTTATACTAGAGGTACGGTGAATATACGGTGTCTATTCCAGGGATGTAAGGGGCGGACGTTGTGACCGGGTTATATTGACGAAGTTGGACCTCTGTCTGGGAGTTATATTAGTCATTCTTCAAAAATGATGAATACTAGTGCTTTAATATTCATGGCGGCTTCAGATATGGAAATATAAGGATCGAAAACGCGCGCTTGTAGTTTATTTAAAATTCTCTTTTGGGTTACATGAAAGTATTTTGTCAATTTTATTGCTCTTAAATTGTAATCATTTTGTGACTCTAATGATATGACAGTAATTAAAAAAGCTGATCTATTGATGAGTTTTTCTTTGCGTTGCGGGAAATATTAATAGCATTCGGATATAAAATGAACTGTTTCATTTATTCCAGAAACTGTAATAAATAACAGTGTTTGGACAAAACTGTCTCCCGTTGGTACAATTCAATGAAAAATGGTGTAGTGACTACGTTTCCAGGTTTATTACTTTACCAAGGGTGTTTTTATGTGCGAGTCCATCTGCATCTATCATTTATACTGAGATGTACTTACTACATAAACTATTGTACATAAAAAACAATTTCAAAATCAGGGTGCCTCAGAACTTTTGTATAGGTAACGATTTTTAACACCTACTTATTGGCCAGCCCCTCCCCAACAGTCCTTATCTTAATTAAGAATCTGAAATAATATTATTAATTCAGAGTGCATGGAATTGCATACTAAGTATTTAGCTGTTCTTCACACACAGTCTGATTTTTTCATATTATTAATTTATAAGATCGACTTGTCAGAATGATATGAACGATTGAACGTGCGCTATGAATTTAGTATATGAAATTTTAAGATATTGAATTCCGCTCAAAATCAAGTAAAGAGTTTTATTGTGGTTAATTGTCGAAAAACCTGTCAGGATACTGACGCAATATAGCCGTCATATTTATGGTTCTGGCTTTGACTTATTCGGTTTAAATTAACAGGATGAATCCAATATTCCCGCTCGTATTTTTATTTATGTCGGTTCAGAATTATTAAGATATATGTGTGAGGCAAGGCACCGTAATTAATATTATTAAATTCAAATAATGAATTAAGATAAGGATTCAGACTGGGTGAAGCCAGCCTTACTCGTTTTGGCTCATTTTTAACGTACGTATGTTAAATACGAGCCACCTTATGTTAGAAAGAGAACGTGCAATTTAATTTAATTCTTATATCATAGCAATTTGATAACAAGACCTATAAGTTGCAACTTATAGACAACCGTTCTCAAATGTGTCAACTGCCCAACAATGTTACAGCTGTTTGGTTTCAAGCGACATATAAGCACGATTAGTTCCAGTTGCGCCGTAGTAAGCTGTGAAATAGCTTAGTAAACAGTTGTATTCCCAAGTTTTATGGAACATTATAACATGTTGTTCCTATTGCTTGGAATACCGTGTAACACTTCTAGCGTCTTTGAAATTTACAAAGGAAATTGGACGCTATGTCGTAAAATAGTGAGGTTAATTTGGTTCAGGAGACTTGAAGTGGTTTTCGGGTTAACTGCTAATGATGTTTGTTTGGTGTTAACTTGATTATGGCCTGTGTAGTCTTAGTCTTGAACGGTACGTGAGCTGATTTCAGCCAATCGTAAGTTTTTAAATGTCGAACAACACTGTGTGGGTTATATTTTTTCGTAAGAATTCATGGAAAAGGCTTCCATTACTGCATACTAACAAAAATATGGATCTGAATAAAATGTTATTCATTCATTCATATGCTGTTGCTTCTGTGCAACAAAGATAAGATAAGATTATTCCAGATTGCAAAATGTAGTGGTGAGTACAGTTGGAATCATGTCATTTTAAGTACGTACATTTTACTTGAGCCGTTTCTCCCGCTGACGGGGATCCCCGGCCACATAACAAAACAATGTTTTGTTTTGTTTTCTTCGCTGGGAGAGGACGGGTTTTAAAGAAGCATGCATTTTTTTACTTATTAGCTATAAGTTAATAAACAAATACATTAGGCATTATAATATTACTCTACTAATTAAACCAAGACTGAACGTCTTTTTTGCTTATATTTGTATGATCTACTTCATACCTATGTAATTATTTGAGAGAATAAAGTAAATATTGAAATATTTAATGTCATTGAACAGTTATAACATGTCTCACGAAAGTTTAAATTCAAGTCATTGAACAAGATTGATAAAAATATATTTAATCTAGGTTATTAGGAAATTCAGTTACTTTCTCAAAATAGTGATGTGGCTCAGATATCATTGGTACTTACGTCAAAGGATGCTTGCTTTAAAGTTTGAAAAATAAATTTAATCATCTCAGTAAACAATAGTACATTACTTACCAAGGGCGATAAAACAAAGAATGTCTCAGATCGCAGGTATTTTACGCCCGAGCCGTAGGCAAGGGCGATAAATATGCGATCTGAGGCTTTCTTTATTATCGCCCGTGGTAAGTACAAAATTTTATGTCACCCCCTGGCCAGGAAGTGGGTTTTTTCACGCGCGGAGCGTGCAATAATGGCCACTTTATGGCCAGGTGTGACATAAAATAGTTTTTCCTAGCATAGATTTATAAAAAAAGTGAAAAATATCCAGTTCACTCTTTCTATGCGACTAGAAATAGCTCTATCAGATTTTCGCTCCACAAATTTCGCTTGGTGGAATCTGTGTGTGCGAGCCATCTGGCAAATGGGTATGACTGATTGGAATTGAATTTCTTTTTGAGAAACAATTTGTGACCTAGGTCATATTACAAAATGTATGTTAACATTAACGCGTTCCTTATTTAAAACGTGTTCTGTATTAAAAAAACATTAAACATTCTTCTACAGCGTAAATTTATTTCTAGAGAGTAAACATATCCAACATTAATCATAAAGAAACATTTTTTTTGTTTTATGACATATTTAGCGTTTTACCACGACTTTTTCCCTACTTGTTCATCGCGCTAGAATTTAATTGCTTTTCTTTTATTTCAGGCGCTTACACACGCATTTTCCTGCTCATTACACAAATAAATGCCCTGACCGGGATTCGAACCCGGGTCTTCCAGCTTCGTAAGCAGGGTCACTACCAACTAAGCTAAGCGGTCGTTAAATTTTATTAGTTTCGTAGGATGTTCCAAATTTGAAAAAAAAATACGTTATCAAATAAGAAATCTTAATAATTATGTTACTGCTGCCACAGATAAGATTTTTTTTATAAATACTTGATTGTTGTAATCCTGGTCATTGCCTACGGTTTCTGAACGCATTTTAGAGAATTTATGATATGGGTGTACATAAACTATAATGTCTATATTTCGAGCCACTAGCATATATCATCAGAATTTTTACGTAAGATAGTTTATACAGCTTTTGTATTTACTTTTTATTGAGTTATGCCGAAATTATACAACTTAGACGCTATTTTTAATTAGGTTAATGGTTTTCCAATGTGCTTTTCAGAATTCAGTTGAATACAGTTATTATATCCCTTATAAAACAAGTGCCCTATTCTATACTTACCTTTGTACATATAGTTGAGAAAAAAAAATACAAGCCATTTAGCTTCATGTCATCGAACTTATCAAGTTTAATTATGAAATATACTGGCTGTTCCAATAACTGGAAAGTTTAAAATTAAGAAAATTGGCTGTATCATACTTAACCATAGTTCGACTAACGAGACTTGTTCTGAACTCATGAATTTAAACGGCGCTATTACTTACTCCAAACTTATTACTTTTTCCAATTTTCCTTTAATGCGGCAAAAACTTGGACAGTGAAGGAAAGGTTACGGCAGCGGATTGTTGCACTCGAAATGTGGTGTTGGAGAAGAATGCTCCGAATATCATGGACCCAACATTGCACCAACGGGATGTTGACACCAAATAAGAAAATCAATAAATCCGAATTTTCTCGAAAAAGGATCAAATTCTCAATCAAGTAGGGAAAAAAGTAATTCAAAAGAATAAATAATTACATAATTATCAAGTCTTCAAAGTTTTAGGAGGGGGCATTTTCTGTCCCTGTTCCGCAAAACGATCGTCATTTACTATGGCGCTCGAGGTCAGTGACGTCACTGATCTGTAGCGCTTTCTCTCTCGAACTAAAGACATTCGAACGGTTGTAGTTTCGTTATTTTTTGACATATTTGAATAGGATTTTCACTAATTGGCATAGTTTTATGTATTCTTTCGTTTGGAGTAATAATAAATTTTGAGTCAATATCCCTATTCTATAACAACTAAATATAAAGGAGAGATTATCCGCTGTCGTACAAAGAAAAATCCTCACCTATTTCGGACATATTTCCCGCAGAGGTCCGGACTCCGTGGAAAGAGTGGTGCCCTTGCTTTATTATTCTGTGTTTATCTTTCACTTCGATAATTTGTGTTTGTGGAAAAGGGACAAAACATATTTTAGTTAGCAGAGTTTTGTTAATCTTTATGAATAAGAGGGTAATATTATAAATGCGAAAGTGTGCCTGTCTGTGTGTTACGTCTTCACGCTTAAACCGCTGAACTGATTTCGATGAAATTTGGAATGGAGATAGTTGTGGCCCGGGGAAGGGCAAAGGATACTTTTTTATCCCGGAATGGGGTTGGGAGTTTGTAGGGAACAGGGATAACTAGGTAAGCGCCTGAAATAGACGAATAGCAATTAAATCATAACGTGATGAATGAATTCTACGCGAGAAAAGTCACGGGCAAAAGCTAGTCTTCCCCCACCAGCCCACCCCACCCCATACCACCCCATAGTAAGCTCAATAAGGCTTGTGTTATCTATGGGTATACTATTCATATTGTTGCTGGTTACTCGCCTGTCATTATCAGCATTCGATTCACAGGTCGGAAACAATGGTGTCTGTGACACAGGAATGAAACGATTCATTTTCATATTTACTCTCACACAAAATCAGGGACACATGGGTACACGGCCTGGCGATGTAGCAGGCAAGCAGGTATATATTTGAGTAAAGATGTTTTCCACCGTCGCTTTATAAAAAAGAAAACTAGCGACTCTGTGACCTGTAGACCTCGCGAGTTTTTCTATCCATAAACTGGCCCAAGAAAAAAAACTTTTTTTATCGAACCCTCTCAAAACTCCACAAGAATTTAGGTACCTATTGAGAAAAGCCGATCTGTACAGGAGAACAGCCAGATGGAGTATAAAAGCATTTAATTTTGTCGAAGTTGAAACAGAGACCTTCTTTTCAATCGGTCAATAAATAAAAAAGTTTACAATATATAATTTTAACAGTTAGTAAAGATCCCGTAGTGTGGCGTTTAAGGCTTTCACTGCCTCTTGAATGATTATTTTCTATTGAAAAATGTAAGGCGGGGTATTTCAATGTACACTTTGAGAAGATTGATTTATAATAGCACAAGATTATTCAAAGGATATCTTGCGAGTTTGATAAAATGAAGCACTTTTACGTAAAATGGTTTAGATGGAGTGAGGGTTTTTCTTTGAGTATATGGCTGGTTTTCCACTAGAGCTATGCTATGCGTTGCTATGGATGCTTTTGAAATCCACTAATCACATTCCTTTATTCACATAGCATAGCTCTGGTGGAAAAGGGTTCAGCTAAGCTATGTTTTTTTATATAGAAAGATGCGAGCTGCGGATGCGTGCTATGGATGCGTGCTATGGATGCGTGCTGTGGATGCGGGCTACGGATGCGCGAGCGCTTCCCCCCTCACCGCGCTGCCGCTCACCGCGCCCGCTGTCGATCCATCGCATCTTCCTCGCACAGCTACCTCGCGGCTGCGCATCTACCTCCCACAGCTACATAGCGTAGCTTTAGTGGAATCGGTCGCATAGCTCGTAGCGCATCCTCGCAGCATAGCTCTAGTGGAAAACTAGCCTTTATATCATAGAATATTGAATTATCAGAGTCCATTATTTATCAATAATAATAACATATATGTGATATGAACACTGTTTAAATTTTTCACTCGGTCACACGGTATTCTATAAAACAGTATATATGTTTTCTATACTTATTATTTCTATACTTAGTAGAAAACCATTTAAACCCACCTGTATTCTTGTATGAATAACCTATTTGATTAAACTCTATCCAACGTAGAAACGAATACGGATAGGTACTCGTACATAACTATTTTATAAGGTAAATAATCAAGTGGAACTGGTGAGATGCTTCAATCTGACCGGAGTTTATCCAAATAACTCTTTGAGGTACATTCGAGTGGAAAAGTACTCTCGTTAAGATATTCTATTTGAATAACTGTAAAAACATTCATTATTTTTGTTTGGTTATACATAGTAAATTTTTGATAAATCTTTGTTTTTCACGTTGTATAATCTATAGAGTTCAAGCACAACGGCATAAGCTGCACTTTGATCAGAGTGGCTTTCCATCAGAGCTTTGCTATGCTACGACGTTGTTATAGATGCGTTGATATCCACCAATCATATTAATTTGTTCACATAGCATAGCACTGGTGGAAACGGAAAGCTATCCAATCCTCGCAGCATAGCATGGCTCTGGTGGGAAGAGAGCCTCAGCAACTTCTCCGATGCCATAGAGCGCGGTTGATTTTTTTGGAGCAGAATTCAGTTTTATTTATTTTGTTCAAAAAATTAAACTGACTGTAACATAGTCATGGTATTTTATTATCTTAAAGGCTTGTAGTTTCGAGTAATTCGTATAATATAAAATGTTAATCTAATTTGTTAGTGTTACCTTATATATACACTATTTCATTACGGTCTGTAAAATATTTAACATCTTTAATTGAAAAATGATTGTTCCTCAGGTAGTCGCAAACTGACGCTGGTCGCGTAACGGGTCTAGGACTCTTGAACAGTTTCGGCAAATAAATTTTCTCAAAAATGGCCCGCAAACTGAATGTTACTCGCTACATATTGGAAGTTAAAGTGTATAGTTAAAGGTCAGATCAAAATTAAAAAATAAAAATACATTGCAGGCTGCCTGCAATGTCACATATTCCTTTATCTGTCGAGTTCCAAACTTTTAAAAAGTAGAAACAGTCATATAAAAGGGGGCACAGGTCGTATTCAGCCACTTCAGCGCGTATTTTTCTGTTGAAAACGCGACGTTTTTTTATGTATCTCGAATAATTTGCGTTTTTCGGTGGAAAAATACACTTGCGATTCTGTTAAAAAAAATCACTATATTAGCCTCGGCCGGAATGGCAATTGCAGGCTTCGTATTAAACAAATACTCAGCCTGCAATTACCTCCTTCCCGGGCACGGCAATAATGTACTATTATTCCTACCCGCGCACTTTCGTGCGCGAGTGCGTACGCGCACGATTGCGCGCCGCGCCGCCACGTCACGCTCAATGTTTACTCGGCGGTGTGTTTGCGCGGACGTCTATTTCAGGATATCCTACCTATGATACTTTTTAACTCATCTTACTTTTAAGACACGTGACACGTGAACTGAGGATCCATATCATGGAAGGGCATTTTTCAAAAAAAGTGTACATGGCAAAATTTGCGTGTCACAAACTTTAAACGTGATTTTAAAAATATTCCCTTTCGTATTTGGGTATATGAGTGGTATATTTTGATTTTGTAGATTATAGCAATTATGTTATAATTATAAAACGATGAATATTATATTTATTGCTAGATTTATAACAAAATAAAGATACGAAAAGTGCTAAAATGTGTATGTCACACGTCGACTCAGTCATGTTTAGAGGCTTGCAGAAACTCGAAAAAAAATCGAGTGAATATTCAATGTGGTCACACAGGTAAAGTAATGAGTCAAGATATTAAAATGTGCTTTATTTATTAAAGAATACGGTATTTAATGCCAAAAAACTACTTTTTCCACTGTTGGGATTTCTTGGGAGAAATCGACCATACCGGAACCTCCGGTTATTGTCACAGCGATTTTAACAATACTTGTGGAATCGATATTCCCCAAAACGCATTTATTTTGCAATCCTGGCAACATTAGAATGCTATAAACATTGACCGCCAATACGTATTTAACGTCAGCTCCTTCAAAACGGTGACGAAAGGCGGCCGCAGTGTTGGTGCACAAAAAAAGTATTCGGACTCAGTCACAGTATTTTCTGTAAGTAGATTATAATTAACTTTTGTAAACGCAATTAGACATTTAATAGACTATCATAGTATCCGAAACGAAACAAAAACCACATTGAATAGGTTCAAAACAAGTTGAAATCTTGATTTTAAATCGTTGCGGTAGAATCCGTCACATCCGGATAGTAACGTGACATACCTACCGGAACGATTTTGTGACTAACTGGAGTCATAAAGCTTAGTACACAAACGAAATGTGACCGGTGTTTTAAACCGACTACAAAATAAAAGGAGGTTCTTAGTTTGACCCGTATGTTTGTATACATGTATGTTTGTCAGCGATTATCTCGCATTTGGCTGAACCGATTTTGATGCGGCTTTCAGGAAAGTATTTGTTAGAGACTGGAGAAGGTCTCGGTAAACGACAATCATATTTCAATAACTAAAAAGTAAATAATAATTACAATTTTATAAAAAAAGAACCACCATTCATGAAAATTCTAATATAATCTGGACACGAGGCGGTTCTTTTTTACTTATTTTTTTATTATTATGCGTACGCCACTTTAACACCTACCTACCTTTATTCTGTACTCTGTGTCTGTACACAGAGTACAGAATACAGAAGTACAAAACGGTTATGGTACCTACTTAAGGGAATATAATTATTAATTATAATAGGTACAACATTATACCTAGCATTTACAAATATTATTTATATTATTAGGGCTGCATTTAATTCAAGGTGTTTCGGTTATATAATCCTAATATCCTATCCCAATAATATTATATTCAGGTATCGGTTGCCAGTTCTAATTTCGACATTTCAGCAACCGTGTAAAAAAGGTTGTATTTAAATTAATAAAATTAATGTATTTATTTACTTCGGTTTCTGAACCCATCTTAGAGTACTTATAATATGTGTGTAGATAAAGTAATGTATGCAACTGGTACATAATGAGGGGCATTAAAACAAGAGTGTGTGTTTTGAAACGAGCCGTAGGCGAGTTTCATAATAAGGTCACACGAGTGTTTTAATGTCTAATTAAAGTACTATTATACATTGATTTAATACATAATAAACGATGTTAGTCACACAATACGTTCTTTTTGGTATTTTCTTTCAATATATTCAATATGTGTACACTATTCCTTACAATTTCCAGTTAGTCACATGAGATTCCGCTTAGTCACTGTCACAAGATTTGGAGTGTTAAAAATAATTATTTCTGGCTGCTGTAGTGCAACAATTCGCATTTTTAAGCGTTTACATTTACTAAATGAATATTCCTTAATGTATTAAATTTTTCTTTTTATTGATTAGTACTATTTTAACACCAATAAATACATGTTTTAGCAGTCATTTACATGCGATTGTGACGAACTGGACATTCATTTTATCCTCCAAGCTTATTTTTTCCATTAATTCTATAAATTAAGCCCGTTTTAAATGGTTTATTGTCTTTATTTCAAATGTGTAAACTGAAACTGGTCCAAAAAACACTACAATCAATTTATAATGAATTTTATAATTGTGACTATCCGGAACTAGTTCCACCGTAATCTGAAGTTAAAATGCCGATATTTTCTATATTTATTAATATTTTCATGCCATTTTCGCAAATAATACACTATAACTTATGTTGAATCGAATAAGCAAAGAAATTTCAAAATTGGTGTTAAGAAAAAAAGTCGTTCTCCGGTTCGTAACGTGTACACTTTTTTTGAAAAACGCCCGGAAGCAAATGTCGATCTCCGATTGGCATATATAGTCACGTGATGAGTTGTTCCTCACGTCCAGACGCTGTCTGAAATCATCTGGCATGATGAAGCTTTTAAGAAAATGTATTAGAGATCGAATTTTGACTAAAGCTAGGGATTCACTAAGGGACAATAAACCACGAATATTTGTCCTGAGTCTTGGATGTTTTTTTATGTGTGTATCTATTTACCTATTAAATAATGGTTCAAACATTCAGGATTTTCAGGAACCGGTTTAATAAAGCAGAGTGCTCGGAATACCTATTGACTTTGCTTGCTTTCCTGTTCTAATATGAGCCATGAATTTAATATGTCCATGAAGCTAACATGAAACTCGTTGCTCATTTATATCAAAGGTTCGGAAGTTCAGTTTTGCTCGACAATTAGCATAATGTATTAGCATAATTAGCTTTTTTAGCCTCGAACCTTACTTAGACCACTCGGCAAGCCTCGTAGTCCAAACGCGGTTCTCGAAAAAAAAAACATGCATTATATAACGATTGCATAAAATGCTTTAATCTATAGGCGTTCTTTGCCTGAATATAGAGATATTTAAAGCAATTATTTCTCAAAAAGTAACAACGGCAAAAGCTAGCAGGTACAACATAATCGTTACCTATTTATTTTTATAACGTAAAGTTTAATTTCTTGCCTTTCATGCCCAATATTCTATTGTAACATAACGCTGGACCGAGATGTGACTTTAGCTTCATATTAGTCCCGGAATTACCTAGTATAAGAAAAAAAAGAAAAGAAACATTTATTCGTGACAAACAAAACACTTACAAAACAGGACATTACAAACCGAATTTTGTCACGAAATGGTCACAACTCAGCGTTATGCTGGCAGAGCCAGCGCTGGTCTTCCGTTGTGACCATTTGGTGAAATCACGGATAAGCGCACCTAGGCGGAATGCTAGGAGGATGATGGTAAGTCCCGGGACTACTTATAACTATGCATTCACATGCCTTTCATCCCCAGCATGACTATCATTGTCACTTGTACCTATTGTAAGTAGAATGTTCGTCATTTCAACTTAATTATTTGTACCGCGTAATATTCTTATTAAAACTTATTTCGTATTCAGAATTTATTTATAAACCAATTTGGATTATGCTGCCGTGAATAATGTAGCTATGAATATATTAACATATCTAATAATTATTTTATGAAATAAATGTTTACGTTACTTAACTATTGTTTTAAGAGGAGGGGTAGGGCAAGCTCTCTCCATACAAACTTTGTGCAGGATTTACTTCGTTTGTGTTTGCATTAAAGTTATGATTTTTGGTCAGTATGCTTATTTTTCTGATAGCTATTTTGTGATGTAAATTTTTTTTTATTAAATATTTTTTTAAATTTTTAAATTTTGATTTTTTTTTAAATATTTGAAAATGTTCACATCACGATCTCCGCATATCTAATATTTACAACCAAAAAAAATATTATATTTGTTAGTGCCAAAACCGCATGGGGAAGGCCTTTGCCTTAAGGCGCAGGGTAGGGCAAGGCCTTCCCCATACAAACTTTGTGCACGTTTTATTCGTCGGTTTTGGCACTAACAAATATAATATTCTTTTTGTTTGTAAATATTAGATATGCGAAGATCGAGATGTGAAAATTAGCAAATATTTCAAAAAAAAAATCAACATAAAAAAAATAATAAAAAAAATATAATAAAAACACGAAATAGCTATCAGAAAAATAAGCATACTGACCAAAAATCATAACTTTAATGCAAACACAAACGAAGTAAATCCTGCACAACGTTTGTATGGAGAGAGCTTGCCCTACCCCTCCTCTTAACCGCAGTAAATGGAATTAGTTCAACTAATATTCCAGTCGAGTACTTTCACTACGTTCATATTTGAATTGCATTACTGAAATTACTTTCAGGATCTGATAAACACATTGCAAACCCACAGTTGTTAACGTCTCATAATAATAACTGAACATATTTTTAGAAAACATGACATAAAAACAACGAAATTTAATTAGTACAATGCTAGCTGGTATCTATGTTCCTTCTTATTTGAATAGTATGACATACAATAATGCAAGTAAACTGTTAACTTTCAGTTTACGTAAACGCACCCCAAGCACGTCGAATAAGCTCGAGTGCAGTAGCTCTAGTATAAGTTTTATCGAAACATTAACTAATTCGAACGCGTTTGCGTTTTGTCTCAAAATGTATGAAAACGCTCTCACCGAGTTTGAAATACGCGCGTTCATCGGTTAGCAACAAATGTTATACTCGCTGTTTTAGTTTCCACTAGTGACCACCAGAGGCGCTGTTCACGTTTTCATACCACTTTCATACATTTTGAGACAAAACGCAAACGCGTTCGAATTAGTTAATGTTTCGAAAAAACTTATACTAGAGCTACAGTTCATTTATCTTTCGTCCTGTCTTGTTTTTATCGTAAAATGTAAGTTTAATTAAAATTTGCTTAACATATTTGAAGATTCCGATTAGTTCTGTAATGTTGTTTTCGTAGGAAGTACCTAACTTACATTCGGTTTTTACGATTGTTACTCATGTTAAAATGATTTAAATGGGAATTTTAGAACGTGTATTTAATACATAATTCAGACTAGTAATAGAATTTTTTTAACATATTTATTCTAACGTACTTAAACAGAAATTAAATGTTTTAGCAGTAACTCTAGTATACGTTTTTTCGAAACATTAACTAATTCGAACGCGTTTGCGTTTTGTCTCAAAATGTATGAAAACGCTCTCACCGAGTTTGAAATACGCGCGTTCATCGGTTAGCAACAAATGTTATACTCGCTGTTTTAGTTTCCACTAGTGACCACCAGAGGCGCTGTTCACGTTTTCATACCACTTTCATACATTTTGAGACAAAACGCAAACGCGTTCGTATTAGTTAATGTTTCGAAAAAACTTATACTAGAGCTACAGAACAGATATAGTGGTTGTTTAGGTCGTGAAACCGAACGTTTTAGGTAAAGCTGAACCTATATTAATTTTAATCTGTACTTATATTCTCCAAAACATACGTAATTCTAAAAACATAAAACGCAGAAGGTAGGTAATGTAAAAAGTTAGAGTAAATTTTTCATAGCCCTGCGCGACGTCAGATTTTATTGAGCTTTAAGTGAAAATAGGTACCTAAACTAAGTTATAACAGTTTAGGTGCTTATCCCTGGCGTAGATAGACGATGAGCGTGGGCGTGTCTTTGCGGATTGAAAGTTATAATAATGTGAACGATTTAGTATGGACAAAAGGTACACCGCCTCTGGCGGTTACGCAATAGAACTAAGAATCGCCACACTAAATCGTTTACACAGTCGTTAGCGAGTCGGTAATGCGAACATTGCAACTCATGGTAAGGGTACTAAGCGTATTTGAAGTTAAGCAAAAAATATTTAATAGTAAAGTATCGTATCCAACAAAAGTAAAAATAAAAATTAAATCGTTGATAACAAAATCGTTTGTCTCAAAGCAAGATAAATAGCCGGGTAAGCGACGTTCTCTCGCCTAATGAGATAATAAATGGGCCTTCGGACAGAAAAACTCGACGATTCTCGCCCTTGATGGAGGCTTGGACAAAAGAAAGTTTTGATGTTGCTAATAATCGGAAAGTTACTAATGATTTGACGTTGTTACGTGTTTGAATACGCGCTTAACAACCGCGTTCGTATTTACATTTCCACCTCCGCATAAAAAATACATTTAAAATTTATGACATTAGGTCGCAAATGTCGCAATAGTCCTGTTCTAGGTAGTAATATTGAGAAAAAATCGAGATAGATCAAACAGAAAACGACCTAAATACTACATCCGCCTTTTTTAAATGATTAAGGGCCCCTTATCCCTTTATTTATTATCTAGTTAAGTTGTGAACGACTCTTGTCTTGTGTCGTTAGATTAAGCGCAGACTATTTCCCAGTTTATTCGTACCCTTTTCGGCGGCTCAAGGAGAGAAAATAAAGGATTTGATTGCGGACTCCGACCTACTGCAAAATGTATTTCTCCACCTCGACGACGGCTCTATCCGAGTGTCGGCCATAGCAGAGATAGAACAGCTACTTCATTTTTAATCGAATACAAAAACAGACACATACAGAGCTCCTGAATGAGGATTACTAAATAATAAATTAATAGTTTAAAAACACTAGAAAAACACGCTTTGCGTGTTAATTGAAACCTGATCGTGTTCAAAGTCCATTACGTGACCTTTCTCACTAGTGCAAACACGACTATGATACGATATTCCATCATGGAATGCCAGTGCCTATCTTCCGGCTTCATCATCAGACCTTGAAAACTAATCGTGGTCAAAGTTCATTACAAGACTTTTCTAACAAATCGAAACACAGCTATGATACGATGTTCCATCATGAAGTTCCAGTTCATATCTTCCGGCTCCATCATCAGATCAGTTCGACAGTACCATATTATTGTATTGTCATCAGAACTACATACAGCTGCCAATTTTCATGACGCTACGATCATTGGAAGATGGTTAAATTAGTTACCTCAGATTCCATTACATAGTTAGTTACGTAGGGGAGAGGGGGGGACAGTGGATCACTTTTTGTTTTGAGGCACATAGCTCAGAAGATACACACTTTATGTCCGTTTTCTTTTACTCATATGCATAAGGGGTTATTAAGGTATAAATAACATACACTATAAGAGGCATATACGTGATACTTTCGGCCACATAGTTACTTTTTTAAAAAATGGGAATTGGTCCACTGTACCCCATGCTCGGGGAACCTTGAACCAGGGCATGGGGAACTATGGATCGTAGGGGGAACAGTGGATCTTTTGTAATAAGTTACCAAAAATACAGTCGTATGTCAACAAACTTCTTGTTTTATTAATGTAATATAATTTCAAAAAGCAAAACATGAAGACAGTACTTCCATGTCAGCAATAAAATTAAAATTTAACTTTAAATTCAACATCAATTATTGTTAGCTTTAACATGGGTTCTCACTTCCTCCTACACACTAAATATCATATCAGCAATCAGTTTCAAAGAGATCTCAATATTTAAACCTTACGCCTCACTCCTCATAGTCCTCATCCTCGGGATTTCGGTCCTCAAGTTTGCTTGTAAGATATTCTGGGCTAGAAAGTGCTGTCGATTTGGGCTCACCTTTCGGACCTTTGGATTTCGCATAGCGAATGCACTCCGAGGATCAGATACGGGCCTTCAGCTGTACTCGGAACGGCTTCTGCCCTTGTGTACGTAGCCTCTCACATTCGGACTTTCGACCCTTAAGTTCGCTTGTAAAACACTCGGGGCTAGTAAGTCATCTTAGGCTCACCCTTCGGACCTTCGGCTCTTGGACTCGCATAGCGAGGACGCTCGAAGGCGAAGCTCCGGGCCCAGGGCCTTTGGCCCTACGTGGAACGCCTTCTGGCCTCGAGTCTCCTACCTTGCCCCTCACCATCGGAACTTCGGACCTCAGGTTCGATTGTAAGACACTCGGGGATACAAAGTGGCCACTTGGCACTTATTTCTGTAGCTCCTGAAAACCTCAAGCAAAAAGCAGGAAGCTTAGGTAGGAAGCTGATTCTACAACTGGCAAGTTCGAGAGTTTATGTATACTTAGACGGCTAATAAAATAAAAACAAAATTAAAAATTTTGAAACTGCCCCCGACGGATATAGCTAATTGGAAAATAATTAAATAAAATAGTTGGAAATCCCCCGACTGCATAGGAAACAGTAAGGGGCTGCCATAGGCATGTCTGTCACGAACATGTGTCCTCGGCATGATGATACCTAAGATTTTTATTTTAGTTTCTGGGCAGTAAATAGTGAAGGGGAACACTGGATCAATATCCACTGTTCCCCAAAATGTGATGATCCACTGTACCCCAAAACCCGTTGAAGTTAGAATAATACACCAAAAAAAAAGGATCTTATTAATACCCTCAAAACACCAATCAGCACAATTTATAATCACCAAATAGTAGGACGCTTCAAAAACACATCCAATTACACGTATATATTAGCCTACAAACACTTTCAAAAAGTAGGTAAAATAAATATTACGTAGTGGATTATTCGACGGGTAGCGGTAGCGCGCCCTCCCTGTGCCTGAGCTCCCGAGCGACTGGTGCGACGCGGGGGGCGTCGAGACCAATACACAAACACGCGACAGCGTTTGAGTGTGTGCGTAATACTATGGAGTTAGACCGTCTTATTCACTGTTCCCCGTGATCCACTGTCCCCCCTTCTCCCCTACATGTCGACCTATCAGACCTTGAAACCTAATCGTGGTCAAAGTTCATTACAAGACTTTCTAACAAATCCAAACACAGCTATGATACGATGTTCCATCATGAAGTTCCAGTTTGTATCTTCCGGCTCCATCATCAGATCAGTTCAACAGTACCATATTATTGTATTGTCATCAGAACTACATACAGCTGCCAATTTTCATGACGCTACGATCATTGGAAGATGGTTAAATTAGTTACCTTAGATTCCATTACATAGTTAGTTACATACATGTCGACCTATCAGACCTTGAAACCTAATCGTGGTCAAAGTTCATTACAAGACGACGTTCATTATAAGAGAACATTCTGAATAGATATCCGAGTGGTATATGGTATTTCTTCTTTCGCGTATAATAATTACTGATTTCTAAAAAATAATTTTGCCCCTACCGGCCATAAAGTAACTTACTTATATACTGAGATAGAGTCATCAGCTTCTTTTGTGTACCATGGCCATCTAGTACGCGATTTTTACTAAATATAAGAATCATTTGCCACACACGCACACATACGGAACCTACACACATATACACAAACACATACATAACACACTCACACATAGCAGGCTATCATTTTGGCTTTTGTATTTTCATTACTAATAACTTTATTAAAACAACTGGATTTACGTATATGGTTCAAGAATTTATTTCTACAAAAGAACACAATTCACGTAAACTAGAGGATAATAATAATACCGCAGAACACCACTCAAAACTTCAAACCACCTTTAAACAGTTTTCTGTCATGTCACTGCAAACTGTTCAATTTTTATTTCCATTATTCACTTGCGCACTTGCGGAAGTCTCCATATTTCTAATTACTCTTTAAAAAAACAATAAGTATTTAAAATCCGCACACGAGAAGCTTCATTTTCACATTTTTCATATAATAACAAAACTGACAAGACACGACACACTAGGTTACAATTAGAAATTGAAATCGCTGCCATCTATAATCGCAGGTGAGAATTATTTTGACAAGTGTTTTTTCCATATAAAAGTGAATGTTCAAAGTGAAAATGCCCTGCTACCGGCCTACCTCTGAATTTGAATACTGTGTCCAGGGGGCCGATTTTTGAGTGTCGAACGCTCGACTTCTCACTCGACATCTGTCAAAATACTATGATGATTTGACAGTTGTCGAGTGGAAAATCGAGCGTTCGACAGTCAAAAATCGGCCCCCAGGTCAGTTTCGTATAGGCAATCCAAGCAAATAAATTATTGTATTGACGTATCTGTCCTCGGTGCCCTGTGAATAGTTAGATGGAAGATGATTATGTGAACAGACGTCTGCGATTTTATCTTACCGCGATATCCATTTAAAAAGATTGGTGTTTTTGAATATACGTGGTTTGCTTACGTTTCGCCTAAGCATGCAGTACTTTAATCTCGCGAGCGCGGGTTAGCCATGGTTGTGTGCTGAGCTATACATGCACATTGTCTATGTGTGCACGTCAGCGTATCAGTTATGAGTTCACATTGTCTATGTGTTCGTATGTGTCACAACTATAACTATGACTAACCCGCGCTAATACTAAAGTAAATAAAAAAGTAGCCCGGTAAGGCTACTTATTTACTTATTGGGAAGCCTGTATGCGGTATTTTCTACTCTCCCGACAGCATACTGACGTCGTACAAATTTCCCTTTACGGTATACTGTTATTGATACTTTGAATGGTACAATGTTTTGCGTAGAAGTGGGACGTACTAATGCTATAACTGCTGCGGTACCTAGGTACCGCCCCGCGCCAATCAGGTAGTTTAAATAATTTGTAAGTACTCGGTATGTCTACAGTTAGCCGCTTACTGGTATAGCACCGACCCCGCACCGAACCATGAAATAAACAGGGACTTATCCTGGCGTGTTTCTGAATTTTAATTTTCAATCATTAATCTATTGTGACATCTATATGTTTAAAACCTGTTATTTTACAATAAAGTGCTTACATACATACATAATATAATAATATTATCCCACTTCTAATATAATCAGCAAATATTAAAACAAGAATCTGACTGGAGTAAACTTGATTTTTAATTTCAGATCCTTTTATACAGGGTCGAACCGGAATAGAGGTCGATAAAAATGAAAGACTCGAAAGAAGTGTTTTTTTTTCATACAAACCCAGGAATAGTAGGTACCTATACCTATAAGTTTAAAGGTCATATTTGATTCTATAAAATATCTTAGGAAGTACCTCTAAGGCGCTCAGTATAAATCGGGTGTCTTGTTCTATCAGTAATAGTCGTTAATAAAATAGCTGTCTTCTATTCGAGATCATTATGAGCTTTGCAATTTTCCACCTTGTTACATTGAGATAAAGTGGAAAAACGATTCAATAGTTCAGCATTTTCCTCAATCGCAGCCCTTAGGGAATCGGCCTGTTAATGGGGTCCTGAAATGTCTCCTGTTACTTTTACTATTATTACAATATTAAGAAGAAATTGGGGAAAGTGTTTGGCGAGATTATTTTTCATCACGATTTCAAATGCTCGTCAGTAGCTCTGGTATAAGTTTTTTCGAAATATTGACTAATTCGAACGCGTTTGCGTTTTGTCTTAAAATGTATGAATACGCTCTCACCGAGTTTGAAATACGCGCGTTCATCTGTTAGCAACAAATGTTATACTCGCTGTTTTAGTTTCCACTAGTGACCACCAGAGGCGCTGTTCACGTTTTCATACCACATTCATACATTTTGAGACAAAACGCAAACGGGTTCGAATTTGTTAATGTTTCGAAAAAACTTGTGCTAGAGCTACTGAACAGGCTCTTAATTCGTCATCTACCGATCCCAGGAGTCTCCGTCCACATTACAATACGAGGTTATTGTTTCTTTTTATTGCCATTACACGACAGTTGGATTTTATATTCGTTGGCGAGATGTGTCGTGACGTGGAATAATGATATCGGTTAGTACGCCACATCCACATTTCTTTTTTACCTAACTGTGACTTTATTGGCCGGGCCGGGCCCATTAAAGAAATGGAGTGCGCGGTTGGAGAGTGGCTTGCGGAAAATCCAGGGTATATCTCCGACACGACAACGCAGGTGGTTTAAACACTGGAATACTCTGAGAGTTTGCGTTCCAGTGAGATTGGTTGAGCGGCATCAACCGAAACTGGAGTTTTGTCGCTGGTTCACTAAACCTCACATCCACATTCATTTGATGCGCTGTGACGTGACGGGACCCACACTGTGTCATGCGTCACAAGTCAGAACGTATCTAAGAGCATAATTAACTACTATGGCTCATCGACCGAAAGTGAGTCTTGGCCTCCAATACTTACGATTTGAAGCCACTTATCGCGATTGTGCCACCTCCCTCCAGATCTCGATTTGGAGGTTTCGTCGGATCGGGTCGCCTCCCGACTGGAAGACTCAGATAGGCTAGTTTGGCGCCTCCTCTCCCATTCTTTCAAAGTGGCCGTGCCATCGGAGATGGTGCGCTTTCATCTCTCTTTCTAAGGCTGGAAACAGTGCTCGACCGACGTAGCTATCGCTGTATGAAAGCATACGTGCGTTCAGAGCGATACTCACCGTCAGCCGACTGACCATACGCACTGATCGTCGGTGGTGCTCTGTTTCCAGCCATAGACTTGCATAGATATAGCTACGTCGGTCGGCGCTCGACCGACGGTACGCACTGACCGTCGGTCGAGCACTGTTTCCAGCCTAAGAGCTAACGTCAGATAAGTATGTATCCGGCTTAATCCAGCACATCTTTAGTAAATCGCGAAAGAAAGTAGTTTAGTAACCTTTTTTGAGATCAGTAGGTAATGGGAATAGGTAAACTATTTATTTAATAAATAATAATATATAATATGTAGGTATTTGTGGACAATCTTACACAAATCAACCAAGTCCCAAACTAAGCAAAGCTTGTACCATATTATATACTATAGGCCGGGATTCGAACCTGGGACCTCCAGCTTCGTAGGCAGGGTCACTACCAACTAAGCTAAAGCAGTAGTCGGCGGCGGGTAGCGGTCGGACTTATGTTAAAATCATCATGGAAGTAATAGCCGACGTCGGTAAACACTGTTTGTTGTAGAAACGTCGGCTCGGTTGTACGAGAAGTTTATGTAGATGGATGATCTGATCTGCAATTCTTTTTATTAAAATATACTTTTGAACCTGACTGTGGCTTTATAGGCTGGGCCCATAAAAGCGATAGGAGTGCGCGGGGAAACCTCCAACACAACTACGCGGGCGGTTTAAACACTGGAATACTCTAAGAGTTTGCGCTCCATTGAGATTGGTTGAGCGGTTTCAACTGAACCGACTACTGGGAGTTTTGTCGCTGATTCACAAAACCTAACTTACTAGAACAAGAAACTCAGCTAGGCCCGACCTGGGTCGGACTGACTCTACCTGGGGCCTGTACCACAAAACTTTACAAGCGTACAATTCGACGACAACTTTTTCTATGGAAAATTGTGCAATTTTGTCGGATTGTAGAATTGTAAAGTTTTGTGGTATAGGGGCCTGGTATGCAGCAGTACCGGGACGAATAGGGACTTTATGTGTCGATCTGCAATTCGGTATCATAAAAAAACTTTCGGTGGATATCTCGTTACATAATTTACAAAGCACTTTAAGCTTAACTTTAACTAGTTACTTTTGTTTCAGGTAAGACTCAAAACGAACGAAAATGTAGACAAGCTAGTGTTTCTAGTGCTGTGAAAACAAAACAAAATGAACAAGAAGTCGGCCAGTTCGGTACCAGGCGATCAGATGTGCGGGCAAGTGAGCAGTGAAGACGCGACGCCGGATTATTCGCCCGAGCTGTCGTTCGACGAGTTGAGGAATAAGTTCGATGCTAGCGCCGCGGTGGGCCGGCGCGACATTACTTCGAACCCTGCATCGCATAACAGCGCCATGCGGCAAGTTGTCAGTGGGAAGGTTTTCAAGAAGTGTAAGAGCGCGACCTTTCAGATAGATGGCGCTACGTACACTATTGGTGAGTTCAGTCTTAGTTTTAGTAACGGAATAGAGTATCAAGTATTTTAAAATTCCGCCCTCTCCTAATTAGATAATTGTTTTAGTGTGTGTTTTAGTACTGTGCCTACATAATTTAAGTCAGACGTGAGCGGAAACACAGTAGAGGGGCATTTAGTTTAAGGCCCTTATCAGTTATAAAACACTCATCTATTTAGGTCTTTTTCTGTTTGATTGACACGTATCTTCATTTTTTAAATGTTATTATCTAGAACAGGACTATTTTGACCTAATGTTATAAATCATAAATGTATTTTTTTTTATTAAGAAATATCATTTATTTCAAACATTTTCAAGTTAAAAACTGGTGTTTTCCGATTAAATTATATTACACATAATACTAAAAGTTTGATAATATATATAAATAGTAGGAATATTTTAAATATGAATAATAGAAGACATTTGCACCTGGCCTTTACATTACGGAAAATAATAGATTTTGAAAAACCTCATTACCTTTTCGAAAAACTAAAGTGGGTACAGAATACACGTAATAAAAACATTAGAAGTCATAGAAAACATATCTTATTTATCCCTCAACTAAGGACCAAATTTTTTAGAGGTGGGTTTAAGTATGCAGCGGCAAAGATTTGGAATAACCTGCCGCCACCCCTAAGAAGTCCAATGCCTTTGCTCAAATTCAAAAAATATGTCAAGTTACATCTTCTAGATTTACAAAAGAACCCACCTAGTAAATAAGTAATTCCATACGCAATAATAGTTTCCAAATATTTTATTTATTTTATTGTGTTATTTTTATTTTATACTTTTATTTTATCCTTTTATTTTTTTTTATTCTATTATACCACTAACGCATGTACATACTTATATAAAAACAAAATCAAAATCATACACACACATCATATCATCAAAATCATACATACAAACACATACCTAAATAAATGGTTTAGCGTCGCTGCATCATTATAAAATTGACCGACCTGCAACTATAGGGACCAGTCTGAAAATCAGCGCTGGATAGATAATATAAACTGTCTGGCAAAAGCTGAGATGCTGACCCATTGCGATAATAAAGTTACTGGAATAATGTTTTTTTTCTTTTTTTTGTAATGATATGTTAGTTTTTATTTTAATTTAAGATTAATTTATTTTTGAATGCCTGTCTTTATGTGTCGCAATAAACAGTTTTTTTTTTTTTATAAAAACATCGTATCCTTTAATAACTTTATTGGTATTTTCAATACATACTGTTGTCAAAATTTGAAATCAAAATATATGAAATTTGTAAGGCCTCATTAAGAACACTTTTACTCTACGCTCGTTGTTTGAAAACAGTGTAAAGTGAGGTATAATTTCCGTAGGTGATCGTGTAACTTGTCGAACATTTTAGGACAGGGCGAGTTGCACCAACTTACGGTTATAGACCGATCAACGTTAAATTTGGCGCCGGCAACTGTCATCTCATAGAAACTTGTCAAACTTTCCATACAGGAGGTATTAATTTTTTTTTAAACACAGGTTACGATTATTAGAGCCAGAGTGTTTGGGGTAACCCAGCCTAATAAAGCTGACAATTACAGTTGATAGCTTTTGTAACAATCGTTCGGAAATTATACAATTGCCCTGCAGTTTTAAAAGGAAGGTAAAGAAAAATAAACAGGTTCAGATCTCTAAAAAGCTAAATTATCGTCATAACTATGTAAGTTAATTACTATTAACTACGAAACAAATTGCATTGAATTCAATACAGATACATTTTTTTACTTAGTTAACTAATGTTATTATTTTGTATAAGCTATAATATTATTGGAAAGTTCTGACAATTTTTTTCGGTAGTTTATTTTTAGTTAAAACATCTTAAAATCCAGAAAACACCAACAAATACGAGCATGCATTTCTACTCGATGTCCATGTAGATGAAATTGAATAATTTACTTATGTATACCCGATGAGATATACTTGTTAGACCCTTTTTTAACCCCTCCAGGGTTAAATTTGGGGGATTTTGTTTAATTAAAACGCAGAGACTAACTAAAACTTTCATGTCTCTCGCTTTAAAAAAGAGTTGCTCCCCATACAAACGTTTAAGCCCATTTTAACCCCTTTCAGGGAACAATTTCGAAAAACGCTAACATTTGTTTTGTTTTATTTAAACAGAGAGTCTCTGTACAAAATTCCAAGTCTCACTTTTAAAAAACTTTGCTTCTTATACAAACTTTGAACCCTTTTTTAATCGTTCAGAGGATGAAATTTGAAAAACGATGATATTAGTTTTGTTTCATTTAAACAGCAAGTTTTTGTCCCAACGTAATTTGAAATCATACATTTATAAAAAAATTTGCTCCCCATTGAACCCTTTTTAAGCCCCTTTAGTGGATGAATTTCTAAAAACGTTGTTCCAAAAAATTATTCCAAAAAATTTGTTTTGGTATATTTAAACACATAGTCTTTGCACTATATTTGATGTCTCTCACTTTAAAAAGAATTGCTCCCCATACAAACTTTGAACCCCTTTTCAATCCCTTCAGGGGATGAATTAAAAAAAAATGTCTGGTGGTAGAATACAACAGGTTATCTGTGAATACAATACAGACATACTTTATTGAATACCTCAAAAACAATACAGCTACTAAAAGTATTTTGTTAAGAGTAACATCGAAAATTACTGGACCATAGATTAAAATACTACGGAACCCTAAAAAAGAGGTTTGGTAACAATGGTCCGTTCCCGCAATCAGTAGGTATTAAAAATAGTAGGCAATAAATAAGGCTATCTTAGTGTTACTAGAGAGTAACACTAAGATAGCCTTATTTATTGGGTAGCATTTAACGAACCACCAAATTAGTTGCCGAATGATGCTCTAAAAAATTACATTGATTACCAAAAATACTAGATTCACACCAAATTTTCAACTCCTTTTAAATATAAAGTGCAACTCAAAGAAGTAACATGTCGATAACCTATTAAATTAAATTGTTACTAAATAAATTAGTCACTACCCAAAAATACTTAATGATCACCTAATTTCAAACACCAAATTTCATATAATTTACATCCAAATATTACAGGGCTCGTAATCCTATTAAAATTATTTACACCCAAATAATTCTTTCGATACCCAGAAATACTACATGATCACCAAATTTCACGCTGCAATTGTTTTTTAACGCCCGACGCGCAAAGCAGTTCCAATCTAGTCTAACCTCATTGCTTGCACACTGATGCGGTTTTCCATACGGTCCGTCTCGCTCGCACGTCGCACCGCGTGCGAGCAAGACAGCGCTAAATGATTTTATTTTATAGAAGCTTCAAAAATTCTGTATTTTTAATGAGACACGTACATAACATAATTTAATTTAATATATTTTCAACAGTGCTTTCCTTACTGGTCGCATACCTACAGCTATTTGTTCTCAGATGTTTTTGCCTCTACTCTATTCGCTGATAATCGTCAATTTGCCTAGGTAGTAGTATTTTTCTATGACATCTATTTTTATTTCAGACTAGTGGACATTGGAACAGTATTGACGGATCTCCGCTGGCGCGGAGCTCCTATTTTGAGTTGTTTTGGCCCTTCGGGCCGATGCAAAACTAACATAACCTAAACCTACCTATACCTATTAACTTCCTTTAATTTTTTCATGAAAGTCTATCTAAATTAATAAAGTAAACTCATTTGAGGACCTTTATCCATTTTCATAACAAACTAACAATTTAATAAATCAACAAAACTCATTTTCAAAAAAAAGTTTTCAATCAAACGCGCTCACGTCAACGCATTAAAAAATTAATAATAAAACTTCTTGCAGTTTGTAAACCATCACCAATAGGTAGTTAGAATGAAACAGCAATAGGTACCTTTCACTCTAACGACATATGAATAGGTTTTATGCTTCAGACAATTCTTTGTATTTGATTGAGTGAGATAGCAGTATACGTGTTATTATTTCACACAGCCACATTGCGCGTTGCTTTTTAAATTAATTTAGAATTTTACTTTCTAATTTATAACATTTTGGAAATTACTAAAATATTTATAGTGCTAAAAACAATTAATTTGTAACTGTTTACTAAAATGTAGCATGCGATGTGTATAATATTTGGATGTAATTCTAATGAAAAAAGGTGCATGAGATTAGGTGGTAGTTTAGTGTTTTTGGTGGTACTTGACAATTTTTTTGATGCGATTATAAATTTATAGGAACGCAATAAGTAAAATAGGTGCAAGTGCTGCAAAAATAGGTAGAATTTTTTTGGTGACTTGTAATTGCTGATCGATAAATTTTTTTGAGTGTTCAACCTTATTTTAGGGTTCGAAAATTTGATGATATCAAAAGTTATTTAGGTGATCATTTTATTTGTTCCCTTATTTATTGCCATTCTTTGTGTTTAAACGTTACTTTTAATGGAAAGCTATTGAAAATAAAAAGAAAACAAAGAAGAATTGACAAATTTAACTCTCGTCGAAAAAATAACAGTTTAAATTTTAAAAATAGACTTGAATACTATTGATTTAAGAGGAGGGGTAGAGCAAGCTCTCTGCATACAAACTTTGTGCAGGATTTTCTTCGTTTGTGTTTGCATTATAAAGTTATGATTTTTGGTCAGTATGCTTATTTTTCTGTTAGCTATTTCGTGATGTTATTTTTTTTATTGATATTATTTTAAATTTTTTTCATTATCCAGTTTTTTGAGATATTTGAAAATTTCCACATCACTTTCTTCGCATATCTAATATTTACATGCAAAAAAAATATTACATTCGTTAGTGCCAAAACCTATGAATAAAACGTGCACAGAGTTTGTATGGAGAATGCCTTGCCCACCCCTGCGCCTTACAGGGAAGGGTCAGTAATACTATTTAATGTAATAGTTATGAAATTAGGTCAGCGCTTGTTGACTCGAGGCTTATTGAAATGTCTTTGTTTAAACAGAACATTTGTAGGTATATACAGCCTTCAGAAGCACAAACACAAAACGACTCGAATGTTAGGACTTAAATAGTAAAGTCTACCTTTCATTGAGGTTAGTTTTGGTATTGTTCCAAAGTGGTTTTGTAGATTCGGACTAACAATGGTTTTTAGGGTTCCGTACCCAAAGGGTAAAACGGGACCCTATTACTAAGACTCCGCTGTCCGTCCGTCTATAGCACTTCCGTTTTACGAATTATAAATTCTAGTATTTATTTTTCGTCCAAATTCTGATAACGTTTCCGCCGATACAGAGTATTTGAGATTTAATTAATTTTGTTCCAAAGTTGTAGCGTCCGGTGCTTGAAATATTTTCATCTCTAATTATAAACTTCGTAATTAATAGGCGATTTTATTAATTAGTTTAAAATCGTTATCTTTGAATTACTCTCGTGCTTATTATTTTTACTAAACACAATATTTCATAAAAGTTATAACCTTATTAAGACCACTCGATGATTAGGATGTGTAACAACATCCTTAGTTGCGCGCAGACACTATAAAGTAAAAGTTGTGTTTAGTAAAAATAATGTGTGAAATTCATGTGTATCTATAAATATGATTCCTGTTTAGTTCTTTCCTAATTTTTCCAAGAGATATTACAAAAAAGATCTTGTGTAAAATACGACCGAAAAAGTTATGGAACTTGGACATGACCAGTATACGGAACTCTGACAAAGTTTTTGTTAATGATCAAAGAATCTATCATATAGAATAGATATATTATGGGTAGGGTTTTTATCTTGCGGTCTAGCTACCTATCTCAGCGTCGAGTTTGAGGCGTTTCCGACATGACGTGTATTATTAATATTTATCTATTTAACCTTGATTTTTTGATATCTAAACAGTTTGACTGACTCGGTAATTACTTAGTATTAAAGTAAAGTTGCTTCGGTCTATAATGATGCAGACTATATCGAAGTCTGCACAAGACTTGGTTCAATTTCGAGCTCTGAGTATTAGATGCACTTGGAACGTATATCTACAAAGTTTCTGAGTATAATATGACCGCACTATCTGAGCTGTTATCGCATTAAATTGGCTTCAAAGATAATTAGGTTTTGGTCAGAGCGTGTCACGAACACTGATGTTCTTCGACGAGGCCTCCTAGCGTTATCCCAATATCCTTAAGGATGCTTGGGGTCCGCTACCAAATTTCAAGATTTGTCGTAGGCACTAGTTTTTATGGAAGCGCCTGCCATTTAGTAAATATCACATAACAAGCCTTAAAATTGAGGCCTAGCCACGGCCTTGCTGTACTGTGATATTTACTACAACTCATTTATTGAACGAACAAGCAAAGCGAGCGAAGTACCCTGAGTCTATTGGAACAATCGAACAGGCGTTTGTACGTAGGCTATGTACTTATAAATATTTGTTCGGTCACAACCCGAGTATCGTTGATCATATCGTGTTTTGTAGGCGAATTAATGAAACAACCAAAATAAAATAAGATTGAACATGTACATGTGTATGTGTATGTATGTGTAGTACTATTACTTATTCTGTTACATGAGCCGACTCCATGAAAGGCTTGGCGATATTCGAGCCGAACCACTAGTATATTTGAAAATATAAGTATATATTATACTCTTGGCCAATAGCAGTTGCAAAATATTATCCATACAGATACATTGTATCCCTACAAAAGCGTTGACTAGAATATACATTTCTCCCGTATAATCTCAATATCACTGCGACAATCCTTTACCACTTGTTCCAATAATAATACACTTGTCCCGACTTTATATTCAAACCCGTAGAACCCTCGCGTCTGGCAAAGCCGTCGAAATAAAGTACCGACGAAGGGGAAGAAAGTAGAAATAAACGTAGGGAAATTCCACCTTCGCAAGTTTATCTAGTGTTGCGATAAAACAAATTGCCTACACTAACGGCAGTGGTGACCGCGACAGTGGGCTCAGTCTCAAATGTAAAGCCGGCTACTCACACGCCTGCTGCAGGGGCAATTTTCATATATTTCGAATTGGCCCGATTTCGAAATATATGAAAATTGCCCCTGCAGCAGGTGTGTGAGTAGCCGGCTTTAGTTGTCTTCGAAACAAAACACAAACGAACGCGTTTGCATTTAGCCTCTTTTTGTAAAGAAACGCGAGTAGCTCCTCTGGTGGCCTTAAGTCGTAACCATATTTTTTTTGCCATATAAATTAAGATTAAACGCAAACGTGTTCGTTTGTGTTTGGTTTCCAAAAAACTTAAACTAGAGGTACAGTACTTTACTCGTTGCTGGAAATCTAAGTAGGTAATGGTAAGTATAGTACGATTACTTTGAGTTTTTTAAGTTTGACTTTAACACTAATGTAACAGAGCTTCTATTACTAACCTACGAATTTTAGACATAATTATTTAAAAGAAACTATAATTTTCATTGTATGCCTATTTTACGGCCTCATTTCACAACTGTTGACAATTGAAGGCATGTTTACAAAAACAACATAACTGCTTAGACGGATTGACACTCTGTCAAGACCAATTGAAATGATAGCAGATGTCAACCAGACTAGTGATGTGTGATGTTGTTTTTGTAAACATCCCTTCAATTATATTCATAGTTTTAACATTACCCGCGAAAGTTTAAATTCAAGTGTTGATAGATATTCACTTTTTCTGTTTCTTTTTCATTTCAAAATACTTTTATTTGGGTATACTTGAAATCATTTCAGTTGAAAGAATTGCACCCAAGCAATTCCTTCAAAAAAGCTACTTTACCGTTCAAACAATAAACTTCAAAATACAATAACATTCTAATAGAAATTTAAACAACAACAAAAAGAATTTCAACCATACGCAATAATACTCGTACCCAGTATGCTTTTCGGATTAATCTACTCAATTGAATTTAGTGTAGCTAGAACTTACTTTGTTGTCTTAGAATATTGAATCAAAGATGAATATTACTCGTTGAATCTGCTGGCCTGCTGCCATTTTCTCCGCTACATCCAGGTAGAGACGAAATGTGTTACTGACACGCGAACTCGGTTGGCTTGCCGACGTAGATCCAATTAAATGAGGAAAGAATATAAAATGTGGAAAGCTACGGTAAACTTACATGACCAGTGAATGTAGAACTTACACACGTAATATAGTGAACCATTGATTAGTGTCTACATATTTTGGACACAGCACAGCAGTGTATCGATTTACTGAAGTCAGGAAATGCACAGGTGCTTAGAATAATGGAAGAAATGTCCGCTGCCCAAGTATAGATAGATGATTGACGGTTTGTTTACTAACTAATAATCGTACGAGTGTTCATGAAAGTTTTGTTGATGATGCTATTTCAAACCTAATTTGTTTGTCATCATAAAAAAATACTTTGCCCTTTGACGTTCTGACTAAGAATGTGATAAATATAATTCATTATTTTATTCATTCTATGGACCAAACGAGCATTTGGCAAAAAGCGTATTTTGGCGAATCGCGTCTTTGGCAGAGCTCACATTTGACAAATCGCGACTTTGGCAAACTTCACCTATGACGAAAACGTTTTGACGAATCATGACTTTGGCAAACTACATGTTGGACCAAACGAGCCTTTGACAAAAACGTACTTTGACGAAACGCGCCCTTGACCATAGGCGGAAAACTCGGCGATTTAATAGAAGATTATGAAGACTTCATAATGTTTTATTCGATAAGGCTAAAAACCAACCGTTCCGGTCTTGACTCATAATCGTTACGAGCCTTATTGGATTGGATATTTGGACTTTGTAGTGTTTGTTGACAAGAAAATATATACAAGAATACTTAACGACTTTGTATTGTTGAAATAGTTATTTGTTATAAGTACAAGGGTGCAAAGTTGTATTTTAAACGCGAGTGTGGAATTGAAACACTAGCTAGCGAAAATGGATTATATGCTTGGACCACGAAGCGAGTGTTTCAAAAAGAGAATCCTTAGCATAGCGAGTGTTGCAACATACGAGACGTAAAATAACTTTGCAGCCGTGTGTATCATAAATCTTTTCAATTCACTAAAGCGAGGAAAATACTACCTACAGAAGAAAAACAACTGAAATAATGTAGAATCAGCCTTTGGCAGGAAATCTTATGTAGAGTCAGCAAAACTATTAGCTAACTATTATCAAAGTATTGTCTTGTTATCTACTAATTGAGTTGACTTTTCTAGGTTGGGTATACGGAACGCGTGTAGCATTGATGCCGAATAGGTATGTAGCGCAGCAGAAAATTACTAAGCCCATTTCCGTCATTTGTCACGGCTTTAGCTAGCCTGCCTCGTGAGGTTTAAACAATCGTACCACTAATTGAAGTAACAGATGGATGTTGGCGAGTTGCCTGCCTCGTGCCTCGTTACGGACGCTCGTGCCTCGTCTTAATGACGCATTCAGCTTGATCGCGTTACTTCGACAAAAAGTAGCAAACTTGGTGATGCTTGCGACTTTTTATCTGTTTGGGGTTTAAGTTTGGGATTAAATTATTGACTGTTGGGCAAATCATAGCTACTAAACTTATGTACGAAATATCATTATTGATGTTTAATAGTGTAGATGTTTGTTGGAGGTAATCTTTATAAGGACACCGCTCAAACAAGGTTTAATTTTTCCTCTAAGTTGGAAGCTCAGATAGCAGTCGTTAGTTAGCATAATTTATGGGGGTCATAATAAAATTACTCCAATCATATTTTGTTGTAACTGATATCTTTGTAATGAGATCACAACAAATGCCTAATTAATAGTAAATAAATTTTAGTGACAATCTAATTATGAGTATCTCCGGTTTAATAATTCAGGAATAATTCAGTATGCAATTTGAAACATTATGCCAAACCACCGTTTTTTAAATAATAATTAATTAATTAATTATAAGATTTAAATATTTGCCGACTATTATAATAAATTTTAAAGCCTATATAATATAAATTTAAAAGATAGAAGATTGTTTTGAAAGCCCCTACAAATCGTAATCTCAAGATTGCATGAAGATTGCACCTCTGAGGAATAAGATATATGCCTCCATCGACTCTCCCCCATCCCCCACGAATACATAGTTACAGTTCACTTTCTTATGCGCTTCGTGTGTTCTTGCCAATTTGATATTTAAGTTCGTGAGAATTAATTTCAACCGCCTCTTACCGTATCCCCATATCTCGGCAACCTTTTCTGCCAAGCCACGACTTTGATTTTCCTAATACATTGCGTGTTTTCCCAACTAAACGCAGTGCGTTGCGCGTCTCCACTGTGCAATGAACAGATAAAACGCTTGCCACACCGCAATTCGCACAAAGTCGTGACCGGACTGTTTGACCGATTTAACTCATGTTTAATCAAAATTTAAGTACTTACTACGATCAACGATACTTGAGTTATCGTTGAGCAGATCTTTATACGTACATACAAACACCGGATTATTTAGTATTTTGTTGATATTTCTTGAAATGTCTTTGTCAAAATTATCGGGAAAACGTTTAGCTAGAAAAAGACGTCTCCCGGGACCGTCGAATTAATAAACGTTTAACTAAATGATACTTACCTGAATGACGACGTGTTCTGCGTCCAACATGTAAAAGTACCCTTAATTTAATTTGAGTTTTGAGGTCACCGCCACTTTATCCACTCCTTGTAAAGAGGTGTTTTTCAGTGCTTTGAAAGTATGCGACCTAACACTTAAAGCAATGTCGAAATTATTATTTAACTGGAGCTGATTTGTACTTACTGCTTCTAAATTTTTAAAGTTCAACATTTTTTTTAAATAAAAATGAAACTACATGCAGAATGTATCCACAACGCAGGTTTCGTCCAAATCATAACATTGTGAGAATCCGCAAACAAACTTCGTCAAAATTTCCAATTGTATATAATCCGCATTATTTATTGAATGTTTACTGCTTCTAAATTATAAGTGACAATTTGACCGCTCGTTTCGGAAAATAATCAAAATAATGTGACAATTTGACCGTTCTTTTCGGAAAATAGGTAAAATATATTAATATAAAACATAATGATCCGTTTTGCGGAAATCCATGATAAATCCAACAATATTTCTTTGTTATTCCGCTGAAAGAACGTGCAGGTCTATCAGTGATAATGAGATGCATCCACTTGCTTATTGACAAAAACTTGACATGTGTTTCGCCTCTCTCAGAGGCATCATCAGAATATGCTGATGATGCTTCATGCAGGAGATGTTGCTTGTTATGATCCGTTTTGTCAAAAAACTATTCACATGCTTAGTTTTCGCAAGTTAGCATATAAAGCCAACACTAGTGTGCGTGCCAGATAACATTTTGACAGCTACTTGCCTTAATGAGCCAGTCGGCGCAATAATACTTAGATAAAATCAACCATTATCATACCATCATGAACCATCTCAAACACACGGATCTAAGATCGATCAATCACTTATACATTCACAATATGAGCTTGAACACCTTTTAGTAGACGTAGAATTTGTGATCCATCTCTTTTTGTATCTATGTAGGCTGATTATTATTCAATAGAGACGCATACATTACCGTTCACAATCCATCAATGTGCCGCGAAGCCTTTATATACCTATAGATGGCTCTATACTTACGTAAAAAGAATCTGATTCAAAAATTGCATAAAATATAATATATGGAGCATAGCGTTGTATGGGTGTGAAGCGTGGACCATGAACCAAAGAGATAAAGAATATTTAGAAGCCTTCAAAATGTGGTGTTGGCGAAGAATGGAGAAAATTAACTGGACGGATAAAATTACAAACGAAGAAGTACTGAGGAGAATGGGGGAGGAAAGGAAACTGCTGATATGAATGTTATAGAAATTAGAAGAGGGAAAATTATTGGTCATCTTATACGACACGACGCTTTTATACAGGACATCATAGAAGGCAAAATTGAAGGAAAGCGAGGCCGAGGATTTAAGCTACATGAAACAAATAAAAGGAAAATTAGCATTCGTGTCGTATAAGGAGGACAAGGAGACGGCCCTAGATAGAGCCAGATGGAGAGAGCTTACTCTTAAATTTATGATGACCCTTTCTTTGTCTTATTCTTCTCTATATATAGAGACTTCGTTAATAGGTAGTAGGTACTCAAAAAGTCAATAAAAAAGCATGGAGGATAATTTTAATTGCTCTCACAGCGCTTATCATAATGATTTTATTAATAACGCCGCTCTCCTTACGAACACAGCCTTCGACGGATGCTGTAAACTAAATTTTACTTGTAATGCATAAGGCGTGTTCATTAATTTTGTCAGAACCAATAACACAAAACGTTTATCCGGCACGAGTTTCCCAACATATCTAACGGACGTTGGGCAACCCCCGTTTTGAATTGGGACCTTCTAATATCAGCAATCAGCTACCTGTGGCGGCAAGACCATGTGTCCGAGGCGACAGTCGCGCGCAGGCTTCCACGCGAAACGGTCGCGTCGCGGTTATGCCGCCGTTAACGCCCCGAAAGCATCTCCGTCCGCACCACGTCCGCTAGAAGCGGTAACTGGCTGGCAGAAATTTAAATTTGGAGCGTCTATTAAAAAAAAGTTAAAAAAACATAAACCGAACGCGTGTACTTGGCAAGGACCATCGACCACCTGTTGGTCCCGATTTGGCAAATTCCAGTGGACAACGTCACAATCTGTTTACAAATGGGGGGTCACCCCCCACCCCCGGCTAGCTATGACGCAATGTTTTATGGACGCCCGCCGCACGCGTAACTATGGCGGAAAAACAACACTCGTCGACTTGAAAATAGATTTCCGTGTTCCCACCTGTGTATGGCTGAATGCGTACCGTACCATAGTCAAGTGAATTTCGAGCTATTCGAAAAAAAACAACGTTTAATTCCAAGGAAAATAAATGTTTATTCGCGTTTGAAAATGATGTGGCGTTGTTGCCGAAAATATTCTGAGCAGCTCCGTTTGAATTCGGTGCTAAATAATCTTAATTAGACACCAAATTAACGTGTGCTATAATTATTCGGCAACCGCTAACTTTCCTGAGGCCTTGAGGAAAATAAACAAAGGATTCGTTTTACTAAAAATATCTAAAGCCAGCCGTTGACCGTTTAGTCGAATTTTAGTAACTTGAGTAAGAGCTTTACTTTTCAGACAAAGGTAAAATTTATTTACCCAGCACCCGAAAGCGATAGCAGCCGCTCGGGTTACAGTATTACGATCTGAAATTTCATTGTATTTCAGCATTCTTCTTTTGATTCCTTTCATTTATTTTATCTGCTGCTCGATTTGACAATCCATATCAAAACACTACAGTTATAAGCTCTCAAAGCAATGTTTTTTTTTTTATTTATTCAAAAAATATATTTTTATCTAGTATGTTTTTATTTATGCTCCTCTGACCTTCTGTACAGTTTCTAGCACAAACGACTGTGTTTATTACAATGCGAAAAAAAGATTAGAGAAACGTTCATTTAACAATTTAACTGAAAAACCCAAAGCGTTTATATTTACATAGGTACAGTTTCATTACATTTATTCTGCTATCTGAGTGATGTAATTCTGTAAGTCATAGTCAAAGTAAGTTAAATAACTTACTTTGACTATGACTTTAAAGTTAAACGAACTATAATAATTTCGCGGTAGGTATATTATATACCTACTATTAATGCTTACAACATATTATAGGTACAGTCAGCGTCATATAGTATGTAGCAGCCAAAGTGTCCAAATATTTCGGCACACCATACAAAATATATGGTGTATCGAACTATTTGGCTGCTACATTCTATATTACGCTGACTGTACATCTATAACATTTATTATTAACCTACATACAGGGATTACTCTAAGACGATTAATGCGATCAAGTCGTGATCATCCATTTATAATGCTAATTCAATCGACTGATTAAACGAGTCGCCCGGGCTCCGAAAGGGCTCGGAATGACGTCGATTGGCACTCGATTAAGTTGTCCCGCTTTAGACAGTTATGCCCCTTCTGATTTATGTCAACGACATAAGCAAAGCCTCTCTTGAATAGACTCGTGAAAAGGCTGAACTGAGAATGTAGAGTTAGAAAGCAGTTTAAATGTTAAGAATAGTTTTGGAGTTTAACAATCTAGTATACAGTCAAGTTTCTTGTTTGCTTTGATTTCCAATATAAAATCGTAATTAACAACGGAAATTTGCAATTACATTAATTGATTCAAACACCCTGGCCGCGCTTCGCGTGTGCTGTCAAATTAACCGATTAAAATAACACGGCATTTTAATGTAACGTTATGTCTACATTATCAATTAATAACGCTCCATATTTATCTATCGCAGCCATTAAAAAAACTACACTATCACTTATAGCTAATAATTTCTTGATTTATGACCCCCGGTACAGCGAGGCAACGAAAATGTCGAAATTACCCACGATATTTACGAGGCCTAGCTGTTACATATCAAAACATACAGTGTCGAAACTGTAAACATATCCAGATAACTAGTTTAAGTGATTGATCATTTGAATACGTTTGTGTGGACCAGTGACGTCAAGACGGTGAAATTAGTGACGTGTCTGTGATTGTGCTGAATTAAGTGTAGTGAACTTAGTGAATTAAATCGCCTGAGATGTTTCTAAGTGGAGATAGCGTGTAATGTAATGATGCGTCGGGGGAAAGCGCTGCTTGAAGGCAGCAGGCAGGGCTCTGTCGACGGCGGGAGCGGTGTCAGCGACAAAGAACTTGTGCACAAGTGTCATAGCGACCCTGGCGGTGGCAGGGCACTAGGGGCAGCACCCAGAACGGTACGGCATCGGTCCGCTTCGGGTGCGGCAAGGAAATGCGTCCTAACGCTGGATGGATACTCTTATGTCATTGGTAAGTGCTTGTCACACGGATTATGCACGCTCGTAGCCGCGTGTCAGATTAAATCAAAACACTATTTAAATGATGGAGCTGATAACGTTGTTTGACAAAACTGACCTTAATAGGGGCTAGAGACACAAAGTAAATAGCGGCGGCGCGCGCCGGAGCAGAGAGTCCGCTCAGTACAAAGTGCCATTTTCGCCGCACGCACAATGACGTAACATTTACAGGCATTCTCAGTTGATTTCGGACTAGCTTAGTCGCGACTGTCACTGTCGCGTCGCGAGTGCTAGTTGTGCGCGCGTTGATCACTTGACGTCCTCGCCGCTACGTAGATAGTTTATGTCACGTACGTCAAAATGAATAACCGATATTATTACAGTTGGAATGTATTTTATTG
Organism: Cenopis cana; assembly: GCA_951800055.1. Taxonomy (NCBI): domain Eukaryota; kingdom Metazoa; phylum Arthropoda; class Insecta; order Lepidoptera; family Tortricidae; genus Cenopis; species Cenopis cana. Next base: position 18,147,789 of record OX637477.1, on the reverse strand, counting down.
TTTAAATACACTTAAATACAACAAAAAACGGTGCCTACACTTTCTTCAAATTTTCAAACGATATTGAAAGGTAAATAAAACGGTTTTCTCATTTTGGTAGTTACAATACCTAGGTAGGTAGGTAATTTTTTGAAACTTGCCGCTTTGATAACGACGATCAACCATTACACATTCATCTTATCGTTCGCTGGTAAAACGCCAGTATTTAAGTAGTACTATGGTTTAGTTAAGTAGGTACCTAATTAATTAGGTATATTTTTGTTGGCGCTCTCGACCGCCGCCGGTCACAAGTCACAACTCGCAGCGGGTCACGCATCAATTTATTAGGGTTCCGTACCCGAAGGGTCAAAACGGAACCCTATTGGTGTCGCCCAGACGTCCGTCCGTCCGTCCGTCGTATGTCACAAAATTTGTTCCGAAGAATTTTTAGACTTCTCATTGACCTATGAACTTGAAATTTGGTGACAATGTTCAATATTACGTATATTTTAACAACAAATACTAATATATGAATAAATCATATTTTTGAGGTTGATTCGGAACCCTAAATGTGCGAAGTCCGACTCGCACTTGGCCGGTTTTTTACCAAGATACGCTGGTTCATATTTAAATGTCATGTTGAAGAATTTTTAATTTATCTGCTCCTTTTTAAAATTCAGAATCAATACAGAAGCAACCCTGTAGTTTAGGTATGTATTTTCAAGAACGGCGGGAACGGACCTTCTGTATATTCTTTATTTTGTGCTAGAGATTACGAACGGTCGCGGTTAAAACGGTACGAAAGTTATAGCGGTCAATAGTGATTCGTAATTTTTAATTAGAAAATATTTTTCCTGTAAACTATACATGCATATGAAGAATTTATTAAGAAATAAAGTAATAGATAAAATATAACAAGGACTTAATATTAAGGATAAAATGTAAGACCGATATAAAATAATACACAGAAAATTTAAATTAAATGAAATACCTATTCCCCGCCCTGTGTCCTACCCGGTCCAAAGGTCCCCAAAATGCTCGCGGCATTTCCTCGCTGTACAGCAATGGCGACCTGTTGGACCAGCCATGACCCAGAGCGGGGGTCGTTACCCCTCTCCCTCAGCCTTTTCCCGAGGGTTCTAAAAAGCTCGAGAGCCTCGCTGCCCCAGGGTCCTGCCGTTTCGACTGCGACCGGGACGAAGTCGTATGCAACTTCCAAGGCAGAGTATTTGGCGTGTTTCAATTTGGCGGCATTTTCTGCCGCCGAACCTGCTGCCTTTGTTGTTTGCCTTAGATGGGATGCCGCAAATGTGCTAACACATGTGGCATCCCATAAAAGACAACGCCCTCTCTGCCAAGGAATTAGCGTCAACCCGTCCGGCCTTTTTCCGTCGGTACGGGACAGGCCCGGGGGTTCCAGGAGGCAGGGTACGTTTGCCGACACCATAGCCCGTCGCACGATTTCGTTGATGGAGTGGTGCCTAGGAAACCGACCCGCACTCCGTTGGCAGCTAAGCCCATGATGGCCATCTTCTTCAACCATTGTGCCACAGATGCACCGGAATGAAAATTACATGCGTAGGCTCGAATTTAATAAAAAAATAGAAGTATTAAATTGTAATAAACTAAAAATATATTTAAGATCTATATAATTATATTTCAGTTCTATTGTATCCAGAATTATAGAGTTAATTAGGTACTTACATTAAACTCGGGCAATAATTAGGTTCAAGAGGTTTTAAGCCTCCTACTTCATGAATACATGCTATGCGTTTGATCTTCTGAGACTAGTACATATTTTGTTCGTTGATTTATGTCCTGTTTTTGTATTTCATCTTGAATTAGCGGTTTTATTTTTATAAAAAAAACAATGTGTTTCCGTAATTTCGCCTAGATAGAGTAGGCCCATTTTTGAAGAAGTAGAATACAAGAAGCAAATCGTGTAACAGTTGGGGTGACAACGTAATCAGAGGGTTTAGACCCTGCAGAATACGGATCTGCCTGTCTCCATCCCCAAATTTGAGCCGGAAGAATGTTATATCGGAAAAGGTGCAGCCCATACAAATTTTTTCGTTGTACATTTGGTAAATCGTTGTTCCGGTACCCTAACTATGGTCCAATTGTTATGGATTTTTGATATGCCGTAAATAACAATATTTGTCATCGTATCCCGAAATTTTTGACACTCCAGCTCCACGTCTTTCTCGGCCGTCTTAGAAAATCTGTCACTTTTTTCAGTTTTTTGCTTGTACTGTCGTTATAGTTCATTTTAGTGCTAAACATGGTTTGGCAATATTGTAAAACACAAAATTTGCTGAAACTTTTGGGTACAAAGATTTTTTCCATGACCCCTAGGGACGAAGATATGACAGGAGATATCATTATAAATTACCACTTTTTTCTAGTTTTCCTCTCATGTTTACGTTTAAAGTGCATTTTAGCGTTAACTATAGTTCAGCAATATTGTAGATTACAAAATTGGCTACAACTTTTGTATTGAAATATTTTTTCCACGATCATCAGGAAAGAAGATACGATGTCACCTATGGGGTACTACCGTCGATATTTACTACTTTTCCAGTTTTCTTCACATATTTTCGTTTTAGTGCATTTCTCGGTCAGCAATATTATAGAAGACAAAATTATATGCAAATTCAAAGTACCTACGATCTTCTAGGTATCGTGGAAACAGACGATTTTGTCTTCTGAGGGATTGAAGTGGTACAGATCGGAAAGTGACAGATGCTTTATCTTGTCGTCTATCCCGCTACCACTCGACCATCATAGATCCCCTACAGATTGCGATTAAATGCACTCAAACCTAAATATGAGAAGAAAACTGCAAAAGTAGCAAATTTCAACGGTGCTACTCCATAGATGACTTCATATCTTCTTTCCTAATGGTCGTGGAAAAAATATTTCAATACAAAAGTTGTAGCAAATTTCGTGATCTACAATATTGCCGAACTATAGTTAGTGCTAAAATGCACTTAAAATGTAAACATGAACGGAAAACTAGAAAAAAGTGGCAATTTTTAATGATATATCCTGTCATATCTTCGTCCCTAGGGGTCATGGAAAAAATCTTTGTACCCAAAAGTTTTAGCAAATTTTGTATTCTACAATATTGTAGAACTATGTTTAGCACTGGAATGAACTTTGACGACAGTAAAAGCAAAGAACTGAAAAAAATGACACTATTTCCAAGATGGCGGCCAAAGTTATGGAGCTGGAGGGCCGAAATTTTTAGGTTACCATGGCTAATATTGTCCTTCACAACATACCAAAAAACCATATCAATCGGACCTCTTTTAGAGTACCAGAGCAACAATTTACTAAATGTACTACGAAATTTTTTGTATGGGCTGCACCTTTTCCGGTATACCGTACTTCCGGGTCAAATTTCGAGATGGCGACAGGCAGATCCGTATTCTGCAGGGTCCAAACCCTCTGATAACGTTGTCACCCCAACTGTTACATGACTTGCCGCTTGCATTGTTTAGAGACGCCTTTTCCAATTCTGTTCCTCCTCTAAGATACTTATGTCCACGTGTTATAACTATCTAAATTGTTATCAGATTATGAATGATAAATTATGATTTTGTTTCGATATTATTCAATTGTTATATAGTAGGTACATAATATCATAAAAGCTGAATTTTGACATCCTAGCTACTTATTGTTATATTCTAAATAGATGAACCCCCTAATTTATAAACGTCAATCAAACCTTTTTGAGTAAAATTGCCCCTGAAATTCGCTTATCCTTATTTGTTACTTCGACACGTGCATTGTGATACAGTGAGAAAAGGCAATTTAGCTAGCGGACGTCTGTCAAGTTTATGGATAAGTTGTTAAATCTACATCGCATTATTATTATTATTTTGTTAATATATGTCATTTCTATTCTTTTATTTTCCTTCTTTTAAAATTCCGGACGAAAAGCTTATAGGTAGGGGAGAGGGGGGGACAGTGGATCACTTTTTGTTTTGAGGCACATAGCTCAGAAGATACACACTTTATGTCCGTTTTCTTTTACTCATATGCATAAGGGGTTATTAAGGTATAAATAACATACACTATAAGAGGCATATACGTGATACTTTCGGCCACATAGTTACTTTTTTAAAAAATGGGAATTGGTCCACTGTACCCCATGCTCGGGGAACCTTGAACCAGGGCATGGGGAACTATGGATCGTAGGGGGAACAGTGGATCTTTTGTAATAAGTTACCAAAAATACAGTCGTATGTCAACAAACTTCTTGTTTTATTAATGTAATATAATTTCAAAAAGCAAAACATGAAGACAGTACTTCCATGTCAGCAATAAAATTAAAATTTAACTTTAAATTCAACATCAATTATTGTTAGCTTTAACATGGGTTCTCACTTCCTCCTACACACTAAATATCATATCAGCAATCAGTTTCAAAGAGATCTCAATATTTAAACCTTACGCCTCACTCCTCATAGTCCTCATCCTCGGGATTTCGGTCCTCAAGTTTGCTTGTAAGATATTCTGGGCTAGAAAGTGCTGTCGATTTGGGCTCACCTTTCGGACCTTTGGATTTCGCATAGCGAATGCACTCCGAGGATCAGATACGGGCCTTCAGCTGTACTCGGAACGGCTTCTGCCCTTGTGTACGTAGCCTCTCACATTCGGACTTTCGACCCTTAAGTTCGCTTGTAAAACACTCGGGGCTAGTAAGTCATCTTAGGCTCACCCTTCGGACCTTCGGCTCTTGGACTCGCATAGCGAGGACGCTCGAAGGCGAAGCTCCGGGCCCAGGGCCTTTGGCCCTACGTGGAACGCCTTCTGGCCTCGAGTCTCCTACCTTGCCCCTCACCATCGGAACTTCGGACCTCAGGTTCGATTGTAAGACACTCGGGGATACAAAGTGGCCACTTGGCACTTATTTCTGTAGCTCCTGAAAACCTCAAGCAAAAAGCAGGAAGCTTAGGTAGGAAGCTGATTCTACAACTGGCAAGTTCGAGAGTTTATGTATACTTAGACGGCTAATAAAATAAAAACAAAATTAAAAATTTTGAAACTGCCCCCGACGGATATAGCTAATTGGAAAATAATTAAATAAAATAGTTGGAAATCCCCCGACTGCATAGGAAACAGTAAGGGGCTGCCATAGGCATGTCTGTCACGAACATGTGTCCTCGGCATGATGATACCTAAGATTTTTATTTTAGTTTCTGGGCAGTAAATAGTGAAGGGGAACACTGGATCAATATCCACTGTTCCCCAAAATGTGATGATCCACTGTACCCCAAAACCCGTTGAAGTTAGAATAATACACCAAAAAAAAAGGATCTTATTAATACCCTCAAAACACCAATCAGCACAATTTATAATCACCAAATAGTAGGACGCTTCAAAAACACATCCAATTACACGTATATATTAGCCTACAAACACTTTCAAAAAGTAGGTAAAATAAATATTACGTAGTGGATTATTCGACGGGTAGCGGTAGCGCGCCCTCCCTGTGCCTGAGCTCCCGAGCGACTGGTGCGACGCGGGGGGCGTCGAGACCAATACACAAACACGCGACAGCGTTTGAGTGTGTGCGTAATACTATGGAGTTAGACCGTCTTATTCACTGTTCCCCGTGATCCACTGTCCCCCCTTCTCCCCTACTTCACGTTATACATACAAGAAAATTGGTTGATTGGTGTATCAAGGGAGGTTCGTCAATTTTAATGTACCTCGGCGTACATTATTCACGACCTCCAGTCACTGATTGCTATTCACAAATCATTTTACTTCACCTTGGACGAGTCTCATATATCTTGACGCAGAGTTTCGAAATAACACGGCGCAGTCGCATGTCTAACGTAGACTGGTGGGCTGAAGGTGAGTGCTGAATCATTGTGAATAACATCCCTGAATACATTCACAGTTCGCATTGAAATCGGCAAAGACATTTGCCTACCTTTGAGGTTCTGGGATCAGAGCATAAAATTTACATTAATTAATTGGACTCAACATGCCAATTCTTGGATTTTTGGTTTGGAAACTAACTTGTAGATAACGATTGAACATGGTCGAATTATTCACAAATCTGCAAATTACTAGGTACCTATTTTAAGTAGTCTAGTGTAATAAACTTAATAAGATACACATTGTAGCGAAAACGCTTTGCGTTAGGAGTAGGTGTGACGTTAAATATAATTCAAATAATATTATATAAACAAAAGGTAATTTCTTTCAAGTTAATAGGAAATCGTGTTACTGTTAGTACGAATTAATATATCATATTAAAGTCTAGATTGCCGTGCACATATAAATTTTAATCCCATCTCATGCCATACGTAAGTAATTAAAATTTGTATGCGTGCTCAGCACTTTAAACGTCATGCGGGTTTGAAGCAAACTTTAATTTTCCTGGCTCTAAGTAGTACGGTTTGGAACATTATTGTCACTTCAACTGGCTAATAGTGTAGTAAACAGAACATGTTTAACAACTTGTACACGATAGCTTAAATGTAAACAAAGACGTTAATTGCATACCTTCTAAACTTAATTAAGAATGTAGGAACCAAATACGTTAAGTTTTGATATGGAAATATAATAGCAGAACTTTGATCACCACTCAGTATTATATTTGGCAAAGCCAGGTTTAGTATAAGTGTTACCTACTTCAGTGTAGCAATCAAAATCCGATGGCATGAGCAGAGAAACGACAGTAGGGAAATCCATAAAAATATTGACAAAGTGAACAACAGTGGTGTCTCATTACACTTCATTAAATGATCCTACAACTACATCAGCCATTCATAGTTGACAAAACAAAGGTGGCCAAAATATCTGACCCAGCGCTTTGCATCATCTTTTATAATGCGCACTTCTATGGTAAGGTTTGGCGTTTGTGTTTCCGAGCTCATATAACCTAGACCTTTTTAAGGCACGAGTGAATAGGCATCTTCTAGGTGAGCTCGCTTCATCGTCGGCCTCATCTTTGCCCCCTGGCTAGAAGCTGGCCAAGAGCGATCCCATTTTTAATAAAAAAAATCCCATTTCCTACCAGGATTTGAACCCAGGAGGACCCAGGAAAGAGTTACGCACTAAGTTAAACCAGACGTCAAAATAAAGAGGCTAGATATATTAACGCCATCTGGAGGGAAATTACTCTAATATCTGAATACTGTGGATAGGAATATTTTGCCAAACCAAACATGCCTTTAATAATAACTAGCGAACCGCCCCGGCTTCGCACGGGTGCAATATACATATAAAAACCTACCTCTTGAATCACTCCCTGTTAAAGAAAACCGCATCAAAATCCGTTGCGCAGTTTTAAAGATCTAAGCATACGTAGGGACAGACAGACAGCAGGAAGCGACTTTGTTTTATACTATGCAGTGAAACTACATTTATAAATATTTATTTGAAACTTGGTGCTAAATTTTTCCAGGGGTATAGTATTAAGTTAAACGCCTGCATAAAGCACTTTCTGCGGTACCTATTGCTTACAAGTCTTAAGATAATTGTCTGGGTAAACTCGAGCTACCAAGTTTCCTATTGTTAAATTGAGAATTTCATCGGCTAAGGTAAGTTTGGGGAACTTGCCCCGCTCTGGGATACGGGTCGGTTTATCTGGTTTGGGCTGACGTGGCAGGTTTCATGTTTGAGGCTTTTGGAAACTAGCTGAGCTCTAGATGCTAGGGTCATGTCAAATGAACTTTAGAGTAGGTACTTCGAATTATCTTATAATGCTACGTGCTTGAATAACATTTATGGGAACCATCGTATTGCAATTAATGTTTGCAAAGGCCATTTGATATTTGATATTTTATAGTTTAGATTATTATTGGGAAATGAGAAATGACCCAATAGCGTACAATTATAACTAATCCATCTTTTTTGGTCAGCTCGGTCGACTACGTTTGTTGAGATACATTCGAAACGTCGGACAAACCTTAAAAAGGTTAAATTACTCGTAGTTATAATTGTATGCGAAGAAGCCCCGTTTCCCAATAATAATGTGTGTTAATCTAAAGTTAATAATCATTGTGTTTGTTACTAAAATATGACGTCAAAATTATATTTCCGTGTAGCAATAATGTGCATAACTAGTTCTTTATACCTTCTTATGCCTTCCTATTGTATAGGAAAATATGTAACATGCTTTTCGTTTTACGAGAGGTATTTTAGGGGTTCCTAAGAACTACTAAAAAGAAATCTTACTTTCAACATCATAAAGTAGATTCATATTATAAAGGTTATAAGTTGTGTAACATGATGGTGAATGACGAAAACTCCAAATATTGACGCAATTAATACACAGTTGAATAAAGGTCATCTTTTTTGTGGTCAACGACTTATAAGCATGTCGGTATGTCATGTTTTACTACCTACATAGGTTTTTAGAAACGGAGGCGCCATTTATGCATGTTATGAGTCTAACTAAAAATTAGATTTTCTAGCCCTTAACTTCTCATAAGGCCACAGGAAGGACGCGATTCTGTATCTGTGTATGACCCAATCAATGCGAAATCAATACCTTTGCAGATCACCTTGTGCATCTTCAATTGGACCTAAAAAGAGTTTATACAATTTTGATGTTGATCCTCAGATCAAGATCTTTTCCAGTTAGGTCCAAAACACCTATCCTCTTTCAATCTCAAATTGATAACGTAGTGTGTGTGTGTAGTCGAATGACAATGCATTCCCTGCCTCTTTGCGGGATCACAATAAGCAATAATAGGGTGTGCAATAATATTTTTTTCACAAAACTATACAATCCAATACAAATACTCTTTATTGCACACCTCAATTAAAGGACACAGTACAGTACAAAAAACACAATAAGTAGAGGCGAACAACAGGCAGTCTTATCTATAATTATGAAACTAAAGACTAGTGTCCTGGGGCCTGTACCACAAAACTTTACAAGCGTAAAATTCGACAAATTTGTCAACTTCTTCTATGGAAAAATTGTACAATTTTGTCGAATTGTAGACTTGTAAAGTTTTGTGTTACAGGGGCATATCACTGGTCTAGCAGAGATCATGGCACCACCAACCACCAGAATCGAAGAACCGCGAAAAACAATGCGCGGGCGCGTTCGCTACACACACTAGTTTCACAAGCTTAAACAATGGGACAAGTTATTATAAATGTCTATAGTTTTTCAGTATATTTAATGGCGCATAGCATGAAATAAGTTCAGTTTCATAAGGTACGTGTGAAATTCTTGATGAAACTAATGTCTTCAAACTAATTTTGTGTTACCGCGTGTAACTAGGCCTTATTGTAAGATTGCTCTACTATTATGAGATAAACCTCGGATTCATTCCATGTTTCTTTTAATTCAGCCTAATTTTTATTATGTTTCTGTTTTCTAGTATGTATTTCCTACTACTAACTCCTTAATTTCCTAATACATTACGCTTAAATCATGCGATTTAATATAAGCGTCAAAACGACAAAAGCTTTGTAAGAGGCTAGTCAGAACGGTAAGCCTTTGATCGTCTCGACCATTAATTACTGCGACTTACTAAGACTTCATTTCTTCAGAATCATAAGGCAAATGTTGCTTATGATAAAAAGATACACTCAAGACCAAAAATAATGTATACATTGTATTGAATAAATTTTCATAGAAAGTGTACCCATTATTTTTGCTCTTGAGTGTATATGTAGAAGTAACATTACAATGGTTACTGATAATTATATATCTTTTTGTCCACTTCAATTTACAATTTTTAAAAATACGATTCGTAACGTAAAGCCTAATAGAGGCCCACGATAAGCGATATTATCGCAAAAGAGAAATATTTAATGAATTTAAAATGTATAATGAATACTAATAATAAATCAAGGAACTTTAATACTCGTATTACTAGTATTATTTACAAACGCCACATAATGTATAACTGAAGGGATGTCTATTGTTTGCCCGAAATTCATATGGAATAATTTCAATTGCTCGATAAACATTTGCCCGATTTTCATTTGCCCGAATAGTTTATTTACTAGAAAAATCGTTAGACATACTCTTGTATTCCCGAATATTACATGATAGAATGATACGAATGCCATACGTATTGTTATCCATATTATTAAGTGCAATAATATTATTTGATAGAATATTTATACGCTATACTAATTATAGTTTATCCGAAACAGTCCTAACTATGAATTTCGGATTTTTAAACTATGGATTTTGAGTCGGATTAAGTAGTAAAGTAGCTTTTCAAACAAGTTTTTCTGCTCTTTTATAAAAAAATAACCTCGAAGAGGATAGCGGGAGCAAAGCTCCCGCTATCCTCTTCTAACCTATCCGTGATCCAAGTCGGATTAAGTAGTAAAGTAGCTTTTCAAACAAGTTTTTCTGCTCTTTTATAAAAAAATAACCTCGAAGAGGATAGCGGGAGCAAAGCTCCCGCTATCCTCTTCTAACCTATCCGTGATCCAAGTCGGATTAAGTAGTAAAGTAGCTTTTCAAACAAGTTTTTCTGCTCTTTTATAAAAAAATAACCTCGAAGAGGATAGCGGGAGCGAAGCTCCCGTTATCCTCTTCTAACCTATCCGTGATCCAAATCGGATTAAGTAGTAAAGTTCAAACAAGTTATTCTGCTCTTTTAAATTTCATTAAAATTATGGATTTTCATTCTCAGCTATTCGATTCGAACAGTAGAGATGGATGGCAAATAAAAGTATAGCATGTGATAATTATGGATTACAATGATTATGGAAAAAGATATTATTGAAATTGATATTATGGGAAATAAAGATACTGGCATTTGATTAATATGGTAAATAATGAGTATGGCATACGAAATTATAGGAAACAATATTATGGCAATTAAATAGTATGGCAGTCAAAATTCGGGCAACTGAAATTCTGGCAAGTAAGGGTTTCCCATAACTGAAGATGTTAGGCCGCTGCTACACTTCGCGTTGCGAATTTGCCTCCCTTTCTTTTGCAATATTAAAGAAAGAGATGCAGCACGAATGATTTTCACAAAAACGGCGAAGTGTGGTGCTAGCATTACTTCCAATCATGCAATTGTCAATTATTTTGATGAGCGAAGCGACAGTAAATCATTTGGAAATTTACTGAGTACGTCAATGGATTCTATAACTTTATTGTTGTAAAGATTATATGCATCTATATTACAATCAGTACCTAGTTACAATGAATTCGTTACACTGAAAACCTCATTTATGCATACTTGTTTTCAATAGCATCCTCAAATAATTCCTAAAGTGACGTTGAAAGATGCATCGAATTAAGCTACTTTGTAAAAAACTTTGACGGAGTGACGCATTGAGTTGTCAAATTGATTGATTTGGAAGTGACGTTACTGATGTAAGCAAAGTGTCAATCTACTGTCAATTGTGGTGACGCAAGAAATATTCATATATCATTATTATTTGCTTTCGACTGAAGGCCTTTGTTTTGAATCATTATTAAAAAACAGACAGAGAGAACAAAGTTTTGTCATCATTTATACTCCTAGCGTTTTCCTGATGTTAATCCAAAAGAGCCTGGACTTGGCACTTAATCCCAAGAATTTGCAAGCTACTTCTCCTACTAGCTATACGAAAGCGACTGCCATTTGACCTTCTAACTCAGAGAGAAAACTAGACCTGGTTGGGATTAGACGGAGTCCTCATCATCATCATATCAGCCGAAAGACGTCCACTGCTGGACATAGGCCTCCCCCAAAGAGTGCCACAAAGACGACGGAGTCCTCACGATATTTTAATCAACCGAAAATATTAACCTTTTTTTTTTGTGAAAACTGAAAACATTTGCTTTCACAAAAAACAGCTCGGTTTACAACCCTCGACCTCTAGCTTGAAAGATACTGTTGTTCGGGTATAGTTTTTTCTGACGTCCTCTTGTTTTGTAGAAAAATGTTTCACAATATACATTGTTTCGCAGAATTTTCATTTCGTAATATGAGATTTCAAGCTCACAGGTCAGTTCATATAAACTTTAGGTATTTTTTCAGAAATTGTTAAGAGTGCTTTCGTTGCCGGGCACAAGTCAAATCTAGGTATTTTTTGACGTTTTTCGCTGCACACAAACGAGCACTGTACACGGTGCGTTCCAATGTGTTCGTAACAACACTATCGCACATAACTTTTCATTTAAATTTAAACCCTTATATAGTGCAATAAGGTATACAATGATATCTGTCATGTATCTTCGTATGCTGTAACAAGTTGCCGTATAGTGTGTGTATGAGCCTTGATACTTTTGCAGCGAAAATGTTGTGTTTAGGGATATACAACTACATTCATATTATTATCTTTTTTGTATCAGACTTACTATTGAATGTGAAAATATAATCAGTTGAAGATAAATTAGTGGGAAAATCATCCACATCATGCGTTTTGTAATATTGAAGGAAAATACAAGTCAATGAAATAAGTATATTCTCGTACCTACCTACTTATACCTATGATTCATCAATACTTCGTATTTGACCAGCTATCTAACGAGAGTGTCTTGAGGCGTCTTGATCGAATCTTTTCAAGAGACAACGTGAAGAACATGGCGGCGGCTTTCAAGTTTTAGGGTGCCTTTCCATCAAAGTTGTGTCATTGCTATGAATGCGTTGATATCCACCAATCATATGTTCACATAACATAGCATTGGTTTAAACGGAAAACTATAACATTCTCGCAGCATAGCTGCATAGCATAGCTCTGGTGGAAAGGCTATCTTAGTCTTGCTAACTATGTCCTTCTCGGCCCTTTACAAGGTTCTCGCCATTGGGGATAATGATGTCATCGAGCGTTTTGATCGATCTGTCAGTAGTGGTAGGTGTGTAACCCTGGCTACCAAGTTATGCCTACGCGAGTGCATGCTTGCCGTTAGCAAAATAACTGCAATCGGAAATGATATTCAAGGTGTAGCCAGTAACAGGAGCAAATATATAAAAGGACGCTTCCTTAGAGCATCCGCAGGAGCCCCTTGTGTGTGTATTTCAATTCGGCTTTATAATTTCAAGCAATTTATTAGTTCAAGTTACGGTAGCCCAGTGGTTCAAGCATGCGGCTGTCAAGCGGCGGTCGTGGGTTCGAATCCCAGCTCGTACCAATGAGATTTTTACGGAATTTGAGCACGGAATATCATTTGATATTTACCGTTAGCTATTCGGTGAAGGAAACCTGCATACATCCGCGAAGAAATTCAAAGTTGTATTTGAAGTCCCCAACCCGCTCTGGGCCAGCGTGGGGACTACTGCCCAATCCCTCTCATCTATGAAAGGTGGCCAGTGCCCAGCTGTGGGACGTAGATAGGCTGATGATGATGATGATTTCAATTCGGAGAAACTTTAATCTAAACATAAGACCCTCGACTTAAGTGCCGTGAAAGTCCACGGTAAAGGATAAAACTACCGTTATTGTGTAGATAAACATCGTATATTAAAATAAAAGAAGTATATGAAGAATAGGAAGTTAAAAATTGCATCAAAGGAAAAAGGTGATTTTTGTAGACATAAATCACATATGAACCTGAAATTTGGCGATGAAATGTTTACTTTTTTTTCTTAAGCCTATAAAGGTGTCCCACTATTGGGCAAAGGCCTCTCCCCTCGACTTCCACTCGTTCCGGCTTTGAGCTGTTTCGGGCCAGTCGTTTAGAAATGTGTCTAGGTTATCCCGCCACCTCTGCCTCGGCTTGCCACGTCGTCTCCGAGCATATTGCGAAACCCACTCTGTTGCTAATTTTGCCCACCTCCGTGGATGCATACGGCAGACGTGGCCGGCCCAGTTCCATTGCAGCCTGGCAGTCTTGCTCCAACATCCTCCAGCTCTAACATCTGCAATACCAGTTTTGAAGCGCAGCACAGAGTTCCGAACACGGTCGATCAGTTTGACTCCCAGCATGCTGCACTCTATTGCCCGTTGGTAAACCTTCAATTTGGTATCGGTGAGTGACCATGTTTGTGCACCGTAGGTTAGAACAGGCAGAATGCACATGTCGACGAGCCTCCGCTTCAGAGCTACCGGAAGGCCTCCCTTCAGTAAATCTTTCAAAGCCCAATAGCTCTTCCAAGCATTTTGGATCCGTCTTTCAACTTCCTTGTCCTGTCTTTGGCTGAAAGAAGCTTATTGGCCCAAGTACGGATACTCGTCGACATATTTTATCTGAATTTTCTAATTCGTGATTGCGTGGTCCTAAATGTGCGTATTTCGACAATGACTTGGCCGGTTCTTTAACTATCTGTATTTGTAATGGTAACTCATTCCCGGTCTACACTATGTTTCTCCAAGCCACACTTCAGATTCGGTTGAAACCGCTCAACCAAGCTAACTGGAGCGCAAACTCTCAGAGTATTTCTATGTTTAAGCCGCCCGCGTGGTAGTATCGGAGATTTCCTCTGCTCTTTCCCCAGGACACCCTCAAACAGCGCACTCCTATCGCTTTAATGGGCACAGCCAGGTTAAAAAAGAATTTCCAAGCACATATTTCAATTTCAAGCTAGCATTGTTCATTTGCGCCAGATTTGCTATTAATACCATGTATTAAAAGGGATATTATACACAATAATATACCATGTTTATAAAAACATTGTTTCATATGTATGAAAATTAAACGCATTTGTATTTGTACTTTGTATTTGTATTTACCATGAGTCACTACATAATATTATAGTTATTATACTTTTATTAACTTCTAGTTGCTATTGCTACTTTCCAGGTTGTACCACTAGTTCTGGTAGCTGGCTATATTCATACATAATTGCTTATCAAAATAAAGCATTATAGTTCAAAAAACTCTAGTCCAAATACAATAATAAATATATGAAATCAACCAAGTATCAAAGTTGTTAGTCGACAATCAATTGACGGTTGCGTACCATTCATAACTTGTCTCAATTTAGATCACGATTAGTCCCCAGTATAATCTGACTGTGTCGTTCTTAATAAATACGCCTAATCGGAGGTCACATGTTTTATTGGTTTCCTGAGAGTAATTACGGTAGCTTTGTGAAGAGCCACAAAAAAACGATATATACGTCCTCCTCCGATGGCCGCTGGGCCGGTACTGAGTCACAGCAAGCGAGTCTATGAGAAAAAGGTCTGTTTTAAATCGATTAAAATTAATATTTTTATATCCTATTTGTTACTTTTTATTATTTAATATCGTAGAATAGAAGTTATTTTACCCTAATAGCATAGTTAAAAACCTTTTTATTAGCTTTAAAGTGACAATATGATGCAGCGAAGTTTGCCAAAAATATGGAGTTTTCCGTGGCTCTTTTAGTTAAACCAAATTTTAAATTGTGTATTTTCAGACAGTAGGCGAAAGAGACCGTCTTTCGGTGCATCTAACTGTATGTATTACATATTTTAGTTTCAATTGGTTACAGAATAAACAGGTTTGAATGACGACATGGTTTCGAATATTTCGAAATCGAGTGTGAGAAAAGTGCTCGAGTTTCTTTAATAAATGTTTGTAAAAAATGTTTTGACTGTAGCTCCCGTAGTCGATAAGTTGTTCTTCACGGGTCTGTAAACAGTGTTACAAAAAACTATACCGTTTTTGAGATTTTCTGTAATGAATACGTGGTAAAACGCGGAAACACGGCGTTTCCAGCGAATACGCTCTTAACTTTTTAGGTACATCTAAAATGCCATTGTGTAAACTAATTACATATAACAAAAAAGTAGGTTAATAAAGGTTAGAACCGCAACCCTTTTGAAAAAAAAATTAAATGAAAATTCTGCGAAACAATACACTCTATGAGACTTCTGTCTGCAAAACAAAGTACAACCGTTTTTTTTTTTCAGTTGAAAGATGTTTCGAACTTGGCCTAATCTAAATGAAAATTTGTATAGTAAATAAAAGACCCATCACTGACGCGATTGGTAATTATACTGTGACATTCTGTTGCGTATTCCGGGTAGGGTGTACCGATGACGTCATTCGTGATAAGCTTATCAGATAGCGTGATGAAGCATTAATCGAATGTGTTTGTAGCTTTGTGTCTGATACCGGTTGTCTGATCTTGTTTATCGTATCGTCCGTGGCGCAGTGAGTACTCGAATCAATAAAGAGTCGGCAACGTGCTTGACTCGGGAGTCACAGGCGTCCAAATACAAAGATCTGACTGTCAATTTTTCGTTATAAGTAAGCTATTGTAATTTGTAATAATTCATTATTGACATATGCACATTTTTAATTATTTTCATGCCTGCTAGCAGGCTAGATACACTGCACTAAATAATTTAAATAACAATTTTGAAAACTGTATCATAGCAAGGAAAAATTTCTCATTTCTGATTCCTGACCTACATGAGGATTGCTTGACTGCCTCTGACTGTGTTAAGATCCGCATACGTAAAGACCTACTAAACTTATGAATCATAAGTCTTGCGTCTCTTGATATATGTTAGTTATTCTAAAAGGCATTCCACTTGTGTAAATATTAAATTCTTTTTTCATCTGCAAAACATATATCTACTTAAGCCACCTGTCCAAATATTTGACAAGATACTCGTAATAAGATTTAAATTAAATTTAAACACGATGTCTAAAAGATTGGCATTTTGATTGAATACGATACAGATGCACGCTAAACAGATACAGATATGTAAACACATTTGTATTTGTATTTTGTACGAGTCTAGGATATATTTTTTATAAACTTAACTAGGATAGAGTTCAGCTTGTAAAAAGATAGCGTTTAAAAATCACATTTATCGTTATAGTTTAGGTAATTTACACAAAATCTATACAGCTATACCTACAGAGGGACAGACAATAACATAAGTAATACAAGAGCCCAATCCTGGATTAAAAGTATGACTTTCCCGGCTTATCGCACGACATCAAAACAGAATCATGACATTAGGGATATACTTATGATATGCATGATCATATTTTATCATATCGAATTGAAACCATGGTTAGGATTACGGACCAGGTGCTCGATTCGACATGCGCAGTTTTTCTATGGCCGATGTATTGTTAACTTATTTACATTCGTGTACGCGTTAAATGGATTCGTATTTGCGTGCGTGTCTAATTGACTCTTAAACTGTTTGTGAATTAATTAGGTATTATGTTAATAATTTTCAATGACATTGAAATTTTAATCGACGCTACATCTATAGAATCACAAATTACAGAATTAGTAAAGAGCACCTTTTTTCTTACATCTGTTTTCTAGAACGACGAATATTACGTTTATCGTTCTAAGTTTTTTTTATTGAACTATGTATAATATAGTTCCATTTTTTTTATACCTATCGTGCTATCGTTCAACAAATAAATATGAAAAAGCTATCGTATAATACACATACATACCTATTCTTGCACGAATAACTTCTCAGTTCGGTTCGGACAGACTTGGTTGGGATGTGACGTCTCCTGGGAAGGAAACTAGAATCCATCTAATGTAATATCCTTTCCCAAGGATAGTCATATAGCAAACGTATATTTTTTCCCGTATTATTCGATCCAACAACTTTCGCGCAAAGAATAAGTATTACCATTCAGCGTGGTAATGCGGCCAGCCTTCTGGGCACCCTACCCGCTGACGGCGACTTGGGTCAAATTTTTTATCTTTAATTTTTATTATATACCCCTAGTTTAAGTTTTTATTTGATTGTTTGTTTATCTATTTATAAGACGATCCAACAACTAATATTATATAAACTTGAATGTACGAAATACGATCTATGTATGTAAGCACTTTTTTGTACACAGTTACAGTTTCAAACATAAACATGTCACACAAGATTAAAGAACAAAGGCGAGCTTACCTCTTTCTTTGTTTGTTACTTTCTTTGCTCATTTATTTTTTATGAAACTTTCCAGTAATAAAACCGCCATCAGAATAGGGCATAGGCTAACATTTTTAAAGATATTCATTTACTAAGGGGGTAGGAATATGGTTAAAGGTTTGTGTCCCGCCAGATTTGTATTCAGAGACCAGAGAACATCAAATATTGATGTGTAGTATCTTAGTTTAAAATATATCTAGAAGCCTGTAAAATTTATATATTTTTCCTTTGTAGTTAAAGCATAAGGCACTAGTCCCACCGCCGGCGAGTAGCGGGTACTCTCATAGTAATTCTACTCGTTTTCTTCCTCAAGCGACTAGATTCTAGTCACTAGAATAACTATGAGAGTACTCGCTACTCGTTGGCCTCGGGACTACTGCCTAATGCTCGTTGGATCAGTAGCTCTAGTATAAGTTTTTTCGAAACATTAACTAATTCGAACGCGTTTGCGTTTTGTCTCAAAATGTATGAAAACGCTCTCACCGAATACGTGCGTTAATCGGTTAGCAACAAATGTTATACTTAGGCTGGGTTGCACCAAACCGTCTGTAATCGTAAGCGATGTTCGTCAAATCTGATTGTATGGAAAGTTTGACAAGTTTCTATGGGATGACAGCTGCCGGCGCCATGTTTGACGATGACCGATCTGTGTTCGTATGCTGGTGCAACTGACCCTAACTCGCTGTTTTAGTTTCCACTAGTGACCACCAGAGGCGCTGTTCACGTTTTCATACCACTTTCATACATTTTGAGTTCGAATTAGTTAATGTTTCGAAAAAAACTTATACTAGAGGTGAATAAGATATTATATTTATATTTTAACAAGTTCATAAAACTTATTCGAGCAAGACACTTAAAACTGAATCAGACTCGTTTATAATAAACAAGAAAAATATAGACTCGACTCATGAAAATCTTCGAAGACACGCATACGCAATTTACTTTGACTAACATGATTTGTTAGTTATGCAATGAAAAAATATGTTCAAATGCCTCGACGTCGAATGTATTAATAAGCGTCAACAATGTATTTTTTTAAATAACATCAACTGTTACCATAATATAATATTCCTGTGAATAAACTTTCATTTCATTTCGTATCACGAGATGCTGTCAGGGATGTCAAGCCACGTCTGTCGTCATCGGTGACACCGGTTGAGGGATCTTTTTATCCCCTTGTCAACCCCCGGTTTTAACCGTGTTATGACTTATGACGCATTAAATGAAATGGGCACAATTAATATCTTAACCGATTAAAATAACATTAACGCTGTGTTAATCACCTTAATTGACATTCCAGCTTAACAGGCAAAGTGTTAGTCTATTACTTCAACTAAAACCAATTAATTAGACCCATTTAGGTAGGCGAGTAAGATAAATATTAGATAATTGGCTAAATATATTCTGAACCCCTTCAGAATAGCCACCTGAAGTGCAGTAATCAACGTTGCATTGAAGATCCAATGGACATAAAGAAAAACATTTATCTGCAGAGAGCAGAAAAAACAAACAATAGGTACTCTATTTTAAAATTTATGTCTAACACTTACACTGCCAACGATTTCAGTCACCTAGTGCTAAATCGTAGCTTATAACAATGGTGTACTCTTCTTTTGCAGAAAATTGTTTCGTATTGTTTCGCATAATTTCGTTGAATTCATAGACACTTAATTATTTTTTTCAGAAAGCGTTAAATTTTTACAGCTTGTACTTGTAGACTTTACAAAGGAGTAGCGAGACTGGATTTTTAAAATATATTTTTTCTAAACTATCATAAATATACATTTAAACTTCCCAACATGAGTTCTTATGAGAAAACCGGATATGTGAAACTAAGCAAGTTTTTGTCATAAATAACTTATGAAACTGTGCCATATTTGTACAGTTTTCAATTATTTGTTCAACGAGATTAAGCTTACGAGTCTTACGACGTAACTCGATGGCGTTCCTGTAATAGTTGCCTTCCGGATCTTTTATTAAACCAGCACCGGGCCAGGTGTAACGTGTAACTGAATAAAAGCTTATTCAAAAGGAAGACACAAACCGATCTCTTTTAGGAATTACCAGCTTATTCCCGTGACATTCAGCCACGTAAAATTCAAATTAAAGGAATGATTGCAATTAGATTAACGAACGCGAAATAATACCGAACTCCAATAACAACTTTCTCACTTTTTATTTATTCTGTAAGGAAATGTATAATATTTTAAAATGAAAAGTGTAGGTATACAGTGTTTAGTAAAAAAAAAGGTAGGTAGCAAACATGCAAATATCTTTAACTGTAATAAAAAAATGATATAAGCTGACCATAATTATAAACTTAAGTACATTGAATTTGGATGAAAAATATGACTTTGTCCGCGTAGAACTCTTTCAGAATTTTATTGCAATTCTTTTATTTCAGGCACTTACCTAGCTATCGCTCTTCGATACAATCTTCCACCCACTTAAAATAATATTATTTCCGGGATAAAAAGTATCCTATGTCCTTTTTCCGGGACCAACCAAATTTCGTGAAACTCGACACAGTCGACATGCCAAAAGACATACACACTTTCACATAATATTAGTTTGGATTATTAAATTAAAATCGAATACAACGCATACGTAAGTATACATAGGTAATTCTATTCTAATTTCAGTTATTATTATTTCATTATTCTATTATAATTTCAGTTACATTAAGATCTTTACGAAGCTACAAATTTAATTAACGCAACCAATTAGAGCAGATGTCACTGCCGGTAAATGCTATGAATGGGTATGATAGAGTAATTATAACTGCTTTGATGTAACCCGTTTGCTGCCAACCGTGCCTTGTATGGAAACTGTTTGGTCTGCCGGCGTTCCATGATTAGTGCTTTGCATTTAGTTATGGATTATGTTAGATCATATCTAGTTTGATTTATGATCTAATATTGTGTACGCATGGACAGAAATCCCGCAAATGAGCAGCCACGCAGGTACGCGACCCGTAGCGCGCGGGCTGGAAAATTGCCACTGGTGCCACACAGACTCGCAAAAACCCAAGAGCTCACACACGTCACCGGTCGCAAAGTGTATAATCACCTGCCGAATGATGTCATCGCTGCACAAAGTGCGTTAATATTTAAAACTAAGCTTAAAATTATGGCTTATCGAGCAGGCGTTTTACGACCACAGTGAGCTATTTTCTAGTTTGACAAATACCACCTATTTCTATTAATTTAGTTATAGTATTTATACCAGCGAAACGACAATGTTATTTAAATGTATTTATGTCACACCTGGCCATAAAGTGGCCATTATCGCACGCTCCGCGCGCGAAAAAACCCACTTCCTGGCCAGGGGGTGACATAAAATTTTGTACTTACCACGGGCGACAATAAAGAAAGCCTCAGATCGCATATTTATCGCCCTTGCCTTCGGCTCGGGCGTAAAATACCTGCGATCTGAGACATTCTTTGTTTTATCGCCCTTGGTAAGTAATGTACTATTACTAAATGACTTGTAATTTTTATTTTTATTTTGACATGTAAATGTACTTTACCAATAAATTATGATTATGATGATTATGATCATTTTAATTCTAAGCAAAGATGATATAGATATATACCACACAACTATCCATATAGAATTTTACTATAGTTTATCATGCGCAAAAAAGGAGAAAGATATTGTAAAAGAAAACTGAAACACAAGTTTTCATCCGTTACTATAATAGTGTGACAAGAGTGAAAACAATAGGTGTTTTTAAATTCACAACTTGCCGATAAAATGCACGAGTATCGGTTGGTTAAGCTATGTCACCACCCGTCGGGCATCCCGACGTAGAAAATATATAGCACTACAAGCATCACTGTAGGTATCAATTATCACTGCGTTTCAACGCTGAATTGACACTTGATTAACATGCGTAACACACTGTTCTTGATTGGAATGTTTAAATTAATGGTTTTGTTCGATTTGTGGCTTTTCTAGACGGAAATCTTTTTATGGTCCCACACAAGCTTTTCAAACTCGATATAAATGGGATCGATTGGCATCAAAGATCGGCAAAGATCTGGCAAAAGTTTGTCAAAAATGACCTTTTTCTCGCACCCTGTATGTTTTTTCCAAAATCTGAAAACGCCAATCTTCATTAATTTGAAATCGAGGGAAGGTCTTCTAAGACCATTTTCACGTAGCAACACGGAATCTAGTAGCTGCCCTTACTGACCCAAAAAGAAATTCCACCCTGTATAGGGTAAGAATGATGACGATCCGTGCTAAATCTAATCTACTAGATAAATGTAAGGCAGTGTTTGTTGTTGACTATTCCCTAAATTTCTTGCTTTACTCTGCCTAAGACAGATCTCTTCAACCGAAACAGAACTATAAATTATGATAATTTACGAGTATTTTATGCGGAGCGCACATGAAAGAATGCCGTCTGGTTTCATTTCAGTCGAGAAAGAGTACGAAGCAAAACCCCTGTTTTATTGTTCAGTTTAAGGACACAATACACGGTGGGTCATAAACAGATTTAGGTTCGCGTCTTTCCTGAGAACATGTCAAAAATTAAAGGCTACAAAGCTTAATTTCGGGTTGGTCTAGTAAGCCGCATAAACTGTGCCTCTGTTTCCAATAAATCCATGTAATAAAAGCATAACTTACATGCTCATAAGCCGTTAACTATTGACCACAGGAGAAACGACTTTTGTTTTTTTCAAGTGTTTATGACCACGGTATAGTCGCCTTAAATGTTGTTTTTCAAACTATAAAGTTAAGAAAAATAATTGGTACCACCCATAGAATCTTGCATTCCAATCCTTCTTCATGGTATCTAGATAAGAAACTTCTAACCAGTGTCGTCCGACTATCCCATACAAGGTCGCGTCAATTGGAAGGTTTCTAGTAGTTCCCAGCTCATTAAAACTTCCGTATCAAGTGCGCGTCAAGCGTTGAAAGTTAAAAGGACTGTAGTGTTAGGAACTAGACGAATGAGTACTTGGCTGGTTCGCAAGTTCGCATCGCTTAGCAACAAATCACATAATGTACTAATATGAAACCGAAACCTTACTTATATGCGACTCGGCGCGAGTCTAATTCTACCCTCATCTTTTTAATTCGCACAGTTCGAGCCAGACATGAACCTCTAGTTTTGCTAATCTTCCTGAAAAGATGCTCCATAATGCGCTCTGACGGCTGACACAGTACGAGTATGAGACGTCAGAGCAGATCAGATGAATGTCATTATACAATTTATATACATAGGTACTGCGCCAAGTATGACAATCCGGTACATCAGTTAGTAGTGTGGGTGATACGAGCTGCTATCGAGCCAATCGTTGGTATGCGGCTGAAAGTATGAGCGTGGGATCGACAATGCCGACACTTGTTTTACAATGGGGATTGGCAGACCGTATTATCTTTAAAACCATGGATGGACATTTTTTGGAACGTTTCAAGCGCCGTAACTTCGGTGGTCGTGTTATTTACGATGTCGTTACGTTTCTGTGGTCCATTTTGAAAAGGATAGAGGAAAGGATAGATAAAAGGATGCCTGTTACAACCTGATATGGTCGCCCGCTCCAAAGTGATTTCAATAATGCGACCACAAAAACAATTCTAAGACAGAGTTTGTATTGGCGCATATACGAACTCTGTTATTATATTTCAATATCTCTGAGACTCACGGGAATTTCCTATTTAAAGCTGCTTTAGTAACTATAATCCTGTGTATTCTTAAAAGTTTTTTTACGAACAGTTTTTTTTCCTATTTAGTTGTCAGAGTCAAACTTAATGTTCTTTTACGTACGTGTATTTATTTTTTATGACATTTGCCGTTAATAGAAACATTTCTATGTGAAACGTGTACAGAAATAATTGAGTTTTAAAATTTTATTACTAGTAGGTAATAGGTATATATGTATACATACCTACTTGTAACCATGATAAGTTGTAGGTAAAGGTAAATTAAACTAGGTAGCTTATTTATTATGTTACTTATGTTTACCTTTATAACGTAAAATAAGACCTCAATATTATATACCTAGTAGTCAATGTACCTACAAGTTGAGAATTTAATTCGTGGTTTACTCTTACACTACATTACTACGTCAACAATAGAAACAACTCGCTAACGATTCCATTCCGGCGATCTATAAATTACGCTGGACATTATAGTACGATCGATCGCCGCGCGCTCAGCGCTACGTTCACATTTCGCCGCACATACCGCAAATACTAGAGACTTAATCCGAATTAAGAGCACGTTCTTTGAAACCATGGTCTAAGAAAACAAGGTCTTACAATCCGGATCGTGACACAAGTGACGTCACACACGTCCGCAGTCCATCGATTGGCTCGATAGCCGCTTATAGTGTCACCAACACTATTAAACTATGCGTAATCCTTTTTATTATTATTCATTATGGGATTGCTCTTGGCCAGCGTCTAGCCAGGGCAAAGATGAGGCCGACGATGAAGCGAGCTCACCCAGAAGCTGCCTGATCACTCGTGCCTTAAAGAGGTCCAGGTTATATGAACTCTGTAATACAGACGCCGACAGGGAATTCCAAACCTTAGCAGTGCGCATTACCTATAAAAGATGATGAAAAGTGCTTAGTTCGTGTTCAATAAACAATTTAAATGCCCATCCCCTCCTCGCACCCCGGGGCGCATCGCGCTTCTAATGACGATTGACCGACAGATGACCATCGGCTTGCATTCGAAAAAGGCGTATGTCACTCCTGCCTGTGACGTCACATACCTAAAGTATTGCCCCACGTGTCCCGTGTGAATCCGTTTGCTTGCGACATGAACCCTGGACTTCGCAATTGAGGTATGTGAGCAAGGGACATTCTAATTTTAAATAGAAAATTTCTGTGAGTCTCAGACATAATATTGAAATATAATAAACGGGTCACTCACGTCTATATTGTCGAAAATCGAATATCGTGTTGAGCGATATTCGACGATATAGACGTGAGTGACCTGATTTCAATATGACATTCTAATTCTTTGTGTTAATTCCCATTTTAAACAGTTCGAGTGGTAATAACTACTCTACAAATAAAAATAACAACGCTCAATGAAATAAAGCATCAACTACAAACAAAGGATAAAATATTTGTTTCAATTTCCATTAAATTGATGGAGACATTGGAGACACTGAAATAAATTTCGCCGTTGGTGTTAATGAAATTCTCAGTTTAGAAATTCTGTTTACTTTAATATCCATATTGATTATTTAGGCCCTCCGGTGGTATATTTCGCTCAAACAAATGCTAGGTAGAGAGTATTTGCTGAAGGTTTGATTATACCAGTGTATAACACTGCACAACACAGACAGAATAACATTTTCTTTTATTTTACAATATAAGTGAAATTCATCGAGCGCCTTAGATTTAAATATTTCGACTGCTGTAAATAATTCTCGGGCAACTCACAGAATACATGTCGTCTATCTATATTCGTATGTCATCATAATCATATTATATTATACATAAGAGGACTTTACTGGATATTAATAGACGTTACTGGATTAATTTAAGGTGGTAGTTTTTTTTACAATGAATGTCAACACGGGGACAATGAATGGTACATGTAATATGCCTAAATTGAAGAATAAATTTATTTTATTTATTTTATTTTAAGCGCCTTTGAAAATGACCGACGGTTGATCGGATTTAATTAAGAAATGTTTTTTCCTTAGGTTTTCGTAGAAAAAAGGTTGACACGATTTCATCTTGGCCTAAAAGAAACAGCGTCTGTAATGGGATAGGGGCAAGAGGGGGTTGTCATTGTCACAGGCGTCGCACCGCAGAAATATCTTCGTACTAGTACATTACTTACCAAGGGCGATAAAACAAAGAATGTCTCAGATCGCAGGTATTTTACGCCCGAGCCGAAGGCAAGGGCGATAAATATGCGATCTGAGGCTTTCTTTATTATCGCCCGTGGTAAGTACAAAATTTTATGTCACCACCTGGCAAGGAAGTGGGTTTTTTCGCGCGCGGAGTGTGCGATAATGACCACTTTATGGCCAGGTGTGACATAAAATAAAATTAGTACGTCGCTTTTGTGATGCGACGTTGCGACGCAGTTTTGTGGTCTAGCCCTAAATGGTTGACCTATATATATGCTACACGACAGAATTCTGAATTTAGGAAACGTAATGTGTAGATTAAAATACCTACACCAATCAAAAGTCGTGCCAATATTAGCTCCGGAGTTTACGATAGGTAAATATACCGCAGTTTGTCGGTCGTTAGTCGTTACGTTGTAAATTCTGAGGTTTTTCGAATATTGGTATAGAGTTCAAATTGGTGTGGTATTTCGCGCCCCGCTCGTTGTGGTATGGCATGTTAGTCTGGGCGCGTGTGGAAAAGAGTGCGCGAAAAAATAAAACGATTTAGATATCAGTACAGTTATAAGTATTTGTCACATTTTTGGATCAGATTCGGTTGTAAAAGGATTTTGTTCAGAATGTCTGCCAATTTATGATTGAACCTAACAAATAGCTAATGTATGTAATTTGATGTTCTATATGCAAATTTAATCACCTTGAATCATAACAAGAATTATTTATTTAAACCAAACTTTTTTAATGAATTATGATTAATATAATTTACCTAAATACACACGATGATGACATATGGTACGGAAACGTGGTCGCTCACCATGGGCCTCATAAGAAGGCTCAAAGTCACTCAGAGGGCAATGGAGAGGGCTATGCTGGGAGTTTCTCTGCGTGATCGCATCAGAAATGAGGCCACCGTAGCAGAACCAAAGTAACCGATATAGCCTTTCGAATCGCTAAACTTAAGTGGCAGTGGGCGGGGCACATTGCACGTAGAACCGATGGCCGTTGGGGCCGAAAGGTTCTCGAGTGGCGACCACGGACCGGAAGGCGCAGCGTGGGTAGACCCCCACAAGGTGGACTGATGACCTGGTAAAGGTCGCGGGAGTCCGCTGGATGCGGGTGGCGCAAGACCGGTCATTGTGGCACTCTTTGGGGGAGGCCTATGTCCAGCAGTGGACGTCTTTCGGCTGATATGATGATGATGATGATGATGATGATGATGATGATGATGATGATGATGATGATGATGATAATGATGACCTAAATACTATGATGAGTCAATTTCGTCTATTACTCGCTTATGCTAGAAGTAACTGCAGACTCCACGCACTTTCAATACTGAAATATTTATTTACGAAAGATTGGCATTTCCACGCCAAACGTTTTGATATGATACGATTAGGTTCTTCATACATTTTGTGACGCTAATGACTACCTGAGCCTTGAAACCTTTTTTATGCGATGCAAAAAGAAAATGATTCGGTACCTACCATAGATACAGGGTGTCCCAGAAGTCGACGTCGTCCCTTCGAAGGCTGATATACCAGTTCATGACTAACCAGAATAACGTAACAAGACCTTAGTAAAAGATCTTTAGTTTTCGAGATATACACCAAACTTACCTGTAGCTCTAGTATAAGTTTTTTCGAAACATTAACTAATTCGAACGCGTTTGCGTTTTGTCTCAAAATGTATGAAAGTGGTATGAAAACGTGAACAGCGCCTCTGGTGGTCATTAGTGGAAACTAAAACAGCGAGTATAACATTTGTTGCTAACCGATGAACGCGCGAATTTCAAACTCGGTGAGAGCGTTTTCATACATTTGGAGACAAAACGCAAACGCTTTCGAATTAGTTAATGTTTCTAAAAAACTTATACTAGAGCTACTGGGTACCAAGTTACTTTAAAAAACTGCTCATTTTATGTAAACTAAAGATTTTTTACTACGGGCATCGTTCGGTACATTTTTGAAGCGTTAGGATTATAATTATCGGCAATATTAAACTTGTTTAATCTAGTTATGTGATTCACAAAACACCTTCCTCACCTGTCACCCCACAGCTCACCCGTATTTATACGGAAACTGTCACATCTCATTTGTCACATTCTGACAGTTTCCATATTAAAAACGCGGTGAGGTAACAGGTGAGAATAAGTCGGTTTGTGAATAATAGACCACAAGACATGTCTCCATTTACATGTCTCTATCATTAAAACCTTCAAAATCAGAGTCACGTGATATCAAATTCCTCTTTTGTCATATATCGCCGGTATATTCGAATCAACCTTCAAGTACACGTCAAGTTATACCTAGTAGACACTTAGTAGTGTAGTGTAGGTATTGTTCCATGGAAACCATTTACATTGTTGCATTTTAATACCATCATAACAAACTGTTAGCACTACACTAATTGATCATACATAGACATTATTCATAATTACAAATATTGCTTGACACATATTTCATATCCAGTAATACTCTTTGCCACAACATCATTTAGCATAGTGCATTGCGTTGGTCAAAGTGGTAGGTTAGTATGGCGTATTAGATTTAGTAGTATCATAGTAATTGATCGCGGGCCGCGCCTTGTTTGTTCTGCGGTGCAAGTGATAAAATATATGATACATAACTTAAGTAAGAAAACTGGTCAAGTGGGAATTTGACTTTTCTGACGAAAAACTTCCTTCCGGATAGGATCTTATTTTTATTGTCCCGGTAGATTTATAGGTCTATCTGGTTTCAGCACATTTGAATTAAAAAATCTGAGACGATTCATACGCGGCGCAGTGCGTCAAGAGAGGTGACGCTTTAAGTTAACGGAGCCGCCTAGGAGCCAACTAAATCAACTCAAATCATGCAAGCCTTCTAGGGTCCAATCGAGGTACCTTTTGTCATTTTTCAGTTGTCAATAAAATATTATCTCAAAAACAAAATCTTTGACTGACACTTGTTGTTGTTTTTTTTTCTTTCACGAATTTCAGCATGTCTTCAGCGATTCAACCTGTGTCGGAAGCTTTCTAGCTACCTCGGAATGTAAATGGGCTAAAATAGATATAGCATATTATAACGACTCTAAAAGGAACAAAACGAAATAACATTTAAAAAAATACTCAACTGAGTCTAAAACCTGACTACAAACTAAAAGAAAATTTAAACTAATTATAGA
The DNA here is from genome assembly GCA_951800055.1 of Cenopis cana. Classification (NCBI taxonomy): domain Eukaryota; kingdom Metazoa; phylum Arthropoda; class Insecta; order Lepidoptera; family Tortricidae; genus Cenopis; species Cenopis cana. Next base: position 18,119,039 of record OX637477.1, on the reverse strand, counting down.
ACTAATAAAAAATAATTAAATTTAAACATAGCTCGGCTACGTTAGGTCCGCCAAGTCTATTCCCTGCGGAATCTGAATCAGTTAAATAGCGATGCCTTTTCTTTGACCTAGGAATGAGCCAGCCCTATAGGGACACGTGTTGTTTTCGACAGTCACTGTCAAAACGTAATGCTTAATTGTAGTCGCTCTCTCGTATCGCGTCATTTTGCCAGCCAGCGGTATGAAATTCGCCGAAGGCACTACGATTTGATGTAATTTATCTTCCATCTACACATGCATCAAATAGCGTTAGATGATCTGCCTGGTGAACCTTGGTGTACAGTCACCATCATAAGTGACTACGTAAATGAAGAGGTTAAAACTCTTATTGCATTACAATAAAGACGTTTGAAGGCTTCATATGCGTAGTAACTTTTGATGCTGACTATATGCCGTCATTGTTGCACGGTTATTAAGTACACGTGTTGCATTGTTAACCTATATTGGTGTAACGTTTGGAATATTGTAGGTCAGGGGTCGGCAATTACTTTTACGTGGGGTCCGGATATGTTAGAAAAAAAAATTCAACGTCCAGAAATAAAAACTAAGGCTCACTACTAGTCAACCACTGGGCTAAAAAGAAACATTTGTTCAGTGCAGGATAATAACGTAAATACAGTTAGATAGATAGTAGTTAAACTTCTCACCTACATTATATAATTATAGAAATATTTATACTTACATATATATAAACATAGACGAATACTTTATATAATAAACTACATACATATATTTATATGTGCGCGTACCACGTTTTTCATAAACCCATACGTTTATTTATATGACAAAATTATCGCGCGACTAAAAATCGCGCGCCTGGGGCTTGTAGGTAGTTACCACAAAACTTTACAAGCATACAATTCGACGTGTCAACTTTTTCTATGGAAAACTGTACAATTTTGTCAAATTGTAGACTTGTAAACTTTTGTGGTATAGGGGCCTGGCCTAAGCGAACATTCAATTAATGCAAGTCACATCGTTTAGTCACCTGCCCTATCACATTCGTCGTGTACAACTTGTACACTACAAGTTATTGTTGGTAAGTGCCCCCGCGGCGGCCATTGTTCTGGTGACGTTTAACATGATCCGACACACTATTGTGCACTGTCGACTTGTTCTGATGCAAGCGAGGCACAGTGTATGAGAAACAACAGTACCCTTGCCATGAGTTTGCAATGTTTGCATTACCGTACTCGCTAGCGGCTTCGTAAACGATTTAGTATGGACAAAAGTACAGCGCCTCTGGCGGTTACGCAATAGAACTAAGAATCGCCATACTAAATGCTGGTAAGTCGCAGACGATAAATATTTAGAAGTATGTGAAGAGATTTGAGGAAATTTATACTAATTATATTTAGAGCCGCTGCTGTTTAACTAACTTTTGAGGTTCAGTTACCCAAAGAAAGTCTTGGCCTCCGAACCTGAGCGCGCCACTTATTGGCGAGCCTAGACCATTATAAATTTAGAAATAAAGGAAAATTTTTAAAACTTAGGCACCGAGAGGCGTTGTATAAATGAAGGAAGGATTGACGAATTTCAAGCCGGGTAGTAATCATACCTATATCTCAGTTGGCTATCTTATTATATTTATGTAACAACCCTTGACATTAAAAAAAGTTATCTTCACATTACTATTATTTTATATCCAATTTAATCAATTAATTAACTATTGGAAATTCAGTTTGTAAGATATTTTGCTATACCCTGGGGTATCAGTACCTCTTACCTTACAAATAACATCAGTGTAATGTAATGTATCTGATTATGCAAATAAATGATTATGATTATGAAAAGTATAGTGTTGGCATTATGTAACATGTGCCACAACAAAACGCACATCTGACTTGACTCCATTTCTATGGCGATTCGGACGTGTCACATAATTTTCCTTGCTTCGTTATGGCAGATTCCTATTACTTAATAATGAAGACTATAGGGTGACACCGACACCACCAGTTATGGACACTTTAAAAACAAGCACCAATAATGGACACTTCAACCCGTATTCAAAGATCATACGATATTGATTGTTCTATAAAAAATTAATGACTTTTATTTTATTTTAAATAAGAGTTAAATAAATAAATATTTGTGGACAATCTTACAAAAATCAACCTAGTCCCAAACTAAGCAAAGCTTGTACTGTGGGTACTAAGCGACGATATACATACTTATATAGATAAATAAATACTTAAATACATAGATAACATCCAAGACCCATGAACAAATATTCGTGCTCATCACACAAATAATTGCCCCGGCCGGGATTCGAACCCGGGACCTACCTAGGCAGGGTCACTACCAACTAAGCTAAAGCGGTCGTCTAACTAAATTAATGTACATCATTGGGCCTTGTCCATTACTGGTGGTGTACCCTACAACACATGAAAAAATAATAATAATTAATCCGCATTGGCTTACTGCTCTAATATTGTACGCCAACCCAGTTCTATTTTAGAAACTCGATACTTTATTCACATGTGGCATTTTACCGCCCATTGCATCGACCGGTCTGACGGGCCCAGTTGCACCCTGCTTACACCAAATGACTTAACTCACAAGGAAAATAATGTCAATTAAGTCCTTTTTCAACTAGGTACCTAATCTAGAGTTCCTGTGTTGTTACTAAGACGTTTTGCCCACTCGTCTAACGAGCTTTTTAGGTGCGAAAATGTCTCATTAAAATGATCTTTGTTGTTATTGCGTTTTTTGTATATGATTAAATAAATAGGCTTAGACTGTATGATAATTTTATTAAATAATGGAAGAGAAACGTCAATTATTGACATTTAATTATTATAAGTCCTGATTTTACTACTTAGTTTTAGAGATCGCTCCACATGTTGTTCTTCTACCTCTGTGTCCGTTTCTTTGTCATTCTTTTGAATGTGCTGCTTTAGTATGTGAGGTGTGCAATAAAGAGTATTTTGTATTGTATTGTATTCTCATTTTGGAAGGCTGAGAAAATGAAGGTGGGAATACATTGCAGAAGAAGACGACAAAATGAAGACTGTAGATTCTACAGTGCCACCTTCATGTAGATATAACCGCTGATAGCGTATAATATACATAATCAATACCGTATTGGCTGTCATTCTACTCCGTAAGTTTAGTAGGTATATATTATCTATGTTGTCATTCTTAGCTCGTTATCGCTCGCTCCTGAACATAGGAATCTCTTTGAATTAACCGGTTGGGCTAGCACAACTTGCTGTCAACTTGCGCGTCGCAGTGGCAGAATGTGCTAGGCGCTGTTATAAATAAATATACATATTTCTCACTTGTGGACAATCTTACACAAATCAACTTAGTCCCAAACAAAGCAAAGCTTGTACTATGGGTACTAAGCGACGACATAGATATGTATCTATCTATTAATCTATGTAAGTATGTACTTACATAGATTAATAGATACTTAAATACATAGAAAATATCCAGGACCCAAGAACAATTATTCGTGCTCATCACACAAATAAATGCCCCGGCCGGGATTCGAACCCGGGACCTCCAGCTTCGTAGGCAGGGTCACTATGCTTAAAATTATTTGAGATGTCCGAGTTGTATCAAATTAGGCCGTTCAAAAAGCGACTTTACTGCACAAGCGTGAAGATTCAAAGTCCAATGACAAGTTTTATAAAATTTCGGACATTTTAAATAATTTCTACTATACCAACTAAGCTAAAGCGGTCGTCATTATACCGGTCCCGTACTAGTTCCATCCAGTAGTAATCAGCGGTCTTTTTTAATGTGTTGGAGTATAACCGACGCTCTTTTGTCTGTAAGTGTCTACCAACTCCTACCAATCTGTTACCGTTTTGCTGCATCTAACATCGCTCTGCCGGGCAATGTCCTGTCCAAACATGTAGTTATTTAATAATATTTACCTACTCAAAAATACAATGTTTTCCCTTAAAATACTGTTTATAACAACAAAACAGCTATAAACGGATTTATTCGTTCTCTAATTGAAATTCAACATTCCAAACTTTATGCCATCGTTATGCACTTTTTATATCGCAGCCTTTAAGCTGCAATGCAATAAAGATACATTGCACGTGCAGTAAAATAACAATGTCTCGCTCGAGCTTGTGAAATTGTGTAATAAGGCTAATTTATTTAATTGCTGCTATCAAACAGAACCTTTGCAACCTCCCGTCTCGCCACCCAACCATTGCGTACAATTAATTTTGTACAGTTTTAATTTTTGTGCCCTAAAGAAACGGTACATTGTAAAATTAGCCGGAAAAAAAATCATAAAAAAGCGGTTCCTCTATAATATAGAGTCTATATTTTTGAGCCTTTTTTTATTCTAGTCTAGATCTATCTAGCGAGTAGTCTAGAGCTATCTAGCCTAGATCTATCTGTCAAGCGAAAACCTTGACCAAAACTCACTTAATCACCTAATCAATATTATGGTCTAAATAGGATCCACTCATGTCTAGAATCAACCCCCCCCCCCTTTTAGGGTTCCGTAGTAAACAAGGAACCCTTATAGTTTCGCCATGTCCGTCCATCCGTCCATCCGTCCGTCTGTCCTCCGCTTTTCTCAGTAACCGTTAGTACTAGAAAGCTGTAATTTAGCATGAGTATATATATCAATGACGCCGACAAAACAGTAGAATAAAATCTTTAGAAAAATTTTTTTTTAGGGTACCTCCCCTACATGTAAAGTGGTGGTGCATTTTTTTCTGCCAAACGGCATCGTGTGGGGTATCGTTGGATAGCTCTTTCAATATTATAAGGTTTCTAAAAGCATTTTTTGATTAAACAATTGGTTGGCGTGATATTAAGCTTTGAAGTGATAATTTTTGTTATGGTCAAGTGTCCCCCCCTGCCAGCTAAACGGTGCAACAGGCATGTGAAAAAAGTCATGGTAATAGTATATACGAATCACAGCTAAGTAGACATTACTAGTTAACGAGTAATAGTCGAACTTCAGAAATGTACTTTGCAAAAGCAAACTTACGTACAATTTCCATTGACACCTTAGATAATGTTGTTAATTCTGTCAAAAACATAGTAAATATAAGTTTGCGAACTTTTATTCCACATAATGTAACGGGTGGACGACTACGGAACCCTACCTTGCGCGTGGCCCAACACGCACTTGGCCGGTTTTATTAAACTAACTACTACTACTTATTTAACTGTTATTTCGAAGATCACGTTAACAATCGCGATGGACTGGTAGAGGCTGACAAACGAAACGAATCTAAAATGTATTTAAGGGGAGGTATCCCCAACGCAAATGTCCCGCTCTAACACGCGTGGGTTTATAATTTACCATCCCGCTCTCTACGCAAGCTCTGCGCGCAGTTTTGTAAATATTTAGCTATAGTCATTAAGCCAATCATTCTTTCAAAGCAAACCCTGCGAATTTGTCTATAACTATTTACGATCTTTAATTGAGTACAAAAATAAAACGTTAAATATCAGTAATATAGCCGTAGTATTGAAAATACATTCCAAAAAGGGGTAACTTCGCGATTTTTTTCTATCGAGTGAAATTCATCAGGTCATGTAACTGACTGCGATTTTGACTAGACAAGATCCTTATGTAACACATATATTTTTTTTAGATGTTAAGACACTATATTCTATGTCTCAGATGGTTTTTAAAAACTCAAAAGTGGTAATACACGGCCTTAACCTTGTTTTCACGTATGTACGGTGTGTTTAGTACGAAATAACGCAGGAAAGCTTATTTTTCACTCGGAGAAGAAACATTGTGCGCTGCACATTGCACAATTTAATTTAACAGAGGGTTTTTGTTATAAAATAACGTAGAGGTGCGATCTTGGAGTTCTGCTGGCATTTTCCAGCTGCGGAGTTACATCGACGCACATCAACTAGAATGTAGTAGGTATTTGAATTTCTTATTTTACATGCAATGAAATATAATAGATTTTTTATAAATAATACTAATCTTATCCACCCTTTGTCGTTTCTGATGCAAAGGTGCACAATGCTGGTGATATTTCCACGCTAAATAGCCATGGGCAGCTTTTGTACCAGAAAAAACTTGGCGCAGTAGGTAAGGCGACTTCCTGATTTGTCGGTGCGGAGGCGGTACGATATGAGAAAACTGTCAAATGTCAGTGTCATCTGTCAGTCAACTCGGTACTACTTTTTACTGCGCCCCTACATTTAAATGAGTGATTCCTGACTGGCGCGAGATGCGCGGAAGCGGGACGATGCGAAGGCAGTACTGCTCCGCTTCTGCACATGATATTACTACTGCGCAAATGTAATACTAACAGTATTACGTCAAGCCGGAATCTTTACGACGCCAGTAAGTTTACGTCAAAGAAGAAAATGTCACATATCGATCCCGCCACGCCAAGTCAGGAAGTCGCCTTAGGTAAAAACATTTAAGTAGACTTTTTAATTGCCAGTGAGTCAAATAACACACCTACCTTTTTCGTTGGTTTTCAAAAAAAACAGCACTCCTCTTCAAAGATTCGAAATATTCACAAACTTTATACACAATTCACGTTTAAATGAGTTGAGTTTAGCCTTTTGAGGACGACCGTTTGGAGATAAATTAAAGTTTAACGAATATGTCACTCAAGAGCAAAAATAACGGGTACACTTTCTATGGAAGTTCTTTACAAAGTGTATGCATTATTTTTGCTCGTGACTGTATTAATTTGAGCTTACTTTCACAATTTAATAATATACGTTTTATCAAAAAAACCTTACTTTTGTACCTGCAAATAACAGTACAAGTAGCCTTTATCAGTTTAGTTCTAAGAGTAGGACAAAATAGAAAGAAAATCCGTTTTATTTCCAACGAAAATTAACATACATGTAACAACAACAACAACAACAAATACTCTTTATTGCACACTTCAATTAAAGGACACAGTACAATACAAAAGACACAATAAGTAGAGGCAAACAACAGGCGGTCTTATCGCTAAAGAGCGATTTCTTCCAGACAACCTTGGGGTAACGGAAATGAAATCTAATAAATTGATAGTAGGTGGTGGTGGTGGTGTTGATGTAACGTCAGAATAAAACTGATTTTTCGCCCGCTTTGTCCTAGGATGTGAAAACAGACTATTACTATGCTACGTTCTGATCTATCACAGTATCTATCTGGATTGACGATAGCATCGTTTGCATTTTGCGTTGTGTGCACTGCACTGACAGGCACAGACGGCTGTTGATGTTGAAGCATGCAGCTCTGTTTGCGCTACGTTGTTGTGTACACCTTGTTTATATGCAGAGGGAGTTTGGGGTCGATGATTTTGACGTAAATTTCTATGCAATCTGCAATGAGATTTTCAGCCATCTTTTTATTTAGGTATTAGATTTACTGACTTGAGTTTATTCAAAGGGAAGTTTACGTAGACATCGCGTAGTCTCGGGCAAAAGCTTGTGTTTTAATATTTAGATAAGTTTAATTTAGTATGAATGGTCATCCACTGGATGGTGCAATTCCGTTCGCATTGGATTCTAAATCGGGCCATAGAGATTTTTCCTGACCCTACCACCTGAAGTCCGCGGTGGAAGCTCCCCAGGAGGAAACAATATGGAGACCCCTGGCGCGTGACGCTCCCGCGGCACCTGGCCGTGACCTTGGACTGGTCCACTTGGGCTGGCCCCTCGCCACTCAACCACTTACCGGCACGTCCACCCTACACCTCGGGCCACCCGACGTCTTCCGCCGTCCAGCTGCGCACCGCGAGGGGAGTGAGGGTACCAGAAAGGACCGGCCACCCTCAGACAGACCTGGGCTCCTAGCCCACAGCCCGACCCAGGCAACCGAACCTCACCCATCTTATTAGGATTTTAAATATAGGCCTTAAATCTTATTCCTTGTTTATATTTGCTCCCGTGGCAGGTACCCCACTGCTAGGGTACTATTTACGTGGCAAATTGGTTTCTCTTGCTTGCTGTTATCGTTTTCTTGGACTATCTTATAAGAGACTATAATCATCCTCCTAGTGTTATCCCAGGACAGTTGCATCCTTAATGATTCCGTAGGCTTTTACGTATGCGACAGCAACTCACCTTTCAACCCACGGGGTAAACTAGACCTAGACCTTATTAGAATTATTAAGCTTGTCAAGTGAGTGGGCACTTGACTGTTAGAAGTTCTAAGCCACCGGCCTCTAACTTGGCTTGACGACTGACACTACAGCAGCCAGTGTCCAGTTTAGCGTACCTTCCAAAGCACTATTAAAAGGAAATATTCCAAAACAATATTCTTAAATACCGAAAAAATATAATTATGTAAACCAAGCATCAGTGAGTTATTCTAGTCATCATCACATCAGCCGCAAGACGTCCACTGCTGGACATAGGCCTCCCTCAAAGAGTGCCACAATGACCTGTCCTGCGCCACCCACATCTAGCGGACTCCCGCGACCTTTACCAGGTCATCAGTCCACCTTGTGGGGCCTACCCACGCTGCGCCTTCCGGTCCGTGGTCGCCACTTGAGAACCTTTCGGCCCCAACGGCCATCGGTTCTACGCGCAATGTGCCCCGCCCACTGCCACTTAAGTTTAGCGATTCGAAAGGTTACATAGGTTACTTCGGTTCTGCTACGGATGGCCTCATTTCTGATGCGATCACGCAGAGAAACTCCCAGCATAGCCCTCTCCATTGCCCTCTGAGTGACTTTGAGCCTTTTTATGAGGCCCATGATGAGCGACCACGTTTCCATAACATATTTTATTTATTTATTTATTTCATACAAGCAACTATTATTACAGGTTACACCCAATGCAATAGTGCCTAAACCATTATTCTAAAATTATTATAATTAATTAACATTACATTTTACATTTTATTCTACGACATAACATAACACAATACATGCAGATATATTTTACATAAATCATTCATTGAACCATAAAATAAATCAAACCTGTCGGCAACTAAATTTAGCGTGCGTATAGTACGACTGAGGGGTGCGTTCCGAAGCAAGTTGGTCCGGCCGAGCGGCTCCGCCAGCAGCCGCGGCCGCCGCCGCCGCGCTGCGTACGCGTCCGGCACGTTCAGGGTCAACTGCTGCAGTATACCCGGGTTGCATATGTCCCCCCGTAATACTCTGACCACATAACTACCGAGTGCCAGATCTCTTCGTATCTCTAATTTATTGTACCCTACCATGCCAAGGACGAACAAAGTAGGGTACATCAATGGGTAGAAAGGGTACACGCCATAATGTTTCAAGTACAGATACCTCGTAAATTTATTTTGTATCCTCTCTATCATTTGTTTATACTTGATCTCATGTGGGGCCCATATTGCCGCATTGTATTCCAGCTGGCTTCGCACTAAGGAATTATAAAGAGCTGCAATTGCTTTAACATTCGTAAAGGCCACTGCTGTCCTCAATACGAAGCCAAGTATCCTGTACGCTTTTTTGCACATGTGAACAATATGTTCCCTAAAAGTCACCTCGTTGTTTAAGCGCACTCCCAAATCCTTTACAGAGTCCACCCTACTCAACTGCACTCCCGCCGCCTTATAATTGTATTTGAGCGGCTTTTTTGCTCTGCTGAATGTTATCACGGCGCACTTGTCTATGTTGAACTGGAGCTTGTTTTTCAAACTCCACTCAACCACTCTGTCTACGTCCCGCTGGAGGCGAGCGCAGTCTCCCTCTTCTCGTACCGCCAGAAGCAACTTGAGGTCGTCTGCGAATAACAAACATTTGGCATCGTTCACTACCTCAGGCAGGTCATTAATCATGATAATAAATTCCAACGGCCCCAAGTTGCTTCCCTGGCTCACCCCTGTTCTGGTGAAATACGGTTCCGATTTGCAGTCTGCATACTCGACGTATTGCTTCCTATCCCTCATGTAGCTTGCGAAAAACTGCAATAATTTAGGAGTGCAACCGACTGCCGCCATTTTTGCCAGCAAAATGTCGTTATCGACTAAGTCGAATGCTTTTTTGTAATCAAAATAAGCGGCGTCGACTTGCACTCCAGCGTCCACATTTGGGACTACATACGCCATAGCGTTGAGGAGATTGCTCATCGTGCTTCGCGCCTTTCGGAAACCGTGCTGCGCGTCAGATAATTGGGAAATCACTTGCTTCTGGATATTCCGTTGTATCGCCGATTCGAACACTTTTGCTGATGTTGAAAGAATCGCAACCGGTCTGAATCCACTAACATCCGAGCCCTCACCCCCTTTGGGTATCGGAATGACTCGAGTGATCTTCCAACTTTCCGGGAAGTAGCAGTTATCCAGACATAAGTTAAAAATATGACGCAGCGGTTCTTCCAGAACTCTGCCACAGTCCTTTATAATGAAAGCGGGGATGCCGTCTGGCCCCGCCGAGCGCTTCGGCTTAAGGGCAGCGAGAGCGTCGCGCACGTCACGCTGCGTCAGCCGCGTCAGCTGCACGCGCGCGCTGCCCGCGCCCGCCGCGCTCACCGCCTCCGAGACGTCCAATTTCGCCGGTTCACTCCCGTAGACTGAATGGAAATATTTCGCGAATTCGTCGGCACATTCTGAATCAGATACGATATTTCCATTTTTAGTAATTTTTTTATGATTATGTGTCCCTTTCTTAGCTCTGACATAGTTCCAGAAAGACTTTGGATCTTTCGTCAGCTGACCTTGAACTGATATGTTATCACTGGCAACACACACTGTTCACAGACTCTCGTCTTGAGACACTGCGGAATATTAGACGAAAAGACTAAGCGATTCTAGTCGTTCATCGAAAAACTGTAATTGATACTGCAGCATCGAATTCTGGCTTTGTGTTATTGTGTTTGTATTTGACCCACAGTCCTTTGCTCGCTATGAGTATCAAATTAACCAAACCGAACAGTAGAGGTTGCGGTCAATTACTACGTCCAAACGTTCGAGGAGCGTTGTTGCCGATCGATTGTATGCACATTTCTATAGATGGAGAATTTACCACACGAATCAAATTAAAATCGTGCTTAATATTTAAGTTCCTGTTGACTAATAAGTTTTAAGGGCAATTGAGATTTAGGTTCTTTATTCATAAATGGTCATTAAACAATATTTTAGCTAGAATGCCGTTGAAAAAATACGCATGGCTTTATTAGTCATGTTAACATTTCTATTGATGAGAAACGGAATAAAACACGTTTTAGTTGAGAAAAATGTTTTGATGCTTTATGAATGAACGTTACAATTTAAGCTAATGGCCAAAATATATGATGAATGAGGTAAATGTAATACGTCAGGTTTTAAATAAGAAAAAGCAACGTACTATATAATATTTTATTTGCTGATAAGCTTTGATATGTTGATATGGATGTTTTGTAAAAAAAATAGTTTTTTCGAGAAATAACCCATAATCTTGGAAAACTGATATTGTATTTCATTCGTAACAAATTAATTACAATCTGAAAACGTTCGGGTCATGTTTATGCTTTTACTTTGAGCACTAAAGATTCGCTTCCAACAATCTCCACAGCCGTTGCTTCGAGCACGTCACTGGAAAACAAATAGTTTAACCGTTATTAATAGAGAGAGGTGATTATTAGGTGTCACTAAGGTGTCGAGCACTGGGACGTTCTTACTGTTTTTCTTTGTACATCGAGCTGTGTGCAGTGTGCTAATGTACCTATATATATCTTCGCTGACTCATCATCAACATCATTAGCGTAAATACATTTCACATCTCGACACAAGCCTTTTTTGAATTGAAGAATTGGCAATAGTCCCCTCCTGCTTAGTTCGAGTTAGCCGAAGCCTAAGACGTGTATCTTTGAATTTCTTTGCAGATTTAGGCAGGTTTTCCATAGATAAGGTCTGATAAACTCAATGGCTTCCACCTCACAACCTCCGTGTGTCCGCTATATACTTGAACCACCAGCACCAATAGATTTACTTTGTTTTCTGAACATTTTTCTCAAATTCTGTATAAGGGCATTTTCACTTTAAAGTGTACCCCCTACTTTTTTTTCCAGATGAAGAAAAAAAATCTCCATGATTTTCCATACAGATTTTCTGTGTCAGTTTTGTCACGAGCCATATAAACTGTATGAAAAAAGCGTCACAAAACTGACTTTTTTTGGGGGGACACTTTTTTCTTCGCGGACATGGATAGTACTCGTGATTATGAGTCAGAATACCCAAAATAACCGATCCCCGAAAAAATTGTAGGGGGTACACTTTAAAGCAAAAATGCCCGTAAATAGTGTAAAACTCTTACCCAACATTCTTCGGCGACTGAATACTGGCGAGAGTAACCTCCAATTGTCCGACTACGTTCTCGAAGTAGCTCAAGTCAATAGTGTAAGATTCTTCTCTGAAGTTTATAACAATTACATAGTTCTCCCCATTGTACCACCTGTTGAGACAATCAATAATAATGCACTTGTGATAAAAGTTAAAGTAGTCGGCTTAGCTTGTCAGAGTGGATCTTCGTGGCTTAAGATATTGGTATCAGTACCAAGAATGACAGCTGAGACCAACGAGGGTTTATTTTTATCTGACTACTGGGAAGCAGTAGGTACTAGCATAAAAATATTTTTTCCAATCAGGGTACTTAGTGTAAAATATGTAGGTATAAATATAGAATTTTCAATTATTTTATAGAATTTAATTAAAAAGTATAAAAAAATGATTCATTTCTTATTCGCAGTCATTACTGCAAGTTAATGCTTATTCCTCTATGGTTGCATTAAAACAAAGCCGCTTTATGAGCAAAGTTGCTATTGGCGAAGTCATCAAAATGTCGATGTGAAATCTATACATATCCATTACCTTCTGAAAGCCAGGACATCGCTGTTCAGTGCAATGGATTCGTATCTACCATATCTGAATGTTGGCTCCGTACGAAGTTGAGCCAACGCCTTGTATACGTTGAGGTGTGACCGCTCGTTAGCTCGCTGTACTTCCACGTTTAAGTCTTCATATCCTTCAGCAACTGGCAGCCACGTCTTGTCTGCCGTGGAGAATCCTATAGGAAAATTTCGGTCGTTTATATCAGATCACAAGTCTCCGTAGACTAAATTATCGAATCTAATTTTATCTAAACTCTTATAGACAAACTAAGAGATATTGGAAATTTCAAAACTATTACAGATTTATATCTTGTTATCATTTTTAACTGTTGCTGTGCATGTTAGGTCTATGCCATTGCTTGTCTTACTTTTTGATATTTCACATTTTCACTTACCAGCGTTTTTATCTGAACTCCACTGGAAAGGTGTTCTTTCAGGATCTCTAGACGCTTTCCAGTAATTAATGGGATCATCAGTGTTGCACCCACTCGGATCCACCGTGTCTTCCCAACTGACATATCCATCTACCATGCCAATTTCTTCACCCTTAAACAAACAATCAAAATAATGTTAGTTTGTCATGTTGGAAATGTTATCGTTACAAATTAAATAATTAGAATACAAGTCTTACCGCGTAAGTCACTGCAATTCCCGGCAGTAAAAGTGCAAGCATATTTATCCCATCCACTAACTTCGGGCTATATCTAGTAGCTACTCTGCTATTGTCATGGTTGCCCGTCTGAAATTTAGGGATTACGACTAGTTAGTACGGTTCATTTGATGAAATTTAAATGGAAATACTCCAACTCCAGGTCGGTGATACTTACCACCCAGTTGGCAAACTTGTCAATTGGTTTGAAAGTCAAATATTTATCAACAGCATATTTGATTTCAGCAGCAGTGGATTTACCATCGACATCGGTAATCAATGCGAAATTAAATGGCATATGAGCTCCTTCACGGTCACCTTCACCGAAGTACTTCATCGTTTTCTGAGGACTTGCCCAGATTTCAATCATCATTACTCTAGTAAAACCATCTTTAGCCTTATATTCGTCGTAAACATCACGCCACTGGTAAACCATGTCGTAAGTTTCATTTTGATCAGTTGTGTAAATGTGGTCCAGGTAAGCATAATTAAAAGGATCATCTAAGCTATTTCCTGAAATGGGTTCATCTGGGTATTTTCCATCATGTTTCTCTTTATCAACTTCGAACATATGCGCGATGGCGTCAACTCTAAATCCAGAAACGCCTTTGTCAAACCAGAATCTAATCACGTTCTTCATTTCTTCGACTACGTCAGGATTACGGTAGTTGAAGTCAGGTTGACCAATAACGAACTGGTGAAGGTAATATTTACCTACTTCTTCTCTGTATTCCCATGCGCTTTTGCGGAAAACACTTAACTGTGGAAGTAATATAAAAATTAATGCTGGAAATGTACCTAATCAACCTGCCGTCAATGACAACAAATTAAAAGGGCTGGACCAGCAATTAATAAAAAGTCGACATCAAAAAATATACCCAGTTGTTTGGTGGCTGTAAATCTCCATTTTCGTCAACTACGCCATCCTCCCAAACAAAATAATCAAAGTATTTCTGGTCACCTTGAAGGGCTTTCTCAAACCATTCGCTTTCGTTACTGCCATGATTAGGTACCAAGTCAAAAATAACTTTAATATCTGCAAAAGAATTAATATTTAAGAGAAAGAGTCTACTTAGTACTTTTCATTTAATTGCCTATGAATATAAATAATGCAAATGCATACATAAAATTCTAACATATTCATGATACAATAGAATACAACTACCTAAAGATATATGTATCGGGAACATTATATAAAATGAAGATATATTAAATTGATTACCTAATTCATTGGCTTTCGCGATCAGTCTTTCGAAGTCCTCCATAGTTCCGTACTCCTCTTGAATACCGTAAAAGTCGGATATATCGTATCCAAAATCGTACATTGGTGACGTGAATACAGGAGAAAGCCAAGTAGCACCAACACCCAGCTCTTTGAGGTACTCCAACTTCGAAGTTATTCCTGGAAAAATGTTTGATGCATTTTTCTAGGTAAGTCCGGGGTAGATGGCCATAAGGTAGAAATGGCCAATCGAAATATTTCATAGAAGGGTTGACTAAATCTTGCTCTTTACTGTTTAGTTTGCTTCGCGTTGTGCGTAGGAGCTATAGTAAGGCGAAACTTTTAGTGAAATAATATCAAAAAATATGAAAAATCCTTGCGAATTGTTTTGCCTAGTGTAAATAATTTATAAGGAGTTCTTGTTGTATGCTGATGTGAAGGTCAGATGGCAGTCGCTTTCGTAAAAACTAGTGCCTACGCCAAATCTTGGGATTAGGTAGCAGACCCCAGGCATCCTTCAGGATGCAACTGTACTGGGATAACGCTAGGAGGATGATGATGATTAATCTTGCTGCTTTTCATCATATACATAAATGACTTGCCTAATGCTGTCTCTTGTAAAACTATTATGTTTGCCGATGACACTACGCTTTTGCTAAAATGTAACAATAGCTTGACTTATGAGCGGGACTTGAATAATTTATTAGCGAACGTTATTAATTGGATGAATAATAATGACCTACAGATTAATATAAATAAAACTAAATACATGCAATTTCTTTCATATAATTCGGCTGACATACCATTAGATATTAATTATAATAAACAAAATGTTGACAAAGTTGACACGTTTAAGTTTTTGGGCATTATGATTGACAAGCACCTGAATTGGAAGAGTCACATCGATGAAGTATGTGCAGGCCTAAATCGATTTGTTTTTGCCTTAAAAAGACTGCGGGATACAGTCTCGCCGGAAGCTGCGCTCACAGCCTACCACGGGTACGTATCTTCGGTGTTACTCTATGGCTTGATTCTGTGGGGCAATTCGGTGGACATAGATAGAGTTTTCAGGATTCAGAAGAAATGTGTCAGAGTCATTAGCAATGCGTGGTCGGATGATAGCTGTGTCCCATTATTTAAGAAATTGCGCATTCTGCCTTTGCCCTGCTTATATCTCAGAGAAGTATGTGTATTTGTGAAAAATAACGAATACTATTTTAATAAACGCGGGGAAAATTCGCAAAGGCAGACCAGACTTAAAGGGAAGAACCTGTTGCTGAAACCGCAATGTTACAAAGACATTTACAAGCGGAATGCATATAATATGTGTCTTGCCATCCACAACCGGCTGCCCGAGGAAATAAAAACGTTGGATGGTAATTTATTTAAGTCTAAATTAAATAGCTGGTTGTTAGACGAATGTTTTTATAGTGTTCGTTCTTTTCTGGAGAAATATAAGATTGTTTAGTTAAAGACTTAAATATTGTATTGACTATTTGATTATATTATTATTTATATTTGACATGTTTGACATAAATTTGACATATTTCATATTTGACTTCAATATGTGTAATTAATATATGAATTTAATGATTAGATTATAATGAATATTTGCACGCCTACACCGGCTGAATACATGACACTATACATAATATTGTAACATCCCTTTTAATACTGTGTTCTATGCAAATAAATATTAAAAAAAAAAAAAAAAAAAAAAAATGTTTTAAATTAATTCAGAATAAGTACAGTACCTATTTATAATAATAACAGAGATAACTAATACATAATAAAAAAACTGGCTAAAAAGTGCGTGAGCGTACTTTGCACATTTAGGGTTCCGAACCAACCGCAAAATTAAGTTGGTTTTAATATGAAAAATAAGGAGATTTCACAGAAAAAAAAACAGTATTCATACGGAACCCTAATAATAGTCATGTTGCTATTAACTAGCGTTATTAAATTGTCAAAAAGATATTTAAATAAATGAATTATTTTCGGGTCGGACTTGGTCCAAAGGTAAAGATTTAGCTTTGTTTATTGTCAATAAAGATGATCCCTTCGAGGAATGACTTCCGGGATAAAAAGTATAATAAATGTTAATCCACGATAAAGATGATTCTCTTATTAATCTTGCGCTTTAATGACAAAGGAAAACGTACTTTTGCCTGGAAGCAACACAAATCTTAATTGACTCACCATTGATATCTCCTATACCATCCCCATCACTGTCCATGAAAGACCTTGGATAAATCTGATAGAAGATAGTCGTCTCCCACCAGTCTAACTCCCTCTCTGTACTCCCTTGAGCCAGAACCAAGAGTATAGGCAAAAGAAAAACCGACTTCATCACGGTCAACTAATATCGCAGTTTACAAAATGTGAAGAAACCAACAAGCGTAGTCTTTTTATACTACTCCGATATCTTATAGGCAGTTTTAAAGTGATCTCATATCAGTAACTAAATCACGGGATGTTATCTAGTTTGCAGCATGTCTGGTCACGTAGATACGGAAATATTCCACGTGGATTTGCTTGATCCCACCAACGATCTATTACAATATTTATAATTATTATGGCAACCGCTTTAGCAGAGTTGTTAATGACCCTGCCTACGAAGCTGAAGGTCCCGTATTCGAAACCCGGTCAGGGCATTTACCTATTTGTGTGATTAACACGAATATTTTTCTTGAGCCTTGGGTGTTTTCTATGTATTTAAGTATTTATCTATATTATACATGGGATCTTATTTACTCTGTTATGTTACAAATTTAATGATATCCAAAAAAAATATTACAAAGCATTTCTACTGTGCACTCTTACGATATCAGAACCTGCTGTGACTTAATTCGTGAAAATTATGTTTGACCTAATTTGTTGAGATTTGGCATTGAAGCAGATCAGAGAAGCAGATTTATAGCAAAATGCAAACTATAATCCACTTGATTTGAGAATAGCAAACTAAACTGTTAATAAACTAGCTAAACCTATAAAAAGTGAATGTCCCCCAAGTCCCCATCGCTGGCTATGGTGCCCAGAAGGCTGGCAGCGTTCGTTTAATGGCTAAACTGATCCTTTGGCCAAACTAGCTGCCCGACATTTCAACTTTCAACAAGCCGCTCCGCTAGTTCTTTATAGAACGCCTTCGTGCCTGGACCTCATGGCCCCAAGGTTTCGACGCCAAATGGTGCAAACATGTAGCCCTCGGTGAGGACGGCATATTTGCGCCGCTTGTTTTGCTCCGCCGTGGCGGCCGCAGCTCCAGCCTTAGGCTGCGTATCCACCACCGGCCGCTCGGCGCGTTGCGAGGTGTCAAATGTATGAAAACGCATCCTCGCACATGTTTAGTGGAAACGCAGCCTTAGAGGAGGTCGCTTGGAGGTGGGACGGCGCCAGCGTGTCAAGTGTGTCAACACAAGTGGCGTCCCACACAAGCGTCCTCCTCAGCTTCCACGGAATGAGCGTCATGCCGTCAGGACGCTTGCCATCATCACGTGCGATACCGCTCGGCTCTAACATGGCCGGCGCGTTAACGGAGGCAAGAGCCCTACGGATGACGTCATTCAGGGAAGCATGGCGGGAGATGCGGCCAGCACTCTTCTGACAGGACAACCCGACATGACCTAAGGGGCCAATGTTGGCGCCATAACGGCAACGGTGTGGCTCGTTGGTTTTGCAGCCAAGACGTAGACAGGTCGCTAGGGTTAAAGTTGGTTTGTCCAAAAGAGTGCCGATGTTAAATATGTTCAAATATATCTACTTTTGAATATTTATCTGCATAAAATTAATAAAAAAGCAGTGTTTCATACAGATATCACGCAAAAGCCGTCCCGGCGAAAAAAATATAGTTACAATGCCATTCTTTTGTTATCTGCCCTGGGATCCCAGGGACCGGTAAACGACGGGTTAAGAAACGATCACCGTAAAATGAAACTTAAACAAGATCATAAACCATTTTTATTTGTTACTAAACATGGTTTTGTAAACATCATACCTACTATAAATAAAATTATTTACTCTTGATTATTTATTCATAAATAATTTTAATGTATTACTTTTTCTATTTCATCACATGCACTACTATTGCTTATATATTATAAATCATGTTAGATGTTTCAGTATATAATAATAGAAATATCTGTGAGGACAATGGCTGTAGCTTTTTTAGAAGTGGCTAATGGTTAGCATTTGAAAACAAATAGACTAGTAGATACACGAAGCACAAGGAAAAGACGCCGAGGCTCCGAAGGCCTACGGCACCGTTGGTTTTGGCTTTCCACACGACCGACTCGTATCCAGCTATTGGCACCGATTCCGCGGAGAATATATCTCTGAAAAGATTAAACGAATCAACAACACTACAAAAACACAACAAAATTACAAAATCCGTTAAGTTGTTACAATAGTTTTGCTGGGTGGGAAAGATTCGTTATGATGACTTTGTGTGGGAAGGATAAGTGAAAAAATATAAACAAAGACCGTATGAAGGAAGTGTGGACAGGATATTTTGGAAGGAAAACACATCTCTGAACTTTCATCTTTCGAATGGGAGAAATTTAAAGGAAAATTCAGCTTTTCAAGAGTTTTCTAAGTCATGAACAATATGAATAAAAATCCGAATATTAATAAGTTTTTTTGGATTGTAGCAACTGAAAGTGTGTGATCTCGAACTATCTCTCAATTAAAGTTACGCGATAATATGTTGGTATTTATGTAAATTAAGTGATTTAATTTTATCAACTTGCCAGTCTACCTTAGCAATGAGATTTTGACATTATGTATTAACAACAAATACATTTTTTTGATTGTAGGTATCGTTTGAAATTGATTTAAGTCGTGGCGGGATCACATTAAAATGGGAATAGAAAAATGAGATAGAAAATGGAACACAAGATGCTTACGCTAAAATATGTATATGTTCGCAATAAGTTTCTGTCAAAAATTTAATCTGTGGTACAAGCTTTTTTTCCACAGTCATCAACTACTCGTGAAGAAGGTTCCAATTAGCTAAAACACGATGTGTTTATCTTATGTAATTTAGGAGTTGCTATGGCCATCTCCTGTCTCCATCATTAGGTCAGCTTGATGCTACCATGATCGTGCATTGTCGCCAAATACCATACCAAATTTCAAATTCCAGCCAATTATCAACCAAATTTCAAATTTCAGTTCAATCGGATACAGGCAAGTAGTTGAAAATTGACTTGCCAGATTCCACCCGAACAAACACATTTACATACATAAAAGCTTGTAAAATTAGTACTAACCCTTCGTTTTTATTAGAGTCCACGCTCCTTATCACAACAGTGACGTCACCCTCTACGTTTTCAAAGTGTGTCAGGTTCACGTCGTGCGCCGTGTCTCGCATGTTCACTACCACAAGGTAAACTTCTCCGTTGTACCACCTGTAAACATCGTTTAGTGGTCACTATGCCATTCCCACCAATCGATATTGACCTTTATCGCCTTGCCCTAGAATTTCCTATTGGATCATTGGGTCGATAATAACTTACGCCATTTCGAAATATAATTTCAACAGTGTCTAGGCTCGTGTTTAGTTATAAATCTTATCCAATTATAAACTTAGCCAAGAGCAATGTGATGGTAAATATGAGTCAGATAATGTCACGAATATCTATAAATAAAATGTGTAGATAGGGAAGACCTTTAATGAAGACGATACAAGTTAACGGTTTAGGAACACACAAATGACGTTCCGATTGTACTAGTCATAGGTAATTCACAGAGGCTCTTTACATACCTATCTGTGTGACAAAATTAGGCCTTGAAATGCCTCAAACCATGGAACGTCTTAACAGAAGAAAATGCAAACTTACTAGTGCCAAAAATAGGTTTGACCAGGTTACCTTTTAAAAGTAAAGATGTCTTCATTCAAAGCCAATGATTCATAGCGTCCAAGCCTGAATACTCTGTCCAGCCTGAGTTTGGCAAGAGCTTGGTAGTTTTTCAAGTGAGATCTTGTGGCTGCCTGTTGGGCTTCCACGTTCAATGTCCTGTAGTTGGATGCTACTGGCAACCAAGTCGTACTGGCGTTGGAGAAACCTTACAAAGAATAATGGCTGTATTAAAACACGCCATAGATAGCTTGATAGCTATCAATACGCATACAATATTTTTCATTACAATACAACAGTTATTATTTATTAAAGATAAAAAAAGTTTTTTTATCTTTAATCCAGGGACCCGACCACCCCTTCCCAGAAAAAAGCCTTTGAACGGCTTAGTCGTTCAATGAATAGCCCTAACGTCTTGCTAACCCAATCGAAGGGGTAACCCCTTCATTTTGCTTAGAACTAGGAAAGAGGCTACCACCGCTTTTATAAGGGTATCCCTTTCCGACAATTTTAAGCGCTGGTTGCCCATTCAATGAATAGTTTCGGGAAAGGCTAACCATAACGAGTTTAGCGCTTACCCTTTGGAAGATCTTCAGTTTTCTGTGCTGCGTAAGTACTTGCAACTCGCGTAGAGCGGCGTGAATTAATAGTTTCACTTTAGTTTTTAATATTTGGGTAGCCGACGCCGAAGTTTTGTTTTGTTTCGTGTTCGGGCGATTTTTCTACCGTTGTATAGCGGCATTTTTGGTATGTCCTACCATTATTTTTATCACTTTAGACATGTTTTTAAAGTAGTTGCGTATCTTTTGTACTATTAAATACGTTAATAGATAATTTTGCATCAATAATGCGTAGGAACTTTTTTTAATAATATATATTTTTTCCATGTCCCAGCATTTTATTGCAGATGCAGATTTTTGTATGGTAAGAGTATATGATTTGACTAGCAATAAAGTTTATAGATACATCGATATTTACATCATTGTAATGGTTTTAATTTAAATGTTTAGTGTATAATATTGCTCAAAAAAGTAGCGCTGTAGAGATTCCTATTGAATAACGAATGTTATTCGATGATATTTTGATTAATTCTTCCAAAAAGACAATTTTATTTTGGTAAGGCTACATTCTTTTATCCATGCCGTGTTGGTTTTGTTGGTTAGTCAGTATACTAAAAGCTTTCGTTGCAAAAGGAGTTTACATGTATTGCAGAGTTTTTGGTTGACTATTTTTAGTTCCATTTAGTGACGGAGTTTTAGAAGGTAATTATCGTATTTTATCGTATTTCTTATATGTGGTGTTATTAATAACATCATTCATTGATATAGAAATAACGTTACTTTTCATAATAAAATAACTTAAATTTTGTATCTCAAGGCACAAGCGTGAAGTTCCACTGAGAAATTTTGTTTCTCATTGGATCGAAAAGTTACTCAGTGTAACGGTAAAGCCGCGTTATAAGTGCATAAAGAAGTATAATAATTAAAATATGAATTCTGTACTAGTTTATTGCAGTGCCATTACAGATGTCTCGCTCTAACACGCGTGAGTTTGCAATTAACCATCCCGCTCTTTAAGGAACTCTGCGCGTAGTTTTCGTAAATATTTATTTTGATCGTTTTTTGGAATACTGGATCACTTATCAAAAATCTATCCGGTTACCAATTGTGTTAGAACAATAAAAAAGCTATCCTTGCTTGTCATGTTTTCGTAATAAACAAGGAACCCTTATAGTTTCGCCATGTCCGTCGAACCGTCCGTCCGGTTCCAGCTTAGCTCAAAAACCGTTAGTACTATAAAGCTGTAATTTGGCACGGGTACTAAATATAAACGGACGAATATAGAACAACATCTTGAAAAACATGTTTTTTTAGGGTACCTTCCCTAGACATCAAGTGTTGGTGAATTTATTTTTGTTTCATTCAAACCGCATCATGTTGGTGCTGTCTAAATATTGTGAGGTTACTCAAACCGTTTTTTGATTCAAGAATCTGTTGGCGTGATATTAAGCTACCAAGTGTTGGTTATTGAAATTTCCTGTTACTGACTGATTACTTTTTTCATGGCGACGTAAGTAGAATTTTCAATGAGCACACGTATTGATACAGTGCGTTACCGGGAAGCAGGTATTAATTTTAAACTGATATTAATATGTTCCATTAGCCATTCTACGTCGACTAGAATTTATACTACGATGGTGGCAAACAAGCGTGCGGTCCACCTGATGGTAAGCCGACACCGTAGCCTATAAACGCTCGCGACTCTAAAGGAGTAACGTGCGCATTGCCGACCCTTTATAAAATTTGAGGATTCACAAAGCTTAGGAGTAGCAAAAACCCAAAAACTGCGAAATTAAATTTCCTAATTCCGCACCTTCAATGTACTACGTAACGCACTGCCTAAGAGAACGTCATAGTAAACAGAACACTAAGGGCTGTCATTTGTACTGAGTTGTCAATTTACTTTGCAATACATTGCTGGCAATTAAAATTTTAATTTAATCGATATCAAATCCCTAGAACTTGTTCCGAGTTAGCACAGGTATGGTCATAACTTCATAAGTAAATGTTACTATGATGCTATCTAAAATGAATAAAATGTATCATAAATTCATAACATAACCCTTCATTAAGTTGATGTTTGAAATGGCAACCATGGTTTTCAATGCAATATTAAACTCGTTTAGGTGATGATTTTACTATTGCGTTTTTCTTGTTACTGAAATCTATGACATCGTTCCTAAGAACAGATCTTCGTATGTCTTATAGTTTCAGACTTCCCATACTGACCGATTTAAATGTTACACCCTATATAATGAAATTATAAGTAAAATGATCACAGCTGAGTAGACATTACTAGTTAACGACTAAAAGCCGAACTTTCATACAATTTCCATTGAGGTAGGTTCCTCAGATAATGTTTTTAATTAAGTATTTCAAAAACATAGTAGGTAAATATAAGTTTGCAAACTTTTTAGTCCACATAATGTAACGGGTGACCAACTACGGAACTCTACATTGTGCGTGGCCCGACACGCACTTTACCGGTTTCGTAAAGAAAGAACATAATTATAACTGACGTTGAAAATTACGAAATAATCAGCACTAAAGTTGATTTTTACGATGATATTAGGATTTATGACAGAGTTATCTAAGGCATTTTTCAATGTTTTCTTCGGTTATTTTACTGTGTTCTTTTTCAGTCTAAATAGTGTTGCGACGGAGGGGTATAAACAGTTCGGTTGTCATGGAGATAAAAAGTCATCAAGGGATTCGAATATTCGCCGACTCTACTAACAGTCCCCGTGGCCCAGTGGTATAGCGCATTGGGTACAGAGTCATTGTGACCCGGTTCGAATCCCGTTGGCGATGCACTTTTTGTAAGTTATTTCAAAATGTTAAGTGATAATTTTCATTAGGCTGAGTAGCATGGAAGGTTCTAGAAGAAGTGGCTGAACAGAAAATTCCATGCTATAGAAAATAAACGACAAGTGTATGGGGTTGGAACATTCGAGAATCAACGTTAAGGTACAGGTTTCGGGAATAGTGTACGCTACTCGAAACAGATGAATAACGAAAAGACAACCGTAATGACTATCGAAATGAAGATCGAAATTATCGTCTAGAATGTTCGATAGGGGTATATAAAGGGAACAAGGTCCCGGCGCAGGGCAGTATTAAAGTGAGTGGATACCGGAGCGGAACGGAGAGAGAAATAGTAGTACAGTAGAAAAGTGAAGTGATAGTAGTGAGTACAGTGAAGTGTTAGTAGTGCAAGTGCCAGTGAAGTATACTGTGTCAGTACTAGCAGGCGCGGACTCAGTGGACTTTGTGCGTAAGTCGAGTCAGTGTACTAGTGCGTGTAGACTCAGTGAACTTATCCGGCGGTTTCTAAGTCGCTAAATAAAACCATAGTTGCGCCTAACAGGTGTTTAACTCTATCCCGTACCCCACGCTCGTAACAATAGTTTTTTGTGTAGTATAATTCTACCTTATTTCTTCACACTGGAAGCTCAAACTTCAATTTCACTACGTTAACTCTTCCATGAAAATGAGCTGTCAAACAAATATAAATATCTGGGTGACCGAGCTTTGCTCGACCTTTTCCCGGAGATTAGACCTACTAGACCTAGCTAGATCGATTGCTCGTCCCCGAAAACCCCCACTTACCAAATTTCATCAAAATCGTTAGAGCCGTTTCAGAGATCCCCAAAATAAATAAATATATATACAACAATTGCTCGTTTAAAGACATAAGATTTGGCAACATTGTGCATTATACGTCATATTGGTATTACTAACATCTCACAAAAAATAATTTTGTATAATATAATGTTTTTCTTCGTTTATAATGCATGCAAATAGAACCGGTCTATTACATGGCACTTTACTAAAAAAAATATGTACCTTTTTCTCGTTTTTTAGGTAAATTATGTTACTTAAATAATAGTGTACGTATACGTACACCTTGTACAAAATGTAACTCAGTGGAAATTAAAATGTCTTTATTTTAAAAGGTTTTGCTATATATGCAATGTTTTTTGTATTTTGAATATTGTTGTAGTCTATATTCATAATTTAGGGAAAAATATATTAATTATCGTATTTTAAACAACCATTTTATTAAATTCAATTTCGTCACTCAGGGGAACATCGGTATCGGTAGATCGGTACCGAGATTAACACTAACACATTCATCCGATTTTTTTTTTGCTAAATCCAAGCATTAATCCGTGAGTATATCTATATTTTTTAGGTACCTTAATAATTAATTAACATAATAAACCCAGCTAAGTGCTTGTTGCACTCGCACATTTAGGGTTCCAAACCATCCGCAAAATTTCAAAGGAAAAACCTCATTTATCAATATATATATTAGTATTTGTTGGTAAAATAATAAACATTATCACCAAATTTCAAGTTCATAGGTCAACGGGAAGTTAAAAAATTGTTAGGAACAAAATTTTGTGACAATCGACGGACGGACGGATGCGTGAGTGACAGCAATAGGGCTCCGATTAGAGCCTTCGGTTTCGGAACCCTAAAAATTATTTGCATTAACAGAATCAGCATTTGTTTTTTGAACACTACTTTTTAAATATGTTACAACTGCAGAAAAGTCGGCCCGTTCGATAAATTGCACGCTTCAACTTATTCCGGCCCTTCGCCATGCCAAAGGAAACCGTATTGCAATGTGATAAGGTATTTTTAAATCGCAACTTAGCGGTATTTCAAAGGCGCCGGCGTTTTATGGCACCTGTGCCGACGGCGCCGGCAGTCATCCAGTCGACAAACGTAAATTTGCAATTACTGCTCTTATTGTCATCAGTAAAAGGATGAAAATTGCATAAGCGTGGAAAGGGAAACCCCTTCAAACTGTTGCCTTTTCGAAAGGCTTTTTAAGCGCTTAGTAGAAATATCTGATATTCGTTAACTGAACGGCTTACCCATATTTAAAGCGCTTTAAAAGCCGAATGAATGGGTTTTTTTAGAGCAACGACTTCGGTAAGCGAAGTCTTACTAAAAACCCTTTCAAAAACCCCTTGAAGGGGATACCGTATTAAAAGCGCTTTAAAAGCCAAATGAATGGGTTTGAAGCGCAACGGATTGGGTAAGCAAAGCCTTACTAAAAACCCGTTCAAAAACCCTCGAAGGGGATACCGGGCGGGTCCCTGAAAAAAACTCGTGAAGCAACTATTGAACTTAACACGAACTCACGCCATAATATAGCCTTTATCATCCCTACCAATATTATACACACCAAAGTTTTTTTGAGGAAATCTGTATAATTGGGAGTTTATCCTGGTTTCCAGTAATATGGCCCAAACATTGGAATAATAAAAGCACGTGTGAAGTACAGTCGTCGTCAAATATATCTGTAATATTCAGGGTGCGTCATAGTAGTATTAATAAAATACATGCACACTTAATTCGCTCAGATAGATCTGTAGCCAACTGTAACTGTAACATTGATGCGGGCAGAAGCTAGCACTAAGTGAAACTTCTCTTACCAGCATTTGCATGTGCGTTCCATTGCATGGGTGTCCTCTCCGGGTCCCTAGAATATCTCTGGTAGTTATCTGGATCAGTGTTGCACCCTGCTGGATCAACCGTCTCTTCCCAAGTCACCTCCCCATCTAAAAGACCGATTTCTTCGCCCTGTAAAAATAATGATATCAGCTGAAACACGTCCACTGCTGGCTGGTCAAGTGGTCATAGGCCTATTACATGAAACTATTACAGATTACATAGGTAGTTGAGACAGTGAAACATTTTTCTGACACTAGTTGCCATGTTTACTTTTCCTGGGCCACTTTTTGAAACTGTGACATTACTGCTATACTAAGTTCATGCTATACTAAGTACAATCAAAGACACCATTCACAATTTACTCCAAAATAACTCATACGCCCAAATTAATTTCCGTAACTTCATATATTATTATATACTCGCGGACTTTAATTACTGAGACAGTTGTTAGGTGTCAAACTATTGTTTTTTATTCTGAAAGTTAAGCATTAAGTGTCCAGGGTAAAGTAAGCTCTAAATGGCACAACAATTAAAAGTCCGTGTCCGTAACGTAATTATCCAGAAAACCGTCATTATTGTCATCAATCTTGTTGCAAAAATGTGATTTATAGTAATTTCTGTAATTCGTTTATAGTAAAAAATGCTACTTTTTAATTCTATCCGTTTGGAATCGTACGTACCATGTAAGTAACTCCGACTCCAGGAAGAAGTAAGATGATCATGTTAATTCCGTCGACCAATGACGACCCGTACCTCGTTGCCATTCGATGGTTGTCATGATTTCCAACCTAGTATACAACACAGGTTTTTTTAATGTCTTGTCATTGAGGTGCATGTGACCATACAATGCAACAAGAGTTAAAATTTTAATATACTTATCAGTGTCACTTACCACCCAATTTGCTTCTTGATCAATAGGTTTATAAGTCAAAAACTTGTCAATAGCCCTCTTGATATCAGCAGCAGACGAAGCAGCATTCACATCAGTAATCAAGTCGAAATTGAACGGCATTTGCGCACCTTTCCTTCCACCTACACCGAAATATTTAACAACATCCTGGATAGAAGCATATACTTCCGTCATCATGGTCCTTGTCATTCCGTCTTGGGCCTTGAACTCATCAAGAATATCCCTCCAGTCATATATAATATAGTACGTTTCATTTTGGTTCTTGGTGTAAATATGGTTCAATGAATCATGGTCGTCTAAAGCCACGCCTACGGCTCCTGATAATGGCTCATCGGGGTACTTGCCGCCAAAAGCGACTTTATCAACTTCGAATAGAGTATTTGCTGCATCTACACGGAAACCAGCTACTCCTTTACCGAGCCAATGACGGACAACGTTCTGTGAAGCAACGAAAACCTGCCTTAGTTTTTTTGGCTTAATTTCAAAACTACAGTCTATACATCCTAACGTGTCCTATCCTGTTAACAGACTCTTCTTGAAGACATTAATCATTACCGCCCTTTTCTCTAGGATCACACAATAATCCTCACTTAAAATGTTGTTGGATACTTAAAGTAGCTCACAAAAGTATTGTACCTAGTCGTAGAGAAAGGTATGATAACGATTAAAGTCTTCAAAAAAAGGTTGTTTATATACGCGAGGACACGTAAGGATGAATAGACTGTACATATTCACTATTTTAATGCGGTTTTTCATTTAAGTTAGTAAGTAATGCGGTTTTTTACATCTCATATTATCAATTAATTATCATTTAAATAACCTTGATATTTTTGTTTCACTGATTTTAGATACTGACTGATTGTAGGTCCACTAAATTTTTTGATTACATCTCTGGCTTTGTCTTATAAATATCTTTTTTCTCTTGTTTCAGGTAAGTTAAATGACAACATGCAATACAACATCACCACAGTTTCGTTGAATATGGCTGATTGCAATCAAACGTATTACGCAAGTTAAGTTAAATTATATATACTGGACATAATAGGTAAGTAAAATACGAACAAATATTCTACTTACATTCATCTCAGCGACCAATTCAGGGTTTCGATAGTTCAAATCCGGTTGGCCGATAACAAATTGATGTAAGTAATATTTTCCAACTTCCGATCTAAATTCCCAGGCACTGCCGTGGAAATGACTTAACTGAGTAATGAAAAAAACCAATTAAAGTAATGAAGAAAAAAAATTGGCTGTTGAAATGAAAGTTTTCGTACCTAACTACTACTAGTTTACATTTAAAACGACTATCCTATACTGTGAATTAAATAAGGTCGCATCTACCTGGGAACTCACGACACTATAATGGTTCCGTTTTTGACATTTTGGCTAAGGAATCGTAAACTGCTATAGGTAGTTTCTAATTATTTGATTGTAATGGAAATTTACCGTCATATATAGCGAATTCGTTGTTAATTTTATGTTTGCTTATCGACGATAATGATAGGACGGAGTCACTGGTTATATAATAGTTCTAACGGAGTTCTCCGAAATTGATGACAGTTTAAGTTTAAATTGATTTTGAATAAGGTATTTATTTATCACAATTTACCCAATTATTTGGTGGCTGACGGTTGCCATCAGCGTCAATGACACCATCTTCCCAGACGAAATAATTGTAGTACTTCTCATCGCCTTCCAGTGCTTTTTTGAACCATTCACTTTCATTAGACGAATGGTTTGGCACAAGATCTAAGACCACCTTTAGTCCTATAAATAAATATTTATTTGTTTAAGGCTCATCAAATCATCACAAATAGTAGACTTATTCGCATATACCTCGTCTTCAATAATATTTTTTCAAACGATATTGACAAGTCTTAAAATATTACAAACTCTCTCTCGGAGCGTCAAGTTCTTTAGTACCTACACTTTATCGTAGATTTCATTGTAACCCATTATTATCTTCCCGTGCTGATTGATCATCGGTCTGGCTTGCCGACAAAATTTGTTTTTTTTTTTCCTTTAGCTACAGCCCTGATGCTACTGCTACTACTGCTATCTACTATTTTCCCGTTGCAAATGCAAATTTCTATCATCCTTTTTAATTTTACTACATTTTTTCTATATACATACCGAGTTCAGTAGCCCTAGCTGTGAGCGCTTCAAAGTCCTCCATGGTGCCATATTCGTCATGGATCGCGTAGAAGTCCGCAATGTCGTATCCAAAGTCGTACATAGGGGACTGGAATATCGGCGAGAGCCAAATTGCGCCGACGCCGAGCTCCTTAATATATTCTAATTTTGATCTGATTCCTGAAGTTTAAGATTTACATGTGTTAAATTAGTTACAGTTCTGTACATATATTCTCAGGACATGCAGGATTTAATAAGGATGATAAGCACGTCGTCTTTATTGCCTTCATCCATTGCACCAAATCCTGCTCCTTCGATTGCATCTCTTTCGTTGTGTTTGAACGTTGTTTCAATTATGAAAAAGGGGTGAAAAATTCAACTTTTACTACTAATTATGAAAACTTGCTGGTTTGCACGGCTGGAATACTCAGTCACCAAAATATCCATTAATAAAAGTATATTTTAGTGGCATGAGCAGTTTGCACGCGGGGTGCGCGTATGAATGCAAGGAGCGTTATGAAACTGCCAGCGTTCGATGCTCATAATGTTTCGTGTTTTATTTTCTAGCGAGCCCTTGCGAAAACTGCTCCGTGTTGCTTCCACGCCCGATCTGAAGGAACTTTTATTACTATGAATTGATTTAAAATGCCCATAAAGGGCGGGTTACAGCGATAAACGATAAACATGGTGCCGGCAGCTATCATCATAATTATAGAAACTTTCCTTGCAGTCAGACTTTAACGAACACCGCTTACGGTTACAGAGGGTTTGATGCACCTTACCCTAAATATACATCTCCGATGGACAACCAAAAAGTCACTAGCAAATCTACGCTTTTTTTGGCTGAATGCGCAAGGAGCGCGATGCCATTCATAAAAAGTCTACGGTTAGAAACCTCGTATCTCAGTACCGAAAGGATCATCGATTGATTGATATTTATTGGTAAATATACACATTTACAAGTCATTAGCAATTAACTTGTCATATAAACGAAAAAATCACATAGCATGTAAATTTCATTACATTATTTTGAGTAGTACTTAATAGTTTTTACTTAATTCAGATAGATACCTACATTTTGTAGATGCTAAGATACGAGCTTTATTTATGTAGAGGTATTTGTTACATAGTAAGTTTTGTTATCCAACGATAATAATAAGGCTAGTGTAACACTAGCACTTTTATGTACATCAATTAAATAAAAAACCAACTAACCGTTAAGATCACCAATGCCATCGCCGTCACTATCAGCATATGATCGAGGGTAGATCTGATAGAAAATGGTACTCTGCCACCAATCAACTTCACCTTCCACAATGGTGTCACATGAACAAAACGCTACCAAAAATGGCAGCAACAATACCACTTTCATGATTCTTTAATATCAAGCCAATCTTAGTTTTAAAAGAGCCCGCCACTGACTACTAGTGTTATGTTTACTGAGACTTATTTATAATATGCCTGAGTGTAATTATTCGTAATCTACAAGTTATCTTTTTCTGACACTTGAACCGGTTAGAGTGCTATGGTGATTAAATCCGAGGAAATAGTGTTTGAGCAGCTAGGCATTGTTATTGTGCATTATCATTTGTATTATTTGCAGCATTTTTTTCTACTAATTTACTTCATTTTCAAGTTTCCGTACCCGAAGGGTCAAATTCAAACATTTATCCTGCAAGTAGGCCTCAAGGGCTCTTTTACATGTCACAAATGACAATACAAGGACAATTATATCATTTAATTTAGTAACACAAAGGAACATCAAACAACAGATAAATAACTGGGCACATTTATTTGCTGGACTTATCCTATAATACAGAGATGTTGTGACGTACTGGCATCACAAATAATAAACAAACGAGGGTAGCGCAGTCGATGGTCGGCGAACCCGTGCAGCGACACTGGTCACCTAGCTGCCAGTGAGCGAGTTTTTAGTATTTAGTAAAGACTGTGGTTTTATTTATATTCCCTAGGTGACGCAAATGCTGAACACCGCAGATATAAAGAGTCTCTGTGGTCAAATATATATAAACGGAGATGTAAAGGGTCCCCATAGTCAATAATTTTTGGGGTGTTAAAGGCCTCTAAATGTTATGTAATGAAACTATTTTACTACTAGGTAGTACTGCTACCTAACTAATGAAGAAGAAGAAATTTCAAGTCGGCGATAATATTTAGATATGAATAGTTTAAAATTAAAAATGGAATAATGTAAAGTTATAAATTGTTATCATTGTCATCACATAAGTTTCAAGATCAAGTGTAGATTGTGTAAACAAAACTGTTATAAAAGTCAACATATGTAATTCCACGTCGGATTAAGCACTTCACTTTGCGGCGCCTGATAATTTCAATCAATGCAGATACAAGTATACCAGAAGTGACAGAAGTGCAATGATTCCATATAAGTCCTTGGCAAACGAGGAAAAGATAATTATTACGATGAGCTGTTAACCTAAATGTTGATATTGTAAATTAAACCTATAACGAAATATTTTCGTCGAACCTGAAATATAATTTTTGTTTAGTGTACAAACGCAAACATAGTCATAAATAAATGGCCCATAATACAAATACCTTAAAGACTAACATACATATTATATCATTATATTTCCTAAAACTAAATAGTAGTAGTATCACGTTGGGACGACGACGCGAGACGCTTACTCTGGGTGTCGAATAACTGGCCGCGAAACCGCCTCCTCATATTATCTCCTCATCACCGCATTTGTGATAATTAGATTTGATTTCCAGTACTATAAGGTTATCTGGAACTGGAAGCCATAAGACCGTATACTATGTTCGTTCCGTCTACTAATTGTGATTGTACTGTATCCAGGACAATACTATAGAGTAGTAAAAGTCTGGTAAAAATGAGAATTTGATTATGTTAGAGAATGAGAAATTAATAACCTATGAAACTTTTTGGTATGAGTCCTGATTTAAAAACATTGTTTGAATATTGGCCCTCTCATTGGATTCTTCTTTTAAAAAACTATAATTAACACCTATGAAACACCGCACAGTACCTACCCTAATGTTATGATTCAGTATTTCTTGCGTTTTAAGAGATTTATGAATCGTTTCTACGCGTCAGACAACGCTTAGCATAAAGTTATTAAATAACTTTTCAAAACATCTTAAGTCAACTATACATGTAATTCTATTTTTGACGGTATACTTGTCTTAATAAGGAGTACATTCAGATTCAGAGTGAAATGGAAATAAGTTTTTATGCAAAACTTCTCCTCGTATAATCACAACCCTCTTGAAGGCAAACTCACGTGACTAAGTAGTCGGGACTTGAGTGCCTCAAGTTGGAAAAGCGACGTCACCACAATCGCGTCGTGGTAATATATAACACGACTTTATTCTTAAAGACTTAACGTTGGTTAGATATTTTTAAACTTTTCGAAGCTACGTATATATATGAACACGTCTATACAATCCTTCAATATGCAAGAACATATTATATCACTCCTTGCCACTGTTTACTATAACTTCGTTCTTTTAAATAAATAAAAAAAACAGTTAGTTAAAGTAACAATTTATTTACTTGTAAATTATGTTACATGTACTGTACACATGCATTGAAGGCCGGCCCGTTTTCTAATACAGGACGCGCGACGGCCGTCGATTTCTTGTACTAGAAAACGGGCCGGCCCGGACACGGAACGGTCTAGCGTGAATCATCCTTAAATATACTAAACTAACAAGGCCCATCTTCATCGATCCCCCTCACATGCAAATTAATGAAGCGGGCGAAGACGCCCGAGTCCATCCTATAGACTATCGTGTATGTATGTCATCATCATCATCTTAAGAGCCGAGCTCTTGTCGGTGCAGCTTGATGCAGTTCTCTCCATCTTTATCGGTCCGAGGCCAGCTTCTTGACGTCCTGATACGACACGACATCCACATCTCCTTTTATCTGGTTCATATAAATTTTCCTTGGTCTTCCTCTTCCTCTTTTCCCATTTATTTTCCCTTCTATAATGTTTCTGATGTAGTTGTTGTGTCGTAGACTCATAGTACTCGTCGTAGGACACCTGGCCTATCATTTTTCCTGTTCTTGTTTTAATTGTGCTCATTAAGCTTCTCTTTTCCGATACTCTATTCAGGACGGCTTCGTTGGTTACTCTTTCTGTCTATCTTATCCTTCGCCAACACCACATCTCGAACGCTTTCTAGTATTCTTCGTCTCTTTGTGTTAGCGTCCATGTTTCGCATCCGTATGAGACAATATATATTTCTTTATAAACCTCTTTCTTATGTTTATTTAAAGCTATTCTTGATCTAAGTAATGATTTCTTTTGTAAAGTAAAAAGGCGAACTTGTCCCGTGCCCGCACGTTCATCTTATAATGGACGCGGACTTAGATTAGCCTTTAGATGCATCAAAAATGACACTAAATTTTATTTTTAATACGAGTTACAGTCCGACAAGAAAGAGTAGAAATTAAATAAAACAGAACTACAAGAGATATGTGCCTGGTAACACCAGCTTACTTGTCATAGTTGTCAAAACTAGTCTAGCGGTATTGAACCAAAACATTTTGATACTTGTAACGTGCACTTCGGTTCGAAGTGCACGTCAGTTCACTTGTTACGTTCATTGCACCGAACAAGACACCTGATTAGTATTGCATTTACTATAAAAGTTATTGTTTATGAAAATGGTTATTTGACTTTATCTTTTTTAAAACGCCTGAACGGGCCTAATATCATCCAAATAGATGATGAAATTTGGCACACAGCGATTATCAAGTTGAAAGTACGCGGATGAAATCGCAGACAAAAGATAGTTATAAAAATTGTAAGTAAATTTAATATTTTAATTTCTATTCAAGTATCAAAGTCCTTTCAGTCGTACTATATCGGGTTGCCCGCTAAAGGACAGTGGCGCCCTCAATAAATTTCTACTCTTTCTTGTCGGACTGTAAATGGTGTAGAATTGGTAGGTACCTACCCATGCATTTGTGGGTCGCGTTTTTATGGGGCGCTCTGCTTGTAGACCCGTATCCGATACCATGCGTTTCCCCGTATGTAGAGAAAATTGCGTAGCGCAGCATAAGTCAGTGTTAACCGTACCTAATGGCCACTGTGGTAAATGGAAATAAGAAGTATGCAAGAATCTTAATTTTTCTTAATTTTTATCAATTTCTTCATAGCAAAAATTTCCCGTTCAGAATGTTATTAGTACATTACTTACCAAGGGCGATAAAACAAAGAATGCCTCAGATCGCAGGTATTTTACGCCCGAGCCGAAGGCAAGGGCGATAAATATGCGATCTGAGGCTTTCTTTATTATCGCCCGTGGTAAGTACAAAATTTTATGTCACCCCCTGGCCAGGAAGTGGGTTTTTTCGCGCGCAGAGCGTGCGATAATGGCCACTTTATGGCCAGGTGTGACATAAAATAATTTACAGTTCGCTGTGATTTTAACCGAAAACATCCACATTTACGTATTATTATTATATCTCTAATAGGTCTAGTATGTCAGATGTATCCTTTTACACCCAGTGGCTTTGAATTCATGTTCCTTTGGAAGCTTTTGTGATGTAAAAACCTTGCAAATGGATTCCCTTTGAACATGGGGCATATTTTTATCATCCTTGGGAGGGAAGGGATGCGTTAATGTATTTCGATGGTGCTTGTGGTTGAAGAAGGAATAACTAAAATGTAGGCATAAATAATATAACTAGAGCAGTCTGAAAGGGACATATTATATAGGTATTTATGATTAATTGTGCAGTAAAAGTAGCTACCTAATAATAATAATGGTCGCTTTGTTCATTGTGGAGATTTATCGTTGTATATGTAGTCTTATTCTGGGGCTTAAATACGTATATATATTTATAAATAAAGGAAAAAATTAGGCAACGAGCAGGATTTAGTTTGCATATACTGCTTTATACGAAATTAATCTTATATCTTTAAACGAACAATTCTTGTATACATATTTATTTGTATATATATTTATTTGTTTCGGGGATCTCGGAAACGGCTCTAACGATATTAATGAAATTTGGTATGTGGGGGTTTTCGGGGACGAGCATCGATCTAGCTAGGCCTCATGCACGGGAAAACGCCGAGCGAAGCTCGGTTGCCCAGATATTATAATAATAGATGTGCTAGATTTATAGAAATGGGGCTACTCTCCACTCCCCATAGCTTAAAAAATCTTAAATACCAAAGATTATAAACTATATGACTGCCAAATATGTATGTAATTTTAATTAATGAAATAAACTTATTACATTTTAAAATTTTAATTTCTTTTTCATGGGTATATCACGTTTATTTCAATTTGAGCACGAAGGATTCGTAACCGGCCACAGGTACTGCAGAAGCGTTGAATCGATCTCTGCAATAAAAGAATAGCTAGGGTCAGTGACCTATAATACTTAAGTATTTTTGTCAATGATTGAAGAATATTAAGGCGATATATCGATTGAAAGAGACGCCCTTATGTTTTTCGCTCACGACAAAACGGGATGCAACACTCTCCGAGAATGGCTTTTTAGACAAATCTCGTTAAATATCTGACTGTGTGCAGGTTTATTAAATTTCCTCTTGTCAGAGTTTAGATGAGGTAGAATACCATCATATTAACTTAATCGTGTCTTTTAATAATGCGTTGTAGTAGGCTGAGAAAAAAAAGGAAAATATAGAATCACCTTTGAATTTTTTTTCTATCGAGAAAATTTTAAGCAATCATGTTTTGGGCTATTGTCTGTACCACAATCATACCTATAGTCAATAATCATATATCTGAAAATCAGCTCCTACTGTTTGCTAGTCTGGACAGGACAGCGTTTCAAAGTTTCTTAATTTCTCGTTGTAGCGCGTTAACTATTTTATATGTGTAGCCTATCTCATCCCTCACAAAACAGTAACTCGTGACACAGAACACAAAAATCTCCAGTGAAATGCATCCATTAGTGAAATTTCTAAGGGACGGGAAATCGTAAATTGCAAAGTTTGGGAGCAAACTGCATTGACAGATTGTTTTGGCAAATGGCATGCATTAAAATCATAATCTTCCTTATATTTAAGATTCCTACACGCATATGTCATCCTTATCATGAACATGATCGACCGGAACTCGGTAACTGGCCGACAACATTAGAAAAAAAAAATGCAGTTTTATAGGTGTGTCAGCGGTGAATGACGGCAAAACGGATAAATTATCATTATTGCTACATTATTTCAAATACTAACCCTTCATTCTTCTGGGATTGTACGCTTCTAAGTACAACCACTAAGTCTTTAGATACGTTTTCAAAGTATGTCAGATCCACTACATATTCCGCATCCCTCATGTTCACGACAACGATGTAGATTTTTTTGTCATACCACCTGTAAAAAATAAATTGCGTTATTTATAAATTTACGCTTCGTCATACTTATTCTAGTTTTTAAAAGAAACAGCTATTTGTCAAATCGAAATCAATTCTACAAGCTTTTTGGCAAGAGTAATATTGATTCCTTTCACCTTTTGAATGCAAAGACATCTTTATTGAAAGCCAAGGACTCATAGCGTCCGTGTCTGAATACGGGGTCCTGACGAAGATTAGCCAGATCTTTGTAGACCTTCAAATGGGACCTGTCAGCCGCCCTTTGAACTTCCACATTCAAAGTTTCATAACCTTTGGCTACCGGCAACCAGGTTTTATCGGCAGTGGAAAATCCTGAATAGGACAAAAAAGTTTTAAGTAATGTTAATAAATAATAAACGTGTGTTATCATAAAAACCATAAAAAATTATGAACCACATCAACCAAATTGTGTATTTTCCCTTTCTTACAAACATGAAATATTATCAAAGTGACTGTGATAAAGTCAACAAATTCTAACGGAATTTTTAACATTTACTCGTATGGTCATTAGTGTCTATTGCCCTGCAAATTACTTGTTACTTAAGTTTTTTTTACTTCATGAAATGTTTTTACAACTTACCAGCATTTTTCTCAGCGCTCCATTGGAAAGGTGTCCTCGCCGGATCCCTTGACCATTTACCATAATTGATGGGATCATGGCTATTGCATCCAGCAGGGTCCACAGTTTCTTCCCAGCTCACCTCTCCATCTACAAGACCAAGTTCTTCACCCTAAAAAATATTAATACAGTTAATAGGGATGGTGACTCAAATTTTTTTAATACTCCATACGAAAGAATACATATAACTATGCCAAAAAGTGAAAATCCTATTCAAATATCTCAAAAAATAACGAAACTACAACCGTTAGAATGTTTTTAGTTAGAGAGAGAAAACGCTACAGGTCAGTGACGTCACTGACCTCGAGCGCCATAGTAAATGACGATCGTTCAATACAACGGGGCGTTTTGCGGAAAAGGGACAGAAAATGCCCCCTCCTAAAACTTTGAAGACTTATAATTATGTAATTATTTATTCTTTTGGATTACTTTTTTCACTATTTGATAGAGAACTTGATCCTTTTTCGAGAAAATTCGGATTAATTGATTTTTTTATTTGGTGTCAACATCCCTATTCATCTAGAGAGATGCACAAACGAGCATTCAATTATTCAACAATTTCTTTTAATTTTTAATGCAGGTTTTAGCAGGTGTTAATTAAATTTGTTCTATCCATTTAATAGCGTTTGCTTTTTATTAAAGGTGAATCAATGCCTTATAAATATGAGTAGTTCACGAATGAATGATTCAAACTTCGTGTGACTCATTCATTCACTAGTTCAGTTCGGATTCATATACTTCAATACTTCAGTCCGTTCAGTTCATGATTCATATGGTTTACCTACTCATTCGCTCCGAGAGTGACATAGACGGCATGATTGAATGAATGACTGATATGTTTACCCAATCTTTATCGTAGATGATCTGTTGAGCTACTGAACGAAACTGAACTAGTGAACTAAATGAGTGATATACTTCACAGTGAAGGAATGAAGTATATCACTCTATTCTTTTTAGTGACACATTTTGCGCATGTCTAATGCCTTACCATATAAGTTACTCCGATCCCGGGAAGAAGCAAGATGATCATGTTGATGCCATCCACCAAGTTAGGGCTATATCTAGATGCCATACGATTCTTATCGTGATTGCCAACCTAAAAATAACATAGTTAAGTAAACGTATATTTTAACAAAACTATTGCTTATTTTTTAACATAGATTGATAGAGTACCTACATACTTTATTTCTTCCTCTTTACTCCTATTAAGATTCATGATGTTTACAAAAAAATCTTTAATAAAAATATATTATAATATTCACAGAAATGACTTCAACTTACCACCCAGTTAGCATCTTTGTCAAGAGGTTTGTACGTCAAAAACTTTTCTATAGCTCTTTTGATATCGCCTGCAGATGAAGACGCATCGACATCCGTAATTAGATCGAAGTTAAAAGGCATTTGAGCACCCTCTCTGCCTCCTTCACCAAAATACCGTACAACATCTTCAATAGAAGCGTAAACTTCAGTCATCATTACTCTAGTTAACCCATCCTTAGCTTTAAATTCATCAAGGATATCTCTCCAATCGTAAACAACGTAATATGTTTCGTCCTGGTCCTTCGTGTAAATATGGTTGAGCGAATCGTGGTCATTTAGAGCGACTCCGTAAGCGCCTGAGAGAGGTTCATCCGGGTATTTCCCTCCCCAAAGATTCTTATCCACCTCAAATAAGCAATTCACGGCATCAACTCTGAACCCAGCAACACCCTTCTCGAGCCAAAAACTAACGACGTTCTAAAATAAATATTATACACCTTTTAGTATGCATTGGTTATCAATAAATGACTAACATTGTAATACTGTTGAACTTACGTTCATCTCAGCAACGACATCAGGGTTTCTGTAGTTCAGATCTGGCTGACCGACAACAAACTGATGCAGGTAATATTTTCCAACCTCTTCTTTGTACTCCCAAGCGCTGTCGTGGAAGTGGCTCAACTAAAACAGTAAAATGTACATTTTAGCTTCACGGATTTTAAGTTTGTCTTTAGAGTTTAAAATTAAATAAAATTCCTTACCCAATTGTTTGGAGGTTGCATATTTCCATCCTCATCAATAACTCCATCTTCCCAAATGAAGTAGTTGTAGTACTTTTCATCACCTTCCAGTGCTTTTTCAAACCACATACTTTCGTTAGACGTGTGATTAGGCACAAGATCTAATATAACCTTGATTCCTGAAAATGTATTATATTGTAAAAGGTGCCAATACACTCCCAATCATCACAATCCTAAGGAACTTGTTGGTGATAATGATAATGATAAATATATATTACTCGACTGCACTCAGAAAGTGATTGTTACCCTCCCAGATGTTTTCCTGAAATTTACTGGTCTTAAAGTCCACGCAACATGTAGATGCCCATTGGGGTTTTGATGAACTATTGTGCTCCTTCAATATACTCAAGTATGTAAGTACTTTATTGTACACATTAAGAGGTTAAACAATATATATCAAAGGAGAACTTATCCCTATCACAGACCTTTTCCAGATAACCCTTATTAGAGATTGAGTGAAAAGTAGATGAATAAGTCCTATTCCAGACAAAAATTATATGGTCACGGTCAGTCCTCGTGCAATGCAATCACTACCGCACGAAACAAACCCAAGCAGCATAGTTAAATAGTAAATATTATGAAATTACATGATACCATTTGATGTGACATGTACCTAGTTCTTCAGCCCTAGCGGTTAGAGCTTCGAAGTCCTCCATGGTACCATATTCGTCATGGACAGCATAAAAGTCCGAGATATCATAGCCAAAGTCGTACATAGGTGATTGGAACATAGGTGATAACCATATAGCTCCGACACCAAGTTCCTTGATGTATTCCAGCTTTGACGTGATACCTAAAATAAGATTAAAATAGTAATAACAAAAAAAAATACACAGTATCAATTTAATTACCAATAATCAAAGTAAAATTATATGCCACGAATGTAAATTATGTATATTTTTATAGCACACGGTTCTGCTCCATATAACTTGGAAATAATTGAATTATTATAAACTGTAAATTAATGATTCGAACCTATGATATCCTCGCATTCGCGGCCAGTGTCTCTAATTAACTCATCTATTGGAACAATCCAATGGGTCAACAAATCTTTAAACCAGTTCCCTCATACAACGATTTACAAAGGCATACAGAGACACCTACCTACGAAAACTCATGCTTCCTTAGATGAAAACTAATAAATAGGTAGTAACTTTCACAATTTACCGTTTAGATCACCAATGCCGTCACCATCACTGTCAGCAAACGATCGAGGATAAATTTGGTAAAAAATCGTACTCTGCCACCAATCCTGCTCCGGTTCATGTTTTCTTTCAATGGCACTCCCGACGCAAAAAGCCACCAAGAGCGGCAGCAGAAATATTGTTCTCATTTTAAAAATATTAATCCGATGGCTAACCAGTAACTGTTTAGTATCTGGCCCCCAAGGCTTATATAGCTGTTTATCGTTACCTCCCGTAAAGTTCTGCACAAATCGCTGTTATATGTTTTATCTCTGACACCTTGAACTATTTCGTGATAACACATTGAAAAATGTCAGTCTGAATAAAATCCTAACAAGTTATACAACGTGATGCAAGATAGTTTATCGAGGCAGATAAATGTGTCAATTTCAAGCACTTTTACAGTTCGTAAGAAAACAACAATGTCGATGATGCATCTTCATTTTCAAAACGTTTTTGTTATCATGACAAATATTTCAAGATACCGTCATCGTCAAACGGTGTAACATTGCCTACTAAGTATGCCTAATTTGGTGCATGGTCGTTAATCAATTTAAAAAAAATGATATTTCACAGAAAGTCTAGAGGTTTTGGGGTCAAGTACTACATAGTTAAGTACATTATTTTGTATTCTCTGGATTCTGGTATTATAAATTCACAATTTTATTGCAAAAAATTACAGTAACCGATACCGCTAATAATTATAATAACTTAATAAAAAATTAAAACTTCGTTTCTACGCGAATAAAACACATTTTTCATCAAAGTTGTTATATTTATTCTGGGTTCTTTATTGTAATACAGATCTGTAATTAATTAATTATTATAAATATTACGACTTTCGGAGAAGTTTAGCTACCGAATTTGAAATAAACTAGTGAAAACACGAAATAGTTAATTGTAAATATTAATTTATTCATATAATTTCATGGAGTTAATGTTATAAAGTAATTAAAATCAGGGACATGGTAAGAAACAGCGTCTTCAATGGTTCGACACACCACAATTATACCGCCATTCGTAAGACCAAAGCTTCATCGGCGGCTAAATCCAGATAATTCGCGTTAACATTGTCGCTGAAAGACAAAAAGAAACATTGATGCCAACTAGACTCTAATTCATAAAATGAAATGAAATGAAACATATTATATTATTGTAATCTGATAGAAAATGCTAGGTTATAAATGCACTCCCGGTCATTTTTATCATCTTATTTAAATGACTATAAATACCACTAGGTTTTTATCAACCCTAATTTAAAAGCTTTGTGATTCATCACGTACTCGTACTTGAGATACAAACAAATCTTTGAGATGGTCCTTTTATTATTTAAGGGCATATTTTATTTACCCCTCATTCTTACCGACATCGTTTTTCATAAAACTAACTCCAAACCTCTGTTAACAATGTATTTCGTCCCTTTTGTACAGACATAATACATATAATTAATGTTTGATGAACATTTATGTCATTAGCAAACTTTTAGTATGCCTGATCAATTACTTACTTGAGATATCTGGATGACAGTACGCTGCTAGCTTCGACCTCTAATTGACCGAAGACTAAGTCGAAACTTGTCAAATTAACGACATTGAATTGTTGCCCAATGTTTATTACTACTACGTACGTATCATCAAGGTGCCACCTGTAAAATTTACATCCATATTAATATTATAAGTACGAAAGTACCTGTCTGCCTGTTCATGCTTAAAACATTTATCCGTTTTAGTTGAAATTTGTCATTCACTTGTTTGAGACGCTGGAAAGAATATTACCTAAATGGTTTTAATACCAGAAATCATGGAGGTTAATTCATTAGGTATACTTCCATCGAGTAAACTACGCCCCAGCCCGGGAGCGCTAAGTACGAGTATTACTTTTGTTCTGTACACAAACCATGTGATGCATGATGGCAACCCTGTATCCTACAGAAAGATGATTGTGCATTGTGCACGTGGCTTTCACTCGTTCGTAGCGTGGGTAATGCATAATAATAGTACATTACTTACCAAGGGCGATAAAACAAAGAATGTCTTAGATCGCAGGTATTTTACGCCCGAGCCGAAGGCAAGGGCGATAAATATGCGATCTGAGGCTTTCGTTATTATCGCCCGTGGTAAGTACAAAATTTTATGTTACCCCCTGGCCAGGAAGTGGGTTTTTACGCGCGCGGAGCGTGCGATAATGGCCACTTTATGGCTAGGTGTGACATAAAATAATATGTAAGTCAGTGTCACGCAAATACATGCTGGAGTCTGATCACAAATGTATTTATTTTCTACTACATAGATAAATATTGATACGGATAGGAAACTCCCCAGGCGTGATACTCAATGTATTATTTTGTCTAGCATACCAAATTTAATCATAATAATGGAATAACAAACCTCTTGAACGCAAACACGTTGTGGCTGAGTGCTCGGCTCTCGAAGTGGCCTACCCTGAAAGCGGGTCGTTTACGAAGAGCTGACAGGGTCTTGTAGACTAGGTAGTGGGACCGGGTAGCTGATTTTTCGTCGTCCACATTGGTTGTTTCGTAACCATCAGATAACGGCAGCCAGGTATTATCGCCTTTTGTAAATCCTGTGTGATGTATAAAACAACTAACATATAATTTTGAATGAATGAATGAATGAATGAATGAATGAAATAGTTTATTTGCAAGAACACGGTTATAAGATCTTATAAAAATAAATATTCCAGCGTATTCAACCTGAACACAGGTGTGCAAATTTTACATTTTAAATATGAAGCTGCAGGTAAGTAATTAATACTAGTCTTTTTTACAGTCAGTAAATATGTAGATTTCTCAATGTTAATTGTCAAGACTTATTATTTATTTATTTTTATTATTTAATTATTATTATACACTCTTATAGTTATTGGTTACATATCTATTTCTTTCTTGTCAAATACTCCTTAATACTATAAAAACACTGTTCGTGTAACCATTTGGTCAACTTAATTTTGAAAGAGGTCCTATTTTCTAATTTGATGATGTCAGGTAAGTTGTTATACAGGAGTATACACATATTATAGCTATTGTTTTTGTATATGGCCGTATGGCAGGGAGGCTGGTCTAAAAGGTTCATATATTGAGCTCTCACATGTCTCTTACTGGTTTCTTTTCGTTGTGTGAAATATTGCGGGTTTTCCTTAACCATACAGCATGCGTCCTTTATGTACTGACATGGAAGTGTAAGTATGTTAAACTTTTTAAATAGAGGCCTACAGCTTTCAAGAAACCACGCTTTATCTAAGGCACGCACGCACTTTTTTTGGAGTTTGAATGCTCTACCAATATCGACCGAATTTCCCCACAACAGTAATCCGTAGCCTAGGACAGAGGAGACGTGTCCGTGATATGCCGTGAGCGCAGCTTCTTCGGAAATTGTTTGTCTTACTCTCTTTAACGCAAAAACAAATCGATCTAATTTTTTACAAACGTGCTCTACATGAGATTTCCAATTTAAATGTTTGTCAATGCTAAGACCTAAAAATGTAACAATGTCGACTGTCTCAACAGGAGAATTTTCATAACTAATTTGTAAAGGTGCAGGATTCAATTTATAATTATTAAATGTCATGGTTTTTGTTTTATTTATATTAATTTGTAGGTTATTTATCTTTAACCAGTCAATCGTGTCACATAAGGTTTTGTTTACAATTCTTTCAAATATAGAAACATCTTTATCGTCACATTTTATTATAAGAGTTGTATCGTCAGCAAAGATAATGCAATCTTGGTCTATAGAAACTGGTAGATCGTTGATAGCTATAAGAAATAGTAGTGGTCCAAGGATACTCCCTTGTGGAACACCAGTACCATTTATTAGAAAATTTGACCGAAATTTTTCCTTACAGATACTTTTGTTTTTATTATTCCTTTGTACTAGCTTTTCGATTTCGGTGCATTGAAGTCTTTTTCCAAGGTAACTTTCTACCCAGTCGTAAGCTTTACCTCTAATCCCATATGACTCCAATTTATTTAAAACTATTTCGTGGTCAATGAAGTCGAAAGCCTTGCTTAGATCCAGGAAAAGTGCCATAATAGAGGTTTTCTGATTTATACTCTCAGATATAGATTTTATTAGGTTGAAGCAAGCTAATGTCGTAGATTTTCCTTTA
This sequence comes from Cenopis cana, assembly GCA_951800055.1. Classification (NCBI taxonomy): domain Eukaryota; kingdom Metazoa; phylum Arthropoda; class Insecta; order Lepidoptera; family Tortricidae; genus Cenopis; species Cenopis cana. The sequence goes on along the minus strand of OX637477.1, from coordinate 18,074,092 downwards.
CGAAAACCAAATTGTTTTGGCGTTATTATGTCATACTTGTTAAAGAACTCGATGAACCTATTATATATGGCCTTTTCGAAAATTTTTGATAGTATTGGAACTATTGTTATTGGTCTATAATTCTGGGGATCCGATTTTTCTCCCTTTTCAAATAGAGCTCGTTTTGTCTTACTCGACTTTTTTAATCCTTTTGACAGCCATTTTATTTTTTTTGAACGATTAACAATTTTTACTTTAACTACAGGGAAGCATAATCTGTAAAATAGACAGTAGATACTATAAAAATGCTCAAATGCTCTCGAGAACTCATCTGATGCGTAAACATCCCTGAAAGATAGTTCTGAAATGCAGTTAAGGAATTTAGAGAAATTTTCTTTACTATAGTCCCTTTTGTATTCAAACCACGTAGCAAATACCCTTTTCATGTTTGTTTTCATCTCTATCATTTGAGCCGACTCATGATCTGAGAGACCTAAATAAAGCATTTGCTGCCATAGATCACAAGTTCTTTCCATACAAACTTTGTAACAGTTTTTCTTCGCTTGTGTTTGCATTATACTTATGATTTTTGGTCAGTATGCTTATTTTTATGCCAGCCAGAACCTGAAGAATTTTTTTTATTTTCATTTTTTTTAAATTTTTGTTTTATTTCTTGAGGTTCTTCGTTTATCGAATATTTACAAGCAAAAAATAAAAGAATATTCGGGAGTGCCAAAACCGACAAATAATACGTGCACAAAGAGAAGGCCTTGCCCTACCCTGCGCCTTAATAAGTCTCTAAATCCACTATTATATTGGTTAGAGTACCGTGATGCAATAGCTCTATGACACTCATATTTCATTTATTCATATATAGATTTGTGTGATGAATACCTTCCTTCCTTCCATGTAATTGTTATTTTTTTAGTTTGTATTGTTAGTAATAACTGTTTATATAAATAAATAAATATTCATTCATAGTCGCCATTGATTTCAGTTTTAGTTTACGCTTACATAATGATTAGATATAAAAGATGTCATGTTTAATATCACAATCTTCACTCTTGGTGACTTTCTTCTAAAGATCATAAAACTTACTCAGGATCATACCTACATGAATTTAAGTGTAGGTTGGGTTTTAGAAAAATAAAGTAAGTACCAGCGTTACGTTCGGAGCTCCAATGGAATGGAGTTCGCGGCCCGTCTCTTGTAACCTGAACAAAGTTGATAGGATCGTCCGTATTGCAAGCGAGAGGATCCTTGGTGTCGATCCATGGTACATTTCCATTTTCCATTCCTAATTCTTCTCCCTTGAAATATAAAAGTCAATTATTCTACAGAATTGACCAAATTTGAAATAGATAAAAATATTTGACCATTACCACATTAATTAATTAGTGAGGTCTAACTTCGACTCGTACTTAATGTATTTGATAGATAGATAGATGGATAGAAACATTTATTCATTGCGACAGAAGACACATTACAAACAAACAAAAGAAGAAAAACATACACAAAAGCATACGTGTGTCCCCGCGGCAGTGAAACGGACACTGGCTCAGCATTATGCTGAGGTGTTAGACACCTACAACGCTGATTTTCAGCCAAGAATTCGTAGTAGTAAGAGAAATGAGGGTCGTTTTTTCAAGACTTCTGGTGAGTGGTGGTGTTGAGCTATACCACCAATTGCCGTTACAATCTTAAGTCGACAAAATTACTGTTCGTGTCGGTAACATTACCAAGAAAGTTATTATTATAGGAAAACTTTTGCAAGATTTCTTTTTACGACTATGTAGTATTTATTTGTATAATTACCATATATGAAATAGCAACTCCAGGAAGTAGGAGAACAAGCATGTTTAAAGCATCCACGAGTTCTGATCGGAAGCGTGTAGCTACACGTGCTTTATCCTGGTTGCCGCTCTGAAAATATATAACGGTGTGGTCATCCTATCAACCATAAGATAGGTGGACTTACTTTTTCAATCATTGAAAAAACAGCTGCTTGACCTTCATCATCCAATGAACTTCCTTGTAGTCTATTGTAAGTTATTATAACACAATTTGCGGTCACAACTGATAAGTTTTTTTTTTTTGCTTGAAAAATATAGGGACTTAATTTATTGTACGGTCAACCAATTTTATTTCTGGTTCACTTCGTGCCTTGTCGCAATGAAATTTATATAAAAGCCGCTAGAGATATCATGTTAATGTCACTGTGACAAAGTACGAAGTGGCCCATAAATCAGATTGGTTGATCCGCAATTTAATTTTGTGTAAGGGTATCTTTTTCTAATGTTAAATCAAAATAAAATTGTTAACCATCCAGTTAGCCGGTTTCATTAGCGGTTTGTACGTCATCCAGCGGTCAATTGTGAATTTCAAGTCTCTTGCGTCCATATCTTTCCGAAAATCGTCCATTAGAGCAAAGTTCACAGGAATATGAGCGCCTAAATTTCTACCTTCGCCGTAATATCTCACCAAATTCTTTATGTTTGACGTAGAAGTTTCCGTTAACAATACTCTGCAAATAAATCAAATGAGTTGAACACACTTATCTGACCTTACTCTTTAAATCTAAATAATAATATGCTTAGTCTTTTTATACATTGAATAATTATGCTATAAAAATCTTAATTCTGACACAATGCATAATATTTTAATGTAACCGAAAAGTTTTTTGTTGCTGCTCCTGTTGATTGCATTGCCACGTGGGAAGCGAAAAATAGAATATGTGTATATACCACATCTATGTGGTTAAAACAATAACATCAATAATCAGCCTGTATAATAACCTACCTTGTCATATTATCTCTTATAGCTATACTATCAAACACTTCTCTGAACTGCGATATCATATCGTACGACTCTTTCAAGTCCTTTGTGTAGATGTGGTTCAGATATTTATAGTCGTCTTCTCCAAGCCCTATTTTTCCTGATTTAGGCTCGTCGGGATATCTTCCGCCATACATGTCTTTATCAACTTCAAATAGGTGATTGACGGAGCTCATTTTCATACCAGCTACCCCTTTCTCTAGCCAAAATTTGATTATACTCTGCAAAAAAATTTTTTATCATGTACCTTATATAAAACCTACAAATTTATTTGTTGAATTACACATTGAACTACTTTTTTGGCTAATAAGTGGCTAATAAGTAGAAAAGTTTCCTTTCGGTATCTTTTGTGGAAATTTTAATCTCGATAGAGCACAATAATGTTTATAAAGCGGGATTTCAATGCAAAATTACCTTTAACTCATCGATGACCACGGGGTTTCTGAAGTTCAAATCTGGCTGAGATTTTCCGAATTGATGCAGATAGTATTGATCTCTGTTATGTATGTAGTTCCAGGCGCTTTTCCTGAACATGCTTACCTGAACAAACGATATGATAAGACAAGGTTTTGTAATTTTTTTTTAGGGAGCTGGGGAGCACCAACATATTTCGATGCAATTAGTCATAATACGAGTAAATATGGAATAATAACGAAACATTAGATCATTGCTAATCACAAGCTGTCTCATTTACTACAGAATTTTAAAGGACTTCATGTCAATTGCATGTTCTTTTTTTGGGTCTGTCGTCTTTTTCTAGTCCTTGGTGGGAAAAGCATGTTTATTTTTGATGACAGAAAATTGTTATGTCCATTTTTAATCACTTTTATTTTGACCGTTCATATTTATTATTCTTTGATGACTGCTTTAGCTTAGTTGCTAGTGACCCTGCCTACGAAGCTGGAGGTCCCGGGTTCGAATCCCGGCCAGGGTATTTATTTGTGTGATGAACATGAATATTTGTTCTCGGGCCTTGGGTGTGTATTTAAGTATCTATTTATCTATATAAGTACTTATGTATATCGTCACTTAGTACCCATAATACAAGCTTTGCTTAGTTTGGGACTAGGTTGATTTGTGTAAGATTGTCCACAAATATTTTTTTATTTCATTAATTTATTTATTTATTAGATGAATTAAGTTATTTGTGTTAGAAATAATAATTATCTTCTTCGCGTTTCGATAAAAATTGTTATTAACAAAATATCACCGATGAATAAAAAAATATGACATTCTGAGGTGCTATATTCTATGATACTGAAAGTAACAAAACATAGCTTACCCAGTTGTTGGGTGGACTGCGCACGCCATTATTATTCAAATAGCCGTCTCCCCAAATGTACCAGTCGCTATAATACTCATCTCTGTTAATTGATTTCAAGAACCATTCACTTTCATTGCTGGTGTGGTTTGGCACAAAGTCTAGGAGGACTTTTATATCTGAAATTTTAATAAATTTTATAGTTGTTAAGGAGAGTACGACACCAATAAATTAGTGAGTACAATTTCACATCAACAAACAATAATATTAATGAGTAGCAGGAACGTGCACTCAAATAGCTTAATGAATTCGCTCCGATAATGGAATACGCCGTTACATCTAAGAAAAATATTAATGAAAACATTTATTTAATTTTCTATGATTGGCGTAAGCGTGTGTTTTAAAAAGCGAATACCCTCTGCCTTTCCAACCAAAAAGGAAACTAGATCTTGTTGAAATTTTGATCGTTTTCCTCGTGGTCTTTTGTTTCAATGAAAAGCTACTTCAAATATAATATCAAGTTGTTTTAGTTTTACAATTCGTTTTAATTTTCTTTTAGTTTGTAGTTAGGTTTTAGACTTAGTTGAATATTTTTGTTAATGTTATTTCGTTTTGTTCCTTTCATAAATTATATTTAATTATGACCTATTACTTAATATACTATTACTCGTAGGTATATGACCTTGTCGGTCATGTCACATTTCAGTACACAATGTTTTTATTTTTGCGTGCCTTACTGCTCGGTTACAATTACTTAGTCTTCTAACCAGTAATAATATATCAGTGCATCTTACTTTTTTGTTGTGCTTCTTTCACGAGGTGTTCAAAATCATCAATAGTTCCGTAGTCAGGGTGGATGCTGTAGTAGTCAGACACGTCGAACCCGAAGTCATGCAACGGCGACTTGAAGATTGGAGACAGACATATTGCGTCCACATTCAATTCTTGTAGGTGATTAAGACGCGCTATTATTCCTTAAATTTCATTAATAAACTTTAATTGAAGAGTTATAGGCATATACTTGTGTTGATTGGGTATCTTATATTATAACTACTTATACACGTTCCTGACAGAAGAAAACTCATTGGTACTATCTTATCTAGCTGTAATTTTAACCCATGATCATAGTTACCGTAGTTTTGAAAAACTTCAAATTCGTTATTAAATGCATAGAAAACTTAGACCCTCGTTAACTGCATCAGTGTTTGGTGTTCTTAGGCCTTGTCACCGCTTTCCATCAGATGAGACCAAGGTCAATCGCTACGCAGTCATACATAGAATAAAAAACACAATTCACTTTAATTTTTTAATGATTTAATCACCTACCTTTGATATCCCCTATTCCATCATTGTTCGAGTCGGAGAACGAGCGAGTGTAGATCTGGTAGATATGAGCAGTTTCCCACCAGTCCAGTCTTATTGGGACATCTTGGGCTCCGTGAGCAACCGCCACTACGGCAGTGATAGTTACCAGCTGCCACATGATGTTGATTGAAGTCAATCTAAAAGTTTCTCAGTATTTAATAGGTATCAATCAGATTTTTTTTCACTGGGTCATAGATGAACTGTTTTCAACGCAAACTTAAGCTAGGTAGATCTCTCTGTCATGGTTAGTGGCGAAAATGACATAGTTCTACAATATCTTCGCATGATCGATATCGTTACGTGTTACGTAATCACCCCTCAGTGTCATGGAACTTGTTTTATTGTTCCAGATTAGTAAAACGAAAAAAAATTGGGATATTTTTAATAAGAATTATAATCCAAACTACTTTTTAGGTATTTACTGAAAAAAATGTTTCTATTGCTTGCTCTTGATGATATTATGAGAAGTTTTAAATATACCATGTGTCACCAAAAATTTCAAATGATGATTCAATGATTTCTCTTCTTATTAAGATTTTGTACCTACTGCCTTTATTTCCTTAAATTGAGGTGTGCAATTAGGAATATTTGAATTGTAATTGTATTGTAACGGCTTCTAGTAGTGGCTTACTATTTTAAGGAACTACTAAAAACTTTTATTTTCAATCGTACTTTGAAATTATCAATATCAGTTTCCCGATATTTTTAACATGTACATACTTGGCAGATTTCGTTATTCCGGGTTCCTTATTTATTAATCGAAATATATTCCACCATGACAAAATTTATTTACGTAAGTCAACTTCCACGTGCAGAACTTTTCAAAAGAACACGTTCCATTCAAGTTAATAACGAGATCGACAGAATTCATCAAAAGTAGATCTGGATTGACCTTTCCAGTTTCTTTATGCTGAAGTTTGAATTGGCTTTTCTTTAAGTGGTTGTTTGGGAGACTCGTTTGGATATGCCTTGGATTATTTCTTTTGTTATTCTTATGTACATTTTATTCTACGTCCATTAATCTTTCGATGATTTGACAATAAACGTTGTAGTCGTATCCTCATTATTTATAAAATAAATAATTGTACTAGTGATGTTTACTTGGGGATATGTATTTATTAGTGGTTGAAAAAGAAGAGGTACTCGTAGTACGTATAATAAATTCATTACAAGCCTAAAATACCTATTAAAAATGGAGGTTTAGATGACACGAATACGCAATACGATAATGATTTATGGCATAATTGAGGGAATGAAAATATATTATGTAGAATAATTAACTAAAGAAGACTAAAAATAAAATATTAACTTAGTATTGCAACCTTAAAATATAAAGATTTAGCTAAGTAAGAACAAGAAATGTATTATTATTTTTATTATTATTTTGCTTTATTAATCAGAATACAAATCTTATTCTATATACATTTTCCTGCAAAACTGTATTACCAGTTTGCCTTCAGGTACGAGTCTCTATAATATCAATAAAACTTACCAGCTATTAGAATAATTAAGTATGTACGTACAGAAGTTATGTGAATGTACTCAACACTTAAGTATATATATATAAAATAGGTTAAAAAAGTTAAAATAAAAACCTCGTGAATATCCAGCCACTTTTATGCGTGCTGCTTTTCCAAGCAAGTAAATGAAAAAGTCTTACTTTCCTCAAAACATTGTTTCTTCTCTACGTTTACTGACCGCACCTTCTTCACTAAACCTTACTTTATAAAATTAACTCACTCGACATCTATAAATAACAGAAAAAGGCACTTCCTGGCTACTGCCCAGGCTGTCTCTGATCAAGTTTCAAGCACATCCGCCCCTTATATAGACTGAACTGGCATGTTTCAATAACACTTTTTTAACAATAGCAACGTACGCTGAATAAGAAACAATTGTGAGTTCAATACGATTAAATAATAGCATAACCTGCGACATACCTTATTACATCATACATTATCTTTAAAAAATAACCCGCAAGATCTTATTTTTCTATTAGGTACGCGATAACAGCACAGTAATGAGTTCCCATAATTGCTGTGCGCGAAAATGACAATCGATGTTTTTGGGTCCTGTCTTGATAGATTTTGATTTCGTTTACACCGGACATAAAATATTCATTCCTGGCTGGCATAAATAGTAAGTGTGTAAGTCCAAGAGTTTCAAGAGTCCCATATTAAGCAACGCTTCTACTACGGGTACTGCTTAAATAGGTTAAATACATACATAGAAAACATCATTAAATAGGACCAATTTATTATTCGTGCTCATCTCTTAAATAAATGCCATGACCGGAATTCGAACCCTGCACCACCAGCTGTGTAGGTAGGGTCACTACCAACTAGCCCAACTAGGCTTAAGTTGTCGTGCTATGTGTGACATAAACTAGATCATGCTCGGGATTACTCTCGTCCGAAAAGATACGCCATACAACTAGAAACATTTGTTTTCTGGCCGCTGCAGATATATTTTTATATGTTTAATTAATAATTGTAACATTTTCATCATCCCCGAATTCCCATGTAGTAAATAATTGGTTGCTTGGTTGGAGGCATAACATCTTAGTCCTTAGGTAAAGTGACCCTTTGTAATCTTTGATTTATCCTCCATCAGAGGCCTTATTCTTATATCCAAAGCTTATTAGTTGGCTTGAACACAAACTATTTTTATACTTTACTTTGTTTTAACGCCATTGTTTCCCTGTTTCAGGTAAGCTGAGCTCTGTACTCTAAGGCGACTTCCTGATTTGTCGGTGCGGAGGCAGTACGATATGAGAAAAGTGTCAAATGACAGTGTCAGCTGTCAGTCGACGCGATACCATTTTTTACTACGCCCCTACATTTAAATGAGTGCTTCCTGACTGGCGCGGGATGCGCGGTAGCGGGACGATGCGAAGGCGGTACTGCTCCGTTTCTGCGCATGATATTACTACTGCGCAAACGTAATACTGACAGTATTATGTCAAGTGAGTATCTTTGCGACGTCAGTAAGTTTACGTCAAAGAAGAAAATGTCACATATCGATCCCGCCCCGCCAAGTCAGGAAGTCGCCTAACGCGAAATCATCAGTGATCAGTAGCTCTAGTATAAGATTTTTCGAAACATTAACTAATTCGAACGCGTTTGCGTTTTGTCTCAAAATGTATGAAAGTGGTATGAAAACGTGAACAGCGCCTCTGGTGGTCACTAGTGGAAACTAAAACAGCGAGTATAACATTTGTTGCTAACCGATGAACGCGCGTATTCCAAACTCGGTGAGAGCGTTTTCATACATTTTGAGACAAAACGCAAACGCGTTCGAATTAGTTAATGTTTCGAAAAAACTTATACTAGAGCTACAGTAAGTTCCAGTCATAAGGGAAAAATAAATAAAAATGTTTACAAAAAAAAACAGTTTTAGATCCAAAGACTCCGCGAGAAATACGAGCGAACGTTGGTTCTTCAATCATAAAAACCGGCCAAGTGCGAGTCGGACTCGCGCACGAAGGGTTCCGTACCATTATTTATAAATAATAATGTTAAATAATATCAAGTAGAATGTTGGTCAAGTGCGAGTCGGATTTTAGTTTTCCCATACATTTTGAGACCCAGCGCCTGATGAAAGCAACGAGCAAAGTTTTTTAAAAGTCTTTTTGTATAGGAGCCCCTTAAATATTTATTTTATTTTGTTTTTAGTATATTTTGTTGTTATAGCGGCAACAGAAATATATCATCTGTGAAAATTTCAACTGTCTAGCTCACGGTTCATGAGATACAGCCTGGTGATAGATGGACAGACGGACCGACGGATAGACGGACAGCGGAGTCTTAGTAAAAGGGTCCCGTTTTACCCTTTGGGTACGGAACCCTAAAAAACGTTTATCTCGACGTTGAATAGGTACGTTGAATAGTTATCGCCCAATTTATTCGTATTATTCGCCTCTATTGCTTTGAGTTAAGATCGAAAATGTTATGTAGGTATAACTAGGGTCAGTGTCAAACACGGGAACTTTTATGTAACATGTGTTTATTTTTTATTTTTAACTCAGTAGGTACAACTGAAAAGCAATTTAATTGGCAGATTTTAATTTTAAAATCGCATTAAAAGTTGAATGTAAAATGTTGGTCCGGCAATCATGAAAACTGTCATTGTCAGTTGCAAAAACAAAAGTTGTCCATTCGGTGGTCAATAGTTAACGGCTTATGTGTTAAACTTTGTAGTCCTTAACTTTTGTTATGTCCACCGAAAAGACACGCGCCTAAATCCGACAAAGACCCAAAACGGAAAATAACAGAATGGAGTTTTTGTCTGTGTAAATTTTTTTTTATTTTACATTCCAAAATTTCCATGCATTGATTCCTTTACTTACTTTTGTAATATTTAGGTATACGATACTTCAACTCCGATTTACATTTCATTTCAAAAATTCTTGTAAATCCTGCTTACATTTAATTCTTTTTTCTTCGGGGATCCGCTCCAAACCACATCAAACTACCCTCATATTACCATTCCGGGAAGGGTTACGGAATGTTGCCCTTTGTTTTTATAAAATATTTTGTACTATAAGCGAGACTTTTCCCATGTTAAATTGGATCTGTTTAACTTAATCGTGCTAGAGCGCAGATTTTTAAAATTGAAAGGTTAATTTTTTTGTTTTGTTTCAGTGTAACCGATCGTCTTCGTACGTTCCGTATTTAACGATGATTCACGCTAGACCGTTCCAAGTCCGGGCCGGCCCGCTTTGTAGTACAGTCAAGTGCAAAAATATGTATCGAATGAATCCTCTCATAAATATGTACCAATACCTTAATTCACCGACATATTAGCTATGCGACATCTTTTTGAGCAAGTTGTATGCACCCATATTTTTGCACTTGACTGTACAAGAAATCGACGGACGCGCAACGGCTGTCGATTTCTTGTACTAGAAATGTATTGATCAATACAATATGGAGTAACAATACAATATCTACAATACAATACAGTATCAATACTGTTTCCGTACTGAACTACGAAATCCCAATAGACACTTTTTTTTAGAATCGACTGTATAGGCAAGCAATTCTAACGAACCTGACCTTTTGAGACTGGAATGTCTCATTCAGTGCACAATCATTTTGCACCTCACTAAATCGAACAGGGTTGTTAAATTCCCGTCATTGAATTTATTTACAATCAAAATAATTCGATGGCTTTTAAAGCGAACAGTACAAATGCGGGAAATTCATTCAATTCGTTTAACAATTTGGCTTCCTTTTATTATTGTCATGTCCTCATGTTCAATATTTGAATCTTTTTAAATTATTTTAAGGTTTTACTTTGTTCCTATAGCGTATTTAAGCCAATTCAGTTCAGTCTGGTCGTTTTTATTCTTTGGAAAAAAATAAAGTTACCCTTCCGTTTTTTAACAGATTTTCCGGGCCCAAATCGGCTAAAGTCTTCTTGAAAATTATTTCGTCAGTTTCCCATTTTTCTCATTATTATTTACTATTAGATATCGATGATGATGATTAATATGACTGCTTTTGCCCGTGACTTCGTCCGCTTATATCTCAGTAGGTATCTCAGAGAAATACATAATTGATATTCAATTATTTTAGGGGCAGCCTTACTTATTGCTCTCTCTTACAAACGATGCCGTTTCTAATAAGAAAATAGTGTTAAAATCTTAAGTTTAGTGTTTGCTTGAAGGCTGTATTGTGACAATAAAAGTGTATGAGTGCAATACGTGTTCTATGTGTTAACAGAATATACATATTTATGGTGAAGTTTGTTTGAATTTCTATCCCGTGAGTTCGCTGTCTTCAACACTATACGTTGACTTGAGCAAGGAAACGCCATTTCTCTTGTAGGGTCCCCAGTGACATCGATCAACTGTATATTGAACCAATTTGATTTCTGGGCCACTTCCTGCCTTGTCACAGTGACATTAATATGAGATCTCTAGCGGCTTTCATATAGATTTTCACTGTGACAAGGTACGAAGTGAATTGAACCTGTGGTGTTGAATTTTTCAATTTTCACTTTGATTAAAAAATTGAGATTTTCGCTAGCGGACGCATCCGCTTAACAAACATATTAAAGGTACGAAGTGGCCCAGAAATCAAATTGGTTAATTGTGCAGTTTATATTATGCAGTTGGCAATTATTTTGAACCGTGAGATATTCGAGCAGATAGTTAGGGACTAGTTTTAGATAGCATCGATACTTTTGCATTTACACTTTTGTTTGCTTCGGCCGCTCCTGTAACGTTTAAGGTAGGTATATTTTAATTTCATTTATCGCAATATCCCATGTAACTAGATTGCCAGAAATATTTCATTAATGCTACAGCTGAGCCGAAAAGTTAAAGGTCGCTTGGGACGAGTAACAGTTAGGTACCTGAAATTTCCGCTGTGTTACGGTTACCGTTCATACGTCCGACCTTTGTTCAGGATTCTTGCTCGATAGCAATTTTTAGCATCTGATTTTTTTAATAAACATTTACTATTGAGATTTTTTTTAATTGTGACTATGGCATTTGATTTGTGTAGTCACAATTCACAGTTGACTTCTCCTAACTAAGTCTAACAGGGGACTTGGCTCGTCGCCGCGTTGGTGAGCGCACGCGCCCGGAGCGACGACGAGCGGAATCCACTACCGTACACTGTCTTTGTTGCCTACTGTCATGGCGTCGATACCGAATAACGTCTTTGAACACGTGGTTGGCGAAATCATCATAAATTTGATGGAAAGCCATTTTGTTTTTTAAACAAGTGAAGTGAAGTCTTACAGGACTTTTTTTATAGCCTATATTGTGTCCCACTGATGGGCTAAGGCATCCTCTGATTTCCGCCACTCTTCTCGGTCGTGTGCTAGCTGCCATTAATATAAAGACTTATTTTCTTCTTATTTAAACAATTGAAATTTTAAAAGTTTGATGATAATAATCATTTATTTCAAGTATCATAGACCTTTTAAAAAACATGTGTACAGTAATTGAACTTACGTAGATCAAAATAAATTATACAATGTTTCTCGTTTTTCATTTCAGCAGCGACTTTAGTTGCACCTTAGCTGATTGTAAAACTTTTGCTGCTCTGGCGTTGGCGTTTAGAGGATCCGGTCTTCATAGGATTCCTGCTCCATCTTCACATCCAAATGGTCTTATATGTCTTCTCGAGCCTCTCACCCTTATTGAGTTGAGACCGCTCTTATAGTTGAAATCTGTACTTTTACTTTCAACCAATACATTACTTGTACAGGTTCCCAAACACTGTTTAGTAACAAGTCTCCTATGAGGGCCGGTTGAGTATTACTTGCGTCACGCATTATGGGTTCTGTTGTACCTGTTCCCCAGGCTAGTTCAGCCCATTGTTTACAGTCATCTCTATGTTGATCATGACCTTGTTTTATTAGACCACCTTTTTTGCAATTTAGTGCGTGGTTTAGATCGAAGTTATTCTCTCCGCAACCATCGCAGGCTTGAGGGAGGCTGGTAGGTTCATGAGCATATCGAATGGCTAGGGCATCCTTAAACTGAGTGGCTGTGAGATCGGTATTATTGGCGGTAGTTAGGGATAATTGTCAGCCATTGTGACGAATTCGTCTCAATGACTCTTTGAACACATCTTTTCATTTTATCTGGTAGTTTAGATATTATGTCTTTGCTGGTTTCGATGTCTCTTATTTGTCTTGCCAATTTTTCTTTTTTTATAGTTTCTGTAGCATGAATTTGGTGTGCCAGTAGGTCTAGGTTTTCAGCATTTTTGATAGCGTTAATTAGTAACCTGTTTGATTCTAATGATGTTTTGTAGCATTCTCTGTTGATCATGACCTTGTTTTATTAGACCACCTTTTTTGCAATTTAGTGCGTGGTTTAGATCGAAGTTATTCTCTCCGCAACCATCGCAGGCTTGAGGGAGGCTGGTAGGTTCATGAGCATATCGAATGGCTAGGGCATCCTTAAACTGAGTGGCTGTGAGATCGGTATTATTGGCGGTAGTAGGGATAATTGTCAGCCATTGTGACGAATTCGTCTCAATGACTCTTTGAACACATCTTTTCATTTTATCTGGTAGTTTAGATATTATGTCTTTGCTGGTTTCGATGTCTCTTATTTGTCTTGCCAATTTTTCTTTTTTTATAGTTTCTGTAGCATGAATTTGGTGTGCCAGTAGGTCTAGGTTTTCAGCATTTTTGATAGCGTTAATTAGTAACTTGTTTGATTCTAATGATGTTTTGTAGCATTCTTTATTTTTATCTGGATCATTAATGCCGAGGCCGCCGAGTTTCACTGGTAGAAAGAACAGTTCATGCTCAAGTGAGGTTATTTCTCTGTCTAAAATATATGGTGTTGTTTAAAAGTTTGATAGTTAAATGTTGATTATATCTTTTGTATATGAAGGAGATTTTTTCAGCGATATAAACTCGCCACACAGTTGCTGTCACATTAATAGACCGTATTGCTCTGTAAGTTGCAATGTCATCGAATCAGCTTTATAGTCCTCCTTATCTAGTCAATTGCAGTTTTTTATACACATCTAAAATCCTTACAACGTTTTATGTACATAATACGCGAATATTCGATACCTTGTTCTTTTTACCATACTAAACAAAAAATAAAAATGTGACTTCATACTAAAATCTCGAGAGAAAAATATATTTGCCACATCACCAAGCGATTCGTGAAATTTGTGCTTCGTCGAAACAAATACATAGGTACATCAAAACCATTGACTGAACGCGCCTACGGTAAATTGACTTATGGTAATACGTGCGAACTCCTTTGTTACCGGCGATGTCTCTGTATACCGCATATACACACATCACGTTGCACACTCACCAACCTAATCCAAAAAATCGCTTGCGATTCAAAACCCTAACAACACCCCAGCCAAGCAACAACCATCTTTAACCCTTTACCTTAACGTCTCTGTTAATTAGCATAAAATGAACCGCTGTAATCCCCAAAGGCAAGGGTGTCGGTTAATGCGACCTCGGCCTTAACGTAATTACGTGGTAACCACTCGAAACAAGAAGTTAATTTGACTGCTACATTAGCTTTGCACATTTGTATTTTTTTTATACAGCGACGGTGTCAAACAAGCATAAGGCTCGCAAGTCCAAAGGAGTAACGAGCGCGTTGCCGACCTTTTATAAAATTTGAGGATTCACTGTGTTGACAGCAGAAGGGCCAAATTTTGGTTCCTCGCTCTCAACACAGGGCATCCTCGGGAGCTTTAGCAACCTTGCTCACCTCTAGGAACACAACACTACATAGTATACCTAGTAAATAATGTTATTATGGCTATGGTCTTCTGCAAGGCGGGGGTAGTTCCCCAGATTGGGCTGCTCCAAATTCGATTAAGATGACATTTTGTTGTGCTTGTGCCCTTCTTGGTAAAGTGAAGTTAAATATCATATTTGGAGGCAGCCCTAATGGGTAAGTCTTTCACACATTGCAGACAATCGCGGCCCTGTACAAAAGTGATACTTACTGTGTTCTTGATTAGTGGTGAGGGACAGTAAGATGGGGGTGTGAGATGAGTAAGGGCATGTTGAGCGTGAGGAACCTTAATTTGTAAACCACAAAAGGATGTCTCGGGAACGGCTCGAGCGATTTTAACGCATTTACGATTTAGGGGTTTACAGCGGAAAACGTCAAGCAAAGCTCGCTATCCCAGTAACAGTAAAGAGAGGTCAACATTCAACTCCATTAATTCAAATAGGCTTTGTGAAGCTCAATACTGCCATTTCCGTTCAACAGAATGGTCCCAAGCCTGACATGGCAAACGGGAATGTCGGATGAAAACCTTTTGTTCATTAATGAGTATTGTTTCGTTATTATACGCATTGCAAGTAACATTTACCTGTAGCACAGAATAGTATAATAGTATTACATACAGAACGGACACGAACCCCCCCCGCACCGAGGTCAGTTACCTCGTCCCTGACAGGCCAGGATGACAAGCCGGGTTACGATCGGGTTACCGTCGCGGCTCGCGATTCGCCCGCGCCACGCGCTACGCACTCGCGCAAACAATTGACGCGTGTACCGACAGCGCACGCACACATACTTACCCACAGCGCTTGCTTTCCTTCGCGTGTCACCCCCGTGCCTGTAATTTTTCTTTATATTTCGAGTGAAGTGAGCAAAGCGAGTGCTGCAAGAGCTAGTAGTAATTTTGTAGATTAGTACTAAATCACTCGATAAAGTAGAAACATACTGTACATTGACTTGATAACTTCGGAGCTTCGGTACTTCACATCAATAAATAAATAAATAAATAAAATAAATATAAATATTTGTGGACAATCTTACACAAATCAACCTAGTCCCAAACTAAGCAAAGCTTGTACTATGGGTACTAAGCGACGATATACATACTTATATACATAAATAGATACTTAAATACATAGAAAACATCCAAGACCCAAGAACAAATATTCGTGCTCATCACACAAATAAATGCCCTGGCCGGGATTCGAACCGAAAACAACATAAACCGGGAATAACATTTGATAGTTTGCTGATGGTCTCTTACAATAGTTCTTATTTATTTTATTGGAATAGAAAATGGTCGTCTTATCGTTTGTGCCAGAAGTGGCAGTCTAGAGTCCGCTCTGACACAATCCCAATATCGCCGTGCCTTTGTTAAGCGCATAATGAGGCACCTCTCGTTTTCAACTAGAACCTAGAATAGTTCAGTGCGAACCTAGAATACAATCATCTCCAAAATAAGCAAATAGGAACAATAGGGACATACAACACCATTTACGAATGCACCCGTCTTGCGCGAGTCTTTTGTTTAGCGACGGGTACCTAACGAGCGTGCCCTTTCATTTACACGCCATTATCCTTGAAGAACGTACATTCAGCTGCCGTAATGAGAGTCCTGCAATACAACGGGGCTTTTCCAAGCATTTCTGCTCTGACTCCCTTGAACTATATTGTAAAAGGCCTTCTGTGATCTCCCTTGTTTTCGAATTTACTACGACATTTTGAACTTACTATGATTTTTTTTGTAGTATGGGTACTCGTAACCATTCAGTCCATGAAAGAATCCGCAGTCTATTAAATATTTATAATCATTGTCGACGTCAAGTCAAAACTTAGTAGCAGCTATTACTTGGAATTAATCAGCAGCAGAAGTAGTTACGCGGGTGAATTGTTCAAAATGATTTACTCAAGCTCTTAGGCTCGAAATAAAAACGTGCGTCGATTTGAGCTTGGGTCGCCTAGTCTGCTTCTGACAGTACTGAACACTCTGTGACGTGATTCATGCTCTCGTCTCTCCCTCGTCTGCGTTTACGTTATGTCAACTGATTTTGTATAGCTGTATGATATGGCGCGTCCTAAATTTGAAGAGTGGTTTAAACCAACTTACAATTACAGACCACTGAAACATAGCAGCCGCAGCTGTCATCGTATAGAAACTTGTCAAACTTTCCATACAATCAGATTTAAACGAATTTTATACAGAAAACTCCAATGAGTTTCAGACATTAAAATTAAAAGCTTCACTATTGTAAGGTCAAATATCGCTCAACCAACGTTTTCAACGTATTTTATATTTTAATACTTAAAACCACTTACGTTTACAGACGGTTTGGTACAATCCTGTCCTCGAGAAAGAAAAACAAATGACTAGCAACGATATAGTCTAGGATTTCTTCAACCGCGTCTGAGGACAGTGAAGTCCTCATATTTCGTGTCCCAATGACCCCGTTTCGGAACCTGTAAAAGACACTCGAACCCTTCGGATGTCGCGTTTAACCTCATTCAATTTGCTCCTCGAATCGCGTACAAAGGCGTTTAATCCATCGTGTGACGTCACGTAATGGGTTGATGGACTAGACATAATACTATTTCGTTGTAGTTTTACGTCTTGGTGGCTGTAACAGCTTTATGTGTACATAGGTAAGACAGTATGTAATCAATTAATCATGTGTGTAATCTATTGTAATATATACATGTTTATACCTGTTATTGATGTACAATAAAGGGCTTACATACATACATACTTGCAGTCATTTTAATTCAAGTATATTAGGAAATCCAGTATGCCTCCCAATACAAGCTTTGTTTTAGTTACTGTGCAGGATCGATTAGTTCGAAATAGACTATCCGTCACTTTCTAACAGCACCAATCAAAAAAGACGCATAGTCTATCTCGAGCCGACATACTCTCGCGGCTGTCATGTGCTAGGCCTACTACAACGGGCGGTAATAAAGAAAGCCTCAGATCACATATTTATAGTCAAACATAATTATACTTGCGATCTGAGACATTCTTTGTTTTACCGCCCTTGGTAAGTATTGTACTAGGTATAACCTGTTGAGATCAAATCCAATGAAAATATTTTCACCCACTTTCAAGAATAACGATAAAAGGCTTCCAAGGTTTCTGTGAGAGCGAATTAGCATTGTTTTTCAATTAAGGACTTGTTTGTAAACAACTTTCATGAGGCAGAGTGCTTTCAACGTGTTCTCGTGCACTAAGCGTTAGCAATAAATAGGTACTACCTACTAATGTGAAAATTTAGAAACCCTCGCCACAAATATAGCTAAGACCCTTCAGTCTCAGCCATCAAGACTCAAATCGGTTCATCTTTTAGGGAGATACGATGCCACACACAGCCACATAGATACACATGGTAAACTTATGGTGGTCCCTCACTGGCTGTTATAATTGAGAACATAGTGTAACAAAAGTAAGGCTATAAGTACCTATAACACTATGGTTATGAAGAAAGATAGTTGCTGTTATATATATAGCATTTATAACAGCCAGGGTGGGAGCACCATTATAAAACCCCTCTTTTGCGTTGCGCGTCGGGGTTTGATAAACCCAAACAGCGAATAATCACTGATACAAC
This sequence comes from Cenopis cana, assembly GCA_951800055.1. Classification (NCBI taxonomy): domain Eukaryota; kingdom Metazoa; phylum Arthropoda; class Insecta; order Lepidoptera; family Tortricidae; genus Cenopis; species Cenopis cana. The sequence continues at coordinate 18,055,812 of OX637477.1, read as the reverse complement.
TTAGTACTTTTATTTTAGCGCCACCTAGCTTTAGTAACGGAACTAAAATTGAAAACGTTGAGCGTAGGGTAGCTGCTAGGGCTGCTAACTAAGGCGACTTCCTGACTTGGCGGGGCGGGTCGATATGTGACATTGTCTTCTTTGACGTAAACTTACTGACGTCGCAAAGATTCTCACTTGATGAAATACTGTCAGTATTACATTTGCGCAGTAGTAATATTATGCGCAAAAGCGGACCAGTACTGCCTTCGCATCGTCCCGCTACCGCGCATCCCGCATCAGTCAGGAAGCACTCATTTAAATGTAGGGGCGTAGTAAAAAATGATATCGCGTCGACTGACAGCTGACACTGACATTTGACACTTTTCTCATATCGTACTGCCTCCGCACCGACAAATCAGGAAGCCGCCTAATACAACCTGGAAGCAACAAAGCTTCCTCTTCAAAAGTAAGTTTATTAAAAAACTTCAAAGATAACCAGCCCAATAACCAACAAAATTTTAATAATCCATTGAAATACTTTTGAGCCCTTAATTACCTTGCAGTTAACTTAATTAATATATTTTTGTAGGCGCCTTTTTTATCGGTTTCGCGTTATTTTTCCAATTAAAATGCTAAAGCCGCCAGTAACAAGATCGGTTGATGCATTAATCTTATGGAAAGTTACTTCATATTTAATTATTACTGGGTTAAGCTACAGATTTTTATTATTCCACTTGACCAGGGCTTTCAAATATTCGCAAAGCGACTCGTCTTCACATGTCACCTCACCCCTCATCCGTGTTATATGGAAACTGTCAAAAAGTGACATCATTTGTCAGTTTCCATATAAGAATGGGTGAGTGGTGGTGTGATAGGTATGTTACGACCAGTCGGTTTGTAAAGCGTATATATATACTCATCTAAGAAGGGTAATGTCGATGCCTATGATGGAGCTCGCTTAGAAGATGCGTATTTTCCAAGCTTTATAAAGGTTCGGGTTATAATTGATCCGTGATTTTTGCTTATTTTGCATCATCATCATTTTCAGCCTGTAATCGCCCACTGCTGAGCACAGGCCTCTCTTCGAGTACACTGGGTCACTCTTGGATAAGACTGGCTAAAGACCGGGACGAGTGGCGTACTCGAAGAGAGGCCTATGATCATTTAGCATACATATAAAGAAATTCAATACCCGCAATTACATATTAAATAGAGATTGCTATTAAGAAAATTGTTTCAGATCATGAACATAATAATATTATATTATATACTACTAACATACTTAAAACGTTACTTTATCTAATAGGTAATTCAAGTTATCGTCACAGGTAATTTTCTAACTATTTCAGCTTAGCTAAATAGCTGCTGAAAATCGTTTGTCAGAGAATCAAATCCTTTTTGGGAAATTTTGTTTTTAACCTTTATCTGATGTTTTCATGATTACGGCCACAGAGCGACTGTGTAATCTGGTTCAGGTACGAGTATTGGTTTATCCGCACTCTGGTGCGCTCGCAAGTGGCTCACATACCCTTTCTTATTAAGGCGCAGGGGTGGGCAAGGCATTCTCCATACAAACTCTGTGCACGTTTTATTCGTAGGTTTTGGCACTAACGAATGTAATTTTTTTTTGGAAGTAAATATTAGATATGCGAAGAAAGTGATGTGGAAATATTCAACTATTTTAAAAAAATGAAAAATTTTAAAAATTAAAAATAATATCAATGAAAAAAAATTACATTAGACATTACAGAAAAATAAGCATACTGACCAAAAAATCATAACTTTAATGCAAACACAAACGAAGAAAATTCTGCACATTTGTATGGAGCGAGCTTGCCCTACCCCTCCTCTTAACAAAGGTACGAGCGCACCTTGGGCATGTTAACACCCCACTGACGTAGTTATACCTAACGGCTGCAGGTGGACGGGCCTTGAAAGGTCCGGTCCAAGGACCTTTACCTAATATACAGTCAACCACATTTAAACTCTATTAGTAGTGTGTTAAGGACCAAAACTGGTAACTACTTTCTTGGCTGACCATACACCACTTTTAAAAATTCACGGTGAGTGGCCCTAAGCTTCTGCTACGTACACAATGAAGCTTATCTTTATATGAAGAATCTACATTTTTAAGCCGTTTTATGCGAGTACTAGACAACTTAGACACGCGACCGAATCGATTTGAAGAAGCCACGTAAGTGGAATTTAATCGTCTTTCGGTTTCTTGAAATGATTGCAATCGTGAGTGGACACTTTGAATGACTTGATGTGATGCGATCTGAGATATTCTTTGTCTTACCGCCCTTGTACTATAACCTATCCAGATTAAATCCAATGAAAATATTTTCACCCACTTTCAAAATTAACGATAAAAGGTTCCTGTGAGAGCGAATTAGTATTGTTTTCAATAAAGGATTTGTTTGTAAACAACTTTCATGAGCCAGAGTGCTTTCAACGTGTTCAACGTATCTACTGAAAATGTGATTTTGTGTATCAACAATTCCGCATATAGACGGTGACGTTACGGACGGGTAACTACGGAACCCTACACTGATGCGCGTGCCCCGACACGCATTTGTCCGCTTTTTTAGGGTTCCGTACCCGAAGGGTCAAAACGGAACCCTATTGGTGGCGCCCAGACGTCCGTCCGTCCGTCCGTCCGTCCGTCCATCCGTCCGTCCGACCGTCCGTTCGTCGTCTGTCACACAGGTTTTACAGCCAAACGGTTGGAGCTACAGGCTTCAAATTTACACAGTATAAGCATCTTGTAGGCCCGAAGCCATACAAATAGTCAAAACTTATTTTTAAATGTTTTTAAAGGGGGCTCCCATAGAGCTAAAGGGGGGCGCGAAAAAAAATGTTTGTCCTTCCCTACCGAGTTGGGTATCATTGTATAGAGCTCATTGAGTAGATACTTACTACATTTTTAATTTAAAAAAATATTGGAAAACAAAGGAATGAGAAGCCACCAAAGTCAGCTTTTTTTACGAAATATTGTTCCGAAGAATTTTTTAACTTCCCAAATACCTATAAACTTAAAATTTGGTAATAATGTTTGTTATTATGTATATTTTACCAAGAAATACTTTAATATATTGATAAATTAGATTTTTTCTTTGAAATTTCCTTATTTTTCCTATAAAAACCAACTTAACTTTGCGGTCGGTTCGGAACCCTAAATGTGCGAAGTCCAAAATCAAAATAAAAAAAATCAAAATTATCTTTATTGCCTGATTATGGTACATTCACAATGGTGAAGATGGTAGGTAGTTTTATGTTACACGCATAATCTACTCATAGGAGCATGCAATAGTTTAGGTACATACAATACAGTCAATTTAAATTTATCTATGTCAGAATACAATTAAATTACAATTAAATAATAAAATTATTGTTGTCAATGTTGTCAAGTCAATTAAAAACAATATGTCGTGAGTTATTTCGGTCATGTCAAGTCTACTTTATACATTTTTAGAAATAAATTATGAAATATTATTAATGTCATGAAAATTAAAATTAAAATATTCCTTAAGATCATAAAAACAGTTCGACAGTCCGACTCGCACTTGGCCGGTTTTTTTTTTATTCGAATGAATACGCAAGACTAACGTTATACATGTACATATCTACTACGACCCCCGGGGAATGTTGGGACAAACTATTTCATATACTTATTTTTGCTAAAAGGTCAAAGCACTCAGTAACTTTGTCAAACTAAAGGATTTTGATGTCCAAAACGTCTCCTCGGAGATAGCCATTGTGCTGGTTAGCGACCACCTATTATTTTAGTGTCTCGGTTTGCAACCATTTACATTGTGAACTAAAAGGATTATTTACACCTTTTCAAATAAATATTCCTATTATTCTAAAAAAAACCTTTTTTGAAGAATATTGATCGTCAGGGTGGTCACAAAACGAAGCTGGTCGCGTAAGTGGCGCAATACTCCTAATAGGTAAGTAATAATAAAATTTAATTCTATATTTATATGTGCTCGTAAGTTTAAAAAAATAAGTCGTATACTTATTGCAGTACCTAATGTATGTTGTATGTATGTCTTTATTGTACACAAAAACTGGTTAAAATAACATTGTACATGTCACATTATCTAATAATATCTCGTAAGGCCCACCATACAACAAAAAGAAACAAAGGAATTTGAGTCAATTTTCAATATCAATAGGGTTTAAACAATTTTTTCGAAAATCGAACGTAACAAATGAAAATGCATCTCTGTTCGAATCGCAAATAATTCAAATTCCATTGAAAGTACTATGTCTTAAATTTAGTACGCCCCTTACGAGGCTATGAGGTATACTATAATATCTACAATAAATTTATGAAAATTAAAATCTAAGGTACTGGCGATACATATGTAACGCGATACATACACGGTAGTCTAAATTAAATTGTATGATATGAACGCTTTAGTATTATGTTTGTATACAAAAACAACATTTAATGAGATTGTCATGCATGTCCTTTACACGTTTTATGATAAACTTTAAACTCATCTCAATCTCATTTTCTTATCAAATTTACACCAAAAACACAACATAAAATGTAGATCATATGAATAAATGAAAGAAAATGGAAGTCTTTATAAGAAATACCTGTGTGCAAAGATAACAAATAAATAATGCATGCCGTGAACACGCGCGCAGTAACTCATCGTTTGTTGTTCTTAATTATCTTTTGAAAGGGCCCGTACCTGCTACAAAACCTACATGACTTTATGTATTCTCTGTTTGAGAGGAAAAGTGCTGTGGGAACAGTTTTATGATATAAAAGTACATCTTCGGTCCTGTTGGCCCATTTTGCGAATCAACAAAATCTAACAAGATATGTTTTTATGAATAAATGGATTATGATTATGATTATACGTAATTGTAATTGGGGCGAATTTATGTTAGTGTGCTTATATTTATATCTAAATGCAGAGTAAAGTAATACATTTGAGTAAACATTGTGTTACCTATAGTTCTGAGTTTAAAGCCAAGGTGCCAGTGAAAATAATTAACAAATTGGAATGCAGAAATTCTAGAAAACAAAATAATTTCTAGGAATGTTAAAAGCAAACTGCTAACGGGATATTAAAAATTGGCTTTTCTGTTTGCTAACTAGCAAAGTTAATTAATTAACTGTGTGTTTGTTCAATACAACTGTAGTGATATGAATAACTGGTATGTACATACTGGCAACATACATATACACACGCAACACGCAAAAGGTCACTAACTGTGTCCAGGGAAAACTAGTGTAAAAATAAAACGTAAAAAAGCTAGTAATCTAATACGCGTGTTGTATGATAAGGTTCATTTTACTACTGCTACGGAAAGCTTTGAAACATGACGCAGGCACTTACTAGTGGTTTCGTAGTGTTTTTTCAAATATTTATTCCTTTGTGTGTACTCGCTTTATTGCCGTGTACTAGTCATACTTTTTTATGCTTGCTTGTATAGCCACACATGCCTATAAAACTATATATAATGAGAGATGTTTACAGTACCGTAGTTATAGCAACATTAATCTCTTCAAACGACAAATACAGTCTAAGTTAAAAGCAAATCTTCGTGCTTTTTGGCAGCATGTCCATAGTCTCAAATCCAAGGGAGGGTATTGTAGGTCAGGTTATTTACGTTGGATGGAAGACAATTTGTCGGTCTCGAACCCTCAACATCATTACATCACCTACTATCTCGAGCGTATTCTTACCAGTAGGGCTAGTACATACTGGCCTCGAGAGTATCTCGGTTTATCGCGAGCTATGCGTCTTTTCTGATAGGTGCTGTTAGAAAGTGACGGATAGCTCGAGATAAGCCGATAAACATTGCCATCATGTGCTAGCCATTCAGATCCCCTTCGTCTCGACCCTAGGCTGAATTTTGTAACTAATCGCAAACCATCATCTAGCTATATCCACATAAATAATGTTACCATGCAAGATGTAGAAATGGGCATTAAGAAACTCAAGCCCAATAGTGGGTTAGGGCCTGATAATTTACCCGCATACATCATAAAAGCATGTATGGCGCATTTAAAGACACCAATTCAATATTTGTTCAACCTTGCTCTTTCTATCAGTTCATACGAGTATCCTCACCAATGGAAGACCTCAAGGGTTTAATAGAGGTAGGGCACAGCAAAATTTCATCTCTTGCTCGAATTGGAGCATCCCAACTGGGGAAAAGTACCTCCGCCTTGCAGAAGACCACAGCCATAATAACATTATTTACTATACAAGTATGTAGTTTTGTGTTCCTGGAGGTGAGCAAGGTTGCCAGAGCTCCCGAGGATGCACTGTGTTGAGAGCGAGGGACCTTTTATCCCTTCTGCTGTCAACACAGTGAATCCTCAAATTTTATAAAGGGTCGGCAACGCGCACGTGACTGTTTTGATTATCGGTTTCAGTCCAAATTAAATCAACTTCTTTGCTAGCTATTTACGCGATACTTAAGAGGTTTATTTTAACGGTTCTAACGCGATGTTTATGTATTTACCTTTATTACCGACAAAAAGCCGGCAAAAAGGGTAAATACAAAAATATCGCGTGTGATCTGATGGGCGGCTGTATGTTTGGAATGTTTAAGATTTTGTAAGACCATGGACAAAACGCAGTGGCTAAATTGTTGATTTTTAAGTTCAAAGTGTATTAGTATTAAGAATGTAATGCTGTGTATAAATGAATAAATAACTAAATTAATGTTACTAAGTAAGTGTGGCAATTTTTTGCAGCGATGCATTTACGATACAGTATCCATGCAGTCGCTAATCGTCTACCAGAAAAAGAACTAGCTATGTATATAGATAGTTCATGCGTTCATGATTAAATTTGTGTGAGTGACACGGGCGTCTTTATAGACACTCGAACACACATACAGCCGCACGCCAAGATGATTTGAACCATATACACAATTGCTGGACACAACAACTGCAGTGATTAAATCGCGATAAACACTTTAACAATAGGGTGGCCCTGGCCATCAACATGATGGTCTATACCAAATATAAGACATTTATTTGACTTTTGTAAGCTGCATTACATCGTGGGGGACTCCTTACAACGATGTCAGTAAAAGCGAAAATATATTTGGCTGTTAAGTGCTTCTTGGAATTATTCTATTACCCACTCGATATCACATAAAAGTAGGTAAAATGAAAATCACCTCTTACAATTTCGAAAAAGTAGGCTATTTCTTAGAATTTCGAATAGGACCAATACTCGTATCATCATCATCATCAGCCTATATACGTCCCACTGCTGGGCACAGGCCTCCTCTCATACATGAGAGAGATTGGGCAGTAGTCCCCACGCTGGCCCAGAGCGGGTTGGGGACTTCACATACAACTTTGAATTTCTTCGCGGATGTATGCAGGTTTCCTCACGATGTTTTCCTTCACCGAAAAGCTCACGGTAAATATCAAATGATATTCCGTACGTAAGTTCCGAAAAACTCATTGGTACGAGCTGGGATTCGAACCCACGACCGCCGCTTGACAGCCGCATGCTTGAACCACTGGGCTACCGTAGCTTTATACTCGTATGCAATATATATTATCCACAATCTCGTTTTCCGTGAGCTTGTAATTTAAACTTTATCCCAACGAGGGAAAGTCGCTATTTCAACTATTATAAAACTATGCAGAGATTTCGTGTAATGTACGATAAAATAGCAGACATTTCTAACAAAGACAATAGCTGCATTATGCATAAACTCCACGAAGTGAGCTGTCTGGGATTTGGAGAGGTTTCGGTTGGTTTTCGAATAGAAGCCTGCATCAGTTTACGTTATTTCGGGTAATATTAATCTAGCTCATCAGCTTAGGCTGTGCTATCTTTTTATACTATTTTCATAAAAGCGTTTTGAATTTTGGAGGGGCGGGCCATATTATCGTAGTTTATCTCTTACCTATAGGGGGCTGGGACTTGGTCGATATGTCGCAGCCGGATTGTATTGGGACTCTCCGATAACAGTTAACATTTCCCTCAGAAATATTGAACAAAATGTTTCCAACTTCCATCGTTAAATTTTCATCAATGTCTGCGTTCTGAAACGGTCGAGGAACGCCACGATTCGCTTCATTACCGCGAACTAGCGGTGCGGTGTGAATAAAACATTCAAGTAGACGTTCAGAACGGTAGCCATCGGGAATATAGAATTATGTTATGACATTCGGTTTTCGAACGTGCTGAGTGGGGCTGAGGGGTTAACGGAATAATGAATGTAGTGCAAGCAGCATAGATTTAACCTGCTTGTTTTGATCGACTTCATTAGTAAAGTTGGGGAAAATCTTACAAAAAAACAACTTATTCCTTTTTAGCAAAGCATATGTATTTTCATATCAAGGTGAAAATTGAAAAAAATATTCGCCACGATTTAAATTAAATACTGAATTTACCCTGCTTTAATCTTTCTTTATATCTATATTGGTTTCTCCCAGTAGCAAAGCCATGGAGAATTGCACATAATTGTATGTCAGTAAGTTTAATGGCTTTAAATGTTACCTTCTTCGAGCTGAATGTACCTATAATGTATTATTTTATATGTTCTGAGTTTTGTACGTCTATTATTGTTTGTATCTGTGTGTCTTTTGTGCAGTAAATAAATGTTTCTTCTTCTTCTTCTTCTTCTTCTATATATTTAAACAAAATGATATTGTGATCCTTATCACCTAAAGGCAAAAAAATGCATTACTGTCTTTACAGACGCATTAATATCTTTACAGAGGCATGGTATATTTCAGAATGTCAATAGCACCATCTGATGGGTTACTTTGACTTTGTTTCTTGAAAATGTTGACATGCTGACCAAAAAATTAATAATCTGGTTCTGGTCCGTAACGTGTGTGCTCTCTCATAGAAACGTAAGTTTCGAAATGGTGCGTTTGGAATTCATAATGGTACCTATACACATACGGGTCGGTAAAAACCATCATATTTCCTGCGAGGTTGTAAGTTTTTTAATCATGTGATTATCTTTATTTAAATTTACATCTATACTGAAAAAGTAACAGCCATTGATATTTTTGTATGTATTATTTTTATGATAGGATCCCGGAATTTCCTAATACATTTGGGCAATACGAAAAATTGTATATTATGTAAATAAAATGAGTGTAGAATATTTGACAAAACCTATTGAGGCTATTGCACGATCACAAGAAAAAAGGTGGGCTCTGGAGACAACTAAATGGCCTGGCCCAGATGGCAAACGCGCCCAAGGAAGGCCAATGCAAAGATGGGCTGATGACATAGTGAAGATAGCCGGCAGGGACTGGCTTAAAAAAGCACAAGACAGAAAGAACTGGAGAAAGATGGAAGAGGAAGCTTCAACCTGTTAAGGATCCAAATATAGAAAAATAAATAACAATAATTAACCATAAATGTAAAGAAAGTGAAAAATGGAATAAAGAAGCTTAATAATAATTGAGGCTATTTAAACTAGGTTGACCCGAAATTATTGACCGCCTGTGTATTTTCTTATCCTGAATTCATACGAGTATCGCACGTTCATATCAGTCAGACAGATTGCTCTTAGAAATACATAATCTGAAACATTTATATGTGTGTGCATAGTGATATAACTCATATAACTGAATTAATAATATGAATTCAAATTAGGAATTTAAGATTAGAATTCAGATTGTAAGTCCAACCTTAATAAGGTACATACACCTTTATTAAAGCCATTGGAAGCCTCTCCTTCAACATCGTTCGCCTAACTTTGAGCCTCTAAGGAGTCGATATGCGTGAAAATTTAATGACGACGTGAGCACTTAACTTTCTGTTATATTCAAGAAATTGATTAGTTTTAACTTTTAAGTTAAAATTAATTTCAAGAAAATCTTCTGCAGAAGATTGGACTCAAGTCACAGAATAAGTAATAGTACTACGTACAGAAGTTGCACTGTTAACAAATCGCCAACTTACAAACCCAAATTATAATAGGTAAATAACAAATATTGACCACACCAAGCGAATGACGAGACGACGCGACCAGCAATTCGCCACTGAATGTACATTGCAGCGGCCCGGGGATGTACTTGCAGCGGCGCGGCGAACTGACGAAGTGAAAGCCGCCTGCTCTGCTCAAGTAATAATTATCCTACATACAAAATTTGAACAATCAACGCTAGTAACTTCCTTCACGTACTGTGTCATTGGTCAATAGCGGCCTACACACGGCACTAAAATCAGAGGCAATATCGGGAGAGTGGTGGGGAGCACCCTAGATTGCTCCCTAGATCGCCTCGTGTGTAGGTAGATCGTTAGGACAAAAATAATAATAATGATTACGATTTACCTACACACGAGGCGATCTAGGGAACAATCTAGGGTGCTCCCCACCACCCCCCGATATTGCCTCCGATTTTAGGGCCGTGTGTAGGTCGCTTAACGTTACGGTATTTCATATGAATTAATATCAATGTTATGCTTATGTCACATACAAGCTGGATGAGACTAGCAAGGGACCGGGATGAGTGGCGTACAGTCAGTATCAAAAGTAGCGACACATATGACGGCGTCAAAAGTCTTTATTACAAAGGAATAAGAACTTTTGACATCTTCATATGTCAAGCTACTTTTGATGCTGACTGTACTAGAAGAGAGGTCTGAGGCTGAAAATGATGACGGCCGATAACACATAACTTATGTGTTGCGTCTGAAACCCCAACTTTGTAGATCTCAATAATTTGACGCTTTACAAATGCGTCAGCAAAGAAATGGCGGCTTGAAACAATAATATAATTCTTATTGTTATTCTTATTTCACTTTGTGGTGCACAATAAAGTATATTATTATGCTCTTTGTTTATTTTGAATCTTAGGTTGGGTTTTTAAAATATTGTTATAAAAAGTAAAATATAAAAATACACTTTCAAAACAAAAATATTATCAAAACCTAACCTAGGGTGCCGCTGGCAGCGATATTATTATTATTATTATTATTGTCTAAAGCCGCCATTTCTTTCTACTTAATAAACATAACCTTTATAATCTCAAGACCAATTGAAGTAATCCAAACACTTTAAAACACGAATAAACTAACTTAAAAATATCAAAAATGAGCAATTTATTATAGAGTACATCTTTAGTAGGTAATAGCAATAAAATACTTTGTAAATAGTACTTTTGCAACTTCTTTATTCTTATCGTGTGTCACTCCAAAACATTCTTACTATTCCAATTTGGCGCAGAATAGCCCAGAACCTATGTAATTTTTCCCAAACTAAATCTGTTTTCTTAATACCTACGTATGTGTTCCTTGATAGGAACTTATCAATAACAGGATTGTCGATATTATTATTATGTCGAGCTCTAAATCTTATATCTTTAAACGAGCAATTCTTGTATATATATTTATTTCGAGGATCTCGGAAACGGCTCTAACGATTTTGATGAAATTTGGTATGTGGGGGTTTTCGGGGACGAGCAATCAATCTAGCTAGGTCTCATGCCCGGGAAAACGCCGAGCAAGGCTCGGTCGCCCAGATATTGATGTTTTTATCGGAAAAACGGTAAGTAGGTGTCGGTAGTGTAGTTAGAGTAATAAAATAATAAACAAAATATAATTCTTGGTTTTATTACGTTATAATTATAAGTCAAATACGTCCATAAAATAAGCAAACGTACTCCGAAAATGCACCAACGATATTGTAACATCAGACTTGCCAACAGAATACTAAATTAGCTTTTGGGGAAAACGTGGATTAGTTACGCTCCGAGGGTTTACATAATACTCGTACAAGACAGAAGCTTCAAACAGAAGTGTTTCCTAAAACAGAAGTTTCAATTTTGCCGCTGGCCGACCCATATCTTGTATGGTATAAAATCTAAATTTTACCGCAGACCAACCCATCATATATGGAAATTGAACACTTTAGGCGGAATGGTGAATTCCGATGGGAAATTACAAATTGAGTTTCAACGTTTCTGCATGGCACGGATTGCTGACGAAAGCGAACCTTTGTATCAGATAGCCGCAAGAAACTGAATATGGAACATTATGGACGACAAAGCTGCCTTTTATTGATTGATTCTACTTTAGAGTTGACTTGCAAAATAATACTATGGATAGGGATCCAAAACTCGGTAAATATCAAAAAGGCGAATCGCATTCAAACTTGTGTGATAGTAACTCGTGCAAGTGCGTAGTTATACTCGTCCTCTTCATCTCACTATCTACTTTTGTAATTAAGATGCGCAAACCAGAAAGCTCTTTGATTTTCGCATCTAAATTACAAAAGTAAATAGTGAGATACTAAAAAAGTTTGTTTTAACGGGTCTAACGCGATATTTATGTATTTACCTTTTTTTACCGACGTTTCGACACGGGTTTCACCGGGTTTGGTCGCGGATATGACTGTCGTCTCAGCAAGTATTAACCTACCCTAACCTTTTAAGTATGTTTACAAAGCGCGATAGTTTAAAGTGTTAAATGGGCCATTTTACGGAAAGTTGTACACTCGACTTTTTTTTTAAATTTGGATAAAATCGGGTTTTTTCTACTCAGAATCGAAAGCACTTTCGAACCTAATAGGAGAAAAAAAGTGTTCCAAATTTTTCATACAATTTTCAGTTTTTCCATTCCGTTACCACCATACAAGCATTACAAACTTAGTATGAAAACGGTAACGGAATGGAATAAACAAAATTTGGGACACTTTTTTTCCCCTATATCATTCGAAAGTGCTTTCGATTCTGAGTAGAAAAAACCCGATTTTATCCAAATTTAAAAAAAAAGTCGAGTGTACAATTTTCCGTAAAATGGCCCAAATAGTGAGATGTCTGAAGAACTATCTTCAGACATCTCACTATTTAACACTAGAAATTTAGAAAGAAGCGACTACGCTTCTTTTAAAATTTCTACCACTGTTCTTCTAAATCCCGCAACTTTAAAAACTTTATTGGATAATTAATTTAAATGTCGGAAACTAACGAGTAAATAAATTAATATTCCAAATTCACTCATAATTTATAAAAATAAATATATTATTTATATTTAAATGTAAATGTAATTCGTCAATTAATTAATTTAATTTATTTATTATTACTAATCTTAACAATACTATGGATCTTGTCTGAAATAATAACACAGGTCTCGGTGATATTCAAATGATTTCAGCGTACCGTCGTCAACAATAATATTTCCTATTCAAAGATGTTGCCAGCTGCAATCATCGGCCATCGATACCCTTGTTATTCGAGCTAACGCCTGCCACATTATTCTGAGCTTGTAATACAGAGCCGAAAAGTGTTATCAGACCAATTTCTTTGCTCACTGTACAGTCATCAACAACATTATTGTTGGTAAAAGTATCCAATATCCCGCAGCGGACATCATGTAAGGAGTCATTTATAAAATTGAAATTGTTAACGGTTCACTCTCTGTATATTTACGAAGTTTGTGTATTCGTAAAATCACATCCTGAGATGTTTAAAAAGAAATGTGAAACAACACACTTCAACACTAGATATCCAAATAAACTAGTGCAGCCCAAAATTCACACTACAATAAGAAACCGTTGCAGTTACGTCATGTGTATCAGGATATTTAACAAGCTGCCCACTGAAATAAAAGAACTACCCTTCAATAGGTTTAAAAACAAATTGTATACTTTCCTTACTCAGAAATGTTTTTACTCTTTAAAAGAATATTTGGAGCGATAAGGGAACAGGGCGGATCTTTTATCTTTTATTTATTTATTGTTTACGTTTTATACATACCTACCTAGATTAAGTTCACTTACTTTGCATGGCTTCTCAAAGCCTAAATGTATGGTCACAATATAATAAAATTGTAACACCTTTATGTACAACATTTATAGCAACTAAATATATTTCTATTTCTATTTCTAAATATTTTTCTCGTTCCTGTTGATTTAACGTGCAAGTTGCTACAATCGAAATAATTTTCTTTTATTTGATACAGTGAACATCTAAAAAGAAATAAATGAACCGTGATCTCGCATGCAGCCCAAGAGGGAATCGAGCCCGCGGCCTCGCCTCTGCTGGTTTAGATACCTTTATTTCAAAGATTCGCTATGATGACGTAGTGATCTGGGTAACTTAGTGGTATTGGCGCCTTTTTTACTTTGTACATATTTGTTCTCTGTATCAAATAGGTATTTGAACATTTTATTATTTATACAGAACTGTTATAAGTTACATTAAGGAATGTCTTTATTCTTGTGCAGTCTATTCATCTTTTTTACGGGTCCTATCATGTACACAAACTATTTTTGAAGACGGCAATCATTATCACACTTTCCTCTATGATTACAACAACATTTTAAGTGATGATTATAGTAATCCTAGATAAAAGGGTGATATTGATTAATGTCTTCAAGACGAGCTTGATTACATGATACTTAGGGCGCGTAAGGATGAATAGACTGTTAGGGCCGACGCTAGCTTACGCGGGTGCACGGAGCGGGTCATACTAAACTGCCCGCCGCGGGCGCAGTTTAGTATGACCCGCTCCGTGCACCCTCGTAAGCTAGCGTCGGCCCTTAGTACCGATATTAATGTTTTGACTTGATGAAACACTTAGAAGAAGTAATCAATCTTTATAACCCATCGGCGATTTCCATTATATTTTGCATAATTCCAATAACCATTTTCAGGTTTTGTCCTCAGGTCAGCAATATCACACACCAATTTTGCCTATTTACATAATTAGAAGATACACAATTCCTACTTCATGGGTTTACGATTTATACCGATCAAGCATATTGATCTAAATAGGTACCAAAATAAGGCATTTTTAAATTAGATTGTAGAAACAAGAGTTCGTACGGATTTTGAAATACCAGTTTATTTTCTAGCAAGTCTGCACTTACGACTCTTACGAGTACAACACCATCCATACCGAAGAAGTTTACATTGCGTGCGTGCGTGCCCTTACCATGAGTTTGCAATGTTTGCATCACCGTAAACGATTGTATTGACAAAAGTACAGCGCCTCTGGCGGTTACGCAATAGAACTAAGAATCTCCATACTAAATCGTTTACGTAGTCGCTAGCGATTACGGTAATGCAAACATTGCAAACCCATGGTAAGGGTACTGGTGCAGCTGACTTTAAACTGCATTTCCGTCACGTATACCTAACGTTCTAAGCATTATTGAATTTCGAAGTAGCTCCATGAAAATTTCAATCGAATCTCATATCGACACTTAACGCCGCTTCGATTTGCGTTTCTGGAACCTTAACTAACCTACCTACAGGACCAGGATAAAGGGCATAGGCACTTGAACAGTTAGTGTTCGGTAGTTGCAAATAGTTCACTAGAATAAAAAGGTATAAGGTATGTAAATATCTAGAAAAACGCTATTATTGCTTCAAACCTTGTGTACGACTATACAGCAGTTGTGATGTCCTTGCTCTTTCTAACGCATTACCAAACATGTACAGAAGAAGCAAAAACGCGCCCTTGTTTCCATAACAATGCTTTATAATAAAGGCTTTGACTGCGGTATACTCCGCGGCTAACTTGCTGGCATCCCTCCAAGAGATTAAATCAACAGTGAGTGAAAAATGGTGCAAATTTTAAAATTAACCACGTTGCTTTCAGAGGTTTAAAGGTTGTTTTTGGGTCACTGGTCATACTCATAACTTACCAATGCGATTCTATAAGTAACATGACGTCCTGAGAACTGACAAAATGAAGTCATAATATGTACTTAATTGTAGTATAGCAGAATTACTTGCTTGCCTTTCTTGCTTTTTGATTGCAGATTGATATACTATACCCTTGAATATAACGTACCACAAAACAAGGTAGACATACATCATAATATCTAGGTACTCAAAACAACATAATAAGCTAGGTATAAATTATAATATAATGTTACATTCAGAAGTACCTATAACAAAATTTTAAATTAGAAACATAATTGATAACTTAGCGATTGGCGCTCTCCTGTGTCCACCATAGTCCAAGTTTTATTCTGGTGACAGAGGCAATGTTTATTGTTACTAGGCAGCACCTGGCAGCCCATATTTCTTCAGGTTATCCAATAGGCCCTTTAGTCCTTGTAATTGATCATCATCTGTAAGATATATTTTTTTAAACCTCGAAGGTGTCTACATTTTTTGTACCTATAATACTGCACAAGCTTCAGAATAATTATTAAACGATCCTTATGTACTGAAATTTGAAAAATCGTTGTAAAAAAATCATGTAGCGTTAGCGGTAGTGTCGAGAAACGGGTTTAATGAACTTCGGCATCATTGTAAGATGAATTACTTACCTTCCCTTTTCATGATATCGTCTGAAAAGAAGACGAAAAAATAAGGTACTCAACATTTTTCCGGATAGACAAAATTTTATTTTATTCAGTTACCCAAATGTGTTTACTCACGGTACTGTTTTTTTACTTCATCGATTGTTTCCTTTTTTGCTGTAAAATAGAGGGTCAAAAATAGTACATTTGATTTCGATACTGATTCTGTTATAATACTATCTTTCTGCTTGATGTACCATTTATTTCAGTTTATTTCAGATGCACCGTGCATAACTGTAATTTTATGAAACCGCCTCCTAATTACAACTACTTTACTAAATTAAGAATAATATAGGTACGGTCAACGAATTTGATTTCAGGGCCACTTCGTACCTTGTCACAGTAAAAATCTATATGAAAGCCGTTACAGATCTCATATTAATGTCACTGCGACAAGGTATAAAGTGGCCCAGAAATCAAATTGGTGGACTGTACATACATGAATACATACATAAACACAATGTACTTACCCATTTGCTTATACTTGTAGTGCGCTATAGCTGTTAAAAAAGGATATCCGAAGTAAAAGTTATCATTCATTCATTCATTTAAAACAAGTAAAGTTCTATTTTTTACACGTGCAAGAAACGCATGCGCATTTAACTATAGGTATTGCGGGGGTTTGATCGATCGATTGAACTCGTTATACTTCGGTAATTCTCAATATAATTGAACTACACATAGGTACATACATACACATACATACTAATGTAATTATACATGTTCCCAATTTCAATAACCTATCTAATTTGAAATCGATAGCATATTTTTTTAATTGTTTTTCTCAAGTTTGGCCTCCTGTGGGGCCAGTTACTTATTTTTGGTACTTCTCTCGGACAAGAGGACAAGAAGAAACAGGAACGGAGGAAAACATGACAGGAAAATCTAAATAAAGCTTATAGAAAGGAAAGAGGAGAGAAGAGATGAAGAATTTCCAAAGTATTAACACAATATTTTAGACCTGGCGGCCGAGATGATAGTAGACTGCGCGCCACGGTTTAACGCCGCGCGCGCTCGATGATATCGAAGGCGGAGCCGATAGCATAATTATGTAGTTAGGTACTGAGATACAAAAGTTATGACATACATGGACAGCCGGAGTCGCAACATAAGGCGACTTCCTGACTTGGCGGGGCGGGATCGATATGTGACATTTTTTTCTTTGACGTAAACTTACTGACGTCGCAAAGATTCCAACTTGACGGAATACTATCAGTATTACATTTGCGCAGTAGTAATATCATGCGCAAAAGTGGATCCGTACTTCCTTCGTATCGTCCCGCTACCGCGCATCCTGCGCCAGTCAGGAAGCGTACATATAAATGTACTATGTAGGGGCGTAGTAAAAAGCGGTACTGAGTTGAGTGACAGTTGACACTGACATTTGACAGCTTTCTCATATCGTACCGCCTCCGCACCGACAAATCAGGAAATCACCTTAGGGTTCCTTTTTAACACGCTTTTATTAGGTCGACCTGTATGTAACTATGTAATGGAATCTAAGGTAACTAATTTAACCATCTTCAAAGCATCGTAGCGTCATGAAAATTGGCAGCTGTATGTGGTTCTGATGACAATACAATAATATGGTACTGTCGAACTGATCTGATGATGGAGCCGGAAGATATGAACTGGAACTTCATGATGGAACATCGTATCATAGCTGTGATTGGATTTGTTAGAAAAGTCTTGTAATGAACTTTGACCACGATTAGGTTTCAAGGTCTGATAGGTCGACCTGTATGTAACTAACTATGTAATGGAATTTAAGGTAACTAATTTAACCATCTTCCAAGGATCGTAGCGTCATGAAAATTGGCAGCTGTATGTAGTTCTGATGACAATACAATAATATGGTACTGTCGAACTGATCTAATGATGGAGCCGGAAGATATGAACTGGAACTTCATGATGGAACATCGTATCATAGCTGTGATTGGATTTGTTAGAAAAGTCTTGTAATGAACTTTGACCACGATTAGGTTTCAAGGTCTGATGATGAAGCCGGTAGGATAGCCACTGGCATTCCATGATGGAATATCGTATCATAGTCGTCTTTGCACTTGTGAGAAAGGTCACGTAATGGACTTTGAACGATCTGGTTTCAATTAACAAGCGTGTTTTTCTAGTGTTTTTAAACTATTAATTTTTACAATACAATACAATACAAATACTCTTTATTGCACACCTCAAAAAGATCATAGTACAGAAACATTAGGCTTGAAGTAGACATTAGGCTTTTTTACCTTTTTGGTATGCTACCTGTTCACACCGTTACTACGCACTCACTTGGTTACAAATCAAATATGACCACAAGACGGGAATTTGAATCAAACAACCGTTAACTAGTTTCTGTTAGGTACAGCGCCATCTAATATCGAAATCACCTCAAATAAGAAATCGTCCTAAACTAAATAGTATCCTTAAATGTTTCTAGCAGTGGAAAAATATGGGATAAATAGAGTAAGATATTTATGTATGTAAACCTTTAAGAGTTTCTTCAGATTCTTCTGAAGAATTGATGTCGTCAAGCATTTTTGATCCCATTTTTGTCTCTTCTGATGACGTGGAACCTAAAATGGAACATTTTATATACATGTTAATGTTTAACGGCTACATAAGACTGATAAGAAAAAAAGTAGCAGCACCAAACCACTGGATTGAGCTCCAAAAGCCGAAACTCCTTTCCGCGAGTTTAAGTAAAATTACGTCAAGCCGTTGAAATCAAAAATCGTAATTTCAACCGAGACGATTTTAGGATTAAATTTTCATGGAATCCAGTTATTGGTATGGATAGCCCATGATTTGTGTGGCGGCCGAATGACACCCCGTGCGGCTAGTCTCCCCTGTGACAGTTTAAAAATATCGTGTTCCGGAGTACAGTCGACGACACAATATGAAGCATTAAATTTCACCTTATTACACCTTGTAAACGACTGTACATTAAATTTGACAAGGAATGGAACCCGGATACTCTTGAGAATTAAAAGGTCACTTATCATCATCACCGAGGACTGGACGAGGGGCTGCTTTATTGTGCCATATTTGATGTTCAATCAAGTCAGTGCAATGAAACTGCAGATAGTTTTCGGTTAAAAATTGATGATAAATTATCTCAAAATTATTACTATCACTTTCGCTGCCTCCTGCCAACAGATCTCGCCAGAGGAATGATATAATCTGCAACTAAGAAAGTAAAATGTTATTAGTCAAGAAAAATACAATAATTGCAAATTGTGAGCGCAATTATTATATCCACCAAAAGCAATAACAATAACCGAGGCGACCCAAATACGCAGTTCTGACGACGCTAACCGATCCATAACAAACGTAACAAGTTTAGGAAGAACAAAGAGCTATAGCATGATAGTTAGGTACCACCTATTCCTATTAACTTTACTTTTGTCCGCAACTTCGGCTTCGTCCGCTCGTTAGCGCATTAGAGAAATAACTGTTTAATTTAGGCGCAGCCTTATACCGCTCTGGCATACAAAACTTCCATCCCCTTTCACACCCGAATTATCAATTTACGGGATATAAACTATCCTCCTTTAACTAATGCTTGGAAAGTATAATTATAGGTACCTAAGTAGGAATTAAAATTTTAGACAAATTATTTTCGAGTGTATAATATTGATATGGAAAATATGTCAAACTTTTAAAATTTTATTAAGGTATGAGAAAATTCTACTTTTAATACATAAAAAATACTTATTTTAATAATAAGATCCTTTCGTAAGGATTAAATTCCAATTTGGTACTTACACAAAACAACGTTTTTAATATCATTTTCGAAGGTTGAATTATACTTCAAACACTGATTAATATTAACGGTTCTTAGAGGAAATTAATGAAAGCCTTATAGCGGTTACTTCGCTCTAATTAATTAAAAGTAGAACTGCTCGAGTAGATCGCTTCGTACGGTCTTATCATTGGACAGTACAGTATGTATAAAACAGTACGGAAGTTTTTTCATCGGTGGCAAACAAGCACACGAACTGCCTGATAAGGATAACCAGACACCATAGTCTTTAAATGCTTGCGACTCCCGAAAAAATCCGAAGCGTATCTTAGGGTTGAAAAGAAACTCCAAAAGAAACAAGGCAAAAATAATATGCCAAATAGTGAACACCTATTGAAATATCTCAAAAAATAACGAAGCTACAACCGTTTGAATATTGCTGGTTAGACAGAGAGAGCGCCACAGATCTGTGATGTCACTGACCTCTAGCGGAATAGTAATGACTATCGTTCCAAAACAAAGGTGCGTTTCATAGAAAAGGGCCAGTAGCTCTAGTATAAGTTTTTTCAAAACATTAACTAATTCGAATGCGTTTTGTCTCAATTCATCGGTTAGCAACAAATGTTATACTCGCTGTTTTAGTTTCCACTCGTGATCACCAGAGGCGCTGTTCACGTTTTCATACCACTTTCATACATTTTGAGACAAAACGAAAACACGTTCTTCAAGTTAATGTTTCGAAAAAACTTATACTAGAGCTACTGAAAACTTAAAGTTTTAAGAGGCCCGACTTACATGTACGAGTATATGCTATTATTATTTCATTTGAGACACTTTTTTATCGTTAAGGCGATATATCGATTAAAAGAGACACTCTTTGTTTTTCGCTCACGACAAAACGGGATGCAACCCTCTCCGATAATGGCTTCTTAGACAAATCTCGTTAAATATCTGTGTGCAGGTTTATTAAATTTCCTCTTGTCAGTACCTAGATGAGGTAAAATGCGTTGTTTTAGTAGGCTGAGGAAAAAAAAGGAAAATATAGACTCGACTTTGGATTTATTTTCTATCGAGAAAATTTTAAGCAATCATGTTTCGCTATTGTCAGTACCACAATCATATAGTCAAAGTCAAGTATCATAATAAATCAGCCCCTATTGCTTGCTAGTCTGGGCAGGACAACGTTTCAAAGTCTCCAAATTTCTCAGTGTAGCGCCTTAACATTCCTATTACCGATTTGTAAATACCGTCCGTTGCTCACAGTGCATTTTTAAGATCTTTTGGGACTTTGCCCATCATCACACAGAAGTTTCATTATATATAATTATAATTTGCATTAAAATATTTTGCTGACTTAATTTTAATTTTAGGTTGCAGTATTCTAGTTGATTACCATTTTATATTTAATTTTAGCTATTTTGTTTTTAGAGATTCATCATCATCGATTTATTGTTGACAAATACATGATTTATCTTTTTTTAAATTAAAAATGGGATTGCTCTTGGCCAGCATCTAGCCAGGGGGCAAAGATGACGCCGATGGTGAAGCGAGCTCACCCATAAAAAGCCTATTCACTCGTGCCTTAAATAGCTCCAGGTTATATGAACTCGGAATTACAGAAGAAACCTTAGCAGTGCGCATTATAAAAGATGACGAAAATCGCTTGGCTCAAGTACGAGGAATTTCAAGCAGGTAAGGATGGTAACCTGCCGTATGTCTGGATGTCCGATGGAAGAAGGGGGAAGGCGGTATGAGCTCATGGAGCTTCTGGTGTGCTCACCGAAGTACAATTTGTAGAAGACGCACAGACACGCTACTTTGCGTCTGTGCTAGGCTCTGCAGCTTAGATCCCACTTCCGTACTGTCGCCAATGAGCCTCCTGGCTCTGCGATCCACCGATTCGAGTGCGGCAAGTTGGTATTTAGCCGAGCCATCCCAAATATTCCACGCAGGATCGGACTCAAACACAACGAATCAACTTCGAATGTCTTGATTAAGCAATTTTGACAAATTCTTTAGATACACAACAAATGTAAAACCATATTTCTAAAATATGGATCTTAACCATATACACATAATATAATAACTTCACGAGCAGCGGAAGTTATTAAACTGTTCCAATGTAATTTCTGAATTATTTTATTTTTATTATTATCAATTTAAAAAAATAAAACGTGATAGTTGATAGCTACTGCAGATTCTCTTAATAAGACCGCTTGTTCTGAGGCAAGGTAATAAAAACATTTTACTGCTGTTTTATACTCCGTCCTCGTTACTGCTTACACCGATGCATAAAGCAATGAATGCTCATCTAGGTTAAATATGTAGGAAAATAATTATGAAACTGAAATACTATGACATTTTATACAGTGTGTTAGCGATCGGGTTGCCGATAATTTACCAATATGTTGTACGTTATAATATTTTATCGACAAAATACCATACGAAGGGGGGTCTCACCCCTCACCCCACATACACAAAAATTGTCTTATTTGAAAGGTGATGATATTTGCTTACATTTAAAAAAAATTGTCAAGAAGTAATGAAAAAAAAATGAATGAAATGCTTTGGTTTATTCGAAAAACTTGGTGAAATTTTGCTACTAGCATGAATAACGATACTAATTTGACGTTTATATGTTAATACAGCTCCTTGCGAACAAATTAGATGGAAAAAAACTATATGTTAAGGGACTGGTTTAGTAGGCGCCTATTAACTAAAAAAAATAGCAAAATTTTACCAACGGGGCCAACCTTGAAGTATGTGCTTTCAAACAAAGAAAAAACATCGAATCGGTTCTTAAATGACGGAGTTCTGAGGTAACACACATCTAAAATAAAAACACATACAACCGAATTGAGAACGTCCTCCTTTTTTTAAGTCGGTTAAAAAATCCATTTTGTACACCTAGAAAAACTAGCCAAATCGTAGAAAAAACGATTCACTATTCAGCCCTAAGTGATAGTTTCATTCGATATCATAACTCTTGTAAAATGTGCCTTCTGTAGTAAACGACTTTCTAAGCTATTAAAGAAAATTCAATCATGATAGTTAGACAGTTGAAATTTTCACAGATGATGATGAGATGATTATTTCTGTTGCCGCTATAACAACAAATTACATGTATAATGCGCGAAAGCCGGACGATACGAAGTACTGCTCCGCTTCTGCGCGTGATATTACTACTACGCAAATATAATACCGTAAAATGGGGTGAGTAGGGACAAAACCGAAGTTTAAACTTCAAAGCTGGTTAAAAGTTTATTTTTATATTGTGGCACAATGATTTATATATAAAAAAAGTGTTCCGGTTGTTTGTATTATAGTTTGTTTTACAAAATAGTTGGAAATCCCACCTCACCCCGTAGTTGAGGTAGGTCGGGATGAGGTGAGTTGCAGGTCGAGAGGAAAGTCCCCGCTGTCATGGGTGAGGTCCTGGGAAGCAATGGCCTCCTTCTGCAAGTCCGTAATGGCTCAGAAGGAGGCAGCGGAAAGAGCGGGAGAACGATCCATCCGCTCTTCATATCCGCTACGCGCATTTGCTCCCCCCGCGGTAGTGGACCTGGTGATAGGGTCGGGGACCTTAGCCACCCATGTGGTCCACTGGATAGAAGCGCCCCGAACTTGTCCCGGGGCGCTCTCCCTGGCCAGGCCTGAATTAAACGGGTGAATCGCGAGGGTCAAAGTTGAATGCGATAGTTGGAAAAATTCTTGGATCGACACTTTGGGAATATACCTATTATAATAGCTTGATTTCTAATTATAATATATAATTCATGTAGCAGTAGCCTATAAAAACCAACTCGCACCTCTGTCATCCCTTCTCTCCCCATTCATGACCCAACTGCCCTCGAAATCCCTACTCACCCCATTTTACGTTACTGAAAGTATCTTGCCAATTAGTGAAAAAATCTCTGGAACATCGCTAAACTTACCTCAAAGAACAAAATACCAAACGTCGATCCCGCCCTGCCAAGCAGGAAAAGGTCTAAGTTAGAAAAGATTCAGTTCTAATCATAGTATTTCTTAGCAATATCTTAGCCTTTGTTATTGACCACAACCACAAACATGCCAAACTTCTATAATTAGACTGCTCCCTAACCTGTTAACTATAAAGTTGAAAATAGCCTGTTATTCAGCCCAGCTAATTGTCGAGATGCCGAAGCCTCGTATTTACATTTCCAGCTGGCGTTTCCCGATCCAGAACAACAGGTGACATTTATCGGGGTTCGAGAAACGTTCGAAAGAATAGCTATAGCTGTTCATTTATGTTATTAGCTGTAGCGGTATATTTTTGTATTGATTGGTAGGTTCTAATTGTAACTTGCGTACCCCTTTATTCTTAGTGTTTTGTCCCAAATGTTAAAATGGCAGGATAAGGACATACATTATGAACAGCATATTAGTTAAATTAAATTTGAAGTAGTCTTATGAATAGGTAGGGCCATTAGTGACGCTATTTTGGAATGTAAATTATTATGCATGTATGTAAGCACTTTATTGTACCTACACAAAAATAGGTTAAAAACAATAAAATTCCTCTCTAAGCTAAAAAGCTAAAAAAAAAAGGTAAAAAAAATAAATAAAAAAATCTCTTTAAAAAAAACGACTGCAGAATGCCGCATTTGAATAATTTCAGTAAGTATCATTGAAAACCTAGCGTGGGTAAAATATAAAGATGGAGTATAGTCAGAGGTTCAATAATGAAGTCAAGGTAAGATATTTTTCTTCAAACTCTTTCTCCCTCCCTCTCTCTTCTCATAAAATAAACAATTAATGACTTTTAAGCACAGCGATTTGTAATTTTAACAAATATAGTTTTGTCCATAATATCAGATTAGAAATCGAGTTAGTGAACCCAACTTATACCTATTCGATTTCTAGAGAGATCTTCGATAACTCAGTAACAGCTTTGCTCACGCCAACCTCTTGAAAACTCGATTAAAGGTTGTGTATTGGTATGTAAATAGGATAAAATATGGCACTCTTCGGCCCGGAATTTACGTATTTGAACCAATATTTACACGAATACGACTGGCAACATGTTGGATAGGTACTGAATTTATAAGCGTTATTAAAATGTAGGCGTACATGTGTGAATTGAGAATGGATGAAATTTTTATTTTCCGGATTAAAATATCCTTTTAATAAATGCGAAAATCAATTTCAATCAAAGTAATCTCATGGTTAAATATCAGTCAATTTGATAAAAATGCTTTTACATACAATGTTAGTCGTTTTACGGCTATGAAATGATGTTTTTTAATTTAATAAAACAAGCAATGAGAAACATTTATGGTAGTGGTAGCAGTTATTAACAAATTAAATAGACATAGCTTCGTCTACAATCATGCTTTTCTCTAAAGTAACGTCAATTAATATCCTTCAACCCGTCAATTTGCTACTTTTCGTACCCGTTCCGCATAAGTAATAATCGTGCTCAAAACAAATTTGTGCGATCGTAAATAACAATATAACGTCAGGACGTTGAACCGAAAATCTAAGAACCTACGTAAAATTATCAATTACAGAAAGGAGAGGAACCAAAAGTTTAAAAGGTTATGCATTTACTCATTTATAGGTAATGTACGTTAAATTGTCTCATTTAACATAGTATGTATACGAAGTAAATACTCATGGACATTATAACAATGGTATCAAGGCTGCTTTTTTGCAATTTAACTTTAATATGCGACACATTCTACGAAAACAATAGTAACAACACATTTATTCGTAAAAGACAAACTACTAAGAATAACTAAACAACAAACAATCATTATCATACTACTGCAACAATGCTAATGTAAAATAATTGAATACTGCGGATCCATACGGACTAGCAATGCGTATACGTCATTACAGTTTGGTGCCGTGCACAAGGATCAATAAGGGGCTTTGCACTCTGTGCGTCGGCTTGCACTTATTTTCTAATGCATGTCAACGCCGACACCGCTGGTTATTAAAATGATATAATGTTATGGCGTAACCTAGTTTTATTTAATTGATTTGCTAGCGGGATGTCGTCGTGTAAAAAAATACGCCTGGCCGTATAAAAAACATTTTGAGTTAGAAATGAGTTTCGGTCATAGTTTTATTATTACTTTTCACGCATTATATTGTATAAGGCTTTGTATGCAGTGTTTTTAACTTATTGTGCAAGTGATTTTACTAAATCATTCACAATCACATGATTCTGAATTACTTTCAAATCTTGACCCCTTAGGCGAAATAAAACAATTGGTTTTGGTTACGGCTCGAGTGGTCAATAACCAGCAGTTCAGCAGATATTTTTTAGGTTTAAAGTATTACTGCAATGTCATGTCGAATAGTTTAACGTATCTCACTACAACAAAGTGCAACTATATTTTTAGCTAAGTGTTGCGTTTACTTGTTATTGCTATTATATTTAATGCTAACTGCACCACAATTATGTTTGCTAGTTATGTGATTCCACCAAAACGCCAGATAAGCAACTGAACGGACACGTCCATCGATACATACATACCAATAGCTCACCTGTAGCTAGCGACCCAAAACTCATGACAAACTCTGGAAAGCGTGACACCAATACAAAGCCCGTCTGGATCGACCCCTAGTACGTAATTGACTTTTGCGATTGTTTATAATGAGGTTAACGTAAAGTTTGATGCGGAAAAGAGGGATTATAATCTGAGGTCGATCTAGTTGTACTTTCTTAAAGATTATCCAGTTTTACTTTTTCAGTTTCTTTTAACTCCAAATCATATTAATAATATATACTGAATAACGTGGTATTTACTAATAAGGCACACAAAAGATTACTTTATAAAGGTTTCTAAAGAATTTGTTTTGTCTTAGAGATCGGAAATGTGATTTTTTTTTCTATTCTATTCTAAATAGCATATGGATTGAATCAAATAATATTTTATCGCGTAAATTAACCCTAAAATCAGAGACAATATATATGACGGTACAGTAACAAAGTCGTGGCAAAGTAAGTATGTTTTCTCAAAAATAATATGTAATGTTCTCATAACATCTGTGAAGATAGTATCCGAAAGTGGCTCATCCTGGACAGGTGCCAGAAGTGTCCAGGAAGTAACACCTACTGTCCAGGAAGTAAGTATGTAAATCCCATTACATATCATAATATTTGAATTTAGAACTAGAAAATAAAGATGGCAGTTTTTGACATTTAAAAAAAATGTAGGTACCATGGAGGTTGACGTGTCCGTATTGCACGATGTGAATTGGCGGGAAATACAGTTCAATCATGTTTTTAACAATTTCGAGACTAATTAAGAAATTAACTTGAATAGATTAAATGAAATTAAATACTAATAGTAAACATAAAATAAATACGATTCTATTTACGATTAATTAAATACGATTTTATAAATCTATTCTATTGGGGTTGTGGCATATAATATCAGTGTCTTAACACAACATCTAGCTAAAAAAAGTTCACTTGTATTTTGATGGGATTGACTTCATTGATTTAATATATAAAGTAAGAAGTATAATTGATAAAAATGAGTTTATGTAGATGAATCAGATTGCAATACATACACAGATATCACTATATAGGTACTGAAAAAAATTACTTCCACCCAAGTCTAAGGTGGTATTTGACCATTTATAAAAAGTTAATCAAGTGCAAAGCGGAACATAAAGTACAAGTTGGTCAGAATGCAGGTACTATTAACCATTATTCATACAATTTGTTTCATTTTTGAGAAAAGCACTATACAAGCTTCGACCGTAAGTGCCATCCTGGCTTACTTACTGGTCTCTGCAGTAATGTACTATTAACGAAACAAATGCGTACCCGATTCATTATTCAGTAATAATATGTACAGCGGAGATTTCATTTCATTTAATTCACCAAACTATGCGATGTATTAAAATCGCAATCTGTTGTTTTTTCTACCACTAAGTAGGTAAAAACTGACACGTGGAAGCCAGCGTCACTTCAATAGCGAATTATTTTATGCATATTTTCATAACCCAAAGTATCATTTTCCTAGTATTCAAAAAATCGTATAGAGCCATTTACTGTTGTGAAAGATATACACGACACAATTTCAATAAAAATATTTTCACCTCACTAGCTCGGAAAGCCCTTTTTTATTCTTTAAAAACAGATAGCAAAACTGCATTTTATCCACATGTGTGCAAAGTAATTTTGAAATCCGAACGTGTTCCTAGTTACTTTTTTAACAGAATAACATGTAAGGCGGTGTTCCCACTATCCGATACAATATCGGTGTAGGATTCGTTACCGATAAAAATGTATGGAAAACTGCTTAGTGCTCACACTATCCGATCCGATATCGGTCAAATTCGTATCGGATCCGATATCGGTTAGTGTGGACACAAAACAGCCAGGACAATTTTCGCCATCTGTTTTTTTTTCAGGTGGTGTGAAAAAAATAAGTCCTTGGATTTTATATTTATTTTTAATTAAAAAAATATATAATTATTTTGAATGTTAACCAAAAAAAAATTTTTTTGCAAAAATTCGTCATTATTCTCCATTTCGACTAATTTAGGGGTAGGGATTTCAAATGTTACATTTA
The DNA here is from genome assembly GCA_951800055.1 of Cenopis cana. NCBI lineage: Eukaryota > Metazoa > Arthropoda > Insecta > Lepidoptera > Tortricidae > Cenopis > Cenopis cana. Next base: position 18,027,243 of record OX637477.1, on the reverse strand, counting down.
TTTAGAATTTAAAGTCCTAAAAAATATTTTTTTTTGCAAAAAATCGTCATTATACTCGATTTCGACTAATTCGAGGATAAGGATTTCAAATTTTATAACTATTTTGAATTTTAAGCAAAAAAAATTTTTTTTTTTCAAAAAATCGTCATTATACTCGATTTCGACTAATTCGAAGATAAGGATTTCACATTTTATAACTATTTTGAATTTTAAGCAAAAAAATATTTTTTTTTTTTTCAAAAAATCGTCATTATACTCGATTTCGACTAATTCGAGGATAAGGATTTCAAATTTTACATTTATTTTTAAATTTAAGCAAAAAAAAAATTTTTTTGCAAAAAATCGTCATTATACTCGATTTCGACTAATTCAAGGATAAGGATTTCAAATTTTATATTTATTTTGAATTTTAAGCAAAAAAATTTTTTTTTTTCAAAAAATCGTCATTACACTCGATGTTGACTAATTTAGGGATTGGGATTTCAAATTTAACATTTATTTTGAATTTTAAGTTGGAAAAAACATTTTTTGCTATAAATCGTGATTATACTCGATTTCGACTAATAGAGATTTCAAATTATGTATATTTTTATTTGAATTTAAAGTAATACATTTTTCACGCAATTTTGCTTTATTTATTTGTTTTTGAATTTTGCTTAAATTTTTTTTGGGTTTTTTTTGTTCTAATTTAGTTTTTATTTTCTATTTTAATGAAATGAAAAATTAGAAGAAACCCAATTTTTTATTGTTTTACTTTTGTTTTTTCCTTTTTCTATTTCCTCGCTTTAGTGAGGTGAAAAGATTTGTGTTACACACGGCTGCAAAGTTATTTTACGTCTCGTGTGTTGCAACACTCGCTATGCTCAGGATTCTAATTTTGAACCACTCGCTTCGCTCAGGATTCTATTTTCGAACCACTCGCTTCGCTCGTGGTTCAACCATAGAATCCATTCGCTAGCTCGTGGTTCAACCCTAGAATCCATTCGCTAGCTCGTGTTCCAATTCCTCACTCGCGGTTAAAATACAACTTTGCACCCTTGTATAACAAATAACTATTATCATTCTATGGGAAATAAACCGCAAATAAAAATTAAGCCGAACATTAGTAAATGGGAACAAATAAAATGATCACCTAAATAACTTTTGATATCACCAAATTTTCGAACCCTAAAATAAGGCTGAACACTCAAAAAAATGTATCGACCATCAATTTCAGGTCACCTAAACACTCATACCTATTATTCCAGCACTTGCAGCTATTTTACTTATTGCGTTCCCTGAAATTTTATAATCGCATCAAAAAATTGTCAAGTACCACCAAAAATACTAAACTACCACCTAATCTCGTGCATCATTTGTTATTAGAATTACATCCAGATATTATACTCATTACAAGCTATATTGTAGTTAATACATACAAATTAAAAAATGCGTTTAGAAACCGTAGAAAATGACTCGCATAATAACATTCAATGTTCTTACGTGTGGAGAAGGTTACAGCAGTAACATAATGATTATTATGAATTAAAATTGTTCATTATGTTATTAAATTTATATAATAACAATTTTTTTTTTATTACGAAAAATCGTCATTATACTCGATTTCGACTAATTCGGGGTTAAAAATTTCAAATTTTACATTTATTTTGAATTTTGATTAAAAAAAAATTTTTTTACAAAAAATCGTCATTATACTCGATTTCGACTAATTCGGGGATAAGGATTTCAAATTTTACATTTATTTTGAGTTTTAAGTAAAAAAATTTTTTTTTACGTAAAATCGTCATTATACTCTATTTCGACTAATTCGGGGATAAGGATTTCAAATTTTACATTTATTTTGAATTTTAAGTAAAAAAAATTTTTTTTTACGTAAAATCGTCATTATACTCGATTTCGACTAATTTGGGGACAAGGATTTCAAATTTTACATTTATTTTGAATTTTAAGTAAAAAAAATTTTTTTTTTACGTAAAATCGTCATTATACTCGATTTCGACTAATTTGGGGACAAGGATTTCAAATTTTACATTTATTTTGAAATTTTAAGTTAAAAAAAAAATTTTTTACGTAAAATCGTCATTATACTCGATTTCGACTAATTTGGGGATAAGGATTTCAAATTTTACATTTATTTTGAATTTTAAGTAAAAAAAATTTTTTTTACGTAAAATCGTCATTATACTCGATTTCGACTAATTTGGGGATAAGGATTTCAATTTTTACATTTATTTTGAATTTTAAGTAAAAAAAAATTTTTTTTACGTAAAATCGTCATTATACTCGATTTCGACTAATTCGGGGATAAGGATTTCAAATTTTACATTTACTTTGAAATTTTAAGTTAAAAAAAATTTTTTTTACGTAAAATCGTCATTATACTCGATTTTGAATTTTAGGTAAAAAAAAATTTCTTTACGTATAATCGTCATTATACTCGATTTTGACTAATTCGGGGAAAATAATTTCAAATTTTACAATTATTTTGAATTATAACTTTAAAAAAAAATGTGTATCAAAACACTCGTGTTTTAATGCCCGAACATGTCGCGTGTTAGTCCGAAACATGTCGCATAACCCTAAAAAACACTCGTGTGACCCTATTATGAAACTCGCCTTCGGCTCGTTTTATAAAACTCACACTCGTGTTTTAATGCCCCTCATTATGTACCGGTTGCATAAACTACTATTAGCATTGAATTATAAGTTAAACTTCCAATTAAGGTAAACGTCGCAATGTTTGACACCTTATGTTGATATTGTTGATACCCAAGACTCAAACGTTAGCGTGTGTATATAATATACATATATATATATATATATATATATATATATATATATATATATATACAACGCGCGAGCCGAGCGAGCGAAGCGAGCGTGCCGCGGCAGCGGCCGGCGAAGCGCCAGAACCAACACATGTTGAGTCCGAAACATGTCGCTGGGTGAGTCCGAAACATGTCCCTGGATGCGTCCGAAACATGTCGCTTGATGAGCCCGAACATGTCGCGTGTTAGTCCGAAACATTGTAGCATAACCCTAAAAAACACTCGTGTGACCTTATTATGAATGTCGCGTGTAAGTCCGAAACATGTCGCTCGGTAACCCTAACATGTCGCGTGTGAGTCCGAAACATGTCGCTCGATGAGTCCGAATATGTCGCGTGTGAGTCCGAAACATGTCGCTCGATGACCCCAACATGTCGCGTGTGAGTCCGAAACATGTCGCTCGATTAGCCCGAACATGTCGCGTGTGGGTCCGACACATGTCGCTCGATCAATCCGAAACATGTCGCTTGCGTTCCTTACATTGCGCCATTATGTCCATTGCGTAGATTCGGCATTAGACTCTATAAATTGATTAAACAAATGACGCTTGAAATTAGGTGATCATGTAGTATTTCTGGGTATCGAAAGAATTATTTGGGTGTAATTAATTTTAATAGGATTACGAGCCCTGTAATATTTGGATGTAAATTATATGAAATTTGGTGTTCGAAATTAGGTGATCATTAAGTATTTTTGGGTAGCGACTAATTTATTTGGTAACAATTTAATTTAATAGGTTATCGACATGTTACTTTTTTGAGTTGCACTTTATATTTAAAAGGAGTTGAAAATTTGGTGCGAATCTAGTATTTTTGGTAATCAAAGTAATTTTTTAGAGCATCATTCGGCAACTAATTTGGTGGTTCGTTAAATGCTACCCTTAGTAAATTACGTGGACCTAGCGCGTCTTAATTTAACCAGGCTATTAATTTTGAACGAGCTAAGCTCCTTTCTAAATATATACCAACACGAGCAAATGACTACTCAAAGCGAGAAATTCTTAGCACGGAATTTCCGCGGCAGCTAATTTTGACGCTTTACCACGTCTGACACTTTCATATATTATAGGTAACCAACCGTGTCAATGTGGTTAGATATGACTTTATTAGTTTATTAGATGAACTCATTTCGTTAGCTACATAGCGTTTGTCATACATTTTCCAAAAGTCCCAAAGGAATGTCTATTGACATTATTTTTGTCATGTTTGTCGAGGTGTGGTTTTTAGCCTCTATAATGTATGTTTCCCCAATATTTAGTTACATTAACAAATTTTAAGAAACATATTTGTGGACAATATTTGTGGACAATCTTACACAAATTAACCTAGTCCCAAACTAAGCAAAGCTTGTACTATGGGTAATAAGCGACGATATACATACTTATATAGATAAATAAATACTTAAATACATAGAAAACATCCAAAACCCAAGAACAAATATTCGTGCTCATCACACAAATAAATGGCCCGGCTGGAATTCGAACCCGGGACCTCCAGCTTCGTAGGCAAGGTCACTACCAACTAAGCTAAAGCGGTCGTCAAATTCAGAACAAAAAACTTCATCAAACTAAGCCAGTTACAGTATTATGTAAAATTGTAAACCTTTTGTCTTTCTTTCTGTCGTATTTGTCGCGGTGTGGTTTTATCCTCATTCAGAGACAGAACATTAAGTTCGTCACAACCAAAACTAAGACATTTTATACAAGTAACTGCATGCAACTTTGCGAATTGCTGTATTATGTAAATAAATAAATACACAGGCCTTAGAAGCATTACATACCTACAACTACATATTGTCATAAAAATCCATTAATTAACTCATGTTCTTGTTTCAGGTAAGTTAAATGGAATGTTCATCTCAAATCGCAGTTTGTGCATTAAGGTAACCTGCATAGGTTTCAAGCTGTCAACACGAGTCCTCAAGTCGAAAAGAGTCGGCAACACATTTGTGATTTTTCTGGAGTTTTTAGGTTTTTAGACCAGTTGCATTTTAGACCCCCCGCCGCCCCGCGTTATTCCCAATTCAAAACCTAGAAGTCTCATTTACCACGCCAAAAAGACCTATTAAGTTTCAGGCGCCTGCTAGGTTTTTGAAATGGTTTATGTGAGTGGTTTAGTGATGGTTCTAATAACACTTGTTAGGTTTCGTAGGATTGAAATCTCCGGTAAATATGATGATCTTCGGAAATTAAGATGGAGTCTTCGGGCATAGGTGAGAACTTATTACTAGGTATGTACAATAAGAATATGTCAAAAAACGAGTTTCTAAAAAGATCGCTTACTAGGTTTTAATTTGTGGTGGCCGTGTTATACCCGAGCTGATTGAAATGTAGGTATTCCAGGAAAGTACCGATTGAGCTGAAATTCCGAGTAGGCAGTTACGCTTAATATGTCTTGCTATGGGTTCTTGAGACGAGCGGCTCTGTTAATCAGGATTTCTAGTGGGATTCCGATTTTCGATTAAAGGGAATAGGAAACGAATAGGTAGGCAAAGTGTAGGTAATAAGAATTTGAGCCATGATATCAGGTTTTCTAGATGGTTTCCTCTCACCGATCGTTACCCGTTTTTATATCACGTTATACAAAGGACGCTATCAAAGCCGGGGGATAAAATATTAGCCTTCGCCCATCCGACGGTTCATTTAATACAAGGTTAAAAGTTTTTTGAAACCGGATGAGTAGGTAGTTCTGGGGATTACCGCCCCCATATAAATATAAATAATCCACAGTTTGTTTATCATTAACTTCCATTGGCTTTTGTTAAACTCATACAGAGCCGCTAGGCCAGTTACGCGGCCTGTGTCAGTTTGCGGTCGCCTGGAGAACGAAGAACATGCCCTAAAGAAACAGTGAGTCGTATGCATTTTAATTGGTAACTATTGAATGGGAATAAATTAAAAAAACTATAAAATATCTATTTCAGTTCATCACATCCAAGTGGCCGCAAACCGGCGCATCAAATTAGCTGGCCACAAACCCACCTATCGACCCTACTTCAAAGGTTACCTGGAATGCATCTTTCCACCTATTAATGTGTCCAAGTGACGTTATTTAGCGAAATAACACAATAATTTTGTTCTAGAACCTTACTAGATCCAATTCATAGAAATAGGTTGATTTTACCATTACGAAAGTCTGAAAAAAGAAGAAATCAGTGAAGGAAAAACTGCACTGACACCCTCTTAAATCGAATAATAATAATATTCATATTTCAAATACTCCAGCGTGTACATGTTAGGTGATATCAATGAAAATTTCCCCATTTCCAAAACAATCATGGCCGCCGTTCTCTATTCAAAACTCGAGCGTTGTTAACGCGTAAACTGAAACTTGTCCAATTTATGTTGTGACATTATTTTAGAGCGGCGAGCCGGCCGTGTCATTTATCCGTGGCCCCGGGGAGTGCGGATTACGCGTCAGTGGAGGCTGTTACAATATATATTTACGTTTGTAGATTGGATGACTGGCTCGCCAGTGTGTAGGAGGCTTTATCATTATTATTCATTAGCTCCCATAGTCGTTGCACCGGCCAGTTTTTTGAGATCATATGATTTACGGTTTGAAATACAAAGGTGCACCATCTACTGGCCCCGTATTATGGTCGTGTGATAGCGTGATAAATCTGGTTTAAGAAGAACTTTATTCTCATAAGATAAGATAAAGCATTTGTCACTTTCTATCGAGTGGTACCAGAGAGTGACAGTCGCACGCGCGATTCAACAATAGGGTGGTTGACTCAAATTTTATTATAACTTATACCCTCTAAGAGATATTTGTTTATTATAGTGAAATGGTGGTATTATAGTGAAAATATGTTTTGCAAGTTGCTCAACAGCAGTTTTTCCCCTTCAATAATGATATGCTCATGTCATTCCGCCGTAGTGACACACAATTTTCTCGAATCTTCCCGCCAGGCACTGAACGTCCTGATGTGAATAACAATCACTTCGGCGGCGTCCCGGTGCGAGATTTAGTCAAAATACCATTTATTTTGATTATTATTACGTATCGGAAATTTTTGGCAATATTGAGTCGGTGATAGTGGTAGTTTCAAAATCGTGGACACTGCTTTTTAACTCTCGACGCCCAACGCAAAAGAGGGAATAAGTTTAACATTGATAATATATCGCGTCCCTACGGACCATCAAGCAGTGGTATTATTATAGAAAGGAATGGAAAGAGGTACCAAACATAATCCGCTCCCTTTAGTCTCAGCTTAGCACGATTTTTATCTCCTTTAAAACTCAGACAATATATACTTTACTACTCAACTATAAATTGTAAAGCAGTGCTTAAATTTTTTTGATACATTATAATTAAAAGGTGCTCACAATTAAATATGAATTGATTGTGACATAAGTAGTATTAATTTTTTACAACTAATTTAAACGTTCAGATCATTAACAAGGCTTTTTTATACGCTGGCTCATTTAGTTTTGAGATTGAAGAGCCATAGCGTTTAAAAATAGACCATCTGGCGATACTTGCTTTAATAATTGCAGGACTTTCCTGATTGAATTTACTGGGATGTAATAAAATTACCCACGGGCGTCAACGTTGCTACGGAAGGTTCGCCAATAAAAATGTACTTACTGTGAAACGAATCCCACTAATCCCTTTCTTATATTTTTTTCTGCTTTTGTGCACAAAACTGTGTCTATGCACGGCATCGTGTCCTCGGCGCTATAGTAGATTGTTTGACAAGGGTCTAAAGTAAGCCATACTACCACGAGATGGTTCCGAACGAAGTGAGGGAAAATTGTTAGAGTGGTAATATGGCTTTTAGGCCCGAGTTATCCACTCTACTTTTCACTTCGATTGCGAGAAAACACATAAACACAAATTTTCCACCTTAAATGAATAACTCTTGGCGGGCGTATGTCTAATTTGACAGCTTGTTTTTTTTTTCTAAGGCCAGCACCATGCCTCGCTATGCGTGTTCGCTTTGCGTATTCGCCTCCCTTTCTTTTGCTATATTAAAGAAAGAGATGCAATATACGCTTTTTTTCATTTAAGAGGAGTAATTGCTTTGACCATAAACACCGCTTAATCTTTAGAGAACTGAAAAACGTCTTTCCTGATTGGTCGATTTTAGTACAGCTGTGTTCTGGTTGGTTGATATTTTTGCCAAATAATTTTTAATCTGTCAAATTACTGTTCTGTGAATGGTGGATTTAATAGGTGAAGTATTTTGATTGGTCAAATTAAAATGTTTTGTAAATCATAAATATGTATACATATTTTCCCTAGGGCTTAAATGTACTACTTTAGCCCCGCTTCACAAGTCTAATATGACACACTTTTCGAGCATGAGAAGTGAAAAATATGTTAAATATACGTACGTTCTATTTTAGAAATCGGTACTGTTATTAATAATGCCCGTCGAAACTATTTGAAATGTGAATAATCCAATTTATAGTACGTAATCGTGCTGTATGACTGACGTTTAATTACAAAGTTAAATTAAACATATCCATTGAAATCGATCCATCAGCGAGCGGTCGTTCAAGCTTTTTTGTTGTCATTTTTTTAGGTAGGTATGTTCTTTATGAAATGAAAATTGTGCGAAACAAAACATTCTATTAAACTTATGCCTCTAAAACAAAGTACAACCGATATCTTAACTAATAAAATTAAGAATTTGAAATTATGTTCTTGTGTTTTCCTCAATATTCAGTGAATTTAATATCTCAAGTATTTTTTTTGTTATGATACTAATATCACCATCTTAATCATATTATTATATTTAAACATCACTCCATAAGCACATTACATCTGCCTCACATATTGCATCACAAAGCTATTCCTCAACAACAGAAGGTCTTAACATACAAAATTATCCCCTAAGATGAGCCTTTTGTTCTTGTATGTCCTGAAGACAATGATATCTCCGCGTGTATGTCATACATTCTATATGCAGACGCTCTCATCTCACTAAGCCTTGCAATAATCCTCTCTGTCTTATAGCACTCAAGACATTTGTATTAAACGTTGACAGTATGTATACAATACACCTATGTGACAAGGATTTTAAAACTTTTATTGAAGTTGTTTTTAGTTAAACGTTTATTAGTAGCGACTAAGTGTAAAAGTTTGGTTATTTATTAGAAAAAATGGGAATTTAAGACAAGACTTTTCAATCATATGCGGTTAATTAATTAGTGAGTTGAGCTCACACACACTAACGAACCCGGACGACGTAATCACAGCGTCTATCGAAAGATGGAACGCTACGCTTACGGCGTCCAACTCAGACACGACGAGTACACTTAGACATTCCCGCCAGCGCCAGCGGGGACGTCCACCGCGTGATCGCAACAACAAAGCCACATATAGTCCCTATTTGTCCCGGTACTGCCGCATACCGGGTAGGGTCAGTCCGAACCAGCAACAAAACTCCCAGTAGCTCTACTCCACTGATACCCAAGAATCGGTTGAAGCCGCTCAACCAATCTCACTAGAGAACTCTTAGAGTATTCCAGTGATAGACCGCCCGCGTGGTCGTGTCAGAGGTTTCCCGGGATTTTTCCCCGGCCACTCTCCAACCCCGCTCATTGAGCCCGGCCTTTAAAGGCATTACAGTCAGGTTCCAAAAAAAAAAAAGCGTTACGCTCATGCTTGATCTATGATAGACGCAAGAGGAATAGATGAACCATAATATAATTTTGATAAGACATAATTGCATTCCTATTTTTGTGCTAAGTATATTAATTCTTCGGTACGGGACCACGGAGGTTATCCAAATTATTCATATTCCCATTCACCGCTGTTTTAGGATACCCATTAATAACAGTTTAATTGAAATCTGATTCGCTATTTATATTTCATTAGCACCGAATTGGTAAAACGAGTAAGATAAACTCACCGCCTTTCTGGACTACAATTTCAAACCGGTTAATACTGATTATTTGAAATAACCTCGAAATTACAGACTCCTGTGTAGGCACGAGGTATAGCTAGTAAAATAAACGATTAAGGCGATACATTCATTGAAAGAGACGCGCGTATGTTTTTCGTTCACGACAAAACGGGATGCAACTCTTCGGGAATGGCTTTTTTAGACAAATCTCGACTGTGTGCAGGTTCACTAAATTTCCTCTTGTCAGAGTAGGTATAGACGAGGTAAAATACCATCATATTAACTTAATCGTGTCTTTTAATAATGCGGTTTTAGTAGGCTGAGTAAAAAAAGGAAAATATAGACTCAACTTTGGATTTCTTTTCTATCGAGAAAATTTTAAGCAATCATGTTTCGGCTATTGTCAGTATCTACCACAATCATAATTATAGACAAGAATCATATATCTAAAAATCAGTCCCTATTGCTTCCTCGTCTGGGCAGAACAGCGTTTAAAATGTTCTAAGTTTCTCGTTGTAGCGCGTATTTCTTGTCTTAACCGGATCGAAAATCTGTACCGTATGTGGTACACGGGCGCCACTGGGCCACGAACGCTCGAAAGGAATTAAAATAAGGGTGAAATGCTTTTAAATTCTCTTGGAGAAATAAATTCTTAAACCGTATAATCGTTTTCTGACCCAAATTCCTATTTTTCAATTCAGAGTGTCCGCTCCGTCGACGCGTTTACACCGGGGATGCTCTGTTTACTGCATTTAATAACATTTTATGACAAATATTGAAACGGGAGGCAACGAACTGGATTTTATTTATCTGTGTGTGCATTCGTGATGCTCCTTTAAGTTCGATATATTGAATTTTAATATATGTAGGTATGTGTGTAGGTATTGAGTTTATTAAAGCTACGGTAGCCCAGTGGTTCAAGCATGCGGCTGTCGAGGAGAAGGGAGTTCATTCGACATCAGGAGCGTTTCAGGGGAGATTTCTCTGGAAATGTAACGTGCACCACTATTTAGGTTCCGGGGAACCTAAACCTAGGTGTGTCGATAAACGCCCTGCCGACGGTGAGCGGTGCGAGGTAGAATGTGGCCGTAGGCATCCTGTCAAACATTTTTCTGGGAGTTTTTTTATGGAATCTAGCATCTAGCCAGGGGGCAAGTTAAAGGTAACGCTTGTCAGTTTGGATTCATCGACATAACACTTCTCAGAAGTGAGTCAATCGGAATTAACTGGTATACAAATGCTGCCCCCTAACCCAAAGATGACAGGCCCACGTGGGGATGACTTAAGAGTCCCGGGTTAATATAAATAGGTCCCGCTTTTTGCATTAGTCATACCAAACTTTTTTATGCCTGCTTAGGTTTGCCTTTTGAGTGGCTTCGGAACTGGACCTCCGCGAAAATGTCAACACCAAGGCTCCCAATACTCTCTGAGATGGAAAGGATTATCTTGAGACAAAAAATCAAATTGAAATAACACAATTTTAAATGTATCACGAGGTAACAACATGAACCGCACGTAATTGTAATAAAATGAGTTTGTATTTCTCATAGTTTTCATATCTCTAAACCTATTCAGATAGCTGTGCTCGAAGAAATACCCTTAACGCGTTCTATTGTGAAAACTTATTTTCTATCATCGAACTAAAACTTCGAGGTTATTTTCTATCCGTGGCTATGATAGTTAGTTTTTATTGCAGTTCTGTGGCGTACTGAAAGTTAGGACGTTGCTACACTAATATTCTTATCTTATTTTGATGATGTACCTTGCGGATGCACATAAAGCCAGTGGGATCTTTTCTGCAATTGCTCCTTTATACCTACGCTCAGCTTCTCTCCAACAATTCCACAAACCGGATGATGGAGCCTACCGGGGGGGGTACTCTGAACTCCTTTGGTTCAGGGTAACCAGTCAAAGTCATTCATTCTCTGCCTGGCGAGGACTTGACATTCACAGCTACAAGCTAAACTAATATTAGGTATTTTACAAGTTATTCCGAGTATATTTTTACCATATTAATCAATAAAAAAATTACAAGCGCCATCGCATCGCGAATTAAATTACACATTTTTTATAAAGATAATTTGTATTATAAATGTTTTATTAGTAGGGTAAATTAATTACGTAACGTTTCGAATATACTCGTACGTAAGGAATCTTCGCAAGAAAAAAACATCCCTATCAAAGTAATGGTATTCAAAATTACATTTACAGGCATACAATTACAAGTCCAGGCACTTTTTGGGTGTATTACTTATTATGTGTTTCTTTCTATTGCAACAGTAAATGCTTTATTATTTATTTTCAATTTCACAAAACTTCAATTAATTAAACATACATTGGCTTCATTTATTGGCATTATACCGTATTAAAATCCAAATCCAAAATATTTTATTTGCAAACATAGGTTTACATAGGTGTCATCTTCTCTATAGTTCGGTATCACTATGTCTAGCCATAAGGCATACAAGCATGCAGCATGCATTCTTAAACACAATAAAGATCTGATCTGATTTAAATTAATATTTTTAAAAATAAGAACAAAAAAATGCATTTATTTCAAGCTTGAAGCGGCTAATACAGAGAGATATAGATAGACACACCATTAAAATATTAAAATTATCAGAATAAATATAAAAGATGAAACAAATTAAAATTGATTTACAAATAAAAATAAAATAAGAAGAAGAGAACAAGAAGATTACATTATTAATTTATTATGAAGTTCATTATTTATGACCGCACCGGTACCCGTTCGGTAGTTCTGAGTTAATCTCATAAAGGCATACAGATAGATGCGTAGGAGCCTTTCTTTTTACCGCTATGTTTACACTTTACCCCTATAATATGTAGAGGCAGTGTGCCCGCACCTTTAGGATGTCGGTACGAGGGAACATTATATTGTTCTATCGGTTGCTTGGAATTGAAAAGGAAGGGACCCGGGATTGCTCTCAAGTTGTCGTTATTTTAAATTACTGCTAATCATAGTGGAAAACCCTCTAGAAAATACTTTTAGAAAAAGTTTTGTAGAAAACTTTGTAGTCTTTATTTTTAAGCTTTCTCGGAGGGAGCTTTCTCGGAGAGGTAGGGCACAGCAAAATGTCATCTTGCTCGAATTTGGAGCAGCCCAACTGGGGAAGTACCTCCGCCTTGCAGAAGACCACAGCCATAATAACACTATTTACTATACAATTATGTAGTGTTGTATTTCTGGAGGTGAGCAAGGTTGCCAGAGCTCCCGAGGATGCACTGTGTTGAGAGTGAGGGAGCTAAATTGGTCCCTTCTGCTGTCAACACAGTGCATCCTCAAATTTTATAAAGGGTCGGCAACGCGCACGTGACTCCTTTGGAGTTGCGAGCGTCTATATGCTGCGGTGTCCACTCAGCATCAGGTGGACCGTATGCTTGTTTGCCACCGCCATAGTATAAAAAAAAAACAACAATGGGATTCTTTAAGAACGGAGTGTACACGTACAGTTGCAGGCATCCATATACTATGGTGACCACTTACCATCAGACCGGCCGTACCGTTTTCTGACACCAACATAAGAATATCTAGTTATCATTATCTCATCGCCTAATCATGTAGTAGTTTTGCTCATTAAATTTCAGAACCAGCAAAACAACTACTAATAACTTGAATAGTTAATATCTATTTATCCGTGTTTGTGCATTTTTAGTTCGTCTGTCGCCTTCGTGCGTTACATTATTTTTTCTCATTTCCTCAAAGGTTCGCTGGAACTACTTTTAAAGTTATCTTTTGTATCTATCTATATATGTAAGTATTTATATCGTAGTACCCAAAGTACAAGTTTTGCTTAGTCTGGGACTTAGCGGGAGGGCCAAGATTGTCCACAAATATTTATTTTGTATTTCTGTTTCTTGTAAAAGTTCTTTTTTCGTGCAAAAAAGTGTCATACCTACGAGTACGAAACGGCCACAGTGGCAAATAGTACCAAACGTTGGTTTAAATTGTCTTATACATTAAACTCGTTGCTCAGTTCGCCTAGATTAGTGCACTGGCTGGTGCATCCGTACTATTCCGTACGTGGCACACGTGTTCAATTAACTTACGCTTACACGGGTGTAACTATTTAAGGGTTTGATTCCAATAGCAGTTTACATTTCAAGTTGTTGTTGATTTGGCTTATCCCAATGGGTACAGAGTGCCTTCACGAATACACTTTACGATTCTCAATGTCCAGCAGCGCTTTTAGACCCATCCCGGTTTAATCGGACGCCTTCCAGCTGCCCAGTGCAGAATGAAAACACGTGGCCACTCTGCAGCTGTCCCCACAATTCGAGCCCGTAGCTCATTACTGAATGAAACAGTAAGTAATAACAAGATATTAATTGTTTTCGAGAGAGAACGTGAGCCAATCTACTTAGATCAAAGCACGCGCTGGACAGCCGACCGCATACCATTTGAGACTAGAATCTAAAGTAATGCCGAGAAATTTCGTGAATTTCACTTGTGGCAACAGAGAAATTAGATGCGTCTCATATCGTGGTCAGTAACTCTAGTATAAGTTTTTTCGAAACATTAACTAATTCGAACGCGTTTGCGTTTTGTCTCAAAATGTATGAAAACGCTCTCACCGAGTTTGAAATACGCGCGTTCATCGGTTAGCAACAAATGGTATACTCGCTGTTTTAGTTTCCTCTAGTGACCACCAGAGGCGCTGTTCACGTTTTCATACCACTTTCATACATTTTGAGACAAAACGCAAACGCGTTCGAATTAGTTATTGTTTCGAAAAAACTTATACTAAAGCTACAGTATCATGTATTCTGTATTCTGTTGTAATTGTTCGCACGGTCACTCTGACCCGTCAGCTAACCGCCGACGTGACAGATTGAATTACGAGTATAATTACTATAGGAAAGGTCGGTCGAAAATAAGCCTCAATGTTCAACATAACCTTGTAGCTTCTATTAAAATGATTGGTGGCAGCCAAATCCAATTCACTCGGCTGTTGGCACTAATTTAACTGGATTATTTCTGGCTATATAACTACTCGTGTGACACAACTATCGCTTAACGCTTGCCGAGTTAATCTAAAGTACTTTATCTAATTAATCAATGTATCAGTACTACATTTAACGTATCGTTTCATACCACGAAATCGGCTTGCAAAAGTAACGTTAGCAGAGACTAGTCGCTAGATGAGTGACAGCTGTGAATATAGATAAATGCAGTCATTCGCCTCAGTTGATATGTTATCTTATTAAATAACTAAAAGCTTCGAATTTCATTATGTAGAATAGGTAAGCATTTGACCTCTATCTTACATGTTGTAAAGAGGCCGAGAGTCACCATCATCATCATCATCCTCCTAGCGTTATCCCAGTACAGTTGCATCCTGAAGGATGCCTGGGGTCCGCTACCTAATCCCAAGATTTGGCGTAGGCACTAGTTTTTACGGAAGTGACTGCCATCTGACCTTCCAACCCCGAGGGGAAACTAGACCTTATTGGGATTAGGCTTTGTCAAGTTAACTTAACTTGACTGTTAGAAGTTCTCAAACCGCCCGAAGGCCTCCAACTTGGCTTAACGACTGCTGCCATATACAGCTACCGGGATCAACGGCTTAACGTGCCTTCCAAAGCACGGGAGCGCTCAGTTAGTAACCACTCAAAGCGGTCACCCATCCAAGTCCTGACCGCTGCCCACGTTGCTTAACCTTAGATACCGCAAGCGGTACCCGGCGCCGCTGGGCCACGAGAGGCCGAGAGTGTTTTATCGTAATAAGATAGAGCCTATTTGCTCTCTTCTTGAAATGGTACAAGTTATATTAGTCTGGGAAAAGGTTATTCGGTAGAGAATTCCACTCTTTAGCCGTCCTCGCAAGAAAGCTAGAGGCAAAGCGCTTCGTGCGAATCAGGTGCATGCCAACAACATATGAGTGGAACCCACGTCCGCTTCTTGTCCCAAGATGGCGAAATGGCGAGAGAGGGATCAAATAATGTATTCCTAACGCACACTCCCAGAAATGTATCCGTGCGCGATTACGGAACGTTTTTGACCGTTAGTACAATAGATCTAAATGTCAAATGTCATACTAAAAATGACATTAAAATAAGCCTACCGTACGTTCGAAAATTTACTTGATTACCCCGCTGTAGAACACCGATAAGCAGGCAACTTTTCTTCGATGTTCAAGGCTATGCATCTTGGCTTCTATTAATCCAAGTCACGAATAAGCTTCGTTACACGCTTATCAATTGACTCCAAGGTGGCTAGCGCCGGTCAAGTTTTTATAGTCAAGTTTCAAATGACTCGCAGCTGTCAACCAATCCCCAAATCAAACGGGTGTCAGCATCGCGCTTGTGCTATTGGTTCCAGATTAGCTAGCTACGGTGACTATAGTCAGATAAGGCGTATATATTGTTCGCCATTGTCGTAGTAAAATCATGAAACAAACGGCATGAAATCCAATAAATAGTGCACCGACACTGGCCCAGCACTGGGGCAGGCGGGGTCACGGGACAACAACGTAATTTGCCCCCCGATCACGTCCCGCCACAGCACGTGACGCACCCTGTCTCTTTATTGTGCTATAAACATTAGGAGCAAGATTAATACATGTGTAAGGCATTGGTTTGGTTATTGTGTGTTGTATGAGGTTATAACACGACGATAACATCTATGACAAGCAGGGGCGTTATTATCAGGCAACGGGACTAAATCGCATACAATTATAATTATAACTAATTTCACCTTTTATAAGATTTGCCCGACGTTTCGAATGTATCACAACATTCGTACTACCACAACTAAAGCTCGCAGCACGTCAGTTAAAATCCCTGATAAATGGCGCTTGCTACAGTGCCGAAATATTGGAAACACAAATATACTTGATAAATATCCCGTTATAATAAATCGTGTAAGTTTAATTCAATAAGCACGGCGTGGTGTCAAAATTATACATACCTATATTAAGAGGAGGGGTAGGGCAAGCTCTCTCCATACAAACTTTGTTACTTCGTTTGTGTTTGAATTAAAGTTATGATTTTTGGTCAGTATGCTTATTTTTCTGATAGCTATTTCGTGATGTATTTTTTTTTTGCATCACGATCTTCGCATGTCTAATATTTACAAACAAAATAAATATTATATTTGTTAGTGCCAAAACCGACGAATAAAACGTGCACAAAGTTTGTATGGGGAAGGCCTTGCCCTACCCTGCGCCTTAAGGAAAGTCTGAGCGGAGCTACTTATATAAAGACAAACAATTTTTTTACAGACAAACGTTTCATATATGTATATGTACTTATGTGTTTTGCAGACAGATCATGTCATAGAAACGATTTTTTTAGAAAGGGCCGCAGTTCTTAGCTAACTTAGGCTGGGTTGCACCAAACCGTCTGTAATCGTAAGCGGTGTTCGTCAAATGTGATTGTATGGAAAGTTTGACAAGATTCTATGGGATGACAGCTGTCGGGTGCCGGCGCCATATTTGACGATGACCGGTCCGTGTTCGTACGTTGGTGCAACTGGCACTTAGGCTGGGTTGCACCAAACCGTCTGTAATCGTAACCGGTGTTCGTCAAATCTGATTGTATGGAAAGTTTGACAAGTTTCTATGGGATGACAGCTGCCGGCGCCATATTTGACGATGACCGGCCTGTGTTCGTATGTTGGTGCAACCGACCCTTAATCTACTTTTCTGGTAGACCTATATAGGTACCTACCGCGTTTTTTTTAGATCAGAAAAATTGTGCCGTCACGCGATTTCATGAAAAACAATCTTGAAATGGGAAAATATTCGGCAATGATACCTTTGAAATGTAATAACTTGATAAGCTACTGAAATGAGTGAAATTAGTACAATATTATAATGCCGCATTTTAACGCATTCACTGCCACCAACGCATATATGCGTTTCCGTTACTTTCACCCAGTGCTTTGAACGCACAGACGCGTTCATAATATTTAGTGACTTTCACCCTGTGCATTAGTGCCTTAGACTTAAATTAGTCGGTTGAATTCACATGTGCGTTTGTTGGGGCGCACAGTGCACAGCAGCAAAGTGCGGCACCTGCCGAATGTCCAGCAAAAGAGGGTGGCAGTGAATGCGTTAACACGTTTGTGAATAAGCGTCCGCCGGCCTAACTAAATAAAGCCTTTCCAGAGAGATTTCGGTTGGCGGTAGGACCTCTGTATCAAGACAAGCAATTAACGGAGTAGGTCAACGCGTTCAATTTGCGCTAACTTATAATTACATTAAACTCAAGCGGCCAGGCTTGAGATGAGAAGTAATCGCTTGATAAAACGTTCATCCTAATAAGAATCTAATGATTTGGCTCACAGGGTTGCAATTTCAGTGTGCTTAAAGTTTGGATTGGCACGTGTTAAGTTATATTAAAAGGCGATTTAAATATTATATCGCGCTCTTAGTGCAATAATTACCTAACCCGCTATTTACTACTATTTTTATAGTTTCATTTGAATCAGTTTTTAGAGATAATCAAATATCTGAGTATATGGGATCAACAACAATTAGAGCACTATAAAGGGCAAAAATTAGGGACAAACATAGCTCGACGCTAGCAGCCCTCAAACGTTTCTTGCAAATTGGTACTGGTTATAAAGACGTCACACGCACAGTGACATTGAACCAACCTTTGTACTAATTGAAAATAAGTATAAATTTTGCTATTTTAATCGTGAAATAATGCGTTTAGGTACATAGTTGCCGTACAATTTATTCTTTATTTTTACATACGCATTTATTGATTTATTTAAACTTTATTGCACATATTATTGCACATATTATTGCACATATACAAAAATAAAAGTACAATTGGCGGACTTAATGCATTAAGGCATTCTCTACCAGTCAACCAATGGGCCAAACATTAACTATATATAGTGGAACACTCTATTGATACCGTTTATTTAACTTTTCGACGATAAAAACATACTTTTCCAAATCTTTGATGTACAATAAACATCGTTTATCTACACACATATCATAAATCCTCTAATATGCGTTCGGAAACCGTAGAAAATGACTCTCATTTCAACATTCAATGAATTTATGACAATTTTCTTATCTGTGGCTAAGGCTACAGCAGTAATATAATATTTTATTTTAATCTCATATATTATGTTAAAATATTAAACGTCAAACAAAACTGTCAAAATTTAAATGTCAAAGTTGACATGTCCCTATTCTAGTATCACTGAAAATTCAAATTCAGTCGATGCGAAATGTCAGCTCGATGTTTTTTTGGTATATATCGCACGAAATTTGATTTAGAACGACATGATCACATCCGAATAGGGACTCTTTACTTTTTAAAATAACATTCAGGTATCGGTTGCCAGTTCTGATTTCGATATTTCCGCAACCGTGCAAAAAAGGTTGTATTAACACAATTATTGTATTTATTTACTACGGTTTCTGAACCCATCTTAGAGTAGTTATAATATGTGTGTAGATAAAGTAATGTATGCAACTGTACATAATTAGGCATTATGTACCAGTTGCATAAACTACTATTTTATGATTTTGCTCATATTTTACGCTAATTTGATGGTTTACTATCCAAAGAGTGACACCATGTTATACATTTTAACATTGTGTCAAATACCCAATATAATCTTAAAGAAATGTGTCTTTAAATATGATTGAATTTAAGTAACAATATCTATGGCAAATATATGGCTATATGGCTATGTTTGAGCAAAATAAAATGATTTGATTTTATGGGTGAAGTATTTTAAAACAAACTACTTACATTTAACATGTGGGACGTTTATTGCCTTTCGTTCTAATAATAGAATCCCTACTTAGGTATTTATAACAAGACGAAAAATAAGCACTTCATCAATTAAACGTCGAATTACTTCAAAAACAAATTTCCACAAAAACAAAACACACGCGAACGCATTGCATACTGAAACAATTTACTCCCATCCCCTCTATTTGTTTTTATTGTCAACAATTTGCCTAAACGAGCCGCAAGTATCTACAGTCGACAACAAAGATAATGTATACAATTTCACCCTATTGCATTGTATTAAGGTCGAAATTTGGATACATCTCTATGTATTCAACTGTACAGTCGGACCTCAATTCACGTAAGGCCTAATTTTTTTTAAGTCTTGGATATAAGAAAAATTCTGAATATTATAAATGCGAAAGAAGTTTGAATGTTTAAATGTTTGATATTTGTTACTGTTATGATGAAATTTGGTATACAACGAGTATATCAATGTCAATGTGACAAGTTTCCAGTGGCGGGGCGTCCATACAACTCGATTCCCACCGGCTTGCCTAATCTTCAGCCAGTGCAGGTCTTTTAGGTACTACGGCTCATGAAGAATAAGAAAGGCAAATTATTTCCGGCTTCCTAAGAATATTTTTGACGCGCCGCCACTGCAAGTTTCTAATTAGCCCAGAAATCAAATTGCCTGACAATACCTACTTTTATAATGAGGTAAAGTTTGTGTGAGGTAGCTTTGTTAGGCTGTAAGTTAGCGTGTAGGCGGTAATCACCAAAACTTATTTTTCGATATCGGTGTTACACTCATCATCCTCCTAGCGTTATCCCAGTACAGTTGCATCCTGAAGGATGCCTGGGGTCCGCTACCTAATCCCAAGATTTGGCGTAGCCACTAGTTTTTACGGAAGCGACTGCCATCTGACCTTCCAACCTCGAGGGGAAACTAGACCTTATTGGGATTAGGCTTTGTCAAGTGAGTGGGCGACTTGACTGTTAGAAGTTCTCAAGCCACCCGAAGGCCTCCAACTTGGCTTAACGACTGCTGCCATAGGCAGCAACCGGGATCAACGGCTTAACGTGCCTTCCAAAGCACGGGAGCGCTCAGTTAGTAACCACTCAAAGCGGTCACCCATCCAAGTCCTGACCGCTGCCCACGTTGCTTAACCTTAGATGCCGCAAGCGGTACGCAGGCGCCGCTGGGACACTATTATTATAAAAATCTTTAGCAACCGAATTTAATCAACCTCAAATGGTACATATTATATAAGCTTGTAGCTCTCAAATAAGTTCCATTTTCGCGCTCCGCAAAACAGAGTTTATCGTGTGTGCGTTACATGGGGGAGTGACAAAAGGCGTTCGAAAAGTTGATGTAATCCAAACTTAGTAGGTAATTTCATACATATGACGTCATTATCATTAGCCTGTATATTACATCCCACTGCTGGGCACAACCTTCTCGATGAGAGGGGAGGGGGAATTTTGTGAGCAGTCTTGATATCCTTATCAAGACTGCTCGCAGAATTTTACGGGAATCGGTTGAAATGCGACCTATTAGAGACGACCAGCCATGAA
Organism: Cenopis cana; assembly: GCA_951800055.1. NCBI lineage: Eukaryota > Metazoa > Arthropoda > Insecta > Lepidoptera > Tortricidae > Cenopis > Cenopis cana. The sequence continues at coordinate 18,006,253 of OX637477.1, read as the reverse complement.
TCCGCCGGAGGACGTTCGAAAGCATTTTTGCGCGAGCTAAAACTTCGCGGTCACTCGTAGAGCTGGGTCGTTGCGACTTTTAAGTGTAACGAAACGTAACAGCTTTTCATTATCTGGAAACAGTTTCACGAAACAGTTTCAAAAGTAACTAGTTTTTTTCACTGCGGCGCCCGACAAAACGAAACGAACGAAAGAAATATTTATGAATGAATTTTCAAAATTAAGCCTTAACATCTTGCGAATAGAGCGCATTTTTGTCAATCATCAATACAAAACGTTTTTGGCACAAAGCGCGCCCACCCGAACAAAGCTAAGTTTTGTTTCGTTTCGTCGTTTCGATCGCTACATCAATGAAAGTTATAGGTTATAGTTTGAGTTATGTCAGTTTTGCGTTTCGTTTCTATTTTCATGTAGTGTAGTTTCATTGTTCCGTTGCATTGCAGCTTTGGTGGTCGTTTTTATAAAAACTGTTTTTGTTCTCATAAGAAGCTGTTATTCCGTTACTGTAAGCGAAAGCGTTTTACGAAACGCTTATTGAAAAAAACGCTCAGCTCTAGTCACTCGGTCCTAGAATACTTATAAAGGATGATTCACGTTAGACCGTTCCGTGTCCGGGTCGGCCCGTTTTCTAGTAAAAGAAATCCGTCCGTCGATTTCTTGTACTACAAAACGGGCCGGCCCGGACACGGAACGGTCTAGCGTGAATCATCCTTAAGACAAATAAGGAAATACATATAAAATTACCATTATGTGTGTGCAACTGTACCACACACGGCGCACCTCTGTTATCAGATGTCCAGCTGATAAGCCACGCCCTTATTAAGTCGACTATACCGCACCCGACATGAAGTCGTAATAGTATTATGGGAATTGAATACTGCCTCTGTTGTAGTCTCTCTTATGTATTTGTCTAGGATTATTGACCCTTTTGGTAGTGACCCTGCCTACGAAGCTGGAGGTCCCGGGTTCGAATCCCGGCCGGGGCATTTATTTGTGTGATGAGCACGAATATTTGTTCCTGGGTCTTGGATGTTCTCTATGTATTTAAGTATCTATTTATCTATATAAGTATTTATATCGTCGCTTAGTACCCATAGTACAAGCTTTGCTTAGTTTGGGACTAGGTTGATTTGTGTAAGATTGTCCACAAATATTTATTTTATTTTATTTTTTTATTTATTATAAGTGACAATTTCAAAAGCCCTCTTCTACCGTAATAATTTTTATGAGTGGAGCTGTCGAAGTGAATCTCCGGGCTCAGTAGCTCTAGTATAAGTTTTTTCGAAACATTAACTAATTCGAACGCGTTTGCGTTTTGTCTCAAAATGTATGAAAACGCCCTCACAGAGTTTGAAATACGCATGCTCATTGGTTAGCAACAAATGTTATACTCGCTGTTTTAGTTTCCACTAGTGAACACCAGAGCCGCTGTTCACGTTTTCATACCACTTTCATACATTTTGAGACAAAACACAAACGCGTTCTAATTAGTAAATGTTTCGAAAAAACTTATACTAGAGCTGCAGTACAGTACGACTACTAAAATTTTGACACTAATAGGTTTTTTCTAATACCTACCTAGGTTTTTTTTGAACCTGCCTGTGGCTTTATAGGCCGGGTCCAAATTACAACATTTCAAAATTTATAATGATGTCTAAATCGAAAACCATTTCAGTATGTATGGTACCTGAACGTAATAAAATAGTTTTTTTTTTTTTGTCTTTGCTAGGTTTGAAGAAAATCGCCAAAATGTATAAAACGGCAAATCACGGAATGAGACGTCATTCCTAAGACGGTAAAAGAGCAATACTGTCAAACACATAATAGTGTTAGCGGCACACAAGGGCTACATATGGAAAATGCTGCAAATGGTGTTAAAAGCATGAAAATCGGCACGATTGATCTTTAGGCCATATGAATCAATTTGACCCGTTGGACGAAAAAAAAGACGAAGAGGAGAGGAGTTATGACGACTTTTTTTTGTATGGTATTAAAAAAATGTTCTGAAACCTATCGTGTGTGGTATCAAACGAAAATGCTTTCTAAGCTGGTTCTATAAATATATCACGTTATTACATTTAAGTCGCTTGTCTTAAAATAAAATAAAAATAATTCTCAAAACATACCCAGTTTGACCTCCAAATTTTTTTTTAATTTTATTCTACCGTTTTGTCGGCGTCATTGATATGTATACTCATGCCAAATTACAGCTTTCTAGTACTAACGGTTACTGAGAAAAACGGGGGTCGGACGGACGGACGGACGGACGCTACTAGGACGGATTGTACCCTAAAAATGACGTCATAATTAGGTAACTTACGACCTTACGATTATTATTACGATATTTTTGAATGAAAATTAGGATTTCAGAAGAAATAAAAAAAAACACGTGGAACTTAAAATTTCATTTTTTTTCGATCTAGGACATAAAATGGCCAAATTGAAATTTTTAAATGTTGTCAATTAAGCGATAGGAGTGCGCGGTTGGAGAGTGGCCTAGCTGGGGAAACCTTAGACATGACCACGCGGGCGGGGTAAAGTCTTATTACAAACAAGATAATAATATATGATTTTTAGACAGTATGTATGTAACTCCATAACAACAGTATTCTGTTAAGTCGTTTTTCCCCTTCATGACGCCTACCTATATTGAAGTTTTATATAGGCACTCTACTATCTAGAACAAGACCATTATAGCATAACAACATAAATTTAGCTTCGTAGCTATAAACCAATTTTTTCCTATTAAATTCTACTACACAAAATAAAATCAAAAATTGGCTCTATATATAAATCTGAAACTCAATATTTTTTAATATAAAACCATTGTACCTATTATTTAATTATTTGAAAATTACAAGGCCCCGTAAGCTTATACCTTTAGGCTAGTTAGCGACTACTCTAATAAAAATAAAAATGGGAACGAATAGAAAAAGAAGAAATAATTATTCGAGCTAATGGATTTCTCATGCTATGCTTTGCTTCGGGGCTAAGCCTTAAGGATATTTCCTATATAGGGATGTTGACTCAAAATTTATTATTACTCCATACGAAAGAATACATAAAACTATGCCAAATGGTGAAAATCCTATTCAAATATGTCAAAAAATAACGAAACTACAACCGTTAGAATGTCTTTAGTTCGAGAGAGAAAGCGCTACAGATCAGTGACGTCACTGACCTCGAGCGCCATAGTAAATGACGATCGTTCAATACAGAGGTGCGTTTTGCGGAACAGGGACAGAAAATGCCCCCTCCTAAAACTTTGAAGACTTATAATTATGTAATTATTTATTCTTTCGAATTACTTTTTTCGCTATTTGATTGAGAATTTGATCCTTTTTCGAGAAAATTCGGGTTTATTGATTTTCTTATTTGGTGTCAACATTCCTGTTGTATTATTTGTTGCATGCGTTATACTTTCTTTGCTTCGTTTACTAATTCTAAGAGATTACGACCAAAGTAAAAAAGACAATAGTATCGTCAGCATATAAGGTAACTTGTGTGACCGGAGAATACATTGTAGCTCTTCAAACCTTCCAGGTTTTCGTATAGGTACTTTGTACATTTTATGTCACACCTGGCCATAAAGCGGCCATTATCGCACGCTTCGCGCGCGAAAAACCCACTTCCTGGCCAGGGGGTGACATAAAATATTGTACTTACCACGGGCCATAATAAAGAAAGCCTCAGATCGCATATTTATCGCCCTTGCCTTCGGATCGGGCGTCAAATACCAGCGATCTGAGACATTCTTTGTTTTACCGCCCTTGTTAAGTAATTGTACTATTAAAGAACAGAGAAACTGTGGTATCATCTCCGTGGAGTTTTTTGCCTGGATTTTTATAATTTTTGGTATATTTTTAAAATATCGGATCGTTAAGAGGGTACGAACATTTCGCTCCAACTCATCCTAGCCGCGATCTCCCTGCGAGCGGCCATGTTTAGCTACACACTAAAACGATTACTGTGTGCGTGCGGTTCGAGTGCTGCCGGTTGAAGTGACAAGTCTTGATCATTGTTATAGAGTTAGAGTGAGGTAGGAAAAAAATGTGGTGAGTTTTAAATGTTTTTATTTTATTAACATTACGTACCTACGCACTTATTAAGGTGGTTCGATTTTCATACAAAAAACGATCGACATTTATTATCTCATTACACATTATTAATACTTAAATATGTGTTAATCTATTTACTTCTGACTATTCATTTTCGCGAAATTAATAAAAAACCTGTGTTTCATACAGAAATTACGCAAAAAACAACGATATATTTTTTTAAATTTTACGTTTGGGAGCGTGATAACTGTCATGTACATTGTGACGTTCGGCCTGGTACTTTAAATTACTTTCCACAGAAACTACTTGGCCTAAAAATCTGAAATTGCACATACATATAATTCGGTAACTAGTCCAAACAACGCAGTCATAAATTATCGGGCGCTCGTTAAGAATAAAAAAATATAAATGAATATGAATATGAGAGTAAATTTACACAAAAGATAACAACCAGTAAACATATGTTGGGAGACTATACAAACGATTTTTAGAGGTGCATGAACACGAATTAATCAACAAAATTGGAATAAGTTTGTCAGGAAAAAAGTCAAATTTGGAATGATAATTACGTGGAGTCCACGTGTTTCGGGGACTAAAGTTTTACTTTAAATTACTTTCCACAGAAACTACTTGGCCTAAAAATTTGAAATTGCACATACATATAATTCGATAACTAGTACAAACAACGCAATCATAAATTATCGGGCGCTCGTTAAGAATAAAAAAATATAAATGCATATGAATATGAATATGAGAGAAAATTTACACAAAAGATAACCAGTAAACATATGTTGGGAGACTATACAAACTATTTTTAGAGGTGCAGGTGAACATGAAATAATCAACAAAATTGGAATAAGTTTGTCAGGAAAAAAGTCAAATTTAGAATGATAATTACGTGGAGTCCACGTGTTTCGGGGACTAGTTTTACTTTAAATTACTTTCCACAGAAACTACTTGGCCTAAAAATCTGAAATTGCACATACATGTAATTCGATAACTAGTCCAAACAATGCAGTCATAAATTATCAGGCGCTCGTTAAGAATAAAAAAATATAAATGAATATGAATATGAGAGTAAATTGACAAAAAAGATAACAACCAGTAAACATATGTTGGGAGACTATACAAACTATTTTTAAAGGTGCATGAACACGAATTAATCAACAAAATTGGAATAAGTTTGTCAGGAAAAAAAGTCAAATTTGGAATGATAATTAAGTGGAGTCCACGTGTTTCGGGGACTAGTTTTACTTTAAATTACTTTCCACAGAAACTACTAGGCTTAAAAATTTGAAATTGCACATACATATAATTCGATAACTAGTTCAAACAACGCAATCATAAATTATCGGGCGCTCGTTAAGAATAAAAAAAAATTAGAGTTTGAATTTTACAATTAAAGGAAAGATCCGAAATGTTCACAGAACGTCAAGAACATAGAAGCACATATCCAGACATAGAAATATCACTAGCAGCAATAGGTAATAGGTAACATGGTGCCTTAAGGTATGATTCCGCTGCCGACTGCATACAACAACTGCACCTTCCGCCGCACTCCAAATTGAACTATAATCATAAGACTAAAAGTCCCAATTTAGAGTGAGCGGCGTGTGCTGTTCCGACACTTCTCCGCTCATTTCAAATTGAGCTTTTTACGCATACCATTACGGTTCAATTTGGAGTGCGGCGGAACGTGCAGTTGCTGTATGCAGTCGGCAGCGGAATCATACCTTTACCTTTTAACTTGTGTGGCCGTAGTACTGTTGGATTCCAACACCCAAAAAATTTACGTTTATTGCCCATTTCTGTAAAAAATCATATCACTTTAGTGCTTTGAGAAGAAATAAAATAAATAAATTTAGCATGTTAACTTACTTACCAAGTATCAAATTATTAATCTGTAGCGGACGCGCTACATCTACAGAATAGCAGTGTCGGTGTGAGCTTGGTCACCGACCTTAACGCACCGAGGAGAGCGACACGTGCGTTCCTTGGGAAGGCCCGGCGCGTAATGAATCGAACAACGTTGTCGCGCGCTGTTATATTGTGAATTATAGTGGTTTTTAAAAATTCGTCTAAATTAAGTGGGTTATCCATAAGCGTTAAAAAAAATAAGAAATATCAAGCAAAACCTGTAATTTTATAATAATAAGTTTTTTTTCCAAAATATTATAAAACATGTGAGGAAAAAAATGTTTAAACAAACCGATTTAGACATTTTGTAGTATTTTTTTTAGATAGTAAAAACCAATATTTTAGAACTAGTGCGATCGCTATGTACTAAAAGACTATACATCCTATTGTAAAAGATAAACATCCAATCGTTTTTGACAATTTAAAATGGAAATATTGTACCTGAAAGGTAGCTCTGACGCGTATTTTTGCAAAACACTCCGACGAAAACCTGACTGTTTTAAATAATCGTACATAGAAATAAAAGTTTAGCAACGCTATGGTCTAGAATAAGAGTTTATCTATACAAAACAGAAGTTTACTTTAACAATGTAGTCACTTGAACAAAGATATGACGTTAGAAAAAACCGTATATTTTCTAAAATACCAACTTTTTGTTTAGATTTCTCCCCATGTTGTTCACGGCGCAATTATTATTATTATTAATCGTTTATTTCAGGCTTAACCCATATTACATACATATAAAACAAGTCGCACACAAATCATCAATAAATAAATTAAAAGATCAAACAATTACTTGCAATAACTACTCTCTAATATTCTGTAAGTAGGTTTTCTGACTGGGTGTTACAATTTATTACATTTCTAGCGACCCGCCCCGGCTTCGCACGGGTGCAAATTATACATATAAACCTTCCTCTTGAATCAAAAACCGCTTCAAAATCCGTTGCGCAGCGCAGTTTTAAAGATCTCTAAGAATACAACGGGACAGACAGCAGGAAGCGACTTTGTTTTATACTATGTAGTGATTATCACTATTGATTTTACGTGTGTATTCAATTATCGTTATCCAGCAGCACGCTGTCACCCATTGAAGGAGAAGATTCTCCTAGATAAAGATAATGTTAACATTTCTATGAATTTTATATCGATAATTATTCTAAAGAGACGTTCTATTTTAAAGAAGAATACTTAGAATTGGAATCCATTACAAAATTAGGAAATTATCCTCTCAATTCACCAACTCGTTCAAGTGGTCCAAAGCCGGCACATCAAATTAGCTGGTCGCTAACGGACACAATGACTGTACTCATTTTATCAGAATTGTCATTTAACGCTTAAAACAATCGTGACAAACCTTAATTCCAGCAGAAAACACTCAAAACAACATTAATCCGCTAATTGCCATAATAAAGGAAGCCAGACAGCGACCACCTGTAGAATCTATTTATTCTGGAAGTTAATGGAGGCCATGACAAATTGAGACAACTTTGCTGACAAGGTAGGTAGGGCAGGCGGGCGGCTGAAAAACGCTTTCATGAACTTTCTTTCGACATTTGTCAGAAAAAAAAGTTACGGACTTAATTTTCGTATACATCGATAAGGTATGTTAGACGCAGCTATAAATTACTATGTTTACATGTGTACTTCTATTTTTGCATATGCAAATGATAATCCAATTCTATACACTTTATTTTAGACACATGGTCCATAGTCGTTAGCAACAATGGTGCTTACACACTGAGCGAAAAAAATACTACTTATTAGTAAGTATATACTAACGGTTACAAAACAGTTTAGTAGTAATTAGTAGTTACAAGGACAAATTTTTTGGTATTAGTAAATAACTACTATTATCAAAAACTGTTTGGTAACCGTTAGTATATACCTAATCTCCTTGTCCTGGGATTCACTAAAGCTTACTAATAATTAGTATTTTTTTCGCTCATTGCATATCTATGTTAGTTTATCTTAACCCTAATACATTTAGGTAAATTTATTTATAGTCTTTGTATTTGGGAACATGCAATGACACCCAATGTCGGAAAAATGGGTTGTCCAGCCTCTCCCCCATAGCCACTAATAATAATAATGATGTATCATCAGGCGTTAATATTAACAGGTATTTCGTTATCATGTGAAATGAGGTATAGTACTTTATCTCAAGCACTGACGCACACATAGACAATGTGCATTTGTGCATATATGTATATCCTCGTATATGGCTCAAAACAGAACCATGGCTCACCCGCGCTCAAGAGATACAAAGAGCTATACAAGTTATTTTATACATTATCATCATTATCGGAGTCATTATTAGCACACTTTTTCGCCGTAGTCTGTTATTTCATTTCATTGTTCAAATGGTCACATGTTATTACTTTATGATTAGAGAATGGAAGAGAATAGCATATCTAGTATTTATTTAGCACGCATTAAGGCGCTACACTGAGAAATTTGGAGACTTTGAAACGCTGTCCTGCCCAGACTAGCAAACAGTAGGGGCTGATTTTCAGATATATGATACTTGACTATATGATTGTGATACTGACAATAGCGAAACATGATTGCTTAAAATTTTCTCGATAGAAAATAAATCCAAAGTCGAGTCTATATTTTCCTTTTTTTCCTCAGCCTACTAAAACAACGCATTATTAAAAGACACGATTACGTTAATATGATGGTATTTTACCTCATCTAGGTACTGACAAGCGGAAATTTAATAAACCTGAACACAGTCAGATATTTAACGAGATTTGTCTAAAAAGCCATTCTTGGAGAGGGTTGCATCCCGTTTTGTCGTGAGCGAAAAACAAAGGGTGTCTCTTTCAATCGATATATATCGCCTTTATACAAAATGTACATCCAATCCAAACATAAAGACTGTCACTAGCAGATAATGTTTCATTTAACCAACAAGATCACCTATTTCAATCATAATAATCTGTCAAAGCGCCAATCAAGTTATAAATAAAAAGATAACGCGTGTACAAAGGTGACGCCTACCAAATTTTAGGCGTTTTTTACCGCTCTAAGCCGTCGGCGTGTTTTATCTAGGTCCCGTTACCACGTAATAAAGCTGGGCCCGGCGGAGATTAATTTTTAAACGCGCCTAATCCGATGTCAGCTTTATATTAAAATTTCACGGCCGACTAACTTGACGGAAATACGCCTTTGCCTTTTATTTGAAATTCATTATTTTTGTATGTAGACTAATTGGGTATTTTTAAAAAGGCCGCATACCGATCAAGCTTGTACAGATGCATTGCAAAATGGCTTTCCTTCGGGAAAACTCGGATCTCAATCTGAATACGATGGCACCCAAACTGTCAATCAATGATTGTATTAAATGAGTGACGTTTTCATATCCATTATTATGGAACTTTATTGTTTAGTGTCAAATGTCAAGCTAATTGTGTGTCAAGTGTCAAATGTCAATGACAAATACTCTAGTAACTTTTTGCACGGATGTATATCGCGAGTTGCACCAACTTACGATTATGGACCAATCAACATTAAATTTATCTGGCGCCGGTTAATTTTCATGTATACAATCAGATTTTAATGAATACCGCTTACTTGCAATAAATACGTTGCAATAATTATAATTCCATTGAGTATCCAAATAAGTATATATACCTACATATTCTGTAAGGTCGTTAAGGGGAGGTATCCCCAACGCAAATGTCCCGCTCTAACACGCGTGAGTTTACAATTAACCATCCCGCTCTCTACGCAAGCTCTGCGCGCAGTTTTGTAAATATTTAGCTATAGTGATTAAGGTGATCATTTTATCAAAGCAAACCCTGCGAATTTGTCTATAACTATTTACGATCTTTAATTGAGTACAAAAATTAAATGTTAAATATCAGTAATATGGCCGTAGTATTGAAAATCCATTCCAAAAAGGGGTAGCTTCGCGATTTTTTTTCTATCGAGTGAAATTCATCAGATCATGTAACTGACTGCGATTTTGACTAGACAAGATCCTAATGTAACACATATATTTTTTTTAGATTTTAAGACACTATATTCTATGTCTCAGATGGTTTTTAAAAACTCTAAAGTGGTAATACACGGCCTTAATTAACGGCTAATTTCATTTATATATAGTTATGATTTTGATTTATTGATCTTGTAATGAATTATAACTTTGAGTTGCGGATGCGTCGTATCAAAATTAATAGGCGACTATCAAATACTTCCGGTGCCGCCGAAAGAAACGAAATTAATGCGCATAAAAGGTAGATTTATAATCTTTGGTGTGAGATTTTAAGATAAGATGGTGTTAGATACTTGTATTTTGGAATAGTAACCATGAATCATTTTTAATGGATTTCAATTCAATTACTATCAAATAAAATGCTTCCGACACACTGAGTCTGTAAAAATGTCTGTAAAAAACCACCTGATGGATATGGTTTTTTTCAGTTGAAGTTATAAACACCACTGGCTAGATGCTGGCCAGCAAGAGTGCTGGCTAGCATCTAGCCAGCGGGCAAAGCACATCTTCCGGCGGTGAAGCGGGCTCATCCATCATTTAGGTACTTGTGCCTTCAAAAGTTCTAAGTTACATGAACTCGGAAATACAGACGCTGGCAGGAAATTCCAAACCTTAGTTACTAAGGTTTGGAATTTCTGTAGTGCGCATTATATAATGCAATTGCTTCAATGCGCAATTATTTCAAGATTAAAGTGTAACTTAACTTCATTGCTCGAATATCGCTTCCACGCGTGAAAAGCGTCCATAATATAAATATAAACAAATAAATAAATATTTGTGGACAATCTTACACAAATCAACCTAGTCCCAAACTAAGCAAAGCTTGTACTATGGGTACTAAGTGACGATATACATACTTATATAGATAAATAAATACTTAAATACATAGAAGACATCCAAGACCCAAGACAAATATTCGTGTTCATCACACAAATAACTGCCCCGGCCGGGATTCGAACCCGGGACCTCCAGCTTCGTAGGCAGGGTCACTACCAACTAAGCTAAAGCGGTCGTCGATATAATAATTAAACTTAGTTTTAATAGTGTTTAATATTATTTAAGTAATTATTGTTAAGTATCTTTGCAGTTATTTATTTTCTTGACTTGCGATTAATGGCATGTCACGTGTTGACGCTATTGTCACTTTGTCAATGTCGATATTGCTATGTGTGCGTGTTTGTGTATGCCCATATAGACATACGTATACTGTTCTACCACCTGGTTATCCGAATCCAATTCTGTGGCCCACCAATGCCATTACCACCCTAATCACCCCTTTGAAGTGATGCCATTCATTATACGTAATCTACTCATTGATTATCTACATGCATTGTACTGTATATAGACTTTGCTCTGAAAGATACGGGATTTCAAACCTTATTTTGACTGTCGGAAAGTCGAGTTTGGGTTGGAGGTGAACGTTGCGGGGCTGAATTCCTGGTACACATTGCCGCAGCTTTGCGCATTTGTTTTGCTGTCATTAGTTGTAAAATAGTGTTAGGTACTGGTTAATGGAAGAAGAATATTGGCAGGGTGCAAAGCGGGTGGAGGGGGTAGCCTAAACGATCACAGCGCTCGCTACGGCTAAAATTTACATTTTGTCGGTGACTTGAGCTGTCAAATCCATATTGCAGTAAACGTTTTCTAATCGTTTTTGAGATAAATTTAATATGGCCCTAGTAAAATGTGTTATTGTGAATTGTAAAAACACCACAGAATAGCGACTGTAAATTTTACCAATTTTCAAAACCGTGGTGGAAACGAGACCAAAGAAATAGGTGGATAATTGCCGTAAGAAAAAAAAGTAAGTCACCTAACCTGACAACAACAACTGAAAACAACAATTTTAATGTTATTGGCAATAATGTTACTGCCTACCATCGTCCAATATTGTCTAATATAGTAAAATAACACAAGATTTCATTAATTTTTTTCACAATATTTACTTACTTCTCGCTTGACAGCTATGACAAAGTGTCCATAATGGCCACCTGTCAGTGGCGCTGTCGTCGTGCACGGTCCCAATACTAATATCACACATAACCTGAAGTTTTCATACAAGTGTATAGAAAAACTATTTTAAAGTCAACAGCGGAACTTTGTTCAGGCCCGCCCAGCAATTTTATTCTCCTAAGCGACAATGTATATTCGAGGAAAAAAAAGGTTCGCTGATTCTCTAATTTATTTAAATGACATTAAGGTCCAAAATGCGACAAACATTTCAGTCCGCGACTGTATCATCATCATCAGTCGCTCCCCCAATGCTGAGGATCGTGACATCATGTCCCATTCTTGCCGACCAGACTCCTCCATTGGCGCCCGCGACTGTATATATTGGTCAAAATACTCGCTAGATGGCACTATACCATACCCATCAATTTCTGAATCGCACTATGGAGATTTTTACTGAGACTATGACCTCAGTGGTACTATACTCAGTAGGGCGAGGTGCGCCAGCAGGGTAAAGTAAAGTAAAGTAAAGTACTAAATTGAAAAGTGCTGCAAGCCCCTAACATCCAATATCTCAGAATCTACAAATATTATACAACTACCGACACTTTATTATCTATGCGACAAACTAAAACAAGTGAATTGCTTTTTAGAGATACTTTATGATAGGATTTACTTCACCGGCGTACTTGCCCTGACTTTATTTTGAGATGCCTCTTAAGGCGATATATCGATTGAAAGAGACACCCTTTGTTTTTCGCTCACGACAAAACGGGATGCAACCCTCTCCGAGAATGGCTTTTTGGACAAATCTCGTTAAATATCTGACTGTGTGCAGGTTTATTAAATTTCCTCTTGTCAGTACCTAGATGAGGTAAAATACCATCATATTAACTTAATCGTGTCTTTTAATAATGCGTTGATTTAGTAGGCTGAGGAAAAAAGGAACATATAGACTCGACTTTGGATTTATTTTCTATCGAGAAAATTTTAAGCAATCATGTTTCGCTATTGTTAGTACCTCAATCACATATCTGAAAATCAGCCCCAGCTGTTTGCTAGTCTGGGCAGGACAGCGTTTCAAAGTCTCCAAATTTCTCAGTGTAGCGCCTGAACAAACGTTATCATAACCGAACTTCAAAATAGACAGGAGACTCATTATTATGATGAAAATTTAAACGCAAAAACCTAATACACATTTAATTTTCTTTTGAAAAAGTGTACCCAACAAGCAACACACTACACGGCATCTAATCAAGTAAAACACTAATCGTCCAAACAACACCGCCGGCACTCTAATTAAGCACAACGAGTTAGCGCTGCGCGGCGGCGCGCGATGTTTACGGCAATCGACCTGACAGACGGCGGGTCAAGTGCGCAGACCTTTACCGTAGCGCTCTCGCGGCTACTCGTCATTGTTGGGAACACAATACGAGCTTTTCATGTTTTCCTGGTAGCTTGATGTTGTTATATTCGATAAAAATACACTATTAATTTATTTAAAAAGTTGAATGATATATCTGAGAATCTTAAACCTTGTTTATAAATAATTAATGTTCTTTCCTAGTAATCAATTACTAATTAGTCCAAGTTGATTATTTAATCAACTTCTGATGTCCATTAGTAGTTAATTAAAGTTCTATTTATTGTTTTCAATTCTAACGAATGTTTTGTCGTGTTTACTTTCACTCGGTAGCGATTAACTCTAGATGCCGAAAACAAAGTTTATGTTCATGTTTTTGCTTTTCTTTGTAGGTAACTTGTTTTAAAAAATCCACGCGTTTTCTGGCACCTACTGTTACACATCATTAAATGTACCATTATATTAGTATTTTTACATATAAATACTGTTCGCATCTATTAGTTTCTCTGCACTTTGCATAAAATAAAATAAAACAAATAAAAATGTTAAATGTTATATTGATTTAAACTTACACGATTTTCACACATTATTATTGGGGAACGGGACTTAATTCCCCAATATTAATGTTAAATGTTTACCATAAAATTGTATTTTAGTAATAATTATAATTTTATGATATTTACAAGTACTTAGCACTAAATACTAATCACTGTGTTGGTCAAGGCCATACATTTATATACGTTCCCAGAGCTTCAAATAAATCTGTACTCTCTATGAGCCATAAATATCCATACGACAATTTCGATCAGAAATATGTGAACATTAATCAAGTCATTAAATTGTGTAGGTACGCTAATACGTTCATAAATATCAGTATAATGACGGGCAAATGTATGTAGACAAACAAGCAGACAAAAGTATAGATACATATTGTATTGTATTTTGTACATTGTACATTTTGCATATAGATCTATGCACATATTTTTCAAATACATCTGAACAGAGGAGCCGCTTAGAAACCATTCTACGTGGCACTTGGCGTAATATGAGAGACTAAAGTAGGTATACGAAGTTGTCAGTAAAACGTCGTAAATACGACCCTACAAGGTTTGAACACATATTACGATCTTCTTAAAACATAATACATTCTTCACAACCCTTTTAAGTTCGTGTGACGAGCGTGTTAGGTTCGTGTCGCTCGTAAATAACAGCTATTTACTTAGCCAAGCTCGTATTTCTGTTATATTACACTCGAAAGTGAACTCTATTTTTAACAGCGGAAGGTTGGGATTAAGAGTGCAAAATGTTAAAGTATGTTGTTGTGAAATTCTCAGTTGATTTTCGGGTTTTCTCGCAAAGACGATTGGCTACTTTATCTGGCCGAAATGCCTCCATTACGGAGGGCGTTGAATTTGAGATGTTCTCGCCCTCTGAAATCTAGGAATTTTTTCTAACAAAGACTTTGTTGAAACAAAAAAGAGCTTAGAGAACAAGCGAAATTAGTTTTTACAATGGTTTTGCTTGGAAATGTTAATAAAGTACGAGTAAGAGAGTCCTCTTTGTTCTTACCTATTGAATTTTTTAAGTAAAATTTTTACTTACCTAACCACTATCCGGGTTCCGTTTGGACCCTTCGGGTACGGAACCCTAAAAAGCCTCTAGACTACTAGCTCACTGTATTATTATACTTATATGTAGGTACTGTTTTTAAAATGCCGTACGCAGTATTTCATGACCAAACAGCAATTTATAGTGATAATAAGTAAAGTTTAGTGATAATAAGTAAAGTTTTTTTCTCCGTGTAAAAGACAAGGTACAGTATTTTTTCTGTCACGACTTGACAGAAAGTGACGGATGCTTTTAATTAATACGAAACCAAACTTTGTTCAGATTTCACTGCATTATTTAATGTATAAAGGCGATGTACTCAATAGAATTTGTAAGGGGACGGCAGTTGCTACGTACCAAAATTGAAACTTTCGCAGAGCCTGCTAAAAATGTAAACTCACACGGACTTTTGCAGTTTACCCTCTTTGTATGACCCGACCCTTGACCTCTTCGCGTTTGTTAAGTACTTATTCTTGTGGAATTTGGAATATTCTCTTTGTACCTAGTAGTTTGATAAATAGTTTATCAGCCGTTCTTTATATTCAGTCCAAAACTAGAGATAGATGCTATCCCGTATAATCAGTAACTAGATAAATCTAAACCCTACAATAGTCATTGCGTAATTTCGGTATAATAGGACAAAACCCCCAATCCTTTTTCATAAATCAATTCCTCTTCTACGCACCAAGCGCTTTTCATCATCATTTATAATTCGCACTTCTGAGGTTTGGAATTCCCTGCCGGTGTCTGTATATCCGAGTTCATATAACCTAGATCATTTTAATACACGAGTGAATAGGCGTCTTCTGGGTGGGCTCGCTTCACCGTCGCCTTCATTTTTGTCCCCTGACCAGATGCTGGCCAAGAGCAATCCCATTATTAGTAATAAAAAAACACTTATTAAAAAAATCATTCAAGTATTTACAAAGTAAAGTTTCGGAGAGAAGGCCATAGATATTTTTACTTGGAAGAAAGTTACAATGTCCCGAAAATAAAGTTAAAGTAGGTACTTAAAACATGATACTTTTCGCAACACCATTCAAAATTACATTACTCTGTAGGAAATCCGACCTTATCACTCAAGCGTTTCGGTTAAACTTTCAAATTATAGAGTTTATATAGCGCATGTGGGTGTTTTACAGAAATATAAAATTCCTGCTCCTGTCAGCTTTTCGATGAACACCGTCGATAACGGCTTTGGAGCGATTTACGATCGGTTTCACAGGCGATCATAAAGATGAAATTCGCTTAGGACGTTCCGACTCATTAAGTATAGGTATTTTTACAGTACTCACAATGCACAACGTTTCCGAATGTACAAAATAATAGTACATTACTTAACAAGGGCGGTAAAACAAAGAATGTCTCAGATCGCAGGTATTTGATATAAATATGCGATAGGAGGCTTGGAAGTGGGATTTCCCGCGCGCGGAGCGTGCGGTAATTGCCGCTTTATGGCCAGGTGTGACATAAAAGTATTAATCTCATTCTGATTTCTAATAACAGTTGAGCTATCACAAATTGCTGCCAACTCGTACCTCGAATTCTTTTGAAATAGCTTTTGGACATGCCAGGTAGGAACCAACTAAGTTAACTAAGTTACCAACCGTAACCATAAGTAAGAATACGTCGTATATATAAAATACCGCAAAGAATAATACGAGTACCTCTAAAACTTCATCCTGCGGGAACGTCAAATCGATTCAACTTTAACAATATAATTCAAAAACCAATCTGAATTTGATTATAACTCGATCTCACGTGTTTGAATATATGTTTTGTGATACCTGACAAACCCTATTGCAACATTGAATCGAAAGCTATCAACTTTTGGAAATCATGAATTTTTGTGTAATCGTTTTGAATATTTTCAAGTGACCAATTAAAAATAAAAATATTTCCATTGAAACCCCAAAGCAGGGATATCTTACTTAAGCCCGGCAATTGCACCCTGGTCGGTAGTTAAGCCAAAATATGCACTAATTTATCGGCAATAGTTATCATAAGTCTGTTGTTCTTAACAACTTAACACTGTACATGTATACGTGCAACCACTGGGGGCTGCAACACAGTGAAAACTAACGCAGTCTCCAGGGCTCTGAGTTCATATTGAATGTTTTTTGAACAATAATAGTAGTTTATGCAACTGGTACATAATGAGGGGCATTAAAACACGAGTGTGTTTTATGAAACGAGCCGAAGCGAGTTTCATAATAAGGTCACACGAGTGTTTTAATGCCTAATTATGTACAGTTGCATACACTACTTTATCTACAAACATATCATAACTACTCTAAGATGGGTTCAGAAACCGTTGTAAATAAATACAATAATTGTGTTAATACAACCTTTTTTGCACGGTTGCGGAAATATCGAAATCAGAACTGGCAACCGATACCTGAATGTTATTTTAAAAAGTAAAGAGTCCCTATTCTGATGTGATCATGTCGTTCTAGCTCAAATTTCGTGCGATATATACTAAATAAACATCGAACTGACATTTCGCATCGACTGAATTTGAATTTTCAGTGATACTAGAATAGGGACATGTCAACTTTGACATTTAAATTTTGACAGTTTTGTTTGACGTTTAATATTTTAACATCATATATGAGATTAAAATGAAAATTAAATTACTGCTGTAGCCTTAGCCACAGATAAGAAAATTGCCATAAATTCATTGAATGTTGAAATGAGAGTAATTTTCTACGGTTTCCGAACGCATATTAGAGGATTTATGATATGTGTGTAGATAAAGATGTATTATACTCTTTATTCATTTTGAATCTTAGGCTAGGTTGTTATAATATCTCTATAAAAAGTAAAATATAAAAATACACTTACAAAACAAAAAATATTATAAAAACCTAACCTAGGGTGCCACCGGCAGGGGGCAGGGCCTAAGCTACCGGTGATCAGGGCGACAGAGAGAGGAACCTTCTGACTATCCGCGCCGTGTCCAGGAGTACCGCCTTCTGAATCTGACCCTTGACCCAGCCATCTAGCGAGAGTCTCTTGAGGTGTTGGTCGAGACTCTTCGCTATTAGACCGTTCGCAGAAACGACTATCGGGACAATGGTCGTTGAATCAACATTCCACATGGCGGTTACCTCGTGTGCCAAGTAAGTACTTGCTGAGTTTGTCCTTCTCAGCCTTCACGAGGAAGATTTATTTATTATTATTATTATGTAGTCTTTACCATATCACGGGACCATAGGGTCCCGGACCTTTGGAAGGCATGCGTGGGGCCGAAGCCAACAGCGCAGAGGCCCCTTTCATCATCATCATCATATCAGCCGAAAGACGTCCACTGCTGGACATAGGCCTCCCCGCATCCAGCGGACTCCCGCGACCTTTACCAGGTCATCAGTCCAGCTTGTGGGGGGTCTACCCACGCTGCGCCTTCCGGTCCGTGGTCGCCACTCGAGAATCTTTCGGCCCCAACGGCCATCGGTTCTACGTGCAATGTGCCCCGCCCACTGCCACTTAAGTTTAGCGATTCGAAAGGCTATATCGGTTACTTTGGTTCTACTACGGGGAGGCCCCTTTAAGACAACAATAATCTAAAGGCAAGGGATACACATTGGCGGATACCGTCTCCGAACGCACAACATGATACATCCAGAGACGGTCCCCGCCAAGTGCAAAGACTATTGGAGTGCAGCCTTTTGGCTGCGATGGGAACTAAGGTCATTGGGCTATTGAGTTGAAAATTGGATGGACTGGATACTGGGTTATGGGAGGAGACTAGCGGACGCCTGCCGTGACAATTAGTCTTAGAATTGTGAAAAGGCAGGCGGTGACTTGCCTGCTCACTGGGTGGGCCCCACAAAACAGTCGCACGCACGACAATGGGGCAACATCCCTTTGAGCGGCTGTAAGGTTGTCGAGAGGTGAGTCTGCGGTAGCCAGATCCCGGTAATCCGTTCAGCAGGCCGCCGGCGTTATGACATTTTACACTTCCAACCTGGAGCATAGGTTCCGCTCTTGCGACTCCACTCCGGCTGGCCGGTTAAGGCAAGCACAGAGGCGAGGGCCGGATAACCCGGCCCTCTGGAATAGGGGTCCGCGGTGTCGCCACTCACCGTCAGCTCGCCACAAGCTGCCCCCGCGGGATTATTATTATTTTTTGCAGAATTTGATCTTGCAACCCAGAGGAGATATTGGACATTCTTCTTATTCTTGCTGTCAAGTATCTCGCGCGACCTAGCGATTCCTGTCTCGCTCGAACTGTGCGAATTAGAAAGAGGAGGAGGAGGGTATCTTTCTCTAACTCGCGTCGCAGTGACAGTTGTGCTAGCCCCACAGGTCAAACAGTCTGACATCCGCACCTGCATTGAAACGTGATTGAAACGAGAACTGTACTCCGAAATTCAAAATCCGAACTTTGTAATATAGTGCCCTTTCACTGATATTAGTGTACGTGTGTGTGTGTGTGTGTGTGTGTGTGTGTGTGGTATAGTGTACGAGAGTGAAAGGGACGGCACGATACAAAGTTCGGATTTCGAATTTCGGAGTAGACACTCTGGTGCTTCGTTAACTTCATTTACCGTGACCGGTACACGAACGGCATGACATGGGCTCGGCTGACAAGTGACGGAAATTTTTAAAGTCGACTGAGTTACTTTTTATTGGAAAATCCGCTTTATTCCGTATTTGAGTACCTATTCTTAGATAACTAGTTAGATTTATTGAATTAGATTTTTATTGACATCGGAATTGTACCTAAATATATTTGATTGTATTAATATTTCATTTGGATTATGTATTTTTTATATTTTAAAGTGACATTTATTTTTTAAATTATGGACATCTTAAATATGCAATTTTGTAATTCACTACGAGTTTGAGCTATGTGTGTTGTTAGTTAATCTATGTTTGTTTCAATACTCACGTTCACAATAAATTCATTAAAACTGGGTGTACATTTTAAGAGACATTGTAATAGCAAATATAATTAAAACAAATCAAATATATCTATGGTCTTTCTTATCATCATATATGCAAGTTACGCCGTCTCAAAAAAGACCATTTATCTTTATTTAATATTTTATTTCTACCATAGATAATACAGCATAACCTGTGCGGGTCGCGACGTCACATAAATCTCCTCCGCTCGTTACGTGACTATTTATGAGCTTATGCAATTCGCAATAACTCTGGACTCACCTTTTTTCTAATATAAATTGACCCCCATCTATCTAACAAGGAAGTGTAATATAAGGTCAGGCTTCACTGGTTTTAAGGCGGTAACCCATTGTGTTTAATCTGTATAGTAAACGGGATGGGGTAACAACGGATTCCGGCCGTGCTTCTTGATTTTATATGCGACGTGCGTTTACCTACTCAATAAAAAAATTTCCTTTTGTAAAATAGGCTTTGATTTGGGTAAGGGCTTAGATAAAGGTGATTTTTCAGATTAGGTTAGCTTATATATAAATTTTATTATAATTAGGTTAGCTTATATTATATTATAATTTATGTATAAATTTTAGGTTAGGCGTTAGGCGAATTGACGAGAAAAATAAGAAATTTTAAGGTCGAACCTGAACCAAATTAGTCGAAGGATTGCCGAAATATAGACATACGTGGTGGCATGTTCTCACTTTTAGGCGAACCACTACTATGTTTTCTTTTACATCGCCTTTTGAGCTCCTTTTTACAAATATGTGACAATCCAGTAGGAAGGACGGCTAATATAGTGTTGTTTACTATAAATTTGACTAACTAGTCCAAAAGAAACAAAGCAAACAAATATTCCAAATAGTGAAAATCCTATTCCGATGTCTCAAAATATTACGTAGCTACCACCGTTTTAATGTGGCTGGTTAGTCAGAGAAAGTGCCGCAGATCTGTGACGTCAATAACCTAGAGCGCCATAGTAAATAAAGCAAAGCTAAATCTTATCTTACTGATACACGTATAAAGATATTTAAGTTTATTATTACTAACAACGAAAATTATTTAATATGTAAGTCTTTTATTCCCAGCTGTATTATAAACATTGATGAATGGAGACATTCAATGCACGATCATAAAAGAATCAATGATGCTCGAAACATATTTAATAATGTCTATAGATAATAATATAAAAGTAATAAATATCTCATACGCAGATGGGATGCTACTCGTAAAGCTGCAAGCCGAGAATCGATCCTTGCGGAACGGTTATATCGGTTACTTCAAAGCACAAGGGATACACTTATAAAGAAGACAAAACGGGCCATCCCTCCCATATACAATGGCATATTCAAGGGTCGACTATTAACTGTTTCCCCCACCAAAATTCAAGCTATATTAAACCATTTTTACATACACGCAAAACAATCGAAAGCTTGTCTTAGTAGAGAGGCAAATTCGTAGCCCATTCGGTCAAATTCTATCTCATCATTCTCAACATTGGCACATACATTTTGATTATCGTCATTCACTTGCCGTTAAATGCTTTTTAGCGATAAAACCGAATGTTGTCTATCATTAACATATTTAATTTTAATCTTGTTTTCTTTTATATTTTTATTGTATTGTTTTGTAAGTCCCTTTTAATGTCAGTTCAACCAAACGATTGCATTCTTTGTTTGAATTGAAATGCCGGTAGATTGTTATTAATTAACAAGTTTAATTTTAATAATTTTAAACTTCAATAGCATTCTGGTTAACTTACGAACATCTTAATTGAATTTCCTATTTATTATTAAAATTCGACGAACACTGAAAAGAGAATTTAGCTCAATCTAATTCTGTACTGATAGGAAATGTGCTGAACTGGCGATGCGGAATGAGATTTCATTTCATGAATTCGGATAAACACAAATAAAATGCAAACATAATTTCGAAATAATGTTATCATTCAATATTCTATGCTTATTCTCGTAAACAAAAACAGGTCCAATAATGGAGCAACAAAATATTACTTCCAGAAATCATAATTATGTTTAATTGAAATGAAATACAATTAACAAAAAGATCGCACGTACCTAAAACAGAAACATGTTTAGATTTCGATATCAAACGCATTACCTATTTTTAACAAAATTCCGTGTTTTCTTTGTCATTTCAAGATGGACAAATAAATATGGTAAACAGAGTACCTAACAAATTTCTCCATCTTGCGCCGGTTGGATTCGCTTATCGCATAACTGCCGTCCTATTTCTAAAACCAAACTAACCCACAAATTATAGTTTTGAGATATGAGCAAAAAACGTTAAAACCAAAATTTCTAGGAAATGTGTACATTTATTCCAGATTTCTTTTATATAAAAATTAAAACTAAATTTGTGCTTCCATTGTTATTGCACTACTTCGTAAAATAATGAATAGGTTTTTTTACAGAAAGGTTTTTGTGTTTTAGTGTTGCAAATAATTACTAAACTACCAAAGACATTACACTTAAAACACCGTTAAGTATACCTTAGCCGTTCTTTAACATTGCATAATAAAAAAAACATAGCTAAATAACGGCTAAGTCACTTAACGAGTTTATAGTATTTGTTATTGGGAAAAGATTACACTGAAAAACTTTAAATAAGCACGTTATTGGACTTTAAGGTGAAACGTCACGTACGGTTTTCATACAATTTTCCGGTCGACTACATGCGAAATCTATTGATGTCACGGACTTGAAATTGTAATTTTTAGATAATATACGACCCTCTTCTCCCGCAGTTTGAAAAATAAGACGTAATAACGTCTAGTTATTTAAATATAACCGTTTAAAAAATCATCAATTTTCACTCGGTGCTATGTATGTGTGAGCGAGTCATGGTTGTTCATCTTAGAAGAAAGCTGACGGAATTAATAATAGCGCCACCTATTTTCATGGTTATTAAACTTGCTCGAATAGTCAGCTAAAATGTAAAAGTAGGTAGACTGTTAAAAAGGTATTCACAAATTCGATGCGTACCAGTATCACACACGTGGCCCTGTGGTAAAGTATATTGTTTTTAGAGACAATGTACCCGGGTTCGATCCCCAGCGGCGGATGCACTTTTTGTATGTTTTTTCACATGTATCCAAGATAATGCTTACTAACTTTAGCACTTGGTGGCGCTTTAGTCGGGATCACAATATGCGTGAAGTTGGCTATCTATTTCCAGTCATTACACTCTTATTTATGGAGCGAGTTTTATACTGTCCATGTAAAGAAAATGGCCGCGGCTTATGACAGATCGTTGTCCAAAACCTCCAATAGATGGCTCGGATGTCAATTTTAAGCTGTCGTTGACAGTTAGCTATAACAGTAGGTAGTACTTATTGACTTTATAGGTGGCGATACTTTCTTTGCAAACACTTTTATTTTGTGATGAAAGAGAAGGCATTCATTTTATCATACTGCGCTCTTCATTTTGGTAGTGACGTAACAGCCATGTCATTTGTTTTCTGATAGAACGAATTTCAAACTGTTAATGAAGATGAAACGAAACTGAACACTTTATTGTTGCTTTATTGGGATTGCCTTATAAGGCACAGTAGTAAGACTCGACGTGAAAGGTAACGCTTTATTACAAAGGAATAAGGTGCACAAAAATTGCGAAAATGTCTATAACAGTCATGTAACATATTATATTATAGATTATTGAGTTTCTTTTGAGATTATAATTGAGAAGTTTTACGATTTGTGTTTTAATACAGTTTTAAAGAAGTAAGGCGGCTACTCCGTACGAGTATACGTATGATTAGATTATATGGATAATTATTATTTTTGAAGTGAATACAAAACCCCGACAACGAAGTACCTATTCACTTCAAATAATCAAAACTTTTTCATCTCCACCTTTTGCAAGGTAATGTATGGAGTTCTATGGAGGCGAATCTCCTAAAATAAATTTATTACCGACCTGCATAAATGACATGTATTTTTGCTCAAGATGAAACACAACCATTTGTACTCGGACAACTATCTGCCTACATGCAAATTAAAAGCGTCTATGGGCTACGGTTGTCCATTGATAAAAAATAGCTCTACGGTGTCAATCGAATATTAAGAACGACCATAGGCTACGGTGTTTATTGAAAATCAACAGAGACGATAGGCTACGAAGTTAAACGGAATAGTCTAATGGGCTACGGTGTTAATAGGATGTAACAGGGTCCATAGGCTATGGTGATAATTGGATATAACAACATCAGTAACTACTTTTGTAATCCCGTTATTACTAAGTCTGAAGCTTCTGTGGACGTTAGGTCAACCAATTTGATTTCTGGGCAACTTCGTACCTTGTCACAGTAACATCAATACGAGATTTCTAGCGGCTTTCATATAGATTTTCACTGTGACAAGGTAAGAAGTGGCCCAGAAATCAAAATTGGTTGCCGGTATATCCCACCCCACCGCCACCGTGCCATGAGTTGATGAATGAGCATTTTTTTTAATACCACGGCGGTGGCAATCAACCTTATGGTTTGTTACCATCGTAAGTAGACAGCATAGCCTATGGACGATTGTGACTCAACAAAATATTCGATAGCGGTTTGTGCGACCCATTTTTTAGATCTACAGAACTCGTCGTGGTGTCCATATAGTGTGTTATACTTTCGAGATCTGAAATCAGTGTCGTCATCCTCATCCAAGCATGCATTTTGGGAATATACAGGGTGGATTTTCTTTATGCGTCAGTTAGGACAGCTACCAGATCCCGTGCTGCTACGCGAAAATGGTCTCAGAAGACCCTCCCTTAATTTTTAATCAATGAAGATTGGCGTTTACAGATTTTGGAAAAAAACATACAGGATGCGAGAAAAATGTCATTTTTCACTAAATTTTTTTATGCCACTCGATCCCCTCGAGTCCTAACCAGGATCAAAGCTTGTATCTTGTATGGGACCAAATCTAGTTATGCTACCTAATTTTTTGAATTTTGAAATAAATTATAGCCTATGCCCTATTCTGATGTCTAAAGTTTCATAGAGATCCGTTCAGTAGTTTTTGAGATTAAACGGAACGTACATCCATACATCCGCACAAACTTACACGTTTATAATATTATTAGGATTAGGATTAGGATATTAGGAATTAGGATGTAAATGGATTATGCGAATATGAATATGAATTTGGATATGGATTTGGATATGAATATGGATATGGATATAGTTATGGATATGGATATGGTTATGGATATGGATATGGATATGGATATGGATATGGATATGGATATGGATATGGATATGGATATGGATATGGATATGGATATGGATATGGATATGGATATGGATATGGATATGGATATGGATATGGATATGGATATGGATATGGATATGGATATGGATATGGATATGGATATGGATATGGATATGGATATGGATATGGATATGGATATGGATATGGATATGGATATGGATATGGATATGGATATGGATATGGATATGGATATAGATATGGATACGAATACGAATATGAATACGGACACCGATACGGATACCGATACGGATACCGATACGGATACCGATACGGATACCGATACGGATACCGATACGGATACCGATACGGATACGGATACGGATATGAATATCTTTGTTATTTACTTTCTTAATGACATAAAAAAAAACAACGGGTTGCACTCCGGAAGTGCCGGCAGAAGTGAAAACTCAATAAAGGAAGTAAATAACAAAGATATTCATATCCGAATCCGTATCGGTATCGGTATCCGTATCCGTATTCACTCATATTCATATTAAGTAATACTCATATTCATACTCATATTCGCATAATCCATTTACATATACATAAATATCCCGAGTATCATTGTGTCTTACGCATCGTGTAACCAGCTGAGTTTAGCTGAGTAGACCCCTCCTAACATCGCAATCACGATACTAGGAGGGGTCAACTAGCTGGTCTTACGAATCGTCGCGAGTGTAACTATTTTCTCCTATCACAAAAAGTGCTCAGCGCCGCTAAAGAAGTTTTAACTTCAAAAAAGTTTATCAAAAATGACCTTTTTCTCGCACCCTGTATGTTTTTTCCAAAATCTGAAAACGCCAATCTTAATTAATTTGAAATCGAGGGAAGGTTTTCTAAGACCATTTTCACGTAGCAACACGGGATCTAGTAGCTGGGCAGCTACTGCTGAGGGCTCACTGACCCAAAAAAAATTCAGCCTGTATAATATAATGAATTTCACTACGTAGACACACAGACACGCAGACACACTAAGTAGACATTACTAGAACTAGAACTTAACAAAAGTACTTTGCAAAAACAAACTTTCGTACAATTTCCATTGACATATTAGATAATATTGTTAATTCTGTCAAAAACGTTGTGTGGCAGAAGTTTTATTTAATTAGTGTCTTTTTAGTACATTTACCTTAAGAAATTATTGATACTGGATAGGAATGGAATCGATGGGCATAAAAAAATAGTAAGTGAAAAATAAAAGAAAAATCCACCCTGTATACTAGGTACTTATCATCATCAAAATAAAATAAAATAAAAATAAAATATTTTTATTAATAACATAGTTACAGGTCAGTCGGTTTATACATTATCATTCAATTATTTAATACATTTTATAAATTATTAGATATAAGACATTTTTAGATGGTCATTGGTAGAATTAAAAATTCATCGTAACTGTAAAATAATTTATC
Source organism: Cenopis cana (assembly GCA_951800055.1). NCBI lineage: Eukaryota > Metazoa > Arthropoda > Insecta > Lepidoptera > Tortricidae > Cenopis > Cenopis cana. Next base: position 17,979,764 of record OX637477.1, on the reverse strand, counting down.
AATCAGCCACATGTGTAGCCTACTGTTAAATGCTGCGATGGTAGCTGCATTTCTAACTGTGTCCGGCAATCTGTTGTAGATTGTCGGACCTAACCAATATACGGACCGTTCCGACTTTGCCAGTCTGTGCGCTTCGGCGACCAATCTGTTTTGGTGTTTGTTGCTGCGGAGAGGGTATTTAGGGTTAGTGCCTTTGCACTTGAATACGCCTATGTTTTCCCGTGTAAATACTGCCACTTGCTTTATGAGTAGACACGGCAAAGGTAGGATCTTAAAGTCACGGAATAGATCGCATCATGATCATACAAACTTTTGATCCTGGATAGAAATGGGATCGATTGGCATCAAAAAAAAAGTTTGTCCAAAATGACCTTTTTCTCCCACCCTGTATGTTTTATTTTTCAAAATCTGAAAAGGTCAAACTTCATTAATTCAAAATCAAAGGAAAGTCTTCTTAGATCATTTTCGCGTAGCAGCACGGGATCTGGTAGCTGCCATTGCCATCACTGACCGGAAAATAAAAACCACTCTGTATAAATAAATATTTGACGCCAATCTTTAAAAATCGACCTAGACCCAAAATAAGCATGTATGTACTATCGAACCAACTGAATCGTGCGTGACCCACCGTGGAACCTTGTCACAGAAAATGTCATAGTGACATCGTACTGCCTGACAACGAAAATCATTATGACACTTTCTGTCACAAGGTTCCACGGTGGGTCACGATTCAGTTGGTTCGATAGTACCTAAAGCTTGTGCTATAGACGACGGTATTTATATAAATGTAATAAGAAGAACCAACATGGCATAGCGACGTTGCCATACTGTCCCAAGTGCGACCTGACAACGATGCACGAATTCGAACGCATTCAAGAATTTTCAAGGGCTCACGGGCATAATACAAAATATGTTGTGAATATCATTTCATTTTTTGGTTGACGATTCCATGCCACTCTTCTTAGTGAATTTGTACAGATATTATGTGCTTTGATATTATTTATTTCCTACGGAATTTCATAAAATAATTCGGCCACTGCAGTATTTATTAATAAAAGAAACATGCTTGACTGAAAACGCTTCAATCGTTCATATGTACCGAACGATTGAAGCGTACATATCTGTACATTTATTTCGTAGTAGGATATATATTCATATATATGAGCGTTCGTATTTTACTTTACCTAGCAAGTACCTATATAATAAAATATAAGAAAACGCAAAACGATAGATTAGATTATGTATGATATAAATAAATTGCAGTACAATTTTGTGTCTATAAGAATTTACATCGTGATCTTTAAAAATGTATGATAATTGCAGTACAATTTTGCGTCTAATAGAATTTACATCGCGATCTTTTAAAAAAATGCTGTATAACGTAATAACAACTAACTAACTATAACTATATTAAAAAATAATAAATGAACTTCGAAGAAAAATAAAAATACAAAAAGACTATGGTACCCGACCAAGGCTCGAACGTGGGTCTCTAGCGATAGTGCGAATAAATTTGCAAAAGCGTAAACCACAGGACTATCCCATGTCTTCAAGAAGAGTGCGAAAATGTAGTTCTATTTATGTCCGCCTTATTTACGTTCGTCGCACATTTGTAATTTTGTAAACGTGAGCTACTTCCTTGATTTATTATTACGCCCTCTATATTCAACTTGCGTACTGCTTGACAATGACTGACATTCCCTGTGACATTAGGTACGCAAGTGTGCGTGAATGGACGAAATTGCAAATATTTCGCTTTCGGTCGAATACACGTAAAAAATAAGCACTGTTTAGTGCAGGTAGATCTCGATTCATACGTACGATTTTTTGCTTCTTCCGCAGTTTGAAAATCATCTTATGTACTTTAGCAGTTTCGCTGAAAACCTTGAAAAACCCCCTAAATTCCAACATGCTGCCATCTATTGACAGAACATCGACAGGAACCCGTAACGTTTCACCTTAACCGTTTTGTAGCTATGCAATAACTGCAAACATTCAAGCAAGGTGTATGCGTTCCTAATTTAAAAACACGTTAAATGATGAACCATCGCCTCTAACTGTGTTTTAGTCATGTAATCCTGCTGAAATTGTTTTAGTGTTTTTGGCAAAAAACCTCGTTAGTTGCACTATTATACAAGTATGTTATTAAAATAATTGAATTGTTTAAATAAATAAAACAAATCTGTATACACTGTATCCACGTATAGTTAGTATTGCACTTTTGTATGTAAACGGAAGGGACAAAAGAATGTTGGTGGGCGTAAACCATTGCACCTGAATGGCAGAGTAGGCTTACACACCGGCGCGCCTTACAGAATTATAATAATTTTATGATTTGATTTACGTTCCTGGGTACACAAACCGAAACGCAGAGTAAGTGGGAAATAGTAAAAAAGCAGAGTCATGAAATATGCAGAAAATAATCATCCATTAAGCAAATTATTATCGTTAAAAGTAGCTATCTAAATAGAGCATAAGCGTCTGCACCGTACGAAAGACAGATGTTAACTGAACTTTGGCTGCCATGTAAAGCCATCCTATGTACAGTCGTTACCATTTGCGTGCTTTCTCAGATTTCTGGTACTAACTAGTTACCGTGGATAGAGAGTTGCAGATGCATATTTATTTATTGTATTTGTTTACATAAAAAATCCTCCCAGGGAAAAATACTCATTAAACTTATTGTGAAATCTTTATTCAATAACTTACAAATTATTAATAATATTCGTGCAGTTGGATATATACATTATAACAAACGGTTTTAATCGATGCGCGGGAGGGCCGCGCCGTCGTTGAACCCGAGCCATCTGGCAGAGGGATCGGCGCCTCGTGCTGCGGATCCACGTACTGGTGGCACATATCACAGCGTGGCTGATTTTTGCTCTGAGTCGGCCCAGTATGGTACTTAGAGAGCAATTCCAGAGTTCAAGGACGCCATCACCTGATGTTACAAGTGGTGTGAAAGTAGCATGTCGTATTTCGCAGGTATTAGAGTATTTCCTGTTTTTATCTTCGGCTGTTTATGGAGAGATGTGACTGGACGTGAGAGGTAGGAAAGAGCGTCGGTGTCAATTAACAACACGGATATCGAATAACGCCTTCCTCTGAGCAACCCATACGCCAAGTTCGCCTAGTGATTAGGCCTCCGGTTTTAAGTATAACAGAGCGCGTGATCAGTGTTGAATTGGCTGTTGCCGCAGCCATCGCTTAATTATGTCTGTGTCATGGAGTTTGATATTCTGTTGTATCGTATTGATGGCGCATATCTGAATTCTAGTGGGGATAGGTTAAAGTGATCGTTTTTTGTAGGAATTACTGAGAACCGGTTTGAGGACTTCGGTTTCATCTTGGATGCGATGGATCTTTCAATCGCTCTTTTCTTGTTAGTGGTGAATTTTGCTAGGATGGTTTCTAAAAGTTTGTCACTGAGGGCATATTTATCTTTACGGCCTTCTTTGCGTGCATGTTTAAGAGATATATTATAGTTGGATACAACAATTTGTTTCTTCTCTAATAAGAGTAATAAGGCATCTGTGAGAGCTGTGCAACCTTTCTTGGAATTTTCGTATTTTAAGTTAGTGGCGTGTGGGTCGGATTTTGCCTTTATGTGTATTTTATTACTACCTAAAGAGTGCTGGCAGGAAGATCATACTAACGTAATGCGTGTGTCAGTGGTTCAAAAAATTCATGGGAGATTTTCAGGACTCGTAGTAAGAATGACTGTTGAGGGCTGTTAGTCCGCTTTAGGGGAGTTTTTGGAGATTTCTGAGATTATTTTCTACTATGGAAAAGAATTTGTTAAAACTATTTTTTTATGAAATCTTCTGAAGGAAACTTCCCAAAAAGCGAGATCCAGTCATAATGCTTAGATGTGCCCCTGAAGATCTGGTAAGCTGTTTGCTTGTCTGTTTCGGATACAATGAGCAATGTTTTCTTAGCTTGCGGGAAGTATCCAAAGGATGGTCCTATACTGCTTATTTTATCTCACCAATTACGTAGGTAGTATTGGTAACTATATATTATATAAATGATATTTATTCAAGGTTGAAAGTTAATACTGGGTAAGTTGTACATAAAAATCTTCCTACACCACTTCTAATGTAGACAATATCCTAAGTATAGTGCACAAAAATGTATAGCGAGATATATTATATACTTTCCTCCGGTTTCGAGACATTTTGAGACGAGAAATATGCATCCATCACTCACTACACCACTATACACAACCTCAAGCGCACGCGTCGCTCGGCTGACTGGCCCTATGAAGTAAAATCGGGAGGATAATATTTTGCGCCTAGCTACATTTTAGTTTAGCATTGCTGGTTATCCGGGTTTAAGTGTTGCATTCTTCTGTTTTTAATGTAATTATTCATGGCTAAATCACAGTTACTAGGTTTTAGTGTTGTATTTTCAATAGGAATCACAAGCAAATACTTACAAAAATAGGGCTAAGGGTATTTAGCCGTGTTTAAGCGTAGTAACTGTTTTCTTGTATAGTATTTGATAAAAAAGTTAATGCATAAAAAAAGTTAAGAAAAACGTAAAAGGACTTTAACGGCGTTTTTGTCTAATAACCGTTTTTTAGCTATGAATCATGCCAGTGATTTATTCAATAAAACAACAGCTAAGGGCTTTTATATTGCTTATAGTGTAGTAATGTTGGTTAGCGACTTTATAGTATTGTAAAGTGTCATATTATCATGCACTTAACGTGGTAGGTCGACTCCATATCTTCGCAACTACAAATGATAAAAATATGATTCCAAGACCATTCGGTAGAGCTGTTCTTTCCTTTTTAGCCCATGTAAACTATCGAAAACTGCTAAAAAGCAGCTTAGTTCGGTTTTAGACATAGGACGGCAGATAAAGCCCCATTTACTAACATACATCAAAAGTTGAGAGCTTAATAATGCCGAGATCTAATGGAAGACAGAGGATTACGTCAAAATCAATATTCCCACAAGATTACACGGCCTCCAATTTACTCTGACACGTATTACAATTGTTGTAAGAAAGGTTGATGGGTTAATTTTCATTGGCTGGGTGTATTGGATATCAATGGAGATTAGACGACGTGATAAGCTGTCGAGCCCGCGGTTAAGTTTGAACATTATTTTCATAACGCCTTTATTCGGAAGACATTTTGCAAAGTTTTAAAATTAATTTACAGGGTATAGCGAAAAAACTTTTTTTATATGCCAGACGAAATTCTATTTTATTTTGACAATGTTATAAAGACTTTCAGGAATCTTTTCTTACGTTCTCGTACGTAACATATTTTACACTTAAACTACATTCATCACCCATTCTGTGACCGTGGGACCAACTCTAACAAAAGAAAGAAGAACTCTATAAATAGTGTACGTATACGAAACTAGCACGTATTCTAAAACAACTGAGGATCGTGACTAAAATGTGTTAAAGACAAAGGCTCATCTTCGGAAAATGCAGACTTCTTTTAAATGCTAATTCTCATATTTCTTGTTTCAGGTAAACACCAGATTCATACAACAATCACTTTGCTTTCTTTTTTGTAAGTAAACAAGATTCTTTTTGTTTTACCTTTTACGTTATAATACTCGTAAAATCTTTGTTAGTTGTAAATTCAAAACAAATGATATCTAAACCTTATTAATAGGGTGGCTAGGCCGGTTACGCGACCAACGTCAGTTTGTAACCGCCTGAACAACGATTTGTTGACATAACTTTATTTTTTATGGTGGTGGTGGGTGGTGGTGTGGTAGTGTTTTATGGTAGTGGTGGTAATCAGGTATCAATTCTACCAAGTAGCCGAAAGCCGACCCTATTTGAATGAATTTTGTTTATTGTTAAATAATAGGTCTATAGAGTCGAACTTTACTCCAGCGGTCGGCAACAGGCGGCCCAAAGAGGGTCTACCGCGAACCGAAAACGAAATATCTGCCTCTCTGTCGCACTTGCATATTGGAGCAACAGAGAGGGAGACACTTCGTTTTCGGCTTCCGGTAGACCCACACGCCGCATGAGCACGTCCGTGAGCCTCTTAACGCCGACTTACACGTACAAGAACTTGAATGCGATTTTGATTACATTACAGGATTTGATCGAATACTTCGCAACTCGGTAGCCCGCATCCCGCAATGTTATACAGCGTGAAATTTTATTGACCGTTCAAATTTTTCCTAGGCTAATCAATAAAAGATGCAATTTCTAAAAAAAAAAACCGCGTAAAAATTTCAAAAAAAAATTTTTTTTTCACAATTTAAGCGAACATGAAACAACAATGGTTACGAACCAAGAGTCCTGAGCCCGTGAAAGTAAGTATGAAGAATGAATCGCAATTTTTTTTTTTGATAATTTTGTCGTCAAAGATCGGTTTTTATGCGAAAATTGTCTCGGCGATTCATCGTGGGGCCAGGGCGATCGTTATTGCTGCCTCCCACACAACCCGCTTCGACGGTATCCACGAACGCATATTATTTTCGGATATCTTTCAGCTGCTGTATCTCAACATTTTAGTGCTGAAAGATACTGAAAGAAAAAACAAGTATATTTTAATTTTCGCCAAGGAATCTACTGTGTGAATTTGAACGGTCAATAAAATTTCAGCCTGTATAAATCGCACGTAAATTCTTGCATCATGTGAATGATGAGGACGAGCCGGCTTGTGACCTGTCACCTCACCCCTTCAACCGGTTTTATATGGAATCTGTCAAAAAGTGACAAATGGCATTCGACAATTTTCGTATAAAAACGAGTAAGGTGACAGGTGAGGACGAGTGGGTTTTTGAATAACAGCCCTGTGTTGAGATGAGGATGAGCGTGAGACCGCATACCTATGTCTCTAGCTTAGAATACTTATACACAAACCAGTACCTAAGGAAATAGTGTCCTACAATAGAACTATTTACGTATTAAATTTAAGGAGACATGATTCATCATCATCATTCATCATCATTTTCAGCCTGTAATCGCCCACTGCTGAGCATAGGCCTCTCTTCGAGTACGCCACTCGTCCCGGTCTTGAGCCAGTCTTATCCAAGAGTGACCCGCGATCTTCCTAATGTCATCGACCCATCTAGCCGGTGGACGGCCGACGCTCCTTTTGCCATGAATTGGCCACCAGTCTGACACTTTCTTGGTCCACCTGCCATCACTCTGCCTAGCAATGTGTCCTGCCCAACTCCACTTGAGTTTGGTAATGACATCTCCGACGTCACGCACTTTCGTGCGGCGTCGGATCTCGTCATTCCTCACTCGGTCTTGCAATCTAATGCCGAGCATGGCACGCTCCATTGCTCTCTGTGCTACACGTATTTTGTGCACAGCCTCATTCGTAAGCGTCCATGTCTCGGCAGCGTACGTCATGGCGGGCAGGACACATTGGTTAAAGAGGCGAGTCTTCAGGCATTGTGGAACGTCGGTGGATTTAAGGAAGTCGTTCAGTTTATTGAACGCGGCCCACCCGAGCTGGACTCTCCTGGAGATCTCCTTAGCTTGGCTTACCTTGTCAAAGGATAGAACATGTCCAAGATACACGTATTGGTCGACCAACTCCAGTTCCTCGTTTCCAACCGTTATGATTGGATTCGAGCCACCGGAGAAGTTCGCCATAACTTTAGTCTTGGACATATTCATCCTGAGACCTACCTGCAAAGAAGCATGATGAAGATCTTTGATCATGCTTTGGAGATCATCCAGAGTCTCGGCAAACAAAACAATGTCATCAGCGAACCTTAAGTGCGACAAGAAGACACCATTAATGTTAATACCAACACTGTCCCATTCAAGCGTTTTTATGATGTCTTCTAAGACAGCCGTAAAAAGCTTGGGTGAAATGGTATCTCCTTGCCGCACTCCCCTCCGGATAGAAATGGGGTCGCTCAGTTTGTGCAGCCGAACCTGCATTGCTGCCGAGCCGTACAACTCCCGAAGCACATCGACATAGCGAGTATCGACCGAGCAGCGATGGAGAGAGTCAAACACGGCCCAGTGCTCGACACTGTCGAAGGCCTTCTCGTAGTCGACGAAGGCCATGCACAGGGGACGGTTGTACTCGTGACTTTTCTCCATCAGCTGCTTGACCGCTTGTATGTGATCGATGGTCGAAAATCCGCTTCGGAAACCGGCCTGCTCAGGAGGCTGACATTCATCGAGGCTACGAGTAAGACGATTGCATATGACTTTTGCAAAGAGTTTGTACGTATGCGAAAGAAGGCTTATAGGACGGTAATTACTCAGCTTCGAAATGTCTCCTTTTTTGTGAAGGATGGTGACAATCGCAGTTTTCCAGGATTCTGGGGTGCGAGCATCTTGCAAAACTTGGTTAAAAAGCTTTACAAGGATGCGGATGACAGCGTCCCCACCCGCGCGAAGTAAGTCGGTTGTGACTCCATCTTCGCCAGGAGATTTGTCTGGCTTCATGCTGTGCAGTGCCTTTCTAACTTCTGCTGCAATCACTGGTGGTATGCCATCTTGATCTTTATATGGGGTGGGCTCTGCTCTATGATCGCTCACAGGCCGATTGCGACTTGATTGTGATGCATATAATTTGCTGTAAAAGTTTTCGGTGATTTTGACAATGTTATCACGATCTGTGACCACATTACCATAATCGTCTTTCAGTTTGACTATTTCTTTTACTCCAGTTCTTAATTTCCTCCTAAATACTTTTGGTCCTTTAAATTCTTTAATGGTGTCAATTATTATGTTGGTATTATATTTCCTTAAATCCTTTCTTATAGCTTTACTAATCCTTTTATTGATACCCTCTATTTGTTTTTGGTCTGCTATTGTGTGGTGTCTCATTTGCCTTCTTTCTTCTACCAAGGCTAACGTCTCAGGTGACAACTTTTCCTCCTTCTTTTGTGTTTTGCCTAGGTGTTTATCTGCTGTGACCATTATAGCCTTAGTCAACAAACTATTGATATGGTCGACGTCAAAGTTATGTTCTTCCAGCCCCTCGAATTGATTTTGAAGGTCTACCTGGAAGGCCTCTTGAAGTAGAGCAGTGTCTTTTTTGTAATATCGAGTTGGAGTTGCAACCATCTTCGCTCGCTCTTTTTTCAGGTTAAACCTTAACGTCGCCCTTACCAGTCTGTGATCGCTTCCGGTTTTGAAGTTTTGAAGAACGGTTACGTCGGTGACTACATCTTTGCGAGAACTTACGATGTATTCAATTTCGTTCTTTGTTTTACCGTCGGGACTAGCCCAAGTCCACTTCCTTGAGGCACGCTTTTGGAAAAATGTATTCATGGCGTAAAGGTGTTTTCGCTCAAGGAAATTGACAAGAGTTTGTCCTCGGCTGTTACGCGATCCCAGACCAAATTTGCCAACAGACTTCTCATTAGACAGTTGGGGTCCTATTTTGGCATTAAAGTCGCCTATTATGGTGTAGTACTGACACGGAACTTCATCGATGGCTTTTTCTACTTCATCGTAGAAAGTTTCAATTTCTTCATCCGAATGGTCTGAGGTGGGAGCGTACACTTGGATTATCTTGATGGAGTAACGTTTGTTCAGCTGTAGTACTACGAAGCAAACGCGAGTAGAGATACTCTGTAGGTTTTTTACTGCAGCAGTGATATTTTTGCGCAAAAGAAATCCAACACAACAACAAGACATGATTACACGTCATATAATAAAAAATATATGTAGGTATTTTTGGCAATGAAACGCCTAAATCAATGAATAACAAATTGTAATCGCTGTTTTCACATAAATTCAAGGAATCCACATTAAATTAACAATTCATCAATACAAAAGCAACTTGACGCGCGCAACCCGAGACCAACCTAGCTTACATCGAGATGTCAACTCTACTCATTTCGCGCCTAAAACTGACACTGACAGGTGACGGCTGTCAGCGGGGCTATTTCAGGCGTTCTTTAAAACTTGGAATCCAATACGGCCGTTCCTGACGCTGCATCGTCCTCGACTGCGTCTTCCGATCTTCATCACCAACGCCCGTCCTCACGCGGCGCCGGAAGATAGCCGCGTCGCGGGAGGGTCGACACCGACAGCTCCGGCACCAGCTTTGATGCTCGTTGCTCGGTGACCTGCCCAGAACCAGCAACAGGACACGTCTCGTATCTGCAACAACTTTCTCAATCTCAATCATCTGAAATCTTTTTCTAAGGTTCCGTACCCACAGGCACAAGAGGAACCTTTTTTTGTACCACTATTCTATCACTCATTCAATACAACCATATGTTCCATCATCGTTCAATCAAACGTTCACACTGATCAAACGTCTCCATTCAACATCGCATTACCATCGTCTTCATAGCTCAGTCATCCATAAAAGATGAGGCGTGCCGTGAATGAGACCCACAGTATAATGTACATCAGAAACATCATAATTCACTCAATCATCATGCGATCATACCTCAGCTCCTATTCAAACCTTTAAATTTACATTTGCATTGCCATGGCCTTAGCAGGATACACAACTCCTGCGTACGGACAGAGGTAACCCTCACGACCCGTCTGCAGACGCAAGATGAGAACCGCAGCTCCCACTTCGTCACTACGGGTAGAAGCGTCCTCCATTCCCGTCTGCTACGGGATAGGCGTCCCTAGATCCCGTCTTCCGTTAACAAGGATCGTAACCACTTGTTAACCGGCATACATGTAAAATGCTTGCTAACCCGCACTATGTAAAACGTTAACGGGGCCGTCACAACAACCCGTTAATCCGCATACACGTGAAGTGCTTGTTAACCCGCACCATGTAAACGTCGACAGAGGCACCATAGTTAGCGTGTCAACCTGCTCACAGTAAACATCGACAGAGACATGCATGTCAGTCAGCTCAAAGTATAACGTCATCATTAACTTGTCAATCTGTTCAAAGTAAAATGTCAGCAGAGCATCCCATTAGCCTGCAGTGGCGGAGCGTCCATATAACTCAATTGCCTATTTTCCAGCCAGTCCAGTTCTTTTACTATGGCTCATAAGGAATAAGAAAGGCAAATTATTCCCTTCCCTAAGAATATTTTTGACGTGCCGCCACTGGTAGCTTGCTTACCTGCACACACATCTACCATCATTAACGCTCTGCTGTGATCCGTTTCATCATAAAAGAGATGTAGTCAGTCAGAGATGTAACGGTAGATGGATGTCCTATCCTATCTCAGGGAGGCTTTAAGAGAAACTATGAGAGTGACTAGAATGTGTTTTGACTCAAAACAATAGAAGAAGGGGAGGTTTAGTTTTATGATAAACAGAATCACAATCCTCAGGTGCAATAATGAAAGCAGCGTATGATTAACCACTATCCTCTACACATTACCTCATACTGGAACACGCTCATGAACATGTTCATTGAGTCCAACCGCTCCAGTGAGTAGCGCATGCCTCCAGGCATCGCTCTCTTCTTCGCAGCATTAACAGGATAGGGTCCAGAAAAGAGGTGTATGACCAGCATCCACTCGAAAGCAAATGTGTGGCTCCAGAGGACTCGCATGTCAGCCGCAGCTTACAGCGTCCTCTTCACACAGTAAACCATCACTGCAAAAAGCAAACACAATCAGATCCAATTATGATTACATTCATGAACACGACAATTACAGTTAGTCACAATCGAATGTAGTTCATTAAACCCATTCACATAAAATAAAGTGAACATCACTGTATTAATCCACTAACAGATATAAGTCTTCCCCAATACGCACCATTTTCACTGTGCCTTTAGCTTGTCGCATTCAGCTTTCAACAGAGACCTTTCACCAATCTTGGCTCCACCTAGCCAAAAGAGCACACTACGCTTACCGTCCAACAATTCTAGTAAAACATAGTTGTACATCATAAACCATAAGGCAATGCCATTCCTGCTATGCTTTATCCTATTTTTGCCCCGTTCGGCCTTCACTGACTCATATAAACATTTCTAGGCGTCCAGCCCATACTGGCACCTCCACTAGGCAAAAGCTTCACTGTAACACACAGACACAAACACAACACCAGTAATTAAACCAATGCTACTTTTTATCAAGCCAAATAAATCTCTTCCTAATAATCATTCCCAAGAGTCATAAGATGTCCATCAAATAGGCAGATCAACAAATAAGCCCTTGATGATGACCTTTATTCATTCACACCACACTATGCAATCATGTGAAGTCGCAGATCACAGGGCCACCAGTCTGCAATTTACAACTCATGAACTCACTAAAAGTGTTCAGTTTACTAAAACAACTCCATATCACATTTGACTTTAACAAGTTAAGATCAACAAGGCTTTTGCTACAAGTGTTCAATCATTAACATACAAGTTGTCCTAAATAGCATTATGCAGAATAGCATTTAAAATTGACTCATACAAATGCAAATTACTAAATGCCAAGTTAAATAAATTCAAGAAGTATTTAAATACAGGGTAGGTATTTTCAGGCATGTTAAATACAGTGGTTTTCATGACACATTGCATTGTCATCTCATCAAATCCAAAATATTACCTCATCCATTGCATTAATATTATGCTGCACCTTTTGATTCATATGTGAGGTCAAAACTTCTAAGTTGACATACACAGAACAAAGATAAAATAAGTTTCCAAACTTCACCTTTTGTATGAGCTTACATTGCCGACTGTACACAGCTATCAATTACTCATCAATGTAACTCCATCAATTTCCAAGTCAACCAGGCCATCATGTGTAAACGATTAAACTATGGCCACCATCAATATCCAACATAAGGCCAGTCCCATGGTACCACACCATGCATTTCATGACATCCGGACCAACACCGGTACACAAAACTTCATTTCTAATTTATTTTCAGGAATCTGGCAAAACCTGACCTGCAAACTTGTTTCAAAACAAGCTAACACACATACACATAAGTAAAGAAACATTACACATGAACAATAAAGACTTGCAAGTAGTAAAACTTTCCCACAAAAGTACTAAAGAACAGAACAATATTTCATCGGTAAAGTCCAATGTAATTTATGACATTAAAAAACATTAGTCAAAGCTTCTCACTTTGTCTCAAGAATTTCAGCCTCAACCAGTCATTAATTTCACATTCAGTGTCATCAGCTTGTTGGAGGGTGGCCTGGGGAAAATCCAGGGGAAACCTCCGACACGACCATGCGGGCAGTTTAAACACTGAAATACCCTAAGAGTTTGCGATCTAGTGATCTTGGTTGAGCAGTTTTATTTCAACCCAATTTGAACTACCATCATCTAGAGTGTGGTTACACTATATGTCACCAATGCATCCCATGTACACCTACATAAATGAGCACAAGCATGTTCCCAAATAGGATCTCTGTCTACCCTATAGTAGACACTGCCTAAGTATGAAATTCAAAATTAAGTTGTAGGTAAATTACATGTACCTACTAGTCACAACAGTGCACAACACATACTATGTGGCACTTAGCTATACACTTTGCTTACTTACTAATTCAATAATGTTGCAGAGCACAGCGCTATCATTTACATTGCAACTTAACATGAGATGTGTCGATCCAACTTAGCATTCACTCGCTACTCACTCTGGACCTTTACTCACTAATCCCAACAGCATCCATGACTTGTACCATCATCATCATCATTAAATGAAGAGCCAAGCTCTTGTCGGTGGAGCAACTTTCATGTATTTCCTTGCTTTTCTTTTGACCACCTGACCGGTGACCGTTGCTCATAAATTCTATGTACCTATGCTGTAAGGTGCATCTCACAGTCTCTGAAATCAAAACTCAATGTGCAAAAATGTTAGGAAATAACCACAACCACTAACTGTGGTGGATTCATCCATAATTCCATACCACAATTTTAATGACTGATACTTAACGCATTACTCCAAATTACACCACTAAATCTTTACTTAGAAAATGTCATATGTGACATACTCTTTACTAGTATTGTGTATCACTCAGATCACTCTATAGCTGCTTGAAATACAACTTGCAAAAGTACTTTTTTTTTTGTACAGTCATTTAGCGGTTACTATTGATGTGCAAAAGGTAATTCAACTCAAAAGAATTAAAATAAAGTGGAAGTCACTATCAACAACTTAGTGTCCATCCAAATACCTAGGAGCCAACTACAGTTAGCTCACTCAACTACCGACTTTCAATATTTCTACTGCACTTCAAAACTTAATTCCTTACCATTGAAAATTCATAAGCTAGTGCACATACCACACTACTGAATTTTTGTTTGATTTTGTATGAAATAGGTTCATCTATTAACTATCTCAGATTAACAGTCAACTACAAACTTTACACAGTCACATAACTAACAAAGTTATGCCAAAAATCCATTTCCTTACTGATTACAAAGTCTATTTGTTACCTGTTTGTATAGTAGAGCACTGACTTTGGGCAAATAGTTACCAGCTTGTACATTACCCCTTGTATGACAATAGAAACCTGCAGTATCCACACAAGCTACAGACAATGACACTTGCCGCTCGCTGTATTTCACTGATTCCCACATTTATATACCCGATGACATGTCATGCATTTAAAACTTGGAACTGCATACTGTAGGGCTTGTGTACCGCACCGTTGCAAGGCAGCTCTTACTTCACCTTTCCGATGAATATCTGACCTGTGAACACTAAACATCACCATGGAACCAATTGTTCCACAAGTGTTTAAAGCTTTGTAGCTACTGCGTCATTTCGTATCAATGCAGCATTGACTTCGATCGTGAAGTGTTGCAACACCGCTTATAGTTACAAACACGTTTTCTTTATGAGATGATTTTAATTCTGCCGTGGAGAAAACACGAATAAACAAAATACGATCCGACCGGCTACGTAGTACCGGCGACTGCGCAGTGACAGTGACGAGATCTGATTCGGTTGCATTTCTTACATATCGTCAATGTTGCTTACGTATCGAAACATCAAATTTCTACTGATTATGAATACGATTGATTCATTACTTGAAACAATTAACAGCCATTACAAAAACAAGAAAACATGGCCACTTGGCCACGCTAGACTTCGACTTTGTGGGCAGTTAGATAAACGTATCTCACTTCTGATTTTGGCAATGAAACGCCTAAATCAATGAATAACAAATTGTAATCGCTGTTTTCACATAAATTCAAGGAATCCACATTAAATTAACAATTCATCAATACAAAAGCAACTTGACGCGCGCAACCCGAGACCAACCTAGCTTACATCGAGATGTCAACTCTACTCATTTCGCGCCTAAAACTGACACTGACAGGTGACGGCTGTCAGCGGGGCTATTTCAGGCGTTCTTTAAAACTTGGAATCCAATAGTATATAATTTTATATGTACTTACACTTCAAATAGAAGTTAATTTTGTTTCTATAGTTTTTAGCTAAAATAACAAATTAAAATAAAACTAAAACTAACCTAAATATTATATTAAAAAAATTGTATATAATGAAATGTGAAATAGTCGCTAAAATCTTTCCAGTATAAATACGAGTTGTTATTGTTCACGTGAAAGCAAATGGTTTCCCATATAAAAATTCAATCATACATCCAATATGAAATATTGATTTCCCAATTCTGATAGAGAAATGTACCAGATCAAACGGACAATGTCGGCGGCAGGCGATTTGTTTCATCGATATAGTTCAATTTTTCAACACAATTGTGTTTCGGTTTTCCAATTGAAACTGTATCAGAAAGTAAATGTCTGAGCGTTCCATCGCGCTACACCAAGGTCAAAATCCATTAAAATTAAAAAATGAATAAAAGTAAAATGTATCCTTGACTTAGCTCAAAGTTAGTCAGAGGGCAGTGGAGAGGGCTATGCTGGAAGTTTCTCTGCGCGAGCGCATCAGAAATGAGGCCATCCGTAGCAGAACCAAAGTAACCGATAATATAGCCCTTCGAATCGCTAAACTTGAATAAGTGGCGCATTTCTCTTTCACAAGGGCTTTATTTTCAGAATCTAAGCGCTTACAGCTACAGAGGTATCATATGCACTTTTCCGGTCACTAAAAATGTTTATAAGAATTCAGCTTAAGGGGAGGTATCCCCAACGCAAATGTCCCGCTCTAACACGCGTGAGTTTACAATTAACCATCCCGCTCTCTACGCAAGCTCTGCGCGCAGTTTTGTAAATATTTAGCTATAGTGCTTAAGCCAATCATTTTATCAAAGCAAACCCTGCGAATTTGTCTATAACTATTTACGATCTTTAATTGAGTACAAAAATTAAATGTTAAATATCAGTAATGTAGCCGTAGTATTGAAAAAACATTCCAAAAAGAGGTAACTTCGCGATTTTTTTCTATCGAGTGAAATTCATCAGGTCATGTAACTGACTGCGATTTTGACTAGACAAGATCCTTATGTAACACATATATTTTTTTTAGATTTTAAGACACTATATTCTATGTCTCAGATGGTTTTTAAAAACTCAAAAGTGGTAATACACGGCCTTAAGAGGAGCGTAAGGGCAAGCTCTCTTCATACAAACTTTGTGCAGGATTTTCTTCGTTTTGTGTTTACATTAAAGTTATGATTTTTGGTCAGTATGCTTATTTTTCTGTTAGCTATTTCGTGATGTTTTTTTTTTTTCTTTGATGTTATTTTTCATTTTTTTCATTTTTTTGAAATATTTGAAAATTTCCACATCACTTTCTTCGCATATCTAATATTAACATCAAAAAAAATATTACATTCGTTAGTGCCAAAAGTCAAAACCTACGAATAAAACCTGCACAAAGTTTGTACGGAGAATGCCTTGCCCACCCATGCGCCTTAAAGAGCGTCCCTTTCCGCTGACAAAGCGACCGAGGAATTGACAGTCAGGTACTTACAAAACAGAATGAAAATTCTCTCCACTATTTGTTGACTATTCAGTCAACTTCTCATTAATATACCTATACCCAAATTAAAAAAGTATCTCTCTGTTCATTTGTCATTTTCTAGCCCAGATCATGCAGCACATATGATAGATTTTATTTCGGATTTCATCCCCTAAGCTAACCTATCATCCCGCCTACCACCATCCAAGGCTAAGGACTGAAAAGGATGGTGAAAGTTCTGTGGAACTATTGTATTCATTTATTCGATGGCAGTGAAACGTGGACAATGACACAAAGAGATTGAGAGAGACTGGAAGCATTTGAGATGTGGTGCTGGAGACGAATGGAAGGAATCAGTTGGACCGAGAGAGTAACAAATGAGGAGGTATTACATAGAGTGAAAGAGAATAGAATGTTGTTAAACACTATCAACAATAGAAGGGGAAAAATGATTGGACATTTGATACGACACGACAACTTCTTCAAGACCATTTTGGAAGGAAAGATAGAAGGAAGGCGAGGCAGGGGAAGACCAAGGCGCAGTTACATGGACCAAATAAGAGAAATAGTTGGCGTCGTGTCGTATCAAGAAGTCAAAGGGCTGGCGTGCGACAGGGAAAAATGGAAAATACTCCACCGACAAGAGGATAACTCTTAAATTTGATGATGAAAGTAATGTGTGCATTACATTTTAATGTCAATTACAATAATAATTTAATAATTAGGGCGGTCCTTGTTTTATGTTTTTTTGTTCTATCGGGGCATCTGTTCCTTTTGTTTGTAAGGTGCCTTAAAAAACACTACGGTATTTATTTCAGAATTTTTACACAAGTTTTACCGACCAAGGAAAACAAATATTAAATGTTTTAGGGTTCCGTACCCACAGGGTAAAACGGGACCCTATTACTAAGGCTCCGCCGTCCGTCTGTCCGTCTGCCCGTCCGTCTGTCACCAGGCTGTATCTCAAAAACCGTTATAGTTAGACTAGACAGTTGAAATTTTCAGACGATGTAGGTATTTCTGTTGCCGCTATAACAACAAATACTAAAAAACGGAACAAAGTAAATATTTAAGAGGGCTCCCATACCACAAACTTGATTTTTCCGATTTTTTTATAGATAATGTTACGGAACCCTTCGTGCGCGCGAGTGCGACTCGCACTTGGCCGGTTTTTTACTTTTTTTTTTACTAGGACCAATAAAGTTGTTTTATTAATAAGTGATGTTGTTTTACTGTATTTTTAAAAATTGCATTCTTATAATAAAATATCAATTCTATTTATTTATATTTATTTTTATATCATTGTTTTAAAGTTAATAATGAAAATGATGCCAATTTAAAGAACATTAAGAAAAACGGGTTAATGTTGACTTTTTTTTTCAATTTTCTTTGGATGATAGCAACGTCTTAAACTTGGATAAAAATTCAGAAATAAATGACAGTAGTGTTTTTTCAAGCCACTTAACGAAAGAGATGGGTGCCCCGGGAGAGTCATAACAAATCGTAAAATAAGGACCACCCTAGTAATCATTCGGTAACAGTGAATTAATAGGATTTTGAAAAGTAATATTACGCCTGTAGCTAGTCTAATATAGCTATTAGATTTCTTCAAGACTACTTACTACTAGGTACCTACACACAATTATAAATCGTGCAATTCGACGATTTTAGTTCTCGTTTTTGTTGAAACCACACACATCTTAATTTACATATTGAAATATAATAAACGGGTCACTCACGTCTGTATCGTCGAATATCGCTCGACATGATTCGGGCCAATACGTGGTCCTTAATAATGAGTGGTCGTGGCGGCCTCGCGTTTAACACTCACACACACACACACACATCTCACATCACACACATCTTATTTACATTCATAATAGTCCTCATACATGCTAAGTCGGTCTTTGTATGTTTTCTGTACCTGGTACTTGGCTAACTTGTTCTTTGTTCGTTCACGGTTCAAGTGCTGGCATTACTATGGTAATGTTTAAAGTTACGCTCCAAAATAGCTTGAGGCAGCGAAGTAGTTTCAACTTGTTTCATGAGAATGCATATTTTAAAGCTTAACCTGTCTCGTTGTTTTGAAATTTGATTCTGACTGAATCGTGGCATTTTACTATTTAATCAAAACTAGGTATTTAAAACCTTTATTGGCCACTTTTGCCGTTCGTCTAAATACTTGTAGTTTATCTTATTCTAATACTCTTCTGTAATTGCAGCTAAAACTATAGATTGTGATTGATTGTGTGATTGCAAAGTCCACACTAATAAACAGTTTTCGATGTCTCGACTAAGTTTATAAATTAAGTACCTATCAATAGAACATATCTAGTCATCAATTTTTAGCGGACAACGCACCGTCAAATGCGGAATTATCTAGCCTGAGCCATAAAAAATAACATATCACATACAGAATACACAAAATAAGGAGAGCTCATATCTCAATGTTCAGTTCTGACATAGTTTCTATGAGTTTGAAATTGCACTTTCTCCATTTTGCCGTCTCTCTATTCGAACGGAGATTGCTCTACTTATTTGTAGAGTTCGGGACGTAAAACTAACTACTTCATATAAATCCTTGAGAGCAGCGAAGGCACTATTAATTATTTTTGGGATTCTTTTCTCAAAAAAAGGTTTGTCTGTTCATCGGTTAAGACCCTTGTTCTCAGAAACGCCTTAAGACGAATGAAGATAAAATAAAATAGGTACTCAGGTCGGAAATCTTTTGAATCTGTAAAAAATGAACTTCTTAATGAAGGCAATGATAAGAAACGGACGTTTAATGGCGCATATTCAAGGGTATCAAAACTTTTCCTAAATGTGCCCAAAATATTTAAGTTAGCTTTAAATACGGTATTGTATACAACAGTTCGGGTGCCTTACCACTAGAGATGTGCTATGCTGCGTTGCTACGGATGTGATTGATCATATCCATTGTCCATCATATTCATTGGTCATATCATTTATATATTCGTAGCATAGCACTGTTGGAAACGGGTTCAACTAAGCTATGTTTCTTATATGGAAGGATGCGTGCTCTGGATGCGTGCTATGGATGGATGCTCTGGATGCGCGCTGTGGATGGGTGCTATGGATGCGCCCTATGGATGGTAGCGACGAGTGCTCGAGCTTCGCATTTTCCTCGCACAGCTAACTCGCGTCTACGCATCTTCATAGCGCATCTTCCTCGAACGGCTACATAGCTTGATATTTAGTTTGTAGCGTAGCTTTCACGTCCTTGTAGCGTCAAACGCTATTTTAAAGATTATTAAATACAAAAATAGTACAAAAAGTAGTCATTGCGATATCATAAGGCATATTTCACTACAAACTTATCATATTTCCGCATCCTAACCTTAATGCTCACAGACTGTGTTTACAGATGTTTAATGTTATCTCTCTTTGTCACATAAAGAGAACTCTTATTATTAGAGTTCTCTTAAACAACTGGTAATGAACGAGGTAGTTGAAGACTCGTGGATTAATATCAAGTTGTGCAAAGATATATTTAATGTTGTCTTTGAACTGAAATGCCACGTGTATTTCTGTGATATTATATCCGTAGTGAAAGGAATATTAAAGTCATATAACAACTAGAGTTTAAGCTAAGTTAAATATGGAAACTAAATAAATAATCTAAAGGAAATTATTTAAGACCAAAACTGGATGCTTTTAAAAACAAGAAACTAATGTAGGTTCATGAGTTAGGCAATGGATGAGTGAAATTTAAATACCTAATGTAGGTAGTACTTCTATCGAACGCGGGTGAGCCATGGTTGTGTGTTGAGCCATACATGCACATTGTTTTCATGTGCGTCAGCGTAGGCGCTATGAGTTACACCTTGTCTATGTGTGTGTCCTTAGTTCCTATACACCCATTCGACTGACACATACAGTCATACATACATTACATATAAGTACTCAGGCCCGTGAGTATATGTAATGTATGTAGGTATGTTTCATTGGGGTAGGCAGAGACTTAAAGACGGTCCTTATATACGTATTTTGCTTCAACCACATCCATACATCTCCTCATACAAGCTCGTCGGTTGCGGGAACATTTGACTGAACGTTCAGTTAATCACTATGGACACTTATTTCATGAGCCATTCTTGTAAAATACAAATGAAATTAACTAGATGGGTATTTTGTGGTCCATTCGCACCCTACAATAGCCATACACATAATAATGCGTGAAAGAAAACAAGATCATGTTATTGAAACGTAACCAACTTAATTTAATTTTGTAATTTAACTCCTGCCAGTGTCCACTTCGTTCTAAAATGAACCTTATTTTAATCTCTGTATGGTTGGTGTTGCAGTGGCGAGTCCGCCAGGCGGCGCGGGCGCACCGCGGGAGGAGGTGCCGCGCCCCCCGCCGCCCCCCGCACCGCGCAACGGCACCCCTAGTAAGCACGGTTTTATAGGAACAGGTGGCTATCATGAAAGTATTGTTACGGTATCAAAATTACCGTAATAATCGTAATTTACGTATAAATACATCTTGCCTTTGATAATTGTTTTCTTTTCATCAAGTCAGTATTTAAAAAAAAACGTTCTACATATATTAAAAACTGCCCTATCATTTATGTCTCTCCATTTTGCAACTGAATTAAGCTTATTCCTGAACTACTCTGATTCGTAAATACTAATACGTATTTCGTTTCAATATGTTTCCGTGGAAATTGACGACAACGTACGAAAATCTATTTACAGATAATATAAAAGGACGGTCAATATTTCTATGTAGTTAGGTACAAGAAAGAAATACTGTAACTGCAAAGTATGTCTCTTTTCACTGAATTTGAATTTCGTACATTATTTTATTCCGTGTTCCTATTCATTGCAATTTGACTCGCCTCCGACTCGTTCCATAAAAACACACTGGTATTTATTGCCTCTCATTATGTCACAGTTGCAGAAATTACTACTTCTTGTTAAACACGGCACCCTGAATAGGTACGAGTAGTACACAATCATGATAGCCACCTCCAGAATACGTGCACGTTGTTTTAGCGCATATACCTCCCCCAATCTTGCACTTTTACATTCGCAAGTTGGTTACAAACCTTTAATTTTGTAATTTTTTCGTTATTTTTAATTGTAAATTAAGTTTTTGTCGTTTATATTTAATAGATTTTGATGGAGTTTAATGTTTGACGTCTAGGTACACACACAATATTGTGTGTAAAACTGCTCATTACAAATTATAATATCCTCCTAAACCACTTATTAAATCCCATCAAGATCCAAATAGGAGCCTGCATTCTGTGGCCAATATCATATTATTATTCAATACTTCTTCACACTGTTCATCAATAGATCTCACAGGTAATCAGAAGGTAATTGGTTGCACTTATAAATGAGATACATATGTAATTATGTGTCACAAATACAGGCTCTTAGGCTGGCCGCAGACGCACGTTTTCCGTATGAGTTTTCAGAGAGAGGGGAGTTGACGCCTCTCCCTCTAAGAGCGAGAGGCTTCAACTCCCCTCCCCTCCGATTCCGTTCTGAATTCCGTGCGTGTGCGGCCGGCATTAGTTTGCCGTGAACCGAATATGAAATTTATTCATACTCCCTCTCTGTCGCTTTCACACGCTTGAAGTAGCAAGTGTGACAAAGAGAGATAAGCGAACTAACTAACTTCATTTTCGGTTCGCGGTAGCCCTGATTTGATTTCACTATACTCTGCAGCATGGCCATTTCTTAATTATCAATGTTGTCTTCTTTATTGCTGCTATTTTGCGGCATTCTTTCTATGGTTTCTTGGCCGTAACTCTGCCTGGATACATTTTATTTTCCTTTTAAATTTAGCAACATTCAACGGTTTTACCCTCTAATTTTGGTGCTAAATACGTACGAGTAACAATAGATTAAACAGGAAGAAATATTGCTATTGATATGTTATTCTCTATCAACTTACGAATTTATGATATAATTCGTTATCTACATAAATATGTTGAAATTTCGGCGTACCTTACGACTTTATATATTATTTTACCGACATAATCTGATCTCCAAAATTAACAATCACCACTAATCTGTTGAAGGACAAAGGTGAATTTTAACCTAAAAGGCTTTGACTAATGACTAGCAGAGACTATAATTTTAATAAGGTCTTAGAAGGGCCCCGAATCGTTACTGGGTAGCTGGCTCTACAGTTTGCGTAGGTATAATAGTACACACGTATAACAACACGCACTACATATAAAGTATGGAGGATATTTATTGAGAAGCTAAGACTAATATTAGGATACGTCTAGACACATTATTTTTTAAACAGGGTTTGCACATAGGAATATTAGAACATTTCTTTGAATTATAATATGTAACTAGTTGGTGAAACGAATTTAAAATAATAATTTTACACCTATTTTAATAATAATTATTTGTGAACAATCTTACACAAATCAACCTAGTTAGTCTCAAACTAAGCAAAGCTTGTACTTTGGGTACTAAGCGACGATATACATACTTATATAGATTTCCGGATTTCCGGTTGTACATACTTCTCTACAGTTCTCATTTTCTTAACCAATTGAAATTTTATGAGCAGATTCGGTAATTATATAGATTTATTTTGTCTAGTCGGTTTTTGGAAAATTCCTTTTTAAATACTCTCGAGGTCTACAGCTCACAGAACCTCTAGTTAAACTAGGCTAAAATATGTGTTTTGTTAACGTTTTAAAAATATGTCGGTGTACATAAACATAGTTCTTAAAATTCTATAAATAATTTAGCTACATTGGTCGTCCACAAATCGCATGCTGCACGAACAGCGGTAGCAATAAAAACGACTTTTAAATCATGAAACAAAACTTATTTTGCCGTCGACACAACTTTGTATTTTTATACGGGGAATAATATTATATTTTGTTTTGTGTGTTTGCTTTGTTTATTTTTTTTTGTTTATTTATAGCCACAATATACAAAAAAAGTAATATTTTACATATTGCACTCTTTTTTACATTTAATTGACAACATTTCATATTTTTAACTACTTTATTTTATGAACTAGTTAGAAAATAGGTAAAAATTTAAGCCACCCGTATTTTTTCTTTTTCAATTTAACTCATTATTTCGTACAAAAAAACAAGTTGAAAAGTAGGTCATTCCAAAAGGGCGTAAGTAAAATATGACGTCATCTTCCCAACAAGATTCCAGAGCCACTCCAGAGCAGCGATTGTCTGTACTCTGTACTAAGGTCTCCCTGAATACAGCGAGGAAGATGACGTCAACTTTCGGTTTACAGTAATTTGCGATTTTTTCCAAATGTTTTTTGTGTACTTCACACGTTTTTACCGAAATGGTTTTCGAATTAAGACTTTTGGAAATTATGAAATATTGTCAATTGATAAAACTAGGCTATTACACTAAAAACGAATACATAGATTATACCTACTCGCATTACATTAAATGTCCCATTGCCCTCACCGCACATGCAGAATATGGTACCTATTAAGCTTTATTTTAGTAAACTTGTACACGTCTTTCCTGCAATTGTACCTACATATGTTTTGTGTGCTATTTTTGGAAATTGCAAAAGTATTCTGTCGTTTCGGTATTTAACGTAATCGAGCTGATACGAGTACCTACTAAGTCACAAATATTGTTTTTTATTGCCAATTATATTATTATCAGTGTTGCCAGAGCACTTACGTCAAAAAGCACGGCCTTGTGTCCAAAAAAGCACGTTTTTGGAATAAAAAGCACGTTTTTAGGGTTCCGTACCAGAAGGGTCCAAAATGAATCCTATTGCTGTCACTCACGCGTCCGTCCGTCCGTCATTTGTCACAAAATTATGTTTATAAGATTATTTTTTTCTTCCCATTGACCCATGAACTTGAAATTTAGTGATACTGCTCATTATTACGGGTATTTTACCAACAAATACTTATATATTGATAAAACAGGTATTTTTGATAGAACTTTCCTTATTTTTCATGATATAATTAAACCCTAAATGTGCGAAGTCCGACACGCACTTGGCCGGTTTTTTAATAAGTACGTCACATTCAGAGTATCAAGCCATCGAGCCATATAAACATCGTGTACATATTGCACGACGCGAACAATAGAGCTTGCAGTTGCAGGACAGAACAGTCATGTCTTGCAACGCAAAACGCAACCACAGGTAAGACGTAACTTTTAACTTTAGGATATCAAAGCGTAGGGTATGAGAGAAAGATTGTTTGACACAATGATTGTTAGAAAAAGATGTACAGATTTAGAGAGGACCAAACCAACATTACCTGCCAATTTTAGTAGTAAAATTATAAAACACCATAGCACTTAAAAAAGCACGGTTTTAGCACGTTTTTGGGGAGCGCACGTAAAAAGCACGTTCGTATCCAAAAAAGCACGTAAAACCGTGCTAAAAAGCACGTTCTGGCAACACTGATTATTATAGTTTATTTAATTATCATCATTTTCAGCCTGTAATCGCCCTGCAAGTTTAGAAAGGCCGACCGTAATGCATGGACGGAGATGCAAGGACTATTATGTGAACACCCTTACGCCTTACGTTATACCAGAAGCATTTTCCACGTACCTGTCAAAGAGATGCAAGGCTGTCAACAAAAATGCAACTAAAAAAATGTATTAATTAAAATCCGCCTTCTTTTGTCAACAGAACAAGGTGGCCTCACGATAGTGCGGCGCTCGTCAAGCCGCCACAAGAGCGAGAGCTGCCCCACCCCCACTGACGAACAGCTAGACCAGCTTAGCTTGGACACTGAGCACTTGCCCGCCGTCGACACGCCCGACGCATGCGACAAGGCCGCACTTAGGTGAGTTAACCATTATTCTTCATTGCTTGTTAGTGAGAGATGTCCCACTCCCACCCCTACTGACGAACAGCTAGACCAGCTTAGCTTGGACACTGAGCACTTGCCCGCCGTCGACACGCCCGACGCATGCGACAAGGCCGCACTTAGGTGAGTTAACCATTATTCTTCATTGCTTGTTAGTGAGAGATGTCCCACTCCCACACCTACTGACGAACAGCTAGACCAGCTTAGCTTGGTCACTAAGCACTTGCCCGCCGTCGACACGCCCGACGCATGCGACAAGGCCGCACTTAGGTGAGTTTACTTCTTCATTGCTTGTTAGTGAGAGATGTCTCACCCCTACTGACGAACAGCTAAACCAGCTTAGCTTGGACAGTGAGCACTTGCCCGCCGTCGACACGCCCGATGCATGCGACAAGGCCGCACTTAGGTGAGTTAACCAATATTCTCCATTGCTTGCTAGTGAGGCATGTCCCACACCCGCTGACAAACAGCTAGACCTGCTTAGCTTGGACACTGAGCACTTGCCCGCCGTCGACACGCCCGACGCATGCGACAAGGCCACACTTAAGTGAGTTAACCAATATTAATAATTCCTTGTTAGTGAGAAATGACCCACCCTACTGACGAACAGCTAGACCAGCTTAACTTGGAGATTGAGCATTTGCCCGCCGTCGACACGCCCGATGGGGCCGAAAGATTCTCGAGTGGCGACCACTTTACCGGAAGGCGCAGTGTGGTTAGACCCCCCACAAGGTGGACTGATGACCTGGTAAAGTCGAGAGAGTCCGCTAGATGCGGGTGGGGCAGGAACGGACATTGCGGCGCTCTTTGGGGGAGGCCTATGTCCAGAAGTGAACGTTTTTGGCTAGTATGATGAACTGATTTAAAAAAAAACCTTCGTTTTAGTTCTCGGTGAAGGAGACCGTCAACTAGCCTTTTGACGCTTCTAAATATTAAATCATCATCATCATCATCATCAGCCCGTAATCGCCCACTGCTGAGCATAGGCCTCTCTTCTTGTACTCCACCCGCCATAATATTAAATATATTTACCAAATTCTGGAGATTGAAATTATAATTCGACTTTCCATGTTGACAATTCCAAGTACACATTCACGTAACGATGGTCGTTGGATAAAATCGATACTTACCAGCCCGGCAATGTAAACCGAATTGTCAATGTCAGGCGACAATTGGGCCTGCCTAAATTTAGTGCACTAACTGGTAGAGGGGAGTTAAACTATCTCCCTCTAATGAGAGAAATGCTTTAACTCCCCTCCACAAGTTAGTGCACTAAAAGCCAGGTGTAATCGCTGCTTTACTTAGTATCGATTTAGTGTTACTTATTGATTAATACCTACGCAAATAAGTAAACACAAGTAATACAACATTACGAAGATCGACATACATAAGACCATCTTTGGTATCCTATCTGAGCACTCATCGTAATCTTTTATCCTCCCAAGAATTTAATAAGAACCCGCTTACGTTACAGTCCTCACAAGACATAAGAAATGTCACAAATCACGTCAGAATATTAGATGATGAAAAATTCCACGGATATCGGTTTACATTTGTTCAAATTGAAGGTACCGGATATTTTCATTGAATTTCCATCACAGTCGAATCAATTATTCCGGTTGATTAGATCGGAGCAAAGGACAGTTTTCATCTGCGATAGTCACAGCCTGTCTCTGCACTCAACCCCCAGTATATCTTGACCATGATTTTCGTATAAAACACACGTTATTGGAGTTCTGTCTTCCACTGGTTCTCTTCAGAGCTAAGTTGGTAAGCCATTACTAATAACGTAAAGCCTCAATTCGGCAAATCGAATGTCATTCCAATGCTGTACCTTTTGTTAACGTTTGCTTGGAAACGAGTGCGCGGACCACATTAATCAATGCGATTGGGATAACAAGCCATGAAACAAATTAAGTCCCCTGCTGAGACGGTATAGATCCTTGAGAACAGCGGTTTATCGAGGCTAAGAGTTTAATGAACAAGAGATAGAAGGTTTACGAATCGATATTATTTATGTAATATCTTGAGGAAACCGGTCCCAACAAGATTGAGGTTTATGTAATTGGACTAGGCTTGTACAAAACTCGTATCAAAGATGTGGGTGCTAAGGTCACAAAGCTGAAATGGGCCTGAGATGGGCAGGACATGTTTGCCGAATGCTCTCTGAGCGATGGGACAAAGTAACCAACTAACCACCGAATGGATGCCATAGAGCTATCCCACGACCGAGACGAAAGCGCAAAAGAGGAAGAGGTTTTGCCCAGCAGTCGTACACAATATATGCTAAAAAAATCTGTACCAAACAGTAAAATTTATTGCACAACCTCAATAAAATACTGTACATAATCTAATCACAATGAGAGGAGAGGCAAACAACATGCGGACTTATCGCTAAAGAGTGATATCTTCAAGGATATTGCCTTCAGACCGGTTTCAAATTATAATAAGTACTGTAATTCCCTTTCTCTCAACTTCCCGTCGATTCTACGGACAAATTCACTGTAATTTCACATGATTCACATCCCTTCAATAAAACTTAATAGTACATTTTCACGAAAATTACCTCCGTAATAAATTTATCTGAGAATATTTTGATTAAAATTTTTACCTAACGTAATCGTATAAATTTGGTTCATTTTGTTTGTACTGTCGTTGTCAATCGGCTTATGATGTTTGATGTTTTACGGCAATACCGTGTTATCCTCGGAGGTTCGTAGGTTGGTTGGTACCGGATAAAATATGTTTGTAAAAGGTACGGGTGTTGCCTTTCGATGGTCAGCGCCTTATCTCGAGCTACGCGTCTTTTTCTGATTGGCGCTGTTAGAAAGTGAAGGATAGCTCGAAATACGCCGACATACTCTCGAGCGCAAGACGTGCTAGGCCTACAGACCAGATATCCCAAAGTTGCCAGGGTCGAAAAAAATTTGTTCCGTTTCTGAACTTTTTTGCCAAGCTAAGTATACTTATAATACTAATATTATTATTTACTGCACCAGTAATAAAGGAGTACATAATCAAGGATAAATGTTGTCATAAAGGAAAAAAATAAAATAAAAAGGAATAATAGGAAGGATAAATGTTTAATATCTATAGCAGGTTGATACCCGCTTTTGTCATTTTGCACTTAGCCGTGTGTCCTCTTGCTGCGTCGCAGTAGCGATATAAACGAGCGATTGCGAAACGATATGATTGATGAAGTTATCGCGCGTCAGTAACAATCAGAACGTATTGAAAACCACCCTTCAGTGAGTGTAATGTCATGAGATTCATTGAACTGATATTTAAATCATCTTTCACAAATATTCTATTCGTAGTATATTTTAGACTAAATAATCATAAATTCAAACGCCGAAAATATGCTACACTTGGCAGTGGATACATATTTGAGGCGTTTGGGGTCGAAACGCTGGGGCCGTGGGGTCCAGGTGCGCGCCAACTCTTTAAAGATTTGTCGGCGCGCCTGGTAGACACATCCGGT
This sequence comes from Cenopis cana, assembly GCA_951800055.1. Classification (NCBI taxonomy): domain Eukaryota; kingdom Metazoa; phylum Arthropoda; class Insecta; order Lepidoptera; family Tortricidae; genus Cenopis; species Cenopis cana. The sequence continues at coordinate 17,950,724 of OX637477.1, read as the reverse complement.
GACCAGAAGGCTGGCCAATATTTCGCTCAGCGAATAAGCATTGCCATCCAACGTGGCAATGCAGCCAGCCTTCTGGGCACACTGCCCATTGACGGCGATCTCAGCCAAATTTATTATTTGTAGTTTTAATTTTATACTTTGTAAATATTTAGTCTAAGTTTTTTTTATTGTTGCTAATTTGTAATTATTCATTAAAACTAACTATTGTATTGCTGAAATCAAAAATACTAATAAATTCAGTGACTGTATTTATATGTAAAAACGCATTGATCGAGTGTTTCCAACACGGCCCCTCAGATATTATTATTAATGTCCGTCACATACTTATGTTTTTTAGTTAGTGTCTCACGATCTATCAACAGCAATGTAGAAACGATCGACTTTTTCTCATAAAATATAGTGAAAGATACGTTTTATACCAAAAATTGCACGACTCCCAAGAGACGCAGAATTTCTTTGCCACGCGGGTAAATCTTATCTGAAAGAAAAGTCTTTCCATTTTTCTATTATTTTAGGCTTGCTATTTATAAAACTACTTTACGGAGTTACCAGTGATTCAAAAGACAATATTTTTCTACAAGATACATGTAAAGGCGACGTCTAAGCGTCTAACGAACTGGAAACAAATAATCCGTGCCAATAAAGAATACCTACATTCGAAAAGACGGGGCCACTCTCTCGCTATCTCACTGACATTTCCTTAGGTACTGTGTCTATTTAATGTCTCGTTCCTTTTATCATTCTTAGGAAAATCCACAACTGGCATGTCTTAGGGATGTAATGGTTTTATGTATTTGCCTTTAAAATCAGAATTGAGAGACATGAAGGGGCAATATCCTACGGACATTTTATTTTTAATAACTGGAATCTGGAATACTGACTGGCTAAAGCGCGCGCGACAAATAGAAAGAATTTTGTACATTGATTGACCCATCATTAGGTACTTGTCTCTGTCACTCGCGCGCAATTATATTGGCGTCGCGCTCACACAGTGAAGTTTAATGTCACGTGAAGAGGTAACAGACAGACACGCTGTCGCATTTATATTATTAGTATGGATTTCCTATGGTGACTACAATACCTTTGAGACCTTATTTTACTAAACGGTTAAAACTCACGTATTAATTCTTTGTTAAGAGTTCGAAACATGTCGCCCGAAGTGACAATTAATACGTGAGTTTTAACCGTTTAGTAAAATAAAGTTATAACATGTCTCACGAAAGTTTAAATTTCAAGCACCTTTGAGACCGTTTAGGATACAATAACATACTACACCCTACTTGTGCAAGCACTCTCCATACAAACTTTGTGCAAGTTTTTCTTTGCTTGTGTTTGCATTACACTTATGATTTTTGGTCAGTATGCTTATTTTTCTGTTAGCCAGAATCTCAAGAATTTTATTTTTATTTTTTTGAATTTTTATTTTATTGAAATTTTTGATTTATTTTTTCTTGACATTCTTCGTACATCCAGTATTAACCAGCAAAAAAAAATGCGGCAGTGCCAAAATCCAAGAATAAAACTTGCACAGAGTTTGTATGGAGAAGGCCTTGCCTCTACAGGCGCCTAGCATTTCAAATATCTATGCAACTATCAGAACCAAAACAAAATGGATAATACCATAACATGTTCTAAAGCTATCTTATTGAGTTGAAGGACTTGAAAGCCCTTTCGGATGCACTTCAACCCAATGGGATCTTTAATGCAAGTTACCCTTCTTTTATCTATCAATCCAAGCCTCTTTCGAACATTGACAGACACCTAATGATGGAGCTCAAAGGGAGTATTCCAAATTCCTTTGGCTCTGGGTAACTAAAAGCCATAATGATCTCATATCGATAATTAACAATTAAACTGCAAATAAACAATGTGTATATCCGTGGCATATTTTCGCTACATCAATATAAATTTTGTAAATAAGTGGAATTTCCTAATAAAGCTTCACATGCCAGAACACGGCCAAGGCCAAGGGCGTAAATCTAAATAAACGTCCGCTGTCCAGAAAACAATAGGGCGCAAAGCGGCTCTTCGCGCATTCCACTGGATCGATTCAGTTTCGCAAATGAAAACGAATAGTCAGGATTGTTTTTTCCCAGTTTTATTGCTGGACTGGTTTTATTGGACAATTCGAGTTTATTACGTTGCGGCTCTTTTTGAAGAGGGGCGTTGTTTCGATTGGGTATAGCGTTTATTACTATTGGGTCTTACGTGTGGTATAACCCTTACATTTGATACCTACCTATATCAGAGTATAGATAGATGAGTAATATTAGGTATTCCACGACGATGAGAATAGGAATATAATGAACACTAATGGTTCCATACAAAAAATGTATTTTATACTTTGGTTCTTTTGTTTTAGGAGATTCTATTCTTGATTTTTGAAGTATGCAAGCACCCATACAAAATGGCAAAACGTTTACTGTTTCTTATATAAGGATAAGTGTTTGTTATTGTGACGTTTACACTTGTTTCATTTTACTGACTTACTTGCCAATGCAGGGTGAGGCTGAGGACCATAAAATAGGGCTTTTAATACAATACAATACAATCATGATTGCTCACCAAGTAAGTAAACTAAAGAAAACAGCAATTAAATCGCACACAAAGAATAACAATTGTTACACAAACAATTCGCGAAAACAGATCTCTTCTAGACAACCTTTGGGTTTGGTTTTAATTAGTCTACAATTTAATTAATTCTGTTGTGTTACGAACGATTATTATTATTATGACGAAGTTTATCTTTTAACCTTATTTATACTATGGACTAAAAATTTGGTCCTCATCCCCTTACACATAAGAATTGTCCCACTGAAAATAATAAATCACTTGTGCACTTTTGTGAGACATTATTCAAAAGCAAAATCCTTTTATCGGCGTGGCGTTAATACCTACCTGCCTCGGTTCGATCGAAGCCGCTCAACCAATCTCACTGGAGCACAAAATGTTAGAATACATATTTCAGTGTTTGCTAGCTAAAACTAGCCCGTGTAAACCTATATAAACTTTCCCTGGATTTTCCCTAGTCTATTATTCTACAGCGTACTCCTATCGCTTTATTGGGTACGGCCTATAACGCCACACAGGATTTAATAATAAATAACTCAAGGAAATATATTTTGTTTGCAATCGTGGGACCTAATATTTTGGTTTTACTTGTATGTAGTAGGTCCCCCGACTGCAAACAAAATATTTTTCCTTGAGTTCTTCATTAGGAAACTTGTTTTGTTTAGTGCAGTCGTGTTTTAATTTTTATAATTATTATTTTATTTCGAACTTTTTTTGCTTGAAACACATACAATATATACATTTTTTGAATCGTCTCTTCAAATGCTTCATTTTGATACCTCGCTTGCTAGGATAGATTTTTTTACGGAACACTCAAAATTGAATCTACAGTCCGCCTTATTGTTTTTATTGCAACGTTATATATCCTTTGTCACCCGGGATGACGTAAGGATTCTAACGATACCTCACACATCTAAATCGGTTAAGGCGTTGAGGAGTTCTGGGGGAACAAAAAAAATCACATACATACATACATACATGAAACCTGATACACTCCTTTTTTGGGCAGTCGTGTAAAAAAGACACCACTTCCTTACTAGGCCATTCAAGGCCCATGACGACACATATGCGTTATGCCTTTACGCAAGATTTCCGCTATAGAGCGTAAAAAACGCTGCTACGCGCCACGGCGTACTCGTAGCTTTTGTGGGCCGCGAATGGGCTAATGCAATTACAAGTCCCTTACTGTATCAGTAGGCCTAGCACATGATAGCCGCGAGAGTATGTCGGTTTATCTTGAGTTATCCATCACTTTCTAACAGCACCAGTCAAAAAAAACGCGTAGCTCGAGATAAGCCGACATACATACTCTCGCGGCCATCATGTGTTAGGCCTAGGGAGGCATGACGCATATGTGTAGTGTAGACCATCATTTGAGCTGAACTAATCTCTATTTTCTGCTTGTCCACAGGTTACGCTATCTCCTTAGACAATTAAATAGAGGCGAAATATCAGCAGAAACACTACAAAAAAACCTACAGTACGCGGCGAAAGTTCTTGAAGCAGTCTACATAGATGAAACCAAGTACGTACAACATCACTTTTCATAGTTTAATATTATAGACAGTCTTTTTGAACAACTGTGCCCTGAAAAGACTTATATTTTTAAAATTACAAGTAATAGACATGATCGAGATTCTGCTGTTTTAAGGTTTTGCCTCAAACCGTAAGGTGGGAACATCCTACTCATTTTTTTTGAAGCTGCTGTTGCGCTAAAATATTGTAAATTTATGTGTTCACATAAATCAGTTAATCCAACTAGAAGTAAAATCAATGTTTAAGTGATCGCGCCTCCAAAGTGTCAACATAAATTTAAACAAAAATTGGTTTTACTATGGTTAGAAAAGAATATTTTTTTAAATATTAGTATATTATGTTTGTGTTAGTGAATCTTTGGCAATCATAACAACATAGGATTTATTTAGACTTTGCGTTTAAACATTCATTTTGAGATTGTCTACAAAGCTTTGTGACACTCGTCAGAAACTTACAATGTTTGAAATAATACATTCCGAGTGCCAAACCCATATCAAAATTCATTGAACCTGACACAGACAAACCAGCAGAGAGATCATGTTTACAAGACTTGCCTCCTACCTAATTTTATAAAAGAAAGAAAATAAGAATCTTTACAAGACACAGTTATTAAAACGGAATATAAATTGAGAATCCCTCTCATAATCTTTATGTTTCAGATGTGTAGCCGTCTACATATATGTATAAAACATCGATATGCTAACAATGCTATTTATATATGTACATTTTCATTCTCAATTTCACTGTCATGCCAATTGCAAACTCTGATATTCTACGTATAAAATGTCTGTACATTTTTATTCTTTTGACATCTCCTTGATTCGTTCGGGCCTACTATTCTTACCTTCGCAATGGAATGCCCGGGGCTTTTATTTTGTATACAGAGTGTTACGTTTTGGTGTCAGTGGATCGCAAGGGTGAGTGAGAATAATTGGCAAAAGAACCCGTCTCCGCTTGAATAGTTTTGTTAGGGTCTAGACATGGGAAAAAGCGTTACTTTTCCGGCAGCGTTACTGTCGTTCCCGTTTCTTCACTTGTCTCTCGCCACTTGTCGGGCTCGCCACCCCCGAGGGTTCCGTGCAAATTTGTAGGCATATTATAAATAGTTCAGGAATCGAGTCACGCAGTTTATATGTTTCTTTAAATAAAGACAATTTTTTTATGATTTAATTACAAATGAATAGTTTTCAGATTTTCTCCTGTACTTGTAGTTTATGACGATATCACTTACGCCCCCCCCCCCCTTACTTTATGTGAATTTCATAGTTCTAGATCAACGGAAGTTAAAAGTTACGATTACTTTGAGAGTGTCGAAATATGGGTATTTTCTGCATAAACGGCCATATTTATTATTTTACTTATTATTTTGCTTTTTTCACAGCTTCAAAGGGCTGTAGACCTCAGTATGTATGTATATTATATGGTTTTTATTTCAACTCTATATCTCTACGCGTTCCCGAGACGCGTTCACGGACAGAGACACAGACGGACGGACAACAAAGAGTTCAGTTTTTTCCTTCCGTGTATACGGAAGCCAACATTTTTGGGTCCCGTAGTAAATTAGGATCCCTGAGACGTTCGCTATATGCGTTCTGTCCGTCCGTGGCTTTACTCAGAGACAGTTATCAGTTATCACTAGAAAGCTGTACTTTGGCATGGGTAAAAAACAGGACGTAATAACTCCGGCGATAGGTATAATAGCTTAGCGTTCTAGTTCGCATATCCATTGGAAAGCTTTTCCTCCGTGCTGTACAGTGAACTGCAAAAGCATGTACCCCGCCAAAGCACTTTAATTTTTAGGGTTTCGTACCTCAAAAGGAAATAAAAACGGAACCCTTATAGGATCACTTCACTTTGTTGTCCGTCTATCTGTCTGTCAAGACCCTTTACCTCGGGAATGCGTGAAGGTATCGAGTTGAAATTAAAACCACACACACATGTCTGTGAAGCTGTGATAAAACCAAGCTTCTAAGTTAACTTAAAAAAAGATACGGCCGTTTATGCCGCAAAAAACGTACATTTCGACACTATTAATTAACTCACAAATTTATAGGGTACTTCCCGCTGACCTAGAACTATGAAGTTTGGCAAGTAATATCGTTTTATACTATCATTACAGGCATCTGAAAACTATACATTTGTGATGAAATCGTAAAAAATATCCTACTTCATATCCAGAGGGCGTCAAACTGATTATCAGCAAAAACGGCGGTCACGTCTCAATCGGTAGGGGTCACGATTCTTTACAAAAATATACAAAATATATGTAATTATTCCCACAAAGAGTGTATTTTAATAGATCAGACTCTATTATTGAAACGGATACGCCTTTACTACACATTATTATTAGTAAACGGGTTTATTTACCTCTTTGAGCCCCGACGTTTCGAATGTGTCACAACATCGTTGGTCGTAGACAACTTTTGTAGGGAGCGTAGAGTCTTAATAAACAGCCGTAGACGCTCTACGACGTAGACACAATCGAGGTTTATTTTTTTCTTTCAATTTCGTTGTTTTTATGTGAAAAACTGCTTTAGTTTACAGTTTAAAAGAAAGACATTGTGCAATGTTCTATGAAGTTCTAATTCAAAGATTATGGTACGAGGAGGAAAAGCATTTGTAAACGGCTAAAGCTAACTAAGGGTCGATTTTTCAATCGCTAGATAAAATTATCCGTCAGTTAATAAAATTAACGCGGTCACTTTCTAATTTCATTTGAAAGAAAAGGACAGAGCTAACATTTATTCGACCGTCACTTTTATCTGTGGATTGAAAAATCGGCCCTAAATCCTCATGTCGTGTAAGAGTCCATTAAAAACTACTTTCCGATTCAGATTATCCAACAATCTATAAGGTTCTGACTAAAAGATAAACAAAAGAATGCCGACCATTCGAAGAGAAAATAAATTCACTACTTTCATCACACCTGAAATCTTTTTCCGTCATCAGTAAATGTGAACTCTATTTACTACGAGTTAATCTTTACTTAACAATAATCTGGTGAAGTGAGATGCGAGGTAATGAAAGTAATTGGTTGAAATTAGAGTGGGAAAAGTCAAGGCAGATACTGAGGTTAATGAATGAGCATGGTTCCTTACCTGATTAGTGATTACCTACGCCTTTCAGAAGTTCAAGGGCAACCCAGTTTGTTTTAAGGAAAATAATGGTGTTTTAAACCGGTTTCCCTTTTCGGGCTTTACCGTTGGAATCTTAAGTTCTTTACGTTTTTTGCGTTCCACAAAACGTACGTTTCAAAACATAGACATAGTATACAGACGGTCCTAATTAAAATAATTGTATTGAAAGAGATCACCATTAAGAATGGATTTGAAAAGAACCACCGGCCAACTGCGAGGCAGACATCGCACATTTAGGGTTCCGATCCAACCTCTAAAAATGATTTATCAATTATATTAGTATTTGTTGGTAAAAAACACGTAATAATAAACATTATCACCAAATTTCAAGTTCATAGGTCAAAGGGAAGTTGAAAATTTCTTCGGATAAAAAAATTGTGACACAGACAGACGACGGACGGACGGAGCGCTCCGGACTCATACTATTATTAGACTCCTCATTACGCATTATATCGGAGATTTTACGATACCCATCAAACGAGGTATTCTCGCGCAACTTCTTTGTACGTGGGCACACAATTAGTTGCTTAGCAACAAGCCTAATTGGCAAAATGTTTGTTAATTTACCTCACGAGAGCTTAATAAAGGTTTTGCGCAGGTATATTTGCCTTCCCTGTCATAAATGGTGCGAGTGAACGAGACGGAAATCTAAATTAGAATTTATAATCGTGTAGCGATTTGTGTTCGCGCTTCGCTGGAGTGAAGTATGAGTGGAGTGAGTGAGTAAGGAAGATGTTAAACACTCACGGACAAAGAAAACGGGGTCGGTAAAATACTGTCATTATTCCTAAAATACTGCAAGGTTGTACAGTCAGCATCAAAAGTATCTTGGCATAAAAAAGGGGGTCGAAAGTTCCTATTCCCTTGTAATAAAGACTTTGACGTTTTCATGTGCCAAGCTACGTTTGATGCTGACGGTACAGTTTTTAATCATGTCAGGATCTTTATTTAATTTTACATAAAAACTACAAAATAACAGTTAAAAAGTCACGTTTCCTGGTTTAAATCGGACTCGTAAAAACCAATGAAAAAAACAACGATAACGGAGCGGAATATCGCACAAATCGTCATTTTTGATAGTACATTACTTAACAAGGGCGGTAAAACAAAGAATGTCTCAGATCGCAGGTATTTGACGCCCGAGCCGAAGGCAAGGGCGATAAATATGCGATCTGAGGCTTTCTTTATTACCGCCCGTGGTATGTACAAAATTTTATGCCACCCACTGGCCAGGAAGTGGGATTTCCCGCGCGCGGAGTATGCGGTAATTGCCGCTTTATGGCCAGGTGTGACATAAATATATTTATGATATTTTTATGATACGATCCCGAAAATTGCTAATTACGGTTAGTCAATACGAAGAATAGTCTATTATTTAAATAAAACTATTATAAATATTTAAAAACAAACTATTGAGGATATTTAATGTAGGGTGACCCGAAAATTTTGACTTCGAATGTACCTACATGAACATACGATCATATTAAAATGCAGGGCTATATTCGACTTACGTCAAGTTACAATAACAGCGACTCTAGTTTTTAAGGGGAACAAATAAAATGATCACCTAAATAACTTTTGATATCATCAAATTTTCGAACCCTAAAATAAGGTTGAACACGTTGAACACTCAAAAAAATTTATTGATCAGCAATTCCGAGTCACCAAAAAAATTCTACCTATTTTTGCAGCACTTGCACCTATTTTCTTATTGCGTTCCTATAAATTTATAATCGCATCAAAAAAATTGTCAAGTACCACCAAAAACACTAAACTACCACCTAATCTCATGCACCTTTTTTCATTAGAATTACATCCAAATATTATACACATCGCATGCTACATTTTAGTAAACAGTTACAAATTAATTGTTTTTAGCACTATAAATATTTTAGTCATTTCCAAAATGTTATAAATTAGAAAGTAAAATTCTAAATTAATTTAAAAAGCAACGCGCAATGTGGCTGTGTGAAATAATAACACGTATACTGCTATCTCACTCAATCAAATACAAAGAATTGTCTGAAGCATAAAACCTATTGATATGTCGTTAGAGTGAAAGGTACCTATTGCTGTTTCATTCTAACTACCTATTGCTGATGGTTTACAAACTGCAAGAAGTTTTATTATTAATTTTTTAATGCGTTGACGTGCGCGCGTTTGATTGAAATCTTTTATTTGAAAATGAGTTTTGTTGATTTATTAAATTGTTAGTTTGTTATGAAAATGGATAAAGGTCCTCAAATGAGTTTACTTTATTAATTTAGATAGACTTTCATGGATGGAGAAAGTTAATAGGTAGAAATAGGTATAGGTAGGTTTAGGTTATGTTAGTTTTGCATCGGCCCGAAGGGCCAAAACAACTCAAAATAGGAGCTCCGCGCCAGCGGAGATCCGTCAATACTGTTCCAATGTCCACTAGTTTGAAATAAAAATAGATGTCATAGAAAAATACTACTACCGAGGCAAATTGACGATAATCAGCGAATAGAGTAGAGGCAAAAACATCTGAGAGCAAATAGCTGTATGCGACCAGTAAGGAAAGCACTGTTGAAAATATATTAAATTAAATTAAAAATATATTAAATTAAATTATGTTATGTACTCATTAAAGTTACAGAAATTTTGAAGCTTCTATAAAATAAAATCATTTAGCGCTGTCTTGCTCGCACGCGGTGCGACGTGCGAGCGAGACGGACCGTATGGAAAACCGCATCAGTGTCAGTGTGCTAGCAATGAGGTTAGACTAGATTGGAACTGCTTTGCGCGTCGGGCGTTAAAAAACAATGTATCGAAAGAATTATTTGGGTGTAAATAATTTTAATAGGATTACGAGCCCTGTAATATTTGGATGTAAATTATATGAAATTTGGTGTTTGAAATTAGGTGATCATTAAGTATTTTTGGGTAGTGACTAATTTATTTGGTAACAATTTAATTTAATAGGTTATCGACATGTTACTTCTTTGAGTTGCACTTTATATTTAAAAGGAGTTGAAAATTTGGTGCGAATCTAGTATTTTTGGTAATCAATGTAATTTTTTAGAGCATCATTCGGCAACTAATTTGGTGGTTCGTTAAATGCTACCCGTTTTTAAGTTGTTGGTTAAGGTACGTATATACTTGCTCATAGTTATTGATCAAGTAACAATTAAACTAAATCATTAATTTTTTTTACTACAAACAAATATATATTATATTGATTAAGTTAGTTATTTAGTTCATTTATGTTATTTTACTCTGCTGTCAAATAATAATAAAAAAATCGTTTTTCATGGCGAATAAATTATTCAGCAATTGAGTAATTAAAGAGAGACCCTATTTGTTTCACTCTTGTTGGTTGAAAATTGGTGGAAAAGCACACAGTAAATATGATTGTAAATGAAGCACTGGTAAACACAAAGTGTTTTACGTGCAATTTAAACAATTCGAGTGTCGCTCATTCAGGCATTCATTTAGTTACAATACTTTGCGGTGAATGAATGCAAATACGTCATTTAAATGAAGTCCGATATTCAAACATGACATGGTGTTACCAACGTAACATTATTGAAATCAGCTACGTATTTCATTTGATTCTCGCTTTAACCGTTCTTTCGGATATAACTTGAGCTCGGAATTAAATTATATATCAAACAGAAGTTCAAAACATTATGTAGAGTACAGTATACAAGGTGTATGTACCTACCTAATACCAATGCCAAAATAAAGAGGGGTAATAGAACATATTATAAGCATTCAATTTAAGAAAATTTGACCTTATCAAAAATGTTATGGGTTTCTTACGGGCTGATAACTTTCTTACCGAACAGAATGGCAATTACTCCACCGACAAGAGCTAGGCTCTTAAACATATCAATGATGTAAAATTTGTTTATACGGTATATTTGAAAATGCTTTAACAAATGCTACCTTTGTAGTAATAGTTAGTAATTAAGGTATGTCCTAATTACTTAAGTAAGGTAAACATCCCAGTGCTCGGCACCTACTGCCCAATATGTAGATGACACCTATTAACCACCTCTGTCATCATAAAGTGCCATGTATTGAGTCAGTGTCGAGAAGGAACGTTTTCCTTATTTGCCAATTTTGCGCCCTAGAATTACCGTACTCGCTAGCGGCCGCGTAAACTTAAAATAGAACTAAGAATCGCCATACTAATGCCAGGATCACACGTACCGTTTACTCAGCCGAGTAAACTTCCATACTAATTTTACTGTCTCGCCGTTTTACTCGGTACGTGTGACCAAGGCATATATCGTTTACGCAGTCGCTAGCGAGTACGGTAATACAAACATTGCAAACTCATGGTAAGGGTACTAACTGTGGCTTTATAGGCATGTACGCAGTTAGAGATAGGCCTGGGGATTATGAGTACGTATATACAGTTTGCCTGCGACAGATACATTACGCTGGTACGAGGAATCTAAATAGTAATTTGTAGCACGTCCGCCGTAGTTTTAAATCAGAAGCACTATTCAGTTCACGGTTAGGTGCATTCATATGCTAATATGGCCACCGCACCTCGTTCTATGCATGAAATCGTCCGACCATAAATTCATGGACTGAAGATTTCATTCCTGGTTAGTTTACATGAGAGAATATTGCAAATTAGAATGATAAGAGATAAGAGATAAGAGATAAGAGATAATTTATTTGTAAAACATGAGTAAGTTTACATAATGGTCTTAAATAGGTTTACAATATAATGTGCGTCATGTTCTGCCTTTCGGCGTACAAATTCAATAATAACAATAATAATATAGTGCATAATAAAACGAGCATAATGAACGTAATTGAAAGGGTTTTTACCAAAGAAACTATGACAAACGTGTTTTTTACCTTAAAATTTGGAGCCGAGATAAGCGATGACCCCAACATCTGTCTTAATAGTGAAACTAATCACTTATCACGTTTGTAATACGAGTATCAATGTGTGGATTCCTCAGTCAGGTTCAAAAAACAAATGAATGAGACAGTGATAAATAAGCCTACGCTTAAAGTAACTGTGATAAATAAGCCTACGCTTAAAGTAACTGTGATAAATAAGCCTACGCGCAAAGTAACAGTGATAAGTAAGCCTACACTTAAAGTAACTGTGATAAATACGCCTACGCTTAAAGTAACAGTGATAATAAAATAAATGATTTTTATTTATTTATCGTATGGCATTTATTTCGAACCGTGAGATCTTCGAGAAGACAGTACGGTTGCCAGTTTTTGTTGCACTTTTAGAACCACCCAGGGGTCACGTGTAGGGTAGCGGTGGGTACTTTTCCCTACGGACGTGGTGCAACTCTGACCCCCCTTTGTCAAGTGAGTGGGCAACTTGACTGTTAGAAGTTTTCAAGCCGCGCGAAGGCCTCCAACTTGGCTTAACGACTGCTACCATAGACAGCAGCCGGGATCAACGGCTTAACGTGCCTTCCAAAGCACGGGAGCGCTCAGTTAGTAACCACTCAAAGCGATCACCCATCCATGTACTGACCGCGCCCCACGTTGCTTAACTTTGAATAACGCTTGCGGCACGCAGGCGCCGCTGGGCCACGAGCGCTCCAAAATAAATGATTAAATAAATAAATAATACAATATTGTCGATGCACGAAAGGAAGCAATTGGCAAGCTGAGTATTTTGTGTCAAACGGAGGATCTTGGGACTCTTGGGAGTACGTTCAATTATTACCAAGCCAATTGCCGTTACAGTCGAGGCTAAATAGTGCTTTTCTCAAAAATTGGGAAAATACAATTAACAAAGTGCTACTTAACCATATTACTGGAATAGTATACAATGTTTGCCTAAACACGAATGTAAAGTCTCGTGACTTCAGGACATATATTTCGGGCGTACTTCGTTAGCCTGAGGTTTCCATTGACAAAGGGTTTCATTACCTTGTTATTTAGCCAGTTCACCAACAGCTAGCATTTACGTTTCACCCTTTGTGCCACGTTCTCTGTCATTTTGCAGACTAAAAGCAGGGCACAGAATAGGCAGAACTCTAATCAAGCAGATGTCTCTATAAAGTATCGAAAGCTAACCTAAATAAAGTAATCTTGGACATTGAGTACGTTTCACCGCTTCATCTATTTGTATCATTTCTCTTTTGTTTTCTAAAATGGCCGATAGTTTCACGCGTAGGGTGTAATAATAGTTTGCACGGCGCAGCGCGAGCGCCGCTAGTGATGATGTGTAACGCAGGGATAGGAGAGGAGAGGAGCAGCCGAGGGTGCAGCCTGCCCCCCTCCACACCCGCCGGCTGCGGACCCCATGCTGGGCCAGATGCTCAGTAGAGAAACCGAACGAAGCAAAGTTAATACTGACACAGCGCCTACAACGGCCAAGTAGTCGCGCCTCCCTTCTGTCCACTCTGTGCGATTAGGTCTTTCTGTTATGTTCAAGCTTCAGTATTTTCAAACTGTCTCAGTCTCCTGACCTGTTAGTTTAGACCGTCTTCCCAATTTTTAAAGCCAGTTTGGAAACACTCCATACTGGTGGGTTCTGTTGCGTTTTACATAGGTTAATTTTTACTTCACTGTCAAGGTTTTGAGGATGAGTTGAACCAAGAGAATAGCACGATCAATTTTAGCTGTATTCACACTTTTGGATTTTACTCATTCTCAAATAGATATAGTAAATTCTTTCCGTTAGATTAGACTTGGAATCTTCGTGTGTCGTCTTGGATCTTTTGTGAATCGTCTGACTCCATATTATCTACTTCTTTACCCTCCTCAGGCATGTATCTCCTTCTAAACACAATCTAGGTGACCCACAATACGCATCCTAGATCTGTAGCTTTTAATCGTTGTGTTCTAAAGGAATTCCTATATACCTGTGCATTCCTCAATAATTAACTCGGTTTCAGCTTATTATTACTTCAATCTTATGTTCTAGTTGCATACTTTCTTTCATTTTATTTCATCACTTGTAATCAGCCATTAAGTATTTAGTAATATATTATGATTATTTAAGTAACTCATCATTTTTAGTACATAATTATATTCGTACAATCTCTATAGACCTTCGGTTAGGTAATTGAAAATAATTAAAATATTGAAGAATCTAATCCAATTCAGTTTTTGATCCAATGACCTTAATGTTACAAGGAAATTCATTCAAATTTTCAAAAAAATCTTACAAATTAAAGTGATTCCTGAGATTTCGGTTACAAATCAAGAAGTTTTTATTTGTCGTATGTTTAATTTAAACAAGATGACTACGCATTTTTGTGTTATTATTTCGTTTATGATCCCATTTGCCTTATTTTAAATTTCAAAGTTAACACGCCTGGTCTAATGGTGATGTTTTATGTACTATTTCGGTGATTTGTCCTTTGGTGATAGGCAACTGGTTCGTGAACGATAGAGCTGTCACTGTCCTGTCCTGGTGTGCTCCCCAACTATCCCATTGACGCCATCTTTTATTTTAGACCGGCTGTGGCGCGGCAGCAGTCAGCCCCAACTCTGGTGTTTAGGTGTGTCGATGTTACCTCATACTACAGATTCCACTGCTTCTTAAGACAATATTTATTCCATAAATTCTACAATTACACAATTAATTTTAACTTAAGACGCAGTGAAAGTACCGCCCTGTAAATAATCCTTGAGCATCCCTTAAATAACTGCTTGGTTTGCTGTTTGGTTTTAAGACGTTGCTTTCCGTTGTTCGTTAATAGCAAGCATTATTGGCATATTAACTTTAACAATAGAAAATTAAAAATAAGTTTCGGTTTCACTAAAAAATGTTTGAATATGGAATTTTCATAGGGTATTCCATATCCATTATCCCTATTAGATTGAGCACCCTGTTTCTGAAAAAACGAGCTCATTCGCAAATACAGACTTCCCAATTGGACCCGAGCGCTTATGAGATGAGTTGTATGTTAGCTCAAATATTTAATCCGATTTCAATCAAATTAAATACCAACGTATACCTATTTCTTTCTTCGATTTAATTAATTTTGGACTCCGAGCTACAGGGCCCTTAATGGTGAAGAAGAAAATAATTAATGCAAAGAGAGAATTTCCGAGACACCTTTTGAGTGGTGCAGTATGGCTGGGCTGGGCGGGCCCCGAAAGACCAGCTGAGGATGAAACCGGGACCAACGCTAAAATTAGAAAGATAATCAATCTAAACCCTAAGGCTTCCTTTACTTACTTACTCCGCTGGCCCAGAGATCCGTTTGGCCTCCAATACACACATCGATCCCGACCTCATACGATATATTTCCACGGCTCAGCTTGAAGCTCAAAGTCAGCCTCCACAACGTCCGCCCAGCGGTATCTGGGGCGGCCGACCGGCCGTCTCCCGATCGGTTTACCCTGGTATAGGCTCTTTTGACAGCACGGTCGTCACCCATTCGTTCCAGATGACCAAGCCAGCGAATAGGCTTCGTTTATTTCGAATTTTTAGTATAAGTAGACTCGTTTTGCAAATGCAAGTTATGAGTTGCAAATGTTATAGGTTTAAAGATGCAATGGAAAGCAATGTAACAATGCGATATTCTGGAGCACGCTGCATGAATCCCTTTCTTAGCTAAACTAACTAATCTAAAACTATGGGTTGACCGCTTAAGTGAGACGGTGCAGCAGGGTATTTAGTAGTGGCAGCGTGTTACCTACCGCGAACTACCTCGCGTGTTACTTATTTACGCTTCCCCGCTTGCCCCTGCCCCGTCTCAGTCCCTACCATTTGGTAGGTCTATAGCATATCCTAAGTTCTACTCTGAATTTACGAATCTTCTTTCTCATCTCTATTTGAACGTCACGTAATGAAGGGTTCTGAAGAGTGGCTTACCGATAATTTTGCAGGTTCATAGTATCTGATATAATGGAAAATTAGATGTCATGAATCCGTGATTGAGATGAAGATATCTGATTATGATTTGCGAAGGAGTTTATTGCGGTGCGTGATTGAAAGTGCTTCTAGAAATTAGATTGAGGTTTAAATATAATTATTATTGAATAATCACGTACATTTCGTACGTCAACTTAGATTTTTTAACAGATGTTACTTATCCTTTTTTATATTTCAAAATGTCCTCTATCCTCTTAGTGGCTTACAAACAATTTTATCAGTAGGTATCATATTTTTACCAGCCATAAATTAGTGAAAAATATTAATAGAGGTAGCGTTTTATTAACTAACTAGTGTTCGATAAAAATAGTCTAGGACTATCTAATGCACTGGTAATGTTTTTTTTTTTTTGTAATAACATTACATTGACTAGTATTAAACGTTCAAAACCGTAAGTACCTGACAGGATGCTAATCTTATCTGTTAAATTTATAATATCCGAAATATATCATTTGCAATATAACTTGGAGCCTGGTTAACATGGCAGCTCTTCTGAAATTAATCAAACACTGGAGCAAGTCGGCGGGCAAAGGCCAGTCATTTTCCAATATCAATTATCTAGTGGAAAGCGGCGTTAATACCTAGTCATGTATCGTCTGCAAATCAGTCCGGTTTTAATGGATTACGCGAGAAATAATCCAATAATGACTCCTGTTGATTTATGAGATTCGATTCTGTTTTGTCAGGAACGTCTCTTAATCAGCTTCGCTCGCTTTTGTTTCTGCTTCGGCCGCGCGCGTTCTAATTTCAAATTGTGCTCGCAGGAGATTGGCGGACGAAGATGACGAGTTGTCGGAGGTGCAGCCGGATGCGGTGCCGCCGGAAGTGCGGGAGTGGCTCGCGTCAACGTTCACGAGGCAGCTGGCGACGGCGAAGCGGAAGTCGGACGAGAAGCCGAAGTTCCGGTCGGTTGCGCACGCGATCCGGGCCGGGATATTCGTCGACAGGATATACAGGAGGGTCACCAGCACCGCACTTATGCAGTTCCCGCAAGACGTCGTTAGAGTGCTGAAGGTAGGATTTGAAAATCAGCAGCTAAATGTCTTTATTGCCATTAACATATTACTTATACAGATAATACAGATTTACATTTCTGGGGCCTCGCTTTAGGCTTACACGGCCTGTGTCGGGAGGCCCCACTCTTCCTCGGAAGTATTTAATGTTTTATCTTGACATACTCAGTAGGTACAGTCACTTTTGAATGACTTGTATTTGATGTCTTTTGCTTTGCCGGTTTTTTTTAAAAGGGTGTGTGTTGTGTTGTGTTTTCGTAGGGCACTTGGGTACCTTACCTACCTATTGTTAGATTACCAGCATCGTTATAGTCATTCAATCATACTTTTGATCGAGTTGTGTTTATAATACCGCGGTTTTTGTTTGTGTCCTATCTACATATATTTCGATTTTATAAATTGTTTGAATAGGGCCATGTCATAATGGAAATTTTTGTGTGGCGTAATAGGGTATCATTTATTATTTTCTCGTAATGGTCATTCTTATTGTCACCATACGAATTGAAACAATAGCAATTTTATAAAATTTTACATGAACGTTATAACTGTACCGTCTTATTTTATAAACAACCGTGACCTCATAATCTCTTCGGAAACACCAAGAGCAAGCCAAGAGCACCTTATCTACTAAATTATGTATTTGTGGCTATACACACATAAATCTTACGCTGAGTAAATACGTTTTAAAGATTCGATAAGACTGCGTACCGAATACACTAATAAATAGATGCACTGGCGTCAAAAGTATTAGTTGTCACTCGACATTTATTGGAAGAGTCAATTCCTTTAGAGACAATGAGAATTCTCTACGTTGTTATTTTGTCTTCGATTGCATTTGATGCCGTGGATCCAGCACCATTTTCTCAATCTCAAAAGCTTCACATCGACTATGAAGGAACGGTCACATCAACGCCTCCTGTAATGATTATTGGCAACCTGAACGGGACTATTTCACGGTGCCTAAAGCAAACTCCATCGGAATGTGAAGTAATCTACCACGCCACCGCGGCAGTGAAGTCAACGGCAGTTCACGGGGAGTACCTATTCGTGGCTTTGTCATCGGGTGCACTGCTCCGATGTAAATGGGAAGAAAAAGATTCTTGTACACACTTCTACGAGGCGTCTTCTTCTATGAATGGCTTGGCGCTCATGAGCGGTTTTTTATACGCTGGGACAGAAAACGGTACTATTTTACAATGCCAGGCGGGCAAACCTAACAGATGCTGGACTTTCCGTAAATTGGAAAATACGCGGATCAAATCATTGGCAACGTCCAACACGCATATTTATGTTGGAAATAGAGAAGGGAAGTTATATCGCTGTACATTGGATCCAGAAGTTACTTGTACATCGTTAGTTTTCACAGGAGTTGGTATAGGCTTATCAGTGTGGGGCGATTCGACTGTATTGATTAGCGAAGGTGGTGTTGTATGGATATGTAAATCGATGGGTTGTACGTCCTTGGCCATACCTGGTACTGGCTATCGTAATATGGCGATTTTCAATGGACAGATGTACACGATTAAAGACCCTGGAAGTATATCAATTTGCAGCTATGACACCAGCAATTCATGTACCAACGTCGTAAGCCATATAGGAGCAAACAGTATCTCGTTCGCCTATGCCACCCATCACATGCAGAGTAAATACAAAAATGAAGAGAAGTCGTGTAATTGGCAAAGCACTCTAATTTGCCCGCCCACTGTCGTGTACTACCAAGCGCAGCACAGAGCTCTGTTTGAAGTGCAAGTCATAGATGGAAAACTGCATAATTATGAAGGGACTGTGGTGGACACGAGGAATGCAGACGAAGGGGTCTCGGGCAAAGCTGCAATCTTCGCCATGGGTCCGGATGGGCAGATACTGCTCTCAAATTTGCACAGGTCAGGTTTGGTTCACATCTCCAGCCTGTTTGCGGGCAGCCCCGTGTCTGGCGCTGGGGAGATGGTAGTCAACAATGGAACCATCGAAAGCATCACCGCCTGCTCCGACTACTACTGGCCAGATGTCGATTTAAACCGTCAAGTAATTGTATCATTGGAACAGAAAGGCTACAAAGGCCAGATTGATTTACGTAAATGTTCATACAGGTATAACAAGCTTGGGCAAGTTTTAAGGACATTGTAGATTACTCATTAAGTAATTAAAATTAATACTTACATATACTGACAAAGTGGTAATTATTTTCTTTGTGCATGACTTTCCTTGACTCGACTCAGTGGGAAAGGAAAAAAAGAGTATTATGTCTCTATGTGCTAACATAAACAATTGAACATATTATTGATCTTGTGACTGTCAAGTGTTCATGCAATGTGAGTTCTAGTCAAGAATAAATATTTGAATTTGACAGATACCTAAATTGTAACAAAATACGGATTATGGTGAATCGTAGCTGCCAAAAGTTGTCCCAAGATATCTCGTACTACCATTTTTGATATTTACTCAGTAGCATCCATATACACAATTAAAAAAAAAAAATCTTCTACACCACCTTATACAAGAGCACCACCTTTTGGCACCACTGACTGGCATAGAAATCGGAAGTCAACGTAGGCACGGACGGACACTGACCTAAGTGTCATTATTGTTTGTCTTTCAAAAATCCCCTTTGAAATGCGCGCTACAATTGACAATATTTCATAATTTCCAAAAGTCTTATTTCGAAAACCATTTCGGTAAAAACGTGTGAAGTACACAAAAAAAATATTTTACATTTTTTTCTCCGTTAATTTTGGAAAAAATCGCAAATTACTGTAAACCAAAAGTTGACGTCATCTTCCTCGCTGTATTCAGAGACAGAGTACAGACAATCGTTGCTCTGGAGTGGCTCTGGATTCTTGTTGGGAAGATGACGTCATATTTTACTTACGCCCTTTTGGAATGACCTACTTTTCAACGTGTTTTTTTTGTATGAAATAATGAGTTAAATTGAAAAAGAAAAAATACGGGTGGCTTAAATTTTTACCTATTTTCTAAATAGTTCATAAAATAAAGTAGTTAAAAATATGAAATGTTGTCAATTATATATTCCTAATTTTAAATTTACAAAACGGGTCTTATTTATTAATGTGTACAGTACAGGGTCAGTATTAATGATTTTGCTTTAATTGAACTGGAGTCTGGCGCTTAATTGAATATTCCAGAGGCGTCTAAATTCGGCTCACGTCTCCAATAGCGATGCGTTTTGTGTTTGTGTTTGTAATGTTTTTTTTCTATTAAAAATGGGATTGCTCTTGGCAAGGGGTAAAGATGAGGCTGACGGTGAAGCGAGCCCACCCAGAAGAGTCCTATTCACTCGTGCCTTAAGAGGTCCAGGTTATATGAACTCGGAAATACAGATGCCGGCTGGGAAGTGGGAACTCCAAACCTTAGCAGTGCGCATTATAAGTTGCGTGCATTCAGAAGCGATTATGAAAAACTCTAATCTGTAACGAGCTAATAGGTACAAGTAGACGGTACACTCGACGATCACAACCTAACCTATTTGGAGATGTATCCCGGTTTGTATAATGGGACAGTTGCTCTCTAGTTAATCTCCTGCACCTCGCGGCTCACGTAAGCAACATTTAACCATACCTACAAGTCAAATCATAGTAATTCGTATAATTTATTGCGCACCCAGACAAGACAAATGGGTCACTGTTAGTAGAAAAAACAAAAGTTGTCCATCCTGGGCTGGGGTCAACAGTTAACGGCTTATGTGCACGTAACTTATGTTTTTATTACCTACATAGATTTATAGTAACGGAGACACTGTTTATGCGGGTTACTAGACCAATCCAAAATTAAGCTTTGTAGACCATAACTTTTGCCCACCGAAAAGACGTGCTACCTAAATCTGACAATGACCCAAATACAACCAAAATTATAACATAACATTCAAAAGAAAATTTTACATACACAGTATTCGGTCCCTGCACTCAAGTAACTACGCGCCTTGTGTGACGTGTGCGGCAAAGTAACATTTTCGGTCTTAGCTTTGCCGATAATCAGATTCCAGCCACTTTGAGGTGCTTTGAGACATAAAGTAGGGATGTTAACATTTTATTTACTACGCCATTTCGGGGATGAGATTTGAAATTAGAATTTGTTGTTCGATGGATTTTATATATGCTTCCGCGTTTTGGCCTTTTCTAATGAATATATAATAAATTTAAGACTCAAATTCATAAAACGTCCAAAAAACGATTTGGACTATAAGTATTATGAACAAAATATTACAATTGAAAACATATTTAAACACAAAAAATAAAATCACAAAAATCTTAATTTAAACTATACTATAAAGTACGAGGTAAACGTCCCAGTGCTCGACATTGAACTGAACATTAATTGTCATTAATCTGGACGTAGGTATACCATATCTAACGGCTTTAACATTTCAGATCTGTGTTCGTAATAGAAAATAAATAAACGTCACCAGTATTTTAGTAGAGGAATAGTACAAGTCGCGTGCAGATACTTCATACGATAGAAATTATAGTACATTGTGCATTTAGAGAGGTAAGCAGGTTAAATTACTAACGAAAGTCATAGAAGGCTTTTATTGACTTGAGTTTGTAATAACCCTTACCTCCCGTGATACACACAATGTTTTACATCACATTTGCGAGGAAATAATTAACTACAAAAGGCAGAAAAATCTATGTTTCATACAACCACACCAATAAAAAATTGACGAACTTGACAACTCCACCTCCAGTATCACTGCCAGACGAGCGCGCAACACTCAATATTTCAACCAATCACAGAGCAGTATTCTTGCGGCGCACGGCCTACTAGTTTTTTTTTTCAACTAATCACAGAGCAATATTCTTGTGGCTCGCGGCCAACTAGATTTTTTTAGACCAATCAGATCACACACAAACTCATAACTCCCTCGGGAGTTATGAAACTCCATAACTCCCGCGGGAGGTAAATCGGCTATAACTGCTCTATACACCTGCGTACAATGAGACCCTTTACGAGCAAGTGTGATGAAAAGGTATTTAACGGTCGAAAGGGATTACAAAACTGAATGATTTCCGAAATGTATACACTGATAAAGGAGAAAGGAGTGCAGATTGCCGTTATTTTTGTTAAAACTTGTATACGTGTAAGAAAAGAACATTAAAGGTAGCCGCCATCCAATAACCACACGACCGGGGTATTCATTCGGTTAGGCCACTGAATGAAGGCTACCATTTTTGTCTTCTTAAGGATGATTCACGCTAGACCGTTCCGTATCCGGGCTGGCCCGTTTTTTAGTCCGTCGCGCGTCCGTCGATTTCTTGTAGGTACTAGAAAACTGGCCGGCCCGGACGGACACGGAACGGTCTAGCGTGAATCATCCTTTAGGCTGAGTCTCTAAGTTCTTACGACAGAAAATTATAAGCAGGCTGTACTATGTATAAAATATATGTCGCAGGCAAATCGTATAATCCGCCGTATTACATTTTACAAAACAGAGCTGTTTTATCTGTCTACAACCGTGCCCTGCGAATCTTAAGTCGTCAGTAAGGGAGTAGGCCTTCTGTAGATACTTTATAGTACCTACTAGGTGTTACCTCTTGTCTTTCTATTTGTACGAGTAGTCGAGGACCTTTAGCTACCGCTTGTGGACATTACACAAGCACACGTCGTGACCGCACATTTAAATCATTATTCACTCAACTGTTTTGTTCATTTGCGTCTACTCCAACTCAACACTCCCTTTGTTCTGGCAAAGCTGACTTTTGTTGAAGTTGCCTTTGTTTAACGATTAATGAAATTATAATCGCGACTCAACAATGAGCGCTCATTATAACTGCTAAAATGTTCGCGTCTAATTAATACCTACTGGGATTTATTTGTTGTCTCAGTGTATTTTAATTGACTCTCCGAACCAAGACAGACTGACTTGAAAAGGTTTGCCGGAAAACATTAGAGCGAAGAAAATTAGTTGTTGTATAATTTTTAGCTTAGGTACCTACGTTGCGACTATGTCCGCGTTACAAAAGTCCACTGTAGATGAATGTGCCAATATCACATTAGATGGCGCTGGTACCTCCGACGGGAAACCTACATCGAGCAATAGTTTTTTTTTCGTTTATTGACTGGGTGAAACGAAGGTCTACGCTTCAGATTTGACTAAAATGTTTGCGTATGTCTGGATGTCCGGCGGATTTTTGGCTCTACAGATCTCATTACTTAACTGATTATCGTGAAATTTTGTGAAGAAAGCCACTCTCGAGCGTGCGTAAGATAATTTAAATGTCATTTCCATACTAAAAACGACAATAAGATCTACCGAGCTTAGTTTGACACGTTACGTAATCGACTAGCTGATCACCCGTGGCCCGTGGGTCACTTTCCCCAATGGTTCTTATTTCAAAGGTAATAAAGTTCAATTTGTCCGCAGACGCTTGACGAGTGGTCGTTCGACGTATTCGCGCTTTACGAGGCATCGGCGGGGGCACCCCTCAAGTACCTAGGCTACGAGCTGCTCAACCGATACGGGATGATACACAAATTTAAGGTAAGCAAAAGCTCTCATTGCAATATGAACCTTCTTGCTCTATATGTATAATATAACAGATATTTGAAAATGAAGAATATCGATGTATGGAATTTTCGGATTCCGAATAAGTCATTTGGCCAATCAAGTGCGGAAGAACACAGGAACTAAAGTTTCAGATACAGTAAAAGTCTTGGCTTTGTGTTGGTAGGCTGATTTTTTGTTCTTTCACCTTCTCACACCTTCTAGCTCTATATGTGTAGGTAGCCAGATTTTTGAAAATGGAGAACATATCGATGTATGGAATTTTCGGATTCCGAATAAGTCATTTGCCAATCTAGTGCGGAAGGACACAGGAACTAAACTTTCAGACCTACCAAATTACGTCCCCGAACTGAATTAGAAAGGCCAACTTCAAAATTGCAAATGGTTCACTAAAACTGTTCAATAACTTACCGGCCGCATTTAAAAACGAAAATATCATATATAAACATAAATCACAGCTAAAGACATACTTAATCAAAAAAAATTACTATTCCACCGAAGAGTACCTAATAGATAAGGAATGTAAGTTATTTTAAGGGATATATTGTATTATTATAAGTATTGTATTGTTTTATTAAATTGTATTGTATAGCCATAAAAATGCAACACCCTAGCAGGGTTCATGTTTGAAACTTTTAATGCAACTATATAGTATTAACCTTGTAAACAGCATGGCGCACTAAATAACTTGAACAGATACAGGAGTAAACAAGTATTGGCTTTTGTGTTGGTAGGCTGATTTTTTCTTCTTTGGCGGCTGCCACACTGATGCGGTTTCCGCACGACGGTGCGGTGCGCAAGCGAGACAGCGTTATGCAAGTCTATAGTGGACTAGTGGTGTCCCGGTCCCACTGCGGAAACCGTCCGGAAACCGCATCGATGTGACAAGCGCTTTATTGTGCACTGGTTTATAGTGCCATACTATTAAAATTATTATTGTCGAGGATACTTGACTAGCCAGAATGTTCCAATTTTAAATATTATACATATATAGTGGGTCCTAGAGCGCTCGTGGCCCAGCGGAGCCCGAGTGCCGCGTGCAGTATGCGGGGTTAAGCAATGTCAGCGGTTGTCAGTTATAGGATGGGTGACCGCTTTGATTGGAGCTGAAGACGTCATTCAAGGTCATATTTTCTAGCTTCACACGAATGTTCAGCGCGCAACCTCCAGTATGTATCTAAACTTCTTGATACCGCCCAACTATTTTCATTAAAAAAGTTCAACCTCCACAGCTAAAAAGAAGTTGAACCAACACTCCGTTTTATTTAAGTCAGACATGAGTCTTGAATTTAATCAGCCCGCATTCCCACGGCTTCTCATTGGTCCACCGTGACATTTAAAAAGTTTCTGTCGACTTTACGTGCTTCTGAAGTTAAATAACAAGAAAAACGTGGAGTTTTGGCTTTTGGCAGCGAAGTGCCTATTATGCCCGCTATATCTTTTCGTAAAGCACCAACTTGACAAGAAATTATAATTATATTTAATACGTTACATATACACTCAAGAGTAAAAATAACGGGTACTCTTTCTATGGAAGTTCAATACAAAGTGCATGTACCTATTAATTCTTCTCGTGAGTGTATCACACAAATCAACGAGCGGATAATAATATGTGTCCAATATATCACTCAATTTCAAGTCTTTCAGTTTGTCTTATTAGATATGTACATTCAAAAGCGCCAGAAGGGTCCACTTTGAGAATAAATTATTTCATATCATAGGAGGGAATGTAACTACGTGTCTCTGTCATTCTGATTTTAAAAGACACCGGCATGAAAATGGGAATACCCCTTTGCATCGTGCCGAGAACCATGATATGGAATCCTGTGCGGGCAGCAAACAGAATCTACAAATTTTATTTATTGAATGTGTAATAAACGAATAACAAATTTCCTCTTTCTTTTTAAATAATTAAACTCTTGCGTCAAATAACTTTAAAGCCTTATGGATAAAACGAGCCTGGAACAAAACATTTGTTATTTGCTATTATTGGTAACTTGTTGCTAGGGTGCACCTTGGTAAGTATTATATGAATTAATTACATTACGTTGAGGAACGCTAAATATTTCATGATCCTTAAATACACTGTTTTTTCATGTACAACATAATTAAGTAAACCTTATAAAGACCCGGAATCCTTAAAAAGAAATAAGTACCTACCTTATTTTCCCGTAGATTACAGTGACTTGCTCATTCGTCTAAATTATCCTTGCTTCAAGGGCCTTTTTATTTCCTTATCCTTAATGGCAAAAAAGCCGTGTTAGTTGCCTATTGTCTTTTTTATTTTCGTTGCTACCTCGGGTCATAATACGATAAAATAGGAGGTAAGCGCTTCAGTGTTTCAATAGTAACAACAACAACAACAACAACAACAAATACTCTTTATTGCATAACCTCAACAAAAGTAACACTAACAGTACATAATGACAATGAGTAGAGGCAAACAACAGGCGGTCTTATCGCTAATGAGCGATCTCTTCCAGACAACCTTAGGGTAGCGGAGATCATATCAAAGAATAACAATTCACAGTAGGTGATGCATAGATAATAGTATATGGAATATACTAAAATTTACAACAGATAAATTATTATATATAGATACATAATATATAAATAGATAACATAAGCAAATATATACATATATATATATATATATATACATAAACATACATATATATATATAGTCAGCCACAAAGTCTAAAGGAGTTAAGCTTAGTAGTGTCATGGGAGAGACAAATAATGTTCTTTTAGTTGCTTTTTGAAGACAGCAAGAGAAGTAGCGCGCCTTAAATCAGGAGATAAAGTATTCCATTGCAGAGTAGCTTGGAAAGTGAAGGATGAGTTATAAAATTTTGATGACGAAGATGGAACAGTAAGCAGCAAATTCCGTGAGGACCTCACAGAACGGAAATAACTAAAACGCTCTTTGAGGTAGCATGGAGTTGCGGGGTTAAAGAGAATAGAATACAAAAGAGATAGGACATGAGAGTTACGACGAAGGCGAATAGGGAGCCACTTGAGCTGGGAACGGAAATAGGATACATGGTCATATTTGCGTAACCCAAATATGAACCGAATGCAGACATTTTGAAGGCGCTCAAGCTTATTAAGTTGCTCCTCATTGAGATCGATATAGGAAACATCTGCGTAATCTAAGATAGGGAGGAGTAGTGTTTGAGAAAGCGCAATTTTAGTGGCGATGGGCAGGAAATTACGTAGCCTCCTCAGAGAAGCTACAGCCGAAAACATCCTCCTACTGACCTCGTTCACCTGTGGAACCCAAGATAAGGTTGTATCCATGATAATACCTAAATTCTTGACCTGTTTTGAATAAGGGATTACAACATTATCAAAGTAAATCGGTGTAATGTTATCGAAATCAATTCGTGAAATGAATTTTGAGCTCCCAATTATGATAGCCTGGGTTTTTGAGGGATTCACTTTGATACCAAATTCATATCATTGATGTGTTCATGTCTCATGATTAATTTAGCCAATTGATGCTTTGCATCTAATATGATCAGTAATTGGTTCAACTGCTACATACCTAATGAGAAAATCGGGAAAACTATTTTTCCATATGATTTTTCCACGAGCCGGAGGCGAGTTTCTTAATAAGATCACACGAGTGTTTTAAGGCCTAATTATGTACAGTTGCATAGCATATAAGTGTATTTACATTCATATATTAAATCCTCTTTCATGTGTAACCCATTTTTACTGAGATACTCCGAGGCCGAGCATAAACTCGCGCCTTTGTGCTGTAAAGTGATGCGGTTACGGCCTTCTAAGTTTACGTAAGGCTGCGTTTCCACCAGAGATGTGCGAGGATGTGTTTTCATATATTTGAAACCTCGCTCAGCGGGTTGCGAAGTGTCAAATGTATGAAAACGCATCCTCGCACATCTCTGGTGGAAACGCAGCCTTAGGTACATTAAAGAGGATTTTCTATATTGAAATAAACAAGTGCCTCCTATACGTGTCAAACTTACTTTAGACGTTAGATAGATCTTGGGTAGATCTAACTGACATTATTTTATACTCAATTGCGGTTAGTCAAAAAGACGGGTTATGTGTTTGACCTGTGTTTATGCAGGTAGGTACGTCCGTTCGCGTTCCTATGTCCCATCGTACTCGGTTCAACCGTATTTGATAAATGAGTCATTAGATTAATGATGGCCGAATCTACCTAAGATGCCAGGTGTATGCCACAGTAGGTACACTGTGCGTATGCGCTTTAATGTACGGGGAGAAAAATCTTTTCAAGACCCTCAAGTGGGATTATAAAAATAAAGGACTTTAAAAGGCGAGTATGAAACTATAATATACACATATATAGTTATAAAGAGTTTGGAGTATTAACTAATCATAAAAAAACTTAAGTGAATGGGTTCTTTATTGATGTAGAGACCTTTGGAAACCTTTAATTTCACTTGTTAGTCTAAAAAAATACATTCAGATCAACCTTTGGTACTCACGCTCAAAAACGTTACATCACATCACATCTCTGAAAAAAAACTCGTTAAAAATAACTTTCTTAATATTCCATGGTCCGAAATATTCCCATGGAATGCCGCCATTTTGTGCGAGTCGAAAAATTCCCATCACAGGAGAAAACACGGGCGAAACTTTAAATAGAACCCAAATAACTTAATAGCTTTCAAATTCTTGAGAATATTCGGCAGTGGATACGTGCGCGAAATTTCTATTTTACAAGATAATGAACATGTTCAACATACACTGGCGGTCAAAAATTTCGGGTCACCCTAGTTTAAATAGCCTCAATAGGTTTTGTGAAATATTCTACACTCGTTTTATTTACATAATATACTATTCTTCGTATTGCCCAACTGCATTAGGAATTTCCGGGATCCTGTCATAAAATTATCAATGTCCAAAAATGACGATTTTCGCGATATCTCGCTCCGTTAACGTTGTTTTTTCATGGATTTTTACGAGTCCGATTTAAACCTGGAAACGTTACTTTTGCAGTATATATGTAAAATTGAATAAAGATAATCACATGATTAAAAACCATCAAACCATAGTTTTTTTTTTAATTTAACCTAAGAGATAAACTTAGAGATCCTGTTTTATTTTGTATTTTATCGGTTCTAGGTATGGCTCAATTAGATATGGCGTACATAATTATTTCTGGAAATAATCTACTTAAACCTATCACCTATGCCTATTTTTAAGCAAAACGGAAAACCACAGGACCACCGTATGCATTCAGCGAGTAGGCGAAAAAATAGTACTATTTATTACCGCCTTATTTACGTATGTCTTAGTTGTAGTAAACCTTTATTCTAATTTCGAAAAATGAAGTTCACTGAGAAGAGATCAGTAATGTCAAACGATACATTCGTCCCTTTCATTTTTATCTACGTCATTGGGCCTTCATTTGTTTATGCATAATTACATTGGTACATTTATATTTTCAGATTTTGCTTTTTGCGAAGTAGGTATAGAGTAAGTTACAGATAGTTCAATGCACCAACCAAGGTTTTTTTTTCTCTCCATTAAATAAGGTGTCGCGGGACAAGTACCTATTATTCGTTTGTTTTCCTTGTATGTACTTGATTTGTGCAATAAAGTGTTTACTACTACTACTTCTATTATTGAAGCGCGATTAGTTAGGGATTGAGGTAGCTGTCACTTCATACAGCTTTAACGTAAGTATACGTAGTTAGGTATAAGACATATCTGTCATCTCCAATCCCGTTCTTGATTACTTGATGGGTTGATGAACGTGATGACTTGATGGGTGTCGTAGCTTACCACTTAACGCAGTTAATTTTTAAACTAATCACTACGGAACATTGCCTTTACACGTTGCAGATCGGTGGTCAAAGGAAACTTTTTGTTCATGTATACAAATATGCATACTTATAAAGTAAAGTTAGTAAGAGCTTGTCGCAGACAATTATTTAATTTTTTGACCACTCTGTTTTAAGCTGTGATTTGACTATAAGTAGAATAAATTTGACATGTAGGTATTATTTCAATATATGGCCAGTATTTACTACTATCACTTCTTAACACCTAAATAGGTTTAATGCGAAGGATAAGTTATAACAAGTGGAATATTTTTTAATGCATATACAGATGTATTGCAAAATGGCTTTCCTTCGGGAAAACTCGGATCTCAATCAGAATACGATGGCACCCGAACTGTCAATCAATGATTGTATTAAATGAGTGACGTTTTCATATCCATTATTATGAAACTTTATTGTTTAGTGTCAAATGTCAAGCTAATTGTCAAATGTCATTTGACACTTGACACGCAACATTACATCTGTAACAATACTTTACTACGAAATAACCAAATGCTTATGGGGCTGACAACACCTAGAAAAAGTCCCGCTCTAACGCGCGTGAGTTTCCAATTAACCATCCCGCTCTTTACGGAAGCTCTGCGCGTAGAATAGTAAATAAATACTACAATAATATTGAAATAAAAAAAGGGTGGATTATTTGTGAAATATAGCTCGTTAGCGGTTTAGGTATGAATATGTTGACTTTATGTTTTTAATTGCAGACCCATACGTAATAAAAATAAAGACATAGAACCGTTTAAAGATGTTTGGATGTTTGTTACTCAGTCACGCAAAAACGGCTGAACGGATTCTGATGAAACTTGGTACACTACTAGTTTATAGCCTGGATTAACATATAACATAATTTTTATCCCGAAAATCACCCCACCAAGGAGTGAAATAGGAAGTCGAAGTTGACGCGGACGAAGTCGCGGCAAAAAGTTAGTTTTACATATATTTATATATATTTTTTGTGATTCTCATGTGAGAGACTGTCATGATGTCCTTTTGAGAAAAAAATAATTAATCCGACATAGTTAACATACAAATAATGGTAAATAACTGTAATTCCACCATTTTTTTTTTCTAACTTTGATCGGCTGTATTGCCTTTAATATTTAGTTTACAAATCTGGTCGACCACTTAAAGTTTAGGTAATTTAATGCTCTTCAACTTTGTCATACAATATAGTATCCAAAAAGTGCATATTTTCAGAGGTATAAGCGAAAATCTGAAAAATGTCACACATTTCCCCCCCTGCCCCCCTTAGCACAAGGTCCTGGAGGTGGAAAACTTAGGGTAGTCTTCCTTGTGTAACCCCAAATAACCCCATAAAATTCCATCAACTTCCGAGCACTTTCCAGGTACCTCCCCCTTGATAGGACATATCGACTGGATTAACACCTTATAGTTTTTGAATACTCAACCTAATTAACATTATAGTTTATTAAAATATGTAAAACTGTCCTATTTGTGCCAACCATAACATATTATCACAGTAATCTGTGGATAATGTCGTTGGCTATATATAAAGTAAATGTAGTAGCATTAAGACATTGTAACACTTATATTATATAGTTGTCCCTAAAATAAATAAAATAAAATAAAATAAAATGACTGTGACACACGGACAGACGCACATGACGAAACTATAAGGGCTCCGTTCTTTTTTTGCATCAGGATTGAATATGGTAGTGATTCTGAGTTGGAGGACACCAAAAAGATCAGGATCTATGAGAATTTCAATATTTTATGGAAAACGCTCATTAACTTATTTATTTCTAATGATAATTCTAATAACAAAAAAAAGTACTATGTCGAGTTTCGAACTCGTGTCCTCTCGCATGCATGCCCACGTACATACCGCAACACTATTAGAGCATACTGACACAGGGTGAAATTGTCTACTACAACAATCAGAAAAACACTGTTTGTATGTGTGAGTAACCCAAATAATAATTGAGAAAATTATATTTAGTCTCGAATGCACGACATCTATATGTGTATTCATAAATACTCCGCTGTGCATAATGCTTAGTAACGAGTTCTCAATCATGTCGCTAGGTGACGTGACGTGCACGCACGAGTTCGAATGTGTGCGTAAAATATATGTACGAGAGCTTGTCTAGACGAATGAAAGCGTAGTAAGGCGTGGCTTAAAATACCTAACGCTGCTCCGATACATCGCCTTAAGTAGGTACTCGATTTAGTTTTAATAAATCGACGAAATCCAATAATCCAGCATCTTCTTTGAGCTATTTATTACGTTAAGCTTCGTAGGTAGGTAATCTTATCTTTTATTAATACAAATCTATCAGTCTAGCTTGTGATTGGGTTTTTCACCTCAACTCGTCTCAGAACATTTAAAGCTTCCTTATGAAAAATCGACTTAGGTAGTCTGGGGGTGGTCTGGGGAGTTATTCAAACTTAATTCAAAAAATCTTTATTAAATCGGTAGATACACAGAGCGAAAAAAAATACTAATTATTAGTAAGTTTTAGTGAATCCCAAGACAAGGAGATTATATACTAACGGTTACAAAACAGTTTAGTAGTTACAAGGACAATTTTTTTGGTATTAGTAAATAACTACTATTATCAAAAACTGGTTTGTAACCGTCAGTATATAATCTCCTTGGCTTGGCTTGGGATCCTATGGCATTATATACAATCTAACAATTTTATCACTGTACCATTCAAACGTGTTCGGTTTGAACTTCAGGATTTATTCGATATATTATGTACAATTACGAGTATTTAAATTGAAAAAACCTTGGAACATACACTGCGAAATAAATTTAAAAAATAAAGACCTCGCACTATTTTGACACAGGAACGTATAACCTTTACGTTACTTGGAGTCTTGTATGTATGTGGAAGGAGTGAGACGAAAGTTAATTAAATTTAACAACTTTGATCGACCCTTTAAGACATTTACTCGTGTACATTATTCAATCTGCACAATCCAATATAGGTATAACTATAGTCAGTATGGTCTGGTCTGGTGCCTGGTCTTATCTGGCAAGAGCTTAAAGAACTCTACCGAGATCAAGATTAAATAAGTCTAATGCGAGAGCCCTATATCCGGAATGAGAGATAACAGGACCACGTCATTATCAATAGTCAGCAAGTTACATCATCATCGTTCTCTTAAGAGCCGGGCTCTTGTCGGTGCAGCTTGATGCATTTCTCTCTATCTTTGCCGGACCGAGGCCAGCTTTTTGACGTCCTGATACGACACGACATCCACATCCCCTTTTATCTGGTTCATATAACTTTTCCTTGGTCCTCCTCTTTTCCCATTAATATTCCCTTCTATAATGTTTCTGATGTACTTGCCGTGTTAGCAGTTGGCCGATTTTTCCTGATCTGGTTTGGGTCAAGTTATATGGAATTACTGAAATTTAATTTTCATTGCCAGGTCCCTCCAACGATCCTCGAGAGCTTCCTGAGCCGGATAGAAGAGGGCTATTGCAAATTCGACAATCCCTACCACAACAACCTACACGCGTCTGACGTCGCGCAAACCGTGCACTATATGCTCTGTCAGACGGGACTCATGGTCAGTAACTTCCATTTTATCGTTAACTTAATGTTGCACACCGATTTTAGATTTAACAAATTTATGTCTCATCAATTGGTTTCATAAAACCTTCTTTTTTTTCGGAATTCCAATTTTGTCAGTCCTTGTCATTGTTTATACTTAGAATTGGTAACTCATATAAGAAAAAGTGTCTCTAAAATATTTTATTTCAGATCGTCATATTTATGTATCACGTATTTTTTAATTTGTATGAACGGTGACGTGCTGTAAATTACATATGTAGATGTAGATGTAGTGAAGGGACGCCCGGCCGGAAACAGGCGGGCTGTCGATCGCAGTTCAGGATCATTCAGCCCAATTCCCTTTAAGTCGGAGCTTAAGGTTACTGTCCCGGCAGCCTTCCCACATCAGCTTCTTCAATTCTTCCAATTCTCCTGCAGAACAGAAGGACATCTTTAAGGTTGACATCCCTCAATTCATTCTCCTCTAAAACATCTCTGCCGAATATATTAAACCGCATTGCAGCGTACATAATACATTCTGCTAAAACATGCTTGCTAGTTTCTTCCTCCCCACAATGTGGGCAGGAAGCGTCATTACTAATCCCTATTATTTTTAGGTGTCTATTAAGAGTGTTGTGACCGGTGATAATTCCAGTCAGCGTTCTCAGATTGCTCTTACCCAGTTTCAGCAGATACCTGGTTCTTCTATGGTCGATACCCCCTAGTATCATCTTCGCCTGCCTGCATCCAGACTCATCTCGCCACTCCTTCTCTACCTCCTTCTCTTTTAGTCTATCAATGACCCCCTTTGTGACCTCAGCCGAGAAGGGAAGGACCGGTTCAGGACCCAAAAATCCCTTTCCCGCTCCCTCCCGTGCCAGCTCGTCCGCTTTCTCATTACCAGCTACTCCCTGGTGTCCTGGCACCCATGCCACCGTCACACCTCGATGCTCCTCCATCTCATTAAGTTCCCTTTTGCATTCTTTTACCAGTGCAGAGGTCACTGTTGCCCTGTTTAGTGCTTTTAGCGCAGCCTGACTGTCCGTGTATATCACTACCCTTCCAGTCGGCTGCTTTTTCTCTTTTATCAACTGCACGCATCTCGTTATTGCATACACTTCCGCCTGAAATACGCTGGCATACCTGCCCAGTGATACGGCTTCTTTTATCCCCAGCTTAGGTACCACTATGCCGGCCCCTGCTAGCTTAGTTGATCTTCTCCTCGATCCGTCCGTGAAGCAGATCGTCATAGGATGCTCTACCTCTACCTTCCATTCATTTCTCTCTCCTATGTGTATTCTATACTTCTTGTCAAAAATCTCCTGCCTCTTAATGAGGTCATTATTTGCTATCAGCATCTCTACCTTTGATAGCGTCTCCTTCTGTATCAGCGTATGTCCTTTGTCCACACAGCTACCTCTCCATTCCTTACATGCTTTCATTCTGTACCACTGCTCCGTGGCTCTCTTCTCCACCTCAATTCTCAGTGACTTCATCCCTAGCATTATCTCCATTGCATGGGTGGGGGTAGTTCTCATCGCCCCCGACACCATCAGGCATGCTAGTCTTTGTACCTTATTTAATTCTTTGTTATATTCTTTTATCCGCGCCCTGTGCCACCAGACCACGGCTCCATACAGCACCCTGGGTAGAATTACCGCCTGATAGATCCAGTGGATCATTTCTGGCCTCATCCCCCACTTTCTCCCCACTGCCCTTTTGCATTGATACAGTGTTCTAATTGCTTTTGCCGATTGCTCCTTGATGTGGGCCTTGTATCTGAGTGTGCTATCAAATATCACCCCCAGATATTTTAGCTCTTTCACCATCTCCAACTCCTTACCCTGTATCTTTATCGGTCTCATCTCCCCAATCTTTCTCTTACTAGTGAATAGTACTAACTTCGTTTTGGAAGGATTTAAATCCAGTCCTCTTTCTCTGCACCATCCTAGCACCTGTTTGAGACCTCTTTCCATAACGTCTCTTACGATGCTCAGGACTGTGCCTCTCACCAGTATCACTCCGTCGTCAGAGTAAGCCTGCATATACACACCTCCTCTGTTGACCTTCCTTACCAATGAGTCCAATAGCAGGCACCACATTAGGGGGGATAGACATCCCCCCTGTGGAAACCCCCTTCTCGGACTTATTCTTTTGTTGATTCCTCCAAGTTCTGCCCTGATTTCTCTGTCTCTAAGCATTCTACCTATCCATCTCGCTATTGCTCGATCGATGCCCTCTCTATTTAGACTTTCCTCTACGGCCGCGAAAGTCGCCTTATCAAAGGCACCTTCCACGTCGAAGAAACAGCCTAATGCATATTGCTTCGTATCCAATGCTCTCTCTACCCTCACCGCTAAATTATGCAGAGCGGTTTCTGTCGATTTACCTGCCATGTATGCATGTTGGTTCCCATGAATAGGTTCACCAATGCATTCCATTTTGCTTCTTATTGATTTATCTATCATTTTCTCTAATGTCTTTAGTATAAATGACGATAAACTTATGCTTCTGAAAGATTTTGCATCCTGGTATGTTTTCTTCCCCGGTTTGGGCAAGAATACCACCCTTACTTCCCTCCATGCTCTAGGTATGTAACCCAGAGCAATGCTTGCTCTGTACAATTCCTTTAAGTTCTCCTTAATATGCCTATATCCTTTTTGTATGAGGACTGGCAGTATTCCGTCCGGTCCTGCTGCCTTAAAGGGTGCGAAGGATCCGATCGCCCACTCCAAAATTTCCTCCTTCACAACCTCCAATGCAACCCCCCAGTCCTCTGTACTGCACCTTACCTCCTCTTCTCTGTCTATATCTTCTGAGCAGTCCGGGAAATGAGATCTCAGCATAATGCCAAGGACCTCATCCGGGTCTGTAATCAGGTCTCCCTCTACTCTCAAACTACCAAGTTGGCACATTCGTTCCCCTGCTAGCAGTTTCACTACACGTGCTCCCTCAGCGTAAGTGCTTATATTCTCTGTGAACTTTTTCCAACCCTCCCGGCTGGCTTTCTCTCTCTGTCTGGTGTATGTATTCCTGACTTCTCTGTACCTATCCCAGCTTTGAGAGTCGCCCTTCTTGAGAGCTAGTCTCATTGCTCTGCGGGACCTTTTTCTTAACTTCTTTAATTCCTTATTCCACCATGGCTGGCCTTTCCCTGACTTTACCAGTCTCTCCGGACAAGCCTTTTGAAACGCCTCCACGATGTTTTCTCTAAGCTTGTGAGCACCCATTTCCAGGTCCTCCACTTTTCCATATATCTCCCCCGAGTTGACCAGTGTTTCCAGTTCCTCCTCGTATCTTTGCCAGTCTGTTTTGCGTGGGTTTCTCAACCTTATCTCCTCCGTGCGACTCTCGATACTGAAGAGTATTCTGCGGTGGTCAGACATGCTGTCCTCCTCATCTACCCTCCATCTCGTTATTTGGTCGTACAGTCCTTTCGATGCCACAGTTATGTCGAGCACCTCCCTTCTCACTCTGGTCACAAACGTTGGTACATTACCTTCATTCATGATGTCCAAATCGTTGCTAGTTATAAATTCTAGTAGTGCTTCCCCTCTGTTGTTGGTATCGGTGCTTCCCCACACCTCGTGGTGTGCGTTAGCATCGCAACCTACAATGAGTGGGATACCCTTACCTCTGTACCTCAGTACCGTTTCTTCTAGCTCCTTGGTTGGCGCCTCCCCGTCACCCGAAAGGTAGCAGGATGCCAGAGCCACCTTGTGTCTTCTTCCGTCTTTGTCGATGAAGTAGGTCTCCACCACAATCAGGTCTCTGTAACATATGGTCATGACACAACCCATATTTCTTATTTTATTGCTCACGTATATGCATGTTCTAGGAGGTAGCTCACCATTCCTCTCGTAGTGGAGAGCTCCCCCCAGATGTCCCAGGCCTGCCACCTGATTCCTCCATGCATATGGTTCTTGTAGCAGCGCAATTTCTACTTTATTCCTCACAACATACTGCCCCAACTCGGACATAGCATTCTTGCAATGTTGGAGGTTTACTTGGCATATATTTGTGTGTGTGTTTGTGTGTATGTGTTTGTTCAGTGTATTGTGTGTGTTCATAGTGTTATAGTTTGTATAGTGTTTCTGTTCCAGCATCTTCACTCGGAGAGTTCACTTCCGACGACATCCATACCCCCCGTCTCCTCCGTATGGGTGTCGACCAGTTCTGCACTCTCCTGCTCCGGTGCTGGATCTTCCTTATTCGGATCCTTGGACCTGTCTTGTGGATTTGCCCTCAGAATCCGAACCCTTACACTGGTGGCTGAAAAGTCCAGTACTTTTGTCCTTTCCTCGCCCCAGCTCTCTTCAACCCCCTCTGGCACCACATAAGTCAGACGGGTTCCTAGCTCTAATGCCTCTCTCCCTACAGCCTTCCACTCCAGGATCTTAAGCTCCGGGCGATCCGGATTCTGAGCGTAGAGGAATTCCTTCACGTATTCAGTATCCGTATCCCCCGGAACCCAAACTTGCACCCTAGTCTGCTCCAGCTTACGCATGATGATCTTGTGGCCGCCCAGCTCGCCGAAGTCCTGACTTAGCAGCCACTCCCTCGTCTCCGCCGATTTTGGTGTCACAAGGAAGAATCCTTCCGACACCAACCCCGACGTGGCGAATCTCGGGGCTACCAAGCCAGACTCCCCCTTCACCACTCGCAGGACTACCACTTCGATCATCTGCGTAAGCTTCTTCCTGATGAGTTTCGCTAGGGCCTCGTCCACCAAATCGCCATCCTCTCGGCACACCGCCACAGCTAGACCACGGTTCGCTTTGGCAACGTCCCGTGGTCCCTCTGCAGCCGCTTTGCCTTGATTCTGGCGCTTCGCTGGAGGACGCTCCGAATGACCCTCATCAGTACTTTGCCTCTTCATCTTCAGCGCTCGCTTGCTGGGACCGGGCTTGTCCTCCCCAGTAGAGATTACCAGGGGGATGACAATCCCCCCCTCAGCACCCGCCTTCCTTCTGGCCATCTTCGCCTTGCGTTTCTCGGCCTTGCTCTCATATTTGAAGAACGGCGCGTTCACCCCCGGTGTGATCTCCCTTTCGGTTTTCTCCCTTGGCGGTGTCTGCAGCAGCTTCTCCTCTTCTAGTGACAGGCCATCCAGTCGTTCCTGGACATCTGGGGTACCCTGCCTACTTTTCCCCGACGATTCCACTTGCCCCAAGGAGCTCGGGTCACCCTCGTTCTTGTACAGCTCGGTCGGAGGCCCACTCGAAGGCTTAACCCCCTCCCTCACTTCTCCCCTTACGGGTTGCTTTTCCGCTTGCGCGGTAGGTTTAGTTTTATTTATTTTGTTTGACGTCTCCATACTGAATTTATATCTGCGGGAAGAAGATTTTAAGAGTGGCGGCAGTGCTCCCGTACCACCACTCAGCGATATTGACCCCTACGCAGTGGCGCCACCCCCCTACGCATAGTCGTTAGCAACAGCGATTGTGCAGAGTAGGCTCGCAGGCATGAGATAGCAGCTCCTGTGTTGCTTGTTTGTGTAGGGAATCAGTGCGTTAACCGTCCACCCCAAGAAGGTCGCTCGTGACCCTCCGGGGCTAACGACGCACATCATTTTCCCTACACCTCAGTTTCCAGTTCAATGTGGTCTTCCGTTCACCCCTGGGGCATCCCTATGTGACACCCCGGAGATCCCTTCAGTCCACACCTCCCCTTCAACCGAGCACACCACAGGTCCTGCCATCCCTCCCCTCGTCCGCTTGCGAGCCTAATCCGCACCAACCCCCCGCTGCCCACAGCCGGCTGTGAGGGTCCTCGGCACGTCCTCCCACCTTGACCCTGGGGGTTTGGGGACGTGCTGACATGAGGGACCGGGGCCCCAGACGTCAACACGGCCAGTGCACTCCTCTTTTACCCGGGCTTGTGACCGGCTCCTAGCAGACCACGGATGATCTACTAGGAGGCAGAGTTTGTAAATTACATATAGTGAAGTCTGAGACCTTTTTTTTGTATAAGGATCGATTGTATTAAGAATGAATAAGAAAAACCCAAAAAGGAATTGTGAAAAGCAAAGGTTCATGTACTTACATTTTTTTTGACGCTCAGTAGGTAACGGAAAAGTAATAATAATCAAGAACGTATTATTAAATTGTACCTAATTAAGAAAGGTGTAATTTCTATCAGAACTGGTTGTCGGACCTCGAAATCTTCGCGACGCTGGTCGCGGCCGTGATCCACGACTTCGAGCACACCGGCACCACGAACAACTTCCACGTCATGTCGGGCTCCGACACGGCGCTGCTGTACAACGACCGCGCCGTGCTGGAGAACCATCACATCAGCGCTGCCTTCAGGTACCCCAACATACTGTTTCTTCTTTTTCTTGGTCGTATCCTCATGTCTGAGGGACGTGACGACTATAGGTGACTCTCTCGACAAACTATGATGCATCCGAAGATTATCTGAACTTCGATACCAGGACTGCGCCAACATCTCGCAACACTACCACGGGGGTGACACGCGAAGGTAAGTAAGCGCTGTGGGTAAGTATGTGTGAGTGCGCTGTCAGTACACGCGTCAATTGTTTGCGCGAGTGCGTAGCGCGTGGCGCGGGCGAATCGCGAGACGCGACGGTACCCGATCGTAACCCGGCCTGTCAACCTGAGCCTGTCAGGGACGAGGTAACTGACCTCGGTGCGGGGGGGTTCAGGTCCGTTCTGTATGTAATACTATTATACTATTCTGTGATGCTACTCGGTACAGCTCAAGGAAGCAACGCAACAAGTCGAACCCCAACTCTGTGGAAGCACCTCCAAGTCCTGAAGCGTTCCTCAGTCAACGTTTAGAAAAAAAATACGATAAGCCCTCGGCGATCTCTGCAGCAAAGAAAAAGGATTTTCTTTGCGATAAAGGTGTTATTTCTGAAGAGTATCATGGCTGGTTTCGCTCGCTTAACCGTGGTGAAGATTTTTTGACCGAGTTCCAGATATTGCAGCATCAGAATCAAGCAGTTATGAAGACCGTTGTTAATGTTTTTTGTAACATTTTTGATAAATGAATAACTTTAATAAAGGGATTAAATTTAAGTTTATTTTTGTCACACACGACCAAATTATTGATTGAAGGCTATTACATGAATCCTAAGCTTCTAAAAATGACTTTTTAAATATGTTGTATAAGTAAAACCGCGTAAACTTTGATCGCATTTTAGTAAAGTCGAAAATACTCGTAATCCAATAGGTATTTTCTATTATTTTGTGGTTTTTAAGTAAATTATAGGTACCTATGTAAATTAAAGCTAAATAGATAGAATTATTAACGTAAAATGTTTTTCTGTTGGATATATACAAAACGTGTGTTTGTACAGGAAATCAGATTAAACGCGCGTTTTAATTGTGTTTTTAACGTCATTTACATTCAGCCTGGATCCTTTGCATGATAATAAGTGTGTTTATTATTTTATAAAAAAAGATCCAAACATAGAAATGGCATTATCCCAAAACGCGATTTTTGCACTTAACCGGTATGCAGTAGTAGGACGATTTGGCCCTTTGCTGTAAAAAGGTTGCCGAGTGCCGACCCCTGACCTAGATGATAAAGCTTCGAGCTACACAAACATTCGTGATTGCGTTTGCTTAATCCCAAAAACTTGACGGGGCGAAAACCTTAAGAACATCACATTGTTGGTGTACTGAGTTTCATCGCTAGCTTTGTGTACAATTTTCTTTGGTAAGGAAGTGATTATTTGGAAAAACCTATATGTGGAAAACAAACAAATACATAGTTAAGTATCTTGTAATAAATACGGTGACTTTGCCTCTATTATTTCTCGAATATCTGATGAAAATAGTCTTGGCGCAGTCGCGCGGTGTTTCCGGTTCGTTACCTCTTATCACACTTCCTAAGTATATGATTTTTTGCAAAAGTCAATAATATGTCGTTTTATTTGAGTGTATAACATATCATTATTTTTAGTGTACTAGTTAGTTGTTACAATGCCAAAAGAAGTGTCGGTAGGCCGATGCTGCGCCATAAGGACTGCATGCACCAAGCGAGACATGCACGCATTCAACATCCCGGTTCACCAATGGGAGGAGCTTGCCGAGGACAGGGACAAATGGCGCAAACTGGTGCTCGATGGGCGCAAAGTCCACGATAAAGCATGGTTTGCGACGCTTGCAGACAAGCGAGCCAAGAGACATCGAACGGAGACGTGTTCGCCACGGGCGAACTTTACTTGCCAGGGTTGCAGTCGTGTATGCCGCTCTCGCATCGGCTTACACAGCCACAAAAGAAGTTGTCTACCTGCATGACACTGCTTGTACAGTCTTTAATAGACTCGAAGGCCATTGATTGAGTTGTTACTAGTTGAACAAAGTTTTCTCAGACTTTTTACTATCCAATACGCTTTTTACACTTTAAACTATCAGCTGGCAATACCAATAGTAGATAAATGCCCCAGTGCTCGACACTGTGACACCATACTTGGTACTTTCAATCTTATGTCATACGTATAATAGAGGCGAATTAAAAATATATATTGAGGTTTCAGTCATACAAACTTTTACCTTTCACATTTAGACTTCCAACATCTTTTCAAGTGGGTAACGAAATGTTATGTTGATTCCTCCTAAATTTAAAATAAGCTCGCTCCTGTAAAAGTAATTAATTACCTACCTTTATTAACGAGTATTATTTATCTCAAAGCGAGTCTATACTTTTACAAATTACAGGTACAGACAAACTCACGTAGGTGGGCTCAAAAATAAACAGCCTAATACGCACTACAAATGTAACAGGTCGGGACCTTTTACATTAGTGTCTATTTTTGTCCTCAAAAGTTTCCTTGGCGCGATTAGATTAGGATACTATTGCGACACAGATGAGAGGTCGGCTTAATGTCATGTCCCGGCTAACCCTGCAACCTTAAAGGAAGATTTACACCCAAGGGGCGGAAAATCTCCTAATACACTTATTTAAAATGGCCGACGGCTCTCCCCATAAACAACCTCCTTAACTTGGGCGGGTAATCGTTTGTTTTTCTCTTATAGAAGTATGAAATAGTTTGATGCAAAAAAGGCCTTGTGCGTTTTAATCTACGGTAAGATAAAGCATCTGTCACTTTCTGGTACCACTCGATAGAAAGTGACAGATTCTTTATCTTGTCGTTTTTCACGCTATCGCGCGACCATCATACGTCCCCTGATTAAGGTCGCGGGGGTCCGCTGAATGTGGACAGTCCATGACCGCTCGTTGTGGCTGTCCAGCAGTGGATGTCTTTCGGCTGATGATGATGATGAATATGATGAAAATGCGCGTGGGACTCGTCTGAATTAGTAAGCGCCCATGGGATAACTATGTGTCCATTTATAAGCTTATTTGCCACTACTGCCTGCATTCAAGATGTGCGGTTATTGAGTTTAAGCTGCAAAGTTATATTTTTCTCCCGCCGTCAAATAAAAACTGAGCCATTCAGTCGATACAATTTACATTTTAATCAAAAGCTATCTCGCAAAGAACGGGGAAGAATGCACTTCTTGATTGAGTTTTTGCAACGTCTTATTAATTTTCTGGTGACGTAGTGCTAGATCAAAAGGGTTTTATACCATGACGGTATAAAAAGCCTTTGACGTATAGCCACGTTTTGAACATGTAACTACCCCCTATACACTATACATGATGATTTTTAATTGATGAAAGATATTTATAACCAAGTAAATTAGATTCGAATCGGTAATGTCTCATGCAAATATATCGCTGCTTAGTTACTTAAATTTAATAATAATGTTTATACTCCACTAAATGTACGGTCATCCTACATTTCTTCAAGTGTGTGCGTGCACATGTCAAAAAACCTCTTGCATTATTTGTCATATGTGACAATTAACAACTTATTAGGTACTCATAATTTAACTATTTGTCAGAAGAATTTTCAGTTTTGTTTAAAAAATGAAATCATTCAAGAAAATTTAAGGTTCATAGACCAGGTTCAGGTGACCATAATTTTGAATTGAATGCTAATTCCCGATAATTATTTTCAAGTAAATAAAAGAAACATTTGTGTTTGTTAACTACTAGCTGACAGTGATTGCCATCGATTACCTACTGAATTAGATATATATATAGGTTCCTGATTACCGATTAAAAGCAACCCCTTGGCCATTTGACTAGCGTTCGTACTTTTTTTAAGTAATAATTCACGCCTATCAAACAGGGTATTCTGATTAACGAAACTCGAATTACGATCAAACATCAATACATACATACATACTTACCTATATACCTATCATCGGAGGATCGTTTCAGTAGACTCAAAGAGCTCGCTGGTTCAACAAGACTACCTCTACAACTAGGCTGAAATAATAATAAATGTTTATTCAGACACACAAAAAGAATATAAATACTAAACAGTGTTTGGGAACCTGCAAGGAAAGCGTTCTTCGATGTTCGCATAATAAATGCCGACGCTTCTTCTTACAGCAACCTCACATGGCAACAAACAGCACAGAGACATAGCCGAGAGAAACACACCAAATATGACCGAGCAGCAGAAGATTTAAGAGCCTCCTTTACTCCACTTGTCATCTCATGCGATGGAGCATTAGGGACAGAATATAACAACTTTATAAAAAAAACCGCATCAAAATTAAATACGAAATGGGGAAATGCATATTCACAAGTAATGTATTGGT
Organism: Cenopis cana; assembly: GCA_951800055.1. Lineage (NCBI taxonomy): Eukaryota > Metazoa > Arthropoda > Insecta > Lepidoptera > Tortricidae > Cenopis > Cenopis cana. Next base: position 17,907,080 of record OX637477.1, on the reverse strand, counting down.
TGAAAGTAAAAGTACAGATTTCAATTATAAGAGCGGTCTCAATAAGGGTGAGAGGCTCGAGAAGACATATAAGACCATTTGGATGTGAAGATGGAGCAGGAATCCTATGAAGACCGGATCCTCTAAACGCCAACGCCAGAGCAGCAAAAGTTTTACAATCAGCTAAGGTGCAACTAAAATGGTCGCTGCTGAAATGAAAAACGAGAAACATTGTATAAATTTATTTTGATCTACGTAAGTTCAATTACTGTACACATGTTTTTTAAAAAGGTCTACTTGAAATAAATGTTTTGTTGTTATAATAAATAAATACTCTAATAATATAAATAAACTGAAATTGATATCTCTAGCGGTATTTGAAGATTAAAAAAATAATTGGTCCGAAAATTTTATTTACTTAACAATACAATTTACTCAGTCATATTCAACTGCACGAAATACTTGAGAAAATGTAAATCGTTTTTAATAGAACAGATGGGTCTCAATGGATATTAAAAAATCTTACAAAAGAAACCCGGGAGAAGCGATGGAAAGCGATAAGGGCCCAAGGGAGGCGGCTTTTCACATCGTTGGAACCGTGTTGTTGTGAAATGTACTCTAAATAATTGGCAAGTTTGAGATTTACAGATAATCAATGATAGGTTAGAACGTGTTTTGTTTGTGATAAGAATAATTAAGTTAACTACGAGTAGTAACTAGTAAAGATCGATTGTTCGCCCTCGAAAACACCACACACAACACAAATTTCATCGACAAAAGGTTATACAGGCGTTTCCTTTCCGATATCCCCAAAATAAATAAAAAAGCTTGCAAGACTTGCTTGTTTAAAGATATTTTTAGATATTTAGGTTTACTATAATTCATTGATGTAAGTATATCAAAGACCCATGGTGTAGTACCTATGTAGGGGTACGTCAAGCAATTTGATTTCTGGGCCACTTCGTACCTTGTCACAGTGAAAATCAATATGAAAGCCGCTAGAGATCTCAGTCAGTGTGATAAGGTATTTTTTGCCCTTTTCCATACAAGATTTAATTTATGCAGCTTGTATGGAAAAGCGCAAAAGTGCTATATAACATTGCCCACCCATATTACGCAAGAATTTACATAGCTAGGACCGAAAGGTTTACATGGAACGCCATCATTATACCCAAAATCTAAGACTAATCCTTGTCTCAACCGCATAGGAGCTATAGTTTCGTCAAAAATCAAAATGGGCATTATTGGCAAAGGTCCAGATAACTTTACCTGCGATGAATATTGCCATAAAATATTAAATATAATTTCTTCTTATAAACGCATGGATATGTTCAAAATGAACACGGTAGGCTAAAAAAAGCCTCAAATCATAGAAAAAAAATTTGAGAAATTCATGTTATTATGGAAGAAGCGGGCATTGGGCAAAGTTGGCCGATTTTACGGTATAAAAAATTACTGTGGACGACAGCCACGGTTCCGTTGGTAGGTTCAGGAGCAGCAGCCTCCAAAAACGTAAAAAAATAAATTGCATTTCCTCTCGACTGAAAGCGGTATCAAATCATAAGTTAAAACACTACCTTGACGAAAAAAATTGTATATGGTTGTATCGCGGTGGTTGTATGGGATGACAATAAATATTCAATGCACATAGGCGTGTGGGTGGGGTACCTATGGATAGGCCTTTAAAAATTATATCATCATCATCATCATCATCAGCCTATATACGTCCCACTGCTGAGCACAGGCCTCCTCTCATAGATGAGAGGGATTGGGCAGTAGTCCCCACGCTGGCCCAGAGCGGGTTGGGGACTTCACATACAACTTTGAAAAAAATTATATAGGGGTTTCTAAAAAACTTTTGGTCTGAATTGATTTTTTACCACTGTAACACTTCAATTTTCCAATTTAAATGGACAATCACCTAAGCAGAATTATAACAATATATCAGACGTCCTTTAAAGTATATACTGACCGTATAGCAAATACAGGGATATTCGGTAGGTAAAGGTCAAGTACGTTATCTACACAATACAATACAATGCAATACAAATACTCTTTATTGCACACCTCACACAAATGAATCAGTTACATACAGAATCAAGACAGTAACATAATGTAGGTAGACAACAGGCGGTCTTATCGCTAAAGAGCGACACCAGACAACCTACAGTCAGTATCAAAAGTAGCGACACATATGAAGACGTCAAAAGTATTTATTACAAAGGAATAAGAACTTTTGACATCTTCATATGTCAAGCTTCTTTCGATGCTGACTGTACAACACATTAGAACTGTTCCATATAATTTTTGTTCAATAATTCATTTACTGTTTTCAACTCCACTCCAAAGAGCGTCGTATAATAGATACGATCATTTTTACGCCATTCCCCAAACAATGTAAATCTAATGGCTCTTTAACAACTTTTTGATTCGATCAGCACAAAATTCTGACGACTGTAGCCTGCGTAAATAACCTCTGCCTTGACATTTAATTTGAGTAGAGTCACGGGCAATTTATATTATAATTCGGGATTCGTAGTAATTCGCCTGGAGGACTTTGATGGATGGTGACAGCGGGGTAAATTGACAGAGATAGGGCACTGGGGCAAATGTATCGTATTTCTGCACGTAATAAGTGGGACGTATCATCATGTCAATAATGTTTTGTATACCTCGCACTATCTTGAAGGTCGAAATGCATCACTTTCTACCCGCTTCTTAACCTTTTCGACGCTCTGTGAAATACATGACATGGGAATGTCAAATGCGAAGTTGTACCCTATAAAAATGCATGTTGGTGGTTATCGCACTGCACGGCGTGACGCATAGATCCGTCGACGACGATAGACGACGACATAGACGACCGAAGGTGCGGATATATGCGTCGTTGGCGTCGAAAAGGTTAAGGCTTTGATCGTCCTCGTCTTCCCCGAGTGCCCGTAACCCCGCAAGGTTAGGTTAACTATGAGGGCATTGTCACTATTTGTTGTAATATTACTTTTCTCAAACATAGTATGAAATTGTCTAATAACATCTGTGAAGATAGTATCAGAAAGTGACTAATCCTGGGCAATAGAGATGTTGACTCAAAAAAAATTATCACTTCAATAGAAAGAAGACATAAAACTATGCCAAATAGTGAAAATCCTATTCAAATAACTCAAAAAATAACGAAGCTACAACGGTTAGAATGTTCGTAGTTAGAGAGAAAAAGAGCTACTCAACAGTGACGTCACTGTTGAGCAGCGCCATAGTAAATGACGATCGTTCAATACAAAGGTGCGTTTTGCGGAAAAGCGACAGAAAATACCCACTCTTAAAACTTTGAAGACTTATAATTACGTAATTATTTATTTTTTTTAATAACTTTTTTTCGCCATTTGATTGAGAATTTGAGCCTTTATGTAGAAAAATTGGATTTATTAATTTTCATTTATAGTGTCATCATCCCTATACTGCTGCACGCACGCGCGGGCGCGTCCATCCCCGCGTGTGCCTCGTATTATAGCCGGACCTCGCCTTCGGCTCGGCCGGCTAACTCATACTCGTCCAGGATGGCTTAGTTACTAACTGGTCTCTACAGTAATGAATGTACTATTATTTTGCAGTATATAAGTTTTTGGTTTATCCTGCTCAAAATCATGTATAGGTACTAATGATTCTGATCTGATATATAAAAAAATGTATATTACGTGCATACCTTAGAAAAGAGTAGGTAAGACATAAACATAAACATAAACATAAACATAAACATAAACATAAACATAAACATAAACATAAACATAAACATAAACATAAACATAAACATAAACATAAACATAAACATAAACATAAACATAAACATAAACATAAACATAAACATAAACATAAACATAAACATAAACATAAACATAAACATAAACATAAACATAAACATAAACATAAACATAAACATAAACATAAACATAAACAAACATAAGACATACATAAACATTATTTATAATTATATAATTTACCTTTTATTTTGTCATAGGTTATACCTAGTTTAATTTTGTTATTTGTAATAAATAAATGAGTTTAAAAAAAAAACTCTTTAATATTTTATATATGAAAGTTGGTTTAAACAGGTTAAATTTTGATAGGAATCCTTCCAAAGATGGACCTCGATAGGGCGCTTTTTACCTAACCTAGTTTCTTAAAGTCAAGAAATTTACGTGAAAATCCCATTTTCACGTAAATTCCGCCCGTAATGTTCTCGACTTGCATTTCCCCAAAATGGGCGCCTATCCTTTATTTAAAAATGGTCTGAAACACGTTCACTTTCATAGAGTTCTTTACCGAACTTTATTTCATTGCAAAAAGCTTTTTCATGGGAATAGGTGCCTAATAAACTGCCTGGATCCATTAGGCCAGATTACAGCGTTAAAGACTTTACGAATACTTACCGTCGCGTCAGTGTAAAGTGTCCTAACTTGGCATAAAAACTTTACCATTTAGAATAAATATGTTTTTATTGTAAGATTCCGAGAACGACTGTGTACAGCGGCATTAAATATTGCATGTCGCCGTCGGTCTTTGGAAAGAGACAAATTAGCTGTTTATGACGATTTCTGAAGACTGGAGAACATCCTTCAAACATCTTATTTATTAATTGACGTCCTGTATCAAATAATATGACATGCGCATGTGACGCCCCTGGGGTTGCAGGCGTCCATAGGGTGCGGTGACCGCTACCCATCAGGCGGGCCGCACGCTTGTTTGGAATTGTTATTAAATAATAATAATACTGCACTTTATAGACTATGAGTTTACTTCAAATCGATGCCACAGTATAGGTTGTGTGAAACAACGCTAAATGAAGCTGAAATTAGCCGAATTTCTTTCCAAACCTTTTTAAAAGACCACTTTTAAACACAGTCAGGTGAAAAAAGCTAGAGTGAAAAGTGGGCATTGAAATATTTCAACAACCCTCAACATAATATTTTCCTTTATTGTCACGTACCTTCTTCACTAATCTTTGGTGCAAATAAACAAAAACATTGTAACTTTAGAACAATACCCACCATACAACCATAATATGTCTTCAAAATAAGCTTAATCTTGAGATATTATGCTATCCAAAGTTTAACATAAAGTTTTGGGTTAAACTGAGTCAAAGATATTCTCACGGGAATTCATTATGAAGATTACAGTATTATTTGAACCGTTAATATGAACTTTGCAGATTATGGCAGAAGGATATGGTTAAGAACATTACTTTCGTTACAACAACAGCCTCTGTTGAGGGTTATATAATGGAATTTTGGGATACTGAATTCCTTCCATATGCGTTGAGATAACTTGTAAATAAGTTACTTGCTTACTGTTATCCTTTTTAACAATGGAGTTTACTTCCATTGTCTTCTGTTCCTCCGCCGCTGTTATGTTGTGTTTTTTTGTGTTGCCGCCTTCTCGATGGAATAGAAGTTGGAGGAAAATGAGTCACAAAAGCTTTACCTATAATTTACCTGATATCATAACCACTAAACCATCGCAGCGGTGACAGGACCTTACTTTCCGAAAATCCTAGTTCGAGATTGCTACTTCTAAATTAAACTACTGTCCCGGAAAAAGGCACGGGAAATCAAACTCCTGTTAGGCGGAAAACTGTTCGGAGCAAAGTCGATCATTTATGCAAACAATCTCAGCTGTGGCTAAGTGGCAAGTTGATCTGGAAGGGTTAAACCAGTAGGGTTTTGTTTTGAAACCGTTTAATATGCTGCGAGTTGTAAAACAAATTAAAATGAGAATAAGGTGATATTCAATTGGTTTCTGCCTGCTTTTGACATCGCAAATCTTGAATTCTTGTGACATGGCTGTAATAACAAGAGTTTGAGTAGAGATGGGCGGTTTCCGGAAAATAAAGAAATATTCTTCATTCAAAATCCGTAATTTTCAATGCCAGGCCCATCTCTATGTTTGGATATACAATTTTTTGTTCACTTAATCTTTATAAGCTGAGCTGTACGAGTATTTTTACCAGATTTAAGATTTTTGATTGTAAGTATTTAATGTTTAACGAAAAAACTTTGACGGTTTAAGGTCTCTATGCCCGAGACTGACCCAGTACCTACGTGAGGAATTCGATATTCCCTATATCAAGCCTACCCTGCTTACTTCGTATTTTTCCAAGGTGTCCGACTGAAGTCTTGTCTATTTGTGAATTAATGAACAACCCACTCCTACTTCCAGGTTAATAAAGGACGAGGAGTGCAACATACTGCAGAACCTTTCCCGCGACGAGTTCCGAGAGTTCCGTACGCTCGTCATCGACATGGTGCTGGCCACCGACATGAGCTTCCACTTCCAGCAGCTGAAGAATATGCGCTCACTGCTCACACTCGCGGAGCCTACTGTCGACAAGTCCAAGGCGGCTTCGCTCGTGCTGCATTGCTGTGATATTTCGCATCCTGCCAAGGTACTCACACTCTACTATTGACACTCTCATTCATAACTTCTAACAGCTGAAGAATTAGCACTCACTCCGCACCCTCGTCGAATATACAGTGGACAACTTCAAGGCAGTATCACTGGTGCGGCATTGCTGTGATATTTCGCATCCTGCCAAGGTATTCTAACCATTTTTAGATAACTTTTAGCAGCTGAAGAACTTGCGGTCACTGCTCACGCTCGCGGAACACCATGAAAATTACTGTGGACAACTACAAGGCAGTATCATTGGTGCTGCATTTTTGTGATATTTCGCATCCTGCCAAGGTATTCTAACCCTTATTATATAATTTCTAGCAGCTCAAAAACATGCGCTGATGAATACCTGTGCCAGATAATTATAATCAACGTCAAACTTTACTCAAACATAGCCTCTATAAGTCAAAGCTCAGCACGCAGTATTTCAGGACGAATTATTACTTGATGCTTATATTTTATTTTTGTAACTGTAAAATTCCTTGTAAATTTAACAAGTTGTTCGTGTTTTGTACACAAACCACAGTGGTGAAACATAGCGGACCTAAAAAACCAATCACCAATCTTAACTTCCAGAGATGGGACCTCCATCACCGATGGACGATGAGTCTCCTCGACGAGTTCTTCCTTCAAGGCGACAAGGAGCGAGAACTAGGTCTGCCCTTCAGTCCCCTCTGCGATCGGAACAACACACTAGTGGCCGAGTCACAGATCGGCTTTATCGAATTCATTGTCGAGCCGAGCATGGGAGTGTGCGCTGACATGCTGGAGTGCATCCTTGGGCCTCTGCACTCTAGTAGCAAGACTGGTGCCGGGCAGGAGTCGATCAGCGAAGATACTCCGGGGAAAATCGGTGAGTCCATAATGTTAAAAACAAGTTGAGATACATATCAAAATAAATAGAAACCACAGATAATAGAAACTCACCCATCCTTCGACCGGTGCCTAGCCATACCAAGTCTTCGTCGAAACACTGACTCAGTCAGCAACATTGCGGAATATGCACACTTTATTAAGCGTTCTACAAACCTAGCAATTTGTCACGGTAACCACGTAGACGGCGAATGAATTTAATAATTGCTATCTCTTTCCACGGGGGCCCTTTTTAGATATAATTTAATTAAATTAGTTTTAATTTTAGTTTAGTTTTTGATACCTAACTTTTATTTGCAGTTAGCTTTAATATTATTTTAGTTATTGTTGTATTCGTGTATATATTTTCTTATTAATAAATGATTTAATTATTAAATGTATTAAATAATATATACATTATACACCGACTGATCTCTTTCCTACGTCTCTAAATTGTAAGTGACAAATTGATAGATATGTAAAAAGCCTTAGCCACCCGGATTGCAAAGTAGCGAGACCTCCAAAGAACTCGATTTGATTCCTGTCTAAGTATTTTAGTTTCTTTTCCAGTAAACGAGGCCAGCACAAAATTCAAGATCCGAAAGCCGTGGGTCGCGTGTCTCAGCGACAACAAGAAAATTTGGAAGGAACAAGCGGCTAAAGGTAAATCCTGAATATGAAACTGTCAATGTTAAAATTATTTTTCACTTCTCATGCTCGAAAAGTGTGTCATATTAGACTTGTGAAGCGGGGCTAAAGTAGTACATTTAAGCCCTAGGGAAAATATGTATACATATTTATGATTTACAAAACATTTTAATTTGACCAATCAAAATACTTCTCTTAAATCCACCAATCACAGAAAAGTTATTTGACAGATTAAAACATATTTGGTAAAAATATCAACCAACCAGAACACAGCTGTACTAAAATCGACCAATCAGGAAAGGCGTTTTTCAGTTCTTTAAAGATTAAGCGGTGTCTATGGTCAAAGCAATTACTCCTCTTAAAAGAAAAAAAAAAGCGCATGATGCATCTCTTTCTTTGATATAGCAAAAGAAAGGGAGGCGAATACGCCAAGCAAACACGCATAGCGAGGCAAGTGGTGCTGGCCTTAGAAAAAAAAACATGCTGTCAAATTAGACATACACCCGCCAAGAGTTAAATTATTAATTTAAGATGGATAATTTGTGTTTATGTGTTTTCTCGCAATCGAAGTGAAAAGTAGAGTGTATAACTCGGGCCTAAAAGCCATATTACCACTCGAACAATTTTCCCTCTACGTTCGGGAAAATAAATATCTCGTGGTAGGTAATATGGCTTACTTTAGACCCTTGTCAAACAATCTACTATTATGACACACAAAGACTGTCACATATTGGCCATTTGGTGGAACAAACACGCTAAAAAAACTAGCATGGTAATTTTTACCTTTCCATAAAACATCCGTCTCTTTTCATCTAATTGTCTCAGAAAGAGATGAATGTTTTATTCACCACTTTTCTTTTTACTATTTCCAGATGCAGAGGCCCGCGCCAAGGCTGAGGAGGAGGCCAACAACCCGGCAACGCCAGCGACAGAAGAATAATATTTAGCCACATTTGTAAATAGCGTTAGATCTAACTGTTACAACATGTTCTCTTCGCTCTTGAAGAAAAATTGAATTTTCTTTATCGTTTTTGTCGTAAACTGCTTGCAGTAATTAATTCGAGATTTAAATAAATATCCTGGCTAAATTCTTGCCCCTTGTGGCGGTTTTTGAATTTTTTTGAATGCCAATTTTATAAATGAAAAACAAGTCTCCTTCTGACATTGACGATCTCAATCGCAATATTGACGTGGTTAATTGACGTCAACGGATATTTGTTTAAAAATCGAATTAGTTATATTTCTAACGTGTTTTGTTACGCACAAATTTTAAATGAGAGCACAATGTGAAAAGCCTGAGTGTAAATTCAATTTGGAAGACACCATAGTGAGCCAAATTCGATACGGCGAGCCATATAGCGCTAACGCCTGTAGGTTATAAAATAAATTCATTATAAATTATTCGCGGTTAAGATTTTCTTTAGATTTAGCCTGACGAATGGATTTTGAAGTTTCCCAATGCCAAGTGCCCATTGTGATTTTTGAAGTGTTTCTAATAGCACGGATAATTTTTGGTGGTACAAAGCGTAGTTGGTGCGGTGCGCCTATAGCGCTGCAACAAAAACCAAAGTAGAATAGAAAATACATAATTTTATTAATGTTATTTCTTTGCAAAAAGTGAATGCATTCTATCCATTGCATAAACTTTTTTTATAAATCAAACCCGTCCCAATACGTGTGACCGTTAAAATTGGGAAATTATTAATGGGTGCATGCTTGATGTTTTAAACATACCTAATATTCTGTTAACTAATTCAGTGTTGATCAGCCAATATAATAGGTAACTTTTCAGTTTTTTACGTAGTTACTTACCTTACCTACCTTAGTGAAATTAGTATTGATCGTGCTATAATATCCAATATAAAAAATAGTACGCCCCAATTCTAACAACGACGGGCTCGTTTCACGAAACTACAAATTGCAATTTTACAAGTCTAAGTAATCCTGGCAACACCGGTCAAATAGGCCTCTCTCATTGGGCAAACGTCTCAGTGTTGCCAGGGCAAACGCCTCAGGCTTGCAAAATTGTACCACGTAGCTTCATAATTCGTCTTTTTTTTTGTTGACCACGGATACTCGTAATATGTCAAATGCCACGGGTGTAATTTTCCCGTCACATAATTTACCTCTCCGAAAAACCTTGGTTACATGAAATGTCAAATAAACCAAGACTTGAAGTTTTTTTAACAACTTCCTTTTTTCTCCTGCCATTTATCGGTGGCAAAATTATCTATTTTTCACCGGGATTGTACAAAATTGTCTACGTCCTCATTTTTTGGGTATTACGGAATGTAACAAACAAGGTATGTGTAGGATATCCTATAGTAATATGTGAGTAATATTAACACCTTCACATTCCAACGAGTTCGATTAGTTTATTTGCATTTACACTGTATTTTACACGTTTTCTCATTCAAAGTACAAACAGGACCGGGCCTAGGGTAGAGCGAATGTAACGATCTCTAGCGGCGCCAGCACGGGTAGCACACATTGGGTAGCACAAGACGGCGCGCAAGCTATCTCACCGCGAGATAAGTTGCGCGCTGTTTTGTGCTACCCGTGCACGGTGTCTAGGGGCGCCATCAAGGGATAAATGAAATATTGAAGGCGCCTCGAGTGGCGCAAGATTAATCGCTTTACCCTGATATGGATCTAGAAAGGGGATAGGTCCGGCGCTGCTTGCGAGTACCTACATTATTAATTACTAATTAGCATAAATGTATATTTATGAAAAATGCTGGTAACGGAGCAACTCATTTCTTATTGAATTTTATTATATCGTGTGTACAGATGTGCTCTTCGCAAAACATATAACTATGTATAATAAGTATTTTAATAGACATAAATCGTGGTCTATATTTAACATAATATATGTAGCTTAACTAGAGTAATCTTATCCCATAATATATGAAAAATACGCTTATTAATTTTAATGTTTCCGATGAAATTGGAGATTGATATTCCTGACCAAATGTTATTTAAAAAGAAATCATTTTTTAAATAATATAAACTTTCTCAATAGATATTTTAATAGGTAGATAATATATGTAGATAGTGTATTATTTTAGTGAATTAATTCACGTACCCGTATAGTGCAACATTCACTATAATTAGGTATCCTGATTTTCATATGCAAACACATAGAGGTTGTGTGTACACCGCGAACCGAAAACAAAGTTCATACGTGTGTCTTCCCTCTCTGTCGCTCGAAGTTACAAGTATGATAGCGAAGGAGACACAAGAACGAACTTCAATTTGAGATCGCGATCTAGTGTCTAATTAATGTCTGGCTAAAGGATACCTGACCATATAGGCCTCGTGTATGAACAAGCGTAAAACCACAGACCATGCGTAAAACGGCGCAAAAAGATGGTCATAGCAGAATGTATGTGCTAATGTCTTATCGTACACACCAATGAGCCTAGAAGAAAGTTGTTAATTTGATACATTAATCATAACTAAATGCATATGAAAATCTAGGTAAAAATGTGAAGTTCTAAACAGTTTTGGTCAGCTTCTTAAATCACTTCGAATAGTCAAACGTTAGTTAGACAATACTCACTGCAGCTTACGAAGAAATACACCCGCCTCCCGTTTATCGCCAAATTATGTTCTATTTTCTGGAAACAGGCGAATAAATGGAAAAACTATTGTAAATATTTTCGAGCAGAAAATCCGATGTATTATCACTTATCAGTATTTTGTATCTCCTTATTACGGAATTGAATTATCATAGGCCGAACAATTAAATCTTTGAAGTGAGTTCTCGGGAATTTGCGTTCTATCTAGTACCACCTCCACTCATTAGTAGGGTATTCCTCGAATTCATTAAGGTATGTTCAAAATAATAGCTTGCAAAACGTACGCCTTTGCGTAAACGCAGCCTTAAAACTTACCCAACGAGGGATAGGTACTCGTACTTTACGCATAAGTACCTGCATACCTGCCTAACACGATAGGTTTTATGATCATGTTTTATTTGGGGAGAATGTAGCTAAGTAGAGAAGCCTGCCCAGAAAGAAGAGTGGCTGAGACGTTATAAAGAATTTGTAGGGCCTCACGCGGCAGGGAACACACGACTGCCCATGTTTCGGTCTGTAAGCCGAAAGGCAGGAAAGACCATGAGGTGGATGATATGAACAAATGGCACAAAAAGTCACCTAAAACGTGGCCATAAAACTTATCATTCTAGCTGGGCTGCACGAGTAGCCTGCTCGCGTTAAAACCCGACCAAACAGCATTCATCTCGTCTTCCTCTTAATCTTGCGGGTTGCTTGCAGTTAGGGCTTCCAAAATTACGGATTTGTCAATTACGTAATTGATTTCGTAATTAGAACGTTGAATTACGTAATTACGTAATTACGTAACTGACCCGGAGTTCAAATTAAAAATCTCTAAATAAATTGTATTTGTTATAATTATTAATTATAATTAAGGGAAACGATTTTTAACACCATTATTTAAATAAATCGCAGCATCCACGTGTAATTTTCAGAACAAAGAGCTGAACGTATATGGCCAGTCCAGCTTGAGGAACTTCTACCAGTAATACGGTCGTCTTTAAGTTTTATTTGTTGTATTGGCAACCAGTTGTTATTGATCAAGTATGGTAGTGTGGTGGACAGTCTGATTCGAATATTGTGCTGGTCTAAAATCGATGAATTGGTACGATATCCCTTTCGAAGTAGGTATGACACAAATTTACTTCTAGCACTCAATCCAGTTGCTATCATCTGAAAATCTGGGAAAGGACTCCTCTAGTTTCCAAGTAGAGGTATACGCCATCTTAGAGTGTGCGACAACCAATCGGCAAAGCAATTATCTCAATAATATCATTTATATTCAATCGTACAGCCAGGCGGTGCTCTTGAATTGCCGGGAAGCATTAAATAACCTTGGAGCGAAAAACAAGGTTATTTTTAGCCCTAGTTATTTTACGGTGGGTCCCGTCCCAGGTCATGCAGCTAGGTATCGCGGGAAATGAAAGAGCTGACGAGCTTGCACGAGCGGGTGCGAAGGGGATGCATTGCGGGCCAGAATCGTTTTGCGGCATCCCCATACATCTAACCAAGCTAACCCTGGAAATCTACTGTTTCTACAAAACCATTCAGGCCTAGAGAGAGTTCGCATGTCTGAACCATTCCAAGGCGCTAAAAAGGAGTCCCCTGATGCCTATTGCTAAGCAGGGACCGACTACGCGTGTTTGTAAGGGTGCTTACTAAATAAGCACATGCACACGTTAGGATTGAGTGACACAAGGAGGTGCAGACGCTGCATTGAAGTGGAGGAGACGCTTGCACATATCCTAACTGACTGCCCTAGCCTAATGCACAGCCGTAGCTCTTTCTTGGGCAAACACGTCATGTGCCCTGAAGAGACTAAATTTCTCGAGTTCAGCAAAATCCTGCAATTCTTTAAGTTTGCAGGACTTTACCCACTTTTAGGATCCCAATAGTTCAGCAATGGTCGCAATTATAGCCACTACCCCCAAATAGTAATATGATATTAATAGGTTTTTGATCTGTTCCGCCATTCCAGCCACCACATCGAACACCCGCCCGGTAAAATAATGCACCCCTGGCCCCTGTCGGACCTCCTTCTTGTATCTAGTCCACAGACATCAGAGTAACCTAGTCGAAAGGGTTACAACGCAATCCTGTCCATTCTCGCTAGTGATGTGTCGAGGTACCTAGGTACTAACTCCAAATAATATCCCATAATCTTTTATGTTATTTAATAATACGTTAATTTACAATTTCATAAAACCTTTTTCCATTTTTAGACTGAAATAGTAGGCATATTTTAAACAAATAAGTGGTAAAACATAATTCCGTAATTACGGAATTTAACCTTTGAATTACGTAATTATTAGAAGTCAAATATCTGTCCGTAATTACGTAATTCCGTAATTACGTAATTACGGAATGGAAGCCCTACTTGCAGTCAGTGGCGGCGCTAGGCGTCGGCCTCGCGCCTAAGGGGACCTCGCAAAAAACGGTTTTTTTTACTGCGAAGTAAAAGAGGCCTCGCGAACTTCATGTCGCCGACGTCCAGATGTGGTCTAGCGCCGCCACTGCTAGCAGTGAATGATAAAAGAATCAATTGCAACATAAACGCGATCAAGCTAGTTAGTTGAGAATTCATTTTTGAGCGAAATAAACGGAGAAGTCACTTTATGCATAATGAAAGAATTAGACTGAATGGCACAAGGTTTACGCGATTAGGCGGCCATTGGCGTAGGTAGACAAACTTGAATTTAAAATGATAACTTTAAGGAGGACCCAGTGTAAATGTACCGTCCTTCCATAAGTCACTCTAAAGGCATGGGATAAGAAATCATATTGTTCGATAACTTTTATTTAGCGCTCCACATTTTTGGAAAACAGTGCAAAAGAACCAGCGGGACAGTAGTTTTATCTCACGAGCGCGGGCGAGCCATGGTTCTGTGTTAAGCTATACATAGTATACATGCTCATTGTCTATGTGTGCGTCAGCTTAGTAGCCATGAGTTCACATTGTCTATGTGTTCGTATGTGTCACAATTACAACTATGGCTAAGTTAGCCGTAAGAGTAAGGGTTAGCCAGGCTAACCCTTACTCGTGACTCTCGTGAGATAAAAGTACTTTTTGCGTACCTACCTATGATGTTTCAATGTACACTAAATATCATCAGGTAAATAGGTATAACTTTCACAACGGGTCACGACAACGCTATCGTTTCTATCTATCATAAGACAGGGCTAAATAAAGCCGAAGTCTCGCTATATATCAAATAGTGCTACAAAAATACATGTAATAGTAACTACGATCTATTCTTGCCTTTACAGCACGATAAGTGCGACCATAGCTCGGCACGCCCGCTGTAATGGTGCAGACCTTCTATTGTTTTTAAGTTGTATACTTAGGGTAGGGCACTGTAATAGCAAATTCTGTCAAATGACCGCATGAAACAATCTACCTTACTTACATTCATAGCTTTTAGTCGTTTATTGCTTACGTTCGTTTGACAGTATTTGGCCTTAGAGTTTCGTATCAACTATACCAAAACTATGGTCAGGAAAACAACAGGTTCTTCGCACGAGAATGTGGAGGCTGCATTACGAGTAAAGTATTTTATATTATCAATATCATCCCTCACAGATGCCAAATGATCACGATTCAAAATTTCGTTTGTCAAAATTTGAATTTACCTATACCTAAAGCTAGTTAGGTTTATCTATCAGAGGCCTAGTTTTTTCAGGTACATGGGACCACTCTCATCATTGAATATCAAATCAAGAAACCATAATCAAAATACATTTTAGGTCCCTAAAGATAGAATAAAGATTGCAAGAATGGTAAGGATTTAGATATAACCAACCGGTGACGCTTATTGTAGTAAATTATTAACAATAGATCTTTTATATATTTATTATCTAAAAATAATAGATTTATCAAAAATCTGTATATTGTGTACGGTAGAGTACTTATAGTATTTACTTAAAGTAAGAATAATCAAATATTACTTAGAATGTGGTTTATTAACGCCATTCTGATTGGGAATATAGCTTTATGAAAATGTAGTCTAGAATATTGAGCCTTATGGACAGTAATAGTTGAATGTTGTTTCTGTAAAAATAGCTTGCGACGTCACTTCGCAGTTCACTGCTATTTCTTTGTAACACTGTTTAATTTCCATATACTTAAATGTGTCATTATCAAGGGAAAAACTAGGTAGGCTTTTGGCGGCGTTTAAAAAAAGGCGCCTTTTCCTTAGGGTCTACGAGTATTAAGACGTACCACAACACAACCACCAACCATACCACAACGGCAACACGAAGTCGGGCGATAAATTATATGAAAATAAATAATTTTGTCCACATTGGCGTCTGAAAGAAAGAATAATTTGACCTTTACCATTTTTGGGTGCTGCGTTGTGGTGTGGTTGGGATAGGAATCGCCCTTATTACCATCGACATCAAGAGATTTTTTGCTTGAAAAAGACACATATGAAGGTTTTTTTTTATGAATCGGTATCACCTTATGTTTACAGAAAAGCAATGTACTTATGTGATTATCAAAGAGAACATTATAAAAAAAAAAGTGAAATTATTAAATTAACTATCACATTTTTTATTATTTAAATTAAACCTTCTTGCTTAGATATTAAGGCTGATATTTGAACAGATTGTGTTGTTACAAAAAATCTTTTATGTATATCAGAATAATCGTTCTGTTAAGTAATTCTTCCATACCTAAGTCTTGATTGCTATATTGTATTAACCACAAATTTAAATGTGAAGTTAGTTTGATTTGAGTATCATTTTTATAATTAGGAAAATAACGGATTTGGAAAAAATAAGCGCCCTTATCTTTATAAAATATTGCATTATATGTTGATAAACACCTACGCTTTACTATAAATACTATCACAACAGTCACATAAATTATTTAATATTTGTCTACTGTAGCACCTTTCTGTACATTTTTGGTGAAATCTCAACTTATGTGTAATTATTTTCCTAAATAATTATTTTCTACATTTATGTAAATAGGAATAAAACACCTGTATGTGTAAAATATATGTAAAATAAAAATAAAGAATTTCGTAGAAAAGGACTATATTTCTTTCATACATTTGGCAGGATTCATACATTTTAAATGCAAGAATAACATTCCATCAAAGCAGGGGTAACATTTATCGTAATTTTATTTGAGCCAAATACACTCTGAAATCCTATTCATATTTTCAATAGAAAATTCCCAAAAGTTTCAGATATTTTAGAATATACCTATAGTGAAACTGGTCATTCACGTCTTTAAGGTTGATAATCGCTTACGCCGTAATGTTCACGATTAAGAGTCACAGATCAATTCAAAGCATTCCACCATAAAGATATATCCCAATACATATTCAAATGTTTTTTTATGGTTATTCATATACAATAAAGAATTTTACATACATATATATCAATATGCATAGTTGTATAAACCTTGAGATTTGAATATTACAAGTAACATTACAGGAAATTGCTGTAAAAAAATTATCATCTGATAATAACACTTTTTAACTTAAAAATATAAACTTACATTGTCATTAGTTCTACAAAAATCAGTTTTACAAAAACCTAGCTTAAAATATACTTATGAGTTTTACCAAATATATTAATTTGTACGGACAGAGCTCTAACATCAGTTTTCTGCCGGTTACAAATGATTGTTCCTTCTATTATTTCGCCTTGTTTGACTTCTTTGCAATCTCTTAAATAGAAAACTGTCTGTTTCCAATGTGTGGCTGTTGCATGTGGGCCAGTGGAGAATGCAACCTTACTGGGCAAGTCAAAGAAAGTATCAAAATAACCAACAATTGATGTCAATGTTCCGTCCCGTGTGATTGGTAACTTAAAAGTTGACGTAAAATCCATAACATCAGTATTGCATGTGTTTATATCAATCTCTTTGACGACACATGGCTCTGACAAAATATTTTTGGATCCGACGACATCCACACTCGCTTCTCGCACTACTTCTGATTTCATACAATTCATTTTATATCCGTACACATCTGACCAGAACTCGATTAACTTTTTATGTGTGTCTGTGTCTCCGTTGGCAACAAGGCTGATGTTGCATCTATTCGGTAACAACAAACCTCCTGGTTTAAGACAGTTTTCTCTAGCATATATAACACTGTCTAACATGCCTTCGAACAGTAAGAAATAGCCCATCCATTCTGACACTATGATATCAACCTTTTCATCAAGTTTTGTGTTCTCTAACCTTCCTTTAACTACTTTTATTGTCTCATGCAGGTTATTTTCTCTAATAATATCCATTGCATGATACACAATGTCAGACTGGTCTAGTGCATATACTTTTTTAGCACCCGCTGTTGCTGAAAACATAGAAAGAATGCCCGTGCCACATCCCAAGTCCAAAACAACTTTGTCTTTCAACATTTCCTTATTTTTTAATATTGCATCTCTATAGCTTTCTGTTCGTACCTTGTCTGAAAGCATGTCATAGTGAATGCCAAAGTGTGCATATGTGTTGAAATAGCCTTCATCATCTTCTAAGGGCACTTTAGATACACAGTCCACGATCATAGCACTTTCTCCATTTGAACTTGTTTGGCCTACATCCACAATAGTTTTCATTGATGCCTGCATCTTACTGATATCTTCCTTAGCCATTTGTAAATGAGTTTTACTTTCATTGAGTTCCTGAGTCAAAATTTGTATTGTTCTTTGAAGCTCCAAGAAATGGCTTTGGGATAGTGTTACTAAGCCGTTTTCGACATTTGCGTGATAAGATTTCGGAGAACTGGGCGCCTCGGCTATCGACTCGAAGTCAAACATTAACCACTCGTCGTTTTCCACCGGTTTCAAGTATTTCTCGTCGCTCCACAAAACTTCTGCAGCGTTCATTACGGCGTCGGCTGTCGGCTTGTGCGTCTTAATATAGTTGATTAACTTGATGTAGGAATAGCAGTCCATGTTAAACTTTACCTTTAACGTGTTCAAGTTAAAGTTATGTGCACTCTCACAGTGTTTTACGGCGTCTTCAATGGATGCAGAAACATTGTCGCAATATAAACACGTTACCGAAGAGTTGCTCGTTTCCATCTCTTGCCATTCATCCTCTTCAAAGTGCTCCTCATCACTACTCAAATCTGGTACGTCAGCCATGGTGATATTTATAGAGAATTAAAAGGATAACGGATAACTAAAAGTGAAATATTTGCACAATCGATGCGTGGAAACCATGTGCTAAAAGGACAATGTTACATGTGTCATTCTGACATTGACAGTTGTGGATGTCAAATACAGAGACGTTTTTTAACAACTCTTAACCTGTAGCATGACTGTAATGTAACTCTGCAATCGCCATACGATTGCTTTTCCTGTGCCTTAAATAGGTTGAACTGTAACCATAGTTACTGTGTATAGCTGTTGTGCCATAACAAAGAAAATATTGTACGTATTTGTAATAATTATTATTAATAAAAATGAAGTTGAAACTTTCGTCGTTTAAAGAGCCCAAGCACGTAGGTGTAGTTGTTTGTGTTAGCTGGAATAACACAGAGGACGTGTTTTCCTGTGGGTATGTAATAATTAATATATATTATACAAAAACTATGTATTATTGCGTTTTTTGGTCAGTAAGAACTGTATTTTTAAAATAACACTAGGCAATTATTTGCCAAACTTATTTGAACTAAATAGTAGGCACTTAAGTCCGATGACTAGGTCCTTAATTAACCCTTTAATCGCCGAACGACAAAACCGTTACTCGCAATTTTAAATTTTGTCACAAAGTAAATAAACACTGAACACTGCCATTGACACACTGACATACGTGAGTCATGATATGACATGAGTGAGGGTTCTATATTATAACAAAGCACCGCCATCTGTATTTAGAAAAGTGAACTATTCTCTTTTTCTCGTTTTTTTTATAGCGAGAAGAATGAGGGCTACCTAGTGTTGGTAAAGACTCAAGTCCATGGAGTCTCCATTTGTAAGACTCGACTTGGTTTTTTAGACTCTAGTCATTGAATCGAAGCTCAAGTTCTTTTCAACTTGAGGGGACTTGAGTCTTCTGTAGTCTTTAATAAGGACTGGACTCACTGGAGTTATCGATAGAGACCCGAGTGTTTTGTTTACGCTTAAGTCTTTTGGAACAACTGAGTTATTATTAAAACTCAACGGGACTTGTAGGGACGCCTGAGATTACGCAACTTACTCAGTAAAGTAGTGTACTCGTATTTAGCAATCGGTATATTTGTTGGTTTTTAAATTCTGTCTGAAAATTAATTTATGAAAATCCACATTTTTTTACCTTGTATCCTATGGGCATTTGTGCTGATAAAATGAGTGCTAAATAGAGTTGTTACTGACTTACACTTTCACGGCTAAACAGCTGAATTTGGATGAAACTTCAAAAGTGAGTCTTCATTATAGGACTCGAGTCGTGAAGCACATCTAAAGTTTAATAAAGACTACAAAAGACACGATATGGCTTGAGTCTTTTATAAAGACTAAGTTGTGACTACAGGACTCGATAAGACTTGAAAAAGGACTCGACTCACGACTTAAAAGACTCGGAAGTCTTTTAAGCTCATAGTCCCGTAAATATGGTTCGAGTTCTTGCAATGTAGACTTCAAAAACTTGAGTCTTTACCAACACTACTACCGCGTATGAATTCGTCGCTACAGGCGCTAGCTAGTGTGATGTCAGTCCTTCGAAATGTCAAAATTCATAGTTTTTGAGTGGGTTACGCGGGTTTGTTTGTAATTAAATACGACTGGAACGTAAACCAATAACATACTTTGACAGCTGGACTGAGTTAGAGGTGGGTGATAAATACCTTCACGATGAAAAAATCACGGTGATCCGCCGTTAAAAAGTAACAGTGTGACTAGTCACGAAGTAACAACGTTACAAAATAACGCTGTTACTTAGCGCTTCGATATCTGATGACTGGAACAGTGTCTACACCAGCCGATATAATTCTAGACCTTATTACATAGTATCAAGGTTCAAATAATTCGCGACAGTCTTGTGACGTCCGGAACAGAACGTAGAAGTAGCAGTCACACTAGTCACAGTGTAACATCAGTTGTTAAAAAGCCAGTCAGTTAAAAAATCAGTTACTGCTGGGAACGATCGAAACGTAAATGTGACAACGTGACATGAAATAACCGAAGTGACAAAGTCACGGTGATTTTTCACTGTGATTTTTTTGGAACGGGAACAACAGTAACGGTAATCGAAAAGTATTTTCCATGAATGTCATGTATTGTCTAGACTGAGTGCGCAGTGGCGCCAACTGATGAGCTCAAAAACGGTAGCCCTCATTGAATCGAAATTGCATAGAATCGGCTATATGATAATATTTTTTATGTCACACCTGGCCATAAAGTGGCCATTATTGCACGCTCCGCGCGCGAAAAAACCCACTTCCTGGCCAGGGGGTGACATAAAATTTTGTACTTACCACGGGCGATAATAAAGAAAGCCTCAGATCGCATATTTATCGCCCTTGCCTTCGGCTCGGGCGTAAAATACCTGCGATCTGAGACATTCTTTGTTTTATCGCCCTTGGTAAGTAATGTACTATTATCGCCGATTATATTAAATTTATTTTCCAGTTTCCACTTCACTTCGCCTCGCTTTGCTAATTTAAATCCTCCATAAAATGATACTTGACTATAAAATACCTACCTAAGTCAAGAATGTCATGATAGACAGTAAACACTAGGCATGTCTAGAATTTAAGCAAGCAAAGACACTATTAATAACAACATTAAAAACCTATAACTCTTGTCTATTAAAAGCGATGACCGAAAATTAACCGTGTTTTTTGATTCAGCGGTTTGTGATAATTATGGTTATAGGGACGACCACAAACTTTTGAAATGGAATTTGGTGAACAGCGAATGCATGGTGGTCACGACGTTACCGGACGATTTTTACCCAACTGGAATGCATTTATTCCCGAAAATCAATCAAGGAGCAAATAAACATCAACATGATGTTATATTGGTCGGGTCTGCTGATGGAAAGTATGTTTAGTATGTAGAGTATTTTCAATAAGTAGAAATAAAACCTTTATCACGTCACAAGTTGTGTAAAGTCGGCAACAGAAGTAGAGCTACATGGTTATATAGATAGATATAAAAGAGAAATGGCAGCCTCATTTAAGGGCCTTTGCCAATGACACACAAAGGGATAAATTAGTTATTTAGTTAGATATTAAAGAAAAATGGCAGCCTCAAGGACTTTTGCCAATGACACACGAAGGGATAAATTAAGTAAAATTGAATAAAACCACTTATTAAAGAAGAAAAAGATGTGACTCTCGCCAAGATGGCGGCGAAAGTCGATTCAAAAATCTACATGGTTATAATAAGCTATAAGTGTACTGACACTGACACTGACAAAAGTATGAGTGTTTAGATACTTATGTAGTGTATGTAAATAATTTTGAGCAAGAAGCACTTCGTCCCTAAGTAGCTACAATATGTGTTTTTGACTGTTCATAGAAAAAAAAATTTTTCTTTCTTGAAAATTCCAAATTTCACAAGGTTAGGTACAAAAAAAATAATTAGAGTCAATAATAATTAGAAAGTTGATTCAATTCTTGATTAGAAAAGATTATTTACCTGGTCCATTGTGTTATAAATCAGCCTTTGATTGCTAGATTCCACATAGTAAATCATAATGGGCGTATAGAAAAAAGTGTCACCGCCCACCAAGGCGCCTGCCTTGTCGCACAATGGAGCCCGGACGGAGCCAGCCTGTTAACGGGTAAGATAATTATAGGATTGCTAAAATGATGTACTTCCTGTGTTTGTCTTTATTTGACAATAGGATTTGGAGTATGATATACAATTATACTTGTATAAAACACTACATGTGTATATTTTTAGCTGGTGAAGATGGTTTTGTAAAAATCTGGTCCCGTAACGGACTTCTTCGGTCGACACTGGTCCAGTCAGACATTTCCTGCTACAGTGCCGTTTGGAGTCCCGACAGTGGTGCCATCTTACATACAAAGGGAGATTTCCTTGCCATAAAATATTTGAACTCTGGCTCAAAAGTTACAAAGGTATTTTAATTACTAAAGTACTTGCAGTTATTGGACACTTTATGTAGTATTCCAAAGCTATACTTTGCTACTTTTAAAACTTGTTAATAACGTCATTTTTTACGATTGACCCGATTGATTGATTTGATATATCCTTACCGGTAAAGGTGTTCATAACGAATTTGTGCCGTGTTAATATTTTTTGCAAGATTTTGTTCCGCGCTAATTAGCGGTTAACGGTTAATAAATCCTATCAATCACATTCTCATTTGGCCGGTTGCATGAATACCGAATAATGTCTCGTTATTAAAATACGACATTCATACAGACAAAGTCAATATTGACCGACCAATTAGTGGAATCGAACTGCAACAGCCATTTAGCGTTCACATAATTCTTGCAGTGGAAAGCACACGAGGGCATAGTATTGTGCGCTACATGGAATGCCAACAATAACCTAATAATTTCTGGCGGAGAAGACGGATTTTTTAAGGTTTGTATTCTACTAAAAAATGTATTTTTTCCTTAATTTATGACAGATATAAGTCTGATCACCAGCAAAAAAGGCTCTTTAAATTACGAATTGGGCTTCTAAATCTAAGTCTATTCTGAGCTGGCCCTGGCGCATTCTGGCGCTCTGTAATGCATTCACAAGGCCTTCGTCTCCTCATAAGCCTATAGTAGTATAAGTTTGAGAAACGATAGCTTGAGTTAAAGAACGTAGTTTATATTAAGAGAACTCTTCTGCTCAGATTTGGGACACGTTTGGTCAACAAATATCAGTGAGTGTAAAACATGATCAGCCCATCACAAGCGTTAGTTGGGCGCCAGCGGGAGACCTTTTCGTGATTGGTAGCTATAACTTGATACGGCTGTGCAACGCCAATGGGGTAAGTTGACACAAGCTACATACCACTTTTGAAAATTACAATATAGGTATCATAAACATTAAAACACAATATATGTGACATTGAAATGAGAATGAATTTCACCTGATCTGTTGATGTACTATTGTTTTTACTGCCATTTATATATCGATCGCTTATTACACAGTGGTCCCATTGCCTGGATCGTCCTTCGACGGGTAGTATTTATAGCATCGCTTGGTCATCAGATGGCACTCAATTGGCAGCTGCTTGCGCCAACAGCCAAGTACTTTTTGCTCACATTATTGACAGGTACGTTGATATCCATATGTACAAATTGTGCACTAAAACAAAACTCTGATAAAATCAGCACCCATTGCTTACGCATACGTAAAATTAGAAATGTAATGCATACTAATATTATAAATTGGCTATTATAATGGAATAAGATGGCACAGTTTTGCCAACTTACGTCAAATTGCTTAAAAGGTTTGTTTTAACGGGTCTAACGCGATATTTATGTACAATATTTAGGGGAGAGGGGGGCAGCCTGGTACATTTTTTACACTCATTGACGTATTTCAAAACATTACCCATAAAAACCAGTTTTAAGCCTCTATACAACAACGTATGTTATTAACCTATGTAATTAATGCATTTGCACGTGTACAAAGCTAAAGACAAAGGTACAATTCAGAATTATGCAACTCAAGGAATAATGTTCAATACTGCCCCAAGCGGTGGTAGCTTTGAATTTACTTGGGGCAGATTTGAAATATTGAGTTATAAGGCAACAATGTTGAGATATACGTGTTTTTTTTACCTGTACTTGTATAGTTAGTCACTAGAAATGGTCGTATTAACATTTTACACGTATAATTTGCAGTTATAACTAAGAGGGGGTAGTTTTGTACAGAAATGTTTTTTGTAGTGTTCAAAGGTGCCTCAGGAGGGGTACCTTTGAAAAGTATTGAAATCCTACTAAAGCTGCCCCCTTGAGGCAGTTTTGCACACACTATTGTTCAAAACTACCCTACTAAAAAACTACTACTGAAAGTTGGAGTGATTACTAGTTATGAGGCGACAAACAATTCACATTTACCAATTCCACTATTCCTCACAGGGGCCAAACGTCCTTCCTTACCCTGCCAACCCCTTTATAGATAGTAATATTGTATATAAAGAATTCTAATAAATATTATACCAAACAAGACTAAACGTAATCAGTAAAAAACTAATTAATTCAGGTAAATGAGCGTTTACTAAAATAACTAAGATATTATTTTAGTTTACGTACCTACCTACATGTCAGTTTATATCGGGGCAGATATGAACATTCTTTATGGCCGGGGTAGTTTTGAACAGACTGCTAATCAAAACTGCCTCCTATTTTTTTATCAAAACTACCCCAACACCAATTTAAAAAAATAAACATCGATATCTTCCAAAACAATAGCAAATTCTCATTGTTTATTCTTCGTCACTAAAGCGAATAGATTGTACTATCGAATAAATTAAGTTTCAATTACCGCTTTCTTCAAATACAGCCTGAAAATCCTTAGACACGGGGAGCAAAACCGCTAACGGATGACATCGAAATCAAAATATGTTACTGGTTCGTTCATTTTCTGGCAAACGTTAAATCTGTCAAGTGACAGTTGTGGGGGTCAGTGTTGCGAGCCCAAAAAATGGATTTGGACCATAATCGCACTAAAAATACGTCTTTGAACGCATTTGTTCTAAGCTGCCTCCAGTGATAGCTGCCCCCCTCTCCCCTACCTTAAAAAAAAGGTAAATATAGAAATATCGCATTAGACCCGTTAAAACAAACCTTTTAAGTATGTTTACAAAGCGCGAGAGTTTAAAGTGTTATATTACGTCAAATTGGATATGGATATGACTTCGCAGCTATTCCATTCCCAAACACATCGAATTTCCTTTTTTACACTATTCCACTACTTTGCAATTTTTATGTGCCTTATTTATCATCTCCTAAGCCCGGAGATCTCCGGGAACATAACAAAAACAATGCCATGGCTTATTTTTTTCGCCGGGAGTGGACGACCTCAACCAGTTACATAAATTATGTTTTTCTGCAACTTTTTAGAGAATATACATGGAAAACATATGCCTGTACACAAACAGGTCGCAAAGTCATTGCCATCAAAGACATCACGACCGATCAGAGTGATCAACTGGACTACCCCGACAGAGTGATACAAATTGCTCTGGGATTCAACCATCTCGTAATAGCGACGGTCAAACAATGCTTCATACACAAACTAACCTCGTGGAATACGCCAGTGACATTCGATCTGAAAGAAGGCACTATCAGCATGATTCTGCTTGCGGAGAAGTAAATATAATTTAATTACTTTTAATCCATGTTTCATTAACTTTTACGTAGGTTAACCTATTCTTCCTAATTAATGTACAACAATTTTATGCAGTGGTACGGTACTTAGTTGCTAACAGCTTGCATATGTTTTTTTCACAGAATAGGTTAATAATTAACCTCTTATTATTACCTGTTATTCTAATTGTTTTATTGCTTATTTTTCTAGTACAATACGTGGTCTCGTTATTTACAATGTACCTACTACTGCTGACGTCTAGTCCTTTAGGAACCAATTAAATGAGCCTAATTTTACTTTAAAATTATATTACAGATGTCTATGCATAGTTGAGCGTACCGGAGTATCCATCTACAGCTACATGGGACGATTATTAGCAAGCCCTCGTTGGGGAGCCCGTCCAGAAACTTTAGGGCGTTCTGGTTTGTCCTTGGGTCCTGATACTCTGGCGGCTATTGACCAGACCGACAGAAAACGTATGAATTTATTTTTGCTCTGTTTACATAAGTTCTAAATTGGAGCAACGCTAACCTGGTACAAGATTACCGATATCTTACTCTTAGTTAGTACATGAGATTTTTAAGAAATATAATATCAGTTGGAATTTTCTGCAAGTAAATCAAGGTAAGGTAATGGGTTCATCGTGAGGAAACCTGCATACATCCGCGAAGAAATTCAAAGTTGTATGTGAAGTCCCCAACCCGCTCTGGGCCAGCGTGGGGACTACTGCCCAATCCCTCTCATCTATGAGAGGAGGCCTGTGCCCAGCAGTGGGACGTATATAGGCTGATGATGATGATGAATGGGTTCAAATCCCACCCGTGGCGTTTAGTCTTTCAATTTTCACTTTGATTTAAAATATACTGCAAGATCCGAGTACGTGGAGTTGTGAAATTCCTCGGGAAGACCTTCTTGTGAATTCAGCAATGTGCCTCCTTGGACACCACCCAATTACGAAGATTTGAGACCACATGAATAGTTTCGAGTAACTCCTTTTCAATCACTACAAACTTGATAGTTGGATAATTGGAGCGATGGAGATACAGAACTCGCTCCAAGCGCTCTGTGACTTCGTTGTCGCCAGATAATTTTTATTCGTTCCAGTGATCCACGTTTTCGACCTGCCCACTGGACTTATCGTACGCAGCTCCGCGGACAACACTGTTACTAAGTTGACCCATAAAATGACTGTCTCATTGATAGCTCTCAGCCAAACGGGTCCTATCTCCGAGAGGCAGTTGGCTTTGTTGGACTACAATAGGGACTTGTACGTTGCCACGGTTAAGGAAAACAAACCGAAATTTGTAAAATTGGGTAAGTAAAATTAAAAAGGGCATAAAATAGCCAAAGTCTATAGTTGCCCCGTTTAACATGAGGTAAATATTCCAATACAATTCTCGCCAGGACAGAAATTCTTAACATTAAATTAGCCTGATACCATGTTTAGTCGGTTAAACATTGTCTAATTAGTAATTATTTATTTTTATTTAACAACTTCGTATCCTTATTAAAGAAAACTATAGAAAAACATATTACCTAACAAAAGTAAAACTAAATACAGCTAAATTAAAACCTAAATATAAAACTAAATTAAATCTAAAAAGGGCCCCCGCGGCATTGTGCCGAAGATACTGGCAGCATTTCCTCTTTGAATAGCCAAACTTATTCGTTGGCCGAGGTAGCTGCCAGCTCTTCGATAAGCCCTTGAAGAGGCTTAGACCGCCAGGACCCCACGGACCGAGTGTCTCGACGCCGAAAGAGGTGAACAAGTATTCGGCGCCGAGACCGCTGTAACGCTGTATTTTGTCGATTTTTGCTTTTTCGGCCGCCTCTGCTGCGGCCGTCGCCCTCGTGGAAGTTCGGTGGAGATGCGACGGGGCTAGTGTATCTTCTACACATGTAGCATCCCACACCAGCACCCGTCCCATACTCGACGGAATCAAGGACATCCCGTCCGGTCTCTTGCCATCGTTTCTCGACATGCCAGCAGATTCTAAAATGGCAGGCACGTAGTAATTAAGGTCCAATTTAGTAAGAAGCATCCAATTAACGTTTCGTAAGCAATAATCATGTATCCTTATTATGCGATTGGTATTGGTACTCAATAGTCTGAACTAAATATAAAAAGCTTCTCGTACACCTTGTCTAAGCGAGTTTATCGGGTTTTGCTACGAGTATCAAGGTTCAATTCCCAACCTAATACCTGTATTTCATTATTGTGTTTTTTGATTAACGACTATTTATTTGACGGAAACTCTTAAATTTACGACTTATATTGTAATTAGCATTCTATTTATTAACTATTTCACAGTGCTTTCTGCTCATGTTCTTTATTAACATAAGTGTGTTACATTAAACACGCTAATACATATATTGAATAACTTTTGTCGCTGGATGCTGTCGTAGGCAAATTACTGTCTGTGGGTTTAGATTAAACTCTGGTCCACCATTCGGCGGAGTTGTTTGACAAGTCAAAATGCACAAATGTTGCCACAGTACGGCCAGTGCTGTTCATATCGATATTATTTAAGGCCTCACTTGACGTACGGATCTTACGGGCCTATTTATCGGGTACCCGATGCTTGGTGCTTGCCGAGATCATCGAAAATCGAAATTAGTAGTGTTTCTCTCAATCTAAAATGCTCTCAATTTGAGAAATTAAAATGATTTGTAAATTTTATGAATTTTAGTAGTAGTAGTAAAACTCTTTATTGTACATAAAACAATTATGAAAAATACAAAAGGAAATAGTATGTACAAAGGCGAACTTATCCCTTTAAGGGATCTCTTCCAGTAATTTTCATATTTCTTCATATTTATTTTACTTTTGTCCGCTTAATGAGCCTTTAGTTACCGAAAAGTAGAAACTTTTACATTTATTAAATTAGGTAGTAAAGTAGTAGGACTTAAATATTATCAAAAAAAACTTTGTATCGAATAGGTATATATCGATTTTAATATTCCGAAAAATGCTGGCACATTTTGTTCGTGAATAAGAGGGTATAGTTAGTTACTTTATACTTATCGACATATTTTTATCGATATATACCGTCACTATTTTTTTTTTCTACTCCTGGCAACATCTCATCTGCCAGTTTACTCCGCCGAATTATGGACTTGACCTTAGTTACATTTTTGTCGTTCATACTTTTTGCCATTAATACCTGTTAATTGCTGGCAGTTATGTGTACTTTTTTCCTTTTACTAGCCGTTCCACAAATATCTTATTAAAGTTATGAAGGAATGCCATGGACATGACAAGGGTATCTACATAATCTTGTGTGTGTTTTCAAGGATCACAAATCCTTAGTATATCGTGGAGCGCAGAGACTGAGCTACTTGTTGGTCTGCGAGCCAACTCCGCCGTAGCCTGGTGCTGTCCCAAGGCCGCCACCCAGCCAGATTGGCTGACACTGACCACAGTCAGTAAGGAAATCACGTAAGTATATATTGAAGTTTAATATGACTAGATGAATACCCTTCTTCTTTTATTTAAGAGTGTACATACTACTCTACAAATTTCCCCAGCCAGCCGTTACTGTTCACTACTATCTCCTTCACTCTCTGATATAACATGACCTTAACCTTCTCTTTTATTTGCTCAAAGTAGTTTCTTCTTGGTCTTCCTCTTCCTCCCTTTCACTCAATATTCCCCTCTATAATGGCCTTAACGAAAATAATACCATAGGGAATACAAGTTGCTAGATTAATGGAAGACAAGGAGTGCAGTCCAGTTAAATCGACTGCTGTGCCGATTGATGGAATAGTGAGAAAGAACATCAAGAAGTTTTTTGCCAAACAATTTAAACTACTTATAATAATATAGTGTACAGTATTACTTCAACTAGTATTTCTCGTTGCACTCGTTGTAAATGTTTCAGGGTTACTGGCAATTGTACGTAGTTCTAATATTTTTAGAGCGTGCAATGTTATGTTATGATACATGTGCTAGCTGCTACTTCCTTCCTAATTCAATTCCGTAACATAATTAGGTAGTTGTTCTTTTGTTTGCGAATGGGCGTATTCATATTTCTAACTCATCTACTTGCATTATTATTTATTACTAGTCCACTTTTCGAATACAGAAAAACTCTGGGATGCCAAGCATTGTGGAAGAGTTGGAAATTTTTAATCGATTTTATCGTAAGTTTATAAATTATATAATTGGTTATATTTTTCAATAGTGATCTAGGTCGAAACCCAACGGTAATGAGCGTAGAGGACGGCGTCGCACGCATCTGTCGCGGCAACGGTTCGCTCCTGCACGTTTCTTTAGCAACTTTCCCGGAAAAGTTGCTCAAACTCGTCGCCGCTAATATGTGGCAAGCGGCATTGCAGGTAAACATAACAAGCTTTTTCTTGCACCTTTTCCTTATATATGTATGCAACTGAATATGTTTTTATATGGCCTACAAAACCCAAGTTAAGGTCAGACGGTCCGTCAGATAACTATTCTTCCTTATATATTTTAATTGCTTATTAAAGTAACTTTACCTTTCCACACTCAAAACTCTGAACTGATGATGTCAATTCGACTATTAGATATTATTTTGATGTTTAACCTGTGTTTAAGTATATATCTAGAATATATACCTGTTTGGATAACCCGGAAAGGGTAACATGTAGTATAATATTTTCTATCCAAAAGTAACCTAAGAGGGTGAAATCCCCGATGGAGGGTTTTAAGATTGTGAAGTAGTTCAATTAACTTATTATTATATTATTAAGTTGTAGGATTCGTGGACAATATCCAATTTCACACTAAATTATAATTGGCATACTTACGCTTTGGAATTTCTGGTTAAGCTAATTAATCTAACCGGTTTTATAGCTATGTAGAACGGTGGAAGATGACACCTTATGGGCGTGCCTTGCTGTTCTTGCATGGCAACATCACCAACTGACCGTGGCGGAAGAAGCCTTCTCTCTTATACGACAATACCATCAAGTTTGTTACATACAACATCTAAGGGTAAGTCTTGCTTGCGTATATTTTTTTGTATTGTAACGAGCTGCCTATGCATAGCTAGAAAATTGTCGATATTAAAAAAAAATTGACCATTTCGTTGTAGAAAGTAAAGTTTATAATTAGAAAATTGATGAATGTTTTACGTTGCTGATTAAGTGTGTATGTACCTATGACCTAAATATATGTGGTGTCCCAAAGGGTTTCCAAATTAAATTCTTAAGTTTTTACTCTCTCTTTATGATTTTCAAATTATCGACATTGGAAAAGGAATAAGTAACCACTGAACTACTGAAGACTTTATTATTTTACAGAAAAGCATTTTACCTATGCTAGCTAGCTTTGTTGTACGCACGTATTATTTGATTTGCTATCAAACAATAATAAATAAGTTGTTACCAAAGGTACATGACTTTTTGAAATAAATAAACTAAAATTTTGAAAAAAGGCTCGCTTCAAGGTTTCTTCCGGAATTTTCTATAAAACTAATTAAACAACTTCTATTTTAATTTAGCCCTGAGAGGCTAGTATGTGGGATATATAGCGTTCGTCCCTCTCGCACTTACATACTTGTCAATAAAGGACGGATTGTTATATTTCCAACATATAAGCGATCATCTTAGTCCCGCTGGTAAAGGCAGGCTATTTTTCTAAAACCTGTGAATTCTAATTTTATATTATAAAAAAAAAATCTTTCTGTGAAAACTCTTCTTGTTATCTTCAATACTTAAAGTAGGTACAGTCGCGGAATGAAAAGGTTCGTCACTTTTCGATTTTATTTCTACACTGTGAAGGTCCAAAAGTGACGAATCTTTTCATTCCGCGACTATACTCGTAGGTACTTGTACTTGTACATCATAGACCATAGTACATTAGAGCCGAACTTCATAAGTTATAAATTAACAAATAGTTATTCTATATATTTCCTGATATTATTGTAAATAGGTAGGTAGTGATAGTGATATGTCTGACATTACATTCACTGGAATGATTATTTTAATCACTTATTATATTGTTGCAGAACACAATACCAGAACGTCTAACAGCAAACGAAATATCAACAAAGTAGTTGAACAAAATTAAGTATTAATAATTAGTGCTTTTTAATAAATTATAGATTTGATCACATGTTTGTTTTTATTTTATTATAATTCTGCTTTTGTTTGATCCGATGTTAGAAAAACGCCTCAAGCTTTGGGCATGCGCATTTGCGCAACACGAACGATATCCCAACATCGCGGCTATCTCTGTTTGGTACGGTTCAATTGTCTCGCTCTGTCGAGCCGGTTCGGTTGTGCCCTGCCCTCCCCCCGCCTGCACGGTGGTACGGCACGCTACTTCATTCAGCATATCTGTCAAAGCCACAAGTTTTGAATGTGTTAAAAGTCTATCGGTAGAATTTGTTTCGCCAGAACAAACTATAATAAAACTACTGAACTGAAGCTGGTTTTATAACAAAAACATCGGCTTTCTTTTGGCCGCAAACCTAAATCTAGTGCAATTCTACAAATTTCTATTGCTAGAGTGCGTGCCCCACATTTAAAACGACGAAAGTTGTGTTTTAGAAAGAAAAGTGTGATGTTAATTTTAAAAAGTGAAAAATGCGTGCCGTTATTCAGTTGTTATTGATTAACTATTTCTTGTGTGTGTGCGGCGATACAAATGAAATTTCGAATGAAATTGAGACGAAGAATCATTCGTTAGAGTTGACCCAATCTTTGAACTTGGCTCGGCAAGAGCTGATCCAGCACACTTGTTCCCGTTTTCCTCCGAGATGGAGTTTAGATGATCTACCGCCACAAAGATTAGAACACATTTTAATAGATGAGCATAGGAAACTTCTCTACTGCTACGTACCGAAGGTGAGTTCAAGGCAAACTTGTCCTGTTGTTTACTTTTTGTCGGTAACATAGGTATTAAAAAAAAAAATTTTTGAACATGTCGTCCGTTGTCCTTGAGAATGTTTCCATGGAGTCTCTTGTGGTCAGAAACACAAATAAATGACTCATTAAACAATCACTAGAAATCAATGAAACCATGACTTATCTATTACTTAAATCAGAGGTTCACAAACTTTTTTCTTGTGGACCCTTTTCAAAATTTTGCTGGTTTCTACCACATTGCATTTTTTCCTCACGCCAACGTGGACCCCACGGAGTTTCTCATGGACCACTTTGAAAATCACCGTCTTAAATTGTAAATAAAAGATATGTATCAGAATACCATTAGGTACACCAGGTATACCATTTTACATAATTAAAGGAAATTTACATTATTTGGTGTACATCATTGAGAGAGCTTTACTTTAAATAAATGACTAATTAGATTCAAATTAGGTATGTAATGTAAAACTGAAGATTCAAAAGTGCTTGTTGCTAGGCCTATTTGAATCAAGAATATTTTGACTTTGACTTAAACTTTTCCCAAGGGAATACACATTCGGCCATGAATAAATGTTTTTTTTTTAGGTGGCCTGTACAAATTGGAAGAGATTGCTAATGATACTGGCCGGTAAATGGAACAATACAAATGTCCTGTCCATTCCGGGCAGCCTTGCTCACTCTCCCGG
Organism: Cenopis cana; assembly: GCA_951800055.1. Taxonomy (NCBI): domain Eukaryota; kingdom Metazoa; phylum Arthropoda; class Insecta; order Lepidoptera; family Tortricidae; genus Cenopis; species Cenopis cana. The sequence goes on along the minus strand of OX637477.1, from coordinate 17,873,830 downwards.
CATGTTCCGGAACCTTAGCTCTGCGTCAAAAGAAGAAAGAGACTATATGTTGGAAAATTATCACAAAATGATCATAGTCAGGAATCCTTTTGAGAGGCTGCTGTCTGCCTACAGGAATAAATTGGAAGGAGAGACACCAAGTGCTAAGTATTTCCAGGTAAGCTACTGACAACACTATTTTTAGGGTTCTATACCCAAAGGGATATAACGGGACCCTATTACTAAGGCTCCTGTCTCATGTCTGACTGTCTGTCCGTTTGTCACCAGGCTGTATCTCAAAAACCGTGATAGAGGAAAGTTGAAATTTTTACAGATGATGTATTTCTGTTGCCGCTATAACAACAAATACTAAAAAACAGAATAAAATAAATATTTAAGGGGGCTGCCATGCAACAAACGTGTTTTTTTAAAGATAATGGGACCGGAACCCTTCGTGCGCGAGTCCGACTCGCACTTGGCCGGTTTTTATTATAAGATTGATAGGATTGGTGACATGACATGCACCAGTGTCACAAAGTCAGAGAGTCCGCTCAGTACAAAGTGCCATTTTCGCCGCACGCACACAGACGTAACATTAACAAGCATTCTCGGTTGATTTCGGACGAGCTTAGTCGCGACTGTCACTATCGCGTCGCGCGTGCTAGTTGTGCGCGCGTTGATCACTTGACGTCCCCGCCGCTACGTAGGTACTTTGTGTCACGTACGTCAAAATGTATAACCGATATTATTACAGTTGGAATGTATTTTATTGTTTAAATTAACCTACACTTTCTTCCAATTTCCAAACGATATTGAAAGGTAAATAAAACTGTTTTCTCATGTTTGTAGTTACAATACCTAGGTACAATAGGTAGGTAATTTTTTGAAACTAGCCGCTTTGATAACGACGATCAACCATTACACATTCATCTTATCGTTCGCTGGTAAAACGCCAGTATTTAAGTACTATGGTTTAGTTAAGTAGGTAGCTAAGTAATTAGGAATATTCTTTGTTGGAGCTCTCGACCGCCGCCGGTCACAAGTCACAACTCGCAACGGGTCACGCATCAATTTATTAGGGTTCCGTACCCGAAGGGTCAAAACGGAACCCTATTGGTGTCGCCCAGACGTCCGTCCGTCGTCTGTCACAAAATTTGTTCCGAACAATTTTTAGACTTCCATTGACCTATGAACTTGTTCATTATTACGTATATTTTAACAACAAATAGGTACTAATATATTGATAAATCATATTTTTGAGGTTGATTCGGAACCCTAAATGTGCGAAGTCCGACTCGCACTTGGCCGGTTTTTTACCAAGATACGCTGGTTCATATTTAAATGTCATGTTGAAGAATTTTTAATATACCCAGTGAAATCTTACAAATAAAAAAGCTAAAATCGCAAAGCGAAATGTAAAGCTGCATTTTTGGTATGTTATTCGCACCCCTTTGGAGTATGAGTGACTACATTTTGCAAGCAAAAAAAAGTTGTGCTACCTGTATGATACGTGAAAAACTGCAAAATTTTCGGACGTTTTTCAGGTATTGTAGTTCAATTCAAAAACTATGGGTTTTTGACATTACTTGTCTATGGCATTTTTAAAGTACATTAAATTTGCAACAATTTGAGCCTACCTACAGCTCCGTATGTCTTATAGTTTTTGAGACATGATGTTTCAAAAATACTGCTTTATTGAGTTTTGCCTATAGTGCGTGTTGTTATGGGTTTCCGTCGAACAAACACTTCACCTCCGGCCACCAGCGCCGGCTTTTAGTATGTTATCAGGCATATCTCCTGGACCCCGAAACTGCCGGGAGACAATCTCTCCAAGGTCGCTCTCCCGAGTAATGACGTAATGAAAATTGCCGCCGAAACGTTTGGAAAAGTGGCAATCACACCCAACCTATGCAACATACATACACGTGTATGGTATCAAATGAAAGCTGAATAAATATGCCATATCATGTCTAACAATATACTAAAACGCTTGAGCTGGTTCATGGAAAATAGGCGTTTCATCATTTTTTTATCTTATATGGAAAAATGGCTCCGCGCTGTTGGGTTTTTCAGCATTTCTCTCACAGTTTTGGTCATATCCAGAAACAATAAATAGTTATGTAAAGCTGACATACTAGTTACTATTTATGTGCAACATAATTCTCGGGTACCTGTTCTAGTTATTCTGTTAAATCTGGAAACCCGGAAATGTTTTCCTTACTTTTTTATTATTTTGCTTATAGTTTTGAATTGTCTCAATGTATTTAGGTATACGTATTGAAACTTAATTTAGGTATACGTTATGGCATATTTATTCAGCTTTCATTTGATACCATACACGTGTATGTATGTTGCATAGGTTGGGTGTGATTGCCACTTTTCCAAACGTGTCGGCGGCAATTTTCATGACGTCATTACTCGGGAGAGCGACCTTGGAGAGATTGTCTCCCGGCAGTTTTGGGGTCCAGGAGATATGCCTGATAACATACTAAAAGCCGGCGCTGGTGGCCGGTGGTGAAGTGTTTGTTCGACGGAAACCCGTAACAACACGCACTATAGGCAAAACTCAATAAAGCAGTATTTTTGAAACATCATGTCTCAAAAACTATAAGACATACGGAGCTGTGGGTAGGTTCAAATTGTTGCAAATTTAATGTACTTTAAAAATGCCATAGACAAGTAATGTCAAAAACCCATAGTTTTTGAATTGAACTACAATACCTAAAAAAAGTCCGAAAATTTTGCAGTTTTTCACGTATCATACAGGTAGCACAACTTTTTTTTGCTTGCAAAATGTAGTCACACATACTCCTAAGGGGTGCGAATAACATACCAAAAATGCAGCTTTACATCTCGCTTTGCGATTTTAATGTACAATTTCACTGCTGTATCAATACAGGAGCAACCCTGTGAGTCGGGCAAGTTTAGGTATGTATTTTCAAGAACGGCGGGAACGGACCTTCTGTATATTTTTTATTTTGTGCCAGTGTCCATATTGTACCTATAGGCGTTTGCCTACCATGAAGTTGTTTGCCACCATAAATGTTTAAAAAATAAAGAGTTAGAAATAAAGGAAAAATTTAAAAATGTACGCACCAAGCAGGATTTGACCCTGCGACCTCCTGCCATTCGCGGCCAGTCACTAGCCAAATGAGCTATAGGTGCAACCCACACCCATCCCCCAAATTCTTCAACCATTCCTTCATTCATACATTTATTCCATAAGGATGGCGTGTAGTTTGCGTTAGCAGGGTAACTGCTTAATACAAAATCAATAAAAAGTTAACAACAAATGTAACCAGGACTTTCCTAAAGTTGATTGATACTTTCAATTTACACCTCACCCAATCCTAGGCATATCATGGACATGTGATCTATTGTATATTCGATGACTTAGGTCGGCATTTTTAGAGCCACGGTTCTCGGGTGGTAGGGAAAAAGCGTTTCTTACTTGTGTAAGAAACACACGCCCATCATCATCAGTCATACTTATAATTAAATGTTAAGAATAAACAGTTTTTCTTCTAATTTCGTGCAATCGAGTAATTTATTAATTTATTTAATAAACTATATTTACAGTAAATATATTTACAGTGTAGGTAAATTACAATACAACTATAATGTCATAAGTCGACATCCAGGTTGCGCAACCAGTTAACAGCGTCAGGTGTTACATTTATATAGAGATCCTCCTATAATAGCGATATTTATGTTCCCTACGTCAATACTACAATAGATTAGCGTCCATAGGCTGGGGTGACCGCTTACCATCAGGCGGGCCGTAAGCTTGTTTGCCACCGACGATAAAAAAAAAGATTGCGACCCAAAGAGTCTGGAAATTCCTGGAAGCAACAGGTATAAGCAAAGAATTTTAAGGGCTGCCACAATAGATCAATGATTGGTCGAGGCGGCATAGAAGGCCCGCAAAATATTATACCAATAATAATAAGAATAACACAGCCATACATTTAGCGTTGACAATAGTTTGCCGAAATATTCTGTTTGACCTCAAAAATTAACAATAATTCTTCAGGCAGGAGCTTGTTCACAGTCACAATTAACTGATTTAAATTGATAAGAGACCGTTGTCTTGGTACAAATAACTTGGCCTTGTCGTCTGTAACGATGATTAATAACAAATGTTGTCAAAACACAGAGTAGTTACAACGCTTGACATAATTATTTACGACTATTGGATAAGTTGGTGCTAAGGAGCATCCATTATTTACGTGAAGTGATTTTGACGTTTTCTTTGACACTGACACTGTGAGATGCCGTGCGTGAGATTTGGCTCTAAGTAACCCCTCGCCCTAAACACCTCACGTAGTTAACGGAGACCCCTAAAAAGGTCGTTGCCCCTACAATTTTATTCAAGCAAGTGTTCATGCCATAGGTATTGGTGCATTATAATACTGCCGTCCTATGTCTAAAACCGAACTAAGCTGCTTTTTAGCAGTTTTCGATAGTTTACATGGGCTAAAATAGAAAAAACAGCTCTACCGAATGGTCTTGGAATCATATTTTTATCATTTGTAGTTGCGAAGATATGGAGTCGACCTACCACGTTAAGTGCATGATAATATGACACTTTACAATACTATAAAATCGCTAACCAACATTACTACACTATAAGCAATATAAAAGCCCTTAGCTGTTGTTTTATTGAGTAAATCACTTGCATGATTCATAGCTAAAAAACGGTTATTCGACAAAAACACCGTTAAAGTCCTTTTACGTTTTTCTTAACTTTTTTTATACATATACTTTTTTATCAAATACTATACAAGAAAACAGTTACTACGCTTAAACACGGCTAAATACCAATTGCCCTATTTTTGTCAGTATTTGCTTGTGATTCCTATTGTAAATACAACACTAAAACCTAGTAACTGTGATTAAGCCATGAATAATTACATTAAAAACAGAAGAATGCAACACTTAAACCCGGATAACCAGCAATGCTACACTAAAATGTAGCTAGGCACAAAACATTATCCTCCCGATTTTACTTCATAGGGCCAGTCAGCCGAGCGACGCGTGCGCTTGAGGTTGTGTCTAGTGGTGTAGTGAGTGATGGATGCATATTTCTCATCTCAAAATGTCTGGAAACCGGAGGAAAGTATATAATATATCTCGCTATACATTTTTTGTGCACTATACTCAGGATATTATCTACATTAGAAGTGGTGTAGGAAGATTTTTATGTAGGTACTTACCCAGATATTAACATTCAACCTTGAATAAATATCATTTATATAGTTACCAATACTACCTACGTAATTGGTGGGATAAAATAAACAGTATAGGACCATCCTTTGGATACTTCCCGCAAGCTAAGAAAACATTGCTCATTGTATCCGAAACAGACAAGCAAACAGCTTACCAGATCTTCAGGGGCACCAATCTAAGCATTATGACTGGATCTCGCTTTTTGGGAAGCTACATTGGTGAAGTTTCCTTTAGAAGATTTCATAAAAAAATAATTCAAATTGTTTTCCACAGTAGAAAAAAAACTCAGAAATCTCCAAAAATTCCCCTAAAGCGGACTACAACTATACAGCCGTAACAAAAGAAATTCAATTCCAATGGACATTCTTACTACGATTCCTGAAAAACTGCCATGAATTTTTGAACCACTGACACAATGCACTACGCATGATCTTCCTGCCAGCACTCTTTGGTAGTTATAAAATACACATAAAAGCAAAATCCGACCCACACGCCACAAGCTTAAAATACGAAAATTCCAAGAAAGGTTGCACAGCTCTCACGGATGCCTTATTACTCTTATTAGAGAAGAAACAAATTGTCCTATCCGACTATAATATATTTCTAAAAGATGCACGCAAAGAAGGCCGTAAAGAAAAATATGCCCACAGTGACAAACTTTTAGAAACCATCCTAGCAAAATTCACCGCTAACAAGAAAACAGCGATTGAAAGATCCATCGCATCCAAGATGAAAACGAAGTCCTCAAACCGGCTCTCAGTTATTCCTACAAAAAACGATCACTTTGACCTATCCCCACTAGAATTCAGATATGCGCTATCAATACGATACGTAAAATAGAATATCAAACTCCATGACAGTCATAATTATGCGATGGCTGCGGAAACAGCCAATTCAAAACTGATCACGCGCTCTGTTATAAAACCGGAGGCCTAATCACTAGGCGACATATATTCTGCCTTGGCGTATGGGATGTTCACTGTTGAGAGGAAGGCGTTATTCGATATCCGTGTTGTTAATAGACACCGACGCTCCTTCTTACCTCTCACGTCCAGTCACATCGCTCCATAATCAGCCGAAGATAAAAACAGAAAATACTCTAATACCTGCGAAATACGACATGCTACTTTCACCCCACTTGTAACATCAGGTGATGGCGTCGTCTGTCTTTCATAAAAGACATGAGTGAAACCATATCTGAACTCTGGAATTGCTCTCTAAGTACCATACTGAGCTGGCTCAGAGCAAGAATCAGCGTCGCTGTGATATGTGCCACCAGTACGTGGATCCGCAGCACGAGGCACCGATCCCTCAGCCAGGTGGCCCTCCCGCGCATCGATTAAAACCATTTTTTATTTAATAATTTAAATATCCTACTGTACGAATATTATTAATAATTTGTAAGTTATTGAATAAAGATTTCACATTAAGCTTAATGAAGACTGATTTGTCAGTATTTTTCCCAAAGAGATTTTTTTCTGTAAACAAATACAATAAATAAATATGCATCTGCAACTATCCACGGTAACTAGTTAGTACCAGAAATGTGTGAAAGCACGCAAATGGTAACGACTGTACATAGGATGGCTTTACATGGCAGCCAAAGTTCAGTTAACATCTGTCTTTCGTACGGTGCAGACGCTTATGGGCCATTTTACGGAAAGTTGTACACTCGACTTTTTTTTTAATTTGGATAAAATTGGGTTTTTTCTACTCAGAATCGAAAGCACTTTCGAATGACATAGGGGAAAAAAAGTGTCCCAATTTTTTTTTATTCCTTTCCGTTACCGTTTTCATACTAAGTTTGTAATCTTGTATGGTGGTAACGGAATGGAAAAACTGAAAATTGTATGAAAAATTTGGGACACTTTTTTTCTCCTATTAGGTTCGAAAGTGCTTTCGATTCTGAGTAGAAAAAACCCGATTTTATCCAAATTTAAAAAAAAAGTCGAGTGTACAACTTTCCGTAAAATGGCCCTTATGCTCTATTTAGATCAGCTACTTTCAACGATAATAATTTGCTTAATGGATGGTTATTTTCTGCATATTTCATGACTCTGCTTTTTTACTATTTCCCACTTACTCTGCGTTTCGGTTTGTGTACCCAGTAACGTAAATCAAATAATAAAATTATTCAAATTCTGTAAGTCGCGCCGGTATGTAAGCCTGCTCTGCCATTCAGGTGCAATGGTTTACGCCCACCGACATTCTTTTGTCCCTTCCGTTTACATGCAAAAGTGCAATACTAACTATACGTGGATACAGTGTATACAGTTTAATTTTATTTATTTAAACAATTCAATTATTTTAATAACTTACTTGTATAATAGTGCAACTAATGAGGTTTTTTGCCAAAAACACTAAAACAATTTCAGCAGGATTACATGACTAAAACACAGTTAGAGGCGATGGTTCATCATTTAACGTGTTTTTAAATTAGGAACGCATACAGCTTGCTTGAATGTTTGCAGTTATTGCATAGCTACAAAACGGTTAAAGTCCAATAACGTGCTTATTTAAAGTTTTTCAGTGTAATCTTTTCCCAATAACAAATACTATAAACTCGTTAAGTGACTTAGCCGTTATTTAGCTATGTTTGGTTTATTATGCAATGTTAAAGAACGGCTAAGGTATACTTAACGGTGTTTTAAATGTAATATCGTTGATAGTTTAGTAATTATTTGCAACACTAAAACACAAAAACCTTTCTGTAAAAAAACCTTTTCATTATTTTGCGAAGTAGTGCAATAACAATGGAAGCACAAATTTAGTTTTAATTTTTATATAACAGAAATCTGGAATAAATGTACACATTTCCTAGAAATTTTGGTTTTAACGTTTTTTGCTCATATCTCAAAACTATAATTTGTGGGTTAGTTTGGTTTTAGAAATAGGACGGCAGAATAGTATATCTTACGTTTATTACCCATGTTATTTGGGTCTAAATAACTGGCCCAACTTATTATGTCACATATTCATATTCCATACAATAACACGGGGTTTCCCAACCAATGGGGCGTCGAGCGATTCCAAGGGGGGCGCAGCGAGCGTGGCTCCAATTTTCCCCTTCTTAAAAAAAATTACAAATCTCTATTTGCTTATTTTTTTTTAATAGCCTCTTGTTGTCCATCCAGGTTTTTTCCGTTTTGTTAGTTTTCATTTCTATTTGTCCTGGATGTCCACTTGCCAATCGGCAAAGGCCTCCTCCAGCCTTCTCCACTCGTGCCTGTCTCTGGCGACCCTGCTCCATGTGACTCCAGCAACTGGCCTTATGTCGTCGTCCCACCTTTTGTGTTGCCTTCCTCTTTTCCTCTTACAGCCCCTTGGGTACCACTGAGTCACCTTTTTGCTCCACTTGTCACTGCCTCTTATAGTGTGGCCAGACCACTTCCATTTGAGTCTCCTGATTTTTGGGACTATGGGTCTTGTACCTTGGTCTGGTTCTTTATTTTATCGACTCTCCTTACTCCTAACATACTGCGTTCCATTTGCTAGGTATTTGAATGGCCATTCATTAAATGAAACCTCTGTCTGTGTTCTGTACGTGTATCATATTGTGTAGAGATAGCAATCTTCACACTTTTGTGATCACAAAACAATTAACTTGCTTCTTACTCGCCTAGGATCAGATCTTGAATACGCAAACTTGTCTCCACTATTAGTATCTATATATATGCGGTTGCGGACAAAAGCTTAGTAATCCATAAAACAGCCGTTACTATCGCGGGTTTCTATGAGTTTTTAAGTCTTAGGCTAGGACTAAAAAGCAGCAGTATAGTACAGACAACAAGATCTGAATTTATGATTTTATTTACTGGCGGTTACACCAGCTTACGATTACAGACCATTAAGGCGCCACAACGAGAAATATCGCAGACGAGGAAACAATAGGGATATATGATTGTTGACTATATGATTGGGTTTTTGACAATAGCCGCTGCCGAAACATGATTGCTTAAAATTTTCTCGATAGAAAAAAAAACCAAAGTTGAATTTATACTTTCCTTTTTTTACTCAGCCTACTAAAACAACGCATTATTAAACGACACAAATAAGTTAATATGATGGCATTTTACCACAATCACAACTAAACACTGTCAAGAGGAAATTTCATGTAACTGCGCACAGTCAGATTATTTATAGCGATTTGTCTAAAAAAAGTCATTTCCGAAGATTGTTGTTCCCGTTTTATACTTGAACGTGACGTTCTTCTAGATTCTAGAATCTAGAATATGGCACAGTTTATGATTGGTCATAGTCAGTCACTTGTATAAGTTTGTAATCATCCGAAATATACCTTATTGTAAATACAACTTCAGAAATACTGAACACGGGGACTCGCAATTAGGGCTGCCATCTCGAATTTCGCCAAACCCGGACAAAGATTTAAAAAAACCAGGACATTTGGCGTAAATCGCATTTTTCCCCCGGACGAGTCCGAAAATAATATTTTTAAAAAACAAGACCTTTAAATTCAATGAGGTGCTTCCTTACATGAAAAGTGTCCGGGTTTTCCCCGGACACTTCTTGACACCCTCCCGGACGGCCCCCGGACGGCCTCCAAACTAGGACAAATCCGGGAAAACCCCGACGGATGGCAGCCCTACTCGCAATCATCTATTTCATAGGCGATATAATTCCCATACAACCATGTGGGTTAACGGGTTTTTATACGTTCGTCTTGTGAACATAAATATGCTGTAAGAGTAGTGTTTGATGTCCTAGGACCTTATATGTGAAGATCCAGAAATCTCTGGAATTTCACGACTCTTCATGCAAGATGGTACATTGACTACAAAGGCTTGGTCACATCGCTTGCGCGACGCAAGCGGGACGCTGCGCTGCGCGCCAAAATGTATGAAACCGTCCCGCTCGCATCGCGCAGCCTGTGTGGCGTGGCGTCGCTAAGCTGTTTTACATACCTGTTCTGGCGCGCAGCGGTCGCGTCGCGCGGACGTTGCACAATACTGTGTTACCAAGCCTTAAGAGCAATTTTTCAATCTCACTTTCTTTCCAGGACCGCGTTGGTCGGCGCATCATCAAGGCCTACCGACAGAACCCAAGTAACGAGTCTTTGGAACTCGGTAATGACGTCACCTTCCAGGAGTTTGCGCTGTTCTTGACCAGCAGGTCCGAGGAACTGGCCGATGTAGTCAACAATGAGCACTGGCAGCCTATCACCAGCTTGTGTCATCCTTGTCTCATTAAATATACTTTAGTTGGTGAGTTTTTTTGGAATATAATACTAATGCTGTAAATCCACTTCCGGTTGAGCCATATTCCTCAACGGATGTTGGCGACCATCCTCAGGAACTTGTTTTTTTCTTGTCCAGGGGGCCGATTTTTGAGTGTCGAACGCTCGACTTTTCACTCGACATCTGTCAAAACATCATTGTTTTTTGACAGATCTCGAGTGAAAAGTCGAGCGTTCGGCACTCAAAAATCGGCCCCCTGGTCTGCAAAGACGGGAGTCGGGCAATTTCATTAACCTCATGTCTACGGGTGACGCGATTACAAGTCAAGTAAACAAAAACATTGTTTTGTTGTGTTTTGTTCGCCGTCAACCCACTGGTTGGTAGACCCAGCTTTTGATTTTGTCTATCTGAGTTAGCTTTTTCCTTCCTCTGCTCCTATTTGTAAATTGTCCCAGGATTAATACAAGTCGAATCGGAAATATACCGGGTCCGATTCCTGGTCTGCTCCGCTATAATGCGTAACTTTGTGCAAGTTTTTCTTTGCTTGTGTTTGCACTTATGATTTTTGATCAGTATGCTTATTTTTCTGTTCTTAGCCAGAACCTCAAGAAATTTGTTTTGTACTTTTTTTTTTAATTTTTTTTGAAATATTTGAATTTTTTTCTTGACATTCTTCGTATATCCAATATTAACAAGCAAAAAAACAATTATGCGGGAGTGCCAAAACTGACGAATAAAGCTTGCACAGAGTTTGTATGGAGAAGGCCTTGCCTTTACACGCGCTTTAAGTTAGAGATTGTTCGAATGCATTATTTCGGTTAGCTGTCAAACATGCTAGGTCGTTTCTACTCATCAATTATACTTTCAATGCCTGAACCTACCTTGTGGGATACATATTTCCCCTGAAATGGGGTCAAGTTGACCCGGCCAACAGAACCTCAGATCATTTTATGTTCTGACAACAGGACTGACACTTGTGAAAGTACAATGTGCAGTTGTGCACTGACCCAATGATGATGTCATGTCCTGCATGGGACATGTGCAGCTTATGCGTTATGCGAAATCTAACATACTTAATTACCCAGATCCGCTTGGAACCGGCACCTGACCTCCACGCACAAGCATCGTAATGTTCAAAACTCGGCTTAAATATTCTGAATTGAAAAATATATTGAATATTGGGTAGTTTCATCATTAAAAGAAGGAATAAGTATTGTAGGTTTTTGGTATGACCTCAACGCATACATATATTTTGTTAATTTAGTAGTTATTTCGCAATTACTATCATGAATCGATACGATTTATCAGCTATGGCTGGCACAGTATTTTTACGCGCTTTTCGTAATAAGTAATAACTTATTTGCGTCACAGCGGCGGCGCGCGCGCCGACCTGACCTTTCGTTGTAAATCTCCGAATGACTTGTTTATATTCCACGTATTCCACCGACGAGGTAAACTACTGTGTGGGTCATTTATCTATACTTTTTCCTTTTGATGGATGATGATATTGATGATGTGTCCCAATTTCTAAGTCCTATAATTGATATCAATTGAGATCAATGGACTTATTTGTTATTTGAGCTGATATATCTAGAGGAGTCAATAGTCATAGCTTGGTTTCATTAAAGTATCTGTTGAACGGACCGAGTAACATGATTAAAACAAGACAGGACATAAACTATATACTCGTAGGCAAAGAACTGGTGAGGTAAAGACTTAGTGAGTTTACTTATAACATGTAATGGAGAATCTCCTGAACTACTTACCTATCCGTCGAAAAAAAAGGGGCAAAGCCTTGTTATAGATTACCTATCAGACAGTAGGGGTCTGGATTTTTTTTAGTTCCCGTAAGGCGTAGCTATCGCTGTATACAAACTACAAAGCATACGTGCGTGCGTTCAGACCGATGCTCACCGTCAGCGCGTATGCGGCCATTGCCTGTTTTTGATGTTTTCTTTGTAATATGGAGGTCTACTACTAATACTCGTATCTATGTATACGCACTCGGCGACAAAACAAGAAAACACCAACTTTATTGACAAGGGCGTTAGCGCATACAAACATTTTTGTTACTTCGTGAACATAAATTGGTTTGGACTGTACATGTATTGTGTATGGTACATTACTGATGTATTCGAAATTAAATCCTAGAATACATAAACATAACCAATGCAACCACATCGAACAAAACTTGATTTAGTGTTTGCTTAATAACAGTTCTCGTCAGCCGCTGACGCAATGTCGTCTGACGTTGGGTCAACTGCTTGAAAAAAACACTTAAACGATTTAACGACTATACCATACGAGTCCTAAGCCAAATATCGGTCTACAAGGCAAGAGTGAATCGTTTTTACTAGGTAATTAAAGCGCGTTCCATCCTAGACTACAATATCGCTTACCATCAGGTGATTTGTGGTCAAGCACAAACCTATTTAGAATAAAAAGCTATGTCATTTGTACGAAACAGTACTTTTTGGCATCATAGTGTGTGTATGTGTTGGCATAGGTATGGTGTCTCAATAATACCTATAAATAACTAGTTATTGCCCGCGACTTAGTCCGCGTGGAGCTCGTTTATCGCGATAGAATTGAAATAATTGCTATTTACTTATATCAGGCGCTTACCTACTCATCACTCTTTCATACAAACTTCCACCCCCTTTAGGGATGATTTCCGGGATAAAAAGTATCCTATGTCCTTCCCCGGAACTCAATCTATCTCCATACCGAATTTCATGAAAATTGGTTCAGCGGTATAAGCGTGAGAGGACAGACAGACAGACAGACACCCTTTAGCATTTATAATATTAGTATGGATAACGATAACGCTCCAAGGAGATTGGAACATTTTGAAACAAACATAACAGTTTTGAAATAAAGGGGGTATAGGGGCTGTTCAGTAGCTTCATTCCGCAATTTTGGAATTATTAAGGCTCACACGCAGAGTACACACAGGCAGGCATTAGGGCTGGGTTGGACCAAGTGTCAGATCTGTAATCCCCGACACGCGCCCCTCCACAGCGAATCTCATACTGATCTATGCGCCTCAGATTCGGTTGACGCCGCCTAACCAATCTCGCGCAAGCTCTTAAAGTATCCAGTGTTTAAAGTCTCCGCGTGGTCGTGTCGGAGGTTTCCTATGGATTTTCTCCAGACCACTCTCCAAATGCGCACTCCTATAAAGCCACTCCCGGCATATAAAGCCACAGTCAGTTTAAAAAAAAACGGATTAGGCTGTGGAGGGGCGCGCCTTCTTGGATGACACGCACTATAACTCAGTATTTTTTTGACATAGTTATGTACCGACATGGTCTAATGGATCTGTATTAATCATCATCATCATCATCATATCAGCCGAAAGACGTCCACTGCTGGACATAGGCCTCCCCCAAAGAGTGCCACAATGACCGGTCTTGCGCCACCCGCATCCAGCGGACTCCCGCGACCTTTACCAGGTCATCAGTCCACCTTGTGGGGGGTCTACCCACGCTGCGCCTTCCGGTTCGTGGTCGCCACTCGAGAACCTTTCGGCCCCAACGGCCATCGGTTCTACGTGCAATGTGCCCCGCCCACTGCCACTTAAGTTTAGCGATTCGAAAGGCTATATCGGTTACTTTGGTTCTGCTACGGATGGCCTCATTTCTGATGCGATCACGCAGAGAAACTCCCAGCATAGCCTGTATTAATATGGAGCCCAATTTTACATGGAGTCAGTTACGGCGTGGGTTTTTCCGAGCATTCTCAGTTAAACAAGTTCCTAACAATAATCTTTATAATTAATCATATAATATCTTATATGTTTAAACGAGCAATTCTTGTATATATATTTATTTCGAGGATCTCGGAAACGGCTCGAACGATTTTGATGAAATTTTGTATGTTTTCCCCGAGCAATCGATCTAGATATTCTAGATAATAGGTAATCCCACAAATTACTGAACGAATTTTGACGAAACTTCATAATGTAGTTTATCTACACACATATCATAAATCCTCTAATATGCGTTCGGGAACCGTAGAAAATGACTCTCATTTCAACATTCAATGAATTTATGGCAATTTCCTTATCTGTCGCTAAGGCTACAGCAGTAATATAATTTTCATTTTAATCTCATATATGATGTTAAAATAGTAAACGTCAAACAAAACTGTCAAAGTTGACATGTCCCTATTCTAGTATCGCTGAAAATTCAAATTCAATAGATGCGAAATGTCAGCTCGATGTTTTTTTAGTATATATCGCACGAAATTTGAGCTAGAACGACATGATCACATCAGAATAGGGACTCTTTACTTTTTAAAATAACATTCAGGTATCGGTTGCCAGTTCTGATTTCGATATTTCCGCAACCGTGCAAAAAAGGTTGTATTAACACAATTATTGTATTTATTTACTACGGTTTCTGAACCCATCTTAGAGTAGTTATAATATGTGTGTAGATAAAGTAATGTATGCAACTGTACATAATTAGGCCCCTCATTATGTACCAGTTGCATAAACTACTATTAGACATCAGAATAAAGACGTAGTCTATTATTTAATGTTACGAAATAAGCAGGTAGTAAGTAGCAGTTAGTATAAAATTAGTCGAAATTGTAGTGCAGTTTGCAAAATCAAAAAGATCTGCAAAATATTGTATGTTGTGTGTTGCATTGAAAGAACTCTGTTTAAACGCAATTATAAGTAAATAACTAGTGATCCTGACCCTATGGCTTCATTAGAGATAATTAACTTCATAAAGATCTTATTCATTCTTGATCCGCGCGTAGCGTCTGGCGTGTTGTCAAGCCAACACAGCGACGTCAGCGACATACTTACAACTTGGCTTTTAGCCCTAAAGGTCGGTTCACATGGTGCAACATAAAAGTACTGTATAAGAGTTTTGTCGATCTATCAAACCGCGCAATGGAATTTCTTCACTTATGTAAATGGGGCTTAATTTACATTGATTCGATGTGCGAGTTTCTGTGTATTGCGCCTAAAGGCTTGGTCACACCGCTTGCGACGCAAGCGGGACGCTTCGCTGCGCTGCGCGCCAAAATGTATGAAACCGTCCCGCTCGCGTCGCGCAGCCTGTGTGGCGTCGCTAACCTGTTAGCATACGTTCCTGCGCGCAGCGGTCGCGTCCGCGAACGCTGTGTGCAGAGGCGTATTTACCCTAGGGCCAAGGGGGCCATGGCCCAGGGCGGCAGGCTGAGAGGGGCGGCGAAGCCGCCCTTCGCACCACCTTCACAGGATTTTTTTTGGCGCCTTTTCTTGATTTCTGGGGCGGCGAAACTTATTGGTCAGATGTGAGGGGAAACATAGTGGAGTCGCTGTCAGTTTATGATTGCTTTTACTCGCGCTTCCCCTGCCAGTTCGTGGTCGCCATGCGCGAACCTTCACCCCCAACGGTCATCGGGTCTATGTGCAATGTGCCCCGCCCAACCGCCCAAATTGACATTCATAGGTGGATGTACTCGTAATTCCCTAAAATGGAAGAATGAATAACTTTGACTTTTGGACTCCTCATATGCGTAGCTACCAGTGGCGGAGCGTCCATACAACTCGATTCCCACCGGCTTGCCTAATTTTTAGCCTGTCCAGCTCTTTAACTACGGCTCATGAAGAATAAGAAAGCCAAATTACTTCCGGCTTCCCTAAGAATATTTTTGACGCGCCGCCACTGGTAGCTACATATTTACATCTCATGCTGACTGTTATAGATAGTTATAATTAGATATGTGTTTAAACATTTTGGTTTAATTCGTTGTGCAAGGTGGTTTTGACCGAGTTTAAAACTGAATACGTAATGATTACCTAGAGGTTTGCACGTGTTGATGGGGCCTGGAATATGTTGATAGTTTGCGCAACAAAACAAGCTCTGGCGTAGCGTGTCTGACTGACACCTCTTGATATAGTGAGACTGATGTTTTACCCTGACATAGCGTGACAAACAGAAGTAGGTATGGATAGGATAAATAGATAGATACTAGATACCTTTATGGTGAACTGAAGGTAAATCGGAGTGTCTTAGCATGAAATCAAAAAAATACAAAACTCAGACTAGCCAGACTCGCCATTAGCTTGTGCCTAAAGCTTAAGCCACACAGAGAGCGGGCGGGCGGTAGCGGCGCGGGAGCGAGCGGTAGCGAGCGGTAGCGGGACGTGAGCGGGACGGGAGCGCACCCGCGCACCTCCCGCGCCGCTACCACCAGCTCCCGCCCGCTACCGCCCGCTCCCGTCCCGCTCACGTCCCGCTCACGTCCCGCTACCGCCCGCCCGCTCTCTGTGTGGCTTAAGCTTAAGAGAGATGGAAAAGCTCCTATGCAGCTAAATTAAAAACTGGTTTAAAACTGGTGATGGCTTAACAATAATAACAAACTTGGTTGTTTGCCACATCCTCGTATCGTATCAAACCGACTGTGGTAGATAAAAAAAGTGAAACTATAACAAAGACAACAAATCATGTCGCTCTTATTTATATTTGTATTCGAACATCTCTTTGGGTATATAGTAGTATTATTATTGATACGATACCAATACGTATTATATGAATAATCATCGACCGCCTGAATTACTAAATAGTAGTTTATGCAACTGGTACATAATGAGGGGCATTAAAACACGAGTGTGTTTTATGAAACGAGCCGAAGGCGAGTTTCATAATAAGGTCACATGAGTGTTTTAATGCATAATTATGTACAGTTGCATACATTACTTTATCTACACACATATTATAATTACTCTAAGATGGGTTCAGAAACCGTAGTAAATAAATACAATAAATGTGTTAATACAACCTTTTTTGCACGGTTGCGGAAATATCGAAATCAGAACTGGCAACAGATACCTGAATGTTATTTTAAAAAGTAAAGAGTCCTTATTCTGATGTGATCATGTCGTTCTAGCTCAAATTTCGTGCGATATATACTAAAAAAACATCGAGCTGACATTTCGCATCGACTGAATTTGAATTTTCAGTGATACTAGAATAGGGACATGTCAATTTTGACATTTAAATTTTGACAGTTTTGTTTGACGTAATATTTTAACATCATATATGAGATTAAAATGAAATATTTTATTACTGCTGTAGCCTTAGCCACAGATAAGAAAATTGCCATAAATTCATTGAATGTTGAAATGAGAGTCATTTTCTACGGTTTCCGAACGCATATTAGAGGATTTATGATATGTGTGTAGATAAACATTTTTACGTCACATCTTGGCCATAAAGTGGCAACTACCGCTTCTCCGTGGTTACGCTCTTCACAAGAGCGATCGTGGTCACGTCGAGGCATTCACGTGGTAGAACAGACACAGCTCTCCGCACGATCTCCCGCCATCTCCCCCTGTTGGCAGACTGTCTAGCGCAGTCAGATAAGCGGTTTCCTACAGCGGATCAACAGCGGATTTCACTAGGTCAGTCCACCGCGTAGGTGACCTGCCGCGCGATCAGATTCCCACCACTTTTCCCTGTATGACCGGCCGCTCTATGGAGTACCGCTTGGTACGCGTGCGTAAAATCCCACTCCCTGGCCAGGGTGTGACGTAAAATGTAGTCAGCTGCAGAGAAAAGGTACACCCCCTGCATAGAAATTTGTATGCACGGAGGGTCAGGTTTCTCTGCAGCTGACCGTACCACATTCTTTGTTTACCGCCATAGGTAACTAATGTACCATATTGTATTTCCAGGTAAATACGAGACGTTGTTAGACGACTCACTCCTCGCCCTCCACACCATCGGGGCTTCTCAGGTGGAGTTTCCCCGCCTCGCCCGCACCTCGGGAACCGCGGAGAAACTCCGCAAATACTTCTCACAGCTAGACCTGCCTCTCATCAGGAGGCTCTACAAATTGTACAAGTACGACTATAAAATATTCGACTATGACCTGGATAGTATAGTTGGGTTCGATTTAGGATAAGTTGAAGCGAGAAGAACAAATTGATCTACCTACTACGCCTAATATAAAGGCGAATGATAATGATACTGGACTTATAAGTACAGTACAAGTACAACCTAGCTAGCATAATCGCATTTATGTCGGACATATAGCTTTCATCCCTTAGTTACTATCAAGTTACTGAAGTTACATACTTGCTGTGGGTTTCGGAAGGACGAGTGCTATATTTCCGACAGTATGAGGTGCGCCTATAAATTATTTTACTATTATAAATGTATAGTATAGTCGGGTTGTTTTATGAAAAGTTGAATCATTTTGCGTTTAAGGTCTCTGTTTCATGTCTGATTAAGTCTTCCAAATAAATAAACTTAGGTAAGTTTGTGCTGCAGAAGTTGAATTTATATGTGTGTGTGTGTGTGTGTGTGTGTTAATAATTACACTAGGTACACATATGATGTATTTTGATTAGGTCTACCTCTCAGCAAAAAGTTGTAGGTATTACGACTGAGTTAAGATAGTTATCCGAATATGATCTGCATATTACGTAGGTATATTAGGTAGTCTGTGGATTAGTGTATCGACTATAACTAAGATAGTCGTAATAGTAAATATCAAGTTGGGTTGAACTAAGGATAACTTAAATTACTTAGTGCTGGACAAGTGCAATTATTTCTTACACAAGTTGACAAAGCATTTCATTCCGTGGGTTTACTATCTTATATTCTTATCTCATTCCATTAGCTATAAATAAATTAATATAATTCACTGCCCAATACCAAAACCAACACTACAATACTATAATAGCTTTATAACAATCACAGGATTACACGCATAATGACACATTCCGTCTTCGCAAAATGACACATACGCGAAACGACACATACGCAAAACGACAGAAACGCAAAATAACACATGCACGAAAAGACACACGCAAAATGACAGAAACGCAAAATGATATATGTAAAGTTTTTTTTGCAGAGCGTATCTTTTTAAGGCGCATAAAAAAAACCTAACACCAGAAGACTCCCGCTTCGCTTCGCTACCGCCTTGGCCTTCTGAACCTAACCTAACAGTGTCGGTTTTGCAGCGGAAGGTTTCGCTCGCAGCGTATATTGACCTTTCGCGTATGTGGCGTTTCGCGTATGTAGCGTTTCGCGAAGATATGTCAAAAAAAAGAAGAAGAAGATATGTCAAAAAGTGAAGGTATGTGTGTGTGGTGTGCGAAGGTATGCGTGTAATACCAATCATAATAACTGGTGATCATTCTGTCCAAAGCTAAGTGTAATATTTAGCAATCAAAGTGCTCTCTGACAATATATTTGAGGTTATATTGAGCTCAATTTTAATAAGGTTTTATATTAACATCAACCCATCCATGGATATGCGTATTATTTTGCCTCGGAGCTATAGAATTATTAAGTTTAAGGCTTGGTCACACAGCGTTGCGCGACGTCCGCGCGGCGCGACCGCTGCGCGCCGGAGCGTATGCTAACAGGTTAGCGACGCCACACAGGCTGCGCGACGCGAGCGGGACGTTTTCATACATAATGGCGCGCAGCGCAGCGTCCCGCTTGCGTCGCGAAAGCTGTGTGACCAAGCCTTTACCATGGAGAGATATTAAAATTCACTTTTGTAAGTACATATATTCATCATTCAAATCATCATCTCAAATCATGTAAAAAAATTCACCCATTTCGTACTTAAGATGGCTGTCGTGTGTTCTGTTATTTTAAATATCAATGTTTACGTAATAAGTTTCATAGTAACAATTTTGCAGATGTTCGTAATTGTATGGTAATCAAAACATTTTGCGTAGGAGCTGTGTTGCTTGCTTCGTTTGTTCGATAAATGATTTACTTCAATGTGGTTACTGCCTATTGGTTTTATGAAGTATAAATGATGAGACGTTAGATTAATAGTACATCACTTACCAAGGGCGGTAAAACAGAGAATGTCTCAGATTACAGGTATTTGAAGATAAGGGCTATAAATAGATATGTGATCTGATGCTTTCTTTATCACGGCAAATAAAAAATCCGGCCAAGTGCGAATCGGACTCGCGCACGAAGGGTTGCGTCCCATTATCTTTAAAACTGCAAAAAAAACACGTTTGTTGTATGGGAGCCCCCTTAAATATTTATTTAATTTAATTCTGCTTTTTAGTATTTGTTGTTATAGTGGCAACAGAAATACATCATCTGTGAAAATTTCAACGGACAGACGGACAGCGGAGTCTTAGTAATAGGGTCCCGTTTTACCCTTTGGGTACGGAACCCTAAAAATTATGTCTTCCCCTGGATTTTCCGCGCGTGGAACGTGCGGTAATTGCATTGCGGTGTAGCATAACATAATAGTAGTTTATGCAACTGTTACGTAATGAGATCTAATTATATATAAGTTGCATACACTAGTTTATCTACATGCATATTTTTTAAATCATGAACAAATATAATCTAGTCCCGTTTTAAAGCTACTCTAGGTTAGAAAATAAAATTTAATTTTAGAATTATTTTTCAAGGGTTAGAGGAAATGGTATTTTTATAAGTACATACGTTCTCTAAAAGGTATTATGAAAGAAAAAAAAAATGTTGTGTAATTTTGATTAAGACGCCACAATGGTATCCTCATTATTTATATTTGTTAAATGCTTTTCAATAAAAATAAGTTCAAAGAAGCAAGATTATCTCATTGTATATTGTAAACATTAACACGTGTTATCTCGATACCTATATTAATATGCGTGAATATCAAGTAGGTATGGAAAAATTGGTATAAATTCGGAAATGTATACAATTTATTATGTTTATTTAGGTATTTCAAAAGCTTGTAGCGATACGCATTGACATTTTGATAACGCTATCGCTTTTTAAATTTAATTAATGACTACAACAGTACCTTGTTTACTGTTATGAATTATTAAAAAACATATGCATTAAAGAGCGGCGTTACGGCAGCTTCGCTTTTTTCTGCATTAACAGTATACTTAAAATTATTTGAACTGTCAGAGTTGTATCAAATTAGGCCATTCAAAAAGCGACCTTACTGCCCAAGCGTGAAGATTCAAAGTCCAATGACAAGTTTTATAAAATGTCGGACATATTAAATAATTTCTACTATACTTTAAATGTGTAGGCGTCGGTTTTTGGTTCTGTCTAATCCATTGCCCTATTGTGCGGTTTGACAATTATCGTCCGAAAAAAAGATATGCATGCTTTGTAGACAAACCCCCTTATTCATAAATGTCCAATAAACCTATATTAGTTAACAAGCCGCTAAAGTTCGTTTGTCCTTATCTGTCACTTTGACATTTACGTTTGAGAGAAAGGGACAAACAACATATTAGTTAGCAGAGGTTTGTTAAGTTTTATGAATAAGGGGGAAAGACTGCATGAACATTTTACCGGACTATCAATTCTAGGGCCTTTGCCAAAAGTTTCAATTACCTACTTTAATAGATGTGAGGTTGGACACCGTCCGTTTAAGTAGGCCATCAGGACTGTCATTTTTCTATTAGAGCACTCGTTATCTATTGCTTTCGGAGATAGAGTCGATTATCAATTGAACTTTCTAGGTGGCTGTAACGACTTTTTACAATATTGTCATTTTGGTGTTTTGCGGTTTATGTAAACAAAGCTTTTGTTCATTTAAGTAGATTAGACGAAACGAAAAACCAACGTATAGGCGACGAGCCGAGATGTATAGACATGAAAAAGGCATGTCTCATCCTTATAAGTATTAGAAACACAAATATACCTACGTTTTGTATGTTGTCCATAATACCAGCAAAAATAAGTTTAGTTAACCTATGTTTATTTCAAATGAAAACCTAACATCTCTTAGCGATCCGTGACACAACTTAGGCATCAATGAACTCTGTTCGTACACTCAGCGTTTTAACGTATCGTAGTGCAGATTAAACTAATTTTTGATAACTTTCATTAGGTCGGTGTCGCCCATAGCACGTGCTCTCCATATCTGACCTTGCATTTGCTGAGACGCCTGTTTATTCGACACGTTATTTTTGATTTCGTAACATGTGTGCTCTGGTTGTTCTACTTCTTAGCTGTGATGATGTAATATCTTACCTGTTTTTACAATAGGCATGAAGAAAATAAATATCTCATGCCATCCGAACCAGTTTTTAGAGACGATCAAATGTTTATGGAACCGCCTACAATTAGAGCAACAAGAAAGACGAAAATGAGAGCCAAAGTACGGAAAAGCGGACGAGCACTGAAAAGGGTAATTGTCAGATTTAGGTGCGCGTCTTTTCGGTGGACATGTCATAAGTTAAGGGCTACAAAGCTTAATTTTCGATTGATCTGATAACCCGCATAATCTGTAATTCCGTATCTATAAATCAATGCAATAAAAACGTAAATTACATGCTCACAAGCCGTTAACTATTGACCACCGAATGGACAACTTTTGTTTTTCCGACTGACAATGACCCAAAACAATCCATACTGATTTACAGACAGGCGTGTCGTCATACCTGCGTCCTCGTTATACCGTTGTATAGAAAAAGGGGAATTTGCCGTTTTGCTCGTGGTATATTGGGTGTATAAATATTATATGTACAGTCACCAGCATTAATATCTGCCACAACAAAGCCGGCATAAATATCTGACACGACTCTATTTGTAGGGCTGTAAGAACGTGTCAGAAATTTATGCCGCCTTTGTTATGGCAGATATTGGTGCTGGTGACTGTACATAGTTATTAATTACATTCTCACTAGGGTACGCGATAGGGTGCGGGTAGGGTGTACGCGATTAAGTCCCGTTCCCCTATAATAATGTGTGAAAATCGTAAGTTGAAATCAATACTGCACATAGTTGTCATACAATTCATGTTTTAATGAAACATCAGAATTCTATTGGTAGATAACTTCCAATTTACATTTGAGCTGTCAAAAAAAAACTATATTTTGCGAATGTTTAATAGTCCCATAACTTTTGTTTTTTATTAATTTATTGATTATTTATTGTAATAATTGGATCGTTTTCTATCCATATAACATATAAAACACACACACATGTTATAAATTGTAACATGAGTTAATGGTTAGTGAGATTACTCCGTGTAGTGTACTGGCCAAAATAGCCGCCATTTGAACTATGACGAGGGTTGGAAAGGTTAACACTTTCACTGCCAAGTTTTTCGTAGTGCTACGCAATTTTCACTACATACAGGGCATGGTAGGTATCGAAACCGACTTAGATTAATTATGAATGAAACCATAGAGCCACAGAATAGTATAATTCGACATCCACGGTAAAAAGTATAAAGCTTAAGCCACACAGAGAGCGGGCGGGCGGTAGCGGCGCGGGCGGCAGCGGCGCGGGAGCTGCTTTTGGCGGTGGCGGCAGCACAAAGGAGCTGCCGTCCGCGCCCGCGCCGCTACCGCCCGCCCGCTCTCTGTGGCTTAAGCTTAAAAGCGACCAATGTGTTAAATTAAGTGGATGCAATACCCTTATTTGCCTCTGTTCATGTGAAAGCAGCAGAGCAGCCGTTCTATGTGATACCTATTGCATTATTATAATTCTCGAGTTGTACGCCAAGAGGTTTTGATGTAACATTTATTATTAGGTAGGTATTGTATTTATATTTTTATGTCACACCTGGTCATAAAGTGGCCATTATCGCACGCTCCGCGCGCGAAAAAACCCACTTCCTGGCCAGGGGGTGACATAAAATTTTGTACTTACCACGGGCGATAATAAAGAAAGCCTCAGATCGCATATTTATCGCCCTTGCCTTCGGCTCGGGCGTAAAATACCTGCGATCTGAGACATTCTTTGTTTTATCGCCCTTGGTAAGTAATGTACTATTGTAAAAAAGTACACTAGTTTGTATTTAGGCATGTAATATCGTTTACTCTTAAATGGTGCTATGTGTTAAATAGGTTTGCAATTATTTATTGTGATTTCAATAAACATAATTGCTTGTTCATGATAAAATTATGATAATGAAATGTACATGGGTGATAGAAATAAATGAGGTCATTAAAACATGTTATTATTAGGTACAATCGCGCACAAACCACGAGATTGTAAATATTTTTTGATATTGTGTACCTATATTAAAACAATGCAGAGAAATAAAACAATGATTATCTTGACTGCTTTTTTATTAATTTACAACACGCCATTTTTACAAAATTATTTGGTTACACTTGAAATATTTTAGTGCATTTTTTTTTATTTATATGCAATTTTCCTTATCGCTTGCTTGTAAATTTTATTGCACATTCCATTTATGAACCTGGACCTAGGGACGTAAAATAATCCCTTTGTACAGTCGGCCTCATAAGTATCTCAATACTTTGGGAGTTTGTCGCTTTGATCCGTTTGAAATATTAAACCGGCACGATATCTACCTAATCTACCTAAGTATCTTTAAACGAGCAATTCTTGTATATTTATTTATTTATTTCGGGGATCTCTGAAACGGCTCTAACGATTTTGATGAAATTTGGTATGTGGTGGTTTTCGGGGACGAGCAATCGATCTAGCCAGGTCTCATGCAAGGGAAAACGCTGAGCAAAGCTCGGCCGCCCAGATATTATATACAGGGTGTCCCATATCTACCACGCCACAGTGACACCGGAGGTAGGTCAACTCAAGAGCAACATAACCAGCCTAACATGACCTCAGTAAAAGTTGCACGGTTTTCGAGTGGTTTCCTCTTGAGTTGGCCTACCTCCGGTGTCACTGTGGCGTGGTAGCTATGGGACACCCTGTGTATAAAGGTGGGCCCTTGAGGCCGACCGTATGTAAAGTAATTCTTGTAAGCCTATGGTCGTAGATAATTCCGGCCGATGACGTCGGCGGGTAGTTTGCAGTCCTTCCAGGGCACTGAACGGATCGTGAACGGACCCTCCCCGGCTAGGGTCACTGAAACAAATATATTCAAGTCATAGAGCGAGAGTGTATGGTTGAAATTCTTTTTGTTGAACGTATTTCTATTAAAATGTTATTTGATTTTGAACCTTATAGTTTGAAAGGTAAAGTAGCTTTTTGATGGAATTGCTTTGGTGCAATTCGTTCAACTGAAATGATTTCAAGTATAAGCCCGGTTACTACACTCAGAAGCAGATAAAATCAATAAAATGGGTTCATTTAGTATGGAAATTCAATACAATTGTACCCATTTTATTTGCTGTGGATTGTACGTTAATTAAGAAGGAAACTGATGTGCACTGATGTGATAATCAAGCTTGCATATTAGCGTATTGCTTGCAAATATGGAGCTAGGAAGTAATTTGATAAAGCGTTATGTGCGGACAAATTATGAAATGGCATTAGCAGTGATGAACATTGTACCTTTTCATAATAAAGTAATAGTAGGTCCCAGTGGCGGAGCGTCCATATAACTCGATTCCCACCGGCTTGCCTTATTTTCAGCCAGTCCAGTTCTTTTACTACGGCTCATGAAGAATAAGATAGGCAAATTATTTCCGGCTTCCCTTAGAACATTTTTGACGCGCCGCCACTGGTAGGTCCCTAACCTAAAGCTGGTGATTCACTAGGTTACAAAGGTCCCACGACATGTGTCGGCGACCTGTCAACTTGACACATTGTCGATCGAAGCCGGCCGATTTGTCCTGACATATCGGGCGACATCGCACGACTTGTGCCCGTAGCGACGTCAGGCGAAGTCGTGCGACTTCGCGAAACATCGCCTGACATATCTGGCGACATCGCGCGACTTATTTCCGTAGCGACGTTATGTCGCGCTACTTCACTGGCGACACGTGGCGCGCGATGTTGCCAGACATGTCGAGCGAAGTCCGGCAACGTCGCGCTACTTCATCCGACGTAGCTAGCGACATGTGTCGCAGGACATTTGTACCCTAGTGAATCACCAGCTTTATTCCTACCTGCTGTTAAAGCTTAAGCCGCACACAGAGCTTGAGCGGGCGTGAGGCGGGCGGGAGGCGGGCGGGCGCGCAAAGGCAGTCTGTTTCTTGAAAGCCGCCCGCCACACGCCCGCCCGCCTCACGCCCGCTCCCGCGCGCCAGCCGCCCGCCCGCTCTGTGTGTGGCTTAAGGTGGGACGCTTTCCATACAAAACGTATTTTGACATTGATAGGCTAACAGCGTGATATTTTAAGAAACAAACTATCACGTGACATCATTTTTTTCAAATTTTCCCAGTTTATACAAGTTTATTCTAGGAAAGGGGGCATTTCGCGCAAATGGATAGCCAATTTATGAATGTTTGTTACATAAATTTCTTATAATATCACGCCGTTAGCCTGCGAATGTCAAAATACGTTTTGTATGGAACGCCTTAAGAGGAATGCCTAGCTGACCAACTTTTCAAATCTTGAATTTTTGACATAATGTTTCTGTCGCGCTGCTGGGAGCGGGAGCGGGCGCTGTCTATGTGTGAGCGCACGCACACAGGCGCGAGACGCGAGCCCGCGAATTTCCTTACTGACCCAGCATACGATTAATTTGTATAAGGGGCCGTAGGTACGTTTTTTGGCGGGCGCAGGCGTTGTACACAGGAATAAGACTTTTCTAAAAATACCCCGCAAAATGAACATAACTCGCTTACTCGTATTGGATGGTAAAGTATACCTATAGTTTAAGGTCATATCATAATTAAAATAATTTAAAAAAAAACAACTTCAATGGGGAGGCCGGTGAAAGCTATTATACTTAGATGGTGCACTCTTAGATTCCATACAATGAAATAAAAATGGCTACCTAAGTATGTTTATAAATAATGGTACAATAGTAAATACCCTCAATTCCTCATGGAATCCACCATCAGAACTCAAGCTTGACAAAAATGTGGCTTGAAAACCTAGCTTGCTTGACAAACATAATGAAGAGAACAAATCCCCAAACGTGAACTATGCGTCGTTGAAGAGTCATCATCAGCAGTTCCACTTCATCAAATGTCACTTTTTTGAATGAAAATCAAATCAAAAAATCAAAATAACTTTATTGAGCTTATTAGTACATATCACTGCTTACCACTAATAGGTACATACTTGCTAAGTAGTAGATGCTGTTCACATGTAAACAAACAACTGAATACCCAAACCGACCAATAATAGACCCTATGCCGTGTTGATAAGATATACTATCGGCCAGTTCAGGTACATATGCTTGATTAGTTGATGAAAATACTCTGAAGTCGGTTAAAAATAATTGTACATTACTGCAGCCGCCGAGAAAGAAGGCCTTGCCGAAGGCCGGGTGAGTAGGTATAGACGGCCGACCGTAGGGACTAGGGAGGCCGGATAGTGATACGAAGCCGGAAAGCGTTATTCACGGGCACAGCACAGGCCTCCTCTCATAGATGAGAGGGCTTGGGCAGTACTCCCCACGCTGGCCCAGAGCGGGTTGGGGACTTTTCATACAACTTTGAATTTCTTCGCGGATGTATGCAGGTTTCCGTACAATATTTTCCTTCACTGAAAAGCCATCGGTAAATAAATATCAAATGATATTCCGTACATAAGTTCCGAAAGACTTATTGGTACGAGCCGGGATTCGAACCCACAACCGCCGCTTGACAGCCGTACGCTTGAACCACTAGACTACCGTATAGCTACCGTAGGAAGTGTCCATGTTTGTGCACATTTAATTTGTCTGAGGCCTTCGTGGGTTATATTCATTTTTCTCATTTTCTCGAAGGTTAGCTGGAAGAGATGCCTCGGAGGCATAAGTTCGCCTTTGTACTTTATATTTTGTAATTTTATTTCTTGTATGTGTTCCTAATTATGTGCAATAAAGTATCATCTATATATATAAAGTTGATGGGTGACTGATTAATCACCGCCCCTCCGAAACTGCCGGTCCTAGAAATTTGAAATTTACACTATAGTTAGGTTATATAACGGAGGCAAGGGATAAGACGGGATTTTTGGAAATTCCACCCCTAAGGGGGTAAAACAGGGGTGCAAAGTTTGTATGGGGGGCAATAATTTTTTAAAGGTATAGACTTGAAACTTTGTACAAAGACTCCTTAAAATAAGACAATGAAAGTAATATCTGAGTTTTCAAAATTTTCGTCTTTTAAGGGGTTGAAAATAGGGGTGAAATATTGTATGGGTAGCAATTTTTTTTTTAAGTGAGAGTCTTCAAACTTTGTATCAAAGTTCCTTATAATAATACAAAAAAAGTGATTTCAGCGTTTTTCGAAATTCATCCCCTAAAGGGGTTAAAAAGGGGTTCAAAGTTTGTATGGGGAGCAATTTTTTTTTTAAGTGAGGTACTTCAGATTTCTCACAGAGACTCTATGTTTAAATAAAACAAAACTAATTGCTGCGTTTTTTGAAATTCAATCCCTAAAGGGGTTAAAAAAGGATTCAAAGTTTATATTGGAAGCAAAAATTTTTTGAGTGATGGACTTAAAATTTCTTACAGTAACTGTTTAAATTAAATACTACAAAACTAATTTCAGCGTTTTTTTTTAATTCATCCCCTCAAGGGGTTAAAAAGGGGTTCAAAGTTTGTATGGGGAGCAACATTTTTTTAATAGAGAGACTTCAAATTTTTTACAGAGTCTGTTTAAATATAACAAAACAAATTTCGGCGTCTTTTTTTTAATTCATCCCCTCAATGGGTTAAAAAGGGGTTCAAAGTTTGTATGGGGAGCAACATTATTTTAATTGAGAGACTTTCATTTCACAAAAAGACTGTTTAAATGATTTCAGGATTTGTGGATTTGGATAGATGTTTGAAACGAAATTTCTACAGGTCCATAATTAAATACGTACAGTAACGAAGAGAAACGACAAGATACGTGTCAACTCACACAAAAAATAGCCTAAGTAAATGAGAGTTTTTAACCGATAAGTAGGTACCTAAAGGGATTTTTAGAGGGGTTGAGAATTTGGGTTGACCGATTTATCTGTACAGCATATTAATAATTTGGTCTCACCGGGTAAAAGTACCACAATTATTATACCGTTTCCTGGATATTAAGATGTTTTAACTAAAAACCGAGCTCTACGCAGACGAAGTTGCGGGCAACAGCTAGTACATACATATATATCCCCTCGCCAGTGGCGACAAAAATGGCAAAAAGTAGTTGCCTGTCTGGAGCCCAATTTGGGCTTTATCAAAGACAAGGGTTCCCAGGTCACCTTTCTATTCAATATTCTTCCATTGTGACTCAGGGTTCTTCTTGTAATTAATAACTTTTCTGGTAATAATGATTTATCGATAATTTTTCACCACTAGCGTATCGACAATATATGTCAACGACTGATGCCCATCCCTATTGCTTCTGTGTACGTATATTTAGAAACTGACTCCGCCACGAATTCGTGCGATAAGGACAACTGCAGCTCGGACTAAAATTCCCTTGCAAAAGACTGAAAAATCGAGGTTTCGTTCTCGACTGTTTCCTCCTCCAAAACGCAACCAATCATTATAAAATTTTGGAAACTGCAAGAGCGAGAAATAATCTATGCCGCTACGTTTTGATTTTTTGGATATTTATTGTCATATTTGTATACTGCGCCTTTTTTTGGAGCCAATTGAATTAAGCCGTTTTTGCGATTTTTGGAGGGCTGTAACTTTCTTTAAAATAAAAAGATCCAAAAAACAAAACGTAGCGGCATAGATATTGATGATATTGATCATATTTGAAAAAATCATTGCTCTAGGTTCAAAAACCAGGGAGGAAACAGTCGAGAGCGTTTGTATGGGAAAATCGCAGCTAGGCATTCCTCTTAAGCCTTAACTTTAAACTTAACACGTTCACTGTCCCCGTACAAAACGATTCTGACAGTCCAACTGTCAGTGAAGTCTAGTGGAATTTCGACACTCACATGTCATTTTAGCAGTTAATGTGATATTGTCTTTCCCGTCATTGTACTTCAGCGGCCAGTTGCCATCGACAGAGGCGACGAACAAAGTCGTCTGCGACTCTTGTATGTCCAGAGTCAGGTTTGCACCGAGATACTTCAAACCTGGAACACATAATAAATAGTAATTAATATTTTAAACAGCAGGTAGGGTATCTTAATTTTTAAAAGAGGTTTCCATAGCCCAGGGGTCGGAAATTAGTTTTACTTAAGTGGGGTCCGGATATGTTAGAAAAAAGTTTTTTTGGAAGGCACGCTAAGCCGTCGATGCCGGCTGCTGTCTATGATAGCAAGCTAAGTTAGGCCTTCGGGTAGTTTAAAAACTTCTAACAGTCAAGGTGCCCACTCAATTGACAAGCCTAATCCCAATAAAGTCGAGTCAGAAGGTCAGATGCAGTCACTTCCGTAAAAACTAGTGCCTACACCAAATCTTGGGACTAGCTAGGTAGCGGACCCCGGGAATCCTTCAGGATGCAACTGTACTGGGATAACGCTGGGAGGAGGGAGGGTCTCACTGCGTTAGTTCACCGAGCCGCTACAAGTACATTCAGTAGCTGCCGCGCATTGCTACAACACGGTCGCGTCATTCGCTTGGTGTGGTTATAGTTTGTTATTTACCTATTATAATTTGCGGTTGTAAATTGGGGATTTGTTAGCAGTGGGACTTCTGTACTTATTCTGTGGTGCAGGTGCCGTACCGACCTCTTATCGTAAATCTGGTGGAGTGAGGCGGGAGCTGTGGCTTCTCGATGACGAGCCGGTCCGAGGTAGATGCTCACGCCTCCGTATGCCTGCCTGGGGTATGCAGACATCCTTCAGGATGCAACTCTCCTGGGATAACGCTAATACGAGGAGGAGGAGAGGGCGGCGTAGGTAGGTACCGTACCGACTTCTTATCGTAAACTTGGTGTCCTGTGGCGAAAATTTTGGCTTCTCAATGACCGTCCGGTGGAGGTATATGCTCACGCCTCCGTACCCGAATGCCTGGGCCAGTGGGCCTATACTTAAGAACTCGCTCTTGTCTGTGAAGAAGTATTTCCCGCATTTTTTTTCTTGTAGATTGTATAAGGTACCGACCTCTTATCGTAAACCTGGTGGAGTGGGGCGGGAGCTGTGGCTTCTCGATGACCAGCCGGTCGAGGTAGATGCTCACGCCTCCGTACCCGAATGCGAGGGCCTGCAGGAACCCGCCCATGCCTGTGAAGAAGTTTGTTGCGCCAATATTGGGACGACGGTTCTCGCTCCACACCTGGAAAACAATTTTTTATTTTATTTAATACGCTCACAGAACAAGTTATGGTCTATATCAGGGGTCGGCAATTAGTTTTAAGTGGGGTCCGGATACGATAGAAAAAAAATCGAGGTCCAGAAAAAAAATCTTTTAATGAAATCAATATGCATGCAGCATATTTAACATTATTTGGGGGTCCGCGGTTGGACCTTCCGCGGTCCGCCTATTGCCGACCCCTGGTCTACATATTAATAGCAGTTACAGATAATACATTGTGTGCACATAATGAATACAAGTTACCTACATGAAACAAAGAGGCACATGAAGGAACTTTTGATATATGCTGTTCTATCTTACGGTCTTTTCCGGGAATAATAGTAATTTATCTCGGGATGGGGTTGAGAATATCATAATATAAGTAAAATACCTATAAGTGGGAATGCCACAACACTATCTGTAACGTAAGCTCAATACCTAACATAATTGTCTACTTAGCAAACGTTAACATATTTTATGTCACACCTGGCCATAAAGCGGCCATTATCGCACGCTCCGCGCGCGAAAAAACCCACTTCCTGGCCAGGGGGGTGACATAAAATTTTGTACTTAACATGGGCGGTAATAAAGAAAGCCTCAGATCGCATATTTATCGCCCTTGCCTTCGGCTCGGGCGTCAAATACCTGCGATCTGAGACATTCTTTGTTTTACCGCCCTTGTTAAGTAATGTACTATTTCACCTCACTAGCTCGGAAAGCCCTTTTTTATTCTTTAAAAACAGATAGCAAAACTGCATTTTATCCACATGTGTGCAAAGTAATTTTGAAATCCGAACGTGTTCCTAGTTACTTTTTTAACATAATAACACGTAAGGCCGTGTTCCCACTATCCGATACAATATCGGCGTAGGATTCGTTACCAATAAAAATGTAATGTTTTGCAAAAAATCGTCATTATACTCGATTTCGACTAATTCAAAGATAAGGATTTCAAATTTTATCATTATTTTGTATTTTAAGCAAAAAAAAAAATTTTTTTTTGCAAAAAATCGTCATTTTACTCGATTTCGACTAATTCAAGGATAAGGATTTCAAATTTTATAACTATTTTGAATTTAACTGTTCAATTTAAGCATAAAAATTTTTTTGTGGAAAAAATCGTCATTATACTCGGTTTCGACTAATTCAAGGATAAGAATTTCAAATTTTATGTCACACCTGGCCATAAAGTGGCCATTATCGCACGCTCCGCGCGCGAAAAAACCCACTTCCTGGCCAGGGGGTGACATAAAATTTTGTACTTACCACGGGCGATAATAAAGAAAGCCTCAGATCGCATATTTATCGCCCTTGCCTTCGGCTCGGGCGTAAAATACCTGCGATCTGAGACATTCTTTGTTTTATCGCCCTTGGTAAGTAATGTACTATTATGTCACACCTGGCCATAAAGCGGCCATTTCAGCGGCAGCTGTTCAATTTTAGGAAAAAAAAATTTTTTTTGCAAAAAATCGTCATTATAGGAGGATAGGATAGGGATTTCAAATTTAAGATTTATGTTGAATTTTAAGTTGTAAAAAAATTTTTGCAATTACTCGTGATTATACTCGATTTCGACTAATAAAGATTTCAAATTATATTTTTATTTTTTCCTTACTTTTTTACTTTTGTTTTTTCCTTTTTCTATTTCCTCGCTTTAGTGAGGTGAAAAGATTTGTGTTACACACGGCTGCAAAGTTATTTTACGTCTCGTGTGTAGCAACACTCGCTATGCTCAGGATTCTAATTTTGAACCACTCGCTTCGCTCAGGATTCTATTTTCGAACCACTCGCTTCGCTCGTGGTTCAACCATAGAAACCATTCGCTAGCTCGTGGTTCAACCCTAGAATCCATTCGCTAGCTCGTGTTCCAATTCCACACTCGCGGTTAAAATACAACTTTGCACCCTTGTATAACAAATAACTATTATTTATGCCCCCCTTGTACCTAGCTATAAACTTCCAGGCATTTGCTCACTTTCCTTACAACCATATTTAAGGGAATTTATTCTGCAATCGTTACCTTAAAGGGTTCTCTGACATAGTCCTCATAGCTCCTATTGAACATGGTGGCAGCCTTCCCCGCTTCGTCTTGTCGCAGGAGCCCTATCGTGTGCATGCTCCACGTCATCCCTGGCCCACTGTCTCGGGTCACCGATTCGTAGTATGAGAGGTCGTTCGCTCGCGTTGTGCTAAACATGGTTTAACGTTTGTCTTTATAAAATTATCCATTTCACAGGTTTGTATTGGTTATTAAGACTTAATATTACTAAAGTGGAAGCAGATCCGAGTAGGCCAGTCAGTCTAGGATTATGCTCTTGCAAAAAGTGGTGGGGAAGATTTAGTTTTTTTAAATTGTGCATAAGGCTGCTACTGACTAAGTATATATCAAAAATGGTAGCACGACATATCTCGGGACAACTTTTGGCAGCTACTTAACCTAGCTTTTTTTCGGTTAAATCTTCTCCTTTTGCAACATAGCCCTCGGCGTTGATCCTCTATTGACCGGCCTAGAGTGTCGTTCTGGGATAATAGTAATTTGCACTAATTTTCAGAAACTCGTGCCAAGAATTACCCCTAGCGCGGGTTCTCAATATTTAACTGTTCATATGCCGTACGACTACCAAGGGGAGTTCGTTTCATTACTATAGGTACTTTTTTTATCCTACGACGGTGGCAAACAAGTGATGGTATGCAGACGCCGCAGCCTATAGACGTTTAGTTGACCATCGCCGAATTTTGGCCTGGCAATTAAAGTGTTAATACTTCTGCTACCAATGTCTTGTAGCGCCATAATACAACTCGACATTGGATTGGATTACGTAGATAAGGAGGTACCTACCTACACAAATTCAGGCAAAATTACCTTTCACCGAAAAACGTTTCTGAATTTGATACTGCAATGGGCACCCCACCCCAGCATCCCTTGCCCTCTAGCCGAGCCTAGTTAGCTAACCTAGGTCTAGCCCTTGAACTGGGATGGTAACCAACCACCATAAGACAGGACCAGTAGGCCTAGCACGTGTTGCACTCGAGAGTATGTCGGCGTATCTCGAACTATCCGTCACTTTCTAACAGCGCCAATCAGAAAAAGACGCGTAGCTCGAGATAAGTCGAGATACTCTCGAGCGCAACATGTGCTACGGGCGCAGGCTCCAGGTAATGCCTACCCATTTATCGTCATGGTTGAATAAAGTAGGGCTTGCATAGACTGGGTGTAGTTCACTACGGTGACTAGACCTTTCCGTAGGAGTTTCATATTGGTACCTGTTCATAGGATACTGCAACGGGAACCCCAGTAGTACAGCATCAGCCTGCTTGATCCTCTGCCCTCGCGTGTAGCCCTCGAACTGTGGATGATAGTCCAGCTCCTGGTCATAAGGCAAGGCCAAGCTCCAGGCGATATCCGCCCATTTCTCGGCATGGTCGGTGACGAAGTACGACTTGCAGAGGCAGGACACATATCTGGAGAAAGGTGGGTGTAACTTGATGTAAACAAGGTGTTAGGTAGGTACAAGTGTTTGTTAAGTATCAACTTTAAGGTATTGGTTGTAAATTGATCATCGAATTCTGGGTACTTTCTGTTCTGAGTATTTTTTATATCGCGTCAGTGGCAAATAAGCTTATGGCCCACTTGATGGTAAGCGGTCACCGCAGCATATAGACGCTTGCAACACCAGGGGCGTCACATGTACGTTGCCGACCCTTTCAAAATGTATAGACTCTTTTCTTGAAGAGCCCCATACTGTAGTCCCTCGGGAAAACCTCGGCAGGGAGCTCATTGCTCAACCGGAGCTGAGGTTTACTCGCCATGTTTTTATTTTTCAATCAATCAATCAATCAAATTCTTTATTTCGTCATCATAGGTAGTTTATGTACAGTTGGTAGGCATAAGTAACGTGGAACAGCTATGGTGTACCTTTCGGCGTACGATCAATTAAATACAAATGTCACAAACTTAATCCTAAAACTTATATACTGTGATATCTAATAGTGTGCATGCAAGCAGATACAAACAGAATTAATTTACGGAGATATCAATACGGAGATCTTAAATCGTAATTTTTTGTAAATAGTTAAGGACTTAATTATGACTAAATTTTAATTGAGTCAAGTGTGTAACGAAAATTATCTGTATAAAGTGTATGACTAATTTTCGTTACACACTTGACTCAATTAAAATTTAGTCATAATTAAGTCCTTAACTATGTACAAAAAATTACGATTTAGTAATGTAGGTAGTTATACTTACTGAGCTAAGTACAGAGAGTAGCCGGCGACGACGTTTGTGAACACTGAATTTGTAACGTTGCTGTGGTCTTCGTCTGGCCCCATCACATCTAGAAAAACATTTCAAGGAGTTACATATGCATAGAAAAAAGCCGAAGATTAAGTAACCTACAAATTATTAAGGCTAAACAATAACGTAGGTAGGTATGTAAAAAAAAAGGATGTTGGACAAATAAAATACGGTCTTACTTGGAATATCAAAGAATCCCGTGGAAAAGTTGATCACAGCTCGGGACTCCCAAAAGTCTGCGATACGAGTCACTATGTCGCAACCGCCATGCTGGAATATTGAAATTCGTGTTTTACTTTTAACTTTGTCAGTCATACAAGCATCTTGCTTACTGAACGTAGATTATCTAGTGTAATGTATGGATGGGCTGACTGGGCAGACAACCTTGAGGCCTGCAAGGGAATGCCGATTACCGTCGAGTAGCGTCAGGAGTAGAAGATTGTGGTGTCGGGCGTCTTCTCTGCCTTTTGCCACATCATGTTTTTTTGTACCTGACTGTGGCTTTATGGCCCCAATAAAGCGATAGGAGTGCGCAGTTGGAGAGTGGCCTGGAGAAAATCCAGGGGAAACCTCCGACACGACGACGCGGGCGGTTTAAACACTGGAATACTCTAAGAGTTTGCGTTTCAGTGAAATTGGTTGAGCGGTTTCAACCGAATCTGAGGTGGAATCGAACTACTGAGGTTTTTGTTGCTTGTTCACTAAAACCTAGCTGGAAAGAGTCCAGCAAGAAAGACAGCTAGGCCCGGCCTGGGTCGGACTGACTCTACCCGGTATGCGGCAGTACCGGGCGCCACATCATGTATTTACCTGAAGCCAGTGCTCGTCTCTTGTGACGGCGAGGTACTGTCGTGCTGCAAAGGCGATGCACCCCGTAACGTGCTGCTCAAACTCCGCCACGGAGGGGCAGCATGGCTGCGTCACCTCAGTGCCCGTGTACGCGCTCTCCCATGGGTATCTGAGAACCAATTTCAGTTTCTTCATAAGAGAAATTTCTCTTCTTTGCGCATGCTCTGAAGACTTCTGCGTTAGATCAGCTGGAGACAGACCTCCACCCATCTACCGTATCGAAATTTCGGGTAATACAGCAAAAGGATATGCGGAAATGTTCGTTTAATCACCTAAGTTGAAATTGTGGCCTGTGTAATATTTGATACCTGTAACCCTTGTGGCCAGTGATCTTAGCGAACTTCTCTGCCACGGGTGCTGTGTCTAGCCGGTACTGCAGCAGCGCGCGTGCATACCGCGGGTACAGAAGCAGGATGGTCGGGAACATCCACGTCTCCGTGTCCCAGAAGTTGTGACCTAGAAAATGGTTCAAAAATGTCTCAATTTTTTCTTCTCTACTGCCTACTTGGATACAGAAACCAGAATGAAAATCACTCACGGATTGCGATAATAAAAAAAAACTTTCAAGTAATAACTACCTTCATAATCTTCGAAAGTGCCTCCCCTCGAAAGGCCGGCAGGGCTGAGTCCGAAGAATCGATCTTGGGGGTGGCTGGTAGACTCTGAAGGCAACGCGCTCAGGAAATAGTACCAGATGCCGTTTACGATCTTCGACTGAAAAATAAATTAATTTGTTGACAATATTACTTACTACTATGTGCAATTGTGCATAATGCATATCTTAACTCAACAAGAGAGTAAACGTGAAAGGGTAGTGGACGTGTAACGGGTGGAACTGCCTTCCTCGTCCATCCACTATCCTTTAGGTTCTATCGTCTTATCTTGTGCGCAATTCTGGAACCTATAGTAGGCCTAAACTGTCTAACGATATTGGTGTGAAGAGAAAAATGAGGTGGGAAGAAATGGCCTAGAAAATAAATTGACCAAGATCGAAGCAAATGGAGGGAGTTGATTCGAGTCCTGCGTCCTATTTTATAAAATCTTACTTTTCCTCTATATAGGTGCTACCGCTAGGAGGAGGACCTACAGAGACGCCCCAATGACGACTCTAAGCCCCAAAACCGTGTGCAATGTTAAAGAAGAATATAATTATTATAATTGTAGGAGCGCTCGTGGCCCAGCGGCGCCTGCGTACCGCTTCCGGTATCTAAGGTTAAGCAACGTGGGCAGCGGTCAGGACTTAGATGGGTGACCGCTTTGAGTGGTTACTAACTGAGCGCTCCCGTGCTTTGGAAGGCACGTTAAGCTGTTGATCCCGGTTGCTGTCTATGGCAGCAGTCGTTAAGCCAAGTTGGAGGCCTTCGGGCGGCTTGAGAACTTCTAACAGTCAAGTTGCTCACTCACTTGACAAAGCCTAAACCCAATAAGGTCTAGTTTCCCCTCGGGGTTGGAAGGTCAGATGGCAGTCGCTTTCGTAAAAACTTGTTCCTACGCCAAATCTTGGGATTAGGTAGCGGACCCCAGGCATCCTTCAGGATGCAACTGTACTGGAATAACCCTAGGAGGATTGATTGATTGATAATTATTATAATTGTAATCTCACCAATTGCAAATTGCCTTCAACCTCCATGCCTGCCTGCGCGTAGACCGCATGCCAAGCATCGATGTGCTTCTGGTACAGAACTTTGGTGTCCTCCTGCAATACTACGAAGACTTTACTAGAGTCTGACTAGCGAGTTGTGGCACAAGCGTTTTCTTAAAATGGCAACCATTTCACCTAGCTAATAAGCTGTTAGTTATACGAGTAAGTAAGACAGTACCTAACGTAATAGGTACTATGTATTTTTGTTACCAGCGTGCGATTTTTATAAATTTGCCGCTTTTTTTCTTGTGCCACTCGTTAGTCAGACTCTATTTGAGCACTAAATTGTTTGTCGTTGCTCAATAGGTACCATTCGATTACACCATTGACCTTTTGAATGTCATTTCATATACACAAAAACGCCAGAGAATGTCTCATTAGCACATGTGTTTGTCTGGCCTAAAGGAGTCTCTTTTCATAAGAAACTCATAGGTAATCATAACACCAACCTTTAAGCAATTCCTCTTTAGCGACAGCTCGGTCTTTATCCACCGTCATCGCAAACGTAAACACCTTAGAACCTTGTTGGGGCACAACCAAATGATCCGGCACGGTTGTCCAATAAACGCACACATTCGCAGGCAACGGCTGATATTCCATGTCTTCTGATTCCTTGGTTTTCCCGCAGCTGGACTTTATAGTTCGCCCGTGGAACAACTCGGGAACTGGTGACTCGAAAGCAATGTCGTCGCTTATTTCAGAGCCTGGCATGAGCTTCACGGCAATCCATATGTCGCGATGAGTGAGATTTGGGTCTGAAATAAGCGCCCGATGAAACTAAATAGCAATATTTTTGATTTGTGTTATTGCTGTCTTATACGTGCTAGGTGTTTGCATAATCGGAAGTCTAATTATTTCTTGAACACAAAAGAAAAAGCTTACTTATGTAACATTACTCTGCTATTATCACTTACCAGCATAATGCTTCGAAGCTACTTCAATCTGATTAACAATAGCTCTAGTGTAGAATTTGTGGGCATATATCCTCTGCGTTACCACGGACCTGTCCCTGTCGACTCTCACAGTAAACACGCCGTCTCTAGTGTTCAAACTGTAGACCGGGGCGAAAGGGCGGTGAGTTAGAGTCGAGTTGAGTCTGACATTGGCCCAGGCTGGGATGCGGGCGCGATGGCTTTCGCCTTTGTGACCGTTGTAAAGGCCATTGAGGTATACAGTGTCGCTGAAGATGTTGGTGGCTATGTGCCCGTTGCCTGTGGACGGCATGAAGCGGCGTTCCGAGGGCAAGCTAGAAGTAAAAGATAGAAATAATCGTTTTTCAGTACTCGTATCAAATAGATAGGTACCAGTGGCGGAGCGTCCATACAACTCGATTCCCATCGGCTTGCCTAATTTCCAGCCAGTCCAGTTCTTTTACTACGGCTCATGAAGAATAGGAAAAGCCAAGTATTTCCGGCTTCCCTAAGAATATTTTTGACGCGCCGCCACTGATAGGTACATAAATCATTTAAGAGATAGTTATGTATCAGATAGTCATGTCATGGGAAACCAGATTCTTGTGAGCTGACCACGAGATCTAGAATGTATTGGCACATAACGTCGGGTAAAGCTCAACAATGCGATTATATTAATGGTTTAAATATATAGGTACATTCAGTTCGAAGAAGGTAACATTTAAAGCCATTAAACTCACTGACATACAATTATGTGCAATTCTTCATGGCTTTGCTACTGGGAGAAACCAATATAGTTAGAAAGACAGATTATTTTATGAATACCTACTAACAATTAACTAGAAAACCGGAATGGTGCGGTGCCTTAGTATTATGTGCAGGCCTCTAAATAACGTTATTTAGATAAACAATAATTTAAGTTAATAATTACAATATTAATAAAACACATAAATAATATTACATAAAAAAACAAAGACACACACTGTCACCTTAAACGCATAGGTATACATTATCTGCTCCGTCGTGTGTAAAAAATGGATCTACAAAGACTAGGTATGTCCCCTAGAATAAAAACTTTGTTAGTAGGTACATCAACCTGACAAACTACCCACCACCAGCCCACCACCATCATATGTTCAGTTATTGCCATTGCAAAGGATATTTTTCTGGTGGTTTGAGAGAGGGGTGAGGGATCAAAGCGAGCCCGTTTCGTGCTCGGTTTAAGCTTACCTATCTATAATTAAAGCGGATATTACACTGTCCTGAATCAGGCATCCTAACTAGTGGAGGGGAGTTGAGGCATCTCGCTCTAACGTATAGGTCCGAACTCTTCTAAGTGTCCTGAATTCAGGACAGTGTAATACCCGCTTTAGTCTTGAAAGGTAGCTGTCTAGTTACGGTTTTTAATAGGGTATTAAACTAAGATAAAAATAAATTATTTTTTTACTTGACTAATAAAAGATCTAACGAAAATACTCGGAAAACATCAATTATTAATTTAT
Organism: Cenopis cana; assembly: GCA_951800055.1. Taxonomy (NCBI): domain Eukaryota; kingdom Metazoa; phylum Arthropoda; class Insecta; order Lepidoptera; family Tortricidae; genus Cenopis; species Cenopis cana. The sequence goes on along the minus strand of OX637477.1, from coordinate 17,833,234 downwards.
TTTAGCTAATTGAAAGATTATATAAGCATAAAGATTTAAAAAGGACGCTGATTTGAACATACCAATTCATCACCCTACAAACTTCATATTAACAAATCGTTTTTGACATTTAATAAAAAGTTGCTGATTTGACTATGAGTAAAATACCGTATTGTGTGGACCCTAGAAAAATATCATTCGAAGTGCTCATGTAAATATGAATCCTCTTAACGACTTGTAGAAAAGTGTCCGAAATAGCAGGTTGTACCTTCAAGTCAGTAGGTATTTACCTTTTTTCTGCTCTGAGGTATTTGCCGAATGAGTTACGCAATAAGTAGGTAATGGCTACATATTCCACTTCAAACCGGTACCTACTCTAAATTGGGCCTTAGATGAGATGATGTAGGTACCCCATGTCAGAAGTTTTTTGATGGAAATGAATGTGTCCTGGTATTACTACGACGATAATAGAACAATGGGGGCTGCTCGTAACGCAATGGTAATCGTCACAATTTTTGCTTTATTTTCCTGTTTGGTTGTGAGCGGCCAGCAATAATTATATTAAGTATAGATGAAATTATTTAATATGTTTGACATTTTATAAATCTGCCATTACCTGTAACTGCCTGTAACTAGGTGGGGCGATGATATTCGCAAGGCAGTGGGCTGGGATTAGAGGAGAAGAGCTGAGGACCGAGCTCAGTGGCGTGCCATGGGAGAGGCCCATGTCCAGCAGTGGACTAAAAAGGCTGATGATGATGAAGACTGCCATTAAATGTTGACCCTTCTAGTTTTTAATGTAAAATCGCTTTTTAAATGGACTAATTTGATACAATTCGGCCAGTTCAAATGATTTGGAGCCGCACGAGCCTAGGAATGGGGGTTGAGGGCGCGGGTGTCTAACACTATGAGAGATCGGCATGACGTAATTCGAAGATGCTTTAGACGTCTGCGGGCTTCGTGCAAATAGCCTGGCAATAGGTATATTGCGAGGCAACCTCAGTCTCGTTTTCTGCACGGGCACGATCATTAGCTTACATGGGACGTACATACTACCTAACTAGCAGCAAGTAGTTCGTTAGGGTTGAAAAAAAAAATCTTTTTTGACAACGTTTCGTTCGGCGCTGGAGGGCACAAACTTTCATTATTCATTGGGCTAACATGATGAACAAGTCTGCAAAAAATCAGAACTATACCGGATTTAACGCAAGCTCTGCATGTAGGTACCTATAAAGTTACTGGATTATGAGCACCTTTTATGGTATGGTGCACATATTGGTAGGACTTCGAACTAAGCACAGCACCTAAAATAAATGGCCATCTAGGCATATGTCAGACTATCCAACGCGAGTAATTGAAGAGGTCGAGACGACAGAGTGAACTTTAATTAGGCACATGCCACATAGTTACAATTACAATTTCCTAGAAGAAAAACTCGACATGTTACTCTACGTACGTAGTAATTCAATAAACGATTCTTTGATTTACTTTGAATGGAAGTAATAAACTAGAAAAAAATATTGTTAAGTAATTTCAAATTTTAAACAAATTGTATGCTCATAAATGCTGGATTTTCGTTATATTAGGCAATAAATAATGCCTTTAAACTTGAGTAATCAGGTAGCTCGGTAGCCGTGTCAACAATTTTAAGGATGAGATTGGCAGATTTAGATACAAAACAAACTAAACAAAGTACAAACCCAACACGATGCTAATTCTAAATATAAAATGATACCTACGATGTTAAATTCCTGCTCGTGACTCACTTTGTCCATCATCATTATCATTGCGCATTTTAATGTGTTACGGCATTTTTTTAATGCGACATTATTTTAAGTGGACTAAAAGATTCAGTGTTCTTAATTTGGCGATATTTTGATGACAACATCAAACGTAATTTGAAAACATTTGCCGCCATTGAAATTAGTAAGAAAGGACATAACATTTTTATCATTTGAAAGGACTAAGGCATTAAATATTCATTCAGATTTGGCTTGATAAATTTGGGTTGATTAATGGTCCATAATCAAAAAATAAATAAAAAAAGAATTAATCTGCATGTCAAGCTTCACTTTTTAAACTGTCATAATGCAAGAATGCTTTTCTAATTTAACATACCTGTGCGTAGAGAAAATATGCGGGTCGTCACTAAAATCTTCCACTTCCTCCGGACCATTTTCCACGGTACCAGATACGGCGCCTTTCGTCGTCAGTACTATCACCACAACCGCCGCTAGAGCGAGAACGCCCAGCATCGCAGCGACCTGCTTGTTTCGCGCCAAAAAGTTCCACATCCAAACGTAAAACCGCCACAGATTAGAAAAAAAACTCGATTTTCGCGGAGCGCACCTCGATTTTTTTTTATTGTTATCCTAGGGGGATGGACCGCGGTGCGCTCTCGTGTGTTACCGACCGAGACCGAGAGATATTATGCGACCTGCCTGACATGACACACTTTGATTCTATTAAAAAGATAACATAGTGTGTTTAATAGGGTCATCACTTGAATGAAACTGCAGCTGTCCCGCTGCTTTGCCCGAAGGATATTTATTTTATAGTTAGAGTCTGACAGAGCAAAGTAGTTGAATTTAATAAGACCTTATACTTTTTACAGGTTCTAGGTATATTTTGCTTCTGGCTTGGTTGAGTCACAAGTCAAATGATACATTTTTTATTTATTTTACTTATTTTTCAGATCAAGTTTTCAACTCAAACCGAGGGAGCGAAGTTTCTCCGTTTCAGCTTGGGGATGTTTCCGCACCTATGTCTAAATGTCCGGCAGTTCTCTTTTACAGCGGGGTAATCACGTAACGATATGTACTACCGTTGGTACGTATTTAATGTCAGTTTTAGTATGGGATTTGACATTTAAATCTATCGTACTAACGGTCGAAAACGTTACGTGATTACCGCGCTGGTTTCATTTCTCAACCCATTCTCGTGAAATTTTGTGAGCAGATTCGATAATTTTAATTATGGATTTTTTCTTGATTTAGTTTTTGGAAATCATTCCAAATAGAGGTCTAAAACCTATAAGCAGGTTTGATATATACGAGTAATTGGCTCGCGAGGTTTACAGCTTACAGATTGACTAAGAGGGTATAATCAGACCTTTGAAGCGTAGTTTAGAATTTCATCCTAGCTTTTACTATACTAACGTGAAGCGTCCAAAAACTACCTGTCCTCTACAGACATAAAAAACAAAACAATCTTTTGTTTACATGACGGGGTTACCCGTCACTGGTAGACAACGGCTTAAGTATCTAATCTACATGTTTTCAATTCTAAGTTAGTGTCGCGTTTTATTTCTGTCTATGACCGCCAACCCTTACCGCTGTGGACTCATCTCATCTAGCTACGTAATCCAATTGTCGTTTCCTGATTGCATTAACTGCGCTATCTTATTTGACCGGTGGTCAAAAATGGAACTAAGCCAGTTTCATAATAATTTCACAATTTCCCATAGACGACAGCGCCACTCGGAACTGGATAGGTAAGTTTAGGGGAATTGTAAGAAATGTTTATGCATATGATATGGAACGTGCCGAGTTCAATGATCCTTTTAATTAGGTGTTAAGGTAAATTTGGCGATATCGTGCCCTAGACGGAATGTAGACTTAGCCGTGAGCCGGTTTGCGACCAATTAGGTAGATAAATTGATGAACTTGAAGGATAATAATTTAATCTCTTTTTTTTTTATGGATCTTCTTTCCATTTAACCAGCTAATACAACGCATGCGATAAAAGATAGTAACATTTTTACAGACCCCAAAAAAGCAGTTTTTCAGGTGGTCGCAAACTGACACTGGTTGCGTAACCGGCCTAGCGACTTTGTTTGAGGCGCATCCAAGTAAAAAGATGATTTTTGTAGATCTTTTTTCGGGATTATAATTAGGTACTTCTTTGTTCACTTTTTTTGAAATCTTACGTGCCGAAAAATATTTTCATGGCGATTTTGGCGATTTTCGCAAGTTTTGATTGGGCTCTCATAGTAATCGTGTCATGTCCATTTGAACTTGTCAAAAATGCTTTCGTATGTCTGTTCGGATGTCCGGCTATTCTCCTCTATATTTTTATGAGCAGGTCCGTACTTACATGTTTTTTTTGTCGTTTTAGTAACTATTTTTTATAAATGGCGGCGCAAACAATTATGGAAAATTTACTTGCGAGATTTACACAGCTCACAGAGCCACTCGTATGTTGGTTATTTGTTAAATTGATCGATATTTTTGGGGTTGACGGATGGTTAGTTTAGACTTTAGACGCGTGCGCGTGTGCGCAGCAGACCGTGTTCTAGTCGCGCTCTGTTACCTCTGTTTCAATGGATTCCGTCTGCCTAAATACGCCCCCGAACAAACATACCTATAAAACATATTATGTGGTAATTCTATCTGCACTCATCGCCAGAAACGTCAAGTTCGTACATTATGGATTTATTTTTGCAGAAAATGGTTTCAAAGAATGTAATTGTTTCGCAGAATTTTCATTTTATAGAAATTTCACGGTCACTCTACAGCTATTGCGTTGCGTGCTTTAGGTACAGCTATTGTGTAGAACCCAATTAGATCTACCAGAAAAGTACGTTAGGTTAGTACAGAACTGCGGCCCTTTTGAAAAAAAATGTTTTCTTTGAAATGAAAATTCTGTGAAACAATACATTTATAAAACTTATGTGCGACCAGCAGTGGATGTCTTGATGATGATGATGAGTTACCTGGATATTGGAATTGCCAATACTTTTTGGTTGTACTTTGTTTCGCAGACAGAAGTTTCATAAATGTATGTATTTTTTCACAAAATTTTCATTTCAAAGAAAATATTTTTTTTTCATACAGCCGTGGATATCTTGATGATGATGATGATGAGTTACCTGTATATTGGAATTGTCCCTTAATGTCTTTAGCAAGTATTTTAAAGCCTGTGGGTTGGATGAAAACAATTTCCAAGATAAGACTTAGACTACGAAAAGTTTTATAATACAATTTAGGTGCAAATGGCCCGGTCAAATTCAAAAACTCTTGTAAGTGTTTTCAGCAACTACACCAGCACTCCACTTCCTCTTACAGTCTCAGACTTAGGCTGGGTTGCACCAAACCGTCTGTAATCGTAAGCGGTGTTCGTCAAATCTGATTGTATGGAAAGTTTGACAAGTTTCTATGGGATGACAGCTGCCGACGCCGTATTTGACGATGGCCGGTCTGTGTTCGTACGTTGGTGCAACTGGCACTTTAGTCTGTGCCGGTACTAGTAAGTAGCCTAAGAGTTGTGTTTGTGTAGGACGTTTTTTAAATATCATGAAACTCATTTTTAATAAAAAAAGTAAAAAATAAAAAAAATATTTCCAAGAATATGGTACATTTGAAAACATCTTAAAGCTCTAAAAACATCTTATAGGTACCTGATACAAAAAGGCAAGGAACTTCGAACGTGCTAATTGTCGAGCAGTGAGATATGATTGGTCAAAAAACAATGTCATTATCCCGCATGCGCGCCGAAGCGCGTCGCCCTCGCCGTTCCGCGCCGTGCGCCGGTCATACACCTTGCAAGACGGTGGGCGAATGTTGGGGCCAATGTTGGAGCTTGTTGGCGGATGTGTGATAAGGGTATTTGAATCTAAATCAGAGGATATTTTGGTCTTGGTCAAAAATATCCCCTGGTCAGTATGTGGGTATGCGGCCAGCTAATTTCATGCGCCGGTTTGCGGCCACTTGGATGAGTTGATGAACTGAAAGGATATTTTCTGGTTGTTGTTTATTTCATTTAATAGCTACAAATTAAAACGCATACGACTCACTGTTTCTTTAGGGCATGTAAAACTGTAAATATCTTTAATTGAAAAAACTTTGTTCTTCAGGCGGCAGTAAACTGATGACGCAGGCCGCGTAACTGGCCCAGCTACCCTATTCAGTCGAGGATACTAAATAACTCGAATTTTGGAGGAGGAAAAAGTGGAAAGTCATTTTTTTCTGGTTTCACATGGAACGGGCATCCCGTTTGCTATCTTCTTAGTGCTTCCTGACTGGCGGGCGGGATCTATATGTGACCTTTTTTTCTTTGACGTGAGCTTGAGCACTGTGCGGCATTTTGGTACTGCTGAATAATGATTGTGCCACACACGGTGGAATGTCGCCTTTAGGTGTGCGCGAAACGCTCCACTTGTTGAAACGCGGCCTTACCCAAAGTTTGGTCAAACATTGGTGGCAACGCTCCCACCATAAGTTCCTGTGATTAAACAGAACAATTCCGTGGGCACTCATAAAATAATAACTGTGGTCAAATGAGCGCATGCTCGCAATTAAGAATGATTGATGCTGCCGAGACTTACCTAGAAATCACTTTTTTTTTATTTGTACCTTTTTTTTTTCTTTCTGCCTGAAGGAGCAAATAGGGAAGGAAGTAAAAGGTTCTAATTATTTAACTAGGACCAGAAAAAAATAATATTTATATGTAGGGTCGCTAGGCCGGTTACGCGGCCAGTGCCAGTTTTCGACCACCTAAAGACTTTTTCAATTAAAGACGTTTGACATTTTTACAGACCCAAAAGAAACAGAGTCGTATGCATTTTATTCGTTGTTATTGAATTGTAATCCATTAAAAACAATAATATAGTAGATTGTTAACCAAGGGCTGAAAGCCACCCATTTCTGCCGAGATATTTTGGCGGTCGAACGAAGTGAGAGCGCCAATAGTTCGAGGCTTAAATGGGTGGTTTCACCCGAGTTAAACACTCTGCTTTTCATTTCGAATACGAGGAAAGTAAAATATTTAGAAATAAATAAATATTTGTGGACAAACTTACACTAAAATCGACCTAGTCCCAAACCAAGCAAAGCTTGTACTAACGCGACGATATACATACATGGATAAATGTATACTTGAATACATAGAAAACACCCACAACAATTATATGTGTTCATCACACAAATAAATGCCCTGACCGGGAATCGAACCCAGGACCTCCAGCTTCGTAGACAAAAAAATGCACATTTTCGTTTCATTTTTCACAAAAGACAAGATGTAAAATAATATTGACATGATCTAAAAATTAGGAACTGTGTTACCTATTTGCAACGCGAAATACTTGTTAAATTAAATAACAATATGCACAAACATTTACTGAATCAGTGAAAAAAACATTTTGGCAGGAACTGTTGACTGACGTTAATGGTGTTTGTGTATAGACCATTTTATTTCATTAATTTTTAATAAAAAAATAATCGGCTTATGCTCAGACTAATTAGACTCGACATCAAATAATAATACCTACTGAACGAGATGGTCATATACATTATACAACTTTATATAAGAGCGACAGAGAGAGACATATGATTTGTTGTCCTTGTCATAGTTTCCCTTTTTTTATCTTTCACAAACTATTGATATATTTTCGTTCACTGTTGATATTACTTTCAACTGTGGCAAAAAAAAACAAACAAATTAAGGAGGTTGTTTATGGTAAGCAGTCAGGCATTTGAACAAGTAGGTATTGGATCTCTGTAGAATCTGTACTATGTGGCTGTATAGGTTAGTGCCGTTGCCCAATTTAACTCCGATTCACCATACAATTTTTTTTAATACTTTTCTGCTCTAGAGCAGAAATGGACCACTTTCAGCACGCTACTTAGATGAACAATGACCCACTTTCAGAGTATGAGAAATGAAAAATATTATTTTAGTCCATTAACTCATCCAAGTGATCGCAAACCTGCACACTAAATTAGCTGGTCGTTAATCTACCAGTCGCCCCTTTTATTTTTTATTTTTTTCAAATCCTTTAAACGGCAACAAATTTACCTAACACTTCGCTTTACATTTAGTGTTACCAGTTTGCGATTTTTCAAGCTGCTTTTTTATTGGGTGGACTCTACTATCCGATAGACAAATTAAAAAAAAAACACAAAATGAAAATAAAGTTGACTGAAGGCGATATATCGATTGAAAGAGACACCCTTTGTTTTTCGCTCACGACAAAACGGGATGCAACCTTCTCCGAGAATGGCTTTTTAGACAAATCTCGTTAAATATCTGACTGTGCAGGTTTATTAAATTTGCTCTTGTCAGTACCTAAATGAGTTAAAATACCATCATATTAACTTAATCGTGTCTTGTAATAATGCGTTGTTTTAGTAGGCTGAGGAAAAAAAGGAAAATATAGACTCAACTTTGGATTTATTTTCTATCGAGAAAATTTTAAGCAATCACGTTTTGCTATTGTCAGTACCACAATCATATACCAAGTCAAGAATCATATATCTGAAAATCAGCCCCTACTGTTTGCTAGCCTGGGCAGGACAGCGTTTCAAAGTCTCAAAATTTCTCAGTGTAGCGCCTGAAGACATTGTCACTCGCATTCATCATTACGACGTTTAGGTATAGTTTGTCAGAGAAAGCTAGTTGCCAGGTTGCTTTGCTAGCCAGAGAGAAACTGCAACTTCTCGGCCAAAACGAAACAATTGAGGAGCTCGCATAATTACAACCGCAATTTAAATTCAAAATTCGAATGCCGTTACCGCCGGCCCGTTAGACAAATTACGACGCCACAAGCTCCTATGAGATATTAAGGCGTAAAATACTGCTAGGGCTTAATAATTGGTCTGAAATATCACCTATTACTCACTTGCCATAGAACTCGGTGATAGTTAAGGGCCTAGAGTTAACAATATCGTCTGATGACGATTTAAGAGCTCGCTGGCGTTCGTTGTATATTTAACAAAGAGAATCGAGACCTGATTGTGGTAATGATGGGCTTATGCTAGCACTACACTTCGCCGTAATTGTGCAAATATTCGTGATGCATCTTTTTCTTTCATCATCATCCTCCTAGCGTTATCCCAGTACAGTTGCATCCTGAAGGATGCCTGGGGCCCGCTACCTAATCCCAAGATTTGGCGTAGGAACTAGTTTTTACGAAAGCGACTGCCATCTGACCTTCCAACCCCGAGGGGAAACTAGACCTTATTGGGATTAGGCTTTGTCAAGTGAGTGGGCAATTTGACTGTTAGAAGTTCTCAAGCCTCCCGAAGGCCTCCAACTAGGTTAAACGACTGCTGCCATAGACAGCAACCGGGATCAACGGCTTAACGTGCCTTCCAAAACACGGGAGCGCTCAGTTAGTAACCACTCAAAGCGGTCACCCATCCAAGTCCTGACCGCTGCCCACGTTGCTTAACCTTAGATACCGCAAGCCGCAACCACATAAAACAATTGAAGCTCGCCAGCTGCCCACAAAACAATCCTTAAGGACACGCTTCCGGGAGCGGTCAAATTAATATTCCAGGCAATTAAGGATGACCAGGGCTATTTCACTACTACAGCGGTGATCCTATGTGTATGAGAATAAGGCTGATAATTCCCAGCTCGCGCAGGTTGGCCTGTAAGTTGGTATTGCACCTGTTTTCCACGCTCCGCGAAGCGCGACTGGCCGGCCAGCCGTGGCATCCGAAGAAGCTGCTTATAAATAAAATAGATTTGAAATCGGAACGTTGTAACTGGCCAGTCGGAAATATCTGTAATACTCTTTTAGTGAATGGCATGTGATGTGACTGTGATGCGTTTCTATTTAAAATGTCTTTATTTTCTATTGCCTACAAACACGGTGGGGTCGGTGGGGCGATTTGCGACCTTGCGACCACTTATTTAGATGAGTTTATGAACTGGAAAAGGATATACCAATTATATATTTTCTTTATTTATATTATAAACATTCTAATATCCTTAACTGAAAAAAACCTCGTTCTTCAGGTGGTCGCGAACTGACGCTGGTCATGTAATTAGCCTAGCGACTCTATACTCGTATTGTCAATCATACTTACTAATACTTATAAGACTACGCCGATTTTTGGGGTTATCAGAATGCGGGCATTAGTCACCACCGATTTCAGAATGCAGCAGTTAAGTAGACCAATGCTGCGCTTTAAAGACTGCGTTAAGCGTGATATGGCGGGCTTTCGAATTGATAATCAGGCCTGGGAATCACTTGCCGCTGATAGAGACGGATGGCGCAAACGTGTTGTGGACGGCAGAAAGTTATGCGATGAAGCCTGGTTTGGCGAATTAGCTAGTAAAAGGTGCCGCAGAAAACAAATCGGAACTAGAGCTTCTGACGTCAACTTTCCCTGTAATACCTGTGGAAGATCGTGCCGTTCCCGCATTGGTCTCTACAGCCACCAAAAACGATGTTCGCAACTACACAGCAATGCTTGAATCGTCTGCAATAGACGCAAAGGCCTATGATGAGTTAAGTAGTTTTTTTTAACCTGACTGTGGCTTTATGGAACGGGCCCAATAAAGCGATAGGAGTCATAGGAGTGCGCGGTTGGGGGGTGGCCTTGGGAATAGCTAGGGGAAACCTCCGACACGACCACGCGACCGGTTTAAACAATGGAATATAGTTGTTGAGCGGCTTCAACCAAGTCTGAGATGTCAGTGGAATCAGGCTATTGGGAGTTTTGTCACTGGTTCATTAAACCTAGTCTAGCTGAAACGAGTCCAGCTAGAAACTCAGCTAGGCCCGCAGTAGGTTGTGTCATGATAATTGGAAGTGTTCGTAAATTTGACTGGCTATTCTCACTGACTGTATTATAATTATTTATTGTCATAGACAATGATGCACAGGAAGACTAGCTCTTTTAGCTGCCACTTATGCTACTCAAATTGGGGTTAATGGTGTCGTGGGCGATACGTGTGAGTAATCGACGATTTGAGTCAGGTGACTTTACTAAATGACGATCTTTTCTATCAAATAAGTTATAATTCTCAATGTTCGACACCTACCTAACTACTATCTGTTCTTTTTATCTATAAATAAAAACAAAAATAAATATTTGTGGACAATGTTACACAAATCAACATTCAACTTAAGTAAGTAAGTAAGTAATTTTTTATTTGTAAACATAGGTTACAGATTGGTGGTGTCAGAGGTACAGAGTGGCACTATGTTTCGCCGGTAGGCATACAAATTTAAATTTAATCTATCATTACAATTAATAATTATTAAATAAAAGTATTAGTTATAGGCTGTAATTACAATCAATAAGTCCCAGAAATACAATAAATTACAATTAATATGTCCCACAAACACAATAAATTACAATTAATATGTCCCAGAAATACAATGAATTACAATTAATATGTCCCAGAAATACAATGAATTCGTAATAAAATCTATAATTAAAATTAAAAGTCAAATTAAACAATACAATAACATTAAAATATTCAGTTGTCCGTTAAAAAGTCTGTCAAGGAATAATAACATTTGTCAATTAGCAATTCAAATAAATTATTTTTAAATGTCGTGAGAGGCGCGAGTCTTAGAGGCAGGGGTATTTTATTATAAATTTTGCTTGCCAAACAGAAGACGCTTTTTCGCATCAGTGCAGTACGTGAGGGCACTATACAAAGATTATGAGCTCTATAGGTATCTCTATTGAAGCGTTCAGATATTTTTGTGAAGTAAGTTGGGTTTGTTTTTACAAATATAGCCGTTTCAAATATAAAAAGACAGGGACACTTAGTCCCAAAAGAAGCAAAGCTTTTACTATGGGAACTAGGTGAAAGATATAATACATATATAGATCAATATAATACATAAATACATAGAAAACATCCAAGACTCATTAACAAATATTCCTGCTCATGACACAAATAAATGCCCTCTATAAAGTAACCTAGAAAGTGTTATCCTATAGGAACAATTCTATTAACGCGGTCATTCCATGTTTTCAGACAAACAAATTAATACAGTTTTGAAACTTGTGTGGTAAGTATATGTACACCTTTGGGTCGGGTCTTCAAAACTTACAAGTCTCACAACTCTCCCCTCCCCTCTACCTAGACATGTTTTTTAACCTGTTTTTGTGTACAGTAAAGTGCTTGGAGGACGGGAAAAATGCTTGGTTAATTGCTTGCCCTGGTCAAAATTCTCCAGAACATCCAAAATCTCAGAGATGCTGGGACGACATATCTAGTAAATTGACCGTCAATTCTTTACTCGGCCAGTCTAGTACCGTGGAAAGAGCCAGACTGCTAGCAGCTGGTACAAGGGAAGCTGGTTACTAGCTCCATGCTCACCCATCGTCTAGTACTGGAACATTTTTAGATCCCAACACACTCCGCTTTTCAGTTTGCCTTCGCCTCGGGGTCCCGGTCTGCGCCCCACACCGATGCCCCTGCGGAAGCGACGTGGACCAGCTAGGACATCACTAACTTTCCTGCCAGAGAAGCGCCGGCCGCTTCTCCAGACATGCTGCCCTCAATGATATCATCCGCCGGTCTCTTGCATCGGCGAACGTGCCTGCCATTTTAGAACCTGCGGGCATGTCGAGAAACGATGGCAAGAGACCGGACGGGATGTCCTTGATTCCGTGGAGTATGGGACGGGTGCTGGTGTGGGATGCTACATGTGTAGATACACTAGCCCCGTCGCATCTCCACCGAACTTCCACGAGGGCGGCGGCCGCAGCAGAGGCGGCCGAACAAGCTAAAATCGGCAAGTACAGCGGTCTCAGCGCCGAATACTTGTTCACCCCTTTCGGCGTCGAGACACTCGGTCCGTGGGGTCCTGGCGCTCTAAGCCTCTTCAAGGGCCTATCGAAGAGGCTTATCGATGCCACAGGTGACCGAAGAGCTGGCAGCTACCTCGGCCAACGAATAAGTTTGGCCATTCAAAGAGGAAATGCTGCCAGTATCTTCGGCACAATGCCGCGGGGGCCTATTTTAGATTTAATTTAGTTTTATATTTAGATTTTAATTTAGCTGTATTTAGTTTTATTTTTGTTAGGTAAAATATGTTTTTCTAAAGTTTTCATTATTAATAAATTCACCGGTCAAATTAAAAAAAAAAAAGTGCTTACATATATACCTACATAAAGCATGTTCGACCAAAGAAGTTATTCTCTCAGTAGTAGTAATGCGTTCACCTAGGCCCTACAAGAGTCATTTGACATCAACACAGTCAACAGCCAGTAACTGTGCAAATGAAGAGACCAAAAGTTCTTATTCCCTTATAATAAAGACTTTTGGCGTCTTCATGTGCGTATAACTACTTTTGATGCCGACTGCACAACATCTCGAAGAGACCCAAGCATTCATGTTCCTCAGAAGCATCGACATTCCCTGGTATTCCATTGCTAAGAGGCATTTCCCGGTGGGAGTAGGAGGAAGCCTCGGCCCAGCGCCGACAATTGCTTGTGTACTCTGTTCTTTGACAGGGGGTGCTTAATAGACCGCCACTTTCACCGTGGCGTAACCAAAAACTTATTTGAGAATGAATAGAATAGAACAGACTAGAAGCTTATTGTAACACAACATAATTCACATATATAGGCAGAACTATACATAAATATCAACAAAAAATATACACTCAGCGTATGCTGCGATACAGACTAGCTGCGCTGGTGTCACACTTTCACAGTTAGGGTTAACAATTTTCCGGGAACTCCGAAATTCACAGTACTTAAGTACACCGTCCTGCACTTACTAACCTGCGCCTTATCGGCATTCAAATTAAATATTTCTGCATATTCTGCTGTGAAATTTGCATAACGGTATAATGGTAACAGCGTTTTTTTAAAAATGTAGATTGTATTTTTAATTAGCTACGCGACAGTTTTTTTTTATATTAGCATAAGTACCTATGAAAGAGAATCAGCGAGCGAGGAATCCTGAGAGCCAGTCTGAGCAAACGTACGTTACAAAAATACAAAAATGCTTTATTCGTCGAACAGGTGTACACAACATAGTACTGCAGAAGGTGGTAAAGTTGGTACAGTTTCACTGTTACAATACATCTGAGACTGCCTCCCTTCCCTACGTCTAGTATTGGACGTGTAGTAATGATGATGTTACCCAACCAGAGACTTATGTTTTACCTAATTTCTCTAAAAACATAGGAATTGAGTCTCATGGAGAATTTTCCTATACTACCTACGTTGGGAAATTTTTTCTATAGAAAACGCACTAGACACATGGATTACCAGTTGTTTTAATTGTTAGTTTAAAACGAAATATTAACGATACATCCATGACAAATTTCCATAAGAATATTTCCAATAGAAACTTGTTTTTAAAACCTCGTGGAAATTGTTAACGGATTTTTTAATAGAAATTTCGTGAAAATTTAAAATTTTCTGCAACTTTTACAGTATTAGCGACGCCTTGCCAACTCATACCTACTAATGTGACATCACTAGTAATGGACAAAGACCAATCAATGATTAACTTTTATGTATCCGAAAATAAGAGTTAAGGTACCTACATATTAATTTAGAATAACAATCAATGTAAAACCGTATGATCTTTAAATTAGGATTGAAGTGAGTGTCCATTACTGGTACTTGTCAGCTTAAAGTGTCCATTACTGTTGGTGTCACCTTACGTTATGTTCTATCATCATTACCGTTCGGTGTGACGCGCACCCGCCGTGCGCCGGCGCGCGCGGCGCTCGTTAGGCCTGTAATGAGGCGGCCATATTTACGGCCCCACCTAACGCTTGTCCGGATTCGATCCACATTACCCACCATGTAATTCACTGGGGTAACTAACGTTTTATTATACTGCGACAACTTAACAAAGACCCCTGGAACGTGCGTTGCGCGTGGGATGCTGAAAGTATTTTTTAATCAGCGTTTTAAAAAAATAAAACTTAGTCGCAAACTAAGCTTGCCTTGTAAGCTTGCCTGGTTCTCAAAATGTATGAAAACGCTCTCACCGAGTTTGAAATACGCGCGTTCATCGGTTAGCAACAAATGTTATACTCGCTGTTTTAGTTTCCACTAGTGACCACCGGAGGCGCTGTTCACGTTTTCATACCACTTTCATACATTTTGAGACAAAACGCAAACGCGTTCGAATTAGTTAATGTTTCAAAAAAACTTATACTAGAGCTACTGTACTTATTTGTCATACGTCTAATTGACATTTTCCATAGCGATTACCTAGAACTAAGGGTTGCACCAAGTTAGGATACATACTACAGAAAATTGAGAAAATTTCTATTAAATCAGATATTGACGAACATTGAGGATATTAATTAGGTTTTACTTTTTTAATGTTGACACTTGAAGACCCTGTACATCTCATAGGATATTATTATAATCTCTCTATCGCACGCAAGAATATTCCGGAATGCCTGTTCTCGCTCGCACGACAGGTTCACAACAGCCTTAATTAATTTTATTTTGACAATTGTATTCTTCTAATTAATAGAGTCAGATTGTGACATGTAAAAGTGCCCAAGTGGCCTATTTGCAAAGTAAATGTTTTGAATTTTAATTTTTTTGGGTTGCTTACGATTAGAGACGCTTTAGTACTATTCTGTGGTTGGGTGCAAGTCAACCTAAGAGGCGAACAACGGTGAGTATAGTCAGTCAAGAAAGTGGTCTACCAATTTACGACTCTATCACTCTTGTGTTAAGGTCCAAAAGCTGTACACCGCTTCTTTAGTAGACTATAAACAGAATTAAAATATATTCTGACTGTATAGACATGTTATTTCCGTATACCCTTTCTTTAACTGTCAGGAATTCCATAGGTTGTTTAAGACCAAATTTGGCTTTGCGAGTACAAAAAATGGACTTCATAACTGATTATAACTTGAACTTCTCAGCTAGTGTTGTGAGTTAGCACGACCGAGACTTAAACACTCGAGACGTCAAGTATTCAGTGGTCTTAGCTTAAATGGCTCGAGTTTCAAAACTGGCCGGGCTCTAAATCACAACACTACTCCGCTCCTGAGGTCTATAAAGGTCTTGGTATAATTGCCGCAAGCAGGTAGCCACAAACGGTAATTCTTGTAGGTACATTATGTTTGCCCCCGGTGGTAATTATGTTTTTACTGAGCACTTCATTTACCTTTATTACGTCGCTGTTACGGTACGCTCTAGTAGACTTGAGATAACGATTTATGGGTAAAAAAGTTAAGAGGACCTTGCTAATGCGTAATAGTTTGCTGGAGGTTTTAGTGTGATATTTTGTCTCTGCAAATTCATGTGTGTATTGCAATGGAAGCGATCTTGCATTTGTCTTGCGCAAGCCGGTCAAATAAACTAGTATAACTTTTTTTCTATTGCAGTTAATTTTATTTTATTTTATTTCTTGCTATTATTCACTAATTAGTGAGTCACCGACGGTACTCTCTGAAAATCAGCCCTGTAGGTGTCTAACACCTCAACAATAACTAATGCTGAGCCAGTGTTCGTTTCACTGCCGCAGGGACACACACGTGTGCTTTTGTGTATGTTTTTCTTCTTTTGTCTTTTTGTGTGTTTTCTGTGCCTATGAATAAATATTTATTTCTTTCTTATGGCAACACTACTTTGGACGAATCCGGAGGTTCTCAGCTCATAGCCAGTTTTCGCTACATTTGAAAATACCAGGCTCATAGTTCTACGAAAACGTTGACACTGAATGTGTATTTGCTGAATTACCAAGTACTCAGAATAGTCATTACACATTGATGGCAACTGTTAGGAATATTGTTGCTTGCCTTGAGTATCTTGGTATCTTTATTTTTATTCCATGATTGTCCATTACAATGATTCCATGATTGCACAAAACCAAACTAACAGGTAAAACCTTTTTTATAGGCCTGGTGTAATTAAATATTATTTCAATGTCTTAAAAAATTGGCGGGGAATACCCAGTAGATTCGTAGATTGTTAACAGAGGGTTGAAAGCCACCCATTTCAGACGAGATATTTTTGCTCGAATCCGATATGGGTACTTATTTCACCACAGTTAAACAATCTGCTTTTCATTTCAAATAGTTACGAGGAAATTAAACAAAAATGCCAAAAATATGCCTAAACATTTTTTGAATCAGTCAAATCTTATCGTATTTTATTACTTTAGTATTTGAGTCCCCGCAAGAGAAGAAGTAAATCCTGACACCATGATCATTTCCATATATTTTATTACATACAAGTGACTTTTAGGTTATGAAATGTATGGAAATGACATACTATTTTGGCGGGAGCTGTTAACTCAGCGTCTATTTGTGCAGACCTTTTCTGAAAGCTATTCTGAAGCGATTATGTTAAACAAAATAATGCTCATATTTTGTTGGAAGACATCAATAACATTTTATTTCGTATTTAGTCTTATTGCCATTATCTAAATTTGAATAATTCTACTTAGACTTATTACAAACTAGCTTTTGCCCGCGACTTCGTCTGCGTAGAACTCGCGTCATCGCGTTAGAATGTTATTTCATTCTTCTATTTCATGCGCTTACCTAGTTATCTCTCTTCCATTCTAACTTAAACCCCGTTAAGGGATGATTTCCGGGATAAAAGTATCCTATGTCCTTCCCTAGGACTCAAACTATATCCATAACAAATTTCATCTACATCGGTTGAGCATTTTAAGAGGAAACAGGCAGACAGAGTTACTTTCGCATTTATAACCCGCCCCAGTTTCGCACGGGTAGTCCAGGTTTTAAATTTATTTATCTAAGCTTTTGCCCGCGACTTCATTCGCGTGAATATCCATATCAACTTCTACACCGTATTTCGCCGGGTTGTCTCGCCAAACATTGCGCACGCCGGCTCAATGCGCCCACATGAAACATAACAGAGGACTAAATATATGTTATTAACTTATTATTGATGTAGATGAAAACGCTCGCGAGCGAAGCGAGCGCGAAACTTTTCGCATATTCTGATACGGGTGTGGAAAATACTTCATACGCATCAAGTAATGAAGATGAAAACGCGAGCGCAGCGAGCGCGAATTCTTTCAAACATTACGATGTAGGTGCGGAAAATACTTCATACGCATCAAATAGTGTAGATGAAAACGCGAGCGCAGCGAGCGCGAAATGTTTCGAACATTGATGCAGGTGTGGAAAAGACTTCATACGCACCAAGTAATGAAGATAAAAACGCGAGCGTAGTGAGTGCGAAATGTGTCGAACATTATGATGCAGGTGCGGAAAATACTCATCAAGTAATGTAGATGAAAACGCGAGCGCAGCGAGCGCGAAATTTTTCGAACATTCTGATGCAGGCGCGGAAAAGACTTCATACGCATCAACTATAATGTAGATGAAAACGCGAGCGTACGGCGCGCGAAAATTTTTTGAACATTATGATGTAAGTGCGGAAAATGCTCATCAAGTAATGTAGAAGAAAACGCGAACGCAGCGAGCGCGAAATTTTTCGAACATTATGATGCAGGTGCGGAAAATACTTTACACTCATCAAATGTGTATGAAAACGCGAGCGCAGCGAGCGCGAAATATTTCGAACATTATGATGCCGGTGCGGAAAATAATTCATACGCATCAAGTCATGCAGATGAAAATGCGAGCGTAGCGAACGCGAAATTTTGACGAACATTATGATGTAGGTGCGGAAAATATGAGTATACAAGTAATGTAGATGAAAACGCGAGCGCAGCGAGCGCGAAATTTTTCGAACATTCTGATGCAGGTGCGGAAAAGACTTCATACGTATCAACTATAATATAGATGAAAACGCGAGCGTACGGCGCGCGAAAATTTTCGAACATTATGATGTAGGTTGTGCGGAAAATGCTCATCAAGTAATGTAAAAGAAAACGCGAACGCAGCGAGCGCGAAATTTTTCGAACATTATGATGCAGGTGCGGAAAATACTTCACACTCATCGAGTAATGTGTATGAAACGCGAGCGCAGCGAGCGCGAAATATTTCGAACATTGTGATGCCGGTGCGGTAAATAATTCATACGCATCAAGTCATGCAGATGAAAACGCAAGCATAGCGAACGCGAAATTTTTACGAACATTATGATGCAGGTGCGGAAAAGACTTCAAACGCATCTGTAATTTAGATGAAAAAGCGATCGTAGCGGGCGCTAAAGTTTTTGAACATTATGATGCAGGTGCGGAAAATAGTTCATACTCATGAAGTTATGTAGATGAAAACGCGAGCGCAGCGAGCGCGAAATTTTTCGAACATTAATATGCAGGTGCGGAAAATACTTCATACGCATCAAGAAATGAAGATGAGATCGCGAGCGTAGTGAGCGCGAAATGTTTCGAACATTATGATGCAGGTGCGGGAAATACTTCATTCTCATGATGCACATGAAAACGCGAGCGCAGTGAGCGCGAAATTTTTCGAACATTATGGTGCAGTTACGGAAAATAATTCCTACGCGTCAAGTAATGTAGATAAAAAAGCTAGTGCGAAATGATTCGAACATTATTATGCAGGTACGGAAAATACTTCATACGCATCATGCAATGTAGATGAAAACGCGAGCGCAGCGAGCGCGAAATATTGAACAAAAAAAATTTGTTGACCTATCAAGTGGCTTTGTAAAGAGGTAGTTGAATAGATATTTTTTTTGTTCATAAATTATTGGAATTTACGAAATTTTGTTCCGATGAATTTTTTAACTTTCCAATAACTTAAAATTAGGTAATATTGATTGTTATTACGTATTTTTTACCAACAAATACTAATATATTGATAAATTAGATTTTTTTCTTTGAAATTTCCTTATTTTTCCTATAAAAACCAACTTGACTTTGCGGTCGGTTCGGAACCCTAAATGTGCGAAGTCCGACTCGCACTTGGCCGGTTTTTTTTGCTTTCCAATCCGCCTGTTCGAATTTGGTCATACTTGATGTTTATTGTTACGTAGGTATGTATGTTTTAATAACGAATACCAATATACCCTAAATTTATGTCTGTTACGCGCTGAACGTATTTTATACATTTTGCTGACGGAAAACGCAACTAATCGGCACCTCGAAGAACCTCAAAGATGACACCCATATCGATTATTAAGAAAAGTAAATAAGTAAATGTCCGCCATCTTCGATTTGAAAATGGATAAGTATCATTCTTGTAATGAGCACCTTTAAAAACAATATTTTATACAAAAATGCGCATACTTAATATATAGGTAGTACATGTCGCAAGTGCTACCATGCAACCGAGAGCCCGCCGCTCTGCGTAGGTAAGGTACCCTACATCGAAAACAAAAAAAAACCGAGGTTGCGTAGTAAAGTTTGTGAATATTGATAGCGACTGACTGACCAACATAATTAGATCTCTCATTTCAAACAGTTAATATGGTTTGAGGGACTTTTGTATTTTTGTCTATAGCCTTGAGAGGCAGAGGTATTGTTATTTCACCCCCCATTTTGTCAAATACTATCTGTTTATTATACAATGTTTGAATGAGGTTCTATTTACTTTGCGTCCATGTATATACTTACCAACTTTCAAGCCTGTAAATCATGAACTGAAAGACTTCTCATACAAAGTTTAACCCCTCTTTTCACCCCCTTTCATCCCTAACCTGTATGATTTTTATAGCCTATAACCTGGCCGAAGATCCAATAAACATATTAGTTGTTCAATACATGATTGAACATAAATTGTAATTTAATAGTTAAGAAGATTTCATAATGTATAGACGCCTTTATTGCGCCTTGATAATGTATAGACGCCTTTCACTGCCAACTTACCTTTATTTAGAATGGCAACATTCAGTGTAAAAATTATGCTCTAGCTCGCTCCATAAGCGGGCACAAAAATATTAATAAATAGTGTTTATACAATAAAATAAACCGTTAAAACATTCCTGCTATGTTTCATTATCGAACATAGCATGTGGTCCTTCGAAACGAAGTTTATTCGCGAGTGAAATAGTGATCGGCGCGGCGGCAGACATTTTCTCCTCGTGCGCGATTAGAAAAAAACTGTGTGATTACTTCTAGAGTTCATTTCGAGGAGAGGTATATATCCTCAGTGAATCGCGAGGTCTATATCCTCAAGTATACGAGCACATATAAGCTCACAAATAAGCAGCGCAAGAGTTGGCGTGCCTGCGTGACCGGGAAAAAATTTCTCCGATCCGCATCAGGGTGTGCATTTTTGACTCGAAAGAGACTGCCTGCAAGTTAAGAAGATCTTCAGGATCATCAGAAAACAGCATCGGATGAGAAATATGTCTGCATTATAATAGCGGCAAATTCAAAATTTGAACATCTTCGCCTACAGTGTAGGAACTTTGATAGCGGGTGTTCGAGCTACAAAAATAACAGCGGCGAAACGCATAATTCCAGTGCGCGGTTTGAGTAGCGTCTATGGTTTCGAGTTGTCAAGTGTCAACGTCAAACGTCAGTGTCGGCCGGCTGTCAAATCAAAGGAAGTTCGTAGTTTCGTACATTCGACGATGTTTTTAATAGCTTAGTGCGTTAAATTAATAGTGCGTGCATAAGTGTAGTTAAATAAAAAGTGCGTAAATAATGGCGGAAAATATTCCCCTGTTGAAAGCCAAACGTGGCCAGTTAAAAGGCGTCATAACACGCCTGGAACAATTCGTGGATGACCCTGTAAGTGTTGCCGCGGCCTCTGTTACAGATCTGGAGGCGCGGCGAAGCAGAACTGTAAGTGCCTTTAAAGATTATGAGGACATTAATATAGAAATTTCATTACTAGATCCCAATGACAAAGAAAAAATTGAAAATGTTGAAACAAAATATTACAAAATTATTGCGAAATTGACTGACTTTATAAATAAATGTGATACCAGCAATGATCTGAAAAAGTCTAGTAAGGATGTATCGATGTCAAAATTACCTAACATTGAAATTTCATCGTTCGATGGCAAAGATTTCACTGAGTTCAAGCCATTTATGGATTTGTTTACGGCACTCATTGATAACAATAAATCTTTGTCTGATATCCAAAAATTGTTTTATCTCCGAAAGTATTTGCAAGGAGAGGCCTTGTCAGTCATTGTTAACCTGCCAATGGTCAATGAGTCTTACCCTGAAGCGTTAACTCTCCTTAAAAAACGCTTTGACAATAAAGCTCGACTGATATCAAATCATATTAATCATCTTTTGGATTTACCTCCCATGCAAAAAGGCACAGCTAGTTCCATAAGGGCATTTATTTCCGAAGTGCAGCAGCAAATATATGCACTAAAAAATCTCGAACAGCCCACAAAACAATGGGATATGCTGCTTATATCAATATTAAGTCGGAAATTAGACTTGTTTACATGCAGGGCATACCACCTTGAACGGCAAGACCCTGACAAGCTACCGACCATGGATGAATTTGTTTCTTATCTAGAAAGGCGCGCTATCGCGCTAGAGGATAGCCCCGCAATACAAAAGACCTACTTTGAGAGTGCTCGCGGAAAATCAAGTTCAGGATACAAAGTTAGCAATGTGGTTGCACAAGACACAACAAAACAAAAAACTTGCATTTACTGCAATTTAAAAGGTCATCCTATTTATTTGTGTCCAGCGTTTCAAACAGCGGCCGAAAGAGATCGGATTGAGTTTGCAAAGACCCAACAGTTGTGCAATGTGTGCCTTAAGGCACATAAAAACAAATGTAAATTTAATTTTAAATGTAAAATCTGCAAACTCAATCACAACACTCTCATGCATGAGGAGGACCCAAATAATGAAAAAGTTGTATGCAACCACCAATCCAAGGGAAATGCTTTACTTCCCACCATAAGGGTAAAACTCACTGATCCAAATGGACAAACAATTTATATCAAGGCCTTACTTGATACTGGGAGCCAAGCATCTCTCATACAAAAGGATCTGGTCTGTAAGTTGAAATTGCCACAATTTAAGACAAATACAAAAATAGTGGGTATTTGCAACAATCCTAGCAAGCTTGACAGCTACACGAACCTTGTATTGCAAACTGTTAATAATGTGGAGTTGCCAATTTCTTGTCACATTGTTGACACAATAACTACAAAACTGCCACAACAGTACATTGATATGTCCAACATAAAGTTGCCGAAAACTGTCAAGCTCGCGGATCCTGATTTTAATGTCCCATCAGAAATTCAGCTGTTATTGGGTGCAGACTTTTATTTCAAAATCATACAAGATGGTCAAATTAATTTAAATAATGGTCTTGTACTACAAAACACCTTGTTTGGGCATGTAATAGGTGGTAACTTGTCATTAGCCAATGCCCAAATGCAAGCCGATAATAATATGGTTACAAATTTTGTAATACAAGACACTCGAGAAAACTTAACTGAAGTCATGAATAAATTCTGGCTTACAGAGAAAATCCCTGAAAAAGCAGAGGTCACCTCAGAATTTCAAAAAGCTGAAGAAATTTTTCAAAATTCTGTGCAACTGATTGATAATAAATTTCATGTAGACATGCCTTTAAAGGCTCCCATGGATCAATTAAACCTGGGAGATTCATTTTCAATTGCTCTTCAGAGATTTTACTCTCTTGAAAATAAATTCAAAAGCCACCCCGAACACTTTCAGTTATACAAAAGTTTTATTGACCAGTATATTGAAATGGGACATGCCAAAATTGTTGACATTGGCAATTATGATGTTAAAAATGATCCTGTTTTCTTTCTAACTTTTCACGGGGTACATAACGAGCACAGCAAAACAACTTCTTTTAGAGTGGTCTTTAACGGGAGCCAAAAATCCAAAACCGGAGTCTCTCTTAATGATAAAATGTATAACGGACCTACAGTACAAAATGAGCTGTTTGATATACTTACCCTTTTTAGGACTTACAGGTATACATTGATGTGCGACATTGCAAAAATGTTCAGAAATGTACTTATTAATGATGAGCAAAAAAGCTTACAAAATATTCTCTGGCGGGATGACCCATCGAAGCCCATCCAGTGCTTGCAGCTGCAGACCGTTACCTATGGATTAAGAGCATCCACATTTCTTAGCACACGTTGTTTGATAGAACTAGCCACTAGGTACCAAAGTCAATATCCCTTAGCTGCAAAAGCCATGGAACAAAATACTTACGTTGATGACGTCATATGTGGGGCTGATGATGTAGAATCGCTGAGAAACCTGAAAAAAGAGCTTATAAGTCTATTAGAACTGGGGGGATTCAAATTACATAAATGGTGCTCCAATGTTGATGAGATTCTGTCAGATATACCTGCGGAACAAAAATATTTTGAGGAGTTAGATTTCAATAAAGAAAATGTGATAAAAACCTTAGGGGTTAAATATGATATAAATAAAGATTCATTCACATTTGAAAGCCCAAAAAGTGATGAAAGTAAATTAAAAACAAAAAGAACAATTTTAAGCTTCATTGGAAGAATTTTTGACCCACTGGGACTAATAAATCCAATTGTTGTGTCAGCAAAAATATTTATGCAGCAACTTTGGGCTCTCAAAGTTGATTGGGACACCATCTTACCTGATGAGCAGCTCGACACCTGGAGAAAATACCTGAAAAAATTAAATGACATGGATAAAATTGAGATAAATAGAGGTATGAATATGAGTGATGGTAAAAAAGTTGAATTGATAGGATACTCAGATGCATCACTTAAAGCCTTTGGCTGTTGTTTATATTTGAGAATAACTGACAAAAATAATAAAGTTCATGTAGATCTTTTATGCTCCAGGTCTCGAGTTGCGCCTTTAGGGAAAGAGCTCACAATCCCTCAACTAGAATTAAATGCTGCCTTGATTCTAGCTCAATTAGTAAACAAGGTCAGCAAAACTTTGAGCTGTTGTTTTGAACATAAAATAAAATTATATAGTGACTCACAAATAGTACTAGCGTGGATCAATAATCCACCCAAATCAAACACATACATAAATAATAGAGTCAAACAAATACATACCTTAGTAGGTTCCTCCATGTGGGGCTATGTCAGTACTTCAGAGAACCCAGCTGACTGCCTGTCTCGGGGAATGTCTCCGGAGAAGTTAAAATCTCATGACTTGTGGTTTCATGGGCCAGCAGCCTTATTAAATCCAGACTTTGACATTAATGCATGCTCAATTACACAAGAATTACCTTCAGAACCTGTTCTAGCTATTACTACACAGACTGCTGAAAAGGAAACTTGCATTAACTTGTTAAATAAATATTCAGACATAAATAAACTTCAACGGGTGGTAGCCTATATGCTCCGCTTTTGTAAAAATTGTAAGAATTCTAATGACAAGGTTGCTGGCACACTGACACCAAAAGAATTGAAAGACGCTATGATAATCATAATAAGGCAAACTCAGAGAATATACTTTTCAAAAGAAATTGAGTGCTTATTAAAGGATGTTCCTATTAAGACTGGCTTGAGTGGTTTACATCCATTTTTAGACCAAAACCTCATCCTTAGGACTGGTGGTAGGTTACAAAATGCCAGCAATATTTCATATGATAAGATGCATCCCATTATCATGCCAAAAGCTTGCCATATAACTAGCTTACTTATATACAGGGAACACTTAAGATTATTACATGCTGGTGCAAAACTGGTATTAAGCTCATTAAGTCAGAAATATTCCATAGTCAATGGCATCAGAGAAGTTAAAAAGGTATTAATAAAATGTTTGAAGTGTTTCCAACTGAAGGCTGCAGCTGCAAGGCAATTGATGGGCTCCTTACCTACTCAAAGAGTTACAGCTGCTCGTCCCTTTGAGGTCACAGGTGTAGATTTCTGTGGACCCTTCAGCCTGAAAGTAAGCAGGATCAGAAAACCATTAATAACTAAATCTTACATAGCTATTTTTGTATGCTTTGCTACCAAAGCGGTACATGCAGAATTAGTAAGTGACTTAACTACAGAAACTTTTATGGCATGTCTTAAAAGGTTTATAGCTAGGCGAGGAGCACCTAAGCAAATATTTTGTGACAATGCCCAGACATTTAAAGGTACTGCAAACAAATTAAAAGAATTGTATGACTTAACTTCATCTAAGGCTCACCAACAAACAGTTGACAATTATTGCTGTAACAACTATATAACATTTAAATTTATTCCCAGCTATTCTCCTGAATTTGGAGGCCTCTGGGAGGCTAGTGTTAAGAGCCTAAAGTACCATTTAAAGAGGATCGTAGGAAATTTAATACTTACCTTCGAAGAATTGTACACAGTCATCACCCAAATTGAGGCAGTGTTAAACTCCAGACCTTTGTTGCCAATGAGTGCTGAAACCTCAGATTACAGATACTTGACGCCTTCACATTTTTTGGTAGGCGCTCCCCTGACCAGCTTTCCAGAAGAAGATCATACTGATATAAACATAAATAGATTGAAGTTTTGGAAAGTTGTTGAAAAGCTAAAACAGGAATTCTGGAAACTCTGGTCAAGGGATTATTTAACCCAACTGCAAAATCGCCCAAAGTGGCAGAATGTCCAACCAAACCTTAAAGAAGGTGATTTGGTGATTGTAAAACTTGACAATATGCCTAGTCTTACTTGGCCAATGGCCAGAGTTGTAAAGACTTATCCAGGGCGAGATGGGAGAGTCAGAGTGGCAGATGTAAAGATGGGCCACAATGGCAAAATTTATAATAGATCTTTGAATAAGTTGTGCCCTCTCCCTCTAAATGACTAAATTTATAGTATACTAACATACCTATCTTAAGTGTTTAAAAATTTATAATATGAAACTGTAATTGTGTATAATTCATTAATTTAAATATGATAATTGATAACAACATGCAGATCAATTCATTTAGTAAATGCTGTAAAACTTCATTAAGCATTAAATTCATTCTAGAATATAAATTAAATAGTTCATAATTGTAAAATTGATTTATAACTTAAACAACAACTAGTATAAATTGTACTTACCTTAATAACATAAAACCTGCAAAATTGTATCTTCCTGCATAATATAAAAATGTACTTACCTTTGGCCCCGCCAACTATGTTCAATACATGATTGAACATAAATTGTAATTTAATAGTTAAGAAGATTTCATAATGTATAGACGCCTTTATTGCGCCTTGATAATGTATAGACGCCTTTCACTGCCAACTTACCTTTATTTAGAATGGCAACATTCAGTGTAAAAATTATGCTCTAGCTCGCTCCATAAGCGGGCACAAAAATATTAATAAATAGTGTTTATACAATAAAATAAACCGTTAAAACATTCCTGCTATGTTTCATTATCGAACATTAGTGAAGGCTGTATTCAAATCCATTCGCTAGTTTTCGCGTGATAGTTAGACATATAAACAGACAGACAAACAGACAAACAGACAAACAGACACGAATTCTAAAAACAGTTGAAACGTGTTCTGTTATCGATTCTTAGACCCCTTCATCGATTTTTTTACTAATATCTTCAATGTACAGATTTTCGACCCTCTTCTGCTTTATTATATGTATAGATGCGAAAGTTCGGATGTTTGTGATTCTGATTCAATCACTTATAAATGACTGAACGCAATGTGCTGGGAGGTGAAATAAGCTATATTCTAGATTAACATCGAATATATTCGAGTAGATAAACAACATAAACACGTGACATTCCGCACAGATACCAGACAACGCGAGCACACGCCGCCATTGTATTCGGGACCTAAGATTTAACATCGCACTTTAAAGGCCCGAGGATTTGTTCACTCGCGTTTGTTCTCGGCCATACCTCTATTCCGGCTCCATAACCATACAAAATATGGTATCTAATCTCACAAGCAATGTTCCCTATGAAAATTACGAACAATATTACGGACAATATTGTTTTATGGCTCCGCCCACTGCTATGTGTTCCATTAAAATACTGCGTGTTTTTGTGTACGTACTAGGTATGTTTGGATGTAAAGCTGTAATAGGCCCCCCAGAGTAACCATTTGGGAGGACAAATTGTACGTGCGCTGTTCTTGTTTGTTGCTAAGTAGAGATTATGTACCAAAGATGCATGCGCGTTTTCACTATTAGTTGGCTATTCCTATATTTTTAATGAAAGGTATACACACATATACCCTAGTGACTCGTTGCTTTGTTTAAAATGTCATTTTATAAGGGCCGTTTGCAAAAAAATTGTACATAGTTAAAGGCTTAATGAAAACAAAATTACGATCGCGTCCATTGTGTAACGAAAGTTAGCCATACACAATATATGAGTAATCGTTATACAAAGGAATCAATACTTAAGTTTTGTTTTAATTAAAGCCCTTAACTATGTACAATTTTTTTACAAACGATCTATAAATATTATAAAGCTTCCACAAGCTTCTAATATAGGAGGACCAACCGAAACTAAGTCATTTAATATCAAAAACTCTTTATGGTAACTCTATTTTAATTTCTTTCCTTCATCGAATGGCGGTGAGACTTGAAAAAAATTGAAAAGGCTAATGCACGCCTATTCATCCTGCCGTTTAAAATGTAAATGCAAATTTCACACTGGCTGGAAGCTTTTCGCATGTGTCAGCCATTAAAGGTAATTGAGCAAATTATTTTTATTCCAAATTTAATTGATCTGTCTCGTTCCGGCCTAATTACGACTTGTAACGGAATTTATATTTGATATTTAAGTTAACTTACCGTAAAGTTAAATGACTGCGTATAATTTAACTAAAAAACTGACATTTGATAAGATAACAAACCTTTGAGAGCGGGATTATGTGAACCACTTACCAAAGTTTAATCTGCGTTTTTCCCAGAACTCATAGGTAGAACTAGGTTTTTCATACAATTAGGCAATTTAGGCATATTATTTTGACAACGCTCCCCATCATAGGAATCCTTTAGTCAGAAAGGCTGTCACTACGTTCCAATCCCTCCCTCCTGTTGTAACTCGGCGATCACTGATTAGGGGCCGCACGGTCTGGCGTCCTAGGCACGTCACGGATCCGGACGACGTCGTAATCATAAATATTTTTCACAATACTCGTAACGAAAATCTCGTATCGAAAGATGGAACGCTGCGCTTACGGCGTGCAATTCAGACACGACGCGTAACTTAGGCGTTCCCGCCGGCGGAGACGTACATCGCGTGATCCCGACAACATAGACACATATAGGCCCTATTCGTCCCGATACCGCCGCATACCGGGTAGAGTCAGGCTGGACTCTTATCAGTTAGGCTAGATTTAGTGAACCAGCGACAAATCTCCCAGCAGCTCGATTTCACTGACACACTTCAGATTCGGTTGAAACCGCTCAACCAGTCTCACTGGAGGGCAAACTCTTAGAGTATTCCAGTGTTTAAGCCACCCGCGTGGTCGTGTTGGAGGTTTTCCCTGGATTTTCCCCAGGCTACTCTCGAACTGCGATCTCCTATCGCTTTAATGGACCCGGCCTATAAAGCCACAGTCAGTTTCCAACAAAAACAATTATGCTAGGCTACCTAATTGTTTTTGAGTACCATCGCCAACACAGTTAACTGACCATTCGTACGCTTTATGTGCATTTTAATAAGGGTCACGAATGATCAGTTAACTGTGATGGATGGGCGTTAGTACGAAAAAATGTGTAAGATACGAAGACGTTTCTTGAGTGACATACTGTAGGTTTTTTGAACTGCTGTCAAATCTAAAGTTCCTCTCTCTAATATAAGGTAAAGGTTCCAGTGCTCGACACCTTAATGTCCAAAGAATGACACTTTGATCACCTCAGTCACTATAATATTGAAAGTGTTGGATCAGTTTCATTTCGTACACTGTACTGGGACTTTTTTTACCCTAGGGTAGTTTTCGAAAAACTGTAGATACATGTTAAAATAAGTGAATTACAGTTGTTAAAAATGTTTTATAATTAGTTTCTTATTCAAAATTTTATATATGGTAATGCACCCAATTTAGACAGTAACATAACTTTTTATTAATTGTTCAAAATAAAAGTAAAAAACCGATCAAGTACGAGTCAAACTTCGAACATTTAGGATTCCGAACCGACAGCAAAATTAAGTCTAAAAACATTTAATAATAAGTTTTGACTATTTGTATTGCTTTGGGTACTGGCTTGCTACTGTGAAAATTTGAATACTGTAGCTACAGGAAAAATTTGATGATTGGAGCTCCAACCGTACTTGTAAAACCTGTGTGACAGACACAGACGACGGACGGACGGACGGACGGACGCGTGAGTGACAGCAATAGGGTTCCGTGGACCCTTCGGGTACGGGACCCTAAAAACTACTACATGAATTGTATTTTTCTATTTTATTGGTTTATTACTATGCAGGCCCAAGTATCACGCACAATATAGTCGCCGCGATGTTTTCACTATCCATTTGTAGTGATAGGGGACATCGGTGTACACCACGAGGCTGCGGGAGACCGATGTGTCCTTGTAGGAGACCAGTCCGACCATGATCTTGTTTCTAACCAGGAGACCGCTGCCGGAATCTCCTCTACAGAAGAGAAACAAATCAGTAATGTTCATAAAAATGGGTGAGGATCAAAATCTTTGGGTGAGAGCAATTTTTTGGCGTTTATCGCCTACAATATAGATAAATCAATGAATATAAAGGCCCTATATATTAGTTGATTCCGTTGTGACACGAAAGTTACTTATATGTATAAATTATATGGCAAATATTTGTGTCACAATGGAATCAATTAAAATGTAGACGTATTGCATAACGATGTGCCAAAAAGGCGGTCCAGGTTTTTTTTTCTGGGTCGTTTAAGGGTGATAAACTGATTTTGGTTCGCGTCTCTCCTGTGGACAGGACGTATCAAAAGTTAAGGGCTACAAAGCTTAATTTTAGATTCGTCTAGTAACCCGGATAAACGGTCTCTCCTTTTCTATAAAACCATGTATACAAAGCATAATTTTCATGCTTATAAACCATTATAAACCGTTAGCTGACCACAAGAGGGACGACTTTTGTTTTTTCAAGTGTTTATGACATTTAGGCGACTTCCTGATTTGTCGTTGCGGAGGCGGTACGATATGAGAAAACCGTCAAATGTCAGTGTCAACTGTCAGTCAACTCAGTAACGCTTTTTACTACGCACCTACATTTAAATGTGTGCTTCCTGACTGGCGCGCGATGTGTGGTAGCGGGACGATACGAAGACAGTACTGGTCCACTTTTACGCATGATATTAGTACTGCGTGGTACTGCGCAAATGTAATACTGACAGTATTCCGTCAAGTGAGAATCTTTGCGGCGTCAGTAAGTTTACGTCACAGAAGAAAATGTCACATATCGATCCCGCCCCGCCAAGTTAGGAAGTCACCTTAAAAGTAAGTTGTCGTTGTCCTATAGGTCATATCAGTCTGCAGCATATATTAGGTACCTAGTTACTTACCAGAATAGGCTTTCTTATATCGGTATTTATAGGGTATAAGTGGGGAAGAGTGCGTATCCACTAGGCACAGTAAATCGTAGACGTAAAGAAAACACCAATCAAATAAATCCATTATCCATTAAATTGAAGACGAGAGGAGACGAGCGGTAGAACTACTACTGAGGGCTATCGCGCGTTTGAAATATTTGAATTCGCCACTAGAGGCACTAGTGTAATGTGAGGTCTCCAAAATGTGAAACGTCGCTGTTGGTGGATGCGCTACGCGGGTTAATATCTAATCTGATATCTTTAAATGAGCAATTCTTGTATATTTATTTATTTATTTCGGGGATCTCGGAAACCGCTCTAACGATTTTGATGAAACTTGGTATGTAGGGGTTTTTGGGGACGAGCAATCGATCTAGCTAGGTCTCATGCCCGGGAAAACGCCGAGCAAAGCCAGGGACCCGCCCGGTATCCCCTTCGAGGGTTTTTGAACGGGTTTTTAGTAAGGCTTTGCTTACCCAATCCGTTGCCCTTCAAACCCATTCATTTGGCTTTTAAAGCGCTTTTAATACGGTATCCCCTTCAAGGGGTTTTTGAAAGGGTTTTTAGTAAGACTTTGCTTACCGAAGTCGTTGCTCTAAAAAAACCCATTCATTCGGCTTTTAAAGCGCTTTAAATATGGGTAAGCCGTTCAGTTAACGAATATCAGATATTTTTACTAAGCGCTTAAAAAGCCTTTCGAAAAGGCAACAGTTTGAAGGGGTTTCCCTTTCCATGCTTATGCAATTTTCATCCTTTTACTGATGACAATAAGAGCAGTATTGCAAATTTACGTTTGACGACTGGATGACTGCCGGCGTGCCGGCACAGGTGCCATAAAACGCCGGCGCCTTTGAAATACCGCTAAGTTGCGATTTAAAAATACCTTATCACATTGCAATACGGTTTCCTTTGGTATGGCGAAGGGCCGGAACAAGTTGAAGCGTGCAATTTATCGAACGGGCCGACTTTTCTGCAGTTTTAACATATTTAAAAAACCGGTCAAGTGCGAGTCCGACTCGCGCACCGAGGGTTCCGTACACAGTTCTTGTATATGTAGTTGTGTACCCGTCCCGACCCCATTAATTCAGGAACAATCTTAAAAAAACATGACAGCACCATCTATCGGCGCATTGAGTTACTAATTTGCGCGACTGAATAACTTAGTACGTATGTTGGTTTTTCAAGGATAATTCTTTATCACAGTAACCGATTTCAATAATTGTAATTGTTTTTTTTTTATTTGAAAGAAGGTATTTTCAACGTAATTTTGAAAATTTGAATATTAAACAAAAATATATACAAAGGTGATTAAATTACAAACTTAGTATAGAAGAGTTTTTTGATGATTAAAAAAAAGAAAAACTAGATAGAGCTATGGCTATAATTTTCCTGTAAAATATACATGCATATTAATGTTGTGTAATAATTTCTAATTTTTTTCTTCGTAAACTTCGGAGATAAGGGGGGGGGAATGGTATTTTTTTTTACATTTTCCCTCGTAAATCGAAATTTCCCCAACGAAAAAAAAAACTAAAAATTGTTTCAGAATGTACAAGTCAAGCCCTTTCATATGATACCCCACTTGACATAGTTGCCAGACTTTAAAATTTTGAACCCCCTTTTATCTGTCATTATTCACAGAAAATAAACTAAAATAATTTAAAAAACCATCTTCTATGTATCTGGGTTACCCTTGTTTATAACTATTCCAAATTTCAAATCGATAGGATAAGTAGTTCCTGAGATATTTAGCGATGTGACAGACAGACAGACAGACAGACAGACAGACAGACAGACAGACAAAGTGAAACCAATAGGGTTCCTTTTTTACCTTTTTGGTACGGAACCCTAAAAGTAGTGTTCAAAAAACAAATGCTGATTCTGTTAATGCAAATACTTTTTAGGGTTCCGAAACCGAAGGCTCGAATCGGAGCCCTATTGCTGTCACTCACGCATCCGTCCGTCCGTCGTTTGTCACAAAATTTTGTTCCTAACAATTTTTTAACTTCCCGTTGACCTATGAACTTGAAATTGGGCAGGAGGGGCTTACTACCGTGACGTCATCGCGCCGCGCAAAGTACATGCGGCCGCCGGCTCACACATTGTGTGACTATTCAATGGCTGCGGAGCAGCGTTACGGATCGCACGCGCACGCGCTTGTACGATCATAAAAAATAATTCTTTTCGTGTAGTTTCGTGTTAAATAATAATGTCAAAGCCACAGCATTATTGTATTGCAGCAGGTTGCACCAATAATAATAAGAACGTAGACGTAAGAACGGTCATTGAGTTTGGTATTCACCAACGGTTGACATAAAAGAAAACGAAAATGAAAACGTTGGTTCTAAGAAACCTCTTTTATTTTTTAAAGTGATGCCTTTAAAAATTATATAAAACTTTGTATCCCCTGGTTACATGTATGGAGTGCCCCCTCCCCCTACTTTAATATTTTTTCGTCATTTCACATCACTTTTACGTAGCGGTTCATACGAGTAGAAACACACCTTCCTGCTAAATGTTTTAAATTGTATTTGTAGTGCTTATAGTCTCCGAGTACATCGGCTGTCACATACAGACGAAAAGACGGACGGACGGGTTCCGTTTTCACCATTTTGGCTACGGAACCTTAAAAGTACTATTCGTAATTGTATTGTAAACAACACTATTAATAATAAAGTACATATATTAAAATAGGTTCTCGCTGGTGGTAACCCTAGCGCTGAGGGCGGGGCCTCGAAAGAGTGCGTTGCGTGCGATAGAAAGAGATGGCCACGTTTAGGCACGTTTGGCATACCTAAACGGGGAATTTGTTAGCAGAGAAACTTCTGTACTTGTACTATTACTTATTCTGTGAATTGGGTGATAATGTTTATAATTACGTACCTATTATTTTACCAACAAATACTAATATATTGATAAATGAGGTTTTTCCTTTGAAATTTTGCGGATGGTTCGGAACCCTAAATGTGCGAGTGCAACAAGCACTTAGCTGGGTTTTTTTATGTTAATTAATTATTACGGTACCTAAAGCACATATAGATATACTCACGGATTAATGCTTGGATTTAGCAAAAAATAAATAGGATGAATGTGTTAATCTCGGTACCGATACCGATGTTCCCCTGAGTGACGAAATTGAAATTAATAAAATGGTTGTTTAAAATACGACAATGAATATATTTTCCCCTAAATTATGAATATAGACTACAACAATATTAAAAATACAAAAAAACATTGCATATATAGCAAAATCTTTTAAAATAAAGACATTTTAATTTCCACTGAGTTACATTTTTGTACAAGGTGTACGTATAGGTACACTATTATTTAAGTAACATAATTTACCTGAAAAACGAGAAAAAGGTACATATTTTTTTTAGTAAAGTGCCATGTAATATGTAATAGAATAGACCGGTTCTATTTGCATGCATCACAAACGAAGAAAAACATTATATTCCACAAAATTATTTTTTTGTGACTTGTTAGCAATACCAATATACCACAGTGTTGCCAAATCTTATGTCTTTAAACGAGCAATTCTTGTATATATATTTATTTATTTTGGGGATCTCGGAAACGGCTCTAACGATTTTGATGAAATGTGGTATGTGGGAGTTTTCGAGGACGAGCAATCGATCTAGCTAGGTCTCATGACCAGGAAAACGCCGAGCAAAGCTCGGCCGCCCAGATATTTTATATCTTTATACGAGCAATTCTATATATCTTTATTTCGGGGATCTCGGAAACGGCTCTATCGATTTTGATGAAATTTGGTAAGTGGGGGTTTTCGGGGACGAGCAATCGATCTAGCTAGGTCTAGTAGGTCTCATCTCCGGGAAAAGGCCGAGCAAAGCTCAGTCACCCAGATATTTATATTTGTTTGACAGCTCATTTAATCATTTTTCATGGAAGAGTTAACGTAGCTAGACTTTAAAATTGATTTGTATCGACGAAATAAAATTGAAGTTTGAGTTTCCAGTGTGAAGAAATAATTTAGAATTACACTACACAAAAAAATATTTAGACTGAAAAAGAACACAGTTAGTAAAATAACCGAAGAAAACATTGAAAAATGCCTTAGCTAACTCTGTCATAAATCCTAATATCATCGTAAAAATCAACTTTAGTGCTGATTATTTCGTAATTTTCAACGTCAGTTATAATTATGTTCTTTTTTTTACGAAACCGGTAAAGTGCGTGTCGGGCCACGCACAATGTAGGGTTCCGTAGTTGGTCACCCGTTACATTATGTGTACTAAAAAGTTTGCAAACTTATATTTACCTACTATGTTTTTGAAATACTTAATTAAAAATATTATCTGAGGTACCTACCTCAATGGAAATTGCATGAAAGTTCGGCTTTTAGTCGTTAACTAGTAATGTCTACTCAGCTGTGATCATTTTACTTATAATTTCATTATATAGGGTGTAACATTTAAATCGGTCAGTATGGGAAGTCTGAAACTATAAGACATACGAAGATCTGTTCTTAGGAACGATGTCATATGATGCATCATAGTAATGATGCATCGTAGTAACATTTACTATGAAGTTATGACCATACCTGTGCTAACTCGGAACAAGTTCTAGGGATTAGATATCGATTAAATAAAAAATTTAATTGCCAGCAATGTATTGCAAAGTAAATTGACAACTCAGTACAAATGACAGCCCTTAGTTTTCTGTTTACTATGACGTTCTCTTAGGCAGTGCACGTAGTACATTGAAGGTGCAGAATTAGGAAATTTAATTTCGCAGTTTTTTCACATAATTATGATTATGATTTTGATTTGTTTTTGGGTTTTTGCTACTCCTCAGCTTAGTGAATCCTCAAATTTTATAAAGGGTCGGCAACGCGCACGTTACTCCTTTAGAGTCGCAAGCGTTTATAGGCTGCGGTGTCTGCTTACCATCAGGTGGACCGCACGCTTGTTTGCCACCATCGTAGTATAAATTCTAGTCGACGTAGAATGGCTAATGGAACATATTAATATCAGTTTAAAATTAATACCTGCTTCCCGGTAACGCACTGTTGACATGAGCTGGGTTCGTGAATATTTTTCCAAAATTAAACTACAGGCAAGGTTGGTGACTACACTATATTTTAAAGCCGAGAAATCAGACACGGCGAGTTAGAATTACAAATGCGGCTAGACAAACTAGGCACAATATGACAGAGTGGACGCTTAAAATATTGTAAACATGCGAGTAGGAAAATTAAAACAATTTAAAACTAAAATAGTTAAAATACGAGCTAAGACAGTGTAAAAGTAAACACAAAGATCATGCAATAAAAAAAGTAACCCAAAAGGGAATACAAAATAATAAAAGCGAATAGTCCGAATTTGCGAAAGGGACTCGGTAAAATGCTCCAAAATAAAACTAAACAACAAGAAAAACATAAAATATTAAAACGCCCAAAAGGTGGATGAGCCGGGGTTTGAACTCGGTGTCTCGCGCCCGGAAGCTAATCATACAAGCCGCTGTGCGAAACGTCCTCGCTGCAGTCGATCGAAAATTACCGGGAGTATTTCCCGGTAGCCGCCCACATTGCCCGGTAGCAGCAGCTCGTTCTCTAAGTTTTAATAATATGTCCGAATTTCGCTCATCAAAAAAGGGCGTTCCCAAATGCTGTGGACAAAAGGTCGCACGATAAGATTAACTGAGAATCTCAGCTCGGAATGCCATATCATACTTAACACTTTCCAATCCAGACTAGCACATTAATTACTAGCACTTACCCCGTGACTTAATTGCACTCACGCGCACCATTATAAGAAATTACTTAACTGGACGCCATACTACGTCCGTAAAATGACCCAAGTAACATTATTTAGCTGAATTAGCGTAGAGCTATCTCATCGCTCGCCCTGTCACCTCGCACAAAAATACGGTCGGGCACGCTCGCATTTTACCGCCACCCTCAATTATTTTATAAAAATATTAAAACATTCGTAGGTGGCGCTACTATGTTCAACGAACATATTTGATGCCGTGCACACATTACATATCCCCTCTCCTCTAGAGAATCCAACCGGATTCAAACCATGCGCTTTAAATCGCTGGAATGCCACGTGCCTAAATCTTTGCCTCTCAGACTTTGCAGTTTGTAGACGTCCTCTGATAACTTTTTAATTACTATGGCCTTCTCAAACTTGGGCGCTAGCTTTGACATAAACTTCTTGTTGGAGCTGGATAGATGCTTCGTGCGCTTCCATACAAGGTCTCCTTCTTTATATTCACAAGGTCGGCGCCTAAGGTTATACCTCTTACTGTTTTCGTCGTGGGACGTCCTCATTCTTCCACAAACTTCTTTATAAACCTCCAGACGGAGGTTAATGGCCTTTTGAAATTTCTCTTCGTTCACTACCAGTGGGTCACTATGATCAAAACTGAAAGGTTTTATCCCTCGGGTAGCCGTTTCTCTACCAAAGAGCAGGTACGAGGGTGTTTTTCCTGTCACCTCATGAACGGAAGTCCTAATTGCATGTCCGATGAACGGGATATATTTATCCCATTCTCTGTGGTCGTCTTCCACATAAGAGGCCATTGCCGTACCAATCACCTTATTCACGCGTTCCGTAGGGTTGGCCTGTGGATGATAGTATGGTGTGTACCATAGTTTTACTCCGTAGTTGGATGCTAGGTCCTTGAATTGTCCGGATACGAATTGTTTGCCGTTGTCGCATACTATCACTTCCGGAGACCCATATATTAGAAATATTTGCTCTTCTACGATTCGCGATATAGCTGACGCTTTTCCGTTTCTTAATGGAAATAAAAGGCAAAACTTGCTAAACCAGCACGAAATTACCAGGAGCATGGTATTACCTTGTCTGGACTTCGGGAAGGGTCCCATCAAGTCCATCGAGATTATCTGGAAGGGTTCTGAAACCTCTCGTTGTTTTCCCATCAGGCCAGTAGGTTTAGTTTGTGAGGGTTTGTGCTTTGCGCACACTTCACATTTTCTTACGTAACTCTTTACGTCTTGGATTAATGTAGGCCAGAAGTATTGTTGTCTAACGCGATTAACTGATTTTTTAACCCCAAAATGGCCGGCAGCAGGGTTGTCATGACATTCTCTTAATATTTGATCACGCAATCCCTCTGGTACTACTAGTTTCCAGCTATCGTTGTCATTAGGAAATTGTTTCAGTTTAAGATACCTCCATAGTCGTCCTTGGCTTATCTCCCAATCTTGCTCACTGTTCCCTGTGACCACTTTTTCTTCTATCGCTCTGTACCACTCATCCTTGTCTTCTTGTTTTATTTCTAATAAATTAATTTCTTCAACCACGGCTCTAGATAAGGCATCCGGCACTGTATTATATTTCCCCTTTCTGTGCACTATTTCATAGTCGAATTGCTGAAGGCGCATTGCCCATCTTGCTAGACGACCATGTGGATCCTTATTGCGGTGAAGCCATTGCAGAGCGCTGTGGTCCGAAATCACCTTAAAATGGCTACCTTCTATATATGGTCGAAACTGTTCGACCGCATGCAGCACACTGAGTAATTCCCGTTCGGAGGCCGAGTACTTACATTCCCTCTCTGTGAGCTTCCTACTTGTGTAAGCTACCGGTGCTTCTATCCCATCAATTTCCTGAATTAAAACTCCACCTGTGCCTCTGTTCGAGGCATCACATTGAACAGAAAAGGGTTTAGTAAAGTCAGGAACTCTCATCACTGGTGTGGAAGTGAGAGCTGTTTTTAAGTTGATGAAAGCTTGCTGCGCATCTTCATTCCACACAACCCGTTTCCCTTTTTTACCCCCTTTAGTCAGGTCATGTAATGGGGCTGCTACGATGGCAAAATTTTTTACAAACCGCCGATACCAGCTTGCCAAGCCAATAAAGCGTTTTAACTCCGTATATGTGGTAGGCCGAGGATGGTCTAAAATAGCTTTCACCTTGTCCGGGTCTGTCCGTAGTCCCTCTTTGTCCACAATATATCCCAAATACTTCAGAGATGGCCTCGCAAAAACGCATTTTTCAAGGTTTATAGTGAGCCCCGCTTCTTTTAACTGATCCATCACAAAGGTTAAGGACGTTAGGTGGTCTTCAAAGTTGTCGTTACAGATCACTATATCATCTAAATATGTAAATACCTTTCCTTCGTACTCCGGGGGAAATAAACGATCCATTAGACGTTGTTGTGTCTGGGAGGCATTACTTAAACCAAATGGCATGACCTTGAATTGGTACAGGCCCAATCCTGCAAGTCCAAATGCTGTTTTTTCCTTACTCGACTCCTCTAGTGGTATCTGCCAGAATGCCGAGCGTAGATCGATAGTCGAAAGGAACTGGGCGTTCTTCAGACTATCCAAGATCGTCGTGACTCTTGGCAATGGGTAAGAATCCTTTACGGTCAGCTTGTTCAACTGACGACTGTCCAAACATAAGCGATTCTCACCAGATGCTTTCTTAACTAATAAGACTGGTGAGCGCCACGAGCTGCACGATGGCTCTATTACGCCCTTCTCGACCATGTCCTGAATTTCCTTTTCTAACTCCCTCATTATCGGTGGTGCAAAAGGATATTGTCGCTGACTAGTAGGCAAATTGTTGCCCGTGTCAATCCTATGCTCGATCAAAGAGGTTCGTCCTAACCCTTTACCTATTTCCGTACCCATGACTTCTAATAGTTTGTTTAAGCGTTCACTTTGATCACCAGTCAGTTCGTCACGCGAAATTACCGGATGGGCCACACTGACTTCGGCAATGCTATTAGGTAAACTTTCGAGCCCAACTGACAGGTGGAACGAGTCAAAGAAGTTCATGCCTAATATTATATCATGCTTCAACCGGTCCATTACGAAAAACGGCACTACTTTGTACGTGTCCTTAAATTCTATAGGTAAGTCGACAACCGTGTCAATGGAGTGGGATGTGCCATCAGCAGTAGATATCTTTTCAGTGCTTACTTTATGCCCTGTTAATCCCAAACTCATTATTTTCCTATTAAAATCCTGAGAGATTACTGATATCGTGGCCCCTGAATCGAGCAATCCATTGAAAGTTCGATTCAAAATTTTTATATCGGCATAGAACCGCTTGTCCTTATAGTCACGATTTATGTTGCAGATTTCTCCCGTGGCAAAGTATTGTGAAACAGTCCTCAACCATTGCTGCCATTCATCAGACGCTCGATCGTCTAATTTCTCGGAGTCCGATCGGCAGGCACCGACTCCGAATGATCGTTTCCCTCTTCTGTTTTACTACACGTACATTTTTGGACGGTGTTCCCAAAACGCCCACATTTATAGCAGAAAAGCCTCTGTTTCGGTAAGTTGCAATCTCTAAATCGGTGTCCTGGGCTCCTGCAATTCCAGCATTTCGATTGCGTGGGTTGATTATTTCCGATGGCTGCAACATTATTGTCGCCGTAGCGCAAGGACAAGCCTGGCCCTTGATAAGCAAGGTCCCGCTCTAAGGAGTGGCTACTCAGAGTGGGTTCTCTGAAGCTCTCGCAACTAAGCTTGGTTTGTTCAATCATTCTCAGCACTGATGTGAATTCCGCTACAGTGTTGAACGTGTCTCGGCAGATTTCCTTCTGAAAATAAGGCTGCACATTCTTCCTTAATATTACCAGTTTCTGGAGTTCTGTAAGTGGGACAGGCAATCGGTTAAACATGTTCTGCATGATGGACACATATATGACAATGCTCTCCTGATTACTCTGCGTTCGCCACTTAATTTCCTCTAACAGCTCGTCCTGATAGTTGGGTCTCTGAAACGTCTTTATGAGGAGGTCCACTAGCTGCGACCAATTTGTCACGCCATTCTTGTTGGCTCTATACCAAATAAGAGCTTCTTCTTCGAAGAAGTCTATAGCATACCGGAACAAATCATCATCGTCAGCATTACGCGCATCTTTGAGTTCATCAATACGCTCAAGAAAGGCGTTGATGCTCACTGAACCTCTTCCACTAAATTTAACTCCCCAATCTTTAATTGGCACCAATTTCCGTTTATAAAAATCCTGATCTATAGTTGAAGATCTATGCAAGCCCTGACTGCGAAATTGAACCTTTTGGTCTGACCCTTGATTTTCCCATTGAGGCTCCATCTGATTAGCCTCTTCTATCTCTTTCACCGATTCCTTGTGTCCTCCTAACCTCGGTGGCTTACCTTGCAAGTCATCCCTCACATATGAAGAATCTACCCGTCCCTGCGGGTCCTGCTCTTGCTTCGGCGCACTCGTACCAGCGCGCTTATTTCTGTCTAAGTGCTCTAATATCCTGGCCGCCTCAGCTCCTAAAGACTGCTGCAAAGCCACTTTGTCCTGTTCTGAAACGTCGTCGTCTTGTTCCCTGTCCTCTTGGCCGATCACTTTTAAGGATGCTATTGCGTCACGGATGTCCTTAAGTAACTCCAAGTGGCTCTCAGTATCAGCATGCCCTATAGGGATGACGAGCTTAGTGCGGTTCTCCAAGTGCATCAGTCTGGAGTTTATTCGCCTGATTAACGAACTGTCTGGATTGTCTGAAACATCCGTTATAAGTGTACGAAGAATGGCAAACTTTTCCTTGCAAGCCTTTATCTCATTGCCCGGATTTTCGATGCACGCAGTAGGGACTTTGAAAACGATAGTAGACTGCCCGGCAGACTCCTGCCTAAACATCTCGCGCAAGAACTTACGCATTGTCGCGACCTTTTGGCAATCAAACACGCCTCGACATGCCAATTCAAATTCCAGCTCATCCTTGTGTAAGGCATTGACATCCATGGTTACTAAATTATCAATTATGTACACCTAAGAATCTTACTAAGCCTAAAACAGTCGCCAACCTCTACCAAAACTTTCAATATTTTTACAGTATATAACCCGTTGGGCGCCAATGACATGAGCTGGGTTCGTGAATATTTTTCCAAAATTAAACTACAGGCAAGGTTGGTGACTACACTATATTTTAAAGCCGAGAAATCAGACACGGCGAGTTAGAATTACAAATGCGGCTAGACAAACTAGGCACAATATGACAGAGTGGACGCTTAAAATATTGTAAACATGCGAGTAGGAAAATTAAAACAATTTAAAACTAAAATAGTTAAAATACGAGCTAAGACAGTGTAAAAGTAAACACAAAGATCATGCAATAAAAAAAGTAACCCAAAAGGGAATACAAAATAATAAAAGCGAATAGTCCGAATTTGCGAAAGGGACTCGGTAAAATGCTCCAAAATAAAACTAAACAACAAGAAAAACATAAAATATTAAAACGCCCAAAAGGTGGATGAGCCGGGGTTTGAACTCGGTGTCTCGCGCCCGGAAGCTAATCATACAAGCCGCTGTGCGAAACGTCCTCGCTGCAGTCGATCGAAAATTACCGGGAGTATTTCCCGGTAGCCGCCCACATTGCCCGGTAGCAGCAGCTCGTTCTCTAAGTTTTAATAATATGTCCGAATTTCGCTCATCAAAAAAGGGCGTTCCCAAATGCTGTGGACAAAAGGTCGCACGATAAGATTAACTGAGAATCTCAGCTCGGAATGCCATATCATACTTAACACTTTCCAATCCAGACTAGCACATTAATTACTAGCACTTACCCCGTGACTTAATTGCACTCACGCGCACCATTATAAGAAATTACTTAACTGGACGCCATACTACGTCCGTAAAATGACCCAAGTAACATTATTTAGCTGAATTAGCGTAGAGCTATCTCATCGCTCGCCCTGTCACCTCGCACAAAAATACGGTCGGGCACGCTCGCATTTTACCGCCACCCTCAATTATTTTATAAAAATATTAAAACATTCGTAGGTGGCGCTACTATGTTCAACGAACATATTTGATGCCGTGCACACATTA
The DNA here is from genome assembly GCA_951800055.1 of Cenopis cana. NCBI lineage: Eukaryota > Metazoa > Arthropoda > Insecta > Lepidoptera > Tortricidae > Cenopis > Cenopis cana. Next base: position 17,790,422 of record OX637477.1, on the reverse strand, counting down.
CACTGTATCAATACGTGTGCTCATCAGTGGCGGAGCGTCCATACAACTCTATTCCCACCGGCTTGCCTTATTTTCAGTCAGTCCAGTTCTTTTACTACGGCTCATGAAGAATAAGATAGGCAAATTATTTTCGGCTTTCCTTAGAATATTTTTGACGCGCCGCCACTGGTGCTCATTGAAAATTCTACTTACGTCACCATGAAAAAAGTAATCAGTCAGTAACAGGTAATTTCAATAACCAACACTTGGCAGCTTAATATCACGCCAACAGATTCTTGAATCAAAAAACGGTTTGACCTCACAATATTTAGACAGCACCAACATGATGCGGTTTGAATGAAACAAAAATAAATTCACCAACACTTGATGTCTAGGGAAGGTACCCTAAAAAACATTTATTACGAAAACATGACAAGCAAGGATAGCTTTTTTATTGTTCTAACACAATTGGTAACCGGATAGATTTTTGATAAGTGATCCAGTATTCCAAAAAACGATCAAAATAAATATTTACGAAAACTACGCGCAGAATTCCTTAAAGAGCGGGATGGTTAATTGCAAACTCACGCATGTTAGAGCGAGACATCTGTAACGGCACTGCAATAAACTAGTACAGAATTCATATTTTAATTATTATCCTTCTTTATGCACTTATAACGCGGCTTTACCGTTACACTGAGTAACTTTTCAATCCAATGAGAAACAAAATTTCTCAGTGGAACTTCACGCTTGTACCTTGAGATACAAAATTTAAGTTATTTTATTATGAAAAGTAACGGTAATTTCTATATCAATGAATGATGTTATTAATAACACCACATATAAGAAATACGATGAAATACGGTAATACCTTCTAAAACTCCGTCACTAAATGGAACTAAAAATAGTCAACCAAAAAACTCTGCAATGTAAACTCCTTTTGCAACGAAAGCTTTTAGTATACTGACTAACCAACAAAACCAACACGGCATGGATAAAAGAATGTAGCCTTACGAAAATAAAATTGTCTTTTTGGAAGAATTAATCAAAATATCATCGAATAACATTCGTTATTCAATAGGAATCTCTACAGCGCTACTTTTTTGAGCAATGATATACACTAAAGATTTAAATTAAAACCATTACAATGATGTAAATATCGATGTATCTATAAACTTTATTGCTAGTCAAATCATATACTCTTACCATATAAAAATCTGCATCTGCAATAAAATGCTGGGACATGGAAAAAATGGCAGTGTTGCTACCTTGTAGATATATTATTAAAAAAAGTTCCAACGCATTATTGATGCAAAATTATCTATTAACGTATTTAATATCACAAAAGATACGCAACTACTTTAAAAACATGTCTAAAGTGATAAAAATAATGGTAGGACATACCAAAAATGCCGCTATACAACGGTAGAAAAATCGCCCGAACACGAAACAAAACAAAACTTCGGCGTCGGCTACCCAAATATTAAAAACTAAAGTGAAACTATTAATTCACACCGCTCTACGCGAGTTGCAAGTACTTCCGCAGCACAGAAAACTGAAGATCTTCCAAAGGGTAAGCGCTAAACTCGTTATGGTTAGCCTTTCCCGAAACTATTCATTGAACGGGCTACCAGCGCTTAAAATGGTCGGAAAGGGATACCCTTATAAAAGCGGTGGTAGCCTCTTTCCTAGTTCTAAGCAAAATGAAGGGGTTACCCCTTCGATTGGGTTAGCAAGACGTTAGGGCTATTCATTGAACGACTAAGCCGTTCAAAGGCTTTTTTCTGGGAAGGGGTGGTCGGGTCCCTGAGCAAAGCTCGGCCGCCCAGATATTTTGAATAAATGGTGACTATTTCGCTTTAATACTCGAGATTGATTGTGGGCATTGTGGCATATATGAGTTACGAGTACGAGTCAATAAATTTCAATGATTTGAGACAACTTTATTTTTCGTAAACTTATGTCCTTTTTTTCCTATACATGTCCTTTAATTTAACTATACGGAACTGCGCTACAATACGGGATCTTTGATATTTTTAAGGTACAGTTTTAATGATATAAATGCCTACGATTTAAACTTTTTTCACGCCCATAATAACCATATACTTTGGACCAACTAACGTAGTGGTGTACTGGTGCGCACAAAAACGGTAGGTAACCCTCATAGTCAATTACGTCTCAGCGGAAACCCAGTCTTGATGTTTAAAATGATGAAGGTGTTAAAAGGGTACAAACAAAAAGATCGAGTCCACTAGCGCCATTAGTGAATAATTGTGATTATTTAATATGTATATGTAATATATAAAATTTGAGGATTCACTGTGTTGACACGTTGACAGCAGAGGGGACAAATTTAGGCCCCGCGCTATCAACACAGTGCATCCTCGTGAGCTAATCGTGTTGTAACAGGAATAGCGCTTTATTGACAACGCTTTTTGTTTGAAATTGACACATATATCCATACTAATATCATAAATGCGAAAGTGTTTGTCTGTTTGTTACCTCTTCACGCTTAACTGCTGAACCGATTTACATGAAATTCGGTATGGAGATAGATTGAGTGCCGGGAAAGGACATAGGATACTTTTTATCCCGGAAATAATCCCTTAAAGGGGTGGAAGTTTGTATGAAAGAGCGATAAGCGCCTGATATAAGTCAACAGCAATTACTTCAATTCTATCGCGATAAACTAGTTCCGCGCGGACGATGTCGCGGGCAAAAACTAGTACAGAATAATTGTATTAATGTAATGTTGTTGTCAGGCGCGGATGCAGAGGGGGGGGGGGGGGGGGGCAACAGGGGCATTTGCCTCCCCCTGAAGCCCGCGTCAGAGGGGGCAATTGCCAATGTCCTGACGTACATAGGATTTTTTTTTCAACTTTTAACAATAAAAAAGCTATCATATTTCAAAAGTCACTGATATGCACTGCTACTAATTAAAAAAATAAATAAATTGAACAATTAAAAATTGAAATACCGAGAAAGCGACAAAGATGCATTCCCCTTGATACACGAGCTGATGCTTATCCTTGCCACATTTCCTGTGACCAATGCAAGTGTGGAGAAGTCGTTTTCGTCTTAAAACTTATTTAAGATCCACAATGACCGAAAACCGCCTTCTTGGTCTTGCATTGATGCACATCCATTGGCAAATCCCAATTAACGTAAATAACGTTATAGGTACTTAATAAGGTTCGCCAAAACTGGCCGAAAAACACTGGAATTCACTATTTAACCTCAGGAGGTTAAATCAGTCCGCCCCGCGTGCCAAGCTCCAAGTGGTGACAACGACCGGTGCCACCTAGCACCACAGGGTGCCAAAGATACACAAAATACCTATTTTCTGCACCTACATCATAGTTATTGGTCAAAAATTTCGAACAAAATCCTGGATCCGCGCCTGGTTGTTGTTGTATTGTTTGTTGTAATTGTTTCTTTTTCGTGTCTTGTGTACAATAAAGTATTTACATACATACATTGTTCGTATCCTCTTAAAATAAACACTTACTTTGAAGCGAAACTTTCGGCGTCACTCTCGCCTCCGCATATAGTTCCTTTGGGAATTCTGTATATTACGGCCTTGCACTGTTGGTTGTTCCACAACTTTTGCACTGTGTACTTCAGCATTACTGAATCTTTGTAATCTTCTTCCTAAGATCAAACTCTGAGTAAGGTAACCATCAACAGGGCCAAAAACTGAACACACGGTCACGATTTTGTTTGTGCCTTTGATTGAACAAATAAAAAGAAGCCATCATTGATTGTAAACTTCATTTCATAAAAAAACTCCACTAAGTATGTGACATTTTTTGTGGATGAACAACAAGCCAACGAAAAGACTTTTGACCGATTTATCGACTTGGATTGATTTTTAAAACCATATTTATTTCTTAAAAAAATTTTTTCTTTCTTCTTCTTTTCTTAAAGGGAATTCGGAAAATACATGTCATGTCTATAATATTAAACCGCAGTAGTCTCATATTATAGTAGAATACTTTTATCTCAAGAGTGCGGGTGAGCTCTGGCCCCTATACCACAAAACTTTACTTAAGTCTACAATTTGACAAAAATTGTACAGTTTCCCATAGAAAAAATAGTCAAATTTGTCGAATTTGTACGCTTGTAAAGTTTTGTGGTACAGGCCCTTGGTTGTGTGTTGAGCTATACATGCACGTCTGTGTTTGTATGTGTCACAACTACAACTATGGCTAATTTGCGCTCGTGAGATATATAAGTACTATAACGAAGATAAAATGAACCAATTCACACACATCTAATTGATTATTTTTTATTACATATAGTTTGATGGTCTTTATTAAACTTACACAAAGTATATAAAAGGGAAGAAAATAATATAAACGAAAACTTATACTAAATAAAAAATTTGCCCCAGGTCCTCGGTGCACGGTAGGGTTCCCAGAAGGCTGGCCGCATTGCCACGCTGGATAGCAATGCTAATCCGTTGTGCGAAATAGTGGCCAGCCCTCTGGTCACCAGACGCTTCTATAAGGCGCGTCGAGATGTCCTTATAGAGGCGCCGAGCACTTGGACCCCATGGCCCCAGGGTCTCAACCCCAAACGCCGCAAACAAGTAGCTACTGCCGAGAGTAGCATATTTGCGACGCTTGAGGTTTTCTGCCGAGGAGGCAGCTGCGCCAGCATCAGTTTTGGTGCCTGGAATATGGGACGGTGCCAGGGTATCTACACAAGTAGCGTCCCAGACGAGAGGCCGTCCCATACTCCAAGGCACCAACGTCATTCCGTCAGGCCTCTTGCCGTCGTCCCTTGTCAGGCCGTTGGGCTCGAGGACTGCCGGCACCTTGGCACTGACAAGAGCCCTACGGATGACGTCGTTGATGCTGGCATGCCGAGGGATCCTCCCAGCACTGCGGCTGCATGAGAGGCCATGGTCTTATCTTATCTTATCTAGATGAGGGCCCTTGCTTATGCACTTCGACCCAATGGAATCTTTTGTGCAATTGCCCCACACACTTTTGTCCAATTCACACACATAAAAGCATAAATAGATTAGTATATAAAACTCCAGTTTTTTTACAAGAAGCGTGATTAAGTAATTTACATCCTCACGTAATCAAATGCCATCTTCCCCTAAGAAAATGACACAAGACCTACTCAACGTACAATTGGGGATAGATTAGATTAGATTCATTTATTTCATGATAAGAATTACATTAATCAAAATTACAAGAATAGTTATCATGATCGTCATAAACAGGAAAAATAAAAAATAAAAAAGGATAATAACATAATGTCAACCAAAATTAAACACACATGATAATGATAAATAGTAAAAATAAAATAATTGCATCTCCCTTTCGGGATCGTCAAAGTCCATTTCAAAATACAAATTCCAATACTCGTATACTAATCAAGTCAAAATACAAGTTCAAGTCCATTACAAAATATAAATCAATTTAATACAAATTTAATAATAATTATATGAAAGGGACAAAAGGGAAGTAATGATACAAAAGGGACTTACTTCAACCGCACCCCAGCCAGCTAAGTCGGCATGTTTCGTCTTCGGCGGATTCTTCAACAACAGCACCCTCTTGATTGTCTGTCCAAACTTCAGCGGTTTCTTAAGCTTCAACAAACCTAAATCGTGGCTAACTGTCTTCACGTCCCATTTAGGATGCTGCCTGTAGTTCTCAACCAGGTAAGGCGTCCCCTGTTCCCTGTTGATGCTCCCCACAAAAGCTGTTACCTCCTCGATTCTGTCTAAGCAGTGGGCAGCAGTGATTACTATGTACTGATTCAATATAGATGACCCACAAATGTAAGTAGCATTGGTTCCTTTCAATACCAGAAACGCGACATGAGGAAACTTCTTTATGTTCCCAACCAAGTCACCACCGACTATGAAACCTTCCTGTTCTGCAATTACTAATTTTATGAAGCTAAATATAAAAACGAAAAGTCCAGCGGCCATTGCTTCTTGAAGTAAAGTGATTGCAATTTGATTATCGGTTAATCATACTTTTCCACGGATCATTACCAGATTCTACTTACTTATTCAGATAAAGTTGCACCTACACCCTAGTGACATTGTTTAAAATTGAAATGTCATTTTATAAATAAACTTTATTATAAAGCTTTCAAGTTTCCAATTTGCAAGATTGTAAGCGTATGAAGGACCAATCGAAACTACAGTAATCATTTAATTTCATAAACATTTTAGGCCACGCATTTTTTTTTTTTCATTTTTTTTATTGTAACATTTTTTTTTCACTTTTTTCACTCTTTCCCTCATCGAATGGCAGTCAGACTTGAAAAAATATGAAGAGGACCGAATAGGATCACAGGCGTTTTTCTTCACAGTCATTATCTTCACAAACTTGTTGTTGTTTCGCGATTCTGTACAATATCAATTATACACAGCTGAATTGTGTAAAATGAATGATGGTGAGACTAACGCATGTGAAAAAAATTCAGCTGTTTGAAATTTATATTGTGCATCATCGTGAATAGGGAGAAACAATGGCATAAACATCGAATAATCCACACATACACGATCAAGTTTATCAGACGCCACTTCAAGCATGCGGCAAACTTGATGGTAAACTTGATCGTGTATGGCTAGCATAATGCAGGTCCCTATATCCAGCCTGCCGTTAAAAATTTACAAATACGAATTTCATACTGACTGAAAGCTTTTCGCATGTGTCAGCCATTAAAGTTAATTGAGTAAATTATTTTTATTGCAAATTTAATTGATATCGATCTCGTTTCGGCCGATTCATAAACAAATTTAAGATACCTTACCGTAAAGTTAAATGAGTGCGTATAATTTAAATAAAACAACTGACATTTGATCATTTTATTAACTAAAAGAAACAAATCTAAAATTTCTCTTTCTCTAACCTAATATAAGGTAAATGTCCCAAAGCCCAATAGATGACACCTATTTGATCACTAAAGATACATAACATAAGATTGAAAGTGCCAAGTATTGGTTCAGTCTCTAGCACTGGGAGATTTTTTTAAGGTGAATTTCGAAAAACTGTAAATACATATTACAAAACCCGGCCAAGTGCGTGTCGGATCACGCACAACGAAGGGTTAAAGGTAAATCCAAAAATATCCCTCACAACTACTTGCATTGAAAAAAAAATCATCCCCCGGTTATATGTATGGGGTGCCCCCCCCCCCCCCCTAATTTTTTTTCCTATTTCCACATTACTTTTCTGTAGCGGTTTATGGGATACATCTTCCTGCCAAATTTCATAATTGTAGTAATAATAGTCTCCGAGTAAATCGGCTGTGACATACGGACAGACAGACAGACAGACCGAAACTATAAGGGTTCCGTTTTAGCCATTCTGGCTACGGAACCCTAAAAAGTTATTACAGTTGTAATTTTCTTTTTTCAGATTTTGAAACTATATAGTTAAATTGGGGTAGTGCACCTTATTGAGACAGTGACATAACTTTTGATCTAATTGTTTAAAAAAGAAAAAACTACATTGTACCTATGTTTCTACTTTATTGGATTATTCGTATGCAGGTTCAAATATCACGCGCAACATAGTCGCCGCGATGTCTTCACTATCCATTTGTAGTAATGGGCGACATCGGTGTACACCACGAGGCTGCGTACCTCTACGTACTTGAAGGAGACCAGCCCGACAATGATGTTATTTTTAACCAGGAGACCGTTGCCGGAATCTGCTCTATAGAAGAAAAACAAATCAGTAATATTAATTAATGTGGGTGGGGGTAAAATTTTTCGAATAAAGGAAAAATTGAAAAACCTGAGCACCGAGCAGGATTTGAACTTGTGACCTCCCGGCACTCGCGGCCAGTCGGTCTAGCCAACTGAGCTATAGGAGCGAATACTACCCGGCTCCAAATTCCTCAATCCTTCCTTCATTTATACAAACTCCTTAAGGTAGGCGTAACTTACGATTTCTCAACATAATTTGAGACGTTAGTGCCGTTAATGAAGCCTGAGTCTATGTCGCTGTAAGCCTCCCTTTTAGTGATCCAGTATTCCAAAAAATCAATCAAAATGTACTAAATATTTATATATTTAAGAAAACTACGGAGGTCCGTAGAGAGCGGGATGGTTGATTCCACTACCTCGCCTTTAATCGAAGAAGGAGCGCGTATGAATTTTCATTAGAGGCGCTAGTGTGATGTGAGGTCTCCGAAATATCAATCACTGTTTGTGGGTGCTCTACGCGGGTTAATATCTAATTAGAACAATATGGTGAATATTAAATGTTTGTTAAGCGGATGCGCAAATAGAATATGTCAACGAGTACATATATTTGGGTCAATTAATATCTACAGAAAACACAATGAAAAAGGAATTAGATAGGAGAATAGCAAACAGCTGGAAACGCTTTTGGTCTCTGAGAGAGGTCATGAAGGATGACAATATTCCAATCAAAGAGAAAAGGAAAGTATATGAAACGTGTATTCTCCCATGTTTATCTTACGGATGCCAAACATGGGCACTAACTGAACAACAACTTAAAAAAATCCAAGTATGTCAAAATGGAATTGAGAGGAGTGTAGTTGGGGTTAAAATAAGAGACAGGGTGAAATTACAAAACATAAAGAACAAAACTAAATTTAAAAATATACATACCGTCTGCAGACGCCTGAAATGGAGATGGGCAGGGCACATGCTAAGAGAAGGAAGAGAGAAGTGGACGAGACTAATCACGGAGTGGTACCCGCGAGATGGCAAAAGGAGCAAAGGTAGACCAACAAAACGATGGGAAGACGATATGAAAAACATAGCTGGCCCAGCATGGACACGTATTGCAAAGGACAGAACGAAATGGAAAGCCTTAGAGGAGGCCTTTGTCGAAGGACAAGCTGTACAATCAAAACCGGTTTCCGTATAATACAACCAACATAAGTTTATATAGAATTACAAATACAGGAATAGAAAACAGTAATAAATATGTACAAAGTTAATAGTTAGTATTAAGTTACAGCAATAAAGGCTTATTTTATTTTATTTTATTTTATTTTATTTTATTTTTTATTTTTTAAGCGGATGCGTCCGCTAGCGAAAATCTCAATTTTTTAATCAAAGTGAAAATTCAACAATTCAACACCACAAGGTGGGATTTGAACCCACGACCTCTGGTATCCGTCCATTGCTCTACCAATGAGCCACCGTGGTAATCCACCGTGTTGGTGAATTTCTCAATCATAACACTCATCTAATTAAGCCTTATTAGGGAGTCTCGTAGCGACATCTACCGGAAGCTGTTACAACTTCTGAAACGGCACCAACGTCCCAACCCACTCACCCGTCCGTCCACCTGTGGTGTTGATTTTTTCAATTTTCACTTTGATTAAAAAATTAATATGGTGAATTGATTGCAAATGGCAAAATAAATCAAGGAATTTCAGTGCTTTGAGACAGGTGTATCATCACCAATCATAGATATAGTATATACTCTGTAGTTATAGATGCGCCAACAAGCGACCGGGGCTATGTCTTTCTCATATTATGACGTCAAAATATGGGGATACCATGGTTGCAAAAAATTACCCCAAAAATTTAGTCGGATAGTACTTAGTTACAAGTGATCAAATTCCATAGTGACTAAGTCGCCATTTTGACTCACTAACTAAATTTACACAACATCGTAGGCGATATCGTAAAATAAGTGATCTCGACCGGCCACTTTTTTTGGGATAATCTTACCTATAAATACATAGTCACCGGTTATCACCGTTGCATCAAACGGCGATTTCACTGATCCAAATCTATACATTTTGTTCTCGCCGCTCGCCGCTGGTCGCTGGCCTTCCTGCTCGCCGCTTGACTTGCTGGTCATCACGTCACCCAAAGAACCATGCTAAATGTTTAAGTCTCTAGACGATGAAAGTAGTAAGTAATGTAACCAGATAGTGCTTACTATTTCCATGCCCCTTTTTGTCTTTCACAGATAAATTATGTAGTTGTTGGAATAAAAGAATAAACTTCAATTTAGAACAGGTAATTTATTTACAATAATATATTACATTTATAACTTTATTTTTCAATAAATAAACAAATATGTAATAAGCAGTTATAGATTATTTTACCCAATTTAATTTCCTGTTCCCTCAGTCCTGAAATCCATTTTTTCGGGATTCATCCTCTGTTGAAAAACTGAAAAAATCAAATTACTTGAAATTCCCGAAACGTGGGGTAATCTTTAGGGGTTTTTTTATTATTTGTTGGTATCCCGAAATCGAATTATAAACCGACTGAATGGTGGGACATCAATGCTAAGCTGGCTTCTATGGTAGATTTCTACTACGCGATTTGACCGGTTTGTATGTCAAATGTTTGGAGGTTATTTTTTAATTAATTCACATATTTTTCCTATTTCATCTATTGTCTCATGATATAACTAATGATTTAGCTCAGTAATTTGGTTCCGGTGAGATTTTAGAAATAAACACGGGTCCAAAATTCAAAGAAAATGTACTTACGCATGGAATGTAACATCCGCCTTTTTTCGGTCGAAATTGCTTTTACAGCCAAACACTGAACACCCCACCATGTTTGCACTGAACAACCAAACACTACGGATCTGATGATTGGTAAATTATTATTCATTTAAACCAAATTCATCATTAATTTTCCACTTATATATTGCACTGCAAAATATTGCCACTTTGTTTAGCAATCTTCTTGACACTAATGACAGATTACTTTTACCCGACCATGAAAAAATGTCCGGTCGGTGATAAGGACAAAACATCGCACTTTTTTCTACTTCCTCTCATAGGAATCGCAATAAGGCTATCTTTCTCTTACAAAGCGTGTCAGGCCCTTGTCACCAATAAAATTTTTGACAGCTGGACGAACTGGTTTTTAGTGGCGACAACTAGTGAGCGCAAAAACAGTAACCATCAATAGTCAATTACGTCTCAGTAGAAACGTAGTCTTAGAGCAGAAGATTCAGTTGATGTTTATGATCATAATGACCGTAAGGTAAATACACTTACATAGAAGGGAAATCTTTGCCGTGAATCTCGCCTGCGCATATAGTTCCTTTGGGAATAACTTCTAGTACAATCTTGCACTGTTGGTTGTTCCACAACCTTTGCACTGTGTGCTTCAACATCAGTGAACTTCTGTAATATTTTTCCTAAGACAAAACTCTGAGTTAGGTAACCATTAAAATAACTTTGTTCGGGGCTTATTGCCAGGCTTTCTATACTAGTCACCTGTGGTACCATTTCACGAAACAATCTTTCAACAGATTACGAAGAAGATACAGTACAACAACGCGTTTCGTGCGATGCTACGGCAACCGTGGCGGTGCAGTGCGTCAAATACATGTCAAATCTAACATAGATTAGACCGCAATAGTACCTACCTACGTAAATTCACACAGATAATAGATAGCCTAAATAGATGTGCGTTTTTAACTGGATACATTAAAAATTAAACTTTTTACAAGAAGAGTGATTTCGTAATTTTCACTGTCATCTTCCCCAAAGAAAATTAAACAAGATCTATCAACGTACAATTGAGGATACAAAAGGGGCTTACTTCAACCGCACCCCAGCCAGCTAAGTCGGCATATTTAGCCTTCGGCGGATTCTTTAACAACAGCACTCTCTTGACTGTCGGTCCAAACTTCAGCGGTTTCTTAAGCTTCAACAAACCTAAATCGTGGCTAACTGTCTCCAACTCAAATTTGGGATGCCGCTTATAGCTCTCAACCGGGTAAGGCGTCCCCTCCTCCCTGTTTATGTTCCCCACGAAAACTGTTATCTTCTTATTGTTATCCAAGCAGTGCGCAGCAGTGATTATTATGTATTGATTCAATATAGACGATCCACAAATAATAATACCATCACCAAGGTTTCCTTCCGCTTCCAGAAATGCGACATGAGGAAACTCCTTTATGTTCTGAACGAAATCACCACCGACTATGAAACCTTCATGCTCTGCAATTACTAATTTTATGAAGCTGAATATGAAAATGAAAAGTCCGGCTGCCATGGTTTCTTGACGTAAAGTGGTTGCGTTTTGCTTATCGGTTAATCATACTTTTCCACGGATCATTGCCAGATTCTTCTTTTATAATATTTCTTAGATGAAAGGTGCACCTATACCTAGTAGCAAATATTTTTATTTCAAATTTAATTGATCCGTCTCGTTTCGGCCGCATGACGACTTGTAACGGAATTTATAATAGATATTTAAGACACCTTGCCGTAAACTTAAATGACTGCGTATAATTTAAAAAAAAACTGACATTTGATCAATTTATAATATAACTAAAACAACCTTACATACCATGGGACTGCTATCAAATCTAAAATTTTGATTCTTATTTTTAATACATGTATCTAGTTTTAGTTAGTTTGGTTAAGTATTAATTTTATGTTACTTTTATACCTAACCGACGCGGTAAGTAATCACGTAACGTTTTCGACCGTTAGTACGATTATTTAAATGTCAAATCCCATACTAAAACTGACATTAAATACGTACCAACGGTAGTACATATCGTTACGTGATTACCCCGCTGGGTGCACATGGGGCTCGACCATCATCTTTGGGCCCAAGTCAACCTCACCTGCACGTCGGTGCACCTGCTGTACAACGGACGAGGCTCTGGCGACTGCTTTCCCCCTTGGGGTTGGGAGGTCAGACGGCAGTCGCTTCCGTAAAAGTCAAAAACTGCCATTCTAATCATGCAAAGTACAAGAAAGATGAGAGAGAGAGAGAGACTTTTATACCTAACCTTTGTTATCGGACGCCGCTTGAAGCATGCTGCAAATTTGATGGTAAACAAACTTGATCGTGTATGGCTAACATAATGCACGTATATTCAGCCTGCCTTTCATACTGGCTGGATGCTTTTCGCATGTGTCAGCCATTAAAGTTAATTGAGCAAATTATTTTTATTCCAAATTTAATTGATATCTGTCTCGTTTCGGCAGATTGATAAACAAATTTAAGATACCTTACCGTAAAGTTAAATGAGTGCGTATAATTTAAATAAAACAACTGACATTTGATCATTTTATTAACTAAAACAAACAAATCTAAAATTTCTCTCTCTCTAACCTAATATAAGGTAAATATCTCAAAGCTCTAAACTTTAATGCCCAATAGATGACACCTATTTGATCACTACAAATACAGATACATAACATAAGATTGAAAGTGCCAAGTATTGGTTCAGTCTCGAACACTGGGACATTTTTTTACGGTGGATTTGAAAAACTGTATATACATATTAATTAAAAGAAGTGAATTACAGTTGTTTCCTTTTTTCAGATTTTGAAACTTTATAGATAAATTGGGGTAGTGCATCTTATTGAGACGGTAACATAACCTAACCTTTGGTCGAATTGTTTAAAAAAGAAAAAAAAACGACATAGATTGTATGTTTCTACTTTATTGGATTATTCGTATGCAGGTCCAAATATCACGCGCAACATAGTCGCCGCGATGTCTTCACTATCCATTTGTAGTGATAGGCGACATCGGTGTACACCACGAGGCTGCGGGAGACCGATTTTTCCTTGTAGGAGACCAGTCCGACAATGATCTTGTTTTTAACCAGGAGGCCGCTGCCGGAATCTCCTCTAGAGAAGAAAAACAAATCAGTAATATTAATTAAAATGGGTGAGGGTCACATTTCTCGCTTAAATGGCAATTTTTTAACAATCAATTCTCCTTTATTTTAATTGATTCCGTTGTGACACCAAAGTTATCTGAATTGTTAATTTAATTTATCCGTGTACTCCAAATATTGTACAATGATTTAACACTAAATAAATATTTTTCTTCTTCTTCTTCTTCTTCTTCTTCTTCTTCTTCATATAAATTGTATGACAAATATTTTACTACTATGCTATGAGGAATGTCAATAGGTCTGCAAAATCACTTGAAAGTTTGTTACGGTAAAGCTTTGATTCATACAAATACATTAGTTCTTGTTTCATTCAAAAATACCAAGTAGTTTTGATTTTACAGGCATTTAAAGTGAGTCCCGCTAACCGCGTGTGACGTCATTTTGCAACGCTATAATCGCTATATATGCAAGTCATGGTAATATTTCGAATAAATATAATTATCAAGTTGCTTGTTCAATTTGTTTTAAATATATGAAATATGTGGAGATTTTGTGTAAAACTGTGTGATTATGATCTAGCATCTACCCTCCAAATTGAAGCATTTAAACATCTGACGAAGCATTTAAACGCCAATTTAGAATCTTTTTATTGGAAAATTCATCTTATCCTGTTAATGTCTTTAAGGAAATGAGATTTCTTTGACATTGTATTTTTAAATTGAAATTTTATTTTATTTTTGTGTAATGTCATCAATTATTATTTAAGCATTTAACAATCTATTTATAAAATGTATTTTGTGATATATAAGTCGGTGTGATTAACATTTGAATATTTGACTTGTATAATTTGTAAATTTTAATGAATATTGAGTTCATTTCAGATTTTTTATAACTGCCTATAAACTTATTGAAATTGCATTATTATTTGACGATCATAATATAAAGTCGTATTAATTGACTGAGGTAATTTATATTATTATGCATATTATGACATAAATAAATTTTAATATAAATCAGTCTGCAGCATAGCTTTACTTATATTGGTATGTATTGGGTAAGTATAGATAGAAAGAGTGCATATCCACAACTTAGGCACCAATTAAATTCATTTTCCGTTACGGCAAGGCCAGTTCACGAATCGACGAATTTATTAAGGTTTGAGCTTCCAATATGTGAAGAAATAATGTAGATTTACACTGCAGAAAAAAAATCTGTAGACTGAAAAAGAAACAAAGTTACATAATAACCTAACAAAATATTGTAAAATGCCTTGTGAAAAATCCTAAATAGTGTCGTAAAAATTAAATTTCACGCTGGATATCTCGATTATCTCGTAATTGTCAACGACTGAGTAATGGTTTTTTTTCTTTAAAAAAATAATAGCTTTTATTGTTCTAATATGTTATAACCTGATAGAGTTTTGATAAGTGATCGAGTATTTTAAAAATCAATCAAAATGTACTGCATATTTAAATATTTACGAAAACCACGCGCAGAGTTCCGGTAGAGAGCGGGATGGTTGATTGCACTGCCTCGCCTTAAATCGAGGATGAGAGGAGCGCGTATGAATTCGCCATTAGAGGCGCTAGTGTGATGTGAATTGTGAGGTATCCGAAATGGCAATAATGATAAAATAAATCAATGAATTTCAATGCTTTGAGACTTATATCGCTAGACTTTATGGAGCTAGATAGATGTTTGATATTTTTACGGTAAGGCTTTAATGAATTAAATACGATTTAAACTTCGTTTTCACGCCCATACTAATCAATGAAAGACTTTGACAGCTGGACCAACTGGTATAGAGGTGACAACCGATGAGCGTAAAAAACTGTTAACCATTACTCAATTACGTAAGCAGACGACTTATTTGATGTATATGATGATAATGATGGTAAGGTAAATAACTTACATGGAAGCGAAATCTTTGCCGCGAGTCTCGCCTCCGCATATAGTTCCTTTGGGAATATTGTATATTACGGTCTGGCACTGTTGGTTGTTCCACAACCTTTGCACTGCGTGCTTCAGCATCACTGAATCTCCGTAATATTTTTCCTAAGACAAAACTCTGAGTTAGGAAACCATTAAAATAACTTTGTTTAGGGCTTATTGCCAGGCATTTTATACTAGTAAGCTGTGATACCATCTCACGAAACAATCGTTCAACAGACTAAGAAGAAGAGTACAGTGCAACAACGCGTTTCGTGCGATGTGCGATGTTACGGCTACCGGCTACCGTGGCGCTGGCGGTGCAGTAGTCTGGTCTGTAGCTCTAGTATAAGTTTTTTCGAAACATTAACTAATTCGAACGCGTTTGCGTTTTGTCTCAAAATGTATGAAAACGCTCTCACCGAGTTTGAAATACGCGCGTTCATCGGTTAGCAACAAATGTTATACTCGCTGTTTTAGTTTCCACTAGTGACCACCAGAGGCGCTGTTCACGTTTTCATACCACTTTCATACATTTTGAGACAAAACGCAAACGAGTTCGAATTAGTTAATGTTTCGAAAAAACTTGCACTAGAGCTACTGGTATATTCGCTCCAAACAGATTGGACGACTTCTACGCCATTAATGCGTAAGAGACGGTTGTCCTTTGTCGGGTGTATCGACGAACAGCATTGTTAACGTAGTATGACACGACATATTATCTGAAAAGTGGAGCCTCAAAAATGCCTTGTTTTTTGTAACTGACATTTAAGTATTTCAAATGTTAATAATTGTTTACCTACTTTAGTCTTTAAAATTTGTAAATTGACAATTGATGGGTGAATTCCTAAATAAAGAATTTATTTATTTATTAACTGGGTTAAAAATGAACATCCTGTCACGCGTCTGTAATGTTTGTGTCTTCTATTAAACAAATAAAAAAATGATATCATTGAATGTAAACTTCATCTTTAAATATTGCATTTTTTTTTCATTTCAATTTTTTGGGAACAAAAAACAAGTCAATGAAAATTATTTTTACCGACTATTATTACTGATTATTAAAACGATATTTGTTTCGTAATGGAAATTCCAAAAAACCCAGCCCAGTGCGAGTCGGACTCGCGCACCAAGGGTTCCGTACCATTATTTATAAATAATAACGTTAAATAATATCAAGTAGAATTTTGGTCAAGTGCGAGTCGGAGAACTAAAAAGGAAAACTAAAAAGTTTTCCCATACATGAGAAAACACAAAATTATACCATTACCTACAACTAAATCTAAATTTGCAAGGAGACAATTCACTAGTCAAGCAACTAGATTATATAACATAGTTAATAAGGAATGTAGTATTTATTCAATGCATGTCTTTACCTGTAAAAAAACTATAATAGAATGGCTAAAATTTTTGAATTATGAACAAATTGAAGCATTAATAACATAAACCATTTAATAAATAAACACACACACACACACACACACACACACACACACACACACACACACACACACACACACACATACACATACACACTCATAATCATTAGTATTATAGTACTTATTTAAGCAATTAATTTTGTATTAATGTAGTAATGTAGTATTAAAATAACAACACATGTATTTGGTTTGAACCCTTCTTGTGGAAGAGCGGGGTCTCCTGACACGAGTATTTCCATACTTAATAGGAGGCCCCAGCCAAAAGTGTTACAAACATTGTAAGAAACCAATAAAGATTTTTCATTTTCATTTTCATTTTTTCATACATTTTGAGACCCAGCGCCTGATGAAGGCAACGAGCATAGTTTTTTAAAGCTCTTTTTATATAGGAGCTCCCCTTAAATATTTATTTATTTTGTTTTTAGTATTTGTTGTTATAGCGGCAACATAAATACATCATCTGTGAAACTTTCAACTGTCGAGCTATCAAGGTTCATGGTGACAGACGGACAGACGGACGGACAGCGAAGTCTTAATAATAGGGTCGTGTTTTACCCTTTGGGTACGGAATCCTAAAAATACATGTCAATTCACACAGATACTAAGCGTTTTTAACTGATATTATTAATACCTTAAACTTTTTACGAGAAGAGTGATTTCGTTATTAATTCCTAACGTTGGGACAAATCAACTATCATCTTTCCCAAAGAAAATGACACAAGACCTATCAAATAAAGATACATAAGGGACTTACTTCAACCGCACCCCAGCCAGTCAAGTCGGCATTTTTCGTCTGCGGCGGATTCTTCAACAACAACACTCTCTTGATTGTCTGTCCAAACTTCAGCTGTTTCTTAAGCTTCAACAAACCTAAATCGTGGCTAATTGTCTTCTCATCCCATTTGGGATGCTGCCTGTAGCTCTCAACCAGGTAAGGCGTCCCCTTCTCCCTGTTTATGTTCCCCACAGAAGCTGTTATCTCCTCGATTGGTTGGTTTAAGCAGTGCGCAGCAGTGATTATTATGTATTGATTCAATATAGATGATCCACAAAGTGTAACTGTACCATCGTTTCCTTCTAATTGCAGAAACGCGACATGAGGAAACTCCTTTATGTTCTTAACGAAATCACCACCGACTATGAAACCTTCATGTTCTGCAATTACTAATTTTATGAAGGTGAATAGGAAAAAGAAAAGTCCGGCTGCCATGGTTTCTTGACGTAAAGTGGTTGCGTTTTGCTTATCGGTTAATCATACTTTTCCACGGATCATTGCCAGATTCTTCTTTTATAATATTTCTTAGATGAAAGGTGCACTAGTGACTGGTGACTGGTTACAATGTTTTAAATTCAATTTTCATTTTATACTTAATTAAAAAATAATTAAAAATAATAATAAAATAAAGGTTTACTCCGCACTAGGCTTCGCCTGTATCGCGAATTATTTATAAAGCTATGAAGGTTCTAATTTGCAAGATTGTTCGAGTATGAAGGACCAACCGAAACTACCTTCTCATTAAATTACATAAACTTTTTATGGTAACTCTATCCCTCATCGATTGGCGGTGAGATTTGATAATATGAAGAGGCTAATGCTGGCCATACACGATCAAGTTTATCGGACGCTGCTTCAAGCTACTTACAAGACGTTTAAAATGTTATAATACGAATTTCGCAGTGGCTGGACGCTGTTCGCATGTGTCAGCCATTAAAGGTAATTGAGTAAATTATTTTTATTCCAAATTCAATTGATCCGTCTCGTTCCGGCCGCATAAACGACTTGTAACGGAATTTATAATTGATATTTAAGACACCTTGCCGTAAACTTAAATAACTACGTATAATTTTAATCAAATAACTGGCATTTGATCAGTTTATAATATAACTAAAACAACCTTACATACCATGGGACTGCTATCAAATCTAAATTTTGATTCTTATTTTTTATATATCTAGTTTTAGTTAGTTTGGTTAAGTATTAATTTTATGTTACTTTTATACTTAATCTTTGTTTATAATATTTATTGTTCTATTTATTATGAGTTATGCCGAAATAAATGCTTCCATAATATTTCTGTCTCTAACCTAATACAAGGTAAATGTCCCAAAGCTCGAAACTTTAATGCCCAATAGATAACACCTATTCGATTACCACAGTTACTATAACATAAGATTGAAAGTGCCAAGTATTGGTTCAGTCTCGAGCACTGGGACATTTTTAGGGCGGATTTCGACAAACTGTAGATAGTACATATTAAAATAAGTTAATCACAGTTGTTAAAATTATAATTGTTTTCTCGTTTCAGATATTGAAACTTTAATAGTAAAATTGGGGTAGTGCACCTTATTGCGACGGTAACATAACTTTTGATCTATTTGTTCAAGATAGAAAAAAACAACAGAAATCGTATTTTTACTTTATTGGGTTATTCGTGTGCAGACCCAAATATCACGCGCAACATAGTCGCCGCGAAGTCTTCACTATCCATTTGTAGTAATGGGCGACATCGGTGTACACCACGAGGCTGCGGGAGACCGATGTGTCCTTGTAGGAGACCAGTCCGATCATTATCTTATTTTTAATCAGGAGGCCGCTGCCTGAATCTCCTCTACAGAAAAAAAAACAAATCAGTAATATTAAGACTGCACCGAGCAAATTTCTGAATAATTGCGATGATTGGATCACTTGCTGTATTATTATTACTAAAGCTTGAATTCTGTAATTCCTATATATGATATTTAAGGATACACTCTACACGTCATGTGTTTCAGAAACACAATTACTTATAGTTTTCTTCATAAAAATTCAATCCAAACTTAGCTCTACTAAAGGAAATAAACGCAAACTACAACGTTAATACTTTATGAAAGGTCTTCAATTTTTGAATAGTAACAAAACTACATGTTATCTAGGTCGTGTGTGTTTAACATTTGCAAAATGTGGAGATTTTTTTAACAATGCAAAGGAAATTCCGAAAATTTGACCGGCCGCCGTAGTTTTCTTGCCGGCAGATGGGCTCCGGCCCTCAATGGGAGCAGACGTATGCTGCTTTTCTCAGTTTGACATGTCATAAAAACACGCTTTTTGACAGCTTGCTCGTATACAAATACAAAATGTATACCACACACAAAGATTGCATCAATTGAAGTAGGGTAAATAAATGTTGACGTGTGGCTATTGAAGATTCTTTTAACATGGAATTTTTAGCATTAGCCATTGGTTATAACATAAAAATGCAATCTTTGGTCCCCAATGTTTACTAATGCAACTAAATTATAATGATTTCCTTTACGAAAAGGCATTTTAAACGTAAAAAGGTTACCGATGTATTTCAGTTCAAAGTAATTTACTTTTTATAAATTGGCCACCCAGAACGGAACGTTATGACATTTATGTCACTCATCATATTTCAAATTAAAATTTGTAAACAAATTGTATTTTTATATTTCAATAATTTAACGAATCTAATGTTATATTTTATGTGTATATGTACGGCGCTTTCACGTCAAACAATGATTACCTAAATATATCGCAGAATCTGCATAAACAAAACATATCCCAGAATCTGTACAAACAGGCACAATTATTATGGTGCTTTGAACAGAAGTTTATAAAATATCAGCGTTATACCAAGAAACAGATCTAGAGTGCTCTCTTGCAGCGGGAGCAGAAGAAAGAATATCGGAGTTTCTTCGCCAGTTTGAGTGATGTGGATTTAAATTGTGTAGTGTCTAAGCCGCCTGGTCATAATATAATTATACCTAGAATGAAAATTATTAACCTATGTTTCATTTATAAATAATAAACCAAGTTTGTTAGGGATGTGGTGACAATGACGATGTCTAACAAACAAATATGCAGTAATTACTTATAATATTAAACTGCGCTAGTTTCTATCTAAAGCTTTCATGCGTTGGAAATCCCGTTGGTTTGATTTTGTACAAGTAAGTACTTATGTCGCATCGCAATAATTGTCTCGACGTTATAGTAAACGAATAGGAAATAATAATAATTGCTATTTATTATTGATGAAAATAGACGCAATGTTAACCATTATTGAACCTTATCTCGTTGCAATAAGGTTCACGGATGTTCAGTTAAGTGTCATCGACGGCACGACTGTATAAAAGTTAATTTGTCAGAGCTGATACAGTAGTGGTCCGGCCAAGTTCCACAATTGCAGAATGTTACAATGACTTTCTTGATGATATTTGTTATATCATTAGGTTTTATAGTGCTTGTCATTCACGATAACGACGATGCGCAGGGAATGTCATACTATTCTATGCGCAATTCTGCGGATTGGGTTACGACGGGAGGTCGTGAATAACAAGAACTACCTATAAGGTTAGGTACTGGTTCCTCAAATACAAAGTTGATTCACAATATTGCTGCAGTTATCCCGTGCCGCATAAATAGTTTCAGTAGTTATTATATATATTGTAATAAAACTACCGCTTCTTCTCTTAAAACTTGCATTAAATCAGTGTCCATTTTAGAGTTAACCAACTGATAAACAGAAAATAATCAATTTATGAAAAGTTTTGCTTAAAATAACCTATTCAAGGTACAACATATACTCGTATCATGAAAATCACCAAGTAAACTCTCAAAATAAGTACCTAAGTCATAAACATAAAACAGTCATAACATGCACGAACCGATTAGGAAAATTCTTTCTCTGTTTTAAGTTGTATAAAAATGAGTCTGTGAGGAAAGGGCAAAACAAAATACATTTTACAAAACAGGGGTTTGACAAGTTTTATTTTATAAACAAGGAACTGAGTATTTTACTACCACAAATTCCAAATTCAAGACATTTTCAGATACAACTAATACTTGAGTTTTGGTTACAGATCAGAACTTGACGATTTTTGTTACACTTCCCTTATGCACCAAGAAACCTTTAAATATTCAAAATCTATATTGTCATAAGTTGACATAAACATGGGTCAATGACCCGACCCAGCAAAATGAGGTAGTGTGCGTGAATAATGCAAGTGTGGGTTAATTGGGTAAATTATTAAAAAAATTGAAATTTGACAGGCGCTGAGAATTTACCCCGCACGATAGGCCCTTAACAAAAAAGGTCCAAAATTTTGGCATATAAATGGCAAAACAATCATTCTCAAACTTATGTCCTCCTTTTTTCCGAACAAGCGTCCTTTGAAATATTTATTCATTCATTCACATGCCAACCATGGTGTTACAAGGTATTATAAAGGTATATAAAGAACAGCATGGACCCTGCTAGGGTGTAGCAAGAACTTAAAACTACTGCTCCTGTTACAGGGCCCACCCTGTATAATAATGTAATATATGTATTAATACAAATTTTATTATTTAGCGGGAAAATCGCATTGATCCACCTTTGTTGACAAAAATCGGGTCGTGCACTATAGTGGCCATTCTTATCATGGCTACAATTTGACAACTACGTTTTCTACCGCCACGAACCTCACTGACTGACAGATATATAACGGCGATGAAAAAGAAATTAAAATCCAAGGAGATCACATATTTCGAAGAATTAATTAACTATTGTACTCGTATTTGAATAAAAAGTATCCTAAGTTGTGGCGAGAATAAAAATATACATCTATACCATTTTTTTTAATCGATGCAGCGGGTCCTGAGATTACCCCGGACAGGAAACCCTTTCTTATGATACTGGCTGGAATTTTTGAGATTTATTATATACTAGCTTTTGCCAGCGACTTCGTCTGCGTAAAAGGGATGATTTTCGGGATAAAAAGTATCCTATATGTTAATCCAGGCTATAATCTCGTTGTATACCCAGTTTCATCATAATCCGTTCAGCCGTTTTTGCGTGATTGAGTCACAAACATCCAAACACACTAACATTCGCATTTATAATTCATCATCATCAGCCTATATACGTCCCACTGCTGGGCACAGGCCTCCTCTCATAGATGAGAGGGATTGGGCAGTAGTCCCCACGCTGGCCCAGAGCGGGTTGGGGACTTCACATACAACTTTGAATTTCTTCGCGGATGTATGCAGGTTTCCTCACGATGTTTTCCTTCACCGAAAAGCTAACGGTAAATATCAAATGATATTCCGTACATAAGTTCCGAAAAACTCATTGGTACGAGCTGGGATTCGAACCCACGACCGCCGCTTGACAGCCGCATGCTTGAACCACTGGGCTACCGTAGCATTTATAATTATAATATTATATAATATTAGTAGGATATAGATTACGTCAGATGATGTTAAGGTAAACACTTACTTGGAAGCGAAATCATGGGCTCGACTCTCGCCTCCGCATATAGTTCCTTTGGGAATTCTGTATATTACGCTCTGGCACTGTTGGTTGTTCCACAACTTTTGCACTGTGTGCTTCAGCATCACTGAATCTTTGTAATCTTCTTCCTAAGATAAAACTCTGAGTTAGGTAACCATTAACAGGGCCAAAAGCTGTACAAACTGCCACGCTTTTGTTTCATCATCATCATCATCATATCAGCCGAAAGACGTCCACTGCTGGACATAGGCCTCTCGCAAAGAGTGCCACAATGACCGGTCTTGCGCCACCCGCATCCAGCGGACTCCCGCGACCTTTACCAGGTCATCAGTCCACCTTGTGGGGCCGAAAGGTTCTCGAGTGGCGACCACGGACCGGAAGGCGCAGCGTGGGTAGACCCCCCACAAGGTGGACTGATGACGCTTTTGTTTGTCTTCTTTTAAATAATGTCGGTTTGTAAATTTATAGCTTAGCATGTCTAATCTATGATATTAGAACGCAATAGTCCCGTACTATAGTGACGAAGAGAAAATGATATTATACGTTTCAATTCACACAGCCTAAGGCTGACCGCAGACGCACGTTTTCCGTATGAGTTTTCAGAGAGAGGGGAGTTGACGCCTCTCCCTCTAAGAGCGAGAGGCGTCAACTCCCCTCCCCTCCGATAATTTTCACCTTCACGTTAGGACAATGCAACTGCCATCTTACCCAAAGAAAATGACACAAGACCTATCAACGTACAATCGAGGATACAAAACGGACTTACTTCAACCGCACCCCAGCCAGCTAAATCGCCATTTTTCGTCTTCGGCGGATTCTTCAACAACAGCACCCTCTTGACTGTCTCTCCAAACTTGAGCGGTTTCTTAACCTTCAACAAACCTAAATCGTGCTCAATTGTCTTTGTGTCCCATTTGGGATGCTGCTCGTAGCTCTCAACCGGGTATGGCGTCCCCTTCTCCCTATTGATGCTCCCCACGAAAGCTGTTATCTCCTTATTGTTGTCCAAGCAGTGCGCAGCAGTGATTATTATGTACTGATTCAATATGGACGACCCACAAATGTAAGTACCATCGCTTGCTTCTAGCTCCAGAAACGCGACGTGAGGAAACTTCTTTATGCTCTGAACGAAATCACCACCGACTATGAAACCTTCCTCTTCTGCAATTACTAATTTTATGAAGCCAAATATGAAAACGAAAAGTCCAGCGGCCATTGTTTCTTGACGTAAAGTGGTTGGCAATTTGCACCGATAACGGTTAATCATACTTTTCCACGGATCATTGCCTATAACGATGATATGGTTAAATTAAAAATGAGCGTCACCTAAATCGGGGTTAGAGCTGAGTGCAGCCGAATTCTAATGCACTGTACATAATATTTATAAGGTTCATTTGTTTACTTTATTGGTGTTACTGCAGGGCATTATCACTTTGAACATTCTCTTTTATATGGAAAAGACACTTGTCAAAATAATTCCCACATGCGATCATAGATGGCAGCAATTTCAATATTTTAATACAGTATTTATCTAGGTTTTCAACGAGCTGTAAACAACGATACCCCACTCGATGGGATAGGTTTAAAAAAATGTTCGTGCCCCCTTTAGCTGCCTAGAAAAAAACATAAGTTTCGTCTATTTAAGTAGTTTAGTATGGGAAAATCTGAAGACTGTAGCGCGAACCGTTTGGCTGTAAACCTGTGTGACAGTCGGCGGACGGACGGACGGACGGACCCGTGAGTGGCAGCAACAGGGTTCCGGGTGGACCCTTCGGTTACGGAACTGTAAAAACTGCTGATTTGCACTGCTAAAATTTATTTAATCGTATGGCATATATTTACAGCGACTACTAATAAAACTCCAGAATACTTGCGAATAGACTAACCGTTTATTGAGCTATTTTAAATATACAAAGTTGGTGGCGCTAGTAGCGCAAGACATTTTGATACCACAGAGAATTAAGTGCATAGACAATAAATTCTACACTCCCACTTATCAAAATAAAATTTACCCAGTGTACATACATACATTTGACTTTTATATTTATCATGCATTAAGATTAATCACACTTGTGACAACCCTAGTATCTTAATAAATTTATAATGTTTTACATTAGACAGGCTCTTTGTCAAAACATCAGCTGGCATCTCAGCTGTGGGCAAATAAGAAATCTTAACTAATTCTTTGGCTATACATTCCCGAATGAAATGATGCCTAACATCTATAATTATGTTTTGTACGTCTATGGTACAAAGGATTAGATGCTAACTTTTGTGAACTTTGGTTATCACTTAATAAATTGACTGGTGCATTATGGGCCTTTTTATTTCCTATAATTTCAGACATTAAATTTTTTATATACATGGCCTCTTTACATGCCTCAGACAGAGCCATGTATTCTGCCTGCGTGCTTGACAAGGCTACTGTCTTTTGCTTTCTGCATTCATAAGATATGACATTTCCAGACAATTGAAAAATAAACCCTGTATATGATTTTCTATCAATTGTGCAAGATGCCCAATCAGCATCAACATAGCCTAATAACTGACTATCACCCTTGACATATTTTAATCCATAGTCTTTAGTTTTACTTAGATACCTAAGCACTCTCTTTAAATGTTTCCAGTGAGTCTCGTCATAACAGTTGTTGTATTGGCTGAGGAAACTCACTGCAAAAGCTATGTCTGGCCGAGTTAAGACACACAAATACATAAGAGCACCTAGCAACTGTTGATATGGATATTTTTGACAAATTGTTTTACTTTTATCTAATTTTAAGTTCTTTTCCATCGGTGTGTCTGAACTTTTACATTTAGACATATTAAATCGTTTCAAAATGACATCTACATAATCTTTCTGATCTATGGTTATAACATCTTTCTTTACAGTGACATTCATGCCAAGACAATGTTTAATCTGGCCTAGATTTTTAATGTTAAATTTTGCCTTTAATTCACTTATTAATTTGTCACATGTTTCTTTACAGTTATAAAATACAAAGAAATCATCAACAAATAATGCTATATATACTTTGATGTTTCCATTACATTTCATAAACAAACATGGTTCATACTGAGACTTGGTATAACCTAGTTCTAGTAAACAAACCTCTACTCTTTGATACCAAGCTCTGGCCGACTGTTTTAAGCCATATATAGCTCTTTTCAATTTTAGCACTTTATTTTTACAATCAGGCAAATTTGAACAAGCTGGTAATTCCATATAAATGGATTCATTTAACATCCCATTCAAAAAGGCCGTAGGTACATCTAAGTGTACTATGTCTAAATCTTGGTCAACACTCAGAGCAAGTAATAATCTTAAGGTGGAATACCTGAGAACTGGTGAGAAGGTCTCCTTATAGTCCATACCCTCTTTTTGAGTGAAGCCCTTTGCCACTAGCCTCGCTCTATACCTCACTTCACTTTCACCACTATATTTCTTTTTAAACACCCACTTGCACTTAACTATTGTTTTATTCACTGGTCTGTCCACAAGTTCCCAAGCTTCTCTATCACTGAATGACTGCAACTCTTCTTTTATTGCCTGCTGCCATTGTTCCCTCTCTGGACCATAGATGGCGTCATTTAGAGAAATCTCTACACCTGGAACTTCATCTGTGGCACACAAGTTCGCAATACCGTAGAAGTCTGGTTTTCTTCTTGTGCGCTTCTCCGGGTTTTCCGTACCTTGTAACTGAGCAACATCTTTTTCATCAGACAACAATGAGGCGGACTCATAAAAACTGTCCTCCGAGTCTTCGGATTGTTCTGGTACATATGTCTCATCAAGTTCATCAACCCGATCAACTTCTGTGTCTGAACTAGACCTGTCAGGGGAACTCACTGGCTGTTCTTCTCCCACTGAATCCTGTTCTCCCTCACATCTCTCCTGTACTGAAATCTGTACTACTGAGCTGTCATCTTCCTGCTCCATGATAACAACATCTCTTGCTATCGTAATAGAGTGTGACTCTGGATCATACAAACGATAACCCTTTACATTTTCAGCATATCCAACAAGATATAGCTTCTTCGCCTTCTTGTCCCATTTGAGTCGTTTTTCCTTGGGTACATGTGTCATGACTAAACTGCCATAGACACGGATATGGCTGACATCTGGTCTGCTACCATTCCATAATTCATATGGTGTATGCCGTTGAAGACTTGCCGCTACGGATCTGTTCTTCAGATACACTGCGGTATGAACTGCCTCGGCCCATAGATTTTTATCAAATTTCGCATCGAATAATAAACATCTGGCTTTTTCTACTACTGACCTATTATAACGCTCACAAAGCCCATTTTGCTGCGGTGTATATGGGTTTGTTTTTTGATGTATTATTCCAGTCTGCTTCAAGTAATTTTCCATTTGTGCTGAACAGAACTCGCCTCCATTGTCCGTCCTTAAAATTTTAATTTTTGTTGACTTCTGGTTTTCTACCATGTTCTTAAATTGCTTGAAGTAGGTGAATGTTTCATCTTTAGACTTCAGGAAATATACAAAAGCCATTCGACTGTAATCATCAACCAGTAATAGAAAATATCTAGCCCCTCCGAGAGACTTGTTCTCCATAGGCCCACTGAGGTCGGCATGGACAATATTCAGAATCTCTGTACTGCGTGAAGAACTGGCAGGGAAAGGCAGCTTTGTTTGTTTGCCCTCGCAGCATACTGTACAATTGCCCCTGGTTATTTCTGCCTTATCTTGGAATGATAAACCTTCCACAGCACCGTCTCTCATGATGTTTAGGTCATTACTATTTATATGGCCAAGCCTTCTGTGCCATGTCCGACTAGAGGTCACTGCCGTTGCCGCCAATAGTTGTTCTGACGGCGCAATGTTTAACTTGTACACACCATTTGTCAGTTTGGCTTCTCCAATACATTCATTCAGTTTATTATAAATGTGACACACATCTTCTGTAAAAATCACTTTGTTGCCACTACTTATCATCTTACTCACTGATAGAAGATTGGTGGTGAGGTTATGTATGCATAAAACATTGTTTACATTAACTCCATGTTCGGAATTTCCGACTCGCGTTGTCAGCTGCAAGTCTCCGGAACATATCACTGGCATACTTTCCTTATTCGCCGCAATAATACCTCTAGTTTCTGTATTATATGAAATATTTCTCAACATGTGTTTATTTGACCCTGAAATCAGGTGGCAACTTGACCCTGAGTCCACATACCAATCTTTATCACTAAAATCGCCGGTCAGGAACATAGCACTAAATGCGTTATTAAACTGTTTTTCTTTTTGTGTTTCTGCAAAACGACACTGATTTTTATAATGTCCTGGTAATTTACATTTGTAACAACGTATATTTTTCACCGGCTTCGCGTTCATGTCACTGGAATGATTGACATTTGACATTTGCGTTCTTTTACCGCCATGACCTTTTTCTTTGTTCGAATGCAAATGGCGTTGATTTTGGTGATGGTATGATCCTCCTTTTGCGATGAATGCACCTTCGTTTTTTATTTCGGTATCTGCACTCATGTCCAACAATTTCGTCTTTATAGCGTCTGCACTAATTTTCATGCCAGAGTGTTCAATGGCCATTATCATAGGCGCGAACTTATCGGGTAATCCGGCTAACAAAAGTGAACCGACCCACTCATCATTTATCTGAAACCCTGTGCCTTTAAGTTTCTGAGCTGTATCAACTAGCTGGGTCACATATGCTGTCATCGAGTCAGAGTTCTCTAGACGAATTGAGATCAATGTTCTGAGTAGACTGATGCGACGCGTGAATCCAGAATCGTCGAATAACGACTTTAATTTTTTCCACAAATCACCCACTTTCTTCTCGTCCTTGATGTGTACGTACAGTGACGGGTCGATAGTCATCACTAACTTTGCTTTAGCCTTCCGATCATCTTGTTCACTTAAAGCATCACTTTTCGTAATGTCGATTCCTTCTAGGATGAGAAAATTTTCCACGGCGAACGCCCAGTCGTCGTAATTATCTCGCCCTTTGAGTTTCGGAACGTTCAATGAATAATTTGCTGCCATTGTTATAAATACTGACTGTGCTGTATAAAGACTTTAGAAAACGTAACTGGGCGGCATAACCTAATAAAACTCCAGAATACTTGCGAATAGACTAACCGTTTATTGAGCTATTTTAAATATACAAAGTTGGTGGCGCTAGTAGCGCAAGACATTTTGATACCACAGAGAATTAAGTGCATAGACAATAAATTCTACAACTACTACTGCTAAAATACTATAATTGCACATGAAGTCGGTTTTGATGTGCCAGTATTTTTGTGTGTCAGTATTTTTCGGCAACTGATATTAAATTACGTTTATTGCGTTTTAAATTATGCACGCCAAAAATTCTGCTTAAAACACAAATATAGAATTACGTGAATGTACCTGGTATTACCATTCAAAATGGTGTTAACATTCAAAATAGAAATAACAGTTTAAATCGTTTCTTTGGGATACAAAAGCAGCAGTTATTTCATTATAGCTTTGATTTTGATGAGATGATGAGACTCGAACTCAATCTTCACAAAAATGACAATGCACCTTTAATGGTAACGCTGCATTAGAAAAAGTACTGCAACTGGCAATTACCGTTACTTGAGCGGGGACCGTGACGCTTGGTTCAGCCACAGAATAAGTAATAGTACTACGTAGTTCAGCCACTGACGAACTTCTCTGTACTGTCGACCTAGATTGTCTTTGCTGTGTAGGTATACTTAGGTAGATTCGTTGTAAATACCTAGGATAATTAAGGTTGCATTGAGACTCGTCCACAAAAAGCCTGGCTTTAGCGCTGACGGTTCACAACTTCTCTGTACTGACGACCTAAATTGTCTTTGCTCTTTATAGGTAGAAAATTGCTATTTTACTAGTCTGGCTAATGAAAGCTGAGACTGAGAACTATTAAAAAAAAATTAAAAGGTAACTATAATATCCACGTCAAATGTGTCAAACGGCACTTACTTGTATATACTATATCCATGGTATGACAGCTTTAACTCTCGAGTATGCAGATCTGGCGCTACTATCAATCCAGCATCTTGAAACTAATTAGGGCCAGTTCCCACTAACCGATACAATATCTGTCACAGGTCGGTATCGGTTGGTCCGGTGTCGTCGTCAAATCCGATACCCATAAATATCGCATAGTGGGGACGCCGCTTTAAAAAAGTTCTGACTTTTGTTTGACGTCTCTCAATGCCAAATTTCTATCAAATCTTTGAAAACTATATTATTGTGTCAGCAATATTATGTCAAGCTTGACAGTTACTGCCACAAAGTGTGATACCCAAATTTACCCTACAGTGGCGCCAAGACGAAAAATTTGGAAAACAGGACAAAAGTGACTGTCGCATCTGTTACGAAGTAACTAATATTACAGTGTTGCAACACGTAGATTTTTTAAATTTGCCGCCTTTTTCTAGTCTCAGCTTTCGTTAGCCAGACTCTATCTAAAGCTTTAATAAAATAATTTTGTCCTTTAACCACTTTATTGGTATTAACTATCAATACTTTTGTCCTAATTTGAAATCAAAATATTTAGAAACTAGTAAGGCCTCTTAAGCCAGAACCTGAGGGCCTGACCGCGAACCGAAAACGAAATATCTGCCTCTCTGTCGCACTTGCATATTGGAGCAACAGAGAGGGAGCTACTTCGTTTTTCCCTTCTTTCCCGCAACAGGGGCCCATGTTGCCAAATTACCAGTAGTGGCTTATTTAAAACGATTGCCCAGCGCTTTCCTACAGACTAGCCAGTAGCCACTGTAAGACAGACTACACATATTGTCTTAAGCCTCAAAATATACTAGTCACGCGAATAGCTTTGTGAATAATTAGGCTGATTCTGCTTCTGATAATCTTCTGCACACTTATTTCTTTCTACGTTAGGGTTGGCATACCTACGTCCCGGTACGCCGGAACATGTTCTGGTTTGAAGCGCGGCGTCCCGGCTAATTAATAAGCAAATTGTAGTAGTAGTAATAGTTGTAGTTGTTGTGTTGTGTTGTGTTGTTGTTGTAGTTGTTGTTGTTGGTGTAGTTGTTGTGTAGTTGTGTTGTGTTGTAGTTAGTAGTGTAGTAGTTGTAATTGTAGTAGTTTGTATAGGCATGCCTAGGAATGCATAAACGATGGAATCAAGGGGAGGTATCCCCAATGCAAATGTCCCGCTCTAACACGTGTGAGTTTGTAATTAACCATCCCGCTCTCTACGGAAGCTCTGCGCGTAGTTTTCGTAAATATTTAAACATAGTCATTAAGCCAATCATTTTATCAAAGCAAACCCTACGAATTTGTCTGTAACTATTTAGGGTCTTTAAATGAGTACAAAAATTAAATGTAAAATATCAGTAACATACCCGTAATATTGAAAAAACAGTGAAAAGAGGGGAAACTTTGCGATTTTTTTCTATCGAGTGGAATTCATCAAGTCTTGTAACCGAATACGATTTTGACTAGACAAGATCCTTATGTAACACATATTTTTTTTAGAATTTAAGAAACTATATTCTATGTCTCAGATTGTTTTCAAAAACTCAAAAGTGGTATAACCTAGCCTTATAATAATAAAACAGTTAAGTGATCATATCTTCTAGACAGACGCATAAACCAAGATTCTCACATAAATCCTAGCAATGCGGGAATTATGACGCTGACGCCCGTTACGCTGAGTTACAAATGTTGCGTCACGGCAATCCAGCAGTGCTGGGAATCGTCGAGTATTTCAACTCAGTACGCCACACAAACTAAAATATGACACTTGGTGCTTCCAAATTTTTGTCTTCCTCGCTAGTTAGTGATAGCTCGATATGCCGTGCTTTTCGCTCACGCATGGAAAAACATGCCAAATTCGAATAAATAATCAGATTTTTAGCAGACAATATGCAGTTTTCCTGTATTTAGTTTTTTCGTCGGGTACTAAACAAGTGTTACCTCAATTAGATACTTATCATCCGCAAAGATTTAAAAGCCAGAAATGCCAGAATATATC
Source organism: Cenopis cana (assembly GCA_951800055.1). Lineage (NCBI taxonomy): Eukaryota > Metazoa > Arthropoda > Insecta > Lepidoptera > Tortricidae > Cenopis > Cenopis cana. The sequence goes on along the minus strand of OX637477.1, from coordinate 17,758,233 downwards.
TACAACCTACCGTTATTCCGCCTCGGGTGCCACCCAGCATGCACGGAGATACGAAGAACTTTAAATCAGAGTTGTGGGGCTACCGGTATCGAAACACACAGTGTTTAAAGTTAAGAAATAGGTATTACATTACGAAACACGATTGTTCTTGTTTGTAATGCCTTAGTTTATGAGGATTACAAATTACTAGCCAGGAGGTTTCACATAGTTTGCTATTGAAAGCGTTAGTAAGTAGGTTCCTTGGTGGTGCTATTCTTATTATTTAATTTGCTTTAGGTAAAATAAATAAATAAATAAATAAATATTTGTGGACAATCTTACACAAATCAACCTAGTCCCAAACTAAGCAAAGCTTGTACTATGGGTACTAAGCGACGATATACATACTTATATAGATAAATAGATACTTAAATACATAGAAAACATCCAAGACCCAAGAACAAATATTCATGCTCATCACACAAATAAATGCCCTGGCCGGGATTCGAACCCGGGACCTCCAGCTTCGTAGGCAGGGGCACTACCAACTAAGCTAAAGCGGTCGTCAAAGCGGTTGTAGGTGTATTATAGATTCTACTGCGAATATAAATGTAATTTGGATTCGGGCTGTGTATAATTGTATATATACCCCAACAGTATTATTATAAGGATATGTCCAGTACAGTCCGGTGCAAAAATATGGCTGCGTTCAAATTACTGGAAAATATGCCAATTATGTAAATGATATACTATAAGGTTTTAGCATAGATGGGAGCATTCACTCGACACATATTTTTGCACGTGACACGTACAGGATGCTGGACATTCTCGAAAATATTGCAAAATTCTTAGTGGTTTCTGGAAACATTAACGGGAACGTCACACAAGCTTCTATTTAGGAAGCTACTTTTAAAGCTGGCACGGAAAATGGTCTAAAAATACTCAGAACTTCCCAATAAAAAGTTTCGTAGCCACCAGTTTAACCCAGTTGGTAGGGGCGAAACTGGCTGATTGTTGACACATCCCGGTAAGAGCAATTGAACTCTTAACATCATCCTAGCATTACCCCAATACAGTTGCATCCTGAGGGATTCGCGGGGTCCGCTACCTAATCCCACAAGCCACCCACAAGCCGACCGAAGACCGAGACCAAGTTTTGAGTTGATATTCCTCCGTCAAAGCTATAGACATATTATGGCACAATACGATTATTGGTTCTTCAATCCTTTATTTTTGAAAATAATTAATACTTATTTTTTAATGATTTATTCAAACATGGTCCAAGAAAGCTCTTGGTTCGATATAAGTATGTTGGTTCTGCACTTATTTACATGAAATCTACATGTCACCGTTCCTTATTGATATTAGTTTTTTGGCCTAAAATTGCCAAGGTTTGATGCCATATATCTCGGAGACAGTGAATTTTAAAGTAAATATGAAATACTATTTCGGTAAACCTCGTTGTTGTTAATACGATAAACCATAAAAAATACGAGAAAACGCATAGTTACAGATCGAAGGTCATTGGAAGCTAGGAACATCTTAAAATCTGGTTGTATAGAAAGTTTGACAAATTTCTATGAGATGACAGCTGCCGGCGCCATATTTAACGTTGATCGGTCTGTTATTGTAAGTTACTACTACTACTACACCCCGTCCTAAGTACTTATGCACAATTGTTAAAATATTCTCTCCTTTGGGCGTGGTCCGCCATTGATTTGTACCACATACCTTCATGATACAAAATAAATCATTAACAAAGTGAGGTGCATATTCTAACTGTTTTTCACGTTCAATGGCTTAGCTTTCACTGGCCCTGTGTGCTCATCTACACTTAATTTATTACACGCATACAACCGGTATAATAATTTTTGTTACGAACATGTTGTAATGCACGTAAGTAGTTGTTAGACAATAGTATTTAATTTTACTAAACGAAACTTAATCGCACGTTATTCAATTTGGTTTTCCTAAATAGTAGGTAGTAGTACTAAGTAGTAATATTCTTTATTGCACCAGTAATAAAGGAGTAGGTGCACAATTAAGATTTGGTAACATATATAGTAATTGTATTACTCAAATACAAAATCTAAAAATAAATACCTCGATGGTTTGGTTGTAGATTCTTTGGTTATAGGGAACAATAAGTAACTGGCGTAAACAACCAATATTCTATTACTTCTTACTTCTATTGCCCCAAACTTGACTGTCAATGTTTCTATAATATGTGGCTTATTATCTATTCACCCAAGGATATGTTAATGAAGAGATATTGACAAGCTTCCGGAACGGCATACGCATGTTACAACATATACAATCTATATGTACCGTTCTTGTCAGCGTAACATATATGTTGTATCCCAGTTTTAAGGACGCTTGATACTTGCATACATACATGTATTAACTATGGTAGGTATACGCAAACCAAGTAGTTTAGTAAGAATGCCAGAAAGTCGCATGTTCGAATCCTGCTCGGAGCCTAAACTTTTAAATTACCTTTAATAAACGTTAGTCGTCTCTTTTTAAGCGAAATGAAATGAAATACATTTATTGTCACGACGATGCAGAAATCTACAAATACATTTGAAAATACCATACCTAATACCTATTTTAAAAAAGTGACAATAGGACAAGCTCAGCCAAATGCTCTAAACTAGTCAATTTTACTTCAATATAGTAAAATATCAATAAACCTTGCCACTTTGGGGATTTTCAGCTTGCCCGAAATTTACGTGTAAGTATAGTCTTTTGTTATTCGCGGTGACTACTTGTTTTTCTACTAAAAATATTGCTGCAAACATATTAAAAAATTGCTATGCAAAGAGTATTAACGTACCATAATGTATTAATATAGTAAATAGGGCAAGATAAATATGTAAATTGTGTAACGTGCGTGTCTGCACTGACTGAAACACTGTCATTTTGCCTTAAAATTACAGTAAACATGACGTACCTATAGGAGCCAAAATTCGACTTGGCAATTCAGTAGGCTTTTTTACTTCGGAAAATCCAAAATGGCTCACAAAATTACTCAAAACACGCAAAAATGGCTGAACGGATCACGACACAACTTGGTATATAAATAATTTATAGCCTGGATTAACATACAGGATACTTAATATCCCGTAAATAATCCATCGAAGTGATGAAATAGGGCGTGAAAATTTACGCGAAGTAACGAGCTAAAAGCTATTCGCATTTTAGTATTTACTCATTTGAGACAAGAGTGGAATGGCCGCAGTCTAATAAAATGTACTAGTTTACTTGCATTTTCTTCAAAACCTATACCTACCTACCTAGGTACCTAAGTATAAACAGTAAACACACTATGAAACTCTGAAACAGTAGTTCAAATGAAAACGACAAAATACTGTAACTGTTCGTAAAAGGTTCGCGACCAATTAAAATATCCATCAAATTCAAAGAATTTATTTATTGACTGTTTCTTTGTGTTTATAAAGCGAACGCGCACACTTATTAAATACGCCTGGCTAAAATAGGTCACATTTGTAACCGTATTGGTATCGTAATAGGGTTGTATTTTCATCGCAATTTTAACATGAGCCTTTTGTCAATGTACGTATGAATTGTTGTCATTTGTCTCTTATCAAGGTTGAGGCCCGCACGGTCTTACGAACCTAACAAAACCTCAAATGCTGTCAACCTTGTATCAGAGCCTAGTAAATTACATAGGCTGCCAGTGACAGGGTATGTGGCGTTACTTTAAAATAAAGTGTAGGCCTAGCACGTGTTGCGCTCGAGAGTATAGACGCGTAGCTCGAGATATTCTCGATCGCAACATGTGCTACGGGCGCTGCTGTAGCTATATATCGATCGTCTTAATGAGTCCGCGCCTTTGACGGGCGAGGGGAAAGAGGGGTTAAAAAAGGGGTGAGAGGGCTGACGTACGTACGGGCCTCTGTACCTGCCTCCCGCTACTCTTCCGCGTGATCAGTTAAGCGCAGGCGCGGATCCAGGATTTTGTTCGGGGGGGGGGGGGGGGGGGGGGGGGGCACTTTAGAAATTTCGGAAAAAAATTGGTAGGAAATGAAACTATAAAGTAGGTATAGGTATTGCATTGGGGTTTTGTATTGAACACCCCCCCCCCCCCCCACCCCATACTTCAAATAAAACACCAAATACTTAGCGTGCTTACGAGATATTATTGTATTAAAAGTGTTGATCACATTGTCAAAATTTACTATGACGCAGGTGCGGAAAATAGGTATTTTGTGTATTTTTGGCACCCTGTGGTGCTTGGTGGCACTGGGGCGGACTGATTTAACCTCCTGAGGTTAAATAGTGAATTCCAGTGTTTTTCGGCCAGTTTTGGCAAACCTTATCAGGTACCTATAACGTTAATTAGGATGCAAATGCCCCTGTTGCCCCCCCTGGATCCGCGCCTGGTTAAGCGGTTGTCCTATAGTTACACTATGTAACTATAAAATTGTGTTTTCCAGAGGTCTCCATAGCGCAAATTAGCTACAGCTGGCTCATTATTAAAAAAAACCTCTCAATGTATAAACATTGGCAGTCTATATTTAAATAGTTTCTTTACCTAACCAACCATGTCCTAAATAAAATTAAGAATTAAGAAATAAATTTTCATTATAAAATTTCTTCATTTATTTTCTAACACAATTTAAATTGCGGGCAATGTACAGCAAAGTAAATTGACTATGCAGTTAAAATGACAGTCCTTAAATGTTCTGTTGACTACTTACGACGTTATCTTAAGCAGTGCACTTAGTAATAGCTACATTGAAGGTGCGGAGTTAGGAAATTTACAAAAGGAGAACATTGTTTATGAATAAGCAGAGCAAAGCCCATAAGTTTTGTGTTCCAGTGTGTGATCCTCCCTTTAGTATAATTAGTAAGTAACTTTGTAAATAAATAAAAAATAAATAATAAGAACTCTAGATTCATAATAATGATGCGCAACCAGAGTTCAGACTGACAATGGTTCGCATTAGCCGAAGCAGTTAGTCTTATGAATGGCCGCCCAGATTTGTGCATTCGCCTCATACATACGTAGCTGCATTGTCTTCCCTTTAAGCTTCCCTCCAGGGAAAAAGCGATGAATGGACGCACGCATTTGGGAGAAAGGAAACACTTTCCATCCTGGAATGGAATCTATCGCTTTACCCGCTATATGGAGAGTAAATGTTAAGTGCTTGCTGTGACCATTTTAGTTTCCGATTCCCTTTGTGTTTGGGATGCAATATTTAGTGGACACCAAATTTGTTAGGAGGTGTATGTTCGTTTAGAATTATTTTATTAACACCTCAAGACACGCGACAAACAATTCCAACGACGTAGTGCATGTACATATCTAACTCTAACAGTAGCAATAAACACTTCAAAGAAAGCTTTGCTACTATCGCGCTCTAAAATAGTATTTGAGCATTGACTTTATTTCAGAGGCAATATCGGAGAGCTTGATTGACTTAAAAATGCACAGATAGAAATTTTGTAGATAGTGTTCAATGAATGGCTGTTCACATTATTAGAACTTAACAAGCTAGCTTCACAAAATCTCTTTAGCTAGCCTGCCACCACACGCCCCAAGGCGACCCCAACAAATAACGAATTAATCTTTGACACGGCGACGCCCGCGAGGAATTGGTAGCTATCGGTCTAATAAATAGCCACGTCACTGCTTTAGAGGCAGTCGACGATAAATAACGTCTTATCGAGCCGAAGTGCAGACCGACTTGTTAACACGTGTCGTGGACGATCGATAATACTGATCGATAGGGGCGAAAACGGCGCGAAAGTCGAAAGGTGCCCCTCGGGCGTAACGAACGCTTTCTAGGTTTTCGATACGCCTGTCGATTGTCCTGGTGTCGTGATAATAGGCTTACAAATAGCTTTCCTATCGGTTATCGCTGTTACGTTCCTTGATTTGTAATTACCAGCAGATTCAAGAGCGGACAGACCTACTTAAATCTTCACTGGACGACGATATATTATCAGAACTTTAAGGCTATGTCTACACTCTTAGTTTTCTCGGCTCTCGAATTATAATAATTGTGTTTTGCTGCTTGATTTATGTGCATGGTCGTTACTTAGTTTTTCAATAAGGCACAACTATTCAAGATGAGATTTGTGATGTATTGAAATATTTATTTCAGTTGCCAAAATGAAGGCCAACTTGCTGCCAACTCTTGTCGCGCTCGAGTAAGCGACTCCAGTCTCGTTAAGTTCTTGTACTTAGATCTCATCTTCTCTGGACGTCAATGATGCCAGTCCAGCTTAGCAACAAATCAAAGTAATTATCTACACCCTACACTATATATTTTGGCATTTTATTGTTTAGAAGTAAGGACGAAAAGTGTATGACGTACATAATTATGATGCTGACTATGTTTTCGCGTTCCTAGAGTTGTAATAATCATTCCAACCACATGAAATAGATGTTTGGAGGTTTAGATGTTTGGATGCTGTTTTTTTCGTTCGCTGTCTCGAAGGAATGAAATAGGGAGTGGAAATTGATGCAAACAAAGCCGCAGGCAAAGGCTAGTGTAAAATATGTTTGTCAATCTCTCTCGAAGCGACGAGTTTCCACAATTTAAAATGCAAAAAAATAAAAAAATAATGCTATGTTTTGCTATGGTTAAAATGTCTTTCTGGGTTTTTCGTATGCGAAATCAATGATGATTATTTCGTCGTAAAAACATCACATGATAGTAAAAGAAAAAATTATTCAGTTCAATCACTTACCTAAAGGTGACGCTCTAAAATGTAAAAGGTTTATCCATAATGTATTTTGTAGACTCACGGACTTTAATTACTGAAATGAATTTTTAGGTGTCAAACTAATTTTGTTATTTTAGTAATTAAGCTATGAAGTGCCGAGTATACCTCTAAAGTGAGCTCTAAATGGCTTAATAATTAAAATCCGTGACCGTGCTTATCAAAAATAGGTACCCAGACAAAGAACATTTTGTATTCCTTCGATATTCACTCCTTATAAGAACTTAATTTCAAACGGTTTAACATTTCTCAAGAAAAAGTCTCTAGTTTTTGCATCAGAGCTGTTTTGAATGCTTCTGCGGTTACCCAGATCGAGCAAAAAGGTGATCAAAAACGTTTCATAACGGTCTCTGGTGAACCTAGTTTAGTCGATTTTTTAAAATTCGATTTTGATAGTGGACAAAAACTAATCGATTACCAGTCAATGAATGTTTTGAGTCACGTAAAGGTTTTTACAGCAGAATATATTTAGGTCACTACTTACTTATACAACTGTCACTTAGAATCGAATAGGTAGTAGGTACCATTTAATGTTGATCACAAAAGAGCTAGAAAATTTATAGATAAATGAATTTAAAGGTAAATTTACTCACTAACTAGTACATATATTTATTAGAATAGACATACCTGAACCGCTAATAAACCATCCAACCATAAACGGTCATCAATGTAATTCACATGTTTAAGGCGCCGGGGTGGGCAATGCATTCTCCATACAAACTCTGTGCACGTTTCATTCGTAGGTTTTGGAATCATAACTTTAATGCAAACACAAACGAAGAAAATCCTGCACAAAGTTTGTATGGAGAGAGCTTGCCCCACCCCTCCTCTTAAGTACCTGTTTTAACTAAAATATTATTTTATTACAAAATGAGATTTTTACATTGTATTTCAATTAAAACAACTTTAATATAAAATCAACTCGCATAGTAGTAGAGTTCTTAAAATAAAATAAATTAAACACTAAAATTAAAAACTAAACATAAAACTAAATAACATTATAAATAAATATGGACACTAAACTAAGACTAACATTATAAAAACAATGGGTTAAAAATAATTTAAAAATGAACTGTTTAAAAAACTAAAATACAGGTAAAATTTGTTTCTCTTCTTTTGACGAAAGGGATTAAACACAGTTTAGTAAACACAAAATTATTAATTTGTATGAGAGTAAGTCTGAAAAGCCCTGCGAGCAAGTAATAGTGTCACAGCAATAAGCGCCATATTTGAAAAATTTTAAACTCTTTAGTCATTACACGAAATGTATATTAATTATAATTTTTTGTGATAAAATTGAATATTTATTTCAAAATCTTGCGTGTTCTCAATGTAATTAAGTATGTAATAAATAAAATAAAATAAATATAAAAAATCGCACTTGCTAATTCGAGCGTCAGAATTATTCGAACACCGTTTGTTTTCGGTTCGCGGTAGGCCCTCTGCAATATTTTTTTAAATTATTGTCATACCTATAAATAATTTTAAACAATTCTTGTCTTGCGACACCCTCAAATTATAATTATCTGTTCATGTTCAAGATGCTCAGCATTTTAATATACACTCTTACACCTTGACAATAGAGCCGTATTCTAATCTGATATTAGTGAACGCCTTGTTCGCTCCAATATATCTGATGGGTTTACGTACAGTAGAAAAGTTTCAGATCACGTGCCGGATGTCCACTCTATATGACATGAAGATTGATCAACCGACATAATGTACGGCATCAATGGGCGCGGACTGTCCCACTCGATCACACAGCCTCCATTCATGCATTAGTTGTGACACTTATTAATATTAATGAAAAACTGGTAGTGGTAGCACGTTGCGCAATATGTTGTGGTACTTCAGAAAAGGAAGTCTGCTTTGAAGCACGCTCTTGCGTGCTTTGGAAAACTACGTGATCTTCATAACACCGTATTGACTAGAATGTTTCCTGATAAGGGCTGATTTTCAGATTCATGATTCAGTGACTAGGACTATATGATTGTTTTTCTGATTTCAGTACCAACAAAAAAAACCGGCCAAGGTCAACTCGGTTGTATGGGAGGCCCTTAAATACTTATTTTATAGTCCTCCTCATCGATTTCGATGACGGCGACCCTGACAAACTATGTATCGTATTTGCCCTATCGTGAGCTCTGATATGGCTGGCTAGGCCAAACTTGCTCTTGAATACTCTATTGCATGCGTGACAGTAGAGTTGGCCAGACGTGTTATACGTGTACACGTAGATGGGTTTAGGCCTCTCTTTTCTTAATTGGCGCTTTCGATCCAAGGTTACTAGGCGATTCTCCTCATACGACTTGATAGCGCGAAAGATGGTAGACCGCCAAGATGTTCTGTTTGCGGCTAACGCCTCCCAGCGCTCAGGATTAATAGCGCCAGCGCTCAGAATTAATAGCGCAAGCGCTCAGGTGTCGTTTGAGTACGTCCTTGTAGCGCAGATGCTGACCGCCGTGCTTCCGCTTACCCTCAGCTAACTCCGAGTAGAAGACAGCCTTAGGCAAGCGGCGGTCATCCATACTTATTTTATTCTGTTTTAGTATTTGTTGTTATAGCGGCGTTCACGTGAAATTCGGTATGGAGATAGATTGAATGCCGGGAAAGGACATAGGATACTTTTTATCCCGGAAATCGTCCCTTAAGGCGAGGTTCTTGTACCGCGCAATGCTAAATTTCACCCCCGCACCCCGCATCGTGTGCGACAGAGACAACACTTTGTCCGAGCGCTCCGTCCTATACAAGGACGGAGGTCACATGCCGGTGCGTCTACCACAGTGTAGTAATTACAGTAGCGCAACTAGTGCAGGTCGTCACGTCACAGAAAAAAGTGCGCGAATTTAGTTAGTTACATACGTTGAATTCAAGTCCAATCAATCAAATACATACGTGTATGTTTGTAGTACATAATACATATTTATATTGTATTAACATTTGATAAAATTTAACGTAATTGCAAAAGGAGTTATTTTAATTTACATGTTTAGTTTAATTTGTTTAGGTATGTATAAGGCCCTACAAGAATGGAGTGTATATCTACATTTTTAAAGGGTCGGTAATGCGCACGTGACACCCTGGAGTTGCAAGCGTCTATAAGCTGCGGTGACTACTTACTATCAGGCGGGTCGTACGCTTGTTTGCCACTAACATGGTATAAATATGTTATTTATATTTTTTTTACATGTGTACCTACTTGACATTTTGAAAGTGCTTATTTATATGCCTATTTGAAAGAAATAAATGACTTTGAACTTTGAACTTTTAAAAAATGCATATTTTTTATACCACGTCGGTGGCAAACAAGTTTGCGGCCCGCCTGATGGTAAGCGGTCACTGCATCCTATGGAAGTTTGCAACCCCAGGGGCGTCACATGCGCGTTGCCGACCCTTTTAAATATTTATACACTCCTTTCTTGAAGACCCCCATATTGTACGTACAAACATAACGAAAAGAACAAATCGCCAAACGTGAACTATGCGTCTTTGAAGAGTTCAATTCTGATCATCATCAGCAGTTCCACTTCATCAAATGTCACTTATTTAAATGTAAATGCTTGATTTGTTTGAAAATACTAAAGTCACTATATGTATGCCTTTCACATTTGAGGAGTTCCCTCGATTCCTTATGGACCCCATCATCAAAACTCGAGCATGAAAAAAATTACCCGCGAAAATAGAACTTGCTTAACAAACACAGCTAGGAGGACAAATCGCACAAACGTGAACTTTTCGTCGTTGAAGAGTTCTGTTCTGATCATCATCAGCAGTTCCACTTCATCAAATGTCACATTTTTGAATGAAAATGCTTGATTTGTAGATAAAAATACAAAAATCACTATGTGTTTGCCTTTGAGATTTGAGGAGTTCTCTCGATTCCTCAGATCCATGAGAACTGCGTTTTGACAAAAACGGGACCAACTTGTATACTTACAATCTAAAAAAGAATTTTCAAAATCGGTTCAGAGATGCCCGAGTTCTGGAGTAACAAACATTATAAAAAAAACAACGGGTCGCACTCCGGGAGTGCCGGCAGAAGTGAAAACTCAATGACATTTAGGTATCCCTGAATTAGTCAAAATCGAGTATGCTGATTTTTGGAAAAGAAATATTTTTTTTTACTTAAAATTAAATAAATATGAAATTTTAAATCCTCGTTCGTTCGTTTGAAATTTTCGTTTTTATTCACTTAAAATTCAAAATATATATAAAATTTGAAATTCTTATCCCCGAATCAGTCGAAATCGAGTATAATGACGAATTTTCGTAAAATACATTCATACTCATATTAATATTCATATTCATATTCGAATAATCCATCTACATATATACATTTGTCCCGAGTATCATTGTGTCCACAATACTTTACAATGACCAGCCAAGTTGACCCGTCCCAACATCGTAACCACGACACTAGGAGAAGTCCCCTCCTAACATCGCAATCATGATATTAGGAGGGGTCGACCTAGCTGGTCTGCCGATCTGTCGCGAGTTTAAACATTTTTCCCCATTACAAAAAGTGCTCAGCGCCGCTAAAGAAGTTTTCACTTCAAAAACATACAAACCTCCCCTTTTGAAATCTTGAAGTCGGTAAAATAAAAAACATACGATACGACCGAATCCGAATTGAGTACCTCTTTTGAAATCTTGAAGTCTGTTAAAAATATGGCCTTGAATGACGTCACTGTTATATGGCATCTCTTTCATTCTAATATAAGATGGATCTAATGAAAGAGATGCAATACAACAGTGACGTCATTCAAGGCCATATTTTCTAGCTTCAAACGAATGTTCGGCACGCAATCTCCAAGATGTATCTAAACTTCTTGGTACCCAATACCAAATATTTTTGAAGTGAAAACTTCTTTAGCAGCGCTGAGCACTTTTTGTGATGAGGATAAATTGTTAAACTCGCGACAGATCGACAGACCAGCTGAGTTGACCCCTCCTAGTGTCGTGGTTACCATGTTGGGAGGGGTCAACATGGCTGGTCATTGTAAAGTATTGTGGCCACAATGATACTCGGGACATATATGTATGTATGTAGATGGATTATTCGATTATTGCGAATATGAATATCTTTGTTATTTACGTTTTTTATCATGTCATTAAGTTTTTACTTCTGCCGGCACTCCCGGAGTGCAACCCGTTGTTTTTTTTTAAATCAGTCAAATACTGTTCTGTGATTCAAATTAAAATGAGGTCAAATTAAAATGTTTTGTAAATCATAATTATGTATACACGCTTCACAAGTCTAAATATGATACGCTTTTCGAGCATGAGAAGTGAAAAATACTTTTAGTAGGTAGTGCTTGTACTGTTTTACTCGATACTGTGGAACTGTACGATGTGCCGTGTATAGGTACCTACTGTTTGTGTTTGATGTATTAAATAGAGGAATGTAGATTTTCTAGATACTAACCTTTTCTGTTTATTCAATCTCCAGACCCTCCGAGACGATATCTTCTTTTTATTTCGGTTGCAAACCATTTTTTTTTCGCTCGTGGCGCTGAAAAAAAATTGCGTACGTCCGACCTCCAATGCGCTCCGCGCGGGACTGACGCGGTGGAGCAAGCGCGGAGCGGGCGTGAATGTACCATAAATTTCGTTGTTATTGGGTGAAAAAATACAAAAATAAGTATATTAAAAATTTTAGTCCCGAGTGTCCTCACACCATCAAAGACGTTTATTTTGGTGTAATTTCCAATTCATAAAGTTACGTAAGATTGAAATAAAATGAGTTTTAAGATCAAGAATAGAGGTATGTTTGGCATTTTTTTCTATCGAACAAAGTTTGTCCAATTACGTAACGGAGTCCCGACTGTACTAGTTGAAGGTCTCAAGTATAGCCCTATATTTTTTTTTGATTTTTAATAAGTGGTGTTTCAAAATAAAACCGTATTTAGAATCACATATTTTACAATGAGCCCGCCTTAAGGGCGTGGAAGTTTGTATGAAAGAGCGATGAGTAGGTAAGCGCCTGATATAAGTCAATAGCAATTACTTCAATTCTATCGCGATAAACGAGTTCCGCGCGGACGAAGTCACGGGCAAAAACTAAAAACTTAGTTGCTTAATAACTGTGAAAATTTTAAGACTGTAGCTCCCACCGTTTGGCTGTAAAACCTGTGTGACAGACGACGGAAGGACGCGTGAGTGACAACAATAGGGTTTCGTTTGAACCCTTCGGGTAAGGAACCCGAAAAAAAGAAGACCAATTTTGACGCGGATTTCAGTATACAGATTATGCTGTCTCGAATAATCCAAATAATACTCGAGTCCAAATTACTAAGACTATAATGCGGCGTTAGCACGCCGCGCGACCCTGCAGGCGTAAAAAAAATATGAGAAACCTAACCCGGGGTGCCACCAGCAGCGAGGCGGGGCCTAAGCTATAGCAGTGGTTAGTGAATCGCCTTAGAGTCTCTTGAGGTATTGGTCGAGGCTCTTCGCTATTAGACCGTTCGCAGAGACGACTATCGGGGCAATGATCATCGAATCAACATGTATCCCACAAGGCGATTACCTCGCGTGCCAAGTCTAGGTGCTTGGTTACTTTGTCCTTCTCGACCTTCACGAGCTTCTTGTCATGGGGGATGGTAATATAGACGAGCACTGCTTGGCGTTTCGATCGATCTGTCAGGTACAGGCCACAATAGGTAGTCCGTGACGACAGATCGATCCAAATGGAGCGTGGCACGACCATTTTCGGGAACTGGCGCAGGTGTGTAGGTACTTATAGTATGGCAGTTCGAAGTCCAAAAGACCATATTAAAGATCAAGATGCTGGTGAATGATCCTGTTTTGATAATGATGATGTGTTTAATAAATGTTTATCAATCATTTTCATCATTCACATCACAGGCCTTCTATGCATACGTTTAGCATCATCGCTTATCATCATGGCGATCAAACGCCATCACCAATTAAAAATATGCAGAACCCCCTTCCCGCGCGAATTCGATTCGGTTTGACTACTTTTTTATTATATTCAGAATAAAATGATACGACGGAGCTGGCTCAACAAAAAAACCGGCACGCTCCGCGGCTTTCTAGCAACAAGTAATAAGTGGCGCGCTGTAGGCATATTATTGAAGAAATCTCTCCGCGCGGATGTCGGCTGGTAGTGCTGGTACAACGGAGGCGGTGCAGCGAGGAAATTATAACTAACTGGGTCATAAACACTTGAAAAAACAAAAGTCGTCCCTCCTGTGGTCAATAGTTAACGGCTTATGTGCATATAACTTATGGTTTTATCACATGCATTTATAAACTGAGACACTGTTTATGCGGGTTACTAGACCAATCCAAAATTAAGCTTTGTAGTCTTTAACTTCTGATATGTCCACAGGAAAGACGCGAACCTAAATCTTTTTATGACCCAACTAGTTTTTTCTCGCGACTTCGTTTGCGTAAATTTCTACTCCCTATTTCATCCATTCGAGGGATGACTTTCGGCATAAAAAGTATCATATATGTTAATCCAGGCCAGTATAAACTCGCCGTGTACCAAGTTTCAGCATAAACGTACAAACACACTAGACCGTCCCGTGTCCGGGCCGGCCCGTTTTTTAGTACAAGAAATCGACGGCCGTCGCGCGTCGTATTAGAAAACGGACCGGCCCGGACACGGAGCGGTCTAGTGTGTTAATCCGTTCTGCCGTTTTTGCGTGATTGAGTAACAAACATCCAAACATCTAAACTGATAGTACAATTTAGCAGAATGAATGCCTTAAGGCATTCTCTACCAGTCAACCAGTGGGACAAAAAGGAATTATAGTGGTGCAGGATCATAAACGCCGAGACGCGAAACGAAACACAAATCAATAATGCCATGCAACTAATGCGAATATTCCTGTTCGCCAAATATTCAGTATCATTTATTTTCAAAAAACTATATTATACAAGAATACAACAATCATTATCATCATCATTATAATCAGCCGAACGACGTCCACTGCTGGACATAGGCCTCCCCCAGAGAGCGCCACAAAGATCGGTCACGGGCCGCCCGCATCCAGCGGATCCCCGTGACCTTAACCAGATCATCAGCCCACCTCGTGGGGGGCCTTCCAACACTGCGTCGTCCGACAACAGTAACTTAAATTAAATTAAATCTAAAACAAGCCCTTGAGGCATTGTACCGAGAATGCTGGCGGCATTTCCTCGCTGTATCGCAATGCTGATACGTTGTGCGAGGAAGTCGCCAGCTCTTCGGTCACCAGTTATATCAACCAGACGCTTCGCGATTTTACTAATATATAACATTTTTTAGTATATTACTTTTATCTCACAAGCGCGGGTTACCTAGTCATTGTTGTATGAAGTTGTGACACATACGAACACATCGACAACGTGAACTCACCTATGGTGGCGCACGCACACATAGACAATGTGCATGTATAAATAAGCTCTACACACAACCATGACTTACCTGCGCTCGTGAGAGTACTCTGAATTAAAACGCCTTTTTCGTCATATGTTCTTAAAACAGGCACGCACAGATGGGGCCATTAATAGACACGCAACGGCAATTTTTATAGATCTTAGAGAAAGCCGCAAAGAAAAAAATAATACTAAATTCCGCTACTGACTTGTGCTTTTGTTACGTCGAATAACACTGTCACGAATAAGTAGAATCATATAAATGCAAACGTTCCTATTGAAGTCACAGCAAACTCGCTTAGTAACGCGAATTGTTCGAAGCTCCGCCTCAGTGCGAGTTCCTTCGCTGTTCACATAGCTAAGATAGCAATATTGTGGGTTTCGCTACGGGCTTAATAGTAAAAACGCCCGCGTAGTCATGTCGGAGGCTTCCACTGGATTTTCCCCATACCACTCTCCAACCACTTTATTGGACCGACCGATAAAGCCACAGATAGGTTCCAAAAAAGGAAAAAAAACATACAAAAATAGCAGGTAAGTTACGGGTTACCGAGTATGAGTTCAAATTGAACTGTTCAATCCTTCTATCAAAACCCCCATTATACATGTACCTAGTTAAACTTGCATGTAAAAATAAAGCGACGAATAGGAGTAGGTATAGTGCACGTCATCCACGAAGGTGCGCATAGATTAGATTAGTATGAGATTCGCGGTACGAGTAGTTTAGAGACAAAGCTAGCGCCAACACAGCCATTAGTATGAGTTTTTCAAATATGAACTCATGAACATTTGCACGGTTTTACTAGAGATCGTAGAAATGTTCGTGGTCACAATCTACTTTAGCTAAAATATCGTTAAATTCGTTCTTTATTTGTAACTTTTACATTTACGTTGGTGAGAAAGGGAGGGAACACGTTTTATGAATAAGGGAGTTAGGTGTTAGTAAATACATCAATATTAAATACATATTTTCTATCCAGTTTTTCACCTTAATTTTAAAATGTGTATTTAATAGGGTAAATGACCAGTAACTCGCCACTTAAGAAAATGACATTTATTTACTTGCCACCGAGTTTGTGCAGTGAAGACTACCGTTAACAAAATACATGAAATCAGCTCTGAACCCAGTCATTTAATTTTATTTGTTTAATTCACTTACAGAACAAGTACCTAAGTATATATTTATTTTGTATTTAGTACCTACCTTAAAGACTCCCTGCTCACCAAGTTTTTACGTATAATTAAGTTAGTAGGTATGTTTATCTCTAGTTATTTGAAATGTGTAATTCTTTTGAGATAAATAAAAAATCTTGATCCAATGCAGAAATACCAACATTTGGTTTACTCTCGTCATATATTTTTGTGAAGTGGCCAATTATTGAGGGATAGCTAACGATAGCCAATTTACCCTACAACGCAATATGTGCCATACATGTCTGAAACAAAAATAAAACACACACAAACACAAACGCAACAAAACATCAAAGAAAGGGTTCCAATAACTTCTAAGTATCTTTCCGTATATCAATGTCGAGTCGCCCAGCACTAGTGATGCCACTAAGAGACCACGGGACTGTAAATAACCCGTGAATTCTTCCAGTGCCATTGCCTGTGCATGGTGCGATTTCTTCTTTCTTCTGTCTGTTCTTATATTGTGTAAGTAATTCTTCCGTTTTTGTGCCGGTGGCGGTTCCATGTCCTTAATTCTTCAGTGCTTCCTTCTTCGGACTCGTTCATTTTGGTAAAAGTTTCTAAATACTATTTTACAAATATTCTACTCTCAGAATAATTTCTCACTTCTTCTACTTTCAGCTTGTCCTGAAAAGTTGAAAACAGCTTTACTGTTTAGTAAAAAAATGTCCTGTAATGTAATTAAATCATTCTTATTAATCAACCAGTCAATCAATCAACAATCATAGTCCTTCCACTACATTTAGTTACTTATACACATAATTCCTACCACTTATACACATAAAGCCTAATCCCAATAAGGTCTAGTTTCCCCTCGGGGTTGGAAGGTCAGATGGCAGTCGCTTTCGTAAAAACTAGTGCCTACGCCAAATCTTGGGATTAGGTAGCGGACCCCAGGCATCCTTCAGGATGCAACTGTACTGGGATAACGCTAGGAGGATGATGATGATGACACATAATTCCTACCATTGTCAGCACTTTGCATATAAAAAACCAACAACAGATATCATGCTCCTACTCATAAATATTTGTAACTATACTCCTATTTGGTTAGATTAATATCAAATGCTACGACCCTCTTACATTAACTACTCCATACATCAACTATTAACCCTTTCGCCACCGCCATAAAATAAAAGGATGACAAGTCCCATCCAGAGCTATCAAGATAAATGTACAAATACAGCTTAAATTATTAACGGTACAAAAGTTCAACATAAATCTATTGGCTTCAGAAAAGTATTTTGCATTCATAGATTTTACTTATAAATGAGCACGTGACGCCAGGTTGACTACGGACGACAACTCAGTTAGTCAGCGATAGAGGTGGGAAAAGACCATGGTGTATTTATCGATAATCGATTTCGAAGACGTTCTCTAAGCCACTCTAGTATACAAGCAGAAGTATACAAACTAGACCAGCCGACATTATACTTTCACATATAGGTATTTATTTATTTTGGCCTTACAAAGATACACTAATATCATTGCATATTAATAGGACACAAAAAAGCCAATTACATGTTCCTACTGCTAACATCATAATAAAATCTAATGTAAGAAGGAATTTGCAAATCGAGTACGCAACAAAATGTAGGTAAATAAAATTTGTGAGACCTTCTAGATACTGCTAGTGATAGCCAACGGAATATCTTTCTTTCCCACTTCTTATACCTAAACATAAATGGAGCCTCGTCTGCCAATAAACCGCAATGTGGTTTGGCAGAAGTGTATGAAATGTAAACATTTGTATAATTTTGTGAATAAACTATTTATTTATTTTTTTATCACTTATCTTGCTAATGCGCTATTCGTCCACGGATTTTTCAGCAACTATGCATACTAAAATTATAAATATGAAAGGGTGTCTGTCTGTTACCTCTTCATGCTTAAACCGCTGTACCGATTTAGATGAAATTTGGCATGGAGATCGTTTGAGTTTCGGGGAAGGGCATAGGATACTTTTTATCCCGGAGATCATCCCTAAAAGGAGTGGAATGGAAGTTTGTATGGAAGGGCGATAACTAAGATAAGCGCCTGATATAAAAAAATATCAATTAAAATCTTTCGCGTTGAACGAGTTCCACGCGGATGAAGTCGCGGGCAAAAACTAGTACGGAATAAATTCTAAAATTATGGACTAAAAACGTACCTTATATAACAGTACTTATAGAAAATATACAGAATAGATTCTGAAATTAACGACCAAGTAACGTACCTTATGTAACAGTATACAAAACTAGTACTAATACACAATAGATTCTGAAATTATCGACTAAATAACGTACCTTATATGTATAGCAACAGCAGCCAGTACCTTGTATATATGCAGTATAGCAACTATACAGAATATATTCTGAAATTATCGACTAAAGGACTCTTTAATCCGATAAAAGTTGTCCCATCTCTAGCGGCAACCATTAACTGCATTAAGATCGTCGCACGCGCACCATGGCAATTAAAATTAATGAAACCCGAGCCTCGTACGTTATGTGTTTCTATTACCGCCCGACGTAGATTCAGATAGTACTACACCCATTTTATAAGACCACACTTCCACCTGGTCAAAATGGCGGATGCTCGCTAACATCACAGTCGCATAGGACCTTTTTGAATGGTAGGCCAATATTAAAGCTCTACATGGCTTAATTAAAATGAAACAGGTGTTAATGGCAAGATTCATTACGAGTAACATGGTAATTATAATATTACTCTGTGAATGTGTACTTGTAAATAGTTGTTAGGAGTTCCGTCAAACTCCTAAAAAGCTTATGTCATCGACTAATCGTAAAAGGAATGTTGGTCAAAATTCTCCTGTGTCACCACAAAATGAACCCGTCATGGGCTAAAACAATGTACCTATCAATACACAAGTATTACTCATACATTATGTAATGAGTAAAATTACATATCAATTATATTTAAGAACAAAACGTCAGGTAAGACGAATGAAAAAAATATAGTAATATAAGTTGTATCCAGCAACGATTGGATATGGTAATGAATTCTTATCTACTATAAAATATTAGTAGTTTTTCCCAAAGCCAATTCTTTCACACTGAAGAAAGCGTTAAAACTTTCACGCGATCATAGCAGGCAGAGAAAAAAAATAACTTAACGCTTATTAACAGCGTCTAGATATGAAACTGCTTCCAGGATATCGCGAGATTTCATCTAACGTGCCGGCACGCAACTAAAAAATATATCGAATAGTCCATCTGATTACTAACCACCTGCTACTGAAGCTGTTGTAGATTTGATTAACTGCCTATTTCTTTCATTATCGATCAATAGAAATCAGACAGTTGAAATCCCATGTTAATATAAAGATGGACCTATTCAGTAGTACTGCCAGCAAAGCCAGTCACGCCTTCGCGTAATCCAATTTTCTCTCTGGCATTTGCGTAAAGACGCGGATTAAGTACGCGTTCGATCCTATTCAACAAGAGTTTATATCGAATAACATCATCTAAACATTATATCGCAGCACTGTAAGTTAGTAAAGCGTAACATCAGCAGATTGGTGCAACCCGTAACCTTTTTGCTACTAGTTCCGATGTTTATTACAGTATTCGGTAGCCGCTTCTTGGTCATGGCTTTTTGAATAGCCTAAAGGCACTATCATAATCAGAGCCAACTAGCCGCCGTCCCACGAATGTTCTAGAAGTAAATGCTAAAGTAAAACAGCTATCGCCCCATCTCGGCAGTAATTGGTTGGCTACCGATTCAATGTTTATTTAATAACACGCCCAGTTCCTCAATCGAGATCTTAGAAATGCATGCAAATTGATGGAGTTTTTCTTGTTGAATGTATAAGATAATAGATATGAATAAAAACAATATAGAGCGGAATGTGGTTACGGTTTGAAGAAATCGATGAGATAGTCGATTATGATTGCTAAGAAACATCAAGCATGAATACCCGTATACTTACAGTTTTCTCTATAAACATAAGTAAAATATGACTGTTACCGATGAATGGGAAGCTATTCGTCATGCTCGGTTGAAGTTAACAGCAATTTCTAAGTGCACTGATAAATTCTTATAGCATACAGTTTTTATCAACTAATTAAAATCTAAATTAAATACTTTCGAACGTATTAAAACAATCAGTACCTAATAGTACTTAACCACTGACGGACGAGAGAATGTTAGAAACGAGAGAATGTGAGAAACTGTTAAAACATTATGCAATTGGAAATAGAATGATTTTTAGTTTAAAGCTATCGACACCCGGCACTAAATCCAAATTAAACACAATGTTGATTAAAGCAATTTAAATCGATTCCATGGGAACTCGATCGTCCATTCCCAGTAGATTAGCTCCTCGCTCCGAACGAATGGAGTTGATTTCGCAAGCCCTAGTCATGCTGAGATTTAATGCTCTGCTTACGAAGAGCGACTCACGAACCCACCGCACGAGTCCTTACCGCTAACGCGCGCGTTCGCGTCTCCGAGCCCGCTAGGTCAGCACCGAAACACAACCCAAACGCAAACGCAACTAACTCGCCGCAACAGACTAACGAGCGGTGGGAAAAGAAAATTGTAAGTCAATTGAATACCAATAACTAAGTGCGAATTTGCATTGTCCGAGGCGAGTTGTCTCTGATCGTTATAAATAGATCCCCGGCGGTAATAAATAAACGTTTCAGATAGCTTATCGTTAAGCGAACAGCGATAAATCTCGGAAGTATCTGATATAAGAGTTTATTTATCTACTAGCTATAGCGGCGATCACTCATATATCGTATCGAATGTGATGGTTATTAATATAGCTATTAGTGAGTTGAGATTTCGTGAGTAATTTGTGTGTCAACGCGGGCCCGGGCCCATGAATCTCATTACGATTTAACTGTCCACGACAACGGTTGTCACGACGGTAAAGTACCCACGTAAACCACCCGTTTCCTGATATGCCAGTTAAGTTATATCCGAAGTTGGCAATAAACTGGCGGCGGATTCCCGCGCGCGCCGCGGGTGGGTGTGCGTACGCGATTCGCGTTTGAAATTAGAATTATCGCCTATTCATACGCACGTGAGAGTTCTTCATTTAAATCCTGAGGTCTTTATTGCTTATATATCGAGTCATACACCTCTGTTGTTATTGGTACACAAAAGAATATTTCCACTTACGTATCATGCAATTGAATCAGCGCATTTCGGACATATTTCATTAGAAAACCAATCCAGTTTATAGCAAAAACAGTAATTAAATATAAATAGAAACTATTCAACTAAATTATTATCATGATCACGAGTAAAATTAACCTATAAGGTCTACTTGCTTAAGTAACGCAAATGGCCCTGTTCGCGGAAATCGTCTATTCAAATTCTCCCTAACAAGATGGTATTTTGCAATGGGTGCAGTAACGATTCCAGATTGTTTATTAGATACCTTACCTTACCTTTGGTTCATTCCTCAGTCAAAGAAATTACTCTGATCAGCGAAAAATATGGACAACTTAGACAATTTTAAAGAAATAAAGTGATAGTATGAACCCTAATTAAACCTAATTAGATATACATATAGGTAACTAATTAAGTTTTATAAAATTCCACAATTATTTCTCCGTCCAAAAATAAATAAGTATATCAAACAATATACCGGTAAAAAGTTAACAACTGATATCACTGCCATTTCATTGTTTCTCAGAGGTACCTATCTTAATATACATAATTATATTAATTTACCGGACCGGATTTTACGGACCGGAAGGCGCAGCGTGGGTAGACCCCCCACAAGGTGGACTGATGACCTGGTAAAGGTCGCGGGAGTCCGCTGGATGCGGGTGGCGCAAGACCGGTCATTGTGGCACTCTTTGGGGGAGGCCTATGTCCAGCAGTGGACGTCTTTCGGCTGATATGATGATGATGATGATATTAATTTACTGCACTAGAAATTAGTGTTTTTTAATAACAAATTATTATGAAAGGTTTTTAATCCTGCTAACAACGCTTAAAATTATCGTCAATACTCGTACATAATATAAGTTCGTATGGAAGACACACGTTGTATGCCATCAAGGAAAATGTTGTAAAAAAATAACCTAGATTTACTACAAATAATTAACATCGTGTTGTTCACCATTATTGCTATAAATTGAAGGTGGTCATGCACCGCGACGTTTACCTTATGTATATTTTTTGTCATGGAACCTGTTCGAAATCTATGTAGCGTTTTAATTCCAACGTGTAAATTTCGACACATAGTACTCCCGTCTCTATGTTTTTACTAGCACTTTTTATCGATACATTGTTAGGTGAGTTATTATTCTGAATCATTTATATGTACAAAAAACTGACTGATGGACTTCATAGTCGATATCTTTCGATAAAAATGTCGTACGAGCGCCTAGCTAATAACAAGTTCATAGTCCTAAGGAAGCGGGTGAAAAATTAACTCATAACATAATATATAGTCAAAAATAGGCATCTATCACAAAGCTTCTTCGCCATATTACATTTCAATATCTGGGCGACCGAGCTTTGCTCGGCGTTTTCTAGTGCATGAGGCCTAGCTAGATCGATTGCTCGTCCCCGAAAACACCCACATACCAAATTTCATCAAAATCGTTAGAGCCGTTTCCGAGATCCCCGAAATAAATAAATATATATACAAGAATTGCTCGTTTAAAGATATAAGATAGAATAGTTTAAAAAAATATATCTTATATCTTTAAACGAGCAATTCTTGTTTATATATATATTTTTTCGGGGATCTCGGAAACGGGTCTAACGATTTTGATGAAATTTGGTATGTGGGAGTTTTCGGGGGCGAGCAATCGATCTAGATAGGTCTCATGACCGACAAAACGCCGAGCAAAGCTCGGTCGCCCAGATATTATATGTTTAAGTCTAAAATTACTTACTAAAGTCTATTTATCCTTACATGTTCTATCATGTAAACAAACTCTTTTTAAATCGTTAATCATTATTTTTCTCTAGGATTACAACACTTTGTGAGCTTCTTTAAGTACACAACAACAACATTGTAAGTGATGACTATTGTGTAATCCTAGAGGAAAGTATGATAATGATAATGTCTTCAAGAAGAGTTTGTTTACATGATAAGGCACGTTAGGATGAATAGACTGTACTTACATACAATTTTTTTAACGTTTTCATTGAAGGAAGTTGATAGAATCGTAACAGAAACTTCGATATAAATTATTGAGTTGGGCGCATGTACATTACGGAACTTGGCATCTAACTGTAAATGCCCAATCGCCTATACAAAAACAATAAACGCATGCCAGTTTAAATATATTGCGGGATTTGACAGTTTGAGTTTATTATACCTACCTTAGTAACCCGCAATGTAGTCTAACTTGCATGCAATTTTGGCACGTGTGTAAGCTATTTAAGTACCTACCCTGATTAATCTAAGGGAGAGTTTCGTCTAACCCGTTCTCACATGAGGTCACAAGACTGGTTTATCATGCCCCAAGAAAACTAGGCCGGTTTCCCATCCGCGGTAAACCAAACTCCATGTCTCACTCTCATGTCTCTGTCATTCAAAATCAGAATTACAGAGACATCAAAATGGGTTCGTTTCCTTTTTGTTACATATCGCGATTATTACATCGACCGAGTCATGGATATTGTGTATGCAAAAAGTTATAGATGCGCCACCGAGCGACCGGGAAAGAATAGAAAGAGAAAAAACATTCATATTTAATATGTAATGTATACTACGCAATTTGACCGGTTTGCATGTCTGTCTTGCTTAAGCGGGCATTACACTGTCCCGAATTCAGGACACTTAGAAGGGTTCCGACCTATACGTTAGAGCGAGATGCTTCAACTCCCCTCCACTAGTTAGGACGCCTGATTCAGGACAGTGTATTACCCGCTTTATGGAAGTGTGTCTGTGCCGATAACCCGACCATGGAAAAATGGTCGGTCGGTGATAGGGACAAAACATGACACTCTTTTCTATTTCCTCGTATAGGAAGTAAGTAAGTAAGTAAGTAAGTAAGTAATTTTTTATTTGTAAACATAGGTTACAGATTGGTGGTGTTAGAGGTACAGAGTGGCACTATGTTTCGCCGGTAGGCATACAAATTTAAATTTAATCTATCATTACAATTAATAATTATTAAATAAAAGTATTAGTTATAGGCTGTAATTACAATCAATAAGAATCGCAATAAGACTATCTTTCTCTATCAAAGCGTGTCAGGCCCTTGGAACCCGTGCTATCACGAGCGCCCGAAGATCGAAGTCCGTATTATATCTCTTATCTGTCGAATAATCAAGCGATATAGCTTATTCGAAAGATTTGAGCGATTACAGAGTCCTTGTTTATGGTTATGCCCCAAGGTTAGAAGATGAACGGCCGATAGTGCCTCGCAAACTTCACGCCTAACTGGATTACGTATTCGGTAGTGGCCAGCGCGG
This sequence comes from Cenopis cana, assembly GCA_951800055.1. NCBI lineage: Eukaryota > Metazoa > Arthropoda > Insecta > Lepidoptera > Tortricidae > Cenopis > Cenopis cana. Next base: position 17,733,519 of record OX637477.1, on the reverse strand, counting down.
GCACGGGTGGGCGGCAGCGCCGGCACGGCTCTAATTAATTCCTGCCACCTGCACTGCCTACGCGCCGGTGATCGGACACAAATTTCAAAAATGGAACAATTTGTCGTGCCGATTTACAATTTGTTGTTGTAAAAAGCTTGTTGTAATGCTAATTGATTGAATATGTCATTGCATCAAAGCCTGTTTTCACACCATATAAGTACAGAAATATTGTTAACTAACCCTAAGTACACGTTTATTCGATACTTTTGTAAATCAGAGTACAATAACATTGAGCCTACTATTGAGTAAGCTAGTGACTGTACAATTAGAGCTGGAGCAAAAATAATGTTTTTTATACTACGGCGGTGGCAAACAAGCATACAGTTCACCTGATGGTAAGCGGACACCGCAGCCTATAGACGCTCGCAACTCCAAAGGAGTCACGTGCGCGTTGCCGACCCTCTTGATGTTGATTTACCCTCTAAAAAACATCCAATATAATATGTATTTCGAATGCAGGATTTTATACTATATATATTATAGAATTGCTTACACAGCCACGAAAGACGTTGTCTCTCTGATTGACACAGCTTGCATAGCCTGTAATAGACTCATTTGATGATGCATAATGAACTATATACCTACTGTTAGTTATAAGATTGTTACAGTTAAGTTATTTAAATAAACTTCAAATGTTTTTGAATGATGTCACTTGACGCCAGGGTTGCCATATTTAAATTATTTTAAGAAGTGTAGAACAGTCTTTTAGTCTATGCTTCTATAATGGAAACACTGCGTTAGTGACATCATTCAATCATTCGTTCAGTAAAATGTTCGTTCACGATGTAATAAAAGTGGCGGGAGCATTCAAATGGCTCTCTTTCCGTTGGTTAAAGCGGAAGAATAAACATCTATCCGTACTCCGAGTGTTATTTCAAATTTTACCTCTAATACTACCCATCTAGTTAAAATAAACGTCTTATTATCGCTGACTTGTGACAGCAACTTTTTTAAATATCGATCGGAAAGGTTGGTACCGCTACGTCCGCTCCCTCGGGACAGCATGACGGGTGGGCGGCGCCTGCCTCGTCCTAATTAATTCCAGCCACCTGCGCCTGCGCCCGCGCCGACCTACGCGCGAGGAATTGCGAGCCGTTCGCCACCGCTGTTGATTTGTCTATGACTTAGACGCTATGTGCAGACGTCAAAAATATCTATACACACTCAGTGAAAAACAAATACGAACATGACTTTAATGACAAGGGCGTCACAAGAGGGTAGAGGACTTTATGACTTTGACTGTACTTTATTTTTCCAAGTACTTGGTTTAATTTGGGCATTGTGCGATACATAAATTAGAGTGTGACATATAAGACTTTGACTGTACCTCATTTTTCTAAGTACCTACTTGGTTTAAATGGAACATTGTGCGACTCATACTCATAAATAAGAGTGTGACATTATATGCCTTCAACTGTACCTCATTTTTCTAGGTATTTGGCTTAATTTGAGCATTGTGCGACCCATAAATAAGATTGTGATATATATGACGTCGACTGTCCCTCAATTTTCTAGGTATTTGGTTTAATTTCAGCCATTTTGGGCATTGTACGACCCATAAACAAGCGTGTGACATATATGACTACCTCATTTTTCTATGTATACTTGGTTTAATTTGAGCATTGTGCGACCCATAAATAAGAGTGTGACATATATGAGTTTGACTGTACCTCGTTTTTCTAATTACTTGGTTTAATTTGAGCATTGTGCGATCCATAAATAAGAGTGTAATTGGTACAGTCCCAGTTTGGAATTACAATTTGTTTTTACGGCACCCTCCTACTCCATGATTAAGTACCTACTTAGCTGATTTGAGCGTACCTAGTACTGACCTAATAGTAGAGTTACCAGTAGTAAGTTCTAATTTTTTATTTCTACAAATTCATAAAATATATTATATTATATAACCTACAAATTAATAGATCGTGCATCGTTAATATCGTTATATATGGTTAGAAGAAAGATTTAATTAGACTTTAGTAATTTAAATCTATAGCTTATATTTTCTAAACGTATTCTGTCGATATTTATGAGACTTATGAGACCTGATTGGAAAATATCACTGCGTCTTTATTATTCATAGACTAGAACACATTTACAAATTAAATTTAGAACTAGATAACCAAACAAACTGTGAAAAAGGAAATATGATGAAAATTAATATGTTAAAAACGCAAAATATTAGCTGTTTCAATTTGAGTAGAAAATTGACATCGCATATTAAAAAGAGTGTAAATGTGCTGCTCATTTTTAGTTTCAATAAAATGAATACAATTTAATATCTTGTGTACACTTAAGTAGGAAAGTATTGATAGTCAATCGCTTCTTCATCAAAATGTAAAAATGAAAATACTTATCTCCTAGTAAGTATGAAAATACCTGTATCAGGAGACCCCGCTTCTCCATAACAGATAAGTTTTCACCAATGAAACTGTACATTACAAACTCACACAAACTTTAATACCTCCGTAAGTTCAGTGTTCATCTCGGCGCATGTTTACAGCCTAAAGGTACTTCACATCGCATAGAAGCGGCTATACTACAGAGTACAGACACAGATTATACACAACTCCACAGACTAGTTATACAGGTTTGAATATTCATACAGCACTAGTGGCAACGCCCGCGACACTATGCGATGACATAATGATTCGAAAAGATTTATTGTATCGATTCCGTATCGATTGTTGTTCCGATGCGGCTCTACGGGTTCCGATGTTAATGGGGTAATAACGATCGATTAGTGCTGTTAGGTTGGTAATAGATTTGTTAGCGACGGTCTGACAGATATGAAAATTAATATTTATGCAGTATGATTAGGTACATGATTATGTGACATTGCCTTACGATGGTGTTAAAAATATAGCTATCGTTTTTATAAACTTTTAATTAGGGATAATGCTTTCAAACTACCCAATTGGTGATTAAATTCGATCAAGATGGTTAAAATAGTCATACCTCAATTATTTGCTTGTTATGGACCTCTCTAGTTGTTGCAAATATTTTCATAAAAATACGGCAACAACTAATTATAATTAAAAATGTTTTAAGTAGTCTTAATATAAAAAAAATGCTGTATAGGTACTCGGCTACCATTTTTGACAGTTAGTTTTTTTAATCACTGGAACGAACGGTTGCGCGAAAACGAGGACGTAAGTCACCGGCATGGCCACGTGCTATATCTTCCTATAATGACGGATCGAATTAAAAAAATATCATTCCATGTTTCAAAATGTTCAACAGAATAGTACTGCCCGTTTTCGATTTAGTTCTTGTATTATAATAATTGTATAATAATTAAGCTATCATCATCATCATCATGGCACATCCCACATCCCAGCAAACTTCTGTAGCTCTAGTATAAGTTTTTTCGAAACATTAACTAATTCGAACGCGTTGCGTTTTGTCCCAAAATGTATGAAAGTGGTATGAATACGTGAACAGCGCCTCTGGTGGTCACTAGTGGAAACTAAAACAGCGAGTATAACATTTGTTGCTAACCGATGAACGCGCGTATTTCAAACTCGGTGAGAGCGTTTTCATACATTTTGAGACAAAACGCAAACGCGTTCGAATTAGTTTATGTTTCGAAAAAACTTATACTAGAGCTACTGGCCACGGATTTCAGAAAAAGTTATGTCGTTTAAAACTTTAATGTATTTATGCAAAGTTGTATGTTGTACCTAAGTATATTTGCTTAGTTTGGGACTAGATCTATTTTTGTAAGATTGTCCCTAATTTATTTATTTACTTAGTTCTGCTTCGAAACTTCCAAGTTTCCCATGCAGCTTTCCATAGGGTCCTGACGGGCCTATATTAGATAAAGTAGGTATAAACGTTTCCTACAATTCCAGACAAGTAAGTAAAAGGAAGGAGAGATAATCTGCATATTCATCATCATCAGCCTATATACGTCCCACTGCTGGGCACGGGACTCCTCTCATAGATGAGAGGGATTGGGCAGTAGTCCCCACACTGGCCCAGAGCGGGTTGGGGGCTTCACATACAACTTTGAATTTCTTCGCGGATGTATGCAGGTTTCCTCACGATGCTTTCCTTCACCGAAAAGCTAACGGTAAATATGAAATGATATTCCGTACATAAGTTCCGAAAAACTCATTGGTATTACGAGACGGGATTCGAACCCACGACCGCCGCTTGACACCCGCACGCTTGAACCACTAGGCTCTCAATCTGTATATTATTGTTTCTATATTCCAAATAATTAATAACAATTAGATCCACATAAATACTTCGTAATCTAGTTAACAGTTAACCTGTCACTGGAGTATCCCAGAAAGGATATTACTGCCCATCGCCCGCGGCGTTTCGTCAGCCCCGCTTCCGTCCCCTCTGTGGGAATACCTGCCACTGCCCTGCCGATAATTGCAGGAAAATATTACCACGTCCTTAGTATCTCTTGGAAACTGATCCTCTAAATTCTACTTTAAAGTTAGCATGTTAAAGTTTGATTTCGAATGCGTAATTAAAACGCGTTAGTTTGCACGTCTAGCGGGCTGCCAACGAACTCATCGGCCGCTGGTCCTAATATAATAAATTTGTATGTATGTATCATTAATTTTAATCACTGGAATGAATGGGCTTTCAGGCGTGCGACATAGCTATATGATCGCAACACGAGCGCTAACCAATCAACACATTAAACGCAATCATATTATTACAATTATCTACTAGGTGGAATAACTTTGTTAACTAGCTCGCTAAATAAAAAAATACAATCGAATTCTTATCCCTTGATGGCTACAGTATCAAATAAAAATTAAGTTCAAACAGGATAAAGAAATAAAGACAAAACACAAGAGGATCAATTTAAGAAAGCCCTGTTTGGAAGTCGATTGAAAATGGATGTATTGTTTTTAAAGTAGAGCCAAGCATATAACTTTCTGTGAGCATTCCATCTCTTTCTTAATACGGCACCACTATCACCCCGAAAAGAGCGATAGTTGTGTCATTATTCGCACGTTTCAACCCCCTCACTTTTGTGGACACGGTTTTGACGAATTGGCTGTAGATTTTGGTGGTATTTCTGTATTAGAAGGTAGATGTCCCGTACTTTTATCAGATAACAGAACGGCATTGAAATCCACAAAATAAATTTCCAAATTCCACAAAATTATCTAAATTCCACAAAATAGTGACCACGAAAGTGATTTGGAATTAACGCCCCAGTTGTATGTTTTCAAGTACCATGATACATTTGCAGAATTATAACCTACTCTTGATTACCTACTCTTCTCCTTAAAAAAATAACAGGGATTACTTTTTCAGATCCAGCTTATATCTGACAAAACCGCACTTGTAAAACCTGATTTTCTGTCCAAAGCTACAGAAGTCGTATGTCACTATAATACTTTTAAGGAGATACGACCTTTTCGCAGGCACCGGTATGATACGGGTCCAACGGGCTTGCTTCCCGGACGCAAAACAAGATTTTTTGCACCATGTTGGTATTACTGTTTCCATAACAACCGCTCGTAATTTCGCAATTAGGCGTTAAACATTTAACAAGGCATTATTAATTATTAATGGCCATTCGGATTTAATTGATTATATTTAATGGCATTTGTACAAGTCGGTTATACATATATCTGATTTAACTGCTTTTTGTGGGATATGATCCAGATTTAGTGTTTTGCAGCTAAACCATCTTCTGCAAATGAACTGCAAATGTTTTCTGTTTCTTCTTAATTTAACCACAATACTTATCTTATAGTCAACGCATTGGCACTAAAATAGAATTTGAGTCCCAATTGGTCTAATACTGATTGAGAAAACAATGGAAACAAAAATGTACAATCAACCAATTGATTTCTGGGCCACTTCGTACCGTCACAGTGAAAATCAATAGGGTATGAAAACCGCTAGAGATCTCATATCAATGTCACTGTCACAAGGCACGAAGTGACCCAGAAATCAAATTCGTTGACTGTACCTAGGAAGTTGTTAAGTACGTATTTAATTAAAATTTGATCCAACAGACCTCTGTAAAACCGGTCCTTGTGACCTGCCAATGAATTTTACTAAACGTTTTATTACTGAGCACTCATAAATTGACCTAGCGCTTTATTGAAATAAACAAAAAAAACAAATTACAGTTCGATTAACAAACCATCAACTTTGACTTTACCGATAACCTTTCCCACCAGTCGTCTCTGACGGCAACTACCGCAAAACCTGGCTACAACTTTCCTCTAAAACTCTCTGATTTATGACCAGGCATAGTCGTTTTCACGTCACTACACGTGGGGCAAGGGTCACGGGTCATCACTACATCGATATTTTTTAACCACTATGGGACGGTTGGCAGGCTTGACAGCTGCTCGTGGGCGGAAGCCAAAGTTTAAAAATAAATAAATAAGTGTCTATGGTGCATGGTCTTAGGCTTTTCATAATTCTTTTAAATTTTCAATTCAGAGGTCAAATATTTTGTTAACATAAATATATGTAGGTGGCATCCGATTTGAATTAATTAACGATTTTTTAACCATCTGGTTACAAAAATTAAAACGAGGATTCCAAATTAATGGGTAATTATATCGCCACTCATTATTAAAAGCATTAAATGACATTGACATTGGCTTACAGACACAACCTTTTTGTAAAAACAAAAAGTAATTTGCAACTTAGGTGTTACATACAAATGATGCTCACAACTCGAGAGTTACGATCGTAATACCTCTGCAAGAGTGACATTGTCTGAAACCGGTCTATTGTCATTCAAAGGGCGACGTAATCTCGGAAATTATCCGCATGACGGCAGCGAAAGCCGTGCCCTGCGATTACGGGACACTCATACTTAAAGAAATATAATACAAAGTGGTTTTGTCTCCGTCAAATCTTGTGTCAAGTAATTAGTCCTACAATACCAATAAACCAAACGCACGCAAATACTCGCAATACTTCACGACTCAAATTTGTTCTGCTATTTTAAACTGTAAAAATGTGTAAATTTGATTGACCATACGGAAATCGGAAATGTGACATCACCAACAAACTTCATACAAACTGAGCATGACTTTTTATACGGATTTTGCCCGTAGGCGCGTTGGTGAACACACGTGCTCTTCGCGACGACGGGCTGAATCCACTACCGAACAAAACCAGTGGCCAATGGCGTCGTTACCGAACAACGTCTTTGAAGAAGTATTGATTGGCCAAATCATCATAAATTTAATGGAAAGCCTTTTTTAACCCGTCGTCTACCCGTCCCTGGGATCCCAGGGCAGATAACAAAAGAATGGCATAGTATATTTTTTTCGCCGGGAGAGGACGGCTAGAGTGAAGTGAAGTGACTTTTTATACAATGGTTTCGATTGAATATCTTTTTTTTTTAAACCATGAATTTAAAAGTTGGTCCCCGAAGGGGACCTCAGCTTAATGCCCATAACGGCCAGGGGCTATAAATAGCCCCTGAGTTTGACTATCAGTCAACAGTCTTTTGACAGTAGTCTTATTCCTAAACCTGGTAAAACATTTTTTTGTAATCCGAAGCGGTAATTGTTGTAACTTATTAGGAGTCGTGCGTTATATATAGTTAACAGGTTCAGTATATCTATTGTCGCATACCTACTGATAACGACGATTACCTATATAGTCTCATTGGCAAACGAAAGCTGTCATCCGTTCGGAAACCAAAGGAACCCGCCCGGACCTGCGCCGCCGGTGCCGCTTGTTTCTGAACGGAAAATCCAATTTTGAACCACTACTCGTTCAGAAATCGATATGCGGTCGGGAAAATTGAGCTATCTGCGGACCGGTTGAATTACCCGATGGAATAGCCTGGCTCATTCTATTACCGGCAGAGTTTACTTTAATATAACACTTAGGTGACTTCCTGATTTGTCGGTGCGGAGGCAGTACGATATGAGAAAAGTGTCAAATGTCAGTGTCAGCTGTCAGTCGACGCGATACCATTTTTTACTACGCCCCTACATTTAAATGAGTGCTTCCTGACTGGCGCGGGATGCGCGGTAGCGGGACGATGCGAAGGCGGTACTGCTCCGCTTCTGCGCATGATATTACTACTGCCACAAAATAAAAAATGTACAGAAGGTCCGTTCCCGCCGTTCTTGAAAATACATACCTAAACTTGAGGGTTGCTTCTGCATTGATTCTGAATTTTAAAATGAGTAGGTATAATAAAAATTCTTCAACATGACATTTAAATATGAACCAGCGTATCTTGGTAAAAAACCGGCCAAGTGCGAGTCGGACTTCGCACATTTAGGGTTCCGAATCAACCTCAAAAATATGATTTATTAAAAAAATATACGTAATATTGAAAATTGTCACCAAATTTCAAGTTCATAGGTCAATGAGAAGTCTAAAAATTCTTCGGAACTAATTTTGTGACAGACGACGGACGGACGGACGGACGTCTGGGCGACACCAATAGGGTTCCGTTTTGACCCTTCGGGTACGGAACCCTAATAAATTGATGCGTGACCCGCTGCGAGTTGTGACTTGTGACCGGCGGCAGTCGAGAGCGCCAACAAAGAATATCTTAAATACTGGCGTTTTACCAGCGAACGATAAGATGAATGTGTAATGGTTGATCGTCGTTATCAAAGCGGCTAGTTTCAAAAAATTTCCTACCTACCTATGTATTGTAACTACCAAAATGAGAAAACCGTTTTATTTACCTTTCAATATCGTTTGAAAATTTGAAGAAAGTGTAGGCACAGTTTTTTGTTGTATTTAAACAATAAAATACATTCCAACTGTAATAATATCGGTTATTCATTTTGACGTACGTGACACAAAGTACCTACGTAGCGGCGGCGACGTCAAGTGATCAACGCGCGCACAACTAGCACTCGCGACGCGACAGTGACAGTCGCGACTAAGCTCGTCCGAAATCAACTGAGAATGCCTGTAAATGTTATGTCTGTGTGCGTGCGGCGAAAATGGCACTTTGTACTGAGCGGACTCTCTGCTCCGGCGCGCGCCGCCGGTATTTACTTTGTGCTACTGCGCAAAAGTAATACTGACAGTATTATGTCAAGTGAGAATCTTTGCGACGTCAGTAAGTTTACGTCAAAGAAAATGTCACATATCGATCCCGCCCCGCCAAGTCAGGAAGTCGCCTTAGAAAGGATTAAGCACGTTATCTCTTTTGTACAGTCAGCATCATATGGTTAGTAGCAGACAAAGTTGCTATATGTTACCTATATTATATATCGAAACACGTGTTTATTACCGGAGGAGTAAGGATGTGTTACGATAATTTGACTATTTCGGCAGTTTGTTATCTGTTCTGGACCGAACTCTACTATCTGAGCTTTTGCTGGTATCGCGGTGCAATTCACATTTAAACATCAAAAATAACATTTATTGTAATAAATAGATTGTACTTTATCGAATCATGGTCCCGCTCGACCGATTTCAGCTTATTAGGTGGGAATCAAGCCTCGTCATATAGTATGTAACAGTCATAGTGACCAAATAATTCGGTCCATACAAAATATATGGTGTACCGAACTATTTGCCCACTATGGCTGCTACATACTATATGACGCTGACTGTACGGTGCCATATTTCCAAGTGGCGCTGTCAACATAAAACGAACCTATCAATAAATATTATCCACATCTGCCTAACCTCAAGTTATCCCACCACAAACCGGAAAACATTCTTAACCTAAATGGATATAATTGCTCGATGTTTCATTACATTAATCGATTGGATCTCAACCGCCGTTTTGCTATCGATTCAATTAGGCATGAATGGCTCCCTAGCTTGTCTAGGTATTTCCCATGCGTGCGACAGTTATTCGCCGCGCGCATGGAAATATGCGGGTCATCAACTGATGATCGTGTTTTGTCAGAAATACCTGAATCAATAGTGAATAATCATTATATTCATTATGATTTAGGAAAACAAAAGAATATCGAACGTGTATATTTTCAACGAAACGATTAATATTTGTACAATTATAAGTAAAATCTAATAATATTATGTGGTTACCTAGTGAAATTGAAATATACGTACATGCTTATAAAGACAAATTATGTGTTTTATTTCTAAATATCTACAAAAACATTGCCCCAGGATGCAATTACAGTTCATACCTAATGATATGCTTAGACCGCTTTTGTCATTACCTGGTAACGAATTTTTCCATCGCCATGCGGACATCGTAATTTAGTTTATTTCTGTACCTACGGACCACGTCATGTTGTACAAATAAGTATTACGCGTAGGCGTAGAACCGAATATAATAAAGACTTAATTATTCCGCTTTCGGTACAAATGTTTACTATGAAATGCATTAAAAAAATGCGTAGGCGGGCGGACTAATATTCGAAAACAAAGTAAATACGGCCGTTGAACCAACACGGATGACTGTGAAATTTGACAGTGCTGCGCTTTCAAAGTACGTTTCGACATCCTAAAAGGGCAAAGACAAACTAGACTCTGCATAGACAAAAGGCATAATCCGTTCATTCTCGGTTCGCGCTTCGAACGATCAATCACTCCCCACGAAACCTCTCGGCTGTAATCTTCGTACGAGCGTGTGAACGCGGTCACAGCCGCGAAGCCTCGACTGGTCTATATTTTATAGAACCCTATTTGCCTATTGCTCCGAGAAGCCGAAGTGCAGCGGACAATTTAAATTCGATTTACCATTCAAACCGCGGCGGACCGAACATTAAGCATTCACCTGTTTCTTTATGAATTTCAATGCTGTGCCAAACTGCTCACTGAACCTATTACGGCCGTGTAACCAAGGTGATTACGAGCAACATAGCTACATAATCGTGGGAACGCATTAAAATTTACTTCTGAACAACCAACAGAGGGGCTAATGACTTTAAGACATACGTGCCAAGTTCGATGTTACAGTTGACAGTGACATTATTCAGGTGAGGTGCGTGCAGCCGGCATCGTGACCGCCCCGGCAGGGTCGAGGTGCGAGCTCGCTGCGCCCGATATCTACGAGCGCCGAGACGCGCGAAGAGCACGAGTTCGACCGACCATTTTGACTCCTAAATGAGTTCGTTCACACCCGCGCCAACTTTACTTTAGCTTAATGTACGTGGGATGCCGGCAAATCTACCTACATTTCTGCGTTAGGCTGCTATTATGATGACGGACGGTGACAGGCCGTTGATAGCTGGAAGTTTCGAGTATGTTAATCATAAATATTTATTATACATGCTCGGCTTCGGCATCAATCGGCCTGAGCTCCTATTTACACAGATGCGGGAAACGGCGTCCCACGGGTCTCACGATTTCTCGCCTGTTCGCTCTCCCCATTGTCTCACCCGTTCCCACGCGCCACGTCAATGAGAAACCACCTTTAATTTTAATGGATTAAAGCACACAATTAAAATTGCTATGTGATTACACTAGAGTTCGAATCTAAAGGTCACTTCAGCGCGTAAAGGATCAAAGTAAACGCATACCTGTTAGTAAAGAGCGACGATGGGCACGGAAGTTAGATTTATGAATTACAATGGAAAAAAAATGTAATGCTTTAAATTTTATATTAATGCATAGCTATTTCTTGCACAAATGTTCATATGAAATTTAAGAATAGTGTGAAATCACAAATCAAAAGAACAACGAATCACTTCAAATCAAAGTTATAACATGGGCAGCCATCGATATCAGGTTTTTCGGTCTATTTTTAGTTCAACGCAATCGATACGCTCTAGACAAACACGATTTCTTATTACCACAGTTTGTAGAGATCAAATCTCGTCCTATTGGACTAGTAATCGAAGAAATTACGTCACAGCGAATGAGACAGCAATTAAAAACTTATTCTTAGAGTTAATTAACTCCGCGTTTCATCACGTCTAATGTAATCAGTGCACGGGAATATTATCATACATTAAGGTTTACAATACATCATTACTATTGAAAATGCGTGTTGCATCGAAGAAAACGAACAATACAAAGTTGCAGTGAAAGCGATGAACTTGCGAGTGAATGCGAAGTAATCTCGTCATTACACGTCCGAAGATCGAATGCGCCTGTAAACACATGTAACGAACGAGTTTATACACTCCAAAGGTATTTCCCGAGGCGATAAAAGCGCTAACTATTAAGTAAAGTTCGAAAGGCAAACAGTATAGAATGGAACTAGCGCGATTTAGAGCTTTATTGGTACGAGATAAGCAAACACGGCCGGGAAAGCAACTTGTTTGAGTTGTTTGCTACAAATTGGTTGGGGACGGTCCGTTCTCACAGCACAGGCCGATGTTGCTGTTCGCTGTGCAAACATTTACAGTGGTGATCTGGGAGATTTTATTACGGGCACAATCCTGATACAATTATCGGTTCTCCTACTGTGCTTTGACATCATAAGCCGAGACGAAAAAATGTAGCCACCCCTTTTTATTTGGCACAGTGCGAATGAGATATTCGCTGAGTCGCGCGCGATGCGAGTTGGGAGCATGTGCTAGCCCACCAGTCATTCTCGAGGCGAGCATAGCTGCCGTTGATCCGTTTCGCAAAGTAGGGACTGGAATATACCTACAACTGATACAATTATCGGCTTATTGGCTCTCCTATTCAACAAGCACAACTGACGCGTCACGATGCGACGCGAGACGAGGAAATCTAGGTACCTCTTTCTATTTTCCACAGTAGGAATGAGATAGGAATCGCTAAGTCGCGCGCGATGCGACTTGGAAGCATGTGCCCCACCAGATATTTCTGAAGCGAGGACAATATCACAGTTAGTATGACCGCGTATATGTCTGACAGATACTCGTAGCATTCGTCCCTCTCGCACTTACAAACTTGCTAGTGCGGGACGAGTGTTATATGTCCGACGAAAATGCGATCATGCCGACAGCAATTGATCCGTTTAAGACATAAAGACCGATGACATATTGGAATGTAGTCGCGTGCACGATGACGGATGCTGTATACAAATGAATCAATTAATAAAATGATTGGTAATTATTAAATACGTAACCTGAATGACAGATGCAACATACGTCACACTGTAATAACTTGCGTATCACGTTAGGCACTGTGACCGCTACGTATCTTTTGATCGTATAAATCGTATTAGATAATCTTATATCATATGCATTAGTACACGTAGCTTACGGTGCATAGAAGATAATATACTTATTAAAAATACCAGTATGTATTTATTTATCATCATCATCCTCCTAGCGTTATCCCAGTACAGTTGCATCCTGAAGGATGCCTGGGGTCCGCTACCTAATCCCAAGATTTGGCGTAGGCACTAGTTTTTACGAAAGCGACTGCCATCTGACCTTCCAACCCCAAGGGGAACCTAGACCTTATTGGGATTAGGCTTTGTCAAGTGAGTGGGCAACTTGACTGTTAGAAGTTCTCAAACCGCCCGAAGGCCTCCAACTCGGCTTAACGACTGCTGCCATAGACAGCAACCGGGATCAACGGCTTAACGTGCCTTCCAAAGCACGGGAGCGCTCAGTTAGTAACCACTCAAAGCGGTCACCCATCCAAGTCCTGACCGCTGCCCACGTTGCTTAACCTTAGCAAGCGCAAGCGGTTCGCAAGCGCCGCTGGGCCACGAGCGCTCCTGTATGTATTATTTATGCCATTAATAAATCGACTATCTGCAAAATGCGAACAGAGCCATAGGAACCATGTTATAATATAGGTAGGTATATAAGAAAAGGATATTTTACATGATAATATGATTTTATTACTGTGTAATTCTAATGCAAATTCCTAATAAACCGCTATGGTGTAATACAAATTAGACATGATTGTACTTTCTACATACACAATTTAGCTACCTATGTATATGTTATGTTGCCATAGAACCGAGTCATGTAATTTTTTCCATGTCATGTAGGTACCATATATGGTCATAAATTTCATCAAGATTCATCCGAATGGAAGAAACGAAACTCCAATTAGTGGCGGTACATAGTTAGTACATAGTTAGTGTAATACATATTTATAAAAAAGGAACAGCGGCTTTAGGCTGCGGTGTCCGCTTACCATCAGGGGGACCGTACGCTTGTTTGCCACCGACGTAGTATAAAAAAATAAATAAATATATGTTTGTTCTTCATCTTGTTTAACTTAGTTATGTTATGACTTCTTTCACATGTAAACAACACCAAACCTAAAGAAATAACTAAATACCTTTATTCTCGCAATTCATCTACGGTACAGTCACCAGCATTAATATCTGCCAAAACAAAGGCGGCATAAATATCTGACACGACTCTATTTATAGGGCCTTTGTTATGGCAGATATTGGTGCTGGTGACTGTACATGTAAGATTAGACATAGTTTGTGATTTGGCATAAAATTTTCTGGAAATTGATTAATTTTGCCTAAGTTTTATTTCCCACAGGTACCTAACTATTTTTTTTTTTTTCTAGACCCGTATATCGGCTACGATTGTTATAAACAAATCTAACCTAATATAATGGACTCAATAAATGATGAGTCTCAAAAGCCCTAAAAAGTTAACGGTTAATAGGCGTCCTCTTCTATTGCAGAAAAATGTTTCATAGGATCTATTGTTTCGCAGAATTTTCGTTTCATCGAAACTTTTTTTTTTCAGAAACCGTTTACTTTTTAGGTACAGCTAAAATGCCATTGTGTAGAACTCAATTAGATGTAGCAGAAAAGTAGGTTAGATAAGGCTAGAATTGCGACTCGTTTGCAAAAAAAAGTATGAACAGAAAATTCTGCGAAACAATATTATCTATCAAACTTCTGTCTGCGAAACAAAGTACAACTGGTAAATATCGCTAGGAAAATGAAACTTATGCAAATTAGAAATATGCTAAAAATAGCTCATACCTTACCTACCACCATTCATATTACTTACGTGTGACGTAGTGTCGCATAGCGAATATTTGTTCACGTCAGAATCGTCGATGGGTGAGGTGATGCAAGCGTAATCAGATCTTTATTTGCATATCTACTTACCAGTTACGCATCCATTTCGCTATCTGAAACAAATATTGGACTATTAAACGTTTTGCAATCCAATTAGTTATTTGCACACAGCTAATAAGGAATCGTGATAGCTTTGCGTTAAAATAGAAATGTTAGCAAAATGAATATTTTTATATATTTATTCCGTAAGTAGCCTCATGGGGCTTTTTTTACAAGTCATACATTATCTTACTATATTTTTACCATTTGTAGCCTACAAGAGCCCGGGGTCCATTTTATCACCTAATGCAAAGTTTTGGCGTAGGCACTAGTTTTACAAAAACACTGCCATCTGATCCGTCATACAATAAGTACAATAATAATAATTAGGTCATGTTATATTAAGATGTCATGTTACTTTTGATTTCCATTCCCTGTTGTGAAAATGGGAGCGGAATAATTAAACCTACGCCTGCGGAATTCTAATAATATTTAAAGCTCAATTCACTCTAAAGTTTATATGTAGTTTATGGTCTAATTATGAACGAAACCATAGAGTTTTACCGTGCCATGGCCGTCGACTATAAACTACTATAAAGTTTAAAAGCGTCCAATGAGCGTGTAACATAGTAGAATCACATATTGCAAGTCGATTTCCACGTATTGAAGTCATCAACATTATATTAGTTATCTATTTTATGAGCATGGATCTTACTAGTTAACGTTCAATTTCCCGCGGATACACGATCATAATAACCACACGGGCCATATTTTATAGTAGTTTATACATAATAACAAACAACTTAGTAAGCTACAGTGACAAGGAATCTATGGATTACTCGATTCTCACCAGCTTGCCTAGTAGCATAAATAAGTTTAACGGGACAATGTCTCACAAATAGCTTTAGCACTAACAGTAATTTCAATAGATACCTACCTACATGCTTACGAATGTCAATTTTTGGATGGGTGACTGCCTTGAGTGGTTATTAACTGAGCGCTCTTGTGCTTTGGAGGGCACGTTAAGCCGTAGATCCCGGCTGCTGTCTGCAAGTTAGAGGCCTTCGGGCGGCTTGAGAACTTCTGACAGTCAAGTTGCCCACTCACTTGACTAGCCTAATTCCTATGAGATCTAGTTTCAACATGGGTTCAGGACAGTACTGGGTTAACGCTTTGAGGATGGTGATGGCATGCTTACCCCTTTAAGGCACGGCCCATACAATTGGGTATTTGACACATGTTAAAATTTATAACATGATGTCACTTTATGGATAGGATAGCATCAAAATATCACAATGAATAGAAATTTAAATACACTTTTGCCAACATAAAAAAAAGATATTCAACATCGAAAATTCGGAAAATTATGTTTTTTTTATCGTCCCAAAGTCAAATAAAAGGTGTCAATAGAACGCTTATGCAAAAATATAAAAACTTGTATGGCAGCTATGTACATACCTAAACGCATTATTTCACGACTAAAATAGCAAAATACTTATTTTCCCATACAACGGTTGGTTCGGTACTTTTCGTGTGACGTCATTCGCCCGTACCAATTTGTAGGGGCCTTTTGGAGAGCCGCTATAGCGTCGAGCTAGGTTCGTCCCTAATTTTTGCCCTTTATCATACCTAGTCTAACTGTAGTTGGTCCCATAGATATATTTGATCGTCTATGAAAACTAGTTCGAAAGGCACCATAAAAAATTAGTCAAATAGCTAATTGTGCGGGTTGATAACAAATAAAATTTGTCACATCGAACACATATGTCAATATACTTCATTTAATACCTAAGCATAGTCCTGCTTTTCCGAAAAGGGTTATGAATTTTGTGGTAAATACAAGAATAATGTATTTTTACTGATATGCCGTTTTCAATACGTCTATCGGAATGTACCCCCCAATGTAAAGGGGTGTACAAAATGGCGTGGCCAGTTGGCGCGCACCTGCGTGGACACATGTCGCCGAGCCTGCGCGCGCGCGCACGTGCCCAGGCTAACGACTAGCTGAATTTGCGCAAGGCCTTTTATGGGAGTGACGTTTACAATATGGAACTACAGTAGAATCCGCTTATTTATCAATATTATTTTAGATTTTTTTGGTAAAATATACGTAATAATAAACATTATCACCAAATTTCAAGTGCATGGGTCAATGGGAAGTTTAAAAAATATTTTGTGACAGACGATGGACGGACGGACGGACGTGTGTGTGACAGCAATAGGGTTCCGTTTGGACCCTTCGGGTACGGAACCCTAAAACAGACTCTAGTTCAACATGCTACAGAGTATTACTAGTCTCATTCAATTAACCAGTTAATAAATCCTTTCCTAGCGTAACTCTTCCACTATTTAAATCACTCGCAGTCTAATGTAGTAGCAGTAAAACACTTTTTATTATAATTGAATCTAGATTTATTACTTAAAGAACTGGAGCATTTACCATAAACACGCTAAAATACCATTTAAAGCATAATTAAGTTAATTTATTGACGTGGCACAACTAACAACTCAAGTACTGAGTAAAAAGTGACTTAAGCTTAAGCCACACAGAGAGCGGGCGGGCGGTAGCGGCGCGGGCGCGGGCGGCAGCGGCGCGGGCGCGGGCGGCAGCGGCGCGGGAGCTGGCGGCAGCCAAAAGCAGCTCCCACGCCGCTGCCGCCCGCGCCCGCGTCGCTACCGCCCGCCCGCTCTCTGTGTGGCTTAAGCTTTAGTAGGCTAGTCAATCGAGCTCAGTAGTTCTAGCTATTCTCAAAAAGGTTTTATCTTGAAAGAAAGCCGCAGGTTATTCCACTCTACTTTAGACAGAGAGGAAGATTAGTATTCTGCTATTCAACAAACGCGCTGCGCTGCGTACTTTAACAAATATATGACAAATTAAGTCTCGAACTATAAATATATTAATGAAGGTTAGAAAATGAATGAATTATGGATGATAACTCCGAATAAATGATTTTTATTTTATTTTATTTATTTAAAATTCAATATCGCGAAAATCAATCCAGGATATAGAACTATAAGGTTTACCAGGCAGTGGACCTCTGAACGTTCTTTAAATCTGGTACTTAACTTTTTTTAAATACAAAATAGGTCTGTGGAAATAGTCCTCTTTAAAAAAGGCTTTCCATCAAATTTATGATGATTTCGCCAATCAATACTTGTTCAAAGACGTTGTTCGGTAACGACGCCATGACAGTGGGCAACTGGTTTTGTTCGGTAGTGGATTCAGCCCGTCGTCGCGAAGAGCACTTGTGTTCACCAACGCGGCGACGGGCAAAATCCTTTGACAGAATTTCGTTTTTTTTTACAGGATGACAACTGTCAGCTGTCTCGTTGCCTATAATTGTGAGGTATTTTGTAGATTCTTCTTTCATTGCTTTCTAAGCTTTACTTTGTTTCCAACCCCAAACCTAAGTCGTGACAAATTACTAAAATATTTTACTTGGAACTTTATTAAGGCGAGGTTCTTCCATTGCAAATGTCCCGCTCTAACACGCGTGAGTTTGCAATTGACCATCCCACTCTCTACGGAACTGTGCGCGTAATTTTCGTAAATTTTTAGTACATTTTTGGGTGAGAAAAATACATGGCTTACTATATTAACAATATTAATCCCGACATCCCTCATACTATCAAATACGTTTATTTTAGTATTATTTTCTACTCATCATGTTACCTAAGATTGAAATAAAATGAGTTTTAAGATAGAAAATAGAGGTATGTTTGGAATTTTTTTCTATCGAACAAAGTTTTGCAAATTGTGTAACGGACATCCGACGGCACTAGATAAAGGTCTCAAATATAACATCGTATTTTTTTACATTTTTAATATGTAGTATTTCGAAATAAAACCGTTTACCTAATTAGATTTTTACTATAACCCGGCCTTAACTTATTAAGCCCAGTAAGTATAGTAAGTAAGGTAGTCCAGTTTTTAAATGTTTAATCTACTTACTTACTATAAGCCAAATTTCTAGTCCCTCACTTCACTTCGAATATTACACGTTTTCAATACAAACATTCAACCCCCTTTTTTTACACCTGGGATGAATTTTCAAAAATGCTGAAATTACTTTATTTCTATTATAACTGACCAATCTGATTATCATCAACCTGAGTTTTTAGAGTGACTATGAAGTCACTCTAAAAACTCAGGTTGCTCATACAATGTTTCGTCCCCCATTTCCCAGTACATCCATCCGCACAAACTTTCACGTTTACAATATTATTAGAATGCACACGTCAACATGTTGTAAATTACTAAATATATGACGCCTACAAACACTTTAAAACGTGTAATATTGTTTCAAGATCGTCATTAAGCAGGTGTAAAACTCATAATTGTGCAATTTACGGGATATGGGTACAGTTGAAACCCAAACAACCCGTTCCGATGTATCGCGGGCAGTAAAATTAGTCGAATTACACAAATCGCGGTCGTTATCGACATACTCCAAGAGTATTTGTAATTTGTTTAATAAAACGACGTTGGCACACAATCTTAAGACCAGAATGCTGCGCAGACACCATAGGCGCGTATAGTGGTAGCCGTACAGGCCCAATTTCGAAGAAAAACCGCAAATCGATGTACAGTTTAGCCATTTGGCACACGCATACTAGAGGTCAAAACAAAGTTTTTGACCCGCAGTTCCTAAAAAAATTTCCCTTAGGAGGGAGTGCCGAGACATTCTATTTTTTGTATGGAAAAAAAATGTTTTTCTTCAGAAACCTATCGTGCGTAGTATCATATGAAAGGGCTTTTTGAGGCGATTCTAAAAATATACCACATCATTACATTCGGTTTATTGTACTGAATTTTTAAGTTATTTAGCGACTGCAATAGGGACTTGAACCTACTAAACGTGTCATGTGCTAAAGTGTTTGCCTCTTTGACATATTGTTGCCTATGCATCGATCCACTACTACTTTTTTTTTTTTTATCTATGACTGAACAGCGATTGACCTTAGTCTCACCTGATGGAAAGCGACGACAAGGCCTAAGATGTAGCTCACTGGTTCAGTAATAGCCTATTCACTCTCGCCTACTTAATTAAACAATTAAATCCTTGCAATTGCATGAGTACCTACGTCTATAAGTCGGCCAAAAATGAGTACTAGATATTGTTTTAATACACCTAAAAACTACAACTAATAAAATTGTTTGGTGAAAAATCTATCCACGTACTCAATAGTAAAGCGTGATCAACAATTGGGTATAAAACTTTTCAAACAAACATCTGAGCATAGACAATAGAGTTGTTTTTTCTTCAATTATAAAGACGTCGACCCCGACGCGAGACCGGAATTTGAATATCGAATGTCGAGGCTTTGGGCGCCATTAAATATTAATTTACTTTTAATCTTTCCTTATTAACTTCCCTTTGGTACATCATAAACTTTATATTATGATGCGTTCCACTTTGAACCGTGGAGCATGTGTGTATTTAAATAAGAAAAGCGTTGTTAATTTTGAATTGGTAAGTAGATAAGTAATAAAGAGAAAATAGTTAAGTTTTATGCGCGTTGGGTACCTACCTACATATTATATGACTAAGAATCATGATTATACTGTTTCGAAGATTAAATTAATACAATTTATATAAATACTAATATAATTTTCTAACACTGGAAATGTCCGTATTTAACATAAACATGTCTAAAATATCTCCTACAGATGGACTATAATTTTATGCAGCAATCTATCTAATACTTTTTACTAATTAATAAAAATCTACATTGCTAATTAGGGAATAAATAAATGCTAAATAGTAATTTTAAGTAGGTTCGCAAATTAGAGCCACTAATACCTGACTCCTCAGTTTCAATGAACTTTGAACGTGTGTCATTAAAATGTGCTTATGAATACGTAAGTAAATGCAAACACTTTAGTAGGTAATAATAATTGATTTGATTATACCTAAGTGAAGGTTTTTAGGATGCTACGTTTTACTATTTAGTCTTCTAAAATTACTCAAAAATTGATTTTGAAACCATGTTATTCAGTAGGTATGGACACTATGGACAGTATCGACCCGTCAGTTACAGTGTTGAAATTACTTCATACAATTTTTATAAATAGTATTATAATCTAAAACGCTCATCATTTGTATTGAAATAGGTACAAATGACAAAGCGTGATGTAAGCTAACCATTGTACAGGTAATCGTAATTGCCAAAAACCATCATACCCATTCTAGAAAATAATTATGTAATTTATTCCAACTTAACTAACCTTAAAATAACACTCCGAGGACCTTGGACTTCGCTAACTTAACACTGCACCTCTATCACTTCAAGTGTACGTAGGTTATTATTATTTCACTGTCCAATGCCGCACATGTTACCACTACACAGTATCACCGGCGAGTGACTGCAGCGATGTACGACTGGAGTGGAAATGGGTACGAAGTTCGGAGTCGTGTGAAGAGCGCCGGAGTAGGGGCGGGCATCGTTGCGTGACAGCTAGAAACCTGCGGTTGTGGACGTCATGGCAATTACCATGTTCCTCGTTTTACTAGACATTATTTCGAATAAATACTGTCTGCTAATAAAACTAGCACCCGGATTTTTACCAAAACAGAGGTACCTATAATTAACTAGTTCAATAATGGGTGTTTTATGGTCGATAGATAATATTTGTCGAATTTCTTATCTTAATGATAACATTTTTGAGAGAACCGCATAAAAATTTGAATATTATTTAAATAATTCGATTATCAGCATTTTTTTTTAAATGTTGCCTAAGCGACTGTTTTTGTTGCAAAATTTTAGATCAAAAAACACGAAAGGAACTAAATTAAGAGCCCGCATTTCTGTCCATTAAATAACGTTGCGTTGAGGTTCTTACAACAAAGTAGTTATCGCAATAAAATGACGTTTATATTACTTTTGATACTCACCGATATTTAAATCCATTGGATCCAAGTTTCATCGCACAACCTGTAACAAAAAAAGAACGAACATGAAATCAGACATTTTGAATAAGAAATATAATTTCATACTATTTTAATTTCACTATATTTCTCGCCCTGGTGGGTGATATGATGCAGTGAAACGCTAGTAATTTACTGAATTTACTGAAAGCTATTTTATAAACATGTTTATTTTAATTTCGTCTAGTTATTATTCGAGTGACAGAAAACAACAATACCCCACTAGCATACCGCTTGTAAACAATACGTATTTTGCCTAACAAATTGTGATATCATAAAGCGCTTCCTTTATAATGCATAGCGTGCGGTACCAATTGTTCATAAATGCTTTGCTATGAAAGCATTGTCCCGGGGCGTAATGAGAACCGATCAGCGCTGATACTGCAAAATGTACAAAAGTATAACTGTTCTTCCAACGTAGCAACTATTTCGATAGGTACCTACACGGATTCAATAAAATTTTACGGCGGCGTGAACATTGAAATTATAATCGGCGATGATGCTGGCAATAAACCTACAAATTTACTAAAATGAAAATAAAATTAATCTTATCACTAATTACATGCGACCGCTGGCAGCTTAGAAAATGATGAATAAAAAATGTGAATTTCGAAAATGGAACATGGAACAGGTCGGCATTGGCGCGCTCGTCTTGCATCCAATGAATTTGCTCCCTTTTTTCTCAATTTTAAACTGCAAGTTCTCGTGTGACCTTTCCATGCGGCGCTTCCGAATGCGCCCGGGTTTTTGCACAAAAATTTATGGCGGACGAGGATAGAAATCTTTCTCACGGGACCATGGGAAGAACGCGTTCCTGTATTGTAAATGCTTGGTTTGTTGACGCGCATGCAACGTATTTAGCGCATTCCTCATTTGGAATTAGAATTTAAAATACGAATAAAAAACATAACACTTCACTCTACATTTTTCGAGGTGATTGCCGTGTGACAAAATGTTTCTCAGGCGGAGTTACAAGAAGTAATTTAGAGTTAACTTTATTTGAAAGAGTAATAAAGCGTTCTAATGCCTTGAAAATGTATCAAAACCGCAACGGTAAGCCCGCGCCGGGAGGATAATTAGGCGGTGCGGGGAGGGAAGGGTCGTTCACCGCTCTTCCGCGAAGCCTTTGGTTGGTCTATTCTCATCACTAGATGTCATCACTGGTGTATCATTTAAAATACGTAATGGACGTCCACATCAAATTGTCGGTTAGCTTAGTCCGGGATGTTGATGTCAATAGAGGTTTACGGTTACCTATTGGAAATTACTATGAATGGCTTTGGCTAACTTTAAGTGAAAGATACTGAATCATACTTTGATGTACGAGTAAATGCATTTTTTTTTTTAAACATCTACGTTTCTATTGACAAACCACCAATAAAGTAACGCAAGTCATATTACTAACGAAATAGTATGGAAACAATTAAACAAGCATTGTAAATCATTCACAGGGTGTTGAGTAACGCTATATAATATGAAAGCTGATTGGCAATCATACGTCGGGCGATCATACCTCTATCAATAGCTGAATAAAAGCACAGTTTCAATCCGCTAGTAATTCTGTTTGATTATGATTGTACTCCCCTTATTAAGGCAATTATGAGCGAAGACGTTACGGATAAGATCTATTGTGAATGCCAATTAGCATACGGCATGCACTGAAAACGTGGGAATGTTGGACGATTCACGGTTCAAATTTACAAGCTGTTCTTAGTAGTTCGGACAAATCGGAAAGGTCTTTGAAAAGATGATCCCATTGCGCCGCACAAAATATGTGTACCCAATCATACGGGAGAAAAACACAGAAACTCACACAATATATTCTATCCATGACAGGTATTTTCATTATAAAGATTGGTTTTACTAAAACTCTTCTAGTTATTTGAATAGTGTTGTGATAAAGCTTGTCGAATCGTTATAAGCTTAGCCGTGAATACATTACAGACCATCGCAATTCGTCATAATATTTATCATCTCTTGTCGGCTGAGCTGTAGTAATTCATTTGTTCCGAATTGTAAATCGTTTCGTAGCCTAGAGCTGACGTCTCCAGGCGCCGCTGTCGTCCAAAAAGCTTGTCTTGTCCTTAATAACCGAAAATGTCTTCCGCGGGCAAAACACTACAACAGTAATGAATATATAATTGCGTTGCGTGGAAATATTTTGAGACCGCCACAAAAGTTACTCTAGGAATTATAATTACGGCCAAGATTACGGTGCAAAGATATTTTCAAATTCTTTGCGTCCTATTCGTATAAATTATTCATTTATTTAAAAAAAAAGTATGTCATTGACCCTGTACAAAGACATTGCGTGTTTTTTTAAAGAGCATCACAGCTAGACGTTAAAAAATCCTGGCCACCATTTTCCAATTCTTTTTTTCTGGCTGACCGTGACTTGGGAACGAGAAAGTACGAGCACCTATTGGCCTGGCTGTCATTGCGCTAACGGTAAACTGAATGGTAGTGACTCTGCATGATTCGATCATAATTGAGACCCACTCTAAATGTAGGTGTAACTACACAATTTCCTTTTACAAGACGTCACGAACTATGAATCGCTTCGGACTTAATAGCGTCGGTAGCTTTCAATTGATATTTATATGTTCTCGAAATATAAAATTAATCTTCTTAGGGAGTTCGCGGTGCGGTGTAATACAATGTATATTAAAGATCGACTTCATTATTCGCGTGCTTCACAAAATGTAGGTAAAGAAAATATTTTACAATATTCCATGCCAAAAAATTATACACTAAGTAACAACATAAGCTAAATTCAAGTTACAACTGAAATAAATGTATGGACACCTGCATTAAAGTTTTGCACATTTTGCTGATCTCAATTCACAATAATGTCGGCAGCTGTCGCGGTGTTGCCTTGCAAACATTACAAACTTAACCAACACAGAGCCATTGAGTCCCAGACCTAATTATCACTAATTAACATATTGTAGATAACTTTACAACCCACTTTACTACATATTATGCCGAAGTAACAAATTAACTTCTAATTTCTTCTTCGAAGGACCACTCAAACAAGATTATTGCATACCTATGTTATTTATTTATATTACCCATAAATATAATACTCCAATAGCGAGCCTAATTGGGACATATTTTCTCCCATTTCACGATTCAAACCCCTAAACCTTTGCTCTTTCATGTCATCACGTATTCATATAACTGCTCGCGCATCACGCTACGGCGCGACCGATAAGGACCAATAAAATGCCCCCCGGACATACTAACAGACATAAAAGGCGAATGCTAATGCCTTACACGAACTATTTTAGTTGGCACTATAAATTTACAAACCAACATTAACGAGTTGGAGTTATATTCGTGAGGTTTGAATGGAGAACTCAATGGCCCTATTCTGGATTTGTTACAAGTACTTTTAAGGATGTAAACATGTATTCAGTGAGTTTATTTGATATGATATGAATTTACTTAATGTATTAATGTTAATACGTGTTATTTATCAATGAAGCGCACAAGACTATCCAATACTTAATTAGTATATTCTCCACCTGGCCGCATTAAAAATCACAAATTGATCTTCTAATTTCGAAAAGTATTTTTTGGAAAGCGATGCAATCAAGTGTATGTACCTATACATGATCTAGGTACATATTCGTGCGGCATAAAATTTTGCCGGATACCCATGACGAAGCAAAAAATATTAAATAAAAAATATACTTAAGCGCGTATCGTCGAGTCGAGTGTAGAACGCATCAATGCAGTTCCCACGCGGCGTGTCACAAATATTTTAATAACGGCCATTAATTAGACAAAATTGACACTCTCAATTAGTTACTTTCCACTCAGTGAAAAATCTAATGTTCGTTGGTGTTTGTATCTTTATTTGTAAATCGCATTGACGCTTGTTAGTTTAAAAACCATATTTATTTCACAATGAGCAGGTACAGGCAAAACTGGGTACCTAACTAACCATTATAAAATATTTGAAAAATATTATTTGTAACAAAACTAACACCAATAATTTCATTTCCAAATTCAAAAAAACAAACACGAAACAACAACGAACTCAATGCATAATTATCACGTAGACGTAACGATAGAAATACCAATCTATCAATCAAGCACTATATCTAGACATACCCAGTAGATATAAATTACGCGCACCTCGCTTCCCAGGGTTTAATTACTTAACAAGGCAAGACGAGCCGAGCCACCCCGCAGATCTACGAGATAACGCATGGAAAAACTCAACTTAGTCCACTAGGGTACATTTTATTAGGGAAACTATGCCCTTTACATCCTTTTTGAGTGCGAGTGGAGCAGACGACTTCTGGAAACCACAGGTGTTGCTCCCATACCAAACATGGTGGTCGAATAAGGGAAAAAGTTGCCAGTGTTGCCAGTTCGAGTGTGATATAGTATAGATAAGTTTAAAGGAAACCTTGGGAGCGTGAGGTTCATTGATTTTTACATTGAAATCAGTCATCGGCATGAACACAGGGTTACAGTTTCGGGACTGGGTAGTCCCGAAATTATTTCGTTAATCAACGTTACAATAATAGTGTACATCCTAAACATAAATTTTGTTCACAAGTCTGCAGTAGATTTCATAACACATAAAATGTGGCAAGAGACGTTGAGTTCACATAAAAATATAAGTAGTTCTGAGCTTTAACGTTAGCAGTATACGGAGTATACCGGTCGTATAATAGAGAATTTAATTTCATTTTAAGTATTAGTTTAGTTCCATTTAGAAACCAATCTTAAACAAAGTAAAGGCTCTTAAAGTTCCGACGATACCAGTCAAAAATCATGTTTACTGCTTAATTTCGCTTTTACCGGTAATGAAATAATAAATTGTTGCACTTGTGCGCAAAACGGGATAGTAAAACTGCGGGCCTATTAATTAATATGTCTCGCGACCATAACATGACAGAATTACGAGTTCGTAAATATGTCGTGGCACGTGGCAAAATATTTAAAATAACTGTCAGCTGGGCCCTATTTTATCAACTTCACAATTATCACGCGACAATAACAATTTGACGTACTTTGCTTGGTGGATTAAAGTGTCACTCAGCGAAATAAATTACCTTTCCGTTTAAGTACTTTAACCTTATAATCAGGTTTTAAAATTCTACGTTGCAATAGGGATCTGCTTATGATTGTAAGGCATTAGCACTCGACATAACTAATAGTACACTCACGAGCAGAAATAATGCATACACTTTGTATGGAACTTCCATAGAAAGTGTATATATTATTTTTGCTTTTGGGTGTATTTTATATAAAATGGTATACACCATAATCCATAATATACCTCTCATAAAATATAGAAATATATAAGATTATTCTTTAACGTCTGACCGTTCGTTTGGTTTAATAATGATTTCTAGTAATAGGTATATTAATATCAAGAATACTACAATGTAATCAGAAGTGGTTTGTGTACAACAAGTACAATATGTATGTAGATACTTCTAATAAATTGATAGCTGGTTAAGTTTTTCCTCATTATAAGGTATAGAACTCTACAAGGAAGGCCGGGCTATGTTTTTGCGTCACTAATTTCCCTATTCGTATGCATAAAAGAGATGTCTAGTTGATTCATCGAAATTGTTGCATATCTCAGTCAAGTTTGCATAACGATAAATCTATTAAGGCAAATACCTACATTAACGATCCATCCCTGAAAAGATATTTATCCATATTTGTTTAACCACTCTCGTAAATGAAAATACTTCTTGCGGTCGATAACACTTCATATAAATGCAATAATAGTACATTATTGCCGTGGCTGGGAAGGGAGCAATAGCAGGCTGAATATTTGTATAAACAGACGAGCTTCCGAGTCCGTTTAATTATAATACGAAGCCTGCAATTGCCATTCCGGCCGAGGCTAATATAGTGCTTTTCTCAAAAATGGGGGAAATACGACAAAAATTTAATTAAGATTTGAAAAACATAACCTTAAAAAGTCAAAAACATCATGCTTTCCCGCCGTTTATTTTTTTTTAACAGAATCGCAAGTGTATTTTTCCACCGAAAAACGCAAATTATTAAACACATAAAAAAACGTCGCGTTTCTAACAGAAAAATACGAGCTGAATTGGCTGAATACGACCTGTGCCTCCTTTTATATGACAGTTTCTACTTTTTTTAAAGTTTATAACTCGACAAATAAAGGAATTTATATGTGACATTGCAGGCGACCTGCAACACGCCTGCAATGTTTTTTACTTTTTAATTTGGATCTGACCTTAAACTATACACTTTACCTTCCAATATGTAGCGACTAAAGTCCAGTTTGCGGGCCATTTTTGAGAAAACGTCATATATAAGATCTAAATGTTTGGTAAAACCAGAGACTAGGAATTATATAGACTGCCAATGCCTATACATTGTGGCGTAATTTTAAAATAATGGGCCTGCTGTAGCTAGTTTCACTATGGAGAGATCACTTTACCATTTAATTCGTATGCCACTAAGACCTCTGCTTAACACATAGCGCCATCTGTTGGGAGCTTCTTCGTTGTGTTCATAGATGGCGCTGTGAGTTAAGCAGAGGTCTTAGTGGCATACGAATTAAATGGTAAAGTGATCTCTCCAGAGTGAAACTAGCTACAGCAGGCCCATTATTGTAAAATCACGCCACAATGTATAGGCATTGGCAGTCTATATAATTCCTAGTCTCTGGTAAAACCATGTCCACATTGTCCACGCTTAGCCCGTAACGGCGTAAAAGTGGTATAATACTAGCATGCGTAAGCAAGGAGTACCTTTAAAGGAGTGAGTGTTCGAAATTTAAAACGACTTACGGGTATTCAAACAGTGAATGAGTTAAATCGTTTTGGTAGTCGGGGTTGTGTTTTCGAACCACGGTGCGTATGCGCGGATATTGTGCCGTGGGAATCATAACTGGGCTATGTGAAATGTTTGTTTACTGATAGCGAGGCGGTAAACTGAGCCAATAAAACTGACACTCAGTTTTATTGGCTATAGTGATTGTACATTTGGAAGATTTTACTTATTTTGCAATTTTTGCACTACTGCGAAAATCTTAGTGTAGAACCTGAGTGGACGCTCGAGCGTTGCGTCCAGCGGGGCGTGCATGTCAAACAATTGAAACTCATACTGGTGTCTTGAGTCGCCGCCGCACAAATAGTATGGACGCTCGGCCGCAACGCTGGACGCGACGCCGAACGCTCCGCTCCGAGTGTCCACTCAGGTGTGCTACCGCGAACCACAAACGAAGTTTTCCCTCTCTGTCGCACTTATGTGCAAACTTGCAAGTGCGACAGAGAGGGAAAATTTCGAATGCTGGTCGCGGTAGCAGCTCAGGCCTTACACTTACGGATGGAGTACGTTTCCCAAGATAGCGGCGGCTCTAGAGGGTCCTAGCCTGGGGACCTTTGGTTTGGGAGACGATTACAAGGCCTTCAATGAACATTCGTACCAAATTTCATCAAAGTTACCAAAATTTCGTTTCGAGATTGTGCTTATCTCGACTGGATTATACTATAGCACCTAAGTATTAGTGTTTGGGGAATACTAATAAATGACAATTGTCAACACAACAAATTCTCAAGTCAACAAAGAGTCGGCAATGTGCTTGTGATTCTTCTGGAGTCGCAGAAGTCCATAGGCTGCTGTCTGTACTCAGGTACAGACAGCAGCCGTAAGCTTGTTTGCCACTGTCGTTTTGTAAAAAAATAATCTACAGCAAATATGTGGAGTATGTACAGCCATCGAAAATAGCCAAGTATATCTTAACACGTCTTTATTACTATAGGGTTAAAGGCTTATAAGTTATATCACTTTGATTCCAATCTGTCTCATGATTACTGTACCCGGCGACACTGATGCCCGTTAAATTTCACAGCTAACTTAACATCAAAACCGTTCACCCACCGTCACGTGTAATGTACGATTTTCTTCATTAACCTCTGAATGCGCCGCACTCGAACGAGTGTGCCACATACATCTTAAATAGGTACAGTTATTTCATACATACAAATATTGCAAATTCAATAAAAGTTAGTAAAAAATGAGTTCCAGAATGGAGCCCAAGGTATGTGTTAAATAATGAACACAAATACTCCGTCACGTAGTAAATTTTCGCGAGTAGGTATGCATCATTACTATTCCTAGCAATACCCTGCTAGTTACTATACTAGCAGGGTATTGCTAGGATATTGATATTAGTGGTTCATCTTCAGTAAAGTAACTATGTTTCCCACATTAACTAGTTTAAATAAGATTAAAGAGAATTAGCTTTTAACAATTTAGGATTACACCACACAACACACATCAACACCTTATTTATTTGACGACCGGTTAGGCTAGTGGTTTGCATTCCTGCCTGGTTTTGGTTTCGAGTCCAGGTTAGGGAAAATATTTGTGTGATGAGGTTGAATATTTTTTGTTTCAGAGTCTTGGGAGTGTTTCAATATTAAATATATCGTACACACGCCTTATTGAGCTCACTATGGGGCTAGTTTGATTTGTTTAATACTTATAACCTAATTGGTCAGGGCATTTATTTGTGTGATGAGCACGAATATTTTGTTTGAGTCTTGGATGTTTCCTATGTATTTAAGTATCTGTTTATTTATATAAGTATGTATATTGTCGCCTAATAGGTACTCGTAGTACCAGGCTTTGCTTAGTTTGGGAATATGAGTGAGATTGTCTACAAATATCTTATTTATATGATTTTTATTTTATAATTACATAGAGGTACTTTATACTTTTTTTCAATCATTTAGACGTTTTTTGCAAATTGTATGTCACATCGCCGCTCCAATCTGTCGCCTTTAAGAGACGACGAATCTGAAGTAAATCACCCACAATGCAGGTCAGACATTCATAATACACCAATGACAATAGCAATTAAAGTTACGCAGTAAATTAAATGCGAAAATGCGACTGACCGACAATTAACTGCCTCCATTAATTATGTAAATCCCCGAAGTTAACGTGAAAAAGGCTTAAGAACTTCGTAGTACGGATAAACTTGGTCTGTTTTACACTTGGAACAAAGAACTGAAGTCGGGTTAGAAAGACAGAAAACGTGATCAAAACCGATAACAAAGAACTGAAAGGACAGATCCTTATCATACTATATCCGCTAGCATATCCTAGACTTTTAGATTGTATTATATTAGTCATGTTCTAAAGATTATTTAGTGTTTTCCAATATACGAGTAATTTGTTCTCGTATTAAATAAACGTATAGAATTGTCCGTTACGGCGCAGGCTATAATTCATATTGGAAATCAGCGATTTGTCGTCAACTCGTGCGCTTTACCGTAATCTATCCAGCATTGCATTTCATAGCTATACCGTGTGTTAATATACTGAGCATAATTTGCCAGCCATTTGTTGAAATGAGATATCTTTATTGAAATACCGTTTTTCATCGTAGCGATTTTCCTTTCGTGTATTGTCTAGCGCGTCTTTCTATTCAATTCTAACGACGAAAATTAAGTAGAAGTTTTAAGTAAGAATTTAGGTACCACATACCATAACCATAAATTATCAGATTTTTACATTTCTCAAATGAACATTTTACTAATTTTTAAGCTCGATTTCCGAAATATGGGTTCTAACCCTTCACTTAATACACATTTTCCAGAAACAAAACAGACTTCGATTAGAAACTGCCAACCCGGCTTGTAGTAATTACTTACACACGTGCATAAACGATCTTTATGGCCTACCATTTTCGATTAGAACTTGGGTACAACATTGAAAATTGTGGGCTGTAGTTAAGAAGTGTGCGACTCAAAGAAAATGATTAAGCGTTGTTTTGTTTGCACAGTTAGAAACTTTTTTCGTATACTGATGGAAATTCGGAGAGTTCTAACTTTCCCCAATGCCTCCATTTTAAAAGAAGTAACAACATGTTTTATAATACCTATACGTTATACTTTATATAAGTATAACACCTCCAAACAAACAAGTATAATCAGAACAGAAAAAAATATTAGTAAGAGATGGTTTGGATATCATCATGCATACATTTGAAGCCAAGACAAGACCGAGCGCTGCAGAGATAGAACTCAAAGTCAGTCTACAAAGCGATCGAGGCTGGTAACAAATCATAACAAATTTATTTCTTTCAAGTCTCTTTATCTTTTAACAACAGTGCGGCTATTAACAGAAAGATACCACAACTGATCATTCACAGATACTCGCCATGAGAGTTATCAAGATCTCTCAACGCCTTTGAAAATTGTGACCTTAATTGATTTTTAAGTACGTCTAACGATCTCGTATTGGCTAATGCTCCTATGCTCAAAATTATACTCGTATGGAACTTTCTCTTATATGAGCTAATGACTGCAACTATTGTTTAAAATTGATATTTTGGACCAGTTTGAGCTAAGATGCAGCCCAGTGGCACGCCAAGGCCTTTTCACTGATGTGTCTTCATGCCGTGAATTTAGCATATGTATGAGTAAATTTCTAGTAATTTTCATCAAATTACTAGCAGTAAAACTGTAACGACCATATCGTGTGTCAGCAGTTTTGCTATTACGAATATCGGCTATCGTTAATTAGTACGTATTCAGATTCTTCCTATCATTATTGAGACTTTGCGTGTATTGACATTTCTAAACTGGAGGTATTTTATAAAAGTGGCAACTTTATAACTGGTAATAGCTCTGGAAACTATATCTCTTCACTCAGACAATCCCCAGGCAGACAAAAGGGCCGAAACAGTTAGAAGTGCTATTACAACAGACCGACGGACGACCGTGTCATTATTGGGCTCCAATTCAAATTAGAGCTCTCCCGCCGCTCTTCGCGCTTTACGTATCGACCATAAAACAGGAAGGGAGAAGTTTTCGAGAGTTCTTCGCTAACTGGTCCAAGCCGTTAAATCCCAAGCATTTGTGGTGGCCGAGTAGTTTCTCCCAATTACACCGTCTCTAGCCGGCGATTGGCCGCGCCACGAGGAATCCGGCCTGTCGTGACTGTGATAAAAAAAACTGACGCAAATTGCCGATACGCCTCGTGCACACAATTTCATGCTCCGACTTCTAAAAGATTCGTCATATTTTCAACAACAATACGAACAAACGAAACTGGTTTGAGAGTTCGAATCCTGAGATCGGCTAATAGACTCTGTACCGACGCGATTCGAGTAATTAATAGCAGCCTAAATCTGACGCTAATGACTATTTAACGCGCGATGAAAAAAAGAAGAATCATTCATTTGTATGCCAACGGATCTTATTCAATTGTATTGTTCTAATTGATGTTTTTCTGCAGAGATATATCATTGTGGCTAGTCGAAGCATTATGGCACTGACAGTGATCTTGCGGCGCATTTGTCTCGTTGAAAGGTTACGAGGACGGCGGTCGCATCCATTTGGAGCGCAGCCCCGCCTCCGTGCGCTAGCTCGACCTCCCGTAGCATTGCTATCTAGTATTGCAGTCTAAATTCTAAACTTGGCGTTTATCAGGCCATTTGTATAATGTTATGTCCTTACTGGCGTGGAAATAGAAAACAACTAAATCGTAATGTCACCACTTGCATCCAATTTGTCATGAACAGTCATGATTATGATAATAGTGATCCGAAGTGCTGCACAATTTTCTACTACAGGGTTCTATTGAGAGGGAATAAAGGAGTTTATTTCTGTTCTTGGAGTGGTAGTTGATGATTTGATTAGGCTAGCAACAGCAGTCCGCTCCGATGCTTATCACGGCGATTCGCTCCGGCCGGGACGCCGCGCGTGACGCTCTGTCGATTAGAAATCTCGTCTCGGATGCCTTCAATGAGATCCGAGGATTCTACAGATGCTCGTGATTTAGTTTAGTTAATTAGTTGAGTTTGCGACGCATAACTTGCTAGATTTCTAATCGGATTCCATGATTGATGTTTTATACGCGAAGTAATTTAGAAATTGTGATGTGTGATTATTTTATATGGGTCTAACGCGATATTTATTGAGCTTGATTTACGTTAATGATTATTTACATCACTTAATAATGCATAAGCACACAAAGCACAAACGTTTAAGTGGTGTGATATACGTTGATGGAACAAGAAACATACTACCTAGAGTCAATTTCACTTTACAATGTAGTGTTAATATATCCTGTGACATAAATCAACATTGGTCACATACATGATTGCAACATTGAAACTAAGTAATAAAGTACGAAAACAAATTAAACTAGCCAACAATTCTCAAGAGGATTAAACATAAATTTCAAGATACAAAAAACTGCCATCAAAAACGTAAAATTCAGTGTTTAATACAGAATTTTACATTGTCATGGAAGCATGATCAGCGGAGCGAGACGGCGGGAAAAAACCAACCTATTCTCTTACCATGCCTAATAGCGGGTTCAAGAACCGAGCGCCGCGGCGGATGTGGCAGTTCCAGCCATCGCTTCAGTCTAGCCTTGAAAAAACTATCATTATAATCCGATTTCTCTTCAAACTCTTCGAGGTTGTCACAAGCTATTGTTTTATTCATTTTGATCAGAACGGTTATGGAATCATGATTTTATTTGTCAGTTTTAGAATAAGTAGCATTGTGCTAGTTTTTATTTAGTTCAGTCTTTACTCTTTCAGGCTTCTAACGTTCATACCTCTAGCTTGAGTAGCTTGTAGAGTTTGTTATTCTAAAAGTGGCTTAAAACCATTGTTAGTTATTCAAAATCAAATTCATTTTGATCAGAATGGTTATGGCATCATGCTTTTATTTGTCAGTTTTAGAATAAGTAGCATTCTGCTAGTTTTTATTTAGATCAGTCTTTAGGTACTCTTTCAGGCTTCTAACGTTCATACCTCTAGCTTGTAGAGTTTGTTATTCTAAAAGTGGCTTAAAACCATTGTTAGTTACTTCAAAATACACGTTACTTCTACTCAAACACGACTGTTAAATAATAGTACCTCGTTCCCATGTACTATTAATCGATTAGCTACGACTCAAAGCCAATTATCGATGCCGGTATCGCTTCTAGGATTCTCGTTTATGCCGGATTTTATAGGACGAAAATTTAGAACCATGTTTCATTTCACGTTTATGATGTTTTGCATTGTATCTTCACCCACATTGTAAATTCATTGCCCGCTCCATCGCATTATGTTTCTTGTTCAACACAATATAAGGCGGTTCTTATTCGACGGTAACTGTTCTATGTTTTGTTGGTTTTATCTCATAATTATTGTAGACTAGCAATTACCAGTGGCGTAGCTCGCAATTTAAATCCAAATTTGAGAGCCATTGAGGATGCCGGCATTAAACTCGTGCGACAATAGTAGTTATAATAGAGTAGTTTTAAATAGATCTGGCAAAAATTAAAGTTTTTAAAACGAAACACGTTATCAAAATGCAACAAATGAAATACAAAAGAACAATGACCCAGATCCAGTAGATAACTATCTTCATGACGCATGAAATCGATAACAGGAGGTGTTCAGTACACACAGACGCACTTGCCGACGGTATCGAGCGGTGCTCGCCGACCGAACTACTGGCAGCGGCGGCAAAACGCTCCGTATGTCTGCGCCCGACTTTAACCTCCACTAATTGTATTAGAGCTCTTAGACGCCACTGAAAGGGCGAGCTCATTCAACGACCCAAACGTTACGACATGATGAGAATAAAAAAAAATTATACCTATTCAAACGGCAGCAGC
Organism: Cenopis cana; assembly: GCA_951800055.1. Lineage (NCBI taxonomy): Eukaryota > Metazoa > Arthropoda > Insecta > Lepidoptera > Tortricidae > Cenopis > Cenopis cana. Next base: position 17,698,029 of record OX637477.1, on the reverse strand, counting down.
TGCATTGAAACGGAACGGCAGATGCGCGTGAGCAGCCGACGCTGCTATTACAGAAACTACAATAACGGCAGCCAGTTCCAGGCGCGAAAGTTACAGCAAGGAATGGAGAACTCACCGTGAGGTCGCCGGAGGAGCCGAGGGCAGCGCTGGCACTCACAAATAGTACACGTGCACGAACGCCGCACGCACACCTGTCGCGGCCTGACCGGCCATTTCCATATTTGATTGTGAATCGGTCGCGGGCGAACCGCGCGCGCAGCGCGGAGCGCCGAGTTGGACTGACTGCCGACGCGCGCGCTACCTGCGCCCACCTGTCCCCTCCCCCCTACCACCAGAAACCGGATGGTACTCCAAAACAAAACGGCCAACAAAGGACGTGCCGCGAATGTTCGCGCCGATCCGTCCATGCGAGGGTCGCCGGGCCGGCTCGGCGGGGACCCCGTGTCTGTTTACTGCGACACCTGACTCACGCCACGCCGCCGAAGCCACGAGTGCCGATAATTTACGAGCCGATGCCGATGATAAAACGCTCCTCGATGGTTCAATTGTTCCACGCGCTGAAGGAACAATCGTTACGCATTCGGTAGCAGTTTATGATAACGACACTCCTCAATTTGAGGTTAAGTTTTCGAAGCGAGCTCCGTGGAGCACAGCGAAACCGCTGACACAAACAGCGACTGTTTGTCACTTGCTGAATGCGCTTGTATGGAAAAACGATTGCCTAACTAATTACTGATGAAGTAGTGAACGCAAACAATGGTAATAAGCCGGCGCTGACGGCTCGCGACGCGGATTTGGACGCATTACAAAACTGTTTGAACGCTATTTGTCAACAGACTAATATGCACACGCACGAACGCTATATCAACCAGCAATGTGATAAAGCGATAAGATAATGAATCCAAATCAAATCAGTTTTAACAACACTGCTAATAACCAATATGATCAAATTTTGACAAGTGCCTTGAGTTCTGTTTCAGTTGCCTCTGCATTCCCCCTGCTTCCATTCAAATTCGTTACGTTTGTGTTTAGGCACCGGTTACTATCTTATCTGCAGCACTAAAAACAACTTTATTTTAATTTCTGACTCATTGCACACGTAGGTACTAATAGATCTATATATGAACAAAGGGAACTAACTCATTTAACGACTGAAACTTCTTCGAGATACACTTAGGTACCGACAACATTGTGAACATAAACTTTTCGCCATTTACAGCTAATAAAATTCGTTTCAACTTTTTATGTATTAAATTGGAATCTGGCACTATTAGTCATATGTTTCCTAGTAAAATACCTTGTAAATGTTCACACAGGTTTGAATAAAGAGAAACGGCAATTCGATTTAGGCTCGCTCGATAACGCAACGCGGCGCCGCGCCGATAACGGGTATCGCGCGCTGAATTTTGTGCACTTTACTTTCAAGTGAATTGCGATACAGTTGTATTTCAATAATACCTCCCGTAAATCATGTCAGCACGTTTGTCAGATCTACTAGGCTGAAGAGATTACAGGATTTATTAAATAATATACCTACTCCTGAATATGACTAGCTATGTACGTAGCTAATGAAGAATTGACACTGACGGAATCCCTGGAATGAATTCATATTCAACATCAAAAATATGGCAATAAATAATTAGACTTTCCTATGATCATTGTATATCACACTTCACCTTACGCCTATAATTTGTTTAAAAAATTCCGTCGATCAAGAAATGTATCGCATGACCGGATGGGCGGGCGCATCCGACCCGACAAAAACCTAGCCGCCGCTTGTGCAAAGGAAACTGGGAAATAACTTAATCTAGCATTCCGTTGATACCAGATTATGTGGCATCTGTGTGGTCGAACGTTTCACATGTGAATGAATGAGTATCTCTTTCAAATCCCCTAAGTATCATGATACCTCGCATTACCATGGGGAAGATATAACGCATAGTAGAACAAATGGAAGCACTTACCACGTGGTTTGCTTGTTGAACGTGCTCACAACTTTGATTGTCAGCGGCCCGTTTCATGTTAATCTACAAGTTACAATTACACCACAGTGGCGCTACACCAATAACGACTATTTGACTAGTGTTTCCTGGTTAGACATGTGAAACTGTAACTTGTAGCTTCGTCAAATGGGCCAAAAATGGGAGTCAAGAACGCTGAGGTTATCTGGAGGGGTACTTCGAAGAAATCGTAGAGAGTCTCAAGATATTTCCGTTAATGTTATCATTCCATTTCTCCGTGGCAATCATATTACAAATTGCTGCAAAGAACCGCCATAATATTCCTCAACGACCAAACCAACACACCCAAAACATGACAATGCTCGATATAACTGTGATAACGTAACGGCAATATCATGATTGGTGCCATCCGCATTGTTCAAGATAATGTCAGATAAAGGTTCGACGGCCTCATCAGCAATCGATGTTAGCCTAATCTATCCACAGTGGACCACTGTGTAGTCAACTTACTATTGGCAAACTTTAAAAGACGGTGGGCAGAATTGTAATATGCCCTAGTGTTCACATTTTCTCCACCTCCTTATGGCCCTAGCTGCCTCTCGGCGTACAGGCTGAGTCTTGGGCACTGATAGCACTCGCATGGGCGCTTTATTATTTATTTATTTAATAATCAGAGTATAAAACATAAAATTAACAGGGTCTCACAAAACTGTCGGAACAGTTTGTCTGTGTGATCATAGTTAGTTATATGCTGCTTCAGTTCATGCCTGCAGTTCCTTGATGATGATGAGTTCCTGTTATCCCTCATCAGGGACATATAGGGCTCGTAGAAGAGATTTCCACTTATTACGGTCTTGCGCAGCTTCTTCCAGCTCTTCCCAGCCGAGGCCACTTGAGACAGCCTCTTTTGCAGGGGGCCGATTTTAGAGTGTCGAACGCTCGACTTTTCACTCGAGATAGTCGAGATCTGTCAAAAATCCTTGATTCTTAAAAAAAACAAAATTAACGTTCCAGCCAAAACATAAACGATTTTGTAATCCGCGATAATATTTATATCCCAGTATTGTGATACTAATCACTGTTAAATAAGGCTTAGAGCTATTTATATATAATTCTATACAATACATTAATTAAACATAGGCCGGTTACTCTTGGGAATAAATACCAATAGCGCATATTGTCATACCGAATATGGAAACGCGGAAACGTTATCAAGCGACGGTGTATTCAGTATAGATTATTGGCGAATATGTTTAACGAAAATGAATCACAGGCGCCGATCGAGTGCGTCAACAAATAGCACAAATATCGTAAATCACTTATCGCACTAGCAACTCTAGGTCTGGGCCCTATACCTACCACAAAACTTTACAAGCGTACAATTTGAAGAAACTGTAATTTTTTTTATGGAAATTTGTACAGTTTTGTCGAATTATAGACTTGTAAAGTTTTGTGGTATAGGGGCCTGGTCTGGCTAGGTACCTATTTTAGGTTAGAGTTAGACTATCGTTAACAGGTCGTGTCATTCGTTAATTAGTATTACCTACCTACTTGTATAGAATCTACTAACTATTAGAACATATTAATTATGAATTTCCAACATAGATTTACTAGATGATTTCCAAGTATCATATCAGAAATGTTCTAATTTTAGGGAAAAAACAAAAGTGTTTTTAATGTGCCAATAGTTAAGGGCTAACGATCGTTTATATACAAAAATCCATACTAATATTATAAATGCGAAAATGTGTCTGTCTGTTATCTCTTCACGCTTAAACCGCTGAACCTATTTAGATCAAATTTGGTGTAGGTATTTTGTATAGAGATAGTTTAAGTCCTGGGGAAGGACATAAAGAAGAAGATAAAGATAAGAAGAAGAAGAAAAACATTTATTCGTGGCAGAAATACAAATACAATACAAATACAAATACAAATACTCTTTATTGCACACCTCAATTAAAGGATACAGTACAATACAAAATCACAGTAAGCAGAGGCAAACAACAGGCGGTCTTATCGCTAAAGAGCGATTTCTTCCAGACAACCTTAGGGTAGCGGAAATTAAGTCTAATCATAACGATTGATAGTAGGTGGGGCAGAGATAATATATGAAACCTCTTAATAATTACAACAATTCAACTAAATTAAGAATAATATACATACATAAATACAATATACAGATAAACATACATAAACATATACACATATACAGTCAGCCACAAAGTCTAAAGGAGTCGAGTCTAAATGTGTCATGGGAGAGACAGATAGTGATCTTTAAGCTGTTTTTTGAAGACAGCAAGAGATTTAGCACGCCTCAAATCAGTAGATAAAGAATTCCAGAGCCGAACAGCTTGGAAAGTAAAGGAAGAATTATAGAATTTTGTTGAGGAACAAGGGACCGAAAGAAGCAAATTTTGTGAGGACCTGACAGAATGGAGATAACTGAAACGCTCTTTGAGGTAGCAAGGAGATGCCGGGTTAATGAGAATGGAATACAGAAGAGATAGGACATGAGAGTTACGACGAAAACGGATAGGGAGCCACTTGAGCTGAGAGCGGAAACAGGATACATGGTCATATTTGCGTAAGCCAAATATGAACCGAATGCAGACATTTTGAAGGCGCTCAAGTTTATTAAGTTGCTCCTCATTGAGGTCAATATAGGAAACATCTGCATAATCTAAGATGGGGAGGAGTAATGTTTGAGTAAGCGCAATTTTAGTGGAGATGGGCAGGAAATTATGTAGCCTTCTCAGAGAAATACAGTACAAATAAACATAAACATAACATCATAATACAGAACATAGCCACGAAATGGCCCCAAATCAGCATAGTGCTAGCCATTGGCTAGCGCTGGTCTTCCTTTGGGACCACATAGGATACCTTTTGTAAATTACTAATTAAGGGAATAATGGAAAATTTAGGCTCCTCCTCGGAGGAGGAGAAACTTTATTTAGAGGTTTGTAGTTTGATTCCATTTGTTTGGTTTGAGTTCGATTGCTCCCGCAGCTCAGTGGACACTGGCAGCGAATGCCAGAAGGTCGCAGGTTCGAATCCTGCTCGGAGCCTACTTATTTTTTTCCTTACAACTTCAGCAATGTCCACAGGGTAGAAGTAAACCTAAACCTGTGTATTATGAATTTATCAGTTTCCTATCTGTGTTTTATCAGTTAAAATATTAATGGTCAAAACTATTTAAATATATACAATGCCTAAACTGATGATCCTGTAATTAAGGCAAAGAGGATCAGATGGAGTGAGGCCCTTTCTCGTGGATACTGATCTATTATTACTAGTTAAAGACTCAATGCTTGTGGATTAAAAACATTACACTCCTTTTTCTGGGTAGTCGTATAAAAAACTGTTTATAGACCCGTACGAATAGTAACTACGCCGTTATCAACATTCAACTGAGATCATATTTAAAATCACATTGCCCCGCACAGCGAACAGCAATCTGCAAGTTACTATGACGTTAATTAATATTTGTAGTTAGATTTACAAGTAAAACAGTATTGAAATACGTTCTATTTATTTCCGAAATGACAGTTACGTATTGGTACCATTAGAGAACCGACTTCTGTATTGCCGGTCCTTCTAAAAGTACCTTGTCGCTTTTCTATAATTTAATAGCTACTGAAGCATTTGTGGTAGAAAGATATAGTCGCGAGTTATTTTAGGTACATTCGGATCTAAGCTATTGTTGAAAGGAATTTGCGAAGGTGTGTCTGTCTGTTCACGCTTAAACCGCTGAACCGATTAAGATGAAATTTGGTATGAAGATAGTTTGAGTCCTGGGCAAGGAAAAGTATTAAGTATCCTATGATACCTAATACTTCTTATCCCGGAAATCATCCCTTAAGGGGGTGGAAGTTAGTATGGAAGAGGGATAACTATGTAATCGCCTGAAATTAGGTAAGTTAGGACCTTCTGAAAGTAAGTAGTAGGATCAAATGAATAATTTTTGATCTGAGAATACAAGTCATACCTAGAACAAGAAACAGCACAGCTCAAGACAATTTTAGGAGTTTCTGCCTTTAAAAGGGTTGAGTCAACTGAGAGAATGACACTCGTAGGTACCTACCCGTAGCTACGTGCTGATAAAACCGGACACGAATTGTGTGAGTGCACAAAAACTAAATTTAGCTAAACGCGATATATACTTAACACTCGTTACATACAGAAACAGAAACAGAAAATTTATTGTATAAGACTGTGTAGTTATAAAGGTTAGGTATACAGGTATTTTTATGCGTTTCAACAGTGTTTAACCCTACATAAACTCTATTTATAAAATATAAGCAGTCTAAAGTGTAAGTAACCAATGACCTTATGTGCGTTTATTTCAGAAACAAGAATAGCTAGCGCATTACATTATTATTCAAAGGGTTAATAGCAACTATACATGTCATATTTATATACAAGGACCTTAAGTCTAACTCAATGCATTCTAAAATCAGTCTTAACACGATGTCAATGAATTTAATATTAAAATCGTCTTTGCACGCGGTATACTTTTTCTTGTAGCGACTAGATATTTTTTTAAGCCGTTAACAGAAGTATTAACATTCTCGCATTGGCATTTCAAACACTCTTCTTACTTGTACGGGTGGGGTAACAAAGAACACCTTGCGTGTAGGGTGGGGTTAAAAGGGCAACGTTCGTTACCGCGTATACACCATCATCATCATCATCATCATATCAGCCGAAAGACGTCCACTGCTGGACATAGGCCTCCCCCAAAGAGTGCCACAATGACCGGTCTTGCGCCACCCGCATCCAGCGGACTCCCGCGACCTTTACCAGGTCATCAGTCCACCTTGTGGGGGGTCTACCCACGCTGCGCCTTCCGGTTCGTGGTCGCCACTCGAGAACCTTTCGGCCCCAACGGCCATCGGTTCTACGTGCAATGTGCCCCGCCCACTGCCACTTAAGTTTAGCGATTCGAAAGGCTATATCGGTTACTTTGGTTCTGCTACGGATGGCCTCATTTCTGATGCGATCACGCAGAGAAACTCCCAGCATAGCCCTCTCCATTGCCCTCTGAGTGACTTTGAGCCTTCTTATGAGGCCCATGGTGAGCGACCACGTTTCCGTACCATATGTCATCACTGGCAACACACACTGGTCAAAGACTCTCGTCTTGAGACACTGCGGAATATTGGACGAAAAGATATGCCGTAGCTTCCCGAACGCTGCCCAGCCGAGTCGGATTCGACGATTGACCTCTTTCTCAAAGTTGGACCTACCTAACTGGACAGTCTGTCCTAGGTATACATAATCGTCTACAACTTCGAGCGTAAAGCGTCCGATTGTAACGGGAGTTGGTGCTACATGGGCATTTGACATGATCTTCGTCTTATCCATGTTCATCCTTAGACCAACTCGCTCGGAGGCTTTACTGAGGTCATCGAGCATTGTACTTAAATCCTCCATGGTTTCAGCCAAGACTACTATGTCGTCAGCAAACCGAAGATGAGTGATATACTCGCCGTTTATGTTGATGCCTAGCCTTCTCCAGTCCAGATTCTTGAAAACATCCTCCAGTGCAGCGGAGAACAGTTTAGGAGAAATAACATCTCCTTGCCTGACTCCCCGCTGCAGCGGAATAGGTTTCGAGTTCCGGTCCTGGAGTCGGACTGACATAGTGGCGTTTTCGTACAAACACTTCAGTACTTCGATATAGCGGTAGTCTACTTGGCACCGCTGTAGAGATTGTAGTACCGCCCAGGTTTCGATCGAATCGAAGGCTTTCTCATAGTCCACAAACGCTAAACAGAGGGGCAGGTTGTACTCTTCAGTCTTCTGTATACACCACGTGCTACAGAATTTGCCACATTTTTGAATTTATCATTGCATCATTTATTTTTAATCGACTCCGAAAAAAGGAGTTTCTATGTTACACTGCTGTAGGTATATGTACCCAGCCGCCCCTTTCTCAGCACCCATCTAATTAAGGCGATATATCGATTGAAAGAGACACCCTTTGTTTTTCGCCCACGACAAAACGGGATGCAACCCTCTCCGAGAATGGCTTTTTAGCCAAATCTCGTTAAATATCTGACTGTGTGCAGGTTTATTAAATTTCCTCTTGTCAGTACCTAGATGAGGTAAAATGCCATCATATTAACTAAATCGTGTCATTTAATAATGCGTTGTTTTAGTAGGCTGAGGAAAAAAGGAAAATATAGACTTTGGATTTATTTTCTATCGAGAAAATTTTAAGCAATCATGTTTCGCTATTGCCAGTACCACAATCATATAGTTAGTCAAGAATCATATATCTGAAAATCAGCCCCTACTGTTTGCTAGTCTGGGCAGCACAGCGTTTCAAAGTCTCCAAATTTCTCAGTGTGGTGCCTTAATATCTGGCCGATCTAATATCTGGAAGAGGCCTTTGTGCAGCAGTGGACGGGTTCTGGCTGATATAATGGCTGTGATGATGTACAAACACAGAAGAGAACCGAAATAGCTTTAAAGGAGACGATAAACGACCATTTTATCAATTGCGATATAAATAAAAGCGGATCTATCTATAAGCCCTCCAAATATGTAAGGTTATCTCCACCCAGCTGGCTATTTAATTATTGTCGATAGAAGGCATGCGCCACATGGCGTGGGTCGGCGACCGTCCTTACGTTACGGGAGCATCTGCCACCTCACCACCCGCCTCGGGGCTGCTGTGCGATTTTTTAAGGCAACGCACCTTATTTGCGTCTAGAAGCTTAAGGCGCTACACTGAGAAATTTGGAGACTTTGAAACGCTGTCCTGCCCAGACTAGCAAACAGTAGGGACTGATTATCAGATATATGGTTCTTGACTATATGATTGTGGTACTGACAATAGCGAAACATGATTGCTTAACATTTTCTCGATAGAAAATAAATCCAAAGTCGAGTCTATATTTTCCTTTTTTCCTCAGCCTACTAAAACAACGCATTATCAAAAGACACGATTAAGTTTATGTGATGGTATTTTACCTCATCTAGGTACTGACAAGAGGAAATTTAATAAACCTGCACACAGTCAGATATTTAACGAGATTTGTCTAAAAAGCCATTCTCGGAGAGGATTGCATCCCGTTTTGTCGTGAGCGAAAAACAAAGGGTGTCTCTTTCAATCGATATATCGCCTTAACTTGCGCACAATGTATCTGAAGTTTTGAAATTTGTCTGTAAGTATTAGGTACTAGCTTTTGCCCGCGACTTCATCCACGTACCTACACTTCCACTCCCAATTTCATCCCTGCAGAGCATTTTCGGAAAAGTATTCTATATATTAATCCAGGCCATTATTATATAAATAAACCCGTTTTATACCAAGGTTGGTCATAATCCGTTCAGCCGTTTTTGCGTAATTGAGTCACAAACATTTAAACATCCAAACACTAAAACTAAACTTTCGCATGCAGGTATAATATTAGTAGGATATATATTATACATATATCTATTTTATACAATTGTCATAAATCATACCTGTTACCGATATTTTAATCGGCAGCCTGGCTCCACAATGTACACTCTATCTACTTGAGCTATATCTGAATAACGAGAATCATCATCCTCCTAGCGTTATCCCAGTACAGTTGCATCCTGAAGGATGCCTGGGGTCCGCTACCTAATCCCAAGATTTGGCGTAGGCACTAGTTTTTACGAAAGCGACTGCCATCTGACCTTCCAACCCCGAGGGGAAACTAGACCTTATTGGGATTAGGCTTTGTCAAGTGAGTGGGCAACTTGACTGTTAGAAGTTCTCAAGCCGCCCGAAGGCCTCCAACTTGGCTTAACGACTGCTGCCATATACAGGAACCGGGATCAACGGCTTAACGTGCCTTCCAAAGCACGGGAGCGCTCAGTTAGTAACCACTCAAAGTGGTCACCCATCCAAGTCCTGATCTGAATAACGAGAATATAAATCAAATATAAATTCGTCGCCATTCGTTTCTAGACGTGCGAAACCTAATGTATCCGAAATATACGCAACAAATGTCAATTTGACAATCCAATACGTACATCCAAATAGACCCAGTCGCAGACGCATCCTTCGCACATCTGCGCCATCATCGGCAGCTGTGCGGCCGCGCACGCGCCGATCCAAGTAATAATAACACAATACCTTCTTAGATCGTTTTTTGACACGAGATATTGTAGCAGATCCATTATTTATGTTATATAGTCAAATGAAATTTTTGCAGTCTTATAATTATCATCTGCTTAAAGTCATGAGTATCTCTATCTCGTTTCTTTCAATACAGTCATTGCACTTTCACATAGACGCTACCACGTCTTTTTCGTAACCATAGTAACTTATAGTACCTACTTTTAAGTACTTGTATCTATTGTCAATCGGATAGCCACAGCAATATACATAAAATACTAATAAATATAGTTTTTTAAATGTTATTAATCATAATCAAGCACGTAGGTGGGTCATAAACACTTGCAAAAAACAATACACTCCTTTTTTTGGGCAGTCGTGTAAAAAAGTCGTCTCTCCTGTGGTCAATAGTTAACGGCTTATGAGCCAATATGAGCATGTGAGTTATGATTTAATTATTGCATGGATTTATAGAACCGGAGACGCCGTTTATGCGGGTTACTAGACCAATACAAAATTAAGCTTTGTAGCCCTTAACTTTTGATATGTCCACAGGAAAGACGCGAACCTAAATCTGTTTATGACCCAGGTATATTATGATTTCCTTACAAATGAGTTATAGACTGATAATGAATATTCAATCTGATTATGAGTGCATTCAACTTGTAAACAGTTGGTTGGTTATGCTTAGTGCGTGTCTTTTAATCTGAATTGTTTTTGGTTCAGTTCCGGAAGTTCAGGATTCAGGAAACAATTCCAAGAAGTTGATATTTCTATTTCAATGACAAACATATTTTGTATGTTTCTGTGGGATCATAATACTTATGTGAACATAATAAGATGAAGATTAATTTAATCTTTATGTAAGCAACTGATATTTTGTGCCTTATTATTCATATGGAATTATTGTTTCCTTATTGTTTATATTGTAACATACACTACATATTAAAACGAAAGTCAGCTTGTACCAATGATACAATGTCATGATGCATGGCGAGTAAACATCATAATTACACCTGTAAATCCACCGCTCGGAACCATATTCTAGTATCCGCTGGATGCACTAATAGTGCACTTAATTGGCTAATTAGTGCTATTGAGACCCTTTCGTGCACGCATGGTCTGGCGAATTAAAGATACGAAAGTTTACGTTAGTACATGTAGTTTATGAGCGTCGGCATATTTTAGTTGGTGAATTAGAAATTATCTGCCTGTATTGCTGCACTTATTTTTGATATTTTTTTCTGTCTTCCTGTTTCGTCGGCAAGAAGAAGAGAAGAAGAGAGATGGTAAGCGGACCGCAGCCTATAGACGCTCGTAACTCCAAAGGTATCACGTGCCCGTTGCCGACCCTTTATAAAATTTGAGGACTCACGGTGTTGACAGCAGAAGAGACAACACAGTGCACCCTCGGGAGCTCTGGCAACAGTGGCAACCTTGCTCACCTCCAGGAACACAACACTACATACTTGTATAGTAAATAATGTTGGCTGTGGTCTTCTGCTAGGAGCATGGTGATCGGAGGATGACGGCGCTTGGAACACTTACATTTTCTGTGGCGCGGATACAGGTGCGGGGGGCCACAGAGGCATTTGCCCCCAGCGATACTCGGGTAGGCTAACACTGCCGTATACTGGCTTGATATTGCCCCACCCTGAACCAAATCCTGGATCCGCGCCTGCATTTTCTTAAGAACCACCCTGACTGTACCGTACCTTTTTCGGCAGTCTGAATCCGTGTCATAATTGTCCATTATTGTAAAAACAGTATTTCGCCAACTCGTGTGAAACCGGCAGGCTTGCAGGATGCCCGGAGCGGACGGACGTACAAACAGTAATATATGATTCAATCGATCGGCCGCCGGAAGGTGTGTTCCAGTTGTAATACAAGTAATAATGTATCAGGGAAAAACGCCTTAAACGCTGTATGAAACTTATATAACGTTAATGCATTTTTCCTTTGAATGCGAGGATCGTGGCGCAAATTAGTGGTTTAATAGCTTAACGGGTTTCAGCGGATGGATGGAGGAGTACCTTACGGGAGTCGTTATATAATCTAACACGTTCGCAGTTTCTATTAAAAACATGTGCTCTAGCACATTTAACAGCAGAAATAAATACATATCTACGCTAAGAGATACCTACTTTACAGGTAGATATGGTGTCTAGCCCCGACATTTATTAAACCCTCCGGCATCTACAGCTATGCCCGTCAATTTTAAGTTCTATAGTTCCACTTTAAGTGCTTCTGTATGTACACATATATATCACGAATGCTTACCATCTTTCTTTATACATATTTATTTATACAATTTCAATATGTGTGATTAATCAGTGTTCATAAATATTGTACATAAACGGGATTCATTCATCATACACACAACGATGAATTGTTTATTAAGTTTCTAATAAATTAAATTGTAATCATGATCATGATGATTGTTTTTAAGTTGACGAATAATTGTAGTTTATGCAACTGGTACATAATGAGAGGCATTAAAACACGAGTGTATTTTATGAAACGAGCCGAAGGCGAGTTTCATAATAAGGTCACACGAGTGTTATTTTAATTATGTACAGTAGCATACACTAATTTATCTACATCCATATATTAAATCCTCTTTCATGTGTTTCGTGTGGGCACGTATCGCCGGCGTGCGCCATGTTTGCCTCGAACAGGCCGGTCCGCGCGCCGCCGCCAGCCCGCAGTTGTGTCCTTAAGGTTATACGTGATCTCATAAGAGTATTATATTTGGTGTTCTTATAGGGGTCGCGCCCAACCGCTGCACAGTATATTATAAAGCGGGGTCTTATCTACGGTTTTTGAACTTAATAAAGAGGATTTACTATATGGGTGTAGATAAAAGAATACAATGTAAACTTACACGGTTTTATTGGCTAATTATACTAGTGGATCAGAGGCGCTAAGATGATCGCTTATATGTCGGACATATAGCATTCGTCCCTGTCAAACGTATGTAGTTGCGAAAGGGACGAATGCTATATTTTCGACATATACGCGATCATCTTAGCCCCTCTCAATTATTACTTCTTATAGGTATTAATGAGTAGTCAGATCACTTTTGTTCAAGTAGCTCAGCAACTTTTTATACCTAATTTAAGACTCAAAGTTCAGCAGATCGCATTAACGACGTGTGGACACTTTTTATGTGTATCTAGCTATTAAATCGTATATATATTTCAGGTCATAACCCAGGTTGTAAACGCTCTTATCCCCAAAAGATTAAGGTCTAAATTAGTTCTATTCGATTGTACCCCCTGAGCGTAAGAGTATACCAGTTTTTGGCCGACATTTTGCAAACTGGTATAAAAAGTTGGCAACGTGACCCTTATTAAAGGTACATTACACCTCGATCCGATGTTGAAAAAGTGTATTAAGTGTAAAGTAATTGGCACCATTCCGGAGGTCAATTATTCGCAAGAAGCGATATTTTATGCGACAAAAAGTCGACACGTATGCGAGGAAGCCGCCTTTGTGCATACATTAGTCACGCGTGCAATATCAATTTTCGATCGGGTACAAGTACTTATGTAAACCAAATTAAATATTTGAATATTGATTTATATTTTTATCAAGTAATTGTTTTTCTAAGTCTGATATTTTGTACAATAATGGCTCTAACTTCTCTAAGTAATTATCAAAATTATGATATACCCGTTAGGTATGTACATAGAAAAATAGTTCTTAGATCTTAGGTATCCGCTAAACACAATACCTATATATATCCTATCCGCTCTATTGAATACTTTGGCTTTAGTAAAGTACCTACGTTCTAAGTATTTAAAGAACGGATGAAATTTTCGGAGGGTGCCTGCCTCCCGCTATACTTTTGTGTGGCACTGTCTGTGAAGCGCTAGACCTAACCAATTTAACTAAATATGACTTACTTACATCGTATATAAATTACCTACGATGCACAGACCCAAATAATATGCAGAAATAGGTATCTTTAGTACACCCAGTCAGCAGACCAAAAAGATGCTCATTACTTTCCGAGATACACTCATTCACGTATTTATGTCAAGCTACATGCCTCCAAGCTTAATCTACTACTCTAAGAATAGCGGTTTGTGTACGTTACGGGTGCCGAGCAAGCTAAATTATAATTACTAACTCAAATAATGACTCCAGTGCGCTATGGGTGTGTGCTCACTACAAAAACTTTCTAGATTTTATTCACAATGACCCCTCTCTTGTGAAGAACACCATACCCGCTAGGGTTCTTTTTAAATTGGAAGTGTTACATGAATCAAAATAATTTTTATCTCAAATCCGATCTCCTACTGCTATCCATTAATGTATCTTTTAATTAATGTTATTTGGCTGGTAATTAAAGCAGAGTCAAAGGAGTCATCGCGTGGAATAATTAAGGAATTTGGGGCTTCATGTGAGTTCTGTTCCGTTGGCTATTGAGCACAACAACAAATGTAAATGTACAGAAGTAAATACATACCTACATAATTTAAAGTTGAGTACCGTTTCTAACAGATTGAAATGTGTAGAAACCTATTTATTTGTAGTATAAATTTATTGCAGTTGCAATACAAATGGTTTATAAAATTACAAGGCATTCTAAATTCGTAATATTGCTGAGTAGACAGTTTGTTCATATATTTCATCGTGACCATTTCCTGACAGTATTTTTATTCAAATGTAATACAAATTAAATTAAATTTTAGGCTATGTTATTTTATCGAGTTGGGGGCCCTTTCTGGTGCACTTTGACCCAACGGGATATTTTGTGCAATGTCCTCCTCCATTATACCTATTAAAAGCCTCCCTCCAAAATTTACACAAACCAGACGATGGAGGTCAGCGGGAGTGCTCTGAAATCCTTTGGCTCCTGGTAATCATTGCATTCTTTGTCTGGCAAGGGCGTGACATTCACACAAGTGTTCCATCGTCTCTACATCCTAGCCAAAGTTAAGGGTAACTTAGATATCATCCATGGTCGACGAATATCATCAATTTCGACTACACGCATTGAGCACCATAACATAAAGTATAGATAATAAATTTAATTAATAATTTTATGGTAACTTTTTAAATGTAAATGTATTGTAAAAGTCCTCATACTTGAAATAAATGTTTTTTTTTTATATAGATAACTGCAGTTATCGCCCAATCCGCACTAGACTAGCGTAGCGTGATAGTGGGGACTATGGTCCGTTTCCTCTAATTTATGAGAGGGGGCCTATGCCCAGCAGTGGAGAGTATACATATAGGCTGATGATAATGTAAACTCACTGCTACGAACAAGCTCTCAAGAGATTAACCATTTCATTGAATAAGATAAACCTTGAAACCCTTAACCACACGGGCAAAAACAAACTCAGGATAAAAATCGAGCTTCAAAATACGACAAATTGACCGAAACACGATCTGGTCCATTTAATTTTAAATTAGTTGGTATAATTTGGAGTGCAATTTATGACGCTAATGACGCTTCGCAGGACAAAATGGTATTTTGTCGCTCTTCGGTGCTCTTATGCGAAATGCAACAACGGTATTTAAAGATGGTTAACGATAAAAAGCAGTTCTGCGGATACATATAGGTTTTATAGAGTGCTTTAAAAATCGAAATACTAAAAATTTGAATGCACTAGTTACTCCAATACTGCGTGAGATTTCTTAATAAGTATATCAAGCTGAGCTTAAAGCTTTCTGGCAAGACATCTTTGAGTTGACATTTTGTACATTAATTTTTAACATCTATCAAAATGCTATCCAACCCAAACAAGTTAACCTTCCCTACTCTAGCACAAAACGTTCCAGTGTCTGACACTGCTGACCCAATATGTGATAATAACATTAATACCAGAGGTTTCAAATATTTGGAATTTTACCTTATTGACTTCTCAGCAAAACTTCGTGAAGAAACTGCTAACCTTACGTTTTAAGACAAAGCATCGTCACAATCAACATTAATACTCCTTTTAATTCGTCCGACACATGCAATCACCCAATTCCGACGCTTGCATCATCCATTGTCGGTCGTTCACTTATTGTTTCAAAACCGTCGATTTAGCCGATGCTGACTGTTCCTTGGATAACGGTGCGTCATAAGAGCACAAATTACCATGCCTTTATTGTATACCTACCTTTTTAAATGCGGGTGCCAGATAAAGTACAATAGAATCCAAATATTGTTTATCTACACACATATCATAAATCCTCTAATATGCGTTCGGAAACCGTAGAAAAAGACTCTCATTTCAACATTCAATGAATTTATGGCAATTTTCTTATCTGTGGCTAAGGCTACAGCAGTAATATAATTTTCATAGTACAAGCTTTGCTTAGTTTGGGACTAGGTTGATTTGTGTAAGATTGTCCACAAAATTGTTTATTTATTTCATTTTAATCTCATATATGATGTTAAAATATTAAACGTCAAACAAAACTGTCAAAATTTAAATGTCAAAGTTGACATGTCCCTATTCTAGTATCACTGAAAATTCAAATTCAGTCGATGCAAAATGTCAGCTCGATGTTTTTTTAGTATATATCGCACGAAATTTGAGCTAGAACGACATGATCACATCAGAATAGGGACTCTTTACTTTTTAAAATAACATTCAGGTATCGGTTGCCAGTTCTGATTTCGATATTTCCGCAACCGTGCAAAAAAGGTTGTATTAACACAATTATTGTATTTATTTACTACGGTTTCTGAACCCATCTTAGAGTAGTTATAATATGTGTGTAGATAAAGTAATGTATGCAACTGTACATAATTAGGTAGTACCAGTTGCATAAACTACTATTTATTGATTACCAAACAGAAATAAAGAATAAAAAAACATAAGCTCTAAAACGGTACACAATTGACAACATTTCATATTTTAAACTACTTTATTTTATGAACTAGTTAGAAAATAGGTAAAAATTTATGCCACCCGTATTTTTTCATTTTCAATTTAACTCATTATTTCATACAAAAAAAACACGTTGAAAAGTAGGTCATTCCAAAAGGGCGTAAGTAAAATATGACGTCATCTTCCCAACAAGAATCCAGAGCCACTCCAGAGCAGCGATTGTCTGTACTCTGTACTAAGGTCTCCCTGAATACAGCGAGGAAGATGACGTCAACTTTCGGTTTACAGTAATTTGCGATTTTTTCCAAAATTAACGGAGAAAATAATCTAAAAAAATGTTTTTTGTGTACTTCACACGTTTTTACCGAAATGGTTTTCGAATTAAGACTTTTGAAAATTATGAAATATTGTCAATTGGTGGTCTAATGTTATTGTAATATGTTTTAGTTTTTATGTTGTTAATACAATTAAATATTATATCTAACCCCCCCGATATATCTAAATACAGTGCGCTCATTACACATTTGACTATGTGCTTACGAAACGAGATCTCTTTATATATTATATATTGACCAAGATAATTTATTTATTGGATCGGCAGCAGCCAGAGCCTACGTTAAGATTTCATAATACTTAATTAACCCATACTTACAGGCCTACTTAATAAATAAATAAATATTTGTGGACAATCTTACACAATCAGCCTAGTCCCAAACTAAGCAAGGCTTGTACTGTGGGTACTAAGCGACGATATATACATACTTATATAGATAAATATATACTTAAATACATAGAAAACATCCAAGACCCAAGAACAAATATTCATGTTCATCACACTAATAAATGCCCTGGCCGGGATTCGACCCCGGGACCTCCAGCTTCGTAGGCAGGGTCACTACCAACTAAGCTAAAGCGTCAAATAATTACTAACTTCCATTAATTATCCGCTCACGGGACGATGGTGTCCGGGACCTTTGGGACGCGTGCATGAGGTACCCAAGTACCAAAGATAATACCGCAGTGTAAACGTAGACACCATATCGAGAATTTAATGAATTTTATTGCAATGGGGTACACCGAGCGGATATTATACCTGCCCGTGTCATGGGACGCACACAGAAACAGCACACTCTAGGGTGTAGGTACTATATTGGTGGTTGATGCAATCTAAATGAACCGGGATATTGGATAAGACAACGGGCGGCTTCCTTAAGGCCATATATCGATTGAAGGAGACACCCTTTGTTTTTCGCTCGCGACAAAACGGGATGCAACCCTCTCCGAGAATGGCTTTTTAGACAAATCTCATTAAATATCTGACTGTGTGCAGGTTTATTAAATTTCCTCTTGTCAGTACCTAGATGAGGTAAAATACCATCATATTAACTTAATCGTGTCTTTTAATAATGCGTTGTTTTAGTAGGCTGAGGAAAAAAGGAAAATATAGACTCGACTTTAAATTTATTTTCTATCGAGAAAATTTTAAGCAATCATGTTTCGCTATTGTCAATACCACAATCATATAGTCCAGAATCATATATCTGAAAATCAGCCCCTACTGTTTGCTAGTCTTGGCAGGACAGCGTTTCAAAGTCTCCAAATTTCTCAGTGTAGCGCCTTAAAACACGTACTTATATATTATAGACTAAAATAAAACCATAGTTACCTACTTCAAAGGATTAAAACGGAGAAAGGAAGTTGAACCTAAATAGTTTACGTGGAAAAACTCGAGGGAAAAAGCAAGTGGACTATAAATGCTCCCACATATATCATAGCTTGACACTTATGTCGGCGTTTACGGTGGACGCGGCAGTTTAAACCGTAGTTATATATAGGTATTATAATGTTTATCGCGGCACATCACACATCGCCTCGCTTGTGGTTGCCCTAAATGTCCGGATTATTCAACCACCGTGTAATGCGACTCTTTCAAACCATATTTACTACAAAATCGTACCCGTATATAATATGCCTATACAATAATTTGATTGCAGTAAATATATAGGTATGTGGCAATGTCATTAATGATGATTGCCAATTTCTTTTTATACAACGACGGTGGCAAACCAGCGTACGGTCCACCTGAAGGTCAGCGGACACCGCAGCCTATAGACGCTAGCAACTCCAAAGGAGTCACTTGCGCATTGCCGACCCTTTATAAAATTTGAGGATTCACTGTGTTGACAGCAGAGGGGACAAATTTAGGCCCCGCGCTATCAACACAGTGCATCCTCGTGGGCTAATCGTGTTGTAACGCTTTATTGACAACGCTTTTTGCTTTAAATTGACACATATATTTATCTATATTTGTAAATTATCTTTATTAACTTTTATTTATTTCAAGGATCTCGGAAACGGCTGTGACAATATCGACGAGGAGGCGGACAATCGAGCTAGAGGCGTCATTCGCGGAGACACTCGTTTTCCACGGAAATACACGAAAACGCCTAGCAAAGTTCGCTCTCTCTGGTACTTTATTAAATACATCACAAAGCAAATATGCATCAATATAGACTGCACACCAAAGGAGCTAACCAAACCTCATTACTAAATGTCGCCTGACTCAGTCATCTGCAGAGGCACGTACATTTAGTGCATAGTGTTACTTCTACTACTTACTACCATTTATAAGCATAAGTAAATAAAAAAGAAGAAAGAAATATAAGGCATTTAATTATTTATTTAATGCAGCAAAGGAATCAAACACACGTACCTACCTTTTTATCACTTATTATCATTTTGACAAGAGCGAAAATTCTACGTGTTTCGATTTCCTTGACTGTACGAGTGTACGGTCAACCAATTTGATTTATGGGCCACTTCGTACCTTGTCACTGTCGAAATCTATATAAATTCCGCTAGAGACTTCATTGTAACAAGGTACAAAGTGGCCCAGAAACAAATTGGTTGACTGTAAGGCGACTTCCTGATTTGTCGGTGCGAAGGCAGTACGATATGAGAAAAGTGTCAAATGTCAGTGTCAGTTGTCAGTCGACTCGGAACCATTTTTTACTGCGCCCCTACATTTAAATGAGTGCTTCCTGACTGGCGCGGGATGCGCGGTAGCGGGACGATGCGAAGGCGGTACTGCTCCGCTTCTGCGCAAACGTAATATTGACAGTATTATGTCAAGTGAGAATCTTTGCGACGTCAGTAAGTTTACGTCAAAGAAGAAAATGTCACATATCGATACCGCCCCGCCATTAAGTCAGGAAGTTGCCTAAGTAGACGCTACACCTTATACTATTACTTATTCTGTGACTACACATCAGCGCGTTTTTGCTGCACCGCGTCGACGGCCAAGTTCACGGTCGCCGAGCTTCAACTACGTCTAGATCTCTATTTATAAGCCGCCATCTTGATTTCTATTGAGATTTATGTATGCATTTTATTTGCTAGGTTTTGAATGGGAATCCGTAAAAAAATGGGAAAATATCCTTTCAGTTCAATTCATCTAAGTGATCGCAAACCGGCTCATCAAATTAGCGGGTCGTAAACCGACCTATATCCCTAACTCCGATGGCATTCTTCCTTTAATAATATCTACAATTCAATCATCTCAATGCTATACAGGACGTATACTCGTTTTCCACCGTCGGTGTATATTAGGTAATAGTCCTTTAAGTAAAATGGGTAATGTTTTTATTGATAAAGTTGCAAAAAGTGACTCACGCGAGCGAGGCCTTGTTGGGTAATAATGAGCAGTCACGAAAAGGTTAAATTTAACATAGAAGTTGAAATTAAATTGCAATGAGTTTTTCTTTAGTTTCATTCTTTCAACAGTAACTAATTGAACTTTTATTCACTAAAATTTTTCTTGATTTGATAGGTACTATATATTATAAGAAGTTAAAGTTGTAGAATAAGAATGTCACGAATAACATTTATTTATATGGCGCCAATAAAATACGAATATTAAAATGTACCTATTTTCGTTTACGCTAATGCTAAAACCAAATCACTTAGAATTATGAGGTAAAATAAAAAAGGTTCTACAGTTGAACGCATCGAGAACAAAAATGGCGTCTCGAATCGTTCGAAATCGGTTTAAATTTCGAATCCGTGCCGAAACTCTTTAGCAGCAAATGTGGCGTAAAAGATAAGATCGTGCGGTCGATGCACTTTCCCGCCAACAACGTTAAAAAAATAATAATAATAAAAAGTGGCAACGATTGTCTTGTTAACAAATGACAACCAAGGTAGCCACTGTCTGCCACTGCTTTATAACTGTCCAGGGAATTACGGCACTTTTAACGATTTTAAACGAACTTTCTTTTAAGTAATAATAAGTTGTAACTAGGTGCAATAGACATCGCCACTCCAATTTTTCATATCACTTAAAATAGGTACATGGAAAACTCCTGATGTTGTACTTAGTGAAAAATACAATCCTTTTATTTAAATAAGTCGTTGGGCGAAGTAAAGCATAATTTGACCAAGTGGCATAATAAAGGCCCGATTGTCGGTTTGTCGGTATCATTTTCGTCCAGTCAATCTTGCATAATTATTTCTGAGTAGTCTTTGCTGAGTGATTCACTGGAGAAGTGTAAACGAGTCGAGCAAGAACATTTTATCCCTGGACAATGAAATAAAACTCAAAACAGGTTGGTTATTAATTGGTCTGAAACGTTTCTCACGCCGCCCGGATTTTTGTGAGGTTTCCGAGTCGCTAGATAACATTTTGGTTTACGTTTTAGTCGTGGTTTTCAAATACCAAGGGCGTGGTAAAGTTGCATGCGCAGACTAAGTTGAATTCACAATTTATACGAATATTTGTAATGAAACACGCCATTGCCTTTTCTATGGTCGATGTCAAAACAACGGTGAAGGAACCCGCATGTTTTTACATGGTGGTTATCTTATCTTTGTATTTTATTTAACGAAGTAAAAACACGAAGCGTTGTTGTTGCTAAAGATGGGATGTTGTTTGTTCACTTTGATATTATTGGTGATAAAATTATGATATAAATTTACCTATTTAATAGTTCAGGGGAGATCGCCAACCAATATTTATATTCCTGACATCTTCGTATTAATATGTATATGTTTTTAGAACGAAAATGATAAGCTACATCCAATATATTTTACTTAGCCAGTGAATAAGTGCTTCGTCGCAACTTAAAGGGTGTTAAGTCGAGTACTTCGTAACACCGTAAATCTGAAAGCTATGGAGCTCCAAACACGCTTCCATTTTCAAACATTGAGAAAATCCGAAATGCCAACGGCCGCTTGGTCACAAACAAGCGTGAACGGATTCCTATACAACCACAGTTCATTAGGTGCTTTATCACGTCGCCCACGGAACTGTGCTCCAGATGGAATACCTTGCATCCGTTCCGCTCGGAATCGCCACCAAAAAACACCTCCACAAGAATGTCATTTACGCTCCCTGGATAGGCAAACAATTATTGAGCTAGGGTTGTTGCCGATACTCATTACATTTCATATTTTTAACGTCAAATGCCTTTAAAAAGAATTTCACGGTACATTACTTGTACATTATGACCGAAATAGCGCTAAAAGTACTAAAACTTTAATCAATCGTTTCGTGATTCACGCTATACTAAAACTACTTATATTCACTGCAGAATACTCGGGTCGTCTCTAAGCTTCTAAAATATCACCTACGATTTGTTTTGCGTTTGGTAACTGGCACTGTATGGTAATTGGCTAATTGCAGTTAATAGTTACAAGGCTTAGGTAAAACCTAGAAGTAGAGACAAGGTAACCCGTATTTATTAAGACTGGCCTAAATTATATACGCAGTATACATAATAAATTAAATTAAATCAGTTTATTTCAAACAAAAGTCCATAGTCCATAGAAATAAGAGTAAAATAAGTAAAAATAAAATTGTAATTAAAAGCATAACTACTTATAATAATAAAGTTGTTAAAGTCACAAGTTGAGTTGACTAGTCTTATAGTTTACTGTACATGTACATAATGGATAACTTTTTATTTGACCTTTAGGTACTGATCTTGGAAATATAATAGGAACTGTAATTCCGAGTGTAAACATAGGCACATGGAAGTCCCTCCCTCTCAACATTGCTCATCCTCGGGAGCCCTGGCGATCTTAATGACCACTAGGAATACAACACTACATATAGGTATCAAGTGGTTTTGTTACTCGTAGTATACCTAACTGCGGTCTTGTATGAAACATAAAATCCTAAATATATTTTACGAATGGTGGCAACCCTGCAGGTGTATTAGCCAATTGCTGAAGGAATGTCGGTTGTCGTCTAATGCGATCGGTCATCGCTCACGGATTCTTTGTATTACGCCGGCAGTGCTCTGATGTCCATACAATTTTCCTATATGTTTCATATCTTGAGATACTTTTTAATCATTAGAACATAATATAGTTACAATAACAAACTCAAACTAAATATTTACAAAGTATAGAATTAAACCTACACTACAAATAATAAAACTGGCCCATGTCGCCGTCAATGCACGTCCATGCTGGTTGGCAATGCTTAGCTTATTCGGTGAGCGAAATATTCGCCAGCCTTCTAATCACCTTATGTCTCTACTATATATTATGTAGGTATAGACGCGCCTAACAAATCTTTATAGAGTCGGCGCGGACTTGGCCCCCACGGCCGCAGCGTTTCGATCCCAAACGCCTCAAATACGTATGTACCCACTGTCAAGTGAAGCATATTTTTCTTTTAGTAAGTGGTGCCTAAGAGATGGGATGGCATCCAGATATACGGCGGGTTACCATATTCTGATTATATTTTTGCATCCCATCGGCCTATGAACTTCGAATGTACTACCTACGTATTTTTTTACTAACAAATACCAACCCTAAATCAATGTGCGAAGTCCGACACGCACTTGGCCTGTTTTTCGGTGTGTTGTATGGATCAGTTAGGTTAGGGTAGTGTTCATCCAGCAAATTCGAAAAACTTCATTTCGTTAGGTATGTACGAACGACGAGAACATAAACTAGACAATTTTTGAAGCGTCATAGTCATTATTTCAAAATAATTAATCACATTAAATAAATAAATATTTTTTCACTTCTCATGCTCGAAAAGTGTGTCATGTTAGACTTGTGAAGCGGGGCTAAAGTAGTACATTTAAGCCCTAGGGAAAATATGTATACATATTTATGATTCACTAAACATTTTAATTTGACCAATCAAAATACTTCACCTATTAAATCCACCAATCACAGAACAGTAATTTGACAGATTAAAAAATATTTGGTAAAAATATCAACCAACCAGAATACAGCTGTACTAAAATCGACCAATCAGGAAAGAATTTTTCAGTTCTCTAAAGATTAAGCGGTGTCTATGGTCAAAGGACTTGCGTCTCTTAAAATAAAAAAAAGCGCGTGTTGCATCTCCTTCTTTAATATAGCAAAAGAAAGGAAGGCGAATACGTAACAGCCTTATCACACTACCCTACCGATAGGGTAGTGTGATAAGGTTTTTAAGCGAACACGCATAGCAAGGCATGATACTGGCCTAAGAAAAAAAAACATGCTGTCAAATTAGACATACGCCCGCCAAGAGTTAAATTATTCATTGAAGGTGGATAATTTGTGTTTAATGTGTTTTCTCGCAATCGAAGTGAAAAGTACAGTGTATAACTCGGGTCTAAAAGCCATATTACCACTCGAACAATTTCCCCTCACTACGTTCGGGAAAATAACCATCTCGTGGTAATATGGCTTACTTTAGCCCCTTGTCAAACAATCTACTATTCGACAATCTTACACAAATCGACCTCGTACCAAACTAAGCAAAGCTTGTACTATGGGTAGTAAGCGACGATATACATATTTATATAGATAAATAGATACTTAAATACATAGAAAACAGCCAAGACTCAGAAACAAATATTCGTGCTCATTATTAGTGCTCGTTATTTGTTTCAGTTGTTCCTTTTAATCAAGTAATCATACCTTACACGTGTTGATACCCTTGCTGCCATTTTTTTTATTAATAAATGGATTGCTCTTGGGCCTGGCTAAATGCTGATCTAGCCAGGGGGCAAAGATGAGGCCATCGGTGAAGCGAGCTCACCCAGAAAATGCCTATTCACACTTACCTTAAATAGGTCCAGATTATATGAACTCGGAAATACAGACGGCGGCAGGAAATTCCAAACCTTAGCAGTGCGCATTATAAAAGATGCAAAGCGCTTGGTTCGAGTAAGAGGAATTTCAACCAGGTAAAGATGGTTTTATTTTTTATGGGGTTTATTTTTTAACAACACATACATAACAACGATACCCCAATAACAAAAAAAAACATTTTTTTCATGTTCTGTTCGAAAGATTTTGCGCTCGCTGCGCTCGCGTTTACAACTACATGACTTAATGCGTATGAGGTATTTTTTTATTATTAAAAATGGGATCGCTCTTGGCCAGCATCTAGCCAGCATCCCCCACCTTCATCATAATGGTCGAAAAATTTCGCGCTCGCTACGCTCGCGTTTTCAGCTACCTACATGTCTTGTGACTTGATGCGTATTGAACTATTTATTTTCTGCACCTGTATCATAATAGTAGAAAATTTTTGCGCTCGCTACGCTCGCGTTTTCAGCTACCTGCATGTCTTGTGACTTTAAGCGTATGAACTATTTTCTGCACCTGCATCATAATTGTAGAAAAATTTCGCACTCGCTGCGCCCGCAGCTACATCTACATGACTTGACGCGTATAGGGTATTTTCCGCACCTGCATCATAATGGTCGAAAAATTTCGCGCTCGCTACGCTCGCGATTTCATCTACCTAGGCACATATTTTATTACTTGATGCGTGCGTATGAAGTAATTTCTGCATTCGCATCATAATGTTCGAAAATTTTTGCGCTCGCTACGCTCGCGTTTCCATCAAAATATGTAGTGAATTTATGACCCGTCCCCCCCTTACGATTTCTATATCTACGTGCTTGATTTTATGTCTACTCCGATTACTTTATATCGATATAACTAGTATTGGAATAACATATCATCAGTACTAAAGTATCTTGTCAGTTCCCAGCACTTTCATGATGAAGTAAATTGTCCTCCCACGGTGGCCGCACGTCCGTCAATCTTCAAATCTCATTCGGACGTCAATATTGCAAACATGTCCGTGATAAGTACAGTCGGACACAAAAGTAGAAGCTCATTTTCGATTGTCCATGCGAATGTCTATTTCACTTACCTTTTCACCCTGAAACTCGGTTTTATAAAGATCCGTCCGTCAGACTAAGCCTTAAGGTTTAAGGTCCCTTTTCGCGAAATGCTGGATTTCCATAGTTTTATAATATTCCCGCGTGCAGTCTAATTTCTCCATATTTTTAATTATTAAAAAAGATATAAGCCTCTCATTAACGTAACTTCTAGTGACATTCGCAATAACATAGGTAATAGTTAGGTTTATGGTGTATCAATACGGCATCATAAATGTTTACGTTTTTGCTGACATCGACTTTGTGCGACTTTTAGCGACTATTGCTTGTAGCTATAGCGACTTTTAGCGACTATTTGTGCGACTTTTAGCGACTATATTGCTTTTAGCGACTGTGGAGCTGGCGACTTCCTCACATAACGTATCAGCCGCCAGCATCCTCGGTACATTGCCTCAAGGGCCTGTTTTGCAAAATTTAAGTTGTTATTATTTATATTATTTAAAGAATAAGGACACATCATAAAAATCCTGCTGATTGTAAGTCCGGCTGACTGTAAAGCCAGTACATTAAGATAAATAATTCTCACGCGCCATGTAACTGTAGATGTGTAGATGGTTAGATACTGTGAGCAAGTAGCCATTCTGATGATTATTTTTATGATTAACTTTTGTTTCCCACCTTTCAGCATCATTAAAATAACGGCTTATAGTAATGTCTACGTCGATATGTACTAAGATTCTCATCCATAAACAACACAAGTACTCCAAAATAAATGATAACTTGGTCTTCTCTCGACCAAGCAAACTCCGAAACGTCATAAATGAAATAAATAAATAAAAACTATAGCAAAACATATTACCTAACAAAAATAAAACTAAATACAGCTAAATTAAAATCTAAATATAAAACTAAATTAAATCTAAAAAAGGCCCCCGCGGCATTGTGCCGAAGATACTGGCAGCATTTCCTCTTTGAATAGCCAAACTTATTCGTTGAATAAATAAATTACTTTTGACTATTAGGAGATGACCGAAGAAAGAAGAGCAGAGAAAAAGTGTGTGGTATCAGTTCTCAGAAGTTGTTCACTTACGATATTTTACAGTATTACCTTACGACTAAAATGACACAATGTTCCTGGGGCCTGTATGGCTAGCACATGATGGCAACGTCAGTTTGTCGGCTATCTCGAGCTATGCGTCTTTTTTTGCTAGGTGCTGTTAGGAAGTGACGGATAGCTCGAGATAAGCCGACAAACTCACGTTGCCATCATGTGCTAGCCATACTGAAGCATTAACCGCGACATACAGTACAGTTCTATCATCGATGCCTTCATGATCGCCGCTAACGGAATTTCGTGTCGCCAGGGACGTATTTAGAATGTAATTTTAAAAGTAACAGTGGTAGTAGTGTGGTCTTGGAAGCCTTAACTTCGACGCTGAGGAAATACATTTGCGTCTCCCTCCAGGGCCTGGGAAGGGGTTATGTGGAACTCTGGAACTCACCCTTCCATAGGAGAATGGAATACCCACTAAGACCTCTGTGGTGACCCTTAATTTGACCAAAAATTGCAAATATCGATAATTCAAGCCTCGGCGGCGCTGCATAGTCCAAACGATTCTGATCATGAAAAAAAAATACAAAAAGACGGTCAAAAATTCTACACTGCCAAATTAAGGGTTCCCTCTCTGCTGTTTAGGGGGGCACCATGGGATCACTAGCATTCTCCCACGATGCCTTCCCTGCAGGCATTAGAGCCTAGTGGTTCAGCACGCCTCTGTCAAACGGTTCGAATCACAGCGCATATAAAAAAGTTTTATACGAATATGATATTTACGATATTAGCGATTACGATTCGGTGAAGGACTCCTGCATATATCTGGAAAATTCAATTCAAGGAAATTCAAAGATGTACGTAAAGTCCCCAGTAAGGCAGCGTAGTCTATCATCCATGAGAGTAGATCTGTGTCCAGCAGTAGGACACAATTAAGCTGATGAGATGATTGTAATGATAATTTGAAAGTAAAATGATTAAAGACCCTTAGTTTGTAGAATAATTGTAAAATACTCACTCGTAAAGGCATCAATAAGCATCATTTTCAGGGCACGTTAGTGCGCACTAATTTACAAATTTGTAACATTAAATCCTTTTGTTCATTGCACTTATCACAAATTCTCTCTCTGTTTGGCCCTGTGGTTGACTGTTGTGTGGTTGATTAAGTCCACAATTTGTACCCTGTATTTTTGTGCAATAAAGTATTAAATAAATAAAATACATTTACAACTTTTCTTGCATGTTTTATATTATTATTATAAAAAGAGAAATGGCAGCCTCGAGGGCCTTTGCCAAAGTCAGTGAAGGGATTAATTAACTACGAAATATTGAATTGAATAATACTATTTAGCAAAAATAAATGATGTGACTCACGCCAAAATGGCGACAAGAATCCTTGCATGCTTTTGCATGTTTTATAGCATTACTGAAAGGTGACGAAGGTGACAACTAACTGACATGTTACTGTCATCATGCCGTTATGTCAAACCGTAATACCAGTGAAATAGCATTGACAATTGTCAAGGTCGTGTAGGTTGTATTGAATTCCTGAACTCGTCACACCATTCGTCAAACCAATATTATGGCTAGAAGAAACTTTATCCCATTTCAAGAAACCTGTATTGTAGAAAAGTTTTTATTAGTTAAAAATATAGTTACGTGTAAATTAAAAAGCTAAGATAAGCTACATAAATACCTACAAGTAATTTCATACCGCTCGAATCATCTGAATAGCGTTTTACCTGTTGTATTGTATCCGGGATGCGGAGGTTTTCCCCTTAAAGGAAGGAGTGTATAATTATTTAAGGGTCGACTTCTTTCAAATACTGCACGTAATTTTTTTTTACAAATCCGTAGTCTATTTCTAAATCTACTTTTCAGTGTTACTTCGGCCCTGGCACTGCGGCGCGCGCGCTGTGATCTATGAATGGCCGGCGCGTTGCGGTCGCGCGGCGGGAAGTGGAGGCTTGCCGCATCATTCAGCACCGAATTGATAAGTGCTTCGAATTGCTTCATGGGAAATATCGAATATCTCTGCGTAGCTATAGGTAGAACTTTTATCTCACGAGCGCGGGCTGGCCATTGTTGTAGTTGTGATACATACGAACACATAGACAACGTGAACTCATAGCTCCTACGCTGACGCACACATAGACAATGTGCATATATATAGCTCAACACACAACCATGGCTCACCCGCGCTCGTGAGATAAACGTATCATGATTACGTTCGCGCATGATCGAGTTTAGGCTGCCTTTCTACAAGCAGCTATGCTATGCAGCTATGCTACATGTTACAGCTTTCCGTTTCCACCAGTACTATGCTATGTGAACCAGCGAATATAATTGATGGATATCAACACATCCATAGCAACTTAGCATAGCACAGCTCTGATGGAAAGGCACCCATTGGATATATAGCGTTCGTCCTTTGCTGCATATACAAGTTCAAGAGAAAAGAATGCTACATGTTCGACATACACGCGATCATGCTCGCTGGTACATCTTCTTTACCCACACGTCACTGCCTAGTAAGATAAACATTTGTCTATTCAAACAAAAATAATGCATCTCAGACGATGTCCAATATTTCAGTTTGATTAACGCATTCACTGCCATTCTAATTTTCCTGGACATTCGGCAGGTACCGCATTTTCCTGTGTGCCCCCATTGTGCCCCAAACGCACATGTGATTTCAACCGACTATTCTAAGTCTAAGGCACTAAGGCACAGGGTGAAAGTCATTAAATATTATGAACGCGTCTGTGCGTTCAAGGCACTGGGTGAAAGTAACGGAAACGCATATATGCGTTGGTGGCAGTGAATGCGTTAAACTGGGCATAAGGGTGTGTTTCACCAAACCGTTTGTAATCGTAAGCGTTTTTCGATTGTAATCTGATTGTATGCTGGCGCCATATTTAACGTTGATCGGTCTGTAAACGTAAGTTGGTGCAACCCACTCGGTTTTATGCGTCAAACGCATGCGTTTCCATATACATCCATTCAACGCAATGCGTTTGACGCAACGTATATGGAATGCATGCGTTTGACGCATAAAACAACCGAGCGCCTTAGGTTGCGTTAAAGTTAGGCGGGGTATATTTTTTTACTTTGAAAAATATATATATCACTGCCAAACAAAAGGAATACACTTCGTTTCTTAAAAAAATCTGTAAAGTAAGGTCTCCTTACTTTATGCTCAAAATCATTCATAACGTTATTACAAATACCTAGTCTGGTTGAAAAATTAACCATCAAAACTGGAATCACTTTTATAACATCTCATGAAGAGTACTCAAAACGCAGCCACAGTTCCAGAATCGACGCTCACAACGCGCCATAAAGGTCATCAACCCGCGCAATACCTACTGCCGTTGCCTAGGTTTTTTGTCCACTGATGTACCAAACCAGCTCCGCTTGTTATGCCACAACCACGCCACAACTCAATATTTTGACAATTAAGATGTTATCTCAATTAAAATTATGCAACGGGGTAATAAAGCCATCGACAAGTTTTTTTTTTAATACCACCAGTATTGCACTTGAGACCACACCGGAGGAAGTGATGTAGCGGCATGAGAACATGTTTTTAATTTACTTACTTTACACGCGAAATGTTTGAATTTCCTTGAGAAAGTATGGAGCACCGCGAGAATGGTACCGGGACTAAATTAATATATGTATACATTTTATCTTTATTGGGCTGTAAAATAAGGTAACTGGACATGCCTGGGAAGCTGCCATTCATTCTCGTCTCGCAGTAAAGTTATCCCGGATTCTGTGGTCATAAATTTAAAGATTTAGAGCGAAGTGCGAATTATCTGAGGGTGGGGAAGCAGTGATTTGTGTGATTTTATATTGATACCTCTGTAGATCAGCCAATTCCCACTTCTCCTGACTAAAATATATCTGTACACTCACTTTTTACCCTTATCCCCAACGCAAATGTCCCGCTCTAACACGCGTGAGTTTACAATTAACCATCCCGCTCTGTACGCAAGCTCTGCGCGTAGTTTCGTAAATATTCAATCATTTTATCAAAGCAAACCCAGCGTACTTGTCTATAACTATTTAAGATCTTTAATTGAGTACAAAAATTAAATGTTAAATATCAGTAATTTAGCCGTACTATTGAAAATACATTCCAAATTACACTCCTTTTTTGGACAGTCGTGTAAAAAGTGGTAACTTCGCGTTTTTTTTCTATCGAGTGAAATTCATCAGGCCATGTAAATGTAACTGACTGCGATTTTGACTAGACAAGATCCTTATGTAAGACATATATTTTTTTAGATATTAAGACACTATATTCTATGTCTCAGATGGTTTTTAAAAACTCAAAAGTGGTAATACCCAGCCAACACCTATATATAACGCACCTTTACGCGGTATATAGTAACGCACCTTTTTTGATACATTTTCTGTCAGAAATAACATACATTCCGGAACCAGATTAGCATAGTGAACATTTTTAAAAGAAAAGTCAAAGTAACTCATCAAATGTAACTTTTTTAGGGTTCCGTAGTAAACAAGGAACTCTTATAGTTTTGCCATGTCCGTCCGTCCGTCCGTCCGTCCGACCCCCGTTTTTCTCAGTAACCGTTAGTGCTAGAAAGCTGTAATTTGGCATGAGTATACATATCAATAACGCCGACAAAACGGTAGAATAAAATCTTTACAAAAAATTTTTTTTAGGGTACCTCCCCCACATGTAAAGTTGTGGTGCAATTATTTTTTCTGCCAAACCCCATCGTGTGGGGTATCGTTGGATAGCTCTTTCAAAAATATTATAAGGTTTCTAAAAGCATTTTTAATTAAAGAATTGGTTAGCGTGATATTAAGCTTTGAAGTGATAATTTTTGCTATGGTCAAGTGTCCCCCCCCCCCCCCCTGCCAGCTAAACGGTGGCTACTAGGCATGTGAAAAAAATCATGGTAGTAGTATATACGATAAATTTAAAAGGAAAACTATCACAGCTAAGTAGACATTACTAGTTAACGAGTAATAGTCGAACTTCAGAAATGTACTTTGCAAAAGCAAACTTTCGTACAATTTCCATTGTACGAAATACCATACCTTAAATAATGTTGTTAATTCTTTCAAAAACATAGTAAATATAAGTTTGCGAACTTTTTAGTCCATATAATGTAACGGGTGGACGACTACGGAACCCTACCTTGCGCGTGGCCCGACACGCACTTGGCCGGTTTTTATTAAAATTTTTAGATCGAGGAAAGTTTGTTTTACTGCAGTGAGAAATTTTGTAATTGATATCAATGTTTTTTTTACATTGTATTGTATTATATGCTGTTTCTATGCAGGGCTCTGGTTCCAAATAATTACACACTGAGTAGAAGCACTGAATTTATTCGCGATTACTAATTTTAAACTAATTTTACACACAAGAGCGACGTGCATGGCTCGACGCCATGAGAGAGAGCGAGAGACGGGAATAACTTCCGTCCTATTCGGAACACTTACTGTTGCCTTGAAAACTTTAAAAAGTGTACATATATATAACTTCATGTTTTATTAGCGCCTAACAATAAGTACCACCCCTTAACCTACATTCTTAAGGAATACATTTGAATAGAAGGAAGCCTAGTAAATGTTCACGAAGACTGCATCATGAAGACCTTAAGATCTTAACACGATAATGATAATTACTACAGTCTACTCACTCCAGCTCCCATCATAATCGTGGCAGAACCATCCCCATTTCCACGATCTGATCACTGATGCCATCTAAATTTCGTACTCGTAATTTATTTAATTATTAGACATTGTTTCCGCGCGCGTGCTCGGCCAAGGCGTGACGATAACGTGATGCTATCTCTTTCATCCATACTAAAAAGGTAGTATGAATATATGAAACCAGTATAAGGCTTATCACCTTCTGCTTTTAAACGCTAGATGCTGCGCCTTCATTACAAATCCGCTACTTACCTTTAAACCCTCATTTCTATGCTGGCATCTTCTATCAATAAGAACCTTATCTTTGTACACACAAAATTAATTTTGAAATGGCAATATTGTGGATAAAACGATGATGTCTTAAATTAGTACCAACTACCAAGTGAAAATGCTCTTTACAGAGTGCCATAACTCCTGTTGGCGCCAATAGAAATTACAAAACGTATGATCACGACCGACACGAACGAGTGTATAGCGCGAGTGCTGACAGTAATACAATATTAGATCAGTTTTCAAGAGATTCGTTCACAGTGAAATTAAACAAGTCATATCGCATAATGGTGTTCAGAACGCGGCCCGTAAAAGCCTCATAACGATTACCGCAATAGATTTCTTGAGCTTTTCTACAATGAATGTCAATATTTTCCCGAAAGTTTAGATAATTTGAGAATTAATGGGTGGCCAGGCCGATACAGATACAGGGGATACGTCTTTAAAACCAGTTGAATCTCGCCTCTTGTTGATAAACCGTGATTTCACATAGAAAACAAAAAATACCCCCGAGCTCCAAGCCGAGATTTTCCCGAGGGACAACAGTATGGGGCTCTTCAGGAAAGAGTCCATAATTATTTTAAAGGGTCCGCAACGCGCATGTTGCATCCCTGGCGTTGCAAGCGTCCATAGGCTGCGGCGATCGCTTATATACCATCAGGCGGGCCGTACGCTTGTTTGCACGTGGTATTAAAAAATACAACGAATTACCAAGCTCTACCGCTAGAACATTCCTCCCGTGACCAAACAGCTAAGCTGTCACACTTTGTTTCATCTCGCCTCATCTTTCTCACCTATTATTACCTATCTGTGACCTATCTTGACGCCGAGATTCTTATATGAATGTGGAGGGATTTGACGAAGAGAAAAAGTAGGCCAAGGAAAAGGTGGATGGATATGGACAGGAAGGATGTGAGTGGCGAGATAAGGGATAAAGAAGTATAGAAGAACAAACGTTCGCTGACCCCAAGTACGTACTTATATGATGGGATAAAAAGGCAAGCGACTGATAATCCGGAGGTAACACTGGCTCGCCTGAGATCTGGGGGCCGATTTATGAGTGTCAAACGCTCGACTTTTCACTCGAGATCTGTCAAAAAACTATGATGTTTTGACAGATGTCAAGTGAAAAGTCGAGCGTTCGATACTCAAAAATCGACCCCCTGGTCCGCAGTGTAGCTACAGACAGACCAACAATGAAACTTGCTGAACAAAACAATTACTGCTCGGTAGAACGTCATTTGTTTCGGTATTGTTTTACCGCACCAGTGCGTTTTGAGAGGCCGTGGACAATCAGGCTTCCGATAGGAACCATCACTGATTTCTAAACAGTCACTTGTACTTTGAGTCGCACCTACCTTCGACTTGATGTTGTTGCGCAATCTTGGACTCCTTGTGTAAGTACAGGTGACCGGTTCAGCGACATGAAAGAAATTAATGTATTGGTCCTAGATGGTCGAGTACGGCACGGTTTCAGAGAACTTATTCGCGCGAACGCTCCGGAATTGTTCGGTAGGTAAAGATATTTCAGTCATATTTTTTAAATTCCGAAAAATGGGTCCTTCACACGAAAGATCATGATGAAGATGGTAAACGCACACATAATCAGAGGTCAGAAACTTGTTTTTTTTTCTTGACTTTAAACGGCAGTATAAATCAATACATTGTCCTCTCCACCTTTTGCAAGGCAAGATTGGCTGGTTTCGAAGTAGGCGTAACTACTACAGATAGCTATTGAGTGTTATGACACTTGAGGTACCTCGTTGAAATAGATATTATAATATTGTATAGCCATTTATTTTATAATAAAAACAAAGTACGGGGCGGATACCGACTATTCTAACGTCAATTACAATACTATTAGGAATCTGGAAGCAGCGGAAGCCTGCGGTCGCTCGATGGAGTCGATGGTCCATTACCACGGCAGCTAGCCGCAGGTCAACCAGATAACTTGCAATTTTATGCTAGTCAATTCAGAAATTGGTAGCAATCAGCTGCCTCGTCAATGGTTTATGGCTTAATTTTCTCAAAAACAACTTAAAATGTACAATTAGGACATCTTTAGACGTAAATACTGTATTGAATGCAGTTTTTAGTGTTAAAGTAAAGCTAATGATCAATAATTACAAATATCCGTTGTTCAGACTAAAATTGTAGGTACTCGTTATTCTAGCACGCCAGCTCTGAATTAGTATAATGTACAGAACTAAAATGGATAAAACAACGCATGCGCTTCGTTTTACTGCACCGTTCACAATTTCGGTCGCAAATAATTTACAATTCGCTTGTAAGTACATAGGTAATTAGGTACCTCATTCATCAAACCTTTACGTACAATCAAGTGCAAACATGTGAATGCACACAACTTACTCAAAAATATGTTTCATAGCTTCTCTCGGTTTTTTTACCGACTTCCAACAGGAAGGAGGTACTCAATTCGATCCGTGTATATATGTTTGTTCCAGCAGAACTTTGTCAAATGTGACCGATTTTGATAATTTTTTTATTGGTAGTTATTTCCGTATATGTTTATGAGAGGATTAATTCGAAAATTATTTTTCCACTCGACTGTACATGATTAGTTTTGACAAGCGGTATGAGTTCCTGGATATACATGTCTCGAATACCTTAAAATATATGAAACTATAAAGCTCAATAAGCGGAATTCACATTTTGAAGTATGAGTAACATCGTAATAAACGGAATTGAAGACTTATCGAGTACCTCAAGTATAAGAAAAAATACCTTGAAATTTGGATCTAAAACTGTACAATAGCTCACTGTTATTTCCCAAAAGCACGGACCATCTCCGTAGCCGTAGTCACGCGCCATGGCGCGGCCATGGACCCCGGCGACACTTTTTTAGACAAGCCACCGAAAAAGTCAAAACGAATAAAAAGCCACCGCTTACGAAATCACGAAAACTCGTGTCGTCAAAATTACTCTACGAAACCATTTTGGTTGCCGTTGAAGACAACCGTTTTTGTCCGAATTGTACTCTAAGCCAGCATAATAGGTGGAAAATTAGCTTTTGCCGATAGACAGGAGTATGTTTGTGCGACGCCGACGGCAATGTATAAATTGCTCCAAGTGTCAGCTAAACTCATAGTTCGGATGCAATTTGTTTTCCACAAAGGGCTCATTATTAAAGGCATAATTCGGACTTCGAAGGAAAGTATGTCGAACGCTGAACTTTCTAGCAGTGTTGATACGTGCCTATTTCTGATTGCATTCATTTGCTTTTATTAGACGTGGCTTCTCTCGAAAGTATTTATGATATCAATCAATGAACCAAATTCAGTACTTTGTACCACAGGTAGTAAGTAAGTACCATAGGTTAGGTCTTCTCCTAAAAAAATTCGGCTATTAGTCTATCTCGCATGCTGACACAAAATTTCACTTTATAAGTACCCCTTATACTGATAACAGCAGCCTTTATTAGGCATTTAAATTTTTACATTTCGCCTGCTTATACCTACTAGCTAATACAACGGGATTTCTAAATCTTCTCCGGCACCACTAATTCTGCGGCAATTTTTGTAATGACACGCTGCGGCGGTCGCCAGTCCGGTAGCCATTAGCCACGCCACGGTAGCCAAATTATACATAATAACTAATGAAATACATAAACAAGCCGGTATTTAGCATGAGAACAGTTTTATTGATGCCATTTGAGACCGATACATGCACTTGATTTTTAAATGGTGGTGACATTAATGTCTTTTTCGAAGTCTTACTTGACTTTTCACTCGAAATCTGTCAAAACGTCATACATAGTTTTTTGACAGATCTCGATTGAAAAGTCGAGCGTTCGACACTCAAAAATCAGCCCCCAGCGCCCGTAGCACATGTTGCGCTCGACAGTATCTCGTCTCGACTTATCTCAAGCTACGCGTCTTTTACTGATTGGCACTGTTAGAAAGGGACGGGTAGCTCGAGATATACGCTGACATGCTTTCGAGCGCAACACGTGCTAGGCCTACAGATTTGAGAATGTCAAAATCATGGAGACTCTGCATAATACGTTTTTAATGTTTCATCCCTTTATTAACGCTTTTGCTGTTACACCTACTCAAGTTTAAATTTTCTCGCATCGTCTCCTCTACCCAAAAGCTCTGGAAGACATCGCTTGTTACCGATAAGAGCTGTTGAATATAAGAAGGCAAATAAATAATCAATTGTCAATTCAATCATAGTTAAAAAGAGATGTGATCGTAGTGCTTATATATAAACAAGTATGTATGTACATACCTACTAATAGTTGGTCTTGTTTGTATTTTGCATTTCACAGTAGGTCAAATCAGCCAATTATATAGACATACCTATGGGGAAATAATTCTTCCATTGTTTATTGAAACAAAATATGGAAGACACCTGCTCTGATACTAATATGATGTACAAAGAACATTCCAAATTGTTTTGGGTTGGCCTCAGAACATAACATAATATTACTTCCTATGATCTGAGGGAGGCATTTTAAGTCGCGTTTAAAATGCCGCTATTTTAGGCAAAAACGAGATAATAGCATGCCACGCTACTCGGCAAGAAAAATTGACGGCCCATGTCAACACTCACTGAAGAGCACGTTTAGTAGCTCTAGTATAAGTTTTTTCGAAACATTAACTTATTCGAACGCGTTAGCGTTTTGTCTCAAAATGTATGAAAGTGGTATGAAAACGTGAACAGCGCCTCTGGTGGTCACTAGTGGAAACTAAAACAGCGAGTATAACATTTGTTGCTAACCGATGAACGCGCGTATTTCAAACTCGGTGAGAGCGTTTTCATAAATTTTGAGACAAAACGCAAACGCGTTCGAATTAGTTAATGTTTCGAAAAAACTTATATAAGAGCTACTATAGTTCATAATGTTCCTTCCCAATTTTAGAATGATATAATTCCTTTAAAAAAAGATACGCACCTATGATACCCAACAATTACCTACCTACTTAACTAATTACGTTCTAATCTTGTTCCGGTCATAACAGTTCGCACATTCCCTTAGAAATATCGACATGAATTGAGTAAAGAAAAGAACCGAAGAAAATGTCAACAAGTTAAAATTTACACAAACAATACAGTCAACAGTAGAAGTTAGTACGCAGAATATCACGCTGAAAATATGCTATTCACTTAACAATAGAGTCACGTACAGAACTTTTTGAGGGCTTCACTGATATAGCTACTTTGTGCTCCTAGTGGTTACCATCATTCATTCTTTCGGATTTTATTCAGGCAGGTTTGATCCGGTATAAATTCGACGCCGGACGGTCATCCACCGTCACGGCTCAGCGCCGTCTGCCTATCTATTCAAGAAGCATTTTCTACTCGACTCTAAGCTCGTTTGTAATGTAGTTTGACTCCTGGATACGTAACAACTGAACTTAATTGGTGGTCAGTCTTACACTGGTTCACCTTCGAGGCTCAGTATAAAATCATTGTAAATAACAACTGCTCTACCTCACCGAGTCTTGAACTTGAGTTCAGAGCTTCAGCGTTAAACTTGTGAATTCTACGAATTTTTTTTTGTAAACTGATTAAAATGTATATAAAGTTGGGTTTTTATAAATCCTTCCGTGCAGTAACCAAGAAACGGTAGAAGTCTTTGAATTTATAGATAGGTAGGTACCTACAACTACATCAACATCACTGACATAACCTTAACTCTCCAGGATGTTTTTAAAAACGACTGAATTGTACAGAGGTGCAAGCAAAAGAATCTTGCCATGCAGGCATAATAATATAGGTAAGCGCGGACGCAGGTTTTCTTTCAGAGTTATACCTACACTATGCCCATCCTTCTGTTTTGACATATTATTACATATTTCATTTGGAGGTGTTTGGTAGGTTTTTTTATTGGACTCGTAATATTATAGAACCGATCATCAAATGTGTTATTCAAGCAAAAGGTAAGTACCTCAATGTTGATGATCGTTGAGAAAACGGCGCCTTATTGACGCCGCTAAAAGGTATCTTCTTCTTCTTGCTTTAAGAAAATAAAGAATGGAAAAGAGAAACAAATACCTAATCAGTTTCGAGAATAGATTTTTCAACAGAATCTGCAAACTTATTTAACAAAATATAACATACATAACATATTAATTTACTAAATATAAATCTAATAAAAGTCCCCAAATCTATGCCCTGTGTCAGGCTGGCCACGAGACTGGCTACATTACATTCCCCCGCTGGATGGTTATTCCTATCCTTTGGCAGAGGGATGAGCCAGCCCTGCGAGCTGCAATTGACTCCATCAGTCTTTTTTTCTAGCATAACTCTTGTCATCATGACTCCTGTGACCTTATAGACATACTAACACGTAATCGCACCGATTAAAATTCTATACATTTCTAGATCACCATCGTTAACCGTCGACCCGCAAATGTCATAACAGTCCCATACGCAGGTGACTGTGCACCTGCACCTTACGTTTGCCACGGTTGCTGCGCGCGCGGCCGCGCGTGGCGGCCGACGCCTTCCCGACCACTTAGATTTAATATAAGTTTAGAAATGAGAAATTATTGTTATGAGCTGGCGAGCTACCTAGTCAGTTTTAAATGCATCGATATTGTATATTAATAAGGCGTTGCATGTGTTTGCCAATACGTGGCGGCGTGGGCGGCACTGGCCAGTTTCTTCTTTTTTTTCCAGTTGGCGTGGTCAAAATCGGCCAGGACGATAATGATGACGGCATTCTTTGCACAGATCGAATCGTGGCCAAAAATCGGATCATCCCAAATTAACTGAAAAAAAAAACCTCCACGTTTTTTACAGGAAACTTACCCGTATGAATGTATATTTAATTTTTACATGGTCTTTCTTGAATTTACTGCTTAGACCTATTACCATCGCATACCGCGTCAGATCCGATTGGCAGACCACAGCGGCAGGTAACCTTAAGGACAATTTCCCTTTAGTGCTCTGTAGTGTAGGTATAGGTACTTTAGAAAGCCTGGACTTTCCACAGCCCTCAATTACCGCGTTTTAATGACGGCACCATAAAGCAGCAGGCTAATTAAAGAGGGTGCATAATGTGCTGTGCGCCCGCGCCGTGACGCAGGCGCAAGCGCAGGTTGTTGGCATTTCACGGCCTTTTTGCTGCCAGTGCCAATGACACCTTGCGGCTGCCATTTCTAACTTTAATAGAGATATAGAACAACATTCGTGCAATAGACAACAAAACACAACGACTAGAATGTTGATATTGAATGCTGTTGCTTCAATGAGTTATCCTGCGATGTGTTGGGTATGACAGAGCACTGGCTAACGTATAGCAAATTAAATTAAATTTAATTATGCTTTTTGTAAGGAAATTTCTTTTTTCTAAACCTTAACAAGAGTTTTATGTCTTTAGTAGGTACCTATACGCTTTGACACCATTGCGTGTTTGTATAGGGAGCAATATTTTTTTAGGTTTCCACCCCCATAGCTCCGAAATTAAAAAAAAAACCTAAAAGTGAATCGAAAAATAAATCCATACCTATTATTATCAAACCTTACATAATTTCAAGAGAATCGGCTGAGCAAAGCGAAATGTAGAGGAGAACAGCCGGATATCCGGAGATACGAATTAAACCTCAAGCAGTTTTGCCCAAGCTGAAACATTTCATAGTAAGTAGCTATATATTATGCTCTGAATTGTGATGTTTCTCCTTTTCATTCATACTTTTTTTTTCTTAAGGTTATGGATAGAGAAATTTGTATTATTAACTGTTGTCTAGGCAAAGAAGATAAAGTCTTAAAGAACGTAAAATCTAGGTCTACTAACCATCGGGCAGAGTAGGTATTTGTGCCACGAATAAATGTTTCTCCTTTTTTTTTCATTCTTTTTTTTCTCAAGGTTACGGATAGAGAAATTTGTATTATTAATTGTTGTCTAGGCAAAGAAGATAAAGTTTTGAAGTCTTAAAGGACGTAAAGTCTAGGTCTACTAACCATCGGGCAGACTATTTGCTTATTTCCATCCAAGCTTATACCTGTCGTAGTATAAAAAAAAACTTAATATTTGGAAAGAGTAAAAAGCAGAAGGAGTAAGTATACTAGGTACTTCGTAAGTAAGTAGAATGAAATAAGATTTTTTTTTATTGTGTATTATTTTACTACACTCAAGTAAGCCATAATTGGAATACCAAATGGATGTTTGTTTGGGTAAACAAAACACTAAACACAAACAATTATATTTACCTACACATCAGTATAGCACAGGATATATTGTATAATCATAAATTAGGTATGCTATGGAGTGAAGTATGTAGGTAGTTGTAACTAATATTAGTTTTTCATTTTTATTTATTTTTTATTGTTAAAAACACTTCAAGCCACCTTAAATAAGCCAATTTCTTAGTAGGCATATAACTACTTAATTGGTACCATTGTACATTTATCCATTTATCATTTCAATCCACAGCTGTGATTGTGAGAAAACCATCAACTATTTCACAAGCGCCGATTCTGTCCAGTCACCGAGGCGTTGGGGAAAATAGAAAAAACGTAGCGTATCGTTTTGTGGGCAGCGGCATCACGATTTCACGGGCGTAGTAATGGCCGCCATTAGACGTGTAACGACACGGAAAATGGCGGCCGGCGACTCACTACGGTTGCGTTCAAATTGCGGCTTCGGAAATGTAGCGTGGTGTATAGTGCGCGCCTTCAACGACGACGCGCCCCTCCACATTGAATCTCATACTAATCTGTGCGCAGTTGTAGTACGGCTTGGGCTTACAACTTCGTGCCTTCGTGGATGGCGCGAACTAGTCGAAAACGAGTGATATGATTGTGCATCAATCTTTAATTCGTGGATTCGAACCCCCCGAAAGAATCGTTTGATACTTTACAGAAGCTTTTCAGTGAAGAAAAACACCGTGAGGAAACTGGTCTATCCCTACAACTCC
Organism: Cenopis cana; assembly: GCA_951800055.1. Taxonomy (NCBI): domain Eukaryota; kingdom Metazoa; phylum Arthropoda; class Insecta; order Lepidoptera; family Tortricidae; genus Cenopis; species Cenopis cana. The sequence continues at coordinate 17,656,085 of OX637477.1, read as the reverse complement.
TACAACAAGGTCTTGTTTTCTCTCTGGGTTGGAAAGTCAAAGTCAGGTGGCTAATGCTTCCGTAAAACTAGTACTTACGCTACCTGCGCGCCGACTACGATATCTGCATAGTGTAATGATTTCATGTTTAGTGTAGTTAATTTTAATTTAAGTTGCACTTTTAATTAAGTTTGAGGGTACTTCACCGCCATTACGACTTAAAAAAAAGATGGCGGGTGGTCTTAAAAAGGAGGGAACGTGTTTCTAGGTACTCCTTGGTTAACCGTGCTAAAGTGTAGACGTGGTTGAGTATAGTTTGAAGACGTGGTTTAGTTTAAGTTAGACCATAAACGTGTACGAGTGATTGTAACTTCCAGTATAAGTGAATAAATTATTCAAGAGATCTTTGAAGTTTTAACATATCAGAAGTGAACGTGTGCCTGCGCGCCATGGGACGCAGTTAAGTAATTTTAAATGTCTTATAAATACTTTCGTAATAATTATTCAGAACTGCACCCACAAGTGTGAAATGATGTTACATTATTGATAACAGTTTCCAATTAATTACGTTATAACGTTGATTGGTAGAATCGTTCCGAAAGAGTACATACTCGTACATGTCAATCGTGGCCAATTAAGAAAACCCTAACTGAATCTAATACTTAGTGCATGACAATGGAATTGTTAATATTCGAAGCGTTGACCTATTTAATTACGGAACGCTAAAACAAATAACGAAGTACGCGGCCATGTAGGTGTGCCGCTTATAGAGTTAGTAGACAGCTGCTGTAGGTGCGCTGCTTACATAAGTGCAGCCATGTAGGTATGCTGCTTAGAGAGTGAGTAGACAGTCATGTAGGTGTGCTGTTTACAGCACTGAGTTGTGACCATTTCGTGGCAAAAGCCGGTTTTGTAATAAGTGTTTTGTGTTGTCACGAATAAATGTTTCTTTTCTTTGTTTTTCTGTCATGCAGCCATGTAGATGTGCTGCTTATAGAGTGATTTAACAGCCATGTAGGTGAGCTGATTGCGGCCATGTAGGTGTGCTGCTTATAGAGTGAGTTAACAGCCATGTAGGTGTGCTGTTTGCGGCCATGTAGGTGTGCTGCTTATAACTCTATAACTCACTCGAGTTAACAGCCATGTAGGTGTGCTGTTTGCGGCCATGTAGGTGTGCTGCTAATAGAGTGAGTTAACAGCCATGTAGGTGTGCTGTTTGCGGCCATGTAGGTGTGCTGCTTATAGAGTGAGTTAACAGCCATGTAGGTGTGCTGTTTGCGGCCATGTAGGTGTGCTGCTTATAGAGTGAGTTAACAGCCACGTAGGTGTGCTGTTTGCGGCCATGCAGGTGTGCTGCTTATGGATTGAGTTAACAGCCATGAAGGTGTGCTGTTTGCGGCCATGAAGGTGTGCTGCTTATAAAGTGAGTTAACAGCCACGTAGGTGTGCTGTTTGCGGCCTTGTAGGTGTGCTGCTTATAGAGTGAGTTAACAGCCACGTAGGTGTGCTGTTTGCGGCCATGTAGGTATGCTGTTTATAGAGTGAGTTAACAGCCACGTAGGTGTGCTGTTTGCGGCCATGTAAGTGTGCTGCTTATGGATTGAGTTAACAGCTATGAAGGTGTGCTGTTTGCAGCCATGTAGGTGTGCTGCTTATGGACTGTGCCGACAGCCATGTAGGTGTGTTGTTTACATAGGATGTGTAGACATGTAGGTGTGCTGCGCATAGGGTCAGTGGACCTTGAAGTCAAGTCCGGTGAAGTCCGGTAAAGTCCAGTAAAGTCGAGTAAAGTTCGGTAAAGCCCGGTAAAGTCAACTTAAAGTCCGGTAAAGTCTGGTATAGACAAATTTAAGTCCGGTAAAGTCCGTTAAAGTGAAGTAAAGTCAAATTTAAGTCCGGTAAAGTCCAGTAAAGACCGGTAAAGTTCGGTAAAGCCCGGTAAAATCAACTTAAAGTCCGGTAAAGTCTGGTATAGACAAATTCAAGTCCGGTAAAGTCCGTTAAAGTGAAGTAAAGTCAAATTTAAGTCCGGTAAAGTCAAATTAAAGTCCGGTAAAAGCCGGTAAAGTCTAGTAAAGTCCGGTAAAAGCCGGTAAAAGCCGGTAAAGTCTAGTAAAAGCCGGTAAAAGCCGGTAAAGTCTAGTAAAATCCGGTAAAGTCTAGTAAAGTCTCGTAAAGTCTAGTAAAGTCTAGTAAAGTCTAGTAAAGTCTAGTAAAGTCTAGTAAAGTCTAGTAAAGTCTAGTAAAGTCTAGTAAAGTCTAGTAAAGTCTAGTAAAGTCTAGTAAAGTCTAGTAAAGTCTAGTAAAGTCTAGTAAAGTCTAGTAAAGTCTAGTAAAGTCTAGTAAAGTCTAGTAAAGTCTAGTAAAGTCTAGTAAAGTCTAGTAAAGTCTAGTAAAGTCTAGTAAAGTCTAGTAAAGTCTAGTAAAGTCTAGTAAAGTCTAGTAAAGTCTAGTAAAGTCTAGTAAAGTCTAGTAAAGTCTAGTAAAGTCTAGTAAAGTCTAGTAAAGTCTAGTAAAGTCTAGTAAAGTCTAGTAAAGTCTAGTAAAGTCTAGTAAAGTCTAGTAAAGTCTAGTAAAGTCTAGTAAAGTCTAGTAAAGTCTAGTAAAGTCTAGTAAAGTCTAGTAAAGTCTAGTAAAGTCTAGTAAAGTCTAGTAAAGTCTAGTAAAGTCTAGTAAAGTCTAGTAAAGTCTAGTAAAGTCTAGTAAAGTCTAGTAAAGTCTAGTAAAGTCTAGTAAAGTCTAGTAAAGTCTAGTAAAGTCTAGTAAAGTCTAGTAAAGTCTAGTAAAGTCTAGTAAAGTCTAGTAAAGTCTAGTAAAGTCTAGTAAAGTCTAGTAAAGTCTAGTAAAGTCTAGTAAAGTCTAGTAAAGTCTAGTAAAGTCTAGTAAAGTCTAGTAAAGTCTAGTAAAGTCTAGTAAAGTCTAGTAAAGTCTAGTAAAGTCTAGTAAAGTCTAGTAAAGTCTAGTAAAGTCTAGTAAAGTCTAGTAAAGTCTAGTAAAGTCTAGTAAAGTCTAGTAAAGTCTAGTAAAGTCTAGTAAAGTCGAGTAAAGCTCTAGTAAAGCCCTAGTAAAGCTCTAGTAAAGTCTAGTAAAGTCTAGTAAAGTCTAGTAAAGTCTAGTAAAGTCTAGTTAAGCTCTAGTTAAGCTCTAGTTAAGCTCTAGTAAAGTCTAGTAAATCTCTAGTAAAGTCTAGTAAAGCTCTAGTAAAGCTCTAGTAAAGTCTAGTAAAGTCAAGTAAAGTCTAGTAAAGCTCTAATAAAGTCTAGTAAAGCTCTAGTAAAGTCTAGTAAGCTCTAGTATAGCTTTAGTAAAGTCTAGTAAAGCTCTAGTACAGTCTAGTAAAGCTCTAGTAAAGTCTAGTAAAGCTCTAGTAAAGTCCAGTAAAGTCTAGTAAAGCTCTAGTAAAGTCTAGTAAAGCTCTAGTAAAGTCTAGTAAAGCTCTAGTATAGCTTTAGTAAAGTCTAGTAAAGCTCTAGTAAAGCTCAAGTATAGCTTTAGTAAAGTCTAGTAAAGTTTAGTAATCAAGTAAAGTCAAGCCAAGTAAAGCCAAGCAAAGCCAAGCAGAGCCAAGCAGAGTTAAGCAGAGTCAACGAAAGTAAAGTATAGTAAAGTAAAGTCAAATAAAGTCAAGTAAAGTAAAGTAAAGTCAAAAGTAAAGTAAAGTAAAGTCATGTAAAGAAGTTTCAAAATACAGCGCTGTAGTCAAACTAGGTAGACATGCTTCAGAGAAAGAGCATAAAATGCGCTACAAATTTCAGATAATACAGAAGGCGAGAGTTATACTCCGAAGCGGCCGAAGCAATAGAGACGGAGGCGGAAAAGATCTTCATCGTCAAGTGAGGGCGAAAGGACACCTACCAAAAGAAGCAGAGCGAGAGTGTCAACCGAAGTTCCGGGAGTTGGCTAAGAGTTGGTTCTCGCTTAGCTCGTCGTGGGACGTCTGGCAGAGTAAATTAAAGTAGGCTTTTCCAAACGATGTAAACTATGGTAAAGTATTAGACGAAATGTTGAACCGAAAATCTCGTACAGATGAAACATTGAGAGACTATTGTTACGACAAGTTATCGTTGTTAAGTCGGTGCAAGATTGTCGGTCGTAAAGCGGTTGATTGCGTAATCTATGGGATCACGGACAGTTCCGTCAGAAACGGGGCTCAGGCTCTTAAATGTGAGGAACCAGAGGATCTGTTGAACTATTTAGCATCACAACAGCCCTCGCAGTCTGAGGACGCTGACGTGAGTTCAATCAGCAGTAGGTGGTTAAAAGAAACGTCAATTGCGCGGTAATTTTTCTGGTAGAAATGCTATGAGTATAACGGGGAACGGATGCAGTCCGTATGAATTGCAATGGGCGCGGACATATCTATCAGAATTGTAGTAAGCCGATTGAGAAATGCGAAAAGTGCCGTAGGGTAGGGCATAATATTGTAAATTGCACTAGGAAGCCTTTGCAAACAAGTAGTGAAAGCCTTGGCCAAAACACGCACCCGTCTGAAAGGAACCTTTCTTTCAGACGGGTAAGCACCTGTTTAAAGTTATAATAGACGATGACGTTGTTCCGTTGCGTGATCCTGGAGACAACCAGATTACGAAACCGAGAGCATCCGAAAGTAACTTTAACGACGCTATACATACCTCTTTGCAACAGCACGGCCGATGCGGTAAATGATAAGTTTAATAATAATGTGTGCGTTTAATGGCACAATGTTAAATGCCTTTATTGATTTCGGAAGTATTCGGTATTCGGATGCAGTCGCATTAGGTTTGACTGAAAGCACAGGCGAACGATTACCTACAATACCTACCTATACCTACCTTTGGCAATTCAACCGTTATCCCTAAATTCAAGGCCACTCTTCAAATTAGGGTTGATGAGATTGATACTGACCTGGATGTTTTGGCAGTGGAGGATGCACGTCTCATTGTTAATAGGACAGGATTTCACAGAATTGACGTCGGTGACTTTACTGAAGGACAATGAGCGACTGTTCTTCTATCATACTCCTATTAACGATCCCCAGAATCAAGACCAGACCCTCAACTTTTACGTCTCTAAAATGTTACTATAAATAAAGGAGGGTTGGTGGCAGTGCACTCGAAGGAGTCGCGTATACTGGTAATGTTTATTCAGAGAGAGGTACCAGAGCAAGTCCGAACTAAGAGTATCACTTACACCAAGGTTGTTACAGGGTTTATTGCATATTTGTCCTTAGCAGTATATTGCATATTTGTCACTTCTTTAACTAATGCACCTCTTCAATTCAAGGCGGGCATGTTAATAGCTAGTCTACCAGGTACCGGAAGTGAAGTCGTCCAATCTGACCAGGACGAAAACGAACGACAACCTTTAGATAAAGGTGACGTTAGAATAGGAGGGACTGATGAGGGAACCCTTAAAAAAAACGTAGTTAGAATGTTGGACAGTTTGTTCAACGATTTTATGATACCACGTATATCTGACCGTGGCACTGCGTTTACTTCAGCTGCATTTCAGGACTTCTGTGTCAGCAAAGGCTTTACACATTCTACTCAATGCAGTTGTCTGTCTCAGGGCGAATAGACAAGCACAGAGGTACAACCAAACTATTCTTACCACTTTGTCCACACAAAATGTTGATGGTAATGAGCGTGATTGGGACGGGCAGCGGGGTCGAGTGTAGTAGGGCATTAACAATACTGTTAATGCTACGACAAAGAAAAGTGCGTCAGAAATACTATTTGGGTTCAGGTTAAATTTCCCCATCGATAACAAATTGTCAATTGACAATGACGAGCCTCCAAACAACATTGATAGCCAGTCTATTCCAATCGTAAGTGACAGTTCACTTCCTAACGTATCTCAGGTAAATATAGCCGACTTGACCAATGACGAGGATAACAGCCAGCCATTATTGCTTCCAATAATGCTGGCACATCCACATTACTTTCTATGAGTACCGACGATAAACGTTTCGACGAAATTAGGAAAAGGGCTTCTAATAATTTAAGCTTAGTCAAAGAAGGCATGGGAGATTTATGATTTAAAAAGAATTCCTGTTAATAATTTTTACAATGACGGGAAAAGCAAAAGGCTCTTATCTAAATTCGTCGACCCATACAGAGTAACGTCATCATCATCATCATATCAGCCGAAAGTCGTCCACTGCTGGACACAGGCCTCCCCCAAAGAGTGCCACAATGACCGGTCTTGCGCCACCCGCATTCAGCGGACTCCCGCGACCTTTACCAGGTCATCAGTCCACCTTGTGGGGGGTCTACCCACGCTGCGCCTGCAGCCAGAGTAACGTGTTGTTTAGGAAATGATCGATACAAAATTGTCAATGTACTAGGGTTCAGTACCAGGAAGAAAGAGACCGTTATAGCTTCAGATAGGTTGCGGATTGGATAGGATTGGATTGACGTTCAGGCATTACAAGTTAACGAATCGTCTGGTTCCGAGCCTAATACATCTGATTCCGACAATGATGCTGATTCCAAATAGGTTATATATGTATATATATTATGATTGTTATGGTATATTATGGATATTCGGACTATGTTGACAATTAATGTATATGGGTGTATAAGGGTAGTAAAATCAGCTTAGTATACATATGTAACTGATTTGTTATTTCATATAATTGTAAATGTTGTTGACTGTTGTAGTTCAGCGTTTTAGTGAACTGTATTGATCAAGTAGGAACAGAACAGTTGCCGAAACTTTGAAACTAATAGGTGATGTTAATGCCATTGTTTTGTCTTAGCATCGGTACGTACGATATAATTATTTTGTTAAACTGTGTCTATGAGATGGAACCTATTGCATTGGTGTTGGGGTATAATATCCAGTGGAATAGGAGTATATGTTTTGGTAGAAGTATGTAATAAATAAAAAAAAAATGTTTGAAAACTGGTATTGAGTGTAATGATTGTTTGCGTGCTCCGGAGATAGCACGCAGTCGGATGGTCGAGTGTAATGATTTCATGTTTAGTGTAGTTAATTTTAATTTAAGTTGCACTTTTAATTAAGTTTGAGGGTACTTCACCGCCATTACGACTTAAAAAAAAGATGGCGGGTGGTCTGAAAAAGGAGGGAACGTGTTTCTAGGTACTCCTTGGTTAACCGTGCTAAAGTGTAGACGTGGTTGAGTATAGTTTGAAGACGTGGTTTAGTTTAAGTTAGACCATAAACGTGTACGAGTGATTGTAACTTCCAGTATAAGTGAATAAATTATTCAAGAGATCTTTGAAGTTTTAACAATAGTGTATCAGGGGAACAAATATGCAAAAGACCCACAATTCCCTCTGATTAAATGGTTTATTTTTTCTTCAGTTAACATAATCACGATTACCATCACCTCATACCGTTAATCCAACTTATCCGTTACCCATAATGTTCGCTCGTAAATCTCGTAATAGAACACTAACCTACAAAGTAGATAAGGAACCCATAAACACATAAATTATTCTAGATACATCTCATTCCGGCAATTAACTCTGTACATCTATGATTTTCTAAATGGCAAGAACGAAGCAACTTTGTTCCGCGAACGGGAAAGATAAAAAGGCACAAAACCGTTGTTGGAAACCATCGCGATAGCGCCACCCAGTGATTCTGGTAGGGTTGTCGACTAAAGATACCATAAACTGAGGTGGTACCGCCACTGATCCAGATTTATAAACACTACTTGTAACTTTATTATAAAAGGCATAAGGTCGCTCAGATATTTTGTATACTATGGAATGTACAAAGTGATCCTAAATACCTATGTGCAAACGAGTTTATTTTTAAGAGAAGACTTACATATAGAGTGTCAGTTAGCAACATAGATTACAATTTACAAGTGATTTTATTTTATAATTGGCAACTATTACTATAGTTGTGTTAAGGCGTGTCTCTGGACTATAATTATGCCAGTCTGAATTACTCATACTCATTTATTTATAATGCACAAATACAATACAATACACGTCAACACATTTTACAAGTCATTTAGAGAGCCGTTTCGATTGGAAGGGGTGGAGGTTGAAAGATAGTGAGAATTGAACAGAATTAAGTACCTAGGTAATACCTTCAAACAAATGTTCGGCACGCAACCTCCAGGATGTATCTAAACTTCTTGTACTAAGTATATAATTCAGTATATATTTATGTACCTAATGTATATATATCCTGAGTTTGATAAGTACCTACTTGCAATTCAAGTGAAATAATGTTTTATGATGCGACTTGGTATAATAAGCCTATAGGGCCAAAGATTCTCAATTTGATTGTAACTATTTTTTTATTACTGGCTAAAGCATTCGTCTCTTTCTAACAAGTAGGTAAGTTTTATGCGGTATAGTAACTGTTTTATGCAGCCCTGCGACCCAATTCTCGGCTGCATCAAGATCTACTTCTGTCATAGATTACTCGTAGGTACATTACATATAGGTATAGAATCTCAATTATTGCTCTACGCGATCTCGTAGTAAATATCAACCAGTGCGGCCCTGGCCAGCCTGAGTGGAGGGGTTCACTTCTCAAAGGGCGCCTTATTATTATTAAAATATTATAAATATCAATCGATTATATGCTAAAATTTACACGAATTAGAAAGGGGAGATGAATACGAAAAAGTCGACTCGGAAAATGTCTTCACTCCTAATAAGATAAGATAAGATAAGATAAGATAAGATAAGATAATAGTGATTAGTGATCAAAATATTCATTAAAACACAGTCAGTGTGATGAAGATGAATTCACTCAAGCGAGCGATTGCGAAATACAAAACCGATTCCAAATCAACACATTGCGTCGAATGGAGCCCCTGCAATGTACAGTCGATTATAGTTTGTTTCATTTAAAATGACGAGTAGCACTTGAAAATACGAAAGGAAAGGATAACAACGAGACGTCATAAAACTAACCGAAGTGCGATACGTGTTGTTACGGTACCTACTCGTATTGTGAACAATACACACCTAATATGTAGTTGTTTTACAACCCTAATTGAGGATAACAGTTAATCAATAGATGGTGGTAGGTAATGGTTGGTTGAAAGTACTTTTCGTCATTTTATATAACTCAACCATACCAAAAGAACTCGTTTTATAACATATATAACCTAAAATGGATATTATTAGAGATGCAACGGATACTGGTTAGGCCGGATACCGAATATCCGGCGATACAGTCGGCCGGATATCCTGTATCCGGCCACCGGATATTCGGCCAAGTTTGCCTAAAATGATGTAAATGACCGTAATTGAAACGATGATGTAAATGAAACGATGTAGACGACCGCTTTAGCTTAGTTGGTAGTGACCCTGCCTACGAAGCTGGAGGTCCCGGGTTCGAATCCCGGCCGGGGCATTTATTTGTGTGATGAGCACGAATATTTGTTCTTGGGTCTTGGATGTTTTCTATGTATTTAAGTATCTATTTATCTATATATAAGTATGTATATCGTCGCTTAGTTCCCATAGTACAAGCTTTGCTTAGTTTGGGACTAGGTTGATTTGTGTAAAAATGTCCAAAAATATTTATTTATTTATTTATTTTATTTAAATTCGCAGCGCGCGTGCGCAACAATTTGTGCAGGTTTAAAGAGGTATTTCCCGTTGGATATATGGATACTACGTATCATTTTATGATTAATATGTAACGTATCTATCTAAAGTTCCATAAATCACGTAAAATTGGTATTAAAGTAGAACCGTGTCACTTAGTAATATTCAAAAATTTAAAAAAAAATACTTACCGAAAATCATTTCGAAATTGCTTTTTTGAGGTTAGATATGAGGATATTAAGTATCATTCAATCAATCAATCAATCAAATACTCTTTATTGCACACCTCAAGAAGATCATAGTACAGAAACATTAGGCTTAAAGTAGAGGTAAACAACAGGCGGTCTTATCGCTAAAGAGCGATCTCTTCCAGACAACCTTTGACCAACCTTTTTTTTTTATCATTTGTGGTATATTGTACAAAATAAAAATCAGCCGTATCGTGTCTGGAGGACCTCAAACTTGGTATGTTTCGAAAATTATTTTTGATTTAATTAAAAAGAAATAGCTGAAATGTAATGATGTGGTATATTTTCAGAATCGCCTCAAAAAGCTCTTTCATATGATACTACACACGATAGGTTTCTGAAAAAAAATAATAATAATGTCTCGGCTCTCCCCCCCTAAGGGAAATTTTTTTAGGAACTGCGGGTCAAAAATTTTGTTTTGACCTCTAGTATGCGTGTGCCAAATGGCTAAACTGTACATCGATTTGCGGTTTTTCTTTGAAATTGGGTCTGTACGGCTACCACTAATAGTCAAGAATCATATATCTGAAAATCAGCCCCTACTGTTTGCTAGTCTGGGCAGGACAGCGTTTCAAAGTCTCCAAATTTCTCAGTGTAGCGCCTTAAGACTACCTATTGTGTACCAATCGTGCGCCGCGGGAATAGGATTTAAGTGTGTAGAACAAAACAGATAAATTGTGTAAAAATATTTTATTTAAAATGGTTCAACGATAAAACTATTTACAGACATAATACAGCTAATATACACTATATAACAAATATACAAGTTATTTACATGTTTGCTTTTACTAGTTTTTGGACCCCACTTGTGCTTCGATGTGAAAATTGGTGTATCAGGTACAGTCGGCACGAGGACATACGTTCCCTAAATGGATTCGATATCTATTGCTGACTGTACGGACAATTTAATTCATATCTTTTTCTGCTATCTACTCTCAGTACAGACGCATAGTCTATCTCTCGACACAAAAATGTGAGTATTCGTGTCGTTTCCTCGAACTAGGGACCTTAACCCACCTTGCGCTGTCCAATTCAATTGAATGCTCACTTCGCTACATTTTAACTACACGGTAATAACAGTTTCAATTACAATCAACAAACACAAAGAGTGGGATTACAATACTACACATTGAACGGTCTATCAACTTGAACCTCATAATCCTCGCTTATTTACACCGGTCGACAGTGTAAGCCTTGTTTTTCGTAGGGCCGACGCTAGCTGACGCGATTTGCACAGGCGGGCCATACTAAACTTCGCCATACTAAAAGTTTAGTATGGCCCGCTCCGTGCAGGTGCATTACCTAGCGTCGGCCCTGAAAGGGGAAAACTGTAAATGTGCCATTAGAACCACACGACTCTAGACAGCAAAAACGCTTCTCCAAGGCTGTCCAAATTGATATACACATCAATATAAGTTTACTATATTTAAACAATACTTATTATTTATTACATAAATATTTACAATGACATCTTTATATTTATACAGACTAATCCAACTTTTAAAATGCTTAAGATTTACTATTATTTCGTATTAAAATCGCAGGGTATAAAATGAAATTAGGATTGGGAAAATCGATAATTGTAGAATATAAAATCGTACATAATTGGTTAAATTACAAATTATTTTAAAACCTACAAAATATTACTTATTCAGAAACAATTATATTATCGAACATATCGAATTTAACTGACGTACTTCCTTTACAGAGATCTATCCCTCCGCGTCATTTTCAAGCAGAAGTAGCCTCAATGTCAAACACAATATAGCCGACTTATATTTGAGTCAGTAAGGAAAACAGGCCGTGACGCCTCCAAAACATGGCCTTTTGCTTGAGAATGACGCATTGCGTGATGAGCATTTACTTAAATTGTAAATATTACTGAATTGTTTTCTGTACTTTTTAAACACCCACATTTCTTTTTTTTTCACTGAAACTTTAGGATAACAAACTTTGCACCAGTTCCTTTTTCAATCTGCAATTCTACACCGAAACAACAGTGGTGTCAATTTTTCATTTAGCTGCCAAAATGTAGCTAAACGTAATAATAATATACGAATCCAAAGAGACGGCTTTGAAAAATTCACCAACAAATTATACAAGACTCAAAAGTTCTGTGACCAGTTGACCTTAAAGTGTTTTTACAGGTTCTTTACATTAACGTTTAAGGTTTAAGCTTTAATCACAATTTAGTATTTACATATGGCTTACTTATATGATCTCTTAATTGTTTAATAAAATGTATGTGTACTGTATGTTAAAATGTTCCTTGAATTTCAGGACAATAAAGAACATCAGAAGATTTCATTTCTATTTTAAAATCATCCCCTTGTTTTGAGCAGAATAATAGATTTGAATGTTAAAATTTGGAATAAACTTGGGAAAGTAAGTAGGCATTTGAAAGAACATCAGATCCTTAAGCATAGAATGTATAAATAAACCCTGTTTTATAAGCATTACATAGAATTTCATTCATTTTACTGTAACACATTGGTTAATACATTAATACAATAATACATTGGTATTAAAGGAAATATTAGGCTTTCAACGCGATGACTTTAAATGAATAATGAAAAAGCATGTCACACTAAAAGTACTCAATGTATGATAGATACTTTTAGTTTGAAATGGTTGTTCATCCGTTGTCCGATCAAAATCGGACTGTAAATACATGATATTGTGAAATTTTATAACTATAATATTGAAATACATAACACAACTTGTTTTCCATATACATTTTTAGGACTTCATTTCAGGTTTTAAATTAACCAAATAAATACAGGTACACGAGAATTCCTCCTAATTGTGATGACTACTATTATTAACATTGATACAAATCTACAATATAAATAATGCCTTTTCATTGCCTAACATTTTAATTATTATGCTAGCAACACTAAAATGCCAATTTGCACTTACAGTTTCACACATTCAGTGCCAGTGACAGTGTATCCAATGTGTCAGTGTATCCACAATATTAGGAAGGCCTTGGGTGTCACTTTAGTGAAATTTTCACTAGCCATATCACAACGTCTAATGGCCCAGTTGCTGTTGGAGGAAGGCGATCCTATGTAAGAACCCTATTAATAGCCACCAGGGCCACTGCTATTATCTCCCAGATATTGCAATAACATTCTTACTCCACTATAATTTTCCACAGCGATTTTTAGTGCTTACTGTCCCCACCCCCCATAGTCCTTTTCTTCAGGATCATCACCAGCTGTATCCTTAAGCAGAAACCAGTAGGGCACTTCAATCCAATAAAATCCGGGCCTTGAGCCTTTCACTCAGCGCCTGTTGCCTCCCGGCGAAAAAAAAACAAACATTGTTTTGTTATTCGCCCGGAGATCTCCGGATCTGACGGCTTAATCCACTGCTACAATCTATAGTGCTCGTGGCCCAGGGACGCCCGCGTACCGCTTGCGACATTCGAGGTTAAGCAACGTCAGCCGCGGTCAACTCTTGGATGAGTGACCGCTTTGAGTGGTTAACTAACTGAGCGCTCCGGTGCTTTGGAAGGCACGCTAAGCCGTTGATACCAACTGCTGTTTACGACAGCACTCATTAAGTTAGAGGCCTTCGGGCGGCTTCAGAACTTCTAACAATCAAATTGCCCACTCACTTGACAAAGGGGGGTCGAAGTTGAACCACATCCGTAGGGAACCCACCGCTACCCTAAACGCGACCCTGGGTGGTGCTAAAAATGCTACAAACTGGCAACCGTACTGTCTTCTCGATATCACTGTTCGAAACAATTGCCATACGATAAATAATCTCTGGTGACTAATTCTTACTTCACTATTCACAGCGACGTCTAGGCGTCGCTGTCCTCTTCCTAGCTGTCCCCGTGGTCGTCCATCTTGCCGCCGGGCCGGATCATCACCAGTTGTTTCTCCTCGCCCTCACCCTCGGGGTGTATGGTCTCAATGGTGAGCATCATCTTCTCGTCGCAACTGTCGTCGCCAGAGTCCGAGTACATGGACTGGGTCGAGGTTGCTACCTCCTGGAATGGAGAATTTGGTATTGATAGGGATATTTGAAGCGCATTCAATTCAAGGACGTTAGGTTATTGTGGCACAAAATGTGATAATCCACATTGGAAGGGACCTTATGGCGCCCGGCACTTACGGCTTTATTGCTGTTGTTCGAATACAGTAATGAATCGGTGCGACGTAAGCGCCTGCCGCCATAAGGCCCTTTGAATGCGGACTATCACAAATAATGCCAACCGAAATATGTTAGTTAAAAAAATAACTGCCCTCCATTTTTGAAGGTTTAAACAAGAACATAGATATTTTTAAATATACATACACAACAGAGATATTTTTTAATATCTATATGTCAAGTTTTATACACATACTTCGATTATATTTGGAATATAGGTTTTGTGTGTGGCTCTCAGTTTGTGTTTGTAAAACATTACATTCTATTAAGATGTCCGGGTCCTAAAGTAAATCGTCGAGGTCAGAGGTTCAGATACAATTTTGTACTTACCACGAGCAGTGGCAATAAAGTCTCAGATCGCATATATATCGCCCTTGCCCTCGACTCGGGCGTCAAATACCTGCGTTGTTTTACCGTCTAGGTAAGTTCATCATCAATATAGAAAGTGGCTCATGATGGAGTGTTGTACACGTGTCACGTACCGTGATCCGGTTCTTGGTGTGTATCCGCACGTGCTTGGCGAGGTGGTCGGAGCGCATGAACCGCTTGCTGCACTCGGGACACTCGAACCGCTTCTCGCCCGTGTGCGTGCGCCGGTGACGCTGCAACTCGTCCGAGCGTGTGAACCTGAAACGTACATGGAGTTACGAGGGTAACGGAAAGTTGAATAATGATAAACTGTGGTGAACCCGTCCTGTCCCAACGAAAAAAAAACAAATAAAACATTCTGTTGTTATCCGGCCGGGGATCCCAGTCACCGAGTAGTAGTAGTAGTAGTAGTAGTAAACACTTTATTGCACAAATCAAGTACATACAAGGAAAACAAACTTAATGGTAGATATTTGTACAAAGGCGAACTTATCCCTTTAAGGGATCTCTTCCGAGTAGCGGACGGCTTAAGGCTTGATCACACTGCTTGCCCGGACGTCGCGCAACGCTGTGTGACCAAGCCTTTAAGGTGATTATGAAAACGTTTTGCTGGAAAAATGCTGGAACAACATACCTCTTGCCGCAGAAGAGCCAGTTGCAGAGGAACGGTCGCTCGCCAGTGTGCCAGCGGAGGTGCGCGCGCAGGTGAGACGTCTTGCCGTACACCTTGTTGCAGCCCGCGATGTGGCACACGTGCTGCTTCTTGCGGTCCACCAGGCGGCTGCAACACGGAAACATTTCGTTGATTAGTGACAAGTGAACACCAATATCATGGAAGCCAGCCCGTGTATGATGGCCGATATATGATGCTGATGGGCAGGGCAGCGGACTCCAGATCTATCTTAATTATTACTAGTCATGATGAACTCACTAGACAACTAAACCTGAATGGCAAGGACGGAATATAAAAGTAAATCAGTCTGCAAAGCCTGTGATCTAAAAAGTAGTCCACTCCACAAAATTAAATCCATTCTTAAGGAATGGTTTACTACTCTTTCATATAGTGCCCCTGAAGACATCGTACGACCGTGTATTTAGTCTCATATCATACTTACTCGCTCTCATTACCATATCTCTCTTTCAGCATATTTGCGTCCACTGCTGGACATATGCCTCTTCCATGCCTTTCCATTTTGTTCTGGACGTAGCGGTTCTGGTCCAGGTTGGCCCTGCCGTCTTCCTGATGTCATCCGACCATCTGGCTTGCGGCCTTCCTACGCTACGGCTTGCCGCTCGAGGTCACCAGGGCAGAACTCGTTGGCTCCATCGGTCGTCGTCTCTTCGGCAAATATGACCGGCCCATTGCCATTTTAGTTTTGCCACCCTCTTGCCAATGTCGGTGACTTTGGTGCGTTGGCGGATGACTTCATTTCGCACTCTATCTCGTAAAGAGATTTCGAGCATTGCGCGTTCCATAGCTCGCTGTGCTACTTTAAGCCGGTGCACTTTCCCGGCAGTCAGCGTCCATGTTTCGCAAGCGTACGTCATCACTGGGAGAACACATTGGTTGTAGACCCTAGTTTTCAGCGACTGAGGGATCTTTGACCTGAAGACGTCGTCGAGCTTGCCGAATGCGCCCCATCCCAGTTGGATCCGTCTACTAATTTCAGCGTCTAAGGGATCTCTCTCCAGTGTTATTTTCTGTCCCAGGTAGACATAATCGTTTACTTTTTCTATCGTTTTGCCGTTCAATGAAATGTTCGAGGCGTCTGTGGTGCTCATCCACTTTGTCTTCTCCATATTCATTTTCAAGCCAACTTGCATAGACGCCTGGCTTAGATCATTGAGCATTCTTTTAAGATCTTCAGACGTTTCTGCAAGTAGAACGATGTCGTCAGCAAAGCGAAGGTGGTTTAAGCGCTGTCCGTCTATATTAATGCCTGTATCGTCCCAACAGATGTTTTTAAAGACGTCTTCGAGTGCATTTGTAAATAGCTTTGGGGATATAACATCCCCTTGGCGTACTCCTCTTTTAAGTGGTATGGTCGTTTTGGAGCCTTGAATTCGCACTGTCATTGTCGCTGACCGGTACAGGTTTTTTAGGAGCTGGATATACCTGTAGTCTATTCGGCATTGTTTTAACGAGTTAAAGACGGCCCAATGTTCCACAGTATCGAACGCCTTCTCATAATCCACGAAGGCAAGGTGTAGCGGTTGTTTGTATTCCTGCGATTTTTGTATCACTTGCCTTAGCGTGAAAATATGATCGATCTCATTACCATATACATCATATAAACACTCCACACACAAACATACACCACACACACCCACACACACATACTCACCTAACATTTTCATTTGCCTACCCACTATGTTAAATACTTTTTTCTTATAAAGAGTCATATAGAGGTTTATTTAGGAAGTTAACGGATTTTGTTGATTTTTATGTATAGTATAGTCACACTCGCTTTCATTATGGTTTTATAACATATCGAACACAACTTCTGTAATGTAGTTAAGAGTATCAAAGATAACTTGTGTCACTGATAACTCCACGGGTTCCAAGATACAGGCTCAGCCTAGTTTGGGACCCACCGGATATTCTTCTTTGTATGTAACAGTGTCTTTGGAGAAATAAATTATTATCTATCTTATCTATCTAAATCTGCTGTACATTAAGAACACAAATAACACAATGCCCACAGCTGAAATGCAAGGATGTAATAATATTAAACTAAATACTATACATTTTATCCTGCTTAATTAAAAACTGCCTCAGGCTAGCTCAAGTGGCCTCGGCTGGGAAAAGTTGAAAGAAACTGTGCAAGACTGTAAGTCGAGAACACTTCTGCGAGCCCTATGTCTATGTCCCTACTGAGGGATAACAGGAACTTACTTCTCTCCCTGATCACAGTTGGGGCATGTGCAAGCGACTCTCTTCATCATCCTCTTCCCGCTGGGGCTGGCCGCCCGCTGCTTGCCATTCTCGCACTCGGTGCCCGAGGTGTTTCCACTGTTGTTGCTGGTATTACTGTTATTGCTGTTGCTGCTCACGGTGACTAGCTGCCACTTGCCCGGCTCGTTTGGGTCCTGTTGAATTTGCTGACCTGTAATAAATTAATGACCTATGTTAATAGCCTAGACATGGTTGAAGAAGGTAAAACACTCCAGATTGTGACACAAGTGTCGGCACTGTCAACGCCACACTCACTTACGACTGCATACCGAGCTTGTGTCACCCACACTACTAACCAATGTACTTGATTGCCGTACTTGGTGTAGTATATAATTGTATCATGAGCCAAGGTGAACATATTTTAATTACCAGTATTTTTCTTTAGAGAATATCTGACACAGATTATTGTAACAGCATGAAACTAGATAGGATTAAAGTTTTATTTATTTGACAGAGTTCTTATGCTAAAGATCTTCTTTCAATTCCATCACCAGACCAACTTCATATCAATAATATTCGTTCTTCATTTAACTTGCATATGTATACAAAATTTCTCATCAATCTAACCCTAGCAGACTATCTAGGCAAATAGCAAATCTGGTTTACTAAAAACTTACAAATCTAAAAACCATAGTTTTTTACTAAACAGCCTTTTATATTTTTATTTTGTTCTAAACTATTGCATTTTCATTAGCAAAACAATTGCATAAAAAAACCTAACAAAAATTAACATGTGGCACATAATATCCCAATCTTCATATATCTAATAACTTTTACTATACTTGTTACTAAATTGTCGCTAGTTCAGCCCTCGAACAATAAATAAGTATACAATTTACCAAATTTACTGCAATCAACAAAGAGTGGTTCGTCGGCTTCATCCGACAAGGGCTCATCCTTTGGCTCCACTTTTATTCCATCCGGCCCCATATTCATTTAATTAACTTTACTGCTTCCAATGAAAGCACTTTATACACAACAGTTTTGATACTACTTGAGTATTTCATTGATAAAATACACCCTTTTCAATTAAATTACGCCTGTGAGAGCGCAGAAACAAAAACTCGATTGGCGACGTCACTCTGACAGACGCTACGCTACGCTACGTTGACAGTTACTCAGTGTTGCCACAGAAAATAATAAAAATAAAATCTTTGAACGGAATCATGTTTAGTTTAGTGTGCAGTCTTACTTATCCAATGTAATTGAAAAAATAGAGTCTTACAGGTCATTAACTTTATGTATTGTTTAAATTAATTTTAATTCATTAAGTTTAGTTGTGTACCGTTTTAGAGCTTCTAATTGTTTGATTTCTTTTTGGTAAACAATAAAGAATATTTGTATTGTATTGTTGTTGGCTATTATATTATGATGCGATATTGAATTTGTCATTATTTTAACCGCAAGAGGTTAAATCCTCCTGTGATTTCGCGAAATTTTGACCCTCCCAACGCCTCGGTATATACGCACGGCAATTTTTTTGCCGCTCGCGTCTAACGCTTTTCACAAAGTGGAGGACGTACATTTACGGTGTGAATAGACCACAGTGCACGATTTTGCGATTTTTTGTCAAAAACATACATAATTATTTCTTGTCGTTTTCCAACAGACTTCAAAATAGGAGGAAACTGTCAATTATCATATGTTAGTTATTGTAATTTTTCAGATTTTGTCATAGAGTTACCGTTTTGTCGTACGCGAAAAACACAAGCGCGTCTCTTTCACGGGGGGGCGGGGGGGGGGCGGGGCGTGGTCGAGCGAAACGATCTATCCTTTTAAAAATAACAACATGTTTCAACCTTGACTCAGACTGTTGATACATTGGACGCTTTTATAGCGCCTGTACACTCTCGCCGAGATAGGCCGAGCGCGAAAGTGTACAGGCGGGGTCTCGCCGGCGATTCCCCACCTCCCCCAGCCCCGAGGGGGGGATCACGAGTGCTCTCGCTCGAGAGTGTACAGGCGGTGTCATACTTTATCGTCGACGGCCACGGCACGGTAAAACTCCATGATGAAACCATAGACTTTTATCGTGCCGTGGATGTCCATAGTAAAGTACAAAAGCGACAATACTCTGTAAATTCCCTGAAAAAATAAATGCTTACCGATAACAGGCTGCGGCTGTGGTTGCGCCTGCGGGAGCTGAGCTATTTGCACCCCGGGCAAGCCCAGCGCTGGGACTAGCTGCACGGCGCCGCCGATACCGCCCACTCCCAATGTTGGCATCTATGCAAAACAATAGAAAATCTAATAAACGGGTCACTCACGTCTTTAACGTCGAATATCGCTCGACATGTTTCGGACCAATACGTGGTCTTTAAGGGGAGGTATCCCCAACGCAAATGTCCCGCTCTAACACGCGTGAGTTTACAATTAACCATCCCGCTCTCTACGCAAGCTCTGCGCGCAGTTTTGTAAATATTTAGCTATAGTGGTTAAGCCAATCTTTTTATCAAAGCAAAGTACTAATTTGACTTATTTCAATAACTTATCACGTTTCAACGATAGCACGCCGCATTTATTCCCGTTTCAAGATTGTTTTCCGTGAAATGGCATGACGACAATCGCGAGCTTTTCCTAATCCGAAAAAAAACGGAGTTATATATCTGATGAATTCACTAGGTTGACTATCTTGGTTTTTTTTTTCAACGGGACAGTGATGAGAAAGTAGAGCTGCACCAGTCCGTAACTTACACGTCACGTCATTTACCCAAGAAGTATTGGTTAAATGCTATGGCCGGTGGCTGCATGTTGGCTGCTGGCATTTCTTTGGCTGGTTTCTTTGGATGCTTAGTTTTTACAAAAATAACTACACATCATTTTATTGACTGATCCTGCAAGGACACAGAAAAGATGTCTATGAGCACTTGAAGGTTAGATTCCTTCAAGTGTTCAGTTCCGGCAGTGAAGTTCGTCCGTCAAACGTTACCTGCTGTCTCTTGGGCCGTGGGCGTGCTGGTAATGATAGTTTGCGAGGGCTGGTTATAACCGCGGTGTTTTACAGCCGAGTGCCTGTGTGAGGGATACCTGAACAACATTAGCTTGGCGCACGTTATTCGTAGCCGGTATGACGGTGACCTGCTGTCCCGTGGGCGTGCTGGTAATGATCGTCTGCGAGGGCTGCTGTTGTATAGCCGAGTTGTCAGCCTGCATTGGGTTTTGCACCGCCTTTATACGTTACCAGAGTCCAAGCAGCGGGGGGAAATGAGGTTTATTCAATTTATTTTCTCATTTAAATTATTTTGGTGCAATTCGAACCTGCTGTAAGCGCAGAGCGTAATAAATTTACGAGTTACCGGCATGGATCATGATTGAACAAGACCTAGCAAATTAGTATGACTTTCAATGTAAGGACTGCAGATCTAACTAAAGGGTAAGCTAATCCTAAATGAGCTGCAATGGTAGTCTTGGTGAGGCAAGTTACAACAGAGTCTTTTGGCGAAAATTTTATAAATATATATAAGTTAATGTTATAAACAGTATTGAGCGTTTTGTTACCTGAAGCGTGATCGTGCCCGGAGTCTGCCCGGCGCTGGCAGTGGCTTGCGCTGCTCCGTTTTGCTGCCAAACCAAACAAAATTAATCGACATCATTGTAATAACAATTTGGACCTCGAGTATTTTACAGTGGCGGTTTTAGAGGTTATATAGAAGATACGTATTAAGAAAATGTAATACTAAATAGTGAAGTAAGCACTAGATGTATTTACCTGGACATTGGCTAGCGACGCTATTTGGATCTGTTGAATTTGTCCCGAGGGCGTGAGCACATTCGCCACTTGTGGTTGCGCTTGCATCTGAAGCAAAAAGACAAGATAAGTAAAGATTTATTACTTTGACAAGGCATTCTTGAGAAAATGATCACTTAGAAAAACTGGCAATTTGGAGGAATGCCATTAATACGGAGCGGAGTTGGCCGTTTCCTCATGACGTATTTACCCCCGTCGCTCGACCCAAACTACGCTTGCAGAGACGCGGTCTCCGCTCCAGAACACGCTTACACCAACGGCTGGCAGTTCTGCGACAGATGTGGCCAGCTCATTGCCACTACCAGACCATGAGTAGTATAATAGTATAGTGTCCTCACCTATTTATTTATTTACTAGTTTTTACCCGCGACTTCGTCCGCGTGGAACTCGTTTATCGCAATAGAATTGAAGTAATTGCTATTTACTTATCTGGCGCTTACCTACTCATCGCTTTTTCATACTAACTTCCACCACCTTAAGGGATGATTTCCGGGATAAAAAGTATCCTATGTCCTTCCCCGGGACTCAATCTATCTCCATACCAAATTTCAGGTAACAGACATACAGACACACTTTCGCATTTATAATATTAAGTATGGATTTATTCTGGTATAAAAACAATTACAAAACAAATGCGCCAAACTGTAGTGACCAGTTTGTTGGCGCGTCGCGCTCTGTTTAGGTACATAACCACGGGGGTGACACGCGAAAGAAAGTAAGCGCTGTGAGTATGTGTGCGTGCGCTGTCGGTACACGCGTCAATTGTTTGCGCGAGTGCGTAGCGCATGGCGCGGAGGAATCGCGACGGTACCCGATCGTAACCCGGCCTGTCAGCCTGGGCCTGTCAGGGACGAGGTAACTGACCTCGGTGCGGGGGGTTCGTGTCCGTTCTGTATGTAATACTATTATACTATTCTGTGACATAACTAGGTAATTGTTGTTTACCTGCTGCAGCTGCGGTATGATCTGCAGGTGCTGCGGCGCGTGTACGGGCAGATGTACGGTCTGGTACACGGTGTGTCCGTTGGCCACGCTTACAGGCACTTGTACGGGCACCATGCCCATGCCGCCCACGCCGCCGCGGACCGCCACGCCGCCGCCTGCTAACACGCCCCGTGATGTAGCAGGCATACTTAAAATTATCTCAATTGGCCGTGTTGTATCAAATTAGTCCGTTCAAAAAGCGACTTTTCTGTTTGATGCAAACTTGCAAAGTCTAATGACAGTTTTATAAAATGAAGGACATTTTAAATGATTTCAACTATACAAGTAGAAGTGTTGTGGTGATATAGGGCGTCAATATTTTGTATGTAAGTTTACCAAATTCGTTTTTTCTGGCATTAATTGGACCAACTACAATCTTTCTGCTGTTTGACTGGCAGTTCACGCCTCATGGCATTATGTGCGCCTTTTGCGTGTTAAGATTTCTTTATTACAATAAAGATTAAATAAATACAGGTGATCTCTTGCGCTCTGATCAGTTAACAATAACTCTGCTGATGGTCGTTGGGAACGATAGGAAAGTGCCATGTATGATGAATGGCGAACGCTTATAGGTAAAGATTTACCATTATGGCCAACACCGCCAGCCACTAAGCCCCTGATCAATTAGGAGTGATTTATAAATTTTATCGTGATCTTTTTCTCATTTCGCATTTAGACGCTAATTCAGGTAATCTAACAAGAATATTTTTTAATATTGTATCACTGTTACGGAACAAATATGATATAAATTACTGTAAATATGTCTAGTCTAGTTTAACTTAACCAAACAATGCTAATCTCATAAAAATACAAAATAAACAACAACTTAGCCACGCTGTGAAAAAAAGGAGGCACCTGTTGCTTGTACGCAAATTTGGGCACCTCATTGAAGTATTGCGCTTGTGCCGATTCGGCCATAAAGACCCATGTGTAAGAACTTGCGTTTTTCATTACATTGCATAGTTTCATCGTACTCGTATTAGCTCGGTACAAGCAGTCCCGCAATGTAATGAAAATGCTTGCATATCCTTGCACCATGTTAAAATGTTGGCCTTAAATCAAATCGATCTTCTCGCTCGCAATCGCTGAATTTAGGCTAGTGCGAGCGGGAAGACCGACTCAGTAATTTATGGCCCCATCAAACAGCGCTTTTCAACGCTACAATAGCTGGACCAAGTACAATAAACTTATAGCAAATAAATAAATACAAGAAGCACACGCACAAGCTGTGGTGATATCGACATATAGTAACACAGATCCCACTGGGTCGAAGTGCATCCGCAAGGGCCCTCATATTAATAAGATAACACATAATAATGTAATGATTGTGCATTTGTGCAAGAGATGGTGAGGAAATTAATACACCAAGCAAAGAAAACCGTTACAGCAAAACAATGAGAAAGCATTTCGGAGATAGAATAGAAGGTTAGGGTGGAAATAACATTTGCCATCTTTGAACAACATATTTGTTTGCGCGAAATATGTGAAAAGGAAACAGAAATCAGCACCTGTCTCTTTGTTCTGTGTATTGTTAATATTATGCATCTTCAGGGACAGTAATAAACTTATAAAGACAGCCAATGTGAAAGAATTTCGAGAGCGAAATGCATAATTTATTGCAGTATTTCACTAGATTTTGTGATGAATGACTATTTAAAGGGTTTTTTTTCAATACAAGAACGTTTTCGGACTCCAGAAGAATCATAAGATTCGTTGGGAGACATACGCAGGTCCCTCACACTCAATACATCGGGATCTCGATCTTACACGAAAAATTCAGTAATGTATTGGTGTTATTGTGGCTGTTGTCCTCTGTTCCTGATCTAGTGAAACTACTATAAATAAATAAGTAGTATAATTTAGTGAAAGGGCTCTTCATAATTCACTTCTCCTTACTTTATGTAACAGAACATGATGCTGATACTGCTCACCGAAAATCACTTCCACGGAATCAAACGCGAATTCGTTATTGTTCATAAAAAGTTGTTCCCACCCTGGAGCCTATTGTCAGGGCCGGCCCAAGAGTGGGGCGGATGTCAATTGGCGCCAAGCGCGGGATGGCAAGGGGCGCCAAACAGGCAACGTCGAAAAATTTCAAAATAAAGGGCGCCCAAAGACCATCTCGCCCCACCCGGATCTAAGGTTAGGGCCGGCGCTGCCTATTGTAACCTTATACTTATTATGAACAAAAGTCTCATTCTAATGAAAGGAGTTGAAAATAGACTTCCACTCATAATGTAAGGTTTCTACAAGTCATAACAATAGGCTCCTGGTAAAAGATCCCACAAACCTTGATGCGTGGGGCTGCCCTGCGATTTGTCCTTCGGCTTGTCTGGCACCGAACACGGTATGGTGATGGGCTGACTGGTGACCGCTTGACTGGTGGGTATCGATACCCCCTGGATAATGTTCGAGCCGGGTATCGATATCATTTGGTTCCCGGTGAGCGCGGATAGCGGTATCGATATGTTAGTGCCGGGTATTGTCACGGTGGCCTGTTGCTCTGTGAGCGGGAGGGAGCCAACACTGATTAGTCCGAGTATGGTTGTTGAAGCGGCATGCACTCATGCTTTAGGCAGTTTACACTAAAAAGTATGCTTTTTCGTTTTTCCCAGAATTGACAACATTTCAAAATTTATAATGATGCCTAAATCGAAAACCATTTCGGTAAATATGCTACCTGAACGTAATAAAATAGATTTTATCTACACCCATATAGTAAATCCTCTTTTATAAGTTCAAATACCGTAGATAAGACCCCGCTTTATAATATACTGTGCGGCTGTTGCGTGCGTCCCCTATTAGATCACGAAATATAACACTTTAACGAGATCACGTACAAAATTATATAAGGACACAGCTGCGGGCGCGGGCCGGCCTGTCGACGCAAACATGGCGCACGCCAGCGAGAAGTGCCCACACGAAACACATGAAAGAGGATTTAATATATGGATGTAGATAAACTAGTGTATGCAACTGTACATAATTAGGCATTAAAACACTCGTGTGTTTTATGAAACGAGCGAAGGCGAGTTTCATAATAAGGTCACACGAGTGTCCCTCATTATGTACCAGTTGTATAAACTACTATTAAGAAAATCGCCAAAATGTATATTAACGGAAGTGTGACGTCATTCCTACGACTGTTAAGTAGCAATGCTGTCAAACATAGGTAATTCATAAGAACTACGTCATAATTCACTTACGATTCACTACTTTTAGATTAGATATTTTTGAATGAAAATTAGGATTTCGGGAGAAATAAAAAAATACGTGGACCTTAAAATTTAATTTTCTATCGATCTAAGACATAAAAAGGCCAACTTGAACATGAACATTTGAAATGTTGTCAATTGTATGTTAAGTTTTTCTTGTCCAGAATTATGAGGACTATAGATTTTTATTATCCTTTAACGGGGTTTGACGTGGTATACGTCTCACAGACGTCATGAGGTCATGACTATTATTTTGATTGACTCTAAGATTGTTTTGAGACCACGTCGTTAGTTAAAAGTTAATAAAAATGAACTGTCCCTTATTTATTTATCCGTAATGACGTTTTTGTATGACTGGTCTCAAGATCTTGAGTTGTAAATAAAGCTTGATTTCCAAATTCTGAAGAAAAAAGTAAAAAGTATACTTCTTCGTGAAAACTCTGCAGAAATGAGTCCCAAACAATTCTCCTATCCAAAACATGTACCTACAAGTAAACTTGTACTCTCACGTACGTACGTATCACTTTAAACATTAAAACATCAAAATAATCCAATACAGGATACGCAGAGAATACACAGAAAATCATTCAATTTGTAGAAAATAAAACAGATGATTAAAAACAAGGAAACTGTCAAGCGTCCACACATTTGTTTTTGTGTTGGTAATCATTGATCAAAATTGTAAAAAATATAGCTTGGAAAAATATGTCTAATAGAAATTAATAAATAGAAAACTATTGTATAGGAGTATTGTTAAGTTTTGTACAAAGGTACCTCGTTCGTTGGAGTAAGATTGAAATGTAAAACATGCACCTAATTATTTGTGAAATAAAAGTGATGATTACTATAGTTTAGATAGATAGGCGAGCGAATCTAATGCGAAAATTACTCTACGCCAGGCCGTATCTTTGATAATGAATAGAAAGGCAATGGATAAAACATTTGAAATGGTGCTAAATAGTAAAAATAAAATATGTATCTAATATTTCACAAACAAAATGGATGATTTCTATTTTAATACAGGTTCAATGGAGGCTGTTCAGAAAAATGATAACTACATGATTTTGATGGAATGTTACAAGAAAACTAATGAAATATTTACATTGATGATATTATGTGGGATCATTAAAAAGCAAAGCCTATGAAATGAAATAAGCAATCCCGAAGCAAAGATCAAGTTGTCAATGGTTGAAGCTTTTGAGGATATATAATATTTGTAATTTTTTATCTCTAATAATTACGAGTATCCATACAAACTTGATAATGACATGAAGAAAATAAATATGTCTAAAAAAGGCAGAAATTAGGGACAGTGCATCGTCTGGGTAATTAGTAATTACACTATTGACATTATAATCTAACATGAATACAGGTCTAACTCACCCTAGTAGTTTAGGCAGTAAGTAACTAAAGACCAATTAAAACAGAAGAGTCGGTATGAATTTCCGATTTATTAGCTGTTGGTCCAATACGCAGTTCGTCCAAATAGCATTCTGCCAATCCGCCATTCGTCTACTACGCAGATTGTCATTACGCAGTTCGTCCATTTCGAAATTCGTCATTACGCAGTTCGTCCATTTCGAAATTCGTCATTACGCAGTTCGTCCATTTCGTAATTCGTCATTACGCATTTCGCCCATTTCGAAATTCGTCATTACGCATTTCAGACGAAATGTGTGCGTGAAACCAAGATCTGAATACTCTTCTACGCCAACGACGGATATATCCGTCTAATATACGGTACAATAGCAACCGACGTGCATTACCATAAGGTTTAATTCCATAATTAACGTCATGAAGGTGTGGCATTTCAATCATGGCTTGTCATTTTAGGCACAGAATAAGTAATAGTACAAGAACAGAAGCTTCACTTTCGGACCAAAACGGCGTTTAGGCATAAAAAACATGCCTACTCTGTGCATCTTTGTCTTTCGTATAACTTGTATTCATTCACACACGCTACTAGGGCTTCCAAACAAATAAACATAAAAAAGTCACAAACAGACAAAAATTAACATTAGACATAAAACATGATATAATGTTTCAAAACTTGTAAAACACCAGTCAACACCTTTTGTTACAAAAAATTTAATTTGGAATTTTCGATCTAGGGGGACAATCATGTGACAGAGTGGTCAATATATAGGTATGGATGGACCGACTTTTTTAACGTACGAGTAACATGACGATGACGTCTATCAGTTAACCGAATTAAGAGTTATACGAAACGCGTGTTGGACTTAATAAGTTTTGACGTAATACATGTTGGACGAAATGAGTGTTGGACCAAATACGTGTTGACATAATGCGAGTTCGCCGAAATACTGTTGGACTAAATGCACGTTGGACCAAGTGCGTGTTGGACGAAATGCGTACGTGAATATCAACTGGACGAACTGCGTATTGGACCAACAGCTAATAAATCGAATTTCCTAATGAAATGTCTACTGTTTTTTGCTAACTCCGTCTCATGGTAAGCAGACACAGTTGGGACGATATATTGGGAGAATATGGACACTTGAAAGAGATAAGAGACGAGTAAAGATTTTATAAATGCATGTTAAAGTCACTATCAACTGTCAAGTCTCTATGGATACTCGAGCTTATAAGAGTTGAGTAGCGATGTTATAAATGGTTCCTTACCCGCAGGCAGGTGCATGACGTTTTGAAGGAACCCAGCTGGCAGCACCGGCGTTCGGACGAGCTGTCCGTTCACGAGGCTCACCTGCCCCATGCCTGAGAAGTTCTGCAACACACATGGCTCATGTTATATTCATCGCGATCATTTTTGAGTGAAGCAAAACATTTTACAATATAATCCTGAGCGTAGCGAGGGATTGTAAATTGGTAAAGTACAATCTTAAGCGTAGCGAGGGATTCAGTTGTTTACGCCCAAGACAGAAATTATTGTTACCGCGTGACACATACTGCTTTTTACTCCGCCTATGAGGTCCACTGCCACACCTGTGACACGCGAAGGAACGTAAGCGTTGTGGGTAAGTATGTGTGCGTGCGCTGTCGGTTCACGCGTCAATTGTTTGCGCGGGTGCGTAGCGCGTGGCGCGGACGAATCGCGAGGCGCGCCGGCACCCGGGTCCGGGACGAGGTAACTGACCTCGGTGCGGGGGGTTCGTGGCCGTTCTGTATGTAACACTATTATAATGTTCTGTGCCACTGATAAATATGAATGTTACCTGCGAGTGTTGCGCGGGGATGAAGAGCGCGTCCTGCCCGTCCACGGTGACGGCCTGCATGGGCTGCACCCCTCCCCCCACCAGGCAGCCGCCGTACACGCCGCCCTGCTGCTGCGTACCAAAAATTTTTTTTTCTCAAACATGCTCGGAAATGTATGTGTTAATGGCACGAAATGAAGACATGAAGTTTCTTGTTTATGGGTTTCTTGTTTTGGGTTGTTTATGGGTATGAAAACCCTAAGAAAAAACATTTAGGGCCGCTGCTCTAACTTTTTAAATTTGCTTACATTATTAAACTGACAAAGTAAAAATTACATACTGCCAACCACCACTAGACTCTTTAACCATACTTGCACATTGCGTCATTATACTCGATTTCGACTAATTCAGGGATAAGGATTACAAATTTTATATTTATTTTGAATTTTGAGTAAAAACATTTTTTTTTAAGTTATTATACTCAATTTTTACTAATTCAGGGATAAGGACTTCAAATTTTATATTTATTTTGAATTTTAAGCAGTTTTCTTCTGTTATTGCGAATGGGTTTGCTCTCGGCTAGCATTTATAGGTACTTTTTTTAAACCTGAATGTGACTTTACAGGCCGGGCTCAAAAGCGATAGGAGTGTCGAAGGTTTCCCCAGGCCACTCTTCAAGCGCGCAGCTTTATTGGGCCTATACAGCTAGTCCGGTAAAAAAATGCAGCCCGACTACGAACGGCAGTGAAAAGTCTCACGTGTGGATGGCAATTCAAAATCCTTGTAGGAATCGTATTTCTTAGTGATATTATTTATTGAATTACCTAAATAAAATTCATATTTAGAGGGTGAGTGGTCAAATCCAGGGATGTTGAGTTTTTATTTAAAAAGCAATTTTCTCAATTTATCGGGTTTAAACCTGCATACATACGCGAAGAAATTCAAAGTTGTATGTGAAGGAAGTCCCCAACCCGCTCTGGGCCAGCGTGGGGACTACTGCCCAATCCCTCTCATCTATGAGAGGCCTGGGCCCAGCAGTGGGACGTATATAGGCTGATGATGATGATCGGGTTTGACCGCTCAGCCCTCGGTATTGGCAGGGTGCAAAGCGGGTTGAGGGAGTAGCGTAAACGATCATAGCGCTCGCTACGGCTAAAATTTACATTTTTGTCGCTGGCTTGAGCTGTCAAATCCATATAGCAGTAAACATTTTCTAATCGTTTTTGAGATAAATTTAATATGGTCCTAGTAAGATGTGTTATTGTGAATTGTAATAACACCAAGAAGAATAGCGACTGTAAAGTTTACCAATTTTCAAGACCGCGGTGGAAACGAGACCAAAGAAATAAGTGGATAATTGCCGTAAGAAAAAAAAAGTACCTAAGTCACCTAACCTGGCAACAACAACTGAAAAAAAAAGTACCTAAGTCACCTAACCTGACAACAACAACTGAAAACAACAATTTTAATGTTATTGGCAATAATGTTACTGACTACCATCGTCCAAAATTGTCTACTACTTCTCGCTTGACAGCTGTGACAATATTGTCCATAATGGCCACCTGCCCGTGGCGCTGTCGTCGCGCACGGTCCCAATAGTTATTCTAAAATGTGTGTTGATACATGAATGCCACTATCTCACCTGCACGAGTTGCGGGTGTATCTGCAGCAGTTGTTGCGGACTGTTCTGGTATGTCGCCCCCTCGCCATTCGACACTACACTGCCGCCTAACAGCGATTGTAACTGCTGCAGCGTTACCATCTGGAATATTAAATTAGTAGTTTATGCAACTGCTACGTAAAGTTTTAATGCCTAATTATGTACAATTTAAATCCTCTTTCATGTGTTTCTTGTGGTTTGGTTGTGGTTGGTCCTACACTTTTGACAACATTAAAGAGGATTTACTGTATGGGTGTAGATAGAAATAGTAAAATAAGTAAAAAAGTAAGATAAGCTGATATTGTAGTATGAGGTAGACAACATATGCATCTCTATTCCAGTTTCCTTTGTATAGTTATTTTGCTACTTTTAATGACATTTAATTTGTTAATTAGTTACACTAACTGTATCTTTGTGATAATTATTTATTAATTACCGACGGGCATGTAAAAGTGCCCTATTTGCGGAATAAATATTTGATTTAGAATCTAGTTCTTTTCTCGAAAAAATTACAACAAGATCACAGCATGTATAGAAACTTGTATTCACAGATACTAATTTGCTAACTGTACAGTCGAATTCATAAGTATCTGGACAATTTGGTAGTTTGTCATTCTCAGCCATTGGATATTTGGTATGGCAGTTTAAACAGTATGTTAAATCAACACAGTACAAAATTGTTCAGCCGCTTGTCAGACCCACCATATAATTTTCTGTAATGTGATATATATTTCTTATAAATAAATAATTATTATTATTTAGTAGGTACCTGAGGTTGCTGCACTTGGATGCCATTGGGGACGGCATTCGCTGCGTTCGCAATGGCCGCTGATAATTCATTTCCCTGAAAAATATTCATTTGCGTAAATGATCATATTTTGGGATACAATTCGCACGCAGTATTATCGTCGGGTTTGTTTCATCATCGTACTAGTTCATCATTCATCATAATAACAATATAGTGCGTGGCATCCACGAAGGCGCGCCCCTCCACAGCCCAATCCGTAAAACAGTGCATAGATTAGTATGAGATTCGCTGTGGAGGGGCGCGTCGTCGTGGATGACACGCACTATATATCATGACTGCGTCTCATCTATGTACTGCACCCAGATGATTTACTTACTAACTTACTTACTACGCTGGCAGGTAGAAGTATACAGAAGAAAGCACATAGGAAACCCGAACACTCTGCAAGAGGCAGTAAGCAATCAGGGCCGTCTTTCCCACTGGGCACTCTGGGCACGTGCCCAGGGCCCCGCGATCGATAGGAGCCCCGTGGGGGCCCCCTAGTTGCTAGATCAAGGTACTGTATCAAGGCCATAGGGACCCCATTATCCCAATGTGCCCAGGGCCCTGTAAGCAATATTAAGGCACTAATAGGTTTCATACAGGAACTAGGATGGTTTGAGTAGCGCTACCCCCTTTTTCACGCAAAATAGGCACGTTGGATGTCGACTTGCGGAAAATGGCCAGTACAACTACTACGCTGGCTCGATGACCCAAAGAGGACCTTGTCTCTGACACAAGAGAACGCCACTCTTCCCTGTTCTGCGTCACCTCACGCCAGTTGGGTACACCGAGGTTGGCTAGGTCCTTGAGGGCTTCGTCATTCCAGCGGTATCTGGGACGACCAACCGGACGTTTTCCATTGGTCCGCCCCACATACGCCCAGATGATTTACCCTGTATCCCTGTGTGGGATTTACTCTGTATTTATTTACTTCTGTAATGTCTAATTTTACTTACAGAAAGACCCTGCGCCCTTAACTGTTGGACGACCGCCGAACTGATGACCCTGAGTTGTGGCTGCTGTTGAAGGTATTGCTGTTGAATGGCAGCGAGGGTTGCCGCCTCGCTTTGAACCTGAAAACATTGGCGGACTGCTATTAGTACTTATAGACATCATATAAATCCTAATCCTAATATCCTAATCCTAATATAATATTATAAACGTGAAAGTTTGTGCGGATCTATGTACGTTCCGTTTAATCTCAAAAACTACTGAACGGATCTCTATGAAACTTTCCAGTGTTGTAGCTTAGACATCAGAATAGGACATAGGCTACTGTCAATCAAATGGCGAAAAAAGTAACTCAAAACGATAAATAATTACGTCATACTATATCTTCATAATTTTAATACCGGGCATTTTCTGCCCCTTTTCCACAAAAAAGTCAGTGACGTCACAGATCTGTAGAACTTATTCTCTCTAACTAAAAACATTCTAATGGTTGTGGCTATGTTGCGCTTGTTGTTTATGCATTTCATTCTATTTGTTGTAAATTTAATCACCTGTTGCTGTATCAGCTGCTGCTGCTGTTGCTGCGCTTGCTGTTGCGCCTGCGCTTGTTGCGCCTGTTGTTGCGCCTGTTGTTGCGCCTGTTGTTGCGCCTGTTGTTGCGCCTGCTGTTGCGCTTGTTGTGCTTGTTGCTGCGCTTGTTGCTGTTGCGTTTGTTGTTGCGGACCTGGAAGTTTATGAACAAATTATTTTGTAGTATCGAACAAACGAAAATGCGATGCATCAATAATGGGGTGTGAAAAGTGAACTCTCCCGTACATTATCCTCGACTGATGGTCAGTGGCTACCATAGCCTGTGAACGCCAGTAACTCCGAGGGATTTGCATGGCCGTTGCCAACCATACAAAAGTGGCTGTTAGAGTCTCACAAGGCCATAGTATACAACCGAGGGACGAATGTCTGTTCTCATGTATTTGGATAGATGTACTTACTGAAGTACTTAAGACTTGGTCATACAGCGTTGCGCGACGTCAAATATATGAACCCGTCCCGCTCGCGTCGCGCAACCTATGTGACGTCGCTAACCTGTTAGCATACGTTCCGCCGCGCAGCGGTCGCGGCGCGCGGACGTCGCGCAACGCAGTGTGACCAAGCCTTTACCCTATATGCGCGGTGTATGGTCCACGCAGGGGTACTCAACCCAGGGGAAACTGCCAGGGGACACAAACCTGGATAGATGTACTTACTGAAGTGCTGTTGCTCCTTCTCCTGCTGTTCGGGCCCCATGGTGGCGGCGCCGAGGCGGCTGCAAGTGGCGGCCAGCAGCGCTAGGGGCGACTGTGTGCCGCTGCCCTCCTGACAACATACACAAAAATATAGTTAGTACAACAGCGAATGCAAGCAAAAAACGACTAAGAGCTCTGACTGTAAGGTAGATTCTTGCTTGCGTTCATTTGACAGCAAGCAAGAATCTATATAGTAGCAATATGAGAACACAATCTATGTTTGAATTGTAGTTTATTACAGTGCGGGCCCGTTCGTAACTTTACGCCGTAACGAGTAAGTGCCAGTTGCACCAACGTACGAACACAGACCGGTCATCGTCAAATATGGCGCCGGTAGCTGTCATCCCATAGAAACTTGGCAAACTTTCCATACAATCAGATTTGACAAACACCGCTTACGATTACAGGCGGTTTGGTGCATGCCAACATAAGTATCGAACTCGGCTTAGAATTTTGTAGCTATATCGCGTCATAAAATGTAGAGAAAAAGTTAAAGAAGTAAGTAAGTTGCTCTCTGAGCAGCATTGTCACTATTATTCCTAAGATTATTGAGTAAGCCTTGTATGATTATAATAATAACAATGGATCTCTAGCAAGCCTAAAATAAATTGTTTGAAAAATCTTTTATTTCATCTTCAGAATTACAACTATGATGCAAAATGAATAATAAATAACCCACCAAAGTATATCCTGGATGGTAAGCTACAATGAATAGGGAAATATTAGTAGTATTCAAAATAGTAAGCTTACTTGAAAAATATGTATACACAGAAAATACTTATTTAAAATAGCAGTCATAAAATACAAGGAATAATAAAATATTTTACACCACACCTTGCCAAAAAGCGCGTTTTTCTGCACGCTGCGCGATCAGAAAAACCCACTTTTTGGCCAAGTGGTGACGTAAAATTGTGTACAAAACACGGGTCGTAAAACAGAAAGCCCTCTCTCGCATATTTGAGACCCTCGCCTGCGGCTCGGGCCCCAAACATCTGCGATATCGGCCTTTCTTTGTTTTACAACCCTTGTATCGTAAATAACTATTTTGTAGCTATTCAAATATGAAAGTCAAGGCAATGCGAGAAAATAAAGTCAGCATCATTACTAACTAGTACAGCCAAAGTAGCCAAATATAATATGCCAGGAATAAGGTTTCCTATAGTAATAATTGTGTTATATTTGGCTATCTTGTCTATCGCTAACTGTACACTGTAATGATACCGACTGAATTGTATAGACACACTTTGCAAAATGTTTTTTTAACAAATGCTTGCAAAGAGTTTCTTGCATAAATTTAGAAATAAAGGAAAAATTTAAAAACTTAGGTACAGAGCAGGATTCGGACCTGCGACCTCCCGGCAAAGATCTCTCTTCTTGCATAAATTAATTATAATATTTTCAAAAAAATGAAGTCTATAAACACTTTGCAGGTATAATATTAATGTGTTATATCAAACCAAGGGCACTATGTTGATATCTGTAAAGATGATTTTAAATTACATGCTTACACAGTTCTTAGGCTAGGACGGTGCCCGATTACAATAATACAAGCTTCGCCACTGTGTATGAAATAAATTAAACCAAACACAATGACAGAACCAATAATGACTGTTTGAATTCTAAGATTTAGTAGTAATGTGTGTATCAGTACAGTGAAACATGTTTTTTTCTATGTCCATTTGACATTAACTTTAAGATTGAATTTCACCTGGCTTAAGAAACCTTCTTTGATGACTTAATGGCTCATTGTACTGAACAATTTGTACTACAGTGTGTATTATAATGGCAATGTAGGAGTGCATTTGAATACAAATTAAAGAAAGAAACACAAAGTTGGTTTGAAAAGACAAAGTTGCTTTGGTAATTTAATTTACATATCCATTATCTGACTGGATAGCCATTTAAATTGAAAAGACAAGAATTTTAACAAAATACAGTTTTAGCATTTTATAAAATACTGTGAGAGAAGTGTGCAAACCAATTCATAGATATAGCTAAGTGCTCCGCAGAGAGCCTGTGGGAACTCAACTCATAGGCACACCCAGGGTTATTTTCAGGCAGGTGCATCTGCATCTACACATACTATACAAACTTATGATAAAATAAATGTAAGTTTTCCTATGTATTTGCTTTTCTGACGGGGAGTGCAAGTGTACCCCCTTTCATCCCGCTGCCGGTGACAATGACTCAATCAAATCCAATGTTTATAAAAATAAAATCAGTATCCTCTCTCTCACTCAATCCACTCATACATGGCAGGCCGGTGCCCAGGAGGAATGATATTGATGATAAAGGGAACTATCATTAATATCATTCCTCCTGGGCACCGGCCTGCCATGTATGAGTGGATTGAGTGAGAGAGAGGATACTGATTTTATTTTTATAAACATTGACTATTAAATGTTACTATTTGAGGCAAGACAGATAATGGAAAAAGGTAGTAAAAATTAACTGATTATATAATCAGTTGTAAGATTTCTTGAGTTGCCTTTAAGACTGACTAAAAATATTTTTATCTGATTGGTATTTTGTGAGGCAGGTGTACTTATTGTATTCAATGAGACATCAGGCCAGATTGCTTCAGAATCGGGCAGGTATTAATTTAAGTAAGAGAAACCACTCTTACTTTTAGAAATCAAGTTATTTATTTTGATTTATAAAAGTAAGAGTGGTTTCTCTTCACAAAATATTTTCAAAAATAAATTATCTACTAATACTAATATCAAAATGAAGTAAAACTTATCAGGCAAATTGGGCTATCAACTAATTGATACCAATTTGCGAGCAAAACAGGCTTCGTTAACGAGTTCACCAATTTTTAGTGCTGTGTAGGAACACTAGTTTATATCGAAAGTATTCATGTAAATCGCTGTACAGATAGGCGACTGAATCCAATAGATGCTTAAAGGCGCGAATGAAAGGGGGGAAATTCCACCAGGAGCTCTTTTAACGGGTCATAAGTAGTCATAACGAAAGACCAAACGGCAAAAATACGTAGTTTCCCTGCAAAACAACTTACAGTGTATGGCAGAACAGGGCCTGCAACCATTCTCAAAATATTGATGACACCATGTAACCGATATACATTAGTTAAATAATATTGGCGGGTGAAAATTTAAATATTTTGCACAAAATTTCACATCCAAATATGACAGCCGTCAGTAGATAAGGCACAGATAAAGATAAGAGCAAACGAGGTGCAAATGAAGTAACGAAAAAAGCAATGCAATTATCATAGACAAATCATTCAATCATTCTTTTAGCTAAACTTCGTTTTTTTTTCAACTTCCGGTTGTTAATCCGTATCCTTAGAAAAAAAAAACAGCAAAATGGTGACACGTGGTATATTATGCTTAACTATCGTGAAGTCACGAACTAAGTTTTAGTGATACTTCAAGGAAGTTTGAAAGTTCCGGGTGTTTAGTGTATACATCGTAGTAGTTGAAGTCGACACGCCTTTTCCTAACGAGTGCCGGGAGTCGTCGCACGCAAGGCCGCCGCCGCCCTTTGATCCACCCACATCAAATCGCGTGACTGATTTTATGCATTTCTTGAATAGGTTATCTGAGACGCATCCAACATCAACATTAATTACGAACATGTCTGAATTTCTAGGAAGAGAATCCAAAGAGCTTGTTAATTTTTAAAGTATTTCAATGAAAACTTGTTTTAAAAATGGCGACATCGGCGACCTTCATTGCAAGAGTGAGTACAAACAAGGTGATAAGTCTATTGTCAGATATGAAGTACTATACTTATAATTTGTAACTAGTGTTTGTTATTGTTAGCTTTAAATTGTAAATGGGTGGGAAGCGGAACTGGAGGAGGATTCTGATGCTATTTCGGCAAGGGAGTTGCTTCCAAAGCGGTCACAACCTCCTGCGTGTGGCCTGGCGGGCCCCACACGCCAGGGGCCGCACTCGCCCCGCCCTCCCCCTGCGTCAACACGAGACCGCTGCCCGCTGGCGTCCGTTTTGTTACACAATAACACTACGTCTTTTCACGTCGATCCATTTACCTTGCCCGTTTTATCTTCGTTTATGTATTCCACCTGCACTTTAGGAGGCTCAGACGACATTATCCACTTGACACTTGCAAAATGATATTGTTCTTTGTTCGCGAACGGAACGCACCATCCTCACGACCGGCCGCTGAACTGCGGCGCGCGTACTGACGAGCATAGGCGAAACCGTTCGGCAAACTTCGGAGATCCGCCTCCCATCGCGGTCGGATTTATTTCAGTTTTAAATGATTTTAAAAGACATCGTTGCTTCTTAGTTTCCAAAAAGTTGCCGAAAGTCTTCAACAATTGTAGTGAGTTGCTATTTCAAACCTGAAAATGGTGTCATATTATTAAACTCTACTAAAAGTGCTGTATTGTGATTGATTCCTGTTATCTCTGTCCCTTTCTATTGAGGACAGGTCTCGATTATTGGTAGGCAGCAGCTGCGCCTCTCTCCTCCTCCCCGTCGCGGGTGCGGCGCCGCCGCCCGATAATAATAATTGAAAGTAGGAAGGACGTAATAATGGGTGTATAACCTCGCGCCCGCGGCCTCCTTGGGCGGGCAAAAAATGCACACATGTCGTGCCGCTTGGCGCGCCAGCCGTGTCTGGTAACAAGACGTGGTCTGTAAACAAACGATAAGAGTACTCGAGGTACGCTATTGCATTTGAAACTCTTTGTTCACATGACTCCACGCCGTAACTCACATTACGACATATGTTTGAGCAACTTTTATCGTATTCGATCGAATTCCCTCTATATAAGTGACTTACCAACTAGAATTATAAGCCAATACTTATTGCCCTTATTATTTTGCCGTATAAAGGAACAACCTCTAGACATATCTGTAAAAACCCTGTGTACTCTACCCACACTAAATTTTGTTAAGGAATGATAACACCAAGGTAAACTACTGAGTATCTGACGGTAATTACTATTGATATGCCCGTATCGTTCAAGCTCCTTGGCTTACATGATTACTTACTGAGATAGTAGTACCTAGTAAGTGACTGTGAAAGTCTTAATTAGCAGTAAATTGGAAAGTTATGTAAATGAGCCCACAAGGCCTTGCAAAATTTACTGAAATAATTTTGCTTATGTGATCGGCTGCTATATTATGCTGTCCAATGTGTGGTAGTCTCAAACTAGTTGGAAGCGAGAGTGAAAGTCGCGCCACATTTTGTCAAGCATCAGCCGCGTCGCCCCGAGTCCATTATGCACGAATGAGCAGCCGCCCCGAGAGAACGTGTGCGGCTTAATTATCTCCTACCGCAAAAAAATGTTTTCAACCTTAAACCAAGAACAACAAGACTCACTTTAGTTTGAGAAAAATATCTCGGACAACGATTACCGACTTCGTAGAGCTGATAATCAAAACTAAGTCCTATTTCGTTGGGGATAAGGTACATTGCTGGAGGTTTTTAAACTATAACCCGTTGTTAATTTTACGTATTTCTATTATGGGTGTAGACACGTCGATGCGACGCGTGGTGGTATTTCATGCGACAGGAGTGTGACGTGATGCGGTTTGCACTAACTATTCAATGAGTCGTTTCGTTAGTAATAGTTCCTTGTCTTTCGTCTTCCAGGAAACGTTTTCGCCTTGTAGGTACTATATTTATAGGCCAGTGGCAAAATTTGGTAATTAAATTACATTTCAAAGGTCATACGCCATTGCCGATATCAAATGCCAGCCGCTATAGAACATTAATTTAATTCATGATCTTGCGGTGGGTTGCGAAAAGGACAACCCACAGAACGAGTTTCTGCGTGCCTAACTTTATCTCGAAAGATTATAATCAAGATTGATAGTTTCCTTTCGAGGTTGCAAGCGTGAAATAATTCCCTCATACCTATTTCAATAATGCAGTCTTCTTGGAGATATATTAGGTATATACCTCCATTTTTCTAATGAAGAGACTAAGGTACCTAACAGAGCATTTAATCGTTTACACGTTTTTGAATTTTGCATCTCAAATAGGTAAAGAAGACGCAGCAATATTTCGCTGCTTAAACTCGCCTCCCCTATTTAGGATATTAAATCCAGGAAGCTGTAATAAGTTTAGTCAGTGAATTTCCTCGCGCATAAATCTTGAGTAATAAAATAATGGGCTACCTACTGGTAAAAGGTCTATATTTGGCATTGGATTGTCCTATGTGAAAATATATATCTATAATAATATCTCAACTGACATGTAATATTCCAATAATATTATGAATAAATGAGTATGAGTATGAGTATACCAGAACAACTCTACCTATTGCTATGGCACTTGTTTCAAAACATTTTTGTAATTCATAGTTTAAGTAATGCCCCCTCGATCATTTGACAAAAACTATAACAAGTTGCTTATTATTCCAAAATGAATCAATCACAAACATTCAACTATCTTCTCCGAGCTATACTTACAAAATTATGTGTACAGTCAAACCAATATGATTTCTGGACCACTTCATAGCCTTCATACCTTGTCGCAGTGAAATTAATATGTGATTACTAACGGCTTTCATATAGGTTTTTGCCGTGACAAGGTACGAAGTGGCCCAGAAATCTAATTGATTGACCGTACCTATAGTATAGGTCCTATACAGTCTATTGCTTTAACTTAAAATAGGTACTTACTTATAGCCTAATGGGAAATTATAATAAATTTGCTTTAGTACCTACCTACCTATACAAATACAAACCTGTCCATGACAAAACACGCTTGGTGTTGCAAAGTACCCCCGCTCATTTCTGAACCTTAAGAGTAAGACGACATGATCGCATCATGATATGAAAGATACCTAATTCACACTCCAGAATCAGTATCGTTTGATAACCAACCAAGGAGTTTTTGTTTATTTATTTCCATAATACAAACCAATAATAACATAATTCGTTTGAATCATTCTGAATTTCTCCTGACCGCTTACTCAGAAACTCCGAGGAAAAATGCTGCTCTTCCACACCACCGTGAGCGATAGGGACCGTTGGAACCATGGAAAACAAAATTTAAATGCAACAGTAAGTAATGTTTTGAGTCAAGTGTGCTATGTCTTAAGCTTAACACACAATTCTTAAGCATGCCCTTGCATTAAACTCATCCCAGCATCTCGAATTACTGGTCTACAGAACAACAGAATATAGATAGGGGACTATTCTATAGAGAATGGGGACGACATTGCCAAGCGACAATGGATCCATCAGAAAAAAAGTGCAGCTTCCGATGACGATCTCGATCGTCTACACGTAAGTTTTAAGGCTATGGTCCAATGATTGCTGTAGCTTGGTCAGCCACCTGAGGGGTAGTTGGATGTCCGGTAGGCTTACGTGCTAGCGGAAGTGGAAGTGACGGTGGGCGGTCCGGACCGCCCGCGCCACCCGCCCCCCGTACCCGGACACGCCCTAGCTCTCACGCTGCATCTCGCACTAATTAAAATATTAACCTAAACATATTCGATGCGGAACTGTCATCAAGGCAATTTGTCCTTTGACATTACATTAAGGAAGTGCGAGTGCAAGCTCGCCGCAATGAGCCCTCTTGAGTGTCTTGTTCGATGCACGATGCGATTAATCATGGTGCGTACTTCCGGGATAGCAACCTTTTATTTTTTTCTACGAGTCGGTGGTTTTGTATATAATTGGTAGAGATCTAACAAATTTGGAGGGAATCATTATAATATCTTAATAAATTTTATTTATGATAAACTTATAGCGTTTTATTTTTGTAAACCTATAGACCAGTTATAACTAACTAGGGTTGCCTGTTTCACGAATATAGGCGATCACTATCTAAACCTTGTCTCAGTATCTATCTACAGTGCATCCTGCATATCCTTAGGTAGGTACTTACCTAAGCAAGTTAGTAACTCACTGCTGAACGCAATAGCGAATACACAAAGTTCCTTATTTTAAATTTGATATATATAGAGAATATGATTCAAAATAGTGTTAGATTTATTCATTATTACTAGATCAAACATTATTCCATTAAATGTTTCTGGTAAAATAGTATCGTTTTTATATATTAAGATTTAATTTTATTACAGGATCATACAAATAAATAAAATAAAAAAAGCAAATTAACTTACAATTCTTTTTTTACAAGTGACTGATATACAGATATACCTATTGACAGCTTTACTAGTACATTATAGATTGCTGGCAAAAGATGGATCTTTACGTAGTAGGTAGTTCAATTTATCATACCACTGCCTTAATCAAAAAAATAGATAGATAGATAGATAAAAATTGATTGAAACCAAAATAACACCACATTACAATTTAAAACTTAGAACCTAGGAGTTACAATATTAAATATTACCTACTTAAAACTATACCATTTTTACAAAGAAAAGCAGTGGTGCTGCTATAATGACCGCAATTGGACACCACTCAGCATAATGCTCTGACATCATACAATGCCACAGCGCTGGTCTTCCGTGGAGCCCAGGGCTGTAAGATAGTTCAGAACAGCAAAAAGTGATGAACGTGGAACCACATAGTTATAATTTAATAACATACTTGATGATGTTTAGTCGTCAAATCTACACAGCATCAATCAAAACAGCCAACATTCGCACTCAGCAAACCGCCGGTGTTCCCTAAGATCACGCCAGTCGCCCTAATACTATTGTTTACCCGACAGTCAATCCCTCAACGTAGCGGCCCCCTTCTTTGTTCATTATTTAAAATTCGCAAGATCGCAAAAGACGCTCCCACCCACCGCCCGCCCGCAACAGTATGCCGCGGGGGCGTAACCGCCGCCCTACGTCGCGCAGCCCACGCGCCGTCGTAACTTTTTCCCGCCAATTTATTCAAGGAAAT
Source organism: Cenopis cana (assembly GCA_951800055.1). Classification (NCBI taxonomy): domain Eukaryota; kingdom Metazoa; phylum Arthropoda; class Insecta; order Lepidoptera; family Tortricidae; genus Cenopis; species Cenopis cana. The sequence goes on along the minus strand of OX637477.1, from coordinate 17,614,225 downwards.
TATAACGTCCGTATAAATGACCAAAAATGAACTACATTATTAAAAAAAAGTTCACATTAGAATCAAATCTTCAATTGAACCGTACCGATATCTTTCTATTTTTTTTTGTGTATAATAATAGGATATAATGCGAATACTTAATTAAAAATTGAGCAGACGATTGATGATTTTTTTAACACGTACATTTCACTATTGATGGAGACTGTATGACACTTCGATTACCCACATTGTAGATGTCCTTGTAGCTGATATCTTACCACTCAGCGCCACAGCGCCATCTGGTTTAGATCGTATGAATTATTAGATCGTGTCTTAAAGTTATATATTTCGCTAGCCTTAGTAGCTAGCTGTGAACGTTGTGATGTAATTGTAGTAGAAATTAGTTTATTACGTTGCCGGTAGATGTCCTTAAGCATACCTGATGTTTTTAACGTTACAATGAAAAATAAAATAGTAATCGTTTAAGTACTAAGAATTTCATCAAACAAATATCGTCCATAAAATCGTGTCTAGTTCCATCTCTAGTTTACTGTACCTACACTTTACATAGACTACAGGAACACAGAGTAAAGATACAAGGGTTTTTATCAATGTTCGCCTTTTGAAATAAAACGGATATTATTTTTCATTCACTCAATTGAATACATTGTTTATGGACATCTAAACCGACATTTGTATATACTGTATCTATGCTCGCGTTTGAAATTGTCAATCAACTTTGCTTTTCTTGACGTTTTTGGACGTTTTTTGCTGTTATTTCAACAAGTCTTGTTGTTTTACATGGCATTTTGCTTCGCTTTATTGATGCTATGCGCATGTTAAGCTTATTGTAGTTGTCTTTTTTGAGATTTTAAATGTCAATCAGCTTGCATGGCATGAATTTAGAAAAAAATCTAATTGATGCAGCCAAGATGCAGCCGCTTCAAGATCATTGTCGTGTTTCGTCACCGTTTCAACGGGTGAGTGACCTTATCTAACCCAATACTTCGTTTATACCTGTAGGTATAGGAAGAAATAAAACAAGAACACATTTATTTGTATAGAGAAGCGATTGACGTGTGGTTTGTTAACAAGAAACAGTGACCAGTGATTGACGTCAGAAAAACAGCTGTTCTAATAAGAACAGCTGATTGCTCTGATAAGAGCAGTTTTGGTTTGTACCGAAAAGGACAGTTTATTATGAAGACGCCACGTATGTAGCAGCATCTTCAAGAATATCTTCGGAGAGCACGGAGCGACAGCGACGCACGCAGTGATCTTCTCATCTCGACGGCCGACGCGGGAAAAAGAAACAGAAACAACGAGCTTCGCGCGCCACTAATATTTATAGCTACGCGAGCGTCAGCGTTTCGCGCGCAAACTTATTTCTCTCTCGCTCGCGCGCTATCTGTCTCGCTCTAATTTTGTATTTAGTATTCGGCATGATATCGTTATTAGTTGTAAGCTTTTTAGTTGTATATAGTTAGGCATTTTTGTAAATAAAATTATTCCAATATTCTACGGTCTCCTGAGTTTTATTCAAGAAAGAAGAAGTCTCCAGCCTACAAGGAACCTCTGCTCCAGCTACAGTAGCCTTCCTACATACCCATTCCTAATTCCTATACGTATTACATACGTATATGCTCAGAGCTTAGTTTAATACTCGACCAGTGATAGCATGTGTACGGTGAGGTGATACTGGGCTCGGTAGATGCCAGAATGTAGGAGTCGTTTCAGGGGCAAATAGGTCAGGTTCGAAATAATTGCCATACTTACGATAAATAAATAAATAGGTCACGTCAGGTATGTTTAAAAAAAAAAGAATTTATTGATTTCAAAATTGTTTTATTAAATTGCAGAATTATTTATAATATATTAAGTATAAAGATCTTGCTTAGAACTTAACATATTTTAGTATACTAATTCATAAGCTATTTAACAACATACATAATATCCATAATTGCATGTATATGATTACAAAAAGTATAAAATAAAATGTATATTGAAGTAAAGTAAAACTTTTCTTAAACAGCATGTCAATAAAAATATAGTTTTATTTGATAACATGATTTATTTCGATTGAGAAATATTTTGTTCTCTTGAGTACTTTTACTAAATACAATATTAGGTATTATAGGTTATTTCTCAAAATATTCAAAAAGTGGCATAAAAACACAATAAAATCCTATATAAATATAAATAACTTTTAAAGGGCCTACAACAACTACCACTAAGTGTCTTGTCTTTGTAAATACAATGTATGACCAGTAAGTAACTCACAATATTTTCCAAAATATTTGTGTTGTAACATCTCTCCCCTTTGTTTAGAATAACAAATGAGATAGAGCTACAGAGCTATATTCACCGGGATAAAAATAATATTTCTGTACATAAATAATGATCATTGTAAATGCTTTCAGCATGATTCAGTTTCTTGATAACAGGATACATTATTCAATATACCTACGCTAAATATAAATTAATTTGTGTTGGTTTAACCAAAGTACTAAATCTAAAGGGTGTGCACGTGTTATTCGGGACTTCAAATAATACTTGTGACTGGGATACATCTCGGATCTGGAACAAAAATACTGTTAATGCTACTATTCACAATAATATAAAGTTTTGGATAACCTATTGCGCCTGGACCCTCGCACATTAGCCACCTAGGGACCTAAATTTGTCCCTTCTGCTGTCAACACAGTGAATCCTCAAATTTCATAAAGGGTCGGCAACGCGCACGTGACTCCTTTAGAGTTGCGCTCGTCTATAGGCTGCGGTGTCCGCTTACCATCAGGTGGGCCGTACGCTTGTTTGCCACCGTCGTTGTATAAAAAGAAATGGATAAGGCACTGGTCCCACCAAGGGCGAGGAAGCGATTAGCTATCGCCGATTTTTCGCTCATGAAACGAACACAAGATGTAGAATCCCGTGGCAGTAAAAGTGATAAATATATTTATAGTTGATAATCACTGGCTATTCACACTGCCGGCGAGGACTCATCACGAGTTGATCGCAGCGATAAAAGCGAGCATCGCTCAGCGGTACTCGCTCAGCGATGATCGCTTGGCGATCAGAGACTAAACAGCGGTCATTTTTCGAGTAATCGCCTGTCGCATTCGAACACTCGCTTACAGCCGAGCAACAAAACTGTCGGAACTACCACTCGCTGCTCGCCAACTCGTTTCTAGTTTCTCGCTCATCGCCGGCGGTGGGCCCAGTGCCTTAGGGCGTTACTTACGATATGCATTTACAATCCGCCACCGCTCCTGTCGACTGTAATCATCTTCTTGAGCATTTCCTTCTCGTGATGCTCTTCCTCCATCTCGGCCATGCGCGCGAAACGCGAGTACGCCACGTGGCCGGATTTGATGGCCGACATCATCTGCCGGCAGACACAGGGTTAATAGGATACGATACAGCAACCGCAAACCATGGCACACACGTGCCCCGCATGCCCACTATCTTGTTCAGAACACGACCTAAGGGACGCGACGGTCAAGGCTGTCACTGTCTCCATCGCTACTCATTGGGCATACCTTGTTTAAGGAACCTCGACACGAAAGAAGAAGAAGAATAGGATATAAAGCTCAAGACTAATTAACTTTCAAAAATGTTAATACTGGGCAATAAAATGTCGACTCAAACAATTTTATTACTTCAATAGAAAGAAGACATAAAACTATGCCAAATAGTGGAAATCCTATTCAAATATCTCAAAAAATAACGAAGCTACAACGGTTAGAATGTTCGTAGTTAGAGAGAGAAAGTGCTACCTAACCGTGACGTCACTGTTAAGTAGCGCCATAGTAAATGACGATCGTTCAATACAAAGGTGCCTTTTGCGGAAAAGGGACAGAACATACCCACTCTTAAAACTTTGAAGATTTATAATTACGTAATTATTTATTTTTTTGAATTACTTTTTTCGCCATTTGATTGAGAATTTGAGCCTTTATGTAGAAAATTTGGATTTATTGATTTTCTTTTATAGTGTCGTCATCCCTATTGCCTTCGGCTTACAATATATGTGTAGATAAGTAATGTATGCAACTGTACATAAATAGGTCTTAAAACTCGTGTGGTTTTGTTATGGAAACGACACTCCTAGAGGCATCTCGTTGTGCAACAGTTGCATAAACTACGTTACAACAATAATAGTAATAAATTACAGGGATTAGACTTTCAAGTTGGAATAAAATTGTGGTTAAAATATAAGTACTAAAAGTAGATACTTATTTTTTTATCTCATCCCGCAAAAAGCATAACAAATACAATTAACATTTATTTAATGTTACATTGTTAATTAATTAGTATGTGCAAAATGGAAACTGTTAGTAAAAATAGTTTAGAATTAATTTTTTACTCTAGTTCATTACTGTTACATAAGAACATGCATGCCAGTATTAATTAGATCCATGCAACATCACAAGAACACTGCAGCCAACATAGCAGTAGTTAATTAGAAATAATATCACATGCTAGTAAAAGAAGTCGACAAACGCATAGAAAATCACACCGAGCAATTTCATACATAATTTCCGTAAGGTTTATAGAAAAAAAAACATTGAGTTGAGCGTAAAAAAGATATTCCAATTGGGCTTTTGTCGATGGGATACGCAACACAGATTTAAAAATATCAATGAAATATCTTGACCTGCTGTAATAGCTTAGTTTTTTTGTAAAGGAAAATTCTTCATTAAAATGTTCAAAATCCCTAACAGGTTATTGCTAAAGAGCGTACGGCGTATCCTCTGTACAAATGCCTATTGTTAGATCACTCATGTTCAGATCATTTCAAAATCGGCCAATAAATTACATTAGCGAATCAAAAAATGGCCAGCAGTGAGGCCCAGCACAAAGGTCTTTCAGAAAACATAATTATATAGACCTGCAAGTACTCGTCGAGCTCGACTTGGCCGTTCATATTAGTGTCGATCTCTTTCAGTATGTCGTGCAATTGCTCCCCGGTGAGTTCTTCGCCGGCCGCCTGTGGAAAAGCTCGGAAGTCAAGCAACATGGACATGAAAGCGAACACCGTGCTCTGTGGAACTTGTATTCAAATCATTGAAGATATGCGAATCCCGAACATCACAGTAAGTAATTCGTGTAACTTTCAATTCACCTTTCAGCTGCCAGAACATCAGTGCTATTTTTAGCCAAATGCAAACGCGACGCGACTATGTATGCCGTGGTTGCCAACGTCACACGTCCAATTTGCATTAAATGTGAAATAAAGCCACAGGTCTCTGGTCGATCCCAGAGCCCATACGTATTGATATGTCTTCTAGAAACGACAAAATTTAGACACAAGTTCCACATAGCACAGTTCAATTTAGGTACACTATGCCTAATTCCCGACGACACAGACAATCCTCAAGTTTCAATGTCCCCTCTACCTGCAGGTAGTCCTGTATTTCCAACTGCCCGTGGTACGTCACATCTATCTCGGACAGAATAGCGCTTAGCTCTGCGTCACTCGGCTTCAGACCCATACTCTATAACATTTTTGGTTAAAACATTTAATTCCTTGACAAGACAAGGCAGTAGAAAATATAATCCCACCGTTATTTTAAAGGTTCAATTTTATGAAAATACTTAATATAGCTCATCTCCTCACTTCTTTGAGGAACATATGTTGAAGATGAGTCCTTTACTCCTTGGACAAATACATTCGCGTGAAAAAAAAAAAACCTGTAGATATTGTCCACGGTAACTCCCTTACTTCCCTAAATTCAACTTTCAGGCTAGAAACATTGAATTAGTCATTTTTTTTTGATAGATTTTGCGATTGACATAACATTATAGTTTGAGCTGCCAAAATATCTAAGTCTGCCCTTGTTTTCTTCATTGAATAGTCCCAGTTTAGTTTGGAATTCTATCCGTTTATAAAGACTTTTCTTTAATATTCATTTATTTTCATCAAGCAGAGATCATAGTTCATTAAACCAGTTCTTTGATTATAAGCCATATCACGTTACCTTAAGGCTCCTCCTAATATCGTTGATGGAGACATATCCTTTCCTGTCGGCATCAATAATCTGGAACCGTTTGATGTACGTCTGGATCTCGTCCTTGCTCAAGTTGATGGGGATCTTGTCTCGACTGGCCCGGTTTACCATCTGGCCCATCTCGTTAGATAAGAATTCGTTGGCCTCTTTGATTTGTCTCTGAAATTTAGATTGTTGATATTATTTATATCAATGTCCAAGGTGTAGCTTTTAGGACTGGGAGATTGCTAGATGTGAAGTGTATGGAAAAAGAAATCAGAAGTTATAACCAGGTGTGCTCATACAAATAGTCACAACACTCACAACCATTAGCGGAAATACCTGTGTTAGTACAAGAAGGTCGAAATCGGAAATTTCTTTAGCAGCATTTATATGTTTTCTTTAGACACGGCTCGGTGGTCAACCGGTCATTGGACCTCTACTCCGAAATTCGAAATCCAAACCTAGTATCATGCCGTCCCTTTAACTTTCGTGTTACACACTATGGCTGGGTTGCAACAAACCGTTTGGTAATCGTAAGCGGTGTTCGTCAAATCTGATTGTATGGAAAGTTTGACAAGTTTCTATGGGATGACAGCTGCCGGCGCCATATTTGACGATGACCGGTCTGTGTTCGTACGTTGGTGCAACTGGCACTATATGAGTGAAAGGCTATATGGTCAGACTACTATATGTCAGAGTTGTATACCTTCTTCTCGTCGTTGCTCCACTTGAGTTCCTCCTGCATGATGTCAGCGACGACCGGCAACGCCTCCACCGCGGCCTGCACGTTAAGGAACGCGAGCCGCAGGCGCCGCGCGATCATGTCCACGCAAGTACACGCGTATTCGCGCACACCGTATCTGACGTATCACATAAATCATTGAATATGTGGCGACATCTAGGTCTAGTACGAAGAAATATTTAACAACAACGTCAACAACGAATCCAGTGTTAACATCCTCAAATTTCGGAAACTAAATTATCATTTAGCAAAGTACAATTTTAACCGGATTTTCAATGAACATACGCACAGAAAAAAAGCCAAATAAAAAGGTGTGGTTAATTCCAGTACAATCTACCTATATGCTCAATATAATCAGATTCGAAAGTATTATTGCTCAGTGCTCACCTGATTTCGGCATCGATGTAAGGGAACTCCGGATGAATCTTCTTGCCAATAATCGGCCATCTCTTGCCTGTCATTGTAGCCATCTTAGCAACGGCAAACGCTCTGTCGCCGTAGGACTTAGCCAAGTGCTGTGCTACCTGAAACGGTAAAATATCCACGTCAGTAGGGAGAGAATAATGTGTTCTTAGTGAATTAGTAACAATACATTATCCACAGCTTATGTCCCACTGCTAAGCAGAACGCTCTTCTCACAGATTAGAAAAAATAGGGTAACAGCAACAGCATCAGTAATTGACAAGGACCACGATATTCGAGATATTTTGCTTTCCTCGAAAAGATAAAATTAAGCAATACTGGATTATACATAGATAGATTACCTCCATCTCCAGTCCGAAATCTTGTACTAGTCTAATGTACATCGTGGGAGTCCAGCCGTGGGCGCCTTCGATGAGGAATCCATCTGTCTGGCATTCGCGGAACAGCGGCTTCAGGTTTGCGCCTGAAATGTGACGATTTTTGTAAATTAAGGTAAGGTCCTTAAAACCGGATGATGAATAGAGATTTTTCAGGATAAGTAGCAGGAGTAGTAGTAGTTCTTGGGCAGCAAATGAAACATAGAATCTGCTTTATTACTGGATACCGAAGACCGGTGACCGACGGACTAAGCCCATGTGGCCCCTTAGTAAGCACCCTCTTCATATAAGTTCAGCGCTGATGAGGTTTGATTAAAGGAACAATGACAATGGAGGCGTTTGGACTAGGATGCAGCTTCATGATGAATATCATGATTATCAGTATATAGGTGATTTTGTATGAACTGAACGGTCGTCAGAATTAATCGTGACTTAAATAGCGGGAGAGGCCAGAAGAGGACATTGACTCACTTTCAATAGCAGTAGTATCAATGATCTCGGCCTTGTGGTCCATTAGCCGCCTGCAATGCTGACTAACCTCAATAGATCTAAGGAGTTTACGAGTAGCATCAGAAGAGAAGATGTAACGTGTAGCAGTTCGATGTACAGACACGAATTCTTGTCATCTTCGAACGAGGCCTGTATAACAGAACCATCTCGAATGAACACTTACTTTCAATAGCAGCGTCTATAGTCTCTGCCGCCATGGAGCGGTAGGTGGTCCACTTGCCGCCCGCGATGGTGACGAGGCCGGACTTGGACACGTGCACGATGTGGTTCCGTGCCAGTGACTGTGTATCCTCCTTGTTAGGGTCCGACACTAAAGGTCTGATTCCTGACCACGCGGAGAGTACGTCGCCGCGACGGACTGGAATGTGGAAATAGTAAGTTTAATCAGGATACATTTTTTTATACAACGACGGTGATAAACAAGGGTACGGTCCACCTGATGGTAAGCGGACACCGCAGTCTATAGATGCTCGCAACTCCAAATAAGTCACGTGAGCGTTGCCGAGCCTGCCTGTTGCCTGATTCACTGCAATTATCGGATAATGCTCAATAATAGCGTTCAGCACATATTTGGGTCACCATCGCCTACAAAGATAGCATCCCAAAGGAACGAGTCATTGTAGAAATTACATCGTTACGTTCGCGCACTCTTATCGCTTTATTGGGCTCAGCCCATAGTCACAGTCGGGTTCCAAAACAAAAGAAATTACGTCTACTTAGATTATAAATCTTGGAGAGCTTGGAGTTACATTGATTTGACGACTCGTTAGAGATTCTCATAGATGCAGGTGATATGATCCTATGTCTCGCGGCGGTTTATATTTATTTCCAGAACCGGCTGAGATCCGAAACTGTCTGATTTAATCATCATCATTCGTCCTGGATCGTATATTTGGCTTTGTATTTGTATATTTAAATATTCTAAACACACACCTTCAACATCAGGATTGAGATAGTTTTTGACTTCTGTAAGGATGAACAGTATCTCGTCTTCTGTCGGCTTAGGGTTGTGCGTGACCTTGCAGGGCATGTCGGTGGTTCCGGCGATGGTGCCCTTCAGCCACGGCAGGAAGAAGATCACGCGTCCGTCAGACGTGGCCGGGTCTAGGAGACCCATGTGTTCGGGGCTGAGAAAATACGAGAGAAAACTTTGAAATATAAGGCCCCGATTATGCCAAATTGACAATTGACAATATGAGGATCTTTCAACTGTACCGGGATAAAGATAGGAAGACGATGCATCGCAATTCTCTGTAAGTATATTTATAGGTTGACAACAGCTGGCTGCTGGTTGACCCAGCGAATTGACACACATTGTCAGGCGACAAAAGCCAAGTTTGTCAAAATGATATGATGCCATTGCCTACAAACAAGCGAGAAACTATCGACATTCTGTGTATGACTTCGGCGAAAAAGTTTCAATGCGCATTTATTAATTTTTGTCAACTAAAGGGACATAATGAATCACCTGTAATAACCAGGCAAGACGATGTGTACTCCGCTGGAAGGACAGCAGATCTCCTTGACTGTGGGTTCGTCCATTTTCCGGATGCTGTCGGTAAAGGGTCCTGTGGCGTTGATGATGGATTTGGCCTTCACGTCCCATTCCTTGCCGGTCAGTTCATCCTGGAGCAGATTGGAAGGTGAAAATCCTTATGAACATATTCATTTTTCAGTAAACATCGAATAAATAAGAAACTTATACTTAGGCTAACATAAGACTAGTTATTGACAACTGAATTGTGACCCACCGTGGAACCTTGTCACAGAAAGTGTCATAATGATTTTCCTTGTTAGGCAGTACGATGTCGTAACATTTTCGTGACAAGGTTCTACGATGGGTTACGATTCAGTTGGTTTGATAGTACATAGATACATGGATTACATAATCCATTTACAATTTAATTACATAACTTTAGTTCTTCAGAAAACTTCCACAAGTACGTTTCTTCAAGGTTTGAAACAACAGATCTATTATTTTTGTAACTAAATAACAGTAACATAACTAGCACCATCTAACCTTAACCCTAGCGCCGCTGAGTTTGCCCCCAGTCTTGTGCAGCTTCTGCACGCTGACGTGGTTGACGATGGTGGCGCCGTGCCGGGCCGCTGTCAGCGCGATCGCCAGGTTCATTCGAGCGTCGTCTTGCTGGCCTGAGCAAATAACGAATAGAATAATCGTTTATTCGTAAGTCGTAACAGAGAAACACAACAATGTCATTAACAAAAGACTACGCCCGAATATCGGGAAGTCAAAGAAAGAACATAGAAGAGAGAGAGGCATCTGGGTAACACAAGAACGTATTTCAACTGCATCACTATACCAAGGACGTAGCTGGGTGCGGATAGAACGCGGCGGCTTCTCTGACTTACGCTCAGGGAAAGCTAAGGAAGCGCCTTGTGGGAGTGCTCCTACTCCAGAACCAAACTTGTCTAACTTTGCTGTTAAAATTACTTTGTCACCTTAAAACGTATTCTTGAAAAGGATTTGTTTACGTACCATCATAATATACGATGCCCCCGCAGAGATTATCTGACTTCAACATGGGGAATAACTCCAAAGTGTTCTTTTTGGACAGATAGTAGGAGTTCTTCACATTTCTGTCGCCTGCCACCAGATCGTACATTTTTATACCGAACCAGTAATAGGGCACTTGCCACCATCTGAAAATATAATAAGTTTTGTTTATTAACGTGTCATTAATTATAACAGTATATCTTTGTCTGTCCATTACTGTAATTGTTGAGGAACGGTATTTCCATATGATTTATCATAGTTGTGTTGGACTTGTGGTGTATTCGGTTCGTTAAATCCCTAAATATAAGTTCACGACACGACGAACCAAACCCATGCCTAGTGCGGCCGGGTATCAGTTGTTCGCTAAACTTATTCATAAGGCAGCCAACTCTGCTAGTCCGCTTCTGAGCTGGACGAACACCATTATCAACAAACTTTTAGTGTATCTACATCTAAAACGATAAGATATACTAACTTGTAAACCGGCAGCAAGATCGGCAACGGTCGCGTCAAATGTGGAGCCACTTCCAGCATGTTTGCTCTTTCATGCAACGCCTCCTTCACCATCTTGTACTGGTCGTAATCCAGTTGCATGATCGCCTTCTGCAGGTATCTGACGCCGCCGTGGATGAGTTTAGTGCTGCGGCTGGAAGTGCCACTAGCGAAGTCGTCGGCTTCGACCAGGGCCGTTCGGAGACCTGGAATTAAGGAAGTCATAGTTAAATTGTGGCTTTTAATCTGCCATTTACGCTTTTACTCCACCTGTGGGAAAAATTAGAAAAAATAGCCAAGGAAGTACATCGTGTAAGGCTGGTTTTCCACTAGAGCTATGCTACGCAGCTATGCTGGGAGGATGCGCTACGAGCTATGCGACCGTTTCCACTAAAGCTACGCTATGTAGCTGTGCGAGGTAGATGCGCTATGAAGATGCGCAGCCGCGAGGAAGATGCGCAGCTCGAGCTATGCGATGTATCGACAGCGGGCGCGGGGAGCGGCAGCGCGGTGAGTGGGGAAGCGCTAACGCATCCGTAGCGCGTATCCGTAGCGCGCATCCGTAGCACGCATCCATAGCACTCATCCGCAGCTCGCAAATTTCCATATAAAAAACATAGCTTAGCTGAACTCTTTTCTACCAGAGCTATGCTATGTGAATAAAGGAATGTGATGGTGGATTTCAAACGCATCCATAGCAACGTAGCATAGCATAGCTCTAGTGGAAAACCAGCCGAAAGATCTAAAACAAAAACCGTCGGTTTTTCTTACGCAAGGTGCAGATGAGAAAACTGCAAAGCAATAAGTAAATAACGCTTAGAGATCTAAACTCGTGTTCAGCAACCAAATCCGGTGCCGTATCCGCATAATTCAGCCGTTCCAATCTGTACAAACCAAGTTCTAACTTGGGTATACAGAACAGAACCACAACTTAGTGGATCGACAAGTTGGTGGATGACTTATGACGTCCTATTACCTCGTGTGCAAGCATCCAAGGCGCACCCCACGCCCGTGGCGCCGCCACCGATGATGAGCACATCGTAGGTGTGGCCATCCTGCAAGCTCTTGATCTGGTCGGTTCGGGATGGCAGGGGTCGCTTTTTGCGCTCAGTCTTGGCTGATACCGTCGACTTGTACCAAATCTGAAATGGAATACCCAGTGAGTAAACATGGTGTGTGGTAAACAATCGATTGTTTACTGATTATGATTCATTATTTTAAAAGGTGGCGTTCGTTGGCCGCCGATATTGTTTGTGTACTAGCGTGCCACGAGTGGCAGATGAAGTGCGAAACATGAATGTTTATCGATCAGAATATTTGCGGTAATAGTTATCTGCTCCATGTACGACAGATTGTTCTTAATTGTCCCAAAATTAAAAGCCGAAATTTATATTTTTTGATAGAATAAACTTAAAGAAAAATATTCAAAATGTGTAGGTAACTCTTTTTATTGGATATGGATTTAGGTGGGTTATAGTTTATTTATTTATCGTATGGCAATTATTTCGAACCGTGAGATCCTCGAGAAGTCAGTAGGTAGGTACGACAGTATAAAGGAAGTCGTGTTCATATAGTTTTGATTAGGATTTTGCCCGTCGCCGTGTTGGTGAACTTGGTGAACACACGTGCTATTCGCGACGACGGGCTGAATCCACTACCAAACAAAACCAGTTGCCTACTGTCATGGCGTCGTTACCGAACAACGTCTTTGAACAAGCATTAATTGGCGAAATCATCATAAATTTGATGGAAAGCCTTTTTTAAAGAGTGAAGTGACGTACTTTTGATTACTTTATCCGTGCACAATGCACATATTTTCGAACTCAACTGAACATAATACTCGATGACCGATCAAATTTTAATCAATTGGATACTCAACAATAGATGGCGGTACTAATTATTAAAGCCACTCAAAGTTCTGTGAAACCTAATAATAAATGCTGTAGTGTGTCGCGAAATAGTGATGGAGTTGTAATCAAGTTGTAATGCTTTACTGATGTTTACCGTCGTACCAATCATGCTACTGTAATAAGTTTACTGAAAGATTTGCATGTTTTATGACTGCCGTATAGTAACGACGACATCATATCAGCTCTATCCATTTCGTAAGTATTGCAACGACAGTTTCCGTTGAATTCAATAACGTTATTTTTTCATTACGTTAGTTTAACATCGAAATAATTTATTTTAAACTTACGATTATTACAAATGGCCTTAATTAATAAAAGTATCATTGTAGTCAGTCATTCAGACATTAATGATTGTACAATATTGCAATTACTATTGCTTACGCACGGGTAGACAAACATAAGACTACTGACATACCATGTAATGATCATGTTACAATATGGTTAATAAATTAAATTGAAATTGAAATTAAGATAGGTCTATAGTTCGTACAAAACTGTAAGGCCAAATGCTGTCAAATGAACGCAAGCAAAAATCTACCTTACAGTAAGAGCTCTTTGTCGTGTTTTGCTTGCGTTCTTTTGACAGCATTTGGCATTTGAGTTTTGTACGAACTATAATTATGATATCGCTCTATTTCGGTTGCTACGTCGTCGAGCGTTATCGGTAAGCGAGGGTTTCCTCGAGAGTCTCGGCACTTACGGCGGGTGAGTCATCCGCGGAGAGAGCCCATGCCGCTAGAGCTGCGCCCGCGACTCCTGTGGCGCCTCCGATCAGTAATCTTCTACGTGACATTTCTGAAATTAGAATGCGACACTTTTTGGTTACTTGAAGTAAGGTTAAAATAACGACGCCGTACCGAATGTTTATTTATAGGAACACTCACTCCAGACAACATTTATCTTTAAAAATAAAAAAAAATTCAATTGTAAAGCTACAAAGTGATACTAGTCGGTTAAAAAAGGGTGTCTTCGTCGTGGGAAATAGGCATCATGAAATTGTTTAGTTTTAAACCTAGTGTACCCGGGCACGGTTGTTAGATAGAGTTCACAAAATTTCTTATAGGTAGTTGGATAAAGTATGTATCTACAACCGAAAAAACGTTACCCACGAATGGAATGAAAGTATCATTAGTTGTATGATCAAGATAAAGCCGTAGGATATCTAAGAACTGCTAGGAATAGTGATAATCACGTAATTTGCACGTGTTACGATGCATGCCTCACGCCTTGCTGGCGTGATACTATAAGATTATAGAAAAGTAAATCATTATCGCCCATTTTACTGTAACATTATATCATGGGGTGATACATCTGACAATATAAGGCGATCGCCTTATATTACGTAAAGCTGTAAAATAGCCGTAATTGAATGACTATAGCATAAGCTCAACAAGCAGAGTTTATGTTCGAGTTCAAGGGAAGGATCTGGCAGAGTTATTTTGGCATACTCACAGCTTTTGCACGCGTCGTTTTCGTGCAATTTTTTTTGATGTAGTTGAGGGTTATTTGTAGGTCTAGAAAATTGTCTTAAAATGATTTCATGTCAATAGATTGTTTTGATAACCTAATCAATTAGTATTCCGAGCTCAAAACATCAAAACTATAGTCTTCAAAAACATAATTTGCTTAATCCTTTCCACAGTATTATACCTATTTTGGAGGAGAAGATCGAGTAGTTGATTGTGATAATGATTTTAACCCTTATCAGGTACTAAATCTATTCATTAACAAGATTATCGCTTCCGACTTGTCTGTGTGTACGGTCTCGCCGATAACACTGAAGGCCGTTTCACACATGTCGACGCGTACCGCGTAATCACTCACCTATTTATACATTACGCGTTTAATAATATCCGCAAACTACATTGTGGAGCGGAGCACCCCTGTTTCGCGACTACGTCGTTTTTTAGCAACAAATTACCTACAGTGTCATTGGCCGCATAACAAAGCTCGATCGGATCGAAGATAGGTGAATGTTGGCAGGGGATCGACATTCAGTTCCAATTTTATTCGAGACAACCACGAGCAAGTAAACATGTCGCAGATAGTACCTACTTTATTCTATACGATACTTTCAATCCACAACGGTACCTACTACTACCACGCCGGTAGCCAGAACTAAAATAGCCTGATCTTGCGAAACAATGTTCGTACGGTTTAATAGAGACGGACGCGCGAAGTCAGGTGACGCAGTGAATAGCAACTAATTGTCTCGTTACTGCTAGGGTCCTATCATACCCTATTATTTGTACCTATATGTACAACCAGAAATCGTCCTTAAAACACACTCTTTATCGACACAGCAATACCTATTGTTTTTTTTTTATTTGTTTAATCTTTATTGCGTAAAAAGAGGGGCCTTCGTCGCTGAGCGATTGCGCCGGGATATAGGTGTTACATGTTTTGCTGTCGACATTTTATTAATGTAATATTTTGATATTGCGCTCTACTAGGTATCCTATCCTGCTGATAATATTGCAGCCGAGTTGAACATAAAAAAAAACTCGCGCAGTTAATCCAACTCTATCGGTAAGTACTTAAAAGTAAACGTGTAAAATTAAACTCTGTTTAATAAATTAAAAATACACTATTAATAGTATTAAGTAGACAAAGGGGTTAGCAATGCATAAATCTAAGGGGATTTTAAATGTATGTCATTAAGAGGCTGACAAGACCTAAAAAAAGTCCCGCTCTAACACGCGTGAGTTTCCAATTAATTAAAAAAAAGTGTGGATTATTTGTGAAATATGACTCGTTGGCGGTTTAGGTATGAATATGTTGACTTCATGTTTTTAATTGCAGACCCATACGTAATAAAAATAAAGACAGAACCGTTTAATGATGATTCGACCAATCTTTGCAATTATTTTCTATCGAGTCGATTTGTTCCATCCAATTATGTATCGAGTGCGTACACGGTCTTTGAAATATGATGAATATTAACATATATTTTCTTTGATGTGCTAGAATAAATAGTTTTTCTTAAAAAACTGCTTAAATAACATCAATTTCAACAAAATTAGGTATTTTTAAATATTGTGCTATTTAATCATGAGTGCAATGAGATTTAAAACATTTTAATTAGATATGCATTAAAATAATGTTCGTAAAAATTTAATGATGAATTATACTATAACGTTTAATCTAAATGAGGAAATAATCACGAACACCCGATGACACACTTGGTTTGGTCAGGCCGCTACTACACTTCGCTATGCGTGTTCGCGTTGCGTATTCGCCTCCCTTTCTTTTGCAATATTAAATAAAGAGATGCAGCACGAATATTTGCACAAATACGGCGAAGTGTGGTGCTAGCATCATATAGCGTTGCGCGACGTCCGCGCCGGCGGCGGCGACAGAATGACCAAGGCCTAACAGGTTAGGTTAGCGACGCCACACAGGCTGCGCGACGTGAGCGGGACGATGGCGGGACGGTTTCATATATTTAGGCGCGCAGCGAGGCATCCCGCTTGCGTCGCGCAAGCTGTGTGACAAAGCCTTAAGGGCCTAACTAAAATGAACTAGCACAAATACATCCAGTGTATCCTAGTGCAGCAAAGCGGAAGGAATCGCTTGTCAGCGTTACAATATTATATTACGTATCCGTGTAGGTAATAAATTAATAAAATAGATAGGTGATTGTTATAAATCAATTTCTAAGTATGATTAAAGTAAGAATAAAACTTGTAACCATAAAATGGATTAAAGACCTTGAGCTGCAACTCGGCGCCAAGTAGGATGATGTCATTATCGTCGCTTTGAGGCTGTGTAGGCTTTTTTATGTTAAATTACCTCTATATATATATATATATATATATATATATCCTATGTGAAGAATAATCTAGTGTCAATCTTAAATAAACAATCGAAAGGTCATTAGTTAAATGATCTATGTGAGATAATTACAATAAAAAATTAACAAAAAAAAAATACAATTATGAAATTCTGAATTAATAATAAGCGCGAACTCCGTTGTGAAAATATATTTATGTTGTTAACATTATAAATTAATTCGTTACAAACTTACCTTAAGGTATTAAATTGTGTGGAGCAATCCTACGTCGAAAACATTTAACAAAATTTTATATTTAGAAGAAACAATTTAACAAGGACAAGAGGTTGTATTCGAAAAAGGATTATTTTGTATGAACACTACAAAATTTCCTTATTTTTTCTATCTTACGTAATTTAACAATACACTAAGGGCGAGGATGTTGTTTTAGTTTAACTAACACTTATTAGCTAATCGTGAATGACATTCATGACCGACCGGGCGACGCACGCCCTAGCCCGGTTTAGCCGACTGACCGTATTTTCGTTCGATCTTGAGCTGAAGCGTGACTCATTTCCCCTTTTTGACAATCGTTCAGTGTGGTACAGCACTAACTTCACTATTTACGGCCTAGCGACATCTAGAGACGAAGTGAAATAATACAACGGACCTGCGATGTATTCACAAACTGTTTTCAGCGCCCTCTATTGGTGAATAGAAGTACTGGGTAAGGTAACATCTCACTGAAATAGTAACTTTTATAGCCACATATTTCAAAAGTTATTAAGTACTCTGTTGTTCGGACTAAGGGCCTTATCACACTTGCGACTTGCGGGCGACTTGGAAACGAGGCGAGCGCGCAACGAAGTCGCCCCGTACTCGCGAGAAAATCTCTACTCTAGAATACTCTTGATGCAGCGACCTCGCGAAATCGTTGCGAGCTCGCTGCGCGCTCGCCTCGCTTCCAAGTCGCCCGCAAGTCGCAGTCGCAGTTTGGTCTGGTCATCATTTCATGAATGAATGGAGTGACGCCGAGCTAGAAAATGAGTCTCCTTGAACGAAGTATTGCGTTGATGTAGACATGTACTCATTTATTTTTCATAAAAATACGGCGTTCTATTTAATTTTTCGATACTGCGGCTGCGTACTGTTCTACAATAAATTATTTCATTACACCATCGCATACTACAGATGCAGTGCAAAATGATTTTCCTTCGTACTTTTTTGGAAAAGTTCGTATTTATCGTGTTCTCTCAATTAGCTTCAGTACCCATCTTACAGCCGTAGGGGTAACTTTGACACTTTGACATTTGACAGTAAAGTTCTTTAATAATGGATATGAAAACGTCACTCATTTATTATATAGTGGCCTCGGTAAGAGGACTTATACGGCATTTCGTGAACAAAAGATTTCCTGTATCAGGGTAGGTTCTTTAGGACCCAGAGATGGATTTTCGAAGTAGAGCCCTCGAAATTTTTTATGTCAAATTTTTGAGGGGGGGGTGAGTCCAGGTTAATCTTGATATCTGCGCCAGTTAAGCTACTGGGTCAAGTTGGGTGTCAATTTCGAGTAAATCAAGGATGCTAAATTCATTTCTGGAATTATTTTTGTACCATTCCATACAAAATTTTCGAAACATAACAAAAAATAGGTAATTTTTCATTCATACTGAAAACAGAAAAATGGCCATAACTTTAAAAAACACCTAAACATTTTGGAAAAAAAATAGGTCTTCAGAAAACCCTGTTAATATCATATTTAAAAATATATATTTCAAAAATATACCTACTGTGGAAGTAATAAAAAAATTAAAAATTAAAAGATAGAACAAAAAATCAAATTAATTAAAAAACATAGTTTGTGATCTTGGAATCGTAGTGGTGGGTTTATTAACTCAATAAAAACATATTTCATGCCAATTCACGTCTTAAAATATTAAAAAAACAATGAAATATATCAATTTCTCCCTAAAATTTCACGTAAAAATGTATCAAATTTTAGAGAGCCGCCCTGCTTCGTACGAGTTAACGATTTAAAAAAGTCTTAGCTTATGTTATTAAGGACTAATGTATGTTTCTATTACAGAAAGATTTTTTAAAATCGTTTGATTACTTCTAAAGATAGGCCCCTATAAACGATAGTACAAATTCGAACTCCATGAATTATATGGATAACGGCTAAATTTAAAAAAAATGCCAACTAACATTAACGGATCCTGTCCAAAATAATATTGGATCACCCTAAAAGTACAGCCTTATTATTAATAATAATAAAAAATATATTGGTCCACCTTGTAAGTAATAATTAGCATTCATATACCGCGGAGACACCTTTGGAAATTGAAGAGTGTCCATTTGCTCATGGATCCCATTATCAGATCTTGACCAAATTTAAAAGAAAACATCATTGAGGCAGCCCCTTCCAAACCAAAAAAAAAACGCGAAATCGGTCTTAAGAGGAATGCCTAGCTGCGATTTTCCCATACAAACGCTCTCGACTGTTTCCTCCCTGGTTTTTGAACCTAGAGCAATGATTTTTTCAAATAAGATCAATGTCATCAATATCTATGCCGCTACGTTTTGTTTTTTTGGATATTTTTATTTTAAAGAAAGTTACAGCCCTCCAAAAATCGGAAAAACGGCTTAGTTGAATTGGCTCCATAAAAAGGCGCAGTATACAAATATGACAACAAATATCCAAAAAATCAAAACGTAACGGCATAGATTAGTTCTTGCTCTTGCAGTTTCCAAAATTTTATAATGATTGGTTGCGTTTTGGATGAGGAAACAGTCGAGAACGAAACCTCGATTTTTCAGTTTTTTTGCAAGGGAATTTTAGTCCGAGCTGCAGTTGTCCTTATCGCACGAATTCGTGGCGGAGTCAGTTTCTATATATACGTACACAGAAGGAATAGGGATGGGCAACAGTCGTCGACATACATTGTCGATACGCTAGTGGTGAAAAATTATCGATAAATCATTATTACCAGAAAAGTTATTAATCACAAGAAAAACCCTGAGTCACAATGGAAGAATATTGAATAGAAAGGTGACCTGGGAACCCTTGCCTTTGATATATAGGAATAAATGCTACTTAGTTAGTGGTAAAGTTATTAACGAATCATAGGTTTTTATAACCCACTAGCTTTTGCCCGCGACTTCGTCCGCGTAGAACTCGTGGCGATTAAGAGTAAGAAAAATGTCATGTAATAGAAATAAACCAATTTTTTTTTATAGATCTACATATTATATAATAAAAAAAACTGACTTCAATGGGGGAGACCGGTGAAAGATGATTATACTTAGATGGTGCACTCTTAAATTCCATACAATGAAATAAAAATCTACATATTACCTATATAATAAAAATAAAAAAAACCGACTTCAATCGGGGAGACCGGTGAAAGATTATTATACTTAGATGGTGCACTCTTGGATTCCATACAATGAAATAAAAACCGGCCAAGTGCGAGTCGGACTTGCGCACGAAGGGTTCCGTACCATTATCTATAAAAACGGCAATAAAAAAATATGTTTGTTGTATGGGAGCCCCCTTAAATATTTATTCTATTCTGTTTTTTAGTATTTGTTGTTATAGCGGCAACAGAAATACATCATCTGTGAAAATTTCAACTGTCTAACTATCACGGTTCTCGAGATATAGCCTGGTGACAGACGGAGAGCTGAGCATTAGTAATAGGGTCCCATTTTATCCTTTGGGTACGGAACCCTAAAAATGGCTATAAGTATGTTTATAATGGTAGAAGAGTAAGTATACGCTCAATTCGTCATGGAATCCAACACCAGAACTCAAGTTTGACAAAAATGTAAAAATCAAAAATATACGTGGTTGAAGAGTTCCATTCTGATCATCATATACATACAGTTCTACTTCATCAAATGTCAATTTATTTAAATGTACATGCCTGATTTGTTTGTTAAAATAGTAAAATGTGTAATGTAACTTATGTATGCCTTTAACGTTTGAGGAGTTCCCTCGATTCCTCATGGATCCCATCACCAGAACTCGAGCTTGACAAATGATTGTCTTGAAAATCTAACTTGCTTTACAAACACAGCAAAGAGGACAATTCGCCAAACGTGAATTCGTTGAAGAGTTCTGTTCTGAACATCATCAGCAGTCCCACTTCATCAAATGTCACATTCTTGTATGAAAATGCTTGATTTGTTGATAAAAACACAAAAATCACTGTATGTTTGCCTATAAGATTTGAGGAGTTCCCTCGATTCCTCATGGATCCCATCATCAGATCTGCATTTTGATGAACCGAATTGAGAACCTCCTCTTTTGAAATCTTGAAATGGGTTCAAAAGAAACCCATACTATAAAAGAATCACACATTGCGCACGTGAACTTTCAACCCCTTTAGGGGATGAATTTAAAAAAAATGCCATAATCAATGTTTTTCACTATACATAAGAAGCTTGTGACCGAAGTTTCAAACTTCTTACTTGAAAAACAACATTTTTGTCATACAAACTTTCATCCCTTTTTTGAACCCTTTAGGGGATGAATTTTTATACCAACTCTATATCATTTATCTTGTTTTTTAATAAGTAACCTTTGTACAAAGTTTCAAGTCTAAGACTTTCCAAATGAACGATTTCCATACAACGGTTCAACCCCTGTTTCACCCCCTTAGGGGTTGAATTTCGAAAAATCCTTTCTTAGTACACGTCTACGTACCCTAAAGAATATATGTTCCAAATTTCATGGTTATATCTTCAGCGGTTTAGGCTGTGCACTGTCTGTCAATAGTTGTCTAAGTAACGCAAGTTTTATAATATGTATAGATAATATGGCAGGGCAGCCAAATAAATATACCACAATTTTAGCTAACCAAAAAAAAACAATATTGTTTTTTGTTCTTATTTCTGTTTATTATTTTGTTTAGATGTGTAAAATAAAGAGAGATATATTGTAGCGTTATGCCAAGATAAAACGCTATTATTTTCAATATGATATTGCTAAGTATTTCAAGTTAATAAAGTAAAAAAAGTTTTGGCGTTATTTTATTTCATTTTCCTATTAATATATTGACGTAAATAAACATTTATTATAAAAGCATTACATTAATTTACTTGGTAAGAAAAATAAAAAGCAAAAAGTTCTGTCAATCTCTGGATTTGAACCATGAACCTCTTGATTGCGTGTCAACCATGTTAACGTCTGAGCTAAAGTGGATTCATTTTAGTTGACGAAATTATTGTACAGTTTTCATAAAGTTCTCAAGGGGGACTTTTTCCTTGGTGCGATCTGTACCTACAGCCTAATTTATCGTATGCTGGGTCAGGAAGTAAATTCGCGGGCTCGCGTCTCGCGCCTGTGTGCGTGCGCTCACACATAGACAGCGCCCGCTCCCGCTCCCAGCAGTGCGACAGAAACATTATGTCAAAAATTCAAGATTTGAAAAGTTGGTCAGCTAGGCATTCCTCTTAAACTAGCAAAGATATTTGTGAACATATCTAAAAAATATTGACAGTCGAACACAGGACCTCATTTTTTTTGAAGTTAGTTATGATTTTTTAAACCCAGGACTAGTATAAACTGATAAAGATGTTGTACTCTCCTTCTTCGGCCTCTTCGACGTCATCTTTGCTGAAACCCCTGGTTCACACTGGACACACATTTAAAACCATTAGTAATCGCATTTGCGACTACCCACAGGTCTTGAAGCAGCGTGCATGGCATTCATTCTCGCTTTCAAGGACAGTGGCCTCTGCAGCTGTTCTTGCAGCTAAGTTCTCGTGCCGCATTCCAGATTCTGTGTTGGATTGTCCATACGGGCTGCCACGTTCCTCCTTTTATCCACTCGTCTGTTAGGGAGGGTATATATTGTGTGTCATTTAAAGTTTGTCCCCACAAGTGACCTGCTTGATAGGCTGCCCTAAGCGCATGCATACTGAAACTAAAATCCATAAAATATTACAGTGTAATTTTTATCACAGTCATCGTTTTAAAACCTGAAAATAACTTAGAGGAACTATCATTGTTATTAGTCAGACACGTCGGTATAGTCAGGTAAGATTCTCTATTAGTTATTTTTACTCTTAAAAGTGGAAAACATTTCAATTCGGTGACTGTACCCAGTAGCTAGTAACGTATTTCGGTACTTACCGATCCGCCCGCGCAGCCGTCTTGCGACCCATGATATTTTTTTCTGTCATAATTTTGTAGGCAGAGCTATATTGATATTTATATATTTAAAATCTGCATAAAACGAGTTTTCTTATAGTATTTATTTCATTATTTAAATCAACTTTTTACATCCAATATCAGAGCGCTGAATCAAAAAGTAAAAATTAAAAATGTATAAATTTGCGATTTTAGTCAGAAAATTGTTCCAAAATAGTAAAATGTAAGATCAGAAATGATGTCGGTGTATTCCTTTTATACGAAAACGATACCAAACTTGCCTTAGTAGATATAAGAAAGGAGTCAGCTTAGTTTGAAATGTACAGGTCGGCTGCTATGTTTGGACCCCCCCCATTTCTTACCACGTGAAAAATCCGGGGGGCTCTACTTCGTAAATTCATCTTTAGACTATAGATATCAATCCTGCCAAAGGAAATCTTTTGTTCATTAAACGCCGTATTTTCCCTTTTCTTGTTCCGTACAGATGCCACTAATAGTAGACAAGTAGAAAAATAGTATTGAGCACCTGTCAATGCAAATACCGTAGGGAATTTCAAATCAGAATTCATTAGATCCACATTATTTATTGAGACATACTGCAGTCACACATTAAACTTAACATAAATCACTTCTCCTTCTTCTCAGAGGACAGGGAGTTGTACAACTTGTTGACCTCGTTGAGGACAAGGTTCTGGACAACCGTTCCGTTGGTGTCAATGAAGTTGGCAAAGGACTTGTTGATGGAGGCCTCTCGGAACTTGCCGTTGGAGTCGCGTAGGACCAGGATCAAGTTGTATTTGTCGTCGTGTCTGAAAAGTTGAAAAATCTATATATATATATTAACGTAAAAGTCCTGACTGACTCACTTAAATCAACGCCCAGCCCAAACCGTTGGCCACCTAGAGAGCTGAATTTTTCACAATAGGTAGGTTTTATAACGTTAGTATCCACTAAGAAGGGGTTTTTCAAAATTCATCCCCCAAGGGGATGAAATGAGAGTCCAAAGTTTGTATGGGGAAACCAGATCAGTTTAGACTATTTAATTCTAAACTCCACACGAGTATTTCCAACAATAAATAAGTAAATACGTGTTTCAGGGTTTTTGAAAATTCAACCCCTAAAAGGGGGAAATGTGGTTACAAAGTCAAAAATCGACATGGTCGTACGATATATATAAAGAACTTCCACGCGAACGATGTCGCGGACGACAGCTAGGGAATAATAAATACATTGGACTTTTATATATTTTGTCTTCAACGGCGACGGGGGCGCGGGAGCGCTCGTGGCCCAGCGGCGCCTGCGTAGTGCGTACCGGTTGCGGTATCTAAGATTAAACAACGTGGGCAGCGGTCAGGACTTGGATGGGTGACCGCTTTGAGTGGTTACTAACTGAGCGCTCCCGTGCTTTGGAAGGCACGTTAAGCCGTTGATCCCGTTTGCTGTCTATGGCAGCAGTCGTTAAGCCAAGTTGGAGGCCTTCAGGCGGTTTGAGAACTTCTAACAGTCAAGTTGCCCACTCACTTGACAAAGCCTAATCCCAATAAGGTCTAGTTTCCCTTCGGGGTTGGAAGGTCAAATGGCAGTCGCTTCCGTAAAAACTAGGGCCTATGCCAAAATCTTGGGGTTAGGTAGCGGACCCCAGGCATCCTTCAGGATGCAACTGTACTGGGATAACGCTAGGAGCTTGATGATGTCATCGACGGCCACGGCGACGGTCGAAATCAAGCCCAAAAACCTTGCTTGGGCGACCTTGGTCCGCACGGACCGTGTCGACAGCGGTTTCCAGCAAGATTTCCTTTGAAAACCGGTCTTTGCGGACCAGGTCGCTCCGTCCTAGGTGCTTGTGAGCGACCGTCTGGCATGCTATAGATTTTAGACTAATTATGAATGAAACTATAGAGTTTTACCGTGCCTCACGGCACCACCTCCACGTTAAAGAATAAAAGCGACCATTAGAATTTGTACCTTCTAGCTTGGACTGTAACTTACATTTTATTTTAACGAAATATTTTGTGACTAATGTATCTAGGGTGCAATGCAATATTGTTAATTAACCAGAGATTATGATTGATTAATGATTATGTAATGACTAATGAAGTAATGAATGTCGATTTATTGCGTAAAAAGAGCGACAGGGATGCAGTTATAAATTAGAATGAGATGTACTTTGGAGATTCCATGGTAACTAATGTGGATGTGCAACTCTAATAAAAACATGGCAAAACGGTTACGGAACCTTAAAAAACCGGATAAGTGCGTGTAGGATTCCGAATTTTCCGAACCATATCCAAATCTGTTTTTATATTCAAAGAAAAACGAATTTATAAAAAAAATATAATAATAAGATTACATGTCCATTGACCTTAGGCCATTTTATAATGTCGCTATTTTATGGGGGCCCATCTAACAGAGGGTGAGTCACCGCCTGCCGGAAATAAAAATCGAGTTAAGTAAGCAAGTAAGCCTCTACGTGTTGGCTATGTGGTACTCGTTGGCTTCGGTACGTCGGTACTTCGGCTCCGCACACGCCTCCCAAAGGTCCGGGACACCATTGTCCCGTGAACGGGAAAGATTACATGTTACATGCCTAACCCTGTCAAATGTTATGTATAAAATTGTAGAAATATTAAGCAGTTTAATTTTTTTAAATGAAATTGTTAAGTTTGCCCTGAATAGATAAAAAAGATCATTCTGAAATGAGAAAAAGATAGAGATAATAACAATTTACTGTATGTTACATATTTATGTTTGGTTGCAATTTTATGTTAATTAAGCAGTTGTTTAGGAATGCAACTCTCCAGGAACAACAATTGGGTTATTTGGGTTAAAATACCAATTCTTTTAACTTTGTCTTGTTTGAGTATGTGAGTATTGTATTGACGTAACAATTATGTTTTATCTGCTGCTCTTATATGCAGTGCAAGTATTTTACACCAGCAATAATGGTTGTTAATACTTTTAGCATAAAATTTAGCTGACTCACTTCTTCACATAGGAGCTGGCTTCCCATACTCTGCTGTTACTTCCCACCTTCTCCTTGGCCACCACAAATATCCCCTTCTCCTTGAATGTGGTGTACAGTGTCAGGATTCCCATCAGCACAAAGTAGGAGGAGACACATACGATAAGTACCAGTCTGAAAATTACATTTAAGAACATCAGTTATTGACAAAGAGCTATACTCCAAAAGGGCTATATTGTAAAATGTCACCCAATTATCAAACAAAAATGGATAAGGATCACAAGTGTTCGACCCGCTGTACTTTTATGTAACGAATTTATTAAAATATAGTTGAAGACAAATAGGAAGATATACAACCAATCTTCCCATTCACATTCAAACTTTGTGGATTATCCCAACTATATCTGAATAAATTCGTTACATAAAAGTGCAGTGGTTCAAACAATAGTGGTCCTTACCCAATGTATCTTTTTCTACACAACAGACACAAGGCTTCATAAAAGAGAGTATTATCCTGCTTAAAAGTTGGAAACAATATTTTTATTTTACAAAAAATGCAATTGGGGATTGTAGAATATTGACTGAAAATATATCTTGTAACATTAGCAAGAGAACAAATCAATAATATTATAAGCATTATATTACTTACTAAGGGACCCGGCAGACGTCATCCTGCCCGGAAAAGCAGTGCCACCTACCGGGTCCAATTGTATTTTCAAATCTTCCAGGTACCAATACCAATTCAAATATACACACAAATTTTCATTCAAATCGGTCCAGCCGTTTAGGAGGAGTTAGGTGACAAACACACATACAGAAGAACTATATATACAAAGATTACCTTGACTGTGGAAAGGGGTACAAGTAGTCCCAGAGCAGGGCATACAGGGCAACGCCAACAGCCAGCGCACAGAGGCAAAGGCGCCCATCAATGAGGGCAAAGCTTTCCTTGCATTTCAGATCTCCAGTAAGTACCTAAATAATTACAATTAATGTAAAAGCATGTTTTTTTTTTATTAATAATGGGATTGCTCTTGGCCAGCATCTAGCCAGGGGGCAAAGATGAGGCTGACGATGAAGCGAGCTCACCCAGAAAATGCCTATTCACTCTTGCCTCAAATAGGCTACGTAGGTAGGTGTTACTTTGATAGTGTCGATCTTAACACCTAGCTATTCTTGATGTTGTGGGCATTCTAGGTGTTGCAAGGTTTAATCAAGGGATCAGAATGCATGATAATTAACACGCAAATGTGAATCTTACGTTAAACCTATGTTAACATGCCTTCCATGTTTTTGGTTACGAAAAAGTGTCAATCGGATTTATGTTGTAGTGAATAAACAAGGAAGTTACTTATTCTAAATCCTGTTTAGTTATTTGCATTGAGCCAATTCCTTATTTTTTGACTAGTTGAAATTTACTTTATTACAGACAGTAGGTTTCAAAATAATGCACACACATTTAAATAATTAGGTTTTTAAATAACATCAAAAGTTGAGTCCTGAACTTTTGATGTTAATTAAAACCTTAATTATTTTTAAAGATTTATTCACAACTGTAATGTATCTTTTCAGTGACTTGTGGCCTCAATTGTTCGATATTTTGTTCATGTAAATTTGTAAATTTTTCATATTTATAGAATATTTCTCCACAAGTACTTTTCTTATTATTATTAATATGCTTCATACATATGTAATATACTTATAAAGTTCATACTTGTTGTTCCTACTTGAAAATTCAATAAATAGTCACTTTTAAAAAAAATCCATTTCTAAAACTAAAAATCCAATGTTTTGTGAGAGTAGCCTAACACAAGTACATAAGAAGAAATAAATTAAGTACAAAAGACCGGTATATAGTAATATAAAAAAGTACTTGCCTCTCTTACTGCATCATCAATAGCATTTTTGGCCGCAGCACCATCCCATTTGTTAATTTTCACTACCTGTGAATAAGTTAAATTTATATTCTTTAGGTATGGAATGATAAAATAATACACCTTTGCCATTTGCTAAATTGTATTGCAATACACAAAACAGGACACTAAATCATATTCAAAACTGAAAGTTCATAGGCTTCGTGGTATAGTTTGGATGGAAAACATGACGTGTCCCCGTTGAAGATGTAAAATTAAGCGAACTGAACCAAAAAGCATTACTAATTAAATCTTAAACTATTACCTCGGGTGTTTCAGTCATGTTGATTCGATTTGAGAGAAAATATATTTGAGATTAGTTTGTATTATAACAATTTACTTCTAAAAAGCGCCGCTTTGATACGGCTACGATGGTCGGTCGGTTTGACAAGACAATAAAATAAAATGACGTTTAGTTTTTTTTTAATATAATGTATGAGCCGTGTTCCGAATCACGCCAACAACGATCACAGCGTTTACAGTGCTGACGGCCGGTCCGAATCAGTAAGCGCGCTCAAGGCCGCGTGAGTGGTGTTTTGATTCGGACCGGGCATGTTGTGTTTACTGTCATGTTCATATATCAAACGTCAACTTGACGTTTGGTTTACGGTGCTGACGCCTCGGAGTGTGAGCACTGTAAACGCCAATATGGCGCCGTCCATGACGTCATCAATGACGTCACGACATCTAATGTAAACGCTATGAGCGTGATTCGGTCCGATCGTAAACGCGTTTATACGTTTTAAGCGTGATTCGGAACACGGCTATGGTGGAATAAAAAAAAATCTGAGATTGTTCACATATCCCGATAAAATATCGGTGGCAGACTGGCAGACCTGATACCGACTCGACATCACACTTCACTCAAAAGGCTTTCTATCAAATTTATGATGATTTCGCCAATCAATACTTGTTCAAAAACGTTGTTCGGTAACGACGCCATGACAGTAGGCAACTGGTTTTGTTCGGCAGTGGATTCAGCCCGTCGTCGCGAAGAGCACGTGTGTTCACCAACGCGGCGACGGGCAAAATCCCGTCTCGACATCTTAAATTTGTGGTCAGTGGTTTACAAACAAACGCCACCGCCATGACACACCGGCAGGGCTACTAGCATCGGCTCCTGCATCCATATCGGATCGGATGATGTGAACAGTAAGTGGTGTTCTATACATTTTTATCTGTGTCGGAGTAACACCGATATCGGATCTAATAATGTGAACAGAGCTTAGATAAATAACTGCAAACATTTATAAAATAAAAAGAATAAAATTAAAATGAATTGTAATGAATGATTATAAAATATACAAAAAATAATTAACTTGCATAATGTAAAAAAAATTACATGGCTACCATAATTGTAACAAAACTGTTACAACACTAGCTACATTACATGTTTTGTTTGGCTTTTCGCAACACTAACTCTCGATGGCTGATGGCTGCCATAATTAAAAAAAATATTTAATGAACTGAGAAAATTTAACTTGCTTCGATTTATTTTATATATCTCTTTCATGTATTACAAAATGTAATAATAGTGTTATTTACATAACTTCAATGACTTAAAGAATATTGATACGTTAAGAAAGTAATGGTATGTACTCATAATTTCATAAAACAACACTGAACTGTCTCAACCGGTGGTTATGGTGCCAAACCAAAATTGTAGATAATGGTGGTAGCATGTTGGACATGCCCGTAAAATCCAATATACACTTAAAGCTGTGTCAACCAACTATTTTATTCATTTAATGTATCTACCATGTGGCGTTGACAGGCTTCTTGATACTATAACGACTTAAAGAGGTCATCATTACTCGTTTTGCTTGACTGCAGGTTAATAGTGACCGTCCTGAGCGAGCGGAACGATGGCAAGGAAAAGGAAGGCAGCAGCGAAGCCCGCGACGCGGCGTATGCCCCGGCGGGGCAAGGCGGCGGCTGCGGCCGCGGCCGAAGCTGCGGAAGGCGAGTCGTCCGCAGCGACCGAGCCCGCTCCTCCCGAAGCCCCCGCCGAGCTGCAGCCTGCAGAGCCCGCTGAGCCCGCGGCCCCGGACACCCAGCCTTCTGTATCTCAAGAAACACAAACAAATCAAACACCCAAACCAGCCCCAGTACCCACTGTAGTACTACACAAGAAATTCGGCAAGTATCGCTGCCTATTCAACAACGAGGAATCATTTAGCAGACGATATGACTTGGGTAGTGACAGTGAAACCAACAGCAGTGTAGAAATAAGGGTTGTTGACCCCTGTGCCAGCTCAGAATCAGACTCTAACGCAGCAGCTGACACGCAGTTAGAGAATACTAGTGTAGTGACCAATTTTAGTTCCTTGAACAATGCCAGTAATCAACAGAGTGGCACTAATGACACAAATATGTCACCAGTGGTGATACTGAACTCATTACCAATTAATTCTGTGCTCCCCGCAGCAAACAAGATACCAATGCCATGCAAGGCACCAGTGACTGAATTACCTGTTACTTCTGAAATACCTCTGCCTAGTGAACCACCTATAGTTTCTGAAGAACTACCATATAATATGCCTAGCGAAATTCAATTTCTTTCTGAACCAACATCAATTTCAGGAACTTTACCACTGGGCATCTCATTGCCATCCGAAATTCCTCTACCTGAGGGTGCCCCAAAGTGTTCAGAACCTTTTCCCATTGAGGCATCATTGACATCAGAAATTCCATTTCCTGCAGAGCCACCACAAGTACCACATCCATCAGGTTCTGACTCATCAGGCTTGTTGCCTACAGGAATCCTCCCTCCAGTAGGTATTCCACTATTGAATGATATTCCAATGCCTGAAACACCAGCACATACTGACAGCTCTTTAAATCATATACCACAAGTTACTGCCCCAGAAACAAGGACAGATACAACATTTGATCAGACTGATGAAATTACTGTAAATAAGGAGAATATGAACCCAGACATTCCAGGTGAACAGGAACCAATGGAGTATGTTGGTGATGATGAGGAACTCATAACCATTGTTCAAATTTTGGAAGATGACAACCAAGAGCTTTACTATAACATCAAGATGGATAGTCCAGAAGAAACAAGCGAAAAGAAGGAACAGGATAGAGAGTTCCAGAAACACTTTGAGAAACTCAACATCACTGCTCCTTCAGTATCTATCGATTGTTCCCCATCTGGTCCTAAAGGACTGACTACAGAGCAGCCAAAAGAAAGTGCTGGTGAAAGTTTACTTAGACCTGACCCAAGCTTAACACCCAGCTCCACATTATCCGATGACAGTAACTCTTCAAGAGTCACAGAGCCCGCAATGAACTTAACAGAGTCAGCAGAGTCTTCCCCAACGGGGGTCAGACGCTCCAGTCGAATAAAGACTATTAGCAGTCAGAAACAAAAGTCAAAAGGCTATGGGTTAGTGAAAACCCCATTGAAGAAGGCTTTGATCACACAAACAAAGCTGAAGATAGAGGAAAATAACTCGGATAGTCAGGAAAAACCAGGAGACACTACAAACAATGCTCCCAACTCACCTTCATTTCCTGTGCCATCTGATCTGCCTGTCAAAGTCAAATCAAGATGGCGGCGCTCTAGTGAGCTAGAGATGGGTGCCAATTCTCCAGCCGTCTCACCCTTGGCTAGCCCTAGTCTACCTCAAAGATTGCAACCAGTACCTGAAGCTCAAGCTGAAGAGAAACAAACACTGAGCAAAGAAGAGTATGACAAAATAATAGAGGAGAGAATGAGGCAGTTTCAGCACTTGGAGGAGAATGAGTATTTGTGTGAGCGAATGATTAGTAAGGATACAAAGAAAATGATTTGTGACTGTTTCATGACCAAAGAGGAGATTGATAGGGGAGAGCTAGCCTGCGGAGAAGACTGTCTAAATAGACTACTTATGATTGAATGGTAAAGTATAAAATGTTTCAAATATACTACTTGTAAATTTAATTATTTTAGCCTATCATTGTATTGTTGAGAATTACTGTACGATTTTAATCTAATCAGTAGAATAATTCATTTGTTAAGTTTCTGCTTCTTTCAGTAACTCTCGATGTCCTGTCGGCGACCGCTGCACCAACAGAAGGTTCGAGAGGCGAGAGAATGGAGCACTGAAGGTGTTCTACGCCGACAAGAAGGGATGCGGTGTGGAGGCCTCTGACGACATTCCAGCGTAAGTATATGAAAGAAAGAAAATAATTTATTATTATTTAAAACTGGTCTAGGATTTAAATTAAGCAAAACTTAAACTATGTGTGTACGCATTTAGTTTCACGAATGGTATTATAATAATGCTTATGCGACTACTATTTACTTAACAACAATGAAGTCTTTGGGAAATGAATTATGATGAGATTGAATTTAAGGTTGAATATTAATCGCAAGGGCGAATTTCTGGCGTTTTAATTTTAAGGCATATTTTAGAAATGTAGTCATGGTCGCGGTCGCGACTCCACCTGCGTTTTACAAAAATGCGTTTTGTTTTCGAGGGTTACATGTAAATATATATAGCCTATAATTTACTCAATGTTTTTGAGATGGGGTGGTATGTGTAGTTTTACTAAAGGCTTGGTCACACCGCTTGCGCGACGCAAGCGGGACGCTGCGCTGCGCGCCTAAATGTATGAAACCGTCCCGCTCGCGTCGCGCAGCCTGTGTGACGTCGCTAACCTGTTAGCATACGTTCCGGCGCGCAGCGCAGCGTCCCGCTTGCGTCGCGCAACGCAGTGTGACCAAGCCTTAATACTTATGCAAGCTTGCAAATATTATCTTTTAGTTCTTATTAGTTAAATAAATAAATATTTTTGGACAATCTTACACAAATCGACTGATTGATCGAGTTAAAATATTTATTAGTACTTATAGATAAAAATGATTTTGGGAAGAGAAAGTTGAAGATATGGGGCGAACTCTGTCTCCCTCTCTGTTGCTCCAATATGCAAGTGCGACAGAGAGGCAGATATTTCGTTTTCTGTTCGCGGTAGGCCCTCAGCTGTGTGACCAAGTTTTAAGGGCCCTGCACCATCTTACGATTACAGACCGATTAACGTTAAATATTGCGCTGGCATCTATCATCCCATAGAAACAACAAAATTCTCCTTCCAATATTATGAATGTGAAAGTTGGTGTTTGGATGTTTGTTACTCAATCACGCAAAAACGGCAGAACGGATTATGATGAAACTTGGTATACAACGAGTTTATTAAAGCCTTAATTAACATATAGAATAGTTTTAATAATTAAAAATCATTAATCGAAGGTATGATATAGGGAGGGGAAGTTTAAGTGGACAAAGTCGCAGATAAAAGCTAAGCTTGTTTATAAATAGTACGGCCAGCTGCAGATAACTGGACCCCCCGTGCATACAAATTTCTATGCAGGGGGGTCCCTTTTCTCTGCCGCTGACTGTACATTACTTACCAAGGGCGGTAAAACAAAGAATATCTCAGATCGCATGTACTTGGCGCCCGAGCCAAATGCAAGGGCGATAAATATGCGATCTGATGGTTTTATTATTACCGCCCGTGGTAAGTACAAAATTTTATGTCAACCCCTCGCCAGGAACTGGCATTTTCCGCGTGCGGAGCGTGAGGTAATTACCACTAAATGGACAGGTGTAACATAAATACTGTTATTCTCTTACAGAGGCGAATTCCTAATGGAATACGTCGGCGAAGTGCTAGACTACGAGCAGTTCTACAAACGCGCGCAAGCGTACTCAGACGAGAACAACTTGCACCACTACTTCATGTCCTTGAAGGGGGACACTGTCATCGACGCAACACTCAAAGGCAACATATCGCGCTTCATTAACCATTCGTGCGATCCCAACGCTGAGACACAGAAGTGGACTGTCAATGGAGAGCTCAGGATAGGGTTCTTCAGTAAGCGGGACATTGCGGTGGGAGAAGAAATCACGTTTGATTACCAGTTTAAGCGGTTTGGGTAAGTGTTTTTATGTTTTTTTTTGCTAACCAGCAATCCAGCAAAAAATGGAACGAACGCGAGCAGACTTATTTAGAAGACAACAACCAGCACCTTGTCCAATGTTCAGTTCAGTAGTATCTTTAACTATTTTAATAATGATCCGTTGCACTTTATACCAGTTATGATATATGTGGACTGTATTGTACTCAGTAAATTTTTTGACATTACACTTTCAGGGAACATACTAAAAATATAGCTAATATATCAGCTTTTATGTTGGTTTTACAAGAGATAAGTAGGTAGGTAGGTCAGTGGTGGCGCCTCAAAAATATTCTTTGGTAAGCCGGAAATAATTTGCCTTATTCTTCATGAGCCAAAGTAAAATAACTGAACTGGCTGAAAATTATACAAGCCGCTGGGAATCCTATCGTTATATCGTATTGTATGGACGCTCCGCCACTGTAAAATTTTATTTTGATTGCGTCCATTGCACCTTACCATACATGTAAAGTCTCCAGTCTCCAGTCTACAGCTTCCAATTCAGTTAGACAAAAATTGATATCAAAATCTACAATTAAATGTACACTTTGTGCCTATTCCAGTAGAGGTGTTTAGTGGGGATGTTTGTGTTCTTGTGCAGAAAAGAGGCGCAGCGCTGCTACTGCGGGGCCGACAGCTGCCGCGGCTGGATCGGCGCCGAACCAGACTCCGATGAAGAAGATGAAGAGGTACAGACCACATCTTTACTATGTGCTATATTATACTGTGGATATGGGTCATTGTTGGTTGAAAAAACAAAAGTAGTCCCTCCGGTAATCAATGGGCTTATTACTACCGGCTATTGACCGTTATGTTTAATATAATATGGATTGATTGACAGTTATGTTTTTATAACATGGATTTATAGCAAAGGAGACAATCTTTATGCGGGTTAATATACCGATCGAAAATTAAGCTTTGTAGCCCTTAACTTTTGATATGTCCACCGAAAAGACGCGCACCTAAACCTAATAATGACCCATATATGCTCTGCTTTACCTATGCTTCCAGTGTAGTTAAGTGGAAATTAGCAGTTTTTGCTTTGAAAAGCCTCCAGATTAAACCATTGTCTTCCTTATTTATTTGTACTGGATTTAAGTCAAACTGTTCCGACAGTTTTGTGAGACCCCGTTAATTTTATGTTTTTATACCCTGATTATTAAATAAATAAATAATAATAATAATAAGTGCTGAGAGAGTTAAAATTTTGCAAACATCTCATGCAGATTCATCTTATTTTCTCTCATTTATTAGTCATGCATTTATCTCGTTACTGTCTGCAAACGAGGCGAAAACACGAATGGAATAAAGTTGAAGACAGTTAGTACAGAAGTCATTACAGAAACTCAATTGCCTCGTCTCGTTGCTCGGCCCTCTATCCTATAATAGAAATTGCCTACATTCCTAACCTCTCAAACCTGTCACCAGGAGGAGGACGACGTGTCGACATCAAAGGCGCCAGAGACCGTCTCGGTGGAAGAGCCCGCTGCGGTGGAGACGCCGCGCCCGCGCCCGCGCCGCCGCAAGAGAGACCGCACGTACAAACCCAGCAAGACCGACCTCGTGCAGGACGCTGACGTGAGTTCATTGTACCTACTATTTGAGTCAATCGACAATTTCTTGTAGCTTGTTAACATGGTTACGTCTCCTGGGTCACTCTTGAAAACTGTGATTTTACTGAGTTTTTAAACATGATTTTTAGCGATGGTTATAAACCCATTCTGACGTGTGTCTTCTCTTGAGCATGCTGGAAGTCCACATTATAACATTTTCGCTAAGAAATTCGGTTACGGTTGTCTCCTGGCTGACGGGACAGAATAACTACAAGGAAAAGTTGATTGACCCATTTATCTGAATGACGCACCTGTTCTCTTATTGGCATAGTGACAAACGTGAAAACAAGACTGTACTTCAATACTGCTGACTACATTTATATGACTACCTCAACAGTCAGATTTAGAATTTGGTCACTGCTAGCAGAAGCGCTAGCTTTCTGTTTAATAATTAACCAATTGAAACGGCTTTCATCGTCTCTCATCTCTCGCGGTGAAAACGAGAAGTTCAGGATCAAGAAGTTTAGATACATACTGGAGGTTGCGCGCTGAACATTCGTTTGAAGCAAGAAAATATAACCTTGAATGACGTCACTGTTACCATCTTATATTAGAGTGAAAGAGATGCAAGATAACAGACAGTCATTCCAGGCCATATTTTCTAGCTTCAAACGAATATTCAGCGCGCAACCTCCAGTATGTATCTAAACTTCTTGTTCAGGATCAAGGAAGGACACTGTTCCCACTATAGTACTTATATCTCACGAGCGCGGGTTGGTCATGGTTGTAGTTGTGACACATACGAACACATACCTAGACAACGTAAACTCATAGCTCCTACGCTGACGCACACATAGACAGTGTGCATGTATGGCTCAACACAACTCTAGCTTGCCCGCGCTCGATAAACGTACTCTACTAGCGAATCTTGGATCTTAACCTCAAAGAGGAATCGAGAAATTAACGACCCTTTTCTAAGTTGTTTTTCAAATTTGTTCTCAGATCGACGAGGATTTGGAAGCGTTGCACCGCACAGGCGTGAAGAACCAGTCCCACACGCTACGCTTGTCGCGTACAGTCGTCCGCGCGAAGACGCGACGCGCGCAAGTGGCACTACTGCGGCTGCTGCGTGACGCCGACCTGCCGTGTCGCCGCCTGTTCCTCGACTACCGCGGTCTGAGGCTGCTGGCGCCTTGGTGTACCGATGCACCTATTGACTTCAGGTTAGTTACGTGATAAGATAATTCATTGCTTTTGTGGGAATATTGTATATTGCCTACATATTTACATTCATATTTGCCTAGATTTGAATTCAAATTTGTTCATGTGCACAAGTCCGGCGCGACAAGCGCAGTTAATGATCAGTTCAGAGAAGATCAAAATTATTGAAAATGTATCCTAAGTTCTTTTAAATAATTAATAGTACTTACGTACAGAAGGTTTTCTGCCGAACAAAACCGAAGTTTGACAACTAGAAAACACCGAGTCACGCTATCCCACTTTACGGCGTAGCACGTGCTCTGTCGTCTAGTCAGGATTATCTTGTTTGCGCCATCACCTAGTAAAGTCATTGCACAACCTAGTCCTAGTTGAATGATGATTGATGCTGTCACAGTCCGGCGAGTCAGCCGTATTCAACTCCGAATGTGGTATGTGAGGTGAGAGCCGAGTTTAGCCAAAAAGACAAGAGGACCAGACCTGGTTTAGTTAACATTTTTTTCTTAATTACCGCCATCGTACTAAATACGTAACTAAATGAGTATTAATTTCCAGGCTAGAGATGCTGCAGACTGTGGACCGGTTGCCCATCACGAACAAGACCATGGTCTCCGAAAGCCGTTTCTTCACCATCGTCGAGCGCTGGCTGGGTGACACGCCTGACGTGTTTATTGACGAGACTACTGGTGAGTTGACTATATTTGGTGGCCACTACTGCTGAAAATTACAATAACTATCTCATTTTTATCTAGTTCAACTTTGTAGATGTTCATGTTTCATTTTATGTTAGCACAACTTGTTCCCAGGCTGTACCTCACGAGACTGTTATTTCTGTCCCAATCGAAGTGTGCAAATTAGAAAGGATAAGGTAGATTTTTCTCTACTCGCGTCGCGTCGCCGTGACAGTTGTGCTAGCCCCACTGATGGAAAGCGATGCAAAACCTAAGATGTAGCTCGTTAGTTCAGTAGCCTATACACTCTTGCCTTGAAGAGGCTTAGATTATACTTGATCGGAATTAAAGATTAATTTTCCCTAGTTTTTATAATCACTAATCTTCCTACAGGTTTGCCAATAGAACTGCCAAACAGAACAGAAGATGATAGCTCGGACAATAATAAAGATAACGTGGCCGTGTTGGAAAAGCTCAGGGATCTGTCCAGCCAGCTACTGGAGCGATGGTCGAGCTTGAAGGTTTGTATTTGTATATATATTTTTATTATAAGTTTGTATATGTATTACACACGTGCAAGAATAGGGTATTAAACTAAGGTAAAAATAAATTATTTTTTACTTGACTAATAAAAGATCTAACGAAAATACTCGAAAAACATCAATTATTAATTTATTTTAGCTAATTGAAAGAATTTTATAAGCATAAAGATTTAAAAAGGACGCTGATTTGAACAAACCTACTCACACTGCCTTAGTGACGTCACTAAGACAGTATTTCCCTACAAACTTCATAATAACAAATAGTTTTTGACATTTAATAAAAAGTTGCTGATTTGACTAGGGCTTTAATACCGTATTGCAAATACAAACTAATACAAATACAAAAATGTTTAAAAGTTTGCATACAAGTTAAAGCGACCCATTTCACCAGAGATATTTTGGCGCTCGGACGAAGTGAGAGCGCCAATAGTTCAAGGGTGAAATGGGTGCTTTCGCCCGAGATAAATACTCTACTTTTCATTTCGGCTATGAGGAAAATAAATGAGAAATAAAAGTAATAGTAAATGACATTCCGAACAGGAGAGATGAAAAATCATTATTCCTTGGTTGCGGGTTACCAAGCTATTTAACATTTTCAACGCCGTGTGTCACATAGACAAGGTTGACTGACAGCGGTGTTGTAAGGGTTAAAGTTGCATGCGATTCTTCCACCACCTCCCATCTAGCGGGAACTTCATCTGAACGAATGACTGTTTTCAGTGCGAGCCAGATCTGTCTCACTGTGTGGAGCAAAGCGTGTGTCCGCACGTTTATTTCCTTATACCGTGCAAAGTCTTACGTAGTGTTGGGGTTATTCTGGGGTTTTAGTTGCATACATGAAAAGCTTAAGAAAGTTATTTTTGTAATCCATTGGCTTTTCATCACCTAGTCCTCATAAAGCTCGTCGAGTATCTGCGCGCCAAGACCAATTTCGTCCTGAGGGTCGATCGATTGGAGTCCCGCCGCAATGTGAACTTCAATTCATTTGTGGTGAGGGTTCCAACCGACAAGCTGTCGACCTTCATGAAGGATTTCTGGCCGAAAGGTGTCGTTTTCCGGCGGTATCGCGACCAGTTATTCGACACCCAGAGTAAGCGCCTCGCGTCGTGGTCCCAACGTGATATTATTTAGTTATAGGTTTTTTCAATTTTTAATTTTATTTATTTAACTCAAAAATATAAATTACAGTAGGCATATAATTTTATCTCGCCAAACTGTATTTACAGTTTGTTGGCGAGTGTTGCGCTCTCTCACTTACAGGTTCGAAATTTACACCTACTTCTCTCCTATATAATGGATTAATGATATGTTAAGTCTTTAAGGTATTCGTATTATGGGCCACAGATGCGTGAAATAAATGATTAAATGGGTCATTGTCAGTCGGAAAAACAAAAGTTGTCCATTTGGTGGTCAATAGTTAACGGCTTGTGTGCATGTAATTTATGTTTTTATTACATGGATTTATAGACACGGAATTACAGATTATGCGGCTTATCAGATCAATCGAAAATTAAGCTTTGTAGCCCTTAACTTTTGACATGTCCACCGAAAAGACGCGCACCTACATAAATCTGACAATGACCCAAATAATTTATTTATAATAATAATATTATATACTTTAATTCCAGGAGGTATTCAAAATCCCCAAGAAGGAGCGCATCCAACAAATGAAAGAGCACGAACGGCAGGCGAACGTGGAACGTCGCGCCGCCGACTCTAGCGGCTCGCGCGACCGCGACCGCGACCGCGACCGGGACCGACGCGAAGACCGCGACCGCGACCGCGAGCGGGACAGGGAGCGCGACAGGGAGCGAGACCGCGAGAGAGACCGGGAGAGAGAACGCGACCGGGACAGAGATAGGTACGTCTACTTTAGGGCTATCAGCGAGAAATGCTTAGTTTAATCTATTCGACGCCAACGATTCATGTATCCGTCGCGGCGTCCAGTACGATATGAACCTACATGCATTAGTGTTGAACTTCTCATTTGACATTCCCATGGCGTGTGAGTGACGGCGTTTGTAATTGACAGAGCGCCGAAAACGTTAAAAGGATGTAATAAATACTCCTCGAGGTCACTACCAGAAGTCGTCGGCAGCACTAAGGGTCTGCTAGGCTTCGTGGTAAAACTGGGTTGGCACTTGGCAGTGGCACGAATAGCGTTGTCAACTCATCAAGCAAAATAGGAATATTTTAAGAGAGTAAATAGACGACCGCGACCACGAGCTCACTGTAGGAATAGGGTCTACGGGATAGACCGGGAGAGAGTGCAACCAAGTCAGAGACAGTTCTCTTATTTATCGAAGGGTACATCGCGAGAGCACGATAGCGACTGCGATTGTGTGAGATCTAGACAGAATCGTGTAGACTTAAAATTATTTAAACTGACAGAGTTGTATCAAATTAGGCCGTTCAAAAAGCAACTTTACTGTCCAAGCGTGAAGACTCAAAGTCCAATGACAAGTTTTATAAAATGTCGGACATTTTAAATAATTTCTACTATAAAGGCTGGGAGGAGCGAGATACGTATATGAGCCGGTATTTTGTTTATAACTCGAAGGGCTTTGGAAAGTTATCACACAATCACATAAAAAAATCACAGCACATTTCATACGTAATCCAAGTTTTTATTTATTTAGGTACAGAGATAGGGAACGAGAGCGCGACAGAGAGAGAGAAAGGGATGAGCGGGACAGAAGGAAAAGAAGGAGCAGTCCCGATAACAGAAGAAGTATACGGTTAGTATCGTAGTTATAAGAGGTATTTTGAGAGATGTACTGACTTAGTCGCCGACTAGTCCGGCCACATTTCTCGTCGGCTAAAGAGGCCGATTAATCGGCACATTATGACTTACTGGAAATCACCTTCAACATCGTCAAAAAATTTCCACACTCGCAATTTCCTTTTCGACATTATTCTAAAGAAGACCACTAGTTGTTTGTTTAACACAACAATTCGACAATTTCACTGTTTTGTCTTTTTATTTTGCTATATGAAACAGGCTATTAAAAAAAGGAATATGAAACACCGGTGAAGCAAGTAAATTGCTAAAACTTAAACACGAACGCATGGCGAGTGGCGCGACGAGGCGAACTTAGCCGAAACCAATGATCGGCCTTGCCGACTAGTCGGCCGATTAGTCGGCCATCTTGGCGCCGACTATTCGGCTAGTCAGACAAATCCATAGTCGGTACATCTCTAGTATTTTGTTTTTGCTATCTGTTTTAATACTAAAATGTTAGTTTCCTAAAGCTGCATCAGGAGACTAACGTTTACGATGATCGGTGGAGCCAAGTGACCCCGCTTGCGAAGCTGATGGGTTCGATGCGCAGTTTCGTTTGGATCAAGTCGAAGCGAGCCTGAACTCACGGCAGTCTTTACTTGTTACACCTACTGTGCAACGAGGCTGCCGCTATTGGATATCCAGCTCGTCATCCTCTCAATAATATTATTATAATTACTCCGAAACAAATTCTAAATATCTGTTCTAATGCCATCAATTTAATGTACCCTAACCCTAGTACCGCCAGCAAAGTTATTCGCTATCCAGCCCTGGGTAAAAGCACGAATAGTATAATAGTATTACATACAGAACGGATACGAACCCCCCGCACCGAGGTCAGTTATCGGATCGGGTACCGTCGCGTCTCGCGATGCGCCCATGCCACGCGCTACGCACTCGCGCAAAGAATTGACTCGTGTACCGACAGCGCACGCACACATCTTACCCACAGCGCTTACTTTCCTTCGCGTGTCACCCCCGTAGCAAAATACATATGCGCGGTGGAGTCAGTTCTCTGCAGCCGCCTGTACCTTGTACAGTTGGATTGAGCTGTGGGGCTGGCACAGCTGTCACTGCGACGCGACGCGAGTAGAGAAAGATTTACCCTCTTCTTTCTAATCCACACAGTTCGAGCGACACAGGAATCGCTAAGTCGCGCGAGATAGGACTTGGCAGCAAGTTGTGCTAGCTCACCTGGTTTTGTTACGTCAGGAGCGGGCGCGTGCTGGCCGCGGTGCCGCCGATGAGCAAGGAGGAGCGGCGGCGCGCCTTCGCCGAGGCCGCCGCCGCCGCCGAGGACTCGCGCCGTCAGCGCCAGCACCTGCAGCCCTACTGGCCCGACCAGCCCTTCCCGCAGGTACTGTGTCTGTCTCCCATCCCTAGTAACTAGACACACGATGAGCAAGGAGGAGCGGCGGCGCGCCTTCGCCGAGGCCGCCGCCGCCGAATCGCATCAGCGGTTTAAGCGTAAAGAGGGAACAGACAGACACACTTTCGCATTTGTAATATAAGTATGGATTGTAGATTAAAATTATAGGACCCTGTACTTTATACATTACAAAATCACAATAAGTAGGGCCCCAAACGAACACAAACTACAAATAGATTTTTCCCCCCCAGATGTTTCCTCCCGGTATGATGGGCGCGCCGCCCAACATGATGCCGTCGATGGTGCCCCCCGGCATGCCCCCGGGAATGCCCGGGATGCCCCAAGGCATGCCCGGGATGCCGCCTGGAATGCCCCAGGGCATGGCAGGCATGCCTCCGGGTATGGTCCCCGGGCTGCCCCAGGATGTCCCTCCCGAGTGGATCGGGCCGAGTGGGGAGTTCCAGGGCCCGCCCGGGTTCTGTCCGCCTTTTGGAGGCCCACAGCAGTTCTGTATGCAGCAAGCTAAGTAAGTTACTGGCTAATTATATTAACAAAATACTTATTTGCATTGTACTTGGATGTCATAAAAATCGAAAATCAAATGTATATCAGTCATCACTGTCATCAGTATCAATCTCGTCTGCATCGTAATTGCAAGCAGAACGAAATACAATGATTTTTTTGGGAGATATACACTGCATGTCTCTTAAGGCTTGGTCACACAGCTTGCGCGACGTTAGCGTGCTAGAATGTATGAATCCGTCCCGCTCTTGTCGCGCAGCCTGTGTGACGTCGTTAACCTGTTACTATACGTTCCGGCGCGCGGTGTGACCAAGCCTTTAGCACTACATAAATAATAGGGATGTTGACAACAAAGAAGAAAATCAATAAGTTCTTATTTTCTCGAAAATGAATCAAATGGCGAAAAATTAACTCAAAAAATTTATAATTACTTGGTTATAAGTCTTCAAAGTTTTAAGAGGGAGCATATTCTGCCTCTTTTCTACAAAACGCACCTTTTTATTGGAGCGATCAGCGATCGTCATTTACTGTCACGCTCGAGGTCACTGACGTCACCTAACCAGCAACAAGCCGTGTTCCGAATCACGCTAAAATTGCTCGCAGCGCTTACAGTGCTGACGGCCGGTCCAAATCAAATAGCGCGCTCAAGGCCGCGTGAGTAGTGTTTTGTTTCGGACCTGTATTCGCATGAGTGCGCTTACGATCGGACCGATTCACGCTCATAGCCCGTGTTTACTGTCATGTTCATATATCAATCGTCAACTTGACGTTTGGCTCAAGGTGCTTACGCCTGGAGGTGTGAGCACCGTGAGCGCCGTCCATGACATCATCAGTGACGTCACGATATCTCATGTAAGCGCTATGAGCGTGAATCGGTCCGATCGTAAGCGCGCTTTGAGCGCTGTAAGCGTGTTTCGGAATATGCCTTACAACTGTTGTAGCTTCGTTATTTTTTTGAGATATGTAAATAGGATTTTCACTATTTGGCATATTTTTATGTCTTGTTTCTTTTGGAACAGCCAATTTTTGAATCAACAATCGTGTTATAGCAAGTTGTGTATTTCCAGTATGATGGGCATGACTGGCTACGGCATGCCGGGCTTCATGTTCGGGCAGCAGATGCCCAACGCCTTCCCTCCCACGCCGCAGCCCACAGACAATATGTTACCGGTGAGTTGTTTTTACATATATTACCAAAGTA
Source organism: Cenopis cana (assembly GCA_951800055.1). Classification (NCBI taxonomy): domain Eukaryota; kingdom Metazoa; phylum Arthropoda; class Insecta; order Lepidoptera; family Tortricidae; genus Cenopis; species Cenopis cana. The sequence goes on along the minus strand of OX637477.1, from coordinate 17,570,672 downwards.
ACCGATATAGCCCTTCGAATCGCTAAACTTAAGTGGCAGCGGGCGGTGCAGATTACACATATGTAGAACCGATGGACGTTGGCCGAAAGGTTTTCGAGTGGCGACTACGGACCGGAAGGCGCAGCGTGTGTTGGCCCCCCACAAGGTGGACTGATGACCTGGTAAAGGTAGCGGGAGTCCGCTGGATGCGGGTGGCGCAGAACCGGTCATTGTGGCACTCTTTGGGGGAAGCCTATGTCGAGCAGTGGACGTCTTGCGGCTGATATGATGATGACGATGAGTTAATATTATTTTTCAACAGTAATCAATCAGTGGCAACAGTAGCATAAATTTTATTCCTTTTCAAATTGAACTGCTGTAAATCGTGGACTGTTCATTCGCTTAGCTATATTTTTGTTCATCGTATTTACCACGCTAAGTATGTGATACATAAAGATATCGTCATCCTACCGTCATCTTATTCGTGTGAACAAAAAACGGCCCACTTTTTGACGCCTAAAGGTTGGCGCAGATATAAAGAGTCAGCACCCGACCGGCGCCGCGCCTCAACTCATCGGCTCGCCGCCAACTAGACGTCAACATGCGCAAGCACGTAACGGAAACGGCGCTGCAGCGCCGAGGTGGGCACGCAGCGGCGCCGCGCCACAGACCACCTCCTCTAGACACCTCGTATGAGCGATTTAGTTCGAATCAAAAGTCACCAAGGTTAGCGGTAGATGCGGGCTGAGGGGAGGTCGGCAACAGCGCTGCGATTGGCCGTTTCAAAATGCGCGCGACTTCGCCGCAAAATGGCGCGCGGTCTAGTGATGAGACACGGTTGTTGATTATCGGTTTTTACCAGCACCCCAATTTATTCTAGGTAAATTATTTTACATGGCGTGTATACTTTATCTATTGAATTGACTATAATAATATCTTCTAGGCGTATTTACAACCTTTACTAGTGTATACAATTGAGATTTGAAACAATTTTATAATAATAAATAAAAATCGTTTATTTCAGACCAAATGTTGATCCATACATATTATTACATATAGCGTAATGTACAACAGTGGCGGAGCGTCCATACAACTCGATTGCCCACCAAGACGATTCGAAAAAACCTAATTGCAACGGGTTTATCTCTAAATCCCTTACACTTCTTCGAAATTCAGTATTGGGGCCTTCTCGTGTCACTAGTCCTGATTGCTAAAAGGAATTCACCACCACTAATTATGTTACTACTATATAAACTTCATATTAAAATAAGACAACAACAAAACTACAATGAGAACAAACTAACTAAATATTCTATCCCATACAACTACACTGATTTGTTTAGCGTATAAAGTAAAACGAGATAAAAAAACACTACACTATTACCATCTTTCACCTCCTTATACGAACCTCTATGATTCATATAGTAAAATAATATTGTCTACGTAAATACTGACATTCAATATCAAAAAATAAAACTAATCAGTAATGTTTACCAATAGAATTTTAATATTTATTAAAATCATTGTGATATATAAAATACGGATGAACCGATAATTAAATGAAATCGGAACCGAACATCACTGGCACAGCACTAGCCCGCACACGTGCTGTCAGAAAGAGAAAGTATATTGGCATTTGAGGTGGTTGGAAAGGAACAAGCACACTTCACTACGCCTTATAAGCCGGCCCGGCCAGTGTAAAATGATCCCCGCCGGGCAGAATAAAATGTGTATTTGTATTAATTTAACTTACCTATGATATGTAATTCCGCCTTTCTTTAGATTTTTAGTTCGGGAATCGTTCTCACACCACTTTACCGAACAAAAACCCATGCTTACGGTTAGTCGGAACCAAATTTAAGTATTTTTTGTGCCACGTACGTATAGGTCATGAACCTGGACGAGACTGACTGAGCGGCGTGAGGCGGGGCAGTATATTAAGCGCAATTTCTCCAAAGTGTGGCGCGAGCGCGTCGCCCTGAAAGCTCTGTCTAGAGGAGGTTGTCTGTGCGCCGCGCTCACCGCGAGGTGTCTACTAGTTGACGGCTTTCTTACGTTCCATCCATTCCGCCCGCGCGCCGGAAGCGCGGCGACCACGCGCGCTCCTCTCGCCGGCAGCGAGCTGCAAGCGCGGCTGTCCATCCGCCGTTAGGTGGTCCCGAGCTGCGACGACATAGTTACGGAGTGGACAAGTGTGCATAGCAGCACAGAATAAGTAATAGTACAAGTACAGAAGCTTCACTTTCTAACAAAAACGGCGTTTAGGCATAAAGAAACATGCCTACTCTGTGCATCTCGGTCTATTGTATAACTTGTATTCATTCACACGCGGCACGTGTAGCGCTAGGGCTGTCGACTCGTCGCTCGTCGCGTTCTATTCTGCGACGGCAGCGGTAACGTGCATATAGACGCGTTCGCGCGACGGCGGGCGGCCCTCGACGGACGGCCGGCCCCGGGCCGAGCGAGCGGTAGGCAAGCGACGCGCGCCGCCCACTGCAAGCCCCTTGGTTGCAGTATAAAGTGTCAAACAAAGAATACTTATCGGCGCCAGCTGGAGCGGCACCGGTGTGGTGCCGAGCAATTACCCCTTAAAGAGAATGAACAATAAATTGTTCCAGCAGGTTCCTGAGTCGGATTTGCCGTTGGGCGAGGTGGTGTTACCTCCGCTGTGGCGCTCGGCGCTGGACGCGCGCGGGCGCACGTACTACTACCACGTGAAGCTGCGCCAGCCGCAGTGGCTGCCGCCGCCGCCGCCCTCTCAGCCAGGTCACACTCCGCTCTTTGCCACACCACTTTTTCATAGAACCACAGGCTCCGAGTCGTTATTAACCCTTTCAGACCAAAAAAACAGTACAATGCTAACGCAAAATGAAGTTGACATATGTGTTTGATGTCTAAAAGGGATAAAACGGTAAACGCGCTTGGTGAAGCCGAGTAGGTACCGACCGGGGCTAGTCTCCGAGCGACTCATTAGTGTAAGTACTCCACTCCACAGCGCTACGCGAACTATGAGATTTGACATTTCGAAGACCACGCATCACACTATAGTGCGCGCCATCCACGACGACGCGCCCCTCCACAGCGAATCTCATACTAATCTGTGCGCAGTTGTACGGCTTAGGCTGTGGAGGGGCGCGCCTTCGTGGATGGCGCGCACTATAGCGCCTCTAGTGGAGAATGTGTATGCAGTAGCCCTCATTTAGAGTGGACTGCGAGCAGTTGGACTGAGCTGTAGCGAGGCCAAATACGTCGCTGAGAACAGGAAGGCGTGGCGCGAGCTTATGAAAGCCCTTTGCACATCTGGGGTGCCTTAGTACAAGCAACATCTTAGTCGGTGGTTGACCAAGTTAAAAAAAAGTAGATGATTAATGTTTGGTGAATTCTTTTCACAGATGAGAGCTCATCCGAAGAAGAGGCTGAGCCGTTAAGGTCCGTAGACACGACGGCGATGAGACGGCAGGGCAAGGTCGTCGAAGGTGTCAACGGCATTATTTATGAAGGTAACCTCCTGTCACTGTTACATTTCTGGTTGTTATTCTGTCCCGTCAGCCACGAGACAACAGTTACCGAGTTTCTTAGAAACAATGTTATAATATGGACTTGTAGCATGCTCAAGAGGGCCACGTCAGAATGGGTTTAATCATCGCTAAAAATCGTGTTAGTAGGATTACATTCTGTAGAATCACAGTTTTAAAGAGTGACCCAGGAGACGTAACCATGGCATCGAGCCACAAGAAGTAGATTAACCCAATTACAAAAGTTTTGTCATGTTGATATTGCACCAACATGTAAATTTGTCACAATAACAAATGGTGTATTGCAGTGATCAAGGAGAACGCTCATAACGGTCTGATCCCGGAGCACGCGCTGGTGAGCGTGACGCCGAGGAAGCGGCGGCCGGGGCTGGTCTCCGAGAGACCCATTAGCGTAAGTACACACACCCACACCACACCAGATAAACTTAAACTTTAGATCAAAATTAAAAATTAAACGCCACAGTTGGGATTTGAACCCACGACCTCTGGAATCCGGCCATTGCTCTTAACCAACTGAGCTACCGTGGGTATCCCATATGGTGGTAAAATTTTCAATAAGCCTTAGGGAGGCTCGTAGCGACATCACTCACTTTGATTGAAAATTATAATTTCGTCCCCGCATCCGCTTGACAACATTTAAATGAAGGTGGTGTGATATTTGCAGCCTCGCACGGAGGAGGACAAGCTGGCGGGCCGTATGGAGGTGAAGCGCTACCGGCAGACCAAGGAGAAGCTGCGCCGGCGCCGCGAGAAGATGCTCCACAAGGTGCGCCTGCGCGCCAGGCACAAGCAGGACCAGCACCCGCTCAAGGTATTATCATCATCATCATTTTCAGCCTGTAATCGCCCACTGCTGAGCATAGGCCTCTCTTCGAGTACGCCACTCGTCCCGGTCTTGAGCCAGTCTTATCCAAGTATACTTCAAATTATTTAAAATGTGCGACATTTTATAACACTGGTCATTCGATTTTGAATCGTTTTGTTACGATGGCAAAGTCGCTTTTTGAACGAACTAATTTGATACAACTCGGCCAGTTCGAATGATTTTCGATATACCTTTACTTACTGACGTTTTTTATATTCTCGATGTCGTGTTTGGGACTTTAGAAATGTAACTACTTTGTGTCCAATCCAATTAGTCCGCCCCTCAATGCTGACGCTGAGAGAGAGAGCCTACGATAAAGGCTTGGTCACACCGCTTGCGCGACGCAAGCGGGACGCTGCGCTGCGCGCCGGCATGTATGGAACCGTCCCGCTCGCGTCGCGCAACCTGTGTGACGTCGCTAACCAGTTAGCACACGTTCCGGCGCGCAGTAGTCGCGTCGCGCGGACGTCGCGCAACGCAGTGTGACCAAGCCTTGAATATTTACACGTTATTTGTCAGCGATGAATTGATATGATATCTCTTAGTTATTTTCCACAAATTTTCATAGGTCGTGGACCTCGTCGAATCAGAGTCAGACTCTGAAGCTTCTACTGAAGAGGCTGAGCCTACTCCAGTGGTGGAGGCACCGGCCCCCGAGCCGGCGCCCGCGGCCGCGCCCGCGCCGGAGCCGGACCCGGAGCCGGCGCCGGAGCCGGAGCCGGCCGTGGACGCCGAGGAGGCGGCGCGGAAACTGAAGGAACAGTTCCGCAGCAGCATGGCGAGGGTCATGGTGCACCATCTCAATCCGTACCGGCATTCTGACGCACCCGCTGGCCGCATCACATGCACGGCAGACTTCAAGCATCTGGCTAGGAAGGTGAGCACGGGGCTGATATTCACAATACCTCCGGATTATCGAAAATTCGTATCAGATATATTTCTACTAATATTATAAATGCGAAAAGATGCCTTAGATGTTCGCAAAAACTGCTGAACGGATTATTATGAAATGAGTTTATAGCCTGCGGGACTAGCTCAACTGCCGCTGCGACGCGACGCGAGTAGAGGAAAATCTACCCTACTCTTTCCAATTAGGACGGTTCGAGCGAGACAGGAATTGCCGAGTCGCGCGAGGTACGACTTGGCAGCGAGTTGTGCTACCCCAGCAGGATTAACATATAGGATACTTTTTATCCACACAGACGAAGTCGCGGGTAAAAGTTAGTAAGCTATTATCTCCGATTATGCATTATGATTATTGCTGATTTTGAGTGCATCTCTAGTTTTTTATACATGTACAGTCAAGTGCAAAAATATGTATTGAATGAATCCTCTCATAAATATGTACCAAAACCTTAATTCACCGACATAAGAGCTATGGGACATCTTTTTGAGCAAGTTGTAAGCACCCATATTTTTGCACTTGACTGTACATAAAGCTGTACATGTCAGTCCATAAAGGAATCTAACATAGCCGAGACCTGACGAGAGTAACGATAAATTATTAACCAAAACTTTGTTCTTCCTCAGCTAACGCACTTCGTGATGCTAAAAGAGCTGAAGCACTGCCGCACCGTGGAAGAGTTGGTCGTCACCGACTCTGTGCGTTCGAAGGCCAAAGAGTTCGTGAAGAAATACATGGCCAAGTTCGGCAAGGTCTACCGCCGGCCCGCCGAGGAGGCCGATTAGCGGTTGCTACGGGGCGCAGCGCCCCGTCATAACTAGGGTAAACACTTTTACCACAGTTGGGTCATAAACAGTTGATAAAACAAAAGTCGTCCCTCCTGTGGTCAATAGTTAACGGTTTATGAGCTTAGTTATGCTTTTATTACATGGACTTATAGAAACGAAGACACCGTTTATGCGGGTTACGAGAACAATCCAAAATTAAGCTTTGTAGCCCCTTAACTTTTTGTATGTCCACAGGAAAGACGCGAACCTAAATCTGTTAGTAAATGACAGATTAGTCGAAAGAATTTGCTTGGTGGCGCTAGTAAGCTAATCGCCGGGTGGAATAAAACATTTTTACTTCGATATAGTTGGGTTACCGGTCATGTTCGTCGTGTTTCGGCGATTCCTGTGCTGAATCGATCGAGGTACGAATGAGATAAATTGCATTTTTGTGGACGACTGTTCGGCAAGGTTAAGCACGCAAGCGGCTGGGGAGCTCTGGGAAAACTAGACTAAATTACAATACGATTTATAGTTAGGTTTACCAATCTTTGAATAGTTGCGTGCATCCGATTTGATTTTAATATAAATTTACAGTGCTTTTTTTCCTAATGGGCACTCGCTCTTGCATCTGATAGTGACAGGATATTTGTCATAAAAATAATATTTACAGAAAGACATTAATAAAATAAAAGCCCAGAATCATAACAAAAATGTTTGGCGTCGTCTATTTTCTGCTATTATTGTCGAAGCAGCTTATTTGTGGTTGATATATTGATACTATTATGGGCACTTAAGAATGATGTCTCTATTAGATTTTTGAATCAACGGCTTCAGAAATAGTACCGAATGTGCGTTCAGATAAAGTGCCGTTTACCCTACTTAGATAGTTTGATCAAATATTTGCGATTGTTGGATGGTAAACGCGATTTTCGTTTTGGTGATAATGGTAACTGGAAGAAAGACTGCTACAGAACAAAGTGAAGCGAAATATAATGCTGGTGAAGTAACTGAAGTAATATTGCGATTAATTTTTATTAAGACAACTTGAAAGATAAATGTAATACAATACCGATATTTTAGAAAAAAATAAATTAAACTATTACAACATTTAATAACAAACTTCAACTGTTTAATGAATTGATTGGCAAAATCTGTATTATGTCACACCTGGCCATAAAGCGGCAATTACCGCACGCTCCGCGCGCGTGAAATCCCGTTTCCTGGCTAGGGGCTGACATAAAACTTTGTACTTAACACGGGCGGTAATAAAGAAAGCCTCAGATCGCATATTTATCGCCCTTGCCTTCGGCTCGGGCATCAAATACCTGCGATCTGAGACATTCTTTGTTTTACCGCCCTTGTTAAGTAATGTACTATTATGTACCTACATATTGCTTTCTCGCTGTTACACGCTATGAAAGAGTAACTACGAGACTATATAAAGTGCTATAGTGGTTTACTGGAATATTTAGTTTTTCCAAGGGTATTATGCCACGGCACTATGTAATGCATTGACACGAATAAGGAAAGATATGTATATATAATGATTAGGTATTAATTAGAAAAATCTATTATTTTTGTGGCAGTGTAGGACTGTAGGTATTGCACGTTTTAACTGATTTAAATCCAAATCAGGTACTTCTAAAATATGCATCTTACGAATAAATGATCTTTACGTTAGTTCCTAATCATTTCTATTAGGTGTGATTGTTGAGCTGACCTGTTAGGTGCAGCATAAAAATAATAATCCTCCCATTCAAAAACTTCACATTAAAAAAAATGAGCGCTGTTTTTGCTAATATGAAATATCAATATTATTTTTATGTTGTAACCAGCTTCTAGCATGATCGCTTATGTTCTGGAGGAATGATATATGTCCGACATAAACGCAATCGTGCTAGCTATAGCCTATTTTTATCTATAAAGTACTGCCATAGTACAATGTATGGCGCGTTCATTTGTTTCTTGCCAATTCTTGCATAGAACTTATATAGGATTAGGGTTGCCATATGGAAAATTGAAATGTCCTGATAAAAATCCGGACATCCCCCTAAAAGTCCTGACATTTCTTCGCGAAACTTCGGTTGCCTCGAAAAAAATAATTTAATTTGGTTTCTACCATCACTGTGCAAAGTGGCTTGCTTTCATCAAAAAGTGCAGGATTTTTTTCATAACCCATATGACTATGACCCCCACAATTCAATATCATAGTTCATAATCATAAACCTATTTATACTTTTTTTTGCCGTTTTAGCACAGAATTATTTTAAAAAAATTTTAAAGAATATTTTAAAATGTTCCGAGCGCGCTGAGATAAATTTGGCATGCGGCGACTTGCGAATTGATTGAGATCACTGGCTGTAATTAACCTATTTTATATTATTTTCGAAGAAATATTACTATTTTTGTTGATTACTTACTAATTTATCATTACATTTATTAAAACTGTGTAAACGTTAAAATAAATTTATCGTAAAAACTTTTTTTTTAATAGGGTCATTCCTAAAAATCCTGACACTTGCCAAGTCCGGCCGCAATCCGGACAAAGGGTCAAAAATCCGGACATGTCAGGACAAATCCTGACGTATGGCAACCCTATATAGGATAGTACTTTATAGATAAAATAAATAAATATAGGCAGCAGTGCGCAGAGGGTGGATTAAGATCCTTTTATTGATGAAAACTGATTAGAATTAGTATAGCTAATTAATGTGGATGGAATATTACAGTCAGACCTTGATGAATTCATTTTGAATGTCTGTGGCTCTGGCTTGGAACAGAATGTAACAATTTAAAAAAAATGAGCTAAATATATCTGACTAATAATAAAGATTCATGTAGGTGGTTTCCTATTGGTCTATTATTTGGGCTGCTTGTCCGTGGACGTGTACAGATATTTTTTGACACAATTTTGACCTCGATTGTACTTGAAGTTATGAGCTTATGAAGGGCATGTACTACATGGGCACGATTCTTGTCCCTCTTTACTGAATCGAATATGAAAGGGACAAATGTCGACAACTCGATCGAAATATTCGATCATATTGAGCGTGAAAACGTCATTTGTAAATATTAACCGGTTAGAACTTCTAAGCGTTTATATTCTTCTATAAAGCCCTAAAAGGAATTAACAGGTCGAACGCGCGAAAGGGTAGCGGGAGGCAGCTACCCTTTGATGTCTCCCCTCCCCCTCTTACCCCTGTCCGGTCGCAGGCGAGGACTCGTTAAAACGGTCGATCTATATTTAAGCCGAAATTACACATACAAGAATCGAAAGCAAGTTTAACTACATTTCGCGGTTTGCTAGATCGATTCAACTCATTATACTTCGGTAACCCGCAATCTAGGTAAACTTGTCGGGTTTTGTGACAATAATATAAAGATTTTCAGCACTTGTCACGGAGAAAATAAATGCTTGGATAGATAATAGCGAATTAAGTCACTCCTCATTTCCTAAGTGTCGTATATTAATTAGAGTATCTATAGTGTAAGCATGTTTATTTGATCGATTCATGAATGTTCCCGGTCTAACCTAAAATGTGTCATACCCTAGAAAAAGGATACTTTTTTGGCGGTGTCAATATCGTCGGTGGACACCCAAAATTCACAAAACTATCGGTCATTGAGTACCTACTCTTGGACCCCTCGTATCTCAGTATTGAAATGATGCTGAGATACGATTGTTACATGGTGACTATTGGTTGTCAACCGACGATATGCTTTTTCCGTAACCACTATATTATAAATAGTTCTTAGTCCTTATTGCCATCGACAAAGAGGTACCTTTTGCTTGAGAATGACACAAATAGACCAGAGATTTAAGTTGTTAGGTCCGCTGGTGTATTCCGTTTAGGGGCCTTTCACGAGAATTTAGTTCGCGAAACCACAGAATAAGTAATAGTACTAGGTACAGAATTCTCACTAACAAATCCGCGCGAGGCAAGCCAAACGTGCCGACGCTTGGCCATCTCCTTCTATCGCACGCGCATCACTCGCTACATCACTTTCTCTCGCATTGAAAGTCACCCGACGTGGGACCTTTCAGCGGCGTGATGACGTCACGCGAGTGAGTCGCCCCTGGCGAAGCTTATGCACTGTATGGCACCTTTGTACAATGAAGAAATCTAGAGAATATATTGTCAGCTTTTATGTCGAGCTTTGAAATATGATCTGAACAAAAATCGTCTTCCTAGCATTGTCAGAAGTAGTAAAAGGGAAGATTCACGTATAGGCGTCCGCAGTTCCGCATCGCACGCAACGGATTGTAGTATTCTTTGTATAGAAATTTCGATTGTACGCTGTACGGTGCGGATCAGTACAATCGGTTGCGTGTGATGCGTCCGATGCGAAATTGTGGACGCGTACCTGAAGTGATATTCTCGTGGAATGGACCTTTAGACTTTTAAAAGATTACTCTCCTTTAAATGCAATTAAAGGTATTTATGACAATGATCTCTAGCTCGACTGGGACGACTAAAATTAATCAATCCTGTACGGTTACTCGAATAAGAGAATACTTTAGTCCGCGTACGGATGAAGTGAGAAAAGCTTTCACGTCTTTATGACATTGGCATAAGGTTGATTTTCGACTGGCCTAGTTGAGAGGGTTTTTCAGTATAGCTTTATAATGTTTTTCAAGTACATACCCAGTATTATGTTTAAATGAATGTGTTAAAGCTAGTATAGTAGTGCTGATTAATGACACAGTGAAATAGGTAAGAGATTCATGTTATTTTTAAGTGAAAAATATATATCTTCTTTAATTTTCTATTGAGAAAAATAGTAGTTTATGCAACTGGTACATAATGAGGGGCATTAAAACACGAGAGTTCATAATAAGGTCACACGAGTGTTTTAATGCCTAATTATGTACAGTTGCATACACTACTTTATCTACATCCATATATTAAATCCTCTTTCATGTGTTTCGTGTGGGCACTTCTCGCCGGCGTGCGCCATGTTTGCGTCGACAGGCCGGCCCGCGCCTCCGCAGCTGTGTCCTTATATAATTTTGTACGTGATCTCATTTAAGTGTTCTATTTCGTGATCTAATAGGGGACGCACGCAACAGCCGCACAGTATATTATAAAGCGGGGTCTTATCTACGGTATTTGAACTTATAAAAGAGGATTTACTATATGGGTGTAGATAAAAATCTATTTGACATTTATATGGATCTTTTTTAAATTGCGTAAATGACTGAAATGTTTACGAAAAAATTCACTAGTAAGTCGCAAATTTTAGTAATTTTTATCGTAATCCAATTATGTGATCAATTTTTGTTTAGTTGTTAGTTTCGTGTTTTTATTTTCCGATTTGATAAATTAAGTATGTGAGTATATTTTGAGCGAACCTGTGGAATTACACTAGTTTTTTTTGTGGAGGATGATTAGAGAACGTAAAATGTGAAATTGTGTAGGCAAAGTGAGTTTTAGTAACAGTAAAATGTCACTGGATTTCTATAATAATCAAACATTTTCGGTTTAATCAAAGTTACTAAAACTGTACTTTACCAAAGGCGTGGGACGCAAATACGGACGTCAGTCGGGGAGTGCTGTAAATATGTAAATAAAACACTTGTACTATTAATATCTGTTCAAGTTGATAGAGTGACAATTTTTATTTTTATCTTTAGTGCGTATGGCTTGCTTATTTTATTATTTTGATGTGGCGATGAGATCGAGGCCGTCTGAACAAATAAAACGTTATCTTTTAATATCTTGTCGTTTGCTTTTTGAGGTTATTCCTTGAGCTTATCCAACACCGATTTGCAGCTTTTGGCGTTGTCCGCGAGACCCTGGCACGAGTCCGTCTGTTTCCATTTATCACACTCCTGCAAAAAAACGTTATGGGTTATGGCTATCAATTTATTCGCAGCGAAATTTTGTAACTATTGAAACTGACAACCGTGCACAGGACCGGCCCAAGGGTGGGGCGGATGGGGCGGCCGCCCCAGGCGCTGAATGTCAATGGGCGCCAAGCGCGGGATGGCAAGGGGCGCCAAACTGGCAATGTCGAAAAATTTCAAACCAAAGGGCGCCCAAAGACCATCTCGCCTCACTCGGATCTAGGGCTAGGGCCGGCGCTGATCGTGCAAAATCAAAATTAAAGGTTTTAAGGGTACTTTATATCTCTGAGCTTAGACAATGGGCGTGTATAGCTCAACACACAACCATGGCTCACCCGGCGCTCGTGAGATAAACTTATTCTAGTACGAGTTGGAATTAGCCTACCTTAGCACCATTATCATAAAGTCTTTATTACAAGAATTATATTTGCGAGCAGCCTGTTTGTAGATAACAAATACTTCATTATTTTAGCAACGGAGTTATTGAAACACCAAATCTGTAGATGAACATCGAAAGTATCACAATACAATACAAATAGGTACTGTTTATTGCACACCTCCAGTGGCGGCGCGTCAGAAATATTCTTAGGGAAGCCGGAAATATTTTGCCTTTCTTATTCTTCATGAGTCGTAGTAAACGAACTGGACTGGCTGAAAATTAGGCAAGCCGGTGGGAATCGAGTTGTATGGACGCTCCGCCACTGCACCTCACACAAATCATCTGTACTTTAGAACTTTACATTCAATACAAGCATGTTTGTCTGCAAATATTTATGTACAGATGCTATCTGTATGATCACAGTATGATAATCATCGTATGCATTGAGAAAAAATAATGATTCATGTTTATAATACCTACATATATTACAAACTGTGATCTGGATAATGGCACCAACGCAACGATGTGATCGTGACCTTTTGTCCATTAAAATGTAAATCATTGCGTGTTCGGACCAAATTAGATGTTGTGCTATGTAAATAACAGTTTCTTAAGTTTCTAGGTATTATTTAGCGTCAGGTGGAATGTTTTTTTTAATTATCTATGATGATGAGTTTAAACATAGGTTTTACGTCGACTAAAATGGTAAGGTATGTTGGGGTAAGATCGGACTAATTTTCGATACTTTGGTAAGCACTCGGAATTTTTTTTTGACTAACTTATCTAACGATTCCTTGAATTGATAGATTTCTATATACTTACCTACTGCATATTGATATTTGACTGGTGGGTATATATAGGTACCTAACTTAACCTCATGTCTACCGGTTACGCGAATACCTACAAGTCAAGTAAACAAAAACATTGCTTTTTAGGGTTCCGTAGTAAACAAGGAACCCTTATAGTTTCGCCATGTCCGTCCGTCCGTCCGTCCGTCCGTCCGACCCCCGTTTTTCTCAGTAACCATTAGTACTAGAAAGCTGTAATTTGGTATGAGTATACATATCAATGACGCCGACAAAACGGTAGAATAAAATCTTAAAAAAAATTTTTTTTTAGGGTACCTCCCCTACATATAAAGTGGTGGTGCAATTTTTTTTTCTGCCAAACCCCATTGTGTGCGATATCGTTGGATAGCTCTTTTAAAAATATTATTAGGTTTCTAAAAGCATTTGTTGATTAAAGAATTGGTTAGCGTGATATTAAGCTTTGAAGTGATAATTTTAGCTATGGTCAAGTGTCCCCCCCCCCCCCCTGCCAGCTAAACGGTGGCTACTAGGCATGTGAAAAAAATCATGGTAGTAGTAAATACGATGAATTTAAAAGGAAAACTATCACAGCTAAGTAGACATTACTAGTTAACGAGTAATAGTCGAACTTCAGAAATGTACTTTGCAAAAGCAAACTTTCGTACAATTTCCATTGATACCTTAGATAATGTTGTTAATTCTGTCAAAAACATAGTAAATATAAGTTTGCGAACTTTTTAGTCCATATGATGTAACGGGTAGACGACTACGGAACCCTACCTTGCGCGTGACCCGACACGCACTTGGCCGGTTTTTGTGTTTTTTTCGCCGTCAACCCACATAGAGCAAGAACAGAATTGGAAAAGGCGTCTCTAAACAATGCAAGCGGCAAATCATGTAACAGTTGGGGTAACAACGTTATCAGAGGGTTTGGACCCTGCAGAATACGGATCTGCCTGTCGCCATCTCGAAAGTTGAGCCGGAATTACGGTATACCGGAAAAGGTGCAGCCCATACAAAAAAAATCGTAGTACATTTAGTAAATTGTTGCTCTGGTACTCTAAAAGAGGTCCGATTGATATGGTTTTTTGGTATGTTGTGAAGGACAATATTAGCCATGGTAACCTAAAAATTTCTGACCTCCAGCTCCATAACTTTGGCCGCCATCTTGGAAATAGTGTCACTTTTTTCAGTTCTTTGCTTATACTGTCGTCAAAGTTCATTCCAGTGCTAAACATAGTTTTGCAATATTGTAGAATACAAAATTTGCTAAAACTTTTGTGTACAAAGATTTTTTCCATGTCTAGGGACGAAGATTTGACAGGATATATCATTAAAAATTGGCACTTTTTTCTAGTTTTCCGCTCATGTTTACATTTTAAGTGCATTTTAGTGCTAACTATAGTTCGGCAATATTGTAGATCACGAAATTTGCTACAACTTTTGTATTGAAATATTTTTTCCACGACCATTAGGAAAGAAGATATGAAGTCATATATGGAGTACCACCGTCGAAATTTGCTACTTTTGCAGTTTTCTTCTCATATTTAGGTTTGAGTGAAATTAATCGCAATCTGTAGGGGATCTATGATGATCGAGTGATAGCGGGATAGACGACAATATAAAGCATCTGTCACTTTCCGATCTATACCACTTCAATCCCTCAAAAGACAAAGTCGTCTGTTTCCACGATACCTAGTAAGATCGTAGGTACTTTGAATTTGCATATAATTTTGTCTTCTCTAATATTACAGACCTAGAATTTGAGCTAAAATACACTAAAACGCTAATATGGGAAGAAAACTGGAAAAAGAAGCAAATATCGACGGTAGTACTCCATAGATGACTTCGTATCTTCTTTCCTGATGATCGTGGAAAAAATATTTCAATAGAAGAGTTGTAGCACATTTTGTGATCTACAATATTGCAGAACTATACTTAGCGCTAAACCTGCCAAACCATGTTTAGCACTAAAATGAACTTTAGCGACAGTACAAGGAAAAGACTGAAAAAAGTGACAGATTTTCCAAGATGGCGGAGAAAGATATGGAGCTGGAGGGTCGAAAATTTCGGGATACAATGACAAATATTGTCCTTTACGGCATATCAAAAACCTACAACAATCGGACCATAGTTAGGGTACCGGAACCACGATTTACCAAATGAACAACGAAAAAATTTGTATGGGCTGCACATTACCCGGTATAACATACTTCCGGCTCAAATTTGGGGGATGGAGACAGGCAGAACCGTATTCTGCAGGGTCTAAGCCCTTTGATAACGTTGTCACCCCAACTGTTACATGACTTGCTTCTTGCATGCTACTTCTTCAAAAATGGGCCTACTCTAACAGGTTAAGTACTTTACATTATTTGGTGAACAATATAAAGAATATTTGTTGTTGTTGTACTTGACTTGTTGTTGTTGTGACAACAACAAGTCGGTGACAATTTAAGGAACTCACCACAAGAGCATTAATATAACTGCATATCTGGAACCTGATGAGGGGACAAGCGTCCTTTGGCGGATAATCCTCGTATTTCCCTTTGAGACACTCCGCTCTCACGCGTTCGACCATGGCCTTGCTTTCTGGAACTTTTTCTTTGATTTTCTCTATCATCTCTATGGTTTTCTTATCGTCAATATTGTTGTCACTCAATACGCCCGACTTCTCTAGAACGCATTTGGCGTTTTCACACTGAAATGGTTTGAATGGATGGCATAGTTAAATAATAACATTAAAGTGTCTACATGATATTATTATTCACTTAAATTTCAGCAAATGATACCTACGTAGGTATATAAATAATACACAAATGATACCATGCTGCCTTCAGTCAGTATCGTGTTTAGGTACAACGTCATCCCCACAATGCCATTATTAGGGTTCCGTACCAAAAAGGTAAAAAAGGAACCGTATTGGTTTCACTTTGTCTGTCTGTCTGTCTGTCTGTCACATCGCTAAATATCTCAGGAACTACTTATCCTATCGATTTGAAATTTGGAATAGTTATAAACAAGGGTAACCCAGATACATAGAAGATGGTTTTTTAAATTATTTTGTTTTATTTTCTGTGAATAATGACAGATAAAAGGGGGTTCAAAATTTTAAAGTCTGGCAAGTATATCAAGTGGGGTATCATATGAAAGGGCTTGATTTGTACATTCTGAAACAATTTTTAGTTTTTTTTTCGTTGGGAAAATTTCGATTTACGAGGGAAAATGTAAAAAAAAATACCATTCCCCCCCCCTTATCTCCGAAGTTTACGAAGAAAATTTTTTTAAATTATTACACAACATTAATATGCATGTATATTTTACAGGAAAAATATAGCCATAGCCCTATCTAGTTTTTCTTTTTTTTAATCATCAAAAAACTCTTCTATACTAAGTTTGTCACCTACTACTACTACGCTACGTTTGTACTAAGTGTGTGTTTGTTTGTTGTTAATCACCTTTGTATATATTTTTGTTTTATATTTAAATTTACAAAATTACGTTGAAAATACCTTCTTTCAAATAAAAAAACAATTATTGAAATCGGTTAATGTGATAAAGAATTATCCTTGAAAAACCAACATACGTACTAAGTTATTCAGTCGCGCAAATTAGTAACACAATGCGCCGATAGATGGTGCTGTCATGTTTTTTTAAGATTGTTCCTGAATTAATGGGGTCGGGACGGGTACACAACTACATATACAAGAACTGTGTACGGAACCCTCGGTGCGCGAGTCGGACTCGCACTTGACCGGTTTTATTTGAATACAAAGCCTTTGTTTTAAAGATAAGTAATTACTTAGAAAGACTCACTTCAAATCGTAAATAATTGGTTACCATTAGGCACATACTCATAGATCCAAGATGTTTTTACTAGGTTGTCTTACCTCCCACTCGCCATCGGTCTTGCAGGAATCAAAGTCATCTTTCTCTAACATTGCCGAAATTTCGCAGCAGCTTTGCTCTATATTCTGGTGAAGGAAGGTAAATGTTAATTAATACCAGTAATATTTAGGTTGGCAGGCGCCATCCGCGGCTGAGGTTTTTTTAATTGTTTTTAAGGGCTTGTCATTTGGCAGGGATCATTTCGACATTTACCGTCGAATAGAAATAAAGCATGGTTTTGTCAATCAATCGTAGCGCCGCGTCAGGCTGTTCCGCGTAGCAGTGATATACTTCTTAGATTCCTATAGGTAATTCTCTAGTGGGATTTGCATTTGACAAGCAAAGTGGCTTTTCAGTTGAGGAAAACGTCGTGAGAAAGCGGTTTAATATCACCAAGGTTTAGTGTTTCCCTCTTTTGTTTTGGTTGGAAGGTCAGATTGCAGTCGCTTTCGTAAAACTAGTGCCTAGGTACATAGAGGTAAAGCGGAGCCCGGGATGCTCTAAACACTACATCAGGCAAAACGCTAGGAGGATAGGACCTGAGTTTCTTGCTGGACACTTCTCTGCTAGGCTAGGCTGACACCTCGGATTCGGTTGAAACCGCAAAACCAATCTCACCGGAGCGCAAACTCTCCGTCCGCGGTTTCCCCTGGCTTTCCCCAGGCCAACCTCCAACCGCGCACTGCTATCGTTTTATTGGGCCCGGCGTATAAAGCCACAGTCACGTTAAAAAAAAAGCTAGGAGGATCATGGATCAGCGCGGTCTTCCTACTGTGTGATACAAAATAGCAAAATATGATTATATCCGTGATCCTGAACCACTTTTACTATGGTACATAGTGTACATACATTGTACGGGCGAAAAAAAACTGCTTCTTCATACATAGTCGATTGAAGACCCTTTTCTATGAAACAGCAGTTTTTTTTTCGTCCGTACAAGGTACAAAGTGGTTCAGGATCATGGATATAATCATATTTTGCTATTTTGTATCACGATTTATGTGTCACCCTGTATAATCAGGTAAGCCGTTTAGGTATGGTTGAAATTCTTTTTGTTGAACGTATTTGTATTAAAATGTTATTGGATTTTGAACCTTATTGTTTGAACGGTAAAGTAGCTTTTTGAAGGAATTGCTTTGGAGCATTTCGTTCAACTGAAATTATTTTAAGTATAGTTGTTTATCATCGTGGCGCTTACCTCCGGCTTGAAGAGTTCCAAGCACGACGTGATGTCATCCTCCGCGCCCGCGTACATCTAGATATAATAACGACAAGGCTTTTATTGCGCCATTTCAATTGATTCTGATTACTTAGATCAGTGTACAATCATGCTGATTCTATCTGCCTTTGACTAGTTAGGTTGTTTTCATTTCAAAGCTGTGGTCGGATTTCCCCCTCGTAATAGTAGAAGAGCCGGTGACACTGAACCTAGTATGATAAGATTCCCAGATGGCATATTTATAATTAGGTGCGCCATTAGTCGGGGAACACGAAACGGCGATGCTGCAATGCGAAAAACCTGGCGAAGCCATTGAAAATTTAAATTGTAAAAAGATGAAAAATCCGGTTTCTAGTATGATAAGATTCCCAAGTTTCGTTTGTTCCTCGAAACAGGGGAGGGGTAGGACTATACGATAGTGCAGTGCTGCAAGCCCTCCTGACTGGCCTTGTCAGTGGCAGCAGTATGATAAGCGACCACTTTTCTGAGGTATGATCGGATTCCTGAAAAAAACAGGGCTCATCTGAAAGATCAGTACTTTCTGTGTAAGAAAAACCACTGCTGCATTTTCCAAACAGTGGAGAAGGTGGTTGCTGCAGCGATTAAAGGAGCCGACAACACTGAACCTATTTCGATAGATTCCCAGATGATATATAATATATATTTTACCCCCATTAATGCCGCGACTAATTCTATATATTATATATAATTAGTCGCGGCATTAATGGGGGTACACGAAATGGCGATGCTGCAAAGCAAAAAAGCAGACAAAGCTATTAAAAAGAAAATTTCAATACATAAAAAAACTGGTTTCTAGTATGATAAGATTCTCAAGTCAAGCTGTCCTGAATCAGGCGTCCTAACTTGTGGAGGGGAGTTGAAGCATCTCGCTCTAACGTATAGGTATCGGAACCCTTCTAAGTGTCCTGAATTCAGGACAGTGTAATACCCGCTTTAACGACATATAGTTAGGTATTTTAACTATTTATATCGGAACTATATGTATAATTTTAAATATAGGTACTTACACGTCGCTATCTTTGTTGTAAAAGTGCTAACATTAGCATTATTTATTAGTGCGTTATCTCCTGTAATATTACTTTTTTCATGTTTAAAGTAAATAAATTAGCAAAATTACATTAAAATTAACTTCAGTTTCTGAATTAGATATTTCTCATTTTAAATGAGACATTTGTAAATAATTAACGTATGTGCTACGGATACTTACTCGAGATGTCGCGAAAATGAACAAGGCGAAATAATAGTAAACCATGTTTGCAGCACAGCACTGACGCGGACTGCGGGGCACGCCCGCGGCCCGATATTTTATATTCGAACCCAACAAAAGCGCACTTCCTGTGCCGAGGTAATCATCTCATATAAGTACGCCACGCCGGTAAACATTATCATTACCTATACATTTCATGTTCGACATTTTTTCGCGAAAACTAACGTTTCAATTTATTACAATGTTATCGTAGCGTGGCTAGCATGAGGAAATTGGGCTTTTCAATTCATCATCATGCTATTTGAATCTTTTGTGAACCAATTTTCATGTATCTATTATGTGATAGTATGTATATTGTTTCGTGTGTTGGAAAAACAAAGCAATGAGACACCATCAGTCAACTTTTTTTATACAAAATATTGTTCCTAAGATTTTATAAAGTTTTAATATGTCAACATTATTAAGACCTTTTAAAAAACATGTGTACAGTAATTGAACTTACGTAGATCAAAATAAATTTTTTCACCTCACTAGCTCGGAAAGCCCTTTTTTATTCTTTAAAAACAGATAGCAAAACTGCATTTTATCCACATGTGTGCAAAGTAATTTTGAAATCCGAACGTGTTCTTAGTTACTTTTTTAACATAATAACATGTAAGGCCGTGTTCCCACTATCCGATACAATATCGGTGTAGGATTCGTTACCGATAAAAATGTATGGAAAACTGCTTAGTGCTCACACCATCCGATCCGATATCGGTCAGATTCGTATCGGATCCGATATCGGTTAGTGTGGGTGGACACAAAACTGCCAGGACAATTTCCGCCCATCTGATTTTTTTTTCAGGTGGTGTGAAAAAAATCGGTCCTAGGATTTCAGATTTTATATTTATTTTGATTTTTTTTAAAATAATTATTTTAAATTTTAAGCAAAAAAATATTTTTTTGCAAAAAATTGTCATTATACTCCATTTCGACTAATTTAGGGATAGGGATTTCAAATTTTACATTTATTTTGAGTTTTAAGTCGAAAAAAAGATCTTTTTGCAAAAAATCGTCATTATACTCGATTTCGACTAATTCAAGGATAAGGATTTCAAATTTTATCATTATTTTGAATCTTAAGCACAAAAATTTTTTTTTTTTGCAAAAAATCGTCATTATACTCGATTTCGACTAATTCAAGGATAAGGATTTCAAATTTTACAATTATTTTGAATTTTGAGCTAAAAATTTTTTTTTTGCAAAAAATCGTCATTATACTCGATTTCGACTAATTCAATGATAAGGATTTCAAATTTTACATTTATTTTGAGATTTAAGTCGAAAAAAATATTTTTTTGCAAAAATCGTCATTATACTCGATTTCGACTAATTCAAGGATAAGGATTTCAAATTTTATAACTATTTTGAATTTTGAGCTAAAAAAATTTTTTTTTGCAAAAAAATCGTCATTGTACTCGATTTCGACTAATTCAAGGATAAGGATTTCAAATTTTATATTTATTTTGAATTTGAAGCAATTTTGCTTTATTTATTTACTTTAGCATTTGTTTTTGAATTTTGCTTAATTTTTTCTTGTGTTGTTTTGTTCAAATTTAGTTTTTATTTTCTATTTTAATGAAATGAAAAATTGGAAGAAATCCAATTTTTTTATTGTTTTACTTTTGTTTTTCCTTTTTCTATTTCCTCGCTTTAGTGAGGTGAAAAGATTTGTGTTACACACGGCTGCAAAGTTATTTTACGTCTCGTGTGTTGCAACACTCGCTATGCTCAGGATTCTAATTTTGAACCACTCGCTTCGCTCAGGATTCTATTTTCGAACCACTCGCTGCGCTCGTGGTTCAACCATAGAATCCATTCGCTAGCTCGTGGTTCAACCCTAGAATCCATTCGCTAGCTCGTGTTCCAATTCCACACTCGCGGTTAAAATACAACTTTGCACCCTTGTATAACAAATAACTAATACAATGTTTCTCGTTTTTCATTTCAGCAGCGACCATTTTAGTTGCTCCTTAGCTGATTGTAAAACTTTTGCTGCTCTGGCGTTGGCGTTTAGAGGATCCGGTTTCGTGTGTTGGTCTTTCCTTAAAACCAACGGCGTTATATTTATAATATTTTCTAGAGATGCTGTAGTGACGGAGATTACGTGGTCATACCTACATAATTAATTAGCATAGTGACATTACAAAAGTTAATTTAGTCAATAATTTACAAAGTGAAAAAACACTCTCTCTCAAACTCGGCATTATTTTAGATTCTTAATTACACCTAGACCTTCATATCAGTAATATCGTCACTAGAGCATATAAAATGTACGGCTTTGTCATGAGAGCCAGCACTTAATTCAAACGTCCTTTAACATATTTGTACCTATTTAAAACTCTTATCCGCTCACAATTAGAATATGCAGTGCCGATTTGGAATCCTTTTTACAGTAAGTATAGAAACGCTATTGAATCTGTTCAGAAGAATTTTTTACGTACCATGCAATATAGATGTTTTAAAAACCGCCTATCATATGATGTATTGTTAACTAAATATAAAATGTTAGATCTTAATTCTAGAAGACTGATGTTAGGACGCTTTGACCCTTTACGGCATATGTAACAACAAGTACGATTGCATTGCCCTTAACAACAATAGTACATTTTGATGCTAGTGCGGAAGGTATGTCATTTTGCACGAGTCCAGAGTTGTCTTGGCCCGAGCCGACGGGCGAGGGACAAGACTCGGGACGAGTGAAGGCTGGCGTCCACTAGGCTCGCCGAGCCAAGTCGAATCGAATCGAAATAATTCGCCTTCATACATTAACTATGAAAGTGCGTCCATTCGGTCGATTCGATTCGGCTCTGCGTCAATCGACGCACTTTCATAGTTTTTAATTTTCATAATTATTTTCGATTCGATTCGACTCGCCTCGGCGAGCCTAGTGGACGTCAGCCTTAAAAATGACACTTCCGCACGTGTATCAAACGACGTTTTTTAATACAGTTGCGAAAAAATATCAAAGAAACTAAAATAAAACAGTAATTAAAAGATACAGAACACAATACTTTTACTTGCCATTGTAGGCTTTGAGTACTTACCTGGTCTATCTGTAGTTTACATACAGATATACACTTTATATATCTAACAATCGTATAAATCACACATATCACAAAAATATTATTAAAACAATACAATTCACTACAAAATTAAATCTTGAAATCATGTACAAAGAAGCGGGAATTAAAAAGTCGGTTTAACTTTTAATTGATTAACTTTTTTCAACAGGCCATGAGCCGTGTTCCGAATCACGCCAACAACGATCACAGCGTTTACAGTGCTGACGGCCGGTCCGAATCAGTAAGCGCGCTCAAGGCCGCGTGAGTGGTGTTTTGATTCGGACCGGGCATGTTGTGTTTACTGTCATGTTCGTATATCAAACGTCAACTTGACGTTAGGTTAAGCCGTGTTCCGAATCACGCTTAAAACGTATAAACGCGTTTACGATCGGACCGAATCACGCTCATAGCGTTTACATGAGATGTCGTGACGTCATTGATGACGTCATGGACGGCGCCATATTGGCGTTTACAGTGCTCACACTCCGAGGCGTCAGCACCGTAAACCAAACGTCAAGTTGACGTTTGATATATTAACATGACAGTAAACACAACATGCCCGGTCCGAATCAAAACACCACTCACGCGGCCTTGAGCGCGCTTACTGATTCGGACCGGCCGTCAGCACTGTAAACGCTGTGATCGTTGTTGGCGTGATTCGGAACACGGCTTTAAGGTGCTGACGCCTCGGAGTGTGAGCACTGTAAACGCCAATATGGCGCCGTCCATGACGTCATCAATGACGTCACGACATCTCATGTAAACGCTATGAGCGTGATTCGGTCCGATCGTAAACGCGTTTATACGTTTTAAGCGTGATTCGGAACACGGCTCAAATCAAATACTATTTTGGAGGAGATTTTACGTCACATGGTAGTTTAATTACATGTAAATATTAATAAATCATTATTTTTCATTTTATAATTAATTTCTATTTGATTTTTAAGTAACTAAATGTATTTTTTGGGGTAAAAAGACAAGCGTTCATTCACATCCGGCGCGACGGTCTACCATAATACTCTATTAATTAGAGGTCTCGCATAATACTGTTTCCGGTCATTAATCTACTCAATCAGTCAAATTTTTGACTACAGTTTTAGATGTTTTAATATTTGATAACCATTTAACTTGTTTAATATGCATTTTTAATGTTTTAAATATTATAGAAGGTTACTTTTAATGGCCTTTGCTTTATTAAATAAATAAGTAAAGTGACTGAACCTAAAACTCTTTGGTTGGATATATGGCTTAGGTCAACAGTAAATTTAAAAAAGTTGGAAAAGTAAAAAGCACTAGTGCGCGAAATTGAACTTTGCGCACGATATACAGCTACATAAAGTACCACTTTTTGAGCAACTGTATTAAAAAATCTGTTACAAATGTTACAATATCCCAGCCCACGGGCAGCGGGAGACGCGTCCGCAGTCCGCACCGGCTGTTTGCCGAGAGATGGCCGAGAGCGTCTGCCGCACACACGCTGGTTCGCGCGCGCCTCTCCAGAGGATTTTCAATTATTATAACAAAAAGTTTTGTAAAATAGATATATTTGTAAACACTGAATCCTCATTTAGACCATATGTACTAGATATACTCTTTGAAAATAACACAACACTTTTATGTAGTTTTTTTTAGACTTAAATTGTATCTTGTGCACTACAAAAGTTTATAAGGCCAGTTGGCGGCCTCTTAGCCGAGTTGCGCACTTTAGACAAGTAAAAAAATATGAAACCTATATGCATATTGGATGGCAGTCATATAAATAAGTCTTGAGTATTGTCAAGATGCGTACTTAACAATAAAAGTTAGTACTTTCATCCGTAAACTTGGGAAAAAAGTAGAAAATGTGACAAAATAGCGAATGCGGCAGATAGCGGCCGCCTACGCCAGTTTACGGCCCCCGGTGAGCTAGTTTGCGGCCCCCTTAAATATGGTACTAGAATGATTATAATACAATTTTTAATAAGTTTTTTATATCGAAGGCGTATAATTATGTGGTGCAAATATTTTTAAATATTTGTTCCGGTTCCGGAAACGCTGGAGGAAGGTAGGTATACAATTATTCGGCAAAACCTAGGTATGGGTGGATTGTCTTTTTGGGTCAGTGAGGGCAGCTACCAGGTCCCGTGCTGCTACGCGAAAATGGTCTTAGAAGACCTTCCCTTAATTTCGAATTAAAGAAGATCCTCATTTATAGATTTTGGAAAAAAAGCATACAGGGTGCGAGAAAAAGGTCATTTCTGAGTTTTCTGACAAACTTTTTTTTTGATGCCTATCGATCCCATTCCTGTCTAGGATCAAAAGCTTGTATGCTACCAAAAAAAATCGAAGATAAATTTTCTCATACAAATTGTATGAAAATGAAAACTTATTTTTCACATGCTATTTTTTTATGCCAATCGATTCCATCCTATCCATTATCAATAGGTTCCTAGGGGTCAACTTCCGGTAATTTACTAAAATGGCACAAAATAAATGTATGGAAAGATAATTAATATTTTTTCCCATACATTTACTATAAATAAATAAATAAATATTTGTGGACAATCTTACACAAATCAACCTTGTCCCAAACTAAGCAAAGCTTGTACTATGGGTACTAAGCGACGATATACATACTTATATAGATAAAAATAACTATGGAGAAAAAGTAAAATTTTATTCACATTTTTCTATCTTCCTGTTCTGTCCTGTTGTCGTTTAAGGAACATAATACTATAAGAAAAAAATACGGTAACAGCATTCAAAATATCAAGAAACTTACTGATACTTTAATTATTTTAAGACCTTATATGTAACGTATTCTAGCAAATAAATATTTCAATTTCTATTTCTAAAAACGGGGATTATGATGAGAATAAAATTTCACTATTTCTCCGTAGTAAATGTATGGGAAAAAATATTAATTATCTTTCCATACATTTATTTTGTGGCATTTTAGTACATTACCGGAAGTTGACCCCTAGGAACCTATTGATAATGGATAGGATGGAATCGATTGGCATAAAAAAATTGCATGTGAAAAATAAGTTTTCATTTTCATACAATTTGTATGAGAAAATTTATCTTCGATTTTTTTGGTAGCATACAAGCTTTTGATCCTAGACAGGAATGGGATCGATAGGCATCAAAACAAAAGTTTGTCAGGCATGACCTTTTTCTCGCGCCCTGTATGTTTTTTTTCCAAAATCTATGAATGAGAAGTTTTCCTCGATTTATGGATTTTCTAGCCGGAAATTTAACTTTTGATCCTGTATTGGAATTGGATCGATTGGCATCAAAAAAAAAAGTTTCAATCAATCAATCAATCAATCAAACAGTTTATTTGTATAAACAAGAGTACAACAGATGTTACAAAATAAATACAAACCAATAAAAAAAAATGACCTTTTTGGCGAGACGTGCCCACACGAAACACATGAAAGAGGATTTAATATATGTATGTAGATAAAGTAGTGTATGCAACTGTACATAATTAGGCATTAAAACACTCGTGTGACCTTATTATGAAACTCGCCTTCGGCTCGTTTCATAAAACACACTCGTGTTTTAATGCCCCTCATTATGTACTAGTTGCATAAACTACTATTATTCCACATTTCATTATGTAACATCTCAATATCAATGGTCTTTATAGTGGGGCCGCAAACTGACCTTTTCGGTAATTGTGTATACCAGATATCGGCCACCACAATTTTTTGATAAGAAAGTTTTAAAAATGCCAAAATCTAATGAAATCATATCAAAAACTTAATTATTTAACTGATCAAACAAGAAATTTATGAATGAAACCAAAATTAAGTAACATTAATTAGCTTTCAATGTCAGCTGTCTCTTTATTTTTTGTACAGATTCACTATAATTCCACGCTTCGCACGCACTACGGATTCAATGCGGGAATTGTAACGTTTTATCTTGTTGAAGATCAATCTTTTAGTTACAAAATTATATAGATTCTTAAAGCATTTCTAATCAAGTTTAGCTTACGGTTTACACTTTTTCTTAAATTAGTTTATAATTGTTATTATCTTTAGTTGAAGGAACCTAGTCGGTCAGGGGGCCGCAAACTGCCGCAGGCCGCGTAACTGGCCTAGCGACCCTATTTTTTTTTGTTAATTTGTAAAATTTAAGAAGAACCTAATATTAATGTAGTAATACTTTAGTTTACTTTCAACATTATAAATAATTTGGTGGTTAACGGTGTGGGTCGCTTTTATCTAAGCAACCATGTAGCGATTGTTTGCTGACCTAAATAAATGAAAAAAAAAAAAAAAACACTAGGTACTGTAATGAATAAAAGAGAACTAAGCGGGGGACGTATTATACATTTTCTTTACTTTTATCTCACTTGATAAGATCGACAAAAATTTTTTCTTTCATATTGTTTTTATTTCAACGTCATATAATAGGTTGACGTAAGGATTCTAACGCTACCTTACACATTAAAATCGGTTAAGGCGTTGAGAAGTTCTGGGCCACAAAAAATCTCACATGCTAATTACGTAAAATGAACCTAGAAAACATTACAGTCCTTTTTTGGGCAGTCGTGTAATTTTTAGGGTTCCGTACTCAAAGGGTAAAACGGGACCCTATTACTAAGACTCCGCTGGCCGTGCGTCAATCCGTCTGTCACCAGGCTGTAACTCATGAACCGTGCTAGTTATACAGTTGAATTTTTCACAGATGATGTTTCAGTTGCCACTATGACAACAAATTCTAAAAACCGGATTAAAATAAATATTTTCTCAAACATGCTCGGAAATGTATGTGTTAATGGCACAAAATGAAGACGTGAAGTTTGTATCTCGTTTATGGCTCCCTAATTTAATGTATACCCCTAACAAAAAACATTATTGTCCGCTGATCTAACTTTGAAATTTGCTTACTAACATTAAACTGACAAAGGAAAAATTACATAGGTACTGCCAACCACTACTAGACACCGTAACCATACTTGCGAAAAAAAAAATCTATGGTACTATATTTATATGCGGTTAAACAATAACATAGGTTGTTCAAATGGCATGTTTAAAAACCCTAAAAACGGCTCCGCACTCCGCAAGTCCGACTCGCACATGGCCGGTTTTTGTTAACACTGATGATGAAGTGGAGTCTCCAAGGCGTTAGATAGAATTAGAAAACGACGTAATTAAAAATTTGTGCGAATCGTCCCTCACCACCAGACAGCAACTCCCGATACGAGTAGCTCAGTTGGTTTAGAGCAATGCACGGAGTATATAAAGGGATGGGATGGGAAGTATAAAAGGGGTGGGATAAAATTCCACTGCTCGTGAATAATTTCTCAATATTTATATCGGTTTACCAATCAAACTATAGGTAATTTTTCTTTAGCGGACCCTTCCGTTTTGTAATAATGTACCTACCTACACAGTTAATGCACGACCGCTTTAGCTTAGTTGGTAGTGACCCTGCCCTTAGGCAAGCTGGAGGTCCCGGGTTCGAATCCCGGCCGGGGCATTTATTTGTGTGATGAGCACGAATATTTGTTCTTGGGTCTTGGATGTTTTCTATGTATTTAAGTATCTATTTATATCTATATAAGTATGTATATCGTCGCTTAGTACCCATAGTACAAGCTTTGCTTAGTTTGGGACTAGGTTGATTTGTGTAAGAATGTCCACAAATATTTATTTAATGCAGTTAAATATATATCCGTCGAATAGGTAAATCCCCTTTTTCGCGTTCGTGATAGTAACTACTTTAGTATTTATATTGTAGTCTTTGATAGTAACGCTACACATGTAACGCTATACATACATACCTACCTATAGGTACTAGTATTTTTCTACATAAACAATTGAAACAACCTCCAAGTCTCGTGATTATTATACTACGTAACAGGGAACCTACACTTACGTGTGTGTTACTAGTTTTTGCCCGCGACTTCGCCCGTGTGGAACTCGTTCATCGCGATAGAATTTAATTGATACTTTGTACGCCGTTTGGCAAACATACTAATTGTTGGTATTTCTGCAATTAAATAAATAAAATTGAACTGGGTTTAGAGCTGACTGTATTTTATTTTGTTGACGGCGGTCTTCACTGCACTAATTCCGTGGCTAGTAACTGGATGTCATTTTCTTAAGGCGCAGGGTAGGGCAAGGTCTTCCCCATACAAACTTTGTGCAGGTTTATTCGTCGGTTTTGGCACTAACAAATATAATATTTTTTTTGGTTGTAAATATTAGTTATGCGAAGATCGTGATGTGAAAATTATCAAATATTTCAAAAAAAATCAAAATTCAAAATTTAAAAAAAAAAATAAAAAAAAAAAATTTACGTCACGAAATAGCTATGAGATAAATAAGCATACTGACCAAAAATCATAACTTTAATGCAAACACAAACGAAGTAAATCCTGCACAAAGTTTGTATGGAGAGAGCTTGCCCTACCCCTTTAAGTGGCCAGTTACTGGCGATTTACCCTAATTTAGACCATCAATTGCCATATTTAAATACCAAATTCCTGCTTTCTAGGTTAAGCCGTCATCTACCGGTGACGGATACCTCCGGGGACGTTACAAAATAATGCTGTTGTTTCATTAATTGTTTATTTTTTTTGCTGTGAGAATGCATGTGCCATACGGACAAAAATCCAGTGATCGCATAAGTGTTTCGTTTAACCATTTTAATACAAGGCTACCGTGTCTGCTTACTATCAGGCAGACCAGACCGTGTGTTAGTTAAGCACCATCCTGTTCGACACATCAACAGTTGAATATTCACAACGGCCATTGAACAGTCAGTGGCGGACTAAGCTCTTCAGAATATGAAGCTTCCCGAAGTTTGCACCATGCCCCCCGTTAGTTCGCTACTGTGAACATTATGTTTACAACGTCTGCTGCTGCCTCCAGAACTCCTCCCTGTTCTCCAAGAACCTCAGCGCCTCCTCAGCTTGCTGCGTCACGATGTCGTTCTTCCGATCCGCGATGGCCAAATCTGGGTTCTTCAGCAGGTTCTCAAGGTACAGCTTGTCGGACATGAGTTGGCCGAGGACGGGACGGGCGGATTTGGAACGCGTGCGTTTGGTCGGCTTCTTTACGGGCTTGACAGCTCCTATTGTGTTTTCTATGGCCTCCTGAAATTATTATAGTTCACTTTAGTATTTTTTTTGGAATCTAATTCTACCCGGCTCTTCTTAGCTTTTCCTGCAAAGCCAGCTGGGCCCTCTAGCAAAAAATTGTAAGTATAACTGTCATCTAAACTGTCCACTTACGAAACTGGATCTCGTTGGGTAAGGAAGATAAGTAAATAGTGTCTGGGTATAGTGGGTATGAGCAACTTGAATGTTAGAAGTCGCTGGGGGGATAAAATACAGAATACTTAACATACGAGTACATTACAATCTAGTATAACCCTTCAAAGTGGCTATCGTTTGGTGTCGGGGTTCAGGACTTGTGTTGAATTGAAGTAGCGTAACTATTGTTTGCCCAGGAGACTTTCGAGGTATGATTCTTCAATCACAAGCGACATGTAAGTAAAGATATTGTAAAGTATGTCATACCTGCGCCTTCTGCACTCCAAGCCTAAACTCGTTCAAGTCAGGTCTCGCGCGCAAGCCTCTGTGGTAATGCACCAGACTCATCTCGAACTCGCCGCAGTAGTACAAGGCTTCAGCCTTGCGGAGCAGCGCCTTCCCGTGCTTCGGGTCCAGGGTCAGCGCAGTCTCGGCGTCGGCCAGCGCGGCGTGCGGCTCGCCCAGGAGCAGGTGGCATTTGCTGCGGGCTACGTATGCTGCTTTCTCTTCTGGGGCCAGTTCTATTGCCTATGGAAGAAACAAAAAAAAAAACAATAGGTAATAATAGATTTTCTTGTCTATCTGTTTTTTATCTACTCATTTTGGGTTGGCAAGTTGGCATTACTTCCAAAACTATGTATTTTTTTATCACACTTCGGTGGCAAAGCATGCTAACGGCCTGCCTGATGGTAAGTAGAGATACCAGAAAATATGGACATTTGCGACTCCAGAAGAATCACACGCGTTGCCGACCTTATATTGATTTGAGGGTTCGTCGTCTTGACACTGTTGACAGCATACTGCAGCAGTATGTTAAAAGAGTTGTAATGATCTGTGAGACGCATGGCTACTGACAAACATGTTGAGGGGTAATCAGCGACCAATTTTAACCTGCATTTTAACTAAGTGGATCAGATTTAACCTGCAGTTCAATTAAGTAAAGCCCAGTTAAAGTGGGCTGGTCACGTTTGCCGCATGCCGAATGAGCTCTGCCCTGCTGACCCACAGACCAAGAATACCAAAGAGTGGACGCCCCATGACGAAAACGGAGACGTGGAAAACCTCACCGGCGGTGGCGGGATTACTTGGAGTAATTTTAAGAGACTACTTACCAGATATTCCACAAGTCTGCGAGGAATGGCAAAAAAGGGGGCAGCCCTTTGCCCAGCAGTGGGTCAAAATAGTAGGGTAATAAAAAAATTACTAATTAAGCATGATAATGTAAATTTCAGTCCGTTTAGTACACTTTTTACCTTGTTAACAGAATTCATAGCGGTCCTATATCTCTCCCTAGTCATTTCTGCTCTGGCAAGGGCCAACAGTGTCCCAGAATCGGCTTCCTCTGGCAGCTGTAACGCGCTGCTTCTCTCCGCCTTGTCTTTCATGCTCAGGGACTGCTTGATATCTTTAGAGCCCATCACGACGGCTGCAGCTCGGTCCTTGTCCGTGTATAGTTCTTCCTCTCGTCTCCTTCTCTCGCGTTTCTGCTTGCGTTTAGCGCTCTTTTTCCTCGGTTTAGGTGAGGTTTTCCTCTCCTTACCCGAGTGTTTCTCTTCCTCGGCTGTTTCATGGCTCTTATCTGCGGAAGGCGGTGCTCTCTTGCTGATGGATGCTTTAGGTGCAGTGTCCTCTTCCTCCTCGTCAGCTATGCCGACCCGGACAAAGCTCGCGAGGAAGTCAGCGTCTTTGGCAGGTCCGAGGATGGACCGCGCCAGGGCCTTGGCATTATCGTCGCTGTCCATTTTCCTTACGTAACGCGGAGTGTATGGAGAGGCGATGGTATTGACGCCTGTGCTGTCGTCGCCATAGCGACTGAATGTGTTTTCACACCCACTTCGCCACTCGCTAGTGGGCTTGGCGGGAGCCCGAAGCGAGCACGTATGGCGGTCTCAGCTTTCAGCACTGGTATGATCTTAGATACGATACGAGTTAGAAATAAAAACTGTTTTAATGGGACATTAGGTACATATATGAATGCATGAAGAGACATTAAAAATATTATTCCCCTGTAAAAGTCGTTTAGAAGTTATGGCTGATAAACATACATAATCTATACAATATTTTCTAATAACATTAGGTATTATCGTTCTTTTTACGAGGCTTTAGTACAGTCGACGTTAAATCTTTATTATCGCATCATTACATTAACATATTTACCTCCTCCTACATATAAGTTGCGGTGTCCGCTTACCACCAGGTGGAACGTACGCTTGTTTGCCATCGTCGCTATATAAAATAAAATAAAATGAAAGTAGTTGAGCTCTAGATTAAAAAATAAAACATCATCATATTCATCATCCTCCTAGCCGTTATCTCAGTACAGTTGCATCTTCCAAAAAATAAGTGTAGATAGGTAATAATAAGAAAATATAAAAAATAACCTTAAAATAAATGCTCAATCAGGCATAGTTATATTAATTAGGGACCTTGTTCAGGGACGTGAGTGCCCTTTGGTAGTAACCATTCTTGAGGTGTCCGGAGGACTCGTCCCTGTGCTTTTTGGCTTCGACGGGATTGCTCGTTTGAATCTCGGGCTCCTTTCCCCGTCCCATGTCGCTGCTTTCTGAAATAAAAATAAGTAGACGCAATAAAACAGTTGTTTAAGATTTACACAGCATGCAGGGTAGTTAGGAGCGGTGTCAATAGTTATTTATGATACAAGTGGGCAACTCATGTCGGTTTAAAACACTCACTTCGTTCGTGTTCGTCGGAAAAAAGCCTACTTTCCACACTTGTATCATAAATATTATGGTTTTGGATTGCCTATTTGCTCAACGGACGTGGTCATCTCCTGATAATGCCTCTATTGAGGCGAAACACGTGTCAAGGTATTTTCATAATTGGTGGTAGTTTATTCGATTTATTCACATGTTTGCGCGTGCGGAGGGATAGCGGGAATATAGTGACATGCAGAGATACGCAAGTCGGTACATCTCATCAATCACATTATCACATAAGAGACATGCATGTTCTTTAGCGGAAGCAAAGAGTGTAGAAAAAAATAATCATGATATCAAGATTCTCATAAGTAGGTAATTAAAGTTAGGTAATTGCCGATATATATGACAATAGATTTATTTCTGACTCTAGTTTTCATTATGATATTGATACCACAGAGACATGAACCTCCAAGACTAATTTACTTTTGTTTTGGTATTTTTTTTGTAACTACTGTCAATTTTAATATGTTCATGCGACTGTTTGTGTTCTGAAAAAATTAAATGGATAACAGGTAGTAGGTATATATATCAAATTTGCCGGTAGAAACAACTTCTACGCTGAAGCTTTGTTTACATAATATAAAATGTTGGCAAAGTGCCAAGCCCACCTTCTTGCCTAATATTCAGACAAGCAGGAATATTACGGATTAGGTGAATATTGACTAAAGGCAGCTCCATGACATAGATACTTATTTTTTCTTGTCAAACTAACTGATAAATCGTTCAACAAACCGCTAAAACTACTGCTTTGCTATTCACAGGCTTTATCAGCGATGTCTCGGTTTACTTCATCGTTCTTTCTTAGTTATCTCGACCCCGAGGTTCCTAATAACCACGCGTAATCGAAGGTCAGATTACACTGGCTCGCTTCAGGGCGACGTAGGGTCAAGGAATCAAAAGATGAACACACCCCCAATAGTTGAACATTCGACCGAAAAATTGAAATAAAAAAAAAAAAAAAAATTTACCCTTTCGGAATATTATTTTTCTAACGCGGCAATCCTTTGTCGAAGCTAGTAATTAAACTCCCAGGCTATAACCGTACACACGTGGCTATAAGCCGCTGTTGAATCCAGGCCTCGCGCCAAAAACTCCGTTTGTATGGAGATCTTACTAAGGATAGCGCTCTCAAATTTAAGAATTAAATTACGTATAAAATTTAATATAACGTATACTTACAAGGTTTTGAGTGAAATAGATTCTTGATTAATGCCTTTACATTTTTATATATTAGTAAATTTTTTTTTAATAATTTCGGAGATATTTGCTGTTCAAGTTATGGTTCTAATATTGTGTACCTGAGCTAATAGTTGAACGGCGTTCAACTTTCGGGCATGGTGTCGTTTTTTCAAACATTGATTTAAATTCCTACTGATAATAAGAACCTCTATAGCTTAAATTAATCGTTTCTTTGTCGTTGATTTTTCAACCAAAAGTTGAACGCAGCTTTCTATTGACAAAACGTTTATTTTGGAGTTTGTTTTACTATGAAAAATACCATTGTTCAACATAAAACCTGAGGCCAGAACTTGAACGAATAAAATTAACTAGTTCAACTTCTGGCTACTATTCCAATATGTGAACACTTTGTTGATTTTGGTTCGTTTTGGACACGATAGCTGTGAAG
Organism: Cenopis cana; assembly: GCA_951800055.1. NCBI lineage: Eukaryota > Metazoa > Arthropoda > Insecta > Lepidoptera > Tortricidae > Cenopis > Cenopis cana. The sequence continues at coordinate 17,536,541 of OX637477.1, read as the reverse complement.
CTATCGTGTCCAAAACTTGAACTAACATAATTTAGTCGTTCAAGATTTAGGCAGTGGTTAGTAAATGAACGTCTTTACTCCAAAGTTACTAATTAGCATAAAACCTGGCAACTTTACCCATCCTTAGCTTTCATGTTCTCTAGTTTACTGTATTATTTTAGTAAATATTATTTATAGTATTATGTAAGTTCAAACATTATTTTTTTTGCTTATAAATGCCCGGAAAATGCGTAAATGAACATGTTAGCTCATTTTACACTAATATTTCATTCATCTTTATTAACATACACCGTTATCAATGGAGTAAATTGGTGCGAAAGTGTTCGTTCATCTAATGGTGTCAAAGTGTTCAGAATTAGGGCACACTGTTCTACTTCTGGGCAAATTGGCATACTTTTGCTTAGATTATTTAAAAAAAATACTCTATTATAATAGGATGATTTAAAATATTGAAATTCAAACTCGATTATATACCGATTCATATAAAAAAATGAAACCTGTATATAGTAGGTTACAACACCCCGAAAAAAAATCCTAAAGTTGGGTTAGTCGGTTAAGTGTTCATCTTTTGGTTCCTTGACCCTACTAGGTACTTAATACATATATCATAAACTGTACCTTTGTGAAACTCTACCAATGGTTGCAATCCTGATCTTAATTTTACTTTACTTTTTTGAAGAACTCTGTTGCTGTATGAACCGGCTCAATGTGTTAAAGTGGCTTTTGTTACTATAGGTAAGCAATATGTTATTTAGGTACCAATGTTATTTTTCACCCTTTAAACCGCTAAATCGATTGAAGTTATCTATATATATAAAGTTGATGGGTGACTGATTAATCACCGCCCCGCCGAAACTGCCCGTCCTAGAAATTTAAAATTTACAATATAGTTAGGTTATATAACGGAGGCAAGGGATAAGACGGGATTTTTGGAAAATCCACCCCTAAGGGGGTAAAACAGGGGTGCAATGTTTGTATGGGGGGCAATAATTTTTTAAAGGTATAGACTTGAAACTTTGTACAAAGACTCCTTAAAATAAGACAATGAAAGTAATATCTGCGTTTTTAAAATTTTCGTCTCCTAAGGGGTTGAAAATAGGGGTGAAATATTGTATAGGGAGCAATTTTTTTTAAAGTGAGAGTCTTCAAACTTTGTATGAAAGTTCCTTATAATAATACAAAAAAAGTAATTTCAGCGTTTTTCGAAATTCATCCCCTAAAGGGGTTAAAAAGGGGTTCAAAGTTTGTATTGGAAGCAAAAATTTTTTTTAAATAAAAGATAATTCTTAGGCACCCTCCCGCTTATCAGACCTGAGCTGAGGCTGTGTGTCGATTACCTTAGAGCATATTTGCATGGCGGAAAAATAAACCACTTTTCAGCCGGCGATAAAGTAGGCTTGTGCAAATGTTTAGCCAAAAATAAACTTTCAAATTGACGTGAAACCTGATAAAACTAGACAAAAGTATTGTAGCTGAGGCTTGAAAGTTTGTATAGGAGAACGATGAACTTAAATAGTTTTAAGGATGATTCACGCTAGACCGTTCCGTGTCCGGGTCGGCCCGTTTTCTAGTACAAGAAATCGACGTCCGTCGCGCGTCCTGTATTAGAAAACGAGCCGGCCCGGACACGGAACGGTCTACTGTGAATCATCCTTTTCTCGGGTGAAGTGGGGGCGTGTGGAAATTAGACCTTGCTGGCTGCGATAAATAATGAGCAGAACACTCAAGTACGTAAGTAGTAAGACCGCCTGTTGTTTCCCTCTACTTATTGTGATTTTGTACTCTGTAATAAAGAGTGCAATAAAGAGTATTTGTATGGTATTGTACTTAAAACAATTACCAAGCATGATCTGGTGCGACTTCCCTTATATTATGCAATGCTTAACTAGGTTATTGGGTTACCCAAGCCAACCTCGTTTCAATCCCGACATAACGCAAAAGAAAGATGTTATGAGCGAGAAGCCATCCCAAAATTTGATTTGAGACCAATGTTTATCAAATTATGAGACTTCTTTGTCGTTGATTTATTTTACTATAGGAATTGTAAATGCGAATAAAATATCGAAATGGCGAGGTGAGCACCGCGTCGTTACAATACCTACGTTGCATTCATGTTAGTAAGGTTAAGTATGCTTAACTCTTAGCAAAGTTGGTTTATGCTAAAACACATATAGAAAAGAAATGCTATGCAACATCCTCATCATATCAGTGTCAATGTCGACTTCTTGTTCAGCGGCTTTAACGGGTTATTAGACACATATTTTACAGGTTACTAACTTCGGAATGAGCCCCAATATCCTCGACAGCAACAAATTGTACCACGACCGCCATGATCAGATAACCGTAACGACGGTTGGAACGAAGCCGTTTCCGTGAGCCGGTACTATTCGGAGGTTATCGTTCCATCGCCAATGCTTTTCTAGTTCCAGTGCCCCTGTTCGACACGCGCCAAAATCTGTAGCGATCAAAACGACCTTGTTCGTCGCGCACCAAAATCTGTAGCGATCGGAAGTCTCTTCGCGATTCTCCACGCGCTTTCTGTGGCGATTGTAACGACATTCAACCGTACCTAGAACATGTTGTGTAAAAAAAAACGTACAACCGAATTGAGAACCTCCACTTTTGAAATCTTGAAGTCGATTAACAAGAACAAGACTCTCGTTAGGTATGGCGGTATCATTGTTTGTTTGTATTTCCTTTGTTCCGTATCTATAGAAGGACTTAATTGTGCAGAGCACTTCTGCCTTTATTGTCATGACACAGGGAAATCAAGATGCAAATATACATACATAAGGATACCTATATTACCTATGTTATTTAAGTATGAATTCATCTATGACTTGGACGTTCGGCACGGCTCCGGACTGTTTGATTTATTTAGTTTCCTTTTTTATTTTACTTTATTATGTCAATAAGTAAAATACTTGGTTTACAGGGATAATTATGATTATCAATTAAATGACGTAACATTAGGGTACCTTGTGTACACGAAGGAAGGGGAGTGAAGGGTGGGCCGTCATAACTTTGGCTTCGGTTACCGCGCTCATTACCAGCGCATTATTCATGCAAGCCCGCCATGAAATATCACGACATCGTTCTCATAATGCAGTAGATTGTTGGCGCAATGAACTTAAAAACTTTAGAAAAAACTATAAATTAATATTTTCATATATAAAACAACTAGTTTTTGTCCGCGACTTCGTATTTATAAACTCCCACCCCCTTTAGGAATGATTTTCGGGATAAAAAGTATCGTATGTCCTTCCCCGGGACTCAAACTATCTCCATACCAAATGTCATCTAAATTGGTTCAGCGGTTTAAGCATGAAGAGGTAAAAGACAGACAAACAGGCACACTCGCATTTATAATATTAGTATGGATTTGATGTTCACTGCTAAACTTTAACTTACAAGAAAACCTAGTGCACAGAATAAGTAATTAGCGCTTACTTAAATTATTGGAACTAAGCAAGCTGACACCGGCGGGGTAATCACGTAACTTTTCGAAAGTACGGTAGGCATATTTTAATGTAAAAGTAAAAAAAGTAAAAAAATCTTTTTAATACAGTTGCTCAAAAAGTGGTACTTTATGTAGCTGTATATCGTGCGCAAAGTTGGATTTCGCGCACTAGTGCTTTTTACTTTTCCAACTTTTTTAAATTTATTGTTGACCCAAGCCAAAGGGTTTTCGGTTCAGTCACTTTACTTATTTATTTAATAAAGCAAAGGCCATTAAAAGTAACCTTCTATAATATTTAAAACATTAAAAATGCATATTAAACAAGTTAAATGGTTATCAAATATTAAAACATCTAAAACTGTATTCAAAAAGTTGACTGATTGAGTAAATTAATGACCGGAAACAGTATTATGCGAGACCTCTAATTAATAGGGTATTATGGAAGACCGTCGCGCCGGATGTGAATGAACGCTTGTCTTTTTTCGCCAAAAAATACATTTAGTTACTTAAAAATCAAATAGAAATTAATTATAAAATGAAAAATAGTGATTTATTAATATTTACATGTAATTAAACTACCATGTGACATAAAATCTCCTCCAAAATAGTATTTGATTTGCCTGAATGCTGACAACCATGGCCTGTTGAAAAAAGTCAATCAATTAAAAGTTAAACCGACTTTTTAATTCCCGCTTCTTTGTACATGATTTCATAATTTAATTTTGTAGTGAGTCGTATTGTTTTAATAATATTTTTGTGATATGTGTGATTTATACGATTGTTATATAAAGTGTATGTCTGTATGTAAACTACGCCAGATAGACCAGGTAAGTACTAGGGAATGCAGAACCGGTACCATTTATCAGTCCCGGGATTTTCGGTACTGGCCGGTAGAGGAACCGGGATTTCCCGGTATTTTCGGTACTTTCGGGAAATTACTTGTGTTGGTTTTGAAACGTGAGTAGTTTTAGCCTAATACCTTTTTTGGACAATATGATAATAATATCAGGGATGCAAAAAGAAAATATACGTGTTTTGTTATCAAAATACACATTAATTATATAAATCACAATGAATTTGCTTATTTTATCTTAACGTTTTATAAAAAGGACTCAAAATTATATCAAAGAGTTTACTAAATGCTTACAATTTGTTCATTATTATTAACTTTAATTGAATCAACAGTCTGTCATAATCATTGCTGCCGTGGAGTGTCTTGTACAACTTAAGGTTGTAGTACAGAGTTTGTCCAGAATATAGTAAGTGTAATTATTACACCGTTATGTTACATTGTTATGAATGAAGACAAATCCTGTACAATATGGTATTTGCATCTCAAAAAGCGTATAAAATAACCGTAAAATTACGAGGACAGATTGTTTACACTTCACAAACAAAAATCATTTCAATAATTAGTTATTGCTGATCTCCTTCTGTCAAATATTCCTTTGTCATTTGGTAAGGTGTTTGTCACATAATTTTATTGTAACCGTGTAAGATAATATTAATAAGAAAGAAGTAAGATTCTCACTTGAAATATTTTAATAGGTGTAATAAAGTCTAAAGTGGTAAATCGTTCTCAGCCGAAGCGCTTCTATAACCCATAGCGGTAACCAAAACCAACCCTCTACAACCACAGTGATACCGGTGGAAGTGTTAGCTGAGGGTGAATTAACACTCTTGCTGTACCTGTAATAGTACCTGCACAAGAGTGTTAATTCACTCTCAGCTAACACTTCATCGGTATTATTGCTGTTGTCGAGGGTTGGTTAACACTACGGGTATAAAGATCACTGCTCTACAGGCGTTCTGTAATCTTTACCTGTTGTATCGCGTGGGCCTGTTTCGGGGTTATAACGATGCTATAGCATGCTCTAACATCTTTATACAGGCATGTGTTAACACTTTAATAATCATATGGAACCGATATAAGAGTGATATACAGTTATTCTTAACGCTAGCGTGCTGGTTGGGTGCTAGTTGGGCGACTACCTACTAATAGTGTAGCTGTAGAACAATGAACACGCACGTTGGGGTAAGTATGCGGGTGGAGGACTGGTTATGTGACGGCGCTGATGAATTTGTATAAGCGGGACGGAGTAATGGCCAGCCGTGGTCGTGAATTGGCTGCTTAGAGCGATGTTTCCGTTTATAAACATTGCTTGCGTTATTTTATCGATATATCTCTTATCATTTATAGATTAGCGTATTAAATTTAAGCTGCAAATTACATTTCCCGAAAATCCCGAAAATACCGGGAATTCGATTTCGTAGTACCGGTTCCTACCTTGGTTCAAAAAACCGGGAAATCCCGGTATTTTCGGTACCGGTATTTCCCGGGAGCAAACCCTAGTAAGTACTTAAAGCCCACAATGGCAAGTAAAAGTATTGTGTTTTGTATCTTTAATTTACTGTTTTATTTTAGTTTCTTTGATATTTTTTCGCAACTGTATTAAAAAACGTCGTTTGATACACGTGCGGAAGTGTCATTTTCACTCGTCCCGAGTCTTGACCCTCGCCCGTCGGCTCGGGCCAAGACAACTCGGGACTCGTGCAAAATGACATACCTTCCGCACTAGCATCAAAATGTACTATTATTGCCTCAAAAACTTAACCTAGACATTACAATAAAACGTTTGTTAAAATATACATTTATAGTAGAAATTATTTAAAATGTCCGACATTTTATAAAACTTGTCATTGGACTTTGAATCTTCACGCTCGGATAGTAAAGTCGCTTTTTGAACGGCCTATTTGATACAACTCGGACAGTTCAAACAATTTTAATTTGTTGTTTTTTTATATTGTTGTTTTTAATATATTAATTTAAAAGTTGTTAACAAAAATAAACTAATAAATAAAAAAATAAAAACATATTTAGGTAAGTTGGGGCAATGGGTCCCAATCTCAGCGTCTGCTGGGCATAGGTTACCCAGCGCTGGTTTTCAGACTGGTCCCTGGGAGGAGATATCTGGGAGGAGAAGGAGATGTCATTTTTAGTATCGGATTTGACACTTAGATCGACGATTATGGACGGTCGAAAACGTTCCGTAATCGCACCGCTGCCTTCATCGAGATGCAATAGAAGGAAGATGTGGTATACGCGTACGCACTACGCAATGGCGTAGCTAGTACCTACGCGTGGCTCCGGGGCGGGCGGACATGGTGTGTGCCACTCAGTTGGTGGGCTCATCGTGTCCCGGAGCTCGATTCGCACCGATGATGTCGGTACGTCCCATGTCGATGGGTCCCGGGTATGCATGATCCCTCAAAAGCGAGTCCTCCCTCCCACCCCTCTCCCCAAATACGCAACTAAACGTACATAATAATTATTAGATCAATTTAAGGCGCAGAGTAGGGCAAGGCCTACCCCATACAAACTTTGTGCAGGTTTTATTCGTCGGTTTTGGCACTAACAAATATAATTTTTTTTTTGGGTGTTAATATTAGATATGCGAAGATCGTGATGTGAAATTTTTCAAATATTTCAAAAAAAGACAAATTAAAAAAAATTAAAAAATTAATAATTAAAAAAAATTACATCACGAAATAGCTATGAGAAAAATAAGCATACTGACCAAAAATCATAACTTTAATGCAAACACAAACGAAGTAAATCCTGCACAAAGTTTGTATGGAGAGAGCTTGCCCTACCCCTCCTCTTAAGTAAGTAACTCTGCCAAGCTACGGGGTGAAATGTAGATATGTTTGAGCTAATAGGGTGACACGCAAACCCGCGCTATCGTGATCGCGACTCTGCGACCACAAAAATAATCAAATTAAAGAGCATATTGCCTGTGAAGTATTTTATGACATCCGTCGTAACGGGGGCTTCCATATATTACGTGAGACGTTCAAAGGGGAGCCGGTCGAACCGAATATCATCCAGTCTTACTTTGGGGAGAGCGGAGGTTTCGTCAAATATCACTATTTTTTTCGTAAGAAACAGAATAAAATCTCATTCTCAGCAATATGTTCAATAATAGTCTTAACTACTGAAAAAAAAGTTCTTGCTCCGTTGTGATTTGTGAATATTTTAGGTGTGTAGGCTATAGGACTAACTAGATCGATTGCTCGTCCCCGAAAACCCCCCACATGCCAAATTTCAACGAAATCGTTAGAGCCGTTTCCGAGATCCCGGAAATAAATAAATATACATATATATTAAATAGATACATAAATATATATATATATATATATATATATATATATATATATATACAAGAATTGCTCGTTTAAAGATATAAGATAATTACCTACCATACATTCTTATTGGCACTGGCAATCTTACCTCAAACAATGTTATCCAGAAGCACAAAATTAAATAAAACGGTAATTTTGCTTGTGTTAGTAGCCTGACATCATTTTATAAAATACGTTGGCAAAAGATGAGCCGCCGCGGGGGTTGATTTCAGACTGAGCAACTAGTGGGCGAGTTGTGACTTACCGACCCTAATGAAACAGGGATGTTTATATTGTACGTCGTTTTGAAATTAAAATTAAAACGATAATTGGGTCTTAAACAGTTTTAGGATCGTCTTTCCTGTACCTCTAGACATATCAAAAGTTAAGGGACACAAAGATTGGACTACTAAGCCGCTTAATAGTATAGTAACTATATAGCGACCCGCCCCGGGGTGCAATGTATACATATAAACCTTCCTCTTGAATCACTCTATCTATTTAAAAAAACGCATCAAAATCCATTGCGTAGTTTTAAAGATCTAAGCATACAACGGGAGACAGCATGAAGCGACTTTGTTTTATACTATGTAGTGATTCAATAAGGATATAGGTACGCCTCACGTTGGGTAGAGGACCCCATGCATCCTTCAGGATGCAACTGTACTGGGATAACGCTAGGAGGATGATGTTGATACGCCTCACGTTAATAGGGGAATTCTATGTTTTCGTGCAAGTTTGTGACATTACTACCCGGGGAGACATTAGTGTAGGTACTGATGTGTATGAACTGTAAGATGTCATATTTGACACTTCATAAACAAACATTAAACTGACTGGTTGACTGGTAGAGAATGCCCCATGGCATTATGTCCGCCTTTTGTACTTCAAGTTTTCTTTTGTGCAATAAAGAATAAATAAATAAATTAATTAATTAAAATGACCATTTCAGTGCAATATGCAGGTTCACCACCTATTACTGTAGAAGTCTAGATACTTACCTAACTTAAATGATTTTTAGAAGATCTTAATAACCAGGAAGTTCCTACATTACATACAACCATAACATACCATTTTCATTAGTCACACTAAGGCTGGGTTGCACCAAACCGTCTGTAATCGTAAGCGGTGTTCGTCAAATCTGATTGTATGGAAAGTTTGACAAGTTTCTATGGGATGACAGCTGCCGGCGCCATATTTGACGATGACCGGTCTGTGTTCGTACGTTGGTGCAACTGGCACTAAGTGCAGTAAGGTAGGTAATGGTGCCGATGAAAACACCCGACCCAACCTGCCTCGACCGGCAAGGTGACACCGTGACATCGGACGTGATGTAGGTACTGATGCACCGTTGCCAATTGATATTAGATAAGATACTATTCTCAAGAACGTTACAGGGAACTCTGTATGTTTTAATAAAAGCAATAAAGCTGGCAATAAATTGATATTTGACAGCGGGCGTTAATTGATATTTGATGACTATATATTTTAATTAAATATTATTTCAATAGTAGACTGTATGACAAGGGTCTAACTAAAATTAGCCATATTACCACGCGATGGTAATGTGGCTTCTAGACCAGTTATACACGCTCTACTTTTCACTTCGTTTGCGAGAAAATAAATAAGTAGGTAGAGTCTGGCTACGTTAACTAACTCTACCTATAGCAAATGAACTGTCAAACAAATATAATTTGGCAACACTGTGCATTATACGTCATATTTCTATGGAAATGTCACGGAAATGTGACGTGTGAGGTAGTGTTGCCAAACCAAATATTTGTTTGACAGTTCATTTGCTTGGTAGAGTTGAAGTAGCCAAACTCTACACCTAGTTGAAATAGGGCCAAAAAAGACCTACCTAATGGTTTATAGAGTTAAATTACTTGAACAGTGTACGTAGGTACTGGCCGATGTGTTTTGTGATTGGCGGAGTTAATATGCTGATGTATTTTGATTGGTCAAATTAAAATGTCTTATTAATCATTGACCGAGTGAATGATGAGTGAATGGTACAGCACCCTCCGCTGTGTACCTCAGAATTTCCAAACGGTAGAAATGCCTTTTAGTGTCAGAATTACCATGGGGTCATAACGTCCAGATTTCAACGATTAGACGTGAATTGTAAAAGGCCTCCGGCGTTGGCGACATGCGATCCGTAAATAACCACTGAATTATAGCCCTCCATTAGTCTCGTATCGAACTAACCAAAACAAATAAAAAATAATAATCTGCCAACTTTAACTAAATGACAGTTTTCATTTTTCTTTTGCTGTACATTAATTTGGCGACGTTTCGTAAAATGAATTTTGTCACGCATTCAATGGTACCCATGTTGTTTTATTTAGTGGCTTTTGTAGGTCCTAGGTAGGTACAATATAAGTCTAAACTTCCGACTTGCCTCACAATTTCTAAATTATCCTTATTGTTTTTGCAAGTATAGGAACCTGGATATCGGATCATCGGATAGAAGCGACCACAGACCACAGACCATAAATTTATGGCCTGGCCTAACTCTTATTTTTAAGGGTTTCGTAGCCTAAGGGTCAGTTGCACCAACATACGAACACAGGCCGGTCATCGTCAAATATGGCGCCGGCAGCTGTCATCCCATAGAAACTTGTCAAACTTTACATACAATCAGATTTGACGAACACCGCTTACGATTACAGACGGTTTGGTGCAACCCAGCCTAAATGGCGGATATGGCTGTCCGTCCGTCCGCATGTCACAGCCGATTTACTCGGAGACTAATATAAGCTGTCAAATTCGTAAAAAGTGTGTCCTTTTATTTCCAAACTTAAGTTTAAAATTCTGAACAAAATTGAGGTGGCGTAGTGTTTTCCCTACTTTTAATGCTTTTTTTGGACAAGATAATTTTAAAGGTTTTTGAGTTATCGCTGAAAACCTGTCTTGTTCATCAAAAAGACATACGTATACCTACTTACCTAAGCACCGTGAGTTCAATATGAAGATATGACCTTGATTCAATGTACTGGATTGGCCGGTTTATTTTTATTTTTCAGCTACCAATGTAATGATTAGAGATTAAAACGGAAACGTATTTTGGTGTATTGTATTTGCACTAGTAAAGTTTGGGTACTACAAAATCACTAATTAATATGATTTATGACAATTTTATTTATAACTTAAGTTGTGGTGTTCGGAAATTGAAGCATTATTTTGATACACCTCTGCGCCATCACTGATCTTCAACATGTTTATAAGCGATCAATCGAAAATAGTTCTTATCCAACACAGTTAAGGTTGTCATAACCGATTTAAGTAACATTGTTGGCAATGTTCTTCGTGGCCCGAATGCACGCAAGCGATGTGACAGTATTGTAATTAATGACAGAGACATAATCCACCGTGCAAGCCAAAATGACCTATAAATGTTCGTTGCATCATAGCTTTTAAGCCTTTTTGCCTGATCAGGGCAGTAATGCGGGGGAAATGGGAATTGATCACCGGCTATGGCTGGGTGAATTACGACAGGGAAAGGCAATTTTTGTTTGTTGGCATAATGTTAATGTTCGACATGGAAAATTTATATAAGAGTCGGTAGGTATAATTCTTACATAGTTGTATAGCCCGACAAGTTTCTATTTGGCCCTGAAATAGTGTCGCTACAAACAGTTTACATGCATTTTTGCAACGCGCTAAATAAAACAGACTAATTGGCTACTTGACAGTTTTCGGAAATGTATTTAAAATTATACGTAGGTTTATTTTATACCTGTAACAATTATCTGTTTCCCCCAATGAGCTTAATTTCTATGATTTTTTTTTCTTAAAGTAATTTGAATTTCGCGCGAAAACAGCCGATCACTGCGTTTGCTGCGCATTTGCGTGACTGGGACGTCACACTAGATAAACAACTAAAGCTACACTTCCGCAGCCGATAGTAGACGGCAACTGCATGTTACACTGCACTCCAAATTGTACTGTAACTTTAAGATTAAAAGTCCCAATTTCGAGTGAGCGGCATGTGCTGTTGCGACACTTCTCCGCTCATTTTAAATACAGCTTTTTACGAATACCGTTACGGTTCAATTTGGAGAAGAAACGTAACGTGCAGTAAGTGCAGTTGCGGTCTGCTGCGGAATTAAACCTTAACGTTGAAATGTGACGTCACATGCGTTTCAGTTTTTGTAATCCACAGATAAAAAAAACTCTTAATTTATTTTATAAAAATAAAATATTTTCAATGAATTTAAAAGCACAAAACCTATTGTATGAGTTTTGTAAACCTTAAGCTACTGTATCCATCACATTAATTATTTTATCTTTACGACTGTCAAATAGCGAATTATATGTAGAACGTAAGTTTCTTAAAGACAGCTGCAAAGCTCTCATTTTGATTAGGAATTACAGACAGGAATAAAAATTAAACAAAATAATAATGCTAACATTCTTTATTAGATCATTATATAGTAGACATTTAGTAAAAAATATGCAATCACATTCAATTCAATAAATATTACCTCTCTTATTCGTCCGAAAATTTTAAGTACGTCTTTTTGCCTAAAATATAATATACTGTACGAGTATAAGTAAAATCTAAATAATCAAAATAAAAGCAAAAGTAAATTTATGTTTTTGACTAGAATTTAGCAACTGGGTATACGTTATTCGTATTTTTTTTTAATGCAATAGACATTTTTATATTAAAGTTCATAATCTAAAGGAATTTGAGCTTGATTGATATTGACACAGCAATGCTTTGTCGCCTACTAGAAAATTACGAAAAAAATAGATAAAAGACCTCTATTTTACTTATAATAAAAAAATAAGCTGGCGCCCAACTTGGGGCCTTGCGATACATTAGATTTTAAACACTTATTAGAAGAAATCACAGATAGTATAAATTAGACGCCGTTTTACTAGACGTGATTTGACACATATTAACTACTCTAAAACATAAAATACTGCTTCTCTTGTTACATTGTTGAAGCTATGACACGTTATTAACATACGGCCATTTCATACAACTCCTTTTCGCGATTCGTATCTTGGAAACTTCATCGGTAGTCGTGTCAACTTCACTTGTTGTATTACTCACATACAGCCTTAGCTTAACTTTGTCTCATCCTGGGACTTTATAACCATTCGTTTAATCTGTAGAGGCAGAAAATATGATCGTTGGCACAGGACCACGCGGCGGAGCCTCTACTGTTGTTTCTTCTTGACGACTTTCGGATGATTCAGCAAAAGGCTGAAACAAACAATTAATACCATTGATCAAAGCACTTGATTTCAATGTTAAATATTTGTCAAAAATATTAAAACGTTTATGAATGGCAACGCAATGCGATTTTTTTGATAGATATATCACTGTAGGCAGGGTCAAGGGTGCTAGACAAATTGTGGTAGGTTTTCACGATATTAACCGCAGAGAATGAACGCACCGTGTAACTACAATGCAATTTGAAACGGACACTGTAAATTTTTATGAACCATAGTTTTTCATGCCATGCGTCTTAGTTTACGACGAACGGCGAGCGTCTGGTCTTGAATTTCAATTTAGTGCAGTGCATCACGTCACTTTAAGTATTAGTATGTATAAAAGTTACCTTGTTTTCAGATACCACGGAGAGTTTCCTCCGAGAGAGCGCGCTGGTGGCGCGCAGACGCCGCGCCTCGGCCGAGCCGGCGCCGGCGCCTGCGCCCGCGCCCGCGCCCGCGCCGCCGCTGCCGCTGGACAGGCTGGAGTTGCGTCGACGCCTCAGCCCTGATTCAGAGTTCAGACTGGCTGACTTCCGGGCCTGATGAAGTTAATAGTTGAATTTTTAGGTTAGAATACTTTTTGTTATCTTTTTTTTAACTGGTTGGCATTTCAACTAGTTCTAACACTTTCTAATCGATGCGGTAACACTGTATTACTGCCAGTAGTTAAAACGATGGGTTATAATTTTAGTTACGTTCATGTAGCTTTATCTTCTGTTGGCTCAACTTATTATGAATATTTTACATTTAGTTAACAGTCTCTACTACTATACCGTAAGTACCGTAACCAATGAATGGAGTGTTTCATGAGGAAGGTTTATGTGTATAAACTGTTCCTTGGTAAGTCAGTGCTAGATGACTTTTTAAATGATTTTTCTCAAACTAAACTTTTGCTTATAATTAGCTCACGTTGGTATCATAATCTATAGATCCGTGGGAATCGAATGCACGCCTCGCTATACGTAGGTACCTGTCGGTCAGCCATGCGCTGCTGCGCCTGCCTGGCCGCGTTCTGTCGGATGATGTTGTCGGCGCGCCGGCGCAGCACCAGAGCCGCTTCCTTGTGGTGCAGCAGCGCGCCGTACAAGTCGTTGCGGGACAGTGCGAACAGGTTCGAGTAGCCGCGGGATCTAGTGGGAAAGGTTAGGAAGTTATACGGCATATCCACGTTTTTGTATATGTAGCGAAAGTTACGAGTAGGTATTAGTTTGGAGAAGCAGACCATAGTGTCTATGAGGCAGGCCTATGTCAGAGGTAATTCCAATTGTGTGTTATTAAGTGCAGAGCAGAACAGCAGAGTTTGCTACAAAATCGACTTATGAAAAAACTATCAAACCCTATGTTTAAACAATTATGACTAAAACATTTGCACATTTTACCTGACAGTAGCGGTTCGTCGCCTCATTCCATCGATGCCGAGTAAGCTGATTTCGCCAAAAACGCCGCCTTCGCCAAGAGTTGCCAATACTTCGGTTTCATCTTGCGACATCACCTGTGTTCAATTAAGTTTTATTTATTTCGATTCGAAGGCCATTGTTGGATCAGATGCAGAACTTGACAGAATCAAAAATCGCAGGCGCATTTTCAAGACTATCAGTATAATACTAATGAAGGAATTATTGAGACGGGATGGAAGAGAATGTTGAGACTTACGTAACACTGTCCAGACTTGATGATGTACATCTGGTGACCGACGTCTCCACGACGAACGACAACGTCACCAGGCAGGAAAGACACGGGTCGCAGCTTCAAAACCAGGTCACGCAGCAGTGAGTCGGAGCAGTCACGGAACAGCTCCACCTATTCCATTATTGAAAGATTTATAAATCAATATTTTTTTTGTTGGAAGATCATTATTTGAGTTTTGAAAGTTACAGTAAATAAGTAAGAGTTATGTAGGTACCGGCCCTCAGAAAAGGATTAGTGTGATTGCAAATGTAGATAATTCATTATATCTAAATTTTAAAATCTTTACCTTGCTCAAAGTAGACATGTGCACTTCTAATGCCACGTCTTGTTTCATGTTGTGAGGCAATGTGTTCAATATATTAGATTCATCTGCAAAAGAATAAGTTTTTGAAATGAAATCACAGAAAGTTCGGGAGCAATTTAACTGTGTTCAAAAATGGCGCCCATCATGGGACTAGAAAAAGAGAAATATCCGGGCGTTAATTTTGAGTCTTGAATCCCGATTCAATACCATCACCATCATAAGACTGGTGACAGACTTTACTTCTGATCTCAGATGGTTTAGAAATTCTTTCACTGTGACCAAAATTGGCGCCCAACATGAGGCCACTAGAATATTAAGACACACTACTAGCCCCATGTTGGGCGCCATCCGATGTTTCATTTTTAAATCTTACAAAGGTGATATCTTGACTTGAGATTCTCGGAAAAAAACTTTATATGTAATTTAATCGAACTTATAATGTGCAGCGCTGTAGTCATTTAAGGTATGGTCAGATGTCAGCTGAGGCAGGCAAAATATACATTTAACAACCATTTATACATTTCCTAAACAGTGATTTGCTTACCAAAACACCTTTGTTCGTTCCACGTGTAGTTGAACCAGCAGGTAACACGCTGTTGTAGAGACGCGGGCATGTTCAGCTTCCGCAAGTAACGGGTGCATCCGTCCACTCTCTTTCGATAGTCAGTCTGAAATCAATACATAACTGATGACTATCCTGTAATTAGGACTCGAGCTGTAACAGATGGTACGCTTGTGCAGATCTGGCCAGCCCTAGGGTAGAGTGGACGGAGGGATCGCTCTAGGCACCATGTGCCTAAGGGCGCCAAGAAGCAGAAAATAAACTCAAGGAGAAAAACAATTTCACTCCACTTTTAACTGACGCTGAATTTGTATTATTTTACAAAGGTAACAATTTGTCGGTTGGAGCACAAAGTAAATAGCGGCGGCGCGCGCCGGAGCAGAGAGTCCGCTTAGTACAAAGTGCCATTTTCGCCGCACGCACACAGACGTAACATTTACAGGCATTCTCGGTTGATTTCGGACGAGCTTAGTCGCGACTGTCACTGTCGCGTCGGGAGTGCTACGAAGTCCCCGCCGCTACGTAGGTACTTTGTGTCACGTACGTCAAAATGAATAACCGATATTATTACAGTTGGAATGTATTTTATTGTTTAAATACGACAAAAAAACTGTGCCTACACTTTCTTCAAATTTTCAAACGATATTGAAAGGTAAATAAAACGGTTTTCTCATTTTGGTAGTTACAATACCTAGGTAGATAGGTAATTTTTTGAAACTAGCCGCTTTGATAACGATGATCAACCATTACACATTCATCTTATCGTTCGCTGGTAAAACGCCAGTATTTAAGTACTATGGTTTTTAAGTAGGTACCTAATTAATTAGGTACTTACTTATATACATGAATTTATTTATTTATTTATTAATACTAGACTAAGCCAAAAATGTTACTAACCGATATGGACCTGAGTCTGAAATAAATGTTTTCATTCATTCATTATATTCTTCGCTGGCGCTCTCGACCGCCGCCGGTCACAAGTCACAACTCGCAGCAGGTCACGCATCAATTTATTAGGGTTCCGTACCCGAAGGGTCAAAACGGAACCCTATTGCATGGTGTCGCCCAGACGTCCGTCCGTCCGTCCGTCGTCTGTCACAAAATTTGTTCCGAAGAATTTTTAGACTTCTCATTGACCTATGAACTTGAAATTTGGTGACAATGTTCAATATTCCGTATATTTTAACAACAAATACATATTGATAAATCATATTTTTGAGGTTGATTCGGAACCCTAAATGTGCGAAGTCCGACTCGCACTTGGCCGGTTTTTTACCAAGATACGCTGGTTCATATTTAAATGTCATGTTGAAGAATTTTTAATATGGCCTACTCGTTTTTAAAATTCAGAATCAATACAGAAGCAACCCTGTGAGTCGGGCAAGTTTAGGTATGTATTTTCAAGAACGGCGGGAACGGACCTTCTGTATATTTTTTATTTTGTGGTTGGAGTGACGATTTCAAGCCAATATTGGGCCGCGTTATATTAATAAAATTATTCCATTAAACAAATTAATTACACTAAATGAAATAAATTATATTACATGGAATGAATTAAGTGAACATGAAGCTAATAAGGTGAAGAGGTGGGCAAAGTATTGAAATCGAGGTGTTTTTGTGCAAAATATTTGAAGAATATATTGAACGTAATGACCTGCAAAGTACATATTTAGGACACGCATACCCTTGAGTATTTGCTGTTGTACGTGAACTCGTGACAAAGCCCTAGCACACGCATTAGCTCAATTTGAGCTACCGAGGAATTGAGTAACATTTATAGGTGTCTCACCCGAGCTCTAGTAGCTGTAGCGATGATGTCTCTGATCTGGCCGATGAGTAGCGCGAATACAAACACTCCCATCAACCACGCCACCGTCATGAACATGTATTCTCCTGGATTTTCCGGTTTTGGGTTCTTCCCTGTGGGAAAAGCAGTAAGTAGGCACATTGTATGTTGTTTCATTTATGTCTTGGCCAAGTGTTTATTTAATTCTAGCAATTTTAAGAATTCTGTTTACAAATCGCAGAACAGCAAAATCTAGTCCGCTTTTTTATTCACATGGATGTAGTTGCTTGTTATCACAAATAAGATTTAAAACGCGTCCCGTCATAGATAAGGTTGTTTTAAATTATTGGAGGTAAACGTTTTAGGGAGCCCCAGTGTGTAATGCAGTCCGTGATCTGATAGGAGTTAGGTGGCCACTTGAAGGCCCCATCAGTTCTCATGGTGACACTTCATAAGAAAAACGGCCATGCACGTACCTATGGAGGTAGCGGTCTTGGTCGCAAAATAGAAGCACCGGATGTAAGCGTTGCCCTGGCCGTCGTACACCCAGCCGTTGACACCGAGCCCTTCGTACGCGCTCATGCTGTAGTACGCACACGCATTCAGATGGATCAGGTAGAAGATGTAGAACAGGGTCTTGCTAATGCGGACCTGAGACACAGAAGCATGTTTGGTGGTATGAATGCTGGGCCCATGATGGTACTATCACAGAAAGTGTCATAATGATTTATCTTGTCAGGCAGTACGATGTCTGTGACAAGGTTCCACGGTGGGTGGGGGTCACGATTCAGTTGGTTCGAAAGTACCTACATAAAATGCGCATGTAAGCTATGAGCTATTCATTTGAAAAAAAAACACATAAATTACATGATACAAATCTAGTCCTGTATTTCATTTGTCTTACGAAAACTGAATTTAACGAAACTGTCAAAAAGAAGGCTTACTTTACCTTTTCTTTCGCCTCGCCCCGCAAACAAACACGAAGAATTACTCATAAACGAACTTCCAGTGTTACATTTCAAAACGTATCCTTTGTTACCTACTCTGTAACATTCGGTTCGGTTCAGTTTATTGGAACTTGGAACACTTATTTTCGAAAATAATTCCGACAGATCAATATCACCCTTAACTGATCCAATACCATTCAAAATATATCCAAAATATATCCAATACAAAATTACACATTTCTAGGAAGTATAACAGTAGTAAATGTTTCTTTTCTTTTTCTTTCTTTTCTTTTCTAATGTAGACAGACGGACGGAAGTGGCGAGTCCTTAAGGACTCCCCCTATACGGAGCCCTTACAAAAACAATAGTATCTATATTGTTAATAAGTCTACTGACCACGTAAGGTGAGGATAGAACTCTGTCGACAGCCAAGTTGAATTCCCAGAAGGTCTGCAGTTTCAGTAGTCGAGGAAAGCGCAGAACAACCATGCGCGTTCCGAAGTAGAGGTACAGCAGGTCCAGTGGTGTAAGGGAAATAACGTCAAACTGAAATATTGGATAAGTATTGACTTAATAGAGCTATATAAGTTATATACAGATTTCATTGTTAATAGAGCAAGTAATATATCGGCGACTAAACCCAAAACATGCAGGTTATGACTAAGATGGTATGTAATAAATTAACAATACTGCGCGAAAATACGGTACTGATAAATAATGAACACATAATATTAGTCACCCGAGACTCTCATGGAAAATGACACCCAGAGGCCGATTCCATAATGAATTGTAACTAATATTACAAGCGAAAGTCTCTTTTCAACCCCTTTCATTAGAAAGAGACTTCCGCTTGTAATATTAGTTACAACTGTTACAAGTCATTATGCAATAGCCCCCAGGAGGCCAACTCTCGGGCTGTTTGAGATGAAATCTATTACTTAGTGATCAGTTCTATTGAAAAATCTCACCAAATGTCGAACGAAGATCTCGTATATGAACGACTATGAACAACAATCTAATTTTTAGGGTTCCGTACCCGAAAAATGTACGCACCTTGTATTGAATCTTCTTTCTATAATTCTTCCTAGTCTCCCCCGGATCATCCACCCAGAATCCTTCATGCAGGTACATCAGTCTGGGCTTGATAAAGGCCACATCGAGCAAGTACACCAGGTCACAGCAATAGTCGGCCACCATCCAGTACAAAGTGTTTTCGGGGGTTTGATAAGGGAAGGTGGCTCGAAGCACGACACACCAGGCGTTGTAACAGTAGCAGAATGTTACTAGGAGAAGCCAGCAGATGTAAAGTCGTCCTGGGAACAAAACAATTATCAAATTAGATTCAAAGACAGTACTTTTTGTTACTAAACTGATTCAATTTAATAGTTTTTATTAATTTTCACTTAGATAGGTTTAATCAATTGGGTGTTGCGGTTTGTGTTGGTAAATTTGACTCAATCTTGTTATGACTATTTGTCCCTTCTTTGAATTGCTTGGGAATGTTTCAGTCCAGCACTGAGTAACTAGTCTACAACTTCATAGGCAATGCGAAGAAGAAACACCACTCCAGTTTTAACCGATTCGTTGTTACCTTGTGGATCGATAGTGATGAATGGATCGCAGCAGTCGGGTAGCCGTAGGAAACCCTTACATGTCTTGCCGCGGGACGGCGAGGAAGGCACCGGACTCTGCGGAGTTTCTACCGGAGGCGGAGTCTTCTCTTCAGGAGGCCTAATGGACATTACAAAGTCATTTGTTAGTGTTAAAGCCCGAAACGCACTGACAGCGGTAGCGGGGCGGCGCGTCGCGGTGCGGAGGCGGTACCGGTTGTAATGTTCGAACTAATATGAAAGGGTCCGCACAGAACGATTATTTACTAATTATAAATCTGGTTACTTTTTGTAGATGACAAATAAATTTGGCTTCTTTTAGTAGACTCAGATTTGAGGTATTACCATTTAGAAGGCTCTCCTATGATCTCGGAACGCTTGATGTCTTTGAGCTCGGTCTCATCATCTTCAAAGATGACGTTGTGTGCCTTGTACTCATGCGGAGGAGTCGAGGGGAACAGCCTGACTTTCTTCACCGGGAGTAAAATGCTGCAACGTAATAATCAATATTTTTTATTCGTTGCGTTCTGTTTCTGTGTAAATCGAGCATAATTTCATCGTGAAAAACTATAGTCCAGTATCCGGCTATATTGGCCTCTGTCCTGTAAGAAGTCCGCGTATGGAGAATTATTTTGGGAAAGGTAACTCTAGATAGCTTAGAAAAATTCATTCAGCTATATCGTTTCCGGTCAGGAAGAGTCCAAAGTTGGTTTGTTTGGATACCCCATTCGATAGGTTTTAGAAGAAAATTTGTATTTTTTTTCATACAATAAATAGAACATAATAGCACCTTTCTCGAAAAAAATCTTCATACGCGGACTTTCCCTACAGGACAGAAGGGACTGGTTTACTAGGTGTTAATAGTCAGCAGTTTGTAGTATGTAGTTGTAGAGGCATGGCATATGTAACGTAACTTACCCTTTACTTTGAATGTTGTTCAAATCACGAAAGTCTGTTTTCGTTTCATTATTAGAATTCGTATGTGTTACGCTGAAAAAAACAATATTATTAACATTTTTCTATCACGAAACATTATTAAAATACATTATTATTTTTTAGGGTTCCGTACCAAAAGGGTAAAACGGGACCCTATTATTAAGACTCCGCTATCCGTCTGTCTGTCTGTCCGTCTGTCACCAGGCTGTATCTCGTGAACCGTAATAGTTAGAGAGTTGCAATTTTCACAGATGATGTATTTCTGTTGCCGCTATAACAATATATACTAAAAAAAAAAAAAATTTAAGGGGACTCCCATACAACAAACGTGATTTTTTGACCGTTTTTATAGATAATGGTACGGAACCCTTGGAGCGCGAGTCCGACTCGCACTTGGCCGGTTTTTTACTAAGATACTAGCGATAGAGAGCCTCAGCCAATTTTATCTGCACGTGTCTTTGCACGTTTCGAATAGAGACTTAAAGACATGATCTAGCAATCATGTTTTACATTAAAATAGATCTGTACAAAAAAGAGCGCCGTTAAGTTTTTGAATAAGTGTGTTAGTCAGTACTTACGTGGCGTGAACCGGAGAGGCTTCCGGGGTGCACCACGAGCCATACGGCTTGGGCGGGCCGACGTGGTTCGTGGCCGGTTTGGTTGGCTCCGACGGGTGAACTGTGTGCTGGAACCAAAGAACAGGGGATATTTTTACAAACTGCATTTCGACGATTCGTGAGCACCGTTTAATAATACGGGAGTCGGCAGAGCCGGTCCTAACCTTTGATCAGGATGGAGCGATTTATTGCGCGCTCCAAAATTATATCTTTCACTTGCACTAACACATTCGGCACTAAGGCGCCGACTCCAGCTTTCTGCTTACCCTAGTCCTTAGGAACGATGAAAACCCAACTCGGAGGATTAGACCTCATATTTTAATGGTAAATTGTTAATAATCCAGTAACATTGTCGCCTGAAAGTATGGGGTAGTGTGCGTTAAATCCGGTAGTTCTGATTTTTTGCAGACTTGTTTATGATGTTGGCCCAATGAATAATATTCAAGTTTGTGACCTTGAGCGCCTATCTCAAAAATCGAAAATAAAAACACTATAACCCGAAAGTGCTAGTTGCTGATAATACCTTGATGTTTTTAAAATAGACTAAATTTGCTATAACATGACACTAGAATTGTCTCTGTAGACCCAATAGTTTCCGAGATAAACCCTTTCAAAGTTTGAGAATGTTGAAAAAATGATGAAATTTGAAAGGCTGTATCTCGGAAACTATTAGGTGTACAGAGACAATTCTAGTATAATATTGTAGCAAATTTAGTCTACTGTAAAAATACAAAAGAAGGTATTATCAGCAACTAGTCCTTAAGGGTTATAATCGGTTTTTTGTTTTTTTTTTTTCAATGTTATGTCTAAAAAAACCGATTATAACCCTAAAGGACTAGTTTCTGATAGTAGCAATGGCTCCTTCTTTTAGTTAGCCTAGAAGCTAGTTTATATTTCATCCGTGAAAGATAAGCACCAGTTATTTGTTGTTTACAGCCATATTCGCAACGGGCTTAAACGACTAATAACTGAAGCAATTAATATCGCCATAAACCGGTCAAAGCCTCGCTGTAGGAGCTATCCACTAAAGAGCGGAACGCCCTCATAATATATAGGTAATCTGTCTAGTTCTATACGTTATATTAAACGAGATTTCAACGGCCACGACGACCTAATTTTATGTTCCTTTTTATTGAAGTCGTAAACAATAGAATTATTAGTATTCCACCCTACTATACTGTTAGCTATGCCTTTTAGCCGATTGATTTCTGACACCTACCCTTGTTGACCAGTGCGCGGTCGTTTGGTCGAGGGTGAGCCTATAACATCATATTATTGTGTATTAATCGAACCAACTTTGGACTGTTCACAAAAAAATATCGCCAAAAATTGAAAAGTGCGACAATAGGCGCGGGCTCACTTCTTAGGTACCAATGGATAGTTATAGACGTTATAGTTATTGTAATTAATATCAATTACCGCTGACATCATGACAAGCCTCAGACAAGCTTGTATTTCTGGAAAGGAAATTCGGGAAATAGGTCTTGTGACTCTTGAGCTAGTTATTTCATACCGTCGGTGACCGTGATAGGTATCCATTAAAATCTGGTGTATTGGTCAGCGACTGACGCAATCCAATCGCATCCACGACCACGACCCACGTAGGTATACCGCCGCGCGACTGTCTAGGCGGCTACAATGGCGTTTCCTGCCTCCGCCACTAGACCGCCTTGTCGCCTGAATGGTCGCGCGGCCTGTAGCGCAGCTGTATGTGAAAGGAATGACTTAGTAGGTACACGAACCCGGTGTCTCTCCCCCTCCCGCTCTAATTACTAGCTCGAACCTTTGGGCAACGATAGTCTTGAATAGGTATCATCGTAGCTCGATTTGATAATGTTGAACCATGTAGAAGTAGTTTGAAACTTGTCAAATTTTCGTTATAACAGTACTAACTACTGATTTTTTTGCTGTTAAGGCGATATATCGATTGAAAGAGACACCCTTATGTTTTTCGCTTACGACAAAACGGGATGCTACACTCTCCGAGAATGGCTTTTCTTAGACAAATCTCGTTAAATATCTGACTGTGTGCAGGTTTATTAAATTTCCTCTTGACAGAATTTAGATGAAATAATATACCATCATATTAACTTAATCGTGTCTTTTAATAATGCGTTGTTTTAGTAGGCTGAGTAAAAACAGGAAAATATAGACTCAACTTTGGATTTATTTCTATAGAAAATTTTAAGTAATCATGTTGCGGCTATTGTCAGTACCACAATCATATATATAGTCAAGAATCATATATCTGAAAATCTGCCCCTACTGCTTACTAGTCTGGGCAGGACAGCGTTTCAAAGTAACTAAATTTCTCGTTGTAGCGCCTTAATGCCATCTGAGTAGTAATACGAGTACATAGTTGAAACATTTTTCTTAGAAAACACCACGGTTGCCAATAGCTATTAAAACAAGTAGTACCTATTACCTAAGCTTATACTACCTGGCAATTTAGCGGTCATAAACTGGCTTTAATGAAGAATTGTTTGTGCCCGCAGAAGGAAAGCACTTAGCGGCACTTCGGTATTCAAATCACATGGACTGGAGGCTAATTCGTACGCCCTTGACGCACCGATTGGAACTCAAATGGCGACTGGTACATTTAAAACGATTATAACACGTATAGCTACATTTTTTTCTGATTTATTTTCCGCAGAAAATAGTAGAAGCCAATTTGTTAAGTAGTGATAAACGTTAAACAATACAACGAGTAAATTTCATATTTCACTATTATAAACTCACGTAATTAATTGTTACTCCGGGTTCGGGAGTTTTTTCCTTAGGATGAGTGCATCCGCGTAAACCGTTTCGTAAAATATAGTTTTAATAAAAACATGAAACACGAAAGTTTCAATTCAAATTTAAGAATGCCTAGGCAGTTTACTTTTAAGCTGTAAATCCACGACCTGTCTCGACTTAGCTGACCACCCATGTCTAGAATATCTTGACCGCACAGATAATCTCCACCTTGACCAATAGATCCGTCACAAGTATGTGTGTAATCGGAAGTCAGACCTGTGTAACTGGAGGCCTATCCGACTCGACGTGTTTAATTTAGGAATTGTATTGGTTTGCGATGTGTAGCGTGCGCTCGCTTCCAATGCAGCTAAGCCTAACGAAGCTACATATCACCACCGTCAATAATATGCCGATGTGTCGATCCAAATAGACCTCCTAGCCTATACAAAAATCATAGGCATAAAAGGCACCATTTTCAAGCCAAGTATGGGTAAGTGGGTGTAGGACTGTAGGTTCAATAAAGCAGGTACCGTCTGACCAAATCAATTATGGTCCACAAAACCAATACGGGGAAGTAGTGGAGAATTTTAGCCATCAATCATTGGTATATACCATGACATTGTTGTTCAAACACCGTAATGAATTGAATTAGCCCAAACCTTAATAGACAATTAGCTCAAAGTGATTAATTGCTAATTACTTAGTTCATTTACTTTAGGTACACGTACTTGGGGATCCGCTTTACTAAAATGTATCTAAGTAGGTATAAAAGGGTTGCGTAAATGTCGCGCGCGCTTGTGCACACTGCACACGTTCGTCTTTGCGCGTGAATCCAATACCCAGATAAAATTATGACTGTCTTTTTCTGAAGTCAAACGAAAGAAAAAGACAGAGCCAACATTTATCTGACAGTACTTTTATCTGAGTATTGAAAAATCAGCCCTAAATCAATATATTAATTAAAGACTTAATTTTTTTTATTTTGTTATAAATGTGTCAGTTAACTGATGAATAAGTGGAAATCCGTTTAAACCTTTGACTGAAGAACAGCCGGTTTCACCCCTGTTTTTACGGCTCTGCAATTGACTGTGAATACCTACTTACTGCGACTAACCTACTGACGCTTTACAATTATAGGCATTGATATTGATCGTTAACGGATGGAAGTTCTATATTCTAGTATAGTAGATAAGCTTCGTTTTTAACTAATTAATAATTATGTTCCCTCCGTCCTTGACCCAATAATTATTTGATGTTTGATCTAGTTTTCGCTAATTGGCTGCGGTTTTTTAGTTATAAGTGTTATAACGGAGGGAGGAACGTGTAACAATATGGTTTTATGTCACACCTGGCCATAAAGTGGCCATTATCGCACGCTCCGCGCGCGAAAAAACCCACTTCCTGGCCAGGGGGTGACATAAAATTTTGTACTTACCACGGGCGATAATAAAGAAAGCCTCAGATCGCATATTATTCGCCCTTGCCTTCGGCTCGGGCGTAAAATACCTGCGATCTGAGACATTCTTTGTTTTATCGCCCTTGGTAAATAATGTACTATTGTGTCCATATACTGACTACTGTTGGAAATACTAAATGTAAAATACCGTGGTTTAAAGTATAACGTCTAGGATTATTAGACTATAGCTTATGGAAACAGTTTTTACAAAGAAAGCGCGTGAAGTCCTGACTGAATCATTCACGTTACCGGTATACATATATCTGAACGAAGAAAAAAATTACGGGCTCCAATTAGACATTATAAGTTAAATGTAGGTATTTGACTAAACGTTTTGAATTGATATCGATTTAGTATTTGCAACAACAGCAAATTTTCTCTTTGGCACCCGTCTGATCACTAGTAAATTGTCACAAAACGAAAATGTTTGTTATTCATATGAGTGCACTCTCAATATCATTTTGACTATCTTCATGGGACAGCTTGTCATGTAGTTTTTGGAAGAATACATTTAGAATTAGAAATTTAATGTCGGTGTTGTTAACTAGCATGGTTTCAAGGAAGGCCCGAAATGTCTGTTTTGGAGACACTGATACTGACAAAATTTCAGAAAATTTACCTGGAGCGAATCCAGTCAGTTAAGGGACAGAGTAAAGCCTTCATTACAGTCTATTCATCCTTACGTGTCCTATCACGTAAACAAACAATTTTTGAGGACGTTAGGTAATCATTATCACACTTTTCTCTAGGATTACAGTACTTTGGGTGCTTCTTGGGGTGATAGAAGAATATTTTAAGTGATGATTTATAGTGTAATCCTATAGAGAAAAGGCTGATAATGATTAATTCAAGAACAGTTTGTTTACATGATGGGACACCTGTTTTGTGTACAATAAAGTGCTTATATACATACATACATACATACATACATACATACACGTAAGGATGAATAGACTGTATATAAATTATGCACACGTTGGGTGCACATCGCGTATAGTAATACCCCGCAAAGATATAGGTAGTAAATATACCTTGTAGTAACAGGGTACCAATCCATTTCAAGCGGTGTGGTACCTTTTAAGTTCAGATAGTAGTCTTTCGACCAATTTGATAAATACAGATAATTATGATGTGGGTTATTCAAGTTGCAGTAGCTAAACGAAACGACCAAGACGATGTCGATTAGATTGTTTATTACATTCTAGTTTTATTAGTTTGTTCCATGTTTAAACTAATTTTATCTACACACATATCATAAATCCTCTAATATGCGTTCGGAAACCGTAGAAATCATTTCAACATTCAATTAATTTATGGCAATTTTCTTATCTGTGGCTAAGGCTACAGCAGTAATATAATTTTTCATTTTAATCTCATATTGATGGTAAAATATTCAACGTCAAACAAATCTGTCAAAATTTAAATGTCAAAGTTGACATGTCCCTATTCTAGTATCACTGAAAATTAAAATTCAGTCGATGCGAAATGTCAGCTCGATGTTTTTTTAGTATATATCGCACGAAATTTGAGCTAGAACGACATGATCACATCAGAATAGGGATTCTTTACTTTTTAAAATAACATTCAGGTATCGGTTGCCAGTTCTGATTTCGATATTTCCGCAATCCGCAACCGTGCAAAAAAGGTTGTATTAACACAATAATTGTATTTATTTACGACGGTTTCTGAACCCATCTTAGAGTAGTTATAATATGTGTGTAGATAAAGTAATGTCAAATGTGGAGGAGTATTCTGTGATTTAACTAAAGCTTTTGACTGCGTGAATCACAGGATACTCCTTGACAAGCTTGAACATTATGGGGTACGTGGCACAGCTTTGAAACTATTGACTTCGTATCTAGGTATCAGATCGAACTCAATACGTTGAGATTGCAGGACAGTGTAAAGACAGTGCCACAAAATCCAACGAAGGCTTAATAAGATATGGCGTGCCACAGGAATCAGTGCTAGGACCTCTATTGTTCATAATTTTCATAAATGACTTACCAGATTACCTCTCCTGTGGCACCCCGTATCTTTACGCCGATGACACAAGCATAATTCTGATGGCAGACAATTGTGACGAGTTTAATATAATGGCAAAAAAATGTTGGAAGGATCTCACACACTGGTTTTTAAATAATGACCTAAAAGTAAATAGCAAAAAAAGTTTCTATATGACTTTTCGACGCAGTACACAGAGCATAGATTTTGAATGTGATTTACCAATAAGCAAATCCAACTGTGTGAGATTCTTTGGAGTAGAATTAGACCCATATCTCAGATGGATGCATCATATTACTAAAATTAATAAGCAACTGGCTAGCGCATGTTATACAATGAGGAGTCTTTCTAAAACCAGCGATAAGAAAACTCTGCTAATCATTTACTTTTCCTATTTTCAGAGCATTATTCGCTACTGTGTTGAAGTCTGGGGTAGTTTACGTGATGTTCAATCAGTATTGCTTGTGCAGAAAAAAGCTATCCGAATTATTGAGGGGTGTAAGCGGGTGCCGGTTACTCACAGAAAAATGTTTGTAGAAAATAAGATTTTTACTGTTGTGTCCATCTATCTCTATCGAATTTGCATGTATGTTCATAAAAATATTGATCGTTTTCCTAAAGATAGAAATTGTACTAATCGAAATTTAAGAAATATGAATAATCTAGCTGTATGTAGACCTCAATTTAGACATTTTGATAATAATATTAATAACAATGCAATTAAAATTTATAATCACTTAAGCAATGACATTAAAGATTGTAATGACATAAACACTTTTGACAGACAACTGAAAATTTTTTTCCTAAGTAGACCATTCTATTCCATCAATGAATATTTTGCTAATGCACTAGAATAAGGCAAGAATGTACCCTAATTTTTAGTATAAAATTTCAATGTTTTTATTTTGTATTTGCATGTATACTTATAGCAAATAAAATAATTTTGAATTTGAATTTGAATTTGAATGTATGCAACTGTACATAATTAGGCATTAAAACACTCGTGTGACCTTATTATGAAACTCGCCTTCGGCTCGTTTCATAAAACACACTCGAGTTTTAATGCCCCTCATTATGTAACAGTTGCATAAACTACTATTCTACCTTGTCACCGGCAAAACACAACGCAGTCTCACATAACAAATTACGTTTTCAGTTTCCATAGAGAATACATACCACGTCAACTTTTATTTCCATTTTCATACGTTGAGAAAAATGCACTTCAATGAAAAAGTAAATTTTTATAAACGTGTATAGTCACCCACAATTGTCTATGGTAATAGGTTCGTCAAAAGTTTCAATAACCGTAAATATCTTCCCGCGATTTTCCACGCGTGCGGTCTGGCCGGAAGTTTTTGTGCCACTGTTTCATTTCATTCGATTGAAACTTGAAGCTAGTTTCATTCGGACAGTAGGTACAACAACAGGCGTGGACCGCCTGTTGAATTGAATTGAGTGGAAAGTAAATTTTATTGCTCAATAAATACCTACCAGTGTCAGATTGAGATAGGGATGGAAAACAAGTTTCTCTGAGAAATCTACTTTGAAATTAAGAAGGCCTTGGTGAAAATCTGTGAAGGGTTTCCTTTTATTTAGGGATTCGTCTATCTCCTATATTTGAAGTTCAAGGGTATCAATGCTTTGTTTCGGAATTAGGTTGAATTAACAGGACTACGCTAAAAAATTATACCTAGGCGGTGGCGTCTGATCATTACGTTAGGAATGCATTACACATGTTCATTGACACTCAACTCAACTAAAGTGGGTTTAAAGAAAAAGTATATATGTACTCGATGTGACTAGACAGAAGCAATTAAATATATTATTATTAAAGTATATTGAGCCTAATATATAAGCCTGTTGGGCAAAGGCCTCGACCCTTTTTTCATTCCTCGCGGTCTTGTGCAATAGTCTTTTAAAAAGGATTCCAAATTACTACGCCACCGCCGGCGAGGTCTACCGCGTCTCCGTTTTGAGTCCTGGGTCCTGGGCCACCCACTCTGTGACCTTCTTGGCGTATAGGGCGTATAGCTCATTCGGCATCCGATAGACGTGCCCAGCCCAGTCCCACTTTAACGGGGTTATTTTCCGAACTACGTCAGCTATTTGAGTCTTGATGCGCAATGTGATGTTCCGGATTCGATCCAACAATTTTACACCGAGTTCGGACTTCTTGGCTTCCGTCAATAAGTTTGTGCACCGTAGGTGAGAACTGGAAGTATGCACATGTCCATGAGCCTACGTTTAAAAAAGTGATAGAGGTAGGTCGCCTTTCATTAGGTGTTTCATGGACCAATAGCTTCTCAGGCATTTTCGGTCCTTCTATATCGACCTCTATCTCTTGTCTTGCCTGGAAAGAGACTAATTGGCCCAAATAAAGGTAGTCATGTACATATGCAATATTTTCTCAGTTTATTTCCACCGTACGTTCTGTGCTATTATTATAGTCATGATCTTGGTTTTTGGCATGTACATTTAAACACACAATAAGTTTAGCTGATTTAAACAAGTAGGATTTTAATATGACATCATAAAGTTTTAAAAGCTCAAACTTATGTCATTGATTTGGAGTCATGTTTGAAACGATATTTTGTCTCAAGAAATATCCAAATAGTACATACATAATCTGCAATATAAGGACGCAATAATACCTACTGTACAAGATAGTAGCTAAGAGAAAATGTCAAGATACGTGTCAATTTTACAGAAAAAAGTCTAAATAGATGAACGTTTTTAACAGATAAAGTAAGAACTAAGGGCCCTCAAATGTCAATCCACGATGCATTTCAAAAGTTCAAGCATAAAAACGACACTAGAATGGAATTCACTGTGACTGACTCAAGTAATATATTTGGGAAACAATTTAATTGCATATCAAAATATACTGCCTGGGCATCAATAAAATACTGATTTGCAATGGAAACATTTATTGATTTGTTTTCAGCAGGTTTAAGTAAGCAGCACCTGGGGCCTGTACCACAAAACGTTACAAGTTACAAGCATACAATTCGACAAATACGTCAACTTGTTCTATGGATAATTATACAATTTTGTTAAATTGTAGACTTGTAAAAGTTTCGTGGTACAGGGGCCTGACCGGGCCTGACACCGGCTTGGCGAAGGAAGCGGCTCTATTTAATAGTAGATTGTTTGACAAGGGTCTAAAATAAGCCATATTACCACGAGATGATTATTTTCCCGAACGTAGAGAGGGAAAATTGTTCGAGTGGTAATATGGCTTTTAGGCCAGAGTTATACACTCTACTTTTCACTTCGATTGCGAGAAAACACATAAACACAAATTATCTATCTTGTTTAATGAATAATTTAACTCTTGGCGGGTGTATGTCTAATTTGACATCATGTTTTTTTTTCTAAGGCCAGCACCATATGCCTCGCTATGCGTATTTGCTTTGAGTATTCGCCTCCCTTTCTTTTGCTATATTAAAGAAAGAGATGAACCAAGCGCTTTTTTTTTCTTTTAAGAGGAGTAATTGCTTTGACCATAGACACCGCTTAATCTTTAAAGAACTGAAAAACGTCTTTCTTGATTGGTCGATTTTAGTACTGCTGTGTACTGGTTGGTTGATATTTTTACCAAATATGTTTTAATCTGTCAAATTACTTTTCTGTGATTGGTGGATTTGATCGGTGAAGTATTTTGATTGGTCAAATTAAAATGTTTTGTAAATCATAAATATGTATACATATTTTCCCTAGGGCTTAAATGTACTACTTTAGCCCCGCTTCACAAGTCTAATATGACACACTTTTAGAGCATGAGAAGTGAAAAATAACAATAATGGTCTATAAATTAAGATAAACATTAATATAATAAAATTGAGCATAAGTGCTCAAATTTGTGGGTTTAAATCGTATCACCTAATTTATTCATCCTGTGTGTATGTAACGTTCTTAAAATATTTCTTAGTTTATTTGCTTAAAAACTTATTGCGTCACATTTTCAACCTATATCTCTAGATGCCAGTTCACCACAGGTAACTAGTAACTGTATATACATATTAGGTCGGAGATTTATTTCCATTTTCACACCATGACCTCGGCATAGCATACATTATACATACACTTTCCAAAACTTTCCTTTTATAACAATTTTCACAGACAACAAAATATCCATCGCAATCAAACGACCGCCATATCTTTCATCTTATCTTGAATATTCAAAGATTAATTAATTATAAAAACTTACCCGCTGAAATCGCAATCGAAGTCCCATCACCATTTTGACCGCACTAGATTTTAATATGCTTAATTGCCAATGTCTATGTACATTATCGTATTTCTCATCGACACGGCTAAAATAGGAACCAAATCAAAGACCAGCCGATATCATATCACTTGTCAATTTTATTGCCGTGAACGATTTCTCGCCGGACTAAATTAAAAATGCCCTTTTTGGGTTAGAAATGTGGGAACTTGATATACATTTTGATTTGTTCGCGTTATCACAATGTATGGGGCGAGATGTAAATATTTGCGTGGGAGAAAATTATCAAACTCAGCGTTTTCAGCGCTTTTCAGTGTCACTATTTCTCCGCTAACACGAGGTCCAACAACACTAGAGTTAATAAATAATTAGGACTTGATATATTTTTAATTTAACGTTTCAACATCGAAATTATACGATTTCACATCGATTTGTTTTAAAAGCAATCGTATAATATTCTAAATTGCAGTAACACAATTATATCTTTAAAAATCACAAAAGAAAAATTTCGTATTTACTCGTATCGTAACAATCTAAATATTTAAAATGGAACGTTGCTAGGTAATTCTTGAAGTCTTTGATTGAAGCGCTGCAGGGGGTCTGTTTGCTGGAAAATCGAATATGCGCGCGCACGGCATTGCCGCCGATGCGAGTCGATAAAACAGATGGAGACTTTCCGATTTTAGTACAAACCGGTCCAACCACATCGATCTGAACGATATCTACGCGATTTTATAAACAATACCGCTATTGTACCATCCTGGCGTAGTTATTAACTAAAATCTATATAAACACAAATCATTTTATATAAAAGTAAATTAGGTTCCATGATAATATAATCAGAAAGTTGTTGTGAATATTTTTTCAGCTACACAAATATCAACAAAATGGATACAGGTTCGTTCAGTCTTTGCTTTTTTCGTTTGTTTGAATTAGTGCACCTGTAGTGTTTGACTGGTTAGAAATATATATGTCACCGGCTTTTTAAAACTTTTTTAATATCCATTCCTTTTTTATATTAATACCCATTATTTAAATTATTTAGTAATGAAGTCATTCAAATTAATGGTGCAAGGACTGGTGCTACTCGCATCGTCTCTCAAGGATGATGCGGGAGAATTATAACTAACAACAAAACAAGTAACTGGCCCCGTAGGAGGCCAAACTTTAGAGCACTAAATAAATAAAAAAAAGGTGCAAGGACTGCGGGAACTTCCCATTAGATGTTCGGACTTTATTAACATTAGACTACTAATTGAAAAATATTTCTATCCTATTATTGTTTTATTTAGTTATAACTGTTATAAGCCTGATTCCCGCGAAATATGTAAAATTCATTAAATAGGAGACATGAGACATGTAAAATGTTACAATAAAGTATTATTCGTTTTTTTATATGAAAACATTCATATTTACTTTGAATTTAAGATCTAAAGGCCCGAAAGCAAGTGATTTTGGAGCAGCTGAAAGGTCTCCTGGATTACCTGAACGAACACCAGGACTTGGCTAAAGGATTGACCCGGGGCCGCCGTGGGAAACTTCACTCTGTGAAATTATGGAATGCGTGTGCCAAAAAACTAAATGCTATAAGGGACGGTGCTGTTAAAGATGGGAAAGGATGGTCTAAGGTGCCGCATATTTCTGTTTTATTTATATGACATCGTTATAAATAAAGAGTCTACATACAATTTGTCACAATAACTTTTCACTTTGGAAGGTATGATATGAATTGAATGACTGCTGTCGGTTGTTATGTTAGTAATAAATTGATAGGTGTGTAGGATGCTTAATACAGGATAAATGTTTGCTGTATATATTCTATACTTAATTCACGTAATTTCATAGACTTGGTTAGATGTCTTCAATTAAAAGATGTGATTAAAGTAATAAATCTTCTTATCATCATAAAAAAAAACATGAAAAACATTTTAAGAGAATGTGCTAACATGAGTTTTTGAGGAAGAAGAATAAGAAAAACATTTATTCTTGGCACAAATACAGTACAAATATAAACATAACACCACAATACAGAACATAGCCACGAAATCAGTGATGAAGTGAGTGATGGGTGGTGGTGTTTTTTTAAATTAAATCAAAAAATCAAACCGTATAACAATTAGACAGTTTTTTTTTTCAGTATTGGTGCGACTGGAAGTACAGAGTCCGCCGGCGGGCACTGGAGCTGAAGGCAGCCCGGGACAGCAACAAACCGCCCCCGGACGGAGTGACCAGCCTCAGCCAGATGGAGGAAACCATCCTGGAGATCATCGGAGAGAGCGTGGTCGCGGGTGTGGTGATCAAGAGCGATCCACTAGCAGGGGGCGTCAGTGTAAGTCGGCTATTCTCATTTTTGTGCACCTCACATCCGTGGATGTTACTTCCGTGGATGAAACAGCCTCAGCCAGATGGAGGGAACCATCCTGGAGATAATCGGAGAGAGCGTGGTCTCGGGTGTGGTGATCAAGAGCGATCCACTAGCTGGGGACGTCAGTGTAAGTCGGCTATTCTCATTTCTGTGCACACTCACATGGACGTTACTACCGTGGCTGAAACAGCCTCAGCCAGATGGAGGAAACCATCCTGGAGATAATCGGAGAGAGCGTGGTCGCGGGTGTGGTGATCAAGAGCGATCCACTAGCAGGGGGCGTCAGTGTAAGTCGGATATTCTCATTTTTGTGCACTCTCACATCCGTGGACTTTACTTCCGTGGATGAAACAGCCTCAGCCAGATGGAGCAAACCATCCTGGAGATAATCGGAGAGAGCGTGTTCGCGGGTGTGGTGATCAAGAGCGATCCACTAGCAGGGGGCGTCAGTGTAAGTCGGCTATTCTCATTTTTGTGCACTCTCACATCCGTGGACGTTACTATACCGTGGATGAAACAGCCTCAGCCAGATGGAGGGAACCATCCTGGAGATAATTGGAGAGAGCGTGGTCGCGGGT
The DNA here is from genome assembly GCA_951800055.1 of Cenopis cana. Classification (NCBI taxonomy): domain Eukaryota; kingdom Metazoa; phylum Arthropoda; class Insecta; order Lepidoptera; family Tortricidae; genus Cenopis; species Cenopis cana. Next base: position 17,501,852 of record OX637477.1, on the reverse strand, counting down.
GTGGTGATCAAGAGCGATCCACTAGCAGGGGGCGTCAGTGTAAGTCACAGAACGGTCTAGCGTGAATCATCCTTAATCCGAATTGAATTAATTGTTACAACAACATCCATTTTTCGTTAAATTTATAGTACATCATAGTTTTCATACCAGTTTTCAGACGAAGAAGAATCCTACATGGCTGACAACAGCGAGGAGGCACCGGTCAATTATGGTGAGTTACCCACGTTCAAACTGGTATAATAGTATTACATACAGAATGGCCACGAACCCCCCGCACCGTGGTCAGTTACCTCGTCCCTGAGAGGCCCGACGCCGATCACCCGATCACGCCTCGCGATTCGTCCGCGCCACGCGCTACGCACCCGCGCAAACAAATACGCGTGTACCGACAGCGCACGCACACACTTACCCACAGCGCTTACGTTCCTTCGCGTGTCACAGGTGTGGCCTTAGTTGGGTCACTATTCGCGCGTTTCAACCGCCACGCTTTCGTGGACACGTTTTCGTCAAATTGGCTGTAGATTTTGGTGGTATTTCTGAATTAAGTGGTAGATGTCCCGTACTTTTATCAGATAACTGAAAACGGCATTGAAATCTTTATCCAAACCCAACAAAATAGTGAACCCGAAAGTGATTTGGAACAAACGCCCGAATAATGACCCAGTTACAAATTATATCGCACTTTTATTTTATTATAATACTTGCAATAAAGACCGTAGTACCATAGGGGATACCCTATTAATAAAACTATCAAAGTGACAGATAAAGAATTAAAGACAAACGAATTTTAAGTCTTTTTGGTGAACGCTTATGAACAAGAGCATATGGATAAGTTGTACAGAATTTAACAATAGGCATATATTTTAAAAAGCCATCAGCTTGGAGTTGTATGTCCCTGCATATGGCCCTTCGAACCGGATTTTATCAGTGAAATGGCACAGATTATACTTCTATGAAGATTGTGTGTGTGTGTGTTACATACATTTGTGCTATAAAAGTCTCATTCGCCACTCAATCACTTGTAGCAACTCTGGTTGCCAGGCCTCGCCCTTATTACAAGAGATTAGATACTTAGTAACTCAAAATTCAATGAGTACCTAGAACATTTAGTGCCAGTTGCACCAACGTACGAACACAGATCGGTCATCGTCAAATATGGCGCCGGCAGCTGTCATCCCATAGAAACTTGTCAAACTTTCCATACAATCAGATTTGACAAACACCGCTTACGATTACAGACGGTTCGGTGCAACCCAGCCTTAATGCACTTTAATAATACGTTAGAATATGTGGCTGTCTTCCGTCGTGTTTGGATGTCGGCTTGCGGAAAAAGCCTAAACTAACTATACCCCGTTTTTCTTAGATTAGAATTTTAACGGTCATTTTCGCCTACCATTCTTCGTTTCCCTAAGACATCAGAGAATATGTACCTACGTATTTCACTTATTTCAGTAGCTTATCACGTCTCAAACATAGCACGCGGCATATTATCCCGTTGCAAAACTGTCTTCCCTGAAATCGCATGACGACAATCGCACGACTTTTCTAATCTGAAAAAAAAACGAAGCATAATTCATTCAATGAATTTTACTTACTAAACCCTTTGCCGGATGACGTAAAAAAAACATTTAAATTTGAAACTTAATAGGATGCAATTAGGTCCACACGATATCTGCCATATATGACTTCGTACGCTGTAAAGGGTCTGAGGATCTGATGAAAAATAAATAGCAATGTGGATTGAAAGTAGGGTTGCCAACCGTCCCGCCTCAGGCGGGACGTCCCGTTTCCAGCACCCTAGGCGATGCGTCCCGCAAAGGATGCGTGCGGGACGCCAATTGTCCCGCTTTCAAGCCTCGGCAGAATTATAGGAACTGGAGCGAACATTTTGTTTCATTTCAGGAAAGAGTGCACAACTTCCATAAATGAAAATAAGTAATTTGTATCGTATCCCCCGCTCCCGGAGGACCGTACTCGTAATAAGATAATTTTAGTTCGGAAATCATCCACTAAGAATGTATATCTTGCGGGAATAAATAATGTATCCTACATCACAATTATACGTTCACAATATTGATACGAGTGCGCGAGTCCCGCATTTTTTAGCCAAGTCCCGCAATTCTACAGCCAATATCCCGCAAATCGGAGCACATAAGTTGGCAACCCTAATTGAAAGTAACATTGCTTGTTTTTACGAAAGATGTCGCTGCTAAACCAAGAAGAGGCAAAAAGAGGAGGCATTCATCTCAGAACATCTCTGATGCTGATGATGAGGTGGGGACCAGCAGTCCTCACGACCGGAAACGGAAGCTCGCAGTGAAGGCTGAAGACGATTCTGGTAATTTCCCCCTTTTACACGACTACACGACTTACCAAAAAGTTAGTTTTTTATTAGGGTTCCGTAACTAAGGGGTAAAACGGGACCCTATTACTATAAATCCGCTGTCCGTCTGTCTGTCTGCCTGTCCGTCTGTCACCAGGGTGTATCTCATGAACCGTAATAGTTTAGACAGTTGAAATTTTCACAGATGATGTATTTCTGTTGCCGCTATAACAACACAGAAGCAAACAGAGTAACATAAATATTTAAGCGGGCTCCCATACAACAAACTTGATTTTTTGCCGTTTTTGCAGATAATGGTACGGAACCCTTCGTGCGCGAGTCCGACTCGCACTTGGCCGGTTTTTGGGTTCGTATTTATTCGACGATAAAGATGATTTAATTGGAGTGCATATTTTAAACTAAATTTAATGTACCTATTAAAAACGAAACTACGTGACAGGTTTTTTTTTTCTTGCCAATCATTACCTATACATATATTAGAAAAACCAAAACATGCCGTTATGTAGAGGGCCAGTAAAATTACTTACTAACATATATTTTTTAAATTACACATAACAACTTTATACATTTCAGATGAAGACGAAAATGCTACAGAATTAATCCGCATAGAGAGAGAGAAACTCGAATACACTAAACAATTTCTTGAAACGACTCGAGAAATTTCTAGCCACATGGGAAAACTTGTGGGAGTTATGACTAAAATCAAAGATATCCTTATGAATCACAGAGAAGAATAAAAATAAATACCCAACAAAAAAAATGCAAAAAGAATCTCTCCGGCGGGGAATCGAACCCCGGTCTCCCGCGTGACAGGCGGGGATACTTACCACTATACTACCGAAGACTTGACATATAGGTCGAAAATTGGCTTTATATTGTACTCATGTAAAATACGCTAGTTTTATCATATGACGTAATGTGACAATATTCGTTAATAAGTACTTTGATAAGCGATGCCATAACGACGAAAATAAACGAAATACTACATAATACATGAACATGAATATCGTAAATACAATATTTTTGAATGAAAGAAGATTGCCTGATTTTACCCGTCAATTAAGGTAATCAATTAAGTTAAGGTCTAAAAGTCTAAATGATTGGCTCCCTAATTAAACATTCAAAAACATGCTGAATGTACCATCCGTAATTAATATTATAAATGCGAAAGTGTGTCTGTCTGTTACCTCTTCACGCTTAACCCGCTGAACCGATTTAGATAAAATTTGGCATGGAGCATAGGATACTTTTTATCCCGGATATCATCCCTTAAGGAAGTGGAAGTTTGTAGGGAAGAGCGATCACTAGGTAGTTAAGCGCCTGAAATAAAAAATAGCAATTAAATTCTATCGCGATGAAACAGTTCCACGCGGACGAAGTCGCGGGCAAAAACTAGTTGTAATATAATTTGCACCGATAGTCCGATACCTCGAACAACTTGTATAATGAATCGGGGCATATTATATTTCGTCAACCATACCTAGATTAGTTAGGAAATTTTGACGATGAAACACGAAGATGATCAGGCGCGGATTCATGGGGGAGAGGTCCATAGGACTAATAGTATAGTGCGCGCCATCCACGACGCGATGTGCGCAGGTTGTACGACTTGGGCTGTGGAGGGGTCCTCGTTTTAAAACATTAAAAAATATATATTTTATGTCACACCGCCATAAAGCGACAATTACCGCACGCTCCGCGCGCGGGAAATCTCACTTCCTGGCCAGGGGGTGACATAAAATTTTGTACTTAATACGGGCGGTAATAAAGAAAGCCTCAGATCGCATATTTATCGCCCTTGCCTTCGGCTCGGGCGTCAAATACCTGCGATCTGAGACATTCTTTGTTTTACCGCCCTTGTTAAGTAATGTACTATAAATAGGTATATCAGCTAACTGCAACTGCCCTCCACGGACCTCGTTGGGAAAATTAAATTAAAACGTAAGTTACATTAGCTAACTAACTCGTTACGTAATAATCAGGAAGTATTATCTTCATCTAACACATTTGAACTTGCCTTCAAGGAATTCATAACAATTTAGTAAGTAATTCACACAAATTGTAAGTTCGTAAAATAAGACATTGCGCGATTAATAGCATAGAGTTCAGTAGTTCATAAAGATAACTGCTGATATTAGTTCACTCCGCAGTGCTACAGAAATGTCCGCACGTGTGATCTCGTGTTTATATTAGTTTAATTATATAAAATGGAGATATTTTATTTGTTGGTTATATTAGTGGGCTGGTGAGTACATTTCTAGTATTTTTGAAAAAAAAGTAAGTAGTCTAATTAGGACCATACGGACATTGTATTAATCAAATGTCAGGCAGTTCAAGCACCATCGATAATCCAAATATTGTTTAGTGTACCTAGGTGAAATTTAATGAACGTATTTTGTTTATAATTTAGTGAAAGATGACTGAAGAGGAAACTTACCTATCCAGAATTTGAATTAATTTTGTAATTACCTACTTATTATTGAAAAAATTATAAATGAAAAATGTTTTTTTCACAGCTTCTAGGGATTGTACTATGGTTTTACTTTCAACTTGATTTCTCCCACGTGTTCCCGAGATAACGGGTCTTGACAGACAGTCAGACAAACATACAAACGGACAATAAAGTGATCATATAAAGATTTCGTTTTGTTCCTTTTGAGGTACGGAACCCAAAAATGTAATCTTCCCTTCCCAAAGTAATTGCCTTTGGTATGTGTAATAACAAGAAAGTGCATGGTAATGAAAAAGCTACAAAATACCTAAACCGTACCGCGAGTTTTCGGGCGCGAATACAAACAAGCACTATATAGTGCCCTCAACTTTGCTTTTTTACCCATAAAATATACGTTTCATTTTCTTTAAACATGAAATGGCGCTATGAATCCCTTTTAAATGTTTAGCATATACATATAAAAATAGGTACCTACCTAATCATACACTTTACATTACAGCACATGTGGAAAAGTTGCAGTATACGACGAAAGTGTCCATACAAATGAGATAAGCAAAGATGAGTCAACCTCAAACATCACATCCAGTGTTTCGACTGAAGTGCTCTCTGACAATAATTCGCAGAACAATATCAAGGAGCACGTTTCAAACGGGAATGATCCAGTGTCAAACACAAACGCCGCTAAACTTAACAAGGATTTACACGAAAATGTCACCGATGACGATTTTCTTATTACCGCCAAAGCAGACAGCGGTAACAACCCTGTCTCATCGACCACCGCTAAACCTGCCAACCCACTTGATGCTCTCGACCTGCATTTCCTGAATTTTGTCCACATTGCCAACGCAAACAAACTCGTGACTACCACCACGCCTAAGCCTACTACGGATCCACTTGAAAAAGGCCTAGACGTTGACTTTCTTAACATAATAAGCGATTATGAAGAGACAACTAGCTCAAGCGAGACGCCAGAAGCCAAGGTCGATAATGGCACAGCATTGCTTCTTACGCCATTCATAAAAGCAGGCCGCATTGCTGCGGCGCGTAATGCTTGCAGAGTGGACTCTGATTTGTTCCTAGGGTTTGAGAGTTACAGTGGCTTTCTGACTGTGGATGAGGAACTGAAGTCTCACCTGTTCTTCTGGTATTTTCCGGTGCCTGAAAAGCCTGTAAATGAGACCCCATGGCTTGTGTGGCTGCAGGGGGGGCCCGGTGCCTCTAGCATGACAGGGCTTTTTGATGAAGTGGGACCTTTTACTGTCAGTCCGTATGGCACTTTGAAAAGTAAGTATTTGCCCATTCTAAACATACAGTGTCCTTGTAAACAGTTTAAACCTGCATCAAAAGTAATAAATGTCATCGCGAGAGAGGACAATACCTAACTATATTCTCTGGTCTCGGTTGAGTAGGTACTCGATTCATCTGCACCAAGAACTTATAGCCACGTCGTCAGCCTCAAATTGCAAATCGGGCGAGGCGCAGCTATTTGGTATCTAGTAAAGATATATAGTGTTTTTTGGTACACTCGCGACTTGTTACGTGTAAAATGTATTATTTTAGTAATAAGTTAGACATGTAACATGCATAAAAGGTCAATTATATTTAATGTTACCTATTTCAGAAAACCGCTACAGCTGGATTCAGAACCACTCTCTTCTGTTCATCGACAATCCTGTGGGTACCGGTTATAGCTTCACGGAGAGCCCGAAAGGCTATGCCAAGGACCTAGAAACGGTATTTATATAAATACATACCCGACAATGATATAAGCGTGTGAAGAATACTTGCAATGGAAAGTGCCCTGACGAACACGAGACGTGCTTAATTATTTGTGCCATTTTGAAGCAAAAGGTCTCTATTTTGGCGATATCCATGAGACAATCTAGACACGCGGCGAAGTTCAAAAAAAAGAACTGGCGACGCAGCGGCCATGTGTTATATCTAGACACGCGGCAGCGTGTCAAGCCAAAGTTCAAAAAAAAAGAACTGGCGACGCAGCGGCCGTGTGTTACACTAACCATTTGGTGGCACTTTTGACCCCTACGTAACACAAAATCTATTGAACGCACACATACGAAATTTGGTACGTTTATTAAGATCCTCAAGGCTAAACAGATTCCCAAATTTCATGAATATAGCTTAATCGGTTATTAAGATACAAACATCAAAAAATAGGATTTTTTCTGGATAGGATAGATATTGGGGAAGGTATAATCAAAAACCTAACCCACTTCCAGGTGACCTAGCAAGTTGAAATTTGGCATCGAGCTGGGTAAATGTATGATTACGAACCTGAGAAACATAAACAGTGATTTTTTTACGATTTGTAATATTTTCCAAATAACATTTTTTATTTACACACTAAGCGCCTATTGATTTTGTACTGGCAAAAATGTATAAATGTTATTTGAACCGTATTGTATAGTACAGTCAGTACTGAGCAAAATTTCTGAACAAAAAGTAATGATATCCTATCAAAACATTTTGACTTGGCTGGTTTTTACGTACATGCTATATTATATTTGTCTATGGTATTTTTTCTAAACTTTGGTTCGTTGGTAAAAACGAGCGAAGTCAAAATCTTGACCTTGAATTACATCTCAAATCTCAAGTTTCCGGATTTTCTACGCAAAACTTGGCACCCAAATAGATATCAATTCTTTTGTTGGCGAAGTCAATTAACGACGCATATTCTTAATATTGAACTTGGCTCTCATTTCACATTTATGTTTTGATAGGATTTCTAATTACGTGAGTAAGGAAATGCGCCTCATTAGACGCCACAAAAAGGTGTCTTGGGAAAATTCTCATTCAACACTTTTTATAGTTACAAGCATTACGTAATGATATTTTTAGCCCGCCGATGTGTTCATGAATCGCAAATCTAAGTAGAATCAAAATCTTTAGCAATATTTGAATTTTCAATTACAGTACGCGACCCACCTCCACGTAGCTATGAAGCAGTTTATCCAGATTTTCCCCGAGCTCCAAGGGGCACCAATGTTCGTCACGGGCGAATCGTATGCCGGGAAATATGTCCCGGCCTTGGCCCACAAGATCCACCGACATCGGGACAAACCACCGCACTTCAATTTGCAGGTACTGGTCATTGGCAATAATTGATATACGTCACCAAATATACTCACCATATTTGCAATAATATTAAATAAGGACTAACTGCCGTGTTCGCGCCTGAACGCGCCCTTAGCGGCGCGGCACAGCGCATGCTCCAATTTTGAATAAAGAACCGTCATTCACGGCCCCGCGGCCGCGGGCCGCGACAGATTCATTACGATTTCTCTACTCAATGCAATATTATCTAATATTTTGTAATTTATTCAACGTTATTAAATGTATTTCAAGAAGTAAAGTCTTTTACGAACCTGCGCCAACAATTTCGAGCCGGATCAGTTGCAAATAACCAACAGCCGTGTTACCTATACGTACAGGCAATACGGCAGTTAGTTTATTAAAATGAAGCAAAGCAAACTTCTTGTCGAATAATTCCATGATACCTAGTCTATTGATGAAATAAGAGAAACATAGTCGAACCCATTGATTAACCCACGACCACGACTTTAAGCCGACTCCAAAATTCGAAATCCGAACTTCGAATAGTGCCGTCTCTTTCACTCATATAGTGTATAACACGAGAGTGTCCACACGATAGCTGGCTGGTGTTAGTTCATCGAGGTGTTCGTTCAATTAAGTTGACGATTACATATTTTCAAACGCTTTAACATTTTTTTTACAAACTGGTATCGCAACTTAGGGCTTGTCAGGAGTATTCTGAATGCACAGAGTATTCATAATTGTGTTTCTTTATTAATTGATCTCTTGTGAAATAAGTCTCAATATTATTATAAATATACCTTCTGAATCTGAATGCAGTACAACAAATCCATTTGGTATTTCCGCAGGGTGTAATACTCGGCAACGCCATGGTTGACCCACAAGAAATCGCGAACATCGCGGACTCCTTCGAGTACTTCGGGCTGGTAGACCAGACGCAGGTGGAGCTGATCCGGCCGTTGGTGGACGGGTTCCGGGATGACATTGCCAACAACAGGAGCTGCCAGGCTAAGACTGTACGTCAATATATTTTCACACCTGCTGTTCAGAAAAGATTAATTGCTGCGCTCATTGCCCTAGAATGAGGGATCAAAGTGTACCGACAGCGCTCGCAAACATACTTACCCACAGCGCTTACGTTCCTTCGCGTGTCACAAATGTGAGAAAAGCTAGCGGCTTCCTCACGACCGAATACCACTTTATCTATCTAAAGGCCGACTGCATACAGCAACAGCACGTTCCGCCACACTCCAAATTGAACCGTAATCATAAGACTCCCCAAGTCACAATTTAGAATGAGCGGCGTGTGCTGTTCCGACATTTCTCCGCTAATTTCAAATTGAGCTTTTTACGCATACCATTACGGTTCAATTTGGAGTGCGGCGGAACGTGCTGTTGCTGTAATGCAGTCGGCAACGGAAGGAATGTATGAACCTTTACCCTCATTTACAGAAATGGGTCAGCCTCGTCTCAGCTCTCCTCCTGCTGTCCCATCAGAAGCACGCCTACAACTTCCTACGCGACACCATGTCCGGTGGGAAGTACATTGAGTTGCTGGACAAGAGTGACGTGAAGCGAGCGTTGCATGTGGGGGACATACTGTTCAGCCGAGTCAACGTCACGGTTAACATGGAGCTGGCGCCGGAATTCCTTAGCAGCACCAGGTGGATGCTTGAGGAGTTATTGGGCCATTACAGGGTGCTGATGTATTGGTGAGGCTGGTTGAATTATATTTCCAACTATATTCCACAAACCAGTACCAATATTGACAAAACCTCCTCCCGTCTTCGCCTCCTCTTTGAGTTTGAAGTTTTTGTCAATATTGGTGGTAGTTTGTTGTAGGCATACTTGCATGTTTGCGTGTGCGGAGGGAGGGTGGGTGCATTAACCGCATGCAAAAAGAAGCAAGTGGGTGCATCTCATTATCACTTATAGACCTACACGTTCTCTCAGTGAAATAGCAAAGGAATAATTATGTTGGATGTATCATGGAATTGCGCAAATTCTGATTCAATCAATTATTTCAATTATATTTAATTAATCTTGCGAACCCTGTAATAATCAGTGCTCTGGTTCTAATGTTTCTTTTATTAGAAAGAGGTGCCGTTAGGGATGCTTGATATTCGAGGGAAAGCGTAGCGTAGGTACACCAGGGGAGCCAACATTACTACAGCTTACGCTATATCTAATCTAGTTTTCATAAATTTTGAATTATTTTCTCCACAGCGGCCACTTAGACCAGATGCTGCCATGCCTGAAAACCTCCAAGTATCGACGAACCTGGAAGTGGGACGGGACTGAGGAGTTCTTGAAAGCTGTGCGGTATCCTTACATATTCAACGGCAGAAGTGCTGGGTAAGATAACACTGTCTCAGAGATTGGTCATACAGTAAATGACATCTTGAGATCTTTAGTCCATTTTGACCAGTTCACTTGAAGAACATCAAAGAAATCTTCAGACCGTTAAATAACCGTCCCATGGAAATTAGTACGAAGTCTAACTTTTGTACGGAAAGTTCGATTTTTTTTATTTAATTAGGTTTTTTTTTTTAAATATTTTAAGAACCTGACTGTAGCTTTATAGGCTGATCCCAATAAAGCGATAGGAGTGCGCGGTTGGAGAGTGGCCTGGGGAATATCCAGGGGAAACCTCCGGCACGACCACGCGGGCGGTTTAAACACTAGAATACTCTAAGAGTTTGCGCTCCAGTGAGATTGGTTGGGCGTTGAGCTTTAACAGAATCTAAAAGAAAAAATACAGTGGTGGACTCTTTTAAAACATCCTTTGGAACTTTGGCGATCTGTGACGTGATCACGTGACAATAGGGAATATGCATGCGGAGTGAATAGTAATAAGATGTCACTATATAGACAGAAAATCATCAAATTATCACAAAAAAATGTAAATTAATAAATGTGATAAATATTTTAAAAAGTTATGATAGTTGAAAGTTTCGTAAAATTATGTATTTTTTATATTGACTAAATGTCAATTAAAAACCACCATCAGGATTCATATGAGAAAGTAAACAAAAAATTGTATGACAACTGTGTACCTAAACGCAATATTTCTCGACCAAAAGAACAAATTACTCGTTTTTCCATACAGCCATAGTACGGGGCGCATAGTATTTGACGTCACAAAACACGCCCAATTAGTATGGAGCGTTTTTGGGGCTCTTCCGTTGCGCTCTACTTTGAAACCCATTATTGCGTTTTGTGTTGTTCTAAGAGTAGTTGTTCATTAGAGACATTTGTTCCTCTCCAAAAACTGGTTCGAATGGAGTCATGAAAAAAATGATGCATATTGTCAATTGGTGTTAAAAAGTTGAGGTTCCATTGACCCTGGCGTCTTTCCCCAGCTACCACAAAACCGGTGGCCGTCTAACAGAAGTGGTGTTCCGCGGGGCGGGGCACATGGTCCCGCAGGACGTGCCGGCGCCGGCGCAGGCGCTCGTCGCCCGGTTCACACACCACCAGCCGCTGGGGCCGAGAAGTATAGTGTACGAGCAAACTCTGCTGGCCATGCAGAGATATCTGCTGAATACGACGCAAACTAATGTTACTGATGTGTTTGTGTATCTTTAATAAATGTTTCGCTGTTATTTTGTTTTTCTTTCACATAAGGTTAAAGGATGATTCACGCTAGACCGTTCCGTGTCCGGGCCGGCCCGTTTCCGAGGGCGACCGTCGCCCGGCCGGGCCCGGCCGGGCGACGGTGACGCTCGGGCACGGGCCGGCCCGGACACGGAACGGTCGCTCTATCAACAATGCATCCGTTTGACGGCCGTCAAGCGACGGCCGGCCTCGGAAGCGCGACGGTGGCCCTCGGAAACGGGCCGGCCCGGACACGGAACGTTGACCTAGAACAATGCACCGTCGTCGACGGGCGCGGCGAGGACGGGGCACGGGCATATACGTCAAAAATACGTAGGTTGTAAACCGTCAAATATTAATACGTGAAATATGAAAGACCATTCAACCTTGCATTTAGTCAGTTTATATTAGCTGCTGGATGGCTGCCGGGCTAGGATGATAGTCAAATGACATTATTTATGGTCACGTTTTACCGTCAAATTTGGGTAAAAGATATACGTGAATTTTTAAATATAATACCCAGACATATAAATTGTCGGACATATAAGTTAGTTTTAATTTTATTTAAGTTATTATTGTATTCTTGTATATATTTTCTTGTAAATAAATGATTAATAACTGTCGGACGTTCAATCGTATATTTGTCAAATCAATGCTAAATTATTGACATAAACTTATATGTCACTCGGGACGCCACTTAAAATTGTACACTATACACATTTTCGTGTTATTATTATCAACATCAGCATATACAGGGTGGATTTTCTTTTTGGGTCAGTGAGGGCAGCTACCAGGTCCCGATGTATGGGAAAAGTTTTCCTCGATTTGTGGCTTTTCTAGCCGGAAATTTTTTTTTGGTCAAAAATGACCTTTTTCTCGCACCCTATATGTTTTTTCCAAAATCTGCAAACGCCATTTTTCATTAATTCAAAATCAAAGGAAGATCTTCTAAAACCATTTTCACGTAGCAGCACGGGATCTATTAGCTGCCCTCACTGACCCAAAAAGAAAATCCACCCTGTATACCGTCCCACTGCTGGGCACAGGCCTTCTCTCATAGGATGTCCCTCGTTTTGTGTATGGAGATAAATTAACGTTGCAATATTAACATGACACTATTTGAGATAAAGTCTCCGCCGCACTTAGAATTATCTCAGGATCTCAGGTTATATGTCGGAGCATATATTTAGTCCGGATTTTCATGCTAGCCGGGCTGGGGTTCGCACGGTGTTTAGCGCATAAAAAAAGAATCGGCACACAAATTCATAAGGACGTTGATATACTGACTGACAATGGTTTTAAGGACTGTTCTGCACGATTGTGATTGTAAGTACATAATTTTGTTTTCTAAGATATTGTATGGCATCGGTTACACGGTCAATATTATCACGCGATACAGTATTGACCTCTCTCTCACTTACATGAAAGTGAGAGAGAGGCCAATACTGTATCGCTTGATAATATTTACCGTGTAACTGACGCCTATGAGCATCGTGCGATCCCAAAACAAGTTTTTAATAAAATGAAAATTCAATAAAAATACTAAAAACCACAAATAATACCCACAAGTAATTTATAATGTAATGTAATAATATGAAATAAATTACCATCAATAATATTTAATAATAATAATTACAACTTGAATCGCCCGTCCTCAATTCCTCCTAGTGTTGCCAGAGGCATCGTTCCCAGGACGCTCGCTGCGTTGCCTTGCTGAATGGCCAGGCTCAGTCGCATGGCGAAGTAAGAGCCCAGCCCTCAGATCACCTGAGACCCCGATCAGTTTTTGAAAAACTTTTTTGACTAATTCTTTAGTATCTGTCGACCAGGGTACCAGGGTCTCTACTGCAAGTGCCGAAAATATGTAATTATATGTTAAGAAAGCGTATTAACGACACTTGACAGTAAAGTTTGGGCATGTTTCACATCCCATGCCAAAGGTCGACCTAGATGCCACGGTACTATTGTGCACCCGTCAGGTCTTTTGCCATCAGCAGCGGACAGACCTATTGGCTCCAGAGTTGATGGGATAGCTGCGGAGCCGAGAGCCCGGTGGATGAGGTCGTTGACCGATCGGCACTTGACTGGCAGTAGGTATAGGCCGTGGCGACCGAGGGCGTCAACCGAGCCACCGCAGCGGCTGCAGGAATGTGGCTCGTAGACTTTGGGCCCGTCTAAGGCACGGACACTGCCAGTAATCGAGCGCGCTCGGTTGGGATAAGGTTCTGTTCTAAAAGACTTTTGTGGATAGATTTGACTTTTAAAATGTCCCAGGCAGCTTGGCTCGCTTTTTCAGCAGGTGGGCTCTTACCAGGATTCCCGATCTCCCAAGTTGACTCTGCATCGGCCAAGCCCGTCACTACAAGCTAAACATTACTTGTAAAGGACATAATTTAGAAGAAAATAGTGAAACTAAATTTCTAGGATTGATTGTAGATCGTAATTGTAGTTGGAAGGCGCATATAGACACCGTCTGCTCCAAACTTGATAGATTCTCATATGCACTGAGACGGCTGAAACGCTTAGCTGACCAGAAAACGGCTTTAATAGCATATCACGGCTATGTGGCTTCGTTACTACGGTTCGGTCTAATAATTTGGGGAAACGCCTCTGATATCAAGAGAGTATTTATCTGTCAAAAAAAGTGTGTCCGCGCCATATGTGGTGCAGGACCTCTACACTCTTGTAAACCTCTTTTCAGACAACTCAAGTTGTTAACTTTGACTAGTATGTATATTTTAGAAATAAGTATGTATGTTAAGTCAAATAATAGCCTATTTACGAAGCTTGTAGCAAATCCAAAGTTACGATTTCGAGATCCTATGAAGCTGATAGAACCGAGAGCTAAAACTGCTTTATTTAGAAAAAATTGCTACCTAATGTCAATTAAAATATTTAATCATCTACCACTACATATCAAGGAAATTCCCAACGTAAATAGATTTAGAAGAACATTGTATGCATGGTTGATCGAAAATATTTTTTACAATCTTAATGAGTTTTTTGACATAAAACAATAACACCTAGAGGTCCTAGAGCATGTATTTATTAATGATTTATTTGTGACATAGATTAGAAAGATTGGATACTGTAAAATTAATTTTAGTTTATGATGTGTTAGTTTTTGCATGCAAAGAAATTGCTAAATGTGTGATCATATATATTATTGTAAGACCTATTATTTACCATGTTTAATGCAAATAAAGAACTTACTTACTTACTTACTTACATCAGCGGGATTGGAAACATTAAGAATTCCACTGATGAGCGTGGCGGTGCTGTGTACAGATGAGAGAAAAGTAGCAAGAGCCAGGTCACCAGTACAGCGGATACCTAATCCGCCATATTTTATTGGCAGAGTTGCCTGGGACCAAGTATGAAAATCGAGGGAAACGTTTAGGATTTTACTGATTGATTCTTTTAATGTGTTATCTATTAATGATGTCAATAGAGGGAATTTCCATAACGGTCAGTTTATTTAGCGACCGAGGCCTTAGATAACCTTGCATGTCTGGCGTTCAAAGCGTGATGTAGTTGATAAAATTAAATAACACAATGCATGAACCTGCCTTGTCCCATTATCGAAACATTAAGAGGAGGGGTAGGGCAAGCTCTCTCCATACAAACTTTGTGTAGGATTTTCTTCGTTTGTGTTTGCATTAAAGTTATGATTTTTGGTCTGTATGCTTATTTTTCTGTCACCTATTTCGTGATGTATTTTTTTTACATTGATATTATTTTTAAATTTTTTCATTTTTTCGAAGTATTTGAAAATTTCCACATCACTTTATTCGCATATCTAATATTTACATCCAAAAAAAATATTACATTCATTAGTGCCAAAACCTACGAATAAAACGTGCACAGAGTTTGTATGGAGAATGCCTTGTTATTAATGTTCCTGTGATATGGATGTACATCTTATATCTTTAAACGAGCAGTTTTTGTACATATATTTATTTATTTCGGGGTTCTCAGAAATGGCTGTAACGATTTTGAATGAATTTCGTATGTGGGGGTTTTTGGGGGTGAACAATCGATCTAGATAGGTCTCATATGACCGGGATACGCCGAGCAAAGCTCGGTCACCCAGATATTATTTATTAAAGCAGGTAGCGAGACATTATTTAACCTGTACTGAGTACTGACGACAGTGCAAAGAACGACTATAATTTGTGGCAAGTAACCATCAAGTAACACGTCGGCAATCTTTAATTTCCATAGTTTTCTAATAAAGAAACAGGCTATAAATATGGTTTATTACATCTGTGTTTAAGGAATTAAAGTTAGGAGGACGTATCGAAATATTGTTATGTTCTTCTGGGTGTGCCGACGCGGTGTGACAATTTCAACGTTGCAAAGAAGACTGTCGCAAGCCATAAGTTGACGAAGATAAACTTCTGTTTGCAGTTTTTAGGCATTCCTGAAAAAAACAAGATTTTACAATCCGATAGATGCTATCACTGAAAATCATCATAGTAGGTAATATGTAAATTAACGCACGTAATGTACGAGGCGTAAGTCAATTATTAAGTTATTTGGAGCAGTCGAACTGGAAACTTATCTTGTTATCTACCTTACAGTCGTAGAAGACTGCTGCAGTCATAGTAACGATGCACTGAATGTGTAGGTATGGTGTTGCATTACTGGTGCTCATTAAGGCCTCCAGAACTCCCGAAAATGGGCTGTGTTGAAAGTGAAGGACTTAAATTTGCCTCTAGCAGTAGCAGTCAACACTAAGAATCCTCAATCGCTTGCCATCAGACAGGACCAATACCTAAGCTAAGCTCGTTCACAAATATTTTTTAAGAAAAAAAAACCGACTTCAATGTGCACTCTTAGATTCCATACAATTAAATAAAAATGGCTATAAGTAAAATGTTTATAATGGTAGAAGAGTAAGTACCCTTAATTTGTCATGGAATCCACCATCAGAACTCAAGCTTGACAAAAATGTGTCTTGAAAACCTAGCTTGCTTGACAAACATAACGAAGAAGTGAACTATGCGTCGTTGAAGAATTCCATTCTGATCATTTTCAGCAGTTCCACTTCATCAAATGTCACTTATTTAAATGTAAATGCTCGATTTGTTTATGAAAATACTAAAATCACTATAAGTATGTATGCCTTTAACATTTGAGGAGTTCCCTCGATTCCTCATGGATCCCATCATCAGAACTCAAGCTTGACAAATGATTGTCTTGTAAATCTAACTTGCTTAACAAACACAGCAAAGAGAACAAATCGCCAAACGACAACTATGCGTCGTTGAATTCTGATCATCATCATCAGTTTCACTTTATCAAATGTCATCAAATGCTTAATTAGTTGACGAAAATACTAAAATGCCTGTGCCTTTCACATTTGAGGAGTTGCCTCGATTGCTCATTGATCCCATCATCAGAACTAGAGCATGACAAAAATTAGTCGTGAAAATAGAATTTGCTTAACAAACACAGCTAGGACGACAAATCGCCAAACGTGAACTTTTCGTTGTTGAAGAGGAAATCCGGACATATGAAAGTATTTTTGTCGAAGCTGAAGCGGAGACCTTCATTTCATTTGATCGGCTCTGCAAAAACAAGACAATAATCACATTATTACTCTCTGTGTATGGTTGATGAGAAATAAATTGAAATCTAATCTGTAGTTCTGGATTACTCATTAAGGTGAAACAAGGTACCAATTATTAAGAAAATAAAAGGTTCGATTATCTCGGAAACCTAGGGACTCTTACTAAACCTGAATGTCCATTTTCTGGACCAGCCTCAGGAGCTCTATCAGTGGTTAGAAGTTTGTCCATTAATTACTGGACACCTTGTATAAACATACAATATCTGGGCGGCCGAGCTTTGCTCGGCGTTTTCCCGGTCATGAGATCTAGCTAGATCGATTGCTCGTCCCCGAAAACCCCTACATACCAAATTTCATCAAAAACGTTAGAGCCGTTTTCGAGATCCCGGAAATAAAGAAATATAGATATATTGAAATATATATATAGATATAAACAAGAATTGCTCGTTTAAAGATATAAGATTTCCGAGATCCCGGAAATATAGAAATGTAGATATATAGAAATATATATAGATATAAACAAGAATTGCTCGTTTAAAGATATAACATAATCCTTTAGTTTATATGTCAAATTTCAAAAAACTTATACTTACTAGTGTTTGACACAAACTTTACGTAGATAATAGGAAAAAACCGGCCAAGTGCGAGTCGGACTTCGCACATTTAGGGTTCCGAACCAACGTCAATAAATGTGATTTATCCATATATATATATTTATATGTATTCATATTTATATGTATTTGTTTCGTAAAATATACGTAATATAACCAAATCATCATCATTATCACCAAATTTCAAGTTTATAGGTCAAAGGGAAGTTGAAAAATTATTTGGGTTTTTTTTTGTGACAGACGACGGACGGACGTGGACGGACGGATGGACGGACGGACGGAAGCATGAGTGACAACAATAGGATTCCGTTTGGACCCTTCGGGTACGGAACCCTAAAAAGCCCAAAAAATATGTTTTCCAAGATTTCAATCTACCATTTAGTTAGTGTATGTAAATTTATTTAGAACTATGTATTTAATTAACGGATACTAAGCTAAGCCGAGGACAGACGCACAGACAAACGGACAGACGGTCTGACATTGACATACGGGCTTATGGACGGACATAACGAAACTATAAAGGAGGGAAAGGGAAAATAGGGTTTTTGTTAAGAATGATATGAAATGCTGCTAAAAGCGACACGTAATTTTTATTTATTAATACTAGTTTTTGACCGCGACTTCGTTCCCGTGGAACTCGTTCATCGCGATAGAATGTAATTGCTATTGCTATTATATCAGGCGCTTACCAAGTTATCGCTCTTCCATATAAACTTCCACTCTAAGGTATGATTTCCGGGATATAAAGTATCCTATGTCCTTCCCCGCCGGGACTCAAAATATCTCCATGCACAATTTCATCCAAATCGGTCCAGCGGCTTAAGCGTGAAGAGGTATCAGTCAGACAGACAGACAGACTTTCACATTTATAATATTAGTATGGATGAGAGGAAAAGTCATTACATTTCTCATACCACCATTTTGTGGTTATAGGGTTCCATTCAGCACACTGAATTTAATCCGCACATTTATATGGGGATAGGTATCGCGACACGTGGGTGCTATTCAATACTTACTTACATACATACATAACATTGGTACCTACATATACTCAAGCCCCTTAATGCCGTTGGCGTGGGTCGATGCCATATAATGCCAAATACTGAATATATACCTACTGCTAATGGCAGATGGCAGTCGCTTTCGTAAAAACTAGTGCCTACGTCAAATCTTGGGATTAGGTAGCGGACCCCAGGCATCCTTCAGGATGCAACTGTACTGGGATAACGCTAGGAGGATGATGATGATGTTGATGGCGGGCTTAATGCCAAATGGCATTCTCTACCAGCCAACCATGAATTCTTACTTCTACTCTTATTCTCTCTTTCTTTATTATTTCTTTCTTTTTTCTTTCTTTCTTATTTATTCTTTCTTTTATTCTTATTACTTTTATCTTATGAGAACGGGTGAGCCATGGCTGTGTGTTGAGTATTAGACAACGTTTATACCTACGTCAAATAGATAAATTCATATTTCAATCCTTGCATCAACTACAAGGCTCAGTAAATAATAAGGCTTGGTCTTGGGTGGGGTCTGGGGCAAAAAAAAAGTACTTATTTATTAACCCTTACCGTAGTTGATTTAATTTGATGCTGCTTAGATTTTTGGTATAAGTCCTCGATAACATGATGATTGTCGCTGATACAAGACGTACGATTATTGTTACGAAACTTGCAAACTTTTCATTTTCTTTTTTCTATAGTCTGAAAATACGAATTGCCATGTAGAAAGTTGCGTAGAATCAAGTTTAATATGAGAAGACGGAATGTCACATGACATGACTGTCGTCCCTCGCTGTTTGACGGTGATGTTGAAATACCTACTGTAAGTTCGGTGACTGTTATATCACATCGGTGACACTTTGTATCATTTCGGTAACCTTAATATCATCACGTCACGGTGACTATTTATTTCACCCCGGTGACGTTATTACCTCGGTGACGGCGGTGACTAATATCTCCGTAACTATTTATCGTATGACAGGGCCGTTAACATAATTAATTACAGTAGCCAAATCTGTCGGTTGATGAAATCGATGAAATACTTCAATTTAAAGAAAATCACCGATGTGATTTTTTTTAGCTTGTTGAGCCTGTTGTTGTTGTTGTTGTACCTTATCAAACCTACTCACAAATTTTCATGAGAATCGGTTGAGAAAAACGAAAATCCCGACATATGAAAGCATTTTGTCAGAGTTGAACCTTAATTTCACTCGGTCAATTAGTTTTTGAAGTTTCTACGGTGTTGCTCATTTCACAGTAAAACCTGTGTGAAAGACGGCGGACGGACATGTGACTGACAGCAATATAGTTCCGTTTGGACCCTTCGGGAACGGAAAATACATTAATCATGTAGATTCTAGGAAATTACACAAATTAATGGGGAAGTCTGCAAAAACAGATAAAGAAAAGTAAAATCGATTTTCATTATTTGTAAATTGCACGAATGGCAATCATGCTACAGAAAAAAAATATACTTACACTAGCGGACCCGGCAGACGTCGTCCTGCCCGGAAAAGCAGTTCCACCTACCTGGTCGAATTGTATTTTCAAACTTGCAGGATTTATGCGCTCCTGAGATAAAAATACTGGGCTGTTATTCATAAGGCTGGAAGCCGCTCAACCAATAGCAGTGAAGCGAAAACTCTTAGGGTATTTCCGGCGTGGTCGTGTCGGAGGTTTCCTCTGGATTTTCCCTAGGCCACTCACCTAGCGCGCGCCCCTATGACTCTATTGGGCCCGGCCTATAAAGCCGAAGTCAGGTTAAAAACCGGCCAAGTGCGTGTCGGGCCACGCGCAAGGTAGGGTTCCGTAGTCGTCTACCCTTTACATTATGTGAACTAAAAAGTTCGAAAACTTATATTTACTATGTTTTTGAAAGAATTAACAACATTATCTAAGGTATCAATGGAAATTGTACGAACGTTTGCTTTTGCAAAGTACATTTCTGAAGTTCGACTATTACTCGTTAACTAGTAATTTCTACTTAGCTGTGATAGTTTTACTTTTAAATTCATCGTATATACTACTACCATAATTTTGTTCACATGCCTAGTAGCCACCGTTTAGCTGGCAGGGGGGGGGGGGGGGGGGGGGACACTTGACCATAGCAAAAATTATCACTTCAAAGCTTAATATCACGCTAACCAATTCTTTAATCAAAAAATGATTCTAAAAACCTTATAATATTTTTAAAAGAGCTATCCAACGATACCCCACACGATGGGGTTTGGCAGAAAAAAAATTTGCAGCACCACTTTACATGTAGGGGAGGTACCCTAAAAAAAATTTTTTTTAAAGATTTTATTCTACCGTTTTGTCGGCGTCATTGATATGTATACTCATGCCAAATTACAGCTTTCTAGCACTAACGGTTACTGAGAAAAACGGGGGTCGGACGGACGGACGGACGGACGGACGGACGGACATGGCGAAACTATAAGGGTTCCTTGTTTACTACGGAACCCTAAAAAGGACACTGTTTGTCTTTGTCCAAGTACTTGCCGTTAGGATGATGACCACAACCGAAAATGATATGCCTAAGTGACACTCCTGGACGGCGGCATGCCCGACAAATGTCGACAGTAGGTACCGCTTTAAGGATATATTTCCAGTAATTCTTCGTCATGCATGATAACTTCGTCTGCGATTGCACAGACAAAACCTTCGGTTTCCCCGCAACGTACCCAGTTCACAGACGCGACCAGTCTATGTCGGGCCCCGTTAAAGCGCCTGTGTAGCTCTTTAGGCACAGTCGACTTCATTAATATGTATACACTTTTTTACCTAATCGAATGCACACCGAAATACTTGCATTTTCCCGTAAACCATATTCCTGCATTCATATTTGTTCGCGGCGTGTGAACTGAACTGATTTTATAATTCAAGAGTTATTTATATATTAAATTGCCTTACGTCCACTCTACCATAATTTTACAATAATAAATAAATATCGCTTACTCCATTTGTTTGATAGAAATATGTCAGTGACGCAAGTGACTTCGCATGTCTTATTCCGTCAAATGCCAAAGAGCTTGTTCTACGCTATCTATGACGCCAGCTGCCGGGTCCAATTGTCTCAATTGACCTTTCCGGGACCAACACAAATATACACACAAAATTTCATCCCAATCGGTGCAGCCGTTTAGGAGGAGATATGAGCCTAACACACGTACAGAAGAATTATATATATATAATAATAATAAATATATTTAAAAAAAGACAAAATTTCATCCCAATCGGTGCAGCCGTTTAGGAGGAGATATGAGCCTAACACACGTACAGAAGAATTATAGATAAGGAGAAAGGTAAATGTTTTAATTAGCTGTCTGTGCTCTTTAAGAAAACTACCAGTAACAGACGGACAACTACTAAGTTTTTTTTAAGGTCAAGTAAAATGTCGCCTACTTTATCATTATCACAGACAATTTCACTATAAACTTACATACATACTCGCAAATTTAACTTTTTTACAAAATTGCTGTCGCTCCCGTATCGGCCTTACAAGCGATTTAGATAAGTGCCGCACCTCTTCATACGCATACGGAAGCTGCTTAAATTATCTTTTCATGGATGAACAAGGCCAATGATGATGATGTACAACTATAAAAAATATAAATAGGAGTCGGCGAATGATTTCCTGTAGTTGTAAACGTTCATAGGTTACGGTGGCAGGCCATTACGGCATGACAGTCATCAACTAGTCATTCAGAAGCTTCTAATGAGCCCAGACACGACGAGTATAGCTTGTGCAGTTTAGTAGTTGCTATGGTCACCTCCTCTCTTCAGCATCAGATCATATAAATTTATAATATTGCGCATTTACAAACTTTACCATTCTTTACTCTTTCCATAGATATGGTTGGCTAGAAGAGATGGCTTGACATTCATATAAAGTTTTGATTATTTTGAACGAATCCCCCATAGTCAGGAATCTGTAAATAAAGTGGGCAACCGCATGTTGAGTTTAAAATTAACCAAAATATTAAATAATGATGTAAGCTACTTAGGTGATATAACTAGGTTTTTGATTTAACTAATTCACATACTCGTACATATAGTTATATATTCATGTAGATATTTCTACCTCAACCAACAACTCCAAGCAAATTGGCACCTAATATCAACAACATCAGGCCTGCTCTCATCAATCGCACTTTGCCACTTCTCGGCTTGGAACAGTTCCCTTATTTATACCTTTCAATTTCTTCGCAAATACACATATTGCGTAACTAACTAACTACTACACACAAGTTTCGAAGAACGAATTATTAATATATTAGATTCTAGTCAGGATTCGAACCCACAACCTTTGTAAGTAATAAATCCATGTATGCTTTACTCGCCACTAAATTGTAATACTTTTAATGAAGGAAGAGGAAATGATACGGCTTAGGCAACACTCAATTTTGTATTTTTTTTTATTATTGCCTATCGATAATCATCAGCCTCAGACCTGGCTGCTGCCCGTTAGCTAGTCGTTGTTCGGTGGGTTTAGGCCTCCGAAAATTGTTTAATAGCACGGGAAAAAACTTGACATGTGAAAATAAATAACGGCTTCATTTACCCCATGAGAGCGCCAAAGCGGATGCACACCAAACTATCTCAGAGAACACTTTGCCTCTTCTTCTTCAATGAATCATCTCCACCAGCACCAGATGTTATATTATATATTAAGTATTCACTTTATCACTGCTTGCTGCTTGACCATTCTTGCGATACGTATGACAATTTTGATGACAATCTTGTAATGACATTACATATGCCATGCCTGACACGCCGGCCGCTCGCTAGTTGCTACGCAACTCACAAAACGGCCCGGCCCGGGCACGGGCCGGTCATGCCCGGAGACGCGACGTTAGCATACGGAAGAGCCCGGTGGCCGAGCGACGGGCTCGGCACGGGCCGGCCCGTGCTCGGGCCGGCCCGGACGCGGAACGTGTAGCATATTGACACACAAAAAAGCTCGGCGACGGGCCGGCCCGGGCACGGGCCGGCCCGGACACGGAACGGTCTAGCGTGAATCATCCTTAACTCGTGATGACTTGAACTTTTTGGTTTTTATGACAGCTATTAACCATTTTGTCTATAGAAAAACAAAACCTCTATGAAGGCGACACGACCTCCACATCAAAGAGAGTTTATACTTACATTTTCCCACCACTTTCCAGTGTAAGTTTAGTATATACCTACCTACAAACCATTGAATAGATAAACTACTTGGGCAATGGGCATCTGGTCCCGCGTCTGCTATACCTATGTAAAATTAGACCGTAATCGTGAGTTTAGGCTTTAAGTGTTTTATTTTAATTTTTTTGATAAGATTAAAAGCAGTGATTAATAGTCTCTCGATTTAGCAAGCTAGACTATATGACATATAGGTAATCTTATATCTTTAAAGGAGCAATTCTTGTATATATATCTTATATCTTGAGCAATTCTTGTATATCTATTTATTTATATATTTATTTCGGGGATCTCGGAAACGGCTCTAACGATTTTGACGAAATTTGGTATGTGGGGGTTTTCGGGGGCGAGCAATCGATCTAGATAGGTCTCATGCCCGGCAAAACGCCGAGAAAAGCTCGGTCGCCCAGATATTTATTTATTTATATGTATTGTATATTTATTTCGGGGATCTCGGAAACGGCTCTAACGATTTTGATGAAATTTGCTATGTGGGAGTTTTCGGGGGCGAGCAATCAATCTAGTAGGTCTCTTGTCCGGGAAAACGCCGAGCAAAGCTCGGTCGGAAGCTCATGCACGAGTAAGAAAGATTATTTAAAGAAACCTAGATACGGTTATCGACTTAATCACCTAGTTTCAAGGTCACTTAAACTCATAGCTTAGCTTACTACTTTCATTTTTGATATAACATAGGTACGAGTATAATGAAGTAGCGGGCCGCCACATGATGAGTCAGCTTGCATAGTGACGCTTGCTAACGATTGTCAGACAACACAACACACAACGTCAGTGCACGCTGAGCCATGAGCTGCGTGCGTGTCCGCGCCGCGCGACCGAACAATCCTAAATGCTATATTTAAAACGGTGCACGGTGCACGATTAATATTTAGGCATCCAATCCAAAGATAAACGTGAACTAATATCGAAAGTACAAAATGATTAGGATCGTGATAGTTTTTTGTTTAAGGTGAGGTTATGTTCACATATGGAATGAAAGTGAATGTTTACCAAGTGCGAGCGTGGTTAAATGCCGGTAACGGTTGTACTGGACCTGATAGTGCATTGTACGTGAATGATTTTGATAGCGAAATATGTATGCTTTGTTGAATACTTATCTACATATATGTTTTATCAGCCTTAACCGAATGGAAACTAGGAATGTTATTGTAGTAAATATAAACACGGTGGGTATATACCTAGTGCCTACACCTTTGTTGTGATCGGACGTAAACATTAAGGCGTGCCCTTCGATCCGATTTACATCGAAGTAAATGGAAACAATAAACTATGCTGGAGTGATTATTTAGTAATAACGATACGTACATAAATAATACCTAAGTGTACATTTGATAAAAATCGAGAGTTACGTCGCTAATTTCGAGATATAGGTTGACTGTGTGGAACTCGTTGCAAATGTTGGCAATTGAAGAACTAGATACCTATATGTTGGTCCCCTTGTGGCGTTGATAATTTTGTTCTGACTAACCAGGAACTTGACCTCTAATTGCGAATGGCTTTATTAATAAGTAGACGTGAGAGATCAAATTGTAATCATATAGCGTTAAAAAGCTATGTGCGTAAATTTTGAAACGATATATGACTATTGTAGTTTATGCAACTGATACATAATGAGAGGCGTTAAAACACGAGTCTGTTTTATGAAACGAGCCGATGGCGAGTTTCATAATAAGGTCACATGAGTGTTTTAATGCCTTAATATATTATGTAATTACAGTTGCATACATTAAGTACTTTATCTACACACATATTATAATTAATATGGGTTCAGGAGGCAATGACCTGCATTACTACCAGTGCTACCGGTAACATATAATATTTATAGATGCTAATCTAATATACAAATTAAAATAAGAAATCAATCAAAACAAGCGGGCAATAGAGCTCTTCCGTCAACTGGCTAAGAGACTAGTCGAGGTCACTGGGGACAAGAGGGCTGGCAGTTTCCTGGCACAACGTCTTAGTATCGCCATACAGCGAGGAAACGCTGCCAGCGTTCTTGGCACCATGCCACGGGGGCCTTTTTTAGATTTTTAAGTTTTATTTTTTCTTTTAATAGTTTAAGTTAGTTTTATAATTAGATTTTAGTTTGTAGGTTAATTTTAATTAGATATATTTTATTATGTCATCAAAACAAAGATACAACATATTCATATATTATATCATATACATATTTATAATTGTAGATAAATAAAGTAATTGTATCATATTAAGGCGATATATCGATTGAAAGAGACACCCTTTGTTTTTCGCTCACGACAAAACGGGATGCAACCCTCTCCGAGAATGGCTTTTTAGACAAATCTCGTTAAATATCTGACTGTGTGCAGGTTTATTAAATTTCCTCTTGTCAGTACCTAGATGAGGTAAAATACCATCATATTAACTTAATCGTGTCTTTTAATAATGCGTTGTTTTAGTAGGCTGAGGAAAAAAAAAGAAAATATAGACTCGACTTTGGATTTATTTTCTATCGAGAAAATTTTAAGCAATCATGTTTCGCTATTGTCAGTACCAGAATCATATAGTCGAGAATGATAGATCTGAAAATCAGCCCCTACTGTTTGCTAGTCTGGGCAGGACAGCGTTTCAAAGTCTCCAAATTTCTCAGTGTAGCGCCTTAATACCTACAACTTTTTTCGCACAGTAACCAAAATGGCGGAAATGGCGAAATCAGAACGGCAACCGCAACTTGAATGATTTTTTAAAAAGCATAGAGTCCCTATTCTGAAATTCAGACCATTCTAGCTCAAATGTCGTGCGATATACAGGATGGATTTTCTTTTTGGGTCAGTGAAGGCAGCTACCAGATCCCGTGCTGCTACGTGAAAATGGTTTTTCTCGCACCCTGTATGTTTTTTCCAAAATCTGAAAACGCCATTTTTCATTAATTCTAAATCAAAGGAAGACAATTTTCACGACGACTTCTAAGACAATTTTCACGTACCAGCACGGGATCTGGTAGCTGCCCTCACTGACCCAAAAAGAAAATCCACCCAGTATGTATAGTAAAAAAACATATCGACCTGACATTTCTCATCGACTGAATTTGAATTTTCAGTGATACTAGAATAGGGACATACCTATTTAACCCTTTGACCACCAAAGCGATAGGGTGTCGTCGTGCCCAGTACACCAAGCACTGTTTTTTGGTGTAATATCTAAACCAATAAAAACAAATTAAAACAGTTCATAGTTAAATGATTTTTTTCATGATCAAAGTACACCTTCGCTCCGACCTTTTAAGTGGTTGTTGGCGTGGTGAGCACGACGACACACAACCACTTTATAGGTTCTTGGCGGTCAAAGAGTTAAATTTTATTGGGTTTATATGACGTTCCATATTTGAATAAAAATTATGATATTAAATAGGAAATCATAATTATAATTATATTATGTTACTGCTGTAACCGTCTAGGTACCACAGATAAGAAAATATTGTCTGTCATAATGCCGGTCGTCATTGCCTACGGTTCCTGAACGCATTTTAGAGGATTTATGATATGTGTTTAGATAAAGGTATATAATACCGAATTGATTGGTGAATAGCGTTTTTACGGTTCCGTATATTGAAAGGGAAACAGGAACCTTCGTTCGATGATTCGTCATACATTGCTGAGTCGATATGTAATGATGCTGTCCAATAACTACATTTACTTGTGGACCCAGCAATTTAGGTACTAGGTACGTAGTCGTGGTGAGATATCCGTGAAACCCATAAGGTACAACATATTATTATACTCTTTGGGTACAACTAAGAACGTTCTATTTCTCTTCGTGTTGCTGTTTTGTTTCTGTATGTACCTAACTGATTCATTTGTGTGAGGTGTGCAATGAAGAGTATTTTGTATGGTATTGTACAGTCGAGTTCATTAATATGTACAGTCAAGAGCAAAAATATGGTTGCATAGGTACAACTTGCTCAAAAATATGTCCCATAGCTCTTATGTCTTGTGTCATGTTTCTAAATAAACAATAAACAAATAAACAATGTCGGTGAATTAAGGTTTCGGTACATAAGTATTTATAAGAGGATGCATTCGATACATATTTTTGCAGTTGACTGTACCTTAACACTTTTTTTACCTAATCGAATGCGTTTGCTTACAAATTGTATATAGGCGACCACATTCGATCAGGTAAAAAAGTGTACAATATTGAACTCGCCTATTGTTCTGATTTCAGCCTCACTTCAACATTATGCACGCCAGCCAACGTCACACCAGCGTTAATTCTCTCTCCACTAATAAAACAGAACCGTCTTCAGGAAGCGAGGGACGCCTCACTAGTCAACAGCTCCCTCTTCCTCAACACCACTAGCCACGCTGGATTCCTCACTGTTGATGAGAAATACAACTCCAACTTATACTTCTGGTACTTTCCCGTGACTGATAAACCGGTTAATGAGACGCCTTGGATCATTTGGTTGCAAGGGGGGCCCGGGGCTAGCAGCCTGGCTGGATTGTTCGATGAAATAGGTCCGTTTGAATACGTCGGTGGAAAATTAAAGCGTGAGTACAATCCATCTGAAAATCAGCGTTGCAGTATATTTGCTGCAACATTTATGCTGAGTCAAGCCCTTTTAAACATCTTCATTTTCACCTTTTGTTAGTTTTAAGTTTTTATTTTTATTAACGAGTACCTATAAATGTGATGTTTAATCATTGTTTAATAAACGTTTACAACTATAATTATTTATTAGACAAATTAAACTACATGCAGAATGTATTCATAACGCAGGTTTCGTCCAAATCATTCACATTGTGAGAATCCACAAACAAACTTCGTCAAAATTTCCAATTGTATATAATCCGCAACATGCTTCGTCAGTCTACAACACCTAAAAAATTAACAATTTAAAAAATAAAAGGGGGGCGCGCTAAAACAAATCCCCAGTACGGCAGGTACCCGAGGGAAATGTGCCAAATATACTAGCAGCGTTCCCCCGTTGTACTGCCAGCGATATTTGCTGCACTAGAAAAGAACCTGACCTAGGATCACAACCTCTTTCCCTCAGCCGCTGCCCCAACTTCCTAACAAAAACTTTTGCCTCTGAGCCCCATGGACCACCCGTTTCAACCGCTACAGGTACAAATTCGTAAAGCGGTTCCAAGTTGGAATATTTACTGTGCTTGTTTTTAGCTGCATTTTCCGCTGCAGCTCCAGCCCTACGCACAGTGTGGCTCAGATGCGAAGGAGCGAACGTGCTAACACACGTCGCATCCCAAATTAAACTACGGCCTCTTGCCCAAGGCACCAATGTTAAACCGTCTGGCCTTTTTCCATCCGTCCTACTCAACCCCGGAGGCTCCAACACACAGGGCACATTGGCGGAAATTAACGCGCGACGCAAAATATCATTGATGGACTGATGTCTGGAGAATCTACCAGCAGACCGCATCACCGCACGCAACTCAAACCGTGATGGCCGTTTGCCTCAACAGCAGCTCCACAAACGCACTGGTGAGGTTCGCACACCGCACTGCCCAGCCACCCAGCCATAAACGTTTTCTATGTCTATGTCATATTTTGTTGTATTAGGCGTCTTTGGAGCGTAAATTTAGAAAGTAAGAATATATTTTCATTTTTACTTCAATTTTGTACATTCGTTGGCAAGCGTCACTACCTAATGCAATCTGACTCATGAACTCATGATATGCTCATAGGTTTTTAGTTTTTTACTAAAGATGTGTTTTGTTCCGTTATAACAAAAGTGAATGTAAGGATGTAGCAAGTGGGCCAGTGTACACCTTGTCTAAATGCATTTGACAGGACAAGAATTCTCAGAAGTCAGAACTGTGATATAGAAAACAATTGAGCGACAGTAGAGGTTAAAGACTATCAAAGTTTATCTTCTAACTGCGCTCGCAGCTCAATACCTACCTAATTATAATAAAACCTAGGAATAATGGCTCGGACACGAGGACACGACACCTATGCGACTATTCGTTCAATTTTGTTTGTACCTACTCTGTTATTAAGTTATACTTTAACCGTTTAGTCGCCACTTTGTCACACACAAAGATGACACTCGCAACGCATTCCTTATCTTTGTCAAAGAGAATTAATCACTGACGTTTTAAGAGACGGGACTCTCATACTAGGGAATGAACGCGAATTGACAGCAATTGCCATGTAAATCCAAATACTGCCGTCATTATCCGTCTCGAATATTACATACTATACTCGGATATAATTTTTTTGTACTGAGTTACGCGAGCGGCGCGAGCCTCTTTGTTACGAGAGAATAGTCCAAACTCAAACCAAAGCAGAGCCCTTTCTATTAGGAACGTGTTTAATTCCTTGCGGTGTTAAATTCCAGGGCGGCAGTGGTCGTGGGGCGACCACTACTCGCTGCTGTTCGTGGACAACCCCGTGGGCGCCGGCTTCAGCTTCACTAATAGCAATTACGGATTCGTTGACAGTGTGGAAACGGTCAGTATATAGTCGAGTTCATTAGTATATGTACAATTTGCACTCTATTTCTTTGTAATAAGGTCCAAAAACGCGTATATGTTAGTGAAAATTAGGGGCTAAGATGATCGCTTATTGTACCCATACTGATACACCTACTAACATTATCATGGGATAGGTTGACCTTATGTAGGTATGCGCTAAAGATTATTATAAAACACAACAATATTAGAAAAAATGTTTTATGTCACACCTGGCCATAAAGCGGCCATTATCGCACGCTCCGCGCGCGAAAAAACCCACTTCCTGGCCAGGGGGTGACATAAAATTTTGTACTTAACACGGGCGGTAATAAAGAAAGCCTCAGATCGCACATTTATCGCCCTTGCCTTCGGCTCGGGCGTCAAATACCTGCGATCTGAGACATTCTTTGTTTTACCGCCCTTGTTAAGTAATGTACTATTTAATATGTAATACGCATTCATGCACCTAATAGTCCTACTGCCTACTATAAAGGTCGATGACTTTTCAGTCCTCCAAGCAACTCTACAACGCCCTACAACAGTTCCTGACCGTGTTCCCCGAGCTGCGAGCAGCGCCACTGTACGTCGCTGGCGAGTCGTACGCAGGCCGCTACGTACCCGCTTTCGGGTTCAAGATCTTGGAGGAAAATCCTTCTGGAAATGCTACCGTCAATTTGAAGGTGATTTTCGAATTCAAATACGAAATATTTTATTTAGTAAAACATAATAAGTTCTTTTGGGGACTTGTGCCGATGCCGTATGGCTAGTGATTTTTACCTCTTCACTTTCTGTTAAATTGGTCATTATTTGGGCGTTTGTTCCTAATCACTTTCGTGGTTACGATTTTGTCGAATTCAGATAAAGATTTTAATGCCGTTTTCGGTTATGTGGTAGAAGTACGGGACATCTACTATACCTACTAACTAAGAAAAGCCACCAAAATCTACAGCCAATTCTTCAAAATAGTATCCACGAAAGTGAGGCGGTTGAAACGCGCGAATAATGACCCAAATATCGAATTTTATGTCGAAAGTTGTATCTTATATTTTGTCTATTCATGTGGCCCATCTGTTCGTGCTAATTAATATCACTGGGTGAAAATCAGGCAGTCCGCGGTGCGTACTAAGAAGTGCGGAATACTGTCCAGCTCTCCTTTTGTCATGTGTTCAACGTCCAGTGACCCAACACTTGACAATTTTTAATCATAGATCAACTTTTGAGTATATTAAGGTGATAAACATTGTGATGTTTACCTTATTTAGGGTAGAATACCGCGGTCCTAAATTCCTGTCCTTTGACTTTGAAAGGAAAGTCCAATTTTAATAAGAGTCCAAATTCCTACATAGGGCCTGATGATGGGTAATCCAATCATCGACCGCATCGACGCCGTGGACCTCGCGTCAGTGTACTTCCACTGGGGCTTGCTGGACCAGCAAGGGCTTCAGGCTGCCAAGCCCCTCCAGGACAAATACAGGCAAGCGGTGGAGCGGAACAACCTGGCTGACGCTTGGAGTGTGAGTTGACTTACTGACTACTGTCTCTCAAAATTTTCCTCCTCAAATTCTGTTTTCAGCCACTTGCCGGTACCTTTTCGTTTGAGCTGAAATTTGTCATGCTCGGGTATAAAAAGTTCGGTGACAATGTAATAAATATTATGGTGGAAAAAGAAGGTGGCAATAGCAACTTCTAAACTACACAAGTTAAAACCCGTCGTGTTTAGGTTCATTCTAACCGTCTCAACGAGTAGTTGATAACTATGGAAAAAATACAGTCGGCAATAAAAGTTTGTATCAAAAATATATACGACAAAACCACAAGACATTATTTCAAATAAGTGTCCTAACTTTTTCAAATTTCTTAACAGCTGCGCGATCAATTAGAAGATTTACTTCAGGATATCTCAGATCATATCAACCTTTACAACGTTCTTGGAGACACGGGCGACTTGAAGACCTTCGAGGCTTTATTCAGTCAGACCGAGGTCAGGGAGGCCCTACACGTGGGCAGCATCAAGTTCACGTTTAGCAACCGTTCGGTGGACCAGGCTCTGATGAAGGACTTCCTCGGACCCATCAGACCGAAGCTGGAAAAGCTGCTCGAACACTACAAGATCATGGTTTACTGGTGAGTGTGGTTTCTGGAAAACACCAGATGCAAAATATTGCTAGGGAATCATTCTATACACGTATTGACACCAAACAATATATTAAGAAAAGGTAGGTGACGAAGACATAGACTTTATTTACATTGGCAACGTTTTGTATACCTATGTCGTTAGTGAGTGCATCTTATCTCAGATATTGACCTAATCTAACAAATAACACTTGGACTTCTCCGACACATTGATCGCCTCAGACATGCCTACTGCTGCATCCCAAATAATCGCGAACGACCCCGGCTGTTCACCATGCCCGATGTTTTGTTTTGAAAGATTGTTCGTTTTGAGGAATGCTTAAAACCAGCGATTATGCTTGTTCCAGCGGCCAACTGGACTTGACTGCGCCGTGCGAACTGGGCGCGGACTCGCGGCGCAAGCGCTGGTACTGGAGCCGTCGCGACCAGTTCCTCAAAGCCCCACGACGCCCGTGGACCTACAACGGAACCATAGCTGGGTAAGGCAATTTAAAGTTGTCTACTTATAGCTTTACGATTAAAGAGTGCGCTGTTTTTTACCAACGTTTCTAGTTACGATTAGTAAAATTGTAACTTGATGGATTAGCGATAGGTTTTCAAACTTCAACCGAATCCCGTACTGATTCGGTCTTAGTAAAGTTATTCAGTGCGATATATGTTACAGACTGTGCCGGTTTTTTTTAAATAGTCGCATAAGAGCAAATATATGTTATGCTTCGAAAACTCGTATACTGAAATATTAAAGACATTAACAAGATCCAGCGTACTTAAGTAAGATAATTAATACGATATAACAACGTCAAAAATCGCATCAAATTCATAATCGAAATAAGTTGGCGCCTGTACAGGCTACCCCGCGTTGTCAAAGGTTTTGAACGAACAAAAGCTAGCACGTTGTAAGTCCGACCATTTGGTTTCAGTTACGTGAAAGAAGGGGGCGGTTTAACCGAGGTTCTCGTCCGCGGGGCGGGGCACCTAGTTCCACTGGACGCGCCGGCCGCGGCGCGCGCGCTGCTCGCGCACTTCGTCTCTAGCGACGACTTAACGCCTCCTGCAGACTACGTGAACAAACCAGAATACACCCCTGAATATACGAATGATGAGCCGACACCTACAACGAAGAAAAGCAACGCGCTTATAGCGTCGGTCGTTCTAAATGTGCTCCTACTCATCTGTCTTCTAGGAAGCATCTTGCTATACATGAAATACAAAAGAAGAAGCGAGGCATTCTTCTACAGTACCGTGGAAGACTCAATATCAGATGGTATTTTAACCATGACGTGACGTGTACTTCAATTTGTTATTGTTATATATATATTTTGATATGAAATTCATTTTGTCAAAAATATTGTGATATATGATCATCGTTGTTATTTCAAAATTCCATAAAAATATTATTATTACAAGAATCGACTTTGTTTTTTTATTGATTATCAGGTTGACCGAAAAGTCTGTCTGCGCTTAGGATGCCGTAATTCAAGCTCTGGGATCGAATAACATTTATTCGAGAACAATCAAACTAAAACAAAGACAAACTTAATAAAATAACCTATCTTAACCTACCCTACCTCTCAGAGAATAGAAACAACTTTAATGACATATTTCACGTGGCTAATGACCAGATTTGTTACATTTAGTTAGACTCTTCTTTAGACAAATCTCTATATAAGTAATCCGTGAGTCTAGTCTACCTACCTACCCGCGGTTCAGAACCAAGGTAAAAATGATCAAATATTTTTCTCCATTTAAATAAATAAATATTTGTGGACAATCTTACACAAATCAACCTAGTCCCAAACTAAGCAAAGCTTGTACTATGGGTACAAAGTGACGATATACATACTTATATAGATAGATAAATATATACTTAAATACATAGAAAACATCCAAGACCCAAGAACAAATATTCGTGCTCATCACACAAATAAATGCCCAGGCCGGGATTCGAACCCGGGACCACCAGCTACACCAGTAACATTTTTTTACACGTCAAACATGAATATTATCTACCTAACGATCTTTCCAGCTACGTCAAACGAGGTGGCGGTCTCACAGAAGTGCTGGTCCGAGCATCAGGCCACCTAGTGCCCAGAGATGTCCCCGCACAGGCCCACCAACTTATCAACTCATTCATCAGAGAAGACTTTCCAACTAGTAGCGAGGTCAAACCGGAATACACTCCGATAATTAAACCAACAATAAGGGGCCCTAGTGGCTCTCATGGAATATTGGTGATAAGTATTGTGATTAATGTGATCCTAGCGTTTACTTTACTTATCGGTTTGGGTTGCTATATCAAGTGGAGGAGACAGAGAGGTCGAAATGATGTCAACGTCAACGTGCATTATAGTCCGCTGTTAACCGCAGATGATGCTTAATTTAAAAATAGGAAAAAAACCATTTTTACACCGTGAGGGACGATTTTCCCTAGACTATGTAGTTACGTCCATCATCAATATCATATCATCATTATATTTTAAGTGCTTGGCTCTTGTCGGTGGAGTAATTGCCAGCTTATTTTACATCCAGCTTTGTCCTTCACTTCTTTGAATGACGTAGCAATATTATTTTTTCTTTTTTTTGTAGTTACGTTGTGTACCATTTTAAAGGATGTTGGTTAGCGTTAGCTTGTAAACTGCTTTTCATCAGTAGATAGGGTTCCGTAACAATAAGGTGACAAAGGAAACCTTATGGTGCGACTCTGTCTGTCAGTCTGTTAAAACTATGTTGGCCCTATCTCAGTTATTATAATTAATTTACATAATTCCAGTCGTGATTATCTTGCTAACGACGAGAGTCAAGTACTCGTATTTACTCGCATAAGGATTAAAAAGATACATGTTTAAACGTGACCCCCCACTGTAAATAACTGCGCTGCGCCAGTTCTCGAAGGACAAAGCCAGCAGTACTGGGTAAATACCTAGTTCGAGCACCAGGTAACCGCCTTGTGGGATGTTGACTCGACGATCATTGTCCCGAGAGTCATCTCAGCGAACGGTGTAATGGCGAAGAGTCTCTACCAACATGTTAAGAGGCTCTCGCTAGATGGCTGTGCCGGTCAAGGGTAAGTGGTCAGATACTGAAGGCGGCGGTACTCTTGGATGCGGATACGGTGCGGATAGTCAGAAGGTTCCTCTCTTGGGCCTTAGGTCTCGCCTACCTGCCGGCGGCATCTTTGCTGCCTAGGCACAGAATAAGTAATAGTACTACGTACAGAAGTCTCTAATCCGTGCGAGGCAAGCCAAACGTACCGACGCTTGGCCATCTCCTTCTATCGCACACGCATCACTCGCTACATCACTTTCTCTCGCATTAAAAGTCACCCGACGTGGGACCTTTGAGTGGCGCGATGACGTCACTCGAGTGAGTCGCCCCTGGCCTAGGTTAAGTTTTTGTATAATGTTTACAGATAATGTTCTTATATTTTGCATGCTTGTTTTTAGTACATTCGCAGGAATGTGATGAAAGATGTCCATCTTTCTCTTAAGGTTATATTGTATTATTCATCAGGAAGTAAGGATTCAGGACAGTCAGCTTCAAAAATATCTCATGTCATGCGTGAGGATGCAGCCTTTTCTGAAGATTTTGACGTGTGTACTTATTATATCAAACTAAAGTTACAAGGGACAATATTATTTGCATGAATATTGTTATGACACAAAAATTTGATAATTATTAGGGAGAGGGGGGGGGGGGGGGGGGGGGTCGAAGCATTTCGCTCTAACACCGCCGGCAAGATAAGATATGACGTCCATTTGTAAGTAGAGTTCGATTCCTGGATTGGATAAAGGGGTATCTAATAGGTATGTCGCTAGGGATTGCGTTTCTACATTTCAATGATATTAACATCGTAAGTAATGAAACGATAGTAAATAATGCGAAACAGTGAGATTAATAGGTTATTATGCTATTTTTAAACGTCAATGATAAAATCACTGCACGAGCGCGGGTGAGCCATCGTTGTGTTGAGCTATACATGCACATTGTCTATGTGTGCGTCAGTGTAGGTAGGAGCTATGAGTTCACGTTGTCTAGTCTATGTGTTAGTATGTGTCACAGTCACAACTAACTACAACAAATTGTGTTTATTTTAAGTTTTTTCAATAAGTACATTATTTTTATATACGTACACTATTTTTTCACGTTGTTGTGTCTTTGTAACGTGCTACATTCTAAATACCTAATAAAAATGCTTTGCTAGAATTACTGGTTTGCTTATTGAAAAAAACCTCCTCTTTGTTTTAAAGTTGTTTGGGAAATAGTATTCCTCGCGAAGGGTTTGCAGTCCTGAGACTGACTTGTACCTATGAGTAGTCACGAAAGTGCCGGATTTTTCGGGACTGGAAACCCTTTTTGCGACACTATATCGCCGCAAGGCACGTACGCCGTGCGGCAGTAATAAGAATTAAGGGGAGGTATCCCCGATGCAAATGTCCCGCTAGTATTAATAGTTATTTACGCGTGAGTTTGCAATTAACAATCCCGATTTTTTTCTATCGAGTGAAATTCATCAGGTTATGTAACTGACTGCCATTTTGACTAGACAAGATCTTAATGTAGGTTCACACACACATATATTTTTTTTAGAATTTAAGACACTATGTCTATGTCTCAGGTGGTTTTAAAAAACTCGAAAGTTGTAATACTTACCCAGACTTAAGTTGGCCTGTTACTCTTCAGCTAAACTCTGCTCTAGCGCACCTCCGCGGTATTATAGATCGAGGGTACGTTATCCTGCGAGCGGTTGCGAGCGGCATGACTTGCTGTCATACCTCGGTTTTGTTGTGTCATGCTCCCTGGCAGGACCACCTTATTTTTCGTGAATTTCAATATATGGAAAAAAATCTATACTATATCTATAAAATTCTATAACCAATAAAAAAAAACTATATCAACAGTTTCACTATATCAACACTTTGTGGTCCTGCCGGAGAGATGCTCCCCAGCAGGACCACCATGATATTTTTATTACTATGCACAGTATAAGCACCTACAAGACATAAAATAATTCTATAACAATTCTATATTTACCTAGCTGACACAATCTCTCATTTTAATATAAATATACAAAATTACGACAGCACAAACTTTTAGTAAGAAATAATTATCGCAGCGCCTGAACTAAATATTTTGGCAAACACCATGCAAACACAATAAAATGTATGGAATGAACGTGTGAGATAAGTATGAAAAGAGCTGACTCATAAGGACTATACTATAAGACTAGATCGAAAAACAATCATACTGCCTCGAAGGACCAATAAAACGAACTCGGGGAGTCAATCGAACTCGAAGTACAAATACTTTTAATGGCTGGAAGGATCAATAAAGAATATTCGAAGGACCAAAAAACGAACTCGAGGAGTCAATCGTATAAACTAGTAGCAAAAATATACTTTGGACCAAAAAGCTGTTTCAAAAGACCAATAAAAATCGCTGAAAGGCCATCCGTACTGAAGAAAACGAACCTTAGGGCCAATCGTGATAACTCGAAGGACCAAACATGCAAGCTTTAAATATTTGTCAAGCGGATGCGTCCGCTAGCGAAATGTCAATTTTTAATCAAAGTGAAAATTGAAAAATTAAACATCACAGGTCCCCCTACCCCACCCGCACCTGTGGTGTGGTGTGGTTATCCCACCCGTGGTGTTTAATTTTACAATTTTCACTTTGATTAAAAATTCAAACATGCAAGGTCGATAAACCAACAATTTTTTCCCAAGAAACTGACTCAAACTACCTAAGGTAAGAACTTAATCAAAATATCGATTTGTGGCCCGTTTCACGAAGCTCCAAGTTATACAATTCAAATTGTAAAATTGTATCTTATTAGTTTCGTCAAACGAGCCATAAATCGAATTTTTTGAGGAACGTATACCCGATTTAATTTGTGAGCTACTACATTTGTTTGTTATTAAACTAGGTACCTACTCACACTACTCACCCTAGGTCCTCACTAGGTCGGACCCCCTATCGTATCGTACCTAAGCGGAAATCAGACGCACTCGGTATATGAAAAATTTGAGGATCGACACTTAATTTGAAGTCTTATTTACATGGTAGAAACCAAAGAGTCAACGAGAATTGACAGCGATCACCAGGTTCAGTGCTCTCTATGGGCGTACCGCAGGGATCAATATTAGGACCTTTCCTATTCTTTATCTACATAAATGACTTGTCTTGTCGTGCCTCGTCAAGACCCACCATGATATAGCATTGTTTTCTGACGGTGACGATACGTCACTCATATTCGAAGTCATAATAAAACTGCTGTTTTATTTTTGAGCTCGATCGACGAAGCGCTCTTAAAACAATAGAAAAATTGTTTCCATCAAGAGCTATTAATGAAAATCGATTGTAGCCGTAAGTAATGGTATACCAACACTAATATTATTCGAAAAAAAAAAATCCTCTCAGGATACACTGGCCGCACGGTTACATAAAAATTCACAATTTATCACCAACGGCTTATCCCACTGTAACGACCGTGGGAACACAATGTGCTCTTCAATGTGTCATTATTAACGTAATACCTAAGGTTTTTACGACTCCAGGGCTCAACTTCCTTTACTTATTGTTAGTACCCTTGACCTCTGGTCGAGGTACATGGTAGGATTGAAAATACTCGTCACTATTGGGTTTTAACAGCATTGAAATAAAGTTGAATAAGCTGCGAACCTTATTCCTCGACTATACGCGTAAGGAATACGGATTAGTGATCTTGTTGTGGCATCGATGGTTTACTACGAGCATCCTAAATATAGAGCAAATCACGGCGTGCAAGAATCTATCGCGAATCGCGAGCGACCGTGGGAGCGGCTTTATGCTAAACAGGTCGTTGGTACCCTGCGCGCGTACCTGTTCATCGGCCTTATACAGGATGATGCTAGTTCTCCAAATAATATTTTCTTTACATTAGTTAGCGGATATTTCCCGCTTGAGGCGATTCCATTTTTGCCAATTTTTTACTTAATCTTTCAATTCAAGAAAATGAAGCTAATAAAAAATAATCTGCCATATGATTCATCTTTTAAAACCGAAAAATAAACATTGTCTAATTTAACGCATTTCCCCTAAAGGAAATAATAATTGAATAATGAATCAAAGTAGCCACTAGGAAAGTCGTATGCTAATTTGTCATTGTCACCATATAGTGGCAAGGAGTCCCAGTCACCTACGTGTTGTTACTCATATTATCTTTCGTCCCCACGTTGAAAACAGAGTTGGAAAGGCCGTTGGGAAGGAAAAGTTTGTAGTTAATTAATTATTATCCTCTCTAGGTCTAGGTCTCTAGGTAATACACATTTTAATAGACAATTTACAAAACAATATTAAATAAATGCTTATATAACCTAACGTAAGAGCAATTTGAATAAGACTTTGAACAACATCACAAGACCGTTTATAAGTAATACTTCAGTGATATTTTTTCTACGATGGACAAAAGCGAATTTTAATCTATCATAGTTTAAATGGCAAGAGAAAAATCTTATACTTTGTTTTTATGAGTTTGAGCTTCATACACCTGCATAAAGTAAGTAACTAATTACCTACTCTATTGAACTCAAAATTATATCTCAGATTTTTTTAACACAGGAAAATATTTGTAAAATACCTAGTTATATAAGAAAATAAGATTAATCTAGTAATTGTGTAAAGGTATTTGTATAATTTGTATTAATAATTTGTATTTCTTCATTTGCATGTCGTAAATATTTTGTTTTGCTTAATTTCATTTCATTTCAACTTTAAGCAAACTGAAGGATTGTATATGTGTATGTACAAAGGATAAAAATTATTTACGAATATTTATATAAAAACATCTAAAGGGACATAACTATTAGTGGCGTAAAAGTTGAGTTGAATGATTTTATTCTATCGGATAAAATAATTAACACTTTACCAAAATGAAAACAATTTTTCGGATCGTAAACAACTTTAAAACATCAGCCTATACATAATCGAGATAATAATCCAAGTTCAAGGCGCGCCGCGGATCGGGGTACAAGATTCCACCCGCTAAGAGCGCGCTTCCATTCCGCCGCGGCCGCCAGGACGACTCCATCGTCAGAGGGGAAGACCGGCCACCGTGAAGAAACAACTTACTGGTAACTGGTGCAAAATCCCTAGAAAGGTTTTCAGTGCAAGAAACTGTGATCGTCAGAAACAATGTTGTTAATTTGGGCATTTACTTTGATGTGAGTATTACTTAAAAAGTTTAATTCCATTTATTTATAAGAAAATATATACAAGAATACAACAGTAACTTAAATAATATTAAAGCTAACTTAAATCTAAAACAGGCCCTTGAGGCATTTCCTAGCTGTGTCGCATATAAAATTAAATATCCTTTTTATAGATTTTATTTCTTCAGAATATTTCCATTTGATAGCTTGTCTTTTAGTTATCAACTCATCGATCGATATTTATTTGTAAAGACCAAAGTAGATATTTATTTTACGATACAAACATGACACCATTAACTATATAACATAAGTACGTATGTATAGCAATGTCTAAACATAGTAGCTAAACAAGTCGGATTTCAACTTTTGATAATTATAACATTCTTTATTTTAGTTGTGCAGCATCATGCTCGGAACGGTACTCCTTACCGGACTTGCCTCCAGGCGAGGCTCCGGACCGCATCCTGAAATTCATGGAGGACACGTACAAGACCGGCCGAGGCAAGTCCAGCGCCGAGTCTGGGGAACCGCTGCTCCTCACCCCCTTCATCGAACAGAACAGGCTGCAGGAGGCCAGGGAGGCAGCTAAAGTTGACTCCGATTACATACTACCTGACATGGACAGTTATGCTGGATATTTGACGGTAAGAAGGTGAAAATAATTAGATTTTTCAGTTTGAGCGAAAAAAAAACTTATTATTAGTAAGTTTTAGTGAATCCCAGGACAAGGAGATTATATACGAACGGTTACAAACCAGTTTTTGATTAAAGTAGTTATTTACTAATACCAAAACATTTGCCCTTGTAACAACTAACTGTTTTGTAACCGTTAGTACCTATATAATCTCCTTGTCTTGGGATTCACTAAAACTTACTAATAATTAGTTTTTTTTTCGCTCAGTGCATATTATAATATGTCAGATTAATAGAAGTTAACTTAACAAGGGTGCCAACCATAGGGTATTTAGATGAGAAACTCAGGGACGTTTGAGTACCTAAGGCTTGCTTATCTCCATCCTTTGTCCGACTCTTGTTGCTTTACGAACTTTACGATGACGATAAATAGTTAATGTTTCAATGTTTATTGGCATCTACCAAATTGATTAATAGACAGGTAATTTACTATTTTTCGTGGTCGCGTCTACCTTAATAGGTTTGTGCTACCCTCTTCCCATTCCATTATCTGCTAATACGTAGAACAGACCGTCGATATTATCAGTTAGTTATCTATAGCTCTTAGTGTTTGTGGGTGTCAGTGGTCTAGTGCTCAACGTACACCTGAAGACAGAACCGGAATCTAGAAAGGTTAATCATTTTCTTAAACCTTATATATTCAGGCTCATCTTTGTGGCAGAGCGAATGTAGCGGCCACTCTAGGCGCCAGAGGTACCTAGGCGCCTATTTGACGAATGAGAAAATTAAGGCATAAATTTTAGAGTCGGTATTTGAGTAGCCCGGAATGAATTTCTTTCCCCTCATGGGCCACCCAGAGGTGATAATATTAAAATCGAGCTAAAAAACTTCACCACAACTCATAATCAATTTGTTTTCAGGTAAACAAGGAATACAATGCGAATCTTTGGTTCTGGTACTTCCCGGTAACGGACAAGAAGGTGGAGGACACTCCCTGGATCATCTGGCTGCAGGGCGGCCCGGGGGTGTCCTCGCTCTACGGACTCTTCACGGAAATCGGCCCTTTTGTTGTCAATGAAGACCAGAATTTGGAAGGTAAGTAGGTCCTCCTGTTCTGTTCCTCTTAACGGTTCGGATAAACTTGGCTCTTACACACCTCCCAGGTACCGACATACCCGATCGCGTTAGGAACGAAAGAACTCGTGCTAAGCGGCAAGCACGTGCGAGCTTGACGCCATAATCCGAATTTCCTCG
Organism: Cenopis cana; assembly: GCA_951800055.1. NCBI lineage: Eukaryota > Metazoa > Arthropoda > Insecta > Lepidoptera > Tortricidae > Cenopis > Cenopis cana. The sequence continues at coordinate 17,459,355 of OX637477.1, read as the reverse complement.
CTGTTAAACATCGTTTTTGTGAGACGAGGGCCTACTGTACGTAATTGTAGGTACTATTATTTCTTCTGTGACCAAACTACACCATCTGCCATTTGGCCATGTCACAAGGTAGAAGACCGACTAGCCTAAAGTGTTGTTCTTTAATACTTTAATACTTTAATACTTTTATTGCTCTCATGTGAATACAGCAGGTCTTAAAATATGCTAGTTTAAGGTACAACATGAAACCCTGTACGGGTATTGCAAATTTGAACATGACATTACATTACAAAAATAAAGAACTTACACCTAAATTATTCTAATAATATTTTAACTATATTTATAGTAGCTATTTACATTTAAGAATTCTTGCAACGAATAAAAGCATTTCTCTATTAAATATGTTTTTAAATTACTAACAAATTTCGTATATTTGGGCTCATCAGCTATATCCTTTGGAAGACTATTGTAAATCCGTATGGCTATCATATGGGGGCTTTTGTTGCTTATCTGTAAGTTACTTGCAGGAAGGGCTATTTTATTAAATTAAGGGTGCACGTGTGACGGTCTTTGGCTTTGGTATATAGATTTTGATGTTTACGTACAAATTTACAAACCTCCAAAATATAGAGTGAGGGTAATGTCAAGATATTTAATTTTTTGAAGTGTGGTTTGCATGTTTCAAAGTTTTTAATGTTTGTAAGGATTCTTATGCACCGTTTCTGCAATACGAATAAATCCATTAAGTCAGTACTATTACCCCATAGAATTATGCCGTATTGCAGCCATGTTTGGGTAAACGCATAATAAGCACTGACTGCGGTTCTAAGGTTGGTACTTTTCCTAATATTGCGTAGGGCATAAGTAAAGCGGGATAGTTTTGTACAAATTTTCTCAATATGCGATTTCCAATTAATATTTTCGTCTATGTTTATTCCAAGTAAACTGCATTGACTGGTTGTTTGAAATTTATGTCCTGAATATGCATAATCAATATCTAATGGGTGTCTTTGATGAGGTCTGAACTGAATTAAGTTTGTCTTTTCTAAGTTTAAAAATAAATTATGGTCCTCAAGCCACTTTAAAATGCTATCTAATAAGGTGTCCATGCGTAATACAAAATCGTTGTCGTTTTGGGTTGAGATAACAACGGAAACGTCGTCAGCATATAAAAAGCAATTAATACTGTCTGATGTTATAATTTTCGGTAAATCATTAATGTAGATTAAAAATAGGATGCAGCCTAGCACGCTACCCTGTGGAATTGATGATGTAATCTGTCTCTGTAGTTCTCTAGGTTATTCTGTGTCTCTAGGTCTACCTAGTAATTTACTCTCCTATACCTACTCAGCGAGAAAATGTTCAAAATTAGACGCTTTTTCTATAAATAAAGCTAAGGTATTTTTGAGCACTCTGTTGTGTCATATAATTTTGCATGTATAATGTACAACCTCTACAATGTACGGTAAACGAATTTAAGTTTCTGGACCACTTGGTACACTTGTCACAGTGAAAATCTATATGAAAGCCGCTAGAGATCACATATAATTTGTCACTGTGACAAAATGGCCCAGAAACTTAAATTGGTTGACTGTACGTGTACATTAACTATTTTGTTAAGATACACCTACTCAATTGGTAAAAGGTTATAGACCTGCCATAATATTGATTTGATGAGTTTAACAAGTTGGTGTGAACATGATGTTTGACGACTGAGTGGTTCCATGATAATAATCTTTACCGTTAATGGGTAGGTAAGGTAGAAGAGGTACCTTGTTCGTGTAGCCGTTTGTTCCGTGTTTATAGACACCTGTAGCTCTAGTATAAGTTTTTCCGAAACATTAACTAATTCGAACGCGTTTGCGTTTTGTCTCAAAATGTATGAAAGTGGTATGAAAACGTGAACAGCGCCTCTGGTGGTCACTAGTGGAAACTAAAACAGCGAGTATAACATTTGTTGCTAACCGATGAACGCGCGTATTTCAAACTCGGTGAGAGCGTTTCATACATTTTGAGACAAAACGCAAACGCGTTCGAATTAGTTAATGTTTCGAAAAAACTTATACTAGAGCTACTGTGCCTCATTGGTAATTAGGTACTGTAATAAAATATCCAAGTTCCATATTCCTGACGAAACCTAATAAGCCCGCGTTCACATACAGGCTATGGCTAGTGGCGGAGCCATGAGAAGTCGTAGTCGCCTGTCGCATGTAGCCTGTAGTTAGTGTAGGTACGCGAACGCGGCCTAATCTTGAAATTAAATTTGTACATTTAAACTTTTTTTTCAGAAATAAAGTACTCATGGGGCAAGAACCACTCGTTGCTGTTCATAGACAACCCCGTCGGAACCGGTTTCAGCTTCACCTCCGATGACCGAGGATACGCCACCAACCAAACTACGGTTAGTCGAATAGTTTGCGGAAATAGCATGGCTGAAGTCTCCCATTTGATTACAGGTAGGGCCAAGCCCCTTCAAAAAGGAGTAAATATGTAAATAATAGAGTCGTCGTGGTGAACAGTTTCTTGGATGACTGTGCAGTTAACTAATTTGATTTCTGGGCCACTTCGTACCATGTCACAGTGACGATATATATTCTTGTAAATAAATGATTTCCTTAGTTCACAATAAGAGTGTCAGAAAATAAAATTAACATATATGTGCACAAAAATTGTATTCTCGATAATTCTTGTATATATATAATTGATTATACGCACGGAAAAACGCCGAGCAAAGCTCGGTCGCCCAGAAAAAATGCTCGCAAGGTTTTGCAATTTTATTTTAATTATGTTTACTTATACTTAGATTTTTATACATCTTTTGGTTTAGATCGGCGAGAACCTCTACACAGCTCTTCAGCAGTTCCTGACCTTGTTTCCCGAGCTGCGGCGGGCGCCGCTGACGATCGCGGGCGAGTCGTATGCCGGCAAGCACATCCCGTCCGTCGGGATCCAGATCCTTTGGAACAGGGATAAGGATCAGGATCGGCCGATCAATCTACAGGTAGATGCTGTTGCTGGTCAATTTGTTTAAGACAAGTGTTCCCACTATCCGATATTTATTGGTTCCAGATCCGATACCGATAAAAAATGTATGGGAATGTGACCGGTATTGGATCGGATAGTGTGAACACTAAACGGTTTTCTATGCATTTTTATCGGTGTCGAATCCTACACCGATATTGTATCGCATAGTGGGAACAGGCCCTAACCCTTTAACGGCCATAATTATATTATTCCGTAATTCAAGTCTATAGATATGATCTGTATAGGTCGATGAAATAAAAATGCGTCAAACAAAACAAAATAGGGTAAATTTTTTCCTCAATAATTCGATCTTGCCCCTTATAGGGATAAAGCGCGTAAATATAAAACGCATATATTTTCGCGCTTTAAAAATCAAGTATATATGTACTGCGAACTGAATACGAAGTTTGCTGTATTCGAAAACAATAAAAGAACCTAATAACAAACCAAGATTCTTTTGTTAATGTTACGTGTCCTATTTAATACAGTCAGCATCATATAGTATGTAGGTATTGTATACTAATCCCGTTTGTAATGGATAGCCAATATATAGTAAGAAACGCTTTTGTGTCACATGATGCTGGGCACGAGCTGCGCTACATGTCACGCGATCGTTCAGGCGACTACGACCGGCGGGTGGCGGAGTCGGAAATCATCATAATCGACGATCGCACGGCATGTAGACCAGCAGTGACCGCTGCCTACGAGTAACGTTTGAAACGAGGTTTCTTTCGACCATGTTATTGTAAACCCATTAAGCTTCAGACACAGAAGTAAGATTTGTAGTGCTAAGTGCACCTTGGCAGTTGCATTTCTGTTGTTCTGTTGTTTGTTGCTGTAAAATTCAGCTAAAAATAAACGTTTTTTAAGTGTCGATTACCTAAAGGCATTGTGAATTTACAATAAAATAGATCGGTCCCGACAGAGTTAAAAATTAACAAGACATTCGGTTCGGTATTGTCACCTAATGTCTCATATCACAGCTAATATCTTTCAAATGGTTGTATTTATTGAGTTGGCAGGTATGTGTAGTAGGCATATAGTTGTGATTTTGCTCTAAATAACGTTTTATTCCCAGGGTCTAGCGATCGGCAACGGTTTCATCGACCCACTGTCGCTGCAGCGCTATAGCTACTTCGTGCGCGAAATTGGACTGGTCGACGACAGCGTCGCCGACTCAATGCGACACCTGGAACTGGCAGTCACACAGTTCATCAACAACGGGGAGATGGTCAAGGCTTACGCGGTAAGATTATAGCGATCGGCAACGGTTTCATCGACCCGCTGTCGCTATACAGATACAGCTACTTCGTGCACGAGATCGGTCCAGTTGACGACAGAATCGCTGACTCTATGCGACACATGGAGTTAGCCGTTACACAGTTCATCAACAACGGGGAGATGGTCAAGGCTTACGCGGTAAGATTATAGCGATCTGGCAACGGTTTCATCGACCATTCGACCCACTGTCGCTACACAGATACAGCTACTTCGTGCACGAGATCGGTCTAGTTGACGACAGAATCGCTGACTCTATGCGACACATGGAGTTGGCCGTTAATACAGTTCATCAACAACGGGGAGATGGTCAAGGCTTACGCGGTAAGATTATAGCGATCTGGCAACGGTTTCATCGACCATTCGACCCACTGTCGCTACACAGATACAGCTACTTCGTGCACGAGATCGGTCTAGTTGACGACAGAATCGCTGACTCCATGCGACACATGATGGAGTTGGCCGTTACATAGTTCATCAACAACGGGGAGATGGTCAAGGCCTACGCGGTAAGGAATGCCATCAGCAACGGTTTTATCAACCCACTGTCGCTGCAGCGTTCTACAGTTATTTCATGCGCGAGGACGGTCTAGTTGACGACAGCGTCGCTGACTCCATGCGACACCTAGAGCTGGCAGTCACACAGTTCATTAACATCGGGGAGATGGTCAAGGCTTACGCGGTAGGATTATAGCGATCCGGCAACGGTTTCATCGAACCGCTGTCGCTACAGCGGTATAGCTACGACTAATCGATGTCAGCGTCGCTGAATCCAATGTGACACTTGGGGAGATGGTCAAGGGTTTCATCGAATCACCGTCGCTACAGCCCTACAGCGGTACAGCTACTTCAACTATCTGACTCCATGAAACACCTGGAGATGATCGACGGGGTATTACGATCACATCAGCTCTACTTTTCACATACTAGCCCCTATAGACGCACCACCTACATAACCACCATACGGCTCAAAAAGTCAAAACATAAATTCAGTTTCTGAGCAGGTCCGATTCGTATTAAAACGTGCTGTTTTTCTGTAAGAACTGCCCGATTAGGAGCTGAAATATCTCAAAATATGTGACCAGCGCGGTAATCACGTAACGTTTTCGACCGTTAGTACGATAGATTTAAATGTCTAAAACTGACATTAAATACGTACCAACGGTAGTACATATCGTTACGTGATTACCCCGCAGGGTGACGTTTGATACTATACGTAGGACGTTATTTGAAGATCCCTATCACACTTGCAGTGACAGTTCATTTATATAATCTTGGAAGAGCGTCGATGTCACATCGAAATGTTAATAAGCATCTTTTGGGAATGTAGCTAATTAATTTATGTAGGATTGTAACATTTACATTATAACAATATGAAAGAAACTTGAATTGTCCCTTATTTCCCAGAAATATACTTAACGGAATATACACGGTGACGTACTGCAAATGTTATATCGTTGGTCTGTGTCGACTAAGGAAGCGGTGCTGTCGATTACAGATGTCGATAATTGAAGTGATAATAATAAAACGTGTTTTATATTTCATTTTAATTGTTACGTGACTGTGTAAAAATAAAACAACGTTAAATAACATATTTATTTATTATTTAACACGTTCACTGCGGCACAGGTCATTTTTGTCCTGTAGGTACTGGTCTTTCTTCTGGTGCGGCGTAAGAATACGTTATGTCCAAATTTTATGTCAACAGGTCAAAGGGAAGTTGAAAACATCTTCGAAAAATATTTTTGTAACAGACGACCGACGGAAGCACGCATGAGTGACAACAATAGGGTTCCGTTTGGACCATTCGGAAACGGAACCCTAAAAATGGAGGTTTAGTAGCCAGAAACATCTTTTACACGATAACCGCATTTGAGGTTTAAATTAATGTACGTGAGAGGACGCTGATAAGAACCGCCACAGATAAAAAAACAATTGAAGTATCGACACATGCACATCACTATATGGTATGTCACTGTCAGTGTCATAGGGATCTTCAAATAACGTCCTACGTATACATCACATTATGACATTGTATGAACAGTCAGTTTCTATTAATTTTCATGCGATTTAATACGAATCTGGAGTTCGATATTTGAGTGTCGAACGCTCGACTTTTCACTCGAGATCAATCAAAAAACTATGATGCTTTGACAGATGTCGAGTAGGGCGTTCGACACTCAAAAATCGGCCCCCTGATCAGAATCATACTAAATCAGATTATGACCTATCAGCTCAACGGCTCAATTCGAATCGGGCCTGGTATCGTCAATACCATTTTTCTTTTTCTTTGCAGTACTACAACTACCTCCTAACCACGTTCCTCCGCGAATCCCAACTGGACAACCTGTACAACTTCCTCCAAACGGACATCGGTCTCGGCGGGGCCCACATAGAGTACCTCCAACGGAGTTTCGTGCGGCGCGCGCTGCATGTCGGCAACACCAACTTCACGTCGGTGGGCGTGGTGTACAGGAAACTCGTGCCTGACTTCATGAACAGCGCGAAGATGTGGCTGCAGGAGCTGTTGGAGAACTACAGGGTGATGCTTTATAAGTGAGTTCAGAGTAACTAACCATTCTAAAACCAACCAAGCGATTATTTGTGTGGGTACTATGGGTAGATGGAATACAAATCTAGTGGTTATAATGTACTCTAGATTGACTTAGGTACAGTCAGCATTAAAAGTAGCGACACATATGAAGGCGTCAAAAGTCTTTATTAATACAAAGGAATAAGAACTTTTGACATCTTCATATGTCAAGCTACTTTTGATGCTGACTGTACTATAGTTGTAAAGCTACGTTAATGGTACGTCTTTATCTTGATTAGTCGTCACAACGGATGCTCAAATCGATCAAGGGTCGGCAATGCTGTGTAGGTCCTCTGGAGCTGTAAGAATGCTTGTTGACCTGCGGAATCTATAAAAAAATATTTAAAGAGAAGTGAATGTACCTAACTTAGACTAGTTAAAACTAATTAGATAGGTAGGTAATTGCCACCCACGGAGACGCGCCTCTCCTCAGCGAATCTCATACCAATTTAGAATCTACCTTGCTTTGTATTTTGAGTTGAACTCTATTCCCTAGAAAATAAGGATGATGCCTGGCAACCAGAGTTGCCAAAGGCAAGTGAGTGGACGCAATTGTACGGAATGGGCTATGGAGGAGCCTTTGTAGAACTTTGTAGGATAGGTACTAAACGTCATCGTTACTTATTGTATATACTTATGATTGATGATCGTATTTCAGTGGACATCTCGACATCATCGTGGCGTACCACCCATCCGTGAACACGTACAACTCTCTCGCTTTCTCCGGCGCCAAAGACTACAGGACCGCGAAGCGCAAGCCCTGGTACCACGACGACCAACTAGCTGGGTAAGATTTATGATAAGAGTCAATTTCACCAAACGGGCATTTTTGTCAAATTCCCATGGAATTTTGAAATACCAATAATATATAGAAAATTTTATGCTGATAATTTGAGAAAAAAATTGATAAATACAAATTTTCTTACGGGGTACTTATACATATAAAATTACGGAAGTTATTGCAATTTGAAAATTTGACCAGGGCACGGGAATTTATCTGTCCATGGTAATTTCCTTTTCTTAGAAAAAAATGTATTAAAATTATTATTTACCATCTAATTTGTCAAGAATTATAAAGTTCAATTGTATCGAAGTTATTTAGCCTAATTTTACCAATCATGGGTTCAAGTTTCAGCCGAGGAAATTGATATTAACCAAAAATCTATATTTTAAGTTAAATTTCTCTTTATACAATCACATAGCAACTCGTTTGCAGAAAATCATACAAGTATTAATATTTAAAACTATCACTAAATACAGATGTACATATAGACGCTCGCAACTCCAAAAAAGTCACGGGTACGTTGCTGACCTTTTATAAAATTTGAGATGTCCGCTTACTGGTTTGCCACCGTCGTTGTATATAAAATGCGTATGTATCGATATATACCTACACGATTTTATGTACATAATGTTCATTGACTTTGTTTATTGATTCTTTTCAAACATTTAAAAAGCTAAGTGTAATTGTAGAAGTTGGCCTGTTTTTTTAAATAAACGCATAAACTACAACTCCAATCGATATACTTAGTACAAATTATATTTATTTATGCATTTCATCCATAATTATTGTTATTAAATGCGGTTTATTAACAAAATAAGTGACCCTTCCAAATTCCCGTGCCCCAAAATCAGCTGTTTTGGGTAAACAAGCTATGGGAATTAGGACACGGGAATTGGAAATCGATATAAAAAAATCATAAAAAAATCAAATCACATGTTAATAATATTTTAAGTTATCGTTTATATAGAGACACCAAAGTGCTTTATAATGCATACATATGTTAATGATTACTTATGTAAGAATTTGAATTTCTAAGGGCCACCGAAATTGCAAGCAAAAGCAAAAAAATTGTCGCCCACCCAGAAACCGAAGTACTTAGGTGGTTTACTCGAACTTAATGCGGTTTGCCATATATAATTTTTTTATCTATAATAGCTGACATTTGAGAGCACATGTGAAGCAGGACGCGAAGCTGATCAAATGTAAACGATGGCTGCCAGGGACCTTTGAATTTTGCCGACAAAATTTAACTCTCGCGCTCGGACGATTTTTAAACATCAATTACAAGTTATTCACCACAGTGAAGTGAATAGTGTCTGTGCTCAGTGATAGTAAATATAATCGAGTTAAAGTTTTTGACACGAAATCAGTGATTCTAATGTACAGTTTTTGATAGGAATTTTTGATTGATTCAAAACTAGATGCCGGACAGGGCACGGAGTCTTAATTTGAGCGTTTAGGTATTTTTAAATGTATTTTAAAAACAAATAAGTCAGTGAATTTGAGTGGACCTCAACGTGGAAACATGTATTCTTTATGAAAAAAAATAAATGGTACGTATTATCTCATGCTACACTACGATTTTCAGCTCGGACACAAAAAAAATCGAGTTTAGAAAATGACCCATAAATAGCAATACAATAGAATCCATGTACAAGAATGTACCTCTCCCAGCAAAGCCCATGAAAGAAATCTCTAACATGTTTATGTTAGAGATTTCTTTCATGAACTGTGTTGCAGGTTGCAGTTACAGTGCATGTTTTTGCTGGCTGTTCAAATTGCATTCGCGACTGGCAACTTCTTATATTAAGGCTGAATTACCTACATGACACAAGAACTTGCATGCAATTTTGATTACATTGCGGGCTGCGAGCTACCAAATTAAGACGAGGGCGATCAAACACCGCGATGTAATGAAAATCGCATTCTGGGCATTTAGATTTAAAAAACAAAACTACAAAAAATTGACAATCGTATTAAGCTGTTTTTTAGAACAGTAATGAAGCTTACAACCCGGCTACATACGACTTGAGTGCGGCAAGCATTTTATCTGTTCATTGCATGGTCGAGAGGCCCCAAGTAACAGAGCCATGTTGCATAAAGTTTGAGTAATAGCAATTCGCAAATGTTTGCGCCATAACGTGTGAGTAAAGGCCACTGAAATAGCCAAATTCTGAATAAAAATTCCTTTCGGCCTTTATAACTCTTTAAGCTTAGTAAAAGTTGTATTAAGTTGAGTATTTTTCTTAAAGCTTCTATATCGCATTTAACACAGATGTTATTAAGTTTAAAGCATCGCAGATGACTGTAATTTGAAAAAGAGTGCCCGGGACAGCATTAAGCTGTATAATAGTAGAAGTAGCTGAATAAACCTACTCATTAGTCATTACGTCTTCAAGTCACATACGGTTCCATATTTTATCAATTATTCAGCTACTGTATAAAAGTGTTATCTGGTTTCTTTATACAGCTTATTTAGGTATAAGGGAAATACGAGTCATAGTTAATAGCTAACTAACACATACTGAAGCTGAAATTTGGTGTAGTTAATTTCTATCAAAAGCTTGATTTTGAGTAACAGCTTTTATTTCGTCTTCAAGTCACATAAGGTTCCACATTTTATCAATTATTCAGCTACTGTATAAAAGTATTTTCTGGGTTGTTTATAGAGCTTATTTCGGTATAATGAATCACATTTGTTAAAGTATTCAAGTGTTATTCAGATATGTGTACCTACTGCGAGATCATTATTTCTCAAATAAAAGCTTAATAGTTACAAATATGTGACCTTTTATTCGAAGTTATGCTGTAAAATAGCTGCGTAGAGAGCCTGTATCCAGCTTGTACTGAATCGCCATTAAAACATATTTTTAAATAAACAACTGAATCATTTTTTACATCAAATGCTTCATATTGGTCATTAATTATAGTTAAAAATACCATTTATAATTTAATTCATAATTTTTGAAAGATATGCATAAGCTGTTCTATCCTAATTATTTTTGTCACTTCTGAAAGTGTTTATTTATGTCTTATTTACTATCACTAAACTTGATTATTTAAGCGGCGCTTTAAAAATATTGATATAATTCATATGCTATTCACGATAAAACTACTTGCGCAGTATTAACTATTTAACGTGTATCATGGTTACAAATACGTGATAACATTTACTTAAACCGATTCTCAATTTCCCGTGCACCTCCAAGTCCTCCAACAATTGTCAAAGCAAACACGCATTGCAAAATAAATCGCAATTTTTTCTATTTTACAACTTAACTCTCAATATTGTTTGAAAGTGGTTTGAAAAGTATTACACATATTTATGAACTTAATTCTGAATAATTTCTGAATAAGAATGTCCATATGCATTTGTCTGAATAAAAGTGTAATAGCAACTGTATAAAATAGATGTTTGCTTTTTTTCAGACGTTACTCAATAAGTGGACAATTACTAAGCTATTACCCAGACTTTACATCGCTGTTAAACAGATTTAGATAAGCATTTAAAACTGTGCCCAAATTGCTTGAATAACAGCTGAGTACACGTGTACTCAGACATTATTCAGACAATGTTTCAGCTTATAGTTTCGCGGATCGTTATTACTCAAACTTTATTCAATATGACTGTGTTACTTGGGGCGCAACGCAGGTTAGATTGGGATCACACGCAATATATTATGAAAACCGTTGCGGCCGCTTGAAGTCGTGGCCGGGATGTTAAGGCATAGTGCCTAGGCATAGTATTGAAAATATATTTAACCTTGAAGGGCTTGGCTTATGCGCTAACGCAAAGCGCCTTCCCGCCAAATACATCCAACTACTCAACTCCGGTTATGAGGCTATGGTTGCAATTCAGGTTTTCTTGTTACAGGTACGTTAAAACGGCGGGAAACCTGACGGAGGTGATGATTCTAGGCGCGGGGCACATGGTGCCTGCCGACAAACCGGCGCCTGCCCTCGGCCTCATCTCGGCCTTCGCCCGCGGCTTACCTCTGGACGCCGACACGGGCAGTCTGGTCGACGTGGGAAAAAACTCGCCGCGGCGTCGCCAACTCCCGGTGCAATAGCGCTAATATTTAGTAGTACTGTCATATTTTTTACAAAAGACTCAATAAATCAGTAGTAGGTATGTTCAAGTATTTTTTTTACCTAAATTCTGCCGTCCATGGAGTCCTTACCGTTAGGCGGTTGTCACACTGCCGCCGCACTTCGGAGCGGCGTCCGGTGCTACGGTTTTAGGCTGGTTTTCCACTAGAGCTATGCTACGCAGCTATGCTGCGAGGATGCGAAAGCTACGCTACGAAACTATGTGACCGTTTCCACTAATGCTATGCTACGTAACTGTGCGAGGAAGATGCGCTATGAAGATGCGCAGCCGCGAGGTAGCTGTGCGAGGAAGACGCGCAGCTATGCGATGTATCGACAGCGCGGGGAGCGGCAGCGCGGTGAGGGGGGAAGCGCTCACGCATCCGTAGCACGCATCCGTAGCGCGCATCCGTAGCGCGCATCCGTAGCGCGCATCCGTAGCGCGCATCCGTAGCGCGCATCTGTAGCACGCATCCACAGCACGCATCACGCATCCATAGCACGCATCCGCAGCTCGCATCTTTTCATATAAGTTTCCACGTAACGTTGAAATTTTCAGTCTGCAGTGCATTGTTTTTTCTTTGTGTTGCCTCAAATCTTGGTGGTAAATTACTTAGAGTTTGAAACTGACATTCTTATTCCATGGGATATCTTATTCCATACTAATGCAATAAATTTTCTATTACATAAGCACTGTCTGCAAATAGTATGTATGTAATAGAAACTCTATTAGGCTATTAGCGTTAAAGTAGAATATCCAATCGAAAAAGAGCCTATGTCATGTGTCAAACTCAAAGTAATCGTTAGGGGAGGCAACGCGCATGTGACACCCCTGGAGTTGTATAGACTGCGGTGACCGCTTACTATCAGGCGGACTGTAAGCTAGTTTGCCACCGACGTGGTATAAAAAAACTTGTAATTGTAACTTGTAATCTCTTTCAGAAGATCTATTTATGGGTCTGGCTTGTAAATAGGGATGTATGCAGTGTTATTAAGTACTTGATTGTAGAAAACAAAACTGAAAATATCACAGCAGCGTTTTGCATAAGTTCCGTTTCCATATACTTAGGCTGGAAACAGTGCTCGACCGATGGTCGGCGCGTATGGTCGGTCGGCTGACGGTGAGCATCGCTCTGAACGCACGTATGCTTTCGTACAGCGATAGCTACGCCCGACCGACGGTACGCGCTGACCGTCGGTCGAGCACTGTTTCCAGCCTTAGGATCTGTTTTCACCTCGATGTTCAAATGTGAAATTAACACAAGGAAATAAACGCGGCTCGTCTTGCACCGCAACTCCGGACGGAGATACGGAGCAAATCCGTACTGTGGTGCGACGCCGCCGCACGCAATTCGTCGCTCCGCACGCCGCAACTTAACTTATACTGTGCTGCAACGTGATGCGGCGACAGTGTGACAACTGCCTTATTCCGCTTGTGAAATGGAGTTTTAGGAATAATTCTATTCGTGTCCGTCAATGTAAACTTGTAAAACGTTAGGTATGTAGGTGGGTCATTCTCAGTCGGAAAAACAAAAGTTGTCCATTCGGTGGTAAATAGTTAACGGCTTGTGTGCATGTAATTTACGTTTTTATTAAATGGATTTATAGACACGGAATTACAGATTATGCGGGTTACCAGATCAATCGAAAATTAAGCTTTGTAGCCCTTAACTTTTGACATGTCCACCGAAAAGACGCGCACCTAAATCTGACAATGACCCAGGTACTCCTCACTAGGTAGGTCAACTTTGTTCCCACTGCAGGAACAAATCATTTCATTGAAACAATACTTAGCAGGTACAATAGCCGATTAGGTCCGCGGTGATAATACTTATAAAAATGAAAATTTACAAAAAAAGTTTATTTATCTTAATAACATAATGTGTCCAACAGGCAATCCGTATTATTAGAGTAGTCGATCAGTGTCCTTCGTCGATAGTCATGACGGTGTCGGTGGGCTCGTAGTTGAGGTCGAGGCTGTGCGAGCGCAGGATCTCCTTGTAAATGAAGGCCCACTTGCGCGGCGTGCGCGTCCGCGCCTCGTCCGAGTAGTCCACCTCGTACAGACCGAAGCGTATCCTGACAAAAACCACACATTAATAGTGGAATGCAAACCAAGGGGATAAAACACTGTTTTATGTTACGGGCGCGATATTAAATCCTGAACGTAAAGAAGGACTCCAAATTTTATTCTCGAGCATAGCGAGGCTGACACGAGTGAGACAAACAAAGACTGTGTCCTGAGTGCAATGAGGGTTTTAAGCGCGCCCAAGATTTGCATGGTATATAAATTTGACGGCATTGTCGAGCAGGTGAGGTGTTATGAAAATAATATTATAACCGGTAACACCGGATATTTTTGTGTACTTGTAAACTATGACAAAATGGTTATCTGGTTAACTTTATGTTCTAACTACTTTGCAACGACTTTCCAGTTCCATTTTTTTTTTACCGGACTTTGGCTTTTTAAGTCGGCCCAATAAAGCGATATGAGTGCGCGGTTGGAGAGTGACGTGAGGAAAATCTAGGGGAAACCTCTGACACGACCATGCGGATAGTTTACACACGGAAATGTACTGAGTTAGCGCTCCAGTGAGATTCGATGAGCGGCTTCAACCGAATTTTAGGTGTGAGTGATTCGAGCTACTGGGGAGTTGTCGCTGCTTCACTAAACATACCCTAGCTGAGAAAAGGCCAGCAAGAAATTCGGCTAGACCCGCCCCGGGTCGGACTTGACTCTACCCGGCATGCGTCGGTACCGGGACGAATAGGGGCTAAATTTGTCTGTGATGTTGCGAATGCCAGTGTAGGTACGCGTCGTGTCTGAGTTAGACGCCGGGTTATAAGTGAACCTTGGTATGTCTGTCATATGAAGAGTGTAAACTCACGAGTCCCATGTCCAGCGCTAATAATGCCCAAACTGTCAAATGTCGCAAATATACGCTTTCTTAACAGATAGGTAATTACATATTTGCGGCACTTGCAGTAGAGACCCTGGGACCCTGGTCGACAGATACTAACGATACTAAAGAATTTGTCAAAACTGATCGGGGTCTCAGGTGATCTGAGGGCTGGCTCTTACTTCGCCCAGCGGCTGATCCTGGCCATTCAGCAAGGCAACGCAGCGAGCGTCCTGGTAACGATGCCTCGGGCAACATTAGGAGGAATTGAGGAGGGGCGTTTCCATTTATTATTATTATTTTTGAATATTAGTTAAGTGTCATGTATTTTTGTGTTGTGTTGTAACAAATACTCACGAGTAACCATAGAGCCACGAGAAGTTGTCCAAGAGGCTCCAGACGGTGTAGCGTCTGACGTCGGAGCCCTCATCCATGGCGTCCAGCATGGCTGACATGTAGCCGCGGTGGTACTGGATACGAGCGTCGTCCTCAAGCCCGGTCAGCGTCGAGAATCCGTTCTCGGTGATGACCACCGGCGGGTTGCCATAGTCCTCCCTTATCTTAGTCAGGAGTTTGTAAAATCCCCATGGCGTGTACTGGAAAAGGGAAAATGCATGATAAAATATTTATATACTGTGTGTTGCCGGCAAGCGGGCAACACATTTTATTTAAGTTGGGTATTTAAACGTAGTTTCTTAACCTAACCATGCGCTTAATTTTATTATTAAACCAAAAGTTCGACTTTACTTATTTTCTAACAATATTTTAATTGCCAGCAATGTATGTAGGTACTGTAAAGTAAATTGACATCTCATTACTAATGAAGTGTTTTGTTTACTATGACGTGCACTGTGCACTGGCGGTGCGGAATCAGGAAATAAAATTTTGCAGTTAATTCACATGGGTAATTATGATTTGCTAATACATATGGAAATAATTACTAATGGAACATATTAATATCAGTTTCAATTAATGCCCGCTTGCCGGTAACGCACTGTATACAGGTTTAAGTCGCTAGGTATGCGCATATCACATAGTAAAATTAAAGTTTAGGTACGAAATAATACACCTAATATTTAAAATTTGTGATTTTTAAGAATCTCCCTGCCTGTTGCTAAATTTACATTAGGTACGCAATATTGGACGCAAGTGCCTCATCGCGTGCAGCAGTGTGCTCCGGTCATGATTATTTAAAATAGGGCAAATTTTAGACTAGTAAATTAAACACAACTTACTTTAAAACGATCTGAATCTCCGATTGCCCATTCTTGTAAATCGTATTCAACTGCGTTGACGTCATCCCACAATGAAGGAGAAGGGTGGAATCCATTCACGGATTCATTTCTATAGACGAGCCTCGCCTGGTAGTGATTAAGGGCGTAGTAATCGGAGGTCCCGCGAATATGGGCCTTTTCTTCGTCAGTAAATTCGGGCAACCTGGACCTGGGGTACCCCTGTGCTGCGCTTCTTGCTGCTACCATTTCAACCATTTCCGGTGGATAGCCCCCACTCTCAGAATAAATTGGATGGGCGAATTGTCCCCACTGAAAAGAAAAACAGGTTAGGTACCTATAAGTAAGTATATTGTGCACAAGAATTAAATAAGACAAAACAGCAGTTGAAGAGTACTTACATTAAATTGATTGGCATCCTCAGCGGCTTGAACGTGTTCCATGTTGTTTTCATCTTCTGGGTCAAACCAGGAGGCACTTAATGTGATGCTGACGTTACCACCCTGAGTCGCTCTGTACTCCTCATCGTACATATGCCAAACTTTGGCGTGCGACAAAAGTATATTCTTAGAGCATAAATACTCTGCCACACCCTTGATGTCCAGTCGCGGAGCATGTATCGAACCGCCGTAGCCGTTAGCACAATGAATGTAAGGTTCATTAAATGTAATCCAGAATTTGACCCTGTCTCCGAACAAATCAAATACAGTACGTGCATAGTCAGCATACCAGTCAATCATGTTAGGGTTCGTCCAACCGCCCATTTCTTGAAGCTTCTGAGGCAAATCCCAGTGGTACACCGTGACCATAGGCTCTATGTTATATTTCAGCATCTCGTTTATGTAATTATTGTAGAACTCCACGCCTGCCGGATTGATTTGGTCGCTGAAGCCGGTAGGCAATATTCTAGGCCAAGAGAGTGAAAACCTGTAGTAATCGAGACCTACCTCTCTCATCATCTCAACGTCTCTTTTGTACAAATGGTATGAATCGGCCGCAACGTCTCCATTGGAGCAATCTCTAATAGAGCAGGGGTCGGTGTGTGTCATGCGATCCCAAATACTTTCAGATTTGCCTGTAAGGAAATAATAAAAGCGAAAATAAGTCGCAGTTTGAAAAGGACTTTCAGCCCTTACGGCATTTGAAATGTGGAGAGCCTTTTCATTAATACTAAGTACTTCACTTCTATTTCACTTGCTTATGTAAATAAACAAGTGAAATGGCACTAAGCAGGTAAGGCGTAATTTGCAAGTCGGGCGTACCATCTTTATCCCAAGCTCCCTCTATTTGGTAGGAAGCAGTCGATGCACCGAACAGGAACCCGTCCGGAAATTTGCGAGGTGCGCCGTCGCGACTGGCGGCCGACTTACACTCCGCTAGGGCAAAGGCCACGCAAAATCTGAAATTGAATTTTTTATTTCATGTAAGGTTAAGCATGTAAAGTAAGCATTGCTAAATTAAATTTTAACATTTGTTAAATATCCAATTCTCGAGAAATTCGTTAGCCCGAGTCCCGCGAGCGCGTCGACGCTCTGTCCCTCACCCTCAGTCACTGGTTCGAAAAGACGTGTCGTCATAAAAGGGTCATTAATAAGCTACTGAAATAAGTGAAATTATTACAATATTATCCTCTGATGTCTAAGGGACACGAAGAATTGTAAGCGAAACTGACCGTTAAAATTCTAAGCTTAATAAAACGAAACGGGTTATATTCCTGCGGAACCAATGTTTAGGCATATTATGAGTCGGGTGCTGTGATGTGTTTTGTTCTATGTCCACGGCGTCACGTGACTTAGTAAAAATCATTAAAGTTAAACGGCGACATACAGGTACTTGGCTAATTTTAGTTTTAGCTCACTAACGGCGACACGTGATTGGTAAATTGTAAATTTCATTACAGTTCACTTGAAGAGAGCTCCATAGAGAAAAGTATTATATTAGTTTCGTCTACAATATCTTAAATCAAACATAAAAGTCATTTTTTTAAATATAACTCTTTTATATCAGTAATATATACGTACTGGTGCTAAGTACACCATTTATAAACTCAAGGAAAATTTTAATAATGTGTACAACGCTCTAAGTACCGATACACCATTGTAATTTAAAGGAAAAATAAACGCATTTGTATTTGTATTTTGTATTTTTGTAAGTAATTCGGAGTAAGTAAAGAATATTAATTTCACGACGAAGTAAAAATCGTTTTGCATCACCGCGTATACCTACTATGAAATTAACAAAATTTCCTAAAATTATCTTAACTTCTATCACATAGATTATTTTTTAAAAGTACATACAAGAAATCCATATTCACGTATTTTAGATATCAGGTTACCTACTAGTTGGAACAATATTTTTTTCCCTCAGTGTATAAAAAACACAATCATAAAATTAAAAAAAAAATCTAGATACTAATCGAGGAACTCGAGAAATCCTGGCTAATTAATTTTTGTTCCTCGGGAATAAAAAAAGGTTGAAAAACGAGAAACTTTACCTAGCCTGCACCAATTTATTGCATTGGTGTAACAATAAATAAGTACTCACAGTAAGCCTTTCCACATTTTGCTATCTTCGTCAGACCTCCTATGAAGAAATTTCATTGATGTGTGTTTATATACTGCTGAGATAAGAATCGGTGATTTGGTGCACCCAAAACCGATACTATCGTTATAAAAAATGATAAAACAATCTAATAATGCATTTCAAGCGTCATTCGTTTCTTCTGATAGTAGAAAGATAAACAATACCATTTGTTAGCATGACATAACACTATATAATCGTATTTGACATTAATTCAGGTAGGTACATCATTGGAGGCATTGGAGCGCTCGTGGCCTAGCACCCCCAGCAGCGCCCGCGCCGCGTGGCGCGTGCTGCATGCAAGATGAAGCAACGTGGGCTGTGGTCAGTACTTGGATGGGTGACCGCTTTGAATGGGTACTAACTGAGCGCTCCCGTGCTTTGAAAGGCACGATAAGCCGTTGATCCCGGCTGCCGTCTCAGCAGCAGTCGTTACGCCAAGTTAGAGGCCCTCGGGCGGCTTGAGAACTTCTAACTAACAATCAAGTTGCCCGCTCATTTGACAAAGGAGGGTCCAAGTTTCACCACATCCGTAGAAGAAGACTCAAACTATCTACAATACTAAAAATCATTTAAATCGGTTCAGCGGTTTAAGCGTGAAGGGGTAACACGCAGACAGACATACGTTCGCATTATAACCCGCCACGACTTCGCACGGGTAGGGCAGTTAAAATTATTATATTGATCTACCTACTATAATAGGTAAATTAACTTTACACGAAGACTGCTTTCAGCGTTTTTTGAAAATTTTCTACACTAACTAAAACTAAATAATAGTTATTTGTTATGCAAGGCTGCAAAGTTGATTTTTGGCGCGAGTGTTTGTATTGAGAGCCGAGCTAGCGAAGGATTGTAAGATTGAACCACGAGCGAAGCGAGTGGTTCAAAAATACAATCCTGAGCGTAGCGAGGCTCTCAAGGCACGAGACGCCGAACAACTTTGCTGCCGAGCGCAACACACAACTTTTCATCTCACCATAGCGAGTAAATACTTTCATGTATAATTCAAGATGTACTCATGTTCTATAAAGGGTTGTTTAAATTTCACCCGTTACAAAGCATTTCGTGGATTATTAACATTTAAATGCATCAAAGAGCCTAATTATTATTGTTGAGTACTGTGGTACGAAATACTCACGGCTAACGGCTAAAACAAATATATTTCACTCATTTCCAAACTTATCAGGAGTTAAAATTGTAATATAAGTATCTTCTGTACTGAAATCAATTAATTAAATTCATTATTTTGATATTATTCTAACTCAACAACAAAACAAAACAATATTTAAATATCTTAATCTCTCGCATCGAGTTTTTTCTTAAAAACTAACTTTTTAAACGGTGCGTTCCGAAATTGCACTGAGCGTAAAATGTTGAAACATATAAACATTTCAAATATGTTTCTTCGTGTTATTTCTTTATAAATAAAACTAAATTATTATTGAATATCATCAAATTAAGCTGGAAAAAATATTATTAATATCATTATAAAAAACAAAACAATAATAAACTGGCCCATGAGGTACATGATATGTATACTTCTAAACGCTTAGGAATGACCTATCGTTTCACTTTAAAGAAAAAAAGTTGGTACTCATGGAACTGCGTAACGTTCGAATTTCAAAATCACTTTCCACGCTAGCGTGGAAAGTGGACTTTTGCACGCAGATTTGAAACGATAAAGAAAGCCTTTCCGAGTGGGTGAGATGAAAAAACTATTTTCTTCCATTTTAATGCTTAGTATATTCGGGAAGTTTTAAGCTTCTATCATAAAGATAATTTTGTTCTCCATACACAATGACCACCCCCTTTTAGCCCGCCTCAGGGGATGAATTTTGAAATAAATTATAGCCTATGTCCTATCCTGATCTCTAAGCTATAATACTGGAGAGTTTCATAGAAATCAGTTCAGTAGTTTTTGAGATTAACGTACATCCAGGGTACATCCATCCATCCATCCACACAAACTTTCACGTTTATAATATTATATTAGGGATTAGGACATTGGGATTGTTATTGCAATAAAATAGTACATTACTTAACAAGGGCGGTAAAACAAAGAATGTCTCAGATCGCAGGTATTTGACGCCCGAGCCGAAGGCAAGGGCGATAAATATGCGATCTGAGGCTTTCTTTATTACCGCCCGCGTTAAGTACAAAATTTTATGTCACCCCCTGGCCAGGAAGTGGGACTTACCGCGCGCCGAGCGTGCGGTAATTGCCGCTTTATGGCCAGGTGTGACATAAATATCTTTTCACACCACCTGCTCGATTTTGCTCAATTATATATCATACAAACCTTTCGGAAAGCAAATCATTACACGTGCCCCTTGGTTTTAGCGGGTTATAATTTCAAATTATTACCCGCCGGGTAATAATTTCATTTGAGTTCTGATAGTTCTTAGTGATATGTCTTTAAAGTCTAATTTCGTGAAGTCCACACGGCGGCGAAGAGGTGGCACACCAGCTCCGTGTTTTGTTTGGAACATCGCGTTCGAAACAAAAGACTGCGTCGACGGCCGCCGCCTGTAGCGGGTCAAGCGCGTGATTTTAGTTCCGTTTTTTTTTTCTCAAAAAAATGACTAAAACTATATCTTTATTTTGAATTTTAAGTTAAAAAAAAAAATTTTTTGCAAAAAAATCGTCATTATACTCGATTTCGACTAATTCAGGGGTAAGGATTTCAAATTTTATATTTATTTTGAGTTTTAAGAGAATTTTTTTTTTGCCAAAAATCGTCATTATACTCGTTTTCGACTAATTCAGGGATAAGGATTTCAAATTTTATATTTATTTTGAGTTTTAAGAGAAAAAAATATTTTTTTTGCCAAAAATCGTCATTATACTCGTTTTCGACTAATTCAGGGATAAGGATTTCAAATTTTATATTTATTTTGAGTTTTAAGTAAAAAAAAATTTTTTTTCGAAAAATCGTCATTATACTCGATTTCGACTAATTCAATAACAACGATTTCAAATTATATATTTATTTTGAGTTTAAAGTTAAAAAAAAATTTTTTTGCGAAAAATCGTCATTATACTCGATTTCGACTAAGGGCCAGTTGCACCAACGTACGAACACAGACCGGTCATCGTCAAATATGGCGCCGGCAGCTGTCATTCCATAGAAACTTGTCAAACTTTCCATACAATCAGATTTGACGAACACCGCTTACGATTACAGATGGTTTGGTGCAACCCAGCCTAATTCAGGGATAAGGATTTCAAATTTTATATTCATTTTGAGTTTTAAGAGAAAAAAAAAATTGCGAAAAATCGTCATTATACTCGTTTTCGACTAATTCAGGGATAAGGATTTCAAATTTTATATTTATTTCGAGGTTTAAGCTAAAAAAAACTTTTTTTGCGAAAAATCGTCACTACCTATACTCGATTTCGACTAATTGAGGGATAAGGATTTCAAGATTTAGAATTAAGGATTACTAGATTTTTAATATTTATTTAGAATTTAAAAAAAAACTTTTTTGTTAAAATAGTCATCATACTCGATTCCATATTCCATAACATAAAGTATAAAATTGGCCAAAGGTGGTGAGAAAAGTAGAGTATACCCCACGGGGATAAAACTGTTTTTGTCTTGGGCGCGCTTAAATCCCTCACTACACTCAGGACTCAGTCTTAATTCCCTCGCTTCGCTCAGGAATTAAGTCATTACTCCCTCGCTCCACTCGGGAGTAAAATTTGGAGTCCTTCGTTACGTTCGGGATTCAATATCGCACCCGTGACATAAAACAGTGCTTTATCCCCTTGGTGTATAATCTACTATTATCTGATAAGTGCATATCGAGCGCATTTTAAGGTTTTAGGTAAGATTGAGATTTCGATAAGATGATTCGATATTATAATAATCGTGATTGAACGGCTTGCCTTATGATGTTGATTACGATAATTGTATCCGTCTTACCTATCTGAAACACTAAAGCTGTTTGTCCTTTTTTCGTTTCAGCAAAAACTATTCGACATAAGTTGTTTCACTTTTTTTCTTTCGTCCGGAAGTTCACTTCGAATGTTACCTAAGGCGACTTCTGGCGACTTCCTAATTTGTCGGTGCGGAGGCGGTACGATATGAGAAAACTCTCAAATGTCAGTGTCAACTGTCAGTCAACTCAGTATTACTTTTTACTGTGCCCCTACATTTAAATGAGTGCTTCCTGACTGGTGCGGGATGCGCGGAAGCGGGACGTTGCGAAGGCAGTACCTACTGGTCCGCCGCTTCTGCGCATAATATTACTACTGCGCAAATGTAATACTGACAGTATTCTGTCAAGTGGGAATCTTTGCGAAGTGGGAATCTATGTTTAACAAATCCATCATTCGCAATGTCATTATTCCGATGCAACGATTCGGTTTGTCAACTATTCGTATTACCCCCCGATCTTACCGTGCGGATTGTTGAAAACCAATGTTTTTTTTAGGCCCAATAAAGCGACCGGTGCGCGGTTGGAGAGTGGCCTGAGGAAAATCCAGGAAAACCTCTGACTCGACCACGCGGGCGGTTTAAACACTGGAATACTCTAAGAGTTTGCGCTCCAGTGAGATTCTTTGAGCGGCTTCAATCGAATCTGAGGTGTCAGTTTAATCGAGCTACTGGGTGTTTTGCCACTGGTTCACTAAACCTAGCCTAACTGAGAAGAGCCCAGCAAGAAACTCAGCCAAGCTCGACCTGCGTCGGACTGACTCCACCCGGTACGCGACGGTACCGACCGGGACGAATAGAATAGGGACTATATATCGTGTCTGTGTTTTCATCGCTCTTGTAGCAAAGACAGAAATCCGCTCCATTTCACTTCGGGTAACAATTCACGTCGGGCTTACTTCTCTTCTTTCTTCTACATTCCAAATTTCCCGCATCTGGGCCCATAACCTATTAACTACTACGACATGCTGGGGATTGCGGTATCAAGTACCTGTCGATACGACAAAACGTGCTATCCCTGGCATCTTTCAGGGCCCTCCCTGAAACGGTGTTTTACAGGTACTTTTTATCGTTAGATCAGAAAAAATGAGTGTAGGTAGAGTTCCATGACATGGCAACAAATACAAACGCGTAAACACTTTTACTTAAGTCTTATCAAAAGAAACGAATGACGCATGAAATCCATTATTAGACTGGTTTATCATATTTTATAACGATATAGTATCGGTTTTTGGGAGGTCTAAAGTCTAAACCACCGATTCTTATCTCGGCAATATATAAACACACACCAAAGAAATTTCTTCATAGGGGGTTTGACGAAGATAGCAAAATGTGGAAAGGCTTAACGTGAATACCTACTGTAATATTGGTGTAGGTTAGGTAAAAATAGGGTTTCTGGTGTTTCAACCTTTTTTATTGCCAGGGAACGAAATTAAACAGCCAGGATTTCTCGAGTATTCTCAAGATTTTTAAAAAATAACTGGTAAAAATCAGTCTGTAATTACGCCTACAAAGTACCTTTCTATATATAAATTACGCCGCTATCGCGGCCGCGCCATGTATCACAGGGTAAAGTGTCTTGCCGATGCATAAGGTATAGTTTAATTTTAGTAAGCCTTTTAACTAACAGGTTTTTAACAAGAAACGCAATGTTGTAAAGCATTTTTCTCGTGAACTATTAGATTTATCAGTAAAGTGATAAGAAGCAAAGTTATAGATAATTGTATGCTAAACATATTTCTAATACAAAGTTTTTGTGCAGCATTATTGAGTAAAAAAAAAAATCCAAAATTTTCTTTTGGAGGGTCAAAAACGCATTTTGCACGGTCAGATTTTAGAAGATTTTTAGTATGTCAAAAAGATACACACAAAGAACTAAAAAAATCAAACATCGCTTCCTTGGGAATTATTATGACCCTCCCCATACATTGATATCGTATAACTCCTCTACTAAGCGGCCAGTTGACACTTGACAATCAAGGCCGCGTGTGTCTGAATCTGAATGAATGTTAGGATTGTCATAGTCTACAACTGGGGCCTGGGGACCGATTTTTGAGTGTCGAACGCTCGAATTTCCACTCGAGATCTGTCAAAAACCCATGATGTTTTGACAGATGTCGAGTGAAAATTCGAGCGTTCGACACTCAAAAATCGGCCCCTGTATCACAAAACTTTACAAGCGTACAATTCGACAAATTTGACAACTTTTTCTATGAAAAATTGTACAGTTTTGTCGAATTGTAGACTTGTAAAGTTTTGTGGTATAGGGGCCTGGCCGCCACCGCCAGCGCAAGCCGCTGCAGTGTGTGACAGGCTTAAGCACACGAATTTGAGATCTAGAGGCGATGAGTTTCTTTTTCCCGTCTCGACTAAGAACACTTGAGAATTGGGTTTTAACAAATGTTAAAATTTATAACATTGTGTGGCATACGGCGGCATTTCCTGGCTGTATCGCAATGCTGATATTAACTTACATGAAATAAAATATTCAATTTTACTTTTTGCGCGGCCTTTGCTCTAGCGGAGTGCAAGACGGCCCCCAGTTGCGCGGGCGTACCTCGCAAATTATATTCCCCGACTGGTTCAGGAGTCGCAAGAGCTGTTGCTCGAGGGTAGATGTGGTCACCTAAGTGGCGAGTTGGCTATATGTTTAAAGTCCAGTGCCACCTCTCTACCTCCCAGGTCTCTGATCGGTGTTGCCCCTAGGCCATTTTTTAATGTCGCTGTTTAATAGAGGCCTATCTAGCTGGGAGCAAAGTCACCGTCTGATGGAATTAAAATGAGAGACTGTTTTATAAGGCAGGCGTCCGATATCTCACCCAATAGCCCAGCCATTAGTCCATCATCTTTACCTAATAACCCGGTTCATTTAGATTCCATCAACCAACAATAGTCCCTATACACCCTGGCGGGTGCTGTCTCTGTGTGCGTCCCATGACACGGGAAGGGACACGGACAGTATCCGCTCGGTGTATCCCTTGCATTTCATTAAATTGTCAAATGGGCCTCTACGTGTTGGCTAGATATGTAGTAGGTACTCGATGGCACTTCGGTACCTCGGTACTTCGGCTCCGCGCACGCCTCCCAAAGGTCCGGGACACTATTGTACCGTGAACGGGAAAGACATACAAATAAATAAAACAAAATAAAATAATAATTTATTATTTTTTAATTACCATCCTTTCACAGGTCAACAGCAACTAGATTACTTTTGGCGCCATCAAATGACTAATAAACCAACTACAGACAGAGTTTGTTTTTTTATCGATAGATGTCAGTACTGTGCCTAGATTAATTATAGCGCCACCTAGTCACTAATAAGCCAATTAATTAGTCAGGCTTTTCACCGTTAGATGTCAGTATGATAATTAATTTTAGCACCATCTAATGACTGATAAATCAACTAAATAGTTTTACTTTTCACCACTAGATGTCAGCACCTCGATTAATTATAGCGCCACCTAGTGACCAATAAGCCAACCAATTAGTTAGGCTTTTCACCACTAGATGTCAGTATGTTAACTAATTTTAGCGCCATCTAGTGACTAATTAATCAACTACATAGTTATATTTTTTAACACTAGATGTCAGCACCTCGATTAATTATAGCACTCTCTAGGGACTAATAAAGTAATAAACCAACCTAATAGTTTGACTTATCTCCACTAGATGGCAGCCATTTTGTATATATTGATGGGGGCCTACCGGGAACCGAAAACGAAGTATCTCTTTCTCTGTTGCTCCAATATGCAAGTGCGACAGAGAGGCAGATACTTCGTTTTCGGTTCCCAGTAGGCCCACTGACTAGCTAGCACTGATAGCATGCTCGCGTTTATGTCGGATATATAGTATTATCTCGCACTTAATTGCTAGTAAGAGACGAATGCTGTTTGCTCTACATAAACGCAATCGTGCTAGCTGAGGGGCTATGATGATCGCTTATATGTCGGACATATTAATAGGATTCGTCCCGTGTCAATTATGTAAGTGTGAGAGAAACGAATGTATGTCCATACGTGGTCCATACCAAAGAGAATATAACCACTACGTTTTTAGTCCATACAATACGAATTCTATGTATACAACATGTATACAACTGACAAATGACGATGTCAAAATTGTCATGCATAAAGCCCGTGCTAGACGGTCGAAGACAAGCCCAGAGACCGGGCGACCTTGGTCTGCAAAGAAAGGAGGAAGTCTTTCTGGAAACAGCTGTCTACACGGTCCATGCGGCTCGGTCTTTGGGCTTGTTTACGACCATCTGAGGGGCTAAGATGATCGCGTATACTGTCGCGTTTTATGGCCGAAATGTATGAAAACTTCACATAAAACATCACGGTATACGCGATCATCTTAGCCCCTCTGGCACGGGCTTTTGTTATGTCACGGAATATTCTTATTCAGCCTCGCAATGGCTTCTTACTAATGTTTTGCAGATTTTTCGAGAACTATTAAATATAAAAATGCAATGTCTTTTATATATGCTCAGGAAACCCATATTTCTAAATGGATTTCTGCTTGAAGCCGCTAAGATGAAACGAAATGTTGTCAATTGTTGAACGGCTTCTGCGTAAAATGGCATAATATAGTGACATATTTGTTTCCACGACTAGCAACACTCTCTGTGGTGACGTTTTCCAGTACCGTGCCTTGGCAGAATAAATCAGAAAATCCTCTGAATAGGGAGGAAAATAATACGATTCGGACAATATTTTTTGTGGTAACCGTAGATGTCGATTATGTGGACTGTAATAACTAATATTGTTACATTTTAGTTAGTTATTTCATGTATCAGTAAAGGAATAACATCTCGTCATGTCTACGCTGTCGTTATTCGTTTGCGCATTATCGCTTTTGACAACTGCAAAAACGTTTTATTTACCCGGCCTAGCCCCGGTAAATTATTGCAGTAAAACCGGCGAAGATAATGCGAACACTTGCAAGGTGAGTACAATGTTATATGCTTATAAATTCGGGGTGTCCGCCCCAGGAATTTTTGAGCAAGTCAACGCTCAAATTGAGCACAGTTCCATGCGGCGATTTATTACTACGCTCTGTGAATTCGTGATAAGGGTTACTAAATAGCCGCTGTAATCTTTTTCTAACAGATTTAATTACATAAACCGACATTAACAAGGTAATCTCGTTGAAACAGATTGAGTCATATACATTCTAATTTATTATTCTATTTATATTTTTTTCAGAATGAAATCCCATTGTACGTGAACAGATTAAACACAGAGGAATCAGTGATACCATTCGAATATCACCACTTTGACTTTTGTGTAACAGATGAGACTCAGTCACCCGTTGAGAACCTTGGTCAGGTTGTGTTCGGGGAAAGAATTCGGCCGAGTCCGTACAAGTTGAACTTTATGGAGAATGTGGATTGTAAAGCTGTTTGTACGAAGACATACAAAGGGTCAAATGCAGAGTCACTAAAGAAGCTGAACCTGCTAAAAATGGGTATGGCGTTGTACTATCAGCACCACTGGATTCTGGATAACATGCCAGTGACGTGGTGCTACCTGGTGGACAAGGAGAAGACGTACTGCAGCACTGGCTTCCCTATGGGTTGCCAAGTGCGGAAGGATTTGGTGAGTTTTATAATAGGGCAGTATCTTTCTAACTAAAATTCATCACATGGGTTACTTTGAAGAACCTGGAAACCACATAACAAGATTTATCATAGCAAGTCTGATGATGTGGTGTGTGGATGCCGGGCCGGAAGCAGGCCCGGCATAATTTTCGGGTTCATTCAGCCTATTTCCCCAAATTACTATTCTAAACAGATTGTTGTTATTAAACTTACTTCACTATCCATACTTCACTTTGAATACGAACAAGATTTTCCCCTCTAAATTAGTCTGTTTTAGAACAGTTGATGACAACTTAATTGAATAATTCATCCAAATACCTATTCAGTCCAAAAAAAGTTGGATGGAATCATTCCATCTCAAATATAAGTATATAATTTTTTATAAAAAAATAAGAAAACTGTTTTTAATGGCTTTTGCCAATTAGATAATAGCAACACAAAACATTGATCATATTAAAGGCTTGGTCACACCGCTTGCGCGACGCAAGCGGGATGCTGCGCTGCGCCCCAAAATGTATGAAACCGTCCCGCTCGCAACGCGCAACTGGTGTGACGTCGCTAACCTGTTAGCATACGTTCCGGCGCGCAAAGCAGTGTGATCAAGCCTTTAAGACTAAGGCTGATGACATGGCATTACCCCCACAATAACCCCATAAGTATATGTACCCATTTGGGCTAGATATGGGTACTTTAGACGCCTAGCTCTTTCAATAATATTCAGGTTTTTATTCTGAATACATCAAAATGTTATAAGATACACATAAATTCACGCCTGTATTCCCAAAAGGGGTAGGCAGAGCACATAAAATTCCAGTGCCACATTTAACAATTGTAAATTGCAATGTTATTACTATTGCCCTACCTAAAACAAGCAACATAGTATGAACCTGGGGATACTGGAATGTATGTTTAGCATTTGCTTAATTACAAACATGCACTTATGTATGTGAGATAGACAGAATTCATCACTGTTTCAGCAAACAATAATTGGTGTTGTGTTGTTGTCATTCCTACAGTGTGAGGGAAAACATCCAAGGTACATACTGTATATTAACATAGTGAGATAAATATGATCAATCTTTTAATAATGTGATAATGATAACAATATCAACTAAGCGTTTACTTGATTGAATTAGCTGTTTTATTCAAATCTTAAATTTTTTGCATAAATAAATTTTAAGATTTAAAAAAATACCTATTGGGTTTTTAGATTCAAAATGTTTTTTTAAATATCTTCTACTGGGTTTTTCTATTCAAAATATGTTTTTATAACTGGGTTTTTAGAACAGGGTTTCATCATGAGAGCAATAAAGTATTTCTTAATTTATTATATAAATATACTATAATAATAGACTGGGATATGGACCCTTCAATGTTATATATATACATAATGTTCAATATCATGTAAATTTCTTGTTTATTTTTGTTATATGCTCCATAAATAGTTAATTAGTAGCATGTATAGACAAGTGTAATTCTAGTTTTATTTATCATGTAACGATTTATCCAGGACACGTGCACGCCCATAGTTTCGACGACGCAGAGCCCGGTGGGCGCCTACTTCCTGTTCAACCACGTGGACATCGAGATCACCTACCACAGCGGGGCCGAGGAGGAGTGGGGCGTTGGCTTCGGCGAGAACGGCGGCAGGATCATCTCCGCCAAGGTTAGCTAATATTGCCCAGCCAGACACTAGACGAGTGGCATGGGAAGTAGCGAGGGAAGTAGGCAGAGACGTAGCCACGCAGAGATAAGCATTATTTAATTTTTAAATCAACTAATTTATCAATTAAACGATCGCCACGATTAATTTAATCGTGATTAAATTAATCGACACGAGTTTTCGAATGACGGTTAATTAATCGTAATTTTAGTTGACTAAATATTGTCGGTTTTTTTGGCGCGATGTGTCAGTCATATTCGATCCAAGATGAGGCTGGCCACCGCGTAGAGCAAATCAGTCAGAACCAAGGCACTAGTCCCACCACCTATTCTCTATTAATTTTAATCGTTTTCTCGCTCAAGCGAGTAGAATTACTTTGAGAGTACTCGCGGCGAGCAGCGAGTGCCTGAACATCTTTGGAATGGATATTTTTATTTATCGACTTTTTTATCATATTTATATAGAAAAAGCAACGTCTGTAGATAACGGAGTTTAGTCATAATACGTCTTAAGACAGTTGTGAGACTGATAACCATCTAGACATGACTGATTGATTACTATACTCGTGTCTTTGGTTGATACTAACGCTGTTGCAAAGAACTGTTACTTAAGTAATTAAATCCTTTTAATTAAAGAAAACAAAGAGCCACATAGTTTCTAAGGTTTGAACTTCTTATCATGCGTCATATATTTCTGGCAGAAGGCCTTGCTTTTATTGATGAAATATGTCCAATGTTTGAAATATGAATAAGTTTATGCTGAGGCATGAAAGATCTGTCATATTTTGGGTATGAATTTATAAAAATATATATTTAAATTATTTGTGGACACTCTTACACAAATCAACCTAGTCCCAAACTAAGCAAAGCTTGTCCTATGGGTACTAAGCGACGATATACATACTTATGTAAATAAATATATACTTAATTACATAGAAAACATCCAAGACCCAAGAATAAATATTCGTGCTCATCACACAAATAAATGCCCTGACCGGGATTTGAACCTGGCACCTCCAGCTTCGTATGCAGGGTCACTACCAACTAAGCTGAAGCGGTCGTCAACATTTGAAACATGTATTCTTTGTATCACAGATCAAGCCAGCCAGCATCCGGCACATAAGCCCTGAAAAGCTGGACTGCAACACCCGAACGCCACTCGAAATTCCAAGCACCCTCACCGGAGACGAGAGTTTGTCCATCACCTACTCCTACCGGGTCACCTTCCACCGAAACAACACCATCAAATGGTCCTCCCGGTGGGATTACATACTGGAATCCATGCCACATACGAATATCCAGTGGTTCTCGATACTGAACTCGCTGGTCATCGTGTTGTTCCTCAGTGGTATGGTCGCTATGATACTGCTGAGGACTCTTCACAAGGATATTGCGAGATATAACCAGATGGAGTGCGGGGAGGATGCTCAGGTAATTAGCAACGTTTCATTATTTTCATAAAATAACAGTCAATCATAGTGATTAAAATACTCAATTATCTATATATATAAAGTTGATAGGGTGACTGACTAATCACCGCCCCGCCGAAACTGCTGGTCCTAGAAATTTGAAATTTACACTGTAGTTAGAGTATATAACGGAGGCAAGGGAAAAGACGGGATTTTTGGAAATTTCACCCCTAAGGGGGTAAAACAGGGGTGCAAAGTTTGTATGGGGGGCAATATTTTTTTTAAGATACAATCTTGAAACTTTGTACAAAGACTCCTTAAAATAAGACAATGAATGTTATATCTGCGTTTTCAAAATTTTCGTCTCCTAAAGGGTTGAAAATGGGGGTGAAAAAAATTGCTCCCCATACAATATTGTATGGGGAGCAATTTTTTTTTAAAGTGAGAGTCTTCAAACTTTGTATAAAAATTCCTTATAATAATAGAAAAGAGGTAATTTCAGAGTTTTTCAAAATTCGCCCCTGAAGGGATGAAAACAAATTTTATTTTCGATGAGACTTGAAACTTTGATTATAGGCCTAGCATTAAATTACGAAAAAAGTAATTTCAGTTTTTGAAAACTCTGTCTCTCTGTAACCCGTCACGCATAAAATGCTGAACCGATTTAGATGAAATTTGTTGTGAATATAGTTCGAGTCCGAGGTAAGAACATCCCATCCTTAAGGAAGTGGAAGTTTGTATGGAACAGAGATAACTAGGTAACCGCCTGAAATAAAAGAATAGCGATATATTCAGCCTACCTGTGTCTACAATAAACATGATTCTGATTCTTATATTTCACTAAACGGTTAAAACTTACGTATTGATTTTCACTCCGGGCGATATGTGATATGACAATTATTTACTTTTTAATTTATTTATGTTACAGGGTGGATTTCAACGAGAAATTTTTCACCATACAAAAAAATATTTTTTATTTTATTTCTTTCAAATGGGACAAAAACTATTCTAAATGATGTAGGAATGTTTTCTGAGTAATTTAATAGTATTTAGCCAAGCATTTAATGCGTATTTTCGAAGTTATAAGATTCGTAACATTGAACCATGAGATGGTGTTGACGAATGTGGTCCGGCGATGATTTTTTAATAGACGGTGATGATATCACTTGTATGGTAATGACTAGTTGCTGGTATAAAGGTAGGTATAAAATAAACCACAGAAAAGCAAATTAACATATTTTTTATTTGATAAATCAATACTAAGTACTAGCGATGCGCCGAATACGTTTTTCACCGAATACGAATACTCGGCCGTTCAAGGTTCAATTTTTCGGTTTTTCATAAAAATCTTGTCAACGGTGGCCCATAGCAAAAAAACTTTCTGAGGCATAAATGATCTACATAAAATTATCTACAAAAAAGGTTCTATACACTTTTCCGCTAGGATTAACATTTAATGAGATAATAAAGGGGGAATGTAAAATTTTATGATAATATAAGTGGCTTCTCATTCCTTTGTTTTTAAATATTTTTAAAACCAAAAAATACTATATTCTTGCACTCAATGAGCTCTACTCGTCGATATACCCCACTCGGTGAGGAAGGCCATTTTTTCATATATTCTTGAAACTTGTATCAAATTCCACTCAAAAATATTTGTTAAATATTCGGCAATTAAACCGAATAATTCGGCTGAAGACCGAACATTCCAAAACATGCCGAATCGGTTATTATTCTTTATATGCCGAATACCGAATAACCGAATATTCAGCGTATTTCTAATAGAATATGCCAAATACCGAATAATAACCGAATATTCGGCGCATTTCTAATAGAATACGCCGAATACCGAAAAATAACCGAAAATTCGACGTATATCAAATAGAATATGCTGAAAACCGAATATTCGGCGCATCTCTTATAAGTACACCACTTCTTAATAATCTTATATTTTTATAATACTTGACAGCCAAAGTGTGTATGGTTTTTTATCGAGGACGTTAATATTAGTATCATATTTGATTTAATTTTCGCTCCGACGATCTGAAAAGAAGAAAATCTATATTATGAGTCCAAATCTAAAATGCGGCAAAAATATCATTTAAAACGTGAAAACCGTAACACCAACAGGGTAATAACATATTTTTCGAACGCGCGTCACCAAACATAAGCATGGAGTTTATTAATTTGTTAAATATTTACAACTCGTAGTGCATAATACGCAAAACCAAATAAATAAATAAAGGAAATCGTCATCACCATACATATGGAATCATAACCGTCCATTGCTTGAAAACCGGTGATGACGGGTATGGTGTTGACAATTTGCAAACTTTTTGAAGATTATTCTTGAACGCTAAGTATTATTGCTAAGCCACTGTCACGTCATTAATCTTCATTTGGAGTTACGGTTTCTTAGGTAATTTGTTTTAATATCATATAAGTACTTACTTTTAACGGGTCCTGGATGGTTATGACGCGAATCACGGCTAATCATTTCTCCCAAAAACACTTTTTTGTTTTTTTCTGTTCGGTGCGCCTATATGTAAACGTCCACTCATTTTCGATGTTCGAATCGAATTCAGGAAGCAGAAGGGGACACCCACGATGTGTTTCACCGCGGATATACAAAACTACCTCGACTTTGATAATACGCTGACGGTGTTGACGAATTTCGGTACTAAATTTTTAAATAATTTTATTTGTACTTATTTGATGAACGAATTATTTAATATTTTTTTATATGTAAAAAGGCAACATGGAAAAACTGTAAATGACGAAAATTTCGGAATCGTACGTTGCGTACGCGATATTTTTCACTACAAACATAAAGACTTGGATTTTTTCACACGACGGTGATGATTTTGAACATATAAAATATTTTCCTCCAAGAAAACTGTTTAATTATTGGTGGTTTTGATTGAAGCACTATTAATATATAAGTACTAGCCAATGAATAAAAAAGTTTCTATATCTGAAACTTTTTAAGTTTTTTTTATAATGACCGAAACATAACTTTTCGCCTGATTTTGAAATCCACCCTACACCACTGTATTAATTCACATTGATATAGTTCATACAAAACTGTAACGCCAAGCGCTGTCAAATTAACACAAGCAAAAATCTACCTTACAGTCAGAGCTCTAAGTCTAGTTTTGCTTGCGTTCGTTTGACAGAATTTAGCCTTCGAGTTGTGTCCGAGCTATACCTATATATACATCAATGGTAAATACGTAAATAAAAATTGCCTATAAGTATATTTAAAATGAATTGAGAAAAAAAATTGTACGTAAATATGAACCTATAGTCCATGTAAGAAGAATCAAATTGTATTTTCAACCATACAGATTACCTACACGTTATCAAATTTGCTGATAATAAATAACATAATATTTCTGGTTATTCTACAGGAAGAGTTTGGTTGGAAATTGGTCCATGGCGATGTGTTCCGACCGCCGCGACGAGGCATGCTGCTCTCGGTCTTCCTGGGATCCGGGGCTCAGGTAAAAAGAAAAAAAAAACATCGTACAGTACAGCCAACATGACGAGAAAAACTGTCAGAGTTTCATTATTAAGGCCGATTCACACGGTGCAAGAACTTAAATGCGATTTTCATTATATTGCAGGGTTTGATCGAATACGTCGTAACTCGCTGGCCCGCAGCCCACAATGTATACTTAAAATTATTTGAACTGCCCGAGTTGTATCGAATTAGGCCGTCCAAAAAGCGACCTTACTGTCCAAGCGTGAAGATTCAAAGTCCAATGACAAGTTTTATAAAATGTCGGACATTTTAAATAATTTCTACTGTACCTTATTAAAATAGCACGCAAGTTTTTGCATCATGTAAACGAGCCTTACTTCTAGTATTCTGAATACCATTTTGCGAGTTTGTCAAAAAAACCTTCTTGTGTGTACCTAAACCATGCAAGTCTCGTAACTTGAAACCGTGTAAGTGCGATACTTGCCAAATAGTATTGCAACTACTATTTTATTGGGTTTCTCTTCTGTTTTATGAATGGGCATTTATTGTGGTAATAAAATATAACATTAAGCACACACACAGGACACACATCGCGACAAGAGCGGACGCTTTTGTTGCTGATCAAGAAAGCTTTATTACAACAACAATAAGACTCATTTTCTAGTGTCCCAACTACATTCGGTAACTCATTGCGGATAACGATAACCTTTTACACCGGAAAAACCGTCATGCGCACACATTTCCACGTTGTGATAACTGATAAGTTAATAGGAAGGGATCTGTCTTTACGATACCTGCACCCGTAGCGTAGCACATGTTACACGAGATAAGTCGAGATACTCTCGAGCGTAACACGTGCTAGGCCTAATGGTTATGTTTAATAAGCTATTTTCACCAAATGGCAAGCCTAATCAAATTGTGATTGATGACTAAGCCAGCGCAGAGCCTGTAGCAAATTCTATCAACTTTATTGCTTTAGGTTTTCTTGTGAAGTTTATGGGATTCAAATTTTTTGGTGCGCGGGGCCCGTAGCGTTAATTTGCTACTCTTGCTATGTGTCTAATCCGCCAATGTCTATGTATTACTAGAACGATTAGATTATTTTTTGTAGTTCCCAACTACATTCATTGACTGCTGATAAGTCTGACGTGATAACAATTACGTTTACCCCAGAGAAACCATTGTGCGTACACATTTCCACTTTCTGGTTAATGTAAATAGGACGGTATCTGTATTTGTGATACGATACCAGATGCGATACCGATAGCTATTTTCACCAAAAGGCAAGGCTCAAACTTTACGATTAAAGACCCGGTTTTGTTTGTTCCCTTTACAATTGTATCAGTCGGGGTTTTCAGGGATTTAGGAGTGGTTTGAATAGCAATAGTGAGGCAGTTTCACGTGATAATGTGGTCACGCTGGACTAAAGCACCAATTTTTTCCAGGGTTTAGTTAGGTCCCCTTTAAAGGGAAAATTTGGATAAACGCTGAAAATAGTTTTCTTCCATCTCATCTTAAAAATATTTTTTTCTTCATACAAACTTTCCACCACCCATTGTTTTTAAGTAGACGTGTATGGTCGATGGACGATGATATTTATAAATACATATTTAACAGACCTGGAGCGATTTTTAAGTGTCGAACGCTCGACTTTTCACTCGAAATCTGTCAAAAGTAAAAAGTCGAGCGTTCGACACTCATAAATTGGCTCCCAGGGGGGCGATTTTTGAGTGTCGAAAATCGCGAGTGAAAAGTCGAGCGTTCGACACTCAATAATCGGCCCCCAGTATTATTTTCGATTATAATATAACCATACCCATAACATAAGTATACCATACATAACAAAATAGTTACATGGTTGACCTATTCCGCTGGCCGCGAGATTTTATCGCCTTTTAATTGGCGGACGAGACGCGATAACCGATAACGGCCCCACGGTCCCACATAATTTCGAGAAAACATACACAGCGCTTTTTGACAATGCTGTTTTACGCGTATTTTTAGCCCATTTATTCTTACGTTTTTAGGAGGTAAATATACTTCTGTCATCAGTACGAAGCTTTGTAGAAAAATGTAGACACACTCGGAAATTAGGTTGAAGAACAAGCATTAATATCAGCCGCAAAAGTGTGCGCATAAATATCTGACACTCCTCTATATCTAGAGTCATTAGGACGCCTTGTTTGATTGATTGATGGATTGATTTTTATTTGGTAAAAGTTCACATTTACACGTCATTTTACAGTCAAGTCATATAAAAAATAAAATAAAATAAATAAGTATTTTACATTGCATGTAAACTTCGCTACACAATTATAATAAGGTCATTCATAATTTTAGAATATTTACATAGGTTAAGTATATTAGTAGGCTAATGACCTAGGGCCGTCGAGAAACTCGTCGATAGTATAGCAAGCCCTTTCTAGTAGGATTGCCTTCAGTTTGCGGACAAATACTGCATCACTAGTAGCTTGCTTCATTTCATCGTCCAGAATATTATATAGTCTTATTCCCATAACATGTATAGACTTCCTAGTTTTCGCGAGGCGGCACGCAGGCACAACCAGCTGATTGCGCCTGCGCGTCGCACTACCCCAGAGTTGGCTATGAGTTGGTATCTGATGAAGATTTTGTCTCACGTATTTGCATGCCTCTATTATATACACGCCGGGTAACGTGAGTATTTTACAATTTATAAACAGTTCCCTAGCAGGATAGTCGTGAGGTTTTCTATACATAATACGCAGGGCACGCATTTGCAATTTAAATAGTCGTTCACGGTCCGCAGCAGTACCCCACAGGTCAACTCCGTAGATTTATATGGAATGGATGTATCCATAGTAGGCATCGATTTAATATACCCTAGATACACTATCCGCCTGTCAAAAACGTCCGCGCTCAAGAGTGCTTAAATGCCTTGTAAGCACTCTTGCGCTCGGAGTTGCGCGCCAGCCACCGTCTTGTCAACATGCCGAAGTGCTCCGTAAAAAAATGCAAAAACAACACCTTAACGACTTTAAAAACGCATGAAATTTCGTATTTTCGATGAGTATTTCTTTACAGTTTCATATTTTGATAAATATATAATTGTATTACGCTTATAACAAATATTATTTAAAGAATTTGAAAATAACAGGCAGACACCTAGCAACGCTACTGTCTCTTTCCCCCGCGTTTAAATAGCTGTATATCGAACCGAAACGGAATATTGTGGAATCGGCCTATAGTAAAATTTCGAATGAATGGAGTCGCAGACTGAGACACATTTTTAATCAAAATGGACAAGTATTAAAGTACTAAATTAAGTACTTAAATTCTATCGCGATGAACGAGTTCCACGCGGACGAAGTCTCGGGCAATAACTAGTAGCTCATAGAATTTACGCTTCTTTCAAACACTCCTAAGCTATACTATTTTATTGCGGATTTCCGTTGCCTACCTTCCGGCCTCAAATACCAGATCAGGTCATTGGTAATTTAGCAGTACAGCGGAACCATTTAAATCGGCCTCTTCATCGCTTCAGCCACCCATGAAACACTAGGAGTTTTGGATAACCATCCATGATTCGTCATCAGCTCCTGTTCACCAAATGCTAGTTCTGAATGCTCGATTTTTTACCGAAAATACTATAATCGCTGTTTCCCTTGTATTTTTGAAGAGTTCCCTCAATTCCTCATGGCTCCCATCATTAGAAGGTATTATGGTATGTAAGCTTTCAATCAATCAACGAAATAATTTTCCAAATCGGTTCATTAACGCTGAGTTCTGAGGTAAAAAATAAATATAAAAGGTATTTTAAAAATAAATACATTATAATGTCAATTTATGAGAGGAGGCCTGTGCCCCGCAGTGGGACGTATATAGGCTGATGATGATGATGATTATAATGTCAAAAAAATATTATTGCTTTAAATTTATTATTGCCGACTGTACTTACTTTTTTTCACAGTCATCACATTAACTACTTATAGAGACCGTTTCATTCCAATGAGCCCGAACATGACGAGTTGTGTAGTTTAGAAGTTGCTATGGCCACCTCGTCTCTCCATCATCAGATCAGCTCGATGGTACCATAATATTACACTGTCATCCAAATTAAACGTGTATACAAAATTTCAGCTCAATCGGTTGAAGATATCTGCTTCAAAATTGAGCTGCAAGATTACACCCGAACATAGTTACATACATACATACATTAATTGGAAGTTAAATAAAAGCTTGTAAAAAAAACCTACAACCGAATGCTAGTATACCACCGGTGCAGTACCTGTTAAAAAAAAAAAAATTTTTCGACTCCATCCAGACTCTGTTCCAATTTCATCCCTAAGTCCAGTGTTGTCAGTCCAAAAATGAGTGGAAAATTATCGTAGACAAAATTGAACTTAACGGAATTGGACTTACGGTGTACAATCTTTTAAAATAATTCGGTGTTTTTTAGAAATTTTCCACAATTGTACCGTGCAATCTGTAATGTTATAACCGCCAAACACTCTATTTAAAATACAATCGTATGCTTGATACATAAGGCTTACTATCGAAAAAAAAGAAATTCATCCCAATTGACTCATGTTTGTGTAGTGTATCTCCGACACTCACACACTCGCAATGACGGCTGGACACTTTTTCTTCTTGAATTTGTAGGTGATAGTGTATCTAGGGTATATTAAATCGATGATAGTAGGCCTTCCTTAGGTTTTCCTCAGACAGACTGAGTAAGCCTGGACAATGCGAAACACGCAGAAGCGAGACGTTTGCATGTCGCGTCAATATGGGGCGCCCACGTTAGTCCTGAATCGATCACAAAACCTAGATATTTATTTTATGTTCGGGCAGATGTTGATGCTGACTAACACTACTGTGGGGATCAGCCCTTGGCAAAAGTGATCATAGCATAAAGTTATGAGTCATCGTCATATCAGCCGAAAGACGTCCATTGCTGATCATAGACCTCCCCCAAAAATACCACAACGACCGGTTCTGCGCCACCCGCATCCAGCGGACTCCCGCGATCTTTACCAGGTCATCAGTCCACCTTGTGGGGGTTCACCGACGCTGCGCCTCTCGAGAACCTTGGCCTCAACGGCCGGCGGGGGAGGGAAAGTTAAGTTTGCCATGTTTTGTTTCACAGTTTTACTAACTGTGAAACAAAACATGGCAAACTTTACGAGAATGTGTTTCGTCAGTCTCACTCCGTCAGTTCGCCGCGCCCCTGCAAGTACATCCGTAGGTACCATTCAGTGGCTGCCGCGCATTGCTACTGGACGGTCGCGTCGTCGCGTCATTAGCTTGGTGTGGTCAAAGTTTGTTATTTACCTATTATAATTTGGAGTTCTAAATTGGGGATTTGTTAACAATTTGACTTCTGTACCTAGTACTATTACCACAGAATAGTATAATAGTACTACATATAGAATGGCCACGAACCTCCCCGCACCGAGGTCAGTTACCTCGTCCCTGAGAGACCCGCCGGGTGCCGGCGCGCCTCGCGATACGTTCGCGCCACGCGCTACGCACCCGCGCAAACAAATACGTGTGTACCGACAGCGCACGCACACATACTTACCCACAGCGCTTACGTTCCTTCGCGTGTCAGAGGTGTGCTATTTATTACCTGTTCTGTGGTATCGTGTGCAGGTATTCGGCATGACCCTGGTGACGCTCGCGTTCGCGTGCCTCGGGTTCCTGTCGCCGGCCAACCGCGGCGCGCTGATGACGTGCGCGCTGGTGGCGTGGGTGCTGCTCGGCGCCGCCGCGGGCTACGTCAGCGCGCGCATCTACAAGAGCTTCGGCGGCCGCCGGTGGAAGAGCAATATCTTGCTCACTTCCATGGTCTGCCCCGGGTAAGTTCTTCGACTGTCGTCTAAAGGCCTTACAGCCCCGGCCCCGACATTGCGCGAATTATTAATATATGTTTTTTTTTTATATACTTCAACGGTACTGCCGAATCTTTATAAAATTTGAGGATGCACCGTGTTGACAGCAGAACGGACCAATTTAGCTCCCTCACTCTCAACACAGTGCAACCTCGGGAGCTCTGGCAACCTTGCTCACCTCCAGGAACACACACACTACACACCTGAGTATATAATGTTGTTATGGCTGTTGTCTTTTGCAAGGCGGAGGTACTTCCCCAGTTGGGCTGCTCCAAATTCGAGCAAGATGACATTTTGCTGTGCCCTACCTCCCCGCTAATATTTATTGAATTGAAAATTGCGGCGCGGCAAGCGTTTTCTGTTCATTGCACGGTTGAGACGCGTAACACACTGCGGTTAGTTGGGATTACGCGCAATGTATTACGAAAATCGCTGCCGCTGTGCGTCACATATTCAGATATACATATATCAAATGACACAATAAAGCCGTTTCCATACATATCTGACGTGACGCTTCCTCATACGCTCTGACGCGTGACACAGTATGAGCCCTATGATTTACGTCACTGAGCAGATGCCGCGAGATAGATTATAATTATAATCTAAAGAGTGTTTTTTATTAGACATAGTAACTGACAGATGACAATTTGAATGAGTCCTAAACAGATTTAGGTTCGCGTCTTTCCTGTGGCCATTTAAAAAGTTAAGGGCTACAAAGCTTTAATTTGGATTGGACTAGTCGCCCGCATAAACAGTGTCTTCGTTTCTATAAACACGGTACGGTCACATATATTTAATAAATATTTATATTTGTATATAATTTTCCCCCAGCGTGGTGTTCTCGCTGTTCTTCATAATGAACCTGGTGCTGTGGGGCAAGGGCTCGTCGGCCGCGATCCCGTTCTCGACGCTGCTCGCGCTGCTGGCGCTCTGGTTCGGCGTGTCCGTGCCGCTCACCTTCATCGGCGCTTACTTCGGCTTTAGGAAGAGGGTGAGCTGTCTACAACATTTAGTTAAAGGCCTGAGTGGACGCTCGGAGCGGAGCGTTTGAGCGTTTGGCGTCGCGTCCAGTGTTGCGGCCGAGCGTGCATACTATTTGTGCGGCGGCGACCCAGGACACCAGTATGAGTTTCATTTGTTTGACATGCTCGCCCCGCTGGACGCAACGCTCGAGCGTCCACTCAGGTTCTACACTTCTTTTA
The DNA here is from genome assembly GCA_951800055.1 of Cenopis cana. Taxonomy (NCBI): domain Eukaryota; kingdom Metazoa; phylum Arthropoda; class Insecta; order Lepidoptera; family Tortricidae; genus Cenopis; species Cenopis cana. The sequence continues at coordinate 17,417,727 of OX637477.1, read as the reverse complement.
GACCTAAATCTAGTTGTGACGGTGTTCCCTTGTTTTGCAAAAAAAAAACATAAAAAGTATCGTTTCGCAAAATTTTCATTTTCAGAAATCGTTAACATTTCAGGGCCCGTACAGCTAAAATGCTGTTGTGTAGAGCCCAATCACATCTACTAGAAAAGTGGGTTAGATTAGGTTAGAACTGCGACCCTTTAGAAAAAAAATGTTTTCTATGAAATAAAAATTTTGCAGGACAATACATTCTGTGAAACTTTTGTCTGCAAAACAAAGTGCAACCAGTTGTGACGTGTAGCTGTTTACGAGAATTCCCATCTTAGTACTAAGTGCGTGTTTAAATATAATAATAGGATCACTCTAGTCTTTAAGGTCGAATATCGCTCGACATTTTTAGCACTAGGCGTGCTGGGACGCGCTGCCGCCGTAGCCGGTTCTCATGACTAAGGACCACGTATTGGTCGGAAACATGTCGAGCTATATTCCACCTTAAGTGAGTGACCCGTTTATTGAATTCCAATATGTCTGAGTTTCACGGGAGTTACCTATATAAAACTAAGTGCGTGCTTACTTATTGCTTAGCTTTTGCAAGCGATAGTAGTTAAAATAACTGCAAGTGAATGACTAGTCGATTTCAACATGATTATTCGAGACTCCTCATTGATTCTTTCGTTCTGATTATATCTCGCAATATATCCTTATCAAGCGTCCTTTCGTTGAGAAACGACACGATATAGTGCATGTCATCCACGAAGGCACGCCCCTCCACAGCCCAATCCGTACAATAGGGATGACGACACTATAAAAGAAAATCAATAAATCCAAATTTTCTACATAAAGGCTCAAATTCTCAATCAAATGGCGAAAAAAGTAATTCAAAAAAATAAATAATTACGTAATTATAAGTCTTCAAAGTTTTAAGAGTGGGTATGTTCTGTCCCTTTTCCGCAAAACGCACCGTTGTATTGAACGATCGTCATTTACTATGGCGCTACTTAACAGTGACGTCACGGTTAGGTAGCACTTTCTCTCTCTAACTACGAACATTCTAACCGTTGTAGCTTCGTTATTTTTTGAGATATTTGAATAGGATTTTCACTATTTGGCATAGTTTTATGTCTTCTTTCTATTGAAGTAATAAAAATTTTTGAGTCGACATCCCTAATGCACAAATATTAGTATGAGATTCGCCGTGGAGGAACGCGCTCCTCCTCCGTCGTGGATGACAAGCACTATAACGTTCACGTTCAAGGATGTCGGTTTGATTCTAACCTGGTATGCGGCGCGATCATCGTTTATCTATTTACATTAACTAATGACGTAGTAACATCGATGTTATTGCCGCTTTCAGATCCTGGACCACCCAGTGCGCACAAACCAGATCCCGCGACAGATCCCGGAGCAGTCGCTGTACACGCAGGCCGTGCCCGGGGTCGTGATGGGCGGCGTTCTGCCCTTCGGCTGCATCTTCATACAACTCTTCTTTATACTCAACTCCCTGTGGTCCAGCCAGGTATAGTGTTGTGTACAGAACACCCGGTGTCCACAAACCAGATCCCGCGACAGATCCCGGAGCAGTCGCTGTACACGCAGGCCGTGCCCGGGGTCGTGATGGGCGGCGTTCTGCCCTTCGGCTGCATCTTCATACAACTCTTCTTCATACTCAACTCGCTGTGGTCCAGCCAGGTATAATGTTGTCTACAGTACCTCTACAGTCTAGTATAGGTTTTTTCGAAACAAAACATAAACGAATACATTTGCGTTTAGTTTTCATTTATATGGCAAAAAATCGTTACCACCCAAGGCCACCAGAGGCACTGCTCGCGTTACCTTACAAAATGAGGCTAAACTCAAACGCGCGTTTGTGTTTTGTTTCGAAAAAACATACTAGAGGTACAGAACACCCAGTGCGCACGATGCACATCTTCTAGCAGTCGCTGCACTGGTATTGGGACCGTGCACGACGACAGCGCCACGGACAGGTGGCCATTATGGACAATATTGTCATAGCTGTCAAGCGAGAAGTAAGTAAATATTGTGAAAAAAATTAATGAAATCTTGTGTTATTTTACTATATTAGACAATTTTGGACGATGGTAGTCAGTACCATTATTGCCAATAACATTAAAAATTGTTGTTTTCAGTTGTTGTTGTCAGGTTAGGTGACTTACTTTTTTTTCTTGCGGCAATTATCCACTTATTTCTTTGGTCTCGTTTCCATCACGGTCTTGAAAATTGGTAAAATTTACAGTCGCTATTCTGTGGTGTTTTTACAATTCACAATAACACATCTTACTAGGACCATATTAAATTTATCTCAAAAACGATTAGAAAATGTTTACTGCAATATGGATTTGACAGCTCCAGTCACCAACAAAAATTTAAATTTTAGCCGTAGCGAGCGCTGTGATCGTTTAGCCTACCCCCTCCACCCGCTTTGCACCCTGCCAATTGGGAAAATATCGTTTCTGCAAAGTCGGCCACCGCGCACATATATTTTCAGTCATTGACCTATTTACGCAATTTATTTAAAGTATGCGACCGACAGAGATTGATGTACGGATACGAAAGTCTTCGTACCTACCTTACGTATTCGTGTAACGTATGTGTTACATACACATATCTTTTAGGGTTTACTTCTGTCTACACGATGTAACTAATGGCTCTGTCTTACTGTGCCGCTCGCACTCCACACTAGGTTCTTTGACCCGGGGCGCCCGAAACAGACAAGAAATACGTTGCGCACCGTAAACGCAGCGACGAGAGTGAGAGCGAATTATCAGTTATAGTGCGCGCCATCCACGAAGACGCGCCCCTCCACAGCGAATCTCATACTAATCTGTGCGCAGTTTTACGGTACGGCTTGGGCTGTGGAGGGGCGCGTGGATGGCGCGCACTATAACCTTTTGAGCGCCAAGCATCGGACACAAATGACGCGTCGCAAAATTAAACCTTACGCAATCGTGCATAGATCGCTATTGCTTTGGCCAGGTTGACGTCTCTAGACGTCGTAGGCGTCCATGGCACGATTTTCCGATGACGTGATTGGCCGTATGAAAGGGTTAAAAATAATTAAAACGTCACGCATGAATCACGTTCACACATTTACGATGCGTTTTGAGCTGCGGTGTGGACAATCCTTTCTTGCCACACCACGTCTTTGCCGCGTTTCCTCACTACTTCCCATGCCATCGACGAGTGTGTTGTGTAGCAGGGATAAAAAACAGTTTTGAGTGTACTAATGAGCCTTCTCTATTCCAGATGTACTACATGTTCGGCTTCCTCTTCCTCGTGTTCGTGATCCTGGTGATCACGTGCTCCGAGACCACGATCCTGCTGTGCTACTTCCACCTCTGCGCCGAGGACTACCACTGGTGGTGGCGCGCCTTCCTCTCCTCCGGCTCCACCGCCGGCTATCTCTTCGTGTACTGCTGCCACTACTTCGTCACCAAACTGAACATAGAGGATGCCGCTTCGACCTTCCTTTACTTCGGATACACGCTCATCATGGTATTCCTGTTTTTCCTACTCACGGGAACTATAGGATTCATGGCTTGCTTCTGGTTCGTGCGGAAGATTTACAGTGTAGTTAAGGTAGATTAGACTGGTGTCGTGGACTGAGTCAGGGGTCGGCAACCTTTTAGCAGCCAATGGCCACATAGCAGCTAGCGAAATTGTTGAGAGCCGCACGTCTTAATAATGGTAATGTCGGTTGTCATAATGTAGCTTGAGGGCCGCAAGCAAGGTGGTCGCGGGCCGCCTGTTGCTGACCGCTGGACTAAGCGGTACGGTCACGTGCAATCCGACCAAGCTAGATAGACAATAGTTCCGTCTAGCACAAGTAAAGGCGCGACTCGTACCTTGGAAATAAGAAAGGATGTAAGTATTTACTCGTTTCTCGTCCCAGCATCAGGTGTGCAAGGAAAGCTTCATTGAGCTTGTCTAGTTGGCTTGGTCGGTTAGTAATCGCTTCGGTGCGTCCTGTGCCGATTTGTTTTAACAATAATCATCTATCTGTAAAATTGGATGCATGTACATTCGACGTTTTGGTCGCACGAGAGATTGTGAGTATACATAATAAATATACGAAGTGATATGATGACATTGAAACGTCTTATTAATCGGAAACTTTGCGACTGGATCTCAAAATTTGATTAATTGTACATTAGATCATCCAATTTGATGACATAACTACTTTATTTGTAACCATATTTGGATTGCATTACTGTTTAGTGGTATGTTCGGGGACTAGTGGTGGCGATAAGCGAGATGCTTATAGCTATATAAATGAAATTTTACTTACTGTATCTAAATATAGTGGCGTATACAGAAGCAGCTGAAACTAAAGCACTTCCGATCTTAGCACATTAACATATTGTTAATAGTTTCATTTTATTTTATTATTAAGTGAGACGAGGTACAAGTATAGTGAAAAACTATGGAAAACCTTTTCCACAGGCCAGGAGAAATCAGTCAGTTTACATTTCCTCCTGTATCTGTCGTCAAATTATCTGCTGCTTCTGCTTTCCTTTAGATTTAATTTGAACCAGCAATAGGGACGTTGACTGATCAGCAACTTTTTATGAAAAGTCGAAAAGGCTCAGTTGGTATGAAGTTTGTAGGGAAATCGGAATTAGTGTCGTCACGACTTTTCTATGGTCATTCATCGGCCATTTATACGTTTTTACACATTTACAAATGTTTAAAACAGCAGAAAATATTTGAAACGTGAAGTTTTGCGAATATTTTCGTGAGTTTGGTTTATTGGTATTGTAAGACTTATTTATAACTGTCAACGTCCCAATTTGTTGTCCATATATCGAGGTCTGCATTGAAGAAAATTCCTCCTACAATCGATTAGATATAAGCTTGTGATACCAGTCAACCACACCTAAAAGGAACTAGGCTGATCGATTTGTCCGTCTGTAATCTTTTAAGTGTTCTTTTTTTCTCGATGTTACAATAACAACTTGGTACAAACTGTATTTCATTATTGTTAACTAAATTTAACCCCTAACACGCGGATGTGACTAATTCATTCGCAAATCTTAAAACAGTTTTGTACAATCGTCAACACAGTTGACTGACAATTCGAGACCCGTATTACTATGCGCATAAAGTGCACGAATGATTACTTACCTGTGTTGGCGATGGTAAGATACGACGAGAAAGCTGGGCAGTAGCCCGTAGTCATAAACTGAACTGGATACAAATGTGTTAGAACTTCGGATAGACGAAAAGCAGATCGATTATTTCAAACATCGAGTTTAATAGCATTCTCGAGAATTATCCTTCTGCACTTTATATATTAATTCTGTCTGTACCGCGGCGCAGTTGCATTCAACCAGTTACTTTTTAAGGTGTCTTTATTTTGTATAAAGTTTATTCAAATGGGTGTTGTCGTTATTTCTACTAATTAATCTAATTTCACGTCCCATGCTTCTGTCTCTTTATAGCTTTCGTTGTGTAAATTCATTTCTTTCTGGTAATTATTGCATCTATGGCTTTTACTCCATTTGTAAATCTTTAGTTATACCAGTACCCATTCCATCCATCCTATTTTTTTTATTTAGGGCAGGTTGCGCCATCTTCGATAACAGACCGATCAACTTTGAATGTGGCGCCGGCATTTGTCGCCCCATATAAACTTGTCAAACTTTCCATACAATCTGATTTTAACGAACACCGATGACGATTAGATCGTTTGGAGCAACCCAACCTTAATAAATCATGGATGGATTGTAAATTGTAACGTATCTTTATATTACTATGGGTGATGTGGGTCAAGTGTACAAAAGCAAAAGATTTATATGTTGTAGGGATATTTTAAAACTGAGGGATATAGTAATTATTAATTAACTGCAGATTGTTGACACCTTATGTAAATTTTCCCAAAAACTTAACATGTTTGTCTCTTCACTAAACCAGCCCAGGAATTAAACAAAATCTATGGATTCATTTAGATGTAGGGAAGGATATTGTTATTTAACTCTTGCAGCGATTTGATGATGAATATCCTTGGGAGTTTAAATCTATCTCTGCGACAGATAGATAAAATAAATAATGAATAAGTACTTATAACATATCTAAAATTAAACTGCGTGCAAAATTAGTTAGATTCGAGTCCGTCACTCCTGTATAGTCGGCAATCAATAAAAATACCTATTTGAAATTAAAATTGGCCCTTTTTAGGTAATAATTTAGTGACCTTAATTTTATTTATCGCGTTATCATGTGTGTTTACAAATTGTCATTAAATTTAATTAATCAATTATGTTTTTTAAACTATTCTTAGTTAACCTAAAACGTTGATGTAAACAATAAAATGGACTATTTTATAAAAAAAATGTTTTATTTTAGCTGCATAATAAATAAGTACTTCAAGTTATTAAAATAAAAAACAACTCAATCACTGCTACTGCTCTCAGATAAGTTTGCGTTATCCTTCGGCAAGTTAGGTCTCCTTTTCTTAGGTTTGCGTTTTCGGTCTATAGTAGTTTTTCTGAATATTTCAATAGCTTTCATCTTATTTTCGAGCAGATGCTGTTTATCTTTTTCCCTTTGTGGAATTATTTCCTGGAATCTATCAGTCTTTGGTATGTTTATTTCATACCCCGTTTTCCCGTCTTTAACTTCTGACACTACTTTAACGACATTTTGTAAATCTAATTGTTTTTTTCTTTGTTTTGGTTTGGAAGGTCCTGCTTCATTTTCTGAAGGATTTTTAATAACTTTTGTTCGTTTCTTAGTAGTTTTTACCCTTTCTCCTTCAGTGGAGTCTATCTCCGCACCCGGCCCTCCTGGGGCCATTTTCTGCACAGCTGCCTTCACTCTTTTACTCATTTGATCCTCCAACGATTGGAATACGACTTTCCTTTTGAAATAATCGTGCACAGTCTTTTGATTCTTCCGGTCTTTCATTCTTGCCATCACAGGTTTGATTATTTCATCGAGTTTTTGTTGAGACCATCCAAATTTGCTCTTTGCGTAGTCTCTCAACACAGTGATATCTAAATCCCCCCATGTAAATTTCTCCTCGCTTGTCTCTACATTTGGCTCCAGGTATGCTTGAACTACCTACAAAGATAATGGGCATGTTTGATACTAGTGCAGTTAAGTTCATATTTTACTAAAATGCCTTAGCAACCTTATGTCCTTAAAAATAAAGTCATGTCCACATTGCTCGTCCACATATTTTCGAACTCGATTGTACAAGGACTCAATTAAGTTTTTTATAAATGTTCTTAAGGTTGGCCCTATGGGGCCAGTTTCTTGTCTTTCCCCACCTAACCTGCCGGGCCGAGATGAGGACAAGAAGAAAGGGCAAAGGAAACAAATGTGTGTATGTGCAAGTACAAGGTAAAAGAAGATTACAGACGAGAAAAGAGAAGATAAAAGTTGTGAATTAGCCTAAAAACAGAGCGGTAGCAAAAAGCATTACGATAAAGAAAAGGCATACTATAGTAGTTTATGCAACTACTATAGTGCGTGTCACTGTCATCCATGAAGGCGCGCCCCTCCACAGCCTATTCCGTAAATTGCGTATAGATAAGAGATTCGCTGTGAGGGGTGCGTCGTCGTGGATGGCACGCACTATACATACTGGGAGACATTATGATTGAGGGAGCGTTTCGCAAAACCACGAGTGTGAGTTTATGAACCGAGCCCAAGGTTGTTTCATTAGTTTCATAATAAGATCACATGGGTTCTAATGCCTAATTATGTACAGTTGAATACACTACTTTATCTACATCCATATAGTAAATCCTCTTTCATGTGTTTCATGTGGTTTGGTTGAGCCGGCCTGCACCATGTTTGATGAGACAGCACGGCTCGTAGCATCCGGCGGCGGCGCGCGCGGCTGTGCGGTAATGGGGTTACGGTACAAATTTGGATTAGGTAATGGTCATCTCCGCCCCGGACGGGCGCGTGACTGTGGGGCGGCGTGCACGGTATATTGACATTACGGAGGATTTACTATATGGGTGTAGATAAAACTCATTAGGTTAGCTCTTTATCCAATGAGGGCTACCGCGTAGGAATTCGCTGCTAGATGCGTTAGTGTAGTGTGAGGTCTCCGAAATGTCAAATGTTGTTTGTGGGTGCGCTACACGGGTTAATATCTAATTAGAATAATATGGTGACTATTTTGCAATACTTGTGATTATGGCAAATGAGTTATGGGTCAAAGAATGTCAGTGCTTTGAGACAGTTTTATCTTTCGGAAACTTATGTGACTTATGTCCTCCTTTTTTCCGAACAAAACGGGACTGCGCTACAATGCGGGCTGTTCGATATTTTTACGGTACGGTTTTAAGGTATTAAATCTTGTTTTGACGTAACCAATAACAAACTTTGACAGCTGGACCTTACTCGACAGTGGAGTCAACTGGTGATCACAAAAACGGTAGCCCTCATTATGAAAATAAAAACACCAAGTTACTTGACCCAACAAAATCACACTTACTCTCACACTAGGGAAGTCGTCCGATAAAGTTACATTTCTTAGTTTCTTCTTCAAACTTGTATTATCAGTTCTTTTCCCTGCTTTGACCCATAATTTGAATTCTTTTAGACCATCTAACAACTTCGCGTATCTGACTTGTTTAGATGTTTCTGCTAATACTTGCTTCTTGTTGAAAGGAAATGAAGCCAGGATCTCCATGGCAGTCACCGGGCCCACGCCGGCTACTCCTGTCGTATAATCACTTCCAACTAAAAGCGCCAATAATATTAACTGCTCCCGACTCAAATCTGCAAAGTTACAATTACAACATACAGACATAACCTTCCGCGTCAATTCCCAAAAGAGAGGCAGAGTATAAGACATTTCAATTTCATTGCCACTTTTAGCAATTTTGTAGATTTAGTGCCAGTTGCACCAACGTACGAACACAGACCGGTCATCGTCAAATATAGCGCCGGCAGCTGTCATCCCATACAAACTTTCCATACAATCAGATTTGACGAACTAGACGAACACCGCTTACGATTACAGACGGTTTGGTGCAACCCAGCCTTAAAGATGAGGAAAATGTGATGTGTATGTGTTATTGTTATACGATTATACATACAACTTTTCTCATAACAATGTATAGACTTGAAGACTCACTGAAAGACTTTTCTATCCTTTCTGATATATACTGCAATACATGTTTCTTTTGATTAAAGAAATTCTTATAAACAGTTTGCCCTCCAAATAGCCAAATATCGCTGTCATCTGTGATAGTGCCGTCAGTCAACTTGACACTTTCCAGAAATGCACACTGCGCTTCTGCTTCCATGGGTGCAACAATGTATGGAATTCCAAATATTTGGAGGAGTTCTTGAGCCTCTTTAGTCATTTGTTCGGTAATATTCCTACCTATGCGATCCAGTCTACCTTTTTCCTGGATCAAATCTTGTTCTTCATTTCGAATTTCTTCTACCATTGAGGTCAGCTTCTCGGTGGTTAAAGGTGCCTTTGGCTCTTTATTTGCTTCCACTGGTTTATTGTTATCAACAGCTTCCTTGTTAGATTCCTCATTGTTGGTGGTAATAGTGACATTTTTTGGAATACTCTCTATTACAACCAGGTTGTTATCAGTATGGTAACTATCTGTTTGTTTCTCTAGTTGTTGAATCGATGATCCTTGTACTGGTTTTTCAGCTGGATCTTTTGGCGCTAAACTAACATTAGTATTACAAACTTCATCCGTAGACCTAATATCTTTTTTTATCCCTATGAGTTCCGTTTTTGCCTTTTGTTGCATGGCACTATCGCTTGACTTTAGATTACATTGAATCTCTTGATCTGGTTCTTTATTAGGTACATTTTTTTCTAAAATACTGTTCAGAGGTATTTCTGAGATATTGCTTTCCTTGGTGTTATTGGAATGAATAATAGGTGAGAAAACATCTGCAAAAATATCATCTTCATCGTTCGGAACATCACCCACGGTTAACGTAAGTTGTACAACAGGTTTACACTTATCTTCTACTTCAGGTACTTCTTCAAAATCTTCATCCGTATCACTAGATTCTAAATCTTTAATATAACCACTTTCTTCGGTGGTATTTATTGCTTTGTTGCCTTGTTCAGGTACTTCCTCATTTTCATCATCAATAAGTTCTATGTCTTTAGCATTGATACTTTTCTTTCTGACAATCCCTGTTTTCTTTTCTTCAATAGACGCATCCATACTAGAGTCCAAATCTATTACATCTGGTTCAACGTTATCAACAAACATAACTGAAGCTTGAGTCGACTCTACATTCTCGTCTATCTCGTTCTCAGTTTCTACCAGCTTTTCAAGCTCAATACTTGTACTAGTCTTATTAGAATTACAAATTTCTGGCCGAGATTCTTCATCACTAGAAGACAGTGCAACATTGTCAATAATAATTGACTTTTCCTTATTAATTTCTTCTAAGATTTGGTTTACTTCTGGTGGTTTGGGTTTCGGATTTTTATTTTTCAGTCGAGGAGCAACAATTTTTTCAATGGCTGAATGAGTATAATCACAATATTGCATAATATAAGCCTTTGCTGTTGATATATCTGGCTGTTCTAATTCACCTTCAGAATCACTTGCATCTGAGTAGTCTGTATCTGTTAAAACTGACGTCCAAGAGTCATCAGTCTTAGATTGGCAAGCACTGGTATTAGGATCATCAACACATTCTAAAGACATAGCTATAGCTCTTTGCAGATCGTCCTCTAATTCATCATGTTTAGCTGTTGATTCTTCTTCTGCAGGAAGAGTATTTCCTGTAGTAACACTTGTCTGTGGTTTATTTTCGGCCTCTCTCTTTTCTTTAGCTTTTGCCAAAGTTTCTCTCACATTATTTATGAGTAAATACCTAGTATTTTTATTGGACGCGATGCGTCGTGTGGGCAAGCTCTCTATCTTCGTGTCAATGCCTTCTTCATTCAGCAATGATTCCAAGTCATTCATTGACATTCCTACATCTCCCATTTCTTTTTCCGTTTCTTCTATACACTCCTGTACCTTTCTCCTCTTCAGTAATCTCTGCATCTAAAATCATAAGTTAGGAATTTACATAATCCATGTCCAACCATGGACATCATCTACAAATCAAATTGTCTGTTGACAGCCAAATTACACTAGTAAGCTTTGTCAACATCTACAAGCTCTGTCTTTATGACAGAGCTAATAGATGTTGTTGATAGCAAAGCAAACAGAAGTAGCATTTTTTTCATATGTTGTTAGGTAGGTACATACAAATTTACTCACTTGAAAATCCGAAAAGTTATCACTTTTCTTTGGCAATGTGTGAAGTTTACCCCATGAATTCATTTTCCTTGTTTCCTTCAACTCAAGAAGGAGGTCATATTTCTCTTTGGTTGGCAAGTTCTTGAAATTGTCAGATTGAAGATCAACAGAATGTAAATCAACAATGGAGCCACTTGAGGTGTCTTCGTCATCTGATGACCTAAGAAAAGATGATTATGTTGAGCTTTTTATGAAGTTCAAGTTCATTAAATCAATTTATTTCTATAAAAAGTTAATGATGTATTATGTAGAATTACGATTAATAAGGGGATATTAATACGGATATATATAAATACGGAGTAACTCCGTGATAATGGCGCTTGCAACAGTGCCGAAATATCGGAAACTCACATATACTAATCAAATATAGATGGTAAATATCCTGTTATTAATCATAATTCTAATGTAAAAGACCATGTGATGTATTATTTTCTGTAACATACTCTGACTCAGATTCCTCTCTCTGTGGCAGGGCTGGCAATTTGAATAAGTCATCATTGTCATTATTAGCTGTATTGGTTTTCTTTGTGGGAGATATTTGCTTCCCCAGCAAACTGCCAATAGCAGTTTTCTTACTGAGTAACACAGCTAGCTCTCTTTTCAAGCGCTCAGATTCTGAATGATACTTATTTTTGTTATCTTGCCGTTTGGCCTAAAACATTCAAATACATAATTTAACTCTGCCATCAGACAGAAAGTTTGTGTTCACGGATAAGAGTTGTGTCTGGATAAGGGTGATATTCCATTTATCATCATCATCACAATGCAAAATTTATTCTTCAAATGACGCAAATTATTGAAATTTTTTATGAAAATAATACCACCATATAACACATTTGAAAAAGTTAATCATAGCAATAGATATCTACCCACTACATTATATACTTTTCAGGTAGTAGGTACTTACAATAGTTTCTTTTTTCAACTCTGGAAAGCAACCATCAAAAACAAACACAGGTTTTATTCTGAAATAAAGCAATTTGCAGAGACGTTGGAAGAGGCCTATAAGATGGGCATTTGGCAGAGGGGCTCCCTTTGCATCTTGATAACCTTTCACAACCTGATGTAACCATATTGAAATATCTGTTGGAAAATGGTGTTATTGTCATTCAAAATGTTTTATATATGTATATTTTCAGTGTTGTAGTAGAATAAAGTGATCGTACCGACGGCCAGCACTTTGTTTTCCAATGTCTCGACGGGCACCGGCTTCCCCGCAGGCTCCACCAGCCGCCACAGTCCGGTGACTCCCATCGCACGCGATTAAATTCCACAACACACTTTTTGTTTCATAAACATGTTCAACTAACAAAATACATGTATTAGATTAGAACATAACACAGGTCGTTTCCCACGAGATCTCCGGTCAATCGTTCTCTTCCTCGCTCACACATCGCAACCTTTTCGCTTCGTGAACTCCGTTTATTTATCACGCACACAGTTGCAATTGAAATGCTAGCTACTGGCGCATCACGTTCACGTTCATAAATATGTGTTTGGTTCACTACAACGTATCAAATGTTTTACTACGTTGAGACGCCCACTCTTTCCCACACTTTATTTTCTCACGCCCCATGCGACCCCACATCCTATCCTATGACCGACCGACCGGCTGTCAGTTCAGTCGGCGCTCCGCAGTCCGCGATTCGACCGACCCTGCGATCATTCCTGTGATTCGTTTGTGCGCGTGCAGTCGACACCGACAACACGCTTGCACTCCGCATTATTTAGTCTATGGTCATTTGACAGTTCACAATGTTCACATTTTTGGCGTTGTCCAATTTTTCACGAGATAAACACAAGTTTTATTAACTTTATTTACTCAATATTATCTGGATATTCTTCAAAAAAAAGATCACAACTAGTCAGAATTCACATAGGGAGTGAAATTATTAATTAACAATTCGTGGAATGTTGGCTGTACTGTCCGAAAAATCTGACTCGGAACAGGTGTTTTTGAAAGAAATGTGTTGCAGTTCCCATCGTTATTAATTTTTAGTGTCGTGAATAATAAAAAAGTGTATCGATCCGCGTCGGAGGGATCGCCCGCTCGTACGTTGTTTTGTTTCGGTCGGAAGGACGAGCTCGACATCCCCAGACGGACGTAAACAACTAGTAGTGATAAGGAGGGACGCCACTCTGTCTCCTCGGATCGTTTACACGATGAGGCGGTCGAGGCCGGCAGGGTCCAGCTAGTGTCCCGGGGCCAGGGTGATGCCTCTGAGCGAGCGGGAGCAGAGGACCGCGGGCGACCGGTGAGGTGGCGCCGTGGCGAGGATGCCGCACCAGTTCGGCGCGGGCGGCCTGGGCGGCGCGGTGGGCGCGCCGACGGGCGGGTCGCCGCCGCCGCAGCACGGCGCGCTGTTCCCGCGCTACGCGAGCGCCGCGGGGCCCGGCGCCGGCGCCTACCGGCCCGAGGAGCGCCGCCTCACGCGCGAGGCCATGGAGCGCTACCTGCGCGACCGCGCCGACATGGTCGTCGTCATACTCCACGCTAAGGTCGCGCAGAAGTCGTACGGTAACGAGAAGCGTTTTTTCTGCCCGCCACCCTGTATATACCTGTTCGGCGACGGCTGGCGGCTGCGGCGCGAGCGCATGCTGCGAGAGGGAGAGACGGAACAGGCGGCACAGCTTTGCGCTTTTATTGGCATCGGGAACTCTGACCAGGACATGCAGCAGCTCGACCTCAACAACGGAAAGCAGTACTGTGCAGCTAAGACCCTGTATATATCAGACTCTGACAAACGCAAGCACTTTATGCTTTCCGTTAAGATGTTCTATGGAAATGGGCATGATATTGGTATATTTAATAGCAAGAGAATTAAAGTAATTTCTAAGCCATCTAAAAAGAAGCAATCATTGAAGAATGCTGACTTATGTATAGCGAGTGGGACAAAGGTAGCTTTGTTCAATCGTCTGCGATCACAAACAGTGTCCACTAGATATCTGCATGTAGAGAATGGGAATTTTCATGCATCGTCTACTCAGTGGGGAGCGTTTACGATACACTTGCTGGATGACAATGAAAGTGAATCAGAGGAGTTTGCAGTGAGGGATGGATATGTTCATTATGGGTCCACAGTGAAGCTTGTGTGCTCCGTCACGGGCATGGCTTTGCCCAGGCTAATAATTAGAAAGGTAAGAATATTACATTTATTTTACAAGTTAAAATGTTGTTTATTAATACATTTCATATTTTACACTACTCACCAATCTAAGTCGGACTGCTCTGCAAATCTCAATTTGTATTTCCATGTTAGAACCAGGTTTTCAGGGATAACTTAATACAAGAATGCTACCATAAAAGAGTAAACAGAAATTAGGTATTTATAATTTTGTCTAATTTACCTCGTTTTTTTTTTAATAATGACTGTAATTAACCTACTTGTTAATACTGAATTCCTTAGACTTCCTTGGAGATAAAAGAAAAATAAGTTTCTAATAAACTTATTTCAAATCATATTTGGTAGCAAAAATTACCTATAGTCATTTTCCACATTAATAAGAATTCGTAAATTTTCTCAAAGTTAATTAAAATATGGTGAAACATAGGAGTAGCTTTATTTTACCATATTTTAATTAATAAAATTAGTCACAATAGCAATAGTAAGTGCCTTACCTGCCTATGTGAGCTTGTCAAAAATATCAGGTGTTATAATATAGCGAATTGAACTTTAGATCATTGTCATAAGCTTTAAAATGTATAGGCACCTACTACTAAAGAATTTCTGAACAGAAAACAGTAAAGTTAAAATTTTAACAATTTTCAACCTTAATCCCTTGTGATAAGAATGGTTTTCAGGATATAAGAAAGTGGATTTATCTAGAAAACACCCGTCAGTTACAGACATTAAAATATGATGTAACTGATCTAACTTAGTATATTTACGTACATATGTTTTAATCATAATAAATCAAAATCAAATATTTATTTCGCTAACACAGGCACTTTTAATAACAAAGCAATAATGACAAAGCAACAAGCAAATGTCATAAAAAATTACAGAATTACAAAATATGATTACTACATCTCTTTCAGAATTAACATGATTAATAGTGATATATATATTTTTTAATACCTAAGTGTATTTATTCAACTCTTCTGCAAGCCCTATGTCCCTAACCTAATAAGGGGTACAGGAACTCATCATCATATATATCAAGGGTCTTAATCTCTTAAACAGATAATTACCTATTTAACTCTATAAATAAGTATCATGTCATGTTTGCATTTCCACAATGTCATATTGTCAGTAACTTTGGTATTTTGACTGCCTGGCTCCCCAGCTTATTTCGTAAATACTTGTCAATTCGTGACATCCTGCTTACCACATATTGGTAGATTGGTGTTGTATGGTATGTGTCTATATACAAATATAAATAGTACACTTGGTACTCTTGGTAGATCTATAATAACATGGCTACTTTAGGCTAGGTATATAGAGTAAACTTAGGAATAGATCTACTTGATTGATATGAACATAAAGACTTCCTTAACTTACTATTATATATCTTTAACTACGACACACTTTTTCAAATACTTGACTAGACCTTTGTCAGCGACAAACTACGAGTAGACTACTTTTTGTACTCAGACTAAGATTAAACTTGGTGGGTAAAAACTTGACAAGTTATCATTAAGTAGCAAATTATAACATATCACATCATTTTATGCAATTGAAAAATGTTACATGAAACTTGGTTCCCAATTTGATCTCTGTTCCTTTATTACCGAAACCGTTTACGCACTTGGCGTTTTTTTCACGTTTACCTTTTTGGTGGGATAACACATACAGTTGATACAGTACAAAGACGTGTTTGATTGAAGATATTTTTCTACTTCGACCACTACCATAGGTCGACCTCTTATAGTACTTTTATCTCACGAGCGCGGATTGGCCATTGTTGTAGTTGTGACACATACGAACACATAGACAACGTGAACTCATAGCTCCTACGCTGACGCACACATAGACAATGTGCATGTATAGGTCAACAGACAACCTTGGCTGTTATAGCAGTTTTTGCTTATTAATAACTAGCGACCCGCCCCGGCTTCGCAAGGGTGCAAATTATACATACATACATACAATTATAATTATATTCCTCTTTAATCGCTCTATCTATTTAAAAAAACCGCATCAAAATCCGTTGCGTAGTTTTAGAGATCTATGCATACAACGGGACAGACAGCAGGAAGCGACTTTGTTTTATACTATGTAGTGATATCCACCAACGAAACATCTATGCAGCGCCCCAAGACTATATCGCACCACCCAGATTAGGCTAGGGCCGGCGCTGTGAGGATGTCATTAGCTAAATAGGTATAAAAAATCTCCACGGCTCTCTTGTATGTTTCGGGAATCCGGAATCCATATCACCAACCTTGCCGATTTGTCCTATAGGTAGACAAGCAGATGGCCCTCCTGGAGGCCGACGACCCGGTCTCGCAGCTGCACAAGTGCGCGTTCTACATGAAGGACACGGAGCGCATGTACCTGTGTCTGTCCCAGGAGAGGATCATCCAGTTCCAGGCGACTCCGTGCCCTAAGGAACCCAACAAAGAGATGATCAATGATGGCGCCTGCTGGACTATCATATCTACGGACAAGGCGGAGTACCAGTTCTATGAGGGCATGGGGCCGGTCAGGTGAGGATGCAGCAATTTTACATTAATATCTGATGCTCAATGACCTATGTAATTAGGTCGATATTCACTTACCAGATAGAGTTTTTATTTAAATCAAAATCATCACGCGGCTACGGCAGGCTTTCTGGTCACAGAAAGATAACTAAATGAAGAATAATAGACTAAATGAAGAGAAACAGTAATGCACAGCAGCAATGCACTTAATAATACTGTGCAGTAATGTACTTATTTATCGTCCTATAAATCTTCTCAGTCGTGTAGACGTGTAGGTACTCTTCGCAGAGTAGTCGTGGTCATGGGAGTTGCACTGTCTTTTGTATGGTGCCCTGGTAAGGGAGAGGTGCTCCCGTGTCTAGACATTTCGCAATCACAGATTTAGGGGTCCCGTGAGGGATTTCACCTGATCAGTTCTATAAATAGATTGAGAATATGCATATTTTTTTTTGCATTTGAACCATTTTTTAGAGAGGAACAAATGTTAATATGGAACAACTACAATTAGAAAATAAAAATCGGTTTAAAAGTACAGCATCCGAGCCCTGTAAACGCCCCATACTATTTGAGCGTGTTGTCAAATCAAGTGTCATATCTTTTTAACATTTTTATTAACTCACTTTTTTGACATCTTATTACTATTAATTCCGCATGCGTATTCTCTATTGCGTGAAATTTCATTAAAAATAATTCTGAAAACAATACATCAAAACTGTGCAACCTCATTAGCACCGCCTCGCCTCTCGTTTAACTCATCTCATAGTTGCCCGCGCCGGCTGCGCGCGCGCATTGTCCCTGCCACTGCCACATGCGTCCAGATGTTCCCAGGCCATGCCTAATTACGAAAACATCACACACTCCCACGCTCGTATTTAGACTACACACTGTATCACTATATAAATAATGATTGATAACTTGTTGTCAATAATCACTGACGGGATGTTTTTATAAGTTACTTCCCACTTCCTAATTTTATTTAATAAGTTGGCAAAGTAATTGTTGACCTGGGGGAAGGAAAAGCTCTGTTAGTTGCTACGTACCAAAAGTACAATTTAACAAGAATGAAAATCATATTAATCAAATGAATTCTAGAAAAAAATAGTGTGGTATCTTATACGAAGTACAATTTAGGTAAGTAACCATCACTTAACAGTGAAAATGCTGTTTAAAGATGTGTTCATTTTATACTCGTTTATTATTTTAACTTTATGCAATCCTAAATTGTAATTAATTCTTATAGATATAGCGAGCGGAAAATCTATGTTACTTTAAACGAAGTGTGCGGAAAAACAAACTTTTACATTGTGATAGCTCATTTTCTCTCGACCGAATAAAACTTAAATATATATATTTCGACGTATTGAGATCCTCCTCCTTTTTTAAGTCTGTTAATAACATTGGAACGCGGAATGTTAATAAGTATAATCCCGTCTCGATCTTTCAAAAACTACGTTAAAAATTAAAGGCTCGTCGGTGTCGATGTGAATCGGTTTCCGAGACGCCTGATCAATGATGTCGACCTATTCCAACAGGTCCCCAGTGACGCCGGTGCCGCTCGTCCACTCGCTCAACCTCAACGGCGGCGGCGACGTCGCCATGCTTGAACTGGCCGGGGACAACTTCACGCCGTCCCTGCAAGTGTGGTTCGGCGATGTCGAAGCCGAGACGATGTACCGATGCGCTGAGTCCATGCTCTGCGTAGTGCCCGACATATCGCAGTTCAGAGGGCAGTGGCTGTGGGTGCGGCAGCCGACGCAGGTGAGACCCGTCAATACTATTTAGCTTCAATAGTTCGCAGACGTCGAAGCCTAGACGATGTACCGATGCGCTGAGTCCATGCTCTGCGTAGTGCCCGACATATCGCAGTTCAGAGGGCAGTGGCTGTGGGTGCGGCAGCCGACGCAGGTGAGACCCGTCAATACTAGCTGCAATAGTTCGGTGACGTCGAAGCCGAGATGATGTACCGATGCGCTGAGTCCATGCTCTGCGTAGTGCCCGACATATCGCAGTTCAGAGGGCAGTGGCTGTGGGTGCGGCAGCCGACGCAGGTGAGACCCGTCAATACTAGCTGCAATAGTTCGGTGACGTCGAAGCCGAGATGATGTACCGATGCGCTGAGTCCATGCTCTGCGTAGTGCCCGACATATCGCAGTTCAGAGGGCAGTGGCTGTGGGTGCGGCAGCCGACGCAGGTGAGACCCGTCAATACTAGCTGCAATAGTTCGGAGACGTCGGAGCCGAGACGATGTACTGATGCGCTGAGTCCATGATCTGCGTAGTGCCCAACATATCGCAATTCAGGGGACAGTGGCTGTGGGTGCGACAGCCGACGCAGGTGAGACCCGTCTATACTAGCTGCAATAGTTCGGTGACGTCGAAGCCGAGATGATGTACCGATGCGCTGAGTCAATGCTCTGCGTAGTGCCCGACATATCGCAGTTCAGAGGGCAGTGGCTGTGGGTGCGGCAGCCGACGCAGGTGAGACCCGTCAATACTAGCTGCAATAGTTCGGAGACGTCGAAGCCGAGACGATGTATCGATGCGCTGAGTCCATGCTCTGCGTAGTGTCCGACATATCGCAGTTCAGAGGGCAGTGGCTGTAGGTGCGGCAGCCGACGCAGGTGAGACCCGTCAATACTAGCTGCAATAGTTCGGAGACGTCGAAGCCGAGACGATGTATCGATGCGCTGAGTCCATGCTCTGCGTAGTGTCCGACATATCGCAGTTCAGAGGGCAGTGGCTGTAGGTGCGGCAGCCGACGCAGGTGAGACCCGTCAATACTAGCTGCAATAGTTCGGAGACGTCGAAGCCGAGACGATGTACCGATGCGCTGAGTCCATGCTCTGCGTGTCAATACTAGCTGCAATAGTTCGGAGACGTCGAAGCCGAGACGATGTACCGACGCGCTGAGTCCATGTTATGTGTAATGATCGACCTACCGCAGCTCGGGGGGCAGTGGCTATGGCCAGCCGACGCAGGTAAGAAACTACTACTTCTAATTGAGGGCTGTGGTGGAAGATGACACGAAGAATGTGTACTTCCAATTTCAATAAGTGATACAAGATTTATCTTCTTTATATAATTTGCTACAAATGTGATCAAGGACGGAATGTTTTGGGAATTTTAATCATAGCTCAAATCGTGGCTGCATTGTTGCGAATGCTATATCGGCTTTTGAAGGGTTGATGGGCCGAAGCGGTAGAGCACCAGCGTTGCCCTAAGGACGACACGAATGAGGAAGCGCTACTAATTGATGAGCGATGGCGCTTGCGACAGCCACGTGGTCTAATGGTCCTTCGTACCGGCGGAAATCATTATCCAACGTCAACGAGTCAATAAGCATCTTCTGGGTGAGCTCGCTTCATCGTCAGCCTCATCTTTGCCCCCTGGCTAAATGCTGGCCAAAAACAATTCCATTTTTAACAAATACAAAAAATATAGAAACAACCTCCATCGCGATATTGAGAATACATCGTAATAGGTTTTATTTCAATGTTACTACTATTATTCACTGCAGTCTCCTCTACTTAAATCTTTGTCTTAACCTTATGATGAGTAATGACAATACAATTGGGTACTAATAAGCAAATGAAGTGCCAACTCCTAAAACTGCACTGTGCACAAGCTACAATTTTGAACTTTATAGGTTAATTAAATTACCTACACGATTCATATGAGAAGCGAAAACGCTTCTACTCAGTTATACTTATTACATTTATACATGCTTCTATAAGTTCGCTCCAAAGTCATCCGAGTCCATACAAAAAGCTAACCTGAGCGGGGTCAAGCCCACCGAAAACGGGTTCAAGCTAAGTCTACTTCAGTACTGTTTACTTGCACAAGATGATGAGATGCTCGAACGCAAGCCAAGCCAGTGTACTGGCGGCCCTTCCCGCGGCCATTAGCGCTAATACACTGTTTACAGTCAATTCGTCGCACGTCACGGGATCCAGTTCCCACGCGTGATGCGAGTACACACAGACAGTGACGAACGATTTTGATTAACTATACAGGATGAACAATCTACAATCTAGATTCTAAATTGTATCATTGAGGGAAACCTGAATCTATAAATAGCGAAAAATCTACTTAGGCAGCTGTCCCACCGCCGACTAGTATCGATTAGGTATCGACTATTTTCTCGCACAAGAAACGTACAAACAGATGTAGAATCCGTGTAAATAACAGATAGATATAACTATATACTTATATCAGATAGTTATAGGGTGACACCACCAATTATGGACACTTCAACCCTTATTCAAAGATCATACGGTTTTAAATTGATTGTTCTATTAAAAATTAACGACTCTTATTTTCTTTTACGTAAGAGTTAATGTACATAATTGGGCCTTGTCCATTACTGGTGGTGTCACCCTAGTTGATCGCTTACTGTTCACACTGCCGGTGAGAACACTCGCTCTATTAGCCTCTCGCGGCCACAAGAACTATTATCGCCGTGGATCCTGGCCTGGCGGTCAAAACACTTTTCGACAGACTCGCTTGTCTCGCATGTCTCTAGTTTACGATGAGTCACCAGGCGCGATGTCTCGATACTCCCCTTTTAACCCGACCGACAAAACTATTACTCGCTTCTCGATGACCGTCGGCGGTGGGACAGGTGTCTTAGGAGCCATGACACCGATCTTGTAAATATATAATAAAACAGGTTTTTAGGTACAGTCAAGTGCAAAAATATGGGTGCATACAACTTGCTCAAAAATATGTCCCATAGCTCTTATGTCAGTGAATTAAGGTTTTAGTACCATATTTATGAGAGGATACACTTGATACATATTTTGCACTTGACTGAACCATATTTCGTTTTATAAAATTTTTGCTTGACTAGGTTTGATTCTCGGTGGTATACCTTTACCAGGAAACCTATTGAAAAAACAGATTTTGTTTCAAATTGATTATGGACTCTTCCATTGTTTTCTTGATATGAAACTTCGTAGGTATATCACCGGAACTAAACATCTAAAACTACCCACCTGTCAGATCCATACGAAAGTTAATCGCTCAGAATTTATTATGCGCACGTCTATAAAATTCTCAATTTTTTTTAAGCCAGGCTCTTACAAAGTGTCGTGGTTACAGGTGATTCAAATACTTCGTGACTCGGCTAACTAAATCAAATAACTAATTACTTGAGCACAGAATCCTTGTTATCATGAGCTTCAATAACATCTGGAAGGCGAGACGTGACCACGTGACGCATTGGTTACATTAACCCTGTGCCTGCTTACAGATGTCCATTTGACTTGACACTCGGTTTCAATTTAAATGTTGATATTTATGTTTTATATGTGAACGAATATTCCACTACAAAGTGTTCAAAATTATCCGACATGCTCAGCTCCACAGAAGAGTTTTGTAAGCCAGTTCAGTTAATCAAGTTTTTATGTATGCAGATAAGGTAGGTATTTGTTCCTCGGCATGCTTCGTTCATCTTTGATCTGAGATGGTATTTATCGTTTTATAAAAAGAAGGGCCGCCGCTAATCGTGTGTCCCTGATAGGCTGATACCCTTGCATGAAAAGGTACAGGATTATTCTCCCCTACACGCAGTTCCGAGCACATTACCAGTAGGTACCAGGGTAGCATTAGTTAAGCGAAGCCCTCCTCTGCTTCAGGTCCCCGTGTCGCTGGTCCGCAACGACGGCATCATCTACGCCACCGGGCTCACGTTTACATACACGCCGGAGCCTGGTCCGCGGCCGGCCTGCGCGCCCGTCGACGACGTCATGCGTCCTGAGGCCGCGGCCACCGCCTGGCACCACGAGCCGCACCAGCCGCACCCCACACACGCGCTCCAATAGCCCACGCATTGCTGGCCCGACCAGCAGTCGACGGTGTACGACACCAACCAAAGAATCAAGCTAGACACGATTCTCGATTCGGTGAGTGAATTGCGAAAGTAAATTATGTAGTCCGTTCGTTTACTTGTATTATTTGGTAAATGATCAAAATACGCTTTATCGGAACCAGTTCGCTCTGCAAACTAACGCAAGACGTTTTGGAAAATCATATCAATTACTCAGTATTAGCATTATGGATGGCGTAGTGTTTATCAAGTTAATGTATGATTCTCCTTTTGCTAGCTACCATGAATACCATGATACAATAATATACTGCGCCAGACATGGCAATCCGGTACATCTGCTACTAGTGTGGGTGACACAAGCTACGGCATCAGCCTATCGATGGTATGCGGACACGTGTGAGTGTAGACAGTGACGTCACTTGTGTCACGATCCAGATTGTCTGACCTTGTTTTCTCAGACCATGCAATTTCATATAACACAGTTTTACTGGAAAATTAGAGCGGAAGATTACCTACCAAATAATACATGTAAGAATGGACGGGCTGTAGTTTCGATAGTGCCTAGAAAGCTTTATTATTAATACGGAGTTCTACGTCGAACGCTTCGCCGACTGTGAAACGACTGCGTGCCTGATTTGTAAACGTTTGTTTATCGAGATTATTACACCAAAATGATATGTTAAGGTCACACACAGGAGAGTTGAGCTGCTTATATTGTAAAACGCTAATTATGAAATAATAAAGACGGAGTTAGCGAGAACTGTTGCTATTAAAACATAGAAAACAGCGTTTAAAGTGGTAGTTAAGATTTTCTCGTAGCTAAATAATAGGCTCGAGACATTAGTCGTTCGTAATTAATTCTCGCTGACTTCCCTGTGGGCTCAATCTTCGCCCATCGCGGATGGCAATTCCTGACATTATAAAACATTTCAAAATACTGTTATTGCGTAGTGTACGCTTATATTAAGCCAATGAAATAGTCGCTTACATCGGGAAGTTAGTTCCTACGCTGGCATTTAATATTTGCCAATATAAAATTAGGAATGTTCGTATTTTCATATTGTATCGAAATGTGGAAGATCTCTCTGCTCTTAGATTTGTTTCATCGGGGCCAAATAGCTGTAATCCATGACAAGTCATTCAGTTTGTATTTTGTAACGATTTTGATTAGTATTACGTAATTTTAACAGTACTTGTGATGAGATGGGACGCGGTATGAAATGTGCACGCTTCTTACTGCAAACCTGTATAGAGTAAAACAACAATTATGCGACGCCAAATAAGCTCAGTTAGTATAATTTTTATTGTCTTTGCACAATCTGTTTCTTTCAAGTCAAGTATAAACACTTCGCGTTAGTTATGTCTAAGATGCTTTAATAGATGATTGTTGTAATTCAACAACCTCAAAGAAGCCGGTGTTTTGCAATATTTGTCATTAATGCACTAGATAACTTTTACGGCAACCGCTTGTTGTTATGTAACAATGCTCTAAGAATACTTGTATTACCTACATTTTAATTACATATTATCGGTTTGTTAAATTATTTGCACCATTGCCTAATGTCGCGCCGCGGCGCGTTCAGCAAACTGATAAGGCGTGATGTATAATATAATAACCGAGAGTTTAAAGAACAAATTCATAGATAGTTAAGCTAGCTTTAGTACATAGTACAGTTTCGTAATGTTTACAAAAACACAAAATGAAATTATATTTATTTTTAATCCAACCTAATTTTGTAGGAACTCGTAGTTATGAAAGATTTGATTTGATTTGATTTTATTAAGCAAAAGTGTGATTTCTAACATTCCATTCGGAAAGTGTAATATTGAAGTACAAAAAATAACAATATTTTTGTAGCACAACATTTGATTACCAAAATAATTTTATGGAATTGGTCGAGTTGCAGTATTACAAATACGTTAGTGTTAGAGATTGGTATAATTAAATACGCAGTAATTGTGTCGTCAATTTGTATGAGGAGGTCGAGATTTTGTCTTTTTAAAATGCTGTTTACTCGTGAGTTTTTATCATTTTACATTTGGTAATTATATACTTATTTGAAAAATCGTGTTTAAACGAACTGCTCGTGTATAATAAGTACCCACTATGAATCGATAATGGACAGAGCGGTGGATTTGAAATATGAATATTTTTAATAAAAACTGAATTTAAATAATATGCAATGTTTTTATTGAACACGCCCAGCACACGGTCGGAAGGCGAGGTAAAACCGCTTTCAGAACAGTTAGTTTTTTGTTGTTCCCACGAACTCATGTAGGAGCACTAAATTAATTCCTATTGTCTAATTAAAGCGCTGAGGTCAAGTAATTATGAATCTGCTTTAATCGAGGAATCAGTGCTCAGTGTGGGAACGTCTTCAAAAAACTCTTCACATGATAATAACGTCTTCCCCTACATACCGTTCCGCGCGGCTGGGGCTGACCTCAGATAATTATCATAAGTTTATACCCATTTGCCATTGTTCGTGGCTGAGATTCAGAGTAACTTATACGCTAATATTTATAAGAACACTTGTTTCCTGGGTTCGTTAGGCAGCTAAAGAGGCTCTGGACGTGAATGTCGCTTACGTAACACTTTTCTTTAGATACTTCAGAAAATGATTGGAAGCTTATATTCGGTCTTATATTTCATGACCTAGCTTGTAAATTGACAGTACTTTCTCGAGCTTAATGTTTTTAGTAAAGGTCTATCATCATCAGTGCATAAGCGTTACGTAAGCAAGCGACATTTTCGTGACAGAGCCTGAAGGCTGGACGGTAATTTAACTGTTACGCGCCGTGCAAGTTCAATTGAAGTAATCTATAAAAAATGCTTAAAAAATGGTTTAATACAATGTATCTGTTGATGGACTTGTTATAGTTAATAAATAAAGCGCGCGCGACGAATAGAGAGAATTTCGTACATTGACGATGACTATGTTGTACGAAATTCTTTGTATTCTTCGTCGTCGCTTTAGTTAGAGTGAACCACTTGCATAATAATTAATATGTACAGTCAAGGGCACCAATATGTGTACACTTTTTCCCCTTATTCCATTGAAATAAGGTCCAAAAATGTAAACATATTTATGCCCTCGACTGTACATAATTTCAGAGTTTTTATTTACTATTTAAACGTAAATAGATAGCTATATTCTAAGAAAATTTAATTTATAAGCGGGTATAAATCTTATCATACGATACGACAGATACATCTGAACACGTTCTAACGCCTCGGTAATAAATATTCCTTAAAGTTTATACCTACCAGCACGTAGTTTGTTTAGTGAATTGCAAAACTATTTACCCAATTAATGCACTACACCGGCTGATCAGTGATCACACAAGTTGCAAAAATCCACAAGAAACATCACTCACAAGACCGTTTCCATACTTTCCATGCCTATCACCATGGCGATGCTGATTTCCCACCACGCAACCGATGACGCTGGTGACGTCACACAAGAGATGCGTGGACATAATCGATCATTACACGAAAGAAATCCGCGCAAAAACTCCCGCTGATCTATAGATATAGATAATAACAAAGTGGCGGACTTTCCTGCATCCTGCTACATAATTAATCATTTCCTCACCGTAATCATCTGAGATAAAGGGGTTTAAACCTTTATGACTTGATAATGTCCGGTTTGAGATTTTCCGCCTTCACTATTCTATTGAGACTATTGAGAGTCTATTAATTCATCATTTATTATACATGATGCAAGACTTTGTAAACTAGTCTTGCATCGAATTCGATATTTGATGCTATCAGCCAGAATTCCAGAGTTCTACATTCGGAGAACTGATGACCAGGTAGTCACGCCTGTGAACGCGTTCACAAAATTTTGTAATGAAAGGGAAACTGATGGTGTATTCTATTCGTAACAACTATGAAAGTCGAATTTCAGACTTATATATGTGTCCGCCGGTAGCGAAGTGGTTGGTTCACAAACACCTACAGATTACCCGAAGCCGTCAGGAGCAGGCCCAAACCACAAACCGACAGCCTGCGATTGCGCTTAGTCGTTGCGAATCTAAGAATCAGATTTTGTTCTTAGAGCTCACAGATGGGGATAACGTTTCGAGGAGATATTTATAGGCGTGTAGTGACCTGAAACAGGACGATTAAGTCCTCTGTGCAGTCGAAGAAACTTGACTGATAATTTTGAATCGTACAATCGGAACACTTGATCCGATTTACCGACTTATTTTCTATATACTTGCATCGACATTTCAGTTCAGTTATTTTCTTTCTTGAATTGTTACAGAACTGATTGCGAACTCTTCTATTGTCCTTTCCTAACACCTCGGCACGTTCTCATTTTAATAGCAGCCAACCTCTCGCATGGCGTGACTACACCCATTATTGTCATCGGTGACGTGCAAGAAGCCATGACGCCAGAACGAGCACGTAACCATTCATTCATTGGCTGAAAAAACGCATCCTGCTGCATGATTATCGGGGAAAACTTGCAATTAAGCGACAAATGAAGCAGAAATGATACAGGATGTAAGTGCTATGTACCTGGATTATTCCGAAAGCTGCTAAGGTTGTGCAGACACCTGAAAACTCACGAATGACGCTCTCACCAGCCAGTTTCTTTCCAGCTGTGCGGATTAATAGGATGAATCAAGTTCGAAGAGGAAGGGTTATAGGAAGGGATTTTTTGGTATTAACTTACAAGTCTCATTCATCTTTTACCGAAACTCGATCCCGGAACAGAATGTTGGTCATTTACCTTACTAATTAAGCGTGCTACACCGGCGGGGGCTGTGAGAAAGCCGAGCAATGTGTAGACAATTGAATCATTGTCTGTGCTTTTTACATTCTGCCAGCTTGATCTATGGAGCCGAGATATGCAGAGTGTGGGAACCGCGGGTTGCTCGTGTTTTCCAACATGTCATCTCCGACCGTGGGAGCGAAGGCAGGAAGCACCAGCATCAAATTAGCAATTAAAATATTTTATATTCGTTTGTTTCAAAAGTTGGATTAGCGGGGTTAGATTGCACGCGATAAGATCATAATAACTTGACTGAGCAAACTGCAATTACCTATTGTTTGTACTTAGTTTTAGTTTAGGTTTATGATAGTGTGGGATTGGCAGGTTCTCTGTTACGTACGGCACTGACCCTCATGACTAAAAATCGTGATCAGCTGACGTCTTTTAGACACAGCTCCACAGGCTTCGACATATATGCGGTCGTCCGCACCATCTCACAGGGCCAGGATACCTACTGTGGCAATACTTTTCAGCTAATCTTGCCAGCTTATCTAAGGCCTGTTAAGTAGTACCTATTCATTTAGGTAGGTGTATCACAAAATATTATGATGTTTGGTTCTTACGGATGAAAAACATGGTCACAACGAATTCAGCAGGAGCTTGTTAGGGGGTAGGGGAGAGGGGGGCTTGTCCTAACAAAATTCAAACTTTTGCTCATAGCTCTTAAAATTTTAAACTTAACGTTAATGTTTTTTTACTTACGTGTCGGAAATTTATTCATCTTTTATATCTATATGGAAAATACCACACAGATTGCCTGGTTTCACATGTAGAACCCATTTTTTAAAAAAAGTCAGCGGTTAATATTTGCCCCGTTTTTGGGGCAAATATTAACAATGAAGGGGTAAGAATTAACATAAGATAATGACGTTTAAAGTAATGACGTTTGTCAAAAATAAAACTATATTATTTTTTGTAATATATTTTTTATATAATTAATTAATATTATATATAATTAACATGTTTTAATGCAATCAAGTAAAAAAAATAGAGATCTTATCTCAGATAAGTACTAATCAATCTTAGGTAGACAGGTGTTGTATTTTAATATCACAATTGACAATATTTCATAATTTCCAAAAGTCTTAATTCGAAAACCATTTCGGTAAAAACGTGTGAAGTACAGAAAAAATTTTTTTTTTATTTTTTAACGGGTTAAAACTTGCCCCTTAATTTTGTTAAAACTAGCCTCATAGATGATTTCCAAACATAAAAAAATATTAAAAAATAACTATGCTTAAATTTAACAAAAACACTAGCACACGTAATAGCCCATTAAATAAGTATTCAACACACACTAATCCGTAATCATTGAACTTAATAATTAAGGCACAAATCAAAAAAATCACGACGTAAAAAAGTCCGTTACCTGTGTTTTTTTCACGCACGTGCCACAACTTCGCAACGCGGCGGCCGGCGGGAGACTAACTGGTCGGGACTCGTTCGTTACCCTCGCCCAAAGTTATAACCTTAAAATTGGTACTCTGCCGTGTATAGTTTAGTCGCTAGAGGCTTGTTAATACCTACCCCCGTTAAAACAAGCCCCCCTCTCCCCTACCTACATTCATAATAGAGAAAGACAAGACTTACCAGTAGTCAGAGACCCTTTCCTAAAGGGGCTCTCTGATTATTCGACGACCTTATGAAAATGTTAAGAACTACCAACGCTGATGAATGAAACTCACAATTCAAATAGATACTAATCCTTAAACGTCAAGTCTTCTGTGAAGGGAAGATTAGTCGTGATTGCCGTTATTTCCTTCAGACTTTAATAAGAAATCATTGTTATATCAGCAATTACATCTCACTCATGAATCTCATGATGCAAACACGCGGTAGGTGACTACCTAGGTAATCTATTGTGTGGCGACGTTAGATCATCTCGTTTGACGGAAGCGGGGTTCTGCTTATGGGAGGAAGCAATTAATGGTGTCAAGATATGTGGCCTGTCTGCTTAATACGTACCTACACGTATATGCGTTTCCGTATTCAGTTGCAGTGCAATCGATATGTATAGATGAAGACAATAGCGGTAAGCAAACGATATAAGGAAGCAGCCAGCAGTCTCCATTCGGCAACGAGATTTTTGGATTCCCATCAAGAATAAAAGGGCGTGATTTATAAAGAGAGATTGGCAATTGCAGGTAGGTGCCGACGGCTATTGGGAGAAGTATAACTGTAACTGGAATTGTAAAGTATTATATGTCGTTTAT
Organism: Cenopis cana; assembly: GCA_951800055.1. Lineage (NCBI taxonomy): Eukaryota > Metazoa > Arthropoda > Insecta > Lepidoptera > Tortricidae > Cenopis > Cenopis cana. The sequence continues at coordinate 17,387,993 of OX637477.1, read as the reverse complement.
CTTTCTAATTTTAGCGCTATAAGCAGGAAGGCAATTTCTTTAATGACCACTTTGATTGCTTGAATCTAGGTATGCGGCCATTGTTCGCTTAGAAGAAGAATCTTCGAAGATTTCTAATTAAATAGACTCTTAATGTGGATTGCATGCCAGGCGACATGCTACAATTAATGGGGTACCTAATTAAAACTCTTATAATAATGTTGTCATCAATCATCATTCATCTAGCGTTTGTTCCTAAAGGAGCCTATCTACTTAAATCTATGTAAAGTACCTAAATCGAAAAACTAGCGTAGGTTCGTTTCGTTTAGGACACGAAAGAATGAATAGACGACCAATATGTGACTGTATTCTTACAAATAAATAATATTGAATTTGAAATTATTTATAACATCCAGTTGACGGAACGCTAACCACAAAACAATCGAAATGTTAGTCACCATCATTTGGGCAGTCTCGTGACCAAAAATTGCGCACTTTAGGATGAGAAATCAGACACGAAATTGCTGTAAACACTCATATTCTTGATGGTAGATAAATGACTTCCTGCTTCACAATAGCACGTCATTATTCCCTCTCTGCCAGAATAGGCTGTGCCGTGAGAAAATCCCACGACTTTATTACAGATATATATTTTTTTGTCCCAATTAACAGTTTTTCTAATAGCCTGCTTTTTCTTTAATTGTTAGAATGTGAGCCACCACTCGAATTCATGTTAATGGTAAACACCCCCGTGCTTACCTGGCCGGATACTAACTTATTGGGCCGGGGGGCTGAATTTGCGGTAACAAGGTTGGAAAGTAACGTATGTCTCGTACCTACCTACGATTGGAGAGTAGGGAATGTAGGGATAACCCCATTTACATGGTGCAAGAAATTGCATGCTATTTTCATTACATTACAGCGTTTGATCGTTCGCGACCCTACCGATGGGCTACAGAGTACAGTAGGCCTTCGCCCCGCGATGGAATAAAAATTGCAGGCAAATTCTTCCAACGTGATACCCAACTTGATGGGCTCAACCCCGTCCTCACGACACGTGCTTGCAGCAAGTTAACCAACGAAATCCAAAACAAAACTGCTAAAGCTTGAGTGCAAATCCATGTCGTGTCACATACTTATTCATCTTATTTAGGTATACCAGAGAAATATTTCCGCACCACTATATTTAACTAAACGGTTAAAACTCACGTATTAATTGTCACGCGTCAATCGCTGTGGCTGTGTCGCTGTCGTGTTGTGTTGTCAATCGGCGCGTGTCGCAGACACACTCATCCTGAGGAAGAACTCCCGAAGAGTTCGAAACATGTCGCCCGAAGTGACAATTAATACGTGAGTTTTAACCGTTTAGTTAAATAAAGTTATAACATGTCTCACGAAAGTTTAATATCAAGTATTTCCGCACCACTTCAGTAGCAATCCCGATCTTAGGAATAGGTAGGTATACCTAACTAAACAAGATAATGTGCGTTGTAATACTCCTTTCCATCCTTATCTATTTTTACAATGAAATAACACTGCAATGCAATGTTGGGTTAAAGACATTACATTATAATCTAAGACACCTCTTCCACGACCCAGAAACTAAATACACATCCACAAACGCAGGTAAGTACCTACTCAAATCTAAATAATATAATGACTAGTTGTAAAAGTGGACGGTCAAACTGTAATCACGGTAGTTTTGTGCTGTTGTATATAATTTGCGGTAATTTTAGACTTTTTGTGTGGATACGAGACATGCAATCACTCCGTAACAACAGTACCCTCGATACGTACTTACCTAACCGCTTACTTGGGCTCCTTCGCTATCGATTGCGCAGACATGAATGCATTAGGCAATAATGTCTTTATTCATTCTATTAAGAATAAAAAATACATACCTAGCGTAGGTTCTTGTATTAGTCAATGAAACAGTATTTATAGGTACGGCTGAATTTACTGTATTGCGACCTAGGGTCGAGGCGCTCAAGAATCTTCAATTAGTGAAATGTATAGATCTAATGTTACACTACACTACGTCACGTAAATTAGCTATAGGTATATAGAGTAACTTTCGTGACGTCGTAGTTGATCGAATTATATCTGAAAAGTGAAAGTGAAAAGTAATTTATTCCATAAAACACACAAAACAAGACTTTTATACAGGTGCTACCTACAACTATAGACAACTATATCAAATACCCTTAAAAATATAATAATTGTAGGTTCATCGCCGACAGAGGTCACAAGGTAGATCCAGCAATGTCTTGTGTGCAGTAAAGAAAAGGCTAAAACTCAGCAAAATGTTGCAATTTGCAAGAAATGCAAGTCGCAACGCTGTTATTCTGTCCTAGCCTTAGTGAGCATGGTTTGAACAAAAAACGAGACAGAAAAATAATATAAAATGAATAAGATAAGAAGTCCAGTCAGTATCAAACAGTAAAAAGTGCAAGCAAAACATATTTATTATGTGCTACATACTTTAGTTTCTTGTATGTGACAATGTAACTTTCTTGAGATATAAAACATTAAGTGTGATAAATAAATAAATAAAAGTAGGCATAGGAATAATCATAGCGAATTTAAAGTTAAAAATACAATTTATATAATTTATGTATCTGCAACTAGCTGGTCCGGAGCATATCGGTTCCAGAAGCTTGGGTTACCAATAGATGTTCACGCAATTTGCGCTGAAAACTTATTTTGGACCCGCAGTTTCGTATAGGGGGTGGGAGGTCGTTCCAGCATTTGGTAGCCTGGAACCGAAAACTACCACGAAAAGCTGCACATTTGTACTTAGGTATAATGAGTGGCTTATGCATACTAGTTGTACGCAATGCCCGTTGCTGCTGACGCCACTTCAGCTTTAGCAGGAGATACGATGGTTTGCCGGTATTTATAACACCAAAAAGAAGAGAAGCTAGGTGGAGGTGTTGTCTGTACTTCATTTTCAACAGTTTTGAACTATTCAGATATGGTGTTACAGATGTCCTAGGCGGAATAGTAAAACAATAACGAGCGCAAGCATTTTGTACCCTTTGTATTAAAGTTTGGGTTTTTTTGTATAAACAGGGACCAATGACGATGTCGCAGTAATTTAATTTTGATAGAACGAGTGATTCGCATAGTTTGACTCTAAGATCTACAGATATAAACTGGCGTATATTATATAAAACCTTGAGCCTATAAAAACAGTTACGAATAATGTTGACAACGTGTTCCTCAAAACGGAGGTGGCTATCCATTAAGATGCCAAGATTACGAGCAGAGTGTACACGGTCAATAGGAACACCCGCAATTTCCACGTTATGATCACTCGGCTCAAATAACATTGTTTGTCTCTTACTCCCAAGAATAAGATATTTCGACTTAGTAGGGTTTAGGACTAAGGAGTTCTTTGAGGACCACGCGGCAATGCGCGAGAGGTCTTCATTCATGTTCTCAACTGCCTTGTTTACATTTTCTCTGTTGTAAGGAATGTATAATTGTAGGTCATCAGCATATAGATGGTATTTGCAGTGCTTGATGCTGTTAGTAATATCAGAGGAGTAGAGAACAAACAATAGAGGGCCGAGAATGGAGCCTTGAGGTACTCCTCTATTAACAGTGCGCGTTTGAGACCGAAGAACTAATCCATTTGATTTTTTTAATTCCACTAATTGGAAGCGATTTGAGAGATAGCTATGGAAAAAATTTACTGCAGCGGAATTAAAACCGTAGTAAGATAGCTTTGAAAGTAAGAGCGAGATATTAATTGAATCAAAAGCCCGAGAAAAATCAAGTAGGGTGAGTATGGTACCATTGCCTTCGTCTTGAGATTCAATTATATTATCAACGACATCAAGCAGAGCAGTGCTAGTACTATGATGTTTCCTAAATCCCGACTGTAATTGTGACAATAATCCGTTGGACTCGCAGTATAACAGAACCTGGTCGTATACAACTTTTTCTAGGATCTTGGATAAAAATGGCAACAAACTAATCGGACGCAAATCACGAACACCGGCTGGATTGTTGCTTTTTGGTATCGGCCGAACCAAGGCGGTTTTCCATAAGGCGGGAAAAGTAGAAGTTGTGATTGCCTTATTTATAATTGAAGTGATAACTGACAAGGTGTCTGGTAGAGTAAGAAAAACCATATCCTTGGATATACGGTCAACCCCCATTGCGTTGGATTTCATCCCACGAATTACTTTAGAAATGGTGGACTCCTGAACAGTTTTCAAACTAAATTCTGAAGTGTTGAGTCTATTATATTCGTAGTAAGTAAGTTGAGACATATCTACAGCATCCGTGCCGGGAACGTTGAGAAAATGGTTGTTAATTTCTTCAGGATTGCTTAGATGATCCGGAAGTTCCTGTACATCATTTTTTATTGGAAGGATGAAGCGCTTTAGATTTGACCATAGAGTTTTTGCATTATTTACGTTATTATTTACATGGTGTTCATAGAAGGCTCGTTTCTCAAAATAAAGACTGGTCTCGACTAATTTTTTTAAGGATTTATATTCTTCTTTGTGCATGTCGGTCTTAGAATTACGATATTTTTTATGGGCGTTATCTCTTAATTCTTTCATATATCGTATGTTACTGGTTAACCAGGGAGTAGGTTTGTGACGAATTGTTATTTGTCTTTCTGGTGCAAAACAATTAAACAAATTTAGAATACACGTATTGAAGGCTGAGACCATGTCACACACATGAGGCATATTCATTATAGAGCCCCAGTCAACCAAGGCTAGCTCTAAGTTAAAACTCGCCAGGTCAATGTCCTTTAACGGCCTGTATTTCAGGATCGTGGGGGAGGGTTTATTTTTCTTTATTTTAAGTTGAACTGTAACAATCGCATGCGCTCCCAATTCAGGAATATGTCTTACATCGATATTTGCCACGGTGGCATCCGTGCAGATTAGATCGATAAGAGTTGAGCTAGATTGCGTGAAATGTGTTGGTTCTGACACATAGTTTTCAAGATTGACATATTTCAGAAAGTGTAGAAATTTAATTGTTGAGACGTTATTATCATTTAAAAGATTTATATTGAAATCGCCTAAGAGAATGATTCGATCGTATTGTGCGAACGACACCACAGTTTCCGTAAGCGCCTCAATAAATGAATCAACATTGAGCCATGGCGGCCGGTACGCCGTGCCTATAATAAGACGCGTAGTCTTCACTTTCATGGATATCCACATTTGTTCTATGTCAGTGCTGGTTGGCGGGAGGGGCAGCGTCCGAGCCTGCACACCTTTCTTGACATAAAAACCAGTGCCACCGCCGCGCGCGCGCACCCCGGCGCACTATCTCACTGATTTAGGCTCTAACTAGCCAAGTGTATATTTATGATGAAGAAATACGCACAAGCAATTCCAGTGTAAGTATGTTCAGTCACCACTGCAGAAATTGTCTGACATGTCCTAACGGCCCTTGAAATAGTCGTGTCAGATGCGCATTTTGTTGTAGCAGCCAAGCTAGCACGATTGGTTTTATTTTATGGTCATGTTTTACGGCCGCAATGAAGTAAAACGTGTAAAAGTAGGTACATATGAATGCTGGTGTCGGTTAATCTAAGTCTAATAAATCCGAGTGTATTTTCATCTAAGACTTGATTATGTAATTGTAATGCATTAATTAGTTAGGTAAATGCATTCGACACATGGGGTGGTACCAGCGAATGTATTGATCATATTTTCCCATAACACGACTGCAGCCACTTTCTCAGTCGTAACCATAAATTACCTAGGTAGGTATGTACTTTAATTGAATCATTTTAATTGGTGAAATAAAACACGGGGGTGATTGTGACTCTTGTTTATACCACTCACAAATGCAACGTTTTTGACTAAAGCGAATAAACAAACAGAAGAATTGTCTCCGTACTCATGGCATGATACCTAATGACAATTTAACACAAAACTTAATTCAACATAACCTTTAGACACTTACTCGATTAATTACAACGCCTATAAAATTCATTTGCAATAGATATATCTATTTAAAATAGAGGTTAATTTACGTAATAAAAAAAATATGAATGTATCTAATGTTATTATCGGTATTTTTTCGGCTAGGTCAAGCAATAAGGCATTTGATTAATAAACATATGTATATAATAAGTAATATGGATAATCATTTAATTTACCTACATTTACCTACCAAGTAACCAATACATAATATAACAGATCTTTAGTTAAGTCTAAAAGCTACTCGAAGCTGCCAGATATTATAGTCGAAATAAGGAACACAGAAAGTGTCAAACGAAATACAATCGTTTTGTTAGTTGCCATCAATCCGAAACAACTAGACCAACGATATATTGACATTTCGATAATGATGTGCATAAAGGACTACAATTACTATTCTTAGACCTCATAACATGTTTTTTTTGCAGTATAAAAATAAATTACGGACGGACACGACTTAATTACAATCCTAACGATCTTAAGTATAGTTATCGTAATTTCTATACTCAATGCATTGAATTGTTATCGTTTTTAACTTTGTGCATCTTCCTATATTTCTCGAGAACCCTACTACCTTTTCTTACATTATACATTACCTAAACAATTCATATGTTTCATACATCATATTGTTCACAATACGATTGTGATGTACAACTATTACCATGCAAGACAGCCTTATATGTACCGACATACACTATATTTATAAGCATAATATATCCACATCCTTTTAACGCACCTAACAAGAAACCATTACATGCACCTACCAATAATAGTACATTACTTAACAAGGGCGGTAAAACAAAGAACGTCTCAGATCGCAGGTATTTGACGCCCGAGCCGAAGGCAAGGGCGATAAATATGTGATCTGAGGCTTTCTTTATTACCGCCCGCGTTAAGTACAAAATTTTATGTCACCCCCTGGCCAGGAAGTGGGATTTCCCGCGCGCGGAGCGTGCGGTAATTGCCGCTTTATGGCCAGGTGTGACATAAAGTACTTACATAACTTTATGTTTTCCAAAATTAAATACCTAAAACGTCAAACTTCGGGCGCATTCAAAAGCATAGACAACCATTCGTTCACTAGAATATTGGGTATTTTATAAGTAAGCAGTTCAGTTCCGCGATAGCACTGTCTGTGGAACCATTCACTTGACGCGAATAGACCGTTGCTTGTTCATGTTGGTGAGCATAAGCGAGATGTAAGAAGTCAGGAGATCATCCATCTTGTAGCCAAGAGAAGTCTCGCACAGAAGCTTAGAGCCGCGAACGAGGTTCCCTATCGTCATGTGGAAGTACGTGTTGCCGGACGACCAGTTCGATATCCTGGTGAATGGATGCGTCACCAGAATGTCCTGAAATATAAAATAGGAAGGTTTTAGTTTTGTGTAGGGCAGTACAGTTGAACCAAACTCTCAGTACTTCTTATACAGTATGCCACAACTAAATACCAACATTTTAACACAATTATTCTAAAATCGAAAAAAATCTTACCTTAGACTGCGGATGTATCAAACTGACGCCATGCTTGTTGATGGCGATGAGCAGCAGCTCCGGGTAGTTGGGTTCCGTGGTTTGCTTCACCTCGAAGAACGCGGAGCCGAACGTCGGCCACCGGTAGATGACCTTCAGGAAGGTGATCTTGGCGTCCTCTGGCGTCATGCCGGCGTCCTGGTTGTATGAAGCCACGATGGCGCGCTTCCAGTCGGCAGAGCTCTGCAGCTTTATGAGGTCTGCTGGTATTAGCTCGCGGAGCATTTGCCTGAAATGTGACGTTGGTTATAAAAAATAATGGTATCTCTTAGAAATAGGGATGTCGACTCAAAAAAAATTATTCCTTTAATAGAAAGAAGACATAAAACTATGCCAAACAGTGAAAATCCTATTCAAATACCTCAAAAAATAACGAAGCTACAACGGTTAGAATGTTCGTAGTTAGAGAGAGAAAGTGCTACCTAACCGTGACGTCACTGTTAAGTAGCGCCATAGTAAATGACGATCGTTCAATACAAAGGTGCGTTTTGCGGAAAAGGGACAGAACATACCCACTCTTAAAACTTTGAAGACTTATAATTACGTAACTATTTATTTTTTTGAATTACTTTTTTCGCCATTTGATTGAGAATTTGAGCCTTTATGTAGAAAATTTGGATTTATCGATTTTCTTTTATAGTGTCGTCATCCCTATTATATCGATGTCATCTTTGTGACTAGGGTTTAGGGATTACACAATAGCCTTCAAAACATTAACTAACCTATCCCCCGTCCGCTCAAGTTAACCACGTCATGGCTTGTTAGATATACTCACCGGCAGAAAATTTGGCCCAAATTAGAAAAATGCATTTTTATATATTAAACATTATTTAATTTATTCAATTTATAGTTTGAAACCACAAAAACTTTTTGGGCCAAATTTTCTGCCGGTGAGTGTACATTCTTGAAGCTCGGAATTACCAGTAAAGCTCCTAATAGACACGTACGAGACTCGCATGGGCGTTTAACTTTCACGAGCAAAACGGCAAATTCCCTTTTTTCCATACAAGGGTAGTACGAGGCAAGCAGGTGTGACGTCACGCCTGTCGGTCAATCAGTATGGAGCGTTTTCAGTGCTCGTCCGCTATTCTGTACTTTGCCTCTTATTTTCGTCTTTTGTGTTGCTCTAATAGGGTATTCTACTATGTTTGAAAAGTACTTTCTAAATATAGATTTTCCTTATAAAAAGCCACAAAAAATATATTTCGGCAAAATGAACACACTTTCTTGCCATAAAATTAAATTTCAAACCTTTTTTATTCCCGCGAAAACGCTGTCAGCCATTTTGGTGACGTAATATTGGCAAAAACACGAGGAAAGTAAGATGGAGCTGGTGATACACACATACAAAGCGGTGTGACAGAGATGCAAGCATAGACAATGATACACGTGGGAGCGAGAAACAACCTTCCTCTTTCTACGGAACTGACAGTTTGTGCCTATATGACATCACAACTCGGGGGCTCGTGTTTTAGGTCACGTGATATACAGATTAAAAATTACGACTTTTAATTTCAATATAATTAAACAATTACATGAATGTGCTTTTATGACTCAAAATCAGAAAATTTAAGTATATTTCTACATAAAATTTAATATTTATCAAATTTCATAATTTATTTTTCACTACCCTATTATGTAAAATTGTCTATAAAAACTGGTTCGAATGTCATGAGAAAAAAAATTGTCATTATGCCTATTGTTATGGTGCACTTACGGTATCGCCTGCAGTTCCTGTTTGTTGTCCCCGAAGCGCGCGCGGTACGCGAGCGCGGCGAGCCGAGCCGCCTCCTCGCGCCCGCAGCGGTGGTAGCCGCGCAGCAGCTTCGGCAGCTCCTGGTGGAAGTGGAAGATCACGTCCGCCGCGCGATCCTTGCCCGGGACCGTGTTCGTCCATAGCTTCTTCATGAAGAACACCTGAGGAGGCATTCGGATTAGTGACGTCAAACTGAGGGCCTCATGCATGAGAAGTCAATTTACGTTGTAGGTAGTAGTCAAAAATTTCATTTGTTTTTGGAGTGAAGTTACCTACTTCTCACTTTAAACACAAGGAAAAATAAGGATGTTATGTGATTAGTACTGGGATCACGACGATCAATACAGTTTCATTTTTCTCTTGTGTCAGTGTAACGAAGAAATGATACTTACCTAATCTTAATTGATATTTGTCGGTTTCCTTGAATGTAATCAGGATTTTATGATAATACAAAACGATTATTTGGTCCTACGTAAACGTGCGTAGTTACGTAGTTAACTGCTGATAAAAATGCAGAATACATTTATTATCAGCATACAGATAACTAATTGGACTTGGCTACTTGCATACGCACCTGATAAGTGAATTGCGGTGTGATGCCGTCACGAGTCGGGCGCGCTTTCTTGATCCAGTCCGTGAGATGCCGCACGAAGTCGAAGAAAAAGTCACCCTCTGGCACCGAAATTACCTTATCAGCTATCTTAACGAACAAACTAAAGCCTTCACTAGATCTGAGATTCAGTCTCTGCGCTATATTCTGGCAGAAATCCTTCGCTCTCGTTGACGAGTCTACTTCAAAGGCCTCGTCCGTATCGTCAGGGAAGTAAACCTTGTGGAATATCTGAGTAGTCTTATGCTGAATGGCTTCCACTTCCACTTGGTGCGGAGGATATTTTCTTTGTCCATTTCTTAAAGTTTTTTGAAGTCTTTGGAGTGAGTCTTGAGCAATTGGATATCTTCTAGTCCTAAGGAACAGTGTCAACTCTCTGAGCAGTCCCTGGCTGCACGCGAACAAGCCTGTCGCGAGCCACATCAGTTCCCAACCTCTTTCTTCGGACATTCTGTTTCTATTGTCAGTCAATTGTTTCATTATTTGGCAGTATATTTCATCTCGTAATATTTCATGCTTCAGGGGGCCATCGAAAATGTGGTCAGTGTATTCGTTCCCAATTCGAGGCCGTTTTGAAGGTAAGTCACTCATATACTTTAGAATTGCGGTAAAAGCGAAGCATGCTTCTTCGGCGAGCTCCTCTTTCGCTTGCAGTTTCTTTAGCAACGGCTGTTTAATAGGTTCCCTAGAATGCCGCCATAATTCCTCGGTCCCTCCTCTCTTAGCTGTTGATAGCGTGAGTGCTTTAGAAACCGTACGTTTCGGTGGTAATCTGAAGTGGTCCATGGCGTATTCTATTAACGTGTGGGGTTTGTCTCTCGTTTCTGTTCCATTCAGTGTCGCCGTTGGCACTCGACGACCATGTGATGCGCCTTCTAAACAGAACAGTGCCAATATGTCAGGTGGTGGTTTTGTCAGAGCTGGCAGCACATAAACTGTTTCTGCTGGGAAGTCGCCTCGCTCCACAGTCCGCTCACATCTCCCGATGCACCAACCATTGTTCAGTACGGACTCTCCAGTGCTATCTTCTTCCAGAATTATCAGATCTCCCTTTTGGAACGTCAAGAAACTAGAACCTTCCCCAGGAGCCTTGTAGTCTTGCAACGCTATCACGAATTTGGACCTCTTCTTTAGCCCTTCTAAGAAGTAAACAACCAAGTCGCGAATATCTTCTGCATTTGGACTCTGGAATGTGAACTCTTCTCCTCGAACCGTAGACAAACTGAAGGTTTGCGTAAAAACTTTATTTGTCTTTTGGCTCGCCACTGTAGTTATTTCAGGAAACGATAATTCTAATAACACTTGCTCTTGATCGTCTACAACATACACGCCTGTCCAGTTTACAGCAATAATAACATCATTTTTGGGTAAATTCGGACCAGAATTTCTATATGCCTCATAAAACCTTGAAAACAATAGTGGCCATTTAAACTTTGCGTAACTGACAACGTCTTCCTTCACTTTGTACGTAGGCACTTTCTCTTTCACATAATAACTTTTTTTATAAGCTGTTACCACTAACGCACCCCATCGGTCTACTGCTTTTTCAACTCCCGTTAGACAGTAATCCGGTATGTAGTTGGGTAATAATGTGTATAATCGCTCTGTGTTCATGTCTTGGCCATACTCAATGTAGTATTGCTGAGCGGCAATCATCGCCAAGTCTTCCTCTTTATCACACCGATACTCGCCGAATTTAACGCCTCTGACGACTTGTTGGTAAATGAGATTCGTGGCTACTTGGTCCTCAGTGGGATCGTGCCAGGGTGCAAAGATTTCTTTTCTAAAGAACAACCTCCAAGGTGCATTTCTTTCTTGAGCGCCTTGTTCTTTGGCGTACTGCTCGCACTGCGAAATCGCATCCATCACGTGGTCACCTCCACTACCTAATGAACTGACTTTGTCAAACAGAGCAATATACAGGGAAAAGCCAAATTGGTCTTTCAAAGCAATTTTATCAGATAACTGATTACATAGTTCCCTGGCTGTGGTAGCGGAGTCTGCTAACAGGGTTTTAGTGTTACCATCCATAAATGTGATTGGCAACATTATAGGTTTTTTAGACTTTGTAGCTTGAAGCTCCAGCCACGAAGGCGGTTGGTTTCGTGTGCCATTGTTGAAAGTCCTCTTTAAACGATCTTCGCAGTATGGTGCATATCCGGGTGGACCTTCTCTGATGAAAGCTCTTAGGTAGTTTACGAATTTCTCACTTGGAGCGAAGCATCCAACACACAACGAGAGAAGGATCCAACCTCTTGCGTGAGAAGACTTTGACGGGTTGTTGGTAAGTTGTTTACATATTTGGCAGTAAATCTCGTCTCGCAGTTCCGCGCGAAGGATTCCGTGGCCAATGATGAAGTGGAGTTTTTCTAAATTGGATGTGGGACGTGATTCCAGCCATGACTGGTAACTGTCTGCCGTGTACTCTTCATCCTGCAATAATAAATGAACAAAGGTTAGTAGGTACTATACTTAAGTGTGGTTTCTTGACCAAGTAAGGAGAGATTTCCGAAAGTATTCATGCCCAAGGGCCATGACTCAGCGGATATTTTACTACTGTCGTTTGACGGTCTCGGAGATCTCCGGGCAAATTACCCGCCGCTCAAGTCTAGGGGTATAAATAGGCTACCGGAGATGTCCAGGCTCGTCAAATAACCCTAAGCATGTTGGCGAGCGAGTTCTGTCATGTGCGGAAATACGTTTCAAGAGGCCAGAGATCTCCGGGACTGGTTTAACCTCACCTGTAATTTTCGTCTGACGTCTTCACCGAGTTTGTTCTTCCGCTTCAGCGTCAGCGATACCAGCTTATGTCTAATGGACCTCGGCTTCTGTTTGTTGAGGTACGCGTCTGGGTCGACGCCCATCATCTGCGCTTCCTGGAACTCTTTGGACCTGATGAAGTTCCTGCCAAGCGTTGCGGTTACTTTGGACATTACTGATGTGTTGTCTCTGTCCATCGTATGGTATCTGGGTTCTGGGAGATCGCCCGTGAAGCGCAGAATGGTTATCCATAATGCTTGGGCAGCCTGCAATAAGAAGCAACATGTAAATTCTGATTAAGTACTTATTAAGATAATTTAGTTTGGTTTAATTATCAATTTGCTCACCAACTGATCTCCCTGCGTGTGTAGCGGTAATAAAGGATGCTTCAATGGCTTCCTTGAATACTGGTGAGTAACGTTTCCTTGGAAATAAGTAGCAGCAAACTTTTGGAATTTGAATTCGGAGAGATCCTCTTCATCTTCCGATGTTGTTTGCATTGGTGTCACCATCTGTAATCACATGATTAAAATTACAGGTATATCTTTATCATAACCAAGCGAACATCACAATATCGTAGTTAATGGATAAACATCGTAGTTAATAAATAAATAGCTGGTGGTAGGTACTCTTCCTTACCTACTTTTGATAACTACTAAAAAATGCCCTAATTGGAGCTAGTAAATGGGAGTATTTCTATTTACGAAGGGGGATGCCTTCCCAGGCATCTCAGTTGAGTGTTGAGTACATGTTCATCTGCCAACAAACTTATGTTCAACCACAAATCACGTCCTACACATCACTTCGAACGCACTTATTAAATTCTATCGAAATATTTTTTCTCTAAGATTGCCCGCAAACATTTATATTTTATAGTTTAATAGTCCATTACTTAACAAGGGCGGTAAAACAAAAAATGTCTCAGATCGCAGGTATTTGACGCCCGAGCCGAAGGCAAGGGCGATAAATATGCGATCTGAGGCTTTCTTTATTACCGCCCGTGTTAAGTACAAAATTTTATGTCACCCCCTGGCCAGGAAGTGGGATTTCCCGCGCGCGGAGCGTGCGGTAACTGCCGCTTTATCGCCAGGTGTGACATAAAACGGTTTAATCACCTCTTGCTGGTCGGCTCTAGGCTGCGGCAGGTCGCTGAACACCGAGGTGTCCTTCGGCGCCGGCGCCTCGCTGCTGGAGTCTGGCAGGAAGTCGAACATGGCCTCCACTAGCTTGCTGTCGTCGACGGGCTCGTCCTGTTTCCGTGCCGCCTCCTGCACCAGCGCCCGTTTCACCTCCAACTGTCGCTTCTCTTCCAACGCTAGCTCAGCATCCCGCCGCTCCAACTCGTACATGCGCTCCTGCACGGCAAAACCAAAGTTATACATTGCGTTTAACGTTGATGTCTCCCGGCCACTTTCCAACCGCGCACTCCAGCCGTTTATTGGGCACGGCCAAAGCCACAGTCAGGTTAAAAAAACCCACACAACGTTTTTAACGTCGTAACTTCGCGACGAACATCTGCGATCTATTAAGAAAATTGAATCGTGGAATGTATAGTCATTTAATTTACATTATTTATACTGCATTTATATCTAACCGCATCGGTGCACATGCAATTATTATTAGGTACTTTATCACCGGTTTTCAATTTGAGATCGTTTGCGTTTATACTTATTTGGTCAGTGAATGTTAAAACACACATAGTCTAAATCACTGAAGTCGTCACGAGCGCGTCTGAAGCAGGTAACCATAATCGGAATTCCACTTTCGCGAGTTAAATATCGCACACGACCTGCATTCAGCAATGTGTAGTTTCTATTGCTCCTGCCGGCTCGGCTCGGGTTACGATGTGGTTCAACTGGACAGCGTTATACAACTGAGCCGTGTGTGATAATTGCACAACATAGCATGCTTGATTGATCGACGCCTGTGTCAGTGGCTAAGCGAATATTTGACCATAAAGTGATATAAGTAATTGACGGGTGGCGCAAAGCTTGTAACGTTACGGTTCTGCTCACAGTTTAACTGCTTGTTATCATTGCATGAAGTAAGTAGTATTTAAATTGCATAAAGGAGTCTTTGTTTTAGTAACTGCCTGTAACACCTAAAAATACCTACCTAAAATAGGCTTGGAATATTAAAGCCTATCGTACGAATGTATTAATTACCTGCAACTATGCGTAATCCAACAATGTTAAGACATTTAAAGATAAGTACTCGTATTTAAGAAACAAGCATTTAAAAGTGACACAATAAAACACATCGTTTGTTTCACAGTTCATAGCGAAACTGAATTCATGAGTAGGTATGAACATTGAAATGTTCATCAATTTTGGGGTTTTTGATTATCTATGCAGATAGTAAAAACCGCGGCAATTTTGTTTATATGGTTATCTTGCATATTTGATTAACAATTAAATCAGTGGAGATAAAGAATAAGTGATATAAAATGTAGATTTAATGGACTTTACTGATATGTGCTTTACCTGGTTTTACTTAGTATTTCGATTATAATACATGTGCGTTTTAAATATATATCTTACACTTAGATAAATATTATAACCACACTATAAAGATAATCAAACAAAAACATTAAAAGTTAAGGAAATAACATTAAAATTTAATTAAAACAGGAAATTGTTTACATAGTGTTTTTTTATGATAACGCTAATGGACATTAAGAACAATCTAGATCGTCGCTGTGATCGTCGCTAATTAAAAGACAATTAAAAACAAATGACAGCCAATATCTATCTTTCAAGTCTAGATTTAAAAGATAAGAATTGAGGACATTTATCTGAGACGGATATATCATAATTTGCTACACTACTAAATGCACTACAATCGTATTTATTTATAGGTACTCCATTTAGGTACGTTATATGTTTTTTTTTAACCCCCGACGCAAAAAGAGGGGTGTTATAAGTTTAACGTATCTGTCTGTGTATATGTGTATCTGTGTATCTGTCTGTGGTATCGTAGCGCCCAAACGGATGAACCGATTTTCGTTTAGTTTTTTTTTGTGTCATAGATAATTTTATCTCGAGTGTTCTTAGCCATATTTCATGAAAATCTGTTCAGCCGTTTGAAGATCACCAGCCATCATGTCGGGGAGTTTTTAAAATTTTTAATTTTAGTTTTTTATCTAGCCTATAGGGGTGTCCCACTGCTGAGCCTCTCCTCATGTTATTCAATTAAAATGTTTTTGTTCTCAAACTTAAAACACATTGTTATTTCTATACGTTCATAATTTAATAAGCAAATACGTACAACTTAAGTTAATAAGCAACAAGTGTTTGGAGCACCGTTGCTGATTCTACATTTTTTTTATAGCCTATTATGTGTCCCACTGCTGGGCAAAGGCCTCTCCCCATGTTGTCCAGACGTCCCTGTCCAGAGCCTCTTCCTCCCAGTTGGATACAAATACGTCCAGATCATCCCGCCATCTCCGTCTGGGCCTGCCCCGTCTGCGTCGTCCGTCATGTGGCACCCACTTGGTAGCTGCATTAGCCCACCTATCCGGGTGCATGCGACAGACGTGGCCGGCCCGGCCCAGTCCCACTTGAGCCTGGCTGTTTTCTGTTTTGGTACCCACGTCAGCTATGCGTGTTTTGGAGCGTAGCGTAGTGTTTCGGATTCTACATTTAGGTACAGTCAAGGGCACCAATATGTATACACTTTTTCATCTTATTCCATTGAAATAAGGTCCAAAACTGTATACATATTGGTGCCCTTGACTGTACCAATAATTTCCAAGAAAATTAAAGATTGGAAAACTGAATCCTAGCGTTACTATAATCATAAATAACATAATCATTTATTCGTCGCATCCATGGTGTTTTCAGGGTGTTCTTATTTAGCTAGCCAGTACTGACATGGACCCTACAAGGGTGTAGCAACATAGGTACTTATAAACTAAAAGTTATCCTAAACACTACTAACTATCCTAGCTAAAACACAGTTATTTTGTGACGTAGGGAATCTACTTAATAGGTAAACACTTAGGTAGGTAATACAAAGTCCTTATAAATGTGTTTTTTTTTAATTTTGAATTATTTTAGGGCAATGTCAATTTCTCTATTGACAGTACAGTTATCACAGCGGTCGCGAACCGAAACGACTAACAGATTTTACCGGCCGTCAGGTTTTAGGTACTTTGATCACATGCGGTTGGTGGAAACCATTTAGTTCACGAGGGGAATTCTTAATTAATAAATAACCTTGTGGAATTAATATCCACCTTTTTTATGATTTCCCCCGAAGTCACGTATCAAAACTAATTTTAATTAGGTAATTAGAATGATTAGATTATCTTCACTGACAATATGCAAATGCTACTGCAGTTGAAAAATATGATATTATTGATAAAAATGAAAAATGTGATAATATTGATAACGCTATCCTATTTATTTTTACTGACCAACAAAAAGAGTAGTAATTAGCAGTGGCGGCGCGTCAAAAAAATTCATAGTGAAGCCGGAAATAAATGGCCTTTCTTATTCTTCATGAGCCTTAGGAAAAGAACTGGACTGGCTGAAAAGTAGTCAAGCCGATCGGAATCGAGTTGTATGGGCGCTCCGCCACTGGTGGTAAGTAGATATAGATACATTCTCCATTCTCTCCATGGAGTAAACTGTATAAATGTTTCTTAATATCATCAAAACTTTGGTATCTCTGTTATCAAAACAAAAGCTTAATAAACTAATCCTCCTTATTGATTATATGATTGACATAGGCGTAAGTAGGTCTCTGCAGATAATCAGTGGATTAGTTTGAGCTCAGAAACAATGTCATTATCGTTCGAATCATAATGCACTGTGTTAATCCTTAAAGCGATAATACAATCGATTACCTACAACCGATTGTTATGAGATAATCAGATGAACCTCAGTTACTTATGAGTTATGAGTTATGAATGTAATTTATTAAGAATTTCTTAGAATGGTAGGTAACGTCAAGAACACAGCATAGCTAACTCTGGCCATCCAACCGTAATAAAGGAAGCTGGAAAATGTCCGAAAACTCTCGACTCTCGTATAGGCGGTTTCAGACAAAATATGTAGATACCTAGTCTTACGTTCGACCGGGTTTGGACTTAATAATAACCGCTAGTTACTGGGCATCAAAACTCCTCTCAATATATCTCTGTCCCATCACCACCAACCGTAGTAACTGATTTAGCCCTTCGAATCGTTAAACTAAACTGGCAGTGGGCGGGGCACATTGATTGCCCTTAGAACCGATGGCCGTTCGGGCCGAAAGGTTCTCGAGTGGCGACCACGTACTGGAACGCGCAGCGTGGGTGGACTGATGACCTGGTAAATATCGCGGAAGTCCACTGGATGCGGGTGGCGCAGGACCGGCCTTTGTGGCACTTTTTGGGGAAGGCCCAGATGTGATGATGATGATGATATTTCCGTCAGCATTGATACTATTTATACAGTTTTACAGCCGGGCGGGACAAGACTTTTTTTCTGTTCATTGCGTGGTCGAGCAACGCAACGCACTGTGGTTAATTAGGATCAAACGCAATGTACTAATGAAAACCGCTGTCCCTGCCGCCGCCGCTCGAAGCCATGGCCGGGCCGTTGCACGTCCACTTTAATTGAATGGCATTTTTAGACGTACCCGGTAGTTCTGCTCGGCGATCTCCTTGGCGCGCGTGTTGCCCTGGTGCTGCAGGCGCTGCTCCTCGACGCGGCGCAGGCGCAGCGCCTCTGTGTGCTCGCGCGCGTCCTGCCGCCGCCGCTTGTAGCGCCGCATGGCGATCAGCCGCCGCACGTGGCTCTGGATCTTCACGATCGCCCACATCTTGTGCCCGTACGAGCGGCGGACCAGGTAGCCGCGGGCTGCCGCCTGCAATGGATTATTTATTTTCTAAATTATTTCGATTTCATAGACTAGGTAATCGAAATAGCTCTCCCGAGCCCGGAGATCTCCGGGAACATAACAAAACAATGTTAATGTTTGCTTTTTCGCAAGGAGGCAAACAGGTTAAGTTTAATGAAGAATACAAATCTGATTTAAGGCTATACTTACTTCTGACGAGGATTCAAGACTGTTAGTTGTAACACAGCACATACAAACGCTATTTTTTTGTGTTTTTTCCAAACAATATTTAATCAGGAAGGATTTCAATGAAGACTAGGATGAAATTTGTTCACTTAAATACTTGCTAAAATAATTGTATAATATTATATATTTTAGACTGACCTGCAAGGACACAATATGACCGCGGAGATGCCTGAACCTGTGGGCTAGTACCCTAGCACGGATCAACGCCTGCAACCTGGCGTACCCAACTTTCATCTTGTTATACCGCAGTCTCTGCAGCTTGCCTCGCCAGTGACGCTGGATCAGAATGGCCGCCGCCCTCATCTTTAAGAAACGACGACGGTACACCCAACCACGAATAGACCTCTGAAGAATGAGGATCTTTCGGGTGAGTACTCTGTCTCTCTCCTGCTCAAGGAACAAGTCGTGGGCGTCCTTCAAAAACACTTTGGTATGACCTAATTGGTAATCAGATTTGCCGAGAACGGTTGCGCAGATCTTCGCTGTTGCCATTCTGCAGTCAGTTTTGTGTGCGGGCAGTACACCAGATATTAAGAATCTGTATCTTTCAACAAACTCTTTGAAGCTGTGCCGTATCGGGTATCCAGCCCTTCGGATTCTTATCGTTTCCATCATGCCGGAGTATCTCAGCTGCCTGCAGCACAGTCCACGGTCGAACAACATCGGCTTTTTAAATTCGTTTGGCTTAATGCACCGAATGAAGAATGGCTGGCATGTCCCTAACGTTCTCATCAGTAAATCCAACGATTTCTTGAACTGCGTGGATAGCGTCGGAGTTCGTTTTCTGGTTTCCGATCCCATTACTATGTCATCTTGGAAAATGGTTTGCAAGAATTTGTTGGTCGACACGTGAATGAGTTGTAAAAGATCTGCGCTGAACGTGTCACGGTTCTTCTCCAAGAATCCTCTGGTGTCGTAAAAGACTACTCCAGCGAAATGGTTCAAGCCAAAACTAGTGTTTATATCAGACTTTGGTTTCAAATAGTTCCTATGCAGTCCGTGCGTTTTATGTAATTTTGCTAACATAGTTTGGTCAGTGCCTTTTGGGAATTTTGATTCCTCGTCTATTAAAGCCATAATGTTCAATTGTTTAAGAGCTATTAAATCTAGTGCGTCTTGGTTGTCGACGAATTCTATATGCTGCCAATTGATGCCCTCGTGGTTATACTCTTCTTGTTCTAGTTTAAAAATGTGCCGTACGAAGAACTGCTGCAGATTCTCATTGGCAAAATTGATGCAAAATTGTTCAAAACTGTTTTGATCGAAGTTCTCAAATCCAAATATATCTAGTACGCCTATAGCTGTTCGAGTCGTAGCTTTAGGTTTGTATATAGCTGCGTTGATTTTCTTAACGATGGTGACAAAAAGTCTACCATAAATTCCTTTTACAAAGGCGTCCCTGATATCTACCGATTGGATTTTACTTAAAGTCGAAACGACTGTCTCTCCGTGTGCAAACAGTGTTTTTCTCGTGAGTGCTTGAATTAATGACTGCGTGGGCACACCTAAAAGGTTAGCCACTCTTCTTACATTTGCTTGTTCAATGATTTCTGTTGCATCTAAATTGTCTACTACGGTCGCTTCATATTTGATATTTCCACAGTGAAGCACTGCCGCTAGTAGTTTCAGAATTTCCCATATTTCTGGTTCAGTAAAGAGAAGCACCTTCATAGCTGACCGTATATCAGCAAATTCAGCTGCATCATCTCTGCCTTCACATTTAAAGCTGCCACCCTGAAACAAAACAAAATTTCTTATTAGTTATATGTAAGTAGTTATTTTAGGAGTATTAATATGAATTCATTTAACGTATTTACTTACCCCAGATAAATATCTATATTCCTTTGGTTCTCCGAGCTCCAACTTCTTCTTTTCTTCCTTGGACAGACCAGCTAGTAAACAGTAGAATACGTGGTAGTTCCTCTCGTCAGTTCCTTGAAAAACTATCCTGGATTTCTCCAAAAGGTACTGCTCTATCTTGGCGCCCTCTATGACCCCGCTGCTGCTGAAATGTATGTCGATGTACTTTCCGAAGCGCGATGAGTTATCGTTCCTGACCGTTTTCGCGTTACCGAAGGCTTCGAGAATTGGGTTAGCTTCTAAGATCTGGAAACGGCGGAGAGAAATTAAATCATCTATAATCTACACGCATCAAAAGATTGCATTGATGTACAAACAATGGCACAAAAAAAATTTCGCGTTGCGTCAGAAATATGCTTATAAATCAGTACAACAAAATAATGTACCTAAGTATTGGTAAAGTAACGTTCCGTAGCAACATCATAAATATTCTGAGTCCCATTTCAAGTTATAAAACCGGAGATTAGACATTTATATGGACTCGTTTCAGGAATGGGGTTTGGTGGTCAAATAGATCCTACTAAAATCAAGTGAAACTTAACAGACCTGTTGTTCAATCCAAGAGTGCTTCCCACTGATAGCAGCCAGGTACTGCAAGATCAGCTTGGTCGACTCCGTCTTCCCAGCGCCCGACTCTCCACTGATGACGATGCACTGGTCCTGCCCGTACCGCCGCATGTGCGCGTACGCATTATCTCCGATCGCGAATATGTGCGGCGGTAATTCTCCGATCTTGCGCTCTTTGTACAACTTGATCTGGTCCGCTGTGTAGATAGGCAGGATTTGGTAGGGGTTTACTGCTACTAAAATTGATCCAGTGTACGTCTGAAACATTAAATTTGCCAATTTTTTTCTTCATATTGAATTTGGAGGCATGCCGATCCCATAGAAAATATAAGGGTTCCGTTTTTTCCTTTCGAGGTACGGAACCCTAAAAATTACGTTTTTATGAAATACTTTTAGTTAGATAACATACAAGTTAAATGCTGCATTTTTGCTGGTTTTTACTCAGAGCTATTCGACAACTTTCTTAATCAAGACATAGCAATCTCGACAACTATGTCTGCGATGCAGAAAATACTTCGTTAGTTCAGGTTTGTGTGTGTAACTTGTGTGTATAATGTGTTGTAACTTATGGGTCGAGTATTACAATATATCGGGCTTTAATACTCCCAATGGAAAGTAAGGCACGATTTTTTCCCATGTTTATTTTATTTCGTTTATTTTCGGTCAAGAGGTTAATAAGATTGTGTGACTCATCAATATCAGCTATTGATAGAAGCATAATAGCTTCGTTATACGCTGTGGAATAATAGACAGGCATTTGATTGTCTGTTTGCAATGCATATTGTTCTCTCTGCTGGGTGCTCATCTTGAGATTGAACACTGAACAAAATAAATAAAACCGTTTTTATGGGTTTACCAACGTTTGATATCAAATCGACCCGGCACACGTGATAGGTTTAGTTTGGACAATGTAATGTGTACCTAGCTTAATAAATACAAATACAATACTCTTCATTACTCATGTAATACATACGTAACAGTTTTTGTGTAACTAGGTAAATAATATGTGGGTCGCATGTGTTACATACACCTATCTACAAATGCCCTCAAATCATACTCAAACATATTTTCATAACTACTTACATAAATTAGGTTCTCGTTATATCTAATAAGCAGGTTCCTCAATATCCCCGCTTCGTGCAGATCACCCAGCGAGATCATGTCCTCGACGCCATGCACAGACGTGGCGTGCATAGCCTTGATCCTTCGCTCCGGCGGCAGCCATTGTTCCTGCTGGTCGTCGTCGCGCACGCGTATGCGCCGGCCCTCCGCCGCGAGCACGCGCGCGCCGATCGCGACGTCGAACTCGCGCCCGGACACCGGCTCGATCCATATGTAGTCACCCTGGAAACGAGGTTGAGGCGGTTGAGCGAGGGAATCGAGGCCGGAAACGTGACAGATTAAAGGCGACTTGCACCAGCTTAGGATAAGTAAGACCGATCATATTAAATATGACGCCGTAGGTGGTATGGTGCAACCCATTGTAACACTGATGTTTCCTGAATGCTTTACAATGCCAGCAGTGCACTTTTTTTAAACCATAAATTCAAAACTCCTTGCAGCTGAGCAGACGGGTTTTCCACCGCGATACGAGTGGAAGACGAATTTATTTCTTAATAATAGTCTGACACTATCATGACAAAATTTCATGCGAGAGGAAATTACTAACGATTTTAGCGCCTGGCCCACTATAAGGCATTCTCTACCAAGTTAATCATTGGGCTAAATAGAAACACCTGGTGCAGGAATTTAACTTTATTAGAAAGCTTAACTTACTAGTTTTTTCCCGCGACTTCATCCGCGTGTAACTCGTTCATCGCGATAGAATTTAATTGCTATTTTTTTTATATCAGGCGCTTCCCTAGTTATCGCTCTTCCACACAAGCTTCCACTCCCTTAATCCGAATCGGATGATTTCCGGAATAAAAAGTATCCTATGTCCTTCCCCGGGACTCAAACTATCTCCATGTCACATCTAAATCGGTTCAGCGGTTAAAGCCTGAAGAGGTAACAGACAGACAGACAGACACACTTTCGCATTTATAATATTAGTATGGATTAATAAAAATACATCTTAAGGATTAGAAAGTTTTTAATTATGATCTTATCTTCCGCTTCCAGAATTTATTTGACACTGAATGTGTAATTCGATTCGGAATTGTGTTCATTAAGCACCGTATTGTCTGTTTTGTAACGTGATACAGCGTACGTGACCTACCGAGTTTACGTATAAGTAGGTACACCTTTAATCACATTTGCTACTGCGTGCTGCTTATCGCCGAGACTATCATCTTACATCAACAGGTCGGTGTCATTCAACTCATTGGGAACACAAAAACATTAAATAAATATCGGTACGTCATCACACTTGGAAGTAGGTGACGGTTGCGTGCCTGCACGCTTATCACACGCAATGGCCGGAACTTATTCCAAGCCAATTGTTTAAATTTAATAGAAAGTTCTCAAATCTCCAAGATAAACATCAGTCAGTACATCGTTCATTAGGATCGGCTTCGTGAAAGTTAATCCGAGATGTCGAATCTCAAATTATATGTGTGTAGATGTAGTTATGTAAATAAGACGTTTGACTGATCGAGCGTGAACATGTAGGTAAATCTAACAACACTAAACTTCACAATTATTCAAATTTATTGAAATTATCAGCTTGTTGATCGGACATGGTCAACGGGGTGGGATAAGCAAATTGCTTAAATTCTCGATCGTAAAAACTTAATGTTTATGTTTCATAACAAGACTATTAAAATGACAGTTAATTATTAACTTCGGCTCGTACGTGACAATTAATTATTCACACGCGCATTAAAGAACAATCTTCGTTAACAAATTACCTCGAAAGCCCAGCAGTTCTCCATTAGGTATTACCACACATAACTCAAACACTCAAGACTCAACACTTTCTCACTCAAAGTTAATAGAATTATCACACTATTCGAGCATAATATACTTATGAATTACATTAAGGATAAGTGCCTAGTGAGTTTATCACGAAAACTGACCCATTGCTCTGCAAGGTCGGCTATGATTGATTCAATCGGGTTAAGTTATCGTTCATGCTCTTTGTTGGTAGTTACAGTAATGAATGAAGATTTGTGAATGCATCAATGCATGCTATCGTTTCTTCCGAACAATCTGGGAGATTGTGAAAACAATTGACGGACGTTTGAATGCAGGTGGATCTTTTGTTCCGAGTTGGCTACGTTTACACACACAGGGTTATTGTCAAGCCTTTCAATGTGAGGCTGTTACGTTACTTCTGATTGCACAAAATTGGCAAGACGAATGCTTTTGAATTTGAAATCATCTGTTTGGCTATCTGTCTTCCTGCGGCAGTCACAGTCATCTTCAAAACTGTTTAGCATTAGCACATAAACAGTGGATAATTCGGAACGGGTCCCAATACAAATTAAAATACCTAAACGATTCAATTAAGAAACTGTAACACTGCGAAGTCGAACAAAAAACGGTAAGTAGTAATTTTGAAAGACATTTACTCATATCTAAAACATATAGGTAATTTTCTTGCATCCTATACCGAGACGGGCGTTTGCCGGCCAACCAGTTTTGTCATCCGTGGAAATGTGTTACCGACTTGGATGGCGAATCGTTATAAATTCAGAGTGCCAATCCAGCCGCGTTCTTTTGGGACTTTCAATACCGGTCGTGCAGGCTGCGCGTGCCCAAACTTATGTCGCGCTGACTTTCTAAATAAAAAAAACTAGTACTTAAGTACCTTTGCAGTAGTTATAGTTTTAGTTGTAGGTAGGTGGTTATCATATGTGTTGTCGAATGTTACAAGTCTAATGTCTTTTAACGAGCATTATTTTATTTTTATTTATTTATTTCGGGGTTTACCGATCTCTCGGGGTTTACCGATTTCGTATAATTTGCTATACGGGGGTTTTCGGGGGAAACAAACTAGGTATCTATCTTGGTGTAATCTACGGGAAAATACCATCAGAGAGAAGATCGGTCGCCCCGGTAACTCTATCCTAAAGGTAAAAAAGTTTATATAGTAATCTTAAAACGGACCTAACTAGCGGGGTAAAGCAGTCTCACTTCGTAAAAATCACGCACACATGTCAAATTCCAGTTCAGTTGTTGGGTAAACCTTGCGTTGGTTCAGATAACAGTCTTACGAGAAACAAGCCGTTAACAAAAAAATTCTACAAGTACCTACTAGAGGTGGGTGATAAATAACTTCACGATGAAAAAATCACGGTGATCCGCCGTTAAAAAGTAACAGTGTGACTTGTCTCGAAGTAACAACGTTACAAAATAACGTTGTTACTTAGCGACGATATCACTGGAACAGTGTGTAAGCGACGCGTCGCGTCGTGCCTCGTGACCGCTGTTACTAACTGTGACTGTGACTGCGGTGCGCTGTCACAGAGCGAGTAATATCAGTTGTTACAAAAATATCAGTAACTGCCGGGAACGATCGACACGCAAATGTCGTGACACGAAATAACCGCAGTGACAAAGTCACGGTGATTTTTCAATGTGATTTTTTTGGAACGGGAATAACAATAACGGTGATCGAAAAGTAACGTTTTTCCCCATGCCTAGTACCTACACCTTAATGATGTAGGTACCTATATCTACACCATTAACGAGTTCATCTGAGGCGTATATATCTACCCGCTGCTAGTGCAAATTTCATTCATAGGGAATTGACATACCTATCTACAACTACATATATGTAAATTTGCTAATCTATACCTAGTCTTTTCGATTTCGAGTTTTCTCGATACTGGTGCAGGAACCAGTAGGTAATTACAAATTAACTACATAGTTAATTAATATTTTCATACGTCATGTGACTTAATAAAATCAATAAGTGCATGAGGCATGAAACCAGCAAAAAACATTTTTCATCTAAATTCAATTTACAAACCTAACTATAGACTACTAAAAATCTATTAGTTAAACAATGCGGTCTAAAAGCCCGGTCACTCCTAGATCCCCGCCCACCCAGCACACTTTCGATCTCGTTCGGCCTTTATTTGGCCGGGCCTGTAAATGCCACCTCCGATTCTGAGATTCAGAGGAAGAACGTAGTAAATAAAAACATAAAGGCGTGCGGTACCTACAGTTACTCCACTTTTATGCAAGTTGCATTGCAGAAGTAACCATGATCAACCGACCACGCAATCAATCAATTTGCCCGCCTTGAATCTGTAAAACAACATCTAACAACACTCGATGCATTTGAAACTATGTATACGTAGTGTATACCTATACTCAGTTAGCACCACCCCGTAAAATTTGACTTGTTATTCTTAACTAGTTTGAGTACGGATTCTTACAATCACCGTCAAACTGTTGTAGATATCCTCGTATTAAGGCCGTGTATTACCACTTTTGAGAGCTTGCGTAGAGAGCGGGATGGTTAATCATAAACTCACGCGTGTTAGAGCGGGACCTTTGCGTTGGGGATACCTCCCCTTAAGCACGGTTTTCTTCTTATATAAGATGCACAAATTTTGTTCACAACTCAACACATTTTTAATCTTTACCCTTACAGGCAAGTGCTCAGCAGCGATAGTTAAGTATAATATAAAGTGACAAAATAACCATTGATGATATAATAATTTTATGCTATCAATATTTACGTCCTAGAAAATACCTTGTGTATCTTTGTTAACAAGATAGGTACGTGAGCCACTTGCGAGCGCACCAGAGAGCGGACCAACCCAATACTCATACCAGTCATACCTAAACCAGATCACAGTCGGTGTGGCCGAAATCAGCTATGAGAACATCATCATCATCATCCTAGAAAATCTCGTTGCACATTATTAGATAAGACTGAAAATAGGTATACTCATAAGATCGTCAACTGTATATTAATCAATATATCTATAAAAAAACCGCTTCTAACTAATTTTAACTTGTAACGCTTCTATGCAAAATATACCAGTCATCAAACGGCCCATGAATAATGTTATGGGAAAAGAAACCTCCGGTCGCGTTCGCCGCTGACCGCATAATTTTCACTCAAGTTCAAGGCCTGCAGTGCTGCTCTAGTCTGTTAGACCAAGTATTTAATTGCTACTGATCGTTTTGGGATTGAAAGCTTTTAAGTAGGGTAGGGGCTATGCCTAGTTAAACATCATTAAAAAACCGGCCAAGTGCGTGTCGGGCCACGCGCAAGGTAGGGTTCCGTAGTCGTCCACCCTTACATTATGTGGACGAAAAAGTTCATAAACTTATATTTACTATGTTTTTGACAGAATTAACAACATTATCTAAGGTATCAATGGAAATTGTACGAAAGTTTGCTTTTGCTAAGTACATTTCCGAAGTTCGACTATTACTCGTTAACTAGTAATGTCTACTTAGCTGTGATAGTTTTCCTTTTAAATTCATCGTATATACTACTACCATGATTTTTTTTAAATCCCTAGTAGCCACCGTTTAGCTGGCAGGGGGGGACACTTGACCATAACAAAATTATCACTTCAAAGCTTAATATCACGCCAACCAATTCCTTAATCAAAAATGCAAAATGTTCACACGATGGGGTTCTGAAGAAAAAAAAATTGCACCACCACTTTACATGTAGGGGAGATACCCTAAAAAAAAATCTTTTTTAAGATTTTATTCTACCGTTTTGTCGGCGTCATTGATATCTATACTCATGCCAAATTACAGCTTTCTAGTACTAACGGTTAAGCTTAAGCCACACAGAGAGCGGGCGGGCGGTAACGGCGCGGGCGCGGGCGGCAGCGGCGCGGGCGCGGGCGGCAGCGGCGCGGGCGCGGGCGGCAGCGGCGCGGGCGCGGGCGGCAGCGGCGCGGGCGCGGGCGGCAGCGGCGCGGGAGCTGCCTTTGGCGGTGGCGGCAGCCAAAAGCAGCTCCCGCGCCGCTGCCGCCCGCGCCCGCGCCGCTACCGCCCGCCCGCTCTCTGTGTGGCTTAAGCTTTACTGAGAAAAACGGGGGACAGACGGACGGACATTGCGAAACTATAAGGGTTCCTTGTTTACTACGGAACCCTAAAAAAGGAATAGTGAGCGTAGCGTCGGCGTAGACGGACGGAGCTATAATATTTATAGTAGAGATGAGCGTTTTTTTCAATAAGCGTTTCTTAAAACGCTTTCGCTTACAGTAACGGAATAACAGTTTGTTATGAGTTTATGAGAACAAAAAACAGTTTTTATAAAAACGACCACCAAAGCTGCAATGCAACGCAACAATGAAACTACACTACATGAAAATAGAAACGAAACTCATAACTGACATAACTCAAACTATAACCTATAACTGTTTCATTGATCGAAACGACGAAACGAAACAAAACTTAGCTTTTTTCGGGTGGACGCGCTTTGTGCCAAAAAAGTTTTGTATTGATGATTGTCAAAAATGCGCTCTATTTGGAAGATATTAAGGCTTAATTTTGAAAATTCATTCATAAATATTTCTTTCGTTCGTTTCGTTTTGTCGGGCGCCGTAGTGAAACCTCACGTGTATTTTTTAACTGCACCTACAATACCGAGAAATGATATCTACTCATGTAGCATTTTCTTAAAAGTTAGGAGAAATTACACAATCACGCGTTATCATAACGCATATACCTACCAAAATAAGCACAAGATCGACTAATATACTTCATTTACTTAAAAAATTTCATAGGTGGTGATAAATTCAAAAAATATACGTGTTTAGTGGGGGGGGGGGGGGGTCGTCTAAAACCTCACCAAAGATCACCAAGGGGGGAGGGGGGTCTAAAAGTGGCCCAAAACACCTCGCGTGATTTCTGGATAAACCCTAAGGACCATAATAAAAGTAAGCACACGTATACAACGTAAAACAGCTACCTAATGAAGGTCTCGAATCTCGAAGTGGTCAATAATCTCTTCGTGTGCCGATGGTGCATTTACCAACATCACATTCCGTCAGTCCGTCTTAATCGCAGGCCATTCACCTCCAACACATTCGTTCATCTAAATATCTACTGTGTATGGTAAATTATATATAGGTACTCATTTGAATTTCGAATTATACTTTTTGTAAACACCCGAGTTTCGATGGGCCACTTAATTGACCGGTTAGAGAGTGGGTATGCGAAGCACAGCACATGCTTGGTGATAACATTATTTGTTTACATTACAAAAAGAAAATAAACCACCGTATAGGTACAAATATTTAGTACAAATATACAAACTTACAAGCATATGTAAACACTGGCTGCATGGAGTTTCACAGCCGAAACAGGAAAAGAGAAACGGCTTTCAACTTACATTACCCTTTTTAGCGATAGCATTTAGCACTTTAGTGCTTCTGTTGCGGGTTTCTTAGAATTTACCAATATAGAGGTTGTAGCCTTAATAAACTATGGTTAATCCTTACCCTGGTAACGATCACCATGACGACGGCATGTGATCACCGGCCTGATCTGAAACAGAAAAAGATTTTTTACAAACATTGCAGCAGGTAGGCTTGATTTTGTATTAATCAGATTGAGATGTTATTTGCTTTGATCTAGTTTTCTGAAAGTTGATGACACTGAGGCTTTTAAATACCCTCCATTCTTACTGAACAAGATTTGAAAATCGCTTAGTTTTACCACCATGTCTTCTTCTTCTTTATAAATGTGCCATCTCCATCCCGGAGCGGAGTTCGGCGACCATTTGTCTATATGTCAACCTATTTGTAGTAGTCATGCGAATTCGTTTTTCCATGCTGTCAGCCTCCAACCAGTCTCTTACATTCTTTGTACAAGATGTTATTGTTGTACCATCATGTAAATGTGCTTAGCATTCTTCAATTTTGAATTCTACTATTTTCTCTGCCCTTGCTGTATTTATCTAATTTATTTTATTGCTGGTAACTGTAGGTAAATCGTGTTTATAATGTTAATTTATAAAGACATCATAAAGATAATTTACCCGTATTACAGTAGGTAAATCGTGTTTATAACGTTAATTTATAAAGACATCATAAAGATAATTTACCCGTATTACAGCCTAAATTATCTAACTGTTAGCTAACGCCACTAAAAAAATAATTATCACTTCAAATCGTGCCAACGTTTAGTAGCCACTACTACGCTGATGCAAGACAGTTCATCATAATAGGATTTATATATGTCACGTCACGGTTTAGGTACCTACATCAACATCATAATTACTGGTCACGTTCGAGACTAAATGGCGGTTAATCCACTATATTCTACCAGTTCCGTTCCGTGGCAAATGATACGATACGACGTAAGAGGTGGTTTATGTCAATAAAAACACAACATTTTACGCT
The DNA here is from genome assembly GCA_951800055.1 of Cenopis cana. NCBI lineage: Eukaryota > Metazoa > Arthropoda > Insecta > Lepidoptera > Tortricidae > Cenopis > Cenopis cana. Next base: position 17,357,624 of record OX637477.1, on the reverse strand, counting down.
AGAAGGGTAGCATATAGGTACCTGTTATAATAAACAACCTGGGGCTCTATTCGATATGCTGTGCTGTAGTAAATTGAAGTCAGTTTGGTATTTTTCGCGCGTTCGGGCATGTACAACATGGCCCCTTTGTTATCCCTCAACCAAGAACTTAGGTACAGTCAAGGGCACCAATATGTTTATTCACCTTATTACATTGAAATAAGGTCCAAAAGTGTATACATATTGGTGCCCTTGACTGTAATCAAGTGCAATCAAAAATATGGGTGCATATACAACTTGCTCAAAAATATGTCCCATAGCTCTTATGTCGGTGAATTAAGGTTTTAGTACCATATTTATGAGAGGATACACTCGATACATATTTTTGCACTTGACTGTACACACACACGTGTAAGAATCGTAAGAATGCAATTTTAACTAGTTACCTCTATCAACCTGCGAATTGTGTACTTAACGTGACTTAACTAAAACTTGCTTGGTACGTGTAGAACAGAAACCAACACACGCGATGTCTACTAAACCGAATCAGTACGTTGGCTAGAGTAAACCCTTGCCACATTGTAGCAGCATTAGACTACATAATATTACTCAGTTGCAGCAACATCTCACACAAACCACACATCTCTGACTAGTTAACGTAACTCGTATTTAAGTGGATTCTTTGAATTCCGGTTTGAAACGTTTTAATCCGGAATTTCTGTGCTGAAATGATGGATGAAAGCTGCGTACTTACCTACTCAAGTTACAAATGCAGTTTCAAAGGTGCCTTCTAATGAAACTATGGTGAAAACCATTACTGATAGCTTTAATAAGAGTCGAGTGACACGCGGGTTTCATGAAAATAAGTAGGTGCCATTTTTATCCACTCCTTTTCAAATTCCTATATATATGCACGATCATTTAGTCACTAAAAGATCGGGCTAAAATTTAGTGAATCCAAATCCATCTTATTTTTGATGTTTAAAAAATAATGCTAACTACTTTACAAAATAAATTAAGTAACAAATATGTTAAATCGAAGATTCTATGCAGTTTGAGAAATCCTTAGAAATTGTAATTACTTGCGTGTTGACCTAACACGTCGGACATACATAACATTACGTACAAGTTATCATCAAATGCGGCTCAATAGCTACCTGCTGGTTGTACGACCGATTGCATCACCATGCGTTGCACGGTGGACGCAACGCACTGAATGACCGTAATGCACTAATGCCTATTACCGTTTCTGTGCCTGCTTGCTTATGTCACTGTAGTTTGTGTGTGGACGCACATGTGTCTCACTTCATTAGCTATACCTATAGGTACAGTACCTACATTTGTCTCACAAGCGCGGGCTAGCCGTAGTTGTAGTTGTGACACATACGAACACAAATAGACATTGTGAACTCATAGCTCCTAAGTTGACGTACTTACACATAGACAATGGCTCACCCGCGCTCTTGCGATCAAAGTCTACTGTACTGAAATATAAAATGCGAAAGGAATTTTAGCCGTTTGTTACTTTTTACAGCTACGTCGCTGAACCTGTATACTGCATACCTACATCTAAAAAAACGTCCCAGCACATGACACTGATCTGCTTTTTGACATAGTCTGTCAATTATTGTTATAAACCACGTTATAAACATATCAAACATTGGGACAATCGTCCCTTCCACCTGCGTATCAATCCCAATAGTTCCAATACAGCCTGGGTCAAAAACATAGTTACTTTACTTTATTCCTGAAATTGCTTTATGTCTTAGTAGGTGTGTGTTACGAATGTTTCTGACTATAGTGCGCACCATTCAGGACGACGCGCCCCTCCACCGCCCGTTCCGTAAAATTGCGCATAGATTGTATGAGATGCGCTGTGGAGGGGCGCGTCGTCGTGGATGGCGCGCACTATAGCTTATATAGCGCAACGCTAATAAGTTAGGTGCACTCAAAGAGTATAATACTATATGTGGGTGCACTTATTTATGGTTCACCATTACCAGTCCTAGCCTACTGGTAGCTTTTAGAAGATGTGAGAAAATACAATAGCAACAATACCAGACGGATCACTTAGGAAGATTTCTAGAGTCGCTAATCAATAATCAAATCTCGTATTATAAATAATTTATGTACTAATTCACGATCGACACGACGTTTGATCGATGAGCTAATAATGCTTGATGTTAACGTCAGCTTGTATACCTAATTTATAACCCATATTTTCCAAAGTGAATGAAGTAATTTATAAATTAGATAAAAATTTCTAACTGTTTTGCGCGTAGGTACCTATACTCAATTCATATGACTACTTTTAGTATTCGTATAAGTACGATATAAAACTTGTTTTTTCATACTTATAGTTCCCTCTTTTACTGGAGGGGCGATAAGTTTAACATTGGTCTTGCTCTACTCTTTACGAATTAGACTCGACTAAGTTTCGTCACGCCTCTTCACCCCTGCGCCCGCGCTACTTCACGCGAGTTGGTCCATCCAACTATTTTTCACTTGACGCGTACCCACTTACCCAGCCATTTCAGTATCACTTAAGGCAGCAGCTAAAATACTTACCCTAATTGCTAACGCCTAGACGCCTAACGGCACCACGCATGCGCGCTGCTCTCCATCGTTTCTATACTAATTAATTGCGAGTAATGTTTAGGTACTTAAAAAACTTCACTTCGCTCGTCATTTACTAGATCGATAAGCGTTAGATAGGCTTCAGTAATACTGATAAATGAGTCAAAAATGTGTTTTAGTACGAGTTAGGGTTCAATCTTTTCTATGGATACAAAACACACACACACGGTCACAGTATTACATCAGTTAGTCATAAATAAGAGTGATTTTTTTAAATTAAATTTTTGCCCTTTTTAGGTATAATGTAACTACAATAGTTTGTATGTTATCCGCGGTGCGCGAGTCAGACTCGCACTTGACCGGTTTTTTATTTTATATCTTACCTTCCTTAGGCTTTCTTCCAAGATGTAGCGAATGTCCACTTTTATGACCATTTTTGAGAAAAAGCTTTTTATATTTTATATTAATAAATATTTCGCATAACAATACAAACCTAGAAAATTTCCAAATAGAAAAGTTTAGTTGAGTTTTAAGTGCCGTTCCCCGCGGACGGTGCAGTTTTCGATTCATCAGCGGCCGGTCACGGGGAGTGAACTCTACGATATTTCGCAACTCGCCCATTGTCTCTGTTACGATGCTCTCATTGTACTCCCACTCATCCAAAAGAGCCCATGCCCATGTCCACTCTAAAATACTTATTACATTTTACTGTATAGCTTCATTGAGATGAAGGTCGGATACCCAGTTTTGTTTTGTTTGTAAAGTGTTTGTAATAAAATCTTTCTGCGTAACTGAGTACAGGTTTAAGACCAGTTTTCTGGGAGTCTTAAATTGCTTTGTAAAGGTTGAATTATTTTCTTAAAAAGATAACTAAGCAATGTACCAGATAGTGTTGATATAATGAAGCCGCGCTTATATCGGTTCTCTTTCGTTCTGTTCGATAAGGTCTTTCGTCAACCCTTACGAGGGTACGAACATTTCGCTCCAACTCATCCTAGCCGCGATCTCCCTGCGAGCGGCCATGTTTAGCTACACACTAAAACGATTACTGTGTGCGTGCGGTTCGAGTGCTGCCGGTTGAACTGACAAGTCTTGATCATTGTTATAGAGTTAGAGTGAGGTAGGAAAAATATGTAGTGAGTTTTAAATGTTTTTATTTTATTAACATTACGTACCTACGCACTTATTAAGGTGGTTCGATTTTCATACAAAAAACGATCGACATTTATTATCTCATTACACATTATTAATAGTTAAATATGTGTTAATCTATTTACTTCTGACTATTCATTTTCGCGAAATTAATAAAAAACCTGTGTTTCATACAGAAATTACGCAAAAAACAACGTTAATTTTTTATAAATTTTACGTTTGGGAGCGTGATAACTGTCATGTACATTGTGACGTTCGGCCTGGTACTTTAAATTACTTTCCACAGAAACTACTTGGCCTAAAAATCTGAAATTGCACATACATATAATTCGGTAACTAGTCCAAACAACGCAGTCATAAATTATCGGGCGCTCGTTAAGAATAAAAAAATATAAATGAATATGAGAGTAAATTTACACAAAAGATAACAACCAGTAAACATATGTTGGGAGACTATACAAACGATTTTTAGAGGTGCATGAACACGAATTAATTAACAAAATTGGAATAAGTTTGTCAGGAAAAAAGTCAAATTTGGAATGATAATTACGTGGAGTCCACGTGTTTCGGGGACTAGTTTTACTTTAAATTACTTTCCACAGAAACTACTTGGCCTAAAAATTTGAAATTGCACATACATATAATTCGATAACTAGTTCAAACAACGCAATCATAAATTATCGGGCGCTCGTTAAGAATAAAAAAATATAAATGCATATGAATATGAATATGAGAGAAAATTTACACAAAAGATAACCAGTAAACATATGTTGGGAGACTATACAAACTATTTTTAGAGGTGCATGAACATGAAATAATCAACAAAATTGGAATAAGTTTGTCAGGAAAAAAGTCAAATTTAGAATGATAATTACGGTCCACGTGTTTCGGGGACTAGTTTTACTTTAAATTACTTTCCACAGAAACTACTTGGCCTAAAAATCTGAAATTGCACATACATATAATTCGATAACTAGTCCAAACAATGCAGTCATAAATTATCGGGCGCTCGTTAAGAATAAAAATATATAAATGAATATGAATATGAGAGTAAATTCACACAAAAGATAACAAAACATATGTTGGGAGACTATACAAACTATTTTTAGAGGTGCATGAACACGAATTAATCAACAAAATTGGAAAAAGTTTGTCAGGAAAAAAGTCAAATTTGGAATGATAATTACGTGGAGTCCACGTGTTTCGGGGACTAGTTTTACTTTAAATTACTTTCCACAGAAACTACTTGGCTTAAAAATTTTAAATTGCACATACATATAATTCGATAACTAGTTCAAACAACGCAATCATAAATTATCGGGCGCTCGTTAAGAATAAAAAAATATTAGAGTTTGAATTTTACAATTAAAGGAAAAATCCGAAATGTTCACAGAACGTCAAGAACATAGAAGCACATATCCAGACATAGAAATATCACTAGCAGCAATAGGTAATAGGTAACATGGTGCCTTAAGGTATGATTCCGCTGCCGACTGCATACAACAACTGCACCTTCCGCCGCACTCCAAATTGAACTGTAATCATAAGACTAAAAGTCCCAATTTAGAGTGAGCGGCGTGTGCTGTTCCGACACTTCTCCGCTCATTTCAAATTGAGCTTTTTACGCATACCATTACGGTTCAATTTGGAGTGCGGCGGAACGTGCAGTTGCTGTATGCAGTCGGCAGCGGAATCATACCTTTACCTTTTAACTTGTGTGGCCGTAGTACTGTTGGATTTTTTCGTCCCAAACAATTTACGTTTATTGCCCATTTCTGTACAAAAACATATCACTTTAGTGCTTTGAGAAGAAATAAAATAAAAAAATTTAGCATGTTAACTTACTTACCAAGTATCAAATTATTAATCTGTAGCGGACGCGCTACATCTACAGAATAGCAGTATCGGTGTGAGCTTGGTCACCGACCTTAACGCACCGAGGAGAGCGACACGTGCGTTCCTTGGGAAGGCCCGGCGCGTAATGAATCGAACAACGTTGTCGCGCGCTGTTATATTGTGAATTATAGTGGTTTTTAAAAATTCGTCTAAATTAAGTGGGTTATCCATAAGCGTTAAAAAAAATAAGAAATATCAAGCAAAACCTGTAGTTTTATAATAATAAGTTTTTTTTCCAAAATATTATAAAACATGTGAGGAAAAAAATATTTAAACAAACCGATTTAGACATTTTGTAGTATTTTTTTTAGATAGTAAAAACCAATATTTCAGAACTAGTGCGATCGCTATGTACTAAAAGACTATACATCCTATTGTAAAAGATAAACATCCAATCGTTTTTGACAATTTAAAATGGAAATATTGTACCTGAAAAATAGCTCTGACGCGTATTTTTGCAAAACACTCCGACGAAAACCTGACTGTTTTAAATAATCGTACATAGAAATAAAAGTTTAGCAACGCTATGGTCTAGAATAAGAGTTTATCTATACAAAACAGAGGTTTACTTTAACAATGTAGTCACTTGAACAAAGATATGACGTTAGAAAAAACCGTATATTTTCTAAAATACCAACTTTTTGTTCGTACAGTCTTACACTGAGAAATTTAGAAACTTTGAAACGCTGTTCTGTCCTGACGAGGAAACAATAGAGACTGATTTTCAGATATATAATTCTTGACTATATGATTGTGGTACTGACAATAGCCGAAACATAATTGCTTGAAATTTTCTCGATAGAAAATTGAGTCTATATTTTCCTTTTTTTACTCCGCCTACTAAAACAACGCATTATTAAAAGACACGACACGTTAAATGATGGTATTTTACCTCATCTAATCTAGGTACTGACAAGAGGGAATTTAATAAATCTGCACACAGTCAGATATTTATCGAGATTTGTCTAAAAAAGCCATTCCCGGAGAGTGTTGCATCCCGTTTTGTCGTGAACGAAAAACATACGCGCGTCTCTTTCAATCAATATATTGCTTTAAATTAACTTAGCCCGATATACACCCGCATTCATTTTCCGATTTTATTAAAAACATCAATTTGGGCATCATCATATCTAGAACCCTAATATTTGTTATTATGTATCATTCATAAGTACACAAATCCTACGATTAACTAATAGTATCTAATTCTTCTAGACCTACCTAGAGTCTAGGTACCTAATTATTTTGATAACTATAAATAATTCTTCTCTTACTTTTCATAAGTCTCTACGGTTCGTAAGTCTCGAGTTAGGTACCAACTGTAAGTATAAGTTTGTACAAAACTCTAAGGCCAAATCCTGTCAAATTAACGCAAGCAAGAGTCGTTTTCAAAAAAAATGTACATAGTTAAGGGCTTAATGAAAACAAAATTACGATCGCGTCCTTTGTGTAACGAAAGTTAGCCATACAAAATATATAAGTCATCGTTACACAAAGGAATCAATAGTTAATTAAAGCCCTTAACTATGTAAATTATTTTTTAAAACGACTCAAGAATCTGCCGTATAGGTAGTCAGAATTCTTAGTTGTTTTTTGCTTGTTTGTACGAAGAAAGGACTCGAAACAAAACAGGAACGTGCGTTTTGTTTAACACCTATGTAAACATTGTTTACGAACGCACTCTCCTGAAATAGGATCGAATACAAAGGGCTTGAGCAAGGTTGGCATTTGAAACCACCACGTGCTAAATGCTTCATTGTTTTGAGCTAATTTTTGCCGTTCATGCTTTTCACACTTTGCTCAAAGGGCAGTAATCTTTTCACGTCGACAAACCCTTCAAACTCAGAGTCAAATAGCTTTTGTGGTGAGTTGTTCGTATTCAAAGCTAAGATGTTTTACTACTTATTCCAAGTTAAGTGCAATTAGGAAAATAAATCAACCCGTTTAAAAAACTTCGTATTTTTAATTCAACTTTTCTAACTTATGTTAATTAATGATATTTATTAAAATGGCAAATTATTAAACCTACGAGTAATTGGACTTGGCAGAGCCAGAGGCATCTAAAGATATATAATTCCGTTGCCGTCTCTTTCTCAGCCAATTGAAGGTTTTATCTGCTAACGGTTAAGTACTTAAGTACGTCTTTGACAGTACAAGATCGAGCTATATTGTCGCGTATCGCGAACATGATCGCAGCGGGTCGCGGCGCACGCGCGGCGGAACTGATCGTGCCGGATGCTCTTTATTCTGCCATGCACATCAAAGAGTTGTATCTCCATACGCTTTACATTGTAACATTGGTTGTTTTAATTTGGATGGGTTTAATCGCGGCCGTTCATCCCACCACACCTGTCGGAATTCGTACCAATTATCGATAGCTACTTACGATTAACTATTCGGTAATTCTGTGAAAACACTAAATGAGTGTTTAGGCAGTTTGTTATGGGTTTGATCAACATCAACATTGGGTTAACTTTCTACAGCTAAAAATTTGCTCGTGTTTCTTCCGAGTAACCAAACTCCACCAATAGTTGAACGGATTAACGTGACTATTAAACAAACTTGAATATAAATATTAAATCCACCGAAACCCAGCAAATCACGGAGCAAGAATAAGTGCGTGACCCAACATATCCGGCGAAGACCTGATTTCATCTGCGTTACGCATCCTAAGCGTTTTATAATCATCCCTGACTCAATGGAATCAGCGAGCGCAGTAATCCGATCGGTTTAGTATACATTACACGGCCATTGTCTTCATCATAACCGGCTAAATGTAAACAAACATTCAATAACGATTCACGGGTTAAATCTGCGGGTTCCCACAGTTCCCAAGTCGGATGTTTAAAGAACCGTCAGGTATGTTTCTACAGATGAGTTGTTGGGATCCCGCTATATAACGGCGGGCATACGACACGCGGCCCAAGATATACGGGCATGGCAGAGCCACTTACGTGCTGAATGAGATGGATATACGACACGCGGCCCAAGATATACGGGCATGGCAGAGCCACTTACGTGCTGAATGAGATGGATGCAAGAACAAAACAAGCGAGCACTTTTTTCCTATCGATCTAGTGTTAATAAAGAATACGTAAATAATGATTGTATCATATTTAGGTAGTACTTGTGTGAAAACGTAAAACAGTGACTATAGAGATGATCATATAATAAAAGAGACAGGACTTGATGTTTGTCAGCACATAAAGGACAAGTCGTTCAAATCTTGATTTTATTCAATAAGTACGATGAATGACAAACGAGTTTTAAGCCAATGATACGGCAAACGTCCGTACCATACCTACACACTCACAAAAGAAACCCTACAAAACTGGGTCGAGCTATGATACGCAGGAACTACGTGCCCATCCATTGATCAGATCACACAGTTACAGCAAACTACCTTATAAACCATGACGATCTTATTATTATACTCTGAAGGTTCACTATTGCTTGAACTATACAATTTCTTTACTTGATCCTTTACAAATATCTTTATAGATGACGCCATCTCTTGAATAGTAAACGTTGAACAGACTGTTACGAGAGCACTGCTAGATGAACTTATCTTATCAGTCATCGTAATGGCTGCTACAACTACGTGATGAGATCGCTTAAACGCTTTTGTGAGTTTCTTTCGAGCCCTATCGCAGATTGTTCTTATAGCGTAATCGTTTTGATAGCTTCACTTCCTAACACTTAATAAATAGTTGACTATTTTTAAGTCAATATGGTACTGCAGATACATTAATCGACAAATATGTGTAGGTGCGCTATCAGGTCCGATGGACGCGATGGACGTTGTGAAAGTCCGCTAAACTGGCCATGTATAGAATTGTGGAACCTGGCGATACAAGCCGAAGACTTGTGCATTCCACTGTTAGAAGCGCATAGTTGCAATGTTGCGAAATAAATCTTTCGCATTTCATCGAACTTCATATTTGATCAGGTTGACCAGTAGGTAGATATTTCTTTACCTGTTTAAACTTATTGCACAACGCGAGAAGGTTACTTGCTAGTCTTGCTACCAATATCCGATACGAAGAGAGGCAGTTTCGCTGACGAGGTACTCTGCTTTATAAGAGGAGAAAGAAACACAATATAGACGTATTAGAGTTGTAGACATATCAGGGCATTTTCACTTTAGTGTGCTACCTTTTTTTTCGGATCTCGGTGATTTTGGCTATTCTGACTCAGAATCACGAGTACTATTGATTCAGATGAAGAAAAAAAATGTCCTTGATTTTCCATACAAATTTTCTGTGTCAGTTTTGTGACGAGCCATATAACTGTATATGAAAAAAGCGTCACAAAACTTACTTTTTTTGGCGGGACACTTTTTTTTTCGCAGAAATGGATAGTACTCGTTATTCTGAGTCACATTACCCAAAATCACCGAGATCCGAAAAAAAAAGTAGGGGTACACTTTAAAGTGAAAATGCCCATCAACGAAAAAATTTAATGACTTTAAGTGATGCATACAAATTCTAATGACAAGGCAAAATTGCTGTATTGCTGTGTTAGCGCCGTGACCCTACCACCTGTCGGTTGCGCCTCAATGAGGCTTCCGTCCGGTTCACCGGTTCACGCACCGTACAGTTCAGTTCAGTTTCTTTATTGGTAAATACAATTTACAAGTCATTAAATTCTAAGTACTGTCAACTACACAACTCCTACACTTCTAGTATCTTTAATCTTTATCGACACTTACCCATAACGTACACACAATGTAGCGAACGTTGATGTGAAAACCGATTCTTAGAAATAAGTAAAAGGTTTTTACGATGGATCTGTGTTGATAAACTATATTAGACAAACGCTAGATGTGCAATCAAAGGAGTTGGTCAATAGATAGAGATTACCATTGAAGTGTACAAAGGGGGTTCATTAAGAGTATTTCTATTTCGACATCGATTGTACGTACGTACCTTACCTTCCCGTTAAATGCGCACTTTATTGGTATTTGTACACGATGACCCCTGCGCTTGCGGCGCGCGCGGGGACACGCTTCAACGGCGACCGATTATTTTAATGCAATACAAGTCAGCTGTTCCACGACTCGTAAATACGTATGTGTGAAATAAATTTTATTGGGCAAATTCCACGTGAGGTAATGATTTGAACCGTGCCTACTGATTAACGCAAAACAAAAGACGCATGCATACGCATGGGTAGAGTTCTCGACTTCGAGCGCATTCAAATATGGACGACGCGCCCCTCCCCTCCCTCCACAGCGAATCTCATACTATCTATGGGCTATGGAGGGGCGCGCCTTCGTGGATGAGACTCACTATTAACGTTGTGTGTTGTGTATATCGTTAATTTGTTAGATCTTGGATATTTAGAGTTGAAATAGCATACACAGTTCCTTAATTATGTCGTGTGTAATTCCGAACCTGAAGAAAATTAATAGAATATCAATATCAGAATAAAATAACAAGATAGTGGCATTTTGCTGGTAATAGAAACTGGGATTAGTCTACTGGCTAACTTACGTATTCACCGTAGACATACCTATGCCTATAATTTCCGTCACCGACCAATTTCGCCACAAGTGCAGAAAAGCAGCATTCTATCACGACTCACAACTCCACTTCCTGCCCGCTTACAGTGCTTACCAAACCCACTCATATGTAACTTTAATAGTCTAGAACTGCTCGTCATTTCCAATTAAATTGCGTCAACACTGGAACTAACTAAACCCCATTTTTAATAAGGTTAGGGTAAATGCCTTTATTTATTAAAAAAATGTAATCAAAGTAAATACATTATCTCACGTTTAAGTATCCCTATTGTCCCTACTACTAGGTAATCCCTACCTACTTCTTTCACTGTACTCTAACTATCGACTTCTTTTGGAGTAGGTAGTACGAGTAGGTATAGTAGAAATTATTTAAAATGTCCGACATTTTATAAAACTTGTCATTGGACTTTGAATCTTCACGCTTAGACAGTAAAGTCGCTTTTTGAACGGCCTAATTTGATACAACTCGGACATTTCAAATAATTTTAAGTATAGGTATAGGTATAGTAAAACAGTAGCAGTCTTTTTTACGCCAGCCGTCTACCAGCGCAAGCTTCGACCACCAACTGTTTTATTGACAAGTCACCACAACTTGAACCTTATCATTTAGAACGGAAGGAAGCTATTTGTGCAGATATTTTTTTTTTCATAATTCCTTTTGTTTTGAAGTGTTAACGATAAGCGTTTTATGGCTTTTCGGACATATTAGAAAATTACCACTTATACAGCCAGCGTCATATAGTAATAGTAGATATGTAGTAGCTAAAGTGGCCAAATAGTTCGGTACACCATAGGTATATTTTATATGGTGCACCGAACTATTTGGCCACTTTGGATGCTAGATAACTATATATATGACGCTGACTGTACCTATGTAGATATTTAAAGTGGTAACCATCCAACATTTTTAGTTTTTATCTACGTGCATTAACATCCAAATCCAGTTACCTACGGAAATAACAGTTCAATAATCATTTATCAATGACACTACACACTTAAATATCCGCTACTATTTAAAATAACGACATAAGAATTAATCAAATAGATAAGATAACTATTGAATCGTTTTTATTAGGTAGCTTTTTCGCTCTTAAAATATTGAATGGTATGAAACATTAATGCTATAATGTAAAAATGCTAAAATGATGGACAAACAACAACTTTCTAAAGTATTCGTAAACCCCGGGCGTGTGAAATATTCTTTTCACACCACCTGCTCGACACAGCCAAATTATATATCATGCAATCCTTACCGAAAGCAAATCATTATAGCCCTTGGCTTTAGCCGGGTAGTAATATTGTATTGAATTTCATTATAACCCGCCGGGTAATAATATGATTTCACTTTTCGTAGTTCTTATTGTTATGTCGTTAAAGTCTAATTTCGTGAAGTCCGCACGGCGGCGGGGAGGCGGCACAGCGGCGTTCCAAACAAAACACTGCGCCGCCCCGAGGACGAGGATGCCGCTCCGAACAAATTTGAAAATCGAACGTAATCTTACTGGCCACGGCCAGATGGCCACCATAAGCTGAATGGAACAAATTGTGAAAATAAAAACAAAACACGCGAATGTAACAAGACGCAGAGCTGCAGTATAGGTACAGAGTAAGATTTCAGATTGTATAAATATCCATTGGTTAATGTTATAAGTGCGAAAGTGTGTCTGTCTGTTATCTTTTCACGCTAAAACCGCTAGACCGATTCAGATGAAATATAAGTAGTATGGAAGTAGTGAGTCCCGGGGAAGGGCAGGGTACTTTTACTCGGAAATCATCCCTTAAGTAGGTTTGTATGGAAGAGCGATTACTAGGTAAGAAATTGAAATTAAATTCTAACGCGATGAACGAGTTCTACTCGGACAAAGTTACAAACAATAACTAGAAGATAGAGTTCTAATAAAATGAGTGACGAATGTAATTGGGCTTTGAATTACTATAAGTAATTTGATTCTGTCTCTAGTAGCCGTGGTTTTCTTATTGTCTCGCTAGAGGTGTGAAAAGTAGAGTATACTCCTCGAGGATAAAACTGTTTTCGTCTTGGGCGCTTAAATCCCTCACTACACTCAGGACTCAGTATTAATTCCCTCGCTTCGCTCGGGAATTAACTCATTACTCCCTCGATCCGCTCAGGAGTAAAATCTGGAGTCCTTCGTTACGTTCAGGATTCAATATCGCGCCCGTGACATAAAACAGTGCTTTATACCCTTGGTGTATAATCTACTATTATACCCACCCAAAGTGGCGGGATGAAAAATGTAAATTATGCAAATTTCTTTAAGAAAGAACCCAGACTTAATTACTATGATCTGCGATACCGATTGTGAATAATTGATCAGCGAGGAATGGTGTCAATACCTACCATTCTAATTTGTTCCATCCTCGCCGACTGAGAATTGTGTTAATTTTATGATCATTGTCTTGCGGTTTTTTAATCAAAGTGAAAATTGAAAAATTCAACACCACAGGTGGGATTTGAACCCACCTCCTCTGGAATCCGTCCATTGCTCTACCAATTGAGCCACCGTGGTATCCCTTGTAATGGTGAATTTTTCAATTTTCACTTTGATTAAAAAATTGAGATTTTTGCTAGCGGACGCATCCGCTTAACAAACATATTATTGTCTTGCGGTGCTAAATCTAGGCTTAAAATTAAGAACGATACTTTAAAACAGCGGTCGGCAACAGCGGCCTGCGGGCCTCCTTATTAAGAACCGAAAATGTGGTACGCCTTTTGTCTGATAGTCACAAATTATTAACACGTGCGGCCCACGAAAATTTTATTAAGTAGCTAAATACTATGTGGCCCCTGGCTGCTAAAAGCTTGCCGACCCCTGGTTTAAAAGGTTGGTTGGGGTTTAGTTTAAAAACGTGTGACATATTTTCCATATTGCTGTGAAAAATGTTAGAGTTATTCTGAGAATTGCATGACATTCTGAAGTCCTCAAGGCCACCTTTCTTAAATATCGACAAAGGAACCTCTTATTCATGAAGTCAACAGATGACGCTGAGTAAACACGGCTTTAAGAACGTGTTGTCCAACATTTGGTTTGGACCGTAGTTTCACACACGTAATAGGAATGGAAGGGTCGCGCGCTGGTTGACGAGGCAAAGCAATTGGCCCCTCCTACCTGTGCTCTTAATGCGACCTTGCTTTAATCCCTAGATAATGAAGATTAACCAAGTGCCAGAAATAGTTATACTAACGAAGAGCCTAAGGTCTATATTACAAGTATGTAAATGACTATTGTCGAAAGAATAACCGGTGTATATGTTTTAGCATTTCATTTCATTTCATTTATTTCATTGTGAAGTCATGTACATACATAATTAAGGTGTTAAAATTCGGTAGGTCAGTCCATGACGCCCTGTGAGGGCATTAAATTATATCATGCTATAGGCTACTAATTATATACGTATAAATAGAATATAAGTTATTATAATAGAAGTCATAATCACGTTTCCAGTTAATTGGGCCATTTTACGGAAAGTTGTACACTCGACTTTTTTTTTTATTTGGATAAAATTGGGTTTTTTCTACTCAGAATCGAAAGCACTTTCGAATGATATAGGGGAAAAAAAGTGTCCCAAATTTTTTTTATTCCATTCCGTTACCGTTTTCATACTAAGTTTGCAATGCTTGTATGGTGGCAACGGAATGGAAAAACTGAAAATTGTATGAAAAATTCTCCTATTAGGTTCGAAAGTTCTTTCGATTCTGAGTAGAAAAACCCCGATTTTATCCAAATTTAAAAAAAAAGTTGAGTGTCCAACTTTCCGTAAAATGGCCCAATTACAATAGTATATTACTTACCAAGGGCGATAAAACAAAGAATGTCTCAGATCGCAGGTATTTTACGCCCGAGCCGAAGGCAAGGGCGATAAATATGCGATCTGAGGCTTTCTTTATTATCGCCCGTGGTAAGTACAAAATTTTATGTCACCCCCTGGCCAGGAAGTGGGTTTTTTCGCGCGCGGAGCGTGCCATAATGGCCACTTTATGGCCAGGTGTGACATAAAATAAAATTAATTTGCATGCAAATTACAAAGTCAACAGGGGTTCCTAAAATTAATAATATCTAAATTAACTGACGTACCGCTTCCTGGCGCCAACTATTTCAGCAATATTTTATATGAACTACCTTTTTTCAGGCAATTGACTAAAGTATAAAGATATTCAATTAAATATGATTCATATGTACAGTCCTGGATCGAGCTTGACGCTGGTAATATGGAGAGAATCCTGTATAGTACGTTTACTTAAATTTCCTGTACGTGTTTGACCTACCTAAGTAAAGGACAGTTTTATGTTAACTTCATATTGATACAGGACAGAGATTTATTGTATAGTAGTAGGTAACAAGGTAGCGGAAAACAGCGTAGGTAGATCGATTCAGGTGTAATAGGGCTTCTTGCAATGACCCGACGTGTAAGGTTATTAGCAGTAGCGTGACATATGATGTTGGGATTTGTAAAAAACATTGCTTCATGTTTATAGCAAAGAAAATTAACGAATTACCTGGAATAGGTTGCTTCTTTATAATAGTAATTAATCCCAGACTAGGTACTTAGATGTGGAATATTTAAAGCAAGTTTTCCTGTTTCTATAATCCAACATCAGAGGACCCTAATATGGAGAAATACAAAACGTTATAGCTATTGATTCTCGACGTCGACGAAATCAGGATTTAGTCGTAGGTATCATCATCATCGTTGACCTGTCGTAGTGTTGCTTAGTTTCAAACTACTGATGATAGGTATTGAAAAACGATGACACAGTGGGTAAATTAAGTACAGAAAAACGATTTCCCAATAATAACTAAAATGAACCGTAAGATTTTATGCAAAATGTTTCTCATCTTCTTAGTTAATATGGCTTTAACGTGTAAATAAATGAGGTAATGAGGTAGGTAAATATAGTATAAGTAGGTGTGGACACAGAATAAGTAATGTGTGGAGTCCAAGGTTCCATACCTATGCACCAAGATTGTGGGCATTGAACATTATCATATCCTTAACTTTCGGAAATAGGACATTATTTTTCCTCTGTAAATGATAGTCAAAAACGTGAATTCTCTGGACTAGAACTTCTTGAATGTCAGATATATTTATTGTTTGGGTGTCAAACTTGTCATACGTAATAATACCTAGTTGCGTTCTGCTGCGAATAGCGTCGAATTTATTGCACCTTTCAGAAGTTTCTGTTGGGGGAATGGAAATTTTAGAAAGTGCGACCTTCGCTACGTGACTACCTCCTCATTACCTTATTTGACGAATGCGTGTGCATCTGTGCAATACGTTACTCCATTCAAGACAAATTTTTGCTACGCTTAGCGCGAAGCTCAGATAAGGAGCTGGATTTCTCTTCTCTAGCACCGTTGAGTGTCCTTATACGAGTATTAACTAGCAAATAAATAAGGACCACGATTTCTTTCGCGATAATTCACAGACATGCATGAGTCAGGAACATCTCCCCACGATCTTGTCTTGTGTCGGTCAAATCAGAATTATAGAGTCATCTACTTAGATGCAGCGAGTCTTTTCAGTCAACTGTGGGTGAATCGCGTCACAAAACAATTTTTGCTGGGAAATGTTTGATTGGTTTTAGTTCCTGCTCATAATTTTAATCGACGACTTGTTGTTAACTTCGTTGACGATTTTTATACTTAGTTGGCATTTGCATTGTGTATCTTACTCTTTTGTACGTGAATAAGCAGAGGCAAGCAGGAAGCACTTTCAGGAGCACAAATATTAGCTACGCCTATATGAAGGACATACATATGTATGTCTTGTTTGTTTAGCTTATTTTGAGCGTTTCGTCCTCACAGCTACTTCTACTGTAATACTGTTAAGGCTTTCTTATTGCAGCGAAACTACAAACGCGACACAAAAAATCCGCTAGGCGGCGCAACATTATCGTAATTCTCCCCAGTAACAAACACAATTACATTTTACACACACTATCTCACTTTACTGTGACAGGTCACTGACCTCCTTTTTTTTAATGATTGCTGTAACTTAGAATTTGAATATGTGACTGACCTTCTTTGTCAAATTAACCAGAATAAGCCAGAGTGGCGCACGTGATAATTAGGTTGTCAACCATTTAAATTTAGAACAGATTGTTATGACATTCACGCAAAAGAGTGTAGACTTGTGCATATCTCTGTCTCTGTTGCGCAGTTTTGACAGATTTCACTTAACTAAATAAGGGCTAAATTTTATCACGACTCGACACAAAAAGTCAAAGTTGCAAGCCACAAATAAGTAGCTTAATTTCAACCTCTAAGCCAAGTACATTGTGGTGTAATTAGTAATCGCTTGCTCTCTAAAGCACAGGTCACAGGTTGGTCACAGGTTCGAATCTCAGGCAAGAGCAAGTGTTTTTTTTGTGTTTTATTTAAACAACCGTAATTTTTAGAGCATAAATAATTATTGAGCGTTATTTTGGTAAATAAATATTTTGTACTTTTTTTATTTATTTAGAAAATATTCAACATAAATATTTTGCCCTGCTAATAAAAGCTTACAACTTTATTTATTACTTAGTTCTTTATTATTATTTATTTATCGTATGGCCTTTATTTCGAACCGTGAGATCTTCGAGAATACAGTACGGTTCATAAATCCATCTTAAATAAAATTCAAGATTTATTATATAATTTATTATAAACATAAAACATAACACTGAGGGATTATAATGCGTGCAACCACAGTGCGTCTATAACAGTTTGTAGCCTGTCTCTCAATAAGCTGAGAAGACGTTGATAATTATGTCAGTTCCCCGCATTTCCTCCCATATTTCATTGCAGTATCTATTGCTTGAATTGCTTCTTTGGTTCTTTCATGGCGATGATCCCACTGTTGAACCATTAAACCCCAAAGATTCTCAATCGGGTTCAAATTTCAGGCGATGGCATTACATCATTACATTTATGCCTGGATGTAGCTGTAGAGTAAACCATTCCCAAGTGACCCGTGCTGTATGGGGCAATTATCTTGAATAAAGTCAGGAAAGTCAGTAGAACAATTTGCAGCATCACTTCGTCCAGTAAATTGACGTAAACATTTCCGCATGATGTGGCTATGAAGTGAAGTTCACCGAAGCCGCTGATCATAGATCTGAGACCGCGACGCCGTCACCAGATATGCTCCCCCACATACTAGCCGTAAGCGGCCAGAATTCCTCAGAGCTTTGGGCCCTTTCTATTTCAGATATTACCAGAGGCATCTTTTCATTTAAATTTTTATTATTCTTTTTTTATCGTTTACGTTGATAGGTATATTGGAATAATTACATAATGCAATAATATCACTTTCATCGTAATACTGATGTCATTCTGCTTTACATTGAACTGCAGAGCAAATTGAAGTCGAATAGCGTCAAAACTTTGGCAGGATTACGGTCCGTTTGGGCATATTTATTTTGTTACAATACGAAGCTCAATATATATTATTTAATAATTTAAAATATTGTATTTGAAATACCAAGCTTGAATTTAATTTGCTAATGTCAGATGTCAAACTATGTGTCAGGCGCTATGAGTATACTCACACATAGACATAAAATATACAATATGCTATATGAAGGAGTGTGACCCGTATAATGGAAAAATATTCCACATTCTAAAAATACTCAATGAAACCTTTTGTAATAAGAGAGGGTTTAAAAAGGAAAAAAATGATATAATTATAAGCTTTATTAGCCACATTTTATGTTTTCCACTATCTCGAATTGTAAAAATACCAGGAAAACTATTTTAAATGTTTATTCGTCGATATGACTCACCAGTAATTTACCCTGAAAATGTTAATATCATCTAGTTACTGGTATTAAATATGCGATTTTTATAAATGTCAAACTGCAAAAAGTGCGACAGACGTCCGTCCAGCACGAGGCCCAACGGCCATCTGTCTACTAAAATGAAGCGCGCAGTTTGCTTTTCTGATATTTTTGAGTTTTGTTAAATATAAAAACATTTAAAAAAAAATTAGCCGTAAAATACACTTCTTCACATCGTTTCCTATCTATTGATATATTTTACTCGAGTCTGAGTTGGATATATTTTATATACGACTCACAATAAGATCAAAATTTACCTGTTTTTGCGATGTGAGATCATCGAGCGAAGTTTCAAATATCGTGTTTTCAGCCTTAAAATACACTAGACCGACTCTTAAACTATAACATATCTAAATATCCCATCAATAAAGTGAGTATTTAATGGTTTAAAATTGAATGAAAAATACTATGATTTGGAATAACGTGGTCTTAATGTTCGTGGACCATCATATGTCACATACGTGATACGAGTATCATCAAGTCATCAGTATTCTTACCCGGCATTTAAATATAAAACATTTTCTAGCTGTCAACAAGTAATCACAGTATGTCCCATGTTCTTATTTAAGGATTTCAGTCCAAAAATCCTATACACACTGCCAAGTACGTAAGCGTTTAACGTAATTTACGTCAAGCGCATTCTACGTATACAAAGGCAGGTGGTTCCGTTCAAAATAACATGATGACATTGATGACCTAGCACGCACGCGCTTGCGTTGCGACCCTCAGTGAAAGTGCCCGTGAATTATAATTCAAGTCATGGCGTTGGTTTCGCCACGTTTTTAGGACATATTCCGAACATAAGTGTTTCCTGTGCCCTTTAAAACACTGCTGTAATGTTAATGGCACGATGTTTAAGCTTATGAAAAAAACTCGCCAGTAATTTAGCACATTCGTGTGTGAAATTGAGCCGAGACGGTTAGTGATCAATTACTTACACATGGATTATACACATATATTATGACCATCGTATATACTCGTATGTTATGCTTTTCTCTGCGAATGGTTTTGTACCGACGCGTTGCGAGATACGTTCATTAAACTAACATTAATGTTTTACAAAACTCTAACCGCAAAAGATGCAACCACACAAATAAAACATTGCGGGTTAAATAAAATGTAGATAAAATTAAATATAATATATACTTATTCCTAATTCCCTACAAGTCTTGCATTTTTTATTTCACTTTTGACATTGACTGTTATGTATTTAGTCGTGTACCTACGTGCATCCGATAGGCCTGAAGCGGTTAGTGCTCATAAGGGTCATTGTCAGATTTAGGTGCGCTTCTTTTCGGTGGACATGCCAAAAGTTAAGGGCTACAAAGCTTAATTTTCGATTGATCTGATAACCCGCATAATCTGTAATTCCGTGTCTATAAATCCATGTAATAAAAACGTAAATTACATGCACACAAGCCGTTAACTATTGACCACCGAATGGACAACTTTTGTTTTTCCGACTGACAATGACCCATAAGCTCGTGAGTTTTTTATGGTTCCGTACCAAAAAGGTAAAAAACCGGCCAAGTGCGTGTCGGGCCACGCGCAAGGTAGGGTTCCGTAGTCGTCCACCTGTTACATTATGTGGACTACAAAGTTCGCAAACTTATATTTACTATGTTTTTGACAGAATTAACAACATTATCTAAGGTAGGTATCAATGGAAATTGTACGAAGGTTTGCTTTTGCAAAGTACATTTCTGAAGTTCGACTATTACTCGTTAACTAGTAATGTCTACTTAGCTGTGATAGTTTTCCTTTTAAATTCATTGTATATACTACTACCATGATTTTTTTCATATGCCTAGTAGCCACCGTTTAGCTGGCAGGGGGGGGACACTTGACCATAACAAAAATTATCACTTCAAAGCTTAATATCACGCCAACCTATTCTTTAATCAAAAAATGCTTTTAGAAACCTTATAATATTTTTGAAAGAACTATCCAACGATACCCCACACGATGGGGTTTGGAAGAAAAAAAAATTGCACCACCACTTTACATATAGGGGAGGTACCCTGAAAAAATTTTTTTAAAGATTTTATTCTACCGTTTTGTCGGCGTCATTGATATGTATACTCATGCCAAATTACAGCTTTCTAGTACTAACGGTTACTGAGAAAAACGGGGGTCGGACGGACGGACGGACGGACATGGCGAAACTATAAGGGTTCCTTGTTTACTACGGAACCCTAAAAAGGAACCCTTATGGTCTCACTTTGTCTGTCTGTCTGTCTGTCACATCGCTAAATATCTCAAGAACTACTTATGCTATCGATTTGAAATTTAGAATAGTTATAAATAAGGGTAACCCAAATACATGGAAGACGGTTTTTAAAAATATTTTAATTTATTTTCTGTCACAAGTGGGGTATCATATGAAAGGGCTTGACTTGTACATTCTGAAACAATTTTTAGTTTTTTTTTTCGTTTGGGAAATTTCGACTTACGAGGGAAAATGTAAAAAAAATACCATTCCCCCCCCCCTTATCTCCGAAGTTTACGAAGAAAAAAATTTGAAATTATTACACAACATTAATATGCATGTATATTTTACAGGAAAAATATAGCCATAGCCCTATCTAGTTTTTCTTTTTTTAATCATCAAAAAACTCTTCTATACTAAGTTTGTAATTTAATCACCTTTGTATATATTTTTGTTTTATATTTAAATTTACAAAATTGCGTTGAAAATACCTTCTTTCAAATAAAAAAAACAATTATTGAAATCGGTTGATGTGATAAAGAATTATCCTTGAAAAACCAACATACGTACTAAGTTATTCAGTCGCGCAAATTAGTAACACAATGCGCCGATAGGGTACACAACTACATATACAAGAACTGTGTACGGAACCCTCGGTGCGCGAGTCGGACTCGCACTTGACCGGTTTTTATTTTTATATGGAATGCGCAGGCGTATAGATGCTGAGTCACGAGTGAGACCGATGATCAGATTGGTGACTACTTTGCGTAGTATTTAGTTTAGGTAGATCATTGTCGTGCTCTGAAAAATTCGTGTTAATATCGATAAATTTGTCTACAAAAACAAGAGTTAGCGGGCCTGTAAAAGAAGTTTATTGAGTGCGAGATGGTGGTGGATGGATGATACTTGGTGGTACTCGTAAAAGACCGTGGGCTCTGAACCTTAACTGCCGCTACCAAACTGTAATCAAGAATACCTGTACCCTTACCATGAGTTTGCAATGTTTGCATTACCGTACTCGCTAGCGACTGCGTAAACGATTTAGTATGGCGATTCTTAGTTCTATTACGTAACCGCCAGAGGCGATGTACTTTTGTCAATACTAAATCGTTTACGCAGTCGCTATCGATTACGGTAATGCAAACATTGCAAACTCATGGTAAGGGTACTGGCGGTTGATAGGTGGATTTACGGTCGGTTAATTTGATGCGCCGGTCTGCGGCCAACTTGGATAAGTAGATGAACTGAAAGGATATTTTCTCGTATTTTAAATACATTCCCATTCAAATAGCTACCAATTAAAATGCATACGACTCACTGTTTCTTTTTAGGGCGTGTAAAAATGTAAATATCTTTAAAAAAACTTCGTTCTTCAGGCGGCCGCAAACTGACGCAGGTCGGGTAATTGGCCTACCGACTACCGACCCTATATAGTTTCATGATTAAATAATTTAAAGTTTAATTATTAAACTTTTATTAGTCGTTCATAATTATATAGGGTTCCGGTTACGTACCTATATTTCATTTACCTACCAGAAAAGGAGAAAAACACAAAAAAATAGTTTTGGCAAAAAAAGCAATTTATCTTAAACACGCAAACGGTTGATAAATAAGCTCCTAAATACATTTCAACTGCGGAACTAAAACTTAGTCGGATCATTGTCTTTCTAACAATCGTTAAGAAAAATGATAATAGAGAGGTAGTCGATGCTACCTTTTTTTAGAGTGAGAGAGACACAAAGCCGTGGCATTTGACCCTGCGTTTACTTTGCATCTTCTTTTGTTTTATTGTGAGTGATAACTTTCGCTTTATGGTACTTAAAAATGCGAAAGTTTGTAATTAATTACGTTTAGGAAATTATTGTGGCGCAAAAAGATACGTAACTGGTAAATGTTATTAAGGGGATATATCGATTCGGTAAACCACGCCCCGTGTGAAAGAGACACGCTTATGTCTTTTGTGCACGGCAAAACGGGATACAACACTCTTCGGGAATGACTTTTTTAGACAAATCTCGATAAATATCCACAATATCTGACTGCGTGAATTTATTAGTTATGAAATTTCCTTTTGACAGAGTTAAGATGTGGTAAAATGCCATCATATTAACTTATTTGTGTCGTTTAATAATGCGTTATTTTATTTAGTAGGCTGAGTAAAAAAATAAAAATAAAGACACAACTATGGATTTTTTTTCTATAGAGAAAATTTTAAGCAATCATGTTTTGGCTTTGGCTATTGTCAAAAACACAATCATATAGGTACCTAGTCAAGAATCATATATCTGAAAATCAATCCATTGTTTATACAAATTTATTTCTGCCCATGAAGTCTTTTGTACAGAGAATCTATTTTAGGTAATGTTTTATCCAAAAGTACTTAAATGATGACTTTTAAGCAACTGATACCTAACTTTTCAAGAAAAACTATTGTAGAATAATATACTATATTTTTGTCAAAATTACATGTGATTCTCGTAGTTATACGGGTGTAACTTAAACCGTAAATTTATTTAAGATATAAGAAAATATGGGTTTGGAATTTAATATTGAGCTAATTTCTCGGCAGGAAAACGGTAAGATGTCGGAAATGCCTACCCAGTTATCTGTAGAGAGCAGTGAGTGTGTGGATGATGACAAGTTGCGAGCAGGCATTGATGCGGATGACTGCCACGGTAATCACTACTTCTGTGCCGAGCTGACTCAAGCACACCGACAAATCGCCTTAATTACCAATATAAGTCAGAACTCCGATTACAAATTGATGTCGTACTATACAGGATCAAGTTATACCTACTAGAGAGAATGGTGAGGTGAGCAGAGACCAGGAGGGCGATTTTTGAGTGTCGAACGCTCGACTTTTCACTCGAGATCTGTCAAAAAACTATGGTGTTTTAACAGATCTCGAGTGAAAAGCCGAGCGTCCGACACTCAAAAATCGTCCCCCTGAGCTGAATCGCATAGCGGGGCCGGACAATGCCATAACACTTAGTTCCGATTCCTACTTGTTAAATGTTAAATTAGTTAAATATTACTGTTTAGTTTAGCCAGGTTTAACTAAGGCCTTGGTCGTTCTGACGCCGTCGCCGGCTGCGTGCAGCGGCCCGTCGCACGCGACGTCTGAATGGTATGTTCGACAATGTTCGGGCGCGGTCGTTCTCGCCCGCCGCGAGCGACGTCCGAACGCGAACATTGTTCAGACGTCGCGTGCGACGGGCCGCTGCACGCAGCCGGCGACGGCGTCAGAACGACCAAGGCCTAAGGAAATTATCGGAGAGTTTTTTTATATCGACCGTGGAGGTTTTTTACATCACCAAAACTATTAGGTAATATTTTTGATCGCGGAAACTCTACTCATGTAGTACAACCGGAGTGTCTTAACTAGTTATCTTGTTTTTTTTTCATATTTTTAAGCTTAAGCCACACAGAGAGCGGGAGGGCGGTAGCGGCGCGGGAGCGGGCGGTAGCGGGACGTGAGCGGGACGGGAGCGGGCGGTAGCGGCGCGGGAGTGAGCGGGAGCGCCTACCTATCCCGCGCCGCTACCGCCCGCTCCCGTCCCGCTTACGTCCCGCTACCGCCCGCTCCCGCGCCGCTACCGCCCTCTCGCTCTCTGTGTGTCTTAAGCTTTATTAGGTTATGTTCTTATTTTTTTATAGCACGTTATTAACCCTTAAGACTCACTGTGCTCAGTTCGTGTTAGGTACTACAAAAATAAAAGAGAGAGAAAATGGTGAGTTTGTGTCAATTGTCATACTTTCCAAAGTACTATAGGTACTTATACCGACTTATTGTGCCCTTAAGGCCTACTTACAGAAGAAATTGATTTGTATTTATTTAGTTACCTACTTAGTGTACGGAAATTTCTCCATGCAAAATCGTGACTATTGCCAATAAACGCACAGCACATCACACTCGTAGTATATTTTGGTCCAATAATCTCTAACTTTAATCGTCGAAATGATCTAATTGTAAACCATTTTTTGAGGTCATTACCGTGTCTTATTTAAAAAAATCTCATTGAAAAAAATTAAATTTGTAGTAAACTGGGGTTACTTTAGTTAAGAACAAATGGGGCTACTTTGATCATTTAGAACGTAGCATTAAATCGATACTATTAGCAATTAGCATTTTAAATGTATAAAAAGTTTCTCGGTAGGTAGATTCCGAAAAAATACTATTCTGGTGTTGGAATTTGTTTTGTAGTATTTTCTTTTATGACCTTTAAGGGGAGATATCCCCAACGCGATTATCCCGCTCTAACACGCGTGAGTTTACAATTAACCATCCCGCTCTCAACGCAAGCTCTACGCGTAGTTTCGTAATCATTTTATCAAAGCAAACCCAGCGAATTTGTCTATAACTATTTAATAGGATCTTTAATTGTGTACAAAAATTAAAGCCGTAGTATTGAAAATACATTCCAAAAAGGGGTAACTTCGCGATTTTTTTCTATCGAGTGAAATTCATCAGGTCGTGTAATGTAACTGACTGCGATTTTGACTAGACAAGATCCTTATGTAACACATATATTTTTTTTTAGATTTTAAGACGTTCTTGGTTTTTAAAACTCAAAAGTGGTAATACCCGGCGGTAATAGTTAATTGCTTAAGTCTTAAGTAATTCCCGAAGTTTAAGATCATAAAAAAAAAATTAATGTTAGTAGGTATTTATACCTACTTGACTAAGTCGATTTATAGGTATTTGTATTTTCTAATGAAGTGAAATGCAGGAACTTTTTAATATGTTTCCTTCTTAATATGGATGGTTATAATTAAAGCATTCATTTATTATTTTACTGATATCCCATTTGACTTTATGTAGATTAGTATGGAAGAAGTGGAAGATTTAGCTTAATGGTGATGCATAATCTAAGATACCTATATTTTGCCGGACGTGACTAACTGTAGGTATTTAGGTACCTACCTGTGGTCATATCATGTGACGTCATTACCAGGTACCTACTGAATTTAGGTGGCTGCTAGCCTCGGTTGAATGGTCCTTGAATTCAAATCTCTCACATATATTATCTTTCGTTGCAGTCAACACAAGACAACATGTACCCCTATTTTCGCCTTATGTTGGGGTTAATATCAATTCGTATTTAACACAGCTCGTCTATGGGTATATTTTCCGATCGTTACAATGGAATCAACATTATATTACCCTGTCCTAGGGCTGCCATCCGTCCGGGTTTTCCCGGATTTGTCCTAGTTTGGAGGCCGTCCGGGGGGGGTGCCAAGAAGTGTCCGGGGAAGACCCGGTCGCTTTTCATGTAAGGAAGCACCTCATTGAATTTAAAGGTCTTGTTTTTTTTTAAATATTATTTTCGGACTCGTCCGGGGAAAAAATGCGATTTACGCCAAATGTCCGGGTTTTTTTGAATCTTTGTCCGGGTTTGGCGAAATTCGAGATGGCAGCCCTGGCCTGTCCCCACTCGATCTAATCCCAACAAGGTCCTCCCCCAGGTTGGATGGTAAGTCGCTTTCGTATAGCTAGCACCAAATCATGGAATACGGTGCCAAAACGGATGCAGTGGATGCAATTAGCAAGTCTTTTGAATAGGGAGTAGCCCTGTTCAATAAATCTGTAGAAAATACTTATAATTGTAGGAGCTGAATATAAGCAACCGCTTCGAATAAAAATATGAAAAGAAATGAAACAATATACTATGTGAAAGTATGTATACGAATAGGTATAACAACAATGAAGCAAATAATCGAGTTAGAGAGTCATCGATAATTTTGAAACACATTCGGCGTCCGCACACATTCACACATATCTACGTGCCGATGCCGTACCGGGCCGCGAAGTGCAAACATCGCATTTTCCTCGAACAATGGTTCCGTGGAGACCATGAATGTGTTTACTACTTTCCATGGGAACCACCTCACCTAGCTATTGTCGACATCGAGAGCTACCAAAACGTAAGCTTCTCCGTAACTACTCGCCTTTCTTATGCATATTTATGTCAACCAGGTCAACACCTGAGTTTTTGAATGACGCGGCGAAAATGTAACACCTACTACCTATGTTTGATTTTAATCTCAACCATCACTCGAAAGCCTCGTTTTTATTTATATAACCGGTTATTTATCCGACGAGAAGTGCGTTAAAACCTCAAGATAATTAAACGATTCTAATAAGACTCTTTTTGCCAGTTAGCAATTTTAGAACGTAAAGAATTTAACATATTTGCCGACACTTAACTTTCTTCCGCAACGGTAAACCGGCGCCTAATTCCATAAAATTTTAACTAACAAACGTTTTAGCGTGATAAATTTAACTACTTTCTTCGTAATTTACCAAGTAAATGTTAGTTATTAGCTGTCTAGTGTCAGTCACGCAGAGTAAACTGCTTCGGGAGTAAAGTTAGCCGAGTAAACACGGCCAGCTAGGCGACGTGGAAGATATAGATAATACATCTCGCGATCATCTCGGAAGTGGAGCGTGCGCGTGCGCCTATGAAATTCAAATCAATCGGACCCAATGGTACCGTTAGATAATCGCGTACAGCTTCAGTCACCTGATCACACAAACACAGATAGGTCACAGTGTCATGTCGATATTTACCGTTAAGACCCGCAGTGAGGGTGGCGGGCTAAGGGCTGCGAGACATGTCACTCACTAACGTCACAGGCACTTTATCACTGCACTGGCACACAGATCCTCAGCATGTCGCGCGGAGCACGGGCCGCGTCGGGAGCGCTCGGGCCAGCCAAATGCGACAGACCGTGAATCTTAACCTACCTGTTGCGCTTGCGTGTCGCGGCACCCACCGGACCGGGGCGACTGCTTTACCGACCGTGCCTGCCGCCATATTTATTAAGCTGACTTCCTATACCACCTTTACTCACGATATTCAGCGACAAGCTAAAATTTCTCACCTTCATATGCCACCATATTGCCATTGCAAGTATAAACAATAGATTTTAACATCAATAAGTACTATTTTCGGTAATAAACCCAGCGTCAAAGCCTTAAACTGCATTACCGACACACTGTACCGCCATCTACCGTTATACCCAGTAACTATTTAACTAGAAGGCTTTCAATTGTTAAATTAGTGTTAGTTAACTCTAATAGTTAATTGCACCATACCATACTTAAGGGAAAGTTACAATAATTTCATTTTGTGGATACCGTACGAGTTGCTTATTATGTTATTGTTTAACAGCTAAAGTGTCAGTAAATCAGTTTGTAACGTTCGTTCAACATTACATTACCAGGTAGCTTGCTTTTTAGTTAACTTAGTTGAGTTAGATCGTTGTTAAATCGATACCGGCACGATCTCAGAGGTGGCGCCACCGGTGTTTATAGAGCCTTATTGAAGATCCTATTGATTTACACTTTACACGTAAACGGGGTTACTAGCAGCGAGTTAAAAATCCAGTTTTAATGCCGTATTTTAGTTTTTATTTGGTCAACCTGGGGTCAGTTTTATACCTTCGTAAGTTTCCTAAATATTTACTTACTATACTGAAACAAACTAGAAATACCTAGTGATGAGTATATTTAAGTGTTTTATTTCTTTTAAAGTGACCCCGGTTTTTTCCTAAAGTCACCCCAGTTTACGGAATTTCAACCAATAGTCGCAGAGGCTATACGTGTCTAAGGGCCGACTTTTCAATCCCCAGATAAAATTAATAAAATAATATCCGTCGGTTAAAATTATGCCCGTCTTTATCGGAACTCAAATAAAAGAATAAGACAGAGCTTAATATTTATCTTACCGATACTTTTATGCATGCATGTGATTTTTATGAAGGTTAACAATCAATTCACTTTTAATAATCTAGAATCTAAATGATATAAAAGTTCATCAACGGTTACTTCCTTCTAAAAAATACTACAAAACTCTCTCTAAATTCTAAAACACTAGTCTCCCTTTTTAGGGTTCCGTAGTAAACAAGGAACCCTTATAGTTTCGCCATGTCCGTCCGTCCGTCCGTCCGACCCCCGTTTTTCTCAGTAACCGTACCTATAATAACCTCAGCTATAATTTGGCATGAGTATACATATCAGTGACGCCGACAAAACGGTAGAATAAAATGTAAAAATATTTTTTTTTAGGGTAGGTACCTACCTCCCCTACATGTAAAGTGGCGGTGCAATTTTTTTTCTGCCAAACCTCATCGTGTGGGGTATCATTGGATAGCTCTTTTAAAAATATTATAAGGTTTCTAAAAGCATTTTTGGATTAAAGAATTGGTTAGCGTTATATTAAGCTTTGAAGTGATAATTTTTGTTATGATCAAGTGCCCCCCCCCTACCAGTTAAACGGTGACTACTAGGAATGTGAAAAAAATCATGGTAGTAAGTAGTATATACGATGAATTTAAAAGGAAAACTACCACAGCTTAGTAGACATTACTAGTTGACGAGTAATAGTCGAACTTCAGAAATGTACTTTGCAAAAGCAAACTTTCGTACAATTTCCATTGATACCTTAGATAATGTTGTTAATTCTGCCAAAAACATAGAAAATATAAGTTTGCGAACTTTTTACGGACGACTACGGAACCCTACCTTGCGCGTGGCCGGTTTATTAGATTAAGATCGCGGGTCACTCTTGGATAAGACTGGCTCAAGACCGGGACGAGGGGCGTACTCGAAGAGAGGCCTATGCTCAGCAGTGGGCGATTTCAGGCTGAAAATGATGATGATGATGAACGAAATAATTGTTTTGTCTATAGGAAACTGTCGTACTGCAGGCAGTGTGTATCTTAATTTAATTTTAATCCTGTTACATAAAAACAAATTACGATATCGAGATTCTACTCTCCCTTCCTTAAATGAGTTAATTTCGTGAATCGTGACATTTTGACTTGGCCCTTCGAGCCGGATACACTCATGTAAATACGCGTTTGTTTAAAAGTAACTAGGAAGTTAGAATAATGTATGCTAATATCATTCCCCGCCTAACTTAGAATCAATAAAAACAGTTTCATATTAACATTTTTTTACAAATATGACACTTGGGAAAAACTATTCTGTATAATACAAATACATTACTGTATAATAAAAATACATAACTCTATAATAAATTAATATAATAATATTAGAAATTTGATACTTATAATGGCAAAGAATTTTAATTACCGCATTCCAATCGAAACTATAATAAATTATTTAAATGAGAACTATAAAAAATCGGTTTATAGTGTGAATTGTAACTTGATACAGTGCATGTACACTATCTACAGGCTATTTAAAATAAGTACCTAATAAACGTAACAAAAGGCCACAAATATTTTTCAATATCAAAATTATTTTCGTTCACTGCAAAAAGCTGACTCAACCTCAACAGACTAAATTTTTAATAAAAAAATATAAATTAGGGCGGCTTACACCAACTTATGATTACAGCAGTTGTTCGGCTAGACAATGGACTAAAATATAATTATTTTCGGCCTATATGTTTTTTTGAATGTTTTGAAGTTACCTATTATAATAAAATATAACGAAGTATTCTAGAATTCAAATGGTCAGAGAAAATATTTATTTATTTAGAAGCTATAGGCATTTTATTCATAGAAGACAGGGAAATGAGAGTAGACACAGGGGAGTATAAAACCATTTTTTGATCCTATAATCGACTTGAGTAAATATTACAGTAAATGTGACATCGATGAAATCAATAAAACCATTTTATATGCAAAGATAAATCTAACTAGGTACGTACTATATTGTCTACATCTAGTTACTACCAACCAGGGAAGTGATAATGTAATACGATACAACGCGAGCCGAACTTTGCTCGATGGACGGAATGTTGTAATACTCATTTAGTTCAACACACTAAGTTAAATAAAAGCTTCTAATAACGCAGCGCACAGCGTACAGTTTATTTAGTGCTAACAGCCACATAACAAACCTTTTATTTATCACTTTCCTGGAGGGATCTCACTTCCCTGACTTTGTATTTCCAGAGAAGAGATGGACAGGGACCGTAGTGCTCCTGAATCAATGATTTGATCGCTCGCTAACAATAATTTATCGGTTAGTACTTATAGGTATTGTCAACATTACGAACACGCCTTTAGATATATCCAGACACGCTGACAAGAAGTTCCGGCTAGTATACGGCGCGCGGCGCTTTAAAAGGTAGCACAAGAAAAATACTGTAGTTTTTTACACAGGCATTTAAAATGACAGTCATTACAGCTAGTGCGATCATAAATTATACTTAGATACATTGTTGCAAAGTATCTTATACTACCTAATACCTATCATAAATTGTACAAGCCACTCTAGGTATTGAGCCTTTATATATAAATAAACAGAATCTATTAATACTTATAACGCTGTGCTGATGACTAACGTTATATAGGTACCTATTACGGCTCCAAAATTATACAAGTAATCACACAGTTTCATTTGAACTATTTGAAGGCTAAAAAACCTACCAAAGCTTTTACTTAAGCAGACTTCTCGCCCGCTTGTCCTCATAACTTACCTAATTTCCATTCGTTCTCAAATGTGAACTCAACTTTGTACAGGTACTAAATAAGGTTCGTTTTGCAATTACACACTTGATCAAGATACGAGCTTGGGAAAATGTGATAGTCGAGATCGTACCCGGATCAACTGTTTATAGTCACGGCATGGACTATGGACGCGAATCATCAATATTTAGTTAGGAATGCGCGCAAAAACGCCAGTTCCGTAATATTTCGACCAGATGAGGATTTAGTAATAGCTCCTCTAACAAGACGCGCACGATATCTGCCAAACACATTACTTATATAAAACATTGTTATTAACTCCAGGAGTTAAGTTAACTATACTATAGTTACCTTCCTACAAACGGATGTGTCGGTGCGGAGGCGATACGATATGAGAAAACTGTCAAATGTCAGTGTCTACTGTCAGTCAACTCAGTACAACTTTTTACTGCGCCCCTACATTTAAATGAGTGTTTCCTGACTGGCACGGGATGCGCGGAAGCGGGACGATGTGAAGGCAGTACTGGTCCGCTTCTGCGCATAATATTACTACCGCGCAAATGTAATACTGACAGTATTCTGTCAAGTGGGAATCTTTGCGACGCCAGTATGTTTACGTTAAAGAAGAAAATGTCACATATCGATCCCGCCCCGCCAAGTCAGGAAGTCGCCTAACTAGTAGGTACGGTACGGGGCTTTCTGTCCAACTTTCATAGCTAAGGCATGTATGAGTTAAGAGATTCGTCAATTATTTATTACCTAATCTTGCGTTCCTTTAAAATAATCCATCATTAGCTAGTTTCAATATAGAGAAATGTCTCTACCATTCATTTCGTATTCGTACTTTCTGCTTAGATGATCTTAATCTATTGTATCAACTCAATGAAAACGCTGTTGGCAGCTGCTACAACGCGAGCCCCGAAATGAAAAGTTACCTACCTATATATTGTTACGAGCGTGGGGTACGGTGGGCTGAAAGATTTCGCTTTTTATAGAAAACCCCAGTTTTCTCAAAAACTTACAGATATTTTATTGATTGTTGGTTAGTTATTAATTTTAGACCAAAAAACCTTCTAAAGTCGTTTCGACCATAACTATAGACACTTGCGACTCCAGAAGAATCAAAAGCGCGTTGCCGACCCTTTATTGACTTGATAATTCGTTGTGTTGGCACCTACAGATATCCTAGAGCATTATGCCGAGGCGGGCCCGTTTCGTGGCAATTTTATTAGTAAGTTTTGTCTGTTTGTATATTGTATATATTATTATGTTATGTCACGAATATTTTTTTTCATTTTCAAGGAATATGGAGCAAACACAAACATACGTGACGTCCGTCTTATCATCCTCTACCATGGCTTTAGCGCCCTGAATAGGATTAAGAGGCTGTCAAGACCTAATTTTGTTGAAATTGATGTTATTTAAGCAATCTTTCTAGTTCTAGCACATCAAAAAAAATATATGTTAATATTCATCATATTTCAAAGACCGTGGACGGACACGATACACGCAATCGGCTCGATAGAAAATAATTGCAAAAATTGGGAGCCGATTTTTGAGTGTCGAACGCTCGACTTTTTACTCGAGATCTGTCAAAATACTATGACGTTTTGACAGATGTCGAGTGAAAATTCGAGCATTCGAAACTCAAAAATCGGCCCCCTGGTCTTAAAATCATCATTAAACAGTTCTATGTCTTTATTTTTATTACGTATGGATCTGCAATTAAAAACATGAAGTCAACATATTCATAATACCTAAACCGCTAACGAGTCATATTTCACAAATAATCCATACTTTTTTTTATTTCAATATTATTATAATATTTATTTACTATTCTACGCGCAGAGCTTCCGTAAAGAGCGGGATGGTTAATTGGAAACTCACGCGTGTTAGAGCGGGACATTTTCTAGGTGTTGACAGCCTCTTAATGGAATATACCGAATATAAGTAGGTAGGTAATAAGTTTTACAAGACATTTAGCCAGTGTGTTGACCTTACGAATAACCTGGTCCATGACTCATCACTTGACCAATCATTATTTATTTAATCACATACGCGATTAGGTTTTGATCTGTATCGATGATCTGCACAAACATCGTTCACGTGTGCATTGCCACATGAGTCACGATTCATTCAATTTGCATCTGAGGAATTTTGATCCGAATGATATGAGAAATGATTTATTCGATAAATAGGTAACAGGTTTATTGATAAATAGGTAGGTGGAGTGCTTATGCTAGTAGGGCTGTCGGGTCTGTCCAGTGTTGCCAGGTCCAATTTGAAAAAAACAGTAGCTATACATGCCCTAAAAAACAGGAGATTCGAAAAAAAAACAGTAGATAAAATTTATTCCATAATATTTACCTAAATGCATATTTCATAGTGATTCCAGTGATAATATAATAGTAAGTATTAACTGCCACAATCCACAGAGCCATTTCATAAAAGAAAATCTGTCACTTCAACTTCACATCAAATAATGACTATTTGGTGACCATGGCTGCCATTTGCTTGCTCACTGTAGATAAAAGCTGCCTATTCAAAGCCCTGCCTGCAGGGCCCTGCTGCAGTGCCACTGCCAAATCGTATTGTGTGTATGCATGCAGGGCCGATTTTTTTATCTGTTACATCGGCCCTGCATGCATACACTTTGACACTGCGCATTTCCTGCCCTACGGCCTACACTCGTTGAAACTTGACAAGTTATATGTATGTTATTGTTTTCTTCTTGATAATTGAAGTTGAATAAGTGAAATTATAAAATCCAGTAGAATTTTTGGGAAATCCAGTAGAAATTTCTAAAATACAGTAGATTTTTTGGGAAAAACAGTAGAACAGTAGACACACCCCAAAAACAGTAGATCTCCTGTAAAAACAGGAGATCTGGCAACACTGGGTCTGTCTTTTATGAGGACGGTGCCTCACGTCCCCGCGTTTTTAGGGATCGTCCTAATACAACGCGACTACGCGATGATCGCGCGATGGCGCGAGTGAAATTCGCGAATATATTGAACTCGAATAGGTGTCCTAAAGGGATCGTCCTAAAACAACTACGCGATTATCGCGCAAACTCGCGACTTTTACTAGTAAATATTCTAAGTAAAAGTCGCCTTCGCTACCAAGCCGCGGACACATGCTAGCTAGACGATTTATAAGATTTCGTTCGGAGGTTAACGTCCTACTTTCCTAGTTAACCAGATTGGAATTAAAATGTCAAAATTGAAAGTCGCAAAAATAATTGAAATAAGTGTGCAACATACGTACCTATCCTAATTTAGATGCGCATTTGTATCCTTCTTGTAGATTATTAAGGTGACATCGACATAGGGACTTTTTGTATGTACAACGACGGAGGCAAGTAAATACCTGTGTTGTAAGTGTTGTATCCCTTTTTGCCGTGCGCAAAAGACATAAGCGTGTCGCTTTCACGGGGGGCGTGGTTTACCGAATCGATATAATATATATATATGTATATATATATATATTATGTATATCCCCTTAAGCGATCGACCTGTACATGTAGAAACAACACGCATACCGGGTAGAGTCAGTAAGACCCAGGCCGGGCCTAGCTGACTTTCTTGCTGGACTCTCCTCAGCTAGGCTAGGTTTAGTGAATCAGCGACAAAACTCCTAGTAGCTCGATTCCACTCACACACTTCAGTTCGGTTGAAACCGCTCAACCAAGCTGACTGGAGTGCAAACTCTTAGAGAGATTAGAGTATTCCAGTGTTTAAACCGCCCGCGTGGTCGTGTCGGAGGTTTCCCTTGGACTTTCCCCAGGCCAGCTCTGGCGACCTTACTCACCACCAGAGACACAACACCACATTACTAAATAAGGAACTAATGGTGGTGTTATTATGGCTGCGGTCTTTTAAGCTGGATGTACCTACTTCTCCAGTTAAGGGGAGATATCCCCAACGCAAATGTCCCGCTCTAACACGCATGAGTTTACAATTAACCATCCCGCTCTCTACGCAAGCTCTGCGCGTAGTTTCGTAAATATTTAGCTATAGTCATTAAGCCAATAATTTTATCAAAGCAAATCCAGCTAATTTGTCTATTTTAAGTATTTAGGATCTATAATTAAGTACAATAATTAAATCTTAAATATCAGTAATATAGCCTGTAGTAATATTGAAAATACATTCCAATAAACAAGTGCGAGTCGGACTTCGCACATTTAGGGTTCCGAACCGACCGCAAAGTTAAGTTGGTTTTTATAGGAAAAATAAGGAAATGTCAAAGAAAAATTGTAATTTATCAATATATTAGTATTTGTTGGTACAACAACCGTAAAACAAACATTATTATCAAATTTTAAGATTATAGATATTTGGGAAGTTAAAAAATTCTTCGGAACGAAATTTCGTAAAAAATTTGCTTTTCATTCCTTTGTTTTACAATATTTTTTAAACTATAAATAAAGTAAGTATCTACTCAATTAACTCTAAATAACGATACCTCACTCGATAGGGTAGGATAACAATATTTTTTCGCGCCCCCCATTAGCTGTATGGGAGCCCCCCTTAAAACATTTAAAAATAAGTTTTGACTATTTGTATGGCTTCGGGCCAATAAGATGCTTATATCTACTGTGTAAATTTGAAGCCTGTAGCTCCAACCGTTTGGCTGTAAAACCTGTGTGACAGACGACGGAGGGACGGACGGACGTCTGGGCGTCACCAATAGGGTTCCGTTTTGACCCTTCGGGTACGGAACCCTAAAAAGGGGTAACTTCGCAATTTTTTCTATCGAGTGAAATTCATCAGGTCATGTAACTGGACTAGACAAGATCCTTATACTGTAACATATATATTTTTCTAGATTGTAATGCACTATATTCTATGTTTCAGATGGTTTTTAAAACTCAAAAGTGGTAATACCCGGCCTTAACCTCTCTTTTGAATGACACATTTACCTACCTTAATAATTGAATTGATATTGCACATCATCGAGCGTAATTGATCTACCGTGCAATGGTTTCCCCAAGTTTCCTGGTCATGCTATCAACGATTTGTTTAATTGAGGCGCAGCGAATCTTTAGCGATTTCAGTGGGTTTTTGCCGGCTGCAACAAATAGGTACCTAGCTACCTACATCCTATTTCTTTGTATATGAGGTTTCCCTGTCACACTGTAACACTTGACAGTCCCAGGACAGGGTATACCTGGGAATTTGTGGCGTAGCAATGAAACGACAGTTACAAAGCACGGACCGTTTATTACTGACTCTAGGTACGGGTGGATAGCATCTTCATAATCTTCATATATACATATGTACAGTGGGCCAACGAAAATGTTGAGCACTTTAGTACTTTGTCAAATTAAAGAGGTTTCAAATTTTATGACGTTTCAGTCTATATATTTCTTAGATTTCGATGTGACAAGGTTCTAAGTATGCTCAACATTTTCATGGGCTGACTGTACCTACATCATACATTACAGTACCACACGCGGGACCAGGGAGGCAAGCCCACAAGTCCGTGTGCCACATTGGTCCCTAGTGACTAAATTCTTCGGAACAAAATTTTGTGACAGACGACGGACTGACGGACGGAAACGGCAAAAAATACGCTGTTTTTTAGTATTTGTTGTTAAAGCGGCAACCGAATTACAGCATCTGTCCAAAATTTCAGCTGTCTATCACGGTTCATGAGATAACAGCACGGTAACAGACGGAATGACAGACGGACAGCGGAGTCTTAGTAGGGTACGGAACCCTAAAAATACCTATCTAGGTAGTGGTTATAAATGTATCGGTACGGAACCCTTGATTGTGCGTGATCCGACATGCGCTTAGTTGGTTTTTAACCTCCATTGCACTAAAACTCGATAAACCGAGCAGTTAGTATATGTATGTGGCATAAGAATGTGGCGCACCAACCGGATCTATGCACGTGTGCAATCGCACCTTCAACACAACACCGCATGTGTCTGCACCACCCATTTACCGTAATACCTTACATACTAAATTACAGTCTATTCATCCTTATGGTGTTATAGATATCATGTAAACAAACTCTTCTGAAGATATTACCACCCATTTCTCTAGGATTACACTCTACAATCATCACTTAAAATGTTATTGTATACTTTAAAGAAAACTTTGTGAGCTACAATGTTTTTTTTATACGACGACGGTGGCAAACAAGCGTAAGGTGCGCGTTGCCGACCCTTTAATTTATGACATTTGAGGATTAACTGTGTTGACAGCAGAAGGGACAGGCCCTTCGCTCTCAACACAGTGCATCATCGGGAGCTCTGGAAACCTTGCTCACCTCCAGGAACACAACACTAAAAACAAATAAACACAACCAACATAGTATTAATTAATATCCTAGAGAAAAGTGTGATAACAATTAACGACTTCAAAAAGAACTTGTTTACCTACATGATAAGGACACGTAATTTAAGCACGGATGAATAGATTGATGCCGACTCCGCGTTTGAAAGGGCAACATCGGCGAGATAAACTTCACATTATGTCACGGAACTAACACTTGGACATTTATTTCGCTATTTAATATTAATAAAATGCTTTAAAGTGGCTTGCGAACTTCCTGATTTAATAACTCTAAGGTTTAATCCTAGTAACATTTATTGATTACAAGAATTTAAAGATACATTAAATAACGAAACAAACATAAATAGCAACATATAAAACTACGAACATATAAAAACTAATTCCAAAAAAAATACTCCCTCTAAAAGTTCTGCCTGCGGGCCTCTGCGAGACCCCAAAACGAGAGACGCCAGCGCGGTGTTACCTCTCTGAACCGCGAGAGCGGAGCGATCCGTTGGGAGAGGTACGCGCCAGCTTTAGGGGACACGTAACTCTAAGTATTTTTTGCTTATTCATATTATCCTAGGTCCAGATTGCAATAGCAATCGAACATATTAAAAGGTTACTCAACCCCGTTTGAACCGCTATTTCATTTCAGATGGGTAACAAAGATACTCGCTCTAAATACCGTTAGAGAATCTAAACTTATCACCTAGACGAATCATGAACTCTGGCTTGCATTTCAACAAGATGTTTGAACTGTCATAGCATGTCGATCTCGACTATTCTCGACTCGCATGACCCTCGTGCGGGTAACGGTCAAGCGATGTGGATGCGGAACTAAGCTCGAGGCTGTACGTATTATGATAATTGAGGTGAGATAATGATCGAGTGGTAATCGATTACAATTATGTAAAAAAATATAGAGGAGCTCCGAGCGCCCCCCGCGGCGGTGCCATCGATATATCGCATTCCTTACATAACTTGATGAGCCGTTTGGCGATATATCGCATTCCTTACATAACTTGAGGAGCCGTTTGGCTTGTGCTGGCGCCAGGGCCGGTCGTTTTGTTACACGATCAGGATGTTCTTCAAGGTATAAGTCCATAAAGGCCAACCGTTGTCATGGCAGAATTAGAGCGACTTCTATCGGACTTAAAATTTTAAAAGGGTACCTACACGGATTCGGGTGATAATAATCATCCGTGATTACCTAATTAATGACCAGGGGCCCGATTTTTGAGTGTCGAACGCTTGAATTCTCACTCGACATCTGTCGAAACGTCATAGTTTTTTGACAGATCTCGAATGAAAATTCGAGCGTTCGACACTCAAAAATCGGACCCCTGTTTTTTTACCGTGAACAATGACGTGTTTCCTAATTGATTTACGTACTTTTTCAAACTAAGTAATAAAATAAGCGTCTATGCATCTCCGTAAACAATAACAACGAACACATCCTTTTGCGTAAAAACAACATCCTCAATGCCGAATACCATAGTGTGCGATTACCTTACCTTACCTTACGTAAATGTTATTATACTTATTATTATCCGATGCATGTCGATGGAGCCTCATTCGTATGCCCGCGCGATTCTCAGAGATACCGCCCTAGTACCGAGTTAAGTATTGAGTATACCTATTACGTATTTGCGTTTCGACACGACACTATCCGTCTTTTTTATTTCTTTTTTATAACAGTTTCCCACGGGTAGTATCGCGGCAACCGCGGCATAGTAATTGTGCGATTCAATGGATGGATATAAATAAAATCGAGCTGCGTCCGTCTTCTGTGACTCGAGATACGAATGATGATTAAATATGCGGGAATCTCGTGCTTCAGAAACATCCTGGTTGATAAGGACATGACATCTCTACATCGATCTTGTAATTCTTCGCATTGTTACGTAATGAGAAGTTAAAGTTCACGGCCAAGTTCACTCGAACAGCAGAGGCGGCGGACAAACATGGAGTGTCTAGATTCCTAACTCGGAGGCTGCATCCGGGCCGTGGTTCGCAGGGATCGGGTTACCGCGGGGGCGTGCGAATGTCAAGGAACCCCGGCGCGGCCGCGACGCCGTCACCGTCAGTCGTAGACCCGCTGTCGACATGTTTGCCCGCGCGCGAGCCTCGCGAGCCGTCTGTCGGCTCGCCGCGATCTTTGCGGTATCGGCAGTTGCGACAAGCGACAGTAAGCATAACACTTCCTTTTATGAATGTAAATAGTGCAAACTAGAACCATCTTAATCATATAATGATTTGTTTCAGTCAGTCGAGACATATCGTGCAGCAGAGACGGGCTGTACGCTGATTTTGATACGGATTGTCGGGAATATGTGCGATGCGCCGGCGGCGCGGCTACTGGCCACTACGCGTGCGGACCCGGGCGAGCTTTCAGCGAGGTGGCGGGCGCGTGCGTGCCTCGGCGGCAACAGCCCTGTGTGCGCCGAGTCTGCGCCCCGGGAGACACCCTCGCGTACGCCACACCCAATACCGCCTGTCGGCACTACTACCGCTGCGAAAACGGCACGGCAGTAGAGCACGCCTGCCCCTCGGGTGCGTGGTTCGACCTGGAGCGGCAGGCGTGCACGCGCGGTGCCGGCACCTGCTACGAGCCATTATGCGCTGGCTTACCCGACGGCGACTACCCTGACTCCTCGCACGAGTGCCGTCGTACGCTGCGCTGTCAAGGTGCTGAACTTCGAGAAGTCATCTCGTGTGGCGGGCCTTGTGATCCTACGGCCACTTGCCCTCCCCCGCGCTCGGCCGCCATACCTCTGCCGGCCGGGGACGCCGACTTCTGCTCGGACGAGACGTGTTCCTCGCTCTGCCAACATGCGGAGGACGGCGCGTATGCGGATCGCTCGACTGGCTGCCGCGAGTACTTTGTCTGCGAGGAGCGGCGCGTGATCCGACGCGGAGTGTGCGAGCCCGGCCTGCTGTTCGCCGGGGGCGCCGGCAGCGCGGGCGGCTGCTTGCCGGCCGATCAGACGGAATGCCCGCCGCCCGCGCGCAGCCCGTGCTACAACCGTCCCGACGGCCGCCATCGAGACTGGCGCGACTGCTCATCGTGGTTCGAGTGCCGACGGGAGCGCGTCGTGTCGCGCGGGGCGTGCGGCGGTGTGCTAGTCTTCGACGGCACTAACTGCGTACCGCCGGAAGCGTTCGCGTGCGAAGGGCCCGCTCCGGCCGGCGAGTGCGAGCTCCGCCCGAGCGGGACGTATCAGGATTTGGAGTCCAACTGCACCCGCTATTTCCACTGCGAGGGGCGGATGCGAACGATGATGTCGTGCGCGCCGGGGTTGGTGTTCGACGGCGTGCGTTGCGCGGGCGGCGCGGCTTGGCGGGCCTGCCCGAGCCTGGCCACGGACGGGTGCTACGGGCGGGCGGACGGGCGGTACCGCGCGCAGGGCGGGGGTTGCCGCGGCTACTACGCGTGCGCGGGCGGCGAGAAGGCCGCGTACGCGTGCCCTGCGGGCAGTGCGTTCGACGGGGAGGCGTGCGTGCCCGCGCCGCGCGCGCGCTGCGACGTCGAGGACTACTCCTGCAGCGGACTCGCTGACGGATACCACGCGGACCTCGAAACTAATTGCAACAGGTATGTACACATATATACACTTTTAAGCACACGATAAAACATCTCATCGTAATGCCAAAGTTCGAATTTGAACCTCACACAAACGGTTCAATGTAGATGTTGGCTTGTATGAGAAGAACATTCTCCCTCCGGGACTTTTTAAAAGAGTCATTTGAGTAGATTATGTATCAATTAGGCCAGTACCTACAGTAGACATTGACATCTAAATTGCGAAGCATGATGTAGTTCTGCTTATTAGGGTTCAGTACCCGAAGGGTCCAAACCGAACCCTATTGCCGCACTCACGCGTCCGTCCGTCCGTCGTCTGTCGCACAGGTTTACAGCCAAACTGTTGGAGCTACAGTCTTCAAATTTTCACAGTATAAGCATCTTGTTGACCCAAAGTCAAACAAATTGTCAAAACTTAATTTTGTAAATGTTTGAAATAAATGACAAAAGGGACTAAGAATAAAAATTACATAGGTGGGGTATCGTTGTTTAGAACTCGTTGAGTAGATAAATACTATGGCAGACCAAAAGGACGAGTAGCCACCAAAGTTGGTTCTTTTTACAAAATTTTATTCCGAAGAATCCCGAATGAACTTCCCGTTGACCTATGAACTTGAAATTTTGTGATATTGTTTATTATTACGTATATTTCACCAACAAATACGAATATACTACTTAATCAGATTTTTTTACAATAGTTGAATTTCCTTATTGTGATTTCCTTATTGTTCCTATTAAAACCAACTTAATTTTGCGGTTGGTTCGGAACCCTAAATGTGCGAATTCCGTGACGAACTTGGCCGGTTTTTTGAATATGTTGCATGGATCAGTTAGAGTCAAATTTGCAACATCGAAATTCAGAAGCTTGCTGGGCAACAAGCGGAAAATTACAAAAAAAAATCACAAAAAAATAAGTACCTATTCCAATAAATTGCAAACCTATGAAGTGTGAAATTACATTTATCGCGGAATTTGGAAATACAGTAGGTATCGATTTCTGACTATTCGACTGACGTAGAATAAAATATCATATGACAAGTTTCTACTCTAGACTAAGATTCGTATCCAATAATAAAATATAAGTATTGGAATATTTAAGAAATTGCAATAAAATGGATTCAAATCACCATTAGTAATAATCGCTTAATATAACAAACTATTCGTCTTAGCCACATCACTACACACGTCAAGTCTTACCTGACAAAAAGGAAATGGTACACATTCCCGATGCAGTCCATAAAAAAAGAATGGAAACAAATAACATAATATATTATATACTTCACCACCTAGAACATCGTGGTTTGAAAATAAAATAAATAAATAAATATTTGTGGACAACCTTACACAAATCAACCTAGTCCCAAACTAAGCAAAGCTTGTACTATGGGTACTAAGCGACGATATACATATGTACTTATATAGATAAATAAATACTTATATACATAGAAAACATCCAAGACCCAAGAACAAATATTCGTGCTGATCACACAAATAAATGCCCCGGCCGGGATTCGAACCCGGGACCTCCAGCTTCGTAGGCAGGGTCACTACCAACTAAGCTAAAGCGGTCGTAAATATCAGGGACTGGACCGGTACTGTTGACGCAGCCACTCTCGCCAAGACGGCGAAGAACAGAGAAGACTTTCGCATGATGATCGCTGACATCCATTAGGATATAGCACCTTAAGAAGAAGATTATATACTTACTTAACTTCTGGTCTATGCTTCTAGTTACTTCTACTGCGAGGGTGGCGACCGGCTCGCGACGCTCAGCTGCCTCGGCGGCAAGCTCTTCGATGGCCGCGCGTGCGTCGACCCCGCCCACCACGAGTGCGGCGCCCCCCGCCGCACCACCCTCGAGCACGGAGGCGTCCGCTGCGAAAAAGACGGCTTCTTCGTCCAACCAGGCACCGAATGCAAGAAATACTACTTCTGCGTCACCGGCGCACGC
The DNA here is from genome assembly GCA_951800055.1 of Cenopis cana. Taxonomy (NCBI): domain Eukaryota; kingdom Metazoa; phylum Arthropoda; class Insecta; order Lepidoptera; family Tortricidae; genus Cenopis; species Cenopis cana. The sequence goes on along the minus strand of OX637477.1, from coordinate 17,314,180 downwards.
ACCTACCTTACCTGCCCGACACAACAACTCTTCAATGGACAAGTATGTGTGCCGCAAACCCAGCACTCATGCCCAGGGTGACGGAAGAGATCGCGAATAGCAGCGCTACGAGCGAGGGAGACAAGTACCTGACTGATATTTATTTAGTTTAGGAGGCTGTGAATATTTAGTACCATAGTCTTTCACTCAATATTTAGGTGTAGTATCATCTACCTCTAGTTCTTATTAACCTTTTCAATGCTATGTCATTATATTATATATATTTTATTTTCACTTGGGAAGACATAATATGCTATATTAGTATACAGTAAAGTTAATGCTCGTACATAAATGTCAGCATAACAATTTGTTATGTTAAAGGTATGATTCCGCTACCGACTGCATACAGCAACTGCACGTGCCGCCGCACTCCAAATTGATCCGTGATGGTATGCGTAAAAAACTCAATTTGAAATGAGCGGAGTAGAGAAGTGTCGCAACAGCATATGCCGCTCACTCTAATTGGGACTTTTAGTCTCATGATTACGGTTCAATTTGGAGTGCAGCGGCACGTGCAGTCACTGACAGCGGAATCATACCTTAAGGTTACTTTGACCGCGTACAGTCGACTTCAAAGATAAGTTTACACTTTTGCACCCTTACCTTAAGTAATAATGATAAGGCGAATGTATCTGTCATTTAAGTTCACTACATATATCACGTGTCTAGCTAACATAATCGCGCTTATGTCGAACATATAGCATTTGTCCCCCTCGCACTTACATATTTGCTAGTATGGGACGAATGCTGTGTCTGACAGAAATTAGATCACGAATGAATCACTGCTGAAATTTTTGAAACATGATGCGCTTACTTATAAAAATTTTGAAGGTTGATATTTAAACAAACATTATTTATCTATATTTTATTGGCATAGAAACTTTAAAGCGACCTAATTATACATGTTAAATACAGTGACTATCTTACAAAATGACTTTACAAACACAAAGTATGTACCTAAGCTCTGTGAATAAAAAAATAAAATCTTTTAAAACGACTTAAAAACGCACCTTTTTACATAATATATATTTCGTGGAGTTGCAATAAAAAGACAAATAAATTATAACAATTCAGTGGTACGCTTATCATAAAAAAGCGAAACTATTAGTAAATCGTTATGTTTTTTTTTACATTCGTAATAACTGTGACAATTGACATTGCCCGAAATTAAGAAATATGTATGTAACTCCGCCACGGTAATATGATAACGCACCGCGCGATTACAGCTCTTGCTGCTTTGAAATAAGGACTTTGGCAGTTATCATCATACAGTGACTCCTTAGTGCTTAACTATTGTTAACATTTGGCAATATTACATATTAAAAGCATGACGTCCTTATACAATCTTTTATATGTATTTTATTTACGTATGTAACAAGCAATTCCCTTGACACATCATTGTTTTTCTAAATAAATAAGTATTTATACATTTATATGAAAAAACATTGAATGATCCACACAAAGAGTTTGGATTATATTATTTTACATAAACTTGATTATAATTTATGTTTCAATTGGTCCACACCGAAAACGAGTGAATCAGTGCATTATGATGTTAAACAATTTCAAAAAGACGTCATAACGTCCCAGTGCTCGACATTAAGCCAATATTTGACACTTTAAATCTTATGTTATATGAATGGGGGTGAACAATGTGTCAACTAATGGGTATTGGGGTGTCAAACATTGGGACGTTTACCTTCGTTTACAGAGTAAGTAAAGTTCTAAAACTCTACAACGCCGAGTTCTATCTAACAAACACGCATCGAAGTTGAATCTTACATGGCCTGCCTTCTACGACCAACACTAGGTATTTAGCGTACCTACTTTATTTTTCGCCAAATCAGTAAGAGACGGATTATAAAATGATTTAATACCGATGTAATGGGGTCCATATCGGGTTACATAAAATTTGAAGCCATATTTTTGATAAGCATAAATAAACAACAATTGTCATAAATTTATTAATAAAAGAATTATGCATAAATGTCAATCGTATAATTATGGGCAACAACTTTATGCGTAAAGTGTTTTGACGATCGATATAACAGTGTTTTGCGATTAGAGGGAGACCCAATGCAATGTCTGAATACTTACGTTAATTATTCATCAGTAAAGGCGTTGCAAAAGTCAATAAATAAAAGTATGACAACAAATCATCTCATAAAATGAGATAACATTATAGGTAGAGATACGATAGGAATTATACTGCCGAATCATTCTTACTAGGCATATAAATTTACGAGTACAATCATATCATCATCATTGCCCTGTATTAGGCACCTATTATCTATCCTCTGATAGATACGAACCTTAAACAACGTTCAAGTATGCTGACTTACATTTGGTAAACAACGTATAATCCCAAGATACAACTTCTTGTAAGTGGTTATTTCCCTCTTAATGATTCGGTTGGCAACCGCAGTCAATATCAATGATCGTTTTTGCGGTCGTTTGCTGCAGAATCATTCCTTTATAGAACAATAACAAACTACAACAATGTTGAGACATATTAATCAAGAAAGATGAGTAGTCGGGAAAATGCAGTCTCTACAGGAGGATTTATTGTCCAAAGAGTTAGGTGTGACTTCGCACCCATCTAAACCTAATCAGCCATCCAGTGATAGATGCAGAAAGTTAGATTGAGAGAGGCTGATATCATTCAAACGGAGACAGCGCGATCAGCGCGTAGTTGCAGAGTTATAATTCAACCAAACCAATTACTAGAATTAACGTTATATATTGACCAACTTTAGCCCTTTCAACATAAAAAATCTCTTCTCATGTGACGAAACTAATTTTGACAAACAACATCTTTGGCATATATTTTCATTTATACAACATCTGCAAAAGTCGTTCTAACGGACGCAATTCTACAGATGTATTGCAAAATGATTTTCTTTCGGGAAAACTCGGATCTCAATCGGAATACGATGGCACCCGAACTGTCAATCAATGATTGTATTAAATGAGTCACGTTTTTTATATCCATTATTATGGAACTTTATTGTTTAGTGTCAAATGTTGACATTTGACACTAAACAGTATAATATTTTAATAATAAATAATTGAATTGAAAAATGTCAAAGTGTCAAAGTTACCCCTACGGCTGTAAGATGGGTACTGAAGCTAATTGAGAGAGCACGATAAATACGAACTTTTCCGATAAAGTACGAAGAAATTATTTTGCACTACATCTGTATCAACGTTGTTGCACAACAGAGAAGCACATATTACATAGATCAAAACCTTACCTAACATACATCTCTTAATATATTGTACCTACATAAGTAAATAAACACATGTTGCCGACCCTGACCAAACGAATCGTAAAAGCTCTGCCAAAAGTAGGTTAACATTATCTAATATTAAAGTTAACAAAACTCGTAAATATAATATTCTTTAGTAGATTTTTTAACACTTAATAACATTTTGTTCTTTAAATGACTTTATACGAAATTTCAATTAAATTTGATAGTCCACATTGAAAGATGCTTACATCGCACCGATACAAAATTGTATTCGAACACTACCCTTACCATGAGTTTGCAATGTTTGCATTAGCATACTCGCTAGCGACTGCGTAAACGATTCAGTATAGCGATTCTTAGTTCTATTGCGTAACCGCCAGAGGCGCTGCACTTTTGACGCAGTCCCTAGCGAGTACGGTAATGCAAACATTGCAAACTCATGGTAAGGGTACTGCAATGAAGGCGTACCCAAGTGCCGGCCACCATAAGGTCCTTTTTAATGTGGATTATAACTAATCCCACGCTATTTTAATTTAATAATCAACTACTACGCTCACATTTATATAAAACTGCAACTCTATATTAAATAAAACTGCAATAATAAATAACTCTTTGTTTATTTGGCCCTAACCTTTTAGATTTAATTTATAAAACAGTGTTTCGTATACCTATAATTAATCATTTACTTCAATTGTACATATTATAATTTAGAAAATGAAATCTAATGAACGAAAAGCCGACGCATCTCATGAAAATAACCTAATAACTATTAAAGAATCCGATTCTGACGAATAGTCTAATAAAACGTTATATGTATAAAATGTATAAGTAGAGTCCAGGAATTTGAATGTTTTACAGTTTTAGACTCTATTACAATAGCAATAGGTATACATAGAGTCTAAAACTGCGAGATATTCGAATTCCTTGACTGTATATAGTGTACATTACACAATTATAACACGCACCTGAAAGCACAACATCCCATGATACGCTTCGATACACGTAGCACATTACACCGTAGGTGCCTTCACCTAATTCACCCCCTATTCAAAAGTCCATTTAATTCACGAGTACGAAATAGACCGTATTTTTCAAGTGTATGTCCCCTTATCTCTTGGCTATGAAGTCCCAAAATGTTATTTTTTTATCGAAAATAATAATGACAACTATAGATGGGTTAGGTGGTTAGGTTGGTAGGTAGGTACTGGCACTCAATTGGCCGTATTGGCCCAAATATGACTCAAAGCATCTTTTATACGCTCCTACACCACGGAAACCCTATTGCATACTCAAATATTTCGGCAAATGTAAGTATTCAAGTGAGATGCCGGCCTAAAATATTTTTTTTCCCATAAGTTTTTTTTGTCATCTCGAATCTCGGTCGGTCAGTAACTGCGGTCGTATGACAATTGACAATTTTTATAATTGATAAATTGAATACTTGAATCTAAACCGTATTTACTTATACATTACGGTTCAGATCCGGTTGTCTTTCAAATTCCGGGTTGGACGGTAGTGTTAGTTGGTAAAGTCAATACTTGATATCAAAGCAAAGATCACAAGACAAAGTCAGTTAGATGTTAGACCGCGTTTATAACCAATCTAATTTGCGCCTGGTTTTTACGGATTCCGATGTACAATCAGCAGATAAAATAGCCCATCGACAATTGTGTGTGCATAGTTTTGTTTTGAATATTTTTACGTTCTCACTTCTATTTCATTAGGCTGTCCACTTTATCCGATATCGGATCCGATACCGATAATAATGTATGGGAATGTGACCGATACCGGATCGGATAGTGTGAACACTAAGCGGTTTACTATTGGCAGGGTGCAAAGCGGGTGGAGGGGGTAGCCTAAACGATCATAGCGCTCGCTTCGGCTAAAATTTTCATTTTTGTCGCTGACTTGAGCTGTCAAATCCATATTGCAGTAAACATTTTCTAATCGTTTTTGAGATAAATTTCATATGGTCCTAGTAAGATGTGTTATTGTGAATTGTAATAACACCAAGAAGAATAGCGACTAAGAATAAGACTAAAGTTTACCAATTTTCAAGATCGTGGTGGAAACGAGACCAAAGAAATAAGTGGATAATTGCCGTAAGAAAAAAAAAGTAAGTCACCTAACCTGACAACAACTGAAAACAACAATTTTAATGTTATTGGCAATAATGTTACTGCCTACCATCGTCCAAAATTGTCTAACATAGTAAAATAACACAAGATTTCATTAATTTTTTTCACAATATTTTCTTACTTCTCGCTTGACAGCTGTGACAATATTGTCCATAATGGCCACCTGTCCGTGGCGCTGTCGTCGCGCACGTTCTCAATACATTTTATCGGTTTCGGATCCTACGCCGATATTGTATCAGATAGTGGGAACAGGCCCTAAAGATTTTGTTACACTCCTGGTTCGGAACCCCGAATTGTGACGTGGATAACACATGATTCCATTTATGTCGGGCATGATAGCATTCGACCCTTACTAGCAACACGGATAAGTACGAGATGGACGAATCTATATGATATGTCCGACATAAAGCTAACTTGGCTGCTGGTGGTAGGCGCTTCCATAAAAACAAGTGTGTACGTCAATTAGGAGTAGGTATAGGTACCTAGCTGAGCGAACCCGAGGGTCCTGTTCTCTGCAACTGGGATAAGGCAAATATGAGGTGAGGGTTCACGAAGCGTATGACTTAAATATTGGTCTCAAAGTGCCCATAACCACACTATCATTAAATCTATCATGCTACACGTTAAGCCTTGAACTGCGGCAATGTGATTGACTTTACCAATTAACATTCACGTGTGGTTTATTCAGGACCCTAAATATTGGTTTATTTGGGAAGGTTTACTTGATTTTTGTACCTCAAATATGCGTGTAATCTTCGCTGCCTCTAAAGCTGGAAACAGTGCTCGACCGACGGTCAGCGCGTATGGTCGGTCGGGCGACTTTTGTATGGTCGCATACGCGCTGACGGTGAGCATCGCTCTGAACGCACGTATGCTTTCATACAGCGATAGCTACGCCCGACCGACCATACGCGCTGACCGTCGGTCTAGCGCTGTTTCCAGCCTAAAACAAAAGCAATAACGAGCAATTTCGCACTAACAACTACCCGCTATTAGAAGAAAGCATCGATTGTGCGGGTTGCGTACGTAGACCGCGGTCAGTTTTAGAACGGTTCGGGTTATTAAGTGAGCGTAATATACATAAACACATACGCTCACTATAATAACTACAGCAAAAAGCACAGGGCAGGCCGATTTGCTGTGTGTAAAGCATCTTTTATCTCGGTTATTTTCTTAACTGCAGTCGTTATAGGAAGTTAGACATTCGCTGCCAGGCCACGCAATTGTATGGACATGAACGCACATATTGCCGACAGTGAATGCCTTAAAGATCTTCGAAACCGATTGAGAACGTATTAACAGTCAAGATGACTTCTCATCTCGTTTCCCCTAGATCGAGATAACACTTTAACGACGACGCCGACGCCGCATTAAAAAATGTTTCATAATGATAGAACAAACTGATAATGAAAAATATTGAAGAACGCTCAGATTAGAGATCCATCGAATGACCTTAAACATATCTAACATTTTCTTAAGACAAAAACATGCAACCCACTCCGTGAACGTGCAACTGTCGAGTGACTCTCTGATCTTTATTCCACTTAGACAGTACTTGAAAAGTGAACCTTTTTCTAATAGACTTAAAGTCGCATTTAGAAGTAGAGGTAAGAAATACACGTTTGAACTACTGTTCAAACTTTGAAGTAGCTCAGAAGGGAAAAGGTTCAGTCTTAATCGCATTGGAGAAATCAGTGAAACGTTCGTTGGACCATTAATATGATATATTTAAAAATAATAATAACTACTATCAAAGACAATTCCATAAATATTTTTATTTATAAATTCTAGAAGGTAAATATTTCATATTTCTTCTTTCGCATGCTATTAGCTTTGACCATTTATCCCCCTCTTTCACACTTGACTAGTTGGAAAGAGAGGAACATACTAGAACTAGTAGTTCAGTTGGTTTGCTAAAGTAATAATATACATGCGCTAACTATATTCATAACCTACACTAACTATTTTCGATTTTTACAATCGCAACATTAACGATCTGCCTATGAACACTTATAATATACATCGATATTAAGAGAGTAGAGAGATGTAATAGAGAGACCAAGTCTGGTTAGTAATATGTTATTTTGACGGCAGGAGTTTTTCCTTGACTTAGCACTTTATTAATACTCTCTACTCTCTGCTATTTTACTGCTAGAGACCCCAGCTACTGCTTTTGCTGACCTGAATACGAAAATAAATTACAATTTTGTTTAGCGAATCTGGTCTTTGAGTGCTTTACAATTAACCTTACACACTTGATCTTACAGCTCAAACTACAATGTTTCTGACAAGGACAATTTGCTTACGGATTGAATCAGTCTGTTACGTCAGATTTTTCAACATTCATTTCTCACAATGAAGGTTAATTCACTAGCTCAGTTCTTATCGCAAAAATCGATTAATAATGACGCCTTCTGAATTGAATATAATGTGTATATTCAGCCTTACATTTTCCTATGTGTGAATAAATAAATGAAAAGGCGATAGCGAGTGTGTATCAAATAATTATGTAATTCTAGGGAATCAGGTGATACAAGCGGAAATCTCTTTCTAATGAAAGGAATAAAAATGAGATTTCCACGTGTATTACATGACGCAGATCCTACCAATACATTAGACAGTACACTATTACGGACCAGCGTAGAGGTTATTTCGCCTTCCTAATTTATTCACTAGCGAGAGACCCATATGGTATGGAGTGAGAAGCTCAAGTACTTCACATTTCAACGGTAACTTTCTCATCTGCGACTAAATTAACGTAATAAGCAATTAAGATGGAGATATATTAGTAACACAATACCGTTTACGCCGACGTTAATTTCCGTGCTGTTAGATGTCCGGCTTAAAATTGTTCGCAGTCGAAAGGAGCTGAGAATGTGTGACCATCTCGTACATTTGTCTAAACGTTAGAAGATGACCACCGCTTCGAGCGACGGTACGCGCCATACGCATTCAGCGAAAGACCGGAGCGCGACTCTCGGGCGATTCTTATCGTTAAAGTTAATTGATGTCCACACCGACCGGCCCGAACGTTAAGTGAAAGTTAAGGAATTCAGAGTGCAACTTAAACTTATTGTTGACTTCAGTTTACTCTATACCTGGGTCCCTAACTGTTAAAATAGTAAAATTCAAAAATAATCACTCAAGAGTCGTTAACAATCGGGGCCCGGTGTGGACAAATTAAGAAAATGATAAATTTTGGAATAAGAATCACCCTCTCGCTTCCATATGCGGCGCACAGCTGCCTTTGTCGATCGTATTCGGCTCGGTCCTTAGCTCCCTCCTGCTACCAAGAAGTTTCTAGTGTAGTGTTAGGCCTCACCGCTACTGGTCGCTGGTGCCAGGCCGCGGTGCGGGCGCCAGCAGCGCGGAGATGTCCCACACCTTGATGACGCGGTCCTTGCCCGCTGTCACCATCCGTCCCGTCGCCTCGTCCACGAACAGGGACGCCACCGCGTGCTTCATGTCGTGGAATGACGCTAGGGACTCGCGTCTGGAAGAGAGTGGACAACACCTTACATCAGGGGTCGGCAATTAGTTTTAAGTGGGGTCCGGATATGATAGAAAAAAAAATCCTAGGTCCAGAAAAAAATGTTTTAATGAAATCAATATGCATTCAGCATATTTAACATTATTTGGGGGTCCGCGGTTAGACCTTCCGCGGTCCGGATACGGACCGCGGTCCACCTATTGCGGACCCCTGCGTTAGATTGTCTTGACTTTGTTCACCGGTTTAACACTATTAGGTACCGTAATGGAAAGGATGAAACAAGTGATTAGAATTAATTTTGTAAAAGGAAGCTTCCTTTCTCATTTGCTCCCGATAATTTAAACGTAAACAGGAGGAACGTACAATAAACCTCAAAATACAAATTTAAGAAGCGAGACAACGCTCATCGAACGGGCATTATTTACAACGGCTAGTTTAGATATCGAACTGAACAAAATAATCCATTCAAATAATTATGAATATTACAATCTAAGCTAAATTGACCAAGTTATAATGACAGTATATGTCTGTCTTTGCCACTCCGCGCCGCATCAGCGGCAGTGGTGCTGCCTCAGGCGGCTGCCACACTGATGCGGTTTCCGCACGACGGTGCGGTGTGCGAGCGAGACAGAGCTATGCAATTCTATAGCGGTGTCCCACTCGTACTGCGGAAACCGCATCAATGTGAGTAATGTGACAACCGCCTTACTGCCGGACCAGCACAAGTGTTTACTCACGGCTCGTGTCGCAGCGTGTCGTAGCAGGCGGAGCACACTCGCTGCGGGAACTCGAACCCCATGACGGGCAGCGGCAGGCGGTGCGGGGAGCACGTCGCGCACACCGCCGCGCCGCACCAGCGGCAGTGGTGCTGCCTTAGTCCTGGGTAAACAAGAAACAAGTAGGTGAGCGACTATGAGTGCTACCAGGGTCTGAAGGACGATGACTGATGGTTAATTCATCAACTTTTATTAAAACCTCAAAAACGCTCTGCCCCATGAAGTATTGGAAGGGAACACTAAACAGTGACATAACTATATAGGTAAGTAACCTATTTTTAGATGGAAAATACTCAAAAGAATCTGTGTAAGTAGGTAGGTACTAAGCTTACATGCACTAGTAGACACGATAGAGAACCCCCTTATTCATAAACGTTCAACAAAACTATTTTAGCTAAATTGCCGCTAAAATTTGTCCTTATCTGTCACTTTGGCATTTGATTGTGAGAAGGGGACAAAACACATTTCAGTTAGCAGACAGTTTTATGAATAACGGGGTTGAACGATGTGGATCTACCGACTAACCTAGCTGTTTCTTCTCCATCATGGCCCTCACGTTCCATATGAAGGGCGCGCGGCACAACTGGCACAGGTCGGCCTCGCGCCAGGCGGGCGTCTCGCGCCGCTTGACGCCCATCTCCCACACGCCGAGCGCGCCGTCCTCGCCGCCAGAGACGAGACGCGTACAGCTGCCGACGTACCACAGCCCGGTCACCTTGTTGCTGGAATACAGAATGAAGGATTCATCATCATATCAGCCGAAAGACGTCCACTGCTGGACAAAGGCCTCCCCCAAAGAGTGCCACAATGACCGGTCCTGCGCAACAAGCATCCAGCGGACTCCCGCGACCTTTACCATGTCATCGGTCCACCTTGTGAGGAGAATAAAAAACTTAATATTCTTAGTTGAATATAATTGTTGCAACTAATAGAAGGTTTCATATATTAACTCTGCACCACGTACTATGAATCGTTATTGATTATGATTATCTTTTGGAGAAAACCTGCGAACCACGAAAAACTCCACGGTTACCGCCATCTGCGCTGTTATGCGAGGGACCCCAGGATCTCATACTGAACGCCCCCTCGCAGTTTACCACCTTTCGCTCGTCTTGAGCGAGCCTCCCTCCCTGGGGCTGATAGGCAAGAGCTGCAGCGCCCGCAACATGGAGCACTCGCCACCCTGGTGACCCCCTTCAGTCGCCTTTTACGACAGGCGGAGGAGACCGTAGACATATTCTTTACCCTGTAGACCCTGGTGATCAGTTTACCTGTGCCCCTGTAGCTCGTAGGCCGTGCCCTTCTGTCCGCCGATGTCCCACACGATAATGGTCTGGTCGAATGAGCCGCTGAACAGCAACTGGGGCTGTGGAGCCCAGTTTAATACACGGACTGACCTGTAAACACGACGCGTCAGTCTCAGAGATCATATCATAAGATACAAACAATACATCTTTGATAGCTTGAAGTCTAATTTACCTTACAGTATCCTACTGAGTCCACATACAATAAAAATATTACAATGTCATTTCAATCAAGCGGTTCCGACAATGACAATAAGTATGAAATTTCTTTTATTCTAAAACTAAACGGGACAAACGACTCTCATTCTTGAAAGTTTTATCTACATTCAATTGGACAATTTCGTTCTTTCTATAGAAACATAGGATTCAGAGGAATATACATCGGAATTTAGAATCAAATTTTTATTTAACCCTTTAAGCGCTATTTACCTTACCACCACCATACCATTTAGCTGAGCCACTTACCTTTTCAATCGTTTTGTATACTTTTTATTGTGCCATAGTATGTAAGTCGCATGTATTGTGTATTGTATACAAACTTTGAATAAATGTCTTATTATTATTATTATTTGACTATGGCATATCAGACAAAGTGACAATGTAAATGACAGCTTAGTGATATAAATAAATAAATATTTGTGGACAATCTTACACAAATCAACCTAGTCCCAAACTAAGCAAAGCTTGTACTATGGGTACTAAGCGACGATATACATACTTATATAGATAAATAAATACTTAAATACATAGAAAACATCCAAGACCCAAGTACAAATATTCGTGCTCATCACACAAATAAATGCCCCGGCCGGGATTCGAACCCGGGACCTCCAGCTTCGTAGGCAGGGTCACTACCAACTAAGCTAAAGCGGTCTTCAAAGTATATTGACAAAGTTGAAAATTGCGAGTAACTATTTTGCCATTCGGCGGTTAAAAGGTTAAAAGCGTGAAAACCGGCGGTCATCTCACCCGGTGTGTCCTTTGAGCGTGGTGACGAGCGTGGCGCCATTGTTATCCAACTTCAACATTGTTATCTGCCCGCTGTAGTCGCCCACGAACGCGTACTTCGACTGGGAGTCGAACCTGCATGCTGTTCAGGCACTTATTCTTTGATTATGATATAATATACTAGCGAGGTAGGCCGCAAGGTTGAAAAATTTAACTAGCTGCCGAAATGCCGAGTGCCGACAAACATCTATCACATTATATTTGTGCAACTGCATGTCTACGACTTCGTTTTAAAGTCAACAAACGTACCGTACATGTCAAAAATATTTCGTGCAACAAGTGAAATTTAATCTTGTGTCAATTACTAGTTTCACCTACATACTCCGGCCACACACTCGACAAATGGTGAGAGAAGTGGCGACGGGATTTTGCCCGTCGCCGCGTTGGTGAACGCACGCCGTGCTCTTCGCGACGACGGGCTGAATCCACTACCGAACAAAACCAGTTGCCTACTGTCATGACGTCGTTACCGAACAACGTCTTTGAACAAGTATAGATTGGCGAAATCATCATAAATTTGATGGAAAGCCTTTTTTAAAGAGTGAAGTGAAGTAGCGAGGGAAGTAGGCAGAGATATAGTGTGGCCGTGTTACTCGTCATTCACCCAGTCACTGCTCCCTATTTTGTCGGTTTTTCGGCGCGAGCAAAGGACCGGCAAGTAAATAAAGTGGATAATCGCGCGAGTGCTGGAGCGGGCAACATCGCGGCAGCGCGAGGGGCATAACTAGTGTAGCCGTAGTTAATACTTAAGGCGGTTCCATGAGCCAGATATGCGAAAATACCCCAAGAATTATCCCATTTTTCTCAGAATCGTTGATATTTGTAGACGTGGGAAAAATATATATTATTCTTGATTATATTATCTTTAATAACACAGCTTTCGATGCACGATTCATAACACTTCGCTCGATACAATTAATTCCCTAAGTAACCTCCAATTTGATTTATTTTTCCAACTTACTTGTTTTTTTACTATGTGACACTATGAAACATAAAAAGGAGAAAAATCACTCATAACTAAAATAGTAATTTGACAGCTTCCGAATTTCGATAATTTGAGGCAATATTTTTAAATAAATAAAAATCGACAAATTCTACCGTAACAAGATATGCGGCCTGCAAGCTCTATCTCTGTTACCCTTTCGAAATGTGACAGTGGCGGCTGAGCGCTCGATGTTCGATTTCATCTGGGTACATGACCGGCCTTAAGCTAATTAGTAAAGGATACTGTAACGCCGTGCACCAGGCCTCGAACGAGTACCCGCCGATCCTGCGGCCGGTCTCGCTGCAGTGGTACGAGAACAGCTTGTCCCGGCTCACCGAGAGCACCCACTCGCAGCCCAGCGAGAACTGAACGCCCGTCACACGCGCCGTGTGGGCGAGGTATTCCCGGCTCTGGACAACAATATATACGAGATAACGGGATGCGTGTAAATTATGAAACTATTACAGTAGGTAGGCAGGGCTTGGAACCGGTACCAAAAATACCGGTATTTTGTAGGTTTTCAGAGTACAGGTACTCGAAAAATACCGGTACTCGAAAATACCTGTATTAGTACCGAAAAATACCTGTACTTTATAAAGGTTGCTACGCGTGTATGCGACCTATAGGTACAATTTTTCATCCATCTGACGCTCACGCTTGCTTGCGCGCGCAACCGCAACGTCGCAACTCGCGATAACTTATTGTGATCTCTTTCACTCTCATTCGCTCACTCTTTCGAGTACCTGTATTTTATCAAAATACCGGTATTCAGGTACCGGTACGTCGACCGGTACCGGTACCTGAAAATACCGGTATTTCAAGCCCTTTAGGTAGGTAGTAACACGACAACTGCGCGCCAGTCACGCGCGCCGTGTGCGCCAGGTATTCCCGGCTCTATAACAGCAATTTAGGGGATAACGGGATTTGTAACTGCCAGGACTTCGAGCGGCGGCGGCAGCGGTAACGGTTTTCCTAATACATTTCTTCTTCTTCCTCGGTCCCTCACTGCTGAGGATCGCGACTATATACGGCTTGTTTCCAAATGGTGCGGTTGTACGCTGTGTGAACCGCGCGGTGCATGTCACCACCCAGTGCCTTCTTAATAGGATCAGACCACCTAGCGGGCGCCCTGCCTTGAGCTCTTCTGCCATTTATTTGACCTAATATTATCATTCTCTCGAGGCCATGCTTGGTGGACCACGTAACGTGGCCGAAGAAGCTGAGAGCCCGAGTAATACAATACATTTGTATCGTGCAATAAAGTTTAAATAAAAAATACAAGAAGAATATACATATGAGATGTGTAAATACATATACAACAATTTGCTCTGTAAGATGAAGCAATCTTCTGGTGGGACTCGAATATTATTTTACGTGTTAAACGACTGTATATACTTACAGGATTAATTCTATTGCAATCTGTAGCTAGTGTGAACTCCGAGACAGTGCCGTTCTCCTGTCCAATAAACAGCTGCCGAGTCTCCGGGGTGTAGAACATGGAGGTGCAACCTGACGGCATATACTGACAGATACTGGGCCAGTACTGCCCGGAGTCCCGCTTCAGCCATACTCGGACTGTCCTGCAATATGATAAACATTTTATTCATTATTGAATATGACCTTTTCAGCAATCTGTCAAATACAAATGATGTCACTCACACGCCATGACATGGGAATGTCAAACGTGAAGTTGGACCCTATAGAAATGCATGTAGGTTGATATCACATTGGACACTGTGATGAATACGTGAGTTTGAGTTGTTGGCGTTGAACAGATAGTGCACATATATAAGTTGTAACAATAAGAATAAGAATAATTTATTAAATATTCATTTTACAATTATGTTCTCATAGTCTACGAACCTAAATGTATAATGTATCAAATGTGATTTATATGCCATATGATTAAGTAAATAAATATATAAGTTGTTGGTGTTGAAAAGGTTCATTACAGTCCAAAATCTTAGCATGTCTTGAAAAAAATTTATGACAGAATTTAATAGAAACATACAGGTCTTGTTCCCAATCATGTTTTTCACATTATAAAATGATAGCTTAAGATTGATAAAGTTGGTCAACAATAAGATCTTAGTCATTACTTCCACACTTTTGCAATACCTACACTGGATAACAGAATAACAATACGAAATTAAAAGCCAATTAGGGCCGTATTTAGGGTTGCCAGATGGACGGGATTTGTCTGGATTCTCCCGATATTTCATTTCATCTCCTGACTACCGCCAATATATAAAATCTCACAACAAAATTACAAATTCTATTGGTGTCTGGGTTTCCGGCTGCTCTCCTCTATAGGTCAATATTCTCAAGAAATTCTTCTGAAATTTTCGTGAGCAGTTCGATATTTAAATGTCTTGAATTCACTTTCTAAGAATAAAAAAACTCTTGACGTCCACAGCTCACAAAGCTACTAGTTAAAAAGTATGAAATAGATCATTTGTGTTTATAGGTACCTATTATTTATTTCTCCCGACAGAAAGTAAAAAATCCTAACATTTCCCACGGATCTGGCAACCCGAGCCATATTAGGGTGAGTGATTAGGTAGCCCGAGCTATACAGCAGTCAGGAGCTATATACTATATACAGAATACTATAAAGTATAAAAGGGGAATTAAATGGTTAAGCTAGCTAGCTTAACTTACATTTTCTGCAACACAATAATGCCTGTATTCAGACATGCTCCCTAATAATATTTAAAATTTTGTTTATATGACTGGCTAACTTAAACAAATTAATCATATAACACTCAATAACTAAGTACTATGTCCAAATTAGATTCAAGTCTCTTGCTACATATTTAAGTGTACTTAGTCAGTAAAATTAAATTTTAAACAATCAAGACACCATCTATACCACGAATAATAACAAGCCATACAAGGAGTCAATTAACAACATTGTAAGAAATATGTCACCTCAGAGGCTGACAAAGTATCATGAATGAATAGGCTTTGTTCTGGGGCGTGACATATGGCACCAACCATCATAAAAATACAATTTGATAACGATCGAACAAGAGATAGTTTTGATAAAACAAAATAGTAGACAACATTGAGGGTATGTTTAACATAACATGATAGCTCTATGGGTAAATGTTGAACACCCATAAATTGGGCAGCGCCCTCAAAGAGTGATATGAGCTAATTAAAATGAGTCAAAACCCTCACTTATCGTCGCAAACGCTAATTACTCCATCTTCGCCAGGAATAACAACCGCTGCGTTGACGTCGTCCGTGCACCCCTCTAGTTTACTCAGCAGCGCCGGCTTTTTCGTCGTCGAGAACCTGTCGTTGGGCGTTCTAGGTGCGGGCTTGATTTCAGCAGCCATTGTAAATTATATCAAACAACAAATAAATACGAATTTCTATCCACCTCTTCACATAGAAAGAATAACGTCATTATATTTTGACATTCCGGTAATCCGGTTTAAGGGCGCTACTCTTAAAGCCATCGAAAGTCTCTACGCATTTAACAAAAGTTATAATTGTACTGAGATATAAAATAATTCAAAATATTTGAATTTAATTTATTTATAGTATTTTACAGTACGTATTGACTTTCTTGCATAGTAATGATAATCTAAATCAACAGTTTCATTACACAAATAAAATATATCGTGGGTTATGAGAATACACCTCTTTCTTCAATCGTTCCGTTCTACGCAAAGTTCGTTGGAGATGGATGAATGTTACAAACGGCAGGACTCTGGCAACACAACCAAATTTTGACAGTTATTGTCATAGAATATACTAGTTTTTGCCCGCGACTTCGTCCGCGTGGAACTTGTTCATCGCGATAGAATTTATTTGCTATTTGTTTTATATCAGGCGCTTACCTGGTTATAGCTCTTCCATACAACTCCCATTCCCAAAAGTATCCTATACCCTTCCCCGGAACCCAAACTATCTCCGTGCCAAATTTCATCCAAATTGAAAAAAAAATACATATTCTAAATCGGTTAAGCGTGAAGAGGTAACAGACAGACAGACACATTTGACAATATTAGTATGAATATGGGTTAGTATGGGTCCTCTGTTTAACAACTAGATGTTTGCATGTATCTCAAATGAATTAAAATTAGTTTTTTTTTTAAATAATAATTTAATATTTTCATCAGTTACGCGGTGATTATTATCACGCGATACACTCATATCAATCACAATACGTATTCACCTCGTCTTCATGAATATTATACCACCAATATTGATACCACGATAATATTGTCACAGTATTAATTAAAATCAGTAACTGATGCCTATCTGGGGGCACGGAATGGTCACTCAATATAATAATTATATCACCGGTACAGATAATCGGTCATCTTAAATAAATATTTACTACGGAACCTTGAAAGTTGACCTTTCTACGACATTCATGTGTGTTTACGTTGTCTGTGACGCATTTTGCAGAACTGTAGAAAGTGACGTTTCTCATAAATGTTGCCATAAATATTAGTTTTGACCATAATTGGGGAAAATCTTCCCAGTGAGCGAGCGTGCGAAACATTATGATAATGAAATTAATGTAACAGACATTCTGACATTTCTGACTTAACTTAATAATACATAGTTTCGTTTCGTGACGTAATAGGGACAGGGATCGGATACCGTTATTTATATCGTTCTTTTTACACGACTGCCCAAAAAAGGACTGTAATGTTTTCAGGTTTCATGTACGTATGTATGTGAACTTTTTTTGTTCCCCCAGAACTTCTCAACGCCTTAACCGATTTAGATGTGTGAGGTATCGTTGGAATCCTTACGTTATCCCGGGTAACATAGAATATGTGACGTTGCAATAAAAACAATATGGCGGA
This sequence comes from Cenopis cana, assembly GCA_951800055.1. NCBI lineage: Eukaryota > Metazoa > Arthropoda > Insecta > Lepidoptera > Tortricidae > Cenopis > Cenopis cana. Next base: position 17,296,357 of record OX637477.1, on the reverse strand, counting down.
CTGTAGACTCAATTTTGAGTGTTCCGTAAAAAAAAAATCCCTAGCAAGTGAGGTATCAAAATGAAGCATTTGATGAGACGATTCCAAAAATATACATAATGTATGTGTTTCAAGCAAAAAAGTTCGAAATAAAATAATAATTATAAAATTTAAAAACACGACTGCACTAAAAAGATAATAAAAACAAGTTCCTAATAAAGAACTCAAGGAAATATATTTTGTTTGCAGTCGGGGGACATACTACATACAAGTAAAACCGAAATATTAGGTCCCACGACTACAAACAAAATATGTTTCCTTGAGTTCTTTATTAGGAAACTTGTTTTTATTATCTTTTTAGTGCAGTCGTGTTTTTTCGTTCTTTGGTTTATAATTTCATTTTTAATGGGAAACTAATAATACGAAGTTGTTAAGTAAATACATGATTCAGTCCTACGTAAAGGCCATACAATATTTCAAAATATTGGCCTATTTCTAGGATTTTTAAAAATACCGGGCTCGATCCGAGTTGACCAAATGAATCACTTGCTAAAAAGTGACTCAAAAGAATAAATCATTACATAATTATGTCTCCCAAGTTGTAAGAGGGGGCATATTCTGTCACTTTTCCACAAAACGCACCTTTGTATTGAAAAGATGGTCATTTACTTTGGCCCTCGAGGTCAGAGACGAGGTCTGTGGCGCTGGCGCTTTCTCTGTCTCACCGTACGGCTAGCACATGTGTAGAAATCGAGATAATTCAACTGTCATGCAACATTAAAACGATTGTAACTTTCGTCGTTATTTTTTGATATATTTGAATGGTCGCTTTCATACTTTATCGTGCACGTCCACGCCACGATTTTTCCGTTACCTTCCACGATATATCGTAGACGTCGACGGAATGACGCTTTTATAGTTTGCCGATTTTACCGTGACGTGACGGCAATTTTTTTTTTATCCCACGTCATACATATATATCATTTAAAAATACTTTAAACTCTTTAAAGTATTTTTAAATGATATATTCGCGTTAATTCAGTAAAAGTAAGCATCCAAGCCAAAAAAAATGGAGTTTTAATCACTTCACTCTTTAAAAAAAGGCTTTCCATCAAATTTATGATGATTTTGCCAATCAATACTTGTTCAAAGACGTTGTTCGGTGACGACGCCATGACAGTAGGCAACTGGTTTTGTTCGGTACCTAGTGGATTCAGCCCGTCGTCGCGAAGAGCAGGTGTGTTCACCAACGCGGCGACGGGCAAAATACGGAGTTTTAAATCGAAAATGCGGCAAACGCTGACATCGACACATCGACAGCACACACAAAAAAATATCTTTACACACAACACGGCGAATCGGCGATTCAGTATCAGGAAAATTGTGTTTTGGGAGGGGCACCCTATCAAACATATGATATTGTTTCCTAAGCGCTTTTCGCTGTTTTTCGGGGACCCTAATCTAGTCGCCGCGCAGAGATAAGCGAAAGTCGAAACGTTCGAACGAAGCGCCAGTTTATTGCAGGGTAGGGTCGGTCCACGTGCCATACAAACTGTAAAAATGGCTCACGCGCTAAAGAATGTATCGGTTCAAGTGTTTAAAAACAACAATGTGGAAGCCATCGGCGCAGTTGCGGCAAGATGCAGGTAATTTAGTTCAGATAGACGGATAGACCCAGCCGGCACTATGCGGTTAATTTACGTAATGTGACCGATAGTCATGATAAATTTAATTGCGAATTAAACCCACAATTTAGCATTAGGTACTTGGTTATATTAAATATTAGGTTACATTTCCTATTCAGATTATTTTCTGACTAGATACATAACTAATAAGAATTAAGAAATAAATACCTATTCAATTTCCGGTATCCAGAATCCACTGGTACCTCTCGAAATTCTACAATAAAATTATGTTTCCTGTGAATCATCTCAACTGCATTGCAGGGGTATTTTACATTTACATTGTAGCAACACATCTTCTAAATAGTCAGTGACCAACACTGATACTGATAATAAGATAATAATATATCATAGATAATTATAATATATACTCTGTTTTCTTATTAATTTGTCATGTGCTGTCATTTTTGATTTCTGTTCCAAGTATGGACAAGTAAATGTAAAAATGCAAATTTCATTCTAAAAATATTGTCTCATAACTCATAATATTTAAATAAAAAAGCAATACAGTAATTGTGATACCATCAGGTTACTAACAAAACCCGCTGAACATTATGTTTATTTTTATTACTTAAAGTAACTTGAGGTACTGTCATGTTCTTCTTTATTATAAAGTACCTAGCATTTATTTATTTATTTAATCTTTATTGCACAAAAGAAAACCTAATCATACAAAAGGCGGACTTAATGCCATATGGCATTCTCTACTAGTCAACCTTAAGGCGAAGCAGAAAAATTGTTGGCTGTGCAACTAACGATTAAAAGGAACCCAATATAAATTAAATTTACTCCTTTTTCATACTTCATTAGGGTTAGGGTTGATCAAAGGGGTTGATACGCCAGTTACACAACCAGCGTCAGTTTGTGACCACCTGAAGAATGAGGTTTCTTCTGTTAACTCATTAATAGTTCGCTGACAGTATGTTGATAGGCGGGCGATATGTAGGCTTAACAACAAGGGGCTGACACGCTTTGATAGAGATATTATTTTTATTACATATTTATTGCCTATAAAAGACATTTGTGCTGTCTTTGAAGAAGCTTGGTCCCAATCTCTCTCTCTTTCTTTCAGCATATTAACATCCACCCTGTCCCAACACTTATGAGAAATAATAAAAATGGCTCTAAGAAACTATTATTCAATTACCCAGTTGATGACATCAAGCTATTCAATAATTAATGTAAGTTGTAGATGTCGGGAGGTAGTTAACGGTTAGGTTTGAGTCCTTCTTGTGGACATAGCTAAGATACAGGGATGGTTAGAAACTTGGGACCGTTACATTCAATGGCTTCCTTTGCATATAAAAGACAAGTCACCATGTGCCAGTTAGGTGAAAAAAAAAAAAACAGTTGTGGAAGTTCAATCTTATGTCTATGCCGTAAATACTTGACAAGTGAAAGCCTTTCTCAATTTATTTAATTTGTAATACGATACTGAAACCTGTAGGGATGTTATAATATAACATGTTTACATAGCATGTTATATTGACAAATAATTTTAATTTCATAGTCAATCACTCAAGCTGATGTGTATATTGTAGTACTGCAACCAAACACCCAAAGCCCTATACAGTAGAGCATGCGGCAAAAGAATTTCTAAGCGTGGTGGGCGCAAAACGTAAGTATTTTATTATATTCTGTATTTATTTTTTGTAGTTTTTGCCTAGTCTGAAAAACTGATTTCATTCTTCTTAAACTAGTGGAATATGCAGTATGTTCAAATATACGAATACCTACAGAGACACAAGAAACTAACATTTTGTTTCGGGACTAACAAAACTGTCGCAGCGAACCCTCCTCTTTCTAATTCACAATTGCTTAGTTGTTAGTCACTCCGCTTACGAAGCTGGAAGTCCTGGGTTCGAATCCCGGTCAGGGCATTTATTTGTGTGATGAGAACGAATATTGTTCCTGGGTCTTGGATGTTTTCTATGTATTTAAGTATCTATTTATCTATATAAGTATGTATATTGTCACTTAGTATCCATAGAAGCTTTGCTGGTTTGGGGCTAGGTTGATTAGTGTAAGATTGAAAAAAAAACTTATAATTCTGCTGGAGTGAAATAGTTTCCTGTATCTAAATTAGTTAGTGAGAAAGAGACATGATCAATATGTTGGTTGACGATAATTCATTCATTAAATTAATCAAATCTTTTTTAGGGTTCCATATTTAAACTACTTCCACTGCTAGAGCCAATAGTGGAAAAATTGGGAATAGAGTTGAAGTGTGTTGTGGCGATGGGGCTAAACTATCACTGAAAATAGGGTTGAAGTGTCTCTTACACGAGACCGATGAACATAAGTCATCAGGGCGGTGAAATCCAGAAATGATTACAATTCTCAGGAATGATGGATCGACTAATGAGTCTTGGTCTTTTTTTGAACATTACGTTGAATATCCTCAGTCCTGTTCAGATATTTTTTAGTACCTTGTTTACTGAGATGGTAGCATGAGAGACCAGGGATCGGAACCGGTTTCCAAATACCGGTATTATTTTGTTCCTAAACCGGTTTGATTTCGTTCTTACATAATACCGGTTTATCAAAATACCTGTTAGTGAAAGAACGAATTATTTCGGTTATCAGTATTCTAGGAGAACGGAATTTTAACGTTCCGTGGAACTTTATTAAACCGGTTTAAAATGTCACGACTGTCACTTTCTCACTTTTGAAGGCGTTGTCGTCAGGTATTAAATACCATCACCCGCGGGCCCCGCGGCGTGTGTGCTCTTATAATATTTAGATTAGAAGCTAATTTATATGATGCCGCCGGAACGGAAGACAGCCACTGGAACTTCCTAACGGAAAGTGCTACGGTAGTCGAGATTGGGCTCGTTTGTTTTGTTGTCTTGAGTACTTACCACTGGACCTGATCTCGAGGGTCTGATGATGCAGCCGGAAGAGAGTCACTGGAATGGAACTGCCTAACGGAAAGTGATAAAGTAGTCGAGTTTGGGCTTGTTTGTTTTGTTGTCTTGAGTACTTACCACTGGACCGATGTCGAGGGTCTGATGATGCAGCCGGAAGAGAGGCACTGGAACTGCCTAACGGAAAGTGATAAAGTAGTCGAGTTTGGGCTTGTTTGTTTTGTTGTCTTGAGAACTTACCACTGGACCTGATGTCGAGGGTCTGATGATGCAGCAGGAAGAGAGCCACTGGAACTGCCTAACGGAAAGTGATAAAGTAGTCGAGTTTGGGCTTGTTTGTTTTATTGTCTTAAGTACTTACCACTGGACCTGATGTCGAGGGTCTGATGATGCAGCCGGAAGAGAGTCACTGGAACTGCCTAACGGAAAGTGATAAAGTAGTCGAGATTGGGCTTGTTTGTTTTGTTGTCTTGAGTACTTACCACTGGACCTGATGTCGAGGGTCTGCTGATGCAGCCGGAAGACAGCCACTCGAACTGCCTAACGGAATGTGATAAAGTAGTCGAGTTTGGGCTTGTTTGATTTCTTATCTTGAGTACTTATCACTGGATTTGATGTTGAGGGTCTGATGATGCAGCCGGAAGAGAGCCACTGGAACTGCCTAACGGAAAGTGATAAAGTAGTCGAGTATGGGCTTGTTTGTTTTGTTGTCTTTAGTACTTAGCACTAGACCTGATGTCGAGGGTCTGATGATGCAGCTGGAAGAGAGCCACCGGAACTGCCAAACGGAAAGTGATACGGTAGTCGAGTTTGGGCTTGTTTGTTTTGTTATCTTAAGCACTTACCACTGGACCTGATGTTGAGGGTCTGATGATGCAGCCGGAAGAGAGTCACTGGAACTGCCTATCGGAAAGTAATAAAGTAGTCGAGTTTGGGCTTGTTTGTTTTGTTGTCTTGCGTACTTACCACTGGACCTGATGTCGAGGGTCTGATGATGCAGCCGGAAGAGAGTCACTGGAACTGCCTAACGGAAAGTGATAAAGTAGTCGAGTTTGGGCTTGTTTGTTTTGTTGTCTTGAGTACTTACCACTGGACCGATGTCGAGGGTCTGATGATGCAGCCGGAAGAGAGGCACTGGAACTGCCTAACGGAAAGTGATAAAGTAGTCGAGTTTGGGCTTGGTTGTTTTGTTGTCTTGAGTACTTACCACTGGACCTGATGTCGAGGGTCTGATGATGCAGCAGGAAGAGAGCCACTGGAACTGCCTAACGTAAAGTGATAAAGTAGTCGAGTTTGGGCTTGTTTGTTTTATTGTCTTGCGTACTTACCACTGGACCTGATGTCGAGGGTCTGATGATGCAGCCGGAAGAGAGTCACTGGAACTGCCTAACGGAAAGTGATAAAGTAGTCGAGTTTGGGCTTGTTTGTTTTGTTGTCTTGAGTACTTACCACTGGACCGATGTCGAGGGTCTGATGATGCAGCCGGAAGAGAGGCACTGGAACTGCCTAACGGAAAGTGATAAAGTAGTCGAGTTTGGGCTTGTTTGTTTTGTTGTCTTGCGTACTTACCACTGGACCTGATGTCGAGGGTCTGATGATGCAGCCGGAAGAGAGTCACTGGAACTGCCTAACGGAAAGTGATAAAGTAGTCGAGTTTGGGCTTGTTTGTTTTGTTGTCTTGAGTACTTACCACTGGACCGATGTCGAGGGTCTGATGATGCAGCCGGAAGAGAGGCACTGGAACTGCCTAACGGAAAGTGATAAAGTAGTCGAGTTTGGGCTTGGTTGTTTTGTTGTCTTGAGTACTTACCACTGGACCTGATGTCGAGGGTCTGATGATGCAGCAGGAAGAGAGCCACTGGAACTGCCTAACGTAAAGTGATAAAGTAGTCGAGTTTGGGCTTGTTTGTTTTATTGTCTTAAGTACTTACCACTGGACCTGATGTCGAGGGTCTGATGATGCAGCCGGAAGAGAGTCACTGGAACTGCCTAACGGAAAGTGATAAAGTAGTTGAGTTTGGGCTTGTTTGTTTTGTTGTCTCGAGTTCTTACCACTGGACCTGATGTCGAGGGTCTGCTGATGCAGCCGGAAGACAGCCACTCGAACTGCCTAACGGAATGTGATAAAGTAGTCGAGTTTGGGCTTGTTTGATTTCTTATCTTGAGTACTTATCACTGGATTTGATGTTGAGGGTCTGATGATGCAGCCGGAAGAGAGCCACTGGAACTGCCTAACGGAAAGTGATAAAGTAGTCGAGTATGGGCTTGTTTGTTTTGTTGTCTTTAGTACTTAGCACTAGACCTGATGTCGAGGGTCTGATGATGCAGCCGGAAGAGAGCCACCGGAACTGCCAAACGGAAAGTGCTACGGTAGTCGAGTTTGGGCTTGTTTGTTTTGTTATCTTAAGCACTTACCACTGGACCTGATGTTGAGGGTCTGCCAAACTGACGGAACGGACTACTTTATCACTTACCGTTAGGCAGTTCCAGTGGCTCTCTTTCGGCTGCATCATCACACCCTCGACATCAGGTCTAGTGCTAAGTACTCAAGACAAAAAAACAAACAAGCCCAAACTCGACTACTTTATCACTTTCCGTTAGGCAGTTCCAGTGCCTTTCTTCCGGCTGCATTATCAGACCCTCGACATCAGATTTAGTGGTAAGTACTCAAGAAAACAAAACAAACAAGCCCAAACTCGACTAGTTAATCACTTTCTGTTAGACAGTTCCAGTGCCTCTCTTCCAGCTGCATCATCAGACCCTCGACATCAGATCTAGTGGTAAGTACCCAAGACAACAAAACAAAAAAGCCCAAACTCGAATACTTTGTCACTTTCCGTTAGGCATTTCCAGTGCCTCTCTTCCGGCTGCATCATCAGACCCTCGACATCATGTCCAGTGGTAAGTACTCAAGACAACAAAACAAACAAGCCCAAACTCGACTACTTTATCACTTTCCGTTAGACAGTTCCAGTGCCTCTCTTCCGGCTGCATCATCAGACCCTCGATATCAGGTCTAGTGGTAAGTACCTACTGAAGACAACAAAACAAACAAGCCCAAACTCGATTACTTTATCACTTTCCGTTAGGCAGTTCCAGTGCCTCTCTTCCGGCTGCATCATCAGACCCTCGACATCAGGTCCAGGGGTAAGTACTCCAGACAACAAAACAAACTAGCCCAAACTCGACTACTTTATCACTTTCCGTTAGGCAGTTCCAGTGGCTCTCTTCTGGCTGCATCATCAGACCCTCGACATCAGGTCCATTGGTAAGTACTCAAGACAACAAAACAAACAAGCCCAAACTGGACTACTTTATCACTTTCCGTTAGGCAGTTCCAGTACGTCTCTTCCGATTGCATCATCAGACCCTCGACATCAGGTCCAGTGGTAAGTACTCAAGACAACAAAACAAACAAGCCCAAACTCGACTGCCGTAGCACTGTCCTTTAGGCAGTTCCAGTGGCTCTCTTCCGGCAGCATCATCAGACCCTCGACATTAGGTCCAGTGGTATGTACCCAAGACAACAAAACAAACAAGCCCAAACTCGACTACTTTATCACTTTCCGTTAGGCAGTTCCAGTTCCTCTCTTCCGGCTGCATCATCAGACCCTCGACATTAGGTCCAGGAGTAAGTACTCAAGACAACAAAACAAACAAGCCCAAACTCGACTACTTTATCACTTTCCGTTAGGCAGTTCCAGTGGCTCTCTTCTGGCTGCATCATCAGACCCTCGACATCAGGTCCATTGGTAAGTACTCAAGACAACAAAACAAACAAGCCCAAACTCGACTACTTTATCACTTTCCGTTAGGCAGTTCCAGTGCCTCTCTTCCGGCTGCATCATCAGACCCTCGACATCAGTCCCAGTGGTAAATACTCAAGACAACAAAACAAACAAGCCCAAACTCGACTACTTTATCACTTTCCGTTAGGCAGTTCCAGTGCCTCTCTTCCGGCTGCATCATCAGACCCTCGACATCAGGTCCAGGGGTAAGTACTCAAGACAACAAAACAAACAAGCCCAAACTCGACTACTTTATCATTTTCCGTTAGGCAGTTCCAGTGCCTCTCTTCCGACTGCATCATCAGACCCTCGACATTAGGTCCAGTGGTATGTACCCAAGACAACAAGACAAACAAGCCCAAACTCGATTACTTTATCACTTTCCATTAGGCAGTTCCAGTGCCTCTCTTCCGGCTGCATCATCAGACCCTCGACATCAGGTCCAGGGGTAAGTACTCAAGACAACAAAACAAACAAGCCCAAACTCGACTACTTTATCACTTTCGGTTAGGCAGTTCCAGTGGCTCTCTTCTGGCTGCATCATCAGACCCTCGACATCAGGTCCAGTGGTAAGTACTCAAGACAACAAAACAAACAAGCCCAAACTCGACTACTTTATCACTTTCCGTTAGGCAGTTCCAGTGGCTTTCTTCCGGCTGCATCATCAGACCCTCGACATCAGGTCCAGAGGTAAGTACTCAAGACAACAAAACAAACAAGCCTAAATTCGACTACTTTATCACTTTCCGTTAGGCAGTTCCAGTGGCTCTCTTCTGGCTGCATCATCAGACCCTCGAAATCAGGTCCATTGGTAAGTACTCAAGACAACAAAACAAACAAGCCCAAACTCGACTAGTTTATCACTTTCCGTTAGGCAGTTCAAGTGCCTCTCTTCCGGCTGCATCATCAGACCCTCGACATCAGGTCCAGTGGTAAAATTTAATATAAAATTATAAATTAGCTTTTAAATAAATTGTAAGCGCACTCCCGCTGCGGATAATAGTAACCCTTGGCGGCCTCTGTCAAAAATTCGAGTTAAGACTGGTTGCCTCCGTCGAAAACCGGTTAATTTCGTTCCACGGAAACGAAATTGGGCCCAGAACAGTTCCTTCACTAACCGGTTTTGAGTGCCGAAAACCAGAAACAAGAACGAAACCACAAACGCTATTCATTTCGGTTTGGGGTCAATGGCCGAAACCGGTTTGAAAATAATACCGGTATCCGATCCCTGTGAGAGACCAGTAGTGGTCTCGATTATAGATATTTAGTTCTACATTTTTCGATAACATGGTTCCAAGCTTAAAACACACAGAGCGTGAGCGGGCGGGCGCAGGCCCGCGGCGCGTTGTCTCCCCTACTTTTAAATGCACGCCTTCATACAGGCAGCGGGCGTGTGGCGGGCGGGGCGGTTGCGTGCGCGCGTTTCGTTTGCCCACGCCCGCCCACCACACGCCCGCACGCTCTGTGTGTGTTTTAAGTTTTAGTACATGTTAAGTACTTGTGGTTTGACTTTACTAAGACTGACGTTCCGCAGCCACTGGTGGAGCCAAGTGAAGATGGGCCCGCCAGACGTGATCCTGGGCATCACTGAGGCGTACAAGCGAGACACGGACAAAAGGAAAGTGAACCTCGGCGTGGGCGCCTACCGCGATAACGAAGGACAGCCCTGGGTCCTGCCTTCCGTTAGAAAAGTAAGTCCAGTACAATACAAACCCTTCTTTTTTATTCGACTTGGGTTCGCTTTTCGCTAGCATTTAAGCCGGGGCAAATAGACCGTCGGCCAACAACAGGTCTTGATGACCGATTTCCTTTCCTTTCGCATGAAAACTTGTACAGTGGTTAAGAAAGTTGTATTATGAAGGACTGTGGACGTCTGCCGCAATTCCTTTGGTGGGTTGAGTTGAGGAGCAGCAGCCTCCCAAAGACGTAAAAAAAATAAAAAAATCAGTCATTTCCTCTCGACTGAAACTGTCAAATGATAGTTAAGCCGAAACCGAAACTTCGGTCGGACACTAATATAGATTTATTTATTACTGAAACTGTTTTTTTTTTATATTTCCAAGCCAATGGTACCTATCCGCACTTGAAAATATAAATGAATTTATTTATGAAAGAGGTATCAAGTTCAAGATATTCTTGGACTGACGATGATAATCAGGTAATCACTCTAGTTATTGTGTACTAACCTGTCATATTGTACTACAGCGTGTATGTTTATGTACAGGCCGAGGAGATTATTTTCAACAAATGCCTGAACCACGAGTACGCGCCGATCGGCGGCGACGCGGTCTACACCGACGCCGTAGCCAAGCTGGCATTCGGCGACGAAAGTCCCGTCTTCGCCAACAAGTCCAACGCAACAGTACAGGTCAGTTAAAAAGGTGACTCGGAGCCCTGAATGTCCGGCGAGGTGTTCTACATTATCGCGGTAGTCAAGTCTTGCAACAGCGGTGCAGCCAACGGCTTTTGACAACAGTTTCGTCTTCGCCAACAAGTCCAACGCCACAGTAGAGGTCAGTTAACAAGATGACTCGCAGCCATGAACCTCGGGCGAGGTGTCCTGCGTTATTGCCGTATTCAAGTCTTGGAACAGTGGTGCAGCCAACGGCTTTTGACAACAGTTTCGTCTTCGCCAACAAGTCCAACGCCACACTACAGGTGAGTTAACAAGGTGACTCGCAGCTATGAACCTCGGACGAGGTTTCCTACCGAAATGTAATCACTAATCAATATCATATGATGCGATGCGATAGATTTTGAAACTTCGTGCTAATAGTACGCCCGCAAGCACTCATGATTTCAGTCACGTTATGTGCCTTTTTGTTATAAGTACTCTTTTATCTGCAGACCCTATCCGGCACGGGCGCTCTCCGGCTCGGCTTAGAATTCCTCACGAAACACTACCCCAACCTACAAGTGTGGATGCCGGCGCCCACGTGGGGCAACCACCCGCAGATCTGCAACACGCTCAACATCCCCCACCACAAGTACCGCTACTATGACCCCAAGACCTGCGGTCTGGATTTCAAAGGCGCGCTCGACGACATCTCCGTGAGTATAACGTGACTTGCCCACCCTATACATATTCAATATTCATGTAGAGTAATGCTTCGAGTTCCGGCCCCTACTGTGACCATGAAATGAAGTCAGGGTGCCAAAGCCTATTGCTGCGGCAACTATTATCGATGCAAAATCAAGAAGTTTTCCAGCGCGCTGTTAGAACGAGTTGCACCAACTAATGATTACAATCAACGTTAATGTGGCGCTGGCAGCTGTCAAAATAACTTCAAACTTTCCATACTATCTAATCATATTTTATCGAACACAGGCAGGTTACAGATGGTTTGGTGAAAATCGGAGCACCCTTAATCTTAAAACCACCTGGATTGAGCCATAACATAACTGAGTTTGATAGCGTTTGTTTATTACTTGGTTAGTCAATTCATGATCATTAGTATATACATTGTAGTATTTGATCATGACCCTGTAGCGCGGGTGTTTAACTAGAGTCGAACATACTTCACCTGAAAGAAAACGGTCCGAGGGTAGGTGCTTTTAGTTATAAGTGGACTGTATTGCGCCCTAGGTACGTATTATTGGCCAATTTATTTATTCATTTAGATAACGTAAATGGACCCTGAACCTCTAATCTGTTGTCTTCAAATTCTTGAAATAACATCCTAATCTATAATACTATAAATGCGCACCTTTAGATGTTTGTTACTCAATCACGCTAATACGACTGAGCGGATTATGAGAAAATTTGGTATACAACGAGCTTATAACCTGGGTAATCATATAGAATACGTTTTTAACCCGAATAAGATCCCTCGAAGGGTTGACAATTGATATATAGGGAGTGGAAGTATAGGCCAAAGAATTCGCGGGCCTAAGCCAGTAACACATAGATAACCAATGTCCAACAACATCATTATTATAAATAAACAAGTCTAGGTGGGACTTGTCGCAATAACAACAATAAGCTGTTATTCTTTATCATAGCAACATGTTTGTGAGCCCAGCTGATGTGAAACCAATTCGATCTGGTTCTGTTAAAGATCACGGTTACCCCTCGTGGTCATTGCGTGATAATACCAAGGAGGGTCTCGCGTAATACCTACTCTAATTTCGCGCTACGCGAAGCTATTATATCACTGATAAGCCGACTATCAGGTGAGAGTTGCGGGGACTTCCACCGCGCGATTGCGACTATACAGATACATTTATAGTCCCTATTCGTCCCGGTACCGCCGCATACCCGGAAGAAACAGTCCGATCCAAGTGGGGCCTAGCTGATGTTCTTGCTGGACTCTTCTTGGCTAGGCTAGGTTTAGTGAAGCTGCGACAAAACTCCCAGTAGCTCGATTCCACTCATACCTCAGATTTGGTTGAAGCCGCTCAAAAAACCCTGGAGCGCTAACTCTTAGAGTATTCCAGTGTTTTAACCGCCCGCGTGGTCATGTCGGAGGTTTCCCCTAGATTTTCCCCAGGCCACTCTCCAACAGAGCATTTTTATAGCTTTATCGGGCACGGCCTACAAAGCCACAATCAAGTTCGATATTAAAAAATATACTTAGTTCCGCAAAGAAGTAAGTATATAAGCAGCGAGGTGCCACACAGTGCTACAATAAGCTCTTACTTATGTCACTGATAAGCTAACTTCATCAAGTGTGGTTTAGAACTTTTGGAAGCAAAATAAAATAAATTGGTAAAGAGGTGATCGCAAAACCCGTGTCCGTGCTTTGGAAGGCACGTTAAGCCGTTGATCCCGGTTGCTGTCTATGGCAGCAGTCGTTAAGCCAAGTTGGAGGCCTTCGGGCGGTTTGAGAACTTCTAACAGTCAAGTTGCCCACTCACTTGACAAAGCCTAATCCCAATAAGGTCTAGTTTCCCCTCGGGGTTGGAAGGTCAGATGGCAGTCGCTTCCGTAAAAACTAGTGCCTACGCCAAATCTTGGGATTAGGTAGCGGACCCCAGGCATCCTTCAGGATGCAACTGTACTGGGATAACGCTAGGAGAATGATGAGGTGATCGCAAAAAATTTGCCTAGGATTAAAACTGATAAAGAATACCTAAGCATAGAAGTACTTTACAAGTATACTTTGCCTATGCTTTTCGGTTATTAAATATGCAATGCAAGTATTATGTTTTTAATTCTACTGCCAAATTCTCATGCGTCATGACATGACCCATAACACGTCAGGATATATACGTAGGACGTTATTTGAAGATCCCTATGACACTTGCGGTGACAGTTCATTTATATAACCTTGGAACAGCGTCGATGTCACATCGAAATGTTAATAAGCATCTTTTGGGAATGTAGCTAATTGACAACATTTCATTTTTTTTAGTGCCGCTTTTTATTGTCTGGCTCGAAAGAACGCATAATTTTAAGGCACCCGTATTTTTTTATATTTATGAAAATCTTTTATTTTAGTGGAAATATCCATTTATATTATGACCCGGGCAGAAAGGGCGTAAGTAACAAACGTCAAAGTACTATGTAAATGACGTCACTTGTTGTGTTTCATACACTTAAAAAAACGTTGAAATAATTTAAACAAATTAATAATTACGTATAAAAACATACTTAGTAGGTATGCTTAAACAGCTTGACAGTTTCGAGTTGTCACGAATGTCACGATAAACGTCAAAGTTCTCAACCGCTAAATTCTAACGATTTGTAAAGGATTGTTGAAAATGACTCAAAAAATACTGTTTTATGAAAAGTTGCAAAAACAACACATCATTGTCGCCCGGCAAACAGATTTTTACATTTTCTCAATAGCAATAAGGCCGAGTGGTGTACTGCAACTGCAGCGGGTTTGGATAAAGTAACAAAGAGGACACTTTTTACGAAGATCATTTGAATGTGAGTATAATGGGTGTATATTTTAATTAGCTTTTAGAACCGACAATACCTAGTTTTCAATTGTATTATTAATCGCGTGTCTGTTTCTTTCAGTTGGAAGAAAATATGGAAAAAATGTTGTACCTCTATACTGGAAAACAATGAAAGTAAACGCGCGTCTATAATCTCGATTGCCTGTGTTTAAACGACCATTGCAGGAAGTGACAAACATTTTAGGACCCAGTACTTCAACAGAAATGAGCCAGTGTACGGCAGCTACTGCTTCACTTCAAGAAGTATAGGTGTTACTAGCTGGAGCACACAAATCACTGCACCCCTGCAACTACATCTGCACGAGGCCATCCATAAGGCGGGTGACAGGAGCCTATGGAGGAGTCTGGTCAGAAAGAATAGGACATGATGTCATGATCCTCAGCATTTGAGATGATTTACTTACATTTGCTTTGTTCAGGGTAATGATATTTTCAGTTGATGAACCTGGTTCCTTAAGCGGATAGTGATTGTTGTTTTTATTGTGCTAAATTGTGAAGTTTGCTTGTTTATTATATTTTGTGAGACTATTATGTTTTATTTACCTATTTATTAATTTGGAATGGTAGGTACAAATAAAGAAATTTAAAACAACAAATACAACTAATTTAAAATTAAATTTAAGTAGGTACAAAAACTTTATTAACTCTTTGACCATCAAAGCGATAGTGTGTCGTGGTGCCCAGTACACCAAGCACTGTTTTTTGACCACCAAAGCGATAGTGTGTCGTGGTGCCCAGTACGCCAAGCACTGTTTTTTTTTGGTGTAATGTCTAAGTAAACCAATAAAAACAAATTAAAACAGTTCATAAATGATTTTTTTCATGATCAAAGTATACCTTCACTCCGACCTTTTAAGTGGTTGTTGGTGTGGTAGGCACGACAACACACAACCACTAGGTTCTTGGCGGTCAAAGGGTTAAAGTAATTTTATGATAATGAATTTATTTGACCTGATGCTATGTACTTGTACCTGACCATTATAAGTACCTAAAGGATGGATAGGTACTTTAACTATTCACAAGTCATCAGAAAGAAGTTTTATGCTGGTTCGGAAATAACAAATTCTCATAATAATAAAAGTAGTTTATTCAACATAAGATGTCTGCGAAGATAATGCAGCTTTGGCACCTCGGGCGCCAGTCAAATTATATTTATCAGAGCTTTGCAAATTCAAAAAAAAAACAAAATTCAAACATTTATTCTGCAAATAGGCCACAAGGGCACTTTCACATGTCATAATGTTAATGTACAATTTAAAATAGTCTTACAATATAAGCATATGATAGATTTTTCATGAGAAAATATTAATTTACAATTTAAAAAATATATTAATAAGAATTTAATAAATTTTTCATGTCAAAATATTATTTATCTATTACAAACATTACAATAATAGTAAGATTGAGAGATGTATAAGGTCTCAGTCTGAATAACAAAATTTAATATAATATCTCAACAATGTAAATGGTCTCTGAGCGTCAAAATATTCTTAATAATAACTATTCTAACGTGCTTTGAGATGTACATGGTCTCAAAGCGTCAAAATAAAAATAATAAGATTTAAATATAAAAGGAAAAAAAACATAGAGGTGTGTTTAATATAGAGGTGTCTCTCAGAGTCAATGTCAACAAAAACTAATCCATAACAGGGTGATGTCTCTCGTCAATCTCCAAGAGAAGACACTAGTATTAGTTACTATGTCCTTGCAAGCATGAACGACCACGAGCACGACGACGCAAAAACTTCATCATCATGATTCTCTGGTCTGTCTCTACACGAGGCAAGTTTCTGCGGTCAGCTTTCACAAATCCTTCAGAGTTTCTCATGTTCGTGTCGTTACGATGAAAAGCGCAGGTAAAGTAATTCGAGGGATGGGATTGCAGAATCGTTCTTTATGAGATTGTCCAAGGGGGTACCAAGTCGTCGTGTAAGAAAGCAGTCCGGGGTCCGTAAGAAAGCGAGAGTCGTTGAAAATCAAAATAATTCAAGGAAATACGAGATTGCAAGCAAATATTCAAAACGAATTAATGAAATGAACTGTCAAGAGCGTCAAGTGTCAACTCAACTGTCATTGATAGTTATAAAAAATGTCAGACGTAAAGCCGGAAAATATCGTTTTTTATAATAGCAACATTGGAACCTCTATGTAAGTGACGTAATTTCCTGTTAAACATATTTTACTACTTTATCCAAAAAATACTGTAAAAAAAATCCAAAAAAATGTTTTTTGTGTTCTACAAACGTTTTCCTCGAAATGGTTTTCGATTTAGCAAAATTTTTTTTTTTGAAATGTTGTCAATTAATTTATGTAGGATTGTAACATTTACATAATAACAATATGAAAGAAACTTGAATTGTCCCTTATTTCTCAGAAATATGCTTAACGGAATATACACGGTGACGTACTGCAAATGTTATATCGTTGGTCTGTATCGACTAAGGAAGCGGTGCTGTCGATAACAGATGTCGATAATTGAAGTGATAATAATAAAACGTGTCTTATATTTCATTTTAATTGTTACGTGACTGTGTAAAAATAAAACAACGTTAAGTTACATATTTATTTATTATTTAACACGTTCACTGCGGCACAGGTCATTTTTGACCTGTAGGTACTGGTCTTTCTTCTGGTGCGGCGTAAGAATACGTTATGTCCAAATTTTATGTCAATAGGTCAAAGGGAAGTTGAAAATTGGTTTAATGTACATGAGAGGACGCTGATAAGAACTGCCACAGATAAAAAAACAATTGAAGTATCGACACATGCACATCACTATATGGTATGTCACTGTCAGTGTCATAGGGATCTTCGTATAACGTCCGCTCTATAGTATATCTTATCTGTATGGCATTAGTCGAGACAAAAATGTGTTCTTCTTATCTTTAATAAATAATTATTTGTTAGACTTATGATTAAATGGTGGATTATGATGGATAAGCCTTGTTCGTCACGAATTTACTTCACATATGTGCATGATATCTAACCAAAACGGGGCTTAAAAGCGTTTAAATGTTTTTTAATACAGTACGCTTCGATGAGTCGTGATAAATAACTATTTGGTTGACTATTTCAAAGACCTCTACGAGCCCACAATAATAATAAGGCGCGATGAGCATCAAGTTCTCTGCTTATGAGCCCAGTTTTGAAGTTTTTTGTTTGTAGAAACACATGCCTAACCCAATTTCTCTTCTAAAAACTGGGCATCATATCTCTATTCACCAGCCGGTGTTATTCACGCAAAACACTGATTTTATTGTTTGTCGTATCGACGTACTGAAAGGTTTTATGAATGAATGAAATTCCCAATAAAGTTTATAGATGATTGATTGCACGGGGGCTAACCTCGCTTGATAGTTACGTCAATTACGAAAGTGTGTCAGGCGCAGCGATCTAATTGCACTGTGGCATGGTCACATGTTAGCAGGTGTGTTTGCATATGGCTGGTTGTTAGCACCTTGTCACAGTCATAGTATCACTGGTATACTATAGGAAGCGGCTTCTGAATGCGTTGCTTTGCAAAAGTACTGTTTACTATAATTTACAGCGATTACAATACTTGTTGTACCATATGATAAGATAGTGGTGGAGTTGCTAATGTAATCTATTTATTATTGTCTCAAGTGTACGCTGAGGTCGTTTGGACCAATTCGTGCAAAAGAAAGCTTTCTACACTCCTTATTAAGACTCAAAATGTTATGATGAGCGACACTGTCCATATCTCACTGTGCTAAACAGAGTGGGAGTAATAACAATTGGCAGGTCCTAAGACTCAGTGTATTCTAAACTCGATTCAACATAAACATTTGATTTTACCTTTATATCCTATTTAAAGTTCGCAAGTAGTGCATGGATTGGTCATGCGATATTATTAAATTGTTGTAAAGCACATCAATATATTATTTATTCAAAAATCTCAGCAAATAACATGACATAAACTCACGCAAAGCACACGGAATTTTGTGCGCCACTTGAAGCAACTGAAGTATACGGCTCCTTTGCATTGGACTGTAACAATCTGTGAAAATGAGCCTTTGTATATGATAGATTAGTCAGAATACTTACGTATAACGTGTGATTCCATTACCCTGTATAACCCCGTGTTGTAAATTGCAGAAAATCCCGGAGGGAGCCGTTATCCTGCTCCACGCGTGCGCGCACAACCCCACCGGCGTCGACCCCACTAAGGAGCAATGGAAGGAGCTGTCTCAAGTGAGTGGAGGTTCATTGTCTCGCAAAAGAGATGTTTGTGAATGAAAGTTTACAAAATCATGCCTCTTGCTACAACCGCGTTACTTTTTTTTAATAACACGACGGTGGCAAACAAGCGTACGGTCCACCCGCTGGTAAGTGGGAACCGCGGCCTATAGATAGAGGCTCGCAACTCCAAAGGAGTCACGTGCGCGTTGCCGTATACTTCCGTGGACAAGTTTCTGACGAATTGGCTGTAGATTTTGGTGCCGTTTATGAGTTAGTTGGTGGTTAGTTGGTTGGTTGGTTGGTTAGTTGGTTGGTAGTCCTACCAAATAGCCGAAAAGATAATAAGGGATAATCACAACCTTAAACATTAAAACCGCCTGTTGGAAATACCTATAGTGACCACGGAAGTGACACGGTTGATACGCTTGAATAATATAATAAACATCAGAAGTAGCTACGCATATGAGAACGTCAAGTCTTTAGGCGGTTGTCACACACCGCTATAGACTCGAATAGCGCTGTCTCGCTCACACACCGCACCGTCATGCGGAAACCGCACCAGTGTGACGACCGCCTTATTATAAGAGAATTAGAGCTGTTTATGATGATGAAATAATTTATTCGTGACATTAGGTACATAAAACAAAACTAACTAATAAAATAAACTAGTAAACGAAATGACACGAAACGGGCCCGCCTCAGCAAAATGATGACTCATAAGCTAGCGCTGGTCTTCCGGCGAGACCATTTTTGCCCCAAACTAACTTCTTCCCGCAACAAGATTCTACACCATTGTGTATCAATGTTACAGGTGATCAAGGAAAAGAAGTTGTTCCCGTTCTTCGACATGGCGTACCAGGGCTTCGCGACAGGCAACGTGGACAACGACGCCTTCGCCGTGCGGCAGTTCGTCAAGGACGGCCATCAGGTCATGCTCGCGCAGAGCTTCGCCAAGAATATGGGTCAGTTCTCTTAACCTGTTCACCGCCACAGTAACATGGCGTACCAGGGCTTCGCGACAGGCAACGTGGACAACGACGCCTTCGCCGTGCGGCAGTTCGTCAAGGACGGCCATCAGGTCATGCTCGCGCAGTGCTTCGCCAAGAATATGGGTCAGTTCTCTTAACCTGTTCACCGCCACAGTAACATGGCGTACCAGGGCTTCGCGACAGGCAACGTGGACAACGACGCCTTCGCCGTGCGGCAGTTCATCAAGGACGGCCATCAGGTCATGCTCGCGCAGAGCTTCGCCAAGAATATGGGTCAGTTCTCTTAACCTGTTCACCGCCACAGTAACATGGCGTACCAGGGCTTCGCGACAGGCAACGTGGACAACGACGCCTTCGCCGTGCGGCAGTTCGTCAAGGACGGCCATCAGGTCATGCTCGCGCAGTGCTTCGCCAAGAATATGGGTCAGTTCTCTTAACCTGTTCACCGCCACAGTAACATGGCGTACCAGGGCTTCGCGACAGGCAACGTGGACAACGACGCCTTCGCCGTGCGGCAGTTCATCAAGGACGGCCATCAGGTCATGCTCGCGCAGAGCTTCGCCAAGAATATGGGTCAGTTCTCTTAACCTGTTCACCGCCACAGTAACATGGCGTACCAGGGCTTCGCGACAGGCAACGTGGACAACGACGCCTTCGCCGTGCGGCAGTTCGTCAAGGACGGCCATCAGGTCATGCTCGCGCAGTGCTTCGCCAAGAATATGGGTCAGTTCTCTTAACCTGTTCACCGCCACAGTAACATGGCGTACCAGGGCTTCGCGACAGGCAACGTGGACAACGACGCCTTCGCCGTGCGGCAGTTCGTCAAGGACGGCCATCAGGTCATGCTCGCGCAGAGCTTCGCCAAGAATATGGGTCAGTTCTCTTAACCTGTTCACCGCCACAGTAACATGGCGTACCAGGGCTTCGCGACAGGCAACGTGGACAACGACGCCTTCGCCGTGCGGCAGTTCGTCAAGGACGGCCATCAGGTCATGCTCGCGCAGAGCTTCGCCAAGAATATGGGTCAGTTCTCTTAACCTGTTCACCGCCACAGTAACATGGCGTACCAGGGCTTCGCGACAGGCAACGTGGACAACGACGCCTTCGCCGTGCGGCAGTTCGTCAAGGACGGCCATCAGGTCATGCTCGCGCAGAGCTTCGCCAAGAATATGGGTCAGTTCTCTTAACCTGTTCACCGCCACAGTAACATGGCGTACCAGGGCTTCGCGACAGGCAACGTGGACAACGACGCCTTCGCCGTGCGGCAGTTCGTCAAGGACGGCCATCAGGTCATGCTCGCGCAGAGCCTCGCCAAGAATATGGGTCAGTTCTCTTAACCTATTCACCGCCACAGTAACATGGCGTACCAGGGCTTCGCGACAGGCAACGTGGACAACGACGCCTTCCCTAGGACAGGATTTCGGCAAATATGAAGGCCTACTTTTTTTTTCTATAATGTGCAGAAAAATTCTTTCTCTTTACACAGAAAAGAAAAAAAAGTAAGCAATAATATTTTTCGTTTCATTTCTTAAAATTTGAGGATATAACGAGTCACTTGGCGTATATTCAAGAAAAAAAAACCATTCAGCTCAGCAGTATGCTGTCAGGAAGAGCCCAAACTTGGTGTGTTTTGACAATGAATTTAATTTTTTACGAAGCCAGTGAATGGGACGTAATGATGTGGTATATTTTGGAATCAGCTCATGGAGCCCTTTCATTTGATACCCCACCGATGGGTTTCCGAAGAAAATTTGTATTTTTTTTTTCTACAAAAAATTTATGACATCATAGCATAACAAAGAACCATGCGCGCGCATGGTAACATGGCTTTTTATAAAGTCGAGGGTCTCAGGTAGACAAATCACAACACATTTCGAGGTCCGCAATTTTTGCAAACGAACAGCCATTTGGAGCCCGCTCTAATTGTAGTTACTTGACATCGATACGGATAGTATTTGGCGGGTTTTGTATTTAAAGGCGTATTATTGTATGATGATGATGAGTTCCTGTTATCCCTCATTAGGGACATAGGGCTCACAGAAGAGTTCTCCACTTGACACCGTCGGTCTGTCTGTATTATTGTATACTAGTCCAATATCGTATAATACATATAACTTTAATAAAAATGAAATTATCTACTTTTCATGATACCTATTGATTAGTTCAGTAGTCATCTCAATGAACGTCGTGACGTCAATAAGATAACAAGGTCAGAGATCTAAACAATTAGATACGCAATATTACAGTATGTATATATAGAACATCATTATATTTCATACACAACATATCTTTAAATGGAAACCACCACGCTGATAACATGAAGTAGATAATATAATAAATTAATAACAGAAACGTGTAGCTTGGTAACAAATGACTAAAGATTTTTGCGTCACTGCACTGACCTAGTCCAGTTGCAATTAATTGTTGATGTACGTACGCATGGAGTCTAATTTTATTGTAATGTAAATTTTACACGTTACTCGTACTATCAACGCAAGGCAACACTGACCGCCAGTTCACTGACCGCCAGTCCGCCACAGTAGATTCTGTAAGTTGTGCCTCACACGCCAAAGTTTTCGTAGCAAAAGACTGAAAATGAACCTTATCAAGTAAGGTGCAGTCGGCCAAGGAAGTGGTCTACCAGTTTTAACAAAAGTTTCTGTGAGATCTAATTATCGCTAGGGTTGACTTTTCTAATGGCGTGTAAGAGTTGCACAAATTGACGTACGTCTATTATCTGAGTTGCCTGACATATAAAGTCATGTGTTATTTTATTTTGACCTTTGTTATCAATGCAATAGGCTAATATTTTGCAATAATGTTATATATTCTTCTCTTCAATTAAAACCATTACGATCTTTTTCAAGAAAATCTTTTTGCAACTGAATAAGAAAGTATCACTGACAAATAGTGTCAAGTATTATTGTCAACGTAATATTCAAAAATCGTGTTAATATATATTATTCTAATTTCTTGATTTCCTACTGCTGTAATGCCTCGTAATTTAACAAGAGCCGAACGAGCTAATAATGAAGCACTTCATAACGAGGGCTTCAATAATAGTGAGATTTTTAGACACTGAACTGAACTTGCACATGACATGACATAAATACATGTAATAAATGAAAGGAGCAATTGTCACTGTCATAATACTCATAATATTGTTGCAAGGGGAAATCGACCTTGTTGTTTCATGACGTTCTAATGAACCTCGACCGTAGGGTGGTAGACCACATTTTTTGCTGACTGTACGTAGCTTGCCTTTACATCGATGATATCGACTCGATATGAAGTCAATGGCGTATGGGGCACCTAATGTCTTGATTTTATCTCAAGTCAATAATGGCGGTGCAAAGGTTAAAGACCCAAAATTAGTATGACAAAATGCGAACTGCGAGTATTGGTTCTTTCCTAGCCTAGACTCGCATGCATTGTCAACAATAATATATTTTTGAAAATTACTACTTTCGTGCTTAATTTCGAACCGACGATTGAACACAGGAAAAAGCTTGTTATGAACATATTTTTGACATAATTTCAAACTTTCTGCAAGTAGGCCCCAAGTGCCACGTTAACCGTGAATCTCTTGATATGTGTCTTGTTGTTGTATGTTGTGTGTGTTGTTTATATGTCTTCTCTTTTATATGTCATAAATTATAATAGGGACAATTGTTGTTGTTCTCATAGCCGATTTCGGCCACAGCGACTGTGTGATCTGTATGTATATTTAGGTATGAGTATTGGGTTGGTCAGGGACAATTACAATGATATGATTTAGCAACATGTATACGAGTACAAAAGTACAAAGCAACATCAGATAAATGCCTGGGCACATATTTGCTGAACTTATCCTATAATACAGATATGTAAAGAGTCTCTGTGGTCAAATAAATAAACATATAAGCGGATATGTTAAGGGTCCCCATAGTCAAAGAGGTGTAAAAGGCCTTTAAATGTCAAAATGGAGTAAACGAAATAAAAAAATCACGTTAAGCTAACATAAAATGTCCTTGTAATCCAGGTCTGTACGGCGAGCGCGCCGGCGCGCTCACGCTCTGCGGCGGCAACGAGGAAACCGCCAAGATCATCATGTCCCAGCTCAAGATCATGATCCGCGTCATGTACTCCAACCCGCCGCTATACGGCAGCCGCATCGTGCAGACCATCCTCACCGACCCACAGCTCAAGCAGAGTTGGTCAGTGTGCATGCATTCCATCAGTTTCCATCTCACCATCATATTGATTTATTTTATTTATAGTATGGCATTTATTTCGAACCGTGAGATCTTCGAGAAGACAGTACGGTTGCCAGTTTTTGTTGCACTTTTAGAACCACCCAGGGGTCACCCATCCATGTACTGATCACGCCCGACATTGCTTAACCTTGCGTATCGCTTGCGGCACGCAGGCGCCGCTGGGCCACGAGCGCTCTTAATACCAGGATCAATCAACTTTTCCTTGTTGTTATTCTGTCCCGTCAAATTCAAACATTTATTCTACAAGAAGGCTTCAACGGCTTTTACATGTTACAAATTACAATACAAATACAATGATATTATTTAGTTTAGTGACATGTATACTAAGCAACATCAATCGTCAGCCAGGAGACAACAGTTACCGGATTTATCCAAACCGCAGGTTACAAATCTGCCGACTCGTCATTCAGTTATCATTCATTCGTTTATTTAATTGTGTATTTTAGTTTTGTATAATGATTTGTACCTATGTCTTATGACAAAACACAGTTGAACCATATTTTATTACATTACACCTTTGTATAGTGCGCGCCCCTCCACAGCCCGCGCCGTACAACTGCGCACAGATTAGTATGAGATTCGATGTGGAGGGGCGTGTCGTCGTTGATGATGCGCACTATACCCGTGTTTAACAAATAATTATTTGATTGATTTGATTGAGTCTCCTCAGCGGCTAACCAATCTCTGAATATTTCAGGTTGCAGGATGTCAAGTTGATGGCTGACCGCATCATTTCGATGCGCAAGGCGCTGCGCGACGGCATCGAGGGCGCCGGCAACAAACAGCCATGGAAACACATCACGGAACAGATCGGCATGTTCTGCTTCACCGGACTCAAGCCTGAACAGGTAAAGAAAGTGGTCTACCACTTGGCACCGGTTGGTAGGATATGGATGGAGGGGTAGGGGGAGGTAGGGTATGAAGAGGTTGGCGGGTTAAGGGGTTGTGAGGAGTAGGGGTATGAGGGTTTATTGGTGTAAGGGTGGGTAGGGCCAGGGACGGAGTTGGTGGGTTCAGGGGAAGGGGGAGGGGGGATTTCATTGTATGTTTGAGAAAAGCACTAAATATAGACCTCGGCGCGAACAGGGATTGTCGGCCTCGTATCTCTAGATGACCGCCGCGCCACGTTATTTTTCAAGGATGCTAAAGCGTACCTTTCTACCTTCAGGTGGAAAAGCTGACCAAGGAGCACCACATCTATCTGACCAAAGACGGGCGCATCTCCGTCGCTGGACTCTCTGCGAATAACGTGCAGTACGTCGCTGAAGCCATGCACAAAGTCACCTCCTAAACATATCGCCAGACCTGACCGCCACACGCCTTACCGAGCAGTGCCACAGAATAAGTAATAGTACTACGTACAGAAGCCTCACTGTTAACAAATCCGCGCGAGGCAAGCCAAAGGTGCCCATCTCTTTCTATCGCACGCAAATCACACGCTTCATCACTTTCTATCGTATGAAGCGGCAGCCAGAAGGGGGTACTTGTTGCGGCGCGACGCAATACGTACTGGCAGTACAACCACGCATATATTATAAGTTACATCGGCTATAATTAAGAGTAACGAGAATAGAGTTGCCAGGCCCTCATATTCAAAAGCTGGACAGGGCTTTAAAAAAGCCGGACGCCTGGTAACCCTAAACGAGAAGCAAAAATTGTTGGCAGTTGATTTAAAATTGTGACGCGGCATTGATATACAGGGTGACATAAGTCGTGA
This sequence comes from Cenopis cana, assembly GCA_951800055.1. Lineage (NCBI taxonomy): Eukaryota > Metazoa > Arthropoda > Insecta > Lepidoptera > Tortricidae > Cenopis > Cenopis cana. The sequence continues at coordinate 17,270,972 of OX637477.1, read as the reverse complement.
TACAAAATAGCAAAATATGATTATATCCATGATCCTGAACCACTTTTACTATGGTAACTACCTTGTACGGGCGAAAAAAAACTGCTGTTTCATAGGAAAGGGTCTTCAATCGACTAACCGAAATGTACGAAGAAGCAGTTTTTTTTCGCCCCTACAAGGTAGGTCCCATAGTAAAAGTGGTTCAGGATCATGGATATAATCATATTTTGCTATTTTGTATCACGACTTATGTGTCACCCTGTATAGATAGGGAGACTTCATATTCGTATACCATGATTCTCAAATTACACTTATTATGGGACTAACCTTAAACTAGCGAAATAAAAAAATGCTGTTTCATAGGAAAAGCTCTTCAGTCAACTAATCGAAAATATAAAGAATATTTCTTTCTTCTAATAAAGACTATTTGTATTGTAATCGAAATGTATGAAGCAGCAGATTTTTGTTGGATCAGACGGAGTTGGTCCCATAGCAAAAGTTGTTGAGAATCATTGATAGAATGCGATTTTGTATCACGATATTGAAGTCACATTATTGTCGCGTCAAACTTTTGAGTTTAAAATTTTTGCATGGTGCCAATAGCCGCGCGATTCGGTATGCTTGGATATTATATGCGCATGAATACATTATATGATGTGACTTATCAGTGGTTAAGTGAATAGGTAGTGCAATATTATGTAGTCTTATTACTGTATAATGATGCTAGAATCATTTTTGTAATGATTTTAGTGCTAGCTTAAGCATTTAACAAAAACTTGTAAATGAATCATCATCAGTCTAATATTAGTAATATTACGCATACATAAAATGGCACTGATATTTTGAACTACCATAATTATACTTAAATAACTGTATACAGTACCGAAAGAACACAGTATTTATTCATATATTTTCGATTAATTTTTGAGATTTCTATGGCACTCGAGTACAACTCGAATGTTTTTTTAATTTTAATTTGTATGTTGTTAAAAATATAAAAATCGAAATTAATGTCTGTTTTTCTTTAGTTTCCTAAGATTAAAATACGTTTATAATAGTCCTCTTTTGTCAAAATCCGGTATTGAGATCTTCATAATTATTTTTAGAAATCTGTACAGCTTCCTTGGTAAAATATGTAACTGAATAGTGATTACATAAAAAAGGGGTTCTAAGTGGAATGTCACATTTTGAAATGAATGTGAAAGAACGCAAATATGATTAAAGTTTTATTGTTAAAATAAGTAGATAAAATAAACTTGATGCCAAAAACACAGAAATTGTATTAACACGTTGCGGTGATTCTACGACGGAAATAAAATTAAAATATATGCGGAATATTTACAGCCGGCAAACAAATCGAACGTCTTAAGCTAGTTTAAAAACGGATGCAGGTCAATCGTTAACATTGTAATTTAAATACTTATAAAACGCGAATCTTACCAATTCTACACTTACTCGTGCTATTCCTTTTAGGAAATTGCTTATTCATATAATTTTGGGAACACAATTTTATCCACAATTTGATTGTTCTTCGTCGACACAATCTTAACCATATTCACCTGCATCGACATCGAAAAGTGATGTGGACCTATTCTATTCTAACTCAGTTTATTGTAGCACATACACGCCCATATAATGCGAGTTTCGTACAATTTTATTATTATGATACAAATACAATACATTCTACGCGTTGACACTAGTCAATGATATTTCGTTATGGTAATTAATGCTTTATGTACAATTTGTCATACCTAGATTAAACTAGGATCTAATCATGGCACAATTTCTTAGAATGCTGTAACATTCAGGTGAAATTTCGAAATATGTACCGTTTCATCAGCCTCGACTGAAGCCCGCGCAGGCGGGCGCCGCTACACTAACTTACGAACGAACTTCGGTTAAATAAGTAATTGAGTGGCCATCGTTACAATTAAACCGAAACATACGATGCTATATTTACAAAAATTTTGGTTGCCTTAACCTATATTGGTCTACAATACATTAATTATACTACTTACTGTAGTGTAGTGAGCTAGCTGACTTCAGACGGAAACTCAGGCGCTCAGGCGACGCAGTATAGTTATTGCACGGTACAAGATTAAATAAACATTCACTTAAAATACTTACAGCAAGTTACATTTATTGATAGTTTGAAAATTATCTAAGATCTCCAAAGTTTCTATGTTCAATAAAAAGACATAGAACCATTTTGCACCAATACCCTGCACAAATACAGCTAGAGTAAATAATATTACGTATTTACAGAACAATAATCATTTTAATATTTATTTAATATTATAGTAGTTGCCTGGTTTCACCTGCCGTTTGAAATCAGCCGTGTGGTTATAAATATACGTTTGAAGGGCGTTCATAATCTAACTGCAACCACTATGGTATAACAAAACCATAAAACACATAAATACAGTAGGTAGGAACACGAATAACATACATTTAGTTTAAAAGGCCAGCCTGGAGGCTATTTTATTTCAGAATTAGCACACCAGCGTTTACCGTCCACATGAAGTAAGCTGTCGTCGCACTCATACTTGTCTTATTAGAAAAGGATGGAGCTTTATATCGGCGATACACTAGTATGTATGTACAGGATATTTCGGTTAATAAATTAATTCATAACATTAAATCTTAAAAGTATTTAGGATGGTTTGTGCGCTATATAGATAACGTTACTACAGAAACTGTTTTGTATATACGGTACCATAACAAGGATTGAGTTTATGGTTATCGGTCTTCTATTAAGTCAATTGCACCCTGTGACACAAACGTTCATAAGTGCTAATGTACAATTAAGATACTTCTTTACTGTTTCAACGGTTCACTTGGTCGCTTTTATACTTTACCGTGGACTTTCACGGCACGATTAAACTCTATGGTTTCATTCATAACAAGTGGAAAGTGTACAGTCTATGGTCTATTTGAGTCATAAACAGATTTAGGTTCGCGTCTTTCCTGTGGACATATCAAAAGTTAAGGGATACGAAGCTTCATTTTGGATTGTTCTTGTAACCTGCATAACCGGCGTCTCCGTTCCTATAATAAATCCATGCAATAAAATCATAAAATACATGCTTATAAGCCGTTAACTATTGACCACAGGAGGGACGACTTTTGTTTTTTCAAGTGTTTATGACCGATTTATGAATGAATAGAGAATATCGTGGACGTGCACGTCCACGGTAAAGTATAAAAGCGTCCAAGTAAAGACGCTAAACGCGAATAATTTCGTACTTGACAGGCCACGCCGAGCCGAAAAAATGGCATGTCAGTGAAGAAAATTCGTCGCAATACTTTAGCAAAGTTGTATTTTTATTATGTAATATAATTATTGAACTCTTGTGCATCAAGGCGTAGTCTACTATAGAATAATATGGTTTGTCATTTCTTCAAACTATCAAAACGGACGCTCACAAAATTGTTTCTAAATATCTAAAAACAATGATCAAATAGGATGGAGTTTAGGGATGGGCGATTCTATGAGCATATCTAAGAAAACAAGGTTGACAATCCGGATCGTGACACAAGTGACGTCACTGTCGACGACACACTCACTTACGTCCTCATTGGGCTGGAGCTTGTCACCCACACTACCAACCGATGTATCGGCTCGACAAATTTGTCAACTTTTTCTATGGAAAATTGTACAATTTTGTTGAATTGTAGACTTGTAAAGTTTTGTGGTACAGGGGCCTGGCGTAGTATATTATTGTATCATGGCTGTTCTAGTAACTAACGAGTTGTCCTACGTGGGCGAACGAACGCGAAGCGAACCGAAGCGGCGGCGGCGCGGTGATACATGAATGCGCGGCGCGGCGAAGCGGTTCGCTCACGAACGATACGACACTTCGATTTTGCCCGTCGCCGCGTTGGTGAACACACGTGCACTTCGCGACGAAGGGCTGAATCCACTACCGAACAAAACCAGTTGCCTACTGTCATGGCGTCGTTACCGAACAACGTTTTGAACAAGTATTTTTTGGCGAAATCATCATAAATTTGATGGAAAGCCTTTTTTAAAGAGTGAAGTGATACGACACTTCAATGGCTATTGAGTGTATCGACTGTTTTGCTTCGCGCCGCTTCGCCGTCGCGTCTATGTAATTCGCCCACGTAGGACAACGGCTAAGTTGAATAATGAGAGAATCCAGATATTATTGATTAGTCTGACGCTCCGAATTAATCACAAATATACTTAGATCACAGAATATTAAGCTGATCCATGCCAATCAGTAAGTGTTAGTAAAAATACATTTGAATACATTTCTCGTCATTTTGTCTGTCGTAAAATAAAACTACAAAATCAAGATAGAAGTCCGCAATTTTCGTCACTAATTTCAAATAACACAAGGATAAAAACAAATGATGCCTTGTGTTTTCTGGCTTAGGTTCACTGGCCCGACTATACAAAAACGCTATGGTATAAAACCTCACATTTGATAAAAACCGGCCAAGTGAGAGTCGGACTCGCGCACGAAGGGTTCCGTACCATTATTTATAAATAATAACGTTAAATAATATCAAGTAGAATTTTGGTCAAGTGCGAGTCGGATTTTAGTTTTCCCATACATTTTGAGACCCAGCGCCTGATGAAGGCAACGAGCTAAGCTTTTTAAGTCTTTTTGTAAAGGAGCCCCCCTTAAATATTTATTTTATTTTGTTTTTACTATTTGTTGGTATAGCGGCAACAGAAATACATCATCTATGAAAATTTCAACAGTCTAGCTATCACGATTCATGAGATACAGCCTGGTGACTGACGGACAGCGGAGTCTTAGTAATAAGGTCCCGTTTTACCCTTTGGGTACGGAACCCTAAAAAGCAACTTGCATTATAGTATTTTATTAGATACTAACGCTCCTGGCGCTTTAATCTGATATTTAATTATATGTTGAACGCAGATGTTCTTAACCTATTCACCGCCACAGTAGATTCTAAAGTTGTGCCTCACACGCCAGTTTTTGTAGCAAGACTGACAATGAATCTTACTTGATAGCACATATATAGCTTGCCTTTACATCGACGTGATCGACTCGATATGAAGTCATTGGCGTGTTCGTCATCTAATATCCTGACTTTATATCAAGTCAATGGCGGTAAAAAGGTTGAACTTGATAGACATCACAACACAGTGCAAATGTAAGTTAAATTTCATGAAATAATCGTCTTTAAAATGATTTGAAATTCTATTGAATAGCAATTAAATTACGTAAATAGTTCCAGTAGGCAATTTGAATAATCGTTTCCCTACCTCATTTGCAACCAGCGGGTAATAAAGTCGATTCAGGGTCAATGTTGAAAGTCAGTCATATATATAACACAGTTCTGCGATACACTTCAATACCCGAATAGTAACATATATTTATCTATAAATATTAACAGATAATCATGTACATAGTTTACCTCAAAAATATATCAACACAAGTTATATCTCATATAGTGGTAGTTGATATATTTCTGAAAAATACCCTTATATGCTAGGGCTATCAAACAATCCAAATTTAGGAACGAGTATCCCTATTCCATTTGTAGAAGGCTACGTACAATCTAAATATTTCGTAGAACGAAGCATTTCATTATAGCCTCTTCATTCCCACGGATCAGATGTGATACATAGTTATACAACCGGCTAAAACTGTCAATGATTTCACAGAATAAATTACAAAAAAACATCATACAAAGTTTACTCCTTGCTTATCACACACTTCACATAACCTACTGATACGATCAAAGCACAAAGAAGAATTGAAACGCGCATACTAGCGGAGCAGACCGGGAATCGAACCCGGTGTGCCTGGAATACCGTTCCTGTATACCTGTTCGCCACCGCTGCGCTAGATATGCCGCGGAATACAACCTTGTGCTCATGAGACAATCTTTTGTACCAGTCTATGTTTGGAAAGGTTTTTTGCCACACTTCACATATATGTCTGGTTAGAGTCTGTCTCAGTGCTTGTCGGCGGGCAGCTCGTCGTCGGCCATGATGCTTTCCTCGAGGTAGGGGAACTCGTCGAGGCTCATGTCCGCGGAGCTGATGGCCGTACTGTACACGTCGATGCGCTTGTGCCGCGACCGCGCCTCCGCCACCTTCTCCGATAACTTCTCCTTCGCCACGGTGAGCGCGTCGCATTCGGCCGGAGTTTTGACCCCGCTTTTCGACTTGAGCGCGAACGACGAGTCGTTGCTCGACGAGCCCTCGTCCTGCAGCTGACTTAGCAGCGTTCGCGTCGCTTTCGACATCGCGCTAGAACTGTACATTTCGCTCCTTTCACCTAAGAAAAAAAAAGAAAAATAAATGACTAGAGAAGCGAAACGGCCAGTTATATTATTGAACTAATCAGAAATCTTACCGCTTGGAGTCGCCCGCTGTATCGTTTCCTGCGAGTCCTGCGAGTGTTTCGTCTTGGCCTTCCGGTTGTCGACCATGTACTCGCTGTCGCTGTCGCTAGACATGCCCAGGTCGAGGTGTAGCGAGTTCAGTTTGTCCTCCTCATCTTTACCTTTCCTCGACACTGTATCGAGCTCCATCTCCCAGTCGGTGACGCTCGACGAGTCCTTTGCGCCTTCCGAGTCTTTGTTAAAATTCAATTTGGAGTCTTCGTCTTTCTCTATGATGGCTAATCCTGGTTCCTCGATAGGGCCGATGTCACCTATACTTTCTGACGCGGAGTCTAAGCTCGCATTACACGCCTCCTCTGACATTTGAGAGTCGAATAGGACCGGTGTGTCCTGGGTTATCACCTGTTGTTTTTTGTTTTCGTCGGAGAGGCGAGCCGCGGTGTTACTGCGACTGTCTAAAATCTCTGACATGGTGGTAGTCCGCCCGGACTGATCATTGTTTAGCTCGAGAACGATCACGTTTCCCGGACACTTGCTCGCGTCCGCCTGTTCCGGTTTCGAAGCTTGGAGCAGTTGGTTTACATTCTTACCCATAATTATTTTAGACATATCGTTACCATTTTTGCTAAAGGATAATGCTTTCCCTATCGTCGCCCCTTTTTGTACGACGATGACACTGCCCTTCGCGCTCGCGGGCCTTACGATAGGATTGGTTATTTTGGGGGTTGATACTGGAGTCAGTCCCTTCACTGGGACGATATCGGCCAAATTAGCGGTTTTGATGGTTTCCACACCGCCTACTTTAGTGGTCGCCGCCGGCGTGCTGACGGTGGTCGCTGGCTTAGAGACTACCGTAATCGCTGGAGACTTGGTGACTGGAGCAAGCGACTGTGAACTGACTGGAACAAGTTTCATGCCCGTAGGGATTCCCTTGAAATGTAGGAGAGGCAGCTGCACCTCAGATCCCGCTTTCGTCCGGGACTTGGCGGGCAGGACAACCATCTTCTGGCCGGGTTTTTGATTAAGGACGAACGTTTTGGCGGAGACCTTGAGATCGGTTGCGGGGATGCCCTTGGGCGTGAAGGTCTCGGGGCGTGACGCGGGCGCCGGTGCCGCGTCCTTGCTCGGCGTGCGCATGGCCGAAGACGTAATTATTATCTTAGAGTTCAAATTCTTGTGCTCCGGGGGCTTAGACACGATGATCATCTTGTCGGAGAGTGGGCCCGGGGTTACCGGTTTAGTAACGGGCCCGATTAGCTTGGTTGTAACGATCTTTCCAGCCGGATTAATGGCTTTCTGCGTGGAGCTCGGCGCGACGACCACCTGCCGATTCGAGAGCACCTTGATGCCTTCGGGTTTTTGTAATATTTTCATCTCGGGTTTTTTGTCAGTTGGCTCCGGCCGCCGGCCTTTTATGAGGAGGTGGTGCGGTTTGGGAACGCCGTGTTTCGAGATAGGGGTCTGGGCCTGGAGGGAGGCGGGGTCGGGACTGTCGGAGACGCCGAGCTCGTGGGGGACGGTGGCGGGCTGCGTGAGGAGGGCCATGGTGGGGGAGTCGGTGAGCATGCCAGGGGAGGAGAGTACTTTGGGCTTTAGTTCGTCTATGTAGTCTGGTTTGGTCTTGCCGCCGAGCACGGACTGCGCGTACGTGGCCTGGAAGGTGCCCGGAGCGCCGACGTACTCGGGCGGGTATCGCTTGCTGGGCGAAGCGGGCTCCGGCACCTTTTTCTGTTTGACGCCGGAGTGTTTATTCTGCTTGTGCGACCTGTGCTTGTGCGCCCGCTGGTGCGGTTGACTTGATTTGCTTGTTGACACTTTGCTCACTTGGTTGTACGAGTGTTTCGATTGTCCTGATGATTTACCTGAGGAGAAAAAAGTTTTAACAATTGATTAATACCTACTTCTCTCTACTCTTTAGGATGAAAATTAACTTGAGCACAGGAAGGTACTTCACTCCAAATTGGATAGAAGTTGTAAATGTATTTATTACAAGCTTTTATACAATACGTAATATATTTTATATGTAAGTAAGTAGCATACTTGTAGCAGGCTGTGAATATTTGGAATATATCTGTGACAAGTTGAGGTGCTTCTGATTGGTGTTGACTGGGATGTTCCTCATGTTTTTAACTGGTGTCGTTGCGTCCTCCGGTATTGACCCGCCCTCGGGTATTTTTCTTTTGCGATTCAAGAGCTCAGTCTCCCATAGCTAGAAGAAAAGAAATTAGGATAGAACACTTAGTTGTAAAAAATATATTAAGGTTCAAAAATAATATTTTTATTTACTTTAGAAGTCTGATCTTCCATAGCAATAGGAGGGTACAGCATCTCATCCATGATATCATTTGTTTGCAGTGCACTCTCTGCTGTTTCTCCCTCCGGATCGGGCATCTCTTCTTCACTGGATTTGGGAGCCACTAGCTTCTCTGCTTCTAATTTCTTCAAAATTTCTTTGTTTTCTTCTTTCAATGCTTCAGCAGCTTTATCTGCAATTTCTGTGTAGGCGGTCTGCGGGATGCCACGGGGCATCAGGGGCACTCTCCTTCTGCCTTCGCTGATCCATCCTAAACCTGTGTTTGGACCTGTTAACCTAAACAAAAAGTTATAACTGTAGATGAATCAGTGTAGACGAAACATGAAATGTAAACTTTAGTCTGAAGTAAGAGAATTGTTTTTAGGTTTGTTATAAAAAAAGTCTGTAAGTACGAAATTTTATGTTACCAAGGCCAGGAAGTGAGATTTTTAATTGCCACGTCATGGCCAGGTGTGACATAAAGAACAATACAATATTTTATTGTTCACCAAAAATACAAAAGAAAACAAGATTGAAATTGAATTATGAAATATGAATATTATTATTATTTATTTGGCTCAAAAACAAGTTACAGACAATACATAGAAAAGAAAATATCAGCTTAAAATGGTTCAGATCTTGACTATAACTCTGAAACGTGTGCACAGAAGGAGACAAAATTAAGTAAAAACATGATTAGAACTGTGCTTAACAGAAGGGACAAAGTTTCCAACTGCTTACTTCCCTATGTACTATCTATGCATATTTCAATAAAATTGTTTACCAGAAAAAGGCAAACTACAATGTGTCCCTTTGACATAGAAATATTTTCTGCCAAGAATACTTTCTGACAGAGAAATACTTCTGTGCAGTTGTGACCTGAATTGAATAGTCTGCAGTGCAGTACACATTTTGTCGTCCGGTCGTATTTCTCCACTGATTGTGATGAAATTTTGTAAGCAGGTAGGTAGGTTTATATAAAAAGCCATTTGTACATTTTTAGAAATTAAAAGAAAATCTTTTTTTTTTCAATAATTTTGTGTTTCTGTGGGCGGATTTCCGTTTGTTCTCCCTTCGCATTTTACAACCGATTCTCGCGAAAGATTTTTATAAATAAATTAATATTTCTGGACAGTGCTACACAAATCGACCTAGTCCCAAAACAAGCACAGCTTGTACTATGGGTACTAAGTGACAATATACATCCTTATACATATAGATAGATAAATACTTAACACGTAAGAAAACATCCAAGACCCAGGAACAAATACTCGTGTTCATCACACAAATATATGCCCCGACCGGGATTCAAATCCGGGACCTCCAGCTTGCAGCTTGCTTGCTTGAGCAATTTGTGAGCAAGTTTGATAATTCTGTCGTCAGATTTTGAAAAAAAAAAAACACATTTACGAGGCCTTTACAGCTTGCAGCGTGACTAAGGTCAAGTCCATAATTCGGCGGAGTAAACTGGCAGATGAGATGTTGCCAGGAGTAGAAAAAAATAAATAGTGACGGTATATATCGATAAAAATATGTCAATAAGTATAAAGTAACTAACTATACCCTCTTATTCATGAACAAAAATGTGCCAGCATTTTTCGGAATATTAAAATCGTTATAATTATATTCGATAGGAAGTTTTTTCGATTAAGATATAAGTCCTACTACTTTACTACCTAATTTAATAAATGTAAAATTTTCTACTTTTCGACAACTAAAGGCTCATTAAGCGGACAAAAGTAAAATAAATATGAAGAAATATGAAAAAAAAAACATAAAATTTACAAATCATTTTAATTTGTCAAATTGAGAGCATTTTAGATTGAGAAAAACACTACTAGAATTTAAACTTTCGTGAGACATGTTATAAAAACTCACGTATTAATTGTCACTTCGGGCGACATGTTCAACATGTCGCCCGAAGTGACAATTAATACGTGAGTTTTAACCGTTTAGTAAAATAAAACACTACTAATTTCGATTTTCGATGATCTCAGCAAGCACCAAGGGGTACCCGATAAATAGGTCCGTAAGATCCGTCTAGTGAGGCCTTAAATAATATCGATATGAACAGCACTGGCCGTACTGTGGCAACATTTGTGCATTTTGACTTGTCAAACAACTCCGCCGAATGGTGGACCAGAGTTTAGTATAAGATTGCAAAGTGAAACTTTTATATCCAAGGCATGATATATACTTTTACATTTTTTTTATTTTTTTTAGTCACAATTCAGTAAACAGTTTAATTAACAGACAGGCTTCCTGATAAGTTCACAAGTTATGAATTTACAACAGTGTGTAATGTAATGTAAAATTGTAATTATCGTCACTGAATAAATGTTAGTAGTAGTAGTTAAAGTGTACTAACTTTTAGACATGCGCAAAATGTGTCACTAAAAAGAAAAGAGTGATATACTTCAATCCTTCACTGTGAAGTATATCACTCATTTAGTTCACTAGTTCAGTTTAGTTCACTAGTTCAGTAGCTCAACCGATTCAACTAATCATTGATCAGTCATTCGTCGCGTCGCGTTTCTCTCATTCTAAGGCTAATTCGGGGATAATGATATCAAATTATATATATATTTTGAATAATTTAAGTAAAAATATTTTTTTTTACGAAAAATGCGTCATTATACTTGATTTCGACTAATTCGGGGATAAATTTCAAATTTTACATTGACTTTGAATTTTAAGAAAAAATTTTTTTTGTAAAAACCGTTATGAGATGATTGAAACGTGAACTGAAGTACTGAACTAAGTGAACTATTGAAGTATATGTATCCGAACTGAACTAGTGAATGAATGAAGGACATCAAGTGAAGTACTTCAATTGAATCATTCATTCGTGAACTACACATGTCTACTAACTTAACTTTGATGTATTTATTATGAATATGGAATTAAATTTGTTTAGAAATAAAAAATGTTACGTTAAACAAAAAAAAAACTGCTGAAAAAACAAAAAAAAATGTTATGTCAATTAAAGAAAAAAAAATCACATAAGTTTCACATAGTTTAAGTTTAGCTTTAGTTATTTTAATTTAATAGTAGTTTCTAGTCTTGTATTTTCTTTGTTTTCAAGTATCTTTTTGTTTTTATAATATTTGAATAATTCAATTTACTGTCTACTATTCTTCGAGTTTGGGACAATGTTCAAATAATAAGCTTTTGGTGTTGAGGCCCTTGGTCCGTGGGGTCCAGCGGCACATAATCTTTACTGAGATCTAAGTAAATGGTTGGTCAATGCTACCGGGGGGACAAGAGAGCTGGCAGCTTCCTCACTCAACGGATAAGCATCACGATTCAGCGAGGGAATACTGCCACTGCACTTGGTACCCTGCCACAGGAACCCTTTTTATTAGAATATAATTTTTAATTTTACATTTATTTGTTTATTTTAAGTTACCTTTATTTATTTCAATCTAGAAATAATTTTAGTTATAAGAATATATATCTAATAATTAATATTGGTGTAACAAAGTATTTTTAATTCGTTTTGGATGTTGTTGTTATGAGGTTTTTTTTATAATAACTTTTAAAGCAATTTCTAAACTGTACCTGCCTAGGCCTACATGATTCAAATGACTTATTTGTGTCTAAGCTACCCACACCTTTTTAAATGAATTATACACAACAGAAGTTATAAGGTATGCCTTGCTACTTAGTTTAATTTGATAATGCACATGCAGTCTGATAAGAAACCAGGATTAATAATATTTGGTAAACACTATAATCTATAAGTGATAACTGTTTTTATTCACATACAGATACTGTTCAAAATTATTGTTTGAATAAGTAAGAAATCAATTTTTAAAAAATACAACAAATACACATAAATATGTCTCTGAAATATCTATTTAGAACAGAAGAGACATGTTTGCAATTATCTACTTCTACATACCCTTACTTTTAATTGATGAAATATGAAATAGTTTAATATACATACTGACATTTAAAATTAGGTTACCTGTCAAATTTCAAAATCAAATTATTATGTATTTATATCATAAAACTAATTCAGGACTGTGTTAAATGATTATCCAATATCACCCTCTATTGTTATAAATGTCAAGAGCCTTAGCATCTATGAGGCCAAGACAGCTACAAAGGCTGGAAATCATTCCAATTTAAAAACCATTTCTTGTAAATCACTATTAGAATAAAGGATTTCTAGTGAAAATTTGTTCAATCACAACAAGGTTCATGATAGCTTCTACTCTCAGCCATCTTTGACACAGTACAATAGTGTTTAAAAATAAACTATAAAGCTCAAATATACACTAAATATTAACTTACTGGTGTGCAATAGTAGCCAACAGTTCGTCATTAGAGACGCGTCGCGCCTCCGCGCTGTGACGATCGCTGCTAATATGCAAAACGGCGCGCAGTTCCTCAAGCAACTTTTTTCTGTTGTCTTCCAATGCTCCTTGTGCTCTAAACACACTGATCATATTCGAGTAGGCTTCCAATTCTATAAACAAAGGAATGTACTGATAAATAATTACACAAACTCATGTATATTTCACGTAATAAAAGCTAGTACCATACTTTCACAGCGAAAGAAAATGTTAGGAGGGAAAATGAATGCCATTTATAAGACTAAAAATATATACCAAGTCTGCGAAGCGTTCGACGACATTCGTCGTGCGTCATGTTTAGAAGCATGGGCCACATTTTCGGGCCGTTTTATTAAACACTCTTAAGCCAGGGTTTGATTATAATAATATAACCATATTTTATGATATTCTCAATTGGCAAATATCCATACTGTTTACTTCACTTCAAACGACAATTTCGTTCATTTTGACACTTCAAGCAAGTAGATGCGAAATAATAACGGATGGCTTGTGTATTGTCTATGGTTTTTAGGGATACCAGCATTTAAATCGTATTTTCTGAAATGATATCCTATTCTTATTATCATCGTTGTTGCTAATCAAACGTATCGACTACATAAATATTTTTTATTAAATGCATATATTAGTATTTTTTATCTTCTAAACACGTTATGTAGAAAAGCTAAAAAAAAAGCTTTTTTATATACAAAGACGGTGGCAAACAAGCGTTCGGTCCACCTGATGGTAAGTCGACGCCGTAGCCTAAAGGCGCCCGGAATTCCAAACCAGTTACGTGCGCGTTGCCGATCTTCTGTACAATTTGAGGATTCACTGTCCAAGGATTTTATTTGAAAGTCCAATATAATGGATGCTATATTTATAGGTATAATTATGTATTTAATTTTGGGTAGGTATATGTATGCATATATATATATATATATATATATAGTATGTATATATAAATTTATTCAATAATAATATAGGTACATCGTCATTAAAACAATAAACTTAAGACTAGCTTAAGCCTAGTCAAAAAGCCCCGAGTTGTCCCTGGCGCAAAGGTGCCCATCACACTGGCCGCGTTGCCACGTTGAATGGCGACCGACAACCTTTGCACCAGGAACGAACCAGTATATATATATATATATATATATATATATATATATATATATAGGTAGTTTGAATAAATTTTATTAATTACAATTAACTAAAAGGTATATATATATATTTATTTGTTTATTTATGTGTAGTATAAATATATATTTTTACACGTGTTGGTTTGTCTATCATTTGGTTCCTATTCTCCACTCAATTTCTCAAAGGTTAACTGGAAAAGATCCCTTACAGGGATAAGTTCGCCTTTGTACATAATCTGTTTTGTCTGTATTGTTTCTTTTTCTTGTCTTGTGTACAATAAAGTATTTACATACATACATACATTTACATACATACATAATATTAGTTTACAAAGAATTCATTTGTGACAGTTATATATTGGCGTTTTTAGTGATGAGGCTAAGACGAATTGTTTTTCATAATAAGCGATTATAAATAAATGGTGAATCATTATTCGAAACGATTTGTATTGCTATTTCACTTTTTTAAATATTGCCATTTTCGGGGTAGGCGCCCAGTAAAACCGAGGAACTTCGACAAACTGCGCGTTTGTCAAACGATTCTTATTCTCTGTCAAAATCATACCTTTCAGAAAGTATTCGCAAATTCCGCGATATAGGTAATTGCAGACTTTATTCGTTCGTAATTTATTGGAATATTTAATATTTCTTCCTATTTTGTTACGGTTATAAATTCATTAATTTGATCGTTTTCCATCAACTAATAGAAAAATCCTCTTAATCGGAACTAATGATTTAGTCAATACACTAATAAAAAAAGATATAGTTCGCAAATGTTTTAATTATCATAAATTACTAGTTCTAGTAACTCAGTTATGGAAAAAACCGGCCAAGTGCGAGTCAGACTCACGCACGAAGGGTGCGTACCATTATCTATAACAACGGCAAAAAAAAAACATGTCTGTTGTATGGGAGCCCCTTTAAATGTTTATTTTATTCTGTTTTTTTTTTTAGTATTTGTTTTTATAGCGGCAACAGGAATACATCATCTGTGAAAATCTAACTATCACGGTTCATGAGATACAGCCTGGTGACAGACGGATGGGCAGACAGACAGACGGATGGACAGCGGAGTCTTAGTAATGGTGTCCCGTTTTACCCTTTGAGTACGGAACCCTAAAAATATAATTTGATTGCTGCTCTAAATTCTTTTATATCATTACTTGATTTTATTTCTTATTTCGATGTCTAATGGATGGAATGATGTGTCAAAAAGGAAACGTACAAATTTCTGGGATTCTGGGTATAGCTATAGAGTGATGGCAATCGCAAATGCCAAAGAAATAGGAAATTGCTATTTCATTGCCACACTGACTAAAGTTGACCATAAACAAGTTGGCGTTTGAAATATCTCCGTTTATGAAGTTTGCTATTAAAAGACAGGACAAGCCATATTTTTTGACACAAAATATTTTGAAATACAGCAAAATCGTAGCCATTGACTTTGAAAAATATATACAATAAATAAAATATTTGTTCGTATTATGATTATTAAATGCTAATGAAAAGAAGCTCAGAAAGGAACAATAACAAACGTTCGTATTATATTGGCTAACCTGCTTTCTATTTTAATGGTAGTGGTAGTAGTAATTTTATGATATCTGTGGCATATGTCAACAGTTTAACGTTTACCGGATTTGATTTATTTTGTTGTGAATGTGAAGTGAAATTATATATTGTTGTCCCTTATTTCCTGTCGTTTTTTGGTATTTACTCATGATGACCGATGTGGACGAAATAATTGACTACATAAAGTCATTAAAGAGAGGCTTCGATAAAGATTTGTTTCAAAGCAAGATAAATGAATTGGCTCAGGCAGTTGACTCAGTTGGTTTGGAATATGACGACTTTCACACATTGTTTAAAGTTTGGTTGAATTTAACTATACGTTAGTAACTATTATACTCTATAAATACATCGTTCAGCATCTTCTTTTTATGAACATTATAACTTGGTGTATGGTTTTTCAGCAATAACAAAATGGGTTAGCATCGGAGTGTGTCTCGTGCCTCGGAATAGTGTGAGAGAGCATACGGTTGACTATGCCCTGCGGTGGCTGCTGGCCAATGCACAGGACCAGACAAACCTCTCCAGGATTTCTTTCCTCTTAGATTGGCTTACAGGTAACTTTAGATTTCTAAGACACTTATAAAGTTACTTATCCTTACATTTACTTTCTTTATTTTTGCCTATACACATTTATAAATACTTTTTGCTTGTTTATTTTTTTTCAAGTGACTAAATGTATTTGTATAATGGAGTGTTATTAATTAATAAAGTTACTTTCATTAAATATGCTTTAATGTTTTATCATTATAATTTGCTTTCAATATTTTCACAGCTGCTATGGACTGTGAGTCCATAGACATTGCAGCTCTAGATTGTGGATATGAAGTTTTTTTTTCTTTCCTCACCTATCAAGCAGTTGTAAGTTTGTTTTTTATTTTATATTCTGTTTTGTTTATATTTACACTTAGTTATATATATATATTTTTTAATGTATTGAAACAACATCTTGCACATTAAGGCTGGGTTGCACCAAACCGTCTGTAACCGTAAGCGGTGTTCGTCAAATCTGAATGTATGGAATTGACAAGTTTCTATGGGATGACAGCTGCCGGCGCCATATTTGACGATGACCGGTCTGTGTTCGTACCTTGGTGCAACTGGCACTAAATTTAACTACTCCAATACAATCCAAATGTGTATGTAAACATGAATTCTTTATGAATTTCAGTTTAACAGTCAAACCTCTTAGATTTATTTAACTGGCCTTTGCGAACAATTTATTTTATATGAACATTGAAGCCCAGTTGATGTAAGTTTCTAATAGTTTGTATTAAACCATACAGGCTGCTCATGTGCTGAAGCTGGTATATAATCTGACGAAGCCGACAGATGTCACCCGAACAAGGGTGTTAGAGCTCTTTGATTATGCCAAGAAGAGGGACGGTAAAAAGGTATGTTGACCTCTTACACAAAAGCATTATTTCAGTTATAGTTTTAAAAATAAATAAGACCCCTACAAGTAGTAAACAATATAAAGACACTAATAGGTTTCATACAGGAACTAGGGTGGTTAGAGTAGCGCTACCCCTTTTTCACGCAAAATAGGCACGTTGGATGTCGACTTGCGGAAAATGCCCAGTATAACTAACTAAAAGACCCCTACAGTGTTCCATTCTGATTTGGGATCCTTTTTCATGTCATATAATACGCAAGAGAGCTTGTCATAGAGTTGGGTTCTATGGGGATGAGCTGGGAAGAAGTAACCCAAGTTGCCCAAGACCGAAGCAAATGGAGAGAATTGATTCGAGCCCTACACCCCAGCAGAGGGAGCTTATTTTAGGGAATTACTAAATTGACAAGTTTTTTTCCAGAGTATGTACCGGCAGCTGCAAGTTTTGCTGGGCTTGTTCAAATCCTATAAGCCTGAATGTGTGCCGGAGGACATTCCAGCGGTCCCCATCCAAACCACTTTCAAGAGCAACATCATGCTGCTTACCAGGTTTAAGAAATGGCAGGTAATTCATATTTTTTTTAGAATTTACCTTATAAATACTTAAAATTAAGCTCACTCAGTATAGTTTCTGTACTGACATACAAGGTTTCCAAGAACAATTACAGATTTGCTGGCGAGTTTTGCTTGTCACCTGACGATCTATTGGTTTCCTGTATGGATCGTAAAATTCAAAATGGATAGTGATTTAGATTTTTCCTTCTTTCCAGGAACAAAGAAATGACGAAGCTACTGAGAGACAACATTTAAAATGGACAAATCCTATGCCGGTAACTTGCATACCCTATCAATGAATTATATGTATATTTTTTTAAACACATTAAAATTAAGTTCTATGTTAATTCATACATTTATTTTTTGGGTTCCAGGGCCGAAAAGCCAAAAAGGTTGAATCTCTAGTACCTAATTTAGAGTTTCTAAATATTGGATCACAACAGTACAAAGACAAACGGCCACAAAATAATTATTTTGATATCACTGAGTGAGTATAAAACATCATTTTATACATTCTTAAAGAAATATATAAGTTCCAAAAGTTAAGTATTTTGTTTGTTTTTGATTTTTCTGTGTTCAAATTTACAGAAAGCAATAATTTAGATTTGTCATATACTCATAGTGTTCTGTTTGTTTGTGCAAGCTTACTTTAACATTCGTTTATTTGATATTTCAGTCCAGTATCCCTGCTACAATATAGCGTGCACCGGTCCGTGTCGCGCCCGGCGCGGCTGCGCGCGCTGCTGCGCAACAGCATGGGGCTCGTGTTGCTCGCGCTCAGTGAGCCGCGCACGCAGGCCGCACTGAGCCACGACTTACACTACATGCTCGGCTGTGAGTACACTAGACACTGCGCCGGCACTAGCCCTAGATCCGGGTGGGGCGAGATGGTCTTTGGGCGCCCTTTGGTTTGAAATTTTCCGACGTTGCCAGTTTGGCGTCCCTTGACATCCGGCGCTTGGCGTGGCCGCCCCATCCGCCCCACTCTTGGGCCGGCCCTGTCCGTACAGCGCGCTGCGCGTACTGCGAAATCAGCGGTGGCCATTCAGTGTGATGCGCGGACTGTTGCGCTAGAGCATGGGTCGGCAACCTTTTAGCAGCCAAGGGCCACATAATAAGGAATAAAGATTATCGCGGGCCGCAAGTGTTAATAATTTGTCGCCCTATAAGGCAAGAATTAGTTGTCAATAAGTAGGCTCACGGGCCGCCTGTTGCCGACCGCTGCGCTAGAGCATGCCAGCTGAACTGAATCATGCCCTGACATGTTGCGAATGCGGTACTACTATTGACGTCAGAAAAATTATTACACTACTATTGTATCTTATTTCTACATTCTTATATTTGACGTCGTCTGCACTAGATTGACTTTATTATTAATACTTTCATACATTATATGTGATAATCCACGTTGGTCGTTGGAAGGGACCTTATGGCCGCCGCCACTGACGCCTTTATTGCGGTTTGTTCGAGTACAATAGTAAAATGGTGCGACGTAAGCGCCTGCCGCCATAAGATCCCTTTCAATGCGTACTATCACATATTATCACACCTGTTACCCGGAATTTAAGTAGAGATCACGAATTTCCATATGATAAATTAATGGACGCTTATCAATTTGGACTTCTGTGAAAAAAACTACAAATCTCTACTAATACAAGAGATGGAGCTCTATTTAAATAACCATCTTTCACATTGAATATGTTTCTTCTCTCAGGTTTTCTTGACGCATCGCCCCACAGCGAGCTAGAAAAACGAGACGCGTTACATCGCGTCGCTGTACTACAACGTACCTTATGCCAGCCACTGCGGCCCGTGTCGGTATTCTTGGCGTATATGCTGCCGCTCTGGGACGAAACACACTACTTCAACGAGGTAAAACATAAAGTAACAAATCAGCGATATTATCCTGGACCAAGACACAACAGATCCCCGTCGATCGATGCACAATAATCCCTGCTCACCTGTTGAAAAATACTGTTAGAGTTCTCTGTTCACGTATCAAAAGTCTTTGCCCATCACAACTTTGTTACTTATATGAAAATAGATTTTAGTTTCGGTTTCCCTCGAAAGTTCCATTCACATTATCATTTTCATTAGTGTAACACGATGTTCGTGTTCTAAATTGAATATCATAGCTCATCTTAAAACGAAAGTTCTATGCTTAAACACGTTGTTTAATGTTGTCCGTCAGATCCTGGAGTTAATAGAATGGGTGGATTCGGACCCGGAGCTGCTGCCTGGTATACTAGAGCCCATGACTCGGATTTACCACCGCGCACAACCCGCGCAACAGTGCGCCATACTGCGTACCCTCACTACTACTTATACCAACCTGGTGAGTGTCCAGTCAAAGTAAGCCAAATATTACCCTAACACATACTTATTATTGAAGGAGATATGGCTACGACTGATACCTAACTTTGTGATGCCGTTCGGATCATCCCTGATGCTGACTATAGTAGCGTAGTCGATGTAAAACTGGTTTTTACGTACCTTCTGCGGAAAATTTCAATTGAAAGCAATGCCTTTCGGTGTAACTAATACACCAGCTACATAATAAAGCCTTGTTCATGTATTGAGGGTGTTATAATATTGTACAGCCTAGATTTAGGTTATCGATTCTTAATCCTTTTACCGCCGAACGTCATAAAAGTTACTCGCAATTCTCAACTCTGACTTAAATATTGTATATGCAGGTATACGCAAGTACCCGAAAGCGGCAGCACTTCGTTTCGCCCGCGCCGAAAGCAACTTACGGTGATGCGCTGAGCTACGTGGCCTCCACTATAAGCACGATGTGCGGCAGGGCATTGCAAGTTGATCCAGGTACTACATGATAGACACGGGGAGCAAAGACTGCGACAGCAGCTGTGAACTTACACTGAATCATGACCACTCTTGTCAGGATGTTGATTAGTTCTTTATCCGCCAAGTTTACTACATCAACTTCTAAAATTCCAAATGTTTTTATTTAAGTAAAAGTGTGTGGTGCCCTAACACGATATTGGAATTTTGGCTTATTTTCAGATCTTTTATATGCATTTAATACTTTCAATGCCAAAAACTTCCCTAGCGAGTTCTCAATAACTTTGTTCAAATGCCGTAAGATTCCCGTGAGGCGAGGAGTTCATTCCTATACTATTTGACCATCACTGGCATTCAGCGACGGTCTTGGATTTTGGCTTGGCAATGAAAGTGTCAATGCAATAAATGATTATGAACCTTTTGTTCAGAGGATTACATTCCCTTTTGCTCTACAGAAGACCACCGTGCGTTGTACAGCGGCATATGCCACGCGCTGCGAACGGCGCGCGCACAACTTACGCTGGGCGACGAGGCATCTCCGCCTGCACTGCCGCAGCTTCCCGCTTTGCTGTTGCCGTTGATCTCCGTCTCAGCAGACCTGATCGACAAGACCGCCGAACTCATTCTTCTGTAAGTACGTTGTTATATCCCTCAAATCCATCAATTGACACTTCCTGTACCTGGAACCTTCTGGGCTCAAAGCCAACAACAAAAACTAGGCGTCTTTCCTGTAGGGAAAACTTGACATTACCCCATACCTACAAATGTTTATAAGTGATGCGAGTACGTGCTTTCTCTTCTTTTCCGTGTGTTATCGGCTACGAGCGTAGGGCAACGAAATCATTGGTACACAATTTTTTCAGTCTTAAGTATTTGATTGTTAGTATTACAACATTTATAATTAGGTTATTACTTAAATTAAAGTATGAGAGGCGTATTAATGCGTTAAACTATGAAATATTATTATCATATATCTTGAACGATAGGCACTTGAAAAGTGGTCGTGTGACACGCTAAATTGAATTCGATTTAAAGTTAAGCCTTAATCATTGATTCGATCTAAACTACGACAGATATGTATTGCTCGGCGATAACGAGACCGAGCGCAGAATGCAAGTTGCAGTATTTTTTCTCAATAGTGTATTTATGTGTAAACGGGATTGTACCCTCGAGTTGGTCGAGCTTACGTTGCGCTTTTTATTGTAGGGAAATAAATTGTAGTTCATACTTTCTCAATTACCGTTTTCTTAATGACTTTAGTGTCATAAAAAAAAAAATTAAACAAATCTTTCAAGTATGTGTACAAAACCGGAGCGGGAGCGGGAGTTTGAACTGCTATGTTTTAGTGTCAATACGACCAAACTGAAACAGTGTTTATTTAAAAATGTTCTATAGAAATTGACGTTAAATCTGCAATTAAGTCATTATTCCTGTTCTCCAAATCAGGCGTTATCAAAAAATATCTATGTTAGGCGCGACGAAAAACGCTGTGGATATTTAAGGGAGTTTACACCAACGAAAGTAGTAAAATATGGGTAAATAACTCTATCGAGCTCGGCACGCAACATCTACGCTCTATCCGCGCCCTCCCTGGCAAACTCACTCGGCGACGTAGTTACTACAAGTTCGAACAGATGGCGTTTTAACATCCTACTAACTCAACTCGTATTGCAATGGTACCTTATCGCAACTTTCTACTAAGTTCTTAGTTCTAATATAGCAATTTGCTGTTACTTTATCTATTTGGTTACCCTTGGTGGTTATTACTGTTATGTGTTCATATAAGTTTTAGTCGACTACACACGATCAGTTTTCACGGAACAGTTGACATCTTCAGTTAAAAGTGATTGTGGTGGGAGTAGGAAAAAAACGCAGTTTTTCACCCATCTTATATAACTATCATAACCATCCATTATTCATCATGGAACTAACGAACTTTACTTGAATATTATATGATTTTTGTAAGTAATATTTATAATATTATCACTTTATCATCAGTCTCATTTAGTAAGTAGTGGTTTGCGTAAGAGTTAATCATTTGTAGCTATAAAATAGACCCGTAGTTAGTATAGCATCAGCCTCAGGCTATTGTTTTTCAAAGCTTTTCCGCTGACGTAACAATCGTTCTTTCAGATACAAGAAAATTATGTTCGCAATGCAATCAAACAAGGAGAACAGGAAAGATCAAAGGTACCTCGAACAAAAGAGAACGTTGAAAGGATTCACATCGGACGTTGTTCGTTGTTTGTTGGACGAGGCGAGTTTCTCGGGCCGTCAGAGCGGGCTGGTCTTCCAGCGGATACATCCAGAGGTCGCAAGGAAACTTACCGAGTACATCCCTGGTGCAGACTCCGCGCTCAGTATAAGAAACCACCTCGCCTTCGCACCATATACCTACTTACACTTGGAAAGTGTCGACTTTTCGGTCGCTGATAACGAATTGTGGTTCGACGCGGTCATAAACAAAGAGTTTACGCATTTATCTACGTTATTATCCATGCTTGGTTGGGGAAGAAAAATGGTTACCTAAAACGTAACGACCGAATATAGACCTTGTGTGTGCAACATAGAGTTAAATTTAACTTTATCTGCTGTTTCGTTTTTACTGTAAAGTTTGGACGTAAGTTAGCCTAGATTGTGAAGTACTTGCCTTCTCGGCGTGCCTTGTTAAGTAGTATTTAAGACAGTCTGTGAAGTCCCAACGAGTATACTTATCCTATACTATAATACGAATATATACAATTGTTTGTTGTAACAGCTTTGTCAAAAATTGGTGTAATCAGGCTTTACGGTATACCGATTAAATTGTTTTTCTCTGGGAAAAACATTTCCTCGGCTATCGCCTCGCCTCGCCCCCCCATAACATTTCATTATGTCATATTCTTATATATTATTAATCGCGTTGTTTTAAACGTGGCAATTATTCAATTTCAAGCGAAGTTCCAAATCTGAAAATTAAGTGGTTGGTTAATTTATATTGATGTAACATGTTGTAAGGTAAAACTACTTCGACATTGGCACTTTATGTCAAAGTCATATGGGTTAAATTCGAACAACGAAGGTTTTTCTTATTCGAATTTAAGCCTTGTCACTTTGCCATAAAGTGCTCATGTCGAATACTAGTGCGGCATCGAGCACTAGTAGTTTTACATTTGGTACTGTACTAAGTATGTATGTATATAATAATGTAGATATGGTTCATTAGTTTCATTACCTACGGAAACAAGTCGATAGCGGGTAGAATAATAAATAAAGATATTTCTTAAGCATTCGGAACGGTAGAATACGCCGTATACAAAGGAACATTAATTATATTTGTATCATGATTTCGCAAATAAACCAAAATCATTGTAATAATTAATATTATACGTAACAAGTTAATGTAACAATATTGTACGCCTGATAATTCTGTAGATAATACATATTTTTTTATCAAAGTAGTATTTATTTTCAAGTCTCCTGTTTGAAGCACGTAATTGATTCAGAGCGGCGCGTCCTTTGTCCGCGCTGAAGCCGGGAGGGCTGTTTTTGGAGGTCGAAAAAATATTTGAGTGTCCTTAATTTACCGGGATTGATTAAATTATCCGGGCCGTCCATCGCTTTTCAATTCCCGGGGAGAAAGAAAACAAGGAATCATAATAAGCCCGAGAGGTGCGCCTGCCCATTAATTACTCCCTAAAAATGCGATGGCGACCCTCCGCCACGCGGCAGGCACAAATTAATACAATATCATGATGTATTATGTATCGTATCGCATGGGTACTCTATTGAGCTGCTCTGTCCTGTGTAGGGCGACCAAGCTGATGGAATCGATTATATTTCAGCTTATACGTTCAGCGGAGATGTTAAGACTTTTTCAATTATTATTTTATGAGCTTACACATTATTAATAAAGGGGAAATGAGGTAAGAATTATTATAAATAATAAAATAAGAAGCACTTGTTACTTACAAAATATGAGTCGGTGTAATGTGGCGGAGCGCTCTTCCCTTGTTAAAAATTGTGTAGTGCTCTGAGCGTACTAATCCATAATCCTTGTCTGGTTTAGGTACCACGGCGTAGGTATAAAGTTCTAAACAAACTTTAGCATTCAATTTCACTTAAAAATTTACACGGATTCATCTCTTAGTTCAGCATCTTTTTCTATTTTCATCATTCAAAGAAGTCCACTGCTGGACATAGACCAGAGAATGCCACAGCGGTCGGTCATGGGCTCCCCGCGACCTTAACCAGGTCATCAGCCCACCTCGTGGGGGCCTCCCAACGCTGCGTCGTCCGGTACGTGGTCGGCATTCGAGAACTCTCTGGCCTGGGTTCTCCGGGCAATGTGGCCTGCCCACTTCCACTTAAGTTTGGCAATTCTTCGGGCTATGCCGGTTACTTTGGTCCTTTGGCGGGTTTCATTATTTCTGATTCGACCTCGCAGAGTAACTCCGAGCATAGCCCTCATTTAAGTCAAATGTGTTATGTCAAGATATCTACAGAGTTGCAAAAACAGGCCGTCTTGTCTATCACTAAAGAGCGATTTTTACAGGCAACCTTAGAGTGGCGGAAATCAAATGTACATAGGTAATTATATCATAACGATTCATATTAAGTTAGGTGGGGCACTAAATCCACACAAACATAAATGTAAAGGGGAATGAATTTTATAATTATAACGGAAATAGGTTTTTGGTCGTTTATGAATAATGACATTGAAATTCCGAGATTTATCTTCAACTTATCAATTAAATTTTTGATCTTCAAACGACGGTTCTCAGTTTAATATATGTAGATAGGTACCTTGTAGATGTTGACGTATATATACGTATACATATGTCGCTGAAAAGTAACATACATATGTTCCGCATCTTCACAGCACCTCGCGCCGTCCATTCTCATAAGTTATTATTCCGTTTCCTCTCGTTACTAGCGCTCATTTATTTTTCGTGGTCCGCTCGAAAGCATAAATTATGGACACCGCGGCCGGAGTCTGCACGTAGTGGGGTGCGGGTGGGGTGGCCACCCCTCGCCTCAATGAGAAATGTTTCAGGGCGCTTTGTTCCCTCATGCCCCTTTTTGCGAGCGACATCTTCAAGGATACTGTGTTAATCGGACCCTGCGATACTTTTTACGAATTACGTTAACAGAAGTCGTCTGGAAAAACTGTTATGCCGGCAAACTCGTCATTTCCTTTTGATTGTCCTTTGTCTGCGGGAGTTCGTGTAATTTTCGTTTTAGATTTGCTTTTTTGTTTGGAATCGTTGGTACCTACATTTCACCTACTGGCGTCAGTTACACGGTCAATATTATCACGCGATACAGTATTGGCCTCTCTCTCACTTTCATGTAAAATGAGAGAGAGGCTAATAGATACTCTATCGCGTGATAATATTGACCGTGTAACTGACGCCACTGGGTCAGGACTGGTTCAATGATAAATCAATAGGTCGAGGTTGTAAGCCGAAACAGCCTCCTGATTTATCGTCTTCTGTTCGCCAGTTTATGTAACCTTAGATCAGTAGGTATTGCTTATGTCAGGTATTAATCGCTTTACCTGAATAATACTGTCTAAACAACAAAACGTTTATACAGGGTGGATTTTCTTTTTGGGTTAGTGAGGGCAGCTACCAGATCCCGTGTTGCTACGTGAAAATTGTCTTAGAAGACCTTCCTTTGATTTTGCATTAATGAATGGCGTTTTTAGATTTTGGTAAAGACATACAGGGTGCGAGAAAAAGGCCATTTTTGACAAACTTTTTTTGATGCCAATCGATCGTGTTCCTATTCAGGATCAAAAGCTTGTATGGGACCAAAAAAATTTTCCGGCTAGAAAAGCCACAAATCGAGGAAAACTTTTCCACGTAGCAGCACGGGATCTGGTAGCTGCCCTCACTGACCCAAAAAGAAAATCCACCCTGATGTATACGGGCGTTTTTGATGTTTCATAAAAATTCGGTGATTTGACAATCTGGGAAACACCGTATAGCCTAAACTACTGGTAACATGTTGGCACAATCGTTGTACCCTGTACAACTCGTTTCGCTGTGTTGTTATTGTCTACAGTAACTGATTCATATGTGCAATAAATAATACCCACTGATCCTCTTCTGCTACCGGTGTGAGCCCGGCTCTAGATATAGCTTCAAACAAAGTTAGATATATATGCCTTGCTTCAAAGATTTGCATAGGTACTTTTTTGAAGACTTTGAAAACACATATTGACGCAACCGGCCAGACATGCTTTGCAAACATTTGAAAGCTTTGATGTGTCCAAAAACGCATGGTCCGCTTTATTGGGCCCGGCCTATAAAAAAACGGACACCGCATGGCAAAGCATAATCAGGCGCTAACTTAGGCGCCTGTAGAGGCAAGCACTCTCCATACAAACTTTGTGTAAGTTTTTCTTTGCTTGTGTTTGCATTAAACTTATGATTTTTGGTCAGTATGCTTATTTTTCTGTTAGCCAGAACCTCAAGATTTTATTTTTATTTTTTGTGTTTTTTTAATTTTCATTCTTTTGAAATTTTTGTTTTTTTTTTCTTGACATTCTTCATATACCCAGTGGTTACGCCGTAACTAGATTAGATATCACCTTTTTGTGTGCCTAAACCTGGCCGGCAAGACGTCTAAAAAGAAGCAAGAAACGTCTGTCACTGTCGAAAAAGTTATTGAAGATATCAATTGCATATATGAAGGAAAAACCGAAATACCTATAATATAATAATATAAAAAGGCGACGAAAACTAAGAAGAACCAGGTACACCTTCCTATTTATTCCCCACCCAGTATTAACAAGCAAAATAAAATTATATGCGGGAGTGCCAAAACCGACGAATAGAACTTGCACAGAGTTTGTATGGAAGGCCTTGCCTTTACACGCGCCTTAAAAAAACAGGTCCTTCTATAACGAAGAAAGAACATGTACGAGTAGGTACTGCGCTGATTACGTAACCTTCATGATATTGATATTATCACCAAATACGGCAGACTCTTGGTTCCCGGAGGGTTGTTTTTGTGGGTAAAAATATGCGCAACTGGTAACAATTGATAGGGGAGGTGTGTGAAGGGTGCAATAGTTCATATCTCGCTCGGAACCCTTTGCGACCCCGATTTCCTTTTATCCCTACTCAAAAAACGCTATTAGAGTTGTGTTTTCGCTCGGCGAGGTAACTACTGCTCCCATTTTTTTGTTATCAAATTTTTGCTTAGAGTCGGGCGGGGTGCATACGTAATACTTTGACCAATGTGGCGCGCGATACGATGCATTTAGTTTAGTAACGGGCAGCCGCGCATTTTACTAGCGGGGGCGGTTTTAACTTAAGGTGGGAGTGGGACGCTTTCCATACAAAACGTATTTTGACATTCGCAGGCTAACGGCGTGATATTTAACATGTAACAAACAAATTTATTATGTAACAAACTTTCATAAATTGGCTTTCCATTTGCGCGAAATGCCCCCTTTCCTAAAAAAAACTAGAATAATTTGAGAAATTAGTGTGTCACGTGATACTCACGTGACATCAACTTTTTCAAATTATTTTTTCGGTCGGTTCGGGCGAAAAAAATATAGAATGGCATTGTTTTGTTATGTGCCTTGGGATCCCAGGGACTTATAGACGACAGGTTTCAAATCTACAGTCATCAATCATCGAGGTTAAGCACCGGTAGGTAGGTTTGTATTGTACTCGTACCTACAAATTTGTTCGGAACCCTCGGTGGGCGAGTCCGACTCGCACTTGTCCGGCTTTTTTCTAACAAGACTCGCAAGGTCAGGACACAGGTTTTGAAGTTTGCAAGCCTTGCTGATTTAGGATCCCAACATGCCTGTGGTCTGGTTATGTAGACGCAGCGCCATGGGACTCCTAATCTTTATGGCGGTGATCCAACAGCGGACAGGAGCGATTTGTTTAACGTGCCTGCTGTTTAGCTCCACGTACATATTTAAACAGTCCAAATGTCAAAGCCCTTCTAAACCTCCGAGATCTGCAAACACGGGCGTTGAATCGTGTTAGTGTAGGCGAGAGCCGGCTGCTGTCTGTACCCGAATCGATAAAATTCGGGTCCGCGCCCCCGACCGTTGCCAGGCAACGCGCCCGAGAGGGGACACCACCCGCCTTCTCAGAACACCGATGTTGACTTTAGACGGATAGGGTAAGAGGCTTATTAATGGATTTATGTTACTTCACTGTTACCTATAAAACAACCGACAAAAAACGACTTATCTTCGAGGTAAACGTCAGCCAGAAAATGCGAAAGTAATTACCAGGATCTTTGAATTCGGTAAAAATGCTAAAATGGATAAAAGAATTCGTATAATGGATGTTAGCGTTGTTTTTCAAAGTACGAGGCTCTGCGGAAAGTGGGAAACGAGAAGGTCTGTGTTGGCATATTGATCGATTATCTATGCCTCACTTTGGATAAATAGAGAACGCACCTAAGGTTTATACATAGATAATATGGCGTAGGCTAGGATGTCAAAATATAAGAAAAGACGCAATTCATTATTAATTGATTGTGACCAAGATTGCCTTAATAAATAGTGAGAAACTGTTATATATCGTTTCCATTCTTAAAACATGGTGGCAGCGACAAATTGAAAATCATGGAAGAAGCTCTAACAAATATTTTCCAACAACAAACAGAGCTATTGAAGTCTATGCAGACACAAATAGCTAGACTTTCACAAGCTCAACCGGCCTCATCACAAACCATAAATGTGCCTTGGCCGTCCGCGATCAATACTAATAAAGATCCAGAAGAGGCCTTTAAGTCCTTCCATTCTTCATGGAAAGATTATAGCCGCGCGACGGAGATGGATAATTGGTCGACCGAACAAGAACCACGCAAAGTAAGTGTCTTATTCAGCGCCATCGGTGAAGAGGCCTTAAAAAAATACGGAAATTTCGGTCTCACTGATTCCGATAAAGAAATAAAATCATGCAGCGAAATATTGGATATAATGAAGATCAAAATGGTCCCTAAGAAAAACATAATCTACAATAGATATATCTTCTTATGCCGAAACCAGCAAGATGAACCATTCGATATTTTTTATGCTGATCTAAACAGATTAATCGAAGATTGCGACTACAACACATTCAAAGATGAAATGTTACGGGATAAGATAGTACTGGGCATAAGAGACATGGCATTAAAAAAAGAACTCCTTAAAAAAGATAATCTTACCTTAAAAGAGTCCATCAACCTGTGCCGCGCCGCAGAAGCAACAGACAAACATATAATAGTTATTTGTTATACAAGGGTGCAAAGTTGTATTTTAACCGCGAGTGTGGAATTGGAACACGAGCTAGCGAATGGATTCTAGGGTTGAACCACGAGCTAGCGAATGGATTCTATGGTTGAACCACGAGCGAAGCTAGTGGTTCGAAAATAGAATCCTGAGCGAAGCGAGTGGTTCAAAATTAGAATCCTGAGCATAGCGAGTGTTGCAACACACGAGGTAAAATAACTTTGCAGCCGTGTGTAACACAAATCTTTTCACCTCACTAAAGCGAGGAAATAGAAAAAGGAAAATACAAAAGTAAAACAATAAAAAAAATTGGGTTTCTTCCAATTTTTCATTTCATTAAAATAGGAAATAAAAACTAAATTTGAACAAAAAAACGCAAAAAAAATTAAGCAAAATTCAAAAACAAATGCTAAAGTAAATATATAAAGCAAAATTGCGTGAAAAATGAATTACTTTCAATTCAAATAAAAATATAATTTGAAATCTTTATTAGTCGAAATTGAGTATAATCACGATTTATTGCAAAAAAATTTTTTCCAACTTAAAATTCAAAATAAATGTTAAATTTGAAATCCCTATCCCTAAATTAGTCGAAATCGAGTATAATGACGGTTTTTTTGCAAAAAAAATTTTTTGTTGCTTAATATTCAAAATAGTTATAAATTTTGAAATCCTTATCCTAGAATTAGCCGGAATCGAGAATAATGACGTTTTTTTGCAAAAAAAAATATTTTTTTTGCTTAGAATTCAAAATAAATATAAAATTTGAAATCCTTATCCTTGAATTAGTCGGAATCGAGTATAATGACGATTTTTTTGCAAAAAAAAATTTTTTTAGCTCAAAATTCAAAATATTTATAAAATTTGAAATCCTTATCCTTGAATTAGTCGGAATCGAGTATAATGACGATTTTTTGCCAAAAAAATATTTTTTTGCTTAAAATTCAAAATAAATATAAAATTTGTAATCCTTATCCTTGAATTAGTCGGAATCGAGTATAATGACGATTTTTTGCAAAAAAAATTTTTTTTAGCTCAAAATTCAAAATATTTATAAAATTTGAAATCCTTATCCTTGAATTAGTCGGAATCGAGTATAATGACGATTTTTTGCCAAAAAAATATTTTTTTTGCTAAAAATTCAAAATGAATATAAAATTTGAAATCCTTATCCTTGAATTAGTCGGAATCGAGTATAATGACGATTTTTTGAAAAAAATAATTTTTTTTGCTTAAAATTTGAAATAAATATTAAATTTGAAATCCTTATCCTTGAATTAGTCGAAATCGAGTATAATGACGATTTTTAGCAAAAAATAATTCAAAATAATTATAAAAAAAAATTTTAAATTCAAAATAAATATAAAATCTGAAATCCAAGGACTGATTTTTTTCACACTACCTGAAAAAAAAATCAGATGGGCGAAAATTGTCCTGGCTGTTTTGTGTCCACCCACACTAACCGATATCGGATCCGATACGAATCTGACCGATATCGGATCGGATAGTGTGAGCACTAAGCAGTTTTCCAAACATTTTTATCGGTAATGAATCCTACACCGATATTGTATCGGATAGTGGGAACACGGCCTTACATGTTATTATGTTAAAAAAGTAACTAGGAACACGTTCGGATTTCAAAATTACTTTGCACACATGTGGATAAAATGCAGTTTTGCTATCTGTTTTTAAAGAATAAAAAAGGGCTTTCCGAGCTAGTGAGGTGAAATAGTAGTTTATGCAACTGGTACATAATGAGGGGCATTAAAACACGAGTGTGTTTTATGAAACGAGCCGAAGGCGAGTTTCATAATAAGGTCACACGAGTGTTTTAATGCCTAATTATGTACAGTTGCATACATTACTTTATCTACACACATATTATAATTACTCTAAGATGGGTTCAGAAACCGTAGTAAATAAATACAATAATTGTGTTAATACAACCTTTTTTGCACGGTTGCGGAAATATCGAAATCAGAACTGGCAACCGATACCTGAATGTTATTTTAAAAAGTAAAGAGTCCTTATTCTGATGTGATCATGTCGTTCTAGCTCAAATTTC
Source organism: Cenopis cana (assembly GCA_951800055.1). Lineage (NCBI taxonomy): Eukaryota > Metazoa > Arthropoda > Insecta > Lepidoptera > Tortricidae > Cenopis > Cenopis cana. The sequence continues at coordinate 17,239,254 of OX637477.1, read as the reverse complement.
GTGCGATATATACTACAAAAACATCGAGCTGACATTTCGCATCGGCTGAATTTGAATTTGCAGTGATACTAGAATAGGGACATGTCAACTTTGACATTTAAATTTAGACAGTTTTGTTTGACGTAAGATTTTAACATCATATATGAGATTAAAATGAAATATTTTAATACTGCTGTAGCCTTAGCCACAGATAAGAAAATTGCCATAAATTCATTGAATGTTGAAATGAGAGTCATTTTCTACGGTTTCCGAACGCATATTAGAGGATTTATGATATGTGTGTAGATAAAAGAGTTTTCAACACCTTCAGACATTAAAAAACTAGAGGAAAAGAAGATCAAACAAGGAAAATGCCGTTTTTGCAGCAATAACCACATTTTCAAAAAAGAATACTGTCCAGCATGGGGCACTATCTGTACCAACTGCAAGGGTAAAAATCATTTAGAAAAAGTCTGTAAAAAGAAGAAAACCATTAAAGAAGTCAAAGAAAATAATGAGAAACGTGACGAAAACAGCAGCAGCGACTCAGAACCGGAATATTTCATCAACAAAATTACCAACAATAACAAGAACCTAGCTGAGTGCAAACTTGAATACAAAGTTGGAAAGAGATGGAGAACAACGGAATGTCTGCTAGATACCGCAGCGGATGCATGTATAATTGGTCTTCAAAATGCAGAAGAAATGTTTGGTAAAAGTTATATAGAAGAAAAAATGCGGCCTTCAAAGAAGACATTGTTTGGATTCGGAGGAAATAATGTCATGATTCATGGAGAAATTGATATAGTTCTAAAAACAAACATATCTGGTCTTAAAACTAAATATACAGTTACATTTCAACTTGTACACATCACACACATTCCACTTTTGTCATGTAAGGCTTGTACACAGATGGGCCTTGTGAAGTTCTGCAAAGAGGTACGATGCAATTACTCACAGGAAACACAAGACATAATAAACAAATACAGCTCAGTGTTCGAAGGCCGAGGTAGTTTCTCAGGTGAGCTGGATCTGGAAATTGATGAAGGGGTTCCACCAGTTGTCCAGAGGGCTCGTCGCATTCCAGTAGCACTGTGGCCAACCCTGAAAGAAGAACTAAAAAGATTAGAAGAAGAAGACATAATAGCAAAAGAAGACAACCATACTGATTGGGTAAGCAACATTCTATTAATTAAAAAGAAAGATAATTTCAGAATATGTCTAGATCCAATTCCTTTAAATAGGGCAATAAAAAGACCAAATCATCAGTTCACGACAGTGGAGGAAATTCTACCAGAACTAGGTAGGGCAAAAATATTTTCTACATTTGATGTAAAAAAGGGTTATTGGCACTTAAAATTGTCCGATCAGAGCAGCAAACTCACCACGTTTTGGACACCTTTTGCCAAATATCGCTGGAAGGTCCTGCCATTTGGGATTTCCTCTGCGGGTGACTACTTTCAAATAAAAATGAATGAGATGATTCAAGGACTAGCAGGTGTTGAAGCACTTGTGGACGATTTGTTGGTATATGGGGTAGGTGACACTATGCAAGAAGCCATCATGGATCATAATAAAAACCTTGAAGCTCTGTTTGAAAGATTAGTAAAGTACAACTGCAAATTAAATAAAACAAAAACTAAACTTTTACAAACATCGGTGAAATATTATGGCCATATTTTCACCAGCAAGGGTCTTCAAGCTGATCCATCTAAAATAGAATCTATTTCAAATATACCAGAGCCTAAAAACAAAAAAGAGTTACAGAGGTTCCTCGGTGTAGTCACGTATCTCAGTAGATACATCCCTAACTTAAGTGCAGAATCCACATCCTTGAGAGAACTCACCCACGATAAATCAGAGTGGATATGGAACAAAAAAGCAAAAAAAGAGTTTGAGACGCTCAAATGTATAATCAGCGATATAAAAACTTTGAAATACTATGACAAAAATGAACCGCTTGTTGTCGAATGTGATTCCAGCGAAGGAGCCCTGGGAGTGGCGCTATTCCAACAGAACCAGCCAGTAGCATATGCTTCGCGATGCCTCACTCCAACTGAGAAGAAATACGCTCAAATTGAAAAGGAGCTTCTGGCTGTCGTCTTTGCCTGCACACGGTTTGACCAGCTGATTATAGGTAATACCAAAACAATTATTAAGACGGACCACAAACCACTCCTCAACATATTTAAAAAGCCCCTTCTCCTTGCTCCAAAAAGGTTGCAGTCCATGCTGTTAACATTACAAAGATATAGTCTAGATGTACAATTTGTGTCTGGAAAAGAAAATATCATGGCAGATGCTTTATCTCGGTTTTATCTAGAATGTAAAGATGTTGACAAGTCTAAAGACTTCAAAATATTTGAAATCATTGAAAAAATGAACCCATTACGAAATGTACCAGTCTCAAATAATTGCCTGAGACAAATTGCAAATGCAACATCAAAGGACAATAATTTTCTGGTTCTGAAAGACTTCATTCAGAGTGGTTGGCCAAAGTACTTAAGAGATATACCGGAGGCTTTGAAACCATACTACAGTATTCAAAGTGACTTGACAGTTTACCAAGATCTAATATTAAAAGGGCAAGCTATATTAATACCAGAAAGTTTAAGAGGTGAAATATTAAATAAGCTGCATAAAGCACACTCAGGAATCGAAAACACATTAAAATTGGCTAGGGATGCTGTATTTTGGCCGTCTATGTCAAAAGACATCAGAGAGATGATCGTTTGTTGTACAACATGCATTAAATATCAACCAAGCCAGCAAAAATTCCCCATGCAAAGTCACAATATACCTGAATATCCATTTCAAATAATATCAATGGATGTATTCTTCTTCACTTACAAAGGAAGACAAATGAAATACTTGATACTAGTTGATCACTACTCTGATTTCTTCGAAATTGAAAAATTAAAAGACTTATCATCTAAGCCGGTAATTGAAGCCTGCAAAAAGAACTTTTCACGGCATGGTATTCCAGAGACAGTGATCACAGACGGGGGAACTAACTTTGTCAACCAAGATTTCGCTGATTTTGCTAAAGAATGGGAATTCACACATGTGACGTCATCGCCTAATCATCCACAAGGGAATGGCAAAGCGGAAGCTACTGTCAAAATTGCTAAGAAATTACTACAGAAGTCCACAGAAAACGAAGAGGATTTCTGGCTTAGTTTGCTTTGCCATAGAAACACTCCTAATAAACTGAACTCAAGTCCTGCCCAAAGATTATTTTCTCGTAGAACAAGGGGCGCACTGCCTGCAATCCAGGAATTATGGAAACCAAATATAATAGAAAATGTTTCTGAAGACATCCAAAGAAAAAAGGAGATAGTAAAACACTCTCATGACAAGCGAACCAGAAAAGCATCTCCACTAGAAATAGGACAGGCAGTATCAGTTCAGATGAATCCAGCTTCAAACAAAAAATGGACACCAGGAATAATTACAGACGTGTTATCGGATCGATCATACCTCGTGGATGTTAATGATACAACATACAGACGGGACCTAATACATATCCGTCCTCTTTTGCAGAGCTCCGGAGACCCATCAAACACAGAAACTCAAGAGAGTATTGACATACAACCGCACCAAAACGGAACACTTTACCCTTACATGGACCAAGAGAAAGTAACTCTAGATACCACACAGAACAATGTTTCTACTTCCTCTGCTGAAAATTCAGAGTCTACTTTAAAGTTACCTGTAAATGGAGACCAATGCTCTCCTCCCAAATACCCAACTCCATCGATAAGGTCACCTATAATTAAATCACCTATCTCTAATGCCAAATATAGCAGACCCAGGAGGGAAACAAATAAACCCTCTTATCTCAAGGACTATGTTACAAATTAATGTCTAATATTGTTTTGATATTGTAATATCATGACCAGCATGTATAAATATTTCTTTAATACTAAGTTGTCATGATATACCTATATGTTTTCAGATACATTCTTGTAACATATTGATACTTTTACTTTGATTGTTCAAGTTCTACCTTTTTTTGTATACTATAATACTACAGTCATGTCATGTGTAAGTCTATGGTGGACGCTCACAATGCACTTCTATAAAAAAGAGAGCGTGTTGGCATATTGATCGATTATCTATGCCTCACTTTGGATAAATAGAGAACGCACCTAAGGTTTATACATAGACAATATGGCGTAGGCTAGGATGTCAAAATATAAGAAAAGACGCAATTCATTATTAATTGATTGTGACCAAGATTGCCTTAATAAATAGTGAGAAACTGTTATATATCGTTTCCATTCTTAAAACAGTCTGCAAATAACGGTGGAGCGTGTCGCCGCCATGTTGCCAGACCGCGTGACGCCATTTCAAATTGAGTGCGTTCACGTCGGTGAGCCGTCTAACATTATTTTCATCTCGAATTACACGACTATGTGGAGTCTTAATAATGCAGTATGTATTAAATCGAAACGAACTCCGGATCGCTGAACACGGCTTACCCGAGGTGGAATATGACGATATGACCTCTGTGCCTTTAATGTTTAAAATATATAAAGGTACGCGTTGAACGCGAGCCGTCTGACTAATTGTGGCGAAGCTCTACCAAGGGAAGCGATGAAATTTTCAGCCCCTATTTCATCTAGACTTTCCTCTGACATTCAAAACGGGCAGATGCTTTTAATAATCCAGGCATTCATAACTGGATTGAGCAGCCAATTCAACATTTCAGAAGGTACAAATATAATGGCAGCGTTCCAATTACGGCGCGTAATTGGACAAAATTAACAAAACCCATTTCAATTTAAACGTAAGTATTCCCTCTACGTAGGTATGCCTTAATTATCGAATCATCAAATCTAGCAATTGAGAGAGGTAACTTATGTTCCTTTTGAGTGGTTGGTATCGCTTTCAAATATACAGTTTGTTAGGACATCAAAAGGACTCAATATGCAATAAGGTAAGTAGCCGGGAGCGAGCGGTATCAGTGACGCCCTCGCGGTCCCCGAGGCTCGGGGCCCGGCCCGGGGCGCCGGACCCGGCGGCACGGTTTACCCGGGACGAGGGTGCGCAAACTTTCGCCTTTAATATTTCTTTGCGGTTCGGGATTACTTACTTAGCGATGAATAAATCGCATTTTAAAGTGTGCGCCGATTTTTGCATCGAGTTAGGAAGAGAGATATCACTCTGTCTTGATCTCTGTTTAATCAGATTAACACAGATTTTTTGGGAAAACTGTGTTTCTATGTTCATACTCTGCGTCACTCGAATTACCTGGGTTTGACAGATCGGAGATGCAGTTTTTTCTATTAGATAATGGGTATGGTGCAACCTTATTTACAAATTGAAAACGAGAAGCATTCACCGTCACCGCCTCTGAAATTGATTAATCAAAACTAATACTCCGGTGAGTTAATACTCCGGTCGGGAATTCTATAAGAGTGCGCCGCTCTGGAGCGATGAGCTCTGAGCGGCGCATGCAAAACTCTTATAGAATTCCCGACCGGAGTATTACTTCTTTTGTCTAGCGGGCAATAAAGGCGCCTGCAAATGTGCTGCATTAATACAGGTGCCAAGACTCGTCTGGCGGTCGTGGTTTATTTTCAGCCCATACTACGCTCCGCGCGCACTCTCTTATATCTGAAACTGGCTTTTAATTATTTTCTTTAATGAAACTTCGTCGCCGGGAAACCTTTGTCGTTTGAGACCGTCCTTTGTAAGCATAATAGAATTCTAATTCTAACAATTACTGAATAAAACGTGCGACATATTTCCTATCTTGTCGTTATCGCTGTGCTTTGTTGGTTAATGAACGCTCGGCTCGGATTTGCGACGGGTTTGTACTGTTCAACATCATTTGTGTAATTGTTACCAATTTTTTTTTTATGCGGAGGCCGAGGAGCATTTTCTTGGAGTATATTAGGGCATGCACCCGGTTCTCATTTTCTATACAAATCTAGTACCGGAACCGGGAATTCCCGGTTCACACCATACAAAATCAGAACCGGGAGCAAGGGAACATGCCCTAGAGTATATACTACCCACATACAGTCAACCAATTCGATTTCTAGGCCACTTCGTACCTTGTCACAGTGAAAATCAATATGAAAGCCGCTAGAGATCTTATATCAATGTCATTGTGATAAGGTACCTACGAAGTGGCCCAGAAATCAAATTGGTTGACCGTACCTACCTTAGAAGGTTCTTGAAAATAATAATTAGGGGATCCGTTCCCCCGCTCCAACAATATTAAACCCGAAAGAATAAATAAAACTTAACAGTAATTTAACGTTGGTAACAGAACAGCTCCGTTTTTTCACAGGTAAATTGCTTTATTTTGCCTTTGAAGTAGGTACCTATATTAAGTTCGCTCGAATGATATGATTTTATTACAGAAAAGCTCGCTGTTTGAAATATAACTCGAGATCTGTAAGAAATATTTGGAATCTGATAATTTAGTATATGTTGAGAATAACTTAGGCGATTAGAAATCAAAATCTTCATGAACGCGTCTATCATGGAGATTGATCCGCCACTCATATGACCTCTTTCTAATTTGAAAGAAAAATAAAGTGTTGTGCTCACACATTGACACGTTAAATTGGAGAATATAGTCCCGACTTTAGTGCGTCCCTATAGGTACAATAACTACACTGATGTTACCGATTCGTTTTACGACAAAAACTGAACGGGAGCAATATCAACATTACCAACAGGCGTTTCTTATATCATTTCAATTTCATTTTTAACTCGAAAATGGAGGCCTAGAAACCCGCATTGTGGTCAAAAACAGGTAGTACCTACAGAACCCACAAAAATAGGGTTACGCTCTCACGCAGACAGCTTTTTATCATTCGAGTAAGCGACGGCGCTCGTAAACACGATGTGATGCGATGTTTAATTGTTCAAATACACCATCAGCATCACACCCCAACACATCATTTACATTTATGATCGTTTTGGTTGTTTTGACTTATCACTAAATAAAATTACTAAGAGGAATGTAGGGCAGATTTAATTAGTATCTGTTTTTATTCTTCTCGCGTAGGTAATAGTGATAAATTTAGGTAGATAGCCGTTACATTTTTTTCTTGTCGTGATACCTACTGGTGTACAATTACGAGCCTACCTATTTATTCATCCGTAAATCTGTTCTTTACATAACTGCCAGTAGTCAAACATCCGGTGAAGGCCAAAAAGGGTTTCTTCTCGTCATAAAATAAGGTGCTTAGTAAATGTTTCACACTAGCAACCTATTGAGGGCATGACAATGTATATTTATTCAGCTCGCCCTTAGCGACGTGACGCAAACAATTTTCCTATATTCAGATACATTTTTACGTCGCCGACGGACACGCATTATATCAGTTCGCGTCCCTTATTTATTAGGTAGCATATAGGTATATGGGCATGTATAGATGCGTAAAAAAGGCCGAAGGAACGTGACCCCGAGGCAGGCGGGCAACAAAAGGCATGAATCTTATTGGTGATTTATCGGGCAGCGGTCGGTCGCCCGCGCCTACGTGCGACCGCTATCGCTGTTATGTATGTGTCGCAGCCGGATTGTATAATCCGCCGTTTTACATTACGGCTAGCCGTTTTACAAAACAGAGCCGTTTTGTAATACGGCGGGTTAAGGCGCTACGCTAAGAAATTTGGAGACTTTGAAACGCTGTCCTGCCCAGACTAGCAAACAGTAGGGGCTGATTTTCATATATATGATTCTTGACTATATGATTGTGGTACTGACAATAGCGAAACATGATTGCTTAAAATTTTCTCGATAGAAAATAAATTCAAAGTCGAGTCTATATTTTCCTTTTTTCCTCAGCCTACTAAAACAACGCATCATTAAAAGATACGATTAAGTTAATATGATGGTATTTTACCTCATCTAGGTACTGACAAGAGGAAATTTAATAAACCTGCACACTGTCAGAAATTTAACTAGATTTGTCTAAAAAGCCGTTTTGTCGTGAGCGAAAAACAAAGGGTGTCTCTTTCAATCGATATATCGCCTTAACGTTTAGCCGGATCGTCATTGCAATACGTTCTACAATATGGCGGCTCACGTTTAGCCGGATTGTATTTGCCGGATTGTATTTGCCGGATTGTATTTGCCGGATTTCATGATCCGCCGTTTTACATTACGGCTAGCCGTTTTATAAAATGGCCGGATTGTCATTGCTAAACAGCGAGTGTTAGAAATGGGAACTAAAAGCTGTCAAAGAGGTGACAGCTAAAACGACGCTATTTTGCGAAAAGGTTAGCCGTAATGTATTACGACGAATTATACAATCTGACTGAACCGCTTTTTTTCATTACGGCCAGGCGAATTGAAGAACGCAAATCGCGGAACACATTACGGCGGACTTTCATTCAGCTGTATTCAATCCGCCCAATCGTTGACCCGCCATAATGCAAAACAGCTCTGTTTTGTAAAACGCCTAGGCATAATGTAATACGGCGGATTATACGATTTGCCTGCGACATATGCACAAGGACACGTGGTGGTGGAAGATGCGATATTATGAAAAAAACTGGTTGGGTTTTCCTATTGGTACCTTCCTATATGAGCGGCATTAATGATAATATTCCATTTCCAGTTCTTATTTTTTACGATACCAAAGCTTTCCCGACATGATATCTTACACGTCTCAGTTAAAATACCTAAGTAACTTTCTGAAATAACCATTCTTTGCGATAGTCATTTCGGTTGTCATTTTGTTATTCATCTGCCCCTCTAGCACAACATGCATTCCGTATCTGCTCGCGCGCGAGATAAGCTACCTGTCACTTTTTGACAGCATTAATCACATAGTGACAGGTAGCCTATCTCGCGCGCGAGTAGAGACGAGATGCATGTTATGCTAGCCCCACTGCTCTGAGAAGCGTTCACTATTCTCGAAACTGCCTTAAGAGGGCGTAGATGGCATTGCAAAAGTCCCGCTCTAACACGCGTGAGTTTTGAATTTTATTAACCATCCCGCTCTCTATTACGGAAGCTCAGCACGTGTGTAATTATGAACATTTTACTAATCGACACGATTTCAAATAACCAACCACCCAGTTAGTACCTTGTAGTTAGGTAGTCTGTTATATCAATGTTCATTTTCATTTCATTAATTATATTTTGCTGTTTCCCGTCTTAGTCAGTAAATACAAAAACTCGTAATGGAGGGCGTTATAATATGAATTTGTTTGCGTTGTCCCGGAAATTGCCGCGGAAGCTTGCAAACAAGGATACGCCATCTCGTGTGCCAGAAAGTTGTATACCTACTCAGAACATTATTATTTATTTTCGTTTTTCACATTATTCGTTTTTAGTTTTTTTCGTTTTTCACTTTTTCACATTATTTATTTTCGATATCTAGTACCCATATATAACACTAGGTCGATTTAGTGTAAGATTGTACACATTTTTTTTTATTATCGTTCATAAGGGTTACTTACTATCGTCCAACTGTTGAAAAAAAAACTACAAATCTTAACACTTAAGCTGCCAAGAATGCGTTAATCGGGTTTCCTTCTCGTAGCGTGTTTCCAGCGTAAATAACCAACTAACCATGCATGCGCCATGTATCGGCTACACGCGTATTTCTATGAAAATCCCGGTACTAGGTCTCCGGGCCAAGGACATGGATTTGGTATACGGTGTCCCCTTGTTTTGCAGTAAAATGTTTCATAGAATGTATTGTTTCGCAGAAATTTAATTTCATAGAAACTTTTTTTTTTTCAAAAACCGTTTACTTTTTAGGTAGTTACAGATAAAATGCCATTGTGTAGAACCCAATTAGGTCTACTAGAAAAGTAGGTTAAGGGGCTCCCCGACGAATTTGCTGAGTTTACGAGGCTTATAGTATGCTTGAACGTTACATAAACCATAAGGTTTCTTAGACAATATTTTACCTTGGAAGTGCGTAGAACTGCGACCCTCGTGTAAAAAATGTTTTCTATGAAATGAAGATTCTGCGAAACAATGCATCTGTGAAACTTCTGTCTGCGAAACAAAGTAGGTACAGCCCTGGTATACACACTAATCAGGATTCTGAATTCAGGACAGTGTAATTGTAATACCCGCTTAGTCTTAGGGCCAGCGTTAGGGTAGGACTCGGAAAGACTTATGGGTGTTTGATAGGTTTAATAGTTAAATACATATTACTCTAGTTGAGTTTTATTGTTTTGTAAGCCCTTCGTAATTAAAAAAATATATAATATTAGACTAACTACCAGCTGACGAGACACTGTTAAATATCCTAAAGTGAAAAAAATATCCAAGCCAACGATCCATCACAAATCGCACGTAATCATAAAGTAATAGGTATAAAACACAATTTAGGTACACGGCACGGTTACAAGCAAAAAAAAATTAAATTCCTCGAAAGAACACAACGAACGCTTTGTCTCTAAAATCTTTTACATGCTTCTTTAATATCGCGAGGCAGTGATCAATCTTAATAATGAGTTTGCAGGAGCGAAGGATCGTCAGCGCAACAAAGCGGCGAGATTTATGCGCTGCTCGGACGCCTTTATCTGCTCGCGTCGTTATGAGGCACAGTGGCCACTTTTGGTCCTGATCTGAGTGCTTTCAGTGAAAAACATGCATATTTTAGTGTGGTAGAAATGTGAGGTAAACGTCCCAGTGCTCGCCTCCTTAGTACCTAACAAATGACAACTACCCGTATTAATCACCTCTGTCAACATGACATAATGATACATCGCTTAGTAATGATGCAACGGCCTTCAAAAAGACGATATTTGTGGAGCGAATTTTAAGAATATTATTTTAAAAGTTTGAAACCCTGCATCTCAGGTCTGGCATGCACTTCAAAACTATCATCTTTTACACTCATGACAAATGGTGTTGTAGTCTGTTTCAGTTAGTTGCCATGCGTTTTCTTAAACAAAATAACCAAACAATCACTTTGGTGTTAGAGCAACAGCCTCCTCTCCACCTACGCGCGACATTTCGCGTTATAAAACAGTTTATCGGTCGATACCCCAACATGTTCTTGCTAGAAACACATTTGGTAAAAAAAAAACTAACCTTGGCTTCACCTTAAAATAATGGATCTATCCAATATAAGGCGTCGTAATGTGAGCACATTTTCCAGGATGAAATAGCGTTTTCAGCAGCTGCTCACCGTATAAGTAATTCAGTGGAAGGCGGCGTGGAGCCGGTTTGGGAGATGAATCGACCGTCATCGGCCGCGGTTGTATTTATAACACGGACTAGAACAACGGCCTAGTGCAATGCTCTTGCATGATACGGTCTTGCATTTTATTTGTAAAGAAAGCTTATAGGCACGACACAATACTCAGAACCGCACACATCGAAACAATAAACAATGTCTATTAGTAGAGTGGTGTAAGATTGATTTACTCCAAATTAGTCCTATATTTCATTTATAAGTAGCACCGAAAATTCCGATATTCTTGATTTTCTAATTCGATTGACATGACATTTTATTATTCAAATGTTGGAAGAATGTTGGTTATCCAAAACCATCTAATAGGGTAAATATCTGGGCGGCCGAGCTTTGCTCGGCGTTTTCCCGTGCATGAGACCTAGCTAGATCGATTGCTCGTCCCCGAAAACCCCTACATACCAAATTTCATCAAAATCGTTAGAGCCGTTTCCGAGATCCCCGAAATATAGATATATATACAGGGTGTCTGGTCAACGATGTCGGAGCTTTTAAGGGCGTGTAGTACAATCGATTTTATAGATAAATCAAGACGTGAAATTTTTATTGAGTCAACAGTAATTAAATGGCGGCAATTTTAAATTTCAAATAGCTGAGGACGGGCGCACGACTTAAAAGTTGCCATTATCTGTCCGTTATCCTTCCTAGGAATGTCAGAAAAGTCTTATTAGATAGCTAAACGTATAAGAAATTGATTTAAGCTAATAGTTTTACTCAAATATTCCAATAACAGGGCAAGAAAAATTAATTACGGCAAAAAATTATGTCAAAAATGCATAAATTTTTCAGTTTTTTTTTTTTGTAAAAACTAGGTCGTTGACATACACTTTTTTCATTCTTTGTTTGTAGTACAGGATATTTTCTAGAAATCAACATCAAAAATAAGGATCTGGCGTAAGTACTTTAGAAGTTACACAGGTTCTAACATGTACCTAAAAATGTGAATTTTTCGCAAAAGGAGAAAAAAATAAAACGAAGTGCAAATAATAATTAAATTTTAATAATAATCACGTCAAAAGTATCTTAAGGCTAAGGGTAAAAACTAGTTAAGAAACTGCTCAAAATGGCCCCCACGATTTTGAAGACAAGCGCAAGAAACGTATTATGTGGACCGACGAGGCTACTTTCACTCGATCGGGTTTTACAAACCACTGCAACCAGCATCTGTGGCAGATGGAGAATCCTCATGCAGTGAGACCATAATTTAAAACATTTTACTAATCGACATGCTTTCAAAGTAACAACCCAGTTAGTACCTTGTAGTTAGGTAGTCTGTTATATCAATATGTCAATGTTCATTTTCATTACATTAATTATATTTTGCTGTTTCCCGTCTTAGTCAGTAGGTAAATACAAAAACTCGTAATGGAGGGCGGTATAATATGAATTTGTTTGCGTTGTCCCGGAAATTGCCGCGGAAGCTTGCAAACAAGGATACGCCATCTCGTGTGCCAGAAAGTTGTATACCTACTCAGAACATTATTATTTATTTTCGTTCTTCACATTATTAGTTTTTTCGTTTTTCACTAATAAAGGTTACTATCGTCCAACTGTTGAAAAAAATAAACAAAACTTAAAACACTTTTGCTGCCAAGAAACGCGTTCTTTTCGGGTTTCCTTCTCGTAGGGGGATAACCAACTAAACATGCTATCGGCTACACGCGTATTTCTATGAAAATCCCGGTACTAGGTCTCCGGGCCCAGGACATGTTTCATATTCATAGAATGTAGTGTTTCGCAGAAATTTAATTTCAGAAACCGTTTACTTTTTAGGTACAGTTAAAATGCCATTGTGTAGAACCCAATTAGGTCTACCAGAAAAGTAGGTTAGGTTAGGTTAGGACTGCGACCCTCGTGTAAAAAATGTTTTCAATGAAATGAAAATTCTGCGAAACAATACATCTGTGAAACTTCTGTCTGCGAAACAAAATACATCAACCCTTACAAAACAATAAAACTCAACTAGAGAGATGGATTTGACTATAAAACCTATCAAATACCCTAAGTCTTTCCCAGTCCTACCCTAACGCTGGCCCTAAGGCTAGCCTTAGGCTGAGTAGGTACATTCCACTGCTGCTAATGCCTTCGACAGAGGAGTGAACCACCCCTTGGACCAGTTAATATGTCCAAACGATACGACAGCCACGGGTTTAATAGGTAGGGTTGTACTTTCGAAGGATAGGCATTAGCAGCAGTGGAATGTACTCAGCCTAAGGCTAGGCTTAGGGCCAACGTTAGGGTAGGACTGGGAAAGACTTAGGGTATTTGATAGGTTTGATAGCTAAATACATAATTACTCTGGTTAAGGTTGATTGTATAGGTAAGCCCTAGATTGATCAATCTTTGAAAATAAAATTAACAACCAGTCGACGAGACACTGTAAAATATCCCAAAGTGTTCCAAGCCAACGATCCATCACAAATCGTACGTAATCATAAAGTAATAGGTATAAAACATAATTTAGGTACACGGCACGGATACAAGCAAAAAAATATTAAATTCCTTGAAAAAACACAACGAGCGCTTTGTCTCAAAAATCTTTTACACGCTTCTTTAATATCGCGAGGCAGTGATCAATCTTAATAACGAGTTTGCAGGAGCGAAGGATCGTCAGCGCAACAAAGCGGCGAGATTTATGCGCTGCTTGGACGCCTTTATCTCGCGTCGTTATGAGGCACAGTGGCCACTTTTGGTCCTGATCTGAGTGCTTTCAGTGAAAAACATGCACATTTTAGTGTGGTAGAAATGTAAGGTAAACGTCCCACTGCTCGCCTCCTTAGTACCCAACAAATGGCAACTACTCGTATTAATCACCTCTGTCAACATGACATAAGATTGAAAGTGCTATGTATTGGGTCAGTGTCGAGCACAGGGACGTTTACCTTATAGATAGTTAAATTTGCTTGCAAACCATTTGTAGACTTCAAAACGTGTGCCTACTTAGGGTCAGTTGCACCAACATACGAACACAGGCCGGTCATCGTCAAATATGGCGCCGGCAGCTGTCATCCCATAGAAACTTGTCAAACTTTCCATACAATCAGATTTGACGAACACCGCTTACGATTACAGACGGTTTGGTGCAACCCAGCCTTAGTGCTAAATTGATACATCGCTTAGTTATGATGCAACGTCCTTCAAAAAGACAATATTTGTGGACCGAATTTCAAGAATATTATTTTAAAAGTTTGAAACCCTGTATTTCAGGTTTGGGATGCACTTCAAAACTATCATCTTTTACACTCATGACAAATGGTGTTGTAGTCTGTTTCAGTTAGTTGCCATGCGTTTTCTTAAACAAAATAACCAAACAATCACTTTGGTGTTAGAGCAACAGCCTCCTCTCCACCTACGCGCGACATTTCGCGTTATAAAACAGTTTATCGGTCGATACCCCAACATGTTCTTGCTAGAAACACACATTTGGTAAAAACTAACCTTGGCTTCACCTTAGAATAATGGATCTATCCAATATAAGGCGTCGTTATGTGAGCACATTTTCCAGGATGAAATAGCGTTTTCAGCAGCTGCTCACCGTATAAGTAATTCAGTGGAAGGCGGCGTGGAGCCGGTTTGGGAGATGAATCGAGTAATCGACCGTCATCGGCCGCGGTTGTATTTATAACACGGACTAGAACAACGGTCTAGTGCAATGCTCTTGCATGATACGGTCTTGCATTTTATTTGTAAAGAAAGCTTATAGGCACGACACAATTACTCAGAACCGCACACATCGAAACAAACAATGTCTATTAGTAGAGTGGTGTAAGATTGATTTACTCCAAATTAGTCCTATATTTCATTTATAAGTAGCTCAGAAAATTCCGATATTCTTGATTTTCTAATTCGATTGACATGACATTTTACTATTCAAATGTTGGAAGAATGTTGGTTATCCAAAACCATCTAATAGGGTAAATATCTGGGCGGCCGAGCTTTGCTCGGCGTTTTCCCGTGCATGAGACCTAGCTAGATCGATTGCTCGTCCCCGAAAACCCCTACATACCAAATTTCATCAAAATCGTTAGAGCCGTTTCCGAGATACCGGAAATATAGATATACACGATGATTTTGAATCCGTGAACAGGAACCATTTTTTCTAACTCAGTAATTGATGGGGATAACGTTAAAGTAGTAATTACGTTGAAACAAACTTGTTTTTTTTAAATCATAATTTTAATTCTGAAATTAATTTGATCCTAAAATCCTTGTCACTCTACTACCTTATCGGTTTTAATGAGTTTGTAACCTCTTTACAAACTTATTAGCTATTGACAATTTATGAGTAAACCCTGCCCTTGACATTGTCAATCACTTTTGTGATACGCATAAGATCCGTCAAATTTCCCGCCACACTGATGGCACTTGACGTATCGTACTTAAACTTTATTAAACTGCAGGATGACCATGTATTCAATGGTTACTTGTTTTAACTAAGTTTTCACTTTTAATTAATTAAACAGTGAAGAAAAAACGCGAGACCTCGCCGAATAAGTTTAATTTGGGCTAAATTTTAATATTTTTCCACTCCTGTTCACGGATTCAAAATCATCGTGTATATATATATATATAGATATAAACAAGAATTGCTCGTTTAAAGATATAAGATACCGGGGTACCATAAGGCAGACGTAGAGATAGCCCATCGAAATATTTCATAGCAGAGTTGACAAGATGTTGCTATTATTATTACTGTTCGGATCGCTTCGCGTCGTGCGTGGGAGCTACGGTGCGACAAAAATGGCAGACTACCCTAGACTTACGGCCTTATGTATAATTGTAATCAAGTTTTAAACTGAAAAGCCGAAAGTAAATTCTTACATTGAGCACGCACACAAATTCCCAGTCAAAGCGAATGGAGCTTAGTTTAGCCATTTCAGGATCACACATACGTATCTGTCTGACTCGACGAATTCAGGTATTTAGGTAAGACTATTGTGATATTGGTATGGCTTTGTTACTTATGCACGATTAGGCAATTTATACGACACATAATAATAGGGATGATGACACTATAAAAGAAAATCAATAAATCCAAATTTTCTACATAATGACTCAAATTCTCAATCAAATGGCAAAAAAAGTAATTCAAAAAAATAAATAATTACGTAATTATAAGTCTTCAAAGTTTTAAAAGTGGGTATTTTCTGTCGCTTTTCCGCAAAACGCACCTTTGTATTGAACGATTGTCATTTACTATGGCGCTACTCAAAGGTGACGTCACGGTCGAGTAGCACTTTCTCTCTCTAACTACGAACATTCTAACCGTTGTTGCTTCGTTATTTTTTGAGATATTTGAATAGGATTTTCACTATTTGGCATAGTTTTATGTCTTCTTTCTATTGAAGTAATAATTTTTTTTGAGTCATCATGCCTATTGTGACGTGTTCCATTAGATATTACATATTTAATATTTGTAACACAATATCAAAGAAATGCCTATTCAAACAATCTACAACCTGAGAGGCTTGCAAGAGAGTCTTTACTTAAGTTTTCCCCTATAACGCATTACACTTTTATAAAATGGGCCAATTCGAGTTATAAAATGTCGAGTCGTCGTTTAGTCTCGACGTGTTGATACGTAATTATGATTTGTACTGCAGTGGTTAAGGACGATTCGAGACAACCTGATTGCAATTTGCGCGTTATCTTTCTTAAATGCTAGCTCGGCGCTTGTGGAACTAACCGCGCATAACACATCGAAATCAAATTGTAATTTATAACGTATGTTTTAAATTGTTCCCTTGATCGCGTCGCACAAATTTTAATGTCATAATAATATCATATTACGTCGAGTCAAATAGGTCCCCGGACGCGGCTCATCCTGAGTCTCCGCGAAATATTCAATCAAGTTTATGGTCTCAATTCTTCGCAGCCTCAGGCAGCTTTATCTCCACTCCACCCGACGTCTTTCGAGCCTCATTTAGCCCAAACAGCCGGCGTAGCCAGCCAAAATTTTATGCGATACAGGGTCAAGACGCAACTTGCAGCAAATTTAATGTATTTACCGCCTTTAATTTTAGATAAGGCTAGGGGATGTTGATAAATAAAAGCATAATGGCCTTTTTATAAACCGTTTACGTTTATGGACGCTTTTATTGCCGATTTCATTACGTGGGTAATAGAGGTTACCTGATTCAAATATAGGCAGGAAATGTTATTATGATAAAAAATAAGAACCCATTTTAAATATGTATACTAAAGTTCTGCAAAGAGTAGAACATGGGGTTAGGGTATCTATTACGGGTAAGACGCACGGGCTTGCTTCCACGGTTGTAATCTTATGATAAAATGAATGCAAGCACAGAATAGTATAATAGTATTACATACAGAACGGCAACGAACCTCCCCGCACCGAGGTCAGTTACCTCCTCCCTGACAGGCCAGGATGACAAGCCGGGTTATGATCGGGTTACCGTCGCGGCTCGCGATTCGCCCGCGCCACGCGCTACGCACTCGCGCAAACAATTGACGCGTGTACCGACAGCGCACGCACACATACTTACCCACAGCGCTTGCTTTCCTGCGCGTGTCGCCCCCGTTATGCAAGGCAAAAATTATTAAAATTAATTTTATTCGAGAGAGGAGAAGAATTTGACATTTTATGAAGGGCATATCGATAAATGAGAATTCTCTATGAAATTGTGCGAAAAACCCGAAAGACGACATCGGTTGGCGATAGATACAAAAGAACACCATCATAACCACTTAACCAGTCTTTATTACCTGTATCCGGGGTTCGCGAATTATGCCCCAGTAATATAGAGCCAGGAATTTCACGAGAAGACGTACCTATATTTCAATATACGTGATATCAAAGGACCCACCGCCACCCCGAAATAATGAGCGCTCATATTGCTGATAAATTAAATGGAACAAAGGACAAGCGTGACGAAGGAGCGATAATGAACACCCATTCATTTGCCACCGGCAACGCACGTAACATTCTCTTGGAAACAGCTGAACATCATGCATAGAGCAATAGATATACGAGAGCTGTTTGATAAGTACCCGCTTATGAAAAAAAGTCTGTCGTTTTTATAAATATGCATTTATTTTTCTACGTAGTCACCTTTTAGCTCTTTACTTTTGTTCCACCTATATTCAAGCTTCAATAAACCATCCAAAAAGTATGATTTCGGAAAGTCATTAAAATAGGCCTCTGTGGCGGCAATGACTTCTTCATTTGATCCAAATCTCTTACCACCGAGCCATTTTTTCAGGTTGGGAAATAAAAAAGAAATCGCATGGGGCCAAATCTGGAGAATACGGGGGGTGAGGCAATAGTTCGTAGCGTAATTGTGTATCATCCTCCAGCTTAGTAATGCCTTTTTTTTAAATTTTCCCGCCTCTGAAGAATGGCTTAAAACGGCTTAATATTTTCCGCCAGTGATATTAGTACATTTAGAAAACGGCTACTTATCAAACAGCCCTCGTATATAAAGAACATAAAAAAGCTCTGTTATTAAACTTCATAGAAGAATGGGTAAGATGTGAATACTTAGTAAATTGTGCATTAAGGCTAGTAAGAAAAGTTACTGAGTAACGAAAGTCAATTAGCCGCTCGACGTCGAAGGCTTTTTTGTTTGTAATCTCCTTACTGCCCACACAGTGTCTTCATAACATTTGCGAGGAAATAATTACATACAGCAGGCAGCAATAACTATTATATGTATAAACTTAGGGATGCATCTTCCTCCCAATCTTTCAAAAATAGGCTTAAAGAATGGTTACTACAAGCACAATTTTATGACATAGCTGAATTTATTAAATATTTAATTAAATGATTGCGTAGTTATAACTGACATTCTAATACCTAAGTAGCCAATTGACATTGTACAACTGTAGTAAATGAATGTAGTATTAGTGTTAACATGACTCACGAAAGTTTTAATTCAAATATGTAATAATGTAATAACGTAATAATGGAATAATGTAATAATGTAGTAATTGACCGAGTAAAACGAGGTCTCTGTTTTAGCTTCGACAAAAATGCTTTCGTATGTCCGGCCGGATTTTTGTATGTCCTCCTCTACAGGTCGCATTTATCAACCGATTTTCGTGAAATTTTGTGAGCAGGTTCGGTAACTATATAGAATTTTTTTGTCGAGTCACTTTTTGGAAATTCAAAAAAACAAACATTGTATCCATGATTTCGTGTTTTTCTGCGGCCGTTTTTTCCTCTACAGGTCGCATTTCGCAACCGATTCTCGTGAAATTTTGTGAGCAGGTTCCATGACTACATATAATTTATTTGTAGAGTAAATTTTTGTAAATTAAAAAAAAAATTTTTTTACGTCGTTGGCTGATCTCCTCTACAGGTCGCATTTATCAACCGATTTTCGTGAAATTTTGCGAGCAGGTTTGGTAACTATATAGAATTTTTTAGTCGAGTCACTTTTTTGAAATTCGAAAAAACAAACTTTGTATCAATGATTTCGTATTTTTCTGCGGCCGTTTTTTCCTCTACAGGTCGCATTTCTCAACCGATTCTCGTGAAGTTTTGTGAGCAGGTTTTATGATTACATAGAATTTTTTAGGCAAGTAAATTTTTGTAAAAATTTTTTTTTTTTATTTTATTCTTTGGTTTGTTCTCCTCTACAGGTCGCATTTATCAACCGATTTTCGTGAAATTTTGTGAGCAGGTGCGGTAATTCTATAGAATTTTTTTATCGAGTCACTTTTTCAAAATTTAAAAAAACATTTTTTTTATCAATTATTTTGTGTTTCTGCGGCCGAATTTCGATTTGTTCACCTCTAAGGGTCGCATTTCACAACAGATTCTCGTGAAGTAAAAAAAATTCTATGGTTTGTCCTCCTCTACAGCAGCGGTCGGCAACAGGCGGCCCGCGAGCCCCTTCCGTGCGGCCCGCGAGCCTCCCTGGCTTTATTGTTTGTAAAGGTAAAATTTGAAATTCTTAACATCGTGAAAGCGTCTGTATCGCCAACCACGAATATTTTCACAGTTGGTCAGGACGAGATATGTGTTTGTAAGTATATTTTACATTTAATCTATCTAAATTTTTTTTCAAAAATTTCGCGCTCGCCGCGTTTGCGTTAGACAGTATGAAGTATTTTCCACACCTGCATCTTAATGTTCAAAAAATTTCGCGCTCGCTGCGCTCACGTTTGCGTCTACATGACTTGATGCGTATGAAGTATTTTCCAGACCTGCATAGTAATATTCGCAAAATTTCAACGAGATTTGTTATGACTTGATGCGTATGAAGTATTTGCCGCATTTGAATCAGTGTTCGAAAAATTTCGCGCTCGAGTTTACATCAACATAACTTGATGCGTATGCGTATGAAGTATTTTCCGCACCTGCATCATAATGTTCGAAAAATTTCGCGCTCGCTACGCTCGCATATTCATCTAGATGTGTTATGACTTGATGCGTATGAAGTATTTGCCGCATTTGCATCACCATCAGTGTTCGAAAAATTTCGCGCTCGCGTTTTCATCTAGGTGTGTTATGACTTTATGACCCGTCCCCCCCCTTAAAGTTTCTATATCTGCTATTCTATATGCTTGCATTGATCGAATGAATCGCGAAATTACGATGCGGTTGAAATGCGAATTATCTGGGTTTGGTAAAGGAAACTAGCTGGTTTATCTGTGAAAAGTCGGTTATTTCGTCTTTCTCGTTTTTCACGTAAAAAGGGGTGCGAATTTTTACTACGTTACTGTCGCGTACGGCGTACCAATTTGTTTCGAGTTGATATCAACAGTGATCATTATTATCATCTGCGGCCCGCGAAGATTTTTTTAGCTACTATGTGGCCCGTGGGTGCTAAAAGGTTGCCGACCCCTGCTCTACAGGTTCGATATCTAACATAGTTTTGGCAATAAAAAAAACACTCACGAGGTCTACAGCTCACAGAGCCACTAGTTTAATAATGTAATAACTAATGTATTAATTAAACAAAATGTATTAACTAGCTAATTAATATGAATGTATCAATTAATCAACATGAATTGACTTATAACGATGTTATGAATAAATTTTTCATTTTCATTTTCATTAAACTCGGCAATCATAGATTCATTAGATTGTCAACTTTTTCAATTGAGACTTCCAGTACTTCCACAGATAATGATAAAAATATGCCACACTTTACGAGCAAGTAGTAGTAGTAGTAGACAACTCTCTTGGCTGAATGTATGTCCATAAAATCCTGTTTCTTCCACGATAATATATATGCTATTGTCACTCCTACGATACCGCTAGTATTGCAAGGTAAGCTTCGAAGATTAATTATAATCCCGCTGACTGTGTATCCTGTGACTGTTTAGTTAACGTACAGGTTCTAGGTGCTTACGTCACCCATCATTCATCAGGACGTAACGTGGAGCGTAGTTGATGGATGATCGGCTGAGTACTTTGGCTCTGTTTTGCTAATATTTTAATTTTATTATGCTTTCAAATTATCAGTGTCTCATACTCACACGCTTGGAAATGCGCTAAATCTAGATTCTAGGGAGTGCGTGAACCAATGCAATCCATGAATAAATTCAATACGTTAAAAACGCGTTTCTGATATTGGAGCACTTGTTTCATGCTCGTATATTTAATGTGAATTGCCTGTTTATTACGTTCAAAAAATCAAAATCAAACGTATAGGTACTAACTGGCAAAATTTGGCCCAAAAACTTTTCGTGATTTCAAACTATAAATTGAATAATGATTAATATATAAAAATGCATTTTTCTAATTTGGGCCAAATTTTCTGCCGGTGAGTATATCTATATATTCCCAACTTGCGGCGGAGTACTGTAGTGCACCCGGACATAACCACTATAATATGATTTATTCATGACATTATGGCATGAAAAAAGCTTGCTCATCATTGGCTTATTTTTTAGCGTGTTTTTGGGGTTCCGTTGTCCGTTGGTAGTGTGATGTCAGACTGGGGTAATCGGACAGGCCTCGTGCGATTTCTGGTCCCTCCTTAGCGGGAAAACTGCTACGGGCTACGGCGTAGCACACGTACTCAGCTTGGCCTCGAATGGGTTCGACATCGTCTTGTGTGATAAGCGGATAATATGGCATAGGATTTATGCTGGTCCCCGTAGAGGTACAGAAGTGAAAAAGGTTTTCCTATCAAAGTCTTTATGGCATTGACATAAGACTGACTTTCACCTGGTCTGTAGTAACTTACCAAGGGCGGTAAAACAAATAATAACTCAAATGCAAATACTAGTAAGCCGAGCCGAAGGCAAAGATAAATATGCGATCTGAGGCTGTGTCAGGGAGTGAGATTTTCTGCGCGCGGATCGGACAGTAATTACAAAGGGCGGTAAAACAAATAATAACTCAAATGCAAAAACTAGTAAGCCGAGCCGAAGGCAAAGATGAATGTGCGATCTGAGGCTGTCATCCCATGGCTAGAAAGTGGGATTTTCCGCGCGCGAATCGGACAGTAATTACCACTATAGCCAGGTGTGACGTAAATGCTTTTGACTGTAAATGTACATAGCTACAAATTCCCTACGTTTTCGCTCGGAATGGAACCCTGTAACCTTAACGGGGTTCAGCCCAGCTTAACGGCATGTCAGGGACAGCGTTTATTATTAAATCAGAGCCATGGGCCTGCCTGGCGGCGGACAGTCACAATGAAATTAACCTGACTGACTATACAGCACTTCGTATGTGGGTATACAATTATATGGACGCCGAAAAGACGTAATGTACAAAGTTTCCTTGTTCTTGCGAAAAACCCTGCCTAGCGTGCGCCTGCACTCTGTTCGTAGACGCGTAGCCGATACCACGCATTTCCCTGTATGTAGAGGGAATAGCGTAGCGCTACGAAAAGCTTGGCAGCGTCAGTGTTACACCATTCACTACCAGGATCCCGCCTAGCGTGCGCTCTGTTCGTAGACGTATAGATACCACGCGTTCCCCCGTATGTAGAGGGAATTGCGTAGCGTTACGAAAAGCTTAGCAACGTTAGTGTTACACCATCCACTGCTAGGAGTCCTGCTGCTGCTATGAGCGTGGCGTGTGCCTAGCTTGCGATCTGTTTGTAGAGGCGTTGCCATCATGCGTTTCCCTGTATGTAGAGGGAATTGCGTCGAAATGAATCACTGCGACTAGTGGCTCTGTGAGCTGTAGACCTCGTGAGTGTTTTTTTTATTGCCAAAACTATGTTAGATATCGAACCTGTAGAGCAGGGGTCGGCAACCTTTTAGCACCCACGGGCCACATAGTAGCTAAAAAAATCTTCGCGGGCCGCAGATGATAATAATGATCACTGTTGATATCAACTCGAAACAAATTGGTACGCCGTACGCGACAGTAACGTAGTAAAAATTCGCACCCCTTTTTACGTGAAAAACGAGAAAGACGAAATAACCGACTTTTCACAGATAAACCAGCTAGTTTCCTTTACCAAACCCAGATAATTCGCATTTCAACCGCATCGTAATTTCGCGATTCATTCGATCAATGCAAGCATATAGAATAGCAGATATAGAAACTTTAAGGGGGGGGACGGGTCATAAAGTCATAACACACCTAGATGAAAACGCGAGCGCGAAATTTTTCGAACACTGATGGTGATGCAAATGCGGCAAATACTTCATACGCATCAAGTCATAACACATCTAGATGAATATGCGAGCGTAGCGAGCGCGAAATTTTTCGAACATTATGATGCAGGTGCGGAAAATACTTCATACGCATACGCATCAAGTTATGTTGATGTAAACGCGAGCGCGAAATTTTTCGAACACTGATTCAAATGCGGCAAATACTTCATACGCATCAAGTCATAACAAATCTCGTTGAAATTTTGCGAATATTACTATGCAGGTCTGGAAAATACTTCATACGCATCAAGTCATGTAGACGCAAACGTGAGCGCAGCGAGCGCGAAATTTTTTGAACATTAAGATGCAGGTGTGGAAAATACTTCATACTGTCTAACGCAAACGCGGCGAGCGCGAAATTTTTGAAAAAAAATTTAGATAGATTAAATGTAAAATATACTTACAAACACATATCTCGTCCTGACCAACTGTGAAAATATTCGTGGTTGGCGATACAGACGCTTTCACGATGTTAAGAATTTCAAATTTTACCTTTACAAACAATAAAGCCAGGGAGGCTCGCGGGCCGCACGGAAGGGGCTCGCGGGCCGCCTGTTGCCGACCGCTGCTGTAGAGGAGGACAAACCATAGAATTTTTTTTACTTCACGAGAATCTGTTGTGAAATGCGACCCTTAGAGGTGAACAAATCGAAATTCGGCCGCAGAAACACAAAATAATTGATAAAAAAAATGTTTGACTCGATAAAAAAATTCTATAGAATTACCGCACCTGCTCACAAAATTTCACGAAAATCGGTTGATAAATGCGACCTGTAGAGGAGAACAAACCAAAGAATAAAATAAAAAAAAAATATTTTTACAAAAATTTACTTGCCTAAAAAATTCTATGTAATCATAAAACCTGCTCACAAAACTTCACGAGAATCGGTTGAGAAATGCGACCTGTAGAGGAAAAAACGGCCGCAGAAAAATACGAAATCATTGATACAAAGTTTGTTTTTTCGAATTTCAAAAAAGTGACTCGACTAAAAAATTCTATATAGTTACCAAACCTGCTCGCAAAATTTCACGAAAATCGGTTGATAAATGCGACCTGTAGAGGAGATCAGCCAACGACGTAAAAAAATTTTTTTTTTAATTTACAAAAATTTACTCTACAAATAAATTATATGTAGTCATGGAACCTGCTCACAAAATTTCACGAGAATCGGTTGCGAAATGCGACCTGTAGAGGAAAAAACGGCCGCAGAAAAACACGAAATCATTGATACAATGTTTGTTTTTTTGAATTTCCAAAAAGTGACTCGACAAAAAAATTCTATATAGTTACCGAACCTGCTCACAAAATTTCACGAAAATCGGTTGATAAATGCGACCTGTAGAGGAGGACATACAAAAATCCGGCCGGACATACGAAAGCATTTTTGTCGAAGCTAAAACAGAGACCTCGTTTTACTCGGTCGAAAAGCTTGGCAGTGATTATAATAACATTTCGGACTGGACGTCATGGGTCCAAATCTCGAGGCGGAACACTGGTTGTGTAATACTGATATCATTTGATATTTAACAGTAGCTTTTAGGTGAAGGTAAACGTCAGATTTCAGATTTCAGATAATTTATTCATAAATGTGTGATGACGTCTCTCTTAATTAGCGGAATTGCATGTATTATTTGTCGCAGACTGGAGGAAAGTAAATAAGATCTCTGTATCCACATTTTGCCATGTACAGTCAGCGTCATATAGTATGTAGCAGTCAAAGTTGCCTAATAGTTCGGTACACCATACAAAATATATGGTGTACCAAACTATTTGCCCACTGTGG
The DNA here is from genome assembly GCA_951800055.1 of Cenopis cana. Taxonomy (NCBI): domain Eukaryota; kingdom Metazoa; phylum Arthropoda; class Insecta; order Lepidoptera; family Tortricidae; genus Cenopis; species Cenopis cana. The sequence continues at coordinate 17,213,711 of OX637477.1, read as the reverse complement.
CTGCTACATACTATATGACGCTGACTGTACATAAATTCGAACCCTACTTAAACTTATTTTAATTGCTAGCCAACATCCTCCACACAACACAACTTGGAGAACAGGGTACATGTCGGTGTAATGTTCGCGGAACATTGTGTTCGAACTGTCTTAAACACATCCCCGACCTCAGAAATTGCCGCGGGGGACATCAAGCGGATGCCCGTTAATTATTCCTTCAATTACAATATCCGTCGTACTCAAAATAATGTCAGCACCAAGCGGTTATTGATTTAGTCCGAGATGCGGCGGAGAAACTATACCTTCTTTAATGATAAGACAAACAATACAAATAAAATCAGTGACAATAATTAAAAACTAAACTCCAAAATTATAATACTATACCTTGTTTTTTTAAGATTAGAAATTAGGTAAACAGATAATAAAGAATATTTATCTACACACATATCATAAATCCTCTAATATGCGTTCGGAAACCGTAGAAAATGACTCTCATTTCAACATTCAATGAATTTATGGCAATTTTCTTATCTGTGGCTAAGGCTACAGCAGTAATAAAATATTTCATTTTAATCTCATATATGATGTTTATAAATATTACGTCAAACAAAACTGTCAAAATTTAAATGTCAAAGTTGACATGTCCCTATTCTAGTATCACTGAAAATTCAAATTCAGTCGATGCGAAATGTCAGCTCGATGTTTTTTTAGTATATATCGCACGAAATTTGAGCTAGAACGACATGATCACATCAGAATAAGGACTCTTTACTTTTTAAAATAACATTCAGGTATCGGTTGCCAGTTCTGATTTCGATATTTCCGCAACCGTGCAAAAAAGGTTGTATTAACACAATTATTGTATTTATTTACTACGGTTTCTGAACCCATCTTAGAGTAATTATAATATGTGTGTAGATAAAGTAATGTATGCAACTGTACATAATTAGGCATTAACTTAAAAAATCTTTTGTTATTTAAGATTAATAGTTAAGTAAGTGAAACAAACTATGTTATTTTTACTGAAATAAACAGCTTAAATTTTAATTTTTTTTTTTATTAAAACACTCGTGTGACCTTATTATGAAACTCGCCTTCGGCTCGTTTCATAAAACACACTCGTGTTTTAATGCCCCTCATTATGTACCAGTTGCATAAACTACTATATTATAAAAGAGAAATAGCAGTTTTGAGGGCTTTTGCCACATTAAGCGAAGGGATAAATTAACTACGAAATAACGAATTAAACCAATTAGCAAAAATAACTATGTAGATGTGACTCTTGCCAAGATGGCGAAAGAGACCACGTAAACAAAGAAGCAGTCTTAGACACATTGAATTCGCATGAAAGATTCGAATAAATGATAGTTATTATAGTGACTACGACAAACTAATTGCTTTTCTAAAACCTAACCGACTTCTTGATAATCTTTGCTTCGTTTGGTTTTTATTTGTACAACTTTTAGATGAATGATCAGGAATGTAATTTAAAAAAAACTTCTCTTCTTTATAAATAACAAATACATATGGTATGCATGAAATAAAGGTTTGAATAGTAATAGAGATTATTACAAATTTTACCGCAGAAAGTGCCTGATAAAAAACCTCGTAAGTCGTTCTGTGTCGGTGTTTCTAATGTTTAGAAAAACAAAGTAGGTATATGCGATAACGAGCCAGTATAATATGTGTTGAACATCACTGATCAAATAAATATCAAGGGCACACGGCGCATGCATGTTGCCCGGGGCTCGCCGCTATCCGGATGTCTACTATTGGCAACGTGCAGGTTTCAAACACGCTATCCTCGGTACAAATTGCATGATAATACGGACCAGAATCGCCCTACTAACAACGAAAAGTTAAGATGTTACACAGTCAGTGGATTGCATCACCTTCGCGCCACCTGATTCCGGGCGTTCCCAGGAGGGACCTCGCTTTGTTCTCGGTAAATAAGTACGAGCGTCCACCATTCGCCTGCGACAGCGCTGACGTGCACTAATTACTCCACCAGCATGTGCCCTTTTAACCCTATTTATACCTAGCTACGGACATCAGAGGGATCCAATATCGGTCTGTAATTAACGTAAGATATAGGTAGTGGTGTGTATAGTTATTACGTTCCCTAATTGGACAGACGGACACAGACACAGGTGGGGTGACTAATTCCGGAAAGGGTTTATCCTAATCGTAGACGGCAAAAGAGGGTTACAGAGAAGTTTGGATTTAAATTTCATTCACAGCTCACATTATTTGGTTTAACACACACATCACACCTCACATTCACACTCACATTGTTTGGTATTTAGTAATTTGGTTGTCGGTACCCGAATCATGCAGTTGCATAAATATACGTGCTTACAAAGCAATTTCAGGATACATTCGGCTGAGAGCTCTCTACACATTTTCTGTTTGGTATCCATTACAATTCAATAGATTTGTTTCACTATCGCAGCGTTTCCATGAATGTTTCATACAAACCCATTTGCTCACGTTTCTGTAGATAAGCTTGAATATATTTCATGCAGTTTGGCGAAACGCCGAGGAAAACAATTGCTTTCCTTTGCGGCCGTTTTAAAATTGTTGATAAAAATTTGCCAAGTGTTCATAGCTACTAAACGTCTGCTGTGTGATGTATAAGTACAGTCGGGTACGAAAATAAATGGGTGTGTAGGGCGTACGACTTTGTCAAAAATATGTCCCATGACGCTTATGTTGGCGAATTTAGGTTTCGGTATACATATTTCGTTAACGTAAAGTCATCATTCATCAATGCATCCCTGTTGGATGCTTATTGCTGCGTTTATGGCCATGTGGTCATGGTACATATTTATGAGAGGATTAATTCGATACATATTTTGTACTTGACTGTACTAACAATTTATTGGTTCCACAGATTCAAGGGTTCTTGCTTATTTAATTTTAAAATGCCATTCTGCATAGAATGTAGGGAAGCCTTAATATCGCACGCTATGTGAAGTATGTTAGGCGAAAGCAAGAATGCTGAGGACAATGGGGTCGAGCATTTCGCTTCATTGTTGCTACGACATTTACTGGAACATGAGACGCATTTTAATTTACAGGAAAGTATACCGAAACGCGGCTTATTGCATGGATTTTTCATTGTTAATACTGTTTGGAAGTCTCATTACTAAGTATACGCGGATCCACGATTTAAAAGACTGATGGATAATCATTCAAATTGGGCAGATGCAATGCGCTTTCCCGAGTACAAAATCTAGCCGTCCTCTCCCGGCGAAAAAATAAACAAAGGCATTGTTTTGTTATGTGCCCTGGGATCCCAGCGACTGGTAGACGACAGGTTAAGTTAACGATTGATTTTTCTATTTAGCGGTCCTCAACCAGTTTGGTGTAGTTCTTCATCGCGCCATCTAGCCTCTTCTTGTGTTATTTCTATCAAATTCTGATTAGATCTCTTCTAACGAGCGTGTCCTGCTTTCCATGGTAAGTAATGTGCGATACAATCACATATTACTGTGTACTAAGGATTATTATACGATAAAACATAACTCATTAAATGTGGTTCCCACCGAGTTCTGATTGGGCACCGCAAGCGTGCACTAATTTTAATTAGCTCGCTGTGCATCGATGCGTTCGTAATACTGTTGCTGATTATTCAGTCAACTCCACGCAATTATGATCACTGACTGGAATCTGCTGAATATTTACATACCTACTCTCGTTTTATCATTGACGTGTGCAATTTGATCGGCGAATTACATCAATGATTGTGGTTGAATTATATTTGTGCCTTGCAGAATTAGATATTTAAAGAGAAGAGATATCCTTGAAACGTCTCTGCCTTTCATTAAGGTAACTAGAGATTCCATCAGTCATTACGCCACGAGACCAGACTTGATAAAATTGACAACGAGTACTTGCGGAGAAACCTGGCCATGCGCGAGATCGCTGATAAAATGCAGGATGCCGATAGTATGGCCTGTAAAGAGCTTCCAAAATAGCAAGACCTACATATTTCCATCTCTGGTCAAAAACCCGATGCAACCGATGCAGTGCTAACAGAAAATGATAATCTTAGTGTCAGGCGTACGAAAACGATGAGATGATAGAGCGAGGGATTAGCACTGAAAGCTGACCTCATTCTGGGTCCCTTATTTTATGATTTTCAGAAATTAATATCGTATACCCCCTATAAAAATTTTAACACTACCCCAAAACACCCCGGAAAAAAATCAGGATATTCCTGTAACAGGAACCCGTGCCGACTTGCAACTGAAATTCCCATACAAGTTACTATGGAGAAATTTGGTCAGACAGCAATTTGATACTTTTTCAGTGGTTTTGTGTCTGTATCGCGATTTTTTGTAATTATACAAAGTTGATATGAAAAATAAAAACAATAAAAGGTAATTTTCATACATTGTATGGGGGGAATCGCATGAAAGTCGGCACGGGATACAGTTACAGGAATGACCTCAAATTAAAGTTCAGCGTGTTTTGGGATAAAAGAAACCGACTTACGGGGTATGAGATATTAATTTCTGAAATTCGTAAAATAAGGGACACCCTACCATGTAGGATTCATAGCTAGAAAGGGAGAGATCCTGTAAGGGCGCGGCGCGTTACGTACACATAGCGATCCGTTTTACAGGTCCAGTATTCCGGTACCCTCACCATGAGTTTGCAATGTTTGCATTACCGTACTCGCTAGTCGTTTACGCAGTCGGTAAACGATTTAGTATGGAAAAAAGTACAGCGCCTCTGGCGGTTACGCAATAGAACTAAGAATCGCCATACTAAATCGTTTACGCAGTCGCTTGCGAGTACGGTAATGCAAACATTGCAAACTCATGATAAGGGTACTGATCCAGTAAGTAGTAGTAGCGCTATCCGTTAACACGGATCCTGTAAAAACGGACGTTCTATGTGTACGCGCCTTAACATACAATTGCGTGCCACTCAGTGGATGCGTAAGAAAAAAAAAGAAAAGAAAAGAAACATTTGTTCGTGACAAACAAAACACTTACAAATACGGACATTACAAAACAGAATTTTGCCACAAATGGTCACAACTCAGCGTTACCACCACACTCAGCGTACCTGCCAATACATACATCCAATACCAGTACTTGGTTGTACCTACACACCCACACTAATTGCAAAACTTTTCCTTTTAGTTATTGTGTAAAAAAAAACTCGTCAGCGGTTGGCTTTGCGGAGTTCTTGGCAGTTTTTTTCCGAGGGATAAAACTTTATGGTTTGGTCTCCTTAATCAGGAAATGGGGTTTATAATTGTTCTAGTACCTAATCGAGTTATTCCCACCGGTTACCACCAATTTGTTACCTTTGGTAAGAGCTATTTTGTTCCTCATCTTGTCCAAGTTGGTAGTAAATCTACCTAACAAACTGGGAATAAAATACAACTGGATGCAACTGGCATTTTCAAATGGAATCTTTGACATTCTTAGAACGTTAGGCGTTGCCTTTCAAACGCCTTCCGCGGAAATTGGCTCGGAAATCAAAATGAAATAAACAGAATTAGTAGGATAATTTTCTACGGTAGAAAATGAAAATTTTATTCATAACTATTGTTACAAATCATTGTTGTATATGTATTAGGCATTCATCACTCAATATAATTGTCATTATTATTATAAACTATTACAAATTATTTATTATCAAACATCATATATTATTATCATTAATTTTATATCGTTAATGGTAAATTCAAAAATTCGGTATATTCATAAAACATATTTTGTAAAAGCCACTTTTTGAGTCTGGACTTAAATCCAGCGGTGGAAGCTGCATTTCTGATAGTGTCAGGCAAGCGATTGTATATTGACGGCCCAAGGTTATAGACCGACTTCCCTGACTTCGCTACGAGTAGTTTGTGTTGCGCGGCCACCAGCCTGTCTCCATGTTTGTTGCTCCGTAAGGGGTATCTGGAGTGGAGTTCGTTCCCCTGCATTGGAACTGAACAAAATAAAATGAATCAGGTAATCTTTACTAGTGACTATGAGCTTGACTCATCCGAATATGACTGTAACAAAACTCTCAGAACTGTAGGTGGTGCGTCTACCTTTTAGGGATAAGTTCGCCTTTGTACCAAAATGTCCTTATTTGTTTGTATTTTTTGTGTTTTTTTGTGTACAATAAAGTTATTACATACATACATACATACCACTACAAAGGCATTAGTCATAAGGCATTAGGGATATGCCGACTGACCAGAGGCGGGTTCCCCATTAGTTTTGAGTGAAATCGCGTAATGCTTACCTGGGGTCCATTTTTAGAAATGTATTAACACATTTAACACGGCGGGAGTGTGATGATAAAATACAAAAAGAAAGAGAATGTGGTAGGGTACCAGTGGCGGAGCGTCCATACAACTCGATTCCCACCGGCTTGCCTAATTTTCAGCCAGCCCAGTTCTTTTACTACGGCTCATGAAGAATAGGAAAAGCCAAGTATTTCCGGCTTCCCTAAGAATATTTTTGACGCGCCGCTACTGTAGGGTACTATATCTTTTTCCTCGGTTCCTCGATCCTCATGACAGCAGTCGCGACAGAAATCGCCAGTAACTTGTTTCCGCTTTTCGGATACAGTGTGATTCAATGGAACTTGCCAAATATGTAAACAAACCGCCATATTGAAAAAAATTACCTAACGTATGAAACCATTTTAAACTTTTAATGAAATATCCAAGATACAGTTATATATTTTATGATTTTGTATTTTACGGTAACGACCGTTTCAATAGTGTATGGTTTCAATGGTGTTTGATGAGGTGGTGTGACAATTCAAGGAGAAACAGTGATAAAACTAAGTTATGTCTTTTGTTTACATAGTTAGCAAGTTCCATTGGATGACACTTTAGATGCCTGTAAGTTCGTTTGGCAGGCTTCCTTCACCACGTCGGTCCATAGGGTGGGTGATCTTCCACGACTCCTTTTTCCTACTATAATTATACCCGCATACAAAATAAGTTCAAATCTTATAAGTATTCTAATAAATAACATTTTACTAAAAAGAGTTTTCCAGTTATAAATCGTACTTACTGTTATCAAATTGTATTGAATTAAAAAAAAACAATGAAATGTTTTACACAAACAACTGCTGTTTGTCCCTTTCTTACAAACGTGAATGTCAAAGTGACAGATAAGGCCAAACGAACTTTAGCGGCTAGTTAACTAATATAGGTTTGATGGACGTTTATGAATAAGCCGGTTATGCTTTTACAAAAAAAAAAACAAAAAAAAAACAAAAGTTAAACCTAAGATCAAAAACCATACATATTGAAAAAATCTTTATATATTTTTCAGGAACATTTAGGTAATTAAGACCTCATTTAGTCCAGTTATTGCAAAAAAACATGTGCAATCACATGTTGCCATGCATTTTTCAAGTTTAACGATCATTATTACTCGGACCAGTGAGATTGGTTGAATGGCTTCAACCGAATCTGAGGTTTGGGTGGAATCATGGAATGAAGCTGCTGGGAGTTTGGTCGCATGAGTATGGATTGAAAGTATCAAGCTTTGACATTTTTAGTTTTCGCTACCAGAGTACCCTACACACACATCTTAATGCATATTTAACACAGTAAACGATCCATTCACTTGTTGATGAGTTAGCAAGTTCACAATTCGGTTGAATAAATACTACGTTACGGTCTACGCCGTAGCTACGTCTACGAGCCGTAGCCGTCTACGCGCTGAATAGTTCTTCAGTGGATTGTAAAACTTGAGCTTTATTTCATTCCTCGGTATGGTGCCGTAATGAGCCATTTTATGGACGCCTTTTTGTACAAAATGTTGAGTTAATGTTTGCAGTAATTTCTGATTGTCATATTTCAATTACAGAGAGAGAGAGAGAGCAAAAGCGTTATATTTAAGAACATTAATTATGTACAGATATTAGGTAACTTGCCTGGTTTGTGACTATATACGTATACACACGTACAAAAACCTCCCTACTTATTAGTTAAATTCCTAGAATAACTAGTTTCGAGGCATAATCCGGAATAACCAAGTAATTGTGTTATGCAGAATTTTAATGTGACATGTAATATTTAACAATATTATAAATAAGGAGTATGAGTATGAGTATTCACCTAATTAAAGTGTTTTGTCTTGTTCTCACTATCAAAATACTCACAAAATACTCATAAAGTGACATACAAATAAACAAATATAAAATAGTTATGATAAACGTTCATGAATAAGGCCACATTTAACATTAGCATAGAGCGTGCAAAGGAGGATATTATAGAATTTAACGGTCCGAAAATACCTAACAAAGTAATTCTCACAAATATTTACATAAACCGCAGCAAGTGTCAGTTCGAAACTGCCACATTCCCAAAAGCCTTTCAGCGACAGGTATGTAGCAGAAATTCCCAATTTCTCCGCGAGCGCGGAATGACACATTTTCGATGTAATATGCCTCATAAAACGCAGCGCGTGCCCGAGCATTCCCCATTATTACATTTCCTTTGGACGTCGGCATTCACGGCTGCGCTCATGCGCTGTAAGGGCTTTAGACTACATAAACTGACGACACATACGTCGTTCTTTTAGGTGAAGAGCGAGATGCAGCGAGGATACCTTGCATTCATACATCTCTTGACGTCCGGCGGCGTGGAAGAAATTGGAAGCAAAATTTGAAGAGCTGGAAATATTAAATGTGCTTGTCACAAACGGAATATAAGGAAGTAGTTTTGTAACACTGAGTCCGGGTACGACCACTCAGAAATAAGGATGATAGATTAAACGTCCACATAGTATGGTCTAATTTTATAAATAAAGCCTAGTCATTCTGGAAAAAAATATTGTATTCGGTTTTCGCGGTTGTTACTCATCAAATAAAACGATATGAACGTATTTTAATCTCGTAGGCATATCATATATTTAAATACAATACAGACATTTTGATCCCTTTCAGCGCCCGTGGTTGTGTAGGTATACTGAGCAAATTATATTTTTTATCTGTCAAATTACATAGTAGGTACACACCACATGCAAATGGGCGGGAAGGGAGTTACAACAACGTCCGTTTTACATCCGTTTAAATCGTTTTTCTCACACATACTCGGAAAGGGTTGTATTTTGTTTGCACAACGAACACGGGAAATGAATAATTTTAAAAAGCTCAGAAAGCACTTTCGTTTGATACCACACACGATAGGTTTCAGAACTATTTTTATTTCCATTCAAAAAAAAAAGATGTCGTCAAAAACGAACAAACAAAAACCACACCAAAACGACGAAACGACGACGAAAAAAGAACCAAAGGAGAGGAGTTCCTCGCCTTTGGTTTTTTTTTCGTCCAACGGGTCAAATTGATTCATATGTCCTAAAGATTAATCGTACCGATTTTCATGCTTTTAACACCATTTGCAGCATCTTTTGGCGTACCGCTAGCACTATTATTAGTAAATCACAAAATGTTTTTTCAAATATCTTTGTGTCCACGAGAAATATATTTATTTCGAGACAAGAAAAAACTACTAACAAACATATAATAAACTTAAAAATAAACTTAAAAATAAACTTAAAAATAAACTTAAAAATAAACTTAAATATAAACTTAAAAATAGACTTAGACTCTTTGTGTTAATTCCTCATATTGTTTGAGAAAAGCACTATACACTAAGAAAAGCACTATAGCACTTATTTCTATTCGCCATATCGCTATCTGAAGGTTGTCTGGAAGAGATCGCTTTTTAGCGATAAGACCGCCTGTTGTCACCTACTTACTTTAAGTCCTGATCATAATGTATTATTGTATTATTTTCCTGTAGTGCACAATAAAGCATTTTTATTATTATTATTATTATTATATCTACCTTGGTTGAAACCGTGGTTGCGTGGTTAAAATCAGAGGCAATATCGGGAGAGTGGTGGGGAGCACCCTAGATTGCTCCCTAAATCGCCTCGTGTGTCGGTAAAACGTTAGGGTAAAAATAATAATAATGATTACGATTTACCTACACACGAGGCGATCTAGGGAGCAATCTAGGGTGCTTCCCACCACTCTCCCGATATTGCCTCTGATTTTAGGGCCGTGTGTAGGCCGCTTAACTTGGCTCTTGGTGGACCACCTCCCATTTAACCTTATATTATTACTTGTTTGTTCGAATTCGTCCTCAGAGTTAAAAAGCCGGTGGACGCTTTGCTGTTAGAAAATGTCTTCTACTTAGCGGTAGTCGCCTACGAACGTAGCGCTTAAAAAATGTTGGTATTAAATGTTTTACCAAAAAAAACAAAAGTGCTAATTTAGTGACGAGGATTTTTAGCGACAGCATAAATTGTTAATCCATCTAGAACTTTCTTTGAATGTCTCAGAGCGAGTGCTACATGGGGCTACTTAATCACACTCACACCTGTTTTTCAACCCTCGACGCAAACAGAGGGGTGTTATAAGTTTAACATGCGTAGGTGTCTATCTGTTTGTGCGACCGCTACACTCAAACTTTAGTTTCTTTGAAAACATTTCGTGGAAGTTTACAAGTTTTCGAATAATAATTTTATTACAGTCAAGAGATCATTGTCAATTATCACTCGGTCTTGAGGAATTAGTGTAGCAATTGGTAGTCGCTTCCCAGAATCACGCGTCGTTTGATTGGGGCGTTCTCAGACATCTGCGAGTCAAAGTGATCTATATGTCTCAGATTTATAGATCGCTGGATGTTGGTATAATATTTCGTTGGATAATTTAATAACGTGAAGGGATTGTGCACATTTCCTTGAATATAAGGCTGGTGGCGCGTGCCTTGGCAGCGGCGCGCCGGCTAAGCTCGCGGCTTCTTAAACATTACCGTAATTATGTTTACATAGCGCCGCGGCGCGCGCGCTGGATACCAACCGTCACTTCGCCCTTATTAAATTCCTCTACGATCTTTCTCCTACACACCAATAAAACCACCATCCAACCTTCTATAAGAATTTCAAATTAAACCAGATTTCGCATCATAACCCAATAAAAACGCCCGCACGAACTCTCGGCCGTTACAAGGAGACTAATAGAGCCATAATCTCCTGCTGAATATAGTAAACGAATCGAATCGAATGATCCCCTCGGTCGGAGATTACATCAAAGCGGTCTCACCTAGCGTGGTCTCGAACAAAAAACTTGTTCGGGGCTGGAGGGCAGGCTGTGCTGCCATCTCGCGCGTTGCTAGGAGACGCGGCGATCAATACAGCCTCCGCCGGGCCGCCTAATTACCCCGCCCGCCGCGCGCCCGCCCCTCTCTCACCCACACCCGCCTCACAGATTTAAATATCGAATGATAGAATTCACATTCAAATGTTTTCACTTCTTTGTTTGAATATTTATACTGATGATAGCCTTTGTTGTTTGAGTGGCCGCGTCAACCTTTTTGTTCCATTGTTTGTGACGTTAAGGTCATGATAAACATTTGAAATGGGGTTATTTCATAAAACATAAGATATTTATGTCTGTTGAATTAATAAAATTACGTTTGGCAGGATTTTATTGGAACGAAAATATTATGCTTACAGATTTTTATCAACACAACACAGCTAACGAGAGTTTGAGTTCGAATAATTATATTAACTCTTGGTAGGTTAGGTAGTTGCTAGCCGCGTGGTAACGCGATGTATATATATATATATATATATATATATATATAGATATAATGTATCATATCAAGTATACATATAGGTAATTTATAAGCATACTCGTAAAACCTGGACCTGCAGGTCAATTACCCCCTGAAGTAGGTACTACTTAATCGTCGTCGTAACGTCGTGAAATCTTACTCTGAGAGAAAAAAGTAAGAGTGAATGTTTGACTTTAGTTTCCCACAATATAATAACCAGGCCTTAATAATATCAATGCGAATGAACTCTGTCTAAACTAAGATAGTCCTCTACACGTTTAAGCCGCTAAACCGATTGCAATGAAATTTGGTATACCGATAGTTTGTTGTATGTGAATGGATATAGGATAGTTTTTATCCCGGGAATCCTTCCTAAAGGAAGTGTAAAAGTGGAATTGTATATTGCTTTATTGTAAGCTTATCCCTCTAAGGGAACTCTTCCAGCTAACCTTTGAGCAAATGAGTTGAACAAGAAAAAAATCGAAGATGACGATCAACAAACTGTGAATGATGCACCAAAAACGGAAATGTAAAACAAAACAAATTAAGTTTTGGTGGAAGTTTGTGATATTATTAAGTTTGTAAAAATGTTTCCAAGTCTATAACGATTTCCACGAGGAAGAAGTAGCGGGCAAAGGCTTATTCTTACATAAGCCAACTTTACAAGACGGCTTAAAATTCACAAAATAAGAGTCCCCAGGAGCTCGCTTGGCTTACACTCACATGGAACTTTCCTACTTAACAGGCGAAGTTATTCTCGATAACATTAAAGTCTGCAAGAACCCTGGTACAGGTGGATCCCCTATCCGTAGCAGGTGCGGATAATGTATGCCGCATATACCCGCCATCTTGAAATATTGGAATATGATATCGCATCTGCGCGACCTAGTGATTTCATTCATTTTGCCTGTGGTTTCGCATTGACTTTTATCTTGTCTTTTCAGACATGATTGCACAGATACTATCATATACAAGAGCTATGTATAATGTAATTTAACTGTTAATATTCGTGTGTTAAATATTAAATGAATTGCAGTCCTGTTTTAAAACATTCTGCATTTATACATTAATCTAAAAGCAATACGGACACTCACAAGTTCGAGTATAAAATCTAAGTATACATATATAGAATCTTATTTTAGGTGCCTTCACATGTGATAAATACCTTATTTCCATGTGTTTAGTATCATTTTCGCATCCAGCCATGCCCTACGGCCCTTTTAAAAGTCAGCCAGCCCGTGACGTCAGTGCATCGACCGGGTCCAGATTGTATAAGCCACTGACTCATTAACTTAAACCGGAGGCGTTAACTCGTTTTATTGCATTACCTACTTGTTTAAGTGCGCAAGTAATATTTATTGTTATAACACATTATGGCCGGTTTAGGCCTCGTTATTCAATTTCCAGACGTTTATATCTACCTTAATCCGTTAATTGTGGTTATTTCCTCCCGGGGATAGAACGGATAAATTAGTTATTATGTTTACGTGCGAATTGTCAAATTATCGTATAGTCGGTACGGATTCGATTTTACGAAATGCGATGTTTTAAAATATTTTTTGTCTCATATAGCTAAAGGTTGACCTAGGTACCCCATCGAGTGAGCAATCGTAGTTTAGAGCTCGAATCGTTGAGTAGATAAAAGCCGTATTTTTTGTTTAAAAATGGCAAATAAAGGAGTGAGAAGCCATTTAAAAGAAAATAAACCTTGTCACAGGATATGTCAATAAATAGGTAGATAAAAAAATAATGAAAATAAAAAACTTTCGCCCTTTAATATTTCATTAAATATATCTCTCAGCGAAAAATTGCATAGAATTTTTTGCGGATAATTTTATGTAGATTAATTATGTATTGAAGAACATTTTTTGCAACACAAAAGGGGCTTTTACACACTCTCCTACCTGTTAGCTCCACCCCCCTCCATCAGTTCTTTTAGTGTGTTGTTTAAGACACCTTACCTACAACAATTTATGCCAAAATTCGCTTTTACACCAATTATTTCCGCTATTTTTCCTTCGTCGGAAAGCGTAATAGTGCGATACACGAATACGTTTACATGGTCCCAATAGTAGTTGAAATTTCCATCGTCCTGTCTACATTAATACATCGCATCATCTATGTCATCTCCAGCTAAAATGTCTACATTCCCAAAGTTATGATTCTCATTCATTATGAATCGAAAAATTCCGAGTGACCAGGTTTATTTTATTGCACAGTATACTATTCAGAAGCGTAGCTATACCCTGCGGAGAGATAAGCACCACACATAAAGCCGAATAACGACCGGGTATTCTGCAACCGAAGGCCGCCCGTTTTCCAATACTGTAATGAATAAAGTTACTATTGTAAAAAGTTGAACGAGAACATTTATATGACTGGAATCAATTGCGTACGCAATCAAACAAGTGCTTGCGTTTGTAACTCGTAAATCAATTAAATTTGATTTTCTTCTATCCTATTTAACTTTCATGCCATCATGAGATTGTATTTTTATAGTACATTACTTACCAAGGGCGATAAAACAAAGAATGTCTCAGATCGCAGGTATTTTACGCCCGAGCCGAAGGCAAGGGCGATAAATATGCGATCTGAGGCTTTCTTTATTATCGCCCGTGGTAAGTACAAAATTTTATGTCACCCCCTGGCCAGGAAGTGGGTTTTTTCGCGCGCGGAGCGTGCGATAATGGCCACTTTATGGCCAGGTGTGACATAAAATTATGTTTGGGTTACATATAGGGATATAGGTTCTTGAAGAAGGTAGGTTTTTTCAACACATACATGATATAAAACTACCCGGCATAAGAATTACGGCTGAATACCTAAATTACGGTACCTACTAGTATATGTTATGTGAAATTGTGAATGCTTTTGATATACTTTTGTTCACAGGTTAAGCTTACATTATGTAACCTTTTCACGCCTACGAGTGAATAAAAACTCTTCATTCTTGCTTTTGTTCTGAATAGTCGATATCGTTAGCGATTCAGGCTGCCAATTTTACAAAAGGCAGAGAGTAAGAGCGAAAAAATAAAAGCCACGTTCGCTAAATTCGGTTAAAGCATTGTTATGCAAAACGCGGCGCGACGCGGAGGCAGCGAGCGTCAAACGCGTACAGGTAAGACGTGCCTTCTGCGCTCCACACCGCCCAGGGTACCCGTACCGCCTAAACGTGCAATAATAGCCTTTACTCACCTGCACATAATGACCATTTCAACTACTCTGTTGCGCACAGTGATCCTGTACAGCATCAGCCATCAAACTCTGCTTAACTCCTTTTATTTTGATATCTGGCACGAATTGTGTACAGCTATCTTAACTGGTGCGAACAGTACCCACTCGAACAACTTGGAGAGGATTTGTAACATGTCTATGATATATTTTTATATAAAAAAAAAAACCTTTTTACCAAACATGAGTTTTAGCGATGATTATAAGCCTATTTTAACGTCGACCATCTCTTGAGCATGCTACAGTAGAATCCGCTTATAACGACTCCGCTTATAACATTTGACCGCTTTTAACGACTGCTAAATCACCGACGTTAGGATTCCTACCAAACATTTCCAAAGAAAATCAGTCCGTTTTGTACGACGTCCTGTTAGTGCGACGTAATATCGCCGGTCCCTTGACGGTCGCTGTATCCGGATTCTACTGTATTATATTAAAAAAAAACTATGAAACTCGGATGGACGGGACAGAAAAACAAGAAGGACAAATGGATCGACCCGTTTGTTAATAAATAATAACATTATTTACAATAGAAAATATAAAATTAACTAATATATACATTCCCCAAGGTCACTGCCCTTGGGGATGGTGCCCATAAGGCTGGCCACATTTCCTCGTTGGATAGCTATACCTATCCGTTGGCCGAGGAAGTAGCCAGCCCCGTTTGTTTAGATATTTATTTATTATTGCACAAAATAAAACTTATGGTACAAAAGGTTTATAATATTGGTACGGAGAAAAAAATCTGTCTCGGCCTACCTAATGCAACACAATTAGGGCTGTCAGTAGCAGCGGTGCCGTCCGTTGACGCCGGCAGCGCCGGATGCAGTTTTATGTTCGCTCCGACACCCCTCTATATCTAAACTACTTTTATGACATTGTATATTTACTGCGGAGTCTGTAATTTTTTACTACTAGTCAACTACCTGCAGGCTACCCTTTGATTACCTACATTGAATAGCCGCAGTGTTGGATAACACCAAAGATTGGTCGCGGTGTCGTACTCATTTGTACTCAATTACATTTTCACTTTAAAGTGTACCCTCTACTTTTTTTTCGAATCTTGGTGATTTTGGGTATTCTGACTCAACTACAAAAAGTAGGGGGTACACTTTAAAGTGAAAATGCCCACTTACAGTCAGGATAAAAAAATAATTATTGGACCTAGCTTCTTTTGCTCTAATTAGCTGAATACTATTCAGCTTCTTAGAAGTAACTTAAATCTTAAATTGGCTATTCAGTGAATCAAGTTAGTTTCCCTCCAAGGACCATATATTTTTTTTCCAACCTGTATATTATATTATACATTACATCAAAGATGCTTTTCTGCACTCCATTTACGTTACATACTCGTACCGTCTGGTTGATCTGGTTCTCAGCTACTTCGTATACGAGCTGAGTACCTACTGTCAGGTAGTCGTAGTATCCAGGCAACGGTGCAGGGTCTATTTAAGAGTCCGTTTCATTGCCTTTGATGCGAGGGCGTCCTTTCATGGCTTGCGTCGTAATAAAGTGTAGCGTAAATAAAAAGAAACGGGTCGGTCAGAAGGTCCCGTATGATTAACCGATTGAGTACCTAACCTAACATTCACGTGTGATGTCTCGGGATGTCTCTCGGTTCTATTAGAAATTTATGTAGTTATGAATGGATGGGCATATGCATTACTAGTTAACGAGTAAAAGTCGAACTTACAAAATACAAAAAAATACAAAATAGTTTATTTTATAAAATGTACAGTGTTTATCATTTAAGGGATAGTTCCGCCCGTTAAGCAAACAGTTGCCTTAAACTTACCAAGATAAGTACGGAGTGGACACCGCAAGACGGTTATCGGAGCAGAGGCAGACCAAAAAGGAGATGGCGGGACGATTTGGACGCGTTCTGCTTGGATTGGCGGGAGTAGGCAAAAAATAGGGCCGAGTGGAGGAAAAGAGGCCTTTGCCCAGCAGTGGGACTGTGGGACACAAACACAGTCTAACAAAAAAAAGTCAAACTTAAGAAATGCACTTTGCAAAAGCAAACTTTCGTACAATTTCCATTGATACCTTAGATAATGTTGTTAATTCTGTCAAAAACATAGTAAATATAAGTTGGCTAACTTTTTAGTTCACATAATGTAACGGGCGGACAACTACGGAACCCTACATTGTGCGTGGCCCGACACTCAATTGGCCGGTTTTTTAAATAAATAATGGGATTGCTCACTGACTGATTGACACTTCCAATCTTAATTCATAGAGGTGTCAATTATTGGAATTAAAGTGTCAAGCATTAGGAATTTTAGGTGTTACGAGTACGTATACATATATAGAGCCCCATCACTATAAGGCTAATTTGAATGTTGTCTTGTTACGTTGTCTAAGTCGGATAATTTGATCGAGTAGATAGTATGAAAATTAGATCTAAACTGTCCAGGATCCCTCATTTTATACTTTAAGTTGTTGAATGAGTTGTGGGTTCTCCCGGTGTGGGCCCGCACAGCGCTCGTTAGCTCAGCGCGCAGCGGCGCGGAAGCGGTGCCTTCAGCGCCTTTGAGAGCAAACGTCGATATAATTGGATTGCCTCGGGATTCTTAGAGCAAACAGCGCACTAGTACTTAAGCTATACTTATGTAATACATGTGCCGCGCTGTGTAGTCTGTAAGGTACTTATCTAATGTTTTATTTTCTTCCAGTGAAATTGGTCGCTTTTTTTATAGAGGTACAAACCAAGGGTGGCAAACAAGCGTACGGTCCACCTGATAGTAAGCGGACACCGCAGCCTATAGACGTTCGCGATTCCAAGGGAGTCACGTGCGGGTTGCAAACTCTTTATAAATTGTGGACTCACTGTGTTGACAGCAGAAGGGACAAATTGAAGTCCCTCGCTCTCAACGCAGTGCATCCTCGGGAGCTCTAGCAACCTTGCTCACCTCCAGGAACACAACACTACATACCTTGTATAGTAAATAACGTTATTATGGCTGTGGTTTTCTGCAAGGCGGAGGTACTTCCCCAGTTGGGCCGCTCCAAATTCGAGCAAGAAATGATATTTTGCTGTACCTCTCTTATTATGGCTGTGGTTTTAATCAGCGTAGTTAATTATTGAAATATGTATAAGGTAATGAGGATAGCTGTTTGTGAATACCTGCATATTTTCTATTGTACCTACTTTTCTTCAAGAGAGCGTAGCGTATGTAGAGCCGAATAGGTAAATTGAGAAAAAACTATTTTTAACTTATGTACATTCAGAAACTTGATAGCATAGAAAGTATTTGAGCTTTTTTATGTCTGCTTTATATATGAACAATATGAGGGTTAATTAATCTATTGTTATTATTTACGTTGTACATATCTTGCCCATGTTGGAAGGTGTGATGTGACCTCGTCGAACTAATCTTGTCTATGGACGTATTTAAATGAAAATACTATAAAATAGGTGACACGTTCTATTTTATGACTTATTATTGTGTTTTCTCAGACATAAACAAACATGTACTAAATTTTACGTTTTATTTTCTATTAGCTCGAAACATCGTATTGCCTTCTCCCAATTTCCTTGATCATTCCTCTATCAGTGGTAGCAGAGCGTTTGGGAAAATGTAAGAGCAGAAATAAAACTAAAAAGTGAGAAAACAAAATGGCAAGTTTTCGAAGCATCGAACCATTAAGTAAATCGAACTACGATACGTGGTGCTTACAAGCACAAGCGATTCTCATTAAAAGTGATTTGTGGGAATACGCAAGTGGCGAGAAAACGTTAGCCGAGAGTGCGACTGCTGCTGAAAAGAGTACTTTCAACAAGGAAGACTTAAAGGCAAGGTCAGAGCTTTTGTTACTCATATCTCCACCTGAACTCAAACAAGTCAAAGGCTGTAAAACGGCTAAGGAGGTATGGGATGTATTGAAGTCAGTCCATCAAAGTTCAGGGCCAGCAAGAAAAGCTACCCTATTAAAACAACTAGTCCTGAAGAAGATGACAGCTCAAGAAGATGTAAGAGATCATCTGAATAATTTTATGGACGTAGTGAGTAAACTTGAAGACATGGATGTCAAAATTCATCATGAATTGCTAAGCATAATGATGTTGTACAGTTTGCCTACAAATTTTGACAGCTTTAGAACGGCTATTGAGTCGAGAGATGTCCTGCCTAATCCAGAAACCCTTAAAGTAAAAATAGTGGAAGAATATGAAGCAAGGAGGCAAAATGAACCCCAGACTTCAGAGGCATTTTATGTCAAACCGAAAAAAGAAGGATTATGGTGCAAGAACTGTAACAAAAAAGGGCATTCAACACAGGATTGTTGGTCAAAGAACAAATCCAAGAAAATTGTCAAGAAAAGTCAAGAAAAATCGAATAATATTTGCTTGACAACTGAAATGTCAAGAAAGAACAAAAGCAGATCGTTTTGTTTTGACAGTGGATGTACGTCGCATATGACAGGTGACAAAGAATTATTCTCAGAATTGAATCCAGCTTCAGACACGCTAAGATTAGCTTCAGAGAAGCATACTGCGGAAGTTCATGGAAAAGGGAAAGTCACATTCTACACCGACGACTGCAAATATGATCTAGCTGATACACTGTACGTACCAGATTTGGCAAATAACCTAATGTCAGTCAGCAAAATAACTGATCATGGTTTGAAAGTATTATTTGAAAGAAACCAAGCCAGCGTAATAAAAAATGATAGTGTCGTCATGAAAGCTAAAAGAATGAACGGATTATATTATTTTGAATTTGATGAGCCAACGGAGACAGCAAACTTCACGCCTAGAGCTGAAAGTGAAATCATGAAATGGCATAAAAAGTTGGGTCATGTCAATGAAAGAGACCTGAAACTAATGCTGAACAATGAAATGATGAGAGGACTAAATTTCAAAGAAAAAACACTTGAAACATGTGAAACCTGCATCAAAGGAAAAATGTCCACGCTACCATTTCAAAGTCATGGAGAAATAATGTCTACCGAAGTTCTACAAATAATTCACAGTGACGTTTGCGGCCCTTTCGAACATGAATCATTGGCCGGATCAAAATATTACGTCACATTCATAGACGACTACACTCGTTACTGCTGTGTATACTTCATAAAGGAAAAGAGTGAAGTAATCGAGAAGTTCAAGGAATATAAGAATAATGTTGAACTGTTCCATAAGAAGAAAATACAGAATCTTCAATCTGACAATGGAGGTGAATACAGGTCAAAGGAGTGATAGAAACAAACAGGTTAATGATACGAACACTTTATTATTCCCACCATAATAATCTTTGAGGCTACAATTTCACACAATACAGATGATATTATATTAGATGTTGCACATATTACATGCTAATAATACAGGTACACTCCTCGATAGCAAATCTGATAATAATCTTAGTCAGTTACGGCAAAGTTAATTACAAAGCTGATCTGCATTTATTAATTATGATTGTTAATATTTACAATCATAATTAATAACGATACCTAATAAATACAAGTACGATACTTAGGTTGACACTTTATCCACTTCTTGTCACCTTCACGGCTGCTTGGCAAGAGAGAGCTCCGTGGAAGGTGACCGGCTATTTATGAACTCGACTTTGTGACGTCACCGGAAAGACTGGATTGGTTCAGTCAGTGTTGCCAGCGCCACCAAGTGATGGTGCTGCCACCCAAAATTACCCGGGCGACAACATCCGGCCGTCCTGCTAACGGGGTCGTCCTCGACTCCCGTCATGGGCTGATGTTGGAGCTGCGAACATGACAAAAATATCTTTTTAATATCTGTTTACTGGTATACACTTGTGTTGGCATATACTCTTATGCTTACGCCCTTCAACAGTTATTTGTACGTAATCGGAACCAGGAATCGGGCGTGTATCGGCTTGAACTTTGTGATGTTATTCGATCACATAGTTGTGTATCGCCTTAACCCCATGCAGCAGTGTTCACCCTCGGATTTCTGCTACATGTTCACATTCCTTATACATACAATGTACATGTTCGAAGCGTAAACATTAGGCCAGCACAATTGCCACTGCTATTTATACAACAAAGTTTCTATGTATGCCATCTTAAAATACCACATGGAAAATTATAATATTTTACCCTGCATGATATACAAATAAATATGAGAAATATGTACAATTATCTTGATTTCTCCTGACAACATCCGGTTATTACTATATTTATCAGCAGTCCTTTTTATTTTGGCATCTACCTGTTGCCTCAAGGAGGTAACACAACCAAGTGTTTGGTATCATCATCGTCAGCGCAATTTTTACCTATAGAAGACTTCATTCAATACTGCGACAGTGGTTGGTTTATTTTTCTAATTATTAATGTCCTGATGAATTTTAGTCTCATGCAATATCCACCCTAAGCTACGCAAAGCTTTTAGAACTGTCATATGACATTTCATTTTTTCATTTAACGTTTTACCTGCATATTCGATCTAGGTACTGCTATCGCGATAACATGTCGCCTGATATTACGGTCATTACACAAGTTCGTAAAGAGCTATGATGCATGCACTACCATTAGGCATTAAGCCCGCCATTTCTACAATTCTGTATCTTTTTGAAATGTCGTGTCGTTGCTGGTGCGTAATCTTTCTATGGTCTTGTCTACAGCTAAATTACCTATGGCACATTTACAAATAAAATGCAAGTACATAAAGCGTTTCATTTGGGTGGAGTTCGTTATCCCATCGCCGGCCAACTCGCTCCCACATACCCAAATAAGTAAACAGTGGCGCTCACTACGGATGCCCACTGCTCTACTCTTTCAACCACTTTAAGTACCTACACTACATTCCTCGGATGAAATTTATGCTATGCAAGTACATAAAGCGTTTCATTTGGGTGGAGTTCGTTATCCCATCGCCGGCCAACTCGCTCCCACATACCCAAATAAGTAAACAGTGGCGCTCACTACGGATGCCCACTGCTCTACTCTTTCAACCACTTTAAGTACCTACACTACATTCCTCGGTCGAAATTTATGCAATGCAAGTACATAAAGCGTTTCATTTGGGTGGAGTTCGTTATCCCATCGCCGGCCAACTCGCTCCCACATACCCAAATAAGTAAACAGTGGCGCTCACTACGGATGCCCACTGCTCTACTCTTTCAACCACTTTAGGTACCTACACTACATTCTTCGGACGAAGCCACTGCATTAGATCAAATACAAGATTCACAGTAAGTAATTATCAGTTTAAACCACAAAACCATTTCATTTAACCTTATAAGTACTACTTGAGTCAATTATAGGAACAATGTCACATACGTTTGTTCGCTTCGGCCTCGCCTGACAACACAATTTCACGAATACTAATTATACTGGGATCTCGCAACTGAACTGATTTACTCATAGCAACCAATCACCCTCGATATTGAACATCACAGATTCGACATTGACTTTGTTGTCACAAATCTGGTTTCTACTCAAGACATCCACTAGCTGCATTTGGGCTTCCTGCTCCTTGGACTACATCATATCATATGTGTGCACTGTTGCACTAATGCGGGGTAACGATATCCCGCTTGCTTTCTGTAGAAATTTAAAAAAGTAATTCCTATTAAATAATGTCTAAACCTCTCTGATCCCGCCACTAAGGCCATTATCTCGACTGTAGTTTGGCGGCTGGCACCTTATTCCATCCCTACTGGCGTCTGTGTAAATATTAATCAGCAATTTCGAATTGTACACATTTTGGGCTCAGTGTTATCAATTAAGGGACTTATCAATTTATTTACAACTTGTTCATGTTCGTGATTGCAAATCTAACTGTTTATCTGATTCAAATACTAATATTATAATCCGCAACGCCAGTTTCGTCGGGGGCAACAACAAATCATGCAGCAACATGTTTTCTGATCTGATTTACAAACGCTTCTAGGTGGCCATTTTTGTTAATTGAATTGCAACGTTTATGTATAAAAGGTTTCTTTTGTGACTGCTCTCACTACAACAAAATAACGTTGGAAGTAGGTGTGTAGATACGTTGCTGCGCACGGATCGGTTCGGTTTTAAGGGGAGGTATCCCCAACGCAAATGTCCCGCTCTAACACGCGTGAGTATACAATTAACCATCCCGCTCTCTACGCAAGCTCTGCGCGTGGTTTCGTAAATATTTAGCTATAGTCATTAAGCCAATCATTTTATCAAAGCAAACCCAGCGAAATTGTCTATAACTATTTAGGATCTTTAATTAATTGAGTACAAAATTTAATGTTCAATATCAGTAATATAGCCGTAGCACCGAAAATACATTCCAAAAAGGAGTAACTTCGCGATTTTTTTTTTCTATCGAGTGAAATTCATCAGGTCATGTAACTGACTGCGATTTTGACTAGACAAGCTCCTTATGTAACACATATTTTTTTTTAGATTTTAAGACACTATATTCTATGTCTCAGATGGTTTTTACAAATTCACAAGTGGTAATACCCGGCCTTAATGCTACGGTTTAGACTATAGCCTATCATTGCTAAAGTAGCCGCGTTAGATTGTCGGACACTTGGTTTGTTTAATACGCTGTTTATCTATCATAATTATACTGTATTCACATTACCATGCAAAAAAAATGCTTATTCGTCACAGTCAACTGTTTCAACAATTATCGAAATAAGGCAACTGAAGTTTATCTATTCTACCCTCTTGTTCGAGAAAGGACTAGAAAATTCATACAAGTCCTCAATTAACCACTTTATTAACGTTCCTATATAGACAACATACAATTCTGGTCAACTTGAAATGTTAAAATGTGACAACGTAACATCACGCAATTGGATCCATTCCCACTTCCCACTTGGTCCAATTCGTTTCATTGTTTAGTAAAAAGAAATCTAAGCACATTTTGACGGTATTCCGTAATTATTGCAAAACCTGATTTCATCCTGTTATCAGCTCATCCAAAGCACATGAACTAACATCAACCACGTTAACCCTAATCAATATTATCAACAAGACTTTCAAAGTCAGTTATCACTGGCGATACTTAATATAACATTTTAACTCACAGTTTACGGTTGTTTACGTCTATTTTACTTCCCACTTCTCCACCTCCGATCCCTGCTGATGTCACTGCTCGTGGATCGTGATTGTGGCGATGTCGGTGATGAAGTAGATGATACTCTTGCTCGTAGCCTCGTTCTCTTGCGCTTGCGACCATGTGGCCTGTTGTGAACGTGTTTTCGAGCACTTCTGATGATAGAAACAAACAGGTTAATGATACGAACACTTTATTATTCCCACCATAATAATCTTTGAGGCTACAATTTCACACAATACAGATGATATTATATTAGATGTTGCACATATTACATGCTAATAATACAGGTACACTCCTCGATAGCAAATCTGATAATAATCTTAGTCAGTTACGGCAAAGTTAATTACAAAGCTGATCTGCATTTATTAATTATGATTGTTAATATTTACAATCATAATTAATAACGATACCTAATAAATACAAGTACGATACTTAGGTTGACACTTTATCCACTTCTTGTCACCTTCACGGCTGCTTGGCAAGAGAGAGCTCCGTGGAAGGTGACCGGCTATTTATGAACTCGACTTTGTGACGTCACCGGAAAGACTGGATTGGTTCAGTCAGTGTTGCCAGCGCCACCAAGTGATGGTGCTGCCACCCAAAATTACCCGGGCGACAACAGGAGTTTGACAATTTACTCAAACACTATGGAATAAACCGAAGGTTGACCGCACCCTACACTGCCCAGCAGAATGGCTGCAGTGAAAGAAAAAACAGATCATTGATGGATAAAGCAAGATGCTTAATGATAGATTCCAACGTCCCACAATATCTATGGGCAGAGGCGGTGAATACTGCCAACTATTTGATAAACCGTAGCCCAGCAAGAGCTCTACGAGGAAGCTCACCCTATGAAAAGTGGGTAGGAAGAATACCATCAGGAAATCACCTACATGTATTCGGACACAAAGCTTTTGCGCTAAACAAAACCCGAAGAGGAAAGTTGACAGCCAAAGCTGTGGAAGGCGTATTTATAGGATATGCAAGAAATGCAAAAGGCTTCAGAATATATATTCCAGAGAAGAATGACATTATTATCAGCAGAGATGTACGAATAATAGATAAGATGTACTACAACAGAATATCTGCTGATGGAAATAATGACTTCAAACCGGAACCTGAAACTGAGCAAATAGATATCGATTTTACGCCAGATAACTCTAATAAAAATTTAACTTTTCAGGAACACAGTCTACCTTCTTCCGATTCATCTTTGCAGCCCGGAGCTAATGAAGAGCCAACTGAACCACTGCCCTCCACCTCAAGTGGACGACCACAAAGAGTAGTGAGGCAACCAGGATGGACAAAAGATTATGAGCTAAGTGGTTGTGTAACTATGCACGTGTCTGAAAATAATAATGACTGTTCTTTGCTTACATATCAAGAAGCGGTGACAGGCACGGACAAGGAAAATTGGGAGAAGGCAATACGATCTGAAAAGGAATCACTCGAAAAGAACAAAACTTGGGAAATTGTTGACAAGTCGGAAGCTAAAGGACACAAAATTCTATCCAACAAATGGGTATTTCGAATAAAAGATGATGGAACGTACAAGGCAAGATTAGTTGTACGTGGCTGCGAGCAAAAAGGCACTCTGGATTTTGAAGAAATATATAGTCCCGTCGTAAGTCAATCTGCACTAAAGACGTTACTAGCTATTGCCGCATCTAAAAATTATTACTTCATGACTTTTGACGTCAAGACCGCATTCTTGTACGGCGAACTGTCAGAAGAAGTTTATATGAAACTACCTGTTGGATATGACACTGGCTGTAATGCAACGGAAAAAGTTTGCCGATTGCGAAAGTCATTATATGGTCTAAAACAAGCGCCGTTCACATGGAACAAAACTTTTACTCAAGCAATGTTAGATTTTGGTTTCAAAGCGATTAAAACCGAAAGATGCGTTTTCGCAAACGAAGACAAGTCAATTATAATTGGATTATTTGTCGATGACGGTTTAGTCATAGGACGAGACAGAAAGAAGATAAATAATTTATTGAAAAAACTTGAAACCAGATTTGAAATGAAAAAGATTGAAAATCCCAAGACGTATCTCGGCATGGAGATCGAAAATACCAATGAAGGAATAAAATTAACTCAAACTGGTTATGTTAGCGACATGCTGAAAAAATATAAGATGGAAAATGCGAAACCGTGTGACACACCTGGAAGTAACGCCGATGAAAAGTCGAAACAGGAAACTGCCCAGGAGAAGGAGTACCCCTATAGGGAGGTAGTGGGAAGTTTACTTTATCTTTCCACACGAACTCGACCAGATATCGCCCAGGCCGTAAATCAAGCTAGTAGGAAGGTCGAAAACCCAACTCGAGCAGACGTCACCAAAGTGAAAAAAATATTGAAATATTTGGGTGGAACTAAAGATAAAGGAATAATTTTCAAACGGCACAGCCCGATAGAGAACATAGATGCATATTCAGACTCCGATTATGCTGGAGATCCACTCACAAGACGAAGCACATCTGGCTCCGTGCTGATGATAGCGAATGGACCGATATCATGGGCATCCAAGAGACAGCCTATAGTGGCCCTATCATCGACGGAGGCAGAATTTATAGCAGCAGCAGAATGCTGTAAAGAAGCGCTGTATATAAAATCTCTGTTAAAGGAAATAACCGACTATGAAGCAAAAGTAAACTTGCACGTCGATAACCAAAGTTCGATTCAACTGGCAAAGTCTGGTTCCTTTAACAAGCGATCGAAGCATATAGATGTGCGATACCACTTCATCCACGAAAACTTCGTGCAAGGCCTGATCACCATCAGCTACTGTCCCACAGAGATCCAGTTAGCTGACATAATGACAAAGCCACTGTCAAAGGTGAAATTTGCAAGACATTGTTCCAGGCTGATGTATGGATAGTAACTTATCACAGGGCAACAAGAGTCCACATCAGGAGAAGGTGTTGGAAGGTGTGATGTGACCTCGTCGAACTAATCTTGTCTATGGACGTATTTAAATGAAAATACTATAAAATAGGTGACACGTTCTATTTTATGACTTATTATTGTGTTTTCTCAGACATAAACAAACATGTACTAAATTTTACGTTTTATTTTCTATTAGCTCGAAACATCGTATTGCCTTCTCCCAATTTCCTTGATCATTCCTCTATCAGCCCATGTATACCATCTATACACAAAGTTAGTAAATTTTGTACAACAAAAATTGCGTCGGGAACACGATGTACAATGTACATGGATATAATTTACTAAAAAATTGGTTCCTGTGTTACTTCCGGGATCGAATCAAATATTTTTCGATTGTGTCGGCGATATCCCTTCTACAAGCCTACGTCGAATATTTCCACGCACGTATAAAAACATCCAAAATTCATTTCACCAGTCTTAATTACGTTCTTGTGAGACGGGGCCAATAGCATAATACTACCTCCGTCAATAGTGATGCTTCTAAAACGCTATACTCCGTCTTTTTTTCAGAATAGAAAAATCGTGCGATTGTCGTCTTGCGATTTCAGGGAAAACAATCTTGAAACGGGAAAATATGTGGCGTGCTATCTTTGAGACGTGATTAGCTACTGAAACAAGTGAAATTAGTATAATATTACCCTCTGATGTCTTAGGGAAACGAAGACTTGTAGGCGAAAATGACCGTTAAAATTCTACTCTTAATACTTAAAGCGAGTGACCGTGCTCTAATGTGATTCTACTCTACCTATATTTATGTAACTATGTTGTGGTAGATATAAATATTTATATAGGTACACTGAGCGAAAAAAATACTAATTATTAGTAAGTTTTAGTGAATCCCAAGACAATAAGGAGATTATATACTAACGGTTACAAAACAGTTTAGTAGTAATTAGTAGTTATAAGGACAATTTTTTTGGTATTAGTAAATAACTACTATTATCAAAAACTGTTTTGTAACTGTTAGTATATAATCTCCTTGTCCTGGGATTCACTAAAACTTTCTAATAATTAGTATATTTTTCGCTCAGTGTAAGCGCGGATGAAAGTGCGCTCAACTTCAGCACAATATTTTTCACGCTTAGCGCTCTTTCTAATGGCTCCTTCAAAGGATGTTCAAAGGCGTCCGCGGAAGCTGTCAAACGTTATTTTGCTCGCGTCGCCGTCCTCGCCTCGTAAATTGGCTTCAGCTCCCTTTAAAAACAAATAGAAATGGGTTTCGCCTCGCTCTTTATGATTGCGAGGTTACTAAGCCGTAAGGGAAGTTTATTTGGATTGATGGAGACATTCAGGGAGATGTTGATTTTTGTTTGATAATTACGTGCTTATGATTGTTTGTGCATGTACATAGTTGGGATACGTACAAGTAACAAGTTAGTACACTAATAAGTAAGCTATGCTCAACGCTTGGGTAACTTGGAATTTTTGGAGTTTCTAAGTGTACTGAACGGTTACTAGCGAGATTTGCGAGTTACATACGATACCTTAAACACGTTCTGTTTATTTAATCGTATGGCATTCATAGTACTTATATGTATTATGTGGTTATATATACTACTCATTTAACCTCATATTTATTTCACGTAACGTGTATTTAATTGATGAAGGGTTGTATCAGTAAATATTGGTAAATATTTAACGATAGTAGTTTTGCTCTTAATTGAAAAGCTTTTGAAATTGAAGAAAAATGTTACCAGAACTTTTCTGAAGGTGTACGAGTTGCCGAGATCGACTTGTAGACATTAAAAGGTAAGAGTTTCAAAGGAAATTCAAGATTGAAATTTGAAAGAATTCAAAGTTTAAAAGCGCGACACCTGGGGGCCGATTTTTGAGTGTCGAGCGCTCGAATTTTCACTCGACATCTGTCAAAACATCATAGTTTTTTGACAGATCTCGAGTGAAAATTCGAGCGTTCGACACTCAAAAATCAGCCCCCTGCGCTGACTTAAATGTATGTAATAGATAGTTAAGTAGGTAAGAGACTTGTTTTATTAAGTTGCTTCACGCCGGGTATTCCTTAAAACGTACCTAGTTACTTTCGAATTCTGCGGCAAATGTTTCGCCTGTTTTGAGAGCGGTAAAAGTTTCAGGCGACAAAGGACAAAGATGCGAAGACGAAATTGTAAGTATTTGTTCTTTGTTCCGTTATTGTACAAGCAAACGGTGTAACTTGGTATTGAGACAATATTTTCTCTTGGTATTGAGACAAGGTTTATGTTGGTGTATTTTTTTTAATCCTGTCGCGTAGAAATAAAGTTAAATGGTTCATGTTAGCTTATTCACTTAGCCTAGTCTAGCCTTTCAACAAACTTGTTTTCGTCGTTAGATGTGGTTAGTCGAGATTTGTATTATTGTATGTTAGGTGCTTTTCCCCCGTTGGCAATCTTGCCCTGAGTGACCGAGGATAAAGAAAATAATGTAAATTGAGTAAGTAGGTCTGGGGGCACGGGAGTGCCCCCGCCAAGTCGAGCAAAAAGGTGGACGGCCGTACCATTCTTTTCTCGAAGCCATTCAGGCCATTTTCAACATACCTATATGTCTGCAAAGCCACAGTGTCAACCAGACCTCGGGGACCCTTGTGGTTTTGGCAACTATTTTGTATCTCGCGTAACTATTCAAACAATGGTTAGAATAACAAGTAAAGTTAGCTGCTAGGTCGTTAGACGCAGATCTTGACTGCGAGTCGTCTGAGGAGCCGCTACAGTTGCGAAGTCTTAGTGGTTTGTCTGCGGTGTAAGGACTTTGGACAGGTTTATAGGCAATTAGTTCATACTTTATCAACGCCTGCTCTAAACCTCCATCAAGTTCTCAAAAGCATCCATCCCTACAGAATGCAGTAAATAAGAATTTTGAAATTCATACGCCTTTTCGAAGTGCGGATTAATAAATAGTCGAGTAGTTTGTCTTCTCTTCAGGTAAGGAAGAAAAATAATTTCCATGATCTCCTCTGTTCCTTTGCCGGCGTGCCGACGGCAAGAGATCTAATTACCAGTACGAGTACACTTACCATGACTTTGCTATGTTTGCATTACCGTACTCGCTAGCGACTGCGTCAACAATTTATTATGGCGATTCGTAAGGCTGATCTAGAAATCTGGGAGCTGAATCTAGAATACTGCAAATTGTATAAAGGTAATATAAATCGTGGGGATTACTGCCCAATCCCTCTCATCTATGAGAGGAGGCCTGTGCCCAGCAGTGGGACGTATATAGGCTGATGATGATGATGAATATAAATCGGTATAAAATCTGGGATTCCCGTTAAATATGTTAGGGTTGCTAGGTCAGTTACGCGGCCTGCGTCAGTTTGCGGCCGCCTCAAGAACGAAGTTTTTTCCAATTAAAGATATTTACATTTTGGCATGCCATAAAGACACAGCCGTATGTATGGATTTTAGTTGGTAGCTGTTATATTTAAAAAAAACAAGAGAATATACAACTCATACAGGTGGCCGCAAACTGGCGCATCAAATTAGCTAGCCGTAAACCCACCTATCGACCCTACCTAGTCTATTTTAAAGCTGTGCCAATTTAAGTGTACAGAAAGTATGTTCTTACCTACTTTAGACTCTTATTAAATATATATATACATTTATATATGACTTGGATCCACTGGTAAATAATATTATTTGCATTCCAATTGATGATTTTTCGGCCAAATATGCTATTTCAGCCTCCGTCTTGAAGCAGAATAAAAGGTCCGCACCATGCGCGAGTAATTGCAATTTATTGCTATTCGATTTAAACAGGCGCTAGTATAACAACGATTATGATTTGTTGTATTTTTAATTTCAATACAATACAAATACTTGTTATTATTAAATTTGAGAATTCGAAACGGAAAGTAATTTCGCAATAAACATCAATTTATAATAATGTTATATGCCTGATACCTACTAATAGTTACGATCGTACATTAGACAAGTTCTCAAACTCAAGACGTGTCTTATCAACTTGCGAAGTATTGAAGCGCATCACCATCTACCACAACTTGGCTCAAAAACGTACATTCGCGATCTCTTCACGATATCCCCATTCTCCAAACTACAAGTTTGGCAGTTTCGCTGAATACCCGCTGTTGAAAAACTAACCCCAACGGAGGGGGTTGGTAACTAAGAGGGCTTAAGCGGGGGCGAGGGCCCAACTTTCTGATATCGTGTTACCCACATCCCACATATCTATATGTACTTTTAGCGTAAGCTTCCATCAGCTCTGTGTACTTGTAGAGCTTGTCTGTGATGTTTAGTATTGTAAGTACTTACATATCAGAAGCAAATCAGGTACGTTACTTATCTAATTACGTACGTTACTTATCTAATTACGTACGTTACTTATCTAATTTGGTTGACTGGTAGAGAATGCCTTAAGGCATTAATTCTGCCATTTATACTTTTTGTACTGTGCAATAAAGTTTAAATAAATTAATAATTATGGAGTGTATATAAGATGGATTAGATAAGCATTTCAATTTTATGAAATGAAATGTGCATTTTATTAGTCTTTGATATTATAATCTTTTATAAACCGATTAGACATGATCGGGTATAAGGAGCAAATTTAAACTACAAGTCAAAAATTTGCAACTAGTAACACTGAGGGCCCAGAACAATAAAGGCTAATTTACACATTGCGGTGCTGCAGGCTACCGAAGTACCTAAGATGAACACGATCAAACCTTGCAATGGAATGGAAAATTCACTGAAAATTGCACGCAAGTGCAAACCGCGCTAACGATTGGGCATTTGACCAGTGTAGTTTGGACTTGTGAAATTGTAACTTGTGCCTTAGGTCTAATAAACTGACATCTAAACCTTCTAATATTTGTTTCACGTATCATAACCTTAACACAACACGGATTTGCACAATTTTCATAATTAACACGGCTAGCTCAACATTCTAAATCGGTTTTCCTCTAATGACTATTTAATTAGAACCTCAAAGTGAAACTAATATTACTCGTAATGATCTTGACCAAATAATACAGTTTCTATTACTACGACAGTACTATAATAATAGTATAAAATAAATATACGTTTGTGTTCCGCATCCGCATGTTTAAGTGGCACAACACAATCTGCGCAGAGCAGCCGGCACTCGGACGTCCGAGGGCCCGAGCCGGCACTTCCTGCAAGCTACTGCTCTTGCATGCAATTTCATGCGCTTCGCCCTATTTGCATGCGTCGGGTGTGTGCGGATGACTTTATAAACAGTAGTTAGGTTAGGTTACTTACTATAAATTTAGAAATAAAGGAAAAATTGAAAAACTTAGGCACCGAGCAGGATTCGAACCTGCGACCTCCCGGCACTCGCGGCCAGTCGCTCTAGCCAACTGAGCTATAGGTGCGATTGCTACCCGGCTTACAAAATTAATATACTTACTATGTTATACGTACTTCATTGACTTTTGTATATTAAGGATGTTGGGCCCCCAACGGGTGTGATTTTCGGGCAAGAACTTTGGTTCGAAAGTAACAATTTACGTTGTCAATGTTGGATGGTTCGGGTGTAAGAAATGTTGGTCTAAAATGTTCGTTCATTTTACACCTTTCATTAAACAAGACACACTTAACAATACATATTACAATTGGGAAAATGCTAGAAGTATGATGAATTGATGACATCATATTTTTTAAACAATCTTCAGTTTCATTTTAGTTTGGGTTGCTTGTGATGTTAATTTAAAAGTAAGAAATAAATAAGTTACAGCAAAAATTTTATGATGTTTATTGAACTTAGTTATGCTTATATTAAGTACTTAAGAGTTAAATTAAAATAAATCTCAAATCATCAACAGGTTTGGCATTTATGTAGGTAGGTGACTGCGGTCCCATAGTAATGTTCTTCAACAATTTTAATATTCTAGAGGCTAAATAAATAACATCTAGAGCCTAAACTAACTTAAGAGATCAAAACTTAAATCAGGTAACGACAAAATATGTAAGGTACTTTCTCTTATTATCATAAGAATAAATATTTTACTTTTACGTTAAAGAACGATGTTCAAAAAGTTATTCTGATGTGTAATTATCTTTTCCACTAATATCACCGATCACCAATTATCACAATAGTCGACGGCTCAGTTTGCGCTTGCGCCGCCGGGGCCCTTTGGATACAACGAGCTATGACGTACATCAAGATATTTACGAGAGCAACAATTCATAAAGATTCTAAAATACACAGAAATGTTTCTTCAGAATGGGTATTGATTTTGATTTGTCTTGCTTTCCGTATATTTCTATTATTGCTAAGGCGTACGGTTCAACCATTGAACGAACAAAATAATCTTCACTCGAGATCTGTTAAATGAATGACTTCATAAAATAACGTTTGCCTTTCAACAATCAATGTAACAATCCAATATTAACAAGTTTTGATAACTTAACGAGCCTTCCAGGGTTCGTTGCACCCTTATCATTTGCTAATGCTTGGCATGCGAGATTTTTAACAATGCTTTCCTGTCCATTACCCTCTGCTATACTTACTATATTACCTCTTTATATCTCGATATGTTCCACAAATATACATTCTCTTTATTATCACAGCCCTTAATTTAGCAAGATAAAATTTATCATTAAATAACAGAATTTAAAGTATAAATTAAGAATTAACGTATAGTTCGTTCCCATTAAAACGTTAAGTACAATAAACTAAGTAGTTCCTATTACAACACGGTTTAGTAATTAAAACATTCTACTATTTTTGAGCGTTGTTATAACTTGTTCCCTACATTTAATTAATTAAAAAATAGACTTTTATTCCTTTTCTTTTGTCTATGCTCTTTTCAACTTGTAATTTTTTAGCCATGGTTTTTAATGCTTGAATTTCTTGTGAAAAGTGGTCATGGCACTGTAGATTGTTTTGAGCGTTAGAGTGAAATACCGTCTGCACGGTACCTTGGATGTTCTTCCTGCTTGTTTTGTAGTAAGTTTCAGACAAGGTCGTTTTCTCTTGTATGGGGATTTTCTGACCATTGGCACAGTTGGTGAACCAGTAATCATGAAAACTGGCACATGAAGTGATAAAATTGATCGAAGTTCACCGGTTCTAGTTCAAATTCCTTCTCAGACTTGTGCTGCAGCTCGGGGTTCCTCTTAAGGAAGTTCCTGACCCAGTCCTCACCGGCCATTCTGGAGTTTGTGTCGAAGGGATGGTTCAAGTTGTTGTCTTCGGCGTATTGATACGCTAGTTCCCTTATGTCGCGGCGAGACACTCCCATGAAGTACTGCTCCATACTCTTGATGTAGCCGACTAAATCCTTCTCCTGGCTTTCCGTGAAGACTCGTCTGTAGTGTCCCATGAGGGGCTTGGGGTCGTCGGGCTGCTGGTAGCGTATTTTGCTGGCGCGCCTCTGCAAGGTGGAGCGCGGTATGTGGAACGTCCTGGCGGCCAGTTTGTACCCCATCTTCCCCGAGACCACAGCTGCCACGGCTCTTGCCATATCGGCCTCGTTCCAGGACTGGCGGCCGCTCATTCTTTCGTATTTTCTGACCATTTCACTCTGTAATCAAAATAATGAGACCGTTAAAACATATAACAAACAATGTTTTAGGCACTTAAATGGACGTAATTACCATGGCCATACTGAATTGTATTGCGGAAAAATATGACAAGGAAACCGTTTACAGATGCAGAGCTATACCTACAACAAGCGATTTCGTAATGTTGCTAGGTGCCCACTTGCCCAGTGCTAAGTAACGTGAATCTTTGGCCACAGTATGTGTGTCAATGTCGCGCCGGCCGCCGGCGCCGGGGCTACACGGGTGGACCACGAATGGGCGCAACTCAAGTGGGCGAAGATTGCCAGCCTACAGGCTCGAGCCGTTTAAGAACAGATTGATAACAGTACGTCAGCGTCACGGCTGAGACTGGATCGTCATGTTTAGAACTATAACTATATTCATTATTTTTGCGTTTTACATAAAATATCCACACAGATTAAACTTCGGTGGGGTATCTACCTAAATTGATGGAATTTGGACATGACTTAATCTTTTAGGTACAGCTCTCAAAATACACGTTACAGTATCGTGTAGTTATATTGATCAAGAGTCGCAATAGGCGGCGCGCACCGATGTCTCTCAATGTTCGGCGAAGGGTAACCGCAACCTACCGGTTTTGTGGACCACGTTCAATGCCAACTCGAGGTGAAAAATATATACAACCCGGGCCTCAATGTTATTTACGAATACACTGGTAAACAAATTACTAAAACATTACTATTATACTTCTCAAGAAGAAATCACCAATGGTTATTAGCCACTATCACTATTCCCTAATAGTGGCTGAATATAAGTACCTATTTATCATGACAAGTTATTAATACCCGCGTGCGTGTGAGTATGGATTGATACGGACATTTCAAGACCATTCAAGGCAAGAAAGTAATGTAAACTGGAGTGGGTACGGTGCAATTGGTAAGACAACTTTAGGTGAGAGGAAAAGTGGTGGACGATCTCCTTTCAATTTTATCGTTTTGGTCCCGTGCCCTAAATGAAGCTAATGCAATAACAGCGCCGGCGCCGCGAAGGCAAGCGGATGGTGTGTACCTACTGCAATATGCTATCTGCTCACGAATACGTTGCTAACAATCTAAGTACGGTTTCAAACTAAATTGCATCAAAACTTTATCACAACTGCAGTGGAAATGATTCACAAACAATTAAAACGAATGCAACTTCTAGTTAGTGAAGCGTTTCGGTTGCGTTGAAGTTCTGTTTTGCGGAATTGCACTGCTGATAGTGAGCACGGCTGCGATAAAGTATGGCGTGTTTTTCCAGTGCGATAACTCGGGAAACGCCGCGCCGAGGCCCCTTCTTCGTACGTAGCTAGGTAGGTATGCGTGTGCACGCACGCCACAATACTTACCCGTATTAGGTACCTGATTTAATAAAGAATTAGGATAACTTATTCAAACGACCGATTCAATTAACACAATAATTTCGGTTAATGACAGTCGTTTGTCAGGGCGAACGATTAGTAAGTTAGCTTAGCACTAAACGGGAAATACCACTCGATAATGCTCTAACGTCCTTGATCGATCGCGTCATTTACTCTTTATCAGTCAAAAAATAATTACGTCGTCATCGGTCAGCTGTTTGCGTCCGCTCCGTCAAATGCGTCTATCAACATAATCTCTTACCAAGTTACTTTTACTACGCGACTTTAGGAAGATAATACGAATCCATTGCGCGCCTATCCTATAAACAGTCTTGTTGATAAACACCGCTTTATGAACTGGCGGAGCAATGGAAAGCGTTCTTAAAAGAGGAATCGGCTTGGAATCGTTATCG
The DNA here is from genome assembly GCA_951800055.1 of Cenopis cana. Taxonomy (NCBI): domain Eukaryota; kingdom Metazoa; phylum Arthropoda; class Insecta; order Lepidoptera; family Tortricidae; genus Cenopis; species Cenopis cana. The sequence goes on along the minus strand of OX637477.1, from coordinate 17,177,611 downwards.
AGTGAAAACTTGGTAAAGGCACGAGCACGGCGTGAGGCGAGGTTAGTGTGACGCGTGACTTGCAAGGTCCCCGCTGCAATGCACGATGCGCCAAGGTTGACTCGCTCTTCTATACAAGAAAACTACGGTCCAATTAACAATTAAAAGTGCAATTACATACGAATAATAGTGATAGTTGTAGTATGCTGACGTTAGGTGGGATCGCTGCACCCACCAGAGCCGGGAGGAGAAATCTGCAACGGCTTGTCACCACGGTGCATTGCTCGCTGCAGTTGGACAATAACTTTCCTAACGCATGTGTGACTTGGGGACTAGGGCGACATGCGAGGTGGATAGTTGTTGTACTCACCGGCGTCGTGTTCGGGAGCGCGCAGGCAGTCGGCAGGGGGGGTGGAGTGGTGGGCGATTGACGGCTGGCGCTGGGTGGCTGCAACGGCGTGTACGTGCGACCAGGCGGGCGGCGCGCGCGGCACTGGCGCGGGGCCCGTCTTGCCCCGCCGCCGGCCCTGGCCGTGACGTCATCTGGCCAGGGCCCGACTACGCGACGACTATTTTTGTCCGCACCTAATTATCTAGATCCTTCCTTTGTTCAGCTGAGTACTTACCTCACTGAAAAGGAAATTTAATTTTATATATACTAACCTGTTGACTCGTTACATACTTAGTCAAATCAAAGCTAATGAAAACAAGTAAAATCAGTTATTTAGTAGAGGTACATAATGTAGCATATGTCAATACTTTGACTTCATTAAATATAACAAGCTTTTATGATGTGTATGCCAATTTAATTAGATTGCAATTAAGTATTTTAGCCCTATCAACATGTTCATTAAACGTGACATCATTATAATGCATCGTCTGTAAATTCGTCATCGAAAGAATTGCAGCTCAATATGCAATGATGCAAGAACAACACAATAATAACTGACATACACAATTATACATTTGCTTGTATGTAGGTCTTGTACTGAGTACCCGATACGTAAGTTAACATTTTGCAAAAATGTGCCGATGACGTGTACGTTGCTAAGGGCTTATCAGCTTATCATATGTTTCTAGTTTACCTCATCATTCGACAGCGAAATAAAGTACCATATTGGAATTTGAAACCTGATTCAATATTATAGACTGACAACAATATTATAGTAACACATACCTCGATATTTACACGCGCGAACACTTAAACCTGCTGGCATCCATGTCGGCAGCAGGAAAACCCACGTAGTATGTGAAAATACATGTCACAATGACTTTAAACAAAGGGACTGTATATACGCGGTACTACAGGCTTTGGACCGGGGCCAACACGTTAATCGCTGAGTGACAACGGAGATGCCCGACGGACTAAACTGTGGCCAAAATTGCAGCGTGTGACTCATGGGTTTGTTACCCGCTTGTCGCTCGTGGAAATGGGCCGCGGAAACGGGTCATGCCATGCGTAATCGTAAATTCCCATTGCGGGTCTTGTGACAACCACCGGGATGGGTCGTTGATATTATTAATTGTCAAGACGATATCTAGACGCCCAATGGAAGGTCACTATGCAAAAATGATAACAAACGCTCAATTCGCTAATTATCAATGCAGTAAGAAATTTAACTGCGTGCATGAACGCTACGCAGTTGTTGGAAGTAGATAGGTAGGAAGTACTTTGAGGTTATCACTTTTGAATCGGACAGTTAATGTTCATCTGTCTACCAGATACATCGGAACCACAAGGTGCTCACAATAGGGATAGGAACGCTTGTTCGGATATTTTTGAACAGTCAAAAGTGTACAAATGTATTTGATGGTGACTGTTGCGTTTCAGATACATAGTTAATTGATCCTTATCATGTGGACGTGATACAAACAATGAGCAGATCACTAAGGAAATTTTAGAAAGCACGTCCACACGTAAGAATAGTTTGTACAACATCTGCACACAATGCGCTGCGTGGACAAAAGGCCTGCATTACCTGGACCTGCTGTTAGAGACGTTTAGGTTACTTTTATCTCACGAGCGCGGGGGTGCCATGGTTGTGTGTTGAGCTATACATGCATAATATGCACATTGTCTATGTGTGTGTGTCAGCGTAGGAGCTATTAGTTCACGTTCTCTATGTGTTCGCATGTCACAACAATGGCCAACCCGCGCTCGTGAGATAATGTATAGTAGAGATACTGTAGTAGGTTAATAATGAGGTAGGTACCTGTGGTTTCCATATTTACGACGATATTTCCCTATTCCTTCTCAGGGGAATTTTATAGTACCGCCTATAGGTATTGAAACCATCCTTATAACAGAGTGCTACGTATATGTAGGTAAGTTAGTTTTCTCCTCGACCATGCACTAATTTGTACGAAATAAACATAACTTTCTTCATTTTTTTCTAAGGTTAACCATCCTTGTTGTAGGCTAGTGTATATGATGATTTATTTGATGGACTAAAATTTGTCATCAAATACATCGTAACAGGGGTTCTATTCTACTCAACCTACTGAATTGGAATCGGTTAGGAACATTTCGTGCGCTCTCGTTTTGTCACGTTAACCTCGGCGGGTGTGCTGGAAGTGAGCGCGCACCAGACGTGTAATTATAGGCCTTTTACGTCGAATATGCGTCTACAAAATCGGGCATACGGGTACAAAATCGAACTGATACGTACTGACTGCTTGGCAATAGATTCGGGCTCAGCTAAGCTATTCACAACTTGTATCACCTCACCTCACCGCTCTATACCCTAGTACGGTCACAGAATTAATTGTTTAGCCATTTAGAGCTCACTTTGTACCTACTGAACACTTCGAGCTATTTACTATTAAAATAACAAAATTAGTGTGACATCAAATGGCTCAATATTGAAGTCCGTGAGTAGACCAAACGTCAGATAAATTTTTGGTAAATAAGTAAATTTTTAACATAACTTACGGAAATAACTAATATCTTCTGGATCTTTATAAAACCAAACCTAAGCCAAGAAAGTCATTTACTTAGGGTGGGTTGCACCAAACCGTCTGTAATCGTAAGCGGTGTTCTTCAAATCTGGTTGTATGGAAAGTTTGACAAGTTTCTATGGGATGACAGCTGCCGACGCCATATTTGACGATGACCGGCCTGTGTTCGTATGTTGGTGCAACCGACCCTTAGAGTCTAACAAGGAAAATGCGGCACATTTTAAAAAATCTCATGCTGGTAACTAAAAGACGTAGATAGGCACTGTAAACCAATTTGATTTCTGGACCACTTCGTACTTTCATATTGATTTTTACTGTGACAAGGTACGAAGTGGCCTAGAAATCAAATTGGTTGACTGTACCTACTTATAACTGAAAGCTTATTTGCCATCATAATTATTTTTAATCTATAAATAATAGAGGTAAGTAATTTGTACATAATTTTATTATATTTATAAGTAATTGGTACATGAGGATCAAAAGTGGTAGATTACGTTCTTGGCTGACTGTGCCTAGACGCCGGGAATTATCAAATTCAAGTGTTTTGTTTGAATATTTAATTGTATATTTATTAATTCGTAAAATATTTGCACGCCTTATATAAAAATTGGTAGTATAACCGAACCGTGAATCGAAAAGGAAGTTCATTCGTGTATCTCTCTATCTTGTCACACTTGCAAATTCGAGTGACCGAGAGCACAAAGTAAATAGCGGCGGCGCGCGCCGGAGCAGAGAGTCCGCTCAGTACAAAGTGCCATTTTCGCCGCACGCACACAGACGTAACATTTACAGGCATTCTCGGTTGATTTCGGACGAGCTTAGTAGCGACTGTCACTGTCGCGTCGCGAGTGCTTGTTGTGCGCGCGTTGATCACTTGACGTCCCCGCCGCTACGTAGGTACTTTGTGTCACGTACATCAAAATGAATAACCGATATTATTACAGTTGGAATGTATTTTATTGTTTAAATACAACAAAAAACTGTGCCTACACTTTCTTCAAATTTTCAAACGATATTGAAAGGTAAATAAAACGGTTTTCTCATTTTGGTAGTTACAATACCTAGGTAGGTAGGTAATTTTTTGAAACTAGCCGCTTTGATAACGACGATCAACCATTACACATTCATCTTATCGTTCGCTGGTAAAACGCCAGTATTTAAGTACTATGGTTTAGTTAAGTAGGTACCTAATTAATTAGGTACTTATATTCTTTGTTAGCGCTCTCGACCGCCGCCGGTCACAAGTCACAACTCGCAGCGGGTCACGCATCAATTTATTAGGGTTCCGTACCCGAAGGGTCAAAACGGAACTGGTGTCGCCCAGACGTCCGTCCGTCCGTCCGTCGTCTGTCACAAAATTTGTTCCGAAGAATTTTTAGACTTCTCATTGACCCTTGAACTTGAAATTTGGTGACAATGTTCAATATTACGTATATTTTAACAACAAATACTAATATATTGATAAATCATATTTTTGAGGTTGATTCGGAACCCTAAATGTGCGAAGTCCGACTCGCACTTGGCCGGTTTTTTACCAAGATACGCTGGTTCATATTTAAATGTCATGTTGAAGAATCTTTATTATACCTACTCCTTTTTAAAATTCAGAATCAATACAGAAGCAACCCTGTGAGTCGGGCAAGTTTAGGTATGTATTTTCAAGAATGGCGGGAACGGACCTTCTGTATATTTTTTATTTTGTGCCGAGAGGGTGATACACGAACTAACTTGGTTTTATGTTTGCATTAGGCCCTCAAAGATCTGATTTACACTGGTTCGCCTGACTGGAGTGGAGGTAAAGTGAAGCGTTATTAATTTATATAATTATAGCTCGTTGTGTGTAGTACAAGCGAGAGTACCCCTTTCTCTTATGAATGGACAATTTTTTTAACCCTATAGGCCGGGCTCATTAAAGCGATAGGAGTGCGCGGTTGGAGAGTAGCCTGGGAAAATCGGGGAAACCTCCGACACGACCACGCGGGCGGGTTAAACACTGGAATACTCTAAAAGTTTGCGCTCCAGTGAGATTAGTTGAGCGGTTTCAACCGAAGCTGAGGTGTGAGTGGAATCGAGCTACCTATTTGGAGTTTTGCAAATAAATGACACTACAGTTTCTTACAAAATCTGTTACGTATTGTTCAGTTAAGCCCATACAACGAGAAATACCGTGTTCTTTGAAACGCGGTTCTGTCCAGACGAGGAAACAATAGGAATTGATTTTCAGATATATGATTCTTGATCATATGATTGTGTTTCTGTCAATAGCCGAAACATGATTGCTTAAAATTTTCTCGATCACAAAAATCAAAAGTTGTCTTTATTTTCCTTTTTTCACTCAGCTGACAGCTCACTAAAACAACGCATTATTAATAAAATACACGATTAAGTTAATATGATGGTATTTAACCTCATCTAAACTATGTCAAGTGGAAATTTAGTAAAACTGCACACAGTCAGATATTAAATTTATCGAGATTTGTCTAAAAACGTTCCCGAAGAGTTGCATGCCGTTTTGTCGTGAGCGAAAGACATAAGCGCGTCTCTTTCACGGCGGGCGTGGTTGAGCGAATCGAAAAATCTCCTTAATGACCCATTTTCAATGGCGCGGAACGTACTTACCTCCATACAGATGCGTTCCTTATTTCTTATTTCAATACCATTCCTTCACTAAACGTACCATTCTCCTGGTCGCTTCCACACTTTAATTTCCGTCATCTCGTATAGGCAAAATCTTCGGTAAACAAGATTTTGCTGATTGCTTCAGGCTTCGTTATCATTCCAATTGGTATTTTAATGATCGGTCAAACCAGCATCTTTTTACGAAACGTCAAAAACTTTCGGTTAGTACAGTACGATTATTTTGAGTTTGACACTGACATATCATCTTATTCCAATGCAATAGAGTTTCTATACTTTCTATTACATACATACTGACTATACATTTTATTTTCGAAGTAGAAACTCTATTACATTAGTGTTAAAATCGAATATTCAATGGCATAAAACATATGTTAGTGTCAAACTCGAGGTAATCGTACCTACTGTATGAAGATACTGGAAAATTATGACTAGTGACGTGACGTCACAATATTGTGGTCACACCTGTACCCTTACCATGAGTTTGCAATGTTTGTATTAGCGTACTCGCTAGCGACTGCGTAAACGATTTAGTATGGACAAAAGTACAGCGCCTCTGGCGGTTACGCAATAGAACTAAGAATCGCCATACTAAATTGTTTACGCAGTCGCTAGCGAGTACGGTAATGCAAACATTGCAAACTCATGGTAAGGGTACTGCGTCCTTTTTTTCGTGCATTTAAAAATCATTAAGATAACACAAGTATGTCGAAGTTTGTTAAATGTTCACTTTTGTTGCTGTGTACAATAAAGAGTTTTTCATCTCACCCGCTCGGAAAGGCTTTCTTTATCGTTTCAAATCTGCGTGCAAAAGTCCACTTTCCACGCTAGCGTGGAAAGTGATTTTAAAATTCGAACGTTACGCAGTTCCATGAGTTCCAACTTTTTTCTATAACGTGAAACGACAGGTCATTCCTAAGCGTTTAGAAGTATACATATCATGTACCTAATGGTGCAGTTTATTATTGTTTTATTTTTTATAATGATATTAATAATAATTTTTCCAGCTTAATTTGATGATATTCAATAATAATTTAGAATAAAGAAATAACACGAAGAAACATATTTGAAATGTTTATATGTATCAACATTTTACGCTCAGTGCAATTACGGAACGCACCGTTTAAAAAAATAGTTTTTAAGAAAAAAACTCGATGCGATATTTAAATATTGTTTTGTTTTGTTGTTGAGTTAGAATAATATCAAAATAATGAATTTAAAGAAGATACTTATATTACAATTTTAACTCCTGATAAGTTTGGAAATGAGTGAAATACTCGTATATTTGTTTTAGCCGTTAGCCGTGAGTATTTCGTACCACAGTACTCAACAATAATAATTAGGCCCTTTGATGCATTTAAATGTTAATAATCCACGAAATGCTTTGTAACGGGTGAAATTTAAACAACCCTTTATAGAACATGAGTACATCTTGAATTATACATGAAAGTATTTCCTCGCTATGGTGAGATGAAAAGTTGTGTGTTGCGCTCGGCAGCAAAGTTGTTCGGCGTCTCGTGCCTTGAGAGCCTCGCTACGCTCAGGATTGTATTTTTGAACCTTACAATCTTACAATCCTTCGCTAGCTCGGCTCTCAATACAAACACTCGCGCCAAAAATCAACTTTGCAGCCTTGCATAACAAATAACTATTTACTACCTACTACAAGTTTGATGTTAAAAGGGTTTGAATAATATCAGTTCGTCGGATTTTTAGGTATAAAATACTTTTATGCCTAAAAATCCGACGAACTGATATTATTCAGACCCTTTTTCAGACCCTAAATAAACATTTTTCATTTTATTATTTTTCATGCAAACTCCCATCAATTGACCACGAAACTTACAAAGTATTATTGTGCATTTTTTAAATAACTCTTTAATCTTGAAAAAAATAAACAACAATGTACCTAGTTTGTTTACCTACGTGACGACTGTGACAAAAATGTGCATGTTGTTTTATAAAACAATATCATTTCATGTTTGCATAGTAGGTATACCTATGCTTACATCAACAGGTGTTTTGCTGCGGAACAATATTGTGGAAGAGGGCTATGAAGTTTGCAATTCTTAAACCGAGGTGTATTAAGCTAGGCGTCCACAGTTCCGCATCGTACGCATTGCACGGAACAGATTGTAGTATTCTTTGTATAAAAAATCACACAAGTGCGTCCACTGTGTGAATTTCTACGTACATACGGTGCGGATCAGTACAGTACCTACAGTCGGTTGAGTGCGATGCGTGCGATGCGGAACTGTGACGCTTGCCTTTAATGTCATTTCATTTTCCACACTAAAAATGACAGCTTGATCTACCTACCGTAAATTTGCCATGTCACATAATCATCTGGCAGGTAAAGGTAATTGATTGGCAGTGAGTTCGACACACTGCATCTAGCTATTTGACTGTCTTCATCGTATATAAATGGGTTCCATTCCATTATTGCCTTGAGCTCCTGAAACGACGTTCCATTGATGACGTTGCTGTTTGTTCATTGTCTTAATTCTTTATTATATCGATATCGATACCCTAGTTCACAATCGTACTAATTACGGGGAAAATGTTGTTGTAATTAGAACGTTAGTGCACAAATCATATAAGTCTAAATTACACTAAATTATGGTATCGATATACACGCCTCTAAGATACACTTGCAAATTTTGATGAACAAAAAGAGGGCGAACGATTCGAACAATGTCACACATTGAGCACGAAAATCGAAGGTTAACCTTTTCACCGCCATTGACTTGATATAAAGTCAGGACAATTGGTGCCCCACACGCCAATGACTTCACATCGAGTCGATCAAGTCGATGTAAAGGCAAGCTACGTGCTATCAAGTTAAGGTTTATTTTCAGTCTCTTGCTACGAACACTTTGGCGTGTGATGCACAACTTACAGAATCTACTGAGGCGGTGAATAGGTTAAAAGTTCCAATAAACCCATCTCTAACGTAATTCCTTAGTTTAAGCGAGATAATTAGCATATTCTTCCCGTGGGTGGCGTTAGAACGGGATCCGAGTTGAAGTGTTGTGGGCAATATCATTTCCTACAAAATTAAATTTCATGTGCTCTGCCACTGCCACCCCATTTTGGCAATATAGGCGTGAGTTTTTACAAACGCATTAGCCGAAACGCAGTGACGTCAAAATAGTAATGCAATGTGTAAGTATCTATGTCATCAGATCGACGTCAAATTCAGGGAAATCCCGGACCCCCCGATTAGTAAAGTACCTACCTATATGTAGCATTAGCATGTGTGCATTGATATACTTAAAATTTAGATTCGATTATAGTGGTGCGCCAATAGTCTAGAACGAATACCGTCAAGATAAATATCTGCGTTATAAAGCCATTACGATAGTAGCGTTTTTCTTGCGATTAAGACGAGATTAAGGATTTGTTACTTTCTGGCACTACCTATTTGAAAGAAGGCGTGAAAACCCCACAGTAATATGCCATATTGTAGGTGGCTACTGCCGTACGAAAATTGGTTAAAGGAACGCTTGTGGTTTGGGGCTAATAGGCATAAGCATAATCTGTTCCGCCTGGGCCTGGTGGTAAGCGGACACCGAGACTTGCGTAGAAATGCGTTTTTAGATTGTTTTGTTCATCGAAAAAAATAAATTATCGTCTATCGTTCATAGCTAAGCTCATAGCTAGTTAGTAGCTAGCTAGTTCATAGCTAGCGACTGTGTAAACGATTTAGTATGGACAAAAGAACAGCGCCTCTGGCGGTTACGCAATACAACTAAGAATCACCACTTTAATCGTTTACGCAGTCGCTAGCGAGTACGGTAATGCAAACATTGCAAACTCATCATGGTAAGGGTACTGGTCGAATTTTATAGCGCTCATTATAACTCTACTGCTTACTTTACCTACCGTAAAACGGGGGAGAAGTGACAAAACCGAAATTCGAACACCGATAATAGTAGATTGTGTCACAAGGGAGCAAAATGCCATATTTACGGCGTGGGCGTACATTGAATCCTGAACGAAGCGAAGGATTCTAAAATAGAATCCTGAGCGTAGTGAGGGATTCAAGTATAAACGCCCAAGGTGGAAATAATTTTGATTCCATGTGACACATACTGCTTTTCACATCACCTATTGAGGATAATGAAAGATCTGAAGTGCTACCGGTAACATATTTATAGATGCTCTAATATATATCAAATTTGAAAACCTTTTCCCTGAAATAGTCAAAATAGAATATACGTATTAGTCAAAATCGACTTTAGCAAAAAAAAATTTTTTTCAGCTCAAAATTAAAAATAAGTGTAATATTTGAAATCCTTATCCCCGAATTAGTTGAAATCGAGTATAATGACAATTTTTCGCAAAAAAATTTTTTAGCTTAAAATTAAAAATAAGTATAAAATTTGAAATCCTTATCCCCGAATTAGTCGAAATCAAGTATAATGACCGTTTTTTGCAAAAAAAAATTTTTCAGCTTATAATTTAAAAAAAGTGTAAAATTTGAAATCCTTATCCCCGAATTAGTCGAAATCGAGTATAATGACCATTTTTCGCAAAAAGTAATTTTTTCAACTTAAAATTAAAAATAAGTGTAAAATTTGAAATCCTTATCCCCAAATTAGTCAAAATCGAGTATAATGAAAATTTTTCACAAAATATTTTTTTTTCAACTTAAAATTAAAAATAATTGTACAATTTGAAATCCTTATCCCCGAATTAGTCGTAATCGAGTATAATGATGATTTTTCGTATTTTTTTTACTTAAAATTCAAAATGAGTATAAAATTTGAAATCCTCACCCCGAATTAGTCGAAATCGAGTATAACGACGATTTTTCATAAAAAATTTTTTTTCTTATAATAAAAAAAAAAAAGAAATATTCGGAATCAAAGACATTGAGCTGACGTTTCGTATCGACTGAATTTGAATTTTCAGTGATACTAGAATTTTGATCGTTTTGTATGATGCTTCAAATTTGAATTATGTCATTATATATTATTAAATATTTTATACTGGCAACACAGGGTCCTTGAACAGAAAAGTGCCACTTTGATCCCTCCTAGCAGGGAAGAAAAAGCCCTTATCCGAATAGGTGATGTGAAAAAGTTTAATATTTACATGTGGCACGTTGATTTTTTTGCATAAAAATATTCAGGTACGAGTAGTATATGAATTTAAGTTTTTTAATTATTATATGTCGTTTCATTTCATAATTTTAACGACAAACACAAACTAGTAGAAAATCTCACGTCACCCCGTAGTTGGGGTTAGTAGGAATATCAACGAGGTGAGTTGAGAAAATTGTTATTGATGAAGAGTTACTTTGAGCAACCTGAGGCCGAAAGTTAAATAAGCAACTGAAAAAAGAAATTCTGGATTCGCATCTCTACAGCCCCCGCCGCTTCTCCTCTCGTTTTACGCTACAACCTTTTTACAACAACGTTAGTACAATTGGAAACCAGTGATGGCGAGTCTTCTTACCCAAAACGTGAAGCATTGATAAAAAGGGACAGCCCCTTGAACATGTTCTAGGACAGCTGATTGGCCTTATCTCAATCACGTACCGAATGTAACCTACGTACGAGGCTGAGGAGCCGTTTCATATGAATTACGACATGCCAAAACGTGTGTTCAAAAGGCATATTTCCTTTTGAGCGTAATTTCTATATGCGATCTTATTGTATCAACAGTTAAGTATTGTACACTATTCTAGTTACAGCATGACGTCAATGAAGATGCCATTTTTACACAAAAATGTAGGCCACGAAAGTATTGCAACCGGTTGTATTTTAAGTTTTGATTATTCACAGTTTAGGTATGTAAATACTGTTATAAATTGACCAATCAACTTTTTCTTGTACCTCATTGTCAGTATCTCCTGGATCACTTAAACAATAAAAGATGATTCACAATAGACCGTTCCGTGTCCGGGCCGGCTCCTTTTCTAATACAAAACGCGCGACGGCCGTCGATTTCTTGTACTAGAAAACGGGCCGGCCAGGACACGGAACGGTCTAGCGTGAATCATCCTTAAATGGGCTCTGTTGAGAGTGAGGGACTGGCATATATCTCTAACTGTCAACAACGAACCCTCAAGCCGAAAGGGTCGGCAACGATTTGTAGTTCTTGCGATACAAGGCTTGTATCGCAAGAAGAACTTGTATTACAAGTATCCATAGAGCATCAGGCAGGTCGTATAAGTTACATTGTAAAAAATACAGTCTTGTAATATATGTGCAATAAAAACAGTGTGTGTAGTTTTCATTCAAGTTTCGTGCCTTAGTGCCAAGTTTCAAGGCATACATTAGGTTTAAAACGATTGCATGTATACAATACTAATTTATAAACCGCTCGATATTTAACAATGTTATTTTGTTACATAATATTTATAGGTACTAAACATATTATAACATTTATAAAGGTTATCGCAGTATTCTGTTAATACCAAAGATGCTAAAACTAAACACATTATTACACTTTTGCCTGTAACATTAGAAAACGTTGGGATTTTCAACTAGCAATTATGGCCGCACTCTTCTTCGTAACCGTAGTATTAGTCCGCTCTTGGCATTCACCGCGTGCCTTATGATCGGTTAGCACACATAATGGCTCCGGCAGTGAACGCGAGGAGTTGGACTTATCTTCGCTCTTCTGTCTTCCTTCTCTCTTCACTTTCAGTTGGTTCACTTTAGCTTGACTTTTGCGATACATCCGAAGTCAAAAGGTATAAGTTTTACAGGTTTTTTCCAAGTCAATCGTTGTCAAGATAAATAAATTTACGATTAATATTATGTAAAGAAAATATCAAACGCATTGATTATTTATTCAGTTACATTTATATTACCTATCCTTGCCGACTTGCACGATTTACGATGGGTAGTCCATTGGTCGAATTTTAAAAGCGATATAACCCTGTCACGAAGATACTGTCATATCGATAAGATTGGACACACAATAACTGGTTATTTGACATATAGACGTGACATCCACGTCATGAATAAGACAAGTAGGTTTGAATCAATGTTAAAACTCCCAAAGTACCTAATATGCCCAAAGTGCTCCAACTTCACGATACATCACAAAATTCTGCAGGTGATACGAGTAGGTAGGTACGATTTCCTATTTAGAGTAGGCCCATTTTTGAAGAAGTAGCATACAAGAAGCAAGTCATGTAACAGTTGGGGTGACAACGTTATCAGAGGGCTTAGACCCTGCAGAATACGGTTCTGCCTGTCTCCATCCCCAATTTTGAGCCGGAAGTATGTTATACCGGATAATGTGCAGCCCATACAAATTTTTTCGTTGTACATTTGGTAAATCGTGGTTTCGGTACCCTAACATGGTCCGATTGTTATAGGTTTTTGATATGCCGTAAAGGACAATATTTGTCATTGTATCCCGAAATTTTTGACCCTCCAGCTCCATATCTTTCTCCGCCATCTTGGAAAATCTGTCACTTTTTCAGTGTTTTCCTTGTACTGTCGCTAAAGTTCATTTTAGTGCTAAACACGGTTCGGCAATATTGTAGAAGACAAAATTTGCTAAAACTTTTGGCTACAAAGATTTTTTGTATGACCCCTAAGGACGAAGGTATGACAGGAGATATCTTTAAAACTGCATTTTTTTTTTAGTATTCCTCCCATATTTGCGTTTTAAGTGTATTTTAGCGCTAAGTATAGTTCTGCAATATTGTAGATCAGAAAATGTGCTACAACTCTTCTATTGAAATATTTTTTCCACGATCATCAGGAAAGAAGATACGAAGTCATCTATGGAGTACTACCGTCGATATTTGCTTCTTTTTCCAGTTTTCTTCCCATATTTGCGTTTTAGTGTATTTTAGCTCAAGTTCTAGGTCTGTAGTATTACAGAAGACAAAATTATATGCAAATTCAAAGTACCTACGATCTTACTAGGTATAGTGGAAACAGTCGATTTTGTCTTTTGAGGGATTGAAGTGGTATAGATCGGAAAGTGACAGATGCTTTATCTTGTCGTCTATCCCGCTATCACTCGACCATTATAGATCCCCTACAGATTGCGATTAATTGCACTCAAACCTAAATATGAGAAGAAAACTGCAAAAGTAGCTAATTTCGACGGTGCTACTCCATAGATGACTTCATATCTTCTTTCCTAATGGTCGTGGAAAAAATATTTCAATACAAAACTTGTAGCAAATTTCGTGATCTACAATATTGCCGAACTATAGTTAGCGCTAAAATGCACTTAAAATGTAAACATGAACGGAAAACTAGAAAAAAGTGGCAATTTTTAATGATATATCCTGTCATATCTTCGTCCCTAGGGGTCATGGAAAAAATCTTTGTACCCAAAAGTTTTAGCAAATTTTATATTCTACAATATTGCAGAACTATGTTTAGCACTGGAATGAACTTTCACGACAGTAAAAGCAAAGAACTGAAAAAGTGACACTATTTCCAAGATGGCAGCCAAAGTTATGGAGCTGGAGGGTCGAAATTTTTAGGTTACCATAGCTAATATTGTCCTTCACAACAAACCAAAAAACCATATCAATCGGACCTCTTTTAGAGTACCAGAGCAACAATTTACTAAATGTACTACGAATTTTTTTGTATGGGCTGCACCTTTTCCGGTATACCGTACTTCCGGCTCAAATTTCGAGATGGCGACAGACAGATCCGTATTCTGCAGGGTCCAAACCCTATGATAACGTTGTCACCCCAACTGTTACATGATTTGCCGCTTGCATTGTTTAGAGACGCCTTTTCCAATTCTGTTCCTCCTCTAATTAGAACAGATGAATTTAAGCGACTTCGCAACAATGTACTATACACATCACTGTTTAATTACAAAATCTGAATACGGTGATAAACCAGTTTTGGCGTAAGCAATGGAGGTATTGTTCAAAGAGCTGGCAAAAAATTGTAAAACGGTGACCCCACCGGCTGGAGACTCCATAATCACGTGTAGGTACGTTCTATCTTTGGATAAAGTCATAAAAATGCAATTGTTGCTTATTGTTATGTGACTTATGTGTAAAAAGATTGTAAGTGTTCAGTGTCTTCGCAAGTTTTAGAAACGTTTTTTATTATTAAGGAACTCATTTAGATTAAACTAGAATGGAATGAATTGTACCTAAATTATGCCAAAATATCATTAGAAAGGGTAAATTTTCATGGAAGTTTATCGCTATAAGCGTTATATCTAATTGAATTCTAGTAAGACATTGGGAGTTAGATAAGAAATCATATAGGACTGTTGAAAATTCGGAATCAGCTGAAAATGCCAGATTATTGAAATTTTCAGAGCTAGTTTTGATATCAGAAGTTTAATTTCGCAAATGATTAAAATATTATAGATAGGTATTAACAGAAATGAGTTATACAAAAGTACTGTACCAAACCAATTCTTACGACTTATTTGTACGATTTTCTATACTTATTTATATCCCTTTCAGACCGGAAAAACAGGATTACGCTAACGTGAAATATATTTTGGTATGTGTTTTATTTAACAATTTTGTTTATCTGTGAGAAAATTATATTAACGCCACGGAATATTTTTGCAATTTATATTTTGACTGTGATTGCTATAAACTTTTTAGTAGGCGCATGAATGATTTCCTTAGCTTCAAAGGGGTGTATGCAGGGTCTATGCGAGTATTTATACGCAACTATTCGGTGAGCGCGCTCGCCAAACCTACTGTGCCTACCAAAATAAAATCGACTCTAATACAATACACAGAGCCGTAGGTATTACCGATGCAGATTTACATTTATAGTTAATCATGGTCACATCACATATTTCATGTCAAGATATTTTCAGGCTGACCTACTTACTTTCAAATCTAAAGTAGCACTTGTATATTATACGTATATTGTTTCCGAAGGTAACATGCACCGAATAAATTTTCTTCGAACTGCTTTTGAATTTCGTTTGATCCCGAACGCTCTACATCCAATGTCTACATATTGGATGTATGTAGAGTATCCTGTAGTACTAGTAGAGCTTAATACGAATTAACAATGTATTTTAGTTATCATAGCGATTTACGAGTATTTTTTGCACTGGAAGTACTGAAGGGCCTAACTACCGTAAACCGAAAACGAAATAGGTATCTGCCTCTCTGTCGCACTTGCATATTTGAGCTACAGAGAGGGAGATATTTATTTTTCGGTATGCGGTAACTAGGTATTCTGAACTAATAAATATAATATGAACGATATCGGCGATATCTAAAAAAGCGACTACTGACCTGCGCTTCATTCAGAGATAGAAATGTTGTGTTGTTAATATAAACACGCGATATAGGTACTTATAGCAAAATTCTACGAGTACATACGCGCACTTACACAATGGCTTTTGTTCGGGAGCGGGTCAGTAACCGTATATAGTACCTATACTATAATACCTTTATGTTATGAAAAATCTAAAAAACTCTTCGAAATTAGTAGTCATTATATAAATAAGGCCAGAGTTCCATTCAACTGTTCGCTATCCTACAAAATTTCAAAAATCAAGGACATGTGTCATTTTGTCGGTTAGTCTGTACGCTACTATAGCTTTTTCCAATCTGATTTATTATCGAATACGACATTATTATTTCTGGTCTAAATTTCAACCTTACACAAACTAAGTAGGTACTTAATGAATGAAGAATAAATATCTGTTTCAGAATTACTTTGACAGAATATTCAACGAAAATTAAATCTAACTAAAGTTTTACCTATAAAACCGTAGCATAGCGTATTGCACATTATACATACTAGGGAGTATATTGCTGTATAGATACATAAAATAACATGTATTAGTTAATTTGTTTTATTTTCGGTAGTTTTGTATTTTTTGTTGGGTGCGTGTCCAAACATTTAAATTAACTAAACTAGCCTTAATGTAAACAAAAATGCAAGTTAGAATCAGTTAAGAGTCGAGTAGGAATGTTCGGCCATGCCATGGCCGGGCAGAGGCCGGTGACCTTGCCCTTGACATCTTGCCTTGGTAACCCACTACACCTAAATACCTACATCACTCAATTACCTACTTTCTACCACCACCCACCGCTAATTTATTTTTAACACGAAATTGTTTCCTAACATGGGAGTTAATTTCTTACATACCTACCTACATGAAACATAACTACATGTGATTTGAGAACCCCAGTAACGAAGTGTAATTTACAGTAAGTAGGTACATTTTGTAATAAGTTCGAAGGTGAAACAAATGTGATATTGCAGCGATAGGTTACTAGGCCATCGCCAACAAACTTCAACCCTAATCAAAGAATAAGTAATATGTATTATTTATTACGCCCTACTTGTATGACGACCGCGGGAAGAAAGAGGGCATTCCTACTTATTTTAAATCGACACCAATCGGAGAAAGGGTTATCTATTTCTTATTAGAAAATTAAATGGTTTTGTAAAATTGTATCACTTTCCCACGGATGTCAATGATTTAGGGTACATTTTAAAACTTATTACTAAACCGGTTAATCAAGTACAGTTGGACACAGGATACAAAACAATTACCAGCTTATCGCTGTGCTCACACCGATTTTTCCATGTCAATTATATAAGATATTACTAACCGATACACCATTGTAATTTAAAGGGAAAATAAACGCATTTGTATTTGTATTTTGTATTTTTTGTATTTGTACCGAATTGTAACCAATTGTAACTGCCTAAAAGCACGTGTTCACGACATAAAATGTAACTCATCTGCAAATTTTCCAATTGACAAAATCAACGCATTTTCCTCCAGTTACTTTGATTGCCACCTTTTTTACTACCTATCTTTTCACAATGGATAGCTTACAGATTCTTTTTAACCTTACTGTGGCTTTATAAGCCGGACCCGATAAAGCTATAGGAATGCGCGGTTGGAGAGTGGCCTGGGGAAAATCCGGGGAAAACCTCCGACATGACCAGTCTAAACACTGGAATGCTCTAAGAATTTGCGCTCCAGTAAAATTGAATGAGGGGCTTCAACCAAATCTAAGAGTGAGTGGAATCGAGCTAGGTACTGGGAGTTTTGTCGCTGGTTATGCGGCAGTACCGGGAGGAATAGGGACTATATGTCTTGTGTTGTCGCGACAGCGCGGTGGCACAGAGGGGTCATGTCTTATCACATTCACTGTCAATTAAGAATTTGTAGTTTTTTTTTACTTTAAGGGGAGGTATCCCCAACGCAAATGTCCCGCTCTAACACGCGTGAGTTTATAATTAACCATCCCGCTCTCTACGCAAGCTCCGCGCGCAGTTTTGTAAATATTTAGCTATAGTCATTAAGCCAATCATTCTATCAAAGCAAACCCTGCGAATTTGTCTATAACTATTTACGATCTTTAATTGAGTACAAAAATAAAGCGTTAAATATCAGTAATATAGCCGTAGTATTGAAAATACATTCCAAAAAAGGGTAACTTCGCGATTTTTTTCTATCGAGTGAAATTCATCAGGTCATGTAACTGACTGCGATTTTGACTAGACAAGATCCTTATGTAACACATATATTTTTTTTAGATTTTAAGACACTATATTCTATGTCTCAGATGGTTTTTAAAAACTTAAAAGTGGTAATACACGGCCTTAAAATGACGCCACCGTTAGCAGCTAAATTAAAAAATGGGGTGTATAAATTTTGTTGACTCGTGAATGAACCCGTTCCGTGCTCGCTAAAATGTGTAAAATTAATTTTATTGATGCAATTGAATTGATTGTTTTTCACTTTAAATCAAACTTAAATTAAATTAAGTAAGGTTATATATAAAAGCCCAGCTTGTATTGCAATGGACAAATGCAATACGTAAACAATATCATCTAGAAAATATTGTGTCATTAAAAACGGGAAGTAGAAAAAAAAGTTCGTCTAAAAGCACGTATACAAACCATCCACGAGTCGTTGACCTCTGCGATTTTAGAAATAATAATAGACGAAATATAAAATTTTTGATAGCGGCGGCTAGATGCGGGGCTAGAATAGTTCGGGGGCGCAGGCGCATTGTTCGCGCACAATAGTGCAGCTGCGCGAGGGGTCGTCGGTCGGCCCCCGAACTAAACTAAACAGCTTCATTAGAATCGCTATCCACTTACGACGTTTTAGAATGCAGTGTGCATTCGATGCAGTACGCTTAGGTGAGAAAACTAATCGACAATAACTGTGTCTGTGAGGTTATTGTGAAAATTAATTATAAGAGAGGTAATTAAAAACAAATTTCTCTTTGTGTCAATTATCATTCCCCATTGCTTTTAAAATTAGGTCCACTTGTATTACGGGGTATGGTTTTAAAGAATACAACATTGTGACAAATCTAATCTATACTTAACCATCTCCTTAATGTGACAGTTAACTGAGATAAGTCCTTAGTACAAAAATATCAGTCTATTGACCTTAAGGGTGTCACAGTAATGCGTTAAAGTAGGCAAATTAGAAGCACGTCAGTAGTCAACTCTATCATTTGATATTTGACACTTCACGATAGTTGTGCCTCGATAATATTGGCTATTATAATGAAGTATTTAATTATCAGGATAAGAGTAAGCTGATGTGATACACGCACTGCGAAAACAATGACTTGAATTATGTACCACGACTGAACACAAGCCTGGGGGCCGATTTTTGAGTTTCGAACGCTCGAATGTTCACTCGAGATCTGTCAAAAAACTATGACGTTTTGATTTTGACAAATGCCGAGTGAAAATTCGAGCGTGCGACACTCAAAAATCGGTTCCCTGAACTTCATTTCGGCGTTTTTTCGCATGCTGGTTCGAGTGGTTCGTTACTATCAAAATCAAAAAATAATTCCAATTACCGAAAGATTAAAGGACGATTCAAGCTAGACCGTTCCGTGCCTGGGCCGGCCCGGACACGGAACGGTCTAGCGTGAGTCATCCTTAAGTATGCGTGGATCAAAGTATTAGCAAGTTACAGAAAATCACAGTTTGTAATAGATCGCGAATGTTCAGGCAATATGGGGTCGTCTAGATTTCAGAGCGCATCTCTCTCGCTAAGCTTCACCCTTATATTATTTATTTGTATTGTGTTTTTGTAATCTCTTCCAACTCTCAAAATCACCGTGGTACGTGGTACTTAAATACGAGTATGAAAGTTTGGGTGTTTAAATGCTTGTTACTCGTACTCAATCACGCAAAAACGGCCAAACGGATAAAGGTATGAGTACCTGAATGAAAAGCATCCATACTAATATTATAAAGCGAAAGTGTGTCTGTCTGTTACCTCTTCACGCTTAAACCGCAGAACCGATTTAAGTAGATGAAATTTGGCATGGAGATTTGACGTGAAAACCTAGTAGATTATAAATGAATGAAATTAGGTTGAAAGTTCAGTCGGACGAAATCCCTGGCAATTGCTAGTTACTTGATATTTTTACGAGTATAAACAAAAACGGCTAGTTTTGAGACTCAACTCAACATAACAACAACAACAAACTCAATGCAACATAGATTAACCGGCGATTTTCGCGGAACCGTGCCCCTTTCCCTGTGACATTCACGAGTTTTCTCGACGCACTTCAGTTATCCATAGTATAACTTGATCCAGAGATTCGCAACAACCATGAATAATCGTAAGTTTGACTTGACTGGTTCGCCTGAGGCGAGTTGTCAGTGAGTCGTGAATAAAGGCCTAGTGAGTTCGTCGCCGCTACGGCGGCAATCCGCCATCGATCGCCGCTAATTTGATAACGCGTAACGTATCGTGCTCCTATCACATGTACGTACTACTTTATCATACAAGCGACTACACTGCTTTACGCGAAACAGGTGATAGGCAAAACTTGCACATATTAGTACACTTCAGTTATTCCATCATTGGCTCGGCTACGCTCAATAAAAATATCAAATTATTTTATGTTGTCCGTGAGTCGAAATATGTTTTAGATGATTTTGACACTGAACACGTTCCTATTTCTCGGATTGATGTCATTAGAAGGTAGAAGCATGATATTTGTTGGGCACATTACTTAAAACTAAATGATGTTTAATAATCCCAATTGTTTTTTATTTGCTGAAAATCGAGAATCATTAAAAAATGCCATTTTAACCAGAGAGGAAAAAATATTTATATGGAACAACAAGGTAGAATTAGAACAACCCAAAAGACAAAAGTTAATTTCAAAGTACAGCACAATAAGTAGCCTGAGAACGTCCCATACTAATTGAGCGACGTCACATACTACTGTGCCCTGTACTACATTGTACCTAGGAAAAACGAGTAATTTTACGTTTTGGTCCTGAAATATTGCGTTTCAGGAACATAACTATCGTAGTAATGATCTAATGATATATTTTTTGTTTATTAAGCAATAATTCTGATCGTGGGTTGTAATTTACTTTTAGTCAATAAAAAAATACATAATTTTTCCAAACTTTCAAGTACTTAACATATCTTTTTACGATTTTGAGCATATATAATTTCTTTTTTTGTGATAATTTGATGGTTTACTATCCATATAGTGACATCTTATTACTATTTATTTCGCTTGCGTATTCTCTTCCTTTTTAACCCCCGACGGAAAAAAGAGGGGTGTTATTACGTAGTTGATTACGTAGCAGCGTGTGAAGAGGGACCAAAATTCTACATTATAAAATGCCAAGTGTACCGAGAAAATAATACGGGCGGTCTGTTCTGTCCATGTCGCCACCTGCCCACTCAACGTTTACGCAAACACACGTTTCGTAACTATTGTGAATAGGCTTCCCTTCGACTACAAACGTGACCAAGTTTCCTCACGTTATGACTACGACTTTGTTTACTTTTACTTTAAATGGACCGCTTTACAGACCATTTACAAAATGTTCACGTGTTATTTACGCAAAGAAGTACTATAAATCTTATAGCGAAAAACTTAAAAACTAAAAAAAAGAACATTAATTGCATAGCCCAACGTGCCGAAGAAAGTTTCAGTAAAGCAACGGAAATCTACGAGGGTTTTGGTTAATCGTTTTGTAACTCGTATGGTACACCGTACTAAATTAAGTACCTAGGTACGTTAGGATGGATGAAACGCAATGTATTCGAAGTGTTTAGAGGTTTTAATTCCCGCGAATAGCTCCGTAAAACTTGATAGACATTGATTGTAACCTAGTAAAGCACAAACAGGCTTCACATGAATAGCCGATGTAACTGATAGTATCCAGAAAAATGGTCGCTAATCGATAAAATAAAATGTCCATTACACTACGATGCTTACTGGACGTAAATCGACAACACATTAAAGCGTTTTATATGGTTTTAAGATAGAATAGTACGATTAACCCAATGTAGCTACGGTTACGCAATTGAAAGTTGTTCCTTTTTGGCTCTTATTGTAAAAGTGACACTAGCGAAAATGGTATTAGTAGCTCGGTACATAAGTATGTAGGTTCAATTTCCGTAATTGACACTTAGGAAATGGTGAATATTCGATTTTCTTTTCATGCTACATACCTAATTACCTATTAAAACTATATTCAGCAAAGGACACGCTGCGCAGCCTATCAAATTCTAGCAGGTAATGTATTGCTACAATAATCTAATGTGATTATCAATGCTTCGCTCTTACTTACACGTTGTTTGACATAGTTACGACAAAACTATTGGTCTAAAGAAAAAGGTATCGCTCACATTTCCATAGGTTTCAGATGCATTGGCAGTTCCCAGATAATTTGCACCACATTTCCAATGACTATTAGCAATAATTAACAGCTTTTTAGTTTAAAAGGCGGTCCGTGCCGGGCAGCGATTTGCGAAAAGGAACTTCAGGTGACATAAAAACATTATTTGTGGGAGATGACAGTGTGGGACACATTTTCGAAAGGGATACGTTCTCAAGCCCAATACCTATCGTATACGTACATGCGTTGTTAAACTTATAAAAGAGAGCAAGACGACTTCAATGCGTGAAAAGCGATCTCAAAATGGGGTCTCAGACCAGAAACGGTCTCATTACGATAAATACGAGTAACTATGTTACAGTGGTTACAAGAATAGCACCAACTGGTAGTGTCATTCAAGCCTCGCGTGCGTTGCCCCGCGCGGTGACGCGCCGCGCCAATACCTACAGGCACTATAGACCTGCTGGGTATAGAAATATAATCTGTATGCGTCGGCAACAGACATGGAGAGATACCATCGATCGCAAATCAGCTGTGGACTAGCTTGGGAATAACCTTGCATGTCGGACTTACGACTAACATCTAAGCTTTGTCTACGCTATACATACAGGTATGCGGATTGTGCTAAAAAATGTGACGTAGAATGTGACAATTAGCATGAGTGTGGATGTTTTATTATTATTTACCTCTTTCTGTCTTTGGACAATAGCTCTCAATAAGTATAAGTACAGCTTTTTCAGAACTCCGCAGCTATGTACTATGAATAGTTACATATACATTTCACTACTTTTCGAATTGATCCAAGAGTAATTGAGCTGTTATTATTGTAGGTACTAAACTAATGTTGATAATTTGGATTGTCTGACAAACTTATATATTCGTTTATCTGACTGGGAGAATTAAAACCAAATTTCCATGTAGTTAGGAGTGTCCGTAAAACGTTATGTAATATTAGCATGAGACGTTAAACTAAGCAGATATTCTTAAAATCCATCGCCATCGCTTTAAGCGGCATGGATTACTGTGCAAGCTAATCGCGGCATGTTTGACAATCATAACGTAGCTACCTGGTGATTGATCGCCGGCTGCACTCTCCATGGTGAAAGAATGTAAACACTGGCCAATTAGCCGCCCCCAAGGGGAGCTGACCGACACACTTTATTTATTTACTCGTTTCCACCTTGCCGGCTACGCCACGTTACACTTTGATTTACAGTAAAGTTTCGTTTTCTACGAATAGTCGCGAGTTGAGTAACGTGATTTCCGAGCTTTTCTGATATCTTACATTTGATAACAGAGTTTGCTTACTTTATTCCTGCTATTTTACCAACTTTGCAATAATACCCTATATAATTCTGAGTCTATCTATATGTTAAATTGGTCGATGCGGGCAAAAGCTAATATTATAAATGCGAAAATGTGTCTATCTGTATGTTACCTCTTCATGCTTAAACCGCTGAACCGATTTAGGTGAAATTTGGTATGGAGATATTTTGAGTCCCGGGAAAGAAAACAGGATACTTTTTATCCTGGAAATCATCCTTCTAGGGGGTGGAAGTTTGTATGGAAGAGTGATAGTGAGATAAGAGGCTGAAAAAAATTATAGCAATTAAATTCTAACGCTATGAATGAGTTCTACGCAGACGAAATCGCTAGCAAAACCTAGTTTACCGTATAACTACGTTTAATTATATGGAAGTGGTCAGTACACTTGGCGAGAAGGAATGAAGGGACTAAACGGGTAACTGAGTGGTGGCCAAAGTACTCAAAGCGATCATCGGACAAACAACCATGGTCGGCTCGATGGTCAGGAGATACAATACAATACAAATACTCTTTATTGCACACTTGAATTAAAGGATACATTACAATACAAAATCACAGTAAGTAGAGGCAAACAACAAGAGAAGAAGAGAGAAGTAAGTAGAGGCAAGATATCTGACGAATAGGTGGTAAAAAGTGGGTAAGATTGAGAGAGGACCGAGGAGAATGGCGTTATAAAGAAGAGGCATATACTCAGCTGTGTGCATAATAATTATATAGATAAAGATAGATAGATCTCAGACATAGATCTGCAAAAGAAATTCTCAATGAAAACTTACGAATTACCTCGTGGGATCGGAATTCCATAAGCGTGAATTTCACTGATTGACTCCCTCACAGTACCTGTATCACTAATAATACAGTCAGTGCCCTACAAGTAAAGTGAGTAGGTAGGTACACTATACCACTTCCGCGAGGCGAGCGTGCCGCGGGTAGTGCGGAGCGTCGAGAGGGAAGCCCCGCTTCCGTCCGACACCACCGCGGGGCCACTGCACTACCACGTTTATACCTCTATTATTACTTAAATATTTTCTATTAAATTCAGGATTAAATGAAATGCGCGACCTTTATCATTTTTTGTGAAAATTACTTGTCAAAACCAAAGGTCAAAACTGTCGTCGAAAATTTGAAGTAAGTCAAAGAGTTATTACGTAAGTTCCCCATGAAGGTTGTAATATTAATTGGGAAAGCTAATATTTGGTCAGTCTCTTGTTTCATTATCATTATTTGTTTTCTTGATACCACTTAAGATTAAATTTATTACAATTACTGTTTCGTAGTAGATGTTATAACTGTCTAGATAAAAAATCATTTAACCACTCATTATTAGTATTAAAACATTAAACATTGGTTAGTAAGAATGATAAATAACTATACACCGATAATATTCTCCTTAACATAGAACTTCACATGATCAGTTGCAATCGCTTAACACCCTCGCATCAGAAGCGCCCCTATTCGAATTGCCACCCAATAAAATCATACATCGACGACCTATTTTTTAAAACTCTCGATTCAATAGAACCCTTCTATTATGGGAAAAAAAACCGGACGACCTTAGCACACTTTAAAGCTGCTTTTTATTATTTTTCAATGTTGGCGTTTTTCATTGTTGTAGTAGTAACGGGGAGCGTCGCGTGGCGCCGGCCCGGGCCGTTGAACCGAACTTTCCATTTTAATCGCTAAATATTTGATGTCGCTCGTACACATTCTAATATAGCTCCACTATCTTATACATATTTCACTAGGTGGAGGGAGGGTTCTGTTGTAATGTTTAGTCACTCAATCTGCCTTGACGGTGCTGGAACGGCTGTTAGTCTATTTCTTGTTGAATTTTAAATTTTCATATGTAGCATCATGTGTCAGGTTAGGGATGTACCTAGGTATTGTAATCCAGTACCTAAGTTCGTTGATACTATTTATTCATACACCCATCTTTGTATTCCGTGCAGACTACTTTTGAGTTAAGAATAATATGAATGAACTTTATGATTAACAAACTACGTTATAACATATTCAACATATTAACAGTACTCTGAGTACTCAGGACTCAGAAGTTTTGGTGTAGGTTACATAGGAACTGACTGTAGATCTGGGTAACGAATAAGTTTATCATTGTTTAGGAAAACACATTGTATAACGCACAATTTTTGAGGGGTGCGTGCAATCTAATCAAAGCAATCAATCACAGATTGTATAGGTACCTGACGCATGCTTTGTGATAATTGTAACATTAATAATAATTGTAATTGTGCTAAATACGACTATCCTATTTTAAATATATTTTGAATTTGAGACCAAAGGATTGAATATAAAATGCTACTGTGCCAGGTGGTTGAAGATGAAGAAGTAAAATCACGATGTAAAATGCAAACCTATGCACATGCTTTTATAATAGAGATTTCGTACTATGGTGTCTACAAGCATTTAGGGTTACTCTGAATAGCTCAAAAGGAACAGGTCCTCGTCTATTCTAATGCAATTCTAACGGCTAGCCTCAAACACGGTATCGTGGGACATTGGACGCGTCACCGTTACCGCGACAAAGAAGCAGGGGCTAGCCAAGACCGTGGGAGATGGGACCCTGTCACAATTTCCCCTGTGGCCCCTCCCCGCGCAGCTGTCGCGATTATAAATGGACTCGTCGATGGATCGATTGTTTGATTCACGAACTTGTATTGTTCTGCAGTGTGATTGTACGTTGCCAGACTTTTGTCGTGTCCGATTGTAGCTCCGAATATCTGGTACCTATTATTATTGTTTCATGGCATTCTGTAGGACCTGACGGGTGAGTGTCGACGACGTCAACTCACTAAACTAGTTGGAAGCTGTGATACAATACTCGTACACTTTACAATTATGCACAGATTATTCATGAATACTTAAACTTGACTGATATTAATTGAACGTCACGAATAGTTAATGAGGAGGTGGTTTTTAGAAGTGCATTAGAAAAGAATAATATAAATTACTCCGACCGGTTGGTGGGATTACACGCATCACGCTTGTCGCTAGCCGCATATGCTGGAGCCGGTAATGAATACAATAGATGCATTTTAATATGCAGTATTACTTATGCAGATAGCTTGCGCGTGCAAATAATGCCGAAGGGTTTGGCTAGACAAAGCGTTTCAGATTAATCACCCAAAATATGGGGTGTCTTTTTGGCCGTAGAGTTGAATGGTCTAGGCGCAGGGGTCGACGGTCGCAGCTGCGCGGGCGCGGATCAAATTGATACGCGCACATGTCGCGCGCGTGCGCGTGACGTCACGCAACATGGCGCGGGGGCCGTGTGAAACCGCGTGAACAGCTTTTATACTGTCATAGCCATTTATGATATACTATCAACGAGGCACTTTTAAGTCCTCATAAGCTCTATAAGGATAGCTTTAAGAATCGATTAGTGATAGAAATGGAAAGCAATGTATATTGTTCGATGAATAAATAAATGAAATGAAATGAAATGAGCATATCTATATATATAGTTTGTGCAATAAAGTTAAAATAAATTATGTTAGTGGAAGCTTGTACACATTGATCGAGTCACCTAGTCTCCCTAAATTTCTTAGTTTGTACCTTATAGATGGATCGATTGTGAAATTAAAATAACAATGCATACTTAGTTATGTTTACTATAATCGGTAATGTTTACAATAATTTTGTGTTATATATGTATACCTACTGCTATTGTAGAATGTGTTTAACTTTAACTAAACTGTTGGTGTAGTTTGTAATTCATATCATAGATAGATATAATATAACGTACTGTGGAGGTTGTTATGGTATGTCGCTGGCCATGTGGTTCCAGAATCATATCGTATTCAAATTTGAATACATGTCAAGCGACATTCTTTGGAAAACAGTTGGTTTTCGGGGGGACTTCTAGCTTGAACTCCGTCAGGGTCGGACCTGCTTAAGATTGTATTGGATCTAATGTGGAACAGTATATATTATAGCAAGGAAGTAATATCGTAAAAGTCTCTCATTTCAGCTAATAAATAGAAAAACCCGCTTAGAATCCCCTGAGCTGCTACCCTCCATAGTACCTTAACGTATTTTTGTTTTCATGGATTTATCTGTATTATCTCACGAGCCCGGTTTGCCCTAGTTGTATGTAGTTGTGACAGATACACACACATTGACAAGGTGAACTCATAGCTCAACTCACAACCATGGCTCACCCGCGCTCGTCAGATAAAAGTACTAAATTAGCACTTCACGTAGTCGTGGCAGAGTTTTCTAAATAACTATGACCATGTTTCTTGTTTAATTTTGTATTAAGAGGGCGCCGAGCATATTTAGCAAAAACAGCCTTCACCTCTCAATCTGTGGAGGTCACGATTCTCTACAAAAATATATAAAATATATGTAATTATTATCACAAAGAGTGTGTTTACAAGTTATCACTATTAGTAATCTATAATAAATTACACTTTAATAAATACAATACCGTAAAGTTGCACTAAAAATGAGAAGAACTCGTGTCGGCGTTTAGGCAAATTTGAATTGAAAAATCTATTATTTCGTTTCAAAATCACACTCAAACAAATCTCAAAAGTATTCACTATAAGTTATCACACTTTTCAATTTTTTCCTCGCAAAGACCAATGAGAATTTCAAACGTAAATCTAAACTTTAGTGACTTTTCCATACATTTTCCCTGCCACCATACTTTCGAAAAATCGACAGATGGGCATTGGCCCTCGGTGAGAGCAGACGCATGCTCCTTTTTTCGCTTTGACAGCTCTGTTTTTGACATTTTGCCCGTATACGAATACAATATGTATACCACACACAAAGATTGTATTAATTGAAGTAGGGTAAATAAATATTGACGTGTGGCGTTTTAAGAACCTTTTAACATGGAATTTTTGGTATTAGCCTTTTATTTTTTAGAGAACATACAGTGTTTGGTCCCGAAAGTTTACTTATGCGTTCAAATTATAATGTTTTCCTTCCCGAAAACGCATTCTAGACGCTAAAAGGTTGCCGATGCGTTTCATTACAATGGAAATTAATTTCAATGAATGGTCACCCTGACGGAACATCTTTATAACGTAATGACATTTGTCACTTACTTCAAATGAAAATTTGTGTACATTTTTCTTTCTTTATATTTCAATAATTTTACGTATCTAATGTTGATATCGAACACCAAATACGCATACACACACGCCTCTCGACAGTTTGCCAACAACGCATACTTATCTACTGGCATTTTTTGGACATATCGCGCGTCGTACCTATTAGCCTCGAGTACATCATGATTCATGATGACGGGAAAGGTGGAGGATAGACGAGCTCGGGCCAGCCAGGTGGATTGAAAAAATCTCCAAATTCGCCGGACGCCGAGAACACCAGGCGCTGCATGCAGCGCATCATCGGAACCACTGGCGAGCCATCTGCACTCCCCGCCAGAGACATAGCGGTCACGATCCTCAGCATTGAAGAACCCACTGATTGGATTGATTGGATTGGAATACTTATTGAAATTTGTGTGGATATTCACGCTTTCTCGTCAAATAGGAATACATTTAATGGCTAAATATATCTCCGATGTCGTGATATAACTTCAGGAATCGTGGATTATCAATCTGCAGTGTCACACAACAAAGAAAGTAATAAGCAGCAGAAGATTGTATTGTCGAAGCCGCATGGTCATACTAATTATAGAATGAAAATATAAATGTGTTTTTTTATCTTAGTTATATCTCTAACGACGACGTATAATCTGAGTCTTATACAAAATATATGTATGTAGTCCTACTTATTTCTGCAGGTCTATAAGTACGGTTTCTAATTTCTATTTGATTGTTTTTTATGGTTTGAAATTATTTGGTTCACTGCTTTGATTTTGGATATACGGATATACGTACTTTATTATATACGTTGTAGTCTTTGGATATACGTAAGTACGTCACACCGGGTAGAGTCAGTCCGACCCAGGTCGGGCCTAGTAGAGTTTAGTGAACCAGCGACAAAACTCCCAGTAAGTAGCTCGATTCCACTCACAACTCAGATTCGGTAGAAGCCGCGTAAACAATCTCACTGGAGCGCCAACTCTTAGAGTATCCCTGTGTTTAAACCTCCCGCGTGGTCGTGTCGGAGGTTTCCCCTCGATTTTCCCCAGGCCACTTTCCAACCGCGCACTCCTATCGATTTATTGGGCTCGACCTATAAGGCCACAATCAGGTTGAAAAAACAAAAAAAGTACGTCGCAATAATTGTTTGGACGTTACGTAAACGTAGTAAATAATAGTAAGATTGCAATTTCAATTGCGTATATTATAAGTATTATAACTGTTACATTACAGCATGTATGCAGCATGTACAATGGATTTAGCTATACGCAACCATTGTCCAAGTAGTGTTAAAAGTTCAGTAAAATTTACTCCACTAATTATTCTATTCAATTATCGTTCTTATAAGAAGGAACATGAGAGCTAATTTGTCATAACATAACTATGGACTCGTACATTCAACCATGCACACGATAGCGCGTCCGGCCGGCCAAGTTCCAATTACAGATAGTGAAAATGATTTACTAAATCCTACTTGGTCATATTTGTCCTACTTATTTCATTATCATTAGGTTTTAAGAATACTTAACAAACTTATTTCAAAATACTGCCATTAATTTTCATTAAGTTTCATTACATAATATATATCGAAATAAAACAACCGCATCTTCGCTTAAAACTCGCATTACCTATAAAAGCCGCTTTAGCTTAGTTGGTAGTGACCCTGCCTACGAAGCTGGAGATCCCGGGTTCGAATTCGTTCTTGGGTCTTGGATGTTTTCTATGTATTTAAGTATCTATTTAAATCTGTATGTATAAAGTATGTATATTGTCGCTTAGTACCCATAGTAGTACAAGCTTTGCTTAGTTTGGGACTAGGTTGATTTGTGTAAGATTGTCCACAAATATTTATTTATTTATATTTATATATATATATATATATGTCGGCGCGGGTGGGTTAAAAGCTCATGATAGCTAATGAGGCCCGCGCAGGGGACACGCATTCCTTCCTAGTTCAATGTTTATATTAACAGCATTTAAACGTAATTGTATTTTGACACAGAGGAAGTCTTTGTGCTTTGAGACGGGGCAATGTGTGAGTTGTTTTTATAAGATCGCATTGCCGAACGTAGCCGTGGGTCTGAGAATGAAATATGATATCTGTTCTTTGTTCTGAAGCTTTGATTTGGATGCCGAGCGGGCATTCTGTTGAGATCTATGATTGAGACGGGACGTATTCCCGACCGTGACCGCGCCGTGTGAAGTACCACTTGTGACCCACGGATTCGTTACCGTTTCAACATTGTTGTCGTGTTCTCCGATAATAATTATTAGTCTGAAATACTTTGTGATTTGATTTCCACCTCGTGTGATTGTGATTTATTGACATTGATTTGTGACTTTAATTAATTATGATTACCGTGCCCGTGTAAGACTCGTGTGCGTGAGTGTACCCACTGTTCCGCCCACTTAATATGAATTCAACTTCTGATCCTTCTGATGCCGTTGTAGAGGCTCTTGCTCGACACACAAAGCTCGACCTCTCCGACATATATATATTTATATATTAATTCCGGCGCAAACCAAAACCATACAAAAAATAGCCAAATAATGCAAGAATTTTTCTCACTTTTAATCTATTTGTATATGAATAATTAGGAGCGTTTTCCTAAAATCAAATCCCAATTTTCAGAAGTAAGGTTTTGGTGACAGATCAGAACTTGACTTTTATTTTTATATTTTTGTCATGCCTTAATAAATCATCAAATAAAATATTGTAAATCAAAACTTTGTATTCCTTACAGAAATTGACAGAGCATTGTCATTGTACAGTGACAAGTTATGACAATTTCGATTTCTCTAAGGAGTTTTTAACTCTGATTAACTGGTGGCAATACACAACTGAAAATACCTATTAAAAAAAATGTAAGTCAATGACCCGGGCCAACAAAATGAAGTAGTGTGTGTGAAATATGTATGTGTGAGTTACTGGGGAAAATAATTTAAAAAAATAGAAATTTGACAGGCGCTGATAATTTACCCTGCACGACGCAGTCTTAAGCAGTAACGCTGCTAACGCAAACTAGAAATTTAGAAATAAAGGAAAAATTAAAAAAACTTAAGCACCGAGCAGGATTCGAACCTGTGACCTCCCGGTACTCGCGGCCAGTCGCTCTAGCATTAAAAAAAAACGTTAACGGAGCGACATATCGCGAAAATCGACATTTTTGGACATTGATATTTTTATGATAGGATCCCGGAAATTCCTAATACAGTTGGTAAATACGAAGAATAGTATATTATGTAATTAAAACGAGTGTAGAACATTTCACAAAACCTATTGAGGCTATTTAAACTAGGGTGACCCGAAATTTTTGACCGCCAGTATATTCATTCAGAGTTTTCATTTAATAAAAAATATTTCTTTTTTCAAAAGTGCGGTTTAACTTAACCTAAGCTTTTCTGGTAGATCTAATTGGGTTCTACACAATGGCAGTTTAGCTGTAACTAAAATGTTAACGGTTTCTGAAAAAAAGATTCTATGACATAAAAAATTTGCGAAACAATGCATTCTATGAACCATTTTTCTGCAAAACAAGGGAACACCATTTCATTGGCCATTATTTAAAGTAATATGATCTAACCTAAAAGTTCCTTTTGGACTACTTTTTGACGCCTACAGTACTCTACTGTTATCAATATGCAAACACCTTATTGATTATACCTTATAGATATATATGTACCTACGAGTATATGTATGCTTTCTTCAGTTTTAACCTTTAAATTAACAAGACATAGCTAAGATCCACTATGGATTCCCAGCAGCGGTGTAAGCCTCGTGATACCGAATAGTACAATACAATTATTCGGGAAAGGAAAAACAATCAAAAAGGTGTTCAAAAACTATGACCAGTCGGGCGGATGCCTTCAAATTAAAATTTATGTCAAACCGCCCACTAGAATTGAATGTTAAAAAATAATTAACTTTGCCAATAATATTCAAGTCGGACAACTAAACATTGCATGTCATCGCCTGACGGAGATAACGCACTATCGCCCAATCGATACTACCTCAGTAATAACGTGTCCACGTGGAAACGCAATCCCACGCACAGCACGCTTACTGTCACTATGATTTTACTTTCTTTAATTGAGATTGGGTTAAAATGGTAGGATAAGTGATCGTTGCGCGCAGTCAGGTTTAATTCACTATAAGAATTATCAAATTGAACCAATTTCCGTATGAATATAGTACACGTCGTATCTTTGTCCTAATCTAAATACCGCACGTGATCGTTACGCATAAAATAATGTCTAAAGCTCACATTCAAATTGATTAAAAGTATGAGTATTAATACTCTATAAACTATAATTTCTCACCTGCCTAGCTCACTGTGGGTAGTGTTCGGGTATTTTGATTAACTTAACTCTTGACGATATGACGAAAACTCATTAAATATGGCGTCAATGTAAGTCGTCGAGGCGAGCGCCTACGCCGCCCACGCGTAGCGACTGCTACGCGCTACGAACTACGCGTGACTATCTATACGTACTCGTAGCTGTATACGTTAAACTAATCTAACTATACTATCAAACAGTCCAGTAATGTAGAAAGGAGTCACCTTTCAGCCGCATGTAACTAAAAAGTTATTTTATTTTTATTTTCGGTGCGTTTATTTTCCATTAATTGTCCCTCACGTCATTATCATCCCACTAATTATCCCCTTCCCATCCCTTATACGCGTAAAACTTACGCATACTTAGTGCTATTGAAACGAAATATTGAAATTATGATATTACTTTTCAACGATAAGTTCAGCTTTACGGACGTGTGCATTATATTGTGATGATAAAACATGGAGCAAGCACGATTGGAAGGTCCGTGGGTACAGGGGCGGGGAGGCTGGCACCGCGCCAGCCGACAAGGTGAAGTGGCGGCGCCAGTGAAAGTCGGCAACCCTCCCTCGCGTAGCCACGCTTTAGACATCACGCTACTGATTCGAGGGTGGAACTATACGTGGCAGGGGCACTTATATGTACCTACAGCGAAGGATTCCTATCTTAACTACAGGCGCTGCTGTGAATATTTCAATAAGTTTTGATCTACTTACGTTAATTGCTCGCATATATATTTCTCCTATCAGTTTATTTTGTAAAGAAACGGTGCCTTCAAATGGTTATCGAGAGTACCTCTAGGTGTTAAACGATCATTATTTAATCTAACTAGGAAATTAAGTTAGATACAAAATATAAAGTTATATACAAGCTGTTTGTAACAAATCTACCCTAAAATAGCAAATTATCAGTTAAATACTGTTTTCCGTATACTTTGAGTATAGAAATAATTGCATAACAGTGTTATTTTACTGCAACATATGATAATAGTACATTTTTATGTTTCCCCCTGACCAGGAAGTGGGATTTTTCGCACGCGTAGCGTGCGGTAATTGCCACTGGAGTGACATTAAACGCACTCCGGTACCTAATGACAAAAAGGTCTTACGATGCAAAAACATATTACTTTTAGATGAATTTATTATTTTAAATGGACTCGTGATTACGTAATTAGATAGGTAGTCAATTATGTAAATTAGATAGGTATAAAAAAATCACCGCACTGTTTTTTTTTATCGTAAAATATAATATCTTAACCGACCGGAAATAGTGAGCATTAGTCATATCACAAGGCCATATCTTCACTCGGGGTTGTACGCACGGAACGATGAAGCCGGGTGCTTTGCATATAATGTGTTGTGTGACGGTGTGGCGTGCGTGCATGCTACGTACCTGAGCGCGGGTCGCGGGCACTGGCGCACACTCACTACGACGGGTACTGACTACCGACACTCGCGGAGCGCGCCAACGATACGTGCAAACACCAAAAGCAAAATGGACATACCTGAGGGTGGCGGCTGGCACGGGGCGCGCTCGCTACTTGAATGAGCGGGCCGGGGCGGAGCGGCGCGCGCAGGGGGCGCGGCCAGCCCGCGTGGCTCCGGCCCCGCGCCCCGGCCCGGCCGGGCTGCACCGCTCAGCTGAGCCCTGATTAGCCCCGGCCGGGCTTTTCAATTAAGGATTGTTTGGTGCATCTCGCCGGAGCCCTGGCCACGAGTGCTCTTCATTACGACCGACCTATCACGGATAGTAAGTAGTAATAACTCTTGTTCGACTCGCTGCTACATCCACGTCGAACCTAAAAAAATGCGAAAATCTGAATTTTCCGCCCTCGAGAAGCCGGCAACTTGAAAGTTGTAGTAACTATGCGAACGTCGCTCACTACGGCACTGTTTACGCGGCGCTGCAAGCCAGTAAATTTGTCAAAATGCCAAGAACGAGCATTGCAATAAATCAAACCTACGTCTCCCCCGCTCGGCGCTCGACGGAGGCTGGCTCGGCTTTACTTGCTGCTCTACTTTTTAATAATTCTCTATCAATAAGTGCTCTCGTGCGTGCTTAGATGAATCTCTTTGTGCGTTCAAAATTATGCAACGTCTATTCTTGGAAATTTTCACAAAATGCTCGAACTTCAGTTGATTGCATTTATGTTCAACCAAGAAAAACTACCCTTAGTTTGTACGTAAATGAACGTTGAATAGAAACACTATTTCTTGCCATGTCAATGTATTCGTTTACATATAATAAAGCTTTGCAGAGCGCAGCACTTGTGCGGGATACGTCTGGCTGCTGCTACTGAAGGAAATCTTTAAATTGAATAACAACGTCGGGGCATTGTGCAGCCGGTGCTGAGGGCCCTTCCCGCGCGCACTCGCCTAATGAAATACAGCGCTAAATGCAGTCGCAGTCCTGCCATAAACTTGCGCGACTGTACAACTATTTACAACTAAATTGTTGCAAGTAGCAGAACTTACTTTCTTGAAACCCAGTTCTGGTAATGTAGAGAAATTCTGTGATTCTGACAGTATACGTAACTCAATTGAATACACAATTGCGCTTACGGCTTTATTCTATTAAATGGCGCATACACC
The DNA here is from genome assembly GCA_951800055.1 of Cenopis cana. NCBI lineage: Eukaryota > Metazoa > Arthropoda > Insecta > Lepidoptera > Tortricidae > Cenopis > Cenopis cana. Next base: position 17,142,124 of record OX637477.1, on the reverse strand, counting down.
GACGCAGGAACGATCCATAAAGGAACTTTAAACACGCCGTTAGGGCGAACTTGCCCCGGCCATTGTTATCTACTAATTATACTTAACACCGCGTAGCTATAGTTACACACGCTTTAGCTCTAAACAATGTAGCCTTGTTCGCAGTAATGTTCGTAATTAAATTTATAGGCACTTACGTTGCAGATACTACAATAAAACAACAAGGAACATCATTAGTTTTAATCGACCATGTTTACACCGACTGTTTTCTACAGTTTTTATGAACTACAAACAATTACATACTCGAAAAATCGCCCTAACTACTCCTTTTCATTTAGTTAATTCAATTTTATTCTTGTCCATAAAAGTAGAAGTAGGTTTGGCTATTGTGGCGGAGCTAAACCTTATTTTAATTGGTATCGTGAATTTAAACACCTGGAGGCCGATTTTTGAGTTTCGAACGCTCGAATTTTCACTCGACATCTGTCAAAACGTCATAGTATTTTGACAGATCTCGAGTAAAAAGTCGAGCGTTCGACGCTCAAAAATCGGCTCCCAGGTCGAATTAAGTTAATCGCTCATAAACAGCTATAACCCAGATCCGTAATTACCTCTAAACTGTCACTAATTCAGTTACGGGAAGTCGGCAGGTGGAACAGCCGTCGAGGCCCATAAACGGCCCGTTAGCCCCTACACCAGCAATAACAGTGGCTACTAATATATTCACCCGCTCCTTTCATTTATCTTCGCTTAGCCCTCCCGGGCCACGTAATAAGAATATGGCCACAAGATCCCGATTCGAAATTAGGAATTTCTTATTCGCTCCGATTGGATTAAAGTTGTCAGAGGCTTCGGAGTTACTAATTTGAATCTAATAGGAAGCTTGAAATAGTCGACGTTGCTTGTGTAAGTGGAGTAAGTTATCTACTGATTTGCAGTGGCGGCGCGTCAAAAATATTCTTAGGGAAGCCGGAAATAGTTGGCCTTTCCTATTCTTCATGAGTCGTAGTAAAAGAAGTGGACTGGCTGAAAATTAGGCAAGCCGGTGGGAATCGAGTTGTATGGACGCTCCGCCACTGCTGATTTGTAGCACATGAGTTTTGTAGTGAGATTTGTTGTGTGAGAAGTTGGTAAGCAACTTCGCTGTCAGTAGGTACTAATTCTCTGGGATCTACTTATAATTTCCAGTTCAATACGTTAAACGACCGACGGACAGACGGACGGACGCGTGAGTGGCAGCAATAGGGTTCAGTTTGGACCCTTCGGGTATGGAACCCTCAAAAAAAGTAATTTCCAACCCTATTTTCCCCCCCTCAAAGGGAGTACTTTCAAAAACGCTGCAATTAGTTTTCTTGTAATTTAATGCTAGGTCTATAAATGAAGTTTAAAGTTTCTCGTTTAAAAAATGGCTGCTGCCCATACAAAATTTCAATCCCCTTTTCACCCCTTTAGAAGGTGAATTACTAAAAACGCTGAATTTAGTTTTCTTATAATGTAACGCTAGGTCTAAACGTTTCAAGTTACTCGTTAACAAAAAAAATGTCATACAAACTTTCAACCACTTTTTCACCCTTTCAGAGGGCGAATTTCAACAAAGCTGAAAACGATTTTAACCACCCTCTTTTAACCCCCTACACACAAAATTTCACTACGTATAAATATCTATGAGCTAATGTCGAAAAATGACATTAAATATGCTCTAACGGTAGTACATAAAGTTACGTGATTACCCCGAGGAGAAATGCGACCTGTAGAGGGCAACAAATGAAAAAGAATTAAAGCATTTTTGTTGAACCTGAAACAGAAACCTCCGTTTCACTCTGGCAACCAACACCAGAATGATAGAAGCTTAAAAAGCTCAATTTTTGTTTGTAGCCAGTTTTTAGATTGTATTCAGAAATCAAATCTAATTAGAACATGTACTAACCGCTTATGTAGGTAAGTATTACACCTTCGTCACCCGTTGACACACGAATTAAATGGACGTTGTTACAATTGCACCATAAATAATCCTGTAATACGTGTGGGTCGTTTCCCATGTAAGAATCTGAATAATATTTCAGCTGTGCTAAACAAATGGAATTGAAATCGTATTCCTTTACGCATAAGATTTTAAAATGTTCGCTCGCTTTTTAACCCATTACGGTACGTGAGAGCGAATTGGAGGGTTGCCAACCTCGGGATACGATCACCTTAACATTTTACAATAACTGCATTTATACTAAGTCAAGCGCAGAGCGTTCTAGAAGCAAGGGAGAGCATTGGATAAGATTAAAAGCGACGAAACGTGAATACATTTGAATCAGATTTATTCGTTCGAGCTGGTAAAGGCGAGAGCGGCGGAGAGCCGTCCACCGCGACTTCCGATGTCACGCCGGCTGCAGACGGGTTAACAGGCATATGCAGCCACACAGTGCATATCGGAGTACCTACTTTTCGCAAAGAACTTGTAAGCAACATTGAAGTTGGGTTTGTATTTACCAAAGATAATCAATGTTATTGATTGGTTTATTTTATTCCCCATGTTTATTAGTTATATTCAGAACTAGCTTTTGCCCGCGACTTCGTCTGCGTAGAACTCGGTCATCACGTTAGAATGTTATTTCATTCTTCTATTTCTTGCGCTTACCTAGTTATCTCTCTTCCATTCTAACTTAAACCCCGTTAAGGGATGATTTCCGGGATAAAAGTATCCCATGTCCTTCCCTAGGACTCAAACTATATCCATACCAAATTTCATCTAAATCGGTTGAGCATTTTAAGGGGAAACAGGCAGACAGAGTTACTTTCGCATGTATAACCCGCCCCGGTTTCGCACGGGTAGTCCAGTTTTAAACAACAAAAAACAACAACAAATACTCTTTATTGCACACCTCAATTAAAGGACACATATCACAGGGACAGGATTTTTTATGATTAAAATTAATTTATCTAAGCTTTTTCCCGCGACTTCATTCGCGTGAATATCCATATCAACTTCTACACCGGCTGTCTCGCCAAACATTGCGCACGCCGGCTCAATGCGCCCACATGAAACACATGACAGAGGACAAAATATATATCAAGAAGGAAGTAGATGAAAACGCGCGCGAGCCGAGCGAGCGCGAAATTTTTCGGATATTCTGATACGGGTGTGGAAAATACTTAATACGCATCAAGTAATGAAGATGAAAACGCGAGCGCAGCGAGCGCGAATTCTTTCAAACATTACGATGCAGGGGCCCGATTTTTGAGTGTCGAACGCTCGACTTTTCACTCAAGATCTGTCAAAAACTATGAAGTTTTGACAGATGTCGAATGAAAATTCGAGCGGTCGACACTCAAAAATCGGTCCCCAGGTGCGGAAAATGCTTCATACGCATCAAATAGTGTAGATGAAAACGCGAGCGCAGCGAGCGCGAAATGTTTCGAACATTATGATGCAGGTGTGCAAAAGACTTCATACGCACCAAGTAATGTAGATGAAAACGCGAGCGTAGGGCGCGCGAAAATTTTCGAACATTATGATGTAGGTGCGGAAAATACTTTATACTCATCAAGCAATGTAGTTGAAAACGCGAGCGCAGCGAGCGCGAAATTTTTGAACATTAATATGCAGGTGCGGAAAATACTGCATACGCATCAAGAAATGAAGAAAATCGCGAGCGTAGTGAGCGCGAAATGTTTTGATGCAGGTGAGGAAAATACTTCATACGCATCAACTATAATGTCGATGAAAACGCGAGCGTAGGGCACGCGACAATTATCGAACATTATGACGTAGGTGCGGAAAATACTCATCAAGCAATGTAGATGAAAACGCGAGCGCAGCGAGCGCAAAATTTTTCGAACATTCTGATGCAGGTGCCGAAAAGACTTCATACGCATCAACTATAATGTAGATGAAAACGCGAGCGTACGGCGCGCGAAAATTTTCGAACATTATGATGCAATTGCGGAAAATACTTCATACTTATCAAGTGATGTGTATGAAAACGCGAGCGTAGTGAGCGCGAAATGTTTCGAACATTATGATGCAGGTGCGGAAAATATTTCATACGCATCAACTATAATGTAGATGAAAACGCGAGTGTAGGGCGCGCGAAAATTATCGAACATTATGATGTAGATGCGAAAAATACTCATCAAGTGATGTAGATGAAAACGCGAGCGCAGCGAGCGCGAAATTTTCCGAACATTATTATGCAGGTGCGGAAAATACTTCACACTCATTAAGTAATGTATATGAAAACGCTAGCGCAGCGAGCGCAAAATGATTCGAAGATTCTGATGCAGGTGCGGAAAAGACTTTATACGCATCAACTATAATGTAGATGAAAACGCAAGCGTACGGCGCTCGAAAATTTTCGAACATTATGATGTAGGTGCGGAAAATGCTCATCAAGTAATGTAGAAGAAAACGCGAGCGCAGCGAGCGCGAAATTTTTCGAACATTATGATGCCGGTGTGGAAAATAATTCATACGCATCAAGTCATGCAGATGAAAACGCGAGCGTAGCGAACGCGAAATTTTTACAAACATTATGATGCAGGTGCGGAAAAGACTTCAAACGCATCAAGTAATGTAGATGAAAAAGCGAGCGTAGCGCGCGCTAACGTTTTTGAACATTATGATGCAGGTGCGGAAAATAATTCCTACGCGTCAAGTAATGTAGATAAAAAAGCGAGTGCAAAACGATTCGAACAATATGATGCAGGTACGGAAAATACTTCATACGCATCAAGCAATGTAGATGATTGAACAAAAAGAAATTGTTGACCTATCAAATGGCTTTGTAAAGAGGTGGTTGAATAGATATTTTTTTGTTCATAAATTAGTGGAATACCTTTCAAACATGACATTGTTATATAGGTACAAAAAAGGAATTATTGGAATATATATGTGGACATTTTATTTTAATTTGAATATTGTATAATTTAATTGTAATGTACTCTTTTAGTTTTAATTTTGACTTTATTATTCAGACAATGACATTTTAAATTACGACTAATCGAACGCATTACATTCAGTTTTCTATTTAAATATCTAGTCTCACTATTTCGATCGTAATTTGATATGTTGTAGTTATTTATTTCATTAATTTATTTTGACATTTTAGTTCCTGTATAATTAACTTAGGTAATGAAATTTTCACATGCCTATCTTGGCTCAACATATTAGGGAAACTTATGAAATGACCTCAACACCCTGTCACCTAATTGTAACCATATGTTTTATGTGAATAAACGCATTCATTCATTCATTCATTCAAAGTTCAAAGTGCTTTATTGTAAAATATAGGTATAACTGAATATCTACTTTGGTCTGTTCTTTCACTTTCGAAGATGGAGTAGAGGCCTAGGTAGATAGCGCACCCACCCTGGTTGCTTCTAAGAGGTATGTGATTTTCTGAGAATTGTTTTTTTTTTTGCTTCCTATCCGCCTATAACTTTCGAATTTGGTCATACCTACTTGATGTTTATTGTTACCTAGGTATATTTTACTAACGAATATACCCTAAATTTATGTCTGTTACGCGCTGAACGTATTTTATACATTTTGCTGACGGAAAACGCAACTAATCGGCACCTCGAAGAACCTCAATGACACCCATATCGATTATTAAGAAAAGTAAATAAGTAAATGTCCGCCATGTTCGATTTGAAAATGGATATCATTCTTGTAATGAGCACCTCAAAAAACAATATTTTATACAAAAATGCGCATACCTAATATATATAGGTACATGTCGCAAGTGCTACCATGCAACTGATGCAACCGAGAGCCCGCCGCTCTGCGTGGGTAGCTACGAATCCATCGAAAACAAAAAAAACCGAGGTTTCGTAGTAAGGTTTGTGAATATTGATAGAGACTGACTGACCAACATAATTAGATCTCTCATTTCAAACAGTTAATATGGTTTGAGGGACTTTTGTATTTTTGTCTTTAGCCCTGAGAGGCAGAGGTATTGTTATTTCACCCCCCATTTTTTCAAATACTATCTGTTTATTATAAAATGTTTGAATGGGGTTCTATTTACTTTGCGTCCATGTATATACTTACCAATTTTCAAGCCTGTAAATCATGAACTGAAAGACTTCTCATACAAAGTTTAACCCCTCTTTTCACCCCCTTTCATCCCTAACCTATATGATTTTTATAGCCTATAACCTGGCCGAAGATCCAATAAACATATTAGTGAAGGCTGTATTAAAATCCGTTCGCTAGTTTTCGCGTGATAGTTAGACAAATAAACAGACAGACAAACAGACAAACAGACACGAATTCTAAAAACAGTTGAAACGTGTTCTGTTATCGATTCTTAGACCCCTCCATCGATTTTTTTACTTATATCTTCAATGTACAGATTTTCGACCGTCTTCTGCTTTATTATATGTATATATAGATGACTTCTTTCACTAGTAAAAAGGGGTGCATTGTGTTAGGTAACAGTTTTGTCACTTTTTCGTTATTTATTTCCCAGAATTCAAATCTTAAAGTAATGTATAAATGTAAGTATATTTAGTTAGTTGAAATCTAGAAAAAAAATTTCAATATTTACAACTTTTCTATATCTACAATTTTCTTCGGTTTTGTGAGAAATACATATACGCTTGCGCGATAAAGCTATTTTAAAAATAATCTTATCTTGGAGATGGTGTCCTGGTTAGAGGCTTATATGGAAATGCACTTTCAGCCATGCGGCCGGGAAGCGTTTTACCTACTGATGTGCTTGCTGTTGGCAATACTCCGGGAATACTGCCAACGGCTGTGTAGAAAATATTAATGTGATATTTCCTTGATTTTAATTGCAAAATAATGTAGAGTAATTTAGGTTTTTTTTTTTATGTAGAGTAATATATTCGATTATTACTACCGTACGTCAAAAGTCTTTATTGTAAGGGAATAAGATCTATTGACCTCTTGATATCCGTAGTTACTTTTGATGCTGGCTGTACATCTATTATGTACTTCTACAGGCCCTGTGTCTAAAATATTAACAGTACGAATAAGACAGGCAGCGGACAGTTTAAAGTTGCCGGCAACGCCTTTGTTGGTGGCAACGTGGACATTGCTGGAAATTATCGTACTAGGTATGTTCCCGACACGGGCACACCACTAGCTATGCCTGCTGAGCGGGTAGGTACGTCGTACGTCGCACATAACAGAAACATACTGTGCTGTTTCTGCAGCTACGACATAAACCTATGCATTTAGAATGGCAGGTTATATCGCTCTCAATAATGGACAAGTGTTTGAAAATTAAATTATTACTTCCTCTTTGTCAGTACAATTTATCTTTTGTGAATTATATTTAGTGCAATTTATATTTATATTTAGTGCAATTTATATTCACAATTTATATTTAGAGCTACGATTGGCGAGACTATTAACTATATATATATTACGAAAAGATTACCTTCAATAAAAACTGTAGATAATACGGGTTATGTGTTATGTATATACCTACTTACAAATTCACAAAGTTACAAATATTATTTTATATATTAGAATATTAGATTATTTCTTTAAATTAATCTCTAAATTCATGATGCATCTATGCATAACTAAAGAAATATACACAGTTATATTTAATTATACAAGCTTATAAGTCAAGTACCCCACCCATAGTGCTCGGTGCAACTCAGTTCATATCCATCTAGAGCAGAATTTATTTTAATCTGTGTCCTCTTATGAGAATTATACGCGAGGAAAAAGAAAAACAAACCTTATTAAGGGTTGAAAAGGTTGGTTGTTCGTTAGTAAGAGTTAAATACAAGGCCGTGTCGAGTGCATGGTCATGTATACACCGGCATACAGGTGGACTGCCCTACCATTTGTTACTCTTGAAATTTCTTACTTCTTATTATTTTATCTTAAACGGACACAATGCCTTCAGGCATTTACTAAACCACCACTGGGCTCAAAAAAACTAGTGAAGTCAATTGCGGATTCCTAGTATGCAAAGTTGTACGGCTCATTGGTCATAAGTTCGTGTCTGATGTAGTATTATTTTCTATGTTCTAGTATTATTTTTATTACATTTTCACCTTTTATTTTGTCTGTACTTTCAGACTGCCGCTTTCCTTCGGCCGCCTGGATAAAACCTGAGGTAGGTAAGTGTTTTTTTTATACAATTACAGTTGCATACAGGTCGATTAGTGGAAGCTTCGGTGCTATTTTTTATCAAACGCATTTCATGAAATCGTGTTAGATAGTTTCGAACTTTCAATTAGTGAATTCTACATAATTCTTATATTTACGAAGCCTCTAGCGTGTCGACGAAATCTATTTTATCTTGGTATATATAGCTAAACCTAATGCTGATTTGTTTCTGTACGCCCTTGATAATTCTTATATACCTAATACTGTGTCACCAACTATAGTGTAACTAGTATAGGAGAGAATCGTGAATGTACGGTAGTGCTTCATGCGAGTGGAAGTCAGGTGAATTAGTAGCGCGTACCGCGTAGGTATACCCGGTCCCTCGGCACTGCGCTGCCTTTGCCGGAGCCCCTACACTGTCAACATATTATTAACAGTTTCTGCTAATTCACTAAAATTAAAGATTACATCAGCACATTAGAAAGTGCGATATCTTTTTGTGTTTGCTTAGATTTATTTGTGAATTGCGTCATCATCTCATCATATCAAAATCATTAAAGTAAAAAGAATCTATTAGAAAACGTTATATTAAAACTTATATTTGGAGTATTGCACTTTATGGCTGCGAGACGTGGCCCATGACACAACGGGAGAGAGAAAGGCTTGAGGCGTTCGAGGTATGGTGCTGGAGAAAGATGTCGGGAATAAGCTGGACAGAAAAGCCACCAATGAGGTAATAAAGGAAAGGGTAAAGGAGAAGAGACACTTACTACATACAATAGAAACTCGAAGAGGGAAAATGATAGCGCATTTGATACGATACGACAATCTAATACAATAAATAATGGAGGGGAAAATAGCGGAAAGGAGTGGAAGAGGAAGGCCGATGATTAATTATTTGGACCCGATAAAGAAGAAGGTAGACATCGCGCCGTATCGAGAAGTCAAAAGTAAAAGTATTGGCGTTAACTAGAAAGGACTGCAGAGAAGTGCAACGACAAGAGTGAAACTCTTAAATGTTAATGAATAAAAACTTTTGTGGTCACTATTTCGTCGACTTCGGATAAAGGTTTTAATGCAATTTTCGGTTATTTGGTAGAAGTACGGGACATCTACCAACTAATTTAGAAATGCCACCAAAATCTAGAGCCAATTAGTCAAAATGGTGTCCACGAAAGTGAGGCGGTTGAAACGCGTGAATAATGACCCAAATACTTAATAATGAATCATCATTTAGTCGAAAGGCGTCCACTGATGGACAAAGGCTACTTGAACTTATTTTCTTGAGTTTAATACAAACCTATGTAGGTCTGCGAACGCAGAACAAGTTAATAAATAGACTTACCGATATCCGATATGCAGCCTTATACCCGGTATAAATAATTAAGTCGTTTATTTCAGACCAATTATTGATCCATACATAGTATACATACATATCCTATATCATACATATCCAGTATCGTTAGGTATATTTAATTGATCACTAAGTACTTAAGAGACTGACCAATTGCCGTTGGCCATAGGTGTCGGATTAACTGTTTTAAAATACTGAAAGACATGTTGGCACTGCGGCACTGCTAGACAACAATAATGTAATACCTATTAAGTATTGCGCAAATAAAAGCAGACCTAAGTACTACGCTGAGTACCTACTCATAATGCAAGAGTTATGCGATCTCTTATGTATTAAGTTTTCTTAAGCGAACATCACAACACCGACAAGGTTTTAATCATGAGTTGAAGGCTTTCTTTGTTTATTCTACGGGTAGATACAATACAATCCCTTAGCACCTAAAAATAGAGTCGTAATTGTATATGACCACAGAGTATCCCCAATAATGCGGAAAAAATAGTCGCGTCAGTTGAGTGGATTAGTGAATCCTCTATCATGCTGGTTGCATTGATACGAAGAAAAAAAAACAAGACATTAAATTTTCTATGTCGGTACATATCGTAAAATCTTTATTATCATTGTAGACTTCGTCCGCAAGAGCTGTGCTTTCAGTAACTTTGCGTATTGGAGAATAAATGTCATAATCATCAATAGCATGGCGGTGCTCAGCTCAACACTAACTGGGTTGCAGCTAATACTCCGACCAGTGTGTTTTGACTTGATCCGACAGTGAACAGACAATCAGTAATGGAGAATTTTATAAAACGGAGAGTGTTTTGACTTGTTTTTGAAGTGAAAACTTCTTTAGCAGGGCTGAACACTTTTTGTGATGGGGAAAAATGTTTAAATTCGCGACAGAGTCTCTAAGGTCTCAATATAGTGGACGGAAGTACGCCTAGGACGCTCTACGACCAGCTAAGTTGACCCTTACTAATATCGTATAACCTGTTTTAATACAAATAAGTACTAACAAACAAATGATTTTATCCTCCTCTCTTTCTACCGCGCGGCAAAAATGTATGCCTGCGCCTCCTGTGTCGTTTAGGCGGCGCAGGGCGCTTGCGCGAATGTGCGTGTGTGTTTGGTTTTCACTTCTGCCGGCACTCCCGGACCGAAATCCGTTGTTTTTTTTCTACTGCGGCAGAAAAAACATAATTTTTTGAATGTATGTACTCGTACGAGTATATGAAAGAAAGGAAGAAAACAAAGTTTATTGCCTTTCCTAATACCTATGAAAAAAAACCGAATGCAAATAAAATTATAAAGGGTCCCAACCTCAGCATGTGCTGGCTAGAAAAGACAAGCGCTGGATTCGGAATGGTCCGAAAAAAGAATTAATTAATAATAAGGAATTTATATCTGTGTAACGTATATCTATTAATTCCTTTGGCACACTCTGCTGCTTTTAAACGACTTGACGGTTGTTTATATGTGAGATGTTGTTATAATCTCGTCGTCGTGGGTGTGATATAGGTGAGTAAAAATTCATTGGCTTAAAATTTTTTTTTGGGTTCAGTGTTGAAAGATTTGATATTAAAAGTAGGTATACGTAATTTTATCGTACGCGTGTTAAAATGGAAAGTTTTGTCAGAATATATTTCGCAATAATGACCAATTAAGAATAGTCTTAATATCATATAATTCATATAGAGGGGGTCCCAAAAAGGACGCAACATTTATATTTGCCGCCATTTTTGCATTTTAGTGAAAATACTATTCGACAGCTGCTAGTTTAGGGTTTTTAAAAATGTAGCACACTATACCAGAGAACAGCTCATTTTTATTCTTGAACAAAAAACAATGAAAATTTGGCTACGAATTCTCGCAAATTTCGTACAAATTTCGTGTACTGATTCGTTTCGGTAGCAAATTTAGCCCCCTATATCATGTGATTTAATACCATTAGATTTCTTTGTATTTGAAGTCAATGGTTTATGCCAAAAGTCCTAACGCATTAAAGGTGGAGGTTCAATTTGGCATTCGCGAAATTCAGCCACATTTATGCAAAATAGTCAAGGAATATTTCATCAAAAGAATTCGTATGCTCCAGCAAAGTCGTGGTGGGATTTGCCTGATGTGCTATTTCATGCATAAACCCTATCCTATGTAGTTAATGTTTAAATAAAAAAAAATACAGTAAATAGAATAAAAAATGTGTTTTCTAATAATTTCAAATATTGCGTCCTTTTTGGGACACCCTATACATATCTTTAGGTAACTTGAATTTCATGCGTGAATAAATTTAATCTGCGATCTCTGAAATAATGATCTGAGATCCGGAAAACATACAGATAATGCCATACAGTAAATGTTAGATAATATATAGATTGATAAATCGCACAGGGGTGCCGATCTAAAACCTGCACTGAACCTGTTAGAAAATAAAAACATTTTTTGGTCAACTACCCTCATATGTAAAAAATCGAGAAAGGAAATCGGTGATCGGTGAAAGAATTATGACATTGAGGGATCTTGCATTATAATGCGCATTTTACATGTATATATACCTATAGTAAAAAGAGTTAAAACAGCTCGATAAAAATGTTTTCTCAAAAATAGTATGAAATGTTCTCATAACATCTGTGAAGATAGTATCCGAAAGTGACTCATCCTGGATAGTTACCAGAAGTGTCCAGGAAATCACACCTACTGTCCAGGAAGTAAGTATGTAAATCCCATTACATATCATAATATTTGAATTTAGAACTAGAAGATAAAAGTTGGCAGCAATTGACATTAAAATAAAATGTAGGTACCATGGAGGTTGACGTGTCCGTATTGCACGATGTGTATTGGCGGGAAATACAGTTCAATGATGTTTTTAACTATTTCGAGACTAATTTAGAAATTAACATGAATAGATTGAATGAAATTAAATAGTAAACATAAAATAAATACGATTTTATTTACGATTATTTTAATACGATTTTATAAATCTATTCTATTGGGGTTGTGGCATAATATCAGTATCTTAACACAACATCTAGCTAAAAAAAGTTGCCATTATAGTTTGACGGGATTGACTTCATTGATTTAATTAATATATACAGAAGTATAATTGCTAAAAATGAGTTTAGATGAATCAGATTACGATACATACACAGATCGCACTAGGTACTGAAAAAAAATTACTTCCACCCAAGTCTAAGGTGGTATTTGACCATTTATAAAAAGTTCATCAAGTGGACAGCGGAACATGAAAGTACAAGTTGGTCAGAATGCAGGTACTATTAACCGTTGTTCATACAATTTGTTTTATTTTTGAGAAAAGCACTATACAAGCTTCGACCGTAAGTGCCATCCTGGCCTCGTATTATAGCCGGACCTCGCCTTCGGCTCGGCCGGCTAACTCATACTCGTCCAGGATGGCTTACTTACTGGTCTCTGCAGTAATGTACTATTACGGTATTATTTATTTTTGCAAATGTGACAGTGAGCGCTACAATCAGACACAATCGTACGTTATTGCCAGAGTCGTGTTACGTATGTTCAAGTATGTTTCATAAATTTTAAATCACCATACACGCTCGGGGCGAAATTACAAGAGTCCCCGCGTCTGAATAAATGAGTCGAAAGAGGAAGGATATAAGCCGATTATGTTAACAGCGCCAGCTTTCTTAACGAAGGGATGAGGAGCTTTTATAAATTATGAACAAGGGACTAATTTCTTGAATGAGAACACCGAAATTTAAACACTTTCGCCCGACGTGGTTATGTCAAGTGAAATCTCCGGAAAGGGGTAGGTATAATCTCTTTCCATTATTTATTTGTTATACGAGCAAATTTACCCGACCCAATCTCATTAGCATTCTATGAAAAGTGGGTTGTTATTTAATTTAGAACATTTTTCACTGTGGATATGTGTCGAGTATTAGGTTGTTTATATGAGTGAGGGTCGGCGGCCATTCAGTGAGCAGTGGAGTGTGAAATGCGTGTGTTCATCCGATAAACAAACACCAAAAGCTCACCGCAGCCGCGTCATCAACATCAACAAGCCGCCCGTCGCCTCGCGTCCCTTTCGCTTCGCTTAAAAATATTTATTGCCCGGCAAAATTTCGAACATTCAAAGCAAGTTTCAAAGGTCAGCCTTAAATAATTTTCGACTTTATGCAATAACGGTTTCAGTCCGTAAACTAAATCCATTATCCAACGTGCCGCGCCATCGCTGTATTATACGAGTTTGCTTTCGCCGGCTCCGGCTGCTCGATAATTGCAACGTAAACAGAATCTACGTTACTTTCCCCTCCAACCAGCTCTTAACTGAAAGTAATCAATAATTTAAAACAGCTCTTAATCTGGATTAAGCAATTATCCTGATGGGATTTCGGTGTACCAACGGTAAAAGCGAGATCGGAAATTCTGTCTCTTGTACAAAGGTAAAATTCAATTTCGTTTGAAGTGCGTCTCATTTAGATTGGGCAAGGCAGTCATCGGAGAAAGTGTTTGTTCTGGAGTTCCTCGGAAGTATTTGCGTTTGTGTCGATAGTCATCCACGGCGCTTGTTGCACCAGAGCCATGCCAGCATTAAGCGGCTCCCGGGCGCACCTCGGCTGCACGACGTCAGAGTCATGTCCATTTCAAACATATCGCAGCCTGATGACAGTAATGACATTCTGACCCTAACGCATTGTTTAAGTACCATGCGGTACGCGTGGGAAAGCAACGTCGGCCCAGAACTATGCGATGGGTGACCGCTTTGAGTGATTATTAACAGCGCTCACGTGCTTTGGAAGGCACGTTTAGCCGTTGATCCCGGCTGCTATCTATGATAGCAGTCGTTAAGTCAAGTAAGAGACATTCAGGCGGCTTAAGCCATTCACTTGATAAGCCTAATCCCAATAAGGTCTACTTAGTTTCCCCTTGGGTTGGAAGGTCAGATGGTAGTAACTTCCGTAAAAACTAGTGCATACGCCAAATCTTGGGGTAAATAGCGGACCCCGGGCATCCTTCAGGATGCAACTTTACTGGGATAACGCTAAGAGGATGATGATATTACCAACTAACATGAACCAACATTTGCGTTTGTTTTAGAAATAAACACATACCTACGGTTAAATTGTAAACATGGACTGAATTTAATAAAACATTTTCAAATTCACCTCAAAGCGGGCATTAGTCCCAAAGCATAGTCGTTCGTGAAATAAAATCCGGTAAAGTTAGTAGCCACCCAGTTTTAGACGGCTGTAACTCCCAACGCGGGTTGTAAACCCGCGGGAGCGTGCCCAACTTACACGCAGACAGCTGGATTTGTATCGTTTGTTGTATGCCTCGTGTATATGTTAGGTGATTGGGTTTCGGCACTCTATGGTCTAATTCGTGGTTTAAGATGTACACAATTACCACCGTTTCCTAAATCACGACTAAAACGCAGTTGTTTGTCACTTATCTGGGGGCACGGGAGTGCCCCCGCCAAGACGAGCCAAGCGAACCTCAAGGGTACAACCTACCTTTTCTTGAAACACATCGTCGTTTTTTTTAACCCTAATAACTTGGGTTTAGGTAAACACCAGATTCTACACAAAAGTTATCTCGATTCATAATTCAAGACCAACGTGGGTTGCCACTAAAATAAAATAGGTTTACTGGTATATTTACATTTTTTAAAAGACCGCAATAAGAATATTTATTTATTGGTAGTTTTAAATATACAATTAAAATAAGCAAGTTCATTCAACTTACACAAATACAAAATGCCCTATTAAATATTTAACCATAATTTTTTTGGTAGCAAAAGTGTTATTGCACGGGTAATAAAAACTTCAGGTGTTAATAACATTTGGTACGAATTATAAACAATAGTCGTGTTAGTCGTGTAGCAATGTTAGATGCAATTTAAACATGTGTTTAGCTACTCAACTTATTTACAAAATAATTAAGCTATTCAAAAAAGTGTAAAACTCACTTTTTAATTACAATCATCTGCCATTTTGGCAGCCATGACACCATCGGTAAATAAATTCAAATTGTCACCCTGTTAGACTGTCATTCTCATTCAGTTCTCATTCGAAATACATCTGCTCAGAGTGCCCGAATGACCCGAATGTGTTTGCTCCGTGGTGATTTCTGCATTGTTGAGTTTGTGTTTATTGTTAAGTTTTTGTTTTTAACCGACTTCAAAAAAAGGAGGAGGTTCTCAATTCGCCTGTATGTTGGTTGTTGTATGTTTGTTACGCGATTACTCGGCCATTTATGAACAGATTTGGAAAATTATTCTTCAATTTCTCGTTGTTACATTTTGTTGTTGATGTATTAAGTTTGTGATTTGTATGGCGACTTTGCGTTTGCGTACAGTAGGTATTATACCTACGTAAGCTGGAACCTCAGCCTGGTCCATCAGAACCATCACGTACAAAAGATAATCTTTCACCAAAGAAGAAACATCCTAAAATAGTTATGATTTTTTGACATTCACAGGTGCAAAATTGAAGAATAAATAACTTAAATTTACTTTTCCGTTTTTAATTTACTTTGGGAATGACATAATTAGTCGTCATAAATTAAGAACATTATCGCTCAAGCGAGCTACCTTTATATTAAAGGAAGGTACAGTCAGCTGCTAAAAGATGTACACGTTTAGTCTGTTCAAAAATAACTTCGCTGGATGCAATAAACGGTTTATTATTAAATTTGAGCAGACTAATCGTGTATATCTTTTTGCAGCTGACTGTACAAACTTATATCTAAAGAGCCAGCAGCACAGAGCTCTATTATTATATCGTCACCGTAGGCTTAAGGGAGTGATTACTGCTAACAGCCCCTTTCCTGTAATCCTCGCACTGTTCGCCAAATTATACCTTCCGCTCCGTCATAATATTTTCGGAAAGTCATTTACCGAACTAGTCAAAGGCCTCGGGGGTGGCATGAGTAATATTGAAAAGAGTCGTAGCCCGTGGCATACAAAAGTTGACGGACATCCGGCGTGATTGAGTGGGGGCCTCCCCGATACAGGCCGTAATGGGAGCTGCGGGCGCGGGCGGGATCAATGAGATTTGCGTAAGGCTCCCGGAGACCTCCATAAAGAGCAGCTGGGGACTCGCGATTGTGACGTTAACACCAGTTTGCTGCAACACTTATTATTCTACTTCGTCGTTCCATCTTAACCCAATGTATGTTTACCACAATATGAGAATATTATATTCCATAGAACCACAAATAGTATAAACTATTGAGAAATAAATTGCATTCCGTTAAAAACTTTTCCGTTCATAATCATGCAGATTTTAAAGCGCCCTCCAATTCCCACCATACTCAAGTTTAAAATAACGTGTGCGCTGCAGAATTTTCTATTTCGATGTAAATGTAATTTTTGCTCGTTTTGCTAAATATGTTTTTAGCAGCTTTGTGCATACATCGCAAAGGATATGAAGAGTATCGCGTAGCAGCGAGGAGGAACTGAGGCGCGCTGCCTGGCTGGCTGTTCGTTTGTTTGGACCGGTTTATGAAGCGCTTGTTAGCAACTAGCGCCTCGAACTAGGACTCAGTGGAGGAGACTCACCTGATCGAACGATATCTTCCTTGGTTAGGTGTTTACTACTTTCAATGTTTGTTAGGTTTACCTACGTTCGTAATATCAAATTTTGACATTTATGGAAAAAGAAAGCTGGTGGACTATCATGAATTTTATGAGGAACAATTTAATTGCATAACGACTTGAACATTTGTTGGTGATATGACGTTAAAAAATATTTCCCGCGATAGATGAGATCTAGATGAAAAACTTTGTCAGTAGTTTTTTTATAGATGTCAAAAAACACGAAAACATAAAACAAGAGATCCGGCTTAAGTCTGAGTCACGGTCACATCTAGTCTAATGAATCTTGACAGTTCAAGATGTACTGGAGGAGTACCTAAACTAGAGAAGAGACGCACCCAAGTTTCGTAACTCGAGGGTTGTTCCCGCTCCGAGGCGAGGCGCTTTGAACGTCTACAATATCAGCTTGCTCGTTTTGTTTTGCGATGAAATTAAAATCAAGGGGACGCCGACATCCCGAAGCCCCGCCGAGAGCGCTTCTTCTCCAATTTTTACAGAAAATTGGCTGTCATGAAAGGCTCTCGCCTGCTTGCAGGATTTCTAGTTACGTGCTGGGTACTTTTACTTTTCGGTAGCTGAAATGTTTAAGCCTTCTTTAGTCTCTAGTCTCAGTAAGTCGGTTATTATGTTTGCTGCCGGACATGTACGACATTAGTAGTATTATTTTAAGTGCTAATCAATTGAAGGGATATCTCCGAAAATTGGTGATGAGGTTAATAGATCTTCAAATGATTTCACCAGAGCCTAATCGCCACACCATAGTCAAGCTTTGTATCTTGTGATTTTAATCACGAACGTAACAATGGCAACTGTTTTTTTATACATTGAACGTAATACAAAATAAGTAATTCCGGCTTAGTTACCGACAAAGAACATAATGCACTAATTGAGTTATTAAAATTCGTCGTAATTAACTTTTGCTAGTTTGCTAACAAAATAAATAAATCAAAATCTCGTGTGGTCACCCATCATGACGTCACGCACGCACTTACATATTCGTCAAGCTTTCTTATCACTTATCGTACTGAGTACCTTGGACGCTGGCCTCTGCCTTGGGCATGAACTGGGACTGCAAACTGTCAATAGTCTCTCAAATTTTGTACACATGAGTTGATCAATTGCCGTTTAGAGACTCTGGGTATCGCTCGTGAAACAGTGCTTGCGTCCGCACCGTACTCTGCGATGTAAAATCGATCACTAATCGATGAATGTTCGTAAAGGGATAAGCAGGAGGCATTATTACTCTAATATTCTCTAGAAGTACCTAATCTAAAATTCGCGACAGTGACGGTTTAACTGAAATTTGCTTGTTATGACAAATAACTTCAATGATGCGTCAGAATGCATTTTATTCATAAATTATCGGTCTTGATAATCAAGAAGGTGAGTGTTTACTAAAAAACTTAGTTGAAACTTTTTTCTCGTAATAACTAGATTATTAGTAGGGTAACCATGAGGAGACAAAAAAAAACAGAATTTATTAAAATAACTAGCTTTTGCCCGCGACTTCGTCTGCGTAGAACTCGCGTCATCGCGTTAGGCGACTTCCTGATTTGTCGGTGCGGAGGCGGTACAGGCAGAGTTACTTTCGCATTTATAACCCGCCCCGGTTTCGCACGGGTAGTCCAGTTTTAAATTTATTTATCTAAGCTTTTGCCCGCGACTTCATCCGCGTGAATATCCATTATCCATATCAACTTCTACACCGTATTTCGCCTGGTTGTCTCGCCAAACATTGCGCACGCCGGCTCAATGCGCCCACATGAAACATGACAGAGGACTAAATATATTTTATTATAGATGTAGATGAAAACGCTCGCGAGCTCGTATATTGTGAATAAATGAATCTGAATCTGAATCTGAGCGAAGCGAGCGCGAATCTTTTCGGATATTCTGATACGGGTGTGGAAAATACTTCATACGCATCAAGTAATGAAGATGAAAACGCGAGCACAGCGAGCGCGAATTCTTTCAAACATTACGATGCAGGTGCGGAAATACTTCATACGCTTCAAATAGTGTAGATGAAAACGCGAGCGCAGCGAGCGCGAAATGTTTCGAACATTGATGCAGATGTGGAAAAGACTTCATACGCACCAAGTAATGAAGATAAAAACGCCAGCGTAGTGAGTGCGAAATGTTTCGAACATTATGATGCAGGCACGGAAAAGATTTCACACGCATCAACTAATGTAGATAAAAACGCGAGCGTAGAGCGCGCGAAAGTTTTCGAGTATTATGATGTAGGTGCGGAAAAACTATAGTCATCAAGTAATGTAGATGAAAACGCGAGCGCAGCGAGCGCGAAAATTTTCGCACATTATTATGCAGATGCGGAAAATACTCCATAGGCTTCAAATAGTGTAGATGAAAACGCGAGCGCAGCGAGCGCGAAATGTTTCGAACATTGATGCAGATGTGGAAAAGACTTCATACGCACCAAGTAATGAAGATAAAAACGCGAGCGTAGTGAGTGCGAAATGTTTCGAACATTATGATGCAGGCACGGAAAAGATTTCACACGCATCAACTAATGTAGATCAAAACGCGAGCGTAGAGCTCGCGAAAGTTTTCGAGTATTATGATGTAGGTGCGGAAAAACTATAGTCGTCAAGTAATGTAGATGAAAACGCGAGCGCAGCGAGCGCGAAAATTTTCGCACATTATTATGCAGATGCGGAAAATACTCCATAGGCATCAAGTAATGTAGATGAAAACGCGAGCGCGAAATTTTTTGAACATTCTGATGCAGGCGCGGAAAAGACTTCATACGCATCAACTATAATGTAGATGAAAACGCGAGCGTACGGCGCGCGAAAATTTTCGAACATTATGATGTAGGTGCGGAAAATGCTCATCAAGTAATGTAGAAGAAAACGCGAACGCAGCGAGCGCGAAATTTTTCGAACATTATGATGCAGGTGCGGAAAATACTTCAAAGTCTTCACACTCATCAAGTAATGTGCATGAAAACGCGAGCGCAGCGAGCGCGAAATATTTCGAACATTGTGATGCCGGTGACGAAAATAATTCATACGCATCAAGTCATGCAGATGAAAACGCGAGCGTAGCGAACGCAAAATTTTTACGAACATTATGATGCAGGTGCGGAAAAGACTTCAAACGCATCTGTAATTTAGATGAAAAAGCGAGCGTAGCGGGCGCTAAAGTAAACCAGTAACTTGACATTTGTATTGTAATAACTATATCTTAAGACCGACATAAACAATTTTTATTAAGTGCATGTCCTTAGTCCTTACTGATTGACTGCATGTAAAATTTCGTATGCCTGCGGGTACGACATAGTGAAACTTTACCAATTTTACCACCTTTTGCAATATTATGTTGTGTACACCTATGTTCGACGAATAAAGCATTTGTATTTGTATTTGTATTTGTAAAGTTTTTGAACATTATGATGCAGGTGCGGAAAATAGTTCATACTCATGAAGTTATGTAGATGAAAACGCGAGCGCAGCGAGCGCGAAATTTTTCGAACATTATTATGCAGATGCGGAGAATACTTCATACGCATCAAGAAATGAAGATGAGATCGCGAGCGTAGTGAGCGCGAAATGTTTCGAACATTATGATGCAGGTGCGGAAAAGACTTCATAAGCATCAACTATAATGCAGATGAAAACGCGAGCTTAGGGCGCGCAAAAATTATCGAACATTATGATGTAGGTGCGGAAAATACTCATCAAGTAATGTAGATGGAAACGCGAGCGCAGCGAGCGCGAAATTTTTCAAACATTATTATGCAGGTGCGGAAAATACTTCACACTCATTAAGTAATGTATATGAAACGCGAGCGCAGCGAGCGCGAAATGATTCGAACATTCTGATGCAGGTGCGGAAAAGACATCATTCGCATTAACTATAATGTAGATGAAAACGCGAGCGTACGGCGCGCGAAAATTTTCGAACATTATGATGCAGGTGCGGAAATACTTCATTGTCATGAAGTTATGCACATGAAAACGCGAGCGCAGCGAGCGCGAAATTTTTCGAACATTATGATGCAGTTACGGAAAATAATTCCTACGCGTCAAGTAATGTAAATAAAAAAGCGAGTGCGAAATGATTCGAACATTATGATGCAGGTACGGAAAATACTTCATACGCATCAAGCAATGTAGATGAACGAAATATTGACAAAAAAAATTTGTTGACCTATCAAGTGACTTTGTAAAGAGGTAGTTGAATAGATATTTTTTTGTTCATAAATTATTGGAATACCTTTCAAAGTTCGAAGTGCTTTATTGTAAAACATAGGTATAACTGAATACCTACTTTGGTCTGTTCTTTCACTTTCGAAGATGGAGTAGAGGCCTAGGTTGATAGCGCACCCACTCTGGTTGCTTCTGAGAGGTATGTGATTTTCTGAGAGTTGTTTTTAGGGTTTTGCGGTCAGTTCGGAACCCTAAATGTGCGAAGTCCGACTCGCACTTGGCCGGTTTTTTTGCACCGCGCTGAACGTATTTTATACATTTTGCTGACGGAAAACGCAACTAATCGGCACCTCGAAGAACCTCAAAGATGACACCCATATCGATTATTAAGAAAAGTTAATAAGTAAATGTCCGCCATCTTCGATTTGAAAATGAATAAGTATCATTCTTGTAATGAGCACCTCAAAAAACAATATTTTATACAAAAATGCGGATACTTAATATATAGGTAGTACATGTCGCAAGTGCTACCATGCAACCGAGAGCCCGCCGCTCTGCGTAGGTAAGGTACCGTCCATCGAAAACAAAAAAAAAACCGAGGTTGCGTAGTAAGGTTTGTGAATATTGATAGCGACTGACTGACCAACATAATTAGATCTCTCATTTCAAACAGTTAATATGGTTTGAGGGACTTTTGTATTTTTGTCTATAGCCTTGAGAGGCAGAGGTATTGTTATTTCACCCCCCATTTTTTCAAATACTATCTGTTTATTATACAATGTTTGAATGAGGTTCTATTTACTTTGCATCCATGTATATACTTACCAACTTTCAAGCCTGTAAACCATGAACTGAAAGACTTCTCATACAAAGTTTAACCCCTCTTTTCACCCCCTTTCATCCCTAACCTGTATGATTTTTATAGCCTATAACCTGGCCGAAGATCCAATAAACATATTAGTGAAGGCTGTATTAAAATCCATTCGCTAGTTTTCGCGTGATAGTTAGACAAATAAACAGACAGACAAACAGACAAACAGACAAACCGACACGAATTCTAAAAACAGTTGAAACGTGTTCTGTTATCGATTCTTAGACCCCTCCATCGTTTTTTTTACTAATATCTTCAATGTACAGATTTTCGACCCTCTTCTGCTTTATTATATGTATAGATTATATGTATAGATGATACGAATTATTAGGTTGACTTTAACAACACGAGACCTAGCAGAGGGTTTTAACACCAGGGAGATGAGTTAGAAAAACATATTATGTATTACGTTCAATGTGTCACCCTGTAGAATAAAACTGAATGACATTGCCAAGAGAAATCCTGGCAAAATATCTTAAAGATATCTCCAACAGATAAGGGCTGCGGAAACCCTCTCCAACGGCCTAACTTTTAGCCAGTTTGCGAACTGGGTCTCAAGCACACTCCAAGTACTACATCATTTGTCAGCCCCTTTTAGTTGGATTCTTAGATAGCTCGCATTGTAGGTAGGAGTGATGTTGATGTGATTCAAGGGGCATCAGCGCTGGTGTCGCGGTCACTGGCTCTCACGCTCAAAGGAAATCTCATTTCGCGTTCCGCACCCTCCCCCCGCGGTTCGCCCCGCCGGACATCTACTAAAATAATTTGAGGAGACCCAACACTTTGCAGGGCGTTGAATGGATACTAGGTGGAGCACCTTCCATTAGTATAGGGGACCTGGATACCTATATATTGATTTAAACTTACACGATTTTCACACATTATTATTGGAGAACGGGACTTAATCGCGTACAATTATAACTAATTTACCTTTTTTAAGGTTTTTGCCCGACGTGGATACCTAATATGTGCGTTGTTGTCGAAATATACGGCAAGTTAGATTACTTAAATAGAGCAATTCGACATGTTTTTTAACAACACGTGACATCGCCCGTCGTAAAAGCAAATCTTAAGTAATAAAAACAAATATTATCTTTCGATAGTCGAATGAGAATCAAAAACGGTCGCCACAATTGTTCTGTCTTTTATGAAATTTGAACTACTGTTGAAATTTGAAATTTGAAAGTTGGTGTGTATGTATGTATGGATATTCAAACAGGAAACGCACCGCGCTAGTGGTTATATCGATATTAAAACCATTGTTTTGCGTCCAAATAGAACTGGTACCTATGTACGAGTGTTGTGTGCCGTTGTATTTAATTTCATCATTATAATTAAAGTGAAAATATACGGAACTTTCCTTACTCTCGGAAAGGCGTACACAAATGAAGAAATATAATAATATCCGCGTTTACTCCCAACCAGTTATTATCTAACATGCAATATACTGTAAGATGAGGATATTGCGAGACAAGTATAAATTCTCATCATCTTGCGTGGTCGCTACGGCGTAGCTCGTAGACCCGTAGCGTGCCGCGTAGCTCGCGACTAAGTAATGGATGTAATACATTACTGGGACGAGACTGACACCATGGAGTTTATATTACGAGTCAGTTTTAGAATGATTTGGTTTGATCTCGCAGGCGGTTTGGTATTTGATTGCATGATTAGGTACTGAATATTTCAATGCCATTTAGAAAACTGAATCCTAACAAAGTTCTGCTGGAACAAACATATATACACGGATCGAATTGAATACCTCCTTCCTGTTGGAAGTCGGTAAAAATGCTTAGGTGTTTATAAAACAAATGAGAGAAACTCGGCTGTTTCTATGAAAGGGTTTTGGCGTGGGCGGTGGGTTTTCGTGAGAAATACGCGTCGTACAAACCTTTCTGCTTTGTCCCAGCTCACAATTAATATACCCGATCGTGTACACGCCTATTACGTCTTTCGCTAGAAATGCTGCCAACAAAGAACCCTCTCGGGACGCGAGCACGTGACAGCGGGCACATAACCAACATTTACATACTTGAATTAAGTATATGTGCTCTCCAAGTACAATCCATCAAATTCATGCCGTTTGACGAGCACCATTATTCGACGGCCGCGAAACAAATGATTACAAATGAATCGGGCGCGGGGGATGCGCGGGGCGCGTCGCCATGGCGACGCGAGACGATCGATGCCCGCCCCGGCGCCCGCGCCTCCCCGCCACGTAATTAAACAATGATTCACACGTAAAGTGATGACTGGCACGCACGATCTCCGCCGGCCTGCTGCCAGCTCCCGGGACACAATCATCGGCCTCGTCATGGAGACCGCTGACGTGATAAGAGACCAGTTTTGTTCGGTATTACAGCTAACGAGTTGTACTAATTAGAGGCTGTGGTCGACGTGAAAGAAGTCTGTACGAGTTCGCACGTAATGAGTCTCCGAGCCAGCCGCCTACGCGCGCCCCTCGCCGAGTTACGTACAAAGCTCTCGTCTTTATAAACGGCAAAATAATTCAGTTCTTTTTGAACGTATTCGCTACTTTATTGGGTTCTTTGTGTCAGTAAGCTTACCTGCTACATACATTTATGCTAGCGAAATAGAAACGAGGAAATGTGGCCGATCGTTCCATTGAAGATATTTGTCACGCAATTCCGAACACGAGAAACAGGTTGGAGTCAAATAAGATACACGTCAATGAAACAGGATCAAAGCGGGGAAGACTCATTCCATTACGAGACGCTGAATAGATACCAATTCTCACAAACATTGCAATAGCAGGAGTAAGTAGGTACTTAAATGTTTGCCACGTTTATGCATCGACGGTTTTCGAATTTGTGTTAAGTACAAGAATTATTATCGAAATTTGGACGTGTAATATCTACTATACACCGTGGGCCAACAAAAGGTTTCGATGACCAAGTTCCTCACACATGAAAACTTGTACAGTGGTTAAGAAAGTTGTATTATGAAGGACTGAGGACGTCTGCCGCGATTCCGTTGGTGGGTTTAGAAGCAGCAGCCTCCCAAAATTGTAAAAAAAAATAAGTAATAAAATTCAGTCATTTCCTCGCGACTGAAACTAGTGTCAAATGATAGCTAAGCCAATACCTTAAGGAATAAAATTCGTCTTCCGGTTGTAGAGTGGTGGAATATCAATCTGCAAAGCACATGAACATGTAAAAAAAATTTTTTTCAGTCATTTCCTCTCGCATGAAATTTTGTCAGATGATAGTTTATACACTATTGTA
Organism: Cenopis cana; assembly: GCA_951800055.1. Lineage (NCBI taxonomy): Eukaryota > Metazoa > Arthropoda > Insecta > Lepidoptera > Tortricidae > Cenopis > Cenopis cana. The sequence goes on along the minus strand of OX637477.1, from coordinate 17,116,847 downwards.
AATAAATAAATTTGTCTTCCGCTTGTATCGCGGTGGAAAACCCGTCTGCCAAGCCCCTAAACATTGTATGTATGTATGTAATAACTTTATTGTACACAAAAAAAACACAAAAAACCCATTGTATGGGATAAAAACGGGTACGGCACCCCTCTACAACTACACACCCCACCACTCTACAACCGGAAGACGAATTTTATTCCTTAAGATATTTCAACACTAGTTTCAGTCGAGAGGAAATGACTGAATTTTAATTTATTTTTACTTCTTTGGGAGGCTGCTGCTCCTCAAGCCACCAACGGAATCGTGGCAGACGTCCACAGTCCTTCATAATACAACTATCTTAACCACTGTACTAGTTTTGGTGCGAGAGGAAATGACTAACAATTTTAGCACCTGGCCCACGGTCTAGTTGTTTGACAAACAATATTCATAAAAATGTTCATTGAAAACATTGACATTGGTATATTCTGCCCATTTACCAATCGTTTAGACTCTACAGACAGCTTTATGCAGTATCTCATTTCATTAGAATGACTTCGCTACCGAATGTAATTAATTTCGATTCGAAATCCTTTTCATATCGTGCGGAAACCACAATTTCGAGCTGAATGGGATTTTTAATTACGACAGATCGACCGCAACTCATATCACATTGCTAAAAAGCAGTATTTATTTGTAATTGGTTCGGTGGCGAGTGTTTGAACTTGCGGGCGGCGGGCGCAGCGCGAATTAATTCGGTTCAGTTACATAACATTAAAATTGGACCGAAAGGCCGCCGGCGGACCCAGCCGCCCGAAAGGCTTTGCCTCCAATCCCAATAAGCGATTGGCTCCACGCTCCGCGCTGTGGCGGCCGAGCTAATAGCTACCACACAGCCGCGTATGCCATATAAACACGTCCCGGGGACCCGATCGAACGGGCTTTTAACGGATCAGACAGTCTAAACTTTGACCAGCCACCCCAATAACGCTTTTCCGAATTACGGACATGAACAATTATATACATATATCACTGTTTTTATATTCCACTCGTATGGAGCGGACTTCAAAGAAATTATAATCAAAGTAAAACAAACGAAAACCGCTGGCGAATCCGCCGCCGAGTGTTTATCATTTAATTAGAAGGGTTGGCAACACCGGCAGTTTCGCTAACAAGTATGTGGGCCGGCGGCGACAAGGGCCCGGCGCGGGCGCGGGAGGCCGTGCCCAGATGTAAGTGCTGCATTTTAATTAAATCCTCCTTGCCGAGAGATAGCGCTGTGGGCCGGATTGTGCCGTTTTTTTTCACCGGTTTGCTCGCGGCCTGAAAAATTGAAGCAGCATTTAAAGCTAGAGCGCGAGCCAACACGTCTCCCATGATAATGATAATGCGCGCAACGGCTGAATATTAATAAAACAGATTCTCTTAGCATTCGGTTGCGGCGGCTGCCGGTAATCTCGCGAGGATTGTTATTATTTTTGCACACAATATTGTGTTTTTTGTGAACGGAACGTGTCGGGCAGAGGTTAAATATTCAGCGCAAGATGAATAGGCGGAGCTGTGCGGCGGGAGCTCTGCTGTTGACACGAGTCATTACGCCGCGTCACCGCGCACACCACACGCCGACAACAATAACAACAATGCCCCACACACCAACCTCATAACTTTTGTCACTTCTCACTTGACAGGATATCATTAAGTCTTCTGATAGGTACTATCCTGTGTCATCTGTAGGTACCGTACTACAGTAATAAATGCTACTGATTATGAGATGCTATAAACGCCCTTCATTCACGATAGGTACGTAAAAAACATAAGCAATATAAAGCAAAAAGCCACTCAACTCAGACTCCATATAATATTCATGGCGCACGCAGCGCGACTTAGTTTGCTTTTTGCCGACCGTAGCGGCTCAAACTCTCATTTCACGGTTGTTATTTTTCACAAAACAAACTGCGCTCTCCAAGAACTCGAATAGTCCTCGATTGCTGAGTAGGATTTATAATGAAATTCCTTACAAGCGTGCCCGCTGCGCAGTAAATATCGAAGTCTTTCTTTAACGGAGGTTAGAGGGTTCGTATTCAAATATAAAGCAGCAGCAGGTAAAGTATGTAAGTTGAAAGTAAGTAGGCAGGAAGAAATTTCATTCAGTGGCTTCAAAATAAGAATCAAGCAATGAGGATCGTACAAACCTACACAAAAATGAACTAGTAATTCATTCCATATTATACTGATAAAGTAGATCGGTTTAAAGTAGTTTGCTGAAGAAATTAAATGACAAGGGGGCAATTTTTTTTAATAGGCTAATGGATGTCCTGCTGCTGGGCAAAGGCCTCTCCCCATGTTGTCCAGGTATCCCTATTGAGCGGTTCTTCTTCGCAATTTGACAATAACATTGACAACAAAAAAACTAAAAATAGGATAAAAATATTTGAATTTTATTATTCTATATTTTAGTCAAGCAGCTGTAGCCGAACGTCTAAATCTTGGTTCTCTTGGCCCTGGGGGGCGATTTTTGAGTGTCGAACGCTCGACTTTTCACTCGACATCTGTCAAAACGTCATAGTTTTTTGACAGATCTCGAGTGAAAAGTCGAGCGTTCGACACTCATAAATCGGCCCCCAGGTCAACACTGCTTTTTTAGATCTTAGTTTGTCAAGTTTGTTTTTGAACTGATAGCGGTCACTACTTCTGAGGGTAATTTGTTTCATGCCTTTTCATCGGATTTGTTAGCTGTCAATTTAAAGTTGTGTCCTCTCGTGCGTGTGTTTCTATTTCGAGTGAACAAGTCGCACAGCTCTGGACTGGCATAATAGTTATTATTTTATAATTCTCAATCAATTGTTCACATTCACGTCTCTTTTAGAGTGTTGTCAGGCCTAATTTCTGTAATCCTCCTTCGTATGGCAATGATTGTAGGTGTGTGGGAATTTTGGTGAATAATCTCTGAACCCTTTTTATCATCTTAATGTCCTTACAATTACATTCATCTTATCAAAAAGCGATGTTAAAACCGATTATCCGCCAATGACTATCTAATTACTGATTCGGAAACCCCAATGCTTGCCTACTAATGAAGCAATTGAGCATATAATTTCAGCGGTGGCATAGCAGCGGACAGCATGTATCCCTGTGTCTCTCGTCATGGCGACCGGAGACAATGAGCCGGCTAACGAACGGTGACGGCCGCACACAATGGACTATCATGGACTATCGATTGAATTCTTTAGTGATTACCGTTTTGAAGTTACCTTTTATACCGCCTAGGTATTTCGATCCAGAGATTGATTATATTTTTAGACAAAAACTACTGAATTAATCATTCTAATTTAAGTCTAAGAAATACACAGCAACGATGCGGCATATTAATTTATTTTATGTCACACCTAGCCATAAAGTGGCCATTATCGCACGCTCCGCGCGCGAAAAAACCCACTTCCTGGCCAGGGGGTGACATAAAATTTTGTACTTACCACGGGCGATAATAAAGAAAGCCTCAGATCGCATACTTATCGCCCTTGCCTTCGGCTCGGGCGTAAAATACCTGCGATCTGAGACATTCTTTGTTTTATCGCCCTTGGTAAGTAATGTACTATTAAACTATATTGCAAAAACAATTTAAGTACAAAGGGCGGACTTAATGCCATGAGGCATTCTCTACCAGTCAACCATAGGGTCAAACATAAACTTGCAAATGTAGGTGCAGTAAGAAATAAATCAGGAGCAGTTAAATAATACGATCACAATAGATAAAATATTGGCAAAACGAAACAGTTATAAAATAATTTCGCCGTCTGTTGGTAACCATCGTTTGTCAGAGACCGTTTGACATTAAACAGCTGAAAGTTGTAGAATATTAAATACAAGAAAGCATATGAGCGCACGGATAGTGTGGTAGTTGACCGAGTGACACGAATGTCTCCGCTTCTTCGACATGCTCTCGTAACTATGTCCGGAAATCAGATCGGTATTCTGGATTTCCAGATTTCCGATTCTCGTGAAATTTTGTGAGCAGATTCGATATTTATATACTTTGACGACTGGTTTAGCTTAGTTGGTAGTGACCCTGCCTACGAAGCTGGAGGTCCCGGGTTCGTATCCCGGCCGGGGCATTTATTTGTGTGATGAGCACGAATATTTGTTCTTGGGTTTTGGTTGTTTTCTATGTATTTAAGTATTTATTTATCTATATAAGTATGTATATCGTCGCTTAGTACCCATAGTACAAGCTTTGCTTAGTTTGGGACTAGGTTGATTTTGTGTAAGATTGTCCACAAATATTTTATATATATATTTTTATATAGTATATACTTTTTGTCGAGTCCGTTTTTTGGAAATTTTCAAAAACACATTTATTATTAAGTTTAAAAAAGACCCACCCGCGAGGTCTACAGCCCACAGAGCCACTAGTTTTAAAAATATTAGTATCATCCTCTTCATAATTTATAGCGCAACCTAAGTTTAGCACACGTTCTAAAAGTAGCGGGCGGCACGAGTATGCAAGTCATGTCTTTGACGTAGACCGGGGCACGTCTCGAGTCCTTCGCGGTTACGGCGCGCAGCTGGATTGTTCCCGGCTACGTAAATTACTCGTGTACAGTGTTATTTATTATCAAGGAGGATTAGCGCAGTTTAAGTTAGATATCGTGAAAGGATTAATGATGAAGCTAAACTTGTCGGCGTAATATTACGAATAAAATATTGAGAAGTCGGAGGGAGGGTGGAGAATTGGAGAGGGTTGGAGAATAATTGTAACTAATCTGCTATGATTTGAATATGGTTTACGCGCTCGTTTTGACACCGTTAGCTTGGCGCGTAGAAACCAGCGCGTAGCACATTGAAATCAAATTGGATTCTGTTACCGATCGACTTCATGTAGTCGTGCCTACTCCTGTTTCTGAAAACGTCCTTAGACACTAACTTATAGTGGCGTGACGTAATTGTACCTATAGGTCGAAGAATTATGAAACGAGTCCGTACTAGATAGGTACTCCAAGTTCAAACAGAAAAGTTAAATAACCTAAAATAATCTGCAAGTCAATTGAGACGGAACAGTTTTAAGTAAACGCTTTATTTCATGTACAAGCTTTGTTTCATGTTGTGTGTGTGAAAGCTATCACGCCAACTCATTTTCCATAAGATATTGAATATGAACTTTAATGTAAAGCAAAGCACGAAGGTGACGTTGACAAGGTACGTCATAACAACACCTATAGGGACCTTGTCGTAGGCCCTTCAGCAATACATGCGCCTAAATTCTACGGTTTCCCAACAAATGATTCAGGCCCAACCATATGCCAACAATAAATGCTACTTGTCTCCCACTGTAAAAAAAATACGAGGCCATTTTTGTAGGCTCTTCAACAAAACATGCGGCCAAATTCTACGGTTGGCCAACAAAAAAAGGTACCAAGACCCAACCATATATGCCTACAAAAATACTACTAGGGGTAATTGGCGCCGTAGGTCCGACAACACGTGACATCTTTAGGCGTCCCTGGCGTTCAAAAGGGTAAATGCCTACTGTCTCATATGTTAACAACAGCTTAAGTACATAATTTGCCACATTATGAAAATAAACAGACATCAATCTTGACGCATTCCGTTTCCGGGAGAGCCTGATTATTTCGAGACGTACTGTAATCATAAAGGAAAAGATTACAAGGTCAACACGTGCTGTGAGCCTGGGTAAGCGCGTGAAACGAAGTCAGTTTGCGGTCATTCCCGCTTCAGCTACTAGGAGTAGTGGAGGTCAATTTGACTTGTTATATCGCAAGCCAATATGATACCGATGTGTGCATCGCCACACGTGCACCAATTTTAAAACAGGATAAGTTTATTATAATGTAAATGTACATGGAGACTATACGTTAAATCTATCAGTAAAAGTGTGCCCCAGGTAAGCAGCATATACGGTAGGTTTGTGTTGTGTGTTGGGTGTATGTTGCTATGTACTTTCAATTGGCACTGGCAAATGTATTTGCAGAATCAACACTCGTTTTTTGACATATTTCTCCGAAAGTCATCAGAATAAAATGTAGGTTGACACTGGGGAAGTACCTCCGCCTTGCAGAAGACCACAGCCATAATAACCTATTTACTATACCAGTATGTAGTGTTGTGTTCCTGGAGGTGAGCAAGGTTGCCAGAGCTCCCGAGGATGCACTGTGTTGAGAGCGAGGGAGCTTTTGGCCCTTCTGTTGTCAACATAGTGAATCCTCAAATTTTATATAGGGTCGGCAACGCGCACGTGACTCTTTTGGAGTTACGAGCGTCTATAGGCTGCGGTGTCCGCTTACCATCAGGTGGACCGTACGCTTGTTTGCCACAGACGTAGAATAAAAAAAAAAAAGGTTAGCTCAGCGCGCGTGATACAACGCGAATGATACTTGTCGTATGCGATATGTCGATTCAGTCTGGCCTGCTGCACTCTCGAGTGCATCACGCTTCCTATTGATTCAATTAACGCGCCCCCGTTGCCAGTGACCAGCTCATGTGGAACATCTCGTTGAATGTTCAAATTAATGAAGTCGGATTTTATTAGTTTTCCGAGCGTGGGAGATGGGTGTAGGTCAGGAATGTGCAGTTGTTAAATTCAAAAGCAGACTAATATAACACTGAAACAACGTTACATTATACAATTCTGCTTTTGCCTAATTCATAATATAATCACCGGCAGAAAATTTGGCCCAAATTAGAAAATAGTAGTTTATGCAACTGGTACATAATGAGGGGCATTAAAACACGAGTGTGTTTTATGAAACGAGCCGAAGGCGAGTTTCATAATAAGGTCACACGAGTGTTTTAATGCCTAATTATGTACAGTTGCATACATTACTTTATCTACACACATATTATAATTACTCTAAGATGGGTTCAGAAACCGTAGTAAATAAATACAATAATTGTGTTAATACAACCTTTTTTGCACGGTTGCGGAAATATCGAAATCAGAACTGGCAACAGATACCTGAATGTTATTTTAAAAAGTAAAGAGTCCTTATTCTGATGTGATCATGTCGTTCTAGCTCAAATTTCGTGCGATATATATACTAAAAAAACATCGAGCTGACATTTCGCATCGACTGAATTTGAATTTTCAGTGATACTAGAATAGGGACATGTCAACTTTGACATTTAAATTTTGACAGTTTTGTTTGACGTAATATTTTAACATCATATATGAGATTAAAATGAAATATTTTATTACTGCTGTAGCCTTAGCCACAGATAAGAAAATTGCCATAAATTCATTGAATGTTGAAATGAGAGTCATTTTCTACGGTTTCCGAACGCATATTAGAGGATTTATGATATGTGTGTAGATAAATGTGTTTTTATATATATGTTAAACATTATTTAATTTATTCAATGCATAGTTTGAAATCACGAAAAGTTTTTGGGCCGAATTTTCTGCCGGTGAGTGTTTAAATAGCCTGCCCAGAAAAATACAAAGCTTGAATTGCATAAACCACATTTTTAGGCTTCCATAGACAACAAGGGACCGTTATAGTTTCGCCATGTCCGTCCGTCCGTCCGCGGCTTAGCTCAGTAGCCGTTAGTAGTAGAACGCTGTATTTTGGCATGAGTAATTGAGTATACATATCCGTTTGCGTGATTATTAAGCTTTAAGGCGATATATCGATTGAAAGAGACACCCTTTGTTTTTCGCTCACGACAAAACGGGATGCAACCCTCTCCGAGAATGGCTTTTTAGATAAATCTCGTTAAATATCTGACTGTGTGCAGGTTTATTAAATTTCCTCTTGTCAGTACCTAGATGAGGTAAAATACCATAATATTAACTTAATCGTGTCTTTTAATAATGCGTTGTTTTAGTAGGCTGAGGAAAAAAAGGAAAATATAGACTCGACTTTGGATTTATTTTCTATCTAGAAAATTTTAAGCAATCATGTTTCGCTATTGTCAGTGCCACAATCATATAGTCAAGAATCATATATCTGAAAATCAGCCCCTACTGTTTGCTAGTCTGGGCAGGACAGCGTTTCAAAGTCTCCAAATTTCTCAGTGTAGCGCCTTAAAGTGATATTTTTTTGTTATGTTGGACCTGAAACCTGACCTCTAAGTCTATTAGAGTAAAAACTATAAAAGTAGAAAAAAATATATTTTGAAAGCGCATATATCTGCAAAATGTCATTAGAATTTGCATTTTTAGTACAACTCTTAGGCACTACTGCTTTCATAGTAATTCTACTCGTTTTGTCGCTCAAGCGAGTAGAATTGTCATACTCGGTAGCACTCGCTACTCGCCGGCGGTGGGACCAGTGCCTTACGACAGAATCGTCGGTACTGAGGGCCATCTCCTGCTGCTATCTCAGGCCTACTACACTTAATAGTGTCCGAGCGCGCCCGGTCCTCGTCTCACCCTTAAGATACGAACAAAAGCCATTAATGCCTTGTCTATACCAAATTGATTGTAAAAGCAGACACAATTTCTCTTTACTCTGTGGTAAAAGGTAGCTAAATTTAATAAACGACAGCACTTTTTCCCGTGTTCCTAGCTGATAATGTTGTTACGCCGTAGTTAATATCACAGAGGACTCTTAATTTAATCAAGCTGCCGGATTACACTTTCCGCCGCATCACGGGGCATAAGTAAAATTTCTGTATTGGATTATGTCGACTATGTTGTGCGAGTGTAATAAGTATTTGGTATCGCGGGAGGAGGGTGGGGGGCGGTGGGGCCGGTGTCGGCGCGAGCGGTCGAGCGGCAGCATCAAGGGCGCGCACGGCGGGGAGCAGGCGCGGGCGCGGGGCGGAGGCGGGATGCTGCGCGCGGGGCGGGCGGCGCAGATCAATATCTCGCGTTACCGGGACAACGCCGCGCCAGACCGAGTGCCTCCCGTACTACGACCCCGCTCCGCCGCCCCACCACCACCGCCCACTACTCGCTTATTTGATACATGACGAATCTAGGATAAGAGTTTTTTCATACTTAATGACAGCACCGTAAAACGTAGTATTACGTAAGCAATTTCGGCACGGTCACGGAGCTCGCGGAGCGGCCGCAAGGCCGCACCGCTGCGCCGTCGAACTGGCTTCGCCCAGAAAGCCTTCAATTACACTATGTATAAAGTACAGAGTTCGACATACATCTTCCGTTGCATTGGATTAAATTATACTGTATTGTTTGTCTTTATATTACCCGCTTATTTTTTATGCGATTCATTCATAAATTCGTCCATCAAAAGAACCACACAGCCGAAAATAATTACGCCTGCTAAAGCTTATAGTTTTTTGAAGGATTCCACGAAAAGAAATATTACTTATATCACGAAATAAATAGGTTTTGGAAGTACTCGTGCGAACAAATCGCGTAGCAATAAAAACTCAGCAGGGAATCACCTTGTGTGCTTGTTCCGATGAGTTTGCGCAAGTTTACGACTTGCCAAATAAATTGTGAGAAAATGTGCACCAGTCAAGCTTCCTCTTTTGATTTTGATCATTGTAATTCAAATTACTGGATATTTGTCACTGAGTTTTTGTTCTTGTGTGCAGGTTTTGTGTATTGTTTAATATAATACCCGTGACTTGGTCTAATTTTAAGAGGCCTTACAAATGTAAAAATGTTTTGAACTCAAATTATATCTCCATAAATTGGTTAAAGCATAATATACTCGTATTATGGTGCTTTTATAAAAAGCGAAAACAACCAGTTTTTCTAGAAATTTGTCAATTTGGAGTGATGTTTGAAACGATATTTCTTAAGGAAATGAATTAATGCGTAACGTGGAGAAAGTGTCATGACACGCGTAACTCACACTGAAAATAGACAAACCTAATGGGTGTTTTAACAGATAAGGACCCTTAACAACAATTTTTTTTTTATTATTCACTGTAGGTGTTACCTGTAACTAAGGTCCGGTTATATGAACATCATGTAATGTAGGAATATTGTATTGATCTACTAATACTTGATCTAACTTAAGGTAAGCTCTAAACGATTCTTTATAAAACCCAACACCCCACCATATAAACATTTTAAGACCTATGTCGGCTAATCTTTATTCGTAGGTACCTACAGTTCAATATCTATACCAAAGTTGGCATCATGAACATCCCTTTATCAAATTCTGCACGACTCACGGGTAGTATTAGTTAGTGTATCCATTACCATAGATATGCGGTGACAGCAATAACAATAAGCAGTGATCAGCAACGTGTAACAAATGAACGCATTGTCTCAGCAGCTCAATAGTTCACGTGGGGAGGAATTAATTCCGGATACATTATTGCGACTCATTGTCACCGTCTATAGTATGGTCACCACGCAGTATTATCCTACAGCAGCGGTCAACAGGCGGCCCGTGAGCCCCTTACTTGCGGCCCGCAAGTCATCTTAGACGGTTTCTGCACGACAGTGCGGTGTGCGAGCGAGACGGCACTAATGCAATTATATAGCGGTGTCCCGCTCGCACTGCGGGAGCTGTCCGGAAACCGCATCAGTGCGACAACCGCCTTATTGACAACCAACAACCTTTACCTACCTACCTTTCGCCTGATACACAAGTTATTAAGTCGTGCGGCCCGCGACAATTTTGTGAGCTACTATGTGGCCCATGGATGCTAAAAGGTTGCCGACCCCTGCTGTAGTTTAACCTAATTTAGAAACGGTATATTATTGAAAATACGAGTATCACAATGTGCCAACATTATGCTTATATTAATTTATGTTTAAGATCGATAAAACAAGGCTTGGTTTATGTATCATTTATCTTTTATTAAAAACAAACAAAAACCTTAATATCATAATAATGAAGAATAAATAATTATTATCTCATACCTACATCTATTATCTAAATTAGATGCCATTAAAAATAGCGTTTAGTTAAAATTACTAAAAAGGCAATTAATATATCTACCTGTTCATATGCACCCTAATGGAATGGAACCCAAGGCTTTATTTTGTAACTAGTTTACATTAAAATGAAGTAATTAACAACATTTAATTTTATAGACTCCTTGTTTTTGTATAGCTTTTTAAGAGTACCCGTTTTTTTCTGTTAAGGTTTTTATGCTATTATGGTGTTTAACCCTTTGACCGCCAAGAACCTATAAACCGGTTGTGTGTCGTCGTGCCCACCACGCCAACAATCACTTAAAAGGTCGGAGTGAAGGTGTACTTTGATCATGAAAAAAATCATTTATGAACTGTTCTCATTTGAATTTAAACTTTCGTGAGACATGTTATAACTTTATTTTTAACGGTTAAAACTCACGTATTAATTGTCACTTCGGGCGACATGTTTCGAACTCGTCGGGAGTTCTTCCTCAGGATGAGTGCGTCTCATTTGTTTTTATTGGTTTAGACATTACACCAAAAAAACAGTGCTTGGCGTACACGACGACACACCATCGCTTTGGCGGTCAAAGGGCTAAGCTACCGTGACAAAAAGAACTCTCATCAATGAGAAGAGGCCGGTGCCCAGCATTTCCAGCAGTGGGGCGTTATAGGTAGGATGACGATAAAAGGAAATGTTGTCAAGTAGCGTCACTTTTAAAATTATTTCAAAGCAGTTGTTGCTTATATGAAGATCGTGAAAAAACATGAACATAGTCTAGTTTGTAAATCAATCAATTAATAGTTTGCTACTAACTGTCTGGCCTACTAGGTCCCTGACTAGATCTAGGGTGGAACATTTATACGCAATCATGATTTAGCTAAAAATAACAGTCACGAGAAGATCCAAATTATATTACGCGTCTCCGGGTCGGGCGTATAAAACTAAATGTCATTTGCTCTCAGGCAACGAGTAGGTAGTTACATTTTTAATGTACTCTATGCGTCAGCGGTATTTTTATGCCTCCCTCTGACGCGCGCTCGCCCCAGGTAGGATTGCAGAATTCACTGGCGTCAATCTTACTTATTACCAATTATTACTGACTGTCATGATTGTAACATCTCTTGCATTATAAAAGAATACCAGTTTGATATTGTTCTTTGAAATTGTGTTACGGCAACTTAATTGAAAATGAAAGACTATATAAACATAGCTATATTACGAAAAAAATACTTTATGTCACACCTGGCCATAAAGTGGCCATTATCGCACGCTCCGCGCGCGAAAAAACCCACTTCCTGGCCAGGGGGTGACATAAAATTTTGTACTTACCACGGGCGATAATAAAGAAAGCCTCAGATCGCATATTTATCGCCCTTGCCTTCGGCTCGGGCGTAAAATACCTGCGATCTGAGACATTCTTTGTTTTATCGCCCTTGGTAAGCAATGTACTATTATGTAGTGTAGACTGAACCATCGTTTGTTGAATATCTAGTTAAATACTGCCTATCGGAATGGCATTCTCAAAATCGATGACCAGCCACAAAAAGTCCTAATATGTTTAGCAGTTAGGCCTTTAACCTGTAGCAGATCCGAGGCACTTAACACAATAAGAAGACGTCATCGTCATGAAGGCCACATTAGTTTCGAGGTCCTGGACACAATCTCATACAAGCAAATAACCTATTGGCCACTACGCCTCGTCTTATCCGTCTAGTAATGGAAATAAACGTCTCTGAAATCAGTTGAAATCAAGATTAATGCTGACGTTTGAACCAGTATAACCGCAATAAAAAACCGACGTTAGGTATGTTATTTTGGAAGTTCACCTAGAAGTGCAGTTGCGTGAGGAGCGCGACTCCGCGCATGATCCAGTGGTCGGGCGGCTTCGCGCCGGGCAGCCGCATGAACAAGACGTAGTTGGTCGAGTGGCCCGTCGTGGACAGCACGCCGCGCCGGTCGCCAGTCTTGTACAGCGGACAGTTGTAGAACTCCGCTTCAGGCAGATCGGAGCGTTTCATCGGGATCAGCCACACCTAACACCAGTCCAAAGTTAATAATACCTAACCTATGGCGCATATTTTGAATTGTTGACAAATAAATCATTGTTGGTATTTTATTATTAGCGTGCTGATGATTCCGAATGAAGATCTCAGTAATTCATCAGTCCCGCCAAGGCTGTCCTCGTAATAACGACGAGGACATTACAAAATTATTACTTCAGGAGTAGGTAAGTAAACGTGAAGTAAACCTCACCGGCGGGAAGGTGTCGTAGAGCACTTTTGGGAAAGACTCGTCAATGCAATACGGATCCATGTTCCAACGGGCACCTTCCATGAACAGTCCCTGAATGTATACGCCCTCTTCCGGGGGTTCTTTCAACTCAAACACACGTTGCACCTATACAAAATTAAGGATGAAATATCTAGAAAAACAGAGTACCTAAATACATAATGTATAAGCAAGTGCAACATTGAAAACTGTTGATAATCGAATTTCGATTGTTAGTAGAATTCTACTGGTTTATGGACTGTAATTCCGAACCGCCACTTTTTTTCGTATACGAGTACGAACCAAAGATTATAATGTATATACTAAAGTACGAACCTCGTAATGGAAGGCAAGTTGATCGATGGGTATCTTGTATTTGCGCGCATAGCTCTGCTGCGCCGCGGTGAGGAACGCCTGCGGGAAGTAGAAGCCCGACAGCCAGAACACCGCCGGCGGCCCATTCGCGTGCCAATGCTGCACACAGTCAAATATACAATCACAACATTTCCATTATAGCTAAGCAATTTATACAACCTTAGAAAACGAGGTTACTGACCTGCAGAAACTCCAGTCGCGCCAGAAGATCGTCGAAATAAGCCGCGAACGGCTTGAGTGAAGGGTAGCTCTTGCCAGCCCACAGCGCAGGTATGCGTCCGCGCACCATGCTCGTCAGTACTTCCTCCGTAGCGTCAGTTAGCACACTCACACCTATTTCAAAGAGTATTGTATTAATAGTCCTCATCAAACACCCACTATTAATTGTTAAAAGTTGGTGTTAGTAAGTACCTTGCACGGCGCCAATGACGGCCCGGGCGCTGGAGCGGACGATGGTGACGAGGCGCTCGAAGCGCGCCGCCTCCTGGATGACCACGATGGACATGGGCGACATCTCGGCCGGCTTGAGGTCGCCCTCGTGCGACGGGCCCGACAGGATCTTGGCGGGCAGCCGCGCGAGCACGCCTTCCGCGATCGCCATAGCCTGCTCCTCCGGCGTAGCACCGCCGCCTCCGCCCGCCATTGTGTCCTAGTTATTGTGCACAGTTCATTATCAATCTGGGATAAAAAATAAATTACCTAATTGCCATTCGTGTTCGGATCAGACTACGCACAATGAAGTGCTCTGTCCCTGCCACTCGATACTAGTCCAGTTGAAAACCTGTATCCTACACCGTGAAATTTAAAAAAACCGGCCAAGTGCGTGTCGGATCACACACAACGAAGGGTTCCGTACCGACACCTACTGGTTCACATTTAAAACACTATTGAATACCTTGAATCAAAAACCTGCTCACAAAATTTCACGACAATCAGTTAAGAAATGCGACCTGTAGAGGAGAACAACCGAAAACCCGGACATACGCAAGCATTTTTGTCGAAGCTAAAACAGAGACCTTCGTTTCACTCGATCAATTAATCTTACTCTAATTACGTACCACATATTTTCGGTATAAATCCTAGATGCGTGAAAAAAAGATTTAAAGGAATAAAACTATCAATGTTCGTTAATTTACAAATATAAAAATAAAACAGTTATAAATGTTACTTACCAGACGGTCCTAGTTTGAGCACGACGAAAAGTGAATGAATGAAATAGAAATGAACATAAATATTAGATAAGGGCTATATTGCATAATGACTTGTAACTAATATTACAAGCGGTAGTCTCTTTCAAATGAAAGACAGGCGCATAGTCTAAAGTTAAATAGTTACTACTTGATGGTTTCATTCGATGTATGGTACAGTCAAGTGCAAAAATATGGGTGCATACAACTTGCTCAAAAAGATGTCCCATAGCTGTCCCATGTCGGTGAATTAAGGTTTTGGTACATATTTATGAGAGGATTCATTCGATAGGTACATATTTTTGCACTTGACTGTACATATGGATGGAGGGTAGCTGGCAGCTCCACGGGTCAGACTGCTCCCACGCGAGTTAATAAAATAAAATATTAGAATGGCGCAAAAAGCGCTCGAGACCGCAATCCGCGAGCTTCAACAAATAGTCACGACGCTGAATAATAAAATAGGCGTGCTCGAGACGAAGATAGACGATCAAAACAACATTATTATCAACCAAAGCGATATGTTACAACGCATAAAAACCAATTTGGAGGGTACCGCAGCGAGAACGGCGACGAACCGTAAGTCAATTTCAAGTGCAACACCCCCGGCAGCGCCTCAGCGACCCGCGCGCCAAGCGCGCTTGAATGCCGCCGCGACCGCTGCAGCGGCCGCCGCGAAAAAATCTAGCGCTTCAGCCGCCGGCGGATCACGAGTCCCCGCCGTAGCTGCGCAGCCGACGACGCCCGAGGTGAGCCGACCAGAGACGAATCCGATCACAGCATCTAATGAAGAAATAACATCGCCGGTAACTATCTCCCCAGCCCCAGAAATCCAGATTCCAAACGCCATAAATACGTATGCGGATGTTGCCAAAAATGACTGCACAAATCTGACTGCCGAACCCGAAAAAGAATGGCACAAAATAACGTACAAAAGAGGCCGTATGCAACTAAACCCAAAACGCGTAACCGTAACAGGTACTGGACCAGCAGACAGTGAACTACTCACGACAGAGCGGGCCAAGAAAATTCACGCCTGCTATTTTAAATATGACACGACCACGGAAGCGATCCAGTCGTACATCAACAAGAAAACGGGAATAACAAACTGCTCGGTTGAAAAGTTGAAGCTAAGGCATCAATATTACGCATCTTTTGCTATAACAGTCCCTGGTAGCAAGTTCGAGGACCTCATGTCTGCCGATATCTGGCCGTCCGGAACCGAGGTGAGCGAGTGGTTTCGATCCAGCGGCGGGCGCGCAGGGCGCGCCCGTCCCCGCCGCCGCGCCGCTGTCACCGACGCGGAGCGACCGACCGCCGCCGAAATCCATTGATGCGCTGCGAGACACACAGACGCCGCAAACCAAAATTCTCACGGTCAGTCATCAGAACATTAGAGGCCTAAACAGCAAGACGAGGAAACTGGAAATGCTACTCAGTGACGAACTTACATGTGATATTTTAATTGTAACCGAACATTTCCTGCGTAGTCACGAAATTCAGTCAGTCACTCTAACGAACTTTGATTTACTGTCGTATTACTGTAGACCGAACATAGAACGCGGCGGAAGCTGCATTTATGCAAAACCCCACATTAAGGCAATAAACCGGCCAGACTATTGCGACCTATCTCGCGAACAAATATTTGACATATGTGCAATACATATTGTAGATGACAACATACTGATAGTAGGAATCTACCATTCAAATTTAACCAGTAATAGCGAGTACTTAAGGCTGTTCGACAGCCTGCTGACCAAAATTAATGACGATAAATTAACAGCTATCATTATGGGCGACATAAACATCGACCTTCTCAGTAACACTACTACTAGAAAACACCTATTAGATATTTTATCCGCTCATGATTTTCGTCAGTATGTTGAACAAGTCACTAGGAGGGATGGCGGAAGCGCAACATTGCTGGATCACGCATACTCGAATATCCGGGGCGACCGTGTGTCCGCGAGATGCGTAAACACTCACCTCAGTGACCATGCGGCGCAGCGCTTGCGCGCCCCGCTCCCCACCCGCCAACCGCGGTCCGTTCTGATAACGAAACGCGTTTTTAGCAATAAAAACAAGATGTCATTCGTAGCTGCGCTCGATTCCATAGATTGGCAGGAGATAGTTGGCAAACACCACGGTGAGTGTGAACAGTTTGCGATAAAAATCATCAACATTTTAAGTAATTTACTCGATATCCATATCCCATTTAAAACTATCACTGTACAACCAAAGATTAACCCGTGGATAGATCCCGAACTAATAAATTTAAAACTATTGGCATTCGACTATCTAAACTTCTCAAAAAACAACCCAAATTACAAACAACTAACCACCGCATCCACAGATTTATTAAACAAATATAACAAACAACTGCAAATTAAACGAACCAACTACTTCAACGCCGTAATTCAAAACAACCCAAATAAAAGCAAAGCTATGTGGGCTGCCATCAACACAGAGTTAGCGAGAGCGCCTTGCGAGCGTGTAGACTACACGGACTTACTAGTTAAAAGCGATGGAAACGCGTTCCCGTCCAAGCAGCAACTGGTAGACGCTGTGAACGAAACATTTATAACAGCGGGCGCCGCGTGCGGCGCACCCGCCGCCGACCGTTCGCGGTGTCTCACCACGCTGTCCAGCGGAACCCCACATAGCGAATGCTCGATCAGGTTAAATCTGTTCACACCAACCGAAGTCAACAGAATCTTGTCATCCTGTATAGCCGCAAAAAACAGTACGGATGTTTACGGTCTATCCGCTAACCTCCTCAAACAGGCCAGCCCAGCAATTTGTTTCGCACTATCGGAGCTTTACAATAACTGCATGCGATTAGGAACATACCCCAAGAGCCTGAAAAAGGTTAAAATTTGTCCGTTATATAAAGGCAAGGGAAGTAAAAAGGACATCAAATCATACCGGCCCATCGCACTGGTACCAGGCCCCAGTAAGTGCTTCGAGGTAGGGCTGAACAAAAGGCTACTATCGTTCTGGTTTCCTAGAAACGTTCTGTCGGATAGGCAATATGCGTACAGGCAAGGCCGGTCAACCACCGACCTCGTGCGAGAGGTGATACATTGTGCTCTGCGCGCACGCGAAGCGGGACGCCATGTTGCCATATTGTGCTGCGATCTATCACGCGCTTTCGACACTGCCGACCATGCGCTCATCGCGGACAAGTTGTTACGCCGTAGTTAATATCACAGAGGACTCTTAATTTAATCAAGCTGCCGGATTACACTTTCCGCCGCATCACGGGGCATAAGTAAAATTTCTGTATTGGATTATGTCGACTATGTTGTGCGAGTGTAATAAGTATTTGGTATCGCGGGAGGAGGGTGGGGGGCGGTGGGGCCGGTGTCGGCGCGAGCGGTCGAGCGGCAGCATCAAGGGCGCGCACGGCGGGGAGCAGGCGCGGGCGCGGGGCGGAGGCGGGATGCTGCGCGCGGGGCGGGCGGCGCAGATCAATATCTCGCGTTACCGGGACAACGCCGCGCCAGACCGAGTGCCTCCCGTACTACGACCCCGCTCCGCCGCCCCACCACCACCGCCCACTACTCGCTTATTTGATACATGACGAATCTAGGATAAGAGTTTTTTCATACTTAATGACAGCACCGTAAAACGTAGTATTACGTAAGCAATTTCGGCACGGTCACGGAGCTCGCGGAGCGGCCGCAAGGCCGCACCGCTGCGCCGTCGAACTGGCTTCGCCCAGAAAGCCTTCAATTACACTATGTATAAAGTACAGAGTTCGACATACATCTTCCGTTGCATTGGATTAAATTATACTGTATTGTTTGTCTTTATATTACCCGCTTATTTTTTATGCGATTCATTCATAAATTCGTCCATCAAAAGAACCACACAGCCGAAAATAATTACGCCTGCTAAAGCTTATAGTTTTTTGAAGGATTCCACGAAAAGAAATATTACTTATATCACGAAATAAATAGGTTTTGGAAGTACTCGTGCGAACAAATCGCGTAGCAATAAAAACTCAGCAGGGAATCACCTTGTGTGCTTGTTCCGATGAGTTTGCGCAAGTTTACGACTTGCCAAATAAATTGTGAGAAAATGTGCACCAGTCAAGCTTCCTCTTTTGATTTTGATCATTGTAATTCAAATTACTGGATATTTGTCACTGAGTTTTTGTTCTTGTGTGCAGGTTTTGTGTATTGTTTAATATAATACCCGTGACTTGGTCTAATTTTAAGAGGCCTTACAAATGTAAAAATGTTTTGAACTCAAATTATATCTCCATAAATTGGTTAAAGCATAATATACTCGTATTATGGTGCTTTTATAAAAAGCGAAAACAACCAGTTTTTCTAGAAATTTGTCAATTTGGAGTGATGTTTGAAACGATATTTCTTAAGGAAATGAATTAATGCGTAACGTGGAGAAAGTGTCATGACACGCGTAACTCACACTGAAAATAGACAAACCTAATGGGTGTTTTAACAGATAAGGACCCTTAACAACAATTTTTTTTTTATTATTCACTGTAGGTGTTACCTGTAACTAAGGTCCGGTTATATGAACATCATGTAATGTAGGAATATTGTATTGATCTACTAATACTTGATCTAACTTAAGGTAAGCTCTAAACGATTCTTTATAAAACCCAACACCCCACCATATAAACATTTTAAGACCTATGTCGGCTAATCTTTATTCGTAGGTACCTACAGTTCAATATCTATACCAAAGTTGGCATCATGAACATCCCTTTATCAAATTCTGCACGACTCACGGGTAGTATTAGTTAGTGTATCCATTACCATAGATATGCGGTGACAGCAATAACAATAAGCAGTGATCAGCAACGTGTAACAAATGAACGCATTGTCTCAGCAGCTCAATAGTTCACGTGGGGAGGAATTAATTCCGGATACATTATTGCGACTCATTGTCACCGTCTATAGTATGGTCACCACGCAGTATTATCCTACAGCAGCGGTCAACAGGCGGCCCGTGAGCCCCTTACTTGCGGCCCGCAAGTCATCTTAGACGGTTTCTGCACGACAGTGCGGTGTGCGAGCGAGACGGCACTAATGCAATTATATAGCGGTGTCCCGCTCGCACTGCGGGAGCTGTCCGGAAACCGCATCAGTGCGACAACCGCCTTATTGACAACCAACAACCTTTACCTACCTACCTTTCGCCTGATACACAAGTTATTAAGTCGTGCGGCCCGCGACAATTTTGTGAGCTACTATGTGGCCCATGGATGCTAAAAGGTTGCCGACCCCTGCTGTAGTTTAACCTAATTTAGAAACGGTATATTATTGAAAATACGAGTATCACAATGTGCCAACATTATGCTTATATTAATTTATGTTTAAGATCGATAAAACAAGGCTTGGTTTATGTATCATTTATCTTTTATTAAAAACAAACAAAAACCTTAATATCATAATAATGAAGAATAAATAATTATTATCTCATACCTACATCTATTATCTAAATTAGATGCCATTAAAAATAGCGTTTAGTTAAAATTACTAAAAAGGCAATTAATATATCTACCTGTTCATATGCACCCTAATGGAATGGAACCCAAGGCTTTATTTTGTAACTAGTTTACATTAAAATGAAGTAATTAACAACATTTAATTTTATAGACTCCTTGTTTTTGTATAGCTTTTTAAGAGTACCCGTTTTTTTCTGTTAAGGTTTTTATGCTATTATGGTGTTTAACCCTTTGACCGCCAAGAACCTATAAACCGGTTGTGTGTCGTCGTGCCCACCACGCCAACAATCACTTAAAAGGTCGGAGTGAAGGTGTACTTTGATCATGAAAAAAATCATTTATGAACTGTTCTCATTTGAATTTAAACTTTCGTGAGACATGTTATAACTTTATTTTTAACGGTTAAAACTCACGTATTAATTGTCACTTCGGGCGACATGTTTCGAACTCGTCGGGAGTTCTTCCTCAGGATGAGTGCGTCTCATTTGTTTTTATTGGTTTAGACATTACACCAAAAAAACAGTGCTTGGCGTACACGACGACACACCATCGCTTTGGCGGTCAAAGGGCTAAGCTACCGTGACAAAAAGAACTCTCATCAATGAGAAGAGGCCGGTGCCCAGCATTTCCAGCAGTGGGGCGTTATAGGTAGGATGACGATAAAAGGAAATGTTGTCAAGTAGCGTCACTTTTAAAATTATTTCAAAGCAGTTGTTGCTTATATGAAGATCGTGAAAAAACATGAACATAGTCTAGTTTGTAAATCAATCAATTAATAGTTTGCTACTAACTGTCTGGCCTACTAGGTCCCTGACTAGATCTAGGGTGGAACATTTATACGCAATCATGATTTAGCTAAAAATAACAGTCACGAGAAGATCCAAATTATATTACGCGTCTCCGGGTCGGGCGTATAAAACTAAATGTCATTTGCTCTCAGGCAACGAGTAGGTAGTTACATTTTTAATGTACTCTATGCGTCAGCGGTATTTTTATGCCTCCCTCTGACGCGCGCTCGCCCCAGGTAGGATTGCAGAATTCACTGGCGTCAATCTTACTTATTACCAATTATTACTGACTGTCATGATTGTAACATCTCTTGCATTATAAAAGAATACCAGTTTGATATTGTTCTTTGAAATTGTGTTACGGCAACTTAATTGAAAATGAAAGACTATATAAACATAGCTATATTACGAAAAAAATACTTTATGTCACACCTGGCCATAAAGTGGCCATTATCGCACGCTCCGCGCGCGAAAAAACCCACTTCCTGGCCAGGGGGTGACATAAAATTTTGTACTTACCACGGGCGATAATAAAGAAAGCCTCAGATCGCATATTTATCGCCCTTGCCTTCGGCTCGGGCGTAAAATACCTGCGATCTGAGACATTCTTTGTTTTATCGCCCTTGGTAAGCAATGTACTATTATGTAGTGTAGACTGAACCATCGTTTGTTGAATATCTAGTTAAATACTGCCTATCGGAATGGCATTCTCAAAATCGATGACCAGCCACAAAAAGTCCTAATATGTTTAGCAGTTAGGCCTTTAACCTGTAGCAGATCCGAGGCACTTAACACAATAAGAAGACGTCATCGTCATGAAGGCCACATTAGTTTCGAGGTCCTGGACACAATCTCATACAAGCAAATAACCTATTGGCCACTACGCCTCGTCTTATCCGTCTAGTAATGGAAATAAACGTCTCTGAAATCAGTTGAAATCAAGATTAATGCTGACGTTTGAACCAGTATAACCGCAATAAAAAACCGACGTTAGGTATGTTATTTTGGAAGTTCACCTAGAAGTGCAGTTGCGTGAGGAGCGCGACTCCGCGCATGATCCAGTGGTCGGGCGGCTTCGCGCCGGGCAGCCGCATGAACAAGACGTAGTTGGTCGAGTGGCCCGTCGTGGACAGCACGCCGCGCCGGTCGCCAGTCTTGTACAGCGGACAGTTGTAGAACTCCGCTTCAGGCAGATCGGAGCGTTTCATCGGGATCAGCCACACCTAACACCAGTCCAAAGTTAATAATACCTAACCTATGGCGCATATTTTGAATTGTTGACAAATAAATCATTGTTGGTATTTTATTATTAGCGTGCTGATGATTCCGAATGAAGATCTCAGTAATTCATCAGTCCCGCCAAGGCTGTCCTCGTAATAACGACGAGGACATTACAAAATTATTACTTCAGGAGTAGGTAAGTAAACGTGAAGTAAACCTCACCGGCGGGAAGGTGTCGTAGAGCACTTTTGGGAAAGACTCGTCAATGCAATACGGATCCATGTTCCAACGGGCACCTTCCATGAACAGTCCCTGAATGTATACGCCCTCTTCCGGGGGTTCTTTCAACTCAAACACACGTTGCACCTATACAAAATTAAGGATGAAATATCTAGAAAAACAGAGTACCTAAATACATAATGTATAAGCAAGTGCAACATTGAAAACTGTTGATAATCGAATTTCGATTGTTAGTAGAATTCTACTGGTTTATGGACTGTAATTCCGAACCGCCACTTTTTTTCGTATACGAGTACGAACCAAAGATTATAATGTATATACTAAAGTACGAACCTCGTAATGGAAGGCAAGTTGATCGATGGGTATCTTGTATTTGCGCGCATAGCTCTGCTGCGCCGCGGTGAGGAACGCCTGCGGGAAGTAGAAGCCCGACAGCCAGAACACCGCCGGCGGCCCATTCGCGTGCCAATGCTGCACACAGTCAAATATACAATCACAACATTTCCATTATAGCTAAGCAATTTATACAACCTTAGAAAACGAGGTTACTGACCTGCAGAAACTCCAGTCGCGCCAGAAGATCGTCGAAATAAGCCGCGAACGGCTTGAGTGAAGGGTAGCTCTTGCCAGCCCACAGCGCAGGTATGCGTCCGCGCACCATGCTCGTCAGTACTTCCTCCGTAGCGTCAGTTAGCACACTCACACCTATTTCAAAGAGTATTGTATTAATAGTCCTCATCAAACACCCACTATTAATTGTTAAAAGTTGGTGTTAGTAAGTACCTTGCACGGCGCCAATGACGGCCCGGGCGCTGGAGCGGACGATGGTGACGAGGCGCTCGAAGCGCGCCGCCTCCTGGATGACCACGATGGACATGGGCGACATCTCGGCCGGCTTGAGGTCGCCCTCGTGCGACGGGCCCGACAGGATCTTGGCGGGCAGCCGCGCGAGCACGCCTTCCGCGATCGCCATAGCCTGCTCCTCCGGCGTAGCACCGCCGCCTCCGCCCGCCATTGTGTCCTAGTTATTGTGCACAGTTCATTATCAATCTGGGATAAAAAATAAATTACCTAATTGCCATTCGTGTTCGGATCAGACTACGCACAATGAAGTGCTCTGTCCCTGCCACTCGATACTAGTCCAGTTGAAAACCTGTATCCTACACCGTGAAATTTAAAAAAACCGGCCAAGTGCGTGTCGGATCACACACAACGAAGGGTTCCGTACCGACACCTACTGGTTCACATTTAAAACACTATTGAATACCTTGAATCAAAAACCTGCTCACAAAATTTCACGACAATCAGTTAAGAAATGCGACCTGTAGAGGAGAACAACCGAAAACCCGGACATACGCAAGCATTTTTGTCGAAGCTAAAACAGAGACCTTCGTTTCACTCGATCAATTAATCTTACTCTAATTACGTACCACATATTTTCGGTATAAATCCTAGATGCGTGAAAAAAAGATTTAAAGGAATAAAACTATCAATGTTCGTTAATTTACAAATATAAAAATAAAACAGTTATAAATGTTACTTACCAGACGGTCCTAGTTTGAGCACGACGAAAAGTGAATGAATGAAATAGAAATGAACATAAATATTAGATAAGGGCTATATTGCATAATGACTTGTAACTAATATTACAAGCGGTAGTCTCTTTCAAATGAAAGACAGGCGCATAGTCTAAAGTTAAATAGTTACTACTTGATGGTTTCATTCGATGTATGGTACAGTCAAGTGCAAAAATATGGGTGCATACAACTTGCTCAAAAAGATGTCCCATAGCTGTCCCATGTCGGTGAATTAAGGTTTTGGTACATATTTATGAGAGGATTCATTCGATAGGTACATATTTTTGCACTTGACTGTACATATGGATGGAGGGTAGCTGGCAGCTCCACGGGTCAGACTGCTCCCACGCGAGTTAATAAAATAAAATATTAGAATGGCGCAAAAAGCGCTCGAGACCGCAATCCGCGAGCTTCAACAAATAGTCACGACGCTGAATAATAAAATAGGCGTGCTCGAGACGAAGATAGACGATCAAAACAACATTATTATCAACCAAAGCGATATGTTACAACGCATAAAAACCAATTTGGAGGGTACCGCAGCGAGAACGGCGACGAACCGTAAGTCAATTTCAAGTGCAACACCCCCGGCAGCGCCTCAGCGACCCGCGCGCCAAGCGCGCTTGAATGCCGCCGCGACCGCTGCAGCGGCCGCCGCGAAAAAATCTAGCGCTTCAGCCGCCGGCGGATCACGAGTCCCCGCCGTAGCTGCGCAGCCGACGACGCCCGAGGTGAGCCGACCAGAGACGAATCCGATCACAGCATCTAATGAAGAAATAACATCGCCGGTAACTATCTCCCCAGCCCCAGAAATCCAGATTCCAAACGCCATAAATACGTATGCGGATGTTGCCAAAAATGACTGCACAAATCTGACTGCCGAACCCGAAAAAGAATGGCACAAAATAACGTACAAAAGAGGCCGTATGCAACTAAACCCAAAACGCGTAACCGTAACAGGTACTGGACCAGCAGACAGTGAACTACTCACGACAGAGCGGGCCAAGAAAATTCACGCCTGCTATTTTAAATATGACACGACCACGGAAGCGATCCAGTCGTACATCAACAAGAAAACGGGAATAACAAACTGCTCGGTTGAAAAGTTGAAGCTAAGGCATCAATATTACGCATCTTTTGCTATAACAGTCCCTGGTAGCAAGTTCGAGGACCTCATGTCTGCCGATATCTGGCCGTCCGGAACCGAGGTGAGCGAGTGGTTTCGATCCAGCGGCGGGCGCGCAGGGCGCGCCCGTCCCCGCCGCCGCGCCGCTGTCACCGACGCGGAGCGACCGACCGCCGCCGAAATCCATTGATGCGCTGCGAGACACACAGACGCCGCAAACCAAAATTCTCACGGTCAGTCATCAGAACATTAGAGGCCTAAACAGCAAGACGAGGAAACTGGAAATGCTACTCAGTGACGAACTTACATGTGATATTTTAATTGTAACCGAACATTTCCTGCGTAGTCACGAAATTCAGTCAGTCACTCTAACGAACTTTGATTTACTGTCGTATTACTGTAGACCGAACATAGAACGCGGCGGAAGCTGCATTTATGCAAAACCCCACATTAAGGCAATAAACCGGCCAGACTATTGCGACCTATCTCGCGAACAAATATTTGACATATGTGCAATACATATTGTAGATGACAACATACTGATAGTAGGAATCTACCATTCAAATTTAACCAGTAATAGCGAGTACTTAAGGCTGTTCGACAGCCTGCTGACCAAAATTAATGACGATAAATTAACAGCTATCATTATGGGCGACATAAACATCGACCTTCTCAGTAACACTACTACTAGAAAACACCTATTAGATATTTTATCCGCTCATGATTTTCGTCAGTATGTTGAACAAGTCACTAGGAGGGATGGCGGAAGCGCAACATTGCTGGATCACGCATACTCGAATATCCGGGGCGACCGTGTGTCCGCGAGATGCGTAAACACTCACCTCAGTGACCATGCGGCGCAGCGCTTGCGCGCCCCGCTCCCCACCCGCCAACCGCGGTCCGTTCTGATAACGAAACGCGTTTTTAGCAATAAAAACAAGATGTCATTCGTAGCTGCGCTCGATTCCATAGATTGGCAGGAGATAGTTGGCAAACACCACGGTGAGTGTGAACAGTTTGCGATAAAAATCATCAACATTTTAAGTAATTTACTCGATATCCATATCCCATTTAAAACTATCACTGTACAACCAAAGATTAACCCGTGGATAGATCCCGAACTAATAAATTTAAAACTATTGGCATTCGACTATCTAAACTTCTCAAAAAACAACCCAAATTACAAACAACTAACCACCGCATCCACAGATTTATTAAACAAATATAACAAACAACTGCAAATTAAACGAACCAACTACTTCAACGCCGTAATTCAAAACAACCCAAATAAAAGCAAAGCTATGTGGGCTGCCATCAACACAGAGTTAGCGAGAGCGCCTTGCGAGCGTGTAGACTACACGGACTTACTAGTTAAAAGCGATGGAAACGCGTTCCCGTCCAAGCAGCAACTGGTAGACGCTGTGAACGAAACATTTATAACAGCGGGCGCCGCGTGCGGCGCACCCGCCGCCGACCGTTCGCGGTGTCTCACCACGCTGTCCAGCGGAACCCCACATAGCGAATGCTCGATCAGGTTAAATCTGTTCACACCAACCGAAGTCAACAGAATCTTGTCATCCTGTATAGCCGCAAAAAACAGTACGGATGTTTACGGTCTATCCGCTAACCTCCTCAAACAGGCCAGCCCAGCAATTTGTTTCGCACTATCGGAGCTTTACAATAACTGCATGCGATTAGGAACATACCCCAAGAGCCTGAAAAAGGTTAAAATTTGTCCGTTATATAAAGGCAAGGGAAGTAAAAAGGACATCAAATCATACCGGCCCATCGCACTGGTACCAGGCCCCAGTAAGTGCTTCGAGGTAGGGCTGAACAAAAGGCTACTATCGTTCTGGTTTCCTAGAAACGTTCTGTCGGATAGGCAATATGCGTACAGGCAAGGCCGGTCAACCACCGACCTCGTGCGAGAGGTGATACATTGTGCTCTGCGCGCACGCGAAGCGGGACGCCATGTTGCCATATTGTGCTGCGATCTATCACGCGCTTTCGACACTGCCGACCATGCGCTCATCGCGGACAAGCTAAGCCACTACGGGATCCGTGGTCCAGCTTTAAAACTAGTGCTCTCTTTCATGTCCGACAGGGCTCAGGTCGTCGTTGGCGATAACGGCAGGGTCACATCATCAGAGCGCCACAGCCTAATAGGTGTACCACAGGGCTCTTGCCTCTCCAATACACTGTTTAGTATCCTACTCAACGATCTACCGCAGTCGATAGGAGACGCGAGCATATATATGTACGCGGATGACGTCACGGCTGTGGTGACCACGCCAACTAAAAGCGAACTCGAGGCAGCATTAAATAACGTCACCCGGAAACTGCATGAGTGGTTCCTGGCCAATGGACTAGCGCTAAATAAGGATAAGACCTGCTTCATGACAGTCAAACTGAACGGTCACCCCGGTGAATGCCTGCAAGTGTGCGCTGGCGATGCCCCTTTACAGCATGTGTCCAGCGTGCGCTTGCTCGGGTTTCATCTCGATAGTGCGTTAACGTGGGAGAAACACATAAACGAGGTGTGCGGTCGGCTGGGTCGCGCATGTTTCGCACTGCGCCGGTTGGCGCGCACCGCCGGGCGGGCCGCGGTGCGAGAATGCTACTTCGCGACGGTCCACTCAGTACTGACGTACGGGGTGGAGCTGTGGGCCCGGGCCGCGGACTGGTACCGCGTCTTCTCCATGCAGAAGAGGGCTGTTCGTGGCATGGCCGGCAAACCGTCCGATGCCCCGGCACGGGACCTCTTCCTGGAGTTCCAAATTTTGCCCCTACCATGCATACTGATCTACCAAGTGGCAATATTCACACATGAAAACCTTGGTCAGTTCAAATGCAAGGGCACGAACTCCAGATACCCCCAACGGAGCAACAAGCACGGAGATAGGCTGGTGGCTGAGCGGCACAGACTAGCGAAGTCAGCTAAGTCTGTCTACAACCTCGGACCATCAATTTACAATCGGTTGCCCGAGACCATCAGAAATGCAGCTTCTACCGCAGGTTTCAAAAACAGACTGAAAAAGTGGCTGTTAGGAAGCATGTTTTACGATTACGTTGAGTTTTTCAACACACCGCTAATGCTATGACAGTAAATACTGAAAAATAATAATAAATACAATGTATACTTAGCTAAATATTATGTATGTACCACTTTTAATTAAGACATATTTCTAAATTTTACTTGACTTGTAACAATTGTTATGAATAAATATTTCATTTTCATTTTCATTTTCATTCATTTTCATAAATACAGACTATTTAACTAGTAGTTAATGCAAGCAGTAATATGAATATGAAACTAAACTAAAAATCAAAGAACTTCAAATTAATCATCAGGCGGCCAAACGCTAGTCTACTTCCAATAAAAATAATACGGTATTTTACTCATAGTCAAATCAGAAACTTTTTATTAAATGTTAAAAACGATTTGTTAATATGAAGTTTGTAGGGAAATACTGTCTTAGTGACGTCACTAAGACAGTGTGAATTGGTTTGTTCAAACCAGCGTCGCTTTTAAATCTTTATGCTTATAAAATCTTTCAATTACCTAAAATAAATGAATAATTGATGTTTTTCGAGTATTTTCGTTAGATCTTTTATTAGTCAAGTAAAAAAGAATTTATTTTTACCTTAGTTTAATACCCTATTGAGCTGACCAGTGGTGTACCTGAGTGAGTATACCAGTGTTGAGCAGTTCGGTGGCCTCCTGGAAGTGCTTGGTGATGTCTGCGTTGGGGTGGAACCCGAAGACGCCGGGCGGCGTGGCCACGGGCAGGGATCGCGCGTACTCAATAAACTCGCCGTGCTCCATCAAATTCGGGATGTAGTATGTCCCTGTGTCAATGGAACTACAGTAAAACCCACTCAAGAAGATTCTAAAGAGATCAGTCAAAAAACGCGTCTTAAGCGAAAAAGCGTATTATGCGGGAGAATTATTTCTTGAAGTGATAATGGTTTTCTCTATCAGCGCAATTTTTCGCCCCGCATACATTAGTTGGTAAAATTAAAGGAAGATGCAAGGCAAGGTGGGTTACAAAATGATGCATGGAAATATGCCACAAGTTGCAGGCACCGGCTTAAAATGGCGTTACGCAGGACATCGTATTAAGCGGGTTCTACTGTAAGTATAAAGGATGTTTTTGTGGTGGCATATTGGCGAAAACAATCAATTCTTCGGTTAATGAATTGGAACCCAAACATGACAAAACCACGGCCTCTTTACATTTGGAAAGAGTAGAAAATTTACTAAAAATAATAGGGAGTATTTTACACTTCCATTACCATACCTAGTAAACATTTGTTCTTACCAGTAGATTCAAGGGTGTAATGCTTATCGTAAATAGTTTTAGGGTTGTAAAACTTGAAGAGAATGGTGTTGAGACAGCGACGGTCCCAGTCGTCTGTGACGCGGCCGCCGTAGTTGCACTCGCCCGTCAGGTAGCGCAGCGCCACGAATTGCACGTCCTATTAAAAATGCATTAGGAGAATTAATCTGAATAATTGTGCGCTAAGTGTTATCTTGTATAGTGCGTGTCATCCATGACGACGCGCCCCTCCACAGCGAATCCTCTACTAATATATGCGCAATTGTACGGATTGGGCTGTGGAAGGGAAGACGCCTTCGTGGATGAGACACACTATACCTGGTTGAAATATAGTCAGCCAGCTCGATATGACGCGATCTAAATTAGATCCAGGCATTGCAACTTTGGTCATACAAAATACACTTTCATAGTGAATGAACGGTTAAAAGACACGGTACAGTTTTATGTGAAACGCCAACAAATCACTCACTTTATATTCGTTGAGGAACATGTAAAGCTGCGTGATGCTGATGCGCAGGTCGGTCTCATTGAACTCGTAGCGGATGTTCCAGCCCAGCGGGCCGAACTGCCGCCGCTCCTGCACCACCGCGTGGAAGAAGCACAGCGCAAACAGCAGCTTCTTGAAATGCACTGACTGTTTGTTGCCCTCGAACCACTCAGGATTGTTGATTGGGTCGCTCTGGTATGAACGAGCGATATTCGCTCTTAAACCTGTACAATGACGTGGAACAAGCTAAGCATTTTTTCTTTCGAGAATTCTGTTATAAGCACTATATATTCGGTCAGATGAGCAGACTACTTGTATCATCAGTTGATGATTGATTTCGTCATATTCATATCTGTTTCGTTACATTTATGTAAAATATCTTACACCAATCGAATAAGCCTCATAGAAAGTTGAGGCTAGTGTTATGGTAGGTACTGGATGACGATATTTTTAATAGATATTACATAAATAAGATAACCAGAACTCAGAACTAATATTCATGCTTATCTCACAAATATTTGCCATTACTGAGATTCGAACCCAAGTCCGTCGGCTGGATGTCTTTAAATGGTCCTGCTCAAAATTTATTAAAAACTGACCTTGTGGTGGTTCATTTGTCATTTTAACTCCATTTTGTAATACGTAGACAGGGAAGTGATCAGCTGGGTACGAAGTAAGCCAAAGTCTAAAATCAGGGTGGGTAGTGTCCGGCTTTAAAGCTTCACAAGTCTAAAAGAAGACGAAATAATTATCAAACATTTATCACAATAGGGATGTTGACTCAAAAAAATGTATTACTTCAATAGAAAGATGACATAAAACTATGCCAAATAGTGAAAATCCTATTCAAATATCTCAAAAAAAAACCGAAGCTACAACGGTTATGTTCGTAGTTAGATAAAGTGCTACTCAACAGTGACGTCACTGTTGAGTCGCGTCATAGTACCTAAATGACGATCGTTCAATACAAAGGTGCGTTTTGCGGAAAAGTGACAGAAAATACCCACTATTAAAACTTTGAAGACTTATAATATAAATACGTAATTATTTATTTTTATGAATTACTTTTCTCGCCATTTGATTTAGAATTTGAGCCTTTATGTATAAAATTTGGATTTATTGATTTTCTTTTATAGTGTCATCATCCCTATTGTCGCCGTCAACATTATTAATATTATTGTATACTTACCTTTTCAAGCATTGGCATCCAACTTTTGGCTAGATGGCAATTCTGCAGTACCACCCAAGTACCACTTCGTATGCCTTCTTCGATCAACTTCACAGCTATTGGGCCCTGGCCTTGGCCGAGTGACAGGGAGAATAGACGAGATGCTCCAAAACCCTTACAAAATAATTTACTTAGCCACATGTTCATTCACTAATTTACTTAAATACACTCGAGAGCAAATAAACCATTTTTTTGCCCTTGAGTGTAAACATCATTTTGTTTTTATGTTTACCCAGCTATATCTACCTGATCATCCGCAAATTTAAGCAGAGTTCCCATGGGATCTGATCCTGGAGTTAATACAAACAGAAGTGGTATACAACAATGTGAATCCGAGTATGAAGATTGTAAGTCGAAAAGAGGAGGCTCAACAAATTTGCGTCCCATCTTATCTGTAAATGAGTTACGCGTGAAATAATATCGAGTAAATGGGAGAAAAATCATATCAACTGAGGGCAATAATTTTATACTTTGCACGAAGTCTTGAACAGCTGGTACCATCATATCTAAGCGAACACAGCGGAGAACACACAATTTCTGAAAAATAAGAGAAAAAGGAATAATTACTACATAATATACCTATGTAACGGTAATAAATATGTTTTATTTATTTTGCCCACTACAATAGATAAATATATATAACCATAAAGGGAGAACATTTCCTGTCCCACGGTGCGGGTAGAGGCTGGTCTTGTGGATCTTCTAAATCGCAATATGCGCTCCATGCGGGTATATTAGCCAAGAAGTGGTCATATATCCCATGAAAGCCTTCGGTCTCACTCAATCTGCAATCATTATCGTGTCTTAGTAGTCTATGTATGTTTATTACAAGTTGCTGTCCAGGCTGAAGTGCTCATAGCCTACAGAACTGGTACTAGTTCATCGAGGTTGATCCGCAAGGTAAAACGATCGGCTAAGGCTAGCCATTGAATAGATGATTGCTTTCAGTTAGTTACTACGATATCTTAGCGCTTCTACGCTATCCTAGTTATTGCCCATTGGAGTAGTCGTTAAGAAGAGGATATATTTTTCCTGTGCAGTTCTCCACAGATTGACACTGGCAAACTAACCAAAGATAACGAACTGCGTTGAAAGATCAATAATAGCAGTCGCAAACAAGAGATTATGAGATATATAAATAAGTGTATTATTCAAAAAGGTTATGTTGTGAAAAGAGTGTTCTGTATAAATAGTACCCGATGAATTCTGCCCAGGCTTGGGGGCTGAGGAATTGAACCGGGTTGGGCGGCACGTGGCGTGGCTGGACGCCTCCCAGCAAGAGCAAGACGTGGTACTGCTCCAGTTCGCCCTCGGCTACCATTATTGTAATTGTGAGCAGCAGTGAGAATACTAATTTATCCTAGGGTGAAAAAATTATATAAAGAATTAACATCAATGAATTTTAAAGCATTTCAATATGTTGTTAGAAATGATTAAAAAGTGCACAAATGAAACAGGAATTCTCTACCTTCTCAAACAAACTCCTGCAGATGTTATTGTACAATGAGTACGTAAAATAGGCGCGCAATATGGCCAAACGCTCGGGTATATCTTCAACCTTCTCTGTGTTGTTGATAGCCGCAGTGAACAGAGCTTCAAACCATCCCAACGAGTACTGGTACATTGGGTCAACACTTGCTAAGGACGCTGCAAGATAAGGCAAACTTTCTTAGTAAATGTTACATAATTTTAGTAGAGGTAGGTAACAGGTAACACTCCTAATAAACTTACCAATAAGGAAAAACAAATTAGTAGAATGTACCGCGATGGGTACGTAATCGTCACGAGCGGTATCAATAGCTTTCTCAGTGACCATGGCTACCTCTTGTTTTTCTTTAATTTCATTTGAAGTGTCTTTAGCAGAGTTTAAAATCTGAAAACGGAAATAATGTCACAAAAATTCAGTTGTTGTATTTGTTGTGCTTATTTTTAATGAAAATAAGTTCATACTGATGTATTTCTGTACCGCTCATGGTAATTACCTGCACAGCTCCTTCGTCTTCTAAAAGATGCTCGGATGTAGACAGCACATTAAGAATTTTCCTCTCAATCTCTTGCAAAAGTCTCCTGTGCTCGGCACTTTGCGTCGTCAAATCTGACTTGGCCTGTTGTAAATCTGGCCTTTCCTTGGCCACTACACGCGCTAGCAGCTGGGCTTCTAGACCATCTTTAGCCAACATGAAGTTGACTAAAGTCACACGCACGCCCACTTCGGGTAAATAGTGCGGGTTTGCTAATTTTGTGCTAATGTAGAGTCTACAAAAATAAACCAATAAATACTATTATCGATTAAGGGCCAATTTCTCAATCCCTAGACAAAAGTATCTGTCATATAAATGTTACCTCTGTCTTTTTCTATAATTAGGGTTCCGTACCCAAAGGGTAAAACGGGACCCTATTACTAAGACTCCGCTGTCTGTCTGTCTGTCTGTCCGTACGTCCGTCTGTCACCAGACTGTATGTACCGTGGGTCATTAGAAATTGGAAATTTTGTAAACAAATATGGCTGACTGACAATTCATTTGTCGTCTATGGATTTGTTGTAAAATAGTGATGACAAAAGTCTATAACAATAATTAACCCGTGGAAAGATATGTCAAAAAAAAAAATACAAATTTCTACCTATAAATATATAAATTGTAAGCTCTGAATTCAAATTTCGTTAGTAACACACGTGTGACACTAAATCGCTTCACGGATTAATCAATCCACTTGACACTCGAGAAATTATTTTATTGAATATTCATTGCGAGTATTTGTGGCTCTTAACTTCATGGCAGCAAATAAAAATAAATGGGCAAAGAAAATTCATAGCAAAGTAAATGGAAAATGATGAGAAGTGAGGTTATTTGTAATTTAATTTATAATGACATTAAACTTTTTCGATATACTGATATTCCCATCACTTAAACAAACGTTTTTTTCAATGACAATATAAATTCTTAGCATTTTTATGAGTAAAAACATTTGATAAACTATTGTCACATCATTGTAAACGAAAATTGTTTTTATTGAAATATGAATAATTAAAAGTATTATAGCTTAAAATTAATGCAAATACAAGAATTATGTCTATAAATTGTTGGTAAGACTGTGTTCCTTCTTTAAAAGTGCGTGATTACGAAGTAATGAAGGTAAATTGGTTTGTTGACATCATTTCCGATTTCTATTGACCTGGATTTTATTTGTGTTGCCGCTATAACAACAAATACTAAAAAACAAAATAAAGTAAATATTTAAGGGGGCTTCCATATAACAATCGTGATTTTTTTGCCGTTTTTATAGATAATGGTACGGGACCCTTCGTGCGCGAGTCCGACCCGCACTTGGTCAGTTTTTTTTTTGCCTTCAGAAAAAGACTGCCATAGTTTTAACCAGCGGCTAATGGGGACTGAAAAGTCTGCCCTAAGACGAATGTTGCTAACCAATAAGGGCTTATCCAGAAATCACGCCACGCGAGGTTTTTTGGGCCACTTTTAGAAGTTCTCGGTATTGTAGGTGCAGTAAAAAAATACACGTGAGGTTTCCTTGTACCCCCCTCCCCCAATGTGATCAGTAGTGAAGTTTCGTAACCACCCCCCCCCCCCCCCTCCCGTTTGGAACCTCGCGTGATTTCAATTTTGTGGTCAATTTTGAAAAGGATGACTGCCTTCCAGCCTGCTATACTACAGCCTGATATAGCAGGAGATCATACCACTCGACCACCGAAATCACAGAGCGGTTGAAACGCTTTCAGAAATGCCCAAAGACCGCTACAGTCGAGACGACATTGACACAAATCATGGCACCCCTCTTACTTGAAATCCTTGCTGTATTCCACAATGGTGTCGCCTATTTTGATGCAAAGTGCACCACCTTGGCGGAATGTTTGCTGCTGGAGTAAAGGTTCGAGCATAGGATCTAGTTCCTCCAAAACATTTTCTAATAATACCTGTGGAAAAAAAAAGATTTGTACTCTATGCGGTGGATGCAAAGAAAAGTGTATATACAGGTATGGTATGGTGGGTTGGTTGGTATACCGGCTGTCCGAATTGCACAGCATTCTCCAAGACCCTGCCAAGGTCGGCTTGTGTCATTCGAACTATATTTAAGTTATTAGGCTTCTCCATATTCTTGATCCAGCGATTTGCCTGGCCCTGTGGATCGATCATGAGCGGCCAACGTCGGGCGGTCCTGTAAAATATACCTTCTTGTATTCGCGTTAGCAATAAGAAATTTTATTCGGATTTTATCTCTATTAATAATTTCAGATTAGGAGGACAATCTTTCACAAATCTAAGTCCCTATAGTAAGCTCAATAAGGCTTGTGTTATTTCTGTTATGGGTACTAGACGAAGACATATTTAAAAGATATAAATATATTAAATACATGGAAAACATCCAAGACTTATCACACAAATGTTTGCCCTAGGATTCGAACATTTCGAGCACAGGACCACAACAGGACCGTTAGTTTCATAGGCAGGGTAAATGAAGTCACGAACGAAACAATAATTCATTCATAATTGCACTTACATGAGAATGATAGCACTTTCAACACTGAAGTCGTCAGCTGGCAGTCCGTCGATATTCCACTGTTGAATGGTGACTGGGTCGCCCAGAGTCTTGGTCAGACTGTAGTTGAGTGTGCAAACCATACCGCACTCATGACATACTCGCGACCATTTTTGTATCTGTAATCGATGCGAGCAAATACATGTTGTATTTGATATAAAAACCTATTCGTAATGCTAATTGTGAATATACACGTACCTGTTCAATTCTAAAAGCAGCAGTAAATGGTCCCAAATATGCTATAATGCCAGCGGCAATTAAAATATCACCTGAAAACAAGATTATAATGAATTGATACCTCGACAAATGCATTACTATAAATAATAATATTAGTTTAGTATTTCAGTCAATATTAAGAGAAATAAACAATATTTATTTGCAAAAATGTAGTGGTACATACAGTTGGAGCTGTGAGATAATATGTGCGCACATTTTATTTAAGGATGCATGCAAATTGTACTTGTAAATGGCATATCAGCGATTATCTAATTTATACTTTGAGTACATTGTAAAAATTAGTGTACCAGTTAAAGAATTGTAGGTTGCCCGCAAAGTTTTAGCTATTTGCGTCCATCTGCTTTTCTCCCCTCCCAATCCCGATATCAGCATTTCGGCTCGTTTCAGCTTGTTACTACAGTCCATCACCTCGTCGTCAAGAAACGTTTGCTGGCGATTTTGTTCAGCTAGTGCTTCTTCTAGTACTGCTAATTTTTGTTGGACCTAGAAAGGATATCTAGTTCAAGTTTGATATTCGAAATAGAAAATATACATGAAAAGTAATTCAGTAACAAAGGGTACAAGTGTAGCTACAATTTTTAACCATTTGAACGCCTCCTGTGAGTTAGCCATGGCCGCGGCGGCGCCAGCTGCTGGCGGCTGCAGCGCGTGTTTTTATTACTGAATCCTTAGAATATCATTTACTATTAATTTTATTTCTCAATTATTTTCCTCATAGTCGAAATGAAAAGTAGAGTGTTTAACTCGGGTGAAAGTCTCTCTCACTTCGTTCGAGCGCCAAAATATCTCGGGTGAAATGGGTCACTTTCAACCCTTGGTTAACAATCTACTATTATGTCACACCTGGCCATAAATTTTGTACTCACCAATATAAATGTATATTTATGTGGATTAATGTGTATTGCAAGGGCGATAAATGTATATTGTTCTTCTTCTTCTACAAACTTTTTCGCGAAGGAGTAAAGATGTAATACCTAGGTCGCTTGACAATTTACTTATTAACACCTATAGGCTGGCGCCATGGACACGACACCTCGTAACTAGTGTTGTTGGCCCTCAAAAAGGTAAAGACGCTTAAGAGGAGGGGCAGGGCAAGCTCTCTCCATACAAACTTTGTGCAGGATTTTCTTCGTTTGTGTTTGCATTAAAGTTATGATTTTTGGTGAGTATGCTTATTTTTCTGTTAGCTATTTCGTGATGTAATTTTTTTTCCTTGATATTATTTTTAATTTTTTTCATTTTTTTGAAATATTTGAAAATTTCCACATCACTTTCTTCGCATATCTAATATTTACATCCAAAAAAATATTATATTCGTTAGTGTACGCGTAGGTTTACGAATAAAACGTGCACAGAGTTTGCATGGAGAATGCCTTGCCCATCCCTGCGCCTTAAGATATTTTGGTACCTCTCTGAGCTGGGCCTGTTTGACGGCGAGCGCGGCCATGGCTTTATCGTAAACGGCCTGCGCGGCGGCAAGCCTCTGCTTCTTCGGGGCCACCACCTTCGCCACCTTGTCGTACTTCGTCATGGCGATCACCCACTTACACATGCCTGCAAAGCAACAATTCTTATATTTGCCGTATAAGTTGCTAAGTAACATGATGTAATTGATGGCTGATGATGTTTATTTATTTATAGTATGGCAATTATTACGAACCGTGAGATCTTCGAGAAGACAGTCGTTCAGTCAGTCATTGCCAGTTTGTTGCACTTTTAGTATCACCCAGGGATCACGTGTAGGGCACTTCCAAACGGATGTGGTGCAACTTCGCCCCCCGTATGATGAATTGATGACGTAATCGTTCAAGATGAGATGTGAGAAGAAATTAGAGATTTACCTTCGGCTGCGTTAGAGACGGCCCGGATCTTCTCGGGCACGAATCCCTCGTCCTGCATGACGGTCTTCATGAGCTTGGCCATCACAGCTGGCGGGATGTTGTCCTTGTCGTAGTTCTGCAGCCCCTCCAGGAACTTGATGTCGTTCAATAGCTTTTTCGATGGACCCCAATAGTCCTCTATCGTCCCGACTCCCGATGGGGCGGGAATCTTATCGGGTTTCATTTCCTAATTAATATTACATTAAGACGGTGAGATCTGTTTACTGTGGTAATCAATAGCTATCCAAAAAATATAAGCCATAAGAAAAACCTAATAATTAGGTATCGTTAGTAAAAGCTATTGAAATATCAACGTAGTCAGTGTGGCGCAATTTCTGCATTGTGTGCAACAACAATAAACTGAAAGTGGTAGTGGCTAAATATGTCAATCAAAACTATTCGACTTACCGCATCATCCTGTTAGTAGGGAAAGTTAAAAGATAAGGGCACGAATGAATATTTGTATCGGCTAAATTCAGAATGTTGAAAATCCGAAATTCACTTAGACAGTAATTTGACATTTTTGGAACTACTCGACATTTGGACTTAGCTGGTGAGACGCAATACAATATAGAAGAGATTTGACACAAGTAAAAATAGCAAATAAGTGCGATTCAGGCATCTGCACATGGTTTTCAAACTCATGATTTGAATGTTTTTTGTTTCAACACTTTAGTTACCTACATAAACTACTTTTCTGGTTGACTCTTTCTACAGCTCGACTTGGAGTCTGGCTGATTTTCAATAAGTGAAGAACATTTCGATTTCAATATTACCTTCAAAATACAAATAGCTTCCATGACTAGCTTGATGCCTTTAGGTGGACTTTTCATGGTCTTAATGAACGTAATATCCTGAGGGGTGAGAGTATCCAAAGCAGCC
This sequence comes from Cenopis cana, assembly GCA_951800055.1. Lineage (NCBI taxonomy): Eukaryota > Metazoa > Arthropoda > Insecta > Lepidoptera > Tortricidae > Cenopis > Cenopis cana. Next base: position 17,078,191 of record OX637477.1, on the reverse strand, counting down.
AAAGCGGAATTCAGAATTGGCATTGCTTCAGCGAGGTCAGCATCACACTCTTCTTTAATGGCTTGAGCTTCAGCAGCCTAAATAGCAACATAAAGCCACTGTAATACTCCTTTCACAAACGCAACTTTAAAAAAGAAATTGTTTGAAGTCATACCTGCTCTTCTGCAGCAGCCTGATCTTTTAGCACCTCAGCCTCCACTACGGCTACTCCCTCTTTTTCCAACTCCACTTTAGCGGTGGTTTCCGCCACAGCTGCAGCACCAGCGGCTAATTTGGGCTGCAGGATTTCTAAGGCTTGCTGCAGCGCTGCGACCGACTTGGCCGCTATGGCAAGTTGGTCTAATCCAGTCAGATATCTCTTTTCGCCTGAGAGTAGCTCCCTGTATTAAAAGTGATGTACAGTTAGTCTTATTTTTTCCTACAAAATGTACTCGTTTATGTTTTTCTTCTTAATATGTAATATTATTTCTACATAACTTACATCCGCTTCTTACTCAGCAATGATTTGAACATGTTGATAAGCTCGAGGTAAGCGGTGGGGGTGACGTAGTTGTATCGTTTGAGCCGCAGTAGGAAGGCGCGCGAGAGGTCCTGCGTGTCTGTGTGGAAAACTTGGCATAACTTGATAGCGGTATCACGCTCCAGTTCTGTCAGCTCCACGTCCTTTAAGAACCTAGTTGCCACTGCTAGCAGCGCGTCTGGCGGCCATTCCTGAAAACATAATTGAAATACAACGATATAGTGTAGTAAAAAAATATTTTGCAATGCATACATTATGGTCGATAAATTGATACGTACCATGAACCAGTCAATAGTGCAGCAGTTGACAAGTGCAGGGAACTTGCGGATGCGCGTACGTAGCGAGGTGCCGGCAGGTGACATGGCCAGTACAATGTGCAGCTGGTCGCGGACAATCGAAACGAAATACGTGTACAGCGCCGTCGGGCTGCCGTCCGTTTGCAGCGACCTGTCTCTTTGTCTGTCGATCTAACAACACATAAGACGATGAAATTAGAAATTATACACAGACTTTAAAAAAAGTCAAGGTAAATGTAGGTACTTACTACTCTCATTTTTTCACACAGTTCTGCTTTCTCATCTGCTCCAAAAATATTTGGCACTTCTCCTGAATTCAACATGTTATTTACGTCTTCCAAAAATCCCTCTTCTTTTATCTATTGACGGAAAAAATAAAAATTATGCCTGCTGACTTGTCTCTTAGTTTCACACAAAAAATGAGAAACTTTCAAGATTACCTGTGATTCAATGAATAGGAAAACCATGCATAAGTCAGGAGTACTCGATTTTTTCAACAAGGTCTTCAAGTCTTCGCGCCATTCGTTCTTTCCATAAGTACGACTCATTTCAACCTATAATTCCAAATTTGTAAAGGTATTGTTAATTGACCAGCGAACTTTCTCTGATTTCAAGAAAACCCTGGCGTTCCGGGTTTACATAGAACTTCGCAGTTAGCCAAATAATGTTAGTCTTGGTATGAATAAGCCTATGAAGATTACGAAGATTACCAGCATTAGTCTGAGAGCTGATGGATCAAAATACCCACGGTCTAAGGAAACAAGGTCTGCCAGTCCGTATCGTGACACAAGTGTCGGCATACCATATATTAGCCCGATAGCAGCTTGTGTTACCCACACTACTAACCGATGTACCAGAATGCCATACCTGGCGCATTATATAATTGTGTCATGAAAGTACCTGGAAGAGGTCATACTCGTTGATGTTGGCCGCGAGGCGCGTGAGGGACTGTCGGCCGGAGCCGCCAAGCCCGACTAACAGCGCATGCGACGACGGTTGCGCCAACACTCGGCAGATCCGTGATACGTGCTCGATGGCAAACCTATCATTAATACAATGAGAATGCAATCATTCAACTAGACTTTAAAATAAAAAAGATAAACGCAAGTTCCTGTTACAGACCTGAACAATACAAGATTCATCGGCTTTTTAGACATTGAATTAAATTCCGCTAGGAAGCCGTCCACTGTGTTATTCATATGCTCCATGTCCGTTGTCTCCATGTAATAACGTGTATCAACTTTTGGATTTGCAAAATTACAGTAGATTAGATTTCGGAGATGAAGATCTGTTATCTACGGGCATCAATTGATTTGACATTGATTATGAGCATGCGTATTATTAAAAGCATTTTATAAAAACATGTAGAAAAACTATACTTTATCATTAGGCCCATTAAGAAGCCTTTTGAGCATTTGGTCGAAGTTTTCGTTGAGGTGCTCTTTTGTAGCTTCTCGCAAACATTTTACCATCCATTGCCGGTCTGTGTCCTCAACAAGACGATCTGAAAAGACTCTCAAACACTCGTGTACCCATAGGCGTTTAATGCTTTGAGTATCTGGTGTCACTGCCGGGACCGATAGAAGTACACCCTGTGTAAAAAAAATGATTTAAGTGTCTAGTTATTTATAAGCATCTTGATTACTTAACGATACTCACTAGAATAACCCTGGAAAAGTCACGTAAGTTGAAGGTGTAATGAGATTTTGATGGCGTCGGTAGCAAATTTATTCGGCATTCCTTATAAACTTGTAACGTCCCGTTCACAATTTCTTCAATACATGTATCAAAGTCCCTCGTAAAGCCTCTAAAATATCAGAACGTATTGATAAAATAAATCAAACGGCTTACATATCTCGATGGTGATATGAAATTACCTTGTATCTAGATGCCACCCCATTATCTTGTTGAAGATAACTTGGAGGGTGTCATCATTAAATTCATCGATACAGAGGAAGTTGAAATGCCGAGAAAACCGCGGAGTAATTAATTTCGCTCCTGGTGTTGGTTTACCCATCGCACACATAAACTGAAAGGTAAAATATAGTCGTCGAAATACAAGTATGTATATACGTATGTACCTAAATACTTTATTGTACCCAAGACACAAGTAAACTTGCAGACAAATTCGGTTATGTCGATACAAAGACGAACTTATCCCTATTAGGGATCTCTTCCAGTTAACCTTTAAGCAATAAAGTGTAGGGTCGACGCCATAAAGGAATAAGGTGCAAAAGTGTAAATGTATCTATGGCGTCGACTGTACAAGTTTTGTAGTACAGTACCCGGCGATATATAATGCACATCGACCCTTGGAAAGAGATTCGACTTATTTCGGCTTCATAGAGCATTGTCTAGTACCTAGTTATATTATAACAACTCTCTGATTCTTCTGCTCTTCTTCGTAGTCGATCCCTCATGACTGAGGAACGTGACCGCATGCAATTACCCTCCATGCAGTTCGGTCCTTCGTCAAATGGACCGCACGGGAAAGGCTGCATTTGGCAGCATGCTTGACTGTATCGGTCCAGCGCACCGGAATAACTCTCTATAGATATCCAAAGTTTACATGTCACCGAATTGACGTAAACTAATAAAGTCCATAAAGTGCAATATTTTTTGACATGAAACGTCAATTAATAAATAAGATAATTGATGGATGTTTGCCAGTGTTCGGAAATCGTCGTAAACAGCTAATTGTCTCTTTCCAAAGCCCGACGTGCAATATATATTGCCGGGTACTGTACATCACATGCATCACAAGTATTGAGAAAATGGGGCTTTAATAGCATCTGACCTGGACATCTATGAGACGCATAGCAACATTAGTCTTGCGGTCGTACCACAGCCCTAAATCTATGCCTTGTCGCAAAACCTCTATAGGAGGTTGCGCACCATAAGTTTCCGATTGTGGCATGCTCACATCGTCTACAAATACAACGGAATAGCATCCTACTGGAGGACCGAAAAATCCTGAAAAAAATACGTGTGTTTTTCTAAAGTAGCCTCTTAAGATACCTAGTACCAGTCTAAGAAGAAATTTGTTCTTTTTTTTCGACACGCACTTGGCCGGTTTTTTTCTTTTAAGAGGCGCAATTGCGCAATTTGACCATAGAGACCGCTTAATCTTTAGAGAACTGAAAAACGTGTTTCTTTCTTTTTTTTCTTTTCTTTTTTTTCTTTTCTTTTTTTTCTATTCTTTTCTTTTCTTTTTCTTTCTTTCTTTCTTTCCTGATTGGTCGATTTTAGTACAGCTGTATTCTGGTTGGTTGATATTTATACCAAATATTTTTTATCTGTCAAATTACTGTTCTGTGATTGGTGGATTTAGTAGGTGAAGTAGTTTGATTGGTCTAATTAAAATGTTTTATAAATCATAAATATGTATACATATTTCCCCTAGGGCTTAATGTACTATTTTAGCCCCGCTTCCCTAGTCGCAATGAGAAGTGCAAATAGTACATTACTTACCAAGGGCGATAAAACAAAGAATGTCTCAGATCGCAGGTATTTTACGCCCGAGCCGAAGGCAAGGGCGATAAATATGCGATCTGAGGCTTTCTTTATTATCGCCCGTGGTTAGTACAAAATTTTATGTCACCCCCTGGCCAGGAAGTGGGTTTTTTCGCGCGCGGAGCGTGCGATAATGGCCACTTTATGGCCAGGTGTGACATAATAGTAGTTTATGCAACTGGTACATAATGAGGGGCATTAAAACACGAGTGTGTTTTATGAAACGAGCCGAAGGCGAGTTTCATAATAAGGTCACACTCGTGTTTTAATGCCTAATTATGTACAGTTGCATACACTACTTTATCTACATCCATATATTAAATCCTCTTTCATGTGTTTCGTGTGGGCACTTCTCGCCGGCGTGCGCCATGTTTGCGTCGACAGGCCGGCCCGCGCCTCCGCCGCCAGCCCGCAGCTGTGTCTTAATTTTGTACGTGATCTCGTTAAAGTGTTATATTTCGTGATCTAATAGGGGACGCACGCAACAGCCGCACAGTATATTATAAAGCGGGGTCTTATCTACGGTATTTGAACTTATAAAAGAGGATTTACTATATGGGTGTAGATAAAATATTTTTAAAAATTGTATTCTTCCGTTTTGTCGGCGTCATTGATATGCATACTTATGCCAAATTACAGCTTTATAGTACTAACGGTTACTGAGAAAAGCCGGGGACAGACGGACGGACGGACATGGCGAAACTATATGGGTTCCTTGTTTACTACGGAACCCTAAAAAACAAACCTTTTCTTCTTTTGTCAAGTTTGCCCATAATTATATCCTGTGTTTGATTGCAATTAGTTTGAGCGGAGAATGCCATTATAAGGGCTTTGTATACCTTTGTGTCAACTCTCTTTATCAAGTAATCCTGAAAAGTTACAATTTCAATTAATTTATTTGCCATCTTTCATGACCGATATGAACTAAACTTTTATAACAGTAGATAATATAGGCTTACAATAATATAAGATGATTTCCCAGTACCCGTTGGGCCAACCATCATGACAGCTTTGTGATGCGTGACCAGGAGCCTGAATAGAGCCAAGTACGTGACACTGTCCAAGGTAGTCACCAGTATCTGGTTGGGTGGTGTATCCTTACTGATAGGCGGCGCACTGATAACGTCGTCTTGCCACGGCTTCCACTTTCCTTTGCCCTAGATGAATAGGTACACCATTATACGTGTTTCGTCACTGTGCCGTGATTTCACCTGGCTCTGCCAGCATAACGCTGAGTTGTGACCATTTCGTGACAAAATTCGGTTTGTAATGTCCTGTTTGTAAGTGTTTTATTTGTCACGAATAAATGTTTATTTTCTTTTCTTTCTTTTCTCATTAAATTAATCTTTCAAAAGCCACTTACAATTGTACTTCACTGGTCTTTCACTTTAATATTTACCTCTTTAACATAGCGATAATCATATACAAGTCCACCCGCTGGAATCACAAGTATGTGCTGTTTTTCAGGTTTATTTATGGCCTTGGGATATTTTAAATCCGTTAGTGTCTGAAAATGGAAGAAAATTATTAAGATAGACTATAGCTATAGGTAGTAACTAGAAATGAGGAAGTTTTATAATATATTGATACGGTTACCTGTTCTGGAAATTCTTTTTCGAGTAATCCTCTAAACATTATGTCAAATTTAGGTCGACTATTTGCTTCTAATGTTGCCCCTATAGACCAAATACAAGAAAAGAAGAACACTCCCTGAAAATGATTAAGGAAATAGAGATGTGAAACCACTAATTCATGAATACGATTAGGTACTTGCCACATAAATGTCTCACCTCTAGTTGCGCTCTCACGTCAAGATCAGATATTGCTTCCATATATTTATCATTGTAAAAGTCATCCATAAATGTATCATACAAATTCATACACGAGACGATTAAGTTGCTACGTGATGTGATGTACATTTGCTGTTCAAACGAAATGGTTCGAAGGTTATTAATACTTCAAACGTGTGTTCAGTACACAAAAGGTAACCAAAAATCAACCAGAATACCTTTGTTTGTCCCGACAATTCAACAAGCCACAGTAAAGGCGGCATGAAACGTTTGAATAGCGCTCTGATGAGATTGCGATTGACGCTGTGCAGGGCAGGCGGCAGGGTGTTCAGCCACGATTCTATAAGGCAGTGCCAGCCCAGACCTTTAGGCTCCAAGTAAATCATACCGCAACGGGAAACCTAATGGGAAACAGGAATAGCTGCCGTCAATTTTGCAAGAATTGCACCAAACCGTCTGTAATCGTAAGCGGTGTTCGTCAAATCTGATTGTATGGAAAGTTTGACAAGTTTCTATGGGATGACAGCTGCCGGCGCTATATTTGACGATGACCGGTCTGTGTTCGTACGTTGGTGCAACTGGCACTAAGTAATATGAACCACATATGAACACACAAAACGTAAACGGTACGATTAATTTTCTTTCGGTAATTCTGAGTTTATTTTTAACCGCCGGCGCGTAATGAGAGCTGTTGGAATTTAACATCGGGGTTTTATATAGAAGAGAAAATTACAGGACTTTTATCTCGCGTGCGCGGGTTAGCCTTAGTTGTAGTTGTGACACATAAATACGAATACATATACAATGTGAATTCTTTGGTCCTACGCTGGCGCACATATAGACAATGTACATGCTCAACACATAACCATGGCTCAGCCGCGCGTGATATAAAAGTGCTGTACCTACACGACCTATTTTTCCCCATATTATTTCCATAGCTTTATTAGTTTTATTACACTATATCACCCGTAATTAAGATGAAATACAGAATATACGGATTATAAAAACACGCGAGAGGCCACATAATATACTTCTCTCGTGGTTAAAAAATAATGTATAAGTATAATATGTCCGAAACTGTATAAGGCCAAGTTATGTCAAATAAACGCAAGCAAGAATCTACCTTATAGACCAAGACAGACCTCTAAGTCGTTTTTTGCTTGAGTTCGTTTGACAGAATATGGCTTTAGAGTTTCGTATGAACTATACCGTAGCAGGAGAAGCAGCTTCGAGATCCATGGGTTCAAATATCAAGTTGGTTGTGGGCGCGAGCTGAATGATCTCGCCACTCATGAGACACAGCTTCTTATTATCATCCAGTACAGTGTTCAAGTTCTCAATCCAAATGGCATCCACCGGGCCGTCGAAGACCAGCCATTTTCTATAATAATAATTTCTATGTTGTAGAAATCAACAGTAATGCAAATGCATTTGATGGATTTCTTTTGAAGAATGTCTAATTTATTACCTGTTGTCATTTGGAGAAACTGCGAATGCTCTGTAACTGACCGCAAGGATACCGTCTGACCATTCGTGGGAGGTAGGATCGAACTGACCATATAATTGGCCCATTGTAATCGATTTCGGATTGATTACCGTCCACTCTACTGGGTTTTCGCCCATTAATCCCTAGAAAAATAAATAAAAACCCAATATAATAACGATATTGCTATAATTGACTACTACTTGAGCCTAGCTGGTACCTAATGACCCTGCCTACGAAGCTTTTGGAACTGTCCCGGTCGGGCCCATTTATTTGTGTGATAAACATGAAACGCTTCGGCGCAGATTGTACAAAACGCAAAATGTGCACTACCTATACGCAAAATATAATAGCTGCTAAAATAAAAGTATATTCACAAAATGTCCACTACTCGCAAAACTTGTGAGATTGTATACAAACATTTATTTATTTAATAATTACATACTTTTTCATGCACGCATCCTAAAGCTGCGCCGAGGGCATGGTAACTTTTGGTTTTCCCAGCGAACGGGAATCCAACCAACATAAGGCCGTGCCTTACGAGTATCATCTCGTATAGTTGTAGAACCTGAGGACAATTAGCGTTCTATGTTAATTAAACGATTATTCACAAGATGTTTAGAACGGGTTTAATCCATAGGTATACTATATAAGAAATTTTAGTACTTTAAAAATCGTACATATTTCCTCGTGAACGCCGATATAGGTCAGTTAAATAAACTGTATGTAGAATTTCATGAAGCCCTAAAGCCCTAATTATAAACTTAAAGAAATTTTATACAAATTTTTAGTAACAAACCTTTTCAACGAAGAATTCATTAGCCTGTAGATTGAGTGGGACGCAAACTTCGATCAAACATTCGACCAAGTGTGGCAAATCGGCTAAGGGCAATGGCAATCCAGGGAACAAATCACTAATGATGCCCTGTAAACCACAAGAAGTAAGGTACCTGAGACTACTAAGCACAGACTATTATTTATTCAACAATATTTAGATATATCAACCGTGAACAGAAGACCACAATGATGCACATGAGAACGCGCGGGCCTAATATAGACATTAAGAGTCTTACCATGAACAAGGGCACATCGTGTTCCAGGAACTTGGGCAGGTTGACGTCCTTGATGGAGCGCAGCAGGATCACGTCCTCGTCCTCGTCTGGGTACCGGAGCTTCAGCGCGCCCGCCGCGCGCAGCACTGACTTCACGGCGCGCATGCCTACAAACAAAGATTACAATTTTACATTACAAATCTAAAAACTAGCCTCACTGATGTGGTTTGTGGTGAAGAGCCATTGATTAAAATAGCTCCTTTTTGGTGCGTTGTGAGTTGCTTACCGTAATCATAATGACTCTGAGAAGACAACTGCTCCGAACACAAACGATACGTTGCTACAATCTTGACGGCCAGCGGTTTGGCATTTAAATATCCAAACGCGTACAATTCAATTTCAGAAATCAAGACATAATCGGGCACCATCATAGCCACGGAACGGAACAAAGCCTGAAATAGTCAAACGTGAATTTAATATTTTTCTTTAACATTGTATCAATTTATGTAAAATGAGATCAAAATATCCGCCTGCCTTTAAGTTATCAGGCAATTCAGATCGTCCAGCGTAACCTGGGTTCATTGTGATAAACACGGCGCAAGACTTGTCGAGTTGCACCAAAGTGCCTTCAAACACCATCTCTGTAGCGCCCGAATTGATGCCGCGCTGGATAGACATGATCTGTTGGGCCACCACGGAGAGTACCTCCAGGTCAATTCGATTGAACTCATCGAAACATGACCAGGCGCCGCAGGATGCTAGACCCTTAAATCACAGAAACTATTGTTAGATCATTACACTATATATTTTGTAAGAGATACTTAGTACTAACAACACGGGCAGATCATCACTAAAATGAATGGCACAAAGAAAAACCATCCACATACTTTGCTATCAGATCAGGATACACGGGTGTGCTGATTTATTACCTTAAAGAATTTTCCTAACGCAAGGTAATCCAAACCATCTGAGCAGTTAAATACTACGCATTGTTTTGCGACCGCCTTTGCCAAGTCCTTCGTGGTTTCCGTCTTGCCAGTTCCAGCCGGACCTTCTGGAGCTCCACCTTAAATAGTCAATTATGTAAAACGTCAATGTGGAAAACCGACAAAAATGTACATAAATATAGTAAATAGGGTATACCCAAGTTCAAATGCAGAGCGCCGAAGAGAGTTCTGAAGCATCTGTCGGTTAGAGGTGTGACGACCAGGCGGCCGGCGTTACCGAGATACTCGTAGCCGTACATCAGCTGAGAGTTTATCATTCGAGTTGCTATCTGCCAACTGTTATCTTCTTCTTGTTCCTTTAATTGAAAATCAAATTACAGGAGAATTTATTAGATTACTTTTGTAATATTATTGGCGAAAGCGTTAATTTTGTTTCACTTACCTCAAAGTAGTACCGTATTTGAGAAAGCCAGTTGAAGTCATTATCATGTTGAACTTTGCATTCGATGAGAAGCATAAGTACATCACGGGCGTGTACATCCAATACCACCAGAGCTCCTATAATGAATAATGATAAATGTTTGCTCTACACGTTTATGTCCAGAACATATTCATTCAGATTTAGTATAACGTAATTCTCCCGAAAATATTTCCACCACTTATATAACTAACTACATTTCTTGTGATCCTGTATGAAAGGAGATATTTTCATACCAAGAGTAATTCTGTTCTGCAGACTTAGTTCGCCGCGAACCAAATCTACTATTTTAGAGATCTGGAAGTTGCACTTATGCCAGTAGTCCATCATAGCTGGTATGTTTATGTGTATTGCGTCTGTTACTTCTGAGGTCCAATATGTCATAGCTACGCATTGCACCTGTGAACATTTAAAAACTTTCCTATTTTTGACACAAATCCCGTCCCTTGCCAAGGCTAAAAAAAAGCCCGGTCCTACAACGGACTACACTTTGATATGAGCTACGGAGACTAAAAATAACCTAGCCAGCCGACAAGAAAATGCCACAATATTTATCAACTTATGAATCGGTTATATTATAGAATTGCTAATTTTGTTAGTCTTATTCACTTTGAGAAGACCATTTTGGCTGCATGAAGTTATTGTCATAAGTTCCCATGATCGGCAATACAGCATCGTGGCGCTACGAGGACGTGCCATATTTATAGTGCGCGCCATCTACGACGACGCGCCCCTCCACAGCGAACCTCATACTAATCTGTGCGCAGTTGTACGGCTTGGGCTGTGGAAGGGCGCGCCTTCGTGGATGGCGCGCACTATAAACATAGCTATAATATATGAGCAATGACATGTTGTCTGATGATTGATATGATTCCTTAATAATGAAAAGGTTTAAGTTAAGATATCCTTACAGCTTGCCCCGGCCATACGAGTACCCACTCCTGACGCGCCCGAGCTAAGTAATCGTGGAAGGAGAGCGCCACAGCATTGTGAACCGACACTTTCATTGACTTCTCCAGTTCCAGCAACCATTTCTCCACCTGCATCATATTACCATTATTTTGGGTGGACTCAAATCGGTTCTTTTAACATATTAAGCTCATGGAGCTTTTATTGTACTTTTACTCATACTCATACTCATTTATTTGCAATTGATCATATACATTACACGTCAGAAACAATGATAATATGTCAACTGTCAAGGTATAAATGATTTACAAATTATGTCAACTGTCACAGTAAAATTACAATTAAATTAGAATTTTAAAAATAGGTATAAAATAAACAGATTATTTAATATTTAAATGTCACATAATTCAGTTACGTATTAATAGGCATTTTCAACGAGCCATGACTTTAGTTTGTTATAAAAGGAGTTTCCGTTCACCTCTTTAATACCTATTGTTTGGGATGGCGTTATATATTTTTGGACCAATTATGCGGGTAGTTTTGGTAGACTTGGTTGGTTAGTTTGCACCTAGTTGTAACAAGTTTGCCACTATGATTGCTCCGCAGATTTCGTGAGCTCTCCGCTCTTTGGGGAAAGGATTCAATGTTGTTTCTCACAATTTCACAATATTGAAGATATACAGGGATGGTATTGTCAGTATACCCAGGGAGGTAAAGAGCTGTCGAGCTGGTGAGCCGGGCGGGGCCTGAGCTATGATTCTCACTGCTCTTTTCTGCAGCACGAAAACGCGGCGCCAGTCAGCGGCAACTCCCCAGAACTTAATGCTGTAAGTTACTACTGAGTGAAATAGTATATTTATTGTATATTGTAATTTTAATTTGCTACCCCCTTAAGGTTGCCAGCCCTGTCAAACTGTATAGAAATTCAAAGAAGTTTGCGAAATGGGTCATAAATTAACGAGCGTTACCTTACATTGTACCGGTTATCAAGTCCTCTGTTACAAAATATACTTTTACGTTTGCAATTTGCATGTATGTGTTCATAGCCCCGAAGCCAGATTTAACCAACTTTCGGAGGTTGTTGCGAAGCTGGTTTGAGGATGAAAATAGAACTAAAAAACATGAATGTAATGCAACCGGCAGGGTTCAAGTGTCTCCTTGCTTGTGTACAGTCAAGGGCATAAATATGTATACATTTTTGGACCTTATTTCAATGGAGTAAGGTGAAAAAATGTATACATATTGGTGCCCTTGACTGTACCTTGCTATTCGTTATCTGTCTTGAAGAAGATTAACTTTTCATTGGCTTTATTTTCGATATCATAATCCAAGTTAGGTATAAATAAGTAATGTAAGTCAAACCTGTCCTCTGGCAGCAACAGTGTTAATAGTTAGAACCAGTTCCACAATCTCTCCTTCTGAAGACCGCATATGTGTCACAACCATTTCACTGGTAAAAGACAACTTAGCAATTCCCTCGTAACATTTTTTTAGATGAGGTTGTACTCTGTGAATACCATAACAGAGTTAAAACACGATCACAGGTGTTCCTTGTCTTGCAACAACAGTTACGAAACTAGACATTACTGATAAAAAAGACGTATTACCGCATAGGGTCTTTGGTTTCTGATAAGATTTCTAGCAACTCGTCGTTCGACAAGAAGAAGAAGCGCGGGAAGTACAAACGTTTCTTTTCTAGATACGCATTGAGACCTTTCTGGACTAGCTCCAACAAATTGTTCGATCTCTTTAACCTGTCTGCCATTTTTTCTATCGTAATGACGTCTAGAACACGAGGTTCCGCAAAGCAAGCTTTCATGATTTCTCGCCACATCTGTCAAAATGATAACATTTTCGGAAGACTGCAATTGATATACTTTAATTATTTGCCGTTTTTGTATCGATATAACAACGTGAAATAACAAAATGCAACAGTCGCTAATCAAAAACTATTAATTTTTTTTTAATTGACCTTGTCAACAGCTCCGAAGCGACGCCCTTCTTCAGGAATCTGTTGTTGAATATCGGGAGATGAAAATATTGGTTCCAAGTACATCCAAGTAGACTGTACTTTCAGCCATTCGTCTAAAATTTCTTGCAACAGTACTAATTTACTTTCCCAGTCGCTAAAACATAAGAAGTTACGGTCAAAATGTATAGTATATGTTATGTGTATGTTATTTGTTTCCAATCGTTAAACTTTATTTTATTACACACACAGGTGAGTATTGTATTAAGTACAATTACTTGACAATGGCAACCATATAATGTACCATGCATGGCACATAAAAAATCTAGCAGGCATTCTAATTAATCTAATTAAAAAATTGATTAAATTAAAGACGTATCAACTTACAGAATAACTTCTTCGAATGGTTTAATGTACGGCGAATTCTTCATAGTCTGTGTCTTTACGATGTGATCGTCCAATAGCAATTGAATCTCATCAACACCGGACAAAATGTAAGTACCCGATTCTCTGAAATAATCACATACTTATTTAAATATGATGCTGCCACCACACTTCGCCGTATGCGTGCAAACATTCGTGCTACATCTCTTTCTTTAATATCGCAAAAGAAAGGGAGGAAAATACGCAACGCGACACGCATAGCGAAGTGTGGTGCCGGGGTGAGATGAAATCGCTAAGTGCCTATGTAAGTATGTATTTACATAACTAGGCTCTTATAAGTATGTATATTAGGCACTTATCATTTTCGATTTTGTTTAACTTTGATGTTAAAAGGAATTGATGAGGATCATCTATGAATAACTTGTAAAAGATTAACATTTTGTACCACAAGGTTCGGTAGCTAAAAAAACATTTTTTATCACTAACTTGTAAGGTAATATTTCGAAACACAGGTCTGCCCATTCTTTCACCATCTTGTCCAATGTCTTTTCCAAATTGTTTTCTTTAGTTGCGGCCTCTGAGATGCTCTCGAACTTCTCGATGAAGTCTTCTAAATTGAAGTCAATAACCTTCTGTAGAGTTAACTCGTCGTCCAAAATAATGGGGAAACCAACAATTGACGATATTTTCTCCCAGTGACGCGGCTTTATGCCAGGATTGCCAAGTGTTTGGACAATCGGCATGCACGCCTTAAAATTGTCTATTTTCTCCCTATTGGATAAACAGTCAAATCATTACGTTATCTAATTCTAATATGAACTCATATAACAGGATTTCGCTTCGGGTACTTCAGTTGAAATCGTTCCTCGCTCCTCCCGGCATTGACCCGAATTTGAAATTTGTTTGGGATGCACTGGAATCTTAAACTTATCATGCCGTACTTATCAGACCAATTATGCTTACCTAACGGCTATAGCTAGTCGGTACGTATCAGGTACTTCTTGGAATTGCTTCTCTAATTTGTACACATTCTTGTAATAATATCCAACGTCAGCTTCTATGTCTTCCGGATCGTAAGTTCCAACCTAAGAACACTCAGACATTCGATATCATTAAGTCACTTATTCAAATTAATAGGACCTAGTATTTACGAATCACAAACGGTAGTTAGATTCAGGATGTGTTGTTTGCTTGGTAACATTATTACGTAGGTTACAGTTTTTACAGGCTAAGTGTTCTCATATATAATATCTATTCATATACATACGCCAGCGACTACCACCGTATGAAGCAGTGAAAATTAGCTGGAAAGATCTCAATTATTCTTGACAAATGTGTAATTCTGTAGCAGCAATTATCTACACGATGATTTTTAATCGGTGATCTGGAGGCCGATTTTTGAGTGTCGAACGCTCGACTTTTCACTCGAGATCTGTCAAAAAACTATGACGTCGAGCGTTCGACACTCATAAATCGGCCCCCAGGAATTGAATAATATTAATAACCAACTAATGTAGATTCGAATGGGCGAGGTCTCATGTAATTATATCGCTGCTTTATGGATTAAATTAATGAAAATGTTAAAACTAATTATCTGCTAAGTTTATGGTAAGCCTACATTTCTTCAAGTGGGTGCGTGCACAACTGCACATGTCAACTTCCTGTGCCGTGGCGGGAAATTAGATAGGCCTTATGTAAAAAAACTCTTAAACCTACATTGGTTCCTGATCAGTGATCCTGATCACCAATTAAAAATCATCGTGTAGATACTATTAATGAATAAATAAGTGAAGATAAATGATACCTTAGACGTCACCCAGTTGCGATGTTTTTCGATAAATTCATAACCAGCATCAAATAGTTTTTTAAAGGGTACTAATTTATCATATATAATTTTTCTCTTCGGATACTGTGACAGTTCATACCCAAAAGAAGCTTCCTCTTCGTTGAATTGATCTATTCTTGTTAAAGCTAAGGATAACCTGTTAGGGAAGAGTCCACGAAACATTTAGTGCTACGAAACAACATTAATAAGACCATTAACCCAGTAAATAAACATGCTCTATCAAAAGAACTCACTTGTCATCGAGGCTTTTTGCTTTTGCAACGTATGTTGGCAACTCATTAATTTCGCCCCAATATTGCACTTCATCGCATTGCAATTCATATATATCTAAATCGTCTATAAACTTCACAATTCGGACCTAAATAAACGAAAAACAAAGATCGTTATAGATCTCGTTATAATGTTTTAATTGAATTCATTAACATGATGATGTCTCTGATATGATTAACCCTTTAGTCGCCGAATGTCAAAAAAGATACACGCAATTTTCAACTCTGTCATAAATAAAGAAGGTGTCATTTACAATGTCACTTTGTCTAACAGGGTTAATAAATGACCATGACATTACCAATATACCTAGGTATTATATGCAGCCTACCTTTAGTAATTCCTGGTACTCTACTGTTTTCTGCTCACATATTACCTTACCTTCTTCGATAATGCCGGGCAAGCGCGTATACCTAAAAGCAATTTTAGAATGAACGCTAGAGATAGAGACCAGTACAAAATCTAAGACACTAATTTTGAATACTGCTTTAATCATATACTGGTACATTGGGTTTCCTTTATATAAAAAAAAATAGATCGTAAAATTATAGATTCAAATTTAGAAGTAGCAACAGAATTTGATTTTTTTTTAGTGAGATAACAATATCTACAACACAGTATTTAAATTCATCACCTTCGTCTGCCGCTGTGTTATAAAAAAATAACGCCCCAGAATGTAGTAGAGATCTTCATTTTGCACATGTTAGTACCTCAGACGTAGTAAAGGCGTTTAAATCAATTAATGTCAATAAAACTAGTGACCTCTGGAGAGTCTCTGTCCATTCTGTCAAATCCCTAATAGAAGTCATAGCGCCTGAGTTAGTAGTTGTATATAATAACAGTATTGATTGTGGTGAGTTTCCTGATCTAATGAAACACAGTAAAATAACTCCTTTATTCAAATCAGGTAGCACTTCTGACCCCACTAATTTTAGACCAATACCTGTGCTACCTACATTTAGCAAAATTTTTGAAAAACTTGTCTTGTCCCAATTAATAAAACATTTTAATGGTAACAATTTAATGCATCATAAGCAATTTGGTTTTACGCGGGGTCGCTCGACAACTGACGCTGCTGTCGAGCTAACAAAACATATATTCGATGCCTGGGAGGAGTCACAGGATGCCTTAAATATCTTCTGTGATTTGTCCAAGGCCTTTGACTGCGTATGTCATGAAACTTTGATCAGGAAACTACATTACTATGGAGTAAGAGGATCGGCACTGAATTTGCTAAAGTCTTACTTACATGGTAGAATACAAAGGGTCGACGTGAGTGGACAGCGATCACCGGGTACCGCAGGGATCAATATTGGGACCTTTCCTATTCCTTATCTACATAAATGATTTGTCATGCCTCGTAAAGACCCACCATGATATAGTATTGTTTGCTGACGATACCTCACTCATATTCAAAGTCACACGCCAACATCAAGGTTGCAATTATGTAAACAATGCCATTTCTAAAATAGTTAATTGGTTTAATGTCAACAATTTATTGTTAAATGAGAAAAAGACTAAATGTATTAAGTTCGTCACAAGTAACGTAAATCACAAGCAAACTTAGTGTCATTGTGAAAGATGAGGAATTGGAACTAGTGGATAGTGCAGTTTTTCTTGGTTTGACATTATAGATTCAAAACTCCAATGGGATCCCCATATTGCTAATCTCTCGAATAGACTAAGTTCTGCAGCATTTGCAGTGAGCAAGATCCGTTAATTAACAGACGTGAAGACAGCTCGATTAGTATATTTTAGTTATTTTCATAGCATTATGTCGTATGGTATTTTACTCTGGGGCAGTGCTGCAGAGATAAATACTGTTTTTGTTCTGCTGAAGAGGGCTATTCGAGCAATATATAAGATGAAACATAGAGACTCACTTAGAGATAAGTTCAAGGACATTAATATAATGACAATGCACTGTCAATACATCTATGACAATATTGTGTATGTACATAAAAATATTGTACATTTTAGGAAGAACTGTGACATACACAATATCAATACTAGAAACAAATATTAGCTTGCAGTGCCCACCGCTCCAAAAAATAAGAAAATCATTCTTGGGTAATTATGTAAAGTTTTATAATAAACTACCAAGTAACGTAACTGATTTATCTATTAATAAATTCAAGAATTATGTAAAGCGTAAACTCATATCGAAAACATATTATAGCACAAAAGACTACGTGAATGATAAAACACCGTGGGTATAATTGTTGTTGAAATACTAATATTTTAAAAATTATGACATTTATTTTAGATTTTCCTCTTGACATTCAGATTTTATTCTAGAAACTGTCTAGATTATTCTATTTTTATATGTTTTTATTTTACTTATTGACGATCTTTTTGTGAATTTGTTATATTCTGTTTGACATCATCATCATCATCATCATCATATCAGCCGAAAGACGTCCACTGCTGGACATAGGCCTCCCCCAAAAAGTGCCACAATGACCGGTCTTGCGCCACCCGCATCTAGCGGACTCCCGCGACCTTTACCAGGTCATCAGTCCACCTTGTGGGGGGTCTACCCACGCTGCGCCTTCCGGTCCGTGGTCGCCACTCGAGAACCTTTCGGCCCCAACGGCCATCGGTTCTACGTGCAATGTGCCCCGCCCACTGCCACTTAAGTTTAGCGATTCGAAAGGCTATATCGGTTACTTTGGTTCTGCTACGGATGGCCTCATTTCTGATGCGATCACGCAGAGAAACTCCCAGCATAGCCCTCTCCATTGCCCTCTGAGCCTCTGTTTGACATAGATTACAGCAATTCAACTTTTTTTTTAAATTATAATTTCATCAATAAATTGCTCTGAATATTTCAATTCAAACTATGTAATATAAAACTGACGATTTAAAAGTGCTTGTTGCTAGGCCTATTTGAATTTAGAATATTTTGAGTTTGAGTTTAAATATTGTTTACCAGTGATATGATTGGCTGTTGTTCTTGATGTCCTGTGACGTGAAAGTAGTGTACTCGCCCAGGAACAAAATGTATTGCATCACATTACGTAGCCTGTCTTCCATCTGGTAGATCAGAATATCTTCCGCTTTCTTGCAGAAATCTATAAGTTCCATCAATGCGGCAGTGTCGGGCGGCGGGGTCAGCAGGGTGGTCGCAATATGAGAGTACTCGTCGTATATCCTGCCATATCAACTTTAAGTTAACTGATTGCAAATGAAATACCACACGCTAGGATAAACTTAAATAGGACTTGTAGAGATGTCGTCGTCGTCGTCATTTCGCATTATGTCGTACAGGGCCCATCTTATCTATTGAACGAGACATCCTCAGAGGTAAGATTAATTAGTTCAATTCATGGTGACCACGTGACGGACGCATCTATATAATTGGACACAGATTGCGAGTGTAAGTCCAACGGTTTCTGCTCAAATGTGAAATTAACAGGCAATATTTTATAAAATGATGAATCATTTTATAAGTTAAATAACGTTTGATTTATAAAACAAAACTTACGACTTTATCTCCCTTTGGAAGTCGTCTGTCATTCTTTTCAACAATAGATTCGCCATACTTATCGCTGATTGGCGCAGTAAACCGATCAGATCCGTCCTTTGCATTCGAAACATTCCGATAACAATTGTCCCTTCCAGACTCATCGTCATATCTCTCGCTAATTCCACATATTTGATCGCTTCATTGCAAAAGTCCTCAAATGTTTTTTCAGGTACTGAGTTCAGGAAGGCCTCTGCTTGCATCAGAGACTATAAGAAAATATAGATGCTTTATAGACATGAATAGGAATACAAAATTTCCTCCACCAGCTCTCTACATCTTTTGCAAGCAGAGAACACGTAGATTTCAAAAAAAAAGTGACTGGTGAATTACTAACCTCCCCATTTAATAAGCAAATAAAATTATCGAAATCTTTTGTTCGCAATTCTGGTCCACGTCTTTGTTCGTTTACCAAATCATGTATATATTTTATATATTTGTCCACGAGGTCACGATCTATTTTCGGCTAAAATAAAAGGCTTCATTATACAACATTCTTCAAAGAGGTCGAAAGAATGTAAGTTAACTGATAATTTCTAGTAGGTACCTGAAGCGTCAACCTGCTGTCACAGACATAGTCGTAATACAGAATAGTCTCCAAACGCGGATATTGTCGGCATGCGTCTATGAGAATATCATATATAATGGATAAACGATCGATGAAATCCTCAAAAGGGGGCTCAAACTCAATGGCACCATCTCGATACACCGTGTTTATAATGAATCCCTGATTTGCCCCCTGCAAATATATGTTATTATTAACGAGCGAGCAAAGCAAACTGCTTTCGTAGTCTAGCCACTAGCGGATCTAGCAGCACCAAAAAAGGATCCGAGACCCAGGGGATTTAAACTTATGAACATAAGAGGTATATATATAGTTCCATTCAGATACTAGAATGTTTCTAAAGTTAGGTATTATATTATGTGAAACATAAACATGGAATAGAATCAGTTATTTGAGTTTTATAAGTACATCGATGATACCGTCACATCCATTATATAATCCGTGAAGTCTTTCATTGATTTCAAACAAAGAGTTTGTAAATTGTAAGTCATTATACAAGCCAAGCAGTCGTAGTAATGCTTTGTTTTACGTTTGTATTTTGAATCTGGGATCTGTTTCTTCTTAATGCCCTGTAAATATATTACACATTAAAAACGTATATGCACATTCGCACATAGTCCAGTCTCCAGTGTTTCTTAATTTTAGTTTTTAGTGTTAACTGTGACCATACTTGCAGAAACACAGCTTGCAACGTGGGGATCCATTGTAGATTAAGGACATTACACGCTGCTTCAATATGCCTTTTGCAAACGAAACAGAAGTCTTGTAACTCGTAAGGTTCATGTATGGTTTCTATGTCTTTCATACTTATCAAACGGAGATCACTAAAACAAAGTTCATTCTTGAGGTATATAACGCCAAACAATGTTATTAAAACTTATTTTATTAGTGGGTATCTTCAAGGGCTATTTATTTAATCTTACCTATATTTTTAAACGAGCAATTGTTGTATATATATTTATTTATTTCGGGGATCTCGGAAACGTCTCTAAAGATTTTGATGAAATTTGGTATGCGGGGGTTTTCGGGGACGAGCAATGGAGATCGATTGCTAGGTCTCATGCCTGGGAAAACGCTGAGAAAAGCTTAGTCGCCCAGATATTTTAGGATTAAGATTGATGAATAAGAATGAGTAAAAAAATAATATATAAAGCCGGTGATTTAGCTGTGAATTATGCGTAAAACTGTACTTGAACTGTTTCCACCATATCTGCAAGACTTGTGCAATACAAGGATTCACGCTCCACAGCTCCTTTGTGAGAGTCGTCTTGGCAAGGGCATACCGGCCCCTCAACGATCCATCTCGAAATACCTCTTCATTTTTAAATTCTCCCTCAGTCCCTGTTTCGTCTTTCTGTAATCAATAGAGCATTCTAAATTCCTCATGTTGTAATAACTTGGTAGTGTTAAACGAGTATAACATTGTAGTCTTTGGTTAAACGGTAGTAGTTAATCAGTTTAATCAGGAACTCTCGTGCACTATACCTAATTAACTTCAGAATTTAAAAATGTTAGGCACTCATAAAATATTTTGACTAGGTAGGAGGTTCCAAGGAAAACAAAAACCTCATTCCTGGGTACATTCAGTTGTTCCCGAAATACCTATCAAACTTGAAACTACGTATTTCTTTCTTTACTCGATATATCAGATACCTATAGTTAGACTACCATTATCATTAATTATATTTAGAGCCCACATATGCACTTTTGCCAATGTTTATCGACATAGATCATGCATAGATCTCAACATCTTTAGTGATTAAATATCTGTCCTTTCAGTATATTAATCTTGAACTATTTTCCTCCAGTCTGCTAAAAGTGTAATCAGTAATCAGTATCTTTATTGCTTTCATAGGTTAGGTACAAGATGTTACATAATGTGAAATCACAATTTGCAAAAAAATTCTCATAGTTACTTTTATTTTCAACCCTTTTTTCAATGTTTTTGGTTAAATGATAAGTTCTCAAACCTGAGAAAAAATATTATCCTTCTAAATGTACACGTTTAGAATAAACATCAATATTTAATTTACGAAAAATACGCGCTGAGCTTCCGTAGAGAGCGGGATGATTAATTGAAAACTCACGCGTGTTAGAGCGGGACTTTTGCATTGCCATCTACGCCCTCTTAATGCAAATATACTTCAGGAACTGAATGATTTTGGATTAAGATGTTTATTTAGGTAAGTAGGTGAGTAGGTTTAGGTGGATGACTTTGGGATTTTAGTTTATTGTCTCATACCTCATTTGGATCTTTTAAAACAAAGTCCACTATCGCCTTCTTCATGCTCATGATGAAGTCCTCGCGCATTTCGGCTGTGACCGCAAACAAAGTATCCTTCCAACTTCTCAGCTTCAATGTCAGCAGATTATGAACTCTTGAATGATAAATAAGCCAGTTAAGTATAATAATAAGCTTAACAATATCTGATACCTAAGAACTGCGGAGATGAAAAAAGTCTTGAATTTACCGAAGTATTGTTCTATTATCCAGCGGTGCAACGTGAATGGTGTCGAGGCCATAGTGTATGTAGTAGTAGTATCGCAATTTATTTTCTTCTTCGGTTAGAGGCCTGCCGATGCCGTCGCCATCCTCGCCAGGAGCGGATTGGCAAATTAGGTTCATGAGTTTACTCCTAAATTCTTCCTTAGCTTTTCTTAAGGCGTTGTAACTTTGAATCACTGCATAAAATTAGTTACACGCTAATAACAATTCATAAGTATTCGAATTACGTACCTAGCATACGAGAGGGGATCTAAAAGCAAATCCGTAGCATCATTTAAGATCAATATTAAAACCTATCTTATAAACTTGCAAATTTCTAACATATAACTGTGAGTCCATACATACAAATAAGAACCAGTAAGAATCATGTCGTGTCACCTACATATTTAACTTTGAACGAATTGTTATTAATTCTCATGTCATTTAAAATTGTATTTATTGACCAGCGACCTTTCCTTCTCCATCAATAAGATAAGCTGGCTAGTCTATTTAGTTACGTTGTACCTATTAAGTGAGTAATAGTTAGATTATTAAGTTAAGATTTGTATCTCTCTTTGGGTGCCCTGAAAACCAGCGCCTTAGCATTATATTGCTATTGGCATATGCTGAGTGGTATCCTATTTAGTGTTAAAATTTTCCATGTTTAGTTTAGTCAAATTGTTAATTTCATTTATCCGTGTACTCCAAATATTGTACAATGATTTAACACTAAATAAAATATTTTCTTCTTCTTCTTCTTCTTCTTCTTCTTCTTCTTCTTCTTAAAAGTGAGAACCTAAATTACATTTATGAGCCCTCAGTCTGTATTTAGGCTTTCGTTCATGGCTTATCATTGTCTTATTAAATTCACAATTACATATTTCTGTCTATTTTATTAGCTTTTCTAATTAATGTAATCCCTGACTGTACTAGAACAACAATATAAAGTTCTTAAACAACTCAATAAATAGGTACACACATACTCGTACACAACATGTTTTTGGTCAGTTAGGTACCTGTTGGACGCTTTTTTGCTGCCGCTTTGGATTCTTGTTGTTTTTTGGAAGATTTGGTAGGTTTAGATGGAAATTTAACTAGTTCTTCGGGTAATGAATACAGCGGCTGCGCGCGTATCTTCATAAAGTCATCTGGCATCATCTGTTCCTTTGGTATCTTTGGCAAACTAGCGCCCGTGGATGAGGATCCGGGCAGACTTTTCTTTCGAGTTGTTTTATTTCCGCGTTGCATAATGCCTGAAAATATTGAATTAAAATGTGAATTTTAGATTTTAATTTTGCCTTAATGATTATTAAGCTGCATTAAAACATAGGACAGGTACATACTGCCCTCCGGAGCATCCCTCAATTGGGGATGCGAGTATAATCGGAAAGTCACGTGAATGAAGTGGCGAACAATTGCTAATTTGTAATAAAACTAATAAGTATATTTATCTGTTACTACACAAATAAAGAATATTTACATTGTTGTTTCTCTCACCTGTTGGAAAAGTGAAGAACGATTTTATAGCACCCTTTAGTAACGAAGTTTCTTGTCACGTGTTTGTTTCTCTTCATTAACTTATCCTTTATTTAATGAATAAATAAATAAAATAATGAATAGGTAAACAATAAGTAACACTGAACCATAATATTATTGACAGAATAACAAAGCAATAAGTCTCTATGGAAACGTTGAGCATTTTTAAATTCGATTCGTTTCCATAGCAATAATGGCAATCAAAAGCACTATCCACCAAAGAGGATCCACTGTCCTAAAACCGTTGACATACAATTAAAACCGTTTAGGTACATCGGTTTTAACACATACTATCACAAAAAAATAAAATCATAAACCTAACCATCCGTCCATTTCACTTTACATCACGTAATTTCACGTACAAATAAGTTTTTACTTTTTATGAACAGGTAGGTATAGTTTGTACAACACTCTAAGGCCAAATTTTGTCAAACGAATACAAGCAAAAAACGACTAAGAGCCCTGACTGTAAGGTAGATTCTTGCTAGCGTTCATTTGACAGCATTAGGTACAGTTTTGAACGTACTAAGTATAGGTACAAGATTTTATTGCCGACTGTACTTTTTTCACAGTCATCCATCAACTACTCGTAGAGACGGTTCCAATAAGCCCAAATACGATGAGTTTATCTTGTGTAGTTCAGGAGTTGCTATGGCCATCATCTGTCTCCATCATCAGCTCTATAGTACCATAATAATGCATTTCCCCGAACTTACATAGGTATGACAAATTGCAGCTTAACGCGATGCATGTTGACGCCGCGTATGTTCATCACCCGCAATTACGGAACCCGACTTACCCGACACTGTGCGTGGCCCGACACGTACTTGGCCGCTTTTTGACATAATATTTGGATGACGGAATGTGGACGGAATACTCTAAAGCATATTGAATGTTTATATTACGTTGTGGCAATTAGTATTTGTGGTATGGCAGGTAATTTAATCTATTTTTTTAACCCCTTGACCGCCAAGAACCTATAAAGTGTATGTATGTATGTAATAACTAAATTGTACCCAAAAAACCACAAAAAATACAAACAAATAAGGATATTTTGGTACAAAGGCGAACTTATCCCTAAAAGGGATCTCTTCCAGTTAACCTTGTTAAAGTGGTTGTGTCTTCGTGCCCACCACGCCAACAACCACTTAAAAGGTCGGAGTGAAGGTGTACTTTGATTAATGAAAAAAATCATTTATGAACCGTTTTAATTTGTTTTTATTGATTTAGACATTACACCAAAAAAAACAGTGCTCGGCGTACTGGGCACGACGACACACTATCGCTTTGGCGGTGAAAGGGTTAACAATGTTTTCTATTAATTTCACATACAATGACAATGGACAGGAAGGGTTAATTTCAATAAAAACATGTTAAATTTGTAATTTTTTTTTTAATAATTACAGAAAGTCATGATATAAATAATAACGAATTAAATAATAGGTATAATACAATAAGCCATTTCAGGAATACAGTAAGCAAACTATAATCACTACACAACAAGCGTCTGAAAATGGTCTCTGCATTATACGTAGGTACATGATTATTAGTCATTCAATAATTTACATTGTCGCTGCTAATCCTTCATGTTGATCACGTTGACAAAATTTGTGTGTCGTAAGTGTTTGTGTACCTAGGTAACACAGCTGAACTAGAACGGCATTATGTTGAAATTGGGGTCAATCTACTCTTCCCTGTTGCTACCTATTCTGTCCCGTCAGCCAGGAACAGTAACCCACTTTCTTAGAAAAAATGTTTTGGACTTGGAATGGACTTCTAGCTTGCTCAAGAGTTGGCCCACGTCAGAATGGGTTTTATAATCATCGCTAAAAACCATGTTTAGTAGGATTAAAGTCTGTAAAATCACAGTTTTTAAGAGTGACCCAGGAGACGTAACCATGGGAACGAGCGAGAAATAGTTGATTGACCCATTTACAAAACTGGTTTGAAATCCGTTAACGAGATCACACTGAACAGAGTATCGCTTAATATACGCAATCTTCTAGAAGGGCAGTTGAGTGAGCAGCGCGACGCCACGTAAGATCCAGTGGTCGGGTGGCATCGTGGTGATCAGCCGCATGAACAGGATGTAGTTGGTGGAGTGGCCGGTCGTGGACAGCACGCCGCGCCGCTCGCCAGTCTTGTACAGCGGACAGTTGTAGAAATCATCCTGGGGGATGTCAGTGCTCTTCATGGGAATTAGCCACACCTGAAACATAAATAATACATGTCTAAACCACATTTATGTGACGATCATCATCATCCTCCTAGCGTTATCCCAGTACAGTTGCATCCTGAAGGATGCCTGGGGTCCGCTACCTAATCCCAAGATTTGGCGTAGGCACTAGTTTTTACGGAAGCGACTGCTATCTGACCTTTCAACCCCGAGGTGAAACTAGACCTTATTGGGATTAGGCTTTGTCAAGTGAGTGGACAACTTGACTGTTAGAAGTTCTCAAACCGCCCGAAGGCCTCAAACTTGGCTTAACGACTGCTGCCATAGACAGCAACCGGAATCAACGGCTTAACGTGCCTTCCAAAGCACGGAAGCGCTCAGTTAGTAACCATTCAAAGCGGTCACCCATCCAAGTCCTGACCGCTGCCCACGTTGCTTAACCTTAGATACCGCAAGCGGTACCCGGCGCCGCTGGGCCACGAGCGCTCCATTTAGGTGACGATCATCCCTGTACTAAGATAACCCACAATTACTTTAAGAGGGTACGAACATTTCGCTCCAACTCATCCTAGCCGCGATCTCCCTGCGAGCGGCCATGTTTAGCTACACACTACAACGATTACTGTGTGCGTGCGGTTCGAGTGCTGCCGGTTGAACTGACAAGTCTTGATCATTGTTATAGAGTTAGAGTGAGGTAGGAAAAAAATGTGGTGAGTTTTAAATGTTTTTATTTTATTAACATTACGTACCTACGCACTTATTAAGGTGGTTCGATTTTCATACAAAAAACGATCGACATTTATTATCTCATTACACATTATTAATACTTAAATATGTGTTAATCTATTTACTTCTGACTATTCATTTTCGCGAAATTAATAAAAAACCTGTGTTTCATACAGAAATTACGCAAAAAACAACGATAAATTTTACGTTTGGGAGCGTGATAACTGTCATGTACATTGTGACGTTCGGCCTGGTACTTTAAATTACTTTCCACAGAAACTACTTGGCCTAAAAATCTGAAATTGCACATACATATAATTCGGTAACTAGTCCAAACAACGCAGTCATAAATTATCGGGCGCTCGTTAAGAATAAAAAAATATAAATGAATATGAATATGAGAGTAAATTTACACAAAAGATAACAACCAGTAAACATATGTTGGGAGTGGGAGACTATACAAACAATTTTAAGAGGTGCATGAACATGAAATAATCAACATAATTGGAATAAGTTTGTCAGGAAAAAAGTCAAATTTAGAATGATAATTACGTGGAGTCCACGTGTTTCGGGGACTAGTTTTACTTTAAATTACTTTCCACAGAAACTACTTGGCCTAAAAATCTGAAATTGCACATACATATAATTCGATAACTAGTCCAAACAATGCAGTCATAAATTATCGGGCGCTCGTTAAGAATAAAAAAATATAAATGAATATGAATATGAGAGTAAATTCACACAAAAGATAACAACCAGTAAACATATGTTGGGAGACTATACAAACTATTTTTAGAGGTGCATGAACACGAATTAATCAACAAAATTGGAATAAGTTTGTCAGGAAAAAAGTCAAATTTAGAATGATAATTACGTGGAGTCCACGTGTTTCGGGGACTAGTTTTACTTTAAATTACTTTCCACAGAAACTACTTGGCCTAAAAATCTGAAATTGCACATACATATAATTCGATAACTAGTCCAAACAATGCAGTCATAAATTATCGGGCGCTCGTTAAGAATAAAAAAATATAAATGAATATGAATATGAGAGTAAATTCACACAAAAGATAACAACCAGTAAACATATGTTGGGAGACTATACAAACTATTTTTAGAGGTGCATGAACACGAATTAATCAACAAAATTGGAATAAGTTTGTCAGGAAAAAAGTCAAATTTGGAATGATAATTACGTGGAGTCCACGTGTTTCGGGGACTAGTTTTACTTTAAATTACTTTCCACAGAAACTACTTGGCTTAAAAATTTGAAATTGCACATACATATAATTCGATAACTAGTTCAAACAACGCAATCATAAATTATCGGGCGCTCGTTAAGAATAAAAAAAATATTAGAGTTTGAATTTTACAATTAAAGGAAAAATCCGAAATGTTCACAGAACGTCAAGAACATAGAAGCACATATCCAGACATAGAAATATCACTAGCAGCAATAGGTAATAGGTAACATGGTGCCTTAAGGTATGATTCTGCTGCCGACTGCATACAACAACTGCACCTTCCGCCGCACTCCAAATTGAACTGTAATCATAAGACTAAAAGTCCCAATTTAGAGTGAGCGGCGTGTGCTGTTCCGACACTTCTCCGCTCATTTCAAATTGAGCTTTTTACGTGCAGTTGCTGTATGCAGTCGGCAGCGGAATCATACCTTTACCTTTTAACTTGTCCCAAACAATTTACGTTTATTGCCCATTTCTGTAAAAAATCATATCACTTTAGTGCTTTGAGAAGAAATAAAATAAATAAATTTAGCATGTTAACTTACTTACCAAGTATCAAATTATTAATCTGTAGCGGACGCGCTACATCTACAGAATAGCAGTGTCGGTGTGAGCGTGGTCACCGACCTTAACGCACCGAGGAGAGCGACACGTGCGTTCCTTGGGAAGGCCCGGCGCGTAATGAATCGAACAACGTTGTCGCGCGCTGTTATATTGTGAATTATAGTGGTTTTTAAAAATTCGTCTAAATTAAGTGGGTTATCCATAAGCGTTAAAAAAAATAAGAAATATCAAGCAAAACCTGTAGTTTTATAACAATAAGTTTTTTTTCCAAAATATTATGAAACATGTGAGGAAAAAAATGTTTAAACAAACCGATTTAGACTTTTTGTAGTATTTTTTTTAGATAGTAAAAACCAATATTTCAGAACTAGTGCGATCGCTATGTACTAAAAGACTATACATCCTATTGTAAAAGATAAACATCCAATGGTTTTTGACAATTTAAAATGGAAATATTGTACCTGAAATATAGCTCTGACGCGTATTTTTGCAAAACACTCCGACGAAAACCTGACTGTTTTAAATAATCGTACATAGAAATAAAAGTTTAGCAACGCTATGGTCTAGAATAAGAGTTTATCTATACAAAACAGAAGTTTACTTTAACAATGTAGTCACTTGAACAAAGATATGACGTTAGAAAAAACCGTATATTTTCTAAAATACCAACTTTTTGTTCGTACAGTCTTAATGGTTGAGCATTTTCTGGCCATTGATGGGCCAAAGCAAAGTTTTGCCGTATCTGCCTTTTGAGCTGACGATAATATCCCACATAACTCATGAAGGCATATAACAGACGTAATTATTCATCGATTATCATGCTGCACTCCAGTACTTAGGTACAAGTCTACTAAGTTATGGAGCACACGCACAGCATCGCATCCATCAATTTTGACCTAATACAACAGCCGTACGGCTCGCTGGCAAAACCTGAAGCTGGCTGCCTTTGACATTCTATCCTAAACCTAGTCTATGATGGTGAGAAGGTACCTAAACAAATTAAGTCAACTGACAGTGTGGCTCTTACCGGCGGGAATGTGTCGTAGAGCACCTTAGGGAACGATTCATCGATGCAGTAGGCCTCCATGTTCCATCGCGCGCCCTCCATAAACAGTCCATTAATGTATACACCTTCTTCCGGTCGCTCGTCGAAATCGAACTCACGCTGCACCTGATTTATACATCATTGCACGTTATTTAACGAAATCCCTTAAATTAAGTATGAGGGGAACATGCGAATATTAATTGTCCCAGACGTTCAATATGACATTGTGATAAGGATATGTAGAGATTACATCTCAACGATGGAACAAAGACAAGACTTGTAAATGTTGTGCACAATATTTATACATAGTATTTGGTAGTAACTGTTCCAGTTTATGTTTATGTTTTAGTATTTTATGTTCAATATGACATTGTGATAAGGATATGTAGAGATTACATCTCAACGATGGAACAAAGACAAGACTTGTAAATGTTGTGCACAATATTTATACATAGTACTTGGTAGTAACTGTTCCAGTTTATGTTTATGTTTTAGTATTTTATGTTCGAAGTGAGAAACATAAGAAAACATTCAGTACTTAATGATCAAATCAATTAATTAGTGCCAGTTGCACCAACGTACGAACACAGACCTGTCATCGTCAAATTTATGGCGCCTTCAGCTGTCATCCCATAGAAACTTCTCAAACTTTCCATACAATCAGATTTGACGAACACCGCTTACGATTTCAGACGGGTTGGTGCAACCCAGCCTTAATCTTAAATACTTAGGTTTGTAACCTTTTCGCGCATGTTTCGGTGTTATCTCTTTAGTATATAAAAAACCGGCCAAGTGCGTGTCGGATCACGCACAACGAGGGTTCCGTACCGACACCTACTAGTCCACATTTCAAAACACTATTTAATACCTTGAATCAAAAAAGGTCGTATCTTCATAGGGAAGTCACGGCACTTATGTCCTTTTGTTTGGGCAAGACAGTTTTTCAGTGATAACACTGATAACTCAAAAACCCTTAATCTCAACTTGTTCAAACCAATTTTCATTGAAAGTATTTATACACCACCTCAATTTTTTTCAGAATTTTAATCTTCATAGTTTGGAAATTAGAGGGGGGGGGGGACATATTGTACGACTTTGGGAGCTAATATCTCACCAACGATTGACTTAAATGGAAAACACACACAACTACTTGTATTGAAATAGTAGTTTATCTACACACATATCATAAATCCTCTAATATGCGTTCGGAAACAATAGAAAATGACTCTCATTGCAACATTCAATGAATTTATGTCAACTTTCTTATCTGTGGCTAAGGCTACAGCAGTAATATAATTTTTTATTTTAATCTCATATATGTATGATGTTAAAATATTAGACGTTAAACAAAACTGTCAAAATTTAAATGTCAAAGTTGACATGTCCCTATTCTAGTATCACTGAAAATTCAAATTCAGTCGATGCGAAATGTCAGCTCGATGTTTTTTTAGTATATATCGCACGAAATTTGAGCTAGAACGGCATGATCACATCAGAATAGGGACTCTTTACTTTTTAAAATAACATTCAGGTATCGGTTGCCAGTTCTGATTTCGATATTTCCGCAACCGTGCAAAAAAGGTTGTATTAACACAATTATTGTATTTATTTACTACGGTTTCTGAACCCATCTTAGAGTAGTTATAATATGTGTGTAGATAAAGTAATGTATGCAACTGTACATAATTAGGCATTAAAACACTCGTGTGACCTTATTATGAAACTCGCCTTCGGCTCGTTTCATAAAACACACTCGTACTTTAATGCCCCTCATTATGTACCAGTTGCATAAACTACTATTATGCATCTGGTACATAATGAGGGGCATTAAAACACGAGTGTCATAATAAGGTTACACGAGTGTTTTAATGCCTAATGATGTACAGTTGCATACACCTACTTTATCTACATTCTACATCCATATATTTAATCCTCTTTCATGTGTTTCGTGTGGGCACGTCTCGACGGCGTGCACCATGTTTGCCTAAACAGGCCGGCCCGCGCGCCGCCGCCAGCCCGCAGCTGTGTCGTTAAGGTTGTACGTGATCTCGTAAGAGTATTATATTTGGTATTCTTATAGGGGCCGCGCGCAACCGCAAGAACTGCACAGTATATTTTAAAGCGGGGTCTTATCTACGGTTTTTGAACTTATTAAAGAGGATTTACTATATGGGTGTAGATAAAAAAAAATCGTCCCCCGGTTACATGTATGGGGTGCCCCCCTTAAATATTTTTGAAGTGAAAACTTCTTTAGCGGCGCTGAGCACTTTTTGTGATGGGGGACGATGCGTAAGACCATCAAGTTGACCCCTCCTTGTAACGTGATTTGCGATGTTAGGAGGGGTCAACTCAGCTGGTCACGTAGCTGGTCTTACGATACGACAACTGCACTCCAAACCGTAATCATAAGACTAAAAGTCCCAATTTAGAGTGTGCGGCATGTGTCGTTGCGACACTTGTCCGCTCATTTCAAATTGAGCTTTTTTACGCATACATTTACGGTTCAACTAAGTCCAATATCGGATAGCCACACTGACCGATTTCCGTATAGATCAAATTTCAAATAAATTCTCATGGAAAGTAGTTGTCCCTAAATACGGTGACAGTTCACGTCAAAATAGTGGCCAAGCGTGATGGACAAAGTACGAATAATTTTGAATCGACTTTGTAATCGATGCTTGGTTTCCGATTCCAATTAAAATTTTAACTGATTCTGAGACTGAAGTATAATCGATTAATGAAGTAGTTTTTAATAACGTGGCAGATTTTTCTCCTATGCTTTTGGCAGAGGGGTAAGTATGTCAATGGCGGCTCCCGCCTTAAATACTCTAAGGTATATATATATATGTAGATGGATTATTCGAATATCTTTGTTAAAGTAACTAACAAAGATATTCGAATAATCCATCTATATATATATATATATATATACCTTAGAGTATTTAAGGGAATTTCTTTATCATGTTATTGAATTTTCACTTCTGACGGCACTCCCGGAGTGCAACCCGTTGTTTTTTCCTTATTTTACATCACATTTATAATAAAGCGGTTCATAGAATAAATACATCTTCCTACCAATTTCATACTTGTGGTACTTATAGTATCCGAGTAAACCGGCTGTGACATACGGACGGACAGACAGACAGACAGACATGACGAAACTATTAAGGTTTCCGTTTTGCCATTCTGGCTACGGAACCCTAAAAAGCCAAGATCAATAACATACACGTGCACTGATTTTGTGATAAAGTATTGTAGGTACAGGTACCTCATAATGGAAGGCAAGCTGATCGATAGGTATCTTGTATTTGCGCGCATAGCTCTGCTGCGCGGCGGTGAGGAACGCCTGCGGGAAGTAGAAGCCCGACAGCCAGAACACAATCGGCGG
Organism: Cenopis cana; assembly: GCA_951800055.1. Lineage (NCBI taxonomy): Eukaryota > Metazoa > Arthropoda > Insecta > Lepidoptera > Tortricidae > Cenopis > Cenopis cana. Next base: position 17,045,482 of record OX637477.1, on the reverse strand, counting down.
CCCATTCGCGTGCCAATGCTGCACACAGACAAATTTACAATCAGAACATTTCCATTATAGCTAAGCAATTTATGTCACTTTCAAATACGAGGTTGCTGACCTGTAGAAACTGGAGTCTTTTAAGAAGATCGTCGACGTAAGATGCGAACGGCTTCAGCGACGGGTAGCTTTTTCCGGCCCACAGCGCGGGTATGCGTCCACGCACCATGCTCGTCAGCACCTCTTCCGTAGCGTCAGTTAGCACACTCACACCTATTTCAATGAATCAATGAGGGTTTTATTAATATGACTCATCAAACTCGTTGGGTGGTGTTGGAGCATTTTTCAACTTGTTTCAGTGCAAAAGTGTTAGCTTTATTTTTTTACTTCGACTGTAGTAGTAGGTACCTTGCACGGCGCCAATGACGGCCCGGGAGCTGGAGCGGACGATGGTGACGAGGCGCTCGAAGCGCGCCGCCTCCTGGATGACCACGATGGACATGGGCGACATCTCGGCCGGCTTGAGGTCGCCCTCGTGCGACGGGCCCGACAGGATCTTGGCGGGCAGCCGCGCGAGCACGTCTTCCGCGATCGCCATAGCCTGCTCCTCCGGGGTTTCGCCGCCGCCTGCGCCCGCCATTGTGTCCTACATGCATAGTGTATTAACTTTCATAGCGATTATAGTCGATAGTCGCTTAGTCAAAAAAATGCTGCGAAACCTTACAGTCATTTATAATCCTAGTGACCTAAGGTATTTTTTTTATTAAATTGCCTAATACCCACTTACTATGTGGCTTATAGGGCATGATCCGGCGATATAAGCAATATACATAGATCCTCATCTGTCACTTGATAACGACAATGATTGCATGTAAAATAATATAGGTACATATTGGTAAATCTCACATGGGTTGCCTATCCTGAAGCAAAACTGTATTGCGCCAACTTCCCTCGTGTGTTATTCATAAAAATCGATTCACATCAAAAAACTATGGATTTCCTTTTTTGCCACTTTGGCTACGGAACCCTTAGAAGGTCCGATACCAGTATTTTAGTGGTGGATCCTTATGATCCGCTACAAATTCCGACAGTTCGAATACATATAGGTATATTGAGTGACTTTATGTATGTAAATGTATTGCTTACCAAGTATTTCTTATGAAGATCCTGGTCGCATGTAAGGTGTAATTAATTTATTACATAAAATAGCACATAGTTATACAACTAATAAATACGAAACTTTTACCTAAAATCTAACGAGATGGTGATTCTAATTTGTCTTTCATGGTCCTGGCAATCAACAATGTAGGTAGGTACGATTTTAACACAGCGATAGGTACACCTTGTAATTAGATGACATTATTTACATTTCGTTGACAAAGGGACCAGGCAAGACATTTACAAAACTTTTTTTAAAGATTATTTTACACTACTTAGAAATATTACTTACCAAACGATCCTTGTATGTCGTAAGCCGGCAAATGAATGGATGAAACAGAAGAAATATTGTTGTTTGCACACAACGATTCTAATTTAGGACTCAAGATACATTTTAGCACTAATCTAGTGATTGATTACTGAAACCTAAATGCATACTGATAACTAGATTGTGGACGAGTACATAAATATTAGAGGGGTAACGTTTCTACAATTTACCTTGCGTTTGACATGGCGATATACATTCTGGAATCCTTTTAATTCATGACAAGAATTTAAAAATCTAAGCTACATATTATTTAGTATTAATTATTAACAGTAACCTGTGGGTGAGCGTACCTGCGTCAATATAGCGGTGCCGAGCAGCTCGTTAGCCTCGCGGAAGTGCTTGGTGATGTCAGCGTTAGAATGGAAACCAAAGACGCCGGGCGGCGTAGCCACCGGCAGAGACCGGGCAAACGCGATGAAGTCCGCATGTTCCTTCAATTCCGGGATGTAGTACGTACCTGCACCATTTACATATTTATTATAAATCAGTTGTTATAGTGCGCGCCATACACGACGACGCGCCCCTCCACAGTGAATCTCATACTAATCTGTGCGCAGTTGTACGGCTTGGGCTGCGGATCATTATTTACTATACAAGTATGTAGTTGGAGGTGAGCAAGGTTGCCAGAGCTCCCGAGGATGCACGCTGTTGAGAGCGAGGGACCTAAATTTATCCCTTCTGCTGTCTACGCAGTGAATCCTACAAATTTTATAAAGGGTCGGCTACGCGCAGGTGACTCATTTGGAGTTGAGAGCGTTTATAGGCTGCGGTTTCCTCTTACAATCAGGTGGAATGTATGCCAGCATAACACCGCCGTTGTATAAAAAAAAGTTGTTATAAATTCGTATTATCCAACAAGCTTCAACCGCGGAATGACCAACTTGGTTCCAGCTTGGCTACACATCGCCAATATCGCCACACCGATTGCAATGATCCCGCTACTTGACCTTTGATTCGTTTGAAGCTATAACGCCTTACCAAGAGACATTATTAATAATGATGATAGCCCGTACCGGTGGATTCAAGTTTATACTTGTCTTCGCGGATCGCTCTAAGGTTGTAGAACTTGTATAGGATAGTGTTGAGACAGCGACGGTCCCAGTCGTCCGTGACGCGGCCGCCGTAGTTGCACTCGCCCGTCAGGTAGCGCAGCGCCACGAATTGTACATCCTATTACAATAGATATTTATATTATTTATAATATTATTGGTTAAAAATAGTACTAAGGGAAAATCCTGCCAAAGATCGGTTGAAAGCGAAAACGATGGCTACGACTAGAAGTAAAATAATTTGTAAGAAAAAAAAACCGACTTCAATGGGGGAGGCCGGTGAAAGATTATTATACTTAGATGGTGCACTCTTTAAATTCCATACAATGAAATAAAAAGAAATCGCCAAACGTGAACTATGCGTCGTTGAAGAGTTCCATTCTGATCATCATCAGCAGTTCCACTTCATCGAATGTCACTTATTTAAATGTAAATGCTCGATTTGTTTATGAAAATACTAAAACCACTATATGTGTGCCTTTCACATTTGAGGAATTCCCTCGATTCCTCATGGATCCCATCAATTTGTCGTGAAAATAGAACTTGCTTAACAAACACCGCTAGGAGGACAAATCGCCAAACGTGAACTTTTCGTCGTTGAAGAGGTCTGTTCTGATCATCGTCAGCAGTTCCACTTCATCAAATGTCACATTTTTGTATGCCTTTAACATTTGAGGAATTCCCTCGTTTCCTGATGGATCCCATCATCAGAACTCGAGCTTGATAAATGATTGTCTTGAAAATATAACTTGCTTAACAAACACAGCAAAGAGTATAATTCGCCAAACGTGAACTATGCGTCGTTGAAGAGTTCCGTTCTGATCATCATCAGCAACTCCACTTCATCAAATGTCACTTTTTTGAATGAAAATGCTTGGTTAGTTTGTGAAAATACTAAAATCACTATATGTGTGCCTTTCACATTTGAGGAATTCCCTCGATTCCTCATGGATCCCATCATCAGAACTCGAGCATGACAAAAATTTGTCGTGAAAATAGAACTTGCTTAACAAACACCGCTAGGAGGACAAATCGCCAAACGTGAACTTTTCGTCGTTGAAGAGGTCTGTTCTGATCATCGTCAGCAGTTCCACTTCATCAAATGTCACATTTTTGTATGAAAATGCTTGATTTGTTGATAAAACCACAAAAATCACTATATATCTTATCTTATCTTATATCTTTATACGAGCAATTCTTGTATATTTATTTATTTATATATGTATTTATTTCGAGGATCTCGGAAACGGCTCTGACGATTTTGATGAAATTTGGTATGTGGGGGTTTTCGGGGACGAGCAATCGATCTAGCTAAGTCTCATGCCCGGGAAAACGCCGAGCAAAGCTCGGCCGCCCAGATATTTTGCCTTTAAGATTTGAGGAGTTCCCTCGATTCCTCATGGATCCCATCATCAGAACTGCGTTTTGACAAAAACGGGACCAACTTTCAAAATCGGTTCAGACATTTTGGAGTTATGGAGTATTAACAAACATAAAAAAAAAACAAAAACAAACAAAACACAACCGAATTGAGAACCTCCTCTTTTGAAATCTTGAAGTCGATTAATAGTAACGGAAGAAAGACCACAAGATATCACTAACGTCATATTCGTTAAGAAACATGGCAAGTTGCGTGATGCTGATGCGCAGGTCGGTCTCATTGAACTCGTAGCGGATGTTCCAGCCCAGCGGGCCAAACTGCCGCCGCTCCTGCACCACCGCGTGGAAGAAGCACAGCGCAAACAGCAGCTTCTTGAAATTTTCAGGTTGCTTATTGCTTTCGAACCACTCTGGGTCGTTAATCGGGTCGCTCTGGTAGGAACGAGCGATATTTGCTCTCAAACCTGAAATTAAGAAATATGCATTAAATACACCTTTACTGCAATATTTTAAATTTAACCCATTAACGGCTAGCGATGCCATTTAGCATCACCTTTCAGACTTTTAAACTTGGGCGCTCAATTTCGCGTCAATTGTGATTAGTTGAAATGTTATACGTCAAATCAGTTAAGGAGGAAGGCTTCTGTTGATTAGCTGGGTAAATAGCCAATCACAGTGCACTGATGGCGAGTTCTATCGCGGTAAACATTATTCTGCAAAGTAGTGGCCAAAAATGGACGTCATTCTCAAGTAAGTGTAATTTTTTTTTAGTTATTTGTGATTGAAAGCTAGTGTTTTTGTGTTTGATGCAATCAATAAACATCATAGAACCATAATATGGCAAAATATTTAAGTAGATACTATTTTTGTTGATTTTACAACTGACTCTTTATTGCTGATGCCATGCGGCACCGGTAGCCCAATACCGTGTCTAACTCTATACAAGTTACTTTTATTGTCTGTGTTTTTTTTACGTTTTGATTTGTGTTTGCTTAAGATATTTATTTATTTTTGTATCGGTTTATATAAAAATGGTTTGTTTATACCACCAGGAGCCGCGCGCTGCACGGGGCCTCGGAGGTTCCGGAGCAGGACTCCGACCATGAAGCCAACTCCACACATGTGGAGCCTCCCGAGCCGAACACAAATTCTGACGAGGACTCTGGCGACGAGGCCTCGACGAACAATCCTGGTAGTCGCCAGCCAAACGCAAGATGTGCAGTGGCACCGTCATCCCCACCAGCAAGATTCGCATAAAGAGCCCTTGAGGCCTAGTTGCAGAATAAATGTTTGAATTTTTATGTGCCTTCGACAGGCCAAGCACGGTTACTTGCCGTGTTGTTGGAAGCCCAACCTTGACTACCATTGCATCCACATCCACGTGAACGCGAGCGAGAAGCAGCAAGACTGCCCGCGAGCAGCACTGAATGGCGAAGGCGCGTCCCCCAAAGCGCCGTGCCCGGCCTGCAGTCGTCGAGATCACCGCAAGGTGCCTACTGATGAAGACGACAACACCACACCATGACCCCATACACTGCGCCAAGCCGGCGACCACCAGGGGACGGCTTGCCGAGGCCACGTTCCGTCGCCGGAGTCCTCGCCAGAACGCACATTCGGCTCGGGAGGCTCTACATATGTACAGAACTGGCCTCACAACGGGGTCCTCCTCCGGAGTTTCCAGGACCTCGTGCAGCGTGCAGCTCCCAACAACAAAAACAAACCATTTTTTACAATGGACTTTGTGCCAAATAATTTAATAACTTTCATGTTCAATAAATGCTAACACATAGTAACATGTTTTTATTGACACGGTAGACGGCTAGAGATGCCATGCGGCATCGGTATTTTTTTTCAAAACTACTGGTTGGATTTTCATTTTAATTTCATATTTATGTTTCTAAGGTCCAATGTAATAATATATCTGAAAATCATCAAAATCGGCGACATGAAAAAAATTCAGCCGCTAATGGGTTAATTATTTAGCATAATGGAACCATGCTGCAGTCGAAGCTGATGGAGGTGGTTTTCTTTTTATAACTGTCAGTTTTTAATTGTTAGTTATACTTATTATTAATTTGTGTTATTTTCCTTATTTTACTTGTACATATTTGTTTTTTTATAACCCTATATACCTACAATTTACTTTTCTTGTAACCTTAGTAATAGTAGATTGTTTGACAAGGGTGTAAAGTAAGCCATATTACCACGAGATGGTTATTTTCCCGAACGTAGTGAGGGAAAATTGTTCGAGTGGTAATATGGCTTTTAGGCCCGACTTATACACTCTACTTTTCACTTCGATTGCGAGAAAATACATAAACACAAATTATCCTCCTCCTTGGCGGGCGTACATGTTAAATTTGACAGCATGTTTTTTTTCTAAGGCCAGCACCATGCCTCGCTATGCGTGTTCGCTTTGCGTATTCGCCTCCCTTTCTTTTGCTATACTAAAGTAATTGCTTTGACCATAAGCACCGCTTAATCTTTAGAGAACTGAAAAACGTCTTTCCTGATTGGTCGATTTTAGTACAGCTGTGTTCTGGTTGGCTGATATTTTTACCAAATATTTTTTAATCTGTCAAATTACTGTTCTGTTATTGGTGGATTTAATAGGTGAAGTATTTTGATTGGTCAAATTAAAATGTTTAGTAAATCATAAATATGTATGTATACATATTTTCCCTAGGGCTTAAATTTACTACTTTAGCCTCGCTTCACAAGTCTAATATGACACACTTTTCGAGCATGGAGAAGTCAAAACTTATTTTTCACAATTACGTAATGAATTAGAATTCTTCAAACCAGGTTATTATTTTACCTTGCGGTGGTTCATTAGTCATCTTGACTCCATTTTGCAATACGTAAACAGGGAAATGATCCGCTGGGTATGAAGTAAGCCAAAGTCTAAAATCAGTATTTGTATTGTCCGGGTTTAGGCCTTCACATATCTGCAAACCACAAGCTTGCATTAAAAAGGGAATCGTCGATATTTTACGATTACTATAACACAATTCATACCTTTTCCAACATTGGCATCCAACTTTTAGCAAGGTGACAGTTCTGTAATACTACCCAAGTACCCATTCTCATTCCCTCTTCAATAAGCTTTACAGCTATGGGACCTTGCCCCTGGCCAAGAGACAATGAGAAAAGACGCGACGATCCAAAACCCTTCACAAGAAACATAACAATTATTTTTTGATTACAAATAAATTAAGTTTATTTACATGCATAAGGAACCATTCACTTGGGTTACCTGATCGTCAGCAAATTTAAGTAGCGTTCCCATGGGATCTGATCCCGGCGTCAGAACAAATAATAGAGGTATGCAACAGTGGGACTCGGCGTAAGAAGATCCCAAGTCAAAGAGTGGGGGTTCAACGAATGGACGGCCCATCTGACCTGGAATAGTATCGTGAACAAAGCCAACACATTACAATTATTCACAAATGATTGCTAAATGATAGTGAATTAGTCACAAATGATTGCTATTTATTACCTTCCACGAAATGTTGAACTGCATGTACCATCATATCTAAACGCATACAACGCAATACCAAGAGTCTCTGAAATAAGAATAAGAATAATTTATTGAAAAACATGTTGTACAATAATAATAACTATGGGCTAGGAGCTTACAATTAGATGCTAAATAAATAGTACGCGCCTGAGCTAGGAAACCCTGTGTTTCAGGCGAAGAAGGGCTTACAATTACTTAAAAATATTCACATGCAAAAAAAGAGAGATACAATTTTAGCGGAAGATTATATGCTATGTTGCAAGTTTATTTTAAAACAATCAATATTTTTTCTGTATCGTCATCGATATCTTTTATATGATATTTTCTTTATTTCTTAAGTTATAATGAAAAAATATTTTCTTTCCGGAAAAAAAATTAACTCCCTGTTCACCCTATTAAGGGAGGAATTTCGAAAAACGCTGAAATATGTTTTGTTGTGTGTATGTACAAACGGAGAGTCTATAGACGAAGTTTCAAATCCCGCACTTCAAAAAAGATCTGTTTCCCGTACAAAACTTGAACAGCCTTTTCACCCATTTAGGGAATAATATTTGGAAAACGATGAAATCCAAAAAACTTCCTTAGGCTAGGTTCACACGGCGACTATTCGATTCGATATTTTCTCGCATAGGGTTTTACCGTATACGAGATGGCCGTTCACACGTTGCGAGGTCCATTCGGTTTTTTCACGTATGCGGTCTGACGTCACAAACACAACTGCCTGCGCGCGCGCGACTCGTATACGAGAAAGAAACCACGTCCGTGTGAACGACACAACGTAAACACTAGCGCCACTGAGCATCGCATTCGATAAAATCGATTCGAGATTCCCGCATTCTCGGTGACAAAACTATACGGTATACGGAAAAAAACTCGAATACGAGCTTTTCCCGCATGGATGCCGTGTGAACGTTTCTATGCAAAATCAGGTGCCACTACGATATTCGATAAAATCTCGTATACGGTATACGGGAAAAATGGCGCCGTGTGAACCTAGCCATAGGGTCTTCTTGCCTGCGTAATGGGAACCATTCCCAGGGGGCCGAATTTTGATTCCCTTTTTTAATATATTTATAGTTTTAGTTAGTTTAGTTTAGTATTAATTTAGTTTTACTTCTATACCTAATCTTTGTTTATAAAGTCTTCAGATTATCATCGTGCGTTTTTCTCCAATGCTGGAATTGAGCTGATGAGATTAAAGCAGAAACAATACAACACGTAATGAATGAGGATTCCTCATCTCATACTTCCTCATTGAGGAAGTATGAGATGAGGGTTATACTTGTTATTACAAGTAGTTTGTAGGTAGAGAGAGACAGCATCAAATAGTACGTTAGCATTCAAGATCACCGAGTACAGTCAAGAGCACCAATATGACCTTTCACCTTATTCAATTGAAATAAGGTCCTAAAATGTATACATATTTATGCATGGAAACATCAAAAATGGTGATTAACGTTGACGCAGTCAAAGCGAACAAATCGTTCAGGCCAACCACTCCAATGGCCGCTAATTACCAGAGAGGACGCACAACGTGTAATACTTATAACGTCCAGGCCAGTGATCTTGACTGCTACGTATTATATGACGCTGACTGTACCTCAAATGGCTTTAATTTTGTATTCCACGGTTCTGGCAGAGGCTGCAAATGAGGGTCCGGCGTGTCGCAGTATTGTTCCCACATCTGAATGTTCTGCATGAAGTGGTCTACTATTCCATGGAATTCATTAATTTCGTTCAAGCTGTAAAGTTCATCGAATAAGATATAGACAAAATATATTAAGACAGTTTTTGTAATAAATATTCGAGATTCAATTACACGCATTCCGTCTTCGCAAAATGACACAAACGCGAAACGACAAATACGCAAACGCATAATGACACATTCCGTCTTCGCAAAATGACACATACGCGAAAAGACACATCTTGCTAACGGCGAGTACTTGCAAAGACATAACCTTGTAGCCAGGATCATTCACCAACAACTTGCTCTTTTATACGGTCTTGTGGACGTCGAAGTGCCGTACTATAAGTACAGATCTGCGCCAGTTCTCGAAAATGATCGTGCCACGCTCTATTGGGATCGATCTGTCATCACGGAGAGGAATATTGTAGCCAATAAGCCTTATGTCGTGCTGATAGATCGATTGAAACGCCAGGCAGTGCTCGTTGACATCACCATCCCCCATGACGAGAACCTCGTGAAGGCCGAGAAGGACAAACTCAGCAAGTACCTAGACTTGGCCCACGAGGTAACCGCCATGTGGGATGTTGATTCAACGGCCATTGTCCCGATAGTCGTTTCTGCGAACGGTTTAATAGCGAAGAGTCTCGACCAACACCTCAAGAGACCCTCGCTAGATGGCTGGGTCAAGGGTCAGATTCAGAAGGCGGTACTCCTGGACACGGCGCGGATAGTCAGGAGGTTTCTCTCTCTGTCGCCCTAACCACCGGTAGCTTAGGCCCTGCCTCGCCTGTTTCTGTCGTTTCGAGTATGTGGCGTTTCGCGTATATGTCTTGTCGCGTATGTGGCGTTTCGCGTATATGTGCATATGTGACCTTTCGCGTATGTGGCGTTTTGCGTATGTGGCGTTTCGCGTATGTGGCGTTTCGCGAAGATATGTCATTATGCGTGTAATTGTCGAGATTGTATGGAATTCATACCCGTTAAAGTCTGCCCAAGCTTGAGGACTAAGAAAATGGACAGGATTGGGAGGCACGTGCCTCGGCTGACCACCGCCCATCAAAAACAACACTTGATTCTGTTCAAGTTGGCCCTCCGCCACCATTATAGTTATCGTAAGCAGCAATGAGAATACCATCTTGTCCTAAAATACGAGAAAAATATTACTGAAGTAATGTATTTATGTACAACCTTTATATTATTCGTCACTAAGATTGCATATCCTTTCAACTACATATAATCGAGCTACATATACCACTTACAACTGTATTTTCTCAGGTTGGTCTCAAGTTTCGGAAAGCCTTTCATTGAGCTATTTTTGAACATTATTATTGGTAAATGAGACTTGAAACAATTGAAACCAGACCAGTCAGCTCGCGACCAAGTATTTGGTAATTGCGACACATTTGAAACGTCGTTCAAACCAATTAACAAAGCGTTGAGCTGCTGAAATTTTACCTTTTCGAATAAACTTCTACAAATGTTAGCATAAAGCGAATATGTGAAGTAAGCACGTAGTATTTTCAACCGCTCCTCAATTTCATCCACTTTCTCTGTGTTATCGATTGCATTGGTAAACAGGCCTTCAAACCATCCCAAGGAGTACTGATACATAGGGTCAATGTTCGCTAAGGATGCTGCAAAGAATTTGAATTATTCATAAACAAGACTTGCTTATGTAATTATATAATAATCATCATTACCATCATCCTAGCGTTATCCCAGTACAGTTGCATCCTGAAGGGTGCCGGGAGTCCACTTATATATAAAGATATTTTTAAAGATACCTACCAATTAGGAAAAACAAGTTCGTTGAATGCACTGCGATTGGTATGTAATCGTTTCGTGCCTCGTCTATTGCTTTTTCAGTAACTACGGCCACCTCTTGTTTCTCTTTGATTTCATTTGACGTGTCTTTAGCAGAGTTTAAAATCTAAAAACCGAAATTGAATATTCAAGCAGTAAAATATGAGACAATCAGATTATCAGGATTGTTGTAGATTGCATGTTTTATAAAGATTATTAAGAACTATTTACCATCATTACATTATCGTATTTAAAAATCACTTGAAACGTAATTGGTCTATTCATCATCACCCTCCTAGCGTTATCCCAGTACAGTTGCATCCTAAAGGATGCCTGGGGTCCGCTACCTTATCCCAAGATTTGGCGTAGGCACTAGTTTTTACGAAAGCGACTGCCATCTGACCTTCCAACCCCGAGGGGAAACTAGATCTTATTGGGTCTATTCATATAACTAATAAATCATAACTCACCATAGATATCATTTATTAGAGGAACATAATAAAATTTCCAACTTGCCTGAACAGCTTCCTCGTCTTCTAGAAGGTGTTCTGATGTGGCCAAAACGTTTAATATCTTCTTCTCAATATCTTGCAAAAGTCTTCTGTGCTCGGCGCCTTGTGTAGTCAAGTCTGATTTGGCCTGCTGTAAGTCTGGCCTTTCTCGTGCGACCACACGCGCTAGCAACTGGGCTTCTAAACCATCTTTAGCCAACATGAAATTGACCAAAGTCACACGCACACCAACTTCAGGTAAATAATGAGGGTTTGCTAACTTTGTACTTATGTAGAGCCTACAAAAAATATGTATTTTATTAAAGAAATTTCCCCTTCTGTATAACCATTAGATTCGCTTGACAGATTAGACCTTACTTGAAGTCTTTGCTGTACTCGACTATGCTGTCTCCTATTTTTATGCAAAGCGCTCCACCTTGTTTGAATGTTTGTTGTTGGAGTAGAGGTTCCAGCATGGGATCTAATTCCTCTAAAACGTTTTCCAGCAATACCTGAGTGAAAAATAGTCTTTAGTTCACCACAGATGCATCGGCTGAGAGATGAAAGCAAAACGTTTAAGGATTATCCAAAAACGTACTACGTGTATAGTGCGTGTTATCCACGAAGGCGCGCCCTCCAGTCCTTCCACAGCCCAATTCGTAGAATTGCGCTGAGTTTCACTGTGGAGGGGCGCGTCGTCGTAGATGTCGCGCGCTATATAGTTAATTACTAAGAGCCCTAAAACTGTGGATGCGAAGTCTACTAGTACACCCATACGGTACGGGTAGAGTACTACATCCCCCTATTTACAAAATTAAATCTATCTTGTTATCTAATGAAACATACCGGTTGACCAAACTGCACAGCATTTTCCAACACTCTGCCAAGGTCGGCCTGCGTCATGCGTACAATGTTCAAGTTGTTTGGTTTCTCCATGTTCTTTATCCAACGATTCGCTTGGCCCTGCGGATCGATCATGAGCGGCCAGCGACGGGCAGTCCTGTTATTCAATAAAAGTGAGTCAGCGTCAGTTGTCACCGAGTTAAGGCCAGGCTAGTTCACGAATAGTCGAAAATATTAAAGATTGAGGTTAGAATGTGAAGAAATAACATAGAATTACACTACACAAAAATTACTGTATATTGAGAAAGAAAGAAACACAATAACCGAACAAAATATTGAAAAATGCTTTGGTAACTCTGTAAAAAATTCTAAATATCATCGTAAAAATAAACTTACATGCTGATTATTTTGTAATTGTCATCGGCAGTATACGTTTTTCTTTACAAAAAGGTAGCTTTTTTATTGTTCTAACACAATAACCGGATAGATTTTTGATAAATGATCCAGTATTTCAAAAATCAATCAAAATGTACTAAATATTCACGAAAATTGCGCAAAGATTTCCGTAGAGAGCGGGATGGTTCATTGTAAACTCATTCATGTTAGAGCAGGACGTCTGCAGTGGGACTGCCTTGCCTTAAGCAATACAAAATGTTGGTATTGAACTTTCTTACATGATAATAATTGCACTCTCTACACTGAAATCGTCAGCTGGCAATCCATCGATGTTCCACTGCTGGATGGTGACAGGGTCGCCCAGAGACTTAATAAGGCTGAAGTCGAGAGTGCACACAATCCCGCAGTCGTGACATGCATGCGCCCATTTTTTTATCTGAGGTCAAACAAGATCATACATTGCAATTATAAACGTCCTACAATATTAAGTTTATAGCGCTGATAATATCAAATTGGATTTATTCGTTATTTATTTGTAAGATAGGTATACAACTGTGTTTTAAGATATATTTCTTCAATAAAACACTTGTTTATAGTAATTGTGTTTTAATCATTCGGTCTCCGATCTACGTGACATTGCGACATGAACATTGGCTTGCTTGCCACAGATTAGCTCGAACGTACATGCAGCGCCCGCTAGGGGCGTATTGCCAACACGTTCTCTTTTCTTATAACAAAGTTTCTTATATTACTATTTAAAATGCTACCACATATTTAATCGCTATAGTAGATATTTAACTTATCTCTATTCTTCACAATAATAATCACTTAAGTAACGAGGTTTTCTTATTTCCCTTCTAGGTCTTAACAAATTTGTGTTTAATGGTGTACTTGGACTATGATATGTTTCATCAATATCACTCTCAATTACACTAGGGGAGATGTGAGCAAATGTTTGATTCGGGCTTGAGTTATCCATTAAATTTAATGTTACATTATGAGGGGTTCCTTCTGTATCATCATAAATAGAAGGTAATGGCTCTTTATTTTGAGATTGCAAATTTGTTGTATCTAAAGATGGTGCTGGTACCGGATTTGAAGAAGAAACATTTTGTGGTGGTATATCACCCTTATTATGAGACGCATAAGGCCGAATGTGTACTAAGTCTCTTCTATAAAGTGAATCATTTACCTTGACCACGTAAGACCTGTCAGACAACACATCTTGTATGGAGCCAGGTGTCCAGTGTTTGTTTACCGAAGGCTGCAACTGCACCACCACTGGTTGTCCAATCTGCAATGTTGTACCTTTTCTGGCTGTTTTATCATATTGAAATTTAACCTTTTCTCTATTATTCATTATATCTTCACTAACATTTTGTACTATTGCAGGTTTAAGAAGTTCCGGTAATAATGGTAAAGTCCCACGAGTACGTCTTGAATATAACCGTTGCACAGGGCTAGTGTTTAATTTGTTAGGTGTGTTACGATGACACAGTAAACTTAACCATATATCTTCTCCCGCTTCAATTGATTTTAATAACAATTTCTTAGCAATCTTTACCGTGGCTTCCGCTTTTCCGTTTCCTTGGGGATGATTAGGTGATGATGTGACATGTTTAAATTTCCAGTCGACAGCAAATTTGGCAAAATCCTGACAGACAAAATTAGTACCATTATCTGTATAAACTGTTTCTGGAATTCCATGACGAGCAAAGTTTCTTTTACATGTCTCTATTACTGACTTAGCAGACAAATCTTTTAGCTTGTCTAACTCAAAGTAATCTGAGTAGTGGTCTACGGTAACAAGGTATTTATTTTGTTTGCCATTTTCTACCATAAAAAAAACATCCATAGATACCAGATGAAATGGATACTCTGGGATTGCATGGCTTTGCATTGTTAGCTTTTGCTGTGCTGGTAAATATTTGACACATATAGGACAAGAGATTATCATATCTTTAATGTCTGCAGACATTGAAGGCCAAAATACTGCATCTCTGGCTAATTTCAGAGTGTTTTCTATTCCAGAGTGAGCCCTATGTAATTTAGTAAGTATCAGTGGCCGCATTTTCTCAGGAATTATTATAGCTTGCCGTTTCAAAACTAGATTATCATATACTGTCAATTCGTCTTTGAAACTGTGGTAATATTTTAGTGCATCTGGTATGTCTCTTGTTTTATTGGGCCAACCATTCAAAACATACTGGATCAAAGTTGAATAATTTTCATCTATGATTGAGAATTTTTTTATTTCTTCAATACAGGAATCGGCTATAGGTAACTCTTTTATGGGATCTATGTTCTCTATTATAGCAAAAATTTTCTTCTCTTTTGATCCTTCAATGTCTTCACATTCTGTGTAAAATCTAGACAAGGCATCTGCCAGAACATTATCTTTACCTGACACAAATTGTACTTCCAGCTGATATCTCTGTAGTAACAAGAGCATTGACTGCAGTCGTTTAGGTGCATGTAGTAATGGCTTTTTAAATATATTTAACAAGGGTTTGTGATCAGTCTTGATTATTGTTTTCTTGTTTCCCACTATGAGCTGGTCAAAACGAGTGCATGCAAATAAAATCGCCAATAGCTCTTTTTCAATTTGGGCATATCTACATTCTGCTGGTGTAAGGGTCCTGGATGCATATGCCACAGGCCGTCCGTCTTGAAACACTGCTGCTCCCAGGGCTGCACAGCTGGAATCACATTCAATGGTTAATGGTACATTCTTATCAAAATATTTTAGTGTACTTGTTTCAGCAATTAAAGATTTTAATTTACAGAATTCTTCATTTTCTCGCTCTGTCCACACCCAATCAGAGTTATCATGACATAATTGTCTGAGGTTTGTAGAGTTAGCGCTAAGGTTTGGAATGAATCTACTCAGATATGTGACTATTCCTAAGAATCTCTGCAAGTTTTTTTTATTCTCTGGTTTAGGTATATTTGAAATGGCTTCTACTTTAGAAGGATCTGGTTGAAGCCCGCCATTGGTAAAAATATGACCATAATATTTAACAGAAGTCTGCAATAACTTCATTTTATCTTTATTTAGTTTGCAGTTGTGTTTTATTAGTCTTAGTAACAGATTTTCTAGCTTTATGTTATGGTCATTGATGGCCTCCTCAATAGAATCCCCTACACCATAGACTAAGATGTCGTCAACCAATAACTCAACTCCAGACAGGCCCTGTATAATTTCAGCCATCTTCATTTGAAAATAGTCCGGTGAAGATGAGATCCCAAAAGGTAGGACTTTCCAGCGGTACTTGCCAAACGGAGTCCAAAATGTTGTCAACTTACTACTTTCAGCTGATAGTTTGAGATGCCAAAAGCCCTTTTTAACATCAAAGGTTGAGAAGATCTTAGCTTTTCCTAATTCTGGTAGAATTTCATCAACAGTGGTGTACTGGTAATTAGGTCTCTTAATGGCTTTATTGAGTGGAATAGGATCCAAACAAATTCTGAAATTTTCATTCTTTTTGACAATAAGTATGTTACTTACCCATTCAGTGTGGTGCTCCTCTTTTTCGATGATTCCCAGCTCTTCTAATCTTTTTAATTCATCTTTTAAGGGATCCCGGAGTGCAACTGGAATTCTGCGAGGTTTTTGTACCACAGGAGGTACCTTATCGTCAATTTCTAGATCAATTTCACCTGAAAATCTTCCTAGCCCATCAAATACTGAACTATATTTTTCTAGTATATGTTTAGTATCATTAGACTCATACTTAACCGTTTTACAGAAGTGCACCAAACCCATAGATGTACATGCCCTACAAGAAAGTAAAGGAATGTGCGCAACATCGACAACTTGGAATGTGATTTTATATTTTTTAGTGGGTTTGTTTGGGATTACAACTTTGAATGTAATGTCGACCTCACCATGTATGTTAATGCTGTGCCCACCAAAACTGTATAATTTTTTATTTGAGGGTCTCATATAATTTTGTATGAACCCCGCATCAAACATCTGCTGAACATTTTTAAGCCCTATTATACAATCATCCGCCGCCGTGTCCAACAGACAATTAATATCATTCCACTGCTTATCTTTAAAATATTGTAAGTTACACTCTGCCAGGTTTTTGTTTTTATTGTCTATTAATTTCCGTATCATGGGCTCACTATTTTCTTCATATATTTCTTCAATTTTCTTCTTTTTGCACACACTTGCAGTATGATTTTTTCCTCCGCAGTTAGTGCATTTTTTACCCCATGCAGGACAAACTCCTTTCTGGAATACATGGAACTTGCCGCAGAACTTGCATTTTTTCTTCTCCATTTTTGCTTCAACTTTTTGAATAGACAGACCTTCTTGTGCATTTTTCTGACACTCACTCATAGTCTTTATCTGTAATTCCATCGCCTCCGCAGCCTTGCACATGTTCACGGCTTGACTTAAAGTCAAGTTCTCTTTTTTTAACATTTCTTTTTTTAGGTTGGGGTCGAATATGCCCATTACAAGTCTGTCACGCAACATTTCATCTTTTTCCTTGTAATCACATTCCTCTATTAAAGTTGAAATAGCGCTGAAGTAAGATTCAAAGCCCTCTCCTTGGCTTTGGGTTTTCGAGTTAAACATGAATCTATTGTAGATTACGTTCTTTACTGGCACTAGTTTAGATTTAATTTCAGAGAGCAACTGATCACAAGAGGTAGGATTTTCTAAAAAATTATTGTATTTTTTTAATGCGTCCGTACCAATTGCAGTTAATAAGATGCTTAGTTTTCGTGGCTCTTGCTCTGTTTGCCAGACATCAATTTGCGCCGCTCGCGTATAATTTTCCCAACCAGCTTTAAAGATGCGATACGCTTCTTCCGGGTCGATGTTAATGTTTAAAGGAGCTGGCCACGGAACATTTATTACCGGCGAAGATGGCGACGCACATGATGCCATTGAGGTAATTTGTTGTTGCATCAGCCTTATCATTTCGCTTTGTTGCCGCACGAGCTCTGCTAATTGTTGCTCCATTGTCTTCTTTTTCACGCTGCCACCATGTTTTAAGATATATTTCTTCAATAAAACACTTGTTTATAGTAATTGTGTTTTAATCATTCGGTCTCCGATCTACGTGACATTGCGACATGAACATTGGCTTGCTTGCCACAGATTAGCTCGAACGTACATGCAGCGCCCGCTAGGGGCGTATTGCCAACAAACTGTGATGTAACATTAGGCTTTAACCACAACTTAGAGAATCTACTATGGCGGTGAATAGGTTAAATTACCGAAAAAATAAACTAATACGCACTTGTTCAATGCGGAAGCTAGCTGTAAAAGGTCCTAGGTAGGCTATGATACCCGCGGCAATTAAAATATCACCTGCAAGAGACAATTACTATTTTACGTATTGGTTTTGTAAATTAAGTAACTCATACATTATATTAGAGTTCTTACGTACCCGTTAAGGAATAATAAGTGGCTCGCATATCTTTTGCTATTTGCGTCCACCTCGTTTTCTCTCCACCTAGACCCGAAATAAGCATTTTCGCTCGATATAACTTGTTACTGCAGTCCATCACTTCATCGTCAAGCTTCTTTTGGTGACGACTTTGTTCGGCTAAAGCATCTTCTAGAGATTTCAATTGAAGTTGGATCTTGAAAATAGAAATACTTAGGTAATATTAAAAGTAGGTATGGGTATGAAGGTTGTACGGGATGTTGAATTGAGTTGCAAGAGTGACACTCAGGTCTTGGATTCAAATTTCAGTACCTACTACTTATGGGAACAGAGCCCAAAAACAAAAATTCTATTTCCACAAACCTGTCCTTGTTTTTATGTACTAACTACAATATTTTTGAATTAGAAGTGCCTTATGGCTTTCTTGTCCATAAGTAGGTATAATTCTATGATAAGACTTATTTTCATGGTCAGAAAGGAAATACAAAATGTACCTCTCTGAGCTGGCCCTGTTTGATGGCGAGCGCGGACATGGCTTTATCATATACGGCCTGCGCGGCGGCGAGCCGTTGTTTTTTCGGCGCCACCACCTTCGCCACCTTGTCGTACTTCGTCATGGCGATTACCCACTTACACATGCCTGCAACACGTCAATTTCTGCATTGAATATCTTATTCTTATCTTCTTATTATTTCTTCACATTGAAGGTCCACAGGCCGAAGATTCAAGATTATGTTCACCTTCGGCTGCGTTAGAGACGGCCCGGATCTTCTCGGGCACGAATCCCTCGTCCTGCATGACGGTCTTCATGAGCTTGGCCATCACGGCTGGCGGGATGTTGTCCTTGTCGTAGTTCTGCAGCCCCTCCAGAAACTTGATGTCGTTTAACAGCTTTTTCGATGGGCCCCAGTAGTCCTCTATCGTTCCAACACCCGAGGGGTTGGGAACTTTGTCTGGCTTCATCTCCTAAAGAGTGACGGAAAACATGTTTACGTGTAAAACGTATAGAAAGACAAAAGACAGTGAGCAACAGTGAGCAAACTACGTGTACACATGGCATGCGACGATACACAGAATACACATGACACACAAAACCCGCACTTTTTCCAAACAATTTACGGTGCACAATAACATGCACTTGGCACACACTTCTGCGTGATATCTTGTACAGATTTTCACTTACCGGGTCATCCTGTTGGTAAGGAGCATTAAAAATAAGCAAAATTTGAAAATATACATTCAATACTAAAACGTTTTCTTTTGTCAATTTAAGAAAATACCAAAATATATTTGGATAATAGGTAAGCAATTCAGATCAAGAATGTTTTGCTGAAAGTATTAAAGTCGAAAGTACCTAATTTACCTAGTTTTGTTACCTTTAAAATACAAATTGCTTCCATGACAAGTTTAATCCCTCTGGGTGGACTCTTCATGGTCTTGATGAAAGTGATATCCTGAGGAGTTAAAGTATCCAAGGCCGCCAAAGCAGAGTTTAGAATCGGCATAGCTTCAGCTAAATCGGCGTCGCATTCATCTTTTATACCTTGAGCTTCTGCTGCCTAGAATAAAATAAAAGTTGCTTTTAACAAAACCGACGGGTGGACTTAAGACCAGCTTAGCGCTATACCACAGAATAAGTATAGTATCTACTATGTACAGAAGTCCCACTGTTAACAAATCCCCAATTTGCAACCCCAAATTATAAAAGGTAGGTAAATAACAAACTTTGACCACACCAAGCGAATGACGTGACGATGCGACCGTCCGGTAGCAATGCGCGGCAGCCACTGAATGGCATAGTTCGTACAAAACTCTAAGGCCACATTCTGTCAGACGAACGCAAGCAAAACTCGACTTAGAGCTAGATATGACTTGACTTATAGGTAGATTTTTGCTTGCATTAATTTGACAGCACTTGGCCTTACAGGTTGTGTACGAACTATACCTACGGGTGTGCATGCAGCGGCGCGGTGAACTGACGGAGTGAGACCGCCCTGGCGATGCTCACACCGATTTTTCCATGTAATTTTTAGTTACGAGTACGTATTTGCTAACCGTTACACCAATTGTAATGTAAAAATAAACAAATATAAATTTGATTTTGAATTGAAACACACTGTCTGATACCGAGTGATAGCTTCTGCGATGTTTGACCAATTTTTGATGCGTATTGCCCGAAACTCACTGCCACCTTGAAATATTTAAGTATTTATTCACAAACCTGTTCTTCAGCAGCCGCTTGGTCGACTAATACATCAGCTTCAATTAGGGCTACTCCTTCTTTTTCCTTTTCCACTTTGGCGGTGGTTACCGCTACAGCCGCAGCACCTGCAGCCAATTTTGGCTGAAGCACGACCAAGGCCTCTTGGAGTACTGCAACTTGTTGTGCGGCGACTGCAAGCTGGTCCAATCCGGTTAAGTATCGCTTCTCGCCCAGGAGCAGCTCTCTGTCGTTATTGAGTATAGTTAAGATTATTTAACATTAAAAAACATTACTTATATAGAAAGAAAAAGAAAGGGAAATAAATACCATTTATTCGTACACACAACCGATCTTAATAAATATGTATAAGATAAAAGGAAATCTTTTAGGTGAAGACACACAGGTGTTCACTGTGAGTCCAGCAATGTGAGCGATAAAGAAAAGGGTACGACTCTGCCACAGCCTACGAGTCTGATTCGAGGTAGAGTCCGTGAAACCATCAAAAATTTAACATGATATTGTAGCTTACGTCCGCTTCTTATTAAGTAGTGCTTTGAACATGTTGATGAGCTCGAGGTAGGCGGTAGGTGTGACGTAGTTGTAGCGCTTAAGCCGTAATAGGAAGGCGCGTGTGAGTTCCTGCGTGTCCGTGTGGAACATCTGACACAGCTTGATAGCGGTATCGCGCTCTAGGTCTGTAAGCTCTATGTCTTTTAAAAACCGAGTAGCCACAGCTAGCAGCGCGTCCGGTGGCCATTCCTAAAATCATACAATAAATCCAATGAAACGGATCTTGTATCCCAATAAGCTACCGATTAACACAAATTGAGGCCTTGTAAGACAGATTTTTTTACCTCAACAGATTTTTGACCGAGTGAAGTGAGAAGACGTTCGTTCACTCGGTCAAAAATCGGTAGAGAAAAGATCCTTCAGCTTCGACAAAATGCTTTAGTAGCTCTGCATGTCCAGGTTTCCGGTTGTTCTCCTCTACAGGTCGCATTTGTCACCCGATTGTCGTGAAATTTTGTGAGCAGGCTCGATAATTATTTTTGTATTGAAAATTTTCAAAAAATACAAAAAAATGTGTTCTACAGGTCACAGACTCACTACTTTCAGATTATTTTGTATATCATAGGTACCTGGAACCAGTCAATAGTGCAGCAGTTAACCAGCGCGGGAAACTTGCGGATACGCGTTCGCAACGAAGTACCGGCAGGTGACATGGCCAGCACAATGTGCAACTGATCGCGCACGATTGACACGAAGTATGCGTACAACGCTGTCGGCGTACCGTCCGTTTGTAGTGACTTATCTCTTTGCCGATCGATCTAAACACAAAAACTCAAGACGTACTATAAGGTGAAAAACCTTAGTAAATGACCTGTTGTATGTGTGAGTAATGTGTGCGAATAGATATTCCATTTTTGAAATTTGTAATATAACTTATGGTTTGCAAACTCATTATTTGCTTCTCAGACCAAATAAAAACTATAGACGACGCATGACAAACAACCTAATGAAGCTATCAAAAACCAAGCGCATCATGTAAACACACGCTCACTCACACATATACAAACCAAAACCAAGCGCAGAAATCTTCAGTACATGACAAGACGCTTTTAGTTACGTACGGTAAAGTTCAAAAAACATCACCTAAATGATGGTCTGCTGCACAATGAAAGCAACCTTATTGATTGCGATAACCGTTATTCCAAGATTAAGTTAAAGGTGAGTAAAGCACCTTCAAATTGCATTTTTTTGATATTCCTACGGACGGATAAGATTATTTTAAATGAAAAATAGAACATTGACTAAGTTACACTTAATATGGCTTGTAATTACTGGTTACAGTAGACTGCTTATCAGTAATAAATTACAAATAAATGACTATTATGGTGGTTAAAGCTACTCCGCCACTGACACGGTTGGTAGGTGGGCACGGTTGATGTAACGTTAAAAATCACCCCAGTTATGGGGACTTTTTCCTTCCAGTGGCAACACTCACATTCACACATCTTTACTAAAGTGGCTTCATTTTGTTGTTCGTGACGTTCCGTCTATAGTTTTAATTTGGTCTGAGATTTGCTTATGCGTTTTTTGCAAACTGTACACAACTACATACAACAGGTCATTTACGTAAGTTTTCTACTTATAAGTAACTAAACGATTGCATCCAAAAGTTGTAGACTTATTCATATTAATTTCTTCTAATTCTCAGGATACTTACGACTCTCATCTTTTCGCACAATTCCGCTTTTTCATCAGCTCCGAATATGTTTGGCACCTCTCCTGAATTTAGCATGTTATTAACGTCTTCTAAAAAGCCCTCCTCTTTTATCTATATTGTATGAAAAATAAAAACAGTTTAGGAATGTGATATTATAAATAGCACATTACAAATACTTTGGTGTTCATTTATAGTTTTGGTTGATGGCTTCAAGTATTCCAATCCTAATTGATAGCCATCAACAAAATCAAAACTATATAAATGCCATGTGTAATTATTTCTTTGGGCTAACCTGAGATTCAATGAATAAGAAAACCATCATTAAATCTGGAGTACTTGATTTCCTGAGTAAAGTTTTTAAGTCTTCTCGCCATTCTGTTTTGCCATAAGTTCGACTCATTTCAACCTGTAATAAGTTTTTTTGAGTTTAAAATATAGTAGTTACTATTGAAGAAGATTGTTGGGTTAACTATAAATATTTATAACTTCTTCTTCGTCCTCGTTCCCTCATTCCTGAGGATCGCGACCACGTATGCTCTATCTTCAGAATACGGTCATACGTAAGCCATGTGGGTCGTACGATGCATACTGCCGCCAACCATCATCATCAGATCATCTCGTGGGTGCTCTACCTTAGCACGCCCGTTGTTCATTTGACCTAAGATCATGAGTTTCAATATAGACCGCGTGATATGTCAAAAAAATTGAGCGCGCGTTCCCGGTATATTGTAGAGAGGCGTGTGGTGATTTTGAGCTCCTGTAGAATGGACTGATTGGTTCTCCTAGCCGTCCAGGGTATGTGTAGGAAGGAGTCTTCTCCAACACCACATCTTAAAAGCGTCGTCTTCGCCCAATCGCGATTTGTCTCTCAGCGTCGTACACAAAAATGGAAAAGACCAAGGATCGAGAAAAGCGCACCTGGATTATTTGTACGACGATTTATAACTTACTTGGAATAAATCGTATTCGTTGATGTGGGCCGCTAGGCGAGTGAGCGACTGTCTACCGGAGCCGCCGAGTCCGACCAACAACGCGTGCGATCGCGGCTGCGCCAGGACGCGACAAATGCGAGACACATGCTCGATGGCAAATCTGTGTCATATCCACATAATACTCATTATCTCATTCAGATACAAACTATACTATAAAATTGTATTAGAATCTAACGCACCTGAACAACACGAGGTTCATCGGCTTCTTGGACATATTGTTGAATTCTACTAGAAAAGCATCCACTGTTGAATTCAAATGTTCCATATTAGTGGTTTCCATGTAGAAGCGCGTGTCTACTTTAGGATTAGCAAAGTCGCAATAAATTAAGTTTCGTAGATGGAAATCAGTTATCTGTAAATATGAATAATATTTGTAATCATTTTTATAGTCATAGTGACACAATAGCTGTACCTGTAATAGCTAACATACCGTATCGTCAGGCCCATCGAGTAGCCTCGAAAGCATCTGATCTAATTCGTCATTGAGGTGCTTATGTGTGGCATCCCGCAGACATTCAACCAGCCACTGCCGGTCCGATTCCTCGACCAACCGATCCGAAAACACCCGTAGGCACTCGTGCACCCATAAGCGCTTTATAGATTGCAGGGACGGTGTCACTTCCGGCACAGATAGAAGCACACCCTGTATATTGTGAGTTCATGTGTGTTTATCTTTTAAGTACAAAGCACTGAAGCACAAATCAAAAACTATCAATCTTACCAGAATAACTCTCGAAAAATCTCGTAGATTGAATGTATAATGCGATTTAGCAGGTGTCGGTAGCAAATTCAAGCGACATTGCTTATATACCTCCAATGTGCCATTCACAATTTCTTCGATACAGGGATCGAACTCTTTTGAAAAACCTCTAAAAATATTAACAGTTTAATTAGTAATTACCGTGATTAATAAATACAATCAACACTTCAATATAATCACCTCGTATCTAGATGCCACAATATTATTCTGCAAAATATAACCTTCAGTGTATCTTCATCGAATTCGTCGATGCAGAGAAAATTGAAATGGCGAGAAAACCTTGGAGTGATTAGCTTTGCTCCAGGCGTCGGTTTCCCCATCGCGCACATAAACTGTAAGATGAAACATTCGTCTATAAAATAGGAACGTGTATTGTGTTAGTGTTCACAGTTATCATATGTGTGCAACCAATAAACGCTGATCCACAGAAGATCTAAATATACGTGATTATTTGTCTGTGTTGTATGAGACAAAAGCGCAATGCGCGGGCCCTCTCGTAGTTTTATTAAAATGGAAAAGGTTCACAGCTGACCTGAACATCTATTAGATGCATAGCAACGTTGGTCTTGCGATCGTACCACAGCCCTAAATCAATGCCTTGTCGCAATACCTCGATAGGAGGTTGCGCGCCGTAAGTCTCTGCTTGTGGCATGCTCACATCGTCTACAAATACTACACAATAAGATCCGACTGGCGGTCCGAAATAACCTGAAATATCAAATACGTTTTAGCTGACTGTTATAGGTATATCTATAGTACTTATTCTATAGTAACTGCAGCAAGTGTTAATATGATGTGCCTATGCCTAGATCAAAATATTACATTACCTTTTTTCCTCTTATCAAGTTTTCCCATAATAATATCTTGAGTCTGATTACAATTCGTTTGCGCAGAGAACGCCATTAAGAGAGCTTTATACACTTTCGTGTCAACTCTTTTTACTAGGAAGTCCTAAAAAACAATCAATTTCATTCGAGTCTGGTTAGAAGAAATCATATCATATTTCATATAACCTGGACTTATATAAGGCAAGAGTGAATACGCATTTTCTGGATGAGCTCGCTTCACCGTCGGGCTCAGCTTTGCCTCCTGGCCAGAGGTTGGCCAAGAGCAATCCCATTGAAAAAAAAAACTGAGGATGTATGCTCATTTTCTTTTAGAACCATGAAATTACCTAACAGAAAATTGCGAATAATTAAAAAACTCACGATAATGTAGGATGATTTCCCTGTCCCGGTGGGGCCAACCATCATAACAGCTTTCTGATGCTGCACTAGAAGCTTGAACAGAGCCACATAAGTGACACTGTCCAGTGTCGTCACCAGTATCTGATTCGGCGGGGTGTCTCTACTGATAGGCGGCGCGGAAACCACGTCATCTTGCCACGGCTTCCATTTGCCCTTGCCCTGAATAAATACAAAATTAACTTTAGACACCACTTTCTTCTTATGTTGGGATAGAGAATAAGACAGTAATAATAAGTCAATAATGAATAATAACAAATAGGTACTGACCTCTTTGATATACCGATAGTCGTACACTAGACCATCTTTCGGAATATTGAAAATGTAAGGTTTTTCTGGTTTTCCTATCACTTTTGGATATTTCAAAGATTCTCTTACCTGAAAATCATTAATTTACCTGTTTAGTCTCACCAGAAATTACCTAACGAGTGCTATTCTCACATTTATTGCCGACAAGTGCTACGCTCGTAGCCGACAACATGGCTTTTCTGCTTTGTAGCGAAAACTGTCTACGAATGGAGAGCATGATATCGTGCCCTCGGCGCTGAATGTGTTAAGGCGCGTGGTAAGGCAAGGCCTTCTCCATACAAACTCTGTGCAAGTTTTGCTCGTCGGTTTTGGCACTCTCGCATATATCGCATATATATATTATATTTTTATCTTGTTAATATTGGATATACGAAGAAAGTCAAGAAAAACAAATCAAAAATTAAAAAAAAAATAATTAAAAATATACAAAAAAAATTAAAAAATCTACAGGTTTTGGCTAACAGAAAAATTAGCATACTGACCAAAAATCATTAGTGTAATGTAATGCAAACACAAGCGAAGAAAAACTTGTACAAAGTTTGTATGGAGAGAGCTTGCCTTAGGTACCACGCGCCTTAAGTGAAACATAATGTAGTACCTGCTCTGGGAATTCTTTTTCTAGTAACCCTCTAAACATTATATCAAATTTTGGCCGGCTCTGAGCTTCCAATGTTGCACCAATAGACCAAATTGCAGAAAAGAAGAAAACACCCTGAAAAAGAATTCGATTTATTAATGACTGAGATTTTCTACATGCATTGTATACAACACTTTTATATAATTCTTACCTCGATTTGTGCCCTAACGTCAAGATCTGTTATCGATTCAGTATATTTTTCATCCCTAAAGTCATCCATAAAGGAGTCTATCAGATTGAAACACGCATTAACTAAATTACTTCGTGACGTGATATACATTTGCTGCGAATCAAAACGTATTAAATACATTAAAGAGGGATACACGCAAATAATTTTAAGAAGATAATCAACGATGTTTTTTACCTTACACTGTCCCGATAATTCAACAAGCCATAGCAATGGCGACATAAATCGAAGGAATAGCAATCTGATGATGTTACGGGTATTAGCATTGAGAAATTCTGGTAAGGTATTCAGCCACGAATCTAACAGACATTGCCAACCTAAACCTTTCGGCTCCAAGTAAATCATACCGCAACGAGATACCTGCGCAAAAATTGAAATGCCTTGTAATTAATATCTTAGCAAAAAAAATATCTTCATGTACTTAAATGAAATACTTCGGTGATCAACAGACTAAAAATATACGCTGTAATGATACCGTAGCAGGTGAAGCAGCTTCGAGATCCATGGGTTCAAATATCAAGTTGGTTGTGGGCGCGAGCTGAATGATCTCGCCACTCATGAGACACAGCTTCTTATTATCATCCAGTACAGTGTTCAAGTTCTCAATCCAAATGGCATCCACCGGGCCGTCGAAGATTAGCCACTTTCTGTAGGTAATTTATCGCGGTTTGATTTGATCAAGAATTATTAGGAACATATTAATGAACCAAAATGTATGTAACGTCCAGTACCGTGTAGGTATTTAAAGCCAATTAGGTAAAAGTACCTGTTATCGTTGGGAGAAACTGCAAACTGTCTGTAAGCAACAGCGAGAATACCGTCAGACCACTCGTGAGAGACTGGGTCGAACTGACCATATAACTGCCCCATTGTGATCGATTTGGGATTGATTACTGTCCACTCTACGTGATTCTCATCCATTAGTCCCTAAAGAAAAAATGAATAATTGTTATTTAAATGGCACTCGGCAATTAAGTGATGCCGAACTAAAAGCTATCGTCCTCCTCATTGGCAACAATTAAGGCATACATTTTTGTACTGCGTTTCCTAGGATAAAGAGCACAAGCAAATAGGGATGAAACTAGATGCAATTCTATCGACAACAAAATGTGTTTTTTTTTTACTACTTATATTAGGTATTTATTTCATTTTTTAAATCCAGTCCATACAGCGGATCTCATCGGAGCAAAGCAAGATATCTTGCCTCCTATGGGCTGTATTGATTCGAAATAAACGAAATTGTAATCACAAAGGCTTTTTTGCATGGATTGTTTGACCTCGTTCAATATTAGTTACAAATAGCCTAAAGAATAGTTTCCATCGTAATGCCAAACTTTAAATAATGTTAATAGTTCGTGTCTCGACTTTGCATTTCCGTAGTGCAATATAATAAAATAATACATTACAGATTAACGATGACTTACTTTGTCATGCACACTTCCTAACGCTGCTCCAAGAGCATGATAACATTTTGTTTTCCCAGCAAAAGGGAATCCAACCAACATCAGGCCGTGTCTTACAAGGATCATCTCATATAACTGGAGAACCTGAAATACGTATTTTTCCGTACCAATCATTGTTTGCTTTCAGAATATTATAAAGTTCTTTAAAACAAACGCTCATCAAAAAACTTATCAATGGCATATTCCACATATATTCATTAAAAATAATTGCAAGCTAGTCAAAGATAATGTGAAAATAGCATGATTTTATCAAACCTTCTCAATAAAAAAGGCATTGGATTGTAGATTCAGCGTAACACAAACTTCTTTACAACACGCCACTAAATGCGGCAATCCGGCTTGTGGCAGCGGTAGACCAGGGAACAGATCACCAATTATACCCTACAACAAAAGGAGAAACTGCTTATTCTTAAACATGTTAGCATGCAATTATGGGTGCTTGCTACTTTTGACCCATTTTTGCATACCTTCAACTAAAACAAAGTTTTCATCCCTCTTCGGCAACGCAACATATACCTACCTTAGATGTCATTCCGGTGAAATGTTATAACACTTATAATTATGCTAAAAGTATGTATACGCTAGTTCAGTGGTTCCCAACCTTTTCAGTATGGCTACCCCTGTGGTCTGTCCGGGAGACCGATTTTACCCCCTTTTTAAAAAGTACGCAAACAAACAATACAATAAGTACAAACATTTTTATTATACACTAGGTTTTTCCTGCGACTTCGTCTGCATAGAACTCGGTCATCGCGTTAGTATGTTATTGCTATTATTTTATTTCAGCCACTTACCTAGTTATCTCTTCAACCCCGTTAAGGCATGATTTCCGATATAAAAAGCATCCTTTGTCCTTCCCGGGGACTCAAACTAGGTATATCCATACCAAATATTTTCATCTAAATCGGTAGAGCGACTTAAGGGTTAACATGCAGACAGTGTTACTTTCGCATTCATAACCCGCCCCGGTTTCGCACGGGTAGTAAAATTTTGGGACATTATGATGCAGGTGTGGAAAAGACTTCATACGCATCAAGTAATGCAGATGAAAACGCGAGCGTAGCGAGCGAAAAATATTCCGAACATTGTGATGCAGGCGCGGAAAAGACTTCATACGCATCAAGTTATGTAGATGAAAACACGAGCGCAGCGGGCGGGAAATGTTCCAAATATTATGATGCAGGTGCGGAAAAGACTTCATACGCATCAATTAATGAAGATGAAAACGCGAGAGTAGCGCGCGCGAAATTTTTCGAACTTTATGATGCAGTGCAGGTGCGGAGAATAATTCATACGAATCAAGTCATGCAGATGAAAACGCCAGCTTAGCGAGCGCGAAATTTTAAGAACATTATGATGCAGGTTTTATCTATTCATCCATATTGTTTACCCCTCTCATTACCCCCGTAGAATGGCTGTTTTACGCCCGGGGGGTAATTACCCCCAGGTTGGGAACCCCTGCGCTAGTTCGTTATATGTAGTAGTGTACCAGTCCTTTATGACTACAATGGCTCTGTTCAGAGAACATCTTCACGCGCCACTAAGGCGCCTAAGATTGCGGCATCGCATCGACCTAGAATAAGTAATCTGAAGATTCAGCACAATGATGCACAAGTCTAAAGATCAATAAATTTAGATTTGCACTTTTTTTCTACACCTTGCACTTCACACCTACAGTATACTAAGAAAATATGTAATAGTGTGCTGTAGGCAAACCTTGTATATATAGAATAAGAAACAAGAAATAAATGTCAGTTACCAATTGTCCGTTGGTATTTAATTACCTAAAACCCTACGCTCTCTCTGGGAGTGTAGGGTCCACCCTTTTCAGAGTTCCTCTCACAGTGGCGAAGACACCTTCAAGCCTTCAATCGACCAAGTGAGCCTGCTTGGTCGGCTGTGAGAAATCACCCTCCGCCAACCCTATTTCCTCCCCGTAGGAATCCATCTGTTGCCTTAGGTCTCGCGGTAACAGATATCCCTGGTTACATGAGTTGCTGTTTCGTAAGTTCAGATAGGTTAGGGACATAGGGACTTAGGGACGTAGGATGTTAGGCTCCCCTGCTACCCATCCTGGGAACATTACCTAAAATACATGCCCGTCCAGGGTAACCTACCATTACTTACAATCCCATCCAGGGGTACTTACACTATCCAGATTGTGACTGTACAGCTCTTATATATTAAGCCATACCTAACCAAGGTTTGGTCGATATATTTGATCTTTCGTGTTATTCCAGAAAACATGAGCTGTCCCGAATACGAGAATGTAACTATATCAATTTTTCACCTAGTTTAGTGAAAATCGTTAAAACCATTTTACAATAGAATATAAAAAAAATATTGCCACAAAAAAACAAATTTTACAGACAAATAATAATAAAAGTAAAAGTTTACAAAATAAAAGTTTACAATTTAAAAGAATACAAATTAAAATAAGACAAAATAAAGCTAAAACTAACAATACACCTTACACCTTACGCCTTTAGAGGCTCATTTCGTTTCGCAGCCACCAAGTGCTGGAACGTTATCCCACCACCTATACGACTCTCCAAAACTTATTTACGTTTTAAAATTAACTTTAAAAAGTTCTACCTTTCTATACAAAAAGAATTGCAAGATGTACGATGCCCCACAAAGACTAGACATAATTATAATTTTAAAAATAAAACTGTTACGTGATTTGATAGCCATAGTCACTTCAATACCATTATACATAGTCAATTCAATATTGTATTATTGCAATTGTAACTACTTAATTTAATTTACTAACCTGTTTATTTACTTAATGTGAAACCAACTTACTGACTACGGGTGGGCTTAAAACCAGCTTATCGCTGCGCTCACACCGATTTTTCCATGTCAATTAAATATAAGATATTACTAACCGATACACCATTGTAATTTAAAGAGAAAAATAAACGCATTTGTATTTGTATTTATACACTTAATACTTAAAAACATTTTGGGCAATAGGTCCCAGTCTCAGCATGTGCTGAACAGACAGTCCAGCGCTGGTTTTCAGCCTGGGCCCTGTGGCTCAGTCGGTAGCCAGCGAAATTCTGAGCAACGGATGTTATGCTACCGGGTTTCTCATTGCTTTAGCTGCATAATTTAAAAAAGTAATACAAATGGAAATAATAATACAAAAATTAAAAAAAAGAACATAATGACAATAGGTATTTAAGGCGCAGGGTAGGGCAAGGCCTTCCCCATACAAACTTTGTGCACGTTTTATTCGTCGGTTTTGGCACTAACAAATATAATATTTTTTTTGGTTGTAAATATTAGATATGCGAAGATCGTGATGTGAAAATTTTCAAATATTTCAAAAAAAATCAAAATTAAAAAGTTTAAAAAAATATTTAATAAAAAAAAATTTACATCACGAAATAGCTATCAGAGAAATAAGCATACTGACCAAAAATCATAACTTTAATGCAAACACAAACGAAGTAAATCATGCACAAAGTTTGTATGGAGAGAGCTTGCCCTACCCCTCCTCTTAAACCGGTAAAGTGACATTTGGTATGATATGTGTGGATGTGAGTGTTTCTGGTGTTATGTGTGTATGTATTTGTGCACGTGTGAGTATGGATATGAACGAAGTGGATAGTGTGTATAAGAGTGTGTACCGTATTTGTTACTTAAGAGAGCGATTCAAAGTCCGCATTGCACGTCTAAAAATGAGATCTCACCAACCGTTTAAATGTAACCATTGGCATGGGCTCTCGCACAGGTGGTGGGAGATCATTCCATATTTTCGAGAACATATTTACAAACATATAAATATTGCTCGTTAAGTGAAACAGGATCATATAAGCCATTAAGAGTGTCTTACCATGAACAAGGGCACATCGTGTTCCAGGAACTTGGGCAGGTTGACGTCCTTGATGGAGCGCAGCAGGATCACGTCCTCGTCCTCGTCGGGGTACCGGAGCTTCAGCGCGCCCGCCGCGCGCAGCACTGACTTCACGGCGCGCATGCCTATTCAAATGACACCAAGGTATAAAATTACAAAATCTTACGGGATGAAAGAACCCTCAGTCAAGAGTTGGGAAGAATACTTTGAAATTTGCCTCTCCATAGGTGACAGGAATTAGGATCACATTGTTTGCAAATACAGTTTTTCTTACCATAATCGTAGTGGCTCTGTGAAGACAACTGCTCTGAGCACAAGCGATAAGTAGCAACAATTTTGACAGCTAGCGGTTTTGCATTCAAGTATCCAAAAGCATACAACTCGATCTCTGAAATGAGAACGTAATCCGGCACCATCATAGCCACGGAACGGAATAAAGCCTGAAAATGTTAGTAAAGCTTTAAGTATACAACAATTTATAGAGATAAAAATAATTATGTGAGTCGTATGGTTTCGAGCAAACACCTTCAAGTTATCAGGCAGCTCGGAACGTCCAGCATAACCGGGATTCATCGTGATAAAAACCGCACAGGACTTGTCCAGCTGAAGCAGAGTTCCCTCAAACATCAACGTTGTTTGACCAGAGTTAATGCCTCGCTGAATGGATAGGATTTGTTGCGCTACCACGGAGAGCACCTCCAGGTCAATGCGATTGAACTCGTCGAAGCACGACCAAGCGCCACATGACGCCAAACCCTTAAAAGATAATGAAATACATTTGAGAAAAACACTGAATTAATAGATTTAAACTTACACGATTTTCACACATTATTATGGAAAAACGGCACTTAATCGCGTACACTTATAATTAATTTACCTTTTGTAAGGTTTGCCCGAGGTTTCGAATGCTGACTAGCGACCACGAATGTTGCGATACATTCGAAACGTCAGGCAAACCTTACAAAAGGTAAATAAATTATAAGTGTACCCGATTAGTCTCTGAATTTGTAGACTAAGCTCTTCAGAACAAATTTTACCTTGAAGAATTTTCCAAGAGCAATGTAATCTAAACCGTCTGAGCAGTTGAACACGACGCATTGTTTCGCGACGGCCTTAGCCAAATCTTTTGTCGTTTCCGTCTTGCCAGTTCCCGCCGGCCCTTCCGGAGCTCCGCCTGAAGGTGTACCAATAGGGTGAGTAATCGTCAATTAATTAAAAGTATAGGTAGGAGTTTCTTAAGCATTGTAGGTACCTAAATTCAAATGCAGAGCCCCGAAGAGAGTTCTGAAGCACCTGTCGGTGAGCGGTGTGACAACCAGTCGGCCCGCGTTTCCGAGATACTCGTACCCGTACATCAATTGAGAGTTGATCATTCGGGTCGCTAACTGCATACTCAGATTTTCTTGTTTCTAAAAACACGAACGCATGCTAAATAATGTATATTTTCATTAGTGAAATTGTTTTTGCTAAATACGTCTGCGATGTCAACATACCTCCCAATAGTATCGTATTTGAGAAAGCCAGTTGAAGTCGTTAATCTTTTGTACTTTGTTCTCTATGAGCAACAAGAGCACGTCACGGGCATGTACGTCCAACACAACCAAGGCTCCTGAAATATCCGTAATATCCGAGTAAAGAGTTATATCGAACAAACATAATAAATATATATAGTTACGACACTTTATTTAATTATTACTTTTTCGTACCTAGAGTGATTCTGTTTTGTAAACTGAGCTCCCCACGCACTAGATTAACAATCTTGGAGATTTGGAATTGACACTTGTCCCAATACCGCTTCATACCCGCTACACTGATGAGAATTGCCTCTGTCACCTCAGATGTCCAATACGCCATCGCTATGCATTGCACCTATCAATCATAGGTAGTTACAAAGAGGGCGAAAGTCGACTGAGTTAGCTATAAAATATGGGTTACTAAAAATGTGGTAACAGAGTTTGTTGAAGACCATACTCACGGCTTGACCGGGCCATACTAGCACCCAGTGATCTCGCGGTACTTGCGTGTAATCATCATATGACAGCGCCACCGCATTGTGAACTGAGTCCTTCATTGCGAACTCTAGTTCTAATAACCATTTTTCTACCTGCATATACAAAAAACAATAATATAAGAACATGATGATATAAACATGGTATGGAACATGGAGGAGCGCTCGTGGCCCAGCGGCGCCTGCGTACCGCTTGCGGTATCTATATAAGGTTAAGCAACGTGGGCAGCGGTCAGGACTTGGATGGGTGACTTGACGCTTTGAGTGGTTACTAACTGAGCGCTCCCGTGCTTTGGAAGGCACGTTAAGCCGTTGATTCCGGTTACAGTCTATGGCAGCAGTCGTTAAGCCAAGTTGGAGGCCTTCGGGCGGTTTGAGAACTTCTAACAGTCAAGTTGCCCACTCACTTGACAAAGCCTAATCCCAATAAGGTCTAGTCTCCCCTCGGGGTTGGAAGGTCAGATGGCAGTCGCTTCCGTAAAAACTAGTGCCTATGCCAAATCTTGGGATTAGGTAGCGGACCCCAGGCATCCTTCAGGATGCAACTGTACTGGGATAACGCTAGGATGATGATGATGATATAAACATGGTAACGTTTTAAAACTGTTCCAGACAACCTTTGGGAAGCAAGAAAGGAACAGTAAATTGTAAACAGTGGTAAGGTAATGGACGAAAAAGGTAAGAAGAGTGAAATCTGAATGAAGCGTGGGTATGTATAATTGACCTACGTTAAGTACCTACTGGAGAACCTAAAATAATTGTACGTATATATTCACTTGTACCGGATATCAACGTCCCTGGGGCACCGCGGTTTTTTAAGATGAAGATCTTTTAGCAGAATGATTGAATTACCTGTCCACAGGCGGCCTCTGTATCAATAGTCATAGTCAACTCTACAATCTCTCCTTCTGAGGAGCGCATGTGTGTTACAACTAACTCCGGGGTAAATTTTAACTTTGCTATGCCTTCATAGCATTTCTTGAGGTGAGGTTGGACCCTATAAATAACAAATACAATGATTGAAACTCTAGACTTAAAGGAAATTATTCAGTAGTTGTAACAATACTGACCGCATTGGATCCTTAGTCTCTGAAAGAATCTCGAGCAGTTCGTCATTAGACAGGAAGAAGAAGCGTGGGAAGTACAAACGCTTCTTCTCGAGATATGCGTTCAGACCTCTCTGAACCATTTCGAGCAAACTGTTCGATTTCCTCATCTTGTCCAACATTTTATCTATCATGATAACGTCCAGGACACGAGGCTCTGTATAAGCAGCTTTCAAAATTTCGCGCCACGTCTATAAATGTTACACAATAGATGAATAGCAGAGAAAAAAAAACCATAGCTGAAGCAAAGTTGCTATATTCGTTATTCGTATATCGTATAAAAATATTACACTTTACCTTATCAACAGCACTGAAACGGCGTCCTTCCTCGGGGATTTGTTGCTGAATATCAGGAGACGAGAAAATGGGTTCCAGGTACATCCAAGTGGCCTGAACCTTTAGCCACTCATCTAAGATCTCTTGCAGCAGTATTAATTTGCCTTCCCAATCACTTGAAAGTAATTTATACAAAATAACCGTCACTACATATGCTTAAGAGTACTAAACTGAAATGTTGTAATATAAACAATACGAGTAGAACGAAACGAGGGCTCAATTTTACCTATGAAGTAGGCCC
This sequence comes from Cenopis cana, assembly GCA_951800055.1. NCBI lineage: Eukaryota > Metazoa > Arthropoda > Insecta > Lepidoptera > Tortricidae > Cenopis > Cenopis cana. The sequence goes on along the minus strand of OX637477.1, from coordinate 17,009,865 downwards.
GTCTCACTTACATGATAATGGCCTCAAACGGTTTGATGTATGGCGAATTTTTCATAGTCTGCGTTTTGACAATATGGTCATCTAGCAGCAATTGGATTTCATCGACACTCGACAAGATGTATGTCCCAGTATCCCTGTAATTGACAATTGTTTACAGTTTATACGTTAAATAATAACAGGTTCCACATAGCACCGAATTCTGTTAAGTGTATATATAAGTAGGTATACAAACTTGTATGGTAAAATTTCGAAAGTGAGATCGGCCCATTCTTTCATCATCTTGTCTAAAGCTCTTTCCAGGTTATTTTCTTTAGTAGCAGCCTCCGATATAGACTCGAACTTTTCGTTGTACTCCACAAGGTTAAAGTCTATCACCTTTTCAAGGGACAATTTGTCATCCACGACAATCGGGAAACCAACAATTTCGGAGATCTTGTCCCAATGCCGGGCTTTCATGCCAGGGTTGCCCAGGGTATTGATTATTGGTAGATGTACTTTAAAGTCATCCATCCTTGCTCTAAAAAGAAGTCGGTTTATAAAACAAAATCCAAATCACGCGTGTCTATCTATAGCTACTGATTCAAGCAATGAAAACCACTAACTGCCAATTGGCGAAAATAATTTGCGTATAAGCGGATTTTGGTATAGTTGTAGAGAAAGATGTCCATAATAATATACTAAAAACCCTGACGGGTAGAGGGGGGGGGGGGGGCTATAAAGGTATTTTTTTTAGTTTTTCTTAAAAATCTCGTAAACGGTGGCCCATAGCAAAAAATATTGTAAGACATTAAATCTACGCACTTTTTCGCTAGGATGAATATTTAATGAGATTTTAAAGGAGGGAAAGTTAATTATAAGGTAGCCTCAGTCTGTAAGTAATCAGTGTAAATAAATCAGTGGTTTAAGATTCTCGAGGATTCTCGGTCCTGTTCATATTTGTGTATGTTGTGGTGTGACAAGAGCGTTGCTGGCAAACTCCTCGGCGGAACGCAGAACCTTGGTGAGACGCGACCGTGTTCCACGAGACGTGCCGGCGGAACCCTACGCTCGTGAGCTATCAAAGTGATACTACTGTGGCCCCGCGTCGCCTACAAATCATATATCTGAAAATCAGCCCCTACTGTTTGCTAGTCTGAACAGGACAGCGTTTCAAAGTTTCTAAATTTCTCGTTGTAGCGCCTTAAGGACATCTTTCCCTACTGCCCTCTCACGGCAAAATAACGTAACCCGAAAACAAAAAAAATATTTTTGATGGTCTATATGGTAGATGCTAATATCAGGAATGGATTAAGCTTAGTTGGGCCATTTTACGGAAAGTTGTACACTCGACTTTTTTTTTTAATTTGGATAAAATTGGGTTTTTTCTACTCAGAATCGAAAGCACTTTCGAATGATATAGGGGAAAAAAAGTGTCCCAAATTTTTTTTATTCCTTTCCGTTACCGTTTTCATACTAAGTTTGTAATCTTGTATGCTGGTAACGGAATGGAAAAACTGAAAATTGTATGAAAAATTTGGGACACTTTTTTTCTCCTATTAGGTTCGAAAGTGCTTTCGATTCTGAGTAGAAAAAACCCGATTTTACCCAAATTTAAAAAAAAAGTCGAGTGTACAACTTTCTGTAAAATGGCCCAGTTACGACAAAAACAACGTTACCCGGATTACATGGGTCTACCATGAGTGGGCAGCCTACAACTATGCCAAAATCCTCTTATACACGAATTATTTCCGCCAAGTTTTCCTTAATTTACTGAATTGCTTATTGGCTGGCTTATTTATAATTTGTAAAATACGGAGGAGGTACACTCACGGACTTTAATTGTTGAGATTAAAGTCTGGAATATATCAAGTAGGATCAGTCAAGTAGGTACGTAACAACTTATAGAAAACTCAGGCTTACCTTATTGATGCAGCTAGGCGGAATGCATCAGGGACATCTTGGAAGGATTTCTCCAATTTATAAATAATTTTATAATAATAAGCAATGTCACCCTCTATATCTTCAGGTTCAAAAGTCCCAACCTAGAAGAAACCATTAGATAAAGAACAAAAGTTGTCATGTTTAGTTTACATATATAACACAATTAGTTAAACCTTAGAAGTCATCCACTTCCGTTGTTTTTCAAGAAAATCATAGCCGGAGTCAAAAAGTCGCTTGTATGGGACTAGTTTATCGTATACACGTTTTCTCTGTGGATACTGCGATAACTCCCATCCAAACGAGGTTTCTTCTTCATTAAATTGGTCAATTTTTGCCAAAGCCTGGGCTAACCTAGTAGAAGAAAAACAATTTTTCTATATTTCCCAATATTATTATTAACAATAACCATTTTAGTGTCGGCTGGACAACTTACTTGTCATCGACTCTGCGAGCTCGCATAACATATTTCGACAACTGTTCTATATCGCCCCAATACTGCACTTCATTGCATTGGATTGCATAAACTTCTAAATCTTCTATAAAGTCGGCAATCCTGGTCTAAAATGGAAATGACGAAATGTAATTAATTTATGGCGCACAACAATAGGTATTAAAAATATACCTGCATCTCACATAAGATTACAATATAAATTAGTGTATTCATATGTTTATATAAAACATAATAGTAAAACGTAATTGTATTCTTAGCTTAGTATAAATTGGTAAGTGAGAACGTTTTTGATAATTTATTACAGTTACCTTCAACAACGCCTTAAACTCTACTTTCTTTTGCTCGCAAATTACTTTAGATTCTTCAATAATACCCGGCAAACGTGCATACCTTCAAAACATGAAACGACAATATACAATCAAGAAATTTATAGGTACACAAAATGATGACGTAGGTCCTTTAACAGGCAAAACTACGGCGCGGAATCGGCGGAAAAAAATAACTAACCAGTGGAAGGTTTGATTGTTAGCCTTAAGTTCCAAAGGCGTGAAGTTGGTGTAATCTCCAAGGAACACAATGTAGCGCAACACATTACGTAGTTTGTCTTCCATTTCTTCTATCAACACACTCTGCGCCTTCTTGTAATACTCTATGAGAGCCATCAGTCCGCTTGTGTCCGGCGGTGGTGTTAGCAGAGTCGTCGCGATCATCGTATATTCGTCGAATATTCTGTTTGAATACCAGCAACACATAGGACTACTTAATGTATAAGCAATATAGGTATAAATTGCAATTATAAGCAACAAGCACAATTGTTACAGGTACATTTACCTCTATAGTTAGTAAAATAGATATAGTCGTTATCAGATAAATTAATTAATACAAAAAATCCATTCATAGGATTAGCACTTAGGCTTAATATTAATAATAATAATTAATAAACCCTTTCCAATCTTACGCTTTTATCTCAGTCTGATAGTCTTCCGTCATCCGCCTCAACAGAGTGTTGGCCATTCTCGTAGCTGCTTGTCGAAGTGAATTAATAAGATCCCCTCTTTGCATCTGGAACATCCCTATTACGATGGTCCCCTCCAATTTTGAGGGTATTTCTTTGGCAAACTCAACATATTTGACTGATTCCACGCAATATTCTTCGAAGGTTTTGGGAGGATCTGAATTAATGAATCCTTCTACTATCGCCATGGACTAAAAATACCAAAACGAATTAAATAATCACTGCCTATGTATTACTAATAAATACATTTCGATGCCGATTACTAACCTCTCCATTCAACAAGCAAACATAATCATCAAAATCTTGAACGCGCAGTTCCGGACCGATCCTTTGTTCACTAATTAAATCGGTTATTTGCTTCTTATAACCTTCTATTAGATCGTCGTCAATCGTTGGCTGGTGAAAGAACATTTGAATTTCGTGTAAAGAACTACATAGTAGTAGTAGCAGGCAAAGTGGCCAAATAAATAGTTCGGTACACCGTACGAAATATATGGTGTACCGATCTATTTGGCCACTTTGGCTGCTACATACTGTATGCCCTGATTGTACCAGTATACCTATATTATCGTATGTTATACCGTAAGTATGTACATACCTGCAAGGAAGTCCTGCCGGGGCACACCTGCTCCTTGTACAACATAGTCTCTAGTCGCGGAACTCGACAAGCATCCGTCAGGAAATCGTATAATAATACCAGTTGATTTCGAAATTGTTTGAATGACGGTTCAAATTCTATAGCTTCATTTGCAAAAACAAGATTTATCACAAATCCACGATTGAGGCCCTGAAAACGTTGATCTTGGATAGTTTAGAGGAATAAATAAACTATAAACCAAGTAGGAGTACATTGAAATGATGAGCGCTTACCCCAACATCCAATAAATAGTCAGTGAATTCCTTCATAGATTTTAAACACAACGTTTGTAAATTATACGTCATTAAGCAAGCCAAGCAATTGTAGAAATGCTTTATTTTAGACGTCTGTTTGGCTTCTGGTATTTGTCTTTTTTTCATTCCCTGAAAATGTTATTAGTCGATGTGACGTCAATATAAATAAAAATAAAAAATTCCATGTACCTAATAAAATAAACTATCATTTAAGTGACCTGAACAAAAACTGATTTCAACAATGGCAACCACTCTTTCAAAAGCACATTGCCAGTTATTTCAATGTGTTTCTTGCAAACAGAGTTAAATTCTTGTAGAGTGTACGCCCCTGGCGCAGATGCGAGGTCCTCTAAATCAACCAACCGCATGTCACTGAAATAATAATGTGATAGTAATAAAGTGATAGTAAGTTTTCTTGCAGTGAGTAGGTAGATAGTAAAAAGTATTACTTGTACTGGTTCCACCAAATCACCAGAACCTGTGCGATGCACGGATTCAGGATGAATAGTTCCTTGTTGAGCTTCTTGACAGCGACGGCATATCGGTTCCTCCACGCGTCATCTTTCATTGCCATCTCCTGTTTTAGTGGTGTGTCTTCTTCTTCAGCTGTCTCTTCCTAAAATTACTCAATTCTCGTTTATCTGCTCGATACGATATTGACATGACCATGACTCACCGGTCTGTGAAATGGGTAACTACCTACTTACTGTTTCTGCAGACATTTTTGAGAATCTAGCCCGTGTACTGGTTACCTACTATACCTACTACTGAGCAATTTCACCTCTAGAAATCTTTACAGAACTGACATTAAGTAAGCAAACTAGCATAAAATCAATCATACACGACCTCAGTTTTCGTGTAGAACGGTTTTTTTTAAATACCTACCTTACCACTGTGGTGTTATCGACACAGGTGTTATAACTACCTCTCGAACAATAATTACGCTTCTCTAAATTGACACTTTTTTAGATGATTAGCTTAAATTTTGAGCTACCGGTCTGAGAAATGGTTACATTAACCCACATTTAGATTCACTCAACCTTAGGGCAAATAAGTAAATTATGAATACCGTATTAGGATCTTTCAAGACAAAGTCCACGATTGCCTTCTTCATACTCATCATAAAATCTTCACGCATCTCGTCGGTCGCTGTTACCATCGTTGCTTCCCATTTTTTTAGCTTTGGTGAGATCAAGTTGTGAATACTAAAAATACGTAGTTTTCATTTATAAGAACAACACGAGTAGATATGAAATTGTTATTGAGATTCAATAAAAAAAATAGCAGTAGGTATAATTAGAACTTGGCTTTTCAAATTAATGAAATTGAAAACTCAACATAGGGTCACTAGGCCCGTTTACCCTTTTCCAGGGCGCTCGAGCTCCAAATATTAATATTGTATTCGAAATAGTAATATTGTTATGTATTGGAAATTAATTTAAGCGCAAGTAAATTTACGCCGAAATTCAATTCTATTTAAACCTTAACTTTGGGTATTACGGTTGAAATTTTAACTATAGGTACACGTATGTGGTCGATAAATCGTACTATGCCTGCAAAAGGTTTAAGCGACTACATACAGGACGAACTTTTTTCTAATCGACTCAAACTAATACATAATACAGAATGAAATTATACCTATTTACCGTCTTATTATATTGTCATCGAGTGGAGCTACATGGACATTGTCTATGCCGTATCGCAAGTAGTAGTAATATCGTAACATGTTCTTTTCTTCTCCCGAAGGAAAGCAATCTCCGTCCTCCCCGGGCTCAGATTGGCAAATTAGACTCATCAGTTTTACCCGAAACTGTTCCCGTGCTTTCCGCAAGGCGGAAAATTTCTGCATCACTACAAAATCAATCAAACATGTATTTAAGTATTAAATTAATAAAAGAATTCTAAAAAAGTATCTGCACACAAAAAGGATAGCTACCGAATAGATACTATAGCTAGCGTTACCGAAGTACCTAGTTACAATAGAAAAAGTATTCACCAGAAGACGTTCTTTTTGGAGCCGTAGTGGGCATTTTCTTGACAGGTTTTGGCGGAGGTGGCAACTTAAGAACTTCTTCTGCTAATGAGAATAGAGGTCTAGTCCTTATCTTTGAGCTATCGGGTTTTATCATCTTTGGAAGCTTAGGTAATTTGATGCCGGAAGAAGAGGGTTCAGACAAGGGTTTCTTTCTCGTTGGTTTGCTGCTTCTATCCATGATAGCTGAAAGTTTCAAAAGGTTAGCTATCCTGACCCGAGTAAGAACGCTCCGGTTCGGTTGTGGAATGAGCTCCGATGCTTTCAAGCAATGCTCAGCTGCCGAGGTTTGCCTGAGGGACTACAGTATGGGGCTCTTCAAGAAAGAAGTGTATACTTTTTCAAGGGGTTGGCAACACGTATGTGACACCCCTGGATATGCAAGCGTACATAGACTGCGGTGACCGATTAGGCGATTACCATCATCAGGTGAGCCCAACGCTATTTTGCCACCGACGTGACATTTAAATAATCTAATGTACCTATAACATGTCATTGTCACTTGACAATGACATGTTATAGGTACATTTTGTTTTTTACTCAGCCTACTAAAACAACCCATTATTAAAAGACACGATTACGTTAATATGATGGTATTTTACCTCATCTAAACTCTGTCAAGAGGAAATTTAATAAACCTGCACACAGTCAGATATTTAACGAGATTTGTCTAAAAAGCCATTCTCATAACATTGGCGCGCTCGAACGTGCCGCGCGGCGAACCAGTTCGTGTCGGTTTTTGGTGGCGCGGCAAAGGAGCGTTGATGTGTTGTGCGCGCGCAATTGGGACGGACCTTTACTTATGTTTGTTCACGGATCGCCTGCCGCGCGCGGCTGCCGCGCTATATGAAAATGTGCGCTTAAAATTGGCTCGCGCACCAATACGCAGGTTTGCCGCGGTCGAACATGGCTCGCGCGGCAGCCGCGCGCAGTCGATACGCGGCTTAAGATAATTTATGTCACACCTGGCCATAAAGCGGTAATTACCGCACGCTCCGCGCGCGGGAAATCCCACTTCCTGGCCAGGGGGTGACATAAAATTTTGTACTTAACACGGGCGGTAATAAAGAAAGCCTCAGATCGCATATTTATCGCCCTTGCCTTTGGCTCGGGCGTCAAATACCTGCGATCTGAGACATTCTTTGTTTTACCGCCCTTGTTAAGTAATGTACTATATTATCTGTGCGCCTCCCCGATACGACACCGCGCAAGTGTCGTCCGTAATGACGATGACGTCATACAGCGAGGTGCACAGATATAAAAAGTAGTAGATGTTTGTCATTTTCAACGCCTATTCCAATAATTTGAGCTAAGTTGCATTTTATCAACCCAGCATAAATTAAACGCAAGACATTTTCCGTCAAGTCCAACCGGCATTGACAATGACAAATGTAAATTGTAATGTCATATTGACAGGTATTTCACATATTTTGCATTACTTTTCCGCGAATAATTTCCGAATCTAATAATAAGATAAACTTCGTATGATTTGAAAAGTAATTAGTCCCTTTTTACTTACTGATCCTAGAAGTAACCCAACACCAACAAAAGGTAAGCTATCTTGAAATTAGATTAGGTTATATTTGGTAGTCTTTGGTTATGTCAAATGTCAATCCGATCGATTTCTTAACTATTCTTCACAATGAACACTATTATCGTATTAGAAAATTAAACTACAAAAATGAATTAACTACAGAACTAATCTGTCAGTATTAAATCAATCCGTATCCATGGTAACAACATGTAACCTTCATTTTTGTTTCTGTATCTATGGTGATGATTGGTTTTCGGCCAGTATTATCTAAAACAATGAAAATAGTTTTTATGCTTATATTTATAATCCACGGTATTAACAGGTTTTGAATGATACATAACTTAATTTATACTTATAGGTTAAAATTTATAAATGAAGCAAAAGCTAAAGGTGTATTCAAAGGTAACTAATCTCGCCTACAGCTTATAGTGTTGCTCTATAGCTATACAGACACCATATATGTATCTGAAGCCGACCTTGGTTGGACCAAGTACCAATGTACTCAGATCAACAGATGATGTCATGGGCTTAAAAAATAGAGAAGAGTTTGTTTTTACTGTAGTAAACTAAAAATATCTAGATTATGAGTGAACTGTAATTTGTGTGAGTTTATAAGCTGCTTATCATTATTTAGTAATCATTTTTAATTCTGCTGTTTTTGTTGATAGTGTTGATACTCATGTCACAACTACCATACTTATAGAAAAGTTATACAATTTTTATTTTATTTTTTTGTAATTACTAATTTTGGAGAGCGCTCCATTGATTAGCTATTTTTGCGGGGAGAAGTTATACAAATAGGAATATGGACTACATTTCAGATGATATTCCAGTTGGTGCGGAGCCTTCACACAAGTCCTCTGTGCAGAGCTGCAGAGTCCTCACTGCTAGCTAAGCTACGGAAGAAAACAGGCTACACCATTGCCAATTGCAAGAAGGCACTTGAAATGCACAACAATGACTCAGAAAAGGTATTTTATTGATTTTTAGTAAGGAAGAGATTTTCATCAGTAAGAACCTGATGTAGTATGTCAACATCTTTCCATCAAAGATGAAAGTTTTTCACCTATAATTGTATTGACCGGTGTTATTTTTTTGGAGCTTGAACTATGTTTTTAATTTATTTTTATGGAATTAAAAATTAACAAGTGTGTATTTGCACAGTTTTTAATGTTGTTAAAAGATTTTTCAAGCACAAAGTTTTAAAATGTGATATAATTGTCTATTACAGGCAGAAACCTGGTTGAATGAGCAAGCCCAAGCCATGGGCTGGGCCAAAGCCACAAAATTAGCAGGACGCACAGCACTCCAGGGACTTGTAGCTGTGAAGTTTGACAAAAGTCATGGAGCGCTGGTGGAACTCAACTGCGAAACAGACTTTGTGGCAAAGAATGAGAAATTCCAGAAAATTATGGAAGATGCAGCTATAGCCTGCTATAAATTTGCACACACCAGCCTGCAAGCTAAAGGTCCAGTAACCAAGGTAAATTGAATTGAAAAAAGATTTTGATACTTAAGCCATCATACCCCGCAGCGCAGGATGGATGAAATGGCGACAGGTCTCGGGAACAATATGCGACGCCCAAATGCCCCTTCGACTGAAGGGAAAAATCTACAAGACCACTGTGAGACCTGTCGTCATGTATGGATCGGAATGTTGGGCCGCAAAGGTGACGGATGAAAAGAGATTACATGTTACAGAGATGAGAATGTTGAGATGGATGAGCGGAGTTACCAGAATGGATCGTATTAGAAATGAGTATATAAGAGGAAGCCTGAAAGTAGCACCCATAGTTGATAAGTTGAAAGCTCATCGTCTTCTTGGTATGGTCATGTTATGCGGAGGGAAGAGAGTCATTTAACAAGAAGGGTATTAGTTATGAATGTGGAGGGATGCAAGAGAAGGGGTAGGCCAAGGAAAAGGTGGATGGACTGCGTGAAAGATGATATGGAGAGGAAGGATGTGAGTGCGGAGATGACGAGCGATAGAGAGGTATGGAAAAAAAACATGCTGCGCCGACCCCAACTAAATGGGATAAGGGCAAGCCAATGATGAAGCCATCATACCCCGACACTGGAGATCTTGGGGCACAAAACAGAAGGGTGGGAGCGCAGTAAGTGAAAAAAGGGTCTGAATTTGTGTTCTATTGCAAGATAAATAAGCTCTTTCCTATGCAATCACGAAATGCTCTGCGTTAATAATGCTTTAATGAGTTTTGAAACTTATAAGACTATAAGATATTGATGCAGAAGTGTGATATTGCAATCCTGTTTGCGTTTCTGGATCCCTGGTTTACATGATGATGATGATGGTGATGGTTTACATTAACAGGACATCTCTATACTAGAGCCACCAAACCCGATATTTTAAAAGCTATCCATAAAGGTTTTTTTTGTCGAATTTTGGAAATTTTCAAAAACATATGTTTTTTAAATGGTTACGTGTTTCTGCGTACGGATTTCGGTGTGTTCTTTCTCAACCGTTTCTCGTGAAATTTTGTGAGGTTCTATCATTATATGTATAGATTTTTTTACGAGTCGGATTTTGGAAACTAAAAACCTCAGTCCTCAGTTCAGAGCAACTAGTCCTTTTCAATGCCAACGACATATATATATGCGCACCATCGGTTCGACGCCAGTCGCCAACGATGCATACTATATCCGCCACGGCGTCTAATGCGATATCAACTTATCAACCTACATGCATTTCCTACATAAGGTTCAATTTCGAGTGTGACATTCCGCTTTCCCATGTCATGGCGTCTGAGTGACAGCGTTTGTATTTGACAAAGCGCTAAAAATGTTAATGCTGTGCACCTTATTACCAGATGGAACTCGACAGCGAGCAGCTCTGCAACCTTTCCGCGGACGGCAAGAAGCTGTCCGAGGTACTGGCGCTGTTCATTGGCAGCGTGGGCGAGAACGCCGTGCTACGCCGCGCCGAGTGCTGGAAGGCGAACACCCCGGAGGTGCACATCGCTGGCTACACGCATCCGGCGCCTGCTTCGCCCGCGGGTGCGTATTAGAATGTTCTAGTACCGTAAAGTCCGAGGTGTTGGCGCTGTACAGTCAGCAGCAATGGTTGCTACGCGGGCGAGGTGCTCACAATGAACTTCACACATCTTTATTATAAGGGAATAAGAGCGTGTGAAGATAATTTTGAACACCTCGTCCGCGTAGCAACCATTGCTGCTGACTGTACATCGGCAGCGTCGGTGAGAACGCCGTGTTACGCCGCGCCGAGTGCTGGAAGGCGAACACCCCGGAGGTGCACATCGCTGGCTACACGCACCCGGCGCCTGCTTCGCCCGCGGGTGCGTATCAGAAATAATCAGAATGTTATAATAGTTTAAGAGCCGGTGACACTGAACCTAGTATGATAAGATTCCCAGATGGCATATATATAATTAGGTGCGTCATTAGTCGGGGAACACGAAACGGCGATGCTGCAATACGAAAAACCTGGCGAAGCCATTGAAAATTAAAATTGAAAAATGATGAAAAATCCGGTTTCTAGTATGATAAGATTCCCAAGTTTCGTTTGTTCCTCGAAACAGGGGAGGGGTAGGACTATACGATAGTGCAGTGCTGCAAGCCCTCCTGACTGGCCTTGCCAGTGGCAGCAGTATAATAAGCGACCTCTTTTCTGAGGTATCTAGTATGATCGGATTCCTGAAAAAAACAGGGCTCATCTGAAAGATCAGCACTTTCTGTGTAAGAAAAACCACTGCTGCATTTTCCAAACAGTGGAGAAGATGGTTGCTGCAGCGATTAAAGGAGCCGACAACACTGAACCTATTTCGATAGATTCCCAGATGATATATATATAATTAGTCGCGGCATTAATGGGGGTACACGAAATGGCGATGCTGCAAAGCAAATGAGCAGGCAAACCTATTAAAATTCAAATTTAAAAAAATAAAAAATAAACGGTTTCTAGTATGATAAGATTCCCAAGTTTCGTTTGTTCCTCGAAATAGGGGAGGGGTAGGACTATACGATAGTGCAGTGCTGCAAGCCCTCCTGGCTGGCCTTGTCAGTGGCAGCAGTATGATAAGCGACCACTTTTCTGAGGTATCTAGTATGATCGGATTCCTGAAAAAAACAGGGCTCATCTGAAAGATCAGCACTTTCTGTGTAAGAAAAACCACTGCTGCATTTTCCAAACAGTGGAGAAGGTGGTTGCTGCAGCGATTAAAGGAGCCGACAACACTGAACCTATTTCGATAGATTCCCAGATAATATATATATATATATATATAATTAGTCGCGGCATTAATGGGGGACACGAAATGGCGATGCTGCAATGCAAAAAAGCAGACAAACTATTAAAAAGAAATTTTGAAAACATAAAAAAACCTGTTTCTAGTATGATAAGATTCTCAAGTTTCGTTTGTTCCTCGAAACTGAAACTGACAAGGCCATTCAGGAGGGCTTGCAGCACTGCACTATCGTATAGTCCTACCCCTCCCCTGTTTCGAGGAACAAACGAAACTTGAGAATCTTATCACCCTAGAAACCAGTTTTTTTATGTATTAAAATTTTCTTTTTAATAGCTTCATCTGCTTTTTTGCTTTGCAGCATCGCCATTTCGTGTACCCCCATTAATGCCGCGACTAATTATATATATATCATCTGGGAATCTATCGAAATAGGTTCAGTGTTGTCGGCTCCTTTAATCGCTGCAGCAACCACCTTCTCCACTGTTTGGAAAATGCAGCAGTGGTTTTTCTTACACAGAAAGTGCTGATCTTTCAGATGAGCCCTGTTTTTTCCAGGAATCCGATCATACTAGATACCTCAGAAAAGTGGTCGCTTATCATACTGCTGCCACTGACAAGGCCAGTCAGGAGGGCTTGCAGCACTGCACTATCGTATAGTCCTACCCCTCCCCTGTTTCGAGGAACAAACGAAACTTGGGAATCTTATCATACTAGAAACCGGATTTTTCATCATTTTTCATTTTTAATTTTCAATGGCTTCGCCAGGTTTTTCGCATTGCAGCATTGCCGTTTCGTGATCTCCGACTAATGACGCACCTAATTATATATATGCCATCTGGGAATCTTATCATACTAGGTTCAGTGTCACCGGCTCTTCTACTATAAGTATCACCGCAAAATTGTAAGAACCGTTGTTATATAATCTTGTGCGTAAGATTATGAACTGGCGATGTTCACTTTTTAGGGTTCCGTAGCCAGAATGGCTAAAACGGAGCTCTTATAGTTTCGTCATGTCTGTCTGTTTGTCTGTCTGTCCGTATTTCACAGGCGATTTACTCGGAGACTATAAGTACTACAATTATGAAATTTGGTAGAAAAATGTATCCTGTAAACCGCTACATAAAAGTGATGTGAAATTAGGAAAAAAATATTTTAGGGGGGGGGCACCCCATAATGTAACTGGGGGATGATTTTTTTTTTCAATGCAGTTGTGAGGGTTATTTTTGGATAGGCCTTTAAAAATAATATAGAGGTTACTACCCCAACATTCCCGACAAGAAGAGTGTGGGATACAACAAGGGATATCCTGGATAAACACCATACAGTTTTAAGTAGATAGAAGTTATCAGTTATCACTGAAACACTGTTTTGCCCAAACAAAAGGACGTAAGTGCCGTGACTTCCCTATGAAGATACGACCTTTATTGATTCAAGGTATTTAATAGTGTTTTTAAAAGTGGAAATGTTTTTTTTTAATATACGCTGAACGACTTACTGTATCCTTAATATCTTAACGCAATGAAAGGAGTTCGGAAAAAAAATCACCATAAGTGAACTGCAGTCAGGTCTACAAAATGCTACTTTTGCTGCTTTAAAATAATGAAATAAATGGTAGGCATTCATATTTTCCGAACTCCATTCATTGCGTTTAGATATTAAAGATACAGTGAGTCGTTCAGCATAAATTTAATATATTTTTGGAATCAGCTCATCAAGCCCTTTCGTTTGTCACCCCACTCGATAGGTTTTTGAAGAAAAATTGTTTATTTTTCATACATAAAACTTATGACGTCATAAAAACTCACTCCACCACTTTAGAAAGCGACAACATGCGTTTTGATAACCAGTAGAGCATGCGGATTCCAACGATACCACTTGTCGTTATAAACCTTGTCAGTCCTACGGAAATTGCGTTTATTCAACTTGGCCTCTCTACTAGTGGGTACGGTTGTGTAGTCCGGCCAGCCGGACTATATTTTATCCTTACTGTGGTTGTTGCTGTGTGTATACAAATTATAGATTCTATTCTATTATTTACCCTTCGCTTGCAGACTACTCGGCCGGCAAGTACGGCGCCCTACTCGCCTACACACAACCCGCCGGCCACGAAGACGTAGGCCGCCAGCTCTGCCAGCACATAGTCGGCTGCGCGCCAGCAAAAATCGGCGACAAGGACAAGGACAAACCCACCAAGGATTCTGATGACGAAACCTGCCTCATCTACCAAGAATACCTCCTCGACCCCTCATATACCGTCGACGAAATATTACAACAGAATAAAGTTGAAGTCATTGATTACGTTCGGTTCTCGTGCGGTGAAAACGTGGAGGCGAACATGCTCGGCGTAGAAAAACAGCCGCTGGACACGGTGCAGACGCTGCAGTAAATTTAGCGATGTATAAATACGCACGTTACGAATTTTATTTATGTGCACTTTAGTTAGATGTTGCTAGTTATACAGAATCTAATAAAATAAATATGATTCAGTACTCGATAATTGTTTTAATCAAATAAACACATTTCAACTCAACGTATTTAATAATTAGCAAAAAAACTCGTAAACTTAGCTACACATCGTAAGCTATTTCTTATGAGAGTCCGCATGTATTACATTCTTCATTTTCGCCTGGCCTTTCCATAGAAACATTCTACAGTCTTTCTTCCAAAACATAGCTATTTGGTTGGGTTCGAAACAATATCCGTGATAATTTAGCACCTCTGGGGAGACGACGTGGAGCGCCAGGGTGTTCTGCTCCCGAGTTCGGAATGGGACGGCGGTGGCGGGTCGTAACAGACATCCACAAGGACATACCGTGGCTATTTTTGGCGCTGACATCACATTCATCCTATTACACAAGTTCATTCTTTGAAAATTACCACAAATACGCAGCTCTTCCACAGCTCCGGTGAAGGATTGCGTCGCTCGCAACGCTAATGGCCTCGCATTTTGATTCTCAGTGTTGCTCCGAAATCCTACAGAAGATAATGACTTCTTCATAATATTTGGACTGTCTTCGGGACTTCTGTCTTCATATTCACTTTCTTTATCAGAATTATCATCTGTTAACATGATCCCACGATCCTCACGAAATTTTGGGTGAATAAAAGTATGTGACAACCTCCGTCATTTGTTTCGCGCCTTTGGATCCACGGTGAGGTTTTAATACAAACTGCGGGTATCGAAAAAAGGTTCCTGACAGTTATTTTTTTTATAATCTGCGTTCTTGCGGACCAAGGGCCTGAGGCTCGGTCGGTGATATTCTAGACATGGAGAAAAAACATGGCACTATTTTTCTATTTCCTTTTATAGGAATCGCAAATAAGTTCGAATATCTCGCTCTCTGTCGCTTGAATTAAGTGCGACAGAGAGAGAGATATTCGAACTTCGTTCGTTTTCGGTTCGCGGTAGGTCCTCTGACACGCTTTTGATAGAGAAAGATAGCCTTATTGTGATTTCTATAAAAGGAAATAGAAAAAAAGTGCCATGTTTTGTATTTATCTGTCACCGACCGAGCGGTTTTTCATGGTCGGGTATCGGGGGTAGGCACAGGCACACTTCCATAAGCGACACATTAGACATACCTACAATTATACGATTATTCTTTCTCTTACCCCCCGGTCGCTTGTTAGCGCATTTATAAACTACTTGTATATACTATATCTATGTTGCGGACAAGTAAAGCTAATATAGGCAGAGGGCTTATACTGCCTTTCCTCAAAATTATAAAGAAACCTTACAGATAGAATTTGGCTTTAAATAGGAGGTCAAGTCACGAAAATCAAATAAGTGCCTAATCTAGGTACCGTTGTATCCAAATCGTAATGCAGATGACAATACCGATACAAACGAACAAAAGCAAGGTCGTTTTTTGCCGACTACTCGACCGTGCTATGTCGAATCAATTTCATTTGTGAGCAGGAACACATCATGCCTGGTATTGTGTAGGTGCTATAACGGCAAACGCAAATAATCTAGGGCATTCGCTGCTCTTAGTCGTTGTAAAATGTAAACACGCTTCTAATAAGTAGCCGGATCTAGTGAGATGTGGAGCGTTACGGGTAATAATGATAAGACGAGACTCGAGGAAATACTGATTTATTGAGTAACAATTACACTGCTTTTATACTAAAAGTTTGGTATGCAATATAGAACATATGGTAATACTATTTTCTTGGAATCAATATCAAGGTCTCTCGCATTCCTTTGTTCTGAGAAAAGGTACAAAGGTTAATATTAGTTAAGTTTCCATCAGATGTGTATCAGCTGTGATCAGCTGTGATCAGCTGAGTTATTAGGGTGTGACATACACCACAGCTTCCCCGTTTTTTTGAGACAAAAAATAGTAAAATACATAACTACTATTTTTTTGGCTTCTGCAAACTTAATCAACTTATGTCTATGGTTTACATGGTTTCTTAACTAACTTAAGTCTATGGTATACATGGTTTCTTAATGTATCTTAATACTAGTTACAATGTTTACATTACGTGTTCCCTATATGGTAGGTTTCTTGTTCGATTTGATATGGGATATTATATCGGGTTATTATTATAATGTTTATTTGTTTCGCATCATTTCACATTCCCTGTAGTAAAGGGATTGCGGTTCCCTATATGGGTGATGGTATGCGATCAGATGGTAGGTTTCTTGTTACTTTATAATGGGTTAGTTGTATGTTTTAATTATTCATTTCATAACTGTCCCTTGTGTGTTTAACTATTGAGCAAACATGTCTGTCGTTGTTGTCGAGGCTGATGTAATGTTATATCGCATTTTTGAGTGCTGCGAGGCCTTCAGCTCCCAGCACGATATCACCTTCCTATTTGCGACGCGGCGCGTCGTGGAGGGTATTGTTGAGTACGTGGCTGTTTTCGACGCACCCGTAGGGCATCCACTAATGTGCCCTATCAACCCATCTCCTGTGCTAGAGGGGATGCTGTTTTTGGAGTTGGGCATGGTTCCTTCTACTGCGGAGGCGCTTTTCCTGGAGTATGGCCTTTTCGCCGGCGGGCGTTTCTGGCAGGTCCGCTGGCGGCGGCTGAGTTGGCTATCCGAGGCCATCGAAACGGCCGTTGAGGCGGGTGATACGAATGGTTTCGATGAGAGTGTGCTCAGTGATAGTGACTTTTTTTAGTGTTTTTTTTTTTTTTTTAAATATATATATATATATATATATATATATGTGTTTTTTTTTTTTTTTTTCTGTGCGTTTTACATTTTTAATATACGCATCTATATGCTTTTAACGGTGTTTGTTGTTTTTTTTTTTTTTCTTTAGTTAATACACTTAATACTATTCGATTATGTTTTTATTACTATAGGAATATATAAAAAAAAATAAGTAAATGAGGAAAAAAAAAATTTAAAACAATATAAATGATCTTATTACTAAATTAATGATAATTATGAAAAAATTAAATTAAAAATGTTATTATACTTTTTTTTTTTTTTACTTATACATAGTTTTTTTTATGTGTAGTAAGGTTTAGTTCTATTTTTATGCACAATGTGCTCCTTACCTAGCGCTAATATTTTTACATTCGTGCCTTGATCTTCAATTACCGTATATGGTCCCTTATATACCGGGTCCATTTTATGTCTATCTTCCCCTTTGATTAATATTAAATCTCCTATTTTATAGGTAATGGGGTTTATTTTGGAATCATAACTTATTTTTCTACACATTTTTGTCTTAATTAAATTATTTCTAGCATCCTCTTGGGATTTTTGTAATCTATACTTAAATTCTATAGGATATGAATCATAATTATACATAGGGTCTACTTGATTAATAATATTACTTGGTATATTACATAACTTACCAAATACTAATTCATATGGTGTATATTTAGTGGCTGAATGCACTGTCGTGTTATAAGAAAAACACCAATATTGCAACCAATCTGACCACTGATGAGCCTGGTTGTCTGTTTGTATTCTTAAAAATGCTCCTAGAGCTTTATGCGAATTTTCCAAGGAACCAAGGCTTTCATGGTGGTAAGCGGTTGATTGCAATTGTTTTATACCTAAAATATTACAAATGTCGCGCATAGTTGATGAAATGAATTCACTTCCCCTATCTGTTCCGATTTCTCTAGGAATTCCATATCGCAATATAAAATTATCAACTAAAGCTTTCGCGACTGTCTCGGTCTCCTTATTTAGAAGTGGATATGCCTCTACATACTTTGTGAGCTCGCACTGTAACGTAAGTATATAGCAATAACCATTCGTATCCTTTGTTAGGGGTCCGCATAAATCTAAGAATATCTTATCAAATGAAGCTGTTGCCGTACTAGTAATACATAATGGCTGTTTTATATATTTATGGAATTTTTGTTTTTGACATTTATCACATCTTTTTACGAATTTTATAATGTCGTTATCCATTCCGGGCCAGTAGTAGTAACGCTTCAAGTTATTGGTCATTCGTCGAATGCCTGCGTGACCGCTGGTCGGTAATAAATGAAAGTCGTTTAATATGACTCGCTTGTCATCCTTATCACTTACTTTTGTGACACCTTTAATTATACATAATCGGGGTCCGGACCCGGTTTTACATTTATTTATACATTGAGCTAGCTCCTCAATAATACACGCGGTGTCGTGTTTACGTAGTATGCATACTTCTGTTATTTGTTGTGCCTTGCAAAACATACCTAATTCTCTCGCGAGGAAAGCTCGTTTCGTACGCGATAGAGTACTAGGCTCGACACACATTGTCAGTAAGGATTGCGAGTATACAATAATATTATTCTGACTGGTAATACAGTCTGTTTGTTTCATTACTTTGTCATAGTCTCGTTTATTGAAACTTAATTCTGGCAAATTATTTGGCTTTTTAAGAATTTCCACTATACTTGGTTGATCAGACCCGTCATAGTTGGAATCCTTATTACTCGAATTATTTACTTGTTTTTGCTCTCCCATACGTTTCCTTTGTGCTCGAGTCATTACCGATATGACTTGTTTTGTCATATTTTTAAGCTCGTCGCTAGTAATTTCGATCCTAGATAATGCGTCTGCAGCTACATTATCTTTTCCTTTTAAATATTCTACTACGAAGTCGTATTCCTCTAGGCACAAACGAAACTTAGTGAGCCTACTCGATGGATTATTCATGCTGAATAAATAAATAAGAGGGCGATGATCTGTTATAATTCTAAACGTACGTCCGTATAAATATGGTCGAAAGTATTTTACTGCCCATACTATCGAGAGTAATTCTTTTTCCGTTGTAGGATAATTTTTTTCTGCCTCGTTTAATGGTCGGCTTGCGTACGCTACTGGTAATCCATTTTTATTTGATAATATTGAACCTATTGCCACGCCCGAGGCGTCTGTGTGTATCGTGAATGTGTTATCACTTGAGAAATCGGGGTATTGTAACACAGGTGGGCTGGCGATGGCTATTTTTAGAGTTGTGAACGCCTTGTCGCATTGTTTTGTCCAATTGAACTCTACATTTTTCTTTAATAGATTATTTAATGGTTGGGTTATTTCGGAGTATTTTGGAATAAATTTTCGATAGTAATTTACAAATGCTACAAAACGTCTGACCTCGTCAGCGTTTTTTGGTACTGGATAATTTTGTACTACTGTTATTTTTTGTGGGTCGGGTTTTATCCCTCCTGGAGTTACTACGTGTCCTAGGTAGAGAATTTCTTTTTGTAAAAAAATTGCATTTTTGTGGATTTAATTTAAAATTTACTTTTCGTAATCTTTTAAAAACATCTAATAGGTTTTTATTGTGTTGATCTAAATTTCTACCCATGACAATGATGTCATCTAGGTATACTATACATTGTATGTAATTTAATCCTGACATAGCTATTGTCATTGCTCTACTAAAGGCATTTGGACTTGTTTTTAATCCCATGGGGAGGCGTTTCATTTGATAGTGTTTATCCGCAATGAAAGCGGTATATTTTCTACTCTCAGGGTCAAGTTTGATTTGATAATAACCTTGATTTAGGTCTAAAGTGCTGAAATACATAGCACCGGTTAATGAATCCAAGATATCCGTAATGTTAGGGAGGGGAAATTTGTCGTTTTCTATTACTTCATTTACTTTTCTGTAATCTATTACCAATCTCCATTTCTTTTCTCCGCTTGAGTCTGGTTTTTTGGGAACAAGGAGTAAAGGACTTGCCCATTCCGACTGGGACTCTTCTATGATGTCATTTTCCAACATTTGTTGTATTTGTTTTTTAATTTCCGATTTTTGTGATTGAGGTAACCGGTAGGGTTTACTGTATACAGGTGATACGTTGGGTTTTAAACGTATTTTTTGTTCATATAAATTTGTGGTATTTAACGAATCGCCTGGTAGTTGAAAAATGTCGGCATATTTTGCACAAATATTGGCAATAGAATTTTGTTCTTCTTTATTTAAGTTGTCGAATTTTAAAAGTGAAAAAAGTAATTTTACTCTGTCTGCATTGTTTTGACATTTGTCGAATGAAAAACAATTATAATCACGTAATGGTCGTATTTCCGGTGTAAGATTGTGTAAAGTTATGATTTCGTCACGCGTGTTTAATATTTTAATTGTTATTTTTCCATTTTTGGCATTAGTTATAGAATTGGCTATAATAATTCCTTCTCCAATTTCACTTGACAATATAACGCAATCCCCCGTGTAATTTGTAGATAATTTTATAATGGATTCACTTCGAGCTGGTAACTTTATTTGATTTGAGTTAATGGTGACGTCATCATTATTTTGTAAAATTAATGGTATCGTAATTAATTCGTTGTTATTGTTCAGTGTGATTGTCCCGTTTTCGTAGTTTATGACACATTTATATTTTATCAAAAAGTCTTGTCCGAGTATCCCGTCAACTTGTATTGGTAATTTCGGGAAAACATGAAATTCATGTTGAAATGTGTTACTTTCGTTTTGTAATTTTAAAGTAACTGTACTGTGTGACGTAATCTTTCCTCCGACTCCATTGATGTGGGTCGTCCTGGGTGTCATACGCGCGCGGGATGATTTTGCTGCGTCATATGTTATGGCGCTAAGGCTGGCGCCCGTGTCTATAAGCCATATGTGCGCTGTGTCGTTTATTGCAAATTGCACCGAATTCATATGATTATAAGTTAGAATGTAGTTTTTATTCACGAAAAAATTGTAACGGCGAAGGCGAGTGATTTTCGTCTTGTGTATTTTCTATCACCGTATTAACGTGATGTCGCCTGTTAGATTGTTTTTCGCGGTAATTATTATACGTACGCGTGTTATAGTTATTCGCGGGTCGTATAGGTCGAGTATTTTTCCTCTGAGTGTACACTCTAGGTCGCCATGGTATTTTGTATGACGGACCACGCGGTGGGAGTGTACGCTGTGGGTATTTACCCACTGGAGCCCTATTGTAATAGCTCCTGTATGTCCTTGGGATGTAACTTCCTTTGTTCCGGAAGTGCAATAGTTGCTCCGTATTGGGCGTAGATACGGACACCTCTTGGTCCTTTGCACCCTGTATAGCATCTTTTAACGAGGTGTAACCTCGCGACGCTATAATGGTACTTAGTTTGTCATTTCGCAAACCCTCTGCGAATTTAGTTATAGTCATTTTCTCGTTCAGGGGTTGTAATATTTTATAGGCCTCCGGCTTTCCATCGGCCTGTGTTACCGTGAGGTTTACGAATAGTTCCTCTAATTCTTGTCCATATCGCTCGATAGATCTATTTCCCTGTTTAATAGTTAATAGTTTGGTTTGTATCGCGGTTGCTGATTTTGTTGGTAATAAGTGGATTTTCATCTCATCAACTAAATCGCTTACACTGGTATGTTTTTCTGATATTCTAAGTTTAGCACTTTGAGTTAATCGGGTCTTAATGACGAAATTTATTAATAATTTTGAGTCTGAGTCTTTTATCATCATAGAGTACAACTCTATGGCGTCTATGAGCTGTTTAGTGACGGCCTCTGAACCGTCCATGACTGGTAGCAATGCTACTGCCGTTTTTAGGTCAAAGCTTTCGGTAGACGTCATGGTGCCGTGCTCTTGGTCTTGCTCGTAGGTTTTTATAATTTTGTTATAAATTTCCTCTATTTTTATTAAAATAGACTGGATTAACTCACTGTCCTGTACAGAAATTTCCGATTGTTCTAACTTAGAACTATATTCTTCTATGTACTGATTATACTGACCATATAAAATTTTTACTTGTTGGAGTTTATTTTGGCCAATAGCCTCTTTTCGGCGTTTTGGTCCTAATTTTCTAATATCCTCCTGTAGTGATTTTAATTGGTCATATAATTTTTGACTTTCGGTCATGCTACATGTACATTATTTGAATTTAGCTAGCACTTGAACCACGAAACTAAACTAGATAATACAAAAATAGTCTACACATCACCAAATTCACTACTTAATTTTTTAAAATTGTACCTGTCGACATCTGTTTGTCAGCTGTTGAACAGCTGGGCTGTTGAGCGGCGGCGCGGCTGGTGCTGGTGTTCACGCTGCGTGTGGGTGATGCTGCTGACGTGCTGCAGGCCGTAGACTGGAGATTAGACGCTCTGTTCCGCCTTGGTGTTGCGTATTGTTGCTGCCACTGCTTGTCTCTCAATTTTCTTCGTGAGACATTTATGGATTTTTTTCCAAATGGCGTACAGGAAAATAACGCCTAGTAATATCAGCACTGCTGTGGAGATATATGTAGCTGCCGTGCTGCTGTCTATCTGCTTCGTGCTGGCGCTGTTTTCGGCTCCGTTTTGGGCAATAATAACTTCTTCTTTCTGGTCCGTTTTGGTGCACTGTCCCCCCATAGCTTTTCTGGCTATGCTGGTTGGCTGACGCAGTGGTGCTGGCTGGCTGGTGTGGCGGAGCTGGCTGGTCGGTCCAGGTGACTATATCGGGGCTGCCTGGCGCAGACCGTCTGGAAGGGTCGCCATGAGATGTGGAGCGTTACGGGTAATAATGATAAGACGAGACTCGAGGAAATACTGATTTATTGAGTAACAATTACACTGCTTTTATACTAAAAGTTTGGTATGCAATATAGAACATATGGTAATACTATTTTCTTGGAATCAATATCAAGGTCTCTCGCATTCCTTTGTTCTGAGAAAAGGTACAAAGGTTAATATTAGTTAAGTTTCCATCAGATGTGTATCAGCTGTGATCAGCTGTGATCAGCTGAGTTATTAGGGTGTGACATACACCACACTAGGGAGGGGGCAAGCCGGGGTCCATGCCCATGCCCCGGGCGGCAAGTTTAGGGGCGGCGAGTTTAGGAGCGGCAGGGGGGCGGCAATTTGAACTTCTTGACAGGCCAAAATACGTCTTGACAGAACAAAAAATTTCGGGCTCGCTGCGCTCGCGTTTTTTTTATGACTTGATGCGTAATATGAAGTATTTTTCGCATCTGCATCATAATGTTTCAAAAATTTCGCGTTTTCATCTATACGTAGATGTGTTATGACTTTATGACCGTCCCCCCTTAGAGTAGATAACTAGTACCTAGCTACTTTTACTGTTCTGAAATGGTAGAGGTAACAATTTGAAAGACAATATATGCAGACGGGGGCGGCATTTTGTAGTTTTTCCCCCCCTCGAAAAATTTCTAGATCCGGCGCTGATAAGTATAGGAGGTAATCAGTAGTAGAGGTTATTTATTTCAGATGCATATGCATGACCATGTTGGTTAGTAATATGTTTAGCTTATACTAGTGTTAATATTACATACACACACATTAGGGTTCCGTAGTAAACAAGGAACCCTTATAGTTTCGCCATGTCCGTCCGTCTGTTCCCCGCTTTTCTCAGTAACCGTTAGTACTAGAAAGCTGTAATTTGGCATGAGTATTGAGTATACATATCAATGACGCCGACAAAACGGTAGAAAAAAATCTTTAAAAAAAATTTTTTAGTGTCATCTCCCCCTCCCCTACATGTGAAGTGGTGGTGCATTTTTTTTCCTTCCAAATCCCATCGTTTGAAATGTCGTTAGATAGCTCTTTCAAAAATATTATAAGGTTTCTAAAATTTTTTGATTCAAGAATCGGTTGGGGTATTAAGCTTTGAAGTGATAATTTTTGTTATCGTCAAGTGTCCCGCACCCCTGCCAGCTAAACGGTGGCTACTAGGCTTGTGAGAAAAAATATGGATGATGGCAGTTTTACATTAATTGACGCCACCTAGTGTCCAATTTAGCAACTATGTAGTATGACTTTTTACCGCAAACTGTCAGCACATAACTTAATATTAGCGCCATCTTAATATTAGTGACTACTAAAACAATTATATAGTATGGCTTTTCACCGCTAGATGTCGGCACATAACTTAATATTAGCGCCATCTAGTGCCAATTAGAACAATTATATAGTGCGGCTTTTCACCGCTAGATGTCAGGACAAATACATTAATGTTAGCGCCATCTAGTGACCTAAACATAAACTATATCGTTTGACTTCTTATCGCTAGATGTCAGCCAGCACATACATTAATTTTAGCTCCACCTAGTGAGCTTAAAATAAACTATGCAATTTGGTTTTGTACCGCTAGATGTCAGCACAAATAATTTAAGCGCCTTCTATATATAGTTTAGCTTTTCCCCACTAGATGTCGCATATTAGAGTAGCTCGTTCTCACACCACTAAATGGGGGTCGTTCTTACTGAAATTATGCACATTTTCTTTTATTGCGAAAAAAATATATGTCATCAATATGATACAACTACAAATTCTTTTGAAATAGTGCCTTAACCATTTAAAAGGGATGGCAAAAATACGCATAGATTCATATTTATTGCCGTGAATGAAACGCTGGTACAGTACCCGGCAATATTATATTGCACGTCGGCGTTTGGAAAGAGATTCGGCTAATTTCGGCTTAATAGAGCGTTGTCTCACACTACCTATGTGACGTTTGTCAATCGTCATCAAAATATATTCACCGGCAGAAAATTTGGCCCAAATTAGAGAAATGCATTTTTATATTAAACATTATTTAATTTATTCAATTTATAGTTTGAAATCACGAAAAGTTTTGGGCCAAATTTTCTGCCGACGAGTGTATAAATATAGAGTTGTTGCAAGGTACCGTAAAATGGGGTAAGTAGGGATTGCGAGGACAGTTGGGTTATGAATGGGGAGAGTAGGGATGGCAGAGGGGTGAGCTGGTTTTTATAGGCTACTGCTACGTAACATGTAAATTCCAATTACAAATCATGCTTTTATAATATGCATAATCCCAAAGTGTCGATCCTAAAATTTCCCAAACTCGCCTTAGTATGAAATCCCACCTCACCCCAAGCTACCTGAACTACGGGGTGAGGTGGGATTTCCAACTTTTTGTGTTTATCGGTCTTTATACCGAACACAAAATCATAAAACTAGTGATTTTTTTTAAATGAAGATTAACTATTGCTATTAATATTTAATTATTTTGTAACCTGACATTGACTTTCTTTTTTTAATTTATATAATTGCAGCATTTTATTTTATTTATAATTATTATTGACAATTTAGTTTCGAATATAATTTAAAAAGAATTGCATGCTATTTATACTTTTCGACATGTAAAAGTTGCATGACAAAGTTTCGTTTGGTCGTTTGTACGCGAATCTTGGCAGAGCATAGTGAAACAATGTAGTTATTTGTTATTTTATTTAAGATCTTCACATATTTTTGTACCTAGGTATGTCTCACAAATAAATGACAAATACAAACATCCGGAACACTTTTTTTGTAAATAAATCAATGCGCCACATACAAAAATAAACTTTTTACGGTCACCCCATTTTACGGTAAATACCATTTTTTCATACAAAGTCCGAGGACATCATGACCTGACCACTCCATTGACCTATTATTACTACGTACATATAACTCAACTAGTTTATGCCCGCGACTTCGTCCGCGTGGAACTCGTTCATCGCGATAGAATATGATTGCTTTTATTTTTATATCAGGCGCTTAACTAGTTATCGCTCTTCCACACAAACTTTTACTCCCTTAAGGGATGATTTACGGGATAAAAAGTATCCTATGTCCTTCCCCGGGACTCAAACTATCTCCGTGCCAAATTTCATCTAAATCGGTTCAGCGGTTTAAGCGTGAAGAGGTAACAGACAGACAGACAGACACACTTTCGCATTCATAATATTAGTATGGATGGACCACACTATAGGTAGTAAGTGATAGCCTAATTATTCCCATTTTCCAATCACAATGCAGCATATTAATTGATGTGAGGTCGAAGCATTCCTATTTTTTTATTTGAAATATTTGGTACAGTCGTTCAGGCACGATAAAATAATCTCGATCCACCTACCTGCTGCGTACCGACCTAAATATTTTATGCAGGTTGGGGGTAGGTACCAAACGTGCACACGTTGGCAAATATGTACCGTAGGTAGTGTCGCGTCATTGTGTTTACGCTCGTTACGAATCCAAATGATAAACGAAAGTGAATGAGCTCATGTCGAGGCGGACAAAGTGCGCGTCCGAGCGTGGATCCTGCGCAGGTCCCGTGGCCGCGCTGCCAGCCTCCCAGGAGGCAGCTAGTGCGTGCGCGCCGTGGACCCGAACCGACACCATCAACCGTTGGCGCAGTCATCTGCATTCCGCGAATCCATTTAGCAAATAAGAAAGTGTGATAAAATAACCAGCCGTGAATGGATGAATATCAGGTTGGGTATTTGGCATGCGTTGTGCAAAAACGATTTTATGTCACACCTGGCCATAAAGTGGCCAAAATTGCACGCTCCGCGCGCGAAAAAACTCACTTCCTGGCCAGGGGGTGACATAAAATTTTGTACTTACCACGGGCGATAATAAAGAAAGCCTCAGATCGCATATTTATCGCCCTTGCCTTCGGCTCGGGCGTAAAATACCTGCGATCTGAGACATTCTTTGTTTTATCGCCCTTGGTAAGTAATGTACTATTAAGTGGAACCGTTTATAAATTTAATTATTATATGTTGTTCTGCTAGATATGGTCGTGCACGAGCGTGATCTAATGATATATCGTTACCTTCAATCATTAGACCTTAATTAACACACATGCCTCGCTACATCTCTGTCAACAAAGCATATTTTATTTCAGTTGAAGCCCTCGTCCACATATGTATTTAAAAGGCATTCCGTTACTTACAAATAGTTAAACGTAGAGTTAATTGCAATCTGATAATTGCTCCATAATACAAACTAATCGTGGCGAAGAGTAATTTGTCTTTCATATAATTGAGTGGTTAAGACGGTTGTCGAAGCAGCTAGATGAAACCGTGATAGCGGCCACCAATCAATCGGACGTAGATACGTCCCGCCGCCCAGACTTTCGCGGGAATTAATGTATTCTCCATTTTATTTAAACGTCAGCGCAAGAAGCGTGAAACAATTTTCTTTTTTCACATAATTCGCTGGCCGGCGGTTAGTCCACGAAGAGTGTGTGAGCGCTGCGGTCGCTTGAGTCGCCACAAGGCACAACAGTTCGGTGTAGGTAGCATCTTGTTCGCGATCGAGTAGTGTCGGCGCGCGGTGATGGAACCGAGTCCACTCCACTCCTGATCACTCACACGGAAATGCATATTCTGGAGATTGGCGCTGACCAAGTAATGTTCTGGTGGTTTCTTTAAAACAGAGATTTAACAGTGAAATTTAAGTTTAATCTAACTTCAGTGATTTTTGTCAGTGCTCCGAAGGTTGTATCAATTTGCGGATTTTTGGTATTGTTTTGAATTGCATAGCCCTTTAGGCCTACTTGTAAAGTAGGTATGTCTACTTGCGATTCTCCGAATTCAATCAATTCACATCGATTGAGATATTAACTGATTTGATTGACGGCCATTTAACTGATTTACCCGTCACAATAAAATCTAAAACCGGTAGTCAGTTGGGTTTTCCTGAAATTTATTTTGGGTTTTTAACAGCGTTTCTTTACCAAAGTGTTTTGACAAAAAATATTTAGTATTAATTTTCTTTTACAATTTCGTTTTTATTCAACGCCGATCGACGATCAACAGTAACCCTTGTGTCCAAATATTTTATTTATTATTTCAATTCGGAGAAACTTTGATCTAAAGTTAGGCCCTCAAGTAATGGATCTTGACACTACGAGATCATAGCACATCCATAAATGCGGATTCAGAGGTAGCATCAAGATATGAGTCGTCATAGTTTTAGCATTTTTGGTGTAGATATTTTATGGCTATTTTTATGTTTTTTTTATGGTGTTTGTAAGAAAAATTGTTATTATAATTACTCCACAAGAGTAATGAAATACAGGACAACTGTCTGTGCCGAAAAAATAATAAAATATTTTTGTTTTTCAACTGTAGGTAACAAATGTGGAAATAATTGCAAGCAAGGTAAATTTTTTGCTCTTAAAGGCCACAACCTATACCTAGATACGAGCTATTTTGTATACTACCTAATTAAAAGTTTTGCGAGTATGTTAATTAACTCCTTCGTCACAAATATCGTTAACGGAGTTGTAAGCAAATTATAATTCTATGTAATCAACATCATATAGGCATTAACCAACGTAACGTTATTTACAAACCAACCAAAACAAACATTTTTGCATACGTAAACACCTACACAAACACACTGTTTTGTATCCGGGTACCTAATATTACTGTATGATTACTTAATCTTTTATTGAATTCTATCGCCGATTTTACACCGATCCAGATCATTAGATTTATAGGACAAACATTACAGTCAATAGTCAGAAATAACGTAGATTCTTATTTTCTTTATCGGCCCGGAAGTTTTAAATAGGTCCATAAGTCGAACACTAACCTAATTAGTCTTTTTAATATACCTACATTTGGTTTTTTTACAACAGTATAATAACTATAATATCAAACTCTTGTCATATTAAATTAAGTAGTTAAGTATGTATATGATTCAAGGAATCGTCTACTAACTGCCAATTGGCGGAAATAATTCGTGTATGGATTTTGGCATAGTTGTAGGGAAAGATGTCCTCAACAATATACTAAAAATCTACTAAAAATTTCCACAGTTTAAGCATCGTGTTAACCCACATCTACTTACATCGTCAAAAAATATGTTTAAACAATTATAAGGGGGGCTCCCACCCATACAGCTAAACGAAAGCGCGAAAAAAAAATTTACCTACCCCATCGAGTGGGGTATCGGTATTTAGAACTCGTTGAGTGTATAAATGCTGTATTTTTTGCTGAGAAACAAAGGAATGAGACCCACCCATGAGGCCACTTATAATTAACTTTCCCTCCTTTAAAATCTCAATAAATATTCATCCTAGCGAAAAAGTGCCCTAGAGCCTTTCTTGTAAAGAATTTTATGTAGATTATGCATATCTAAGAATATTTTTTGCTATGGGCCACCATTTACGAGTTTAAAAAAAACTAAAAAGTTACCTTTACAAACCCCCCTCCCCCTACCCGTTAGCTCCACCCCCATCCGTCAGGATTTTTAGTATAATTGTTAAGGACATCTTTCCCTCCAACTATGCCAAAATCCGCTTATAGACGAATTATTTCCGCCAAGTTTTTCTTAATTTACTGAATCAATATAACTTAACTATGTGATGTACATACAAGTATATTTTTACCTATTTTTGTGTACAATAAATTGCTTAAATAGGTACATACATACTAATGTAAACCTTATTTTAATTCAAATGACCCATTTAGATAATCTGTGCTTGTATACCAGCTATAGTTTGTTTGTAGTTTTTCCTGACTTAAATATTGGGTTGTTAGTGACTTTTACTAGTACTTATCTACTAGTGTACGTAACTAGCTCCGCCCAGACCATTGTGAAGATATAGCGGCTAAGCTAGTAGCAAACAGGCGTATTCTATTCTAAATTCCTCCATTACGGAAGGCTGGTGGTTCGTTGAATGGATTCACATGGCGCTCCCTGATGGCATTGGACGCACCCTTTCTTATTACATTAGCCCAACCATACCTACCCTATGTTTTTATAACCATTTAGTTTATAAAAACCGTCATCTACCAATCCAATACCTAGTTTGACCATGACCCGACAGTTCTGTAGAACTTGTAGAAGTTCTTACGGTTACAAAACAGTTTTTGATAATAGTAGTTATTTACTAATACCAAAAAATTTGTCCTTGTAACTACTAATTACTACTAAACTGTTTTGTAACCGTTAGTATATAATCTCCTTGTCTTGGGATTCACTAAAACTTACTAATAATTAGTATTTTTTTCGCTCAGTGGAGTTTGCATGTTTAGGGCTTATAGTCATTACCCAGCAAATGCAAGCCTGTCAAAGTAATAACGCCGCTCGGAGGCATGTTTCTTGTTATTTAACGCCCCATATAATGGATACATTTGCCAGCTTCTGGTCCTGGTCCTGTACGATTTAACCAGAGAAAGAAACCATCGACACGAGAAGAAGATTTGTCAAAGATAGATAGTTTATCTTATAAATTATGTAGCGCAGGAGAACCAAACTGAAAGCTTGTAAGTACATAGATTATTGCTATACTTAGTAGCTGCTAAAATTGTATTTCACGGCAGGACGAAGATGGTGGGAGCACCCGTGTCGCAGAGGCGGCGTTCCGCACCGTGCCGCGTGACCACACCACCTTTATCATCTGGAGGATCGCGGTAAGGGTTACTATTGGTACTTACCTATTACTGCCATAACAGTACACCAAGGGAGCGATTTAAGTCCAAAGCTTGTCACCGACCGCCGCACTAGTGTCTGACTTAGGTAACGGTTCTAGATTCTCGGTTATGAATAAGTATGAAAAGAAACTACCTATAGTAGGTATAAGGGAGCTATAGTATCTACTTTTTACCAATTCAGAATTTATACTTACATAGGTAGGTAGCAGTGGCGGAGCGTCCATACAACTCGATTCCCACCGGCTTGCCTAATTTTCAGCCAGTCCAGTTCTTTTACTACGGCTCGTGAAGAATAGAAAAGGCCAACTTTTTCCGGCTTCCCTAAGAATATTCTTGACGCGCCGCCACTGGTAGTTAGGTAGTTATTGTTCCTTTCGCACAAACCTGTAAGTAACTAGGTAGGTTCGAAGTAAGTAACTTATATTATACCTAACCGTCAACGCAACCAGACAATGGACAAATTTGAATAAAGAAAAGCTAAAAATCATTGTATAATCATTCAAAAACATTACACTCCTTTTTTGGGCAGTCGTGTAGAAAGACAGAAACTTTGGAAAAACACTCAACCAAAGAAGTAAATACGTAAATCAACCTACGTCGTGCCTTTCTGCATTTACTGTTTTCTCTAAATAATAACATTTCTCTGACAATAATGTGCTCAGATAAGTCAAGTGACCTATCACGCAATCCTAATGCATCACTTGTCATTCACGCCACGCCGGTAATTTGAGATGTGCGTACGCGCGGGCATTATGTCGAGGCGTCGTAAGAGTAAGTACAGTGTACAGTCAACCCAATGCCAAAAATATGCGAACATGGCCTTAATGATAAGACCGCAAGAGCGTATATAATAGTATTAGTCGCTTTTGGTAACGTAGGTACATTTTTTTTGTACCTAATAACACCATAGGTAACTTTTACTTTCCGACCTCAGATTACGACGACACAGTTTATTTTTAGAATTCCGTGCTCGAAACGAAGAGTCCAAACGGAACCCTATTGCTTTCACTGTCGCGTCCACTCGTCCGTCCGTCCGTCGTCTGTCAAGTGTCAAACGGTTTGAGCTAGTCTTGAAATTTACACATAATAGGTAACATATTTTAGACCCAAAGCCATACAAATTGTCAAAACTTACTTTTAAATGTTTTAAGGTGAGCTCCCATAACGGGCACGAAATAGTAGGTTATACACCAAGGGGATAAAACACTGTTTTATGTCACGGGTGCGATATTGAATCCCGAACGTAACGAAGGACTCCAAATTTTACTCCCGAGCGGAGCGAGGGAGTAATGACTTAATTCCTGAGCGAAGCGAGGGAATTAAGACTGAGTCCCGAGTGTAGTGAGGGATTTAAGCGCTCTCTACTTTTCTCACCTCTTGCGAGGCAATAAAAAAACCAAGGCTAGTAAAAACAATTAAATCAGTCAATCGCAGCAAATTTTAGTATCTATTTTAATAGAATCTGTTTTACTCCGTATAATTAAGCGGCTTGTAACTCACGCGGATCTTGTTTTTGGTATTTAATACCTAGTACATCCACGACTGCTTGCATTCATTTGTGTGGTGAGCACAAGTATTTTGTTCCTGAATCTTAGATGTTTTCTATGTATTTTAAGTATATATTTATCTTTATAGGTATATGTATATCGTCGACTAGTACCCATAGTACAAGCTTTGATTAGTTTGGGACGAGGTAGATTTGTGTAAGACTGTCCACAAATACGTAAGTATGTATTTATTTACATTGCTGCAACTGCTGCGAAGGGAGGAAGGCCAGCCCTAGCTACGTCCGAGGCACGGATATTACATAGTAATTTTATTTAAAAATGTAATGAAATATGAGAATAATGTATAAGAAAACTCCAAAATGTAATTCTACAAATATTCAGTACTAAAACCACGCGCTTGACGCGCTACAGGCGGCGGCCGACGACGCAGTCTGTTGTTTCGAACACGACGTTCCAAACAAAACACGGAGCTGTTGTGCTTGTGCCGCCTCCTCGCCGCTTAGTGGACTTCACGACATTAGACTTTAATGACAGAACTATAAGAACTATGAAAAGTGAAATCACATTATTACCCGGCGGGTTATAATGAGATTCAGTACGATATTACTACCCGGCTTAAGCCAAGGGTTATAATGATTTGCTTTCGGTAAGGTTTGCGTGATATATAATTGGGCATTGACGAGCAGGTGGTGTGAAAAATAAATTCTGACCTACTCCATCAAGTGGGGTATCGTGTTAAGAGCTCATTGAGTAGATAATAGTAGTTTATGCAACTGGTACATAATGCCTAATTATGTACAGTTGCATACACTACTTTATCTACATCCATATATTAAATCCTCTTTCATGTGTTTCGTGTGGGCACGTCTTGCCGGCGTGCGCCATGTTTGCCTCGACAGGCCGGCCCGCGCGCCGCCGCCAGGCCGCAGCTGTGTCCTTATGGTTGTACGTGATCTCGTAAGAGTATTATATTTGGTGTTCTTATAGGGGCCGCACGTAACCGCGAGAAGCTTCCTGCACAGTATATTATAAAGCGGGGTCTTATCTACGGTTTTTGAACTTATTAAAGAGGATTTACTATATGGGTGTAGATAATAGTACCTACATTATTGCCGTGGCCGGGAAGGAAGCAATTGCAAGCTGAGTATTTGTTTAAACCATGTTTAAACGGACGAGCTTGCGAGTCCATTTAATTATAATACGAAGCCTGCAATTGCGATTCCGGCCGAGGCTAAGCGCTTTTCTCAAAAATGGGAAAATAATACAAAATTTGAACAAGATTTGATAAACATAACCTTAAAATGTCAAAAACATCATGCTTTCCCGCCGTTTATTTATTTT
Organism: Cenopis cana; assembly: GCA_951800055.1. Taxonomy (NCBI): domain Eukaryota; kingdom Metazoa; phylum Arthropoda; class Insecta; order Lepidoptera; family Tortricidae; genus Cenopis; species Cenopis cana. The sequence goes on along the minus strand of OX637477.1, from coordinate 16,976,346 downwards.
TAACAGAATGGCAAGTGTATTTTTCCACCGAAAAACGCAAATTATTCGAGACACATAAAAAACGTCGCGTTTCCAACAGAAAAATACGAGCTGAATTGGCTGAATACGCTGTGCCTCCTTTTATATGTCAGTTTCTACTTTTTAAAAAGTTTATAACTCGACAAATGAAGGAATCGTAGAAAGAGGATCCTATAGAAGGAGGGTTAGCGAATCACACACAGGGACGGAGATAATGTGACAGTTTTTTCTGGGGTTCCCACAAAAAGAATAATCTCCTCATTTTTACTGACAAGTAGATTTTTAATTATTGAGAATCTTCAAAATAAACTCTTAGTAAATATTAGCGGGCAAACACAAAACATCCGATGTCCTCCCAATTACGATATAATTAAATGTGTACTAATTTACCTACATTATAGTTAACAAAATCACGATTTGATTAAAACGTCTTAGTTATTATATTATAATAATGAAATTCACAGAAATTCACGATTAATTTTTTAATCAGTTATTTTTTTTAACGTTCGAGCCGGTCTGGTTTTCCCAATATTATGGGTAACATATTTTCTTATACGCTGGCCACTGGTTTATATCGATGACACTTTGGTGGCATAGGCCGGTGGCAAACAATCGCTGCCTTATACGCGATGAGGAACAGGAGATATGTCATTGTTTCTCGCTCCCACATGTGTTATTTTCTATGCTTACATCTCCTTCATACAGCTTGTATGTGTGTATCACCAGTATCACCAGCTCCACTTACTTCATGAAAGGAATTTATATGTGAAATTGCAGGTGGCTTGCAATGTTTATTTTTTATTTTTAGGGTTCCGTAGTAAACAAGGAACCCTCATAGTTTCGCCATGTCCGTCCGTCCGTCCGTCCGACCTCCATTTTTCTCAGTAACCGTTAGTACTAGAAAGCTGTAATTTGGCATGAGTATACAAATCAATGACGCCGACAAAACGGTAGAATAAAATCTTTAAAAAAAAATTTTTTAGGGTAGGTACCTCCCCTGCATGTAAAGTGGTGGTGCAATTTTTTTTTCTGCCAAACCCCATCGTGTGACAACCACATTACAAGTGTAATTTTTGTAGTCGGTACTCGGTGCCATTTCGTCAACTTTAGGCAATTTCTTTGCATGGCACCGACTTCAAAAATTACATTACGTCTACATTTTTCAATAACGAAGCGAAAAGTCTCATATTGAGCTATTAGAAAGTTAGGCCATTATTTTTAACTTTATAATTTTTTTGGGGTCGGTTTTTATTGGGCATTTTCACTTTCCGGTGTAGGTATCTACCCCTACTTTTTTTCAGATCTAGGTAAATTTGGGTTTTCTGACTCAGAATAACGAGTATTATTCAATTAAGCAAATAAAAAAGTGTCCCCAAAAATATCACTTTTGTGACGCTTTTATCATACAGTTATTATGGCTCGTCACAAAATTGACATTAGTAAATTTGTATGGAAAACGAAGGACATTTTATTTCTTCATTTGAATCAATAGTAGGTACTCATGATAGTCATGATTCTGAGTCTGAAACCCCAAAATTACCTAGATCCGCATAAAAAAGTTAGGGGTACACGGTACACTGGAAAATGAAAATGCCCTATTACCTACGTATACCAAAACTACATCCAAGTCACTTCGTTCGGGAAAATAATGTGTCCTCGTGGTAATGTGGCTTACTTTAAACCCCCATACACTACTATTACTTTAACATAAATGCAAAAAAGTGACGAAATAAGTGTACACATCGTGTGCATTTAAAGATGTACTGCCGAATAGGTATAGGGTTAAATTCCTAAGCCCAAAAAAAAACAATATTATGCTCTTTCCTACGTTCTAAAAATACCGTTTAGTGTCGACACAAAAAACTTTGCAAAAAAGAGCCAAACTCTATTATCAGTTCAATTTAGCTTGGAAGTTTTTTATTTTCCACGCTCCAACAAATTTTGTGATTTACAGTTGCAAAACGATTAGGTACGGCTGCAGTCTCGTCTCGGGGGCTCTACACGCTTCCGATCGAAATGCTTCAGTTCAGTTCCGTTATGGTTGAGGTGCTCCTGCACCCGTCGGAAACGGTTTATTATTAAAAATAACCATTGGGTTCTGCTTAAAACTGTAACTTAATCATACTCTCATAATCTGTCGTTTTATTAATGTAAGCCAGTATCTCTCAAATCTTAATTAATAAAATATAACAATAGTGTGAATGACATAAAATATTTAGGTTGGGTCTTTTTCGTGAGAACAACGTATGAACAAAAAACATGTCTTTTCGAACAACCGTAAGCACAAGTCGTGCGAAAGCTCAGCCGGAAGCACAGAATAAGTAATAGTACAAGTACAGAAGTTTCTCTGCTAACAAATTCCCCGTTTAGGTATGCAAAACGTGCCTAAACGTGGCCATCTCTTTCAATCGCACGCAACGCGCTCTTTCGAGGCCCCGCCCTCAGCGCTAGGGTTACCACCAGCGAGAACCTATTTTAATATATGTACTTTATTATTAGTAGTGTTGTTTACAATACAATTACGAATAGTACTTTTAAGGTTCCGTAGCCAAAATGGTGAAAACGGAACCCGTCCGTCCGTCTTTTCGTCTGTATGTGACAGCCGATGTACTCGGAGACTATAAGCACTACAAATACAATTAAAACATTAAGCAGGAAGGTGTGTCCTACTCGTATGAACCGCTACGTAAAAGTGATGTGAAATGGCGAAAAAATATTAAAGTAGGGGGAGGGGGCACTCCATACATGTAACCAGGGGATACAAAGTTTTATATAATTTTTAAAGGCATCACTTTAAAAAATAAAAGAGGTTTCTTAGAACCAACGTTTTCATTTTCGTTTTCTTTTATGTCAACCGTTGGTGAATACCAAACTCAATGACCGTTCTTACGTCTACGTTCTTATTATTATTGGTGCAACCTGCTGCAATACAATAATGCTGTGGTTTTGACATTATTATTTAACACGAAACTACACGAAAAGAATTATTTTTTATGATCGTACAAGCGCGTGCGCGTGCGATCCGTAACGCTGCTCCGCAGCCATTGAATAGTCACACAATGTGTGAGCCGGCGGCCGCATGTACTTTGCGCGGCGCGATGATGTCACGGTAGTAAGCCCCTCCTGCCGGAAGGAGAAGTTGTGTGTACTAGGTGATCTTGCAAATTGCATCTTTTACAATGGTAACTTCCTGCCCAACTACCTTCGTGAGACAAAATATCATTATTGTTAAAGAACATTGGTCCATTGGTTTTACTCCGCAGTCGACCGGGATTTTTACACGACTGCCCAAAAAAAGGAGTGTAATGTTATGTATGTATGTGAATTTAATAAATAGTTATAACCTTTGCGTCTGTTGCGTAAATTGGCATAAATACATAAATTAGTACCTATTGTATGAGCAGACGTTATGTATCGCGGCGGGCGTGAGTGTGCGATATTGTCCAGTCACACGTTACAGATATAATTATAGTAAGTGCTCGATTTTAATGTTATATCACGAATACGTATTGACTTAGCTCGAAAGAACGTGTTAGAAAGTAGGTTATTAGTGTAGACTGAACTAACCAATAAGTTTTTTAACAAAAAAGTACTAAGTCTTTTGTTTTAAATTTTTAGTGCCACCTTCTCATTCCGTCAAACAATTCATGGTACCTACCTATTGATAGATGTATAGCGCATATTAAGACTAATCAAAATGGATGAAAATTGACCTGTAGAGGATTTGATTCCATTTCATATCGCTGTTTTAATGACCTTTGAAGTAGGTCCGCCGACGTAGTTCTGAGTGATGGGTATGAATAGCAGTGGCGGAGCGTCCATAGAACTCGATTCCCACCGGCTTATATCTTATATCCACTGATGAATAGGTACCTTTTCCACAGTCCTTATCTAGTTATAGTAAGTATAAGTAGTATCAATCACAGGAACACAGTGCATACAAACCTTCACTATGCTGCTAATAACGCATGGGAAGTTCCCCAAGTTTTCTACCAACATTAATTAGAACCTAAATCTTCTGTATGATCGATTTATTTGCTCGATATGAATGAAGAATTTTATTGCAATTACAGGCGAGCGTTTCGACTTCCTGGCGTGGAATACATAGAGTTGCAAGAGAAAGTGTACAGTTAGTTGAGTGCAACAGCATAAATTGCAGCGAGATGCATGTTAACTAGCGGGCAGCTGCAGCACGCTCGCTGCCCGCGCGATATGCGCCTATCGCCACTAATGTGGTCGACTAATCTAAATCGTATCATATTTACTTAAAATACTTGTTCTGAGTGCCCCGATAACTATTATGATTATATTATACAGATATGATCGGTGGTCAACCTATGTTGAGTTTTTTTAAGTTTACGATTTTTTCAGTTTTTTGTGTTGTCTCACGTAACTAGGTACAATTATTTTTGAATGAATGAATGAATGAATGAGTATTTATTTTTATATATTTTTCGCTTATAACTACGAATTTCAGTTACCTTCGGTAGACTAGCAACAGATCTATGCGTTAAGCTAGTGACAAATTACTAAATCTGATTTAAATCGCCACGTAAGTACCTACCTATCTACTGTAATTTTATGTCCATTACAATGCACGTTGTAAAGAAAACCAGCTCGCATAAAGCAAATGTTACTTGTTGAGTCATCTTCATGCGAATCTTTGTCTAGAGAATACCGATACCTATTTATGATAGAAGTTAAATCTCATGCGAATATGGGCTCTGAGGCTGTGCCGTAAGCGTCACTGAAGCGTGGGTGTTATCGCAGCATCGCGCAATGTACAGCTCGCCGCCCGCCGTGCGCGCCGACCGCGACCGCGGATGGACCAAGAAAGCATCGTCTAGACTGGACCCATCATGTAAAACATCGATATTTATACTGTTGAGGCATATTAGAAATAGTCAAATGGTTAAATTAAATTTTCACATCACCTATTCGGATAAGGGCTTTTTCTTCCCTGCTAGGAGGGATCAAAATGGCACTTTTCTTCCCTGCTAGAAGGGATCAAAGTGGCACTTTTCTGTAACGAGTAATAGGTAACTTAATGAGTTATTGTATCGATTTTGATAAAATAAATGCACAACTATTGTTATTTCAGATCTTTCATTATCCTCAATAGGTGATGTGAAAAGCAGTATGTGTCACATGGAAGCAAAACTATTTCCACCTTGGGCGTTAATTCTTGAATCCCTCACTACACTCAGGATTCTATTTTAGAATCCCTCGCTACGCTCAGGATTCTATTATATAATCCTTCGCTTCGTTCAGGATTCAATTTACGTCCACGCCGTAAATATGTCATTTTGCTCCCTTGTGACACAATCTACTATTAACCTTTCGAATTGTCTGTACCTAAACTCTTCAGCATCAAGCTAGCAGCTCTCTTCTATTTTGTATATACAATGTCCAAGATCCGTCTTATAAGTTGCTTGTCTCTGTTATCCCATAGGAAACGTCTAAGTAGTATCCCAGAAACGTTATGGAAATTAGTTAAATCCGTGTCCAGCCATTTCTAATTTAAAATGACTTCGTTCCATCCAAGTATTTAAGGACATGAAAGAAGATACCTAGGTATTAGATATGTCATGGAAGTAGGTCAAGACATATTTATACTACTATAAGAGGCCTATGTATAACAGTGGACGTCTTTCGGCTGGCTGTTATGATGATACTAAGTACCTCTAGGTACTATATAGAGCTCCTATAGGTACCTACCTACGCCTGTGACACCGGCGTGATAAATCAGGCAGGAGCATCTAGAATTATCAACAAGCTCGTACGTAACTAGTATATCTCATTAAACAAGCAATAAAATTAATGAATATTAATAATCGTCACGAGTTATGAGATAAACTGTCGAAAGTGCATGGATAAAAAATGAGTCTTCATGAAAACTCGCATCACAGACGCGCGTGACTACGTAATTGCATCTCCATATGCACGAATGCATTCGCCGCATCCATTGGCATTTTGTAGCTCGCGGGCGTACATATTTTCTCTGCACGTTGTAATCAACTCAAATCACAGTCTTTAGCTTTTGATCTAAATTGCATTTGGAGAAAACAGCAATTAGAATATCATATTATGAAATGCTTTGCTACTTTATTTAATTAGGCTGTGGGTGCGTTGTTAATTGAGTTTGACTTACACGGGTTTAAACTTTCCTTGCAATATATAGTAGATACTTGTACTTATCAGAGAGTTTAATCGCTGTTGCGCCTGACTGGACAACCGCGACAACCATGCTCACGGCATAAGTGTCATAGGCCCATTTCACTTTCAATGGTCAATCTTCGCTCGTAGGTATATCGCGGTGCATAGGTATAAACAAGGAATGTGTAAAATTGAATAATTTCGACTATTCCTCATAATAATTAGAATCCTGCACTCTCATCTCTGTTCGCGAAGGAATAATTATGTTAGATGCTGCGTGATTCTCCCATAATTAGACTTCGCCTAGGGAACTGTTATGTTTTGTTTGAATAGCTCTCATACTTTTCAAATCCGAATCGAACGAAATATATCTACATTGACGACCGCTTTAGCTTAGTGGTAGTGACCCTGCCTACGAAGCTGGAGGTCCCGGGTTCGAATCCCGGCCAGGGCATTTATTTGTGTGATGAGCACGAATATTTGTTCTTGGGTCTTGGATGTTTTCTATGTATTTAAGTATTTATTTGTCTATATAAGTATGTATATCGTCGCTTAGTACCCATAGTACAAGCTTTGCTTAGTTTGGGACTAGGTTGATTTGTGTATTGATTTTTGTAAGATTGTCCACAAATATTTATTTATTATTCTTATTATTAAATAAATTATGCCGAAATAAATCTTAGTTCACTCTAAATAAACCTAAATACCTCACAGCTACCTTTTTTCGATTCAGGAATCCGGCACGGAAATGCTACCGCGAACCCACTACGGCACATTCTATGATGGCGAAGCCTATTTAGTTTATTCTTCGTCCATGCCCGGCCAGCCGGCGGGTCCCGATGTCATCGTAAGTATCAAACTGAATCAACGACTACAGTTACGTTTTATATATTTTATTCGTATGTAAAGATCTACATAGATAGTTCGTGTCATCCACAAAGGCGCACCCCTCGACAGCCCAATCCGTACAATTGCGCATTGATTACACTGAGCGAAAAAAAATACTAATAATTAGTAAGTTTTAGTGAATCCAAGGACAAGGAGATTAAATATACTGACGGTTACAAACCAGTTTTTGATAATAGTAGTTATTTACTAATACCAAAAAATTTGTCCTTGTAGCAATACTACTAAACTGTTTTGTAACCGTTAGTATATAATCTCCTTGTCTTGGGAATCACTAAAACTTACTAATAATTTGTATTTTTTTTCGCTCAGTGTACCTAGTATGAGATTCGCCGTGGAGGGGCGCGTCGTCGTGGATCACACGGATTATAAAAGAGGCCGTTAAATAATTGCAGCGCCGAGAAGTAAAAGAAAACGGTAACGCCGAATGCGCCGAGCGTCACATCCACGCATGGGCCGGGGAGCGCAGCGGCGCCCTAGCGGCCCTGGCGCTGCGGCGCGGGACCCAGCTAGCCGCTTACCTCGGCGTACCAACGGTTATACACCGCGAGGCTGCCACCAAGGAGTCCCCCAGGCTTCTTTCTTACTTCCGCGATGGAATCAGGTCCGTGGCATTAGCATGCTAATCTTAACTGAGCCAGCAACAGTCATTTTACGTGCTGATGCTAAATCCACAAGACAGGAATTTGAAGTATGTGTCTACCTACTACACTATGGATGGATACCTATCCATAATAAGATACGAGTCAGCACTTTGACGCTTCAATCTTTGAAGTTGAACGTAAAGAGCGTCACTTAAAAATAATCATTCTTAGTTTTGTTAAGCCGCATTCACGAGGCCTTCTCCATACAAACTTTGTGCACGTTTTGTTCGTCGGTTTTGGCACTCCCGAATATTCTTTTATTTTTTGCTTGTAAATATTGGATAAACGAGGAACCTCAAAAAAAACGAGGCCTTACTTACGGTCACGACTTTGCGCGAATTACGGCGCGGCAAGGGTTTTATCCCTTCATTGCGAGGTCGAGAGTCGAAACGCACAAGAGAGATGGGATCACACGCAATATATTAGGAAAACCGCTGCCGCTGCCGCCGCCGCTCGAAGTCGTGGCCGGACCGTTAGGTTTGAGAAACGCTAACCATCCTCGTATCTTCAGTACCTCTAGTGTTTTTACGAAACAAAACACAAACGAACGCGTTTGCTAGTCTCAATATGTATGGCGACGCGAACAGCGCCTCTGGAGGCTTGTAGAAGTCTTTTTTTTGCCGTGACAGAATCCTTCGGAGCGGCTGCAGCCTGAACGGCGGGGCGCGGCTGTACCGCGTGCGCGGGCGCCGGCCGGTGCTACTGCAGCTGGACCCGGTGTCGTGGTCGCAGCTCGCGGCCGACGGCGTGTTCGTGCTCGACACCGCCTCGCTGCTCGTGCTGTGGCTCGGCCGCGCGGCCAACTTGATCGAGAAGATGTTCGGTGCTAAGGTAAAGTGAATTCAATGAGCAATCATTTCTTGTTCGTAGTCGTGCCACTGTTTCACTGTAAGTTTGTGGGCCCTTAAATCATCATGGTCACTACATCGATACTTAGTCAGGTAAATGTGATTCATGATGCCATGAATTGAATCAAATGACAAGAGAACATTATGCTCTGTCTAGTTACGAGTTTAAGACTTTTAATAGGTACACTTTTAGATAGGTATAGTGAACAACTGGGTCCCAAAATGATACACTTGTGCTTACCAAAATAATCACTTTAATGTACAAATATACAATTTCTCCTAGCTGGGGTCATGTTTCGCGGAAAAATCTTAACACCGCGATTCAGCGGGCGGAACAGCGACATCTTCTGACTAATTAAGTAAACACAAAATCATAAACATAAATAAACCAAACCTGCATAGTTCAAATGACACTTGACAGTTAGACATTCCGCCCACCAAGGACAATTATAACAAATTTCCTTAATTCCGCCCACCATGGCCACACAATTTACATTGACACTTTAAGAACCGAAAATCAACATGGTGGAACATCTTAATAAGTTGAAAACATATCTTACATTCACAAACAGAATCAAATCATACATAGTCTAACAACTTGAAACAACAAAATCAGAATAGACTAAGACAACAATGCAAAGAAAAAATCATAACAATAATCCTAACACATTAAGTTTCTACTGGTAGGAAACAAAGTTTACCAATAGATCTTTTGATAATATTTCCCTTGCAACGTAAACTAACTACTCGGGTGATTCCATCCAGCCCTGGGTGCTTATCAGTAATAACGCCATACAACCATTTTGCTGGAGGCAAATCATCCTCCTTCACTAACACCACGCTACCTACAGCTGGCTCAGGCGTTTGGTGAGCCCACTTATAACGATGGTAAAACTGAGTCAGATATTCACTCTACCAACGCCGCCAAAAGTCTTGAACCATCTTCTGAGTTAACTGCCACCTTCTTAAGTTACCTATATTGGCAGTCTCGTAGTTAGCATCGGGAACTAACACTAGAGGCGCTCCAACGAGAAAATGTCCCGGAGTCAACGGGATTGGATGACCACTATTATTGCTACTGATCCTAGAGAGTGGCCTTGAGTTCAGGCAAGCTTCGATTTGCGCCAAGACTGTTGCCATTTCTTCGAACGTCAAGGTAGAGTTTCCGATCACTCGCCTAAGGTGGTGTTTTGTGGATTTGACTCCAGCCTCCCAGAGACCTCCAAAATTGGGAGAGTGTGGAGGAATCCAATGCCAGTTAGTGGAGTTCGTAGCAAGTTGATCAGCTATTTCAACAGCTACACTGGATCTTTCTTCGGCGTACAAATGTTTTAATTCACGAGCGGCTCCAACGAAATTCGTTCCATTGTCGCTCCACAAGTCAGCACAATGACCACGTCGTGCTGTGAAACGTTTGAAAGCCGCAAGAAAGCCTTGACTTGTCAGATCGCTGACAGCTTCGAGATGTATCGCTTTTGTAGCCATACAAATGAAAAGACAGATATATCCCTTGTAAGAGCGGTGGCCTCTTCCTTTAGATGCGCGCATGTTTATCGGGCCCGCGTAGTCAACGCCGCTCTGAAAAAACGGGCGATTGACAGTTCCACGGACTGATGGTAACTGTCCCATCAGTGGATGTCTAGATGCGGCAGCAAAGCGAACACATCTCACACACTTGCGAACGAAAAACTTGACTAGATTGGTTGCTCCAATTATAAAATATCTGCTTCTCAAATAATTGAGCATCAGTTGCGGATTCCCATGCAAAGTTTTTTCGTGAGCATTGTCGATGATTAGAGTCGTGAAGTGTGATTTTTGAGGAATAATGATTGGATGTTTCATTTGATCACTAATTCCTGCATGCTCCAATCTCCCACCAACTCTCAAGATGCCGTCTTCATCAATCATCGGACATAGCGAGGTAAGTTGACTTTTTTTACTAATTGTTTTGTTTTCTTTCAGGTTCTTCAACTCCTCTTTGAAATGATTTGCTTGTACTATCTTAATGCATGTCTTTAGACTATCTTGAATTTCACTACTTGATAGCCACAAACTAACATCTTCCTTTCTAGCGCATTTGGCAAATCGTTTGCAGAAAGCCAACACGCGAAGAAGTTTTCTAAGTTTAGAAAATCTTGAAATCAGCATTTCTTCAGCATCTTCAGTGAGATCGTAAGTATTTACAAGACATATCTTATTTTTCTTTTCATCTAAGTTTGTATCTGTTATATTCAACCTTTTGTAGCTAATTTCTTTATTTTTCAGCCACAACGGACCTTCTCTCCAGAGCACTTCTTGTTCCAGATGCTGTGTACCCCTAGACGCGCAGTCTGCAGGATTGTCCTTTGATGAGACGTGGGACCACTGGTAAGGCTCTAATGTAGTTATAATTTCAGATACGCGATTGGCGACGAAAGTCTTCCATCTGTTTGGACGACTATTGAGCCACGAAAGCACAACAGTGGAGTCGGTCCAAGCATGGATGTTTGCTTTGTTAATACTCATGACGTCAGCCACTTCTACCAGCAGTTTTGTGAGCAGCACAGCACCACACAACTCCAAACGCGGTATCGAAATCTGTTTTATAGGTGCCACTTTCGTTTTAGACGTAATTAGTGACACATGTACATTTCCGTCCTTATCCACAGTCCTCAGGTACACAACAGCAGCAAACGCATCACTAGAAGCGTCGCAGAATCCCTGAAGTTCCTTAATCACGTCCGAACTAGCGTGATTCCATCTGGGCAGCTTGAATTCGGCAAGTTGATTTAAACTTTCCCTGTAATTTAGCCATTCTTTCAGTAATTGAGGTGGAACCTGATCATCCCATTCAATCCCTGAAAGCCACAATTTTTGGATGAAAATCTTGGCCACTATTATCACTGGTGCCAACCAACCAAGGGGGTCAAACAACCGTGATATATCAGAGATGACACTCCTCTTTGTTACAGGAACCTTGAGTGGAGGAAGCTGTACCGAATATTCGAACTCGTCATTTCTACGGTTCCAGATGAGTCCAAGGATTTTCATGACTGCATCTATTTTGAGTTCGAGATTTCCTTCCACTTCGACATTACCTTCATTCATGTGCCGCAGTAATTCTTCATTGTTGCTACTCCATTTCTGTAACTCAAATTTGCCCTTTTGCAACAGTTCACTCATTTCTTTATACACCTCTTTGCCTTCTTCCACAGACTCGCAACCTGTTAGCAAATCGTCGACATAGAAATGTTTAAGCACTTTATCAGCAGCTGCAGGGAACTGTCCACCTTCATCGTAGGCTACTTGCTGAAGAGCACGCACTGCGAGATAAGGTGCTGAGGCAGTCCCGAAAGTAACTCGTAGAAGTCTGAGGTGCTTCAACTTTTCTTCTGGGTTTTCACGCCATACGATGCGCTGAAAGTCTATATCGTCTTCATGCACCTTCACCTGCCTGTACATCTTAACGATGTCAGACACCAGACATATAGGATGGCAGCGCCAACGTAGAATCGTATGTCGTAGAACAGGTTGAAGAGTTGGGCCAACTAATAGATTTAGGTTTAATGAAACGCCATTAGTTCCTGGACACGACGCGTCAAATACAACCCGTACCTTAGAAGTGGTTTTGTCCTCGCGGATGACAGAATGATGTGGTAAGTAAACAGCATCTGGTTTACTTATTTGCTCAACAGGAACCGCTTCCATGTGTCCCAGGTCAAGGTACTCATTGATAACGTCTGAGTAGCGTTTCTTCATATGAGGGTCCTTGGCAAATCTCTTCTCCAACTGAATGAAGCGTCTGGTTGCAACTACTTCTGAATTGCCATACTTACAGCTGGGATCTGAATCACGAAAAGGCAGCTTCACAATGTATCTACCTGTGCTATCCCGTTCGGTGGTAGCAGCGAATAAATCTTCACATTGCTTCTCTTCCTCAGTGTAATGTTGCTTGGGATCTGTTGCAATGGTGTCAGCTTCGAGCTCCCAAAACTTCTTCAAAAGCTCGTTTTCATTAATTTGAACGTGGTTAACTCTAACACTGTTGCATAATTCCGAATCACCTGCGTGAATCGGCCCTGAAAGGATCCAGCCTAAGGAAGTTCGCTGAGCAATGGGTGCTCCCTGTGAAGGTTTAATAATACCCTCTAAGAGTATTTGAGAATAAATATCAGCTCCAAGGAGCATGTCAATTTTGCCCGGTACATAAAATGTTGGATCTGCTAAATCCAATTGGTTTAACTCTGACCACAACTCAACGACGACTCTCTTTTCCGGGAGTACCGATGTGAGTTTGCCCAACACAAAAGCATGCACATTAACCTTAAAATCAGGGTCTAGGAGTGATGCAATACTAACTTTCACAACCGACTTGGAATCCACAGAGGAGCTCCCTTCACCACCTAATCCCGTGATTGTGCTTTTGTGGGGTATTTTCTTAAGTCCAAGTAATTGGACCGCAGACTCTGTTATAAACGAAGCCTCTGAACCTTGGTCGAGTAAACATCTGAGCGTTATGCCTGAACCTGTTTTCGACTGAGCTTGAACCAAAGCCGTTGCCAATAGGACTTGACTACGACTGGTCGAAAAACAAGTTGTTATATTGGTAGGCTCACCATGCGATGATGATGTAGCTGATGTTGCGCGTGCAACATTGTCTCTTTCAACCGATTGAATGGGTTTAGCTTGAGAATCGGTTGAGTTAGTGAACATTTTGGGGTGCAGTAAAGAATGATGTTTGCGTTTACAAATTCGGCATCTGGTGGATTGGCGACATGAATAAACGTTGTGACCTGAACCTAAACAATTGAAGCAGAAATTACCGGACTGGATGAAATCACGTCGAGCATCGACGTCGATCTTAGCAAAACCTTTACAATTACATAAACTTGTGATTTTCGGAACAGTAGGCACAAGAAACCTCAGTAACATGAAGCACTTTGGGGTTACTGTTGAAGTGCACATTGGGTTTCTTTGGGATAAAGCTCGTCTTGGATGATTTGCCATCAAAACATTCTAATGCCCTGAATCGGGTTTCTAAAAACTCCTTAAGTTGTGTCAGGGTAGGCAAATCGTCAGAAGACTCACTGATCTTAAGTTCCCACTGCTTCCTAGTCTCATTGTCTAATTTGAGACACACAATGTGAATGACGATTATGTCCCATGTAGTTGTATCGATGCCTAAGTTCTTTAATCCATCTAAACACTCATTAGTAGTGTCCAGCAATTCTTTGAGCGCGTTCGCTGACTCCGTCGTAATGTTCTTCTGGCTCATGAAGCGTTTGAGAATGCAGTTTGACAGGAATTTCTTATTATTATAGCGTTTCCCTAATTTTTCCCAACATGTGCTATAATTGTCATGTGTGATCTGGACGTGACGCAGAAGCTGTTCAGCTTCGCCGACTAAGTAACCCTTTAGGTAGTGCAGTTTTTGGACGTCATCTAGGTCTTTGTTATTATGTATGAGAGACGTGAACAAATCTCTGAAGCTAGTCCACTCAGAATAATTGCCAGAAAACGTAGGAATCGAAATCTTCGGCAAACGTACCAGCTCTGACTTAGTCTCGACAGTGGTAGGCTCGCTGTTCTTTGAAGGATTCGCCAGATTACATTTCCTTAAAGCGGCCTTTAACTCCGACTTGTACTCCATGAACAACTCTTCAGCACTCGTGTATGTGTCTTCAGTTACATAGGCGCTAGCATTTAACTGCGTTGCATCAGACTCATGTATAATTCGAGTGTGAGTTGATGTAAACTGAACCCACAAAGGTTCCAAAGTCTCCAATCTAGTGCTGATATAGTCGGAAGTTAGGCGTTCCTTTGGCGATTTCTTAAAGTTAATTCTAGCTTTTTCAATCCGTGAATGCAAGTCCTGTTGAACTTTAATCCGAGCCTCCATGATGAATTTTCTAAGTGTTTGGGACTTAGCAAATTTTAGCCGAAATCAGTTGTGATTTTTCTAAGTGTTTGAAAGTTGTCGACTCTGGGTAAAATTGGGCGTGGATTCCCCGTCGTTCCAACTTTATTGAAATTATTCTAAGTCTCTAAATTTTGAGTTGAAATTATTCTAAGTCCAAATTTGATGAAATTTTTCTAAGTCCAAATTTGATGAAATTTTTCTAAGTCCAAATTTGACAGTTGCACTACGTAATAATTAAATGTACTCACAGATGTCACTTCTGCCTTGGCACCGCACCTTGGTAGCGATCCACTACCGTGCTGGTGGCCGTCGACCCGAAGTATTCGCCGAATCCTTCAACCGAACTTATCCGGTTCGAAGGACCAATGAACAACTGGGTCCCAAAATGATACACTTGTGCTTACCAAAATAATCACTTTAATGTACAAATATACAATTTCTCCTAGCTGGGGTCATGTTTCGCGGAAAAATCTTAACACCGCGATTCAGCGGGCGGAACAGCGACATCTTCTGACTAATTAAGTAAACACAAAATCATAAACATAAATAAACCAAACCTGCATAGTTCAAATGACACTTGACAGTTAGACATATAGTTTTCGGACACAACTCTAAAGCTAAATTCTGTCAAACGAACGCAAGCAAAAGTAGACTTAGAGCTCTGACTGTAAGGTAGATTTTTGCTTGCGTTAATTTGACAGCACTTGGCCTTACAGTTTTGTACGAAGCTCCTACTGGGGGCCAAATAATACGATTCGAGAGGAATACTACTTACTTAGAATATTTACGATTTAATGTTTCTTTTAGATCGCATATCGCATGGCCCGCGGCGCCGACAAGGGCATGACGGCGCGTCGCATCGCTATCGCGCACGACGGCTACGAGCAGACGCTGCCGCCGGCCGACCGCGCGTTGCTGGACGCGCTATTAGAGCTGCGCGCCCGCTCCGTGCGGCCCGCCGCGCCGGCCGCCGAGCCGCCGCGGCCCGCGCGCCTCTACCGCGCCACGCAGCCGCCGCGCGCGCCGCTCGCGCCGCCCTCGCAGCGCCCCGCCGCCCGGCTCGAGGAGGTCAAGCGGGCGCCGCTATTTAGGGAGGACTTAGCTGATGACGTGAGTAATCTTTGTAGACCTTAATGCAGCTCTCTCTTCTGTGAAACGCCTTCTACTCGTTCTTAATCTGTGCCCCCCCCCAATCATTGGCCTCTCGAATGATATTTCAATGTATTAAGCGCAATCCTTCAATACAAAGTACAAAATAAATTTCATATTTTTCTTTGTTTACTACACTCTAAAATGTAGGAGATAGTCATAAAACTTGACAGGAAGAACACTTGAAAAAAAATACAGCATTCAAGAGGCCAATGATTGGAGGGGGGCCCACATTACTACAGCTTACTCTACTTGATGAAAATTGATACACTCCAGGGAGTGTACATCGTGGACGCGGGTAGCCGCGGCGTGTGGGCGTGGGTGGGCCCGGCGCCGGCGCCGGCGGGCGGCGCGGCGGCGCGCGGCGCGCTGGCCGCCGCCCGCGGGCTGGCGCGCGCGCGCCGCCACGCCGGGCCCGTGTCCGTCACGGCGGCCGGCAGGGAGCCGCTCGAGTTCGCCGCCCTGTTCCACAACTGGCGCTGGTGCGACAAGCGCCGCGACAATCGTGTGAGGGTCGCGAGGTCCGCTACCACGAGGCTGGACGCTGTCAGTCTTGCGTCCAACGCGTGGCTCGCTGCCGAGGTAAATATTAGTGCGAAGTGCGTAGTAAACATATTCATGCCATTCATGCGAATATTATGCCCAACCCTTTCCATGCCACCTCCTAACACGGACGTATTCAAGGGCTGAGCTGACGTCAATGTGTTCTCTCAGGCGCAACTGCCGGACGACGGATCGGGCGCACTGCGCGTGTGGCGCGTGCATGACGGACTGATAGAAGTGGAGCGCCCGCAAGCCGCCGTCTTCTACGACCGAGACTGCTACGTCGTGCTGTACACGTACCACGCGCCGACCGGCGACCAGTCCATACTCTACTACTGGATGGTGAGTTCACCGTACGGGGCTGATGGCTGTACTACGACCAGGCTAATACTATCTTTGTTCACACATTACTGTGACTGCACTATTAGTTGGAAACAGTGATCGAGTGATGGTCAGCGCGTATGGTCCGTGGGGCGTAGTTTTCGCTGTAGAAACATACGTGCGTTCAGACACTTCAGACTAATACTGACCGTCAGCTCGTATACGGCCATATAAAACGTGCCCGACCGACCATACGCGCTGACCCTTGGTCGAACACTGTTTCCAGCCATACGCAATGCTTTACAATATAAAACGATGTCCTCATAACGTGCCTTTTTTTTCAGGGTGGCTCTTCGCCAAATGATCTGAGGAATTTGGGTGCTAAAGAAGCCAAAGACCTCTACAATAAGTTGGGGCGTTTTCCCGTCCAGGTACATTTTTCTTTGTACCCTAAAAAAATTTAGCATTGTTATTTATTTTTATCTAATACGTATAATCTTTTTTCAGGCGTGGGTTTATCAAGGCAAGGAGCCGGCGCATTTCTTACAAATTTTCAAAGGGCGCATGATCACTTACGTAGGCAGCGCATCCGACTACGATCGTACGTAGCACACATTGTTTAATTTCAATCTGTAATATTGCGTAGCATTAGATCCTCCAAAGGTTTTGATTACGCGCTTAACTTCTTCCTTTCTCAGAATAATAATCCCTACGTCATTAGTATTAAAGCACTTACTGTTGTGACAGCAATGGGACGGCGCGTGGTGGCGCCGGCGCGCGCGTTGATACTGGTGTCGGGACAATACGCGCGCGAAGCGCGAGGCGTAGAGGTAATATTTTGCATTTATTACGATAACACTTCGTCAGTGGCATCTGACTGTATCACTGTACATTTTATCCATGCCAAATTGATATTTCAAAGGACAGTTTAGGCATTTTGCAAGTAACGCTTTTACAGTAACATCATGACCATGAAGTACAACTTACATACATAACATCATTTAACATCACACCAACTACATGGTGTTGATCCATAGATCGTTCAGAGCTTCATTTCAAATCGCTCGCAATCGCTCGATAAGTGACAAGGCAACCTTAGTAAAAAAGGAGCATGAGGCGGTTATCACACCGATGCGGTTTCCACACGACGGACAGACAGCTGCGAGCGAAATAGCGCTAATAGGTACATGTCTATATGGATTTATGGACGTCCCGCTACACACCGCATCGCCATACGGAGACCGCATCAGTGTCACAACCGTCTTATCATTGTTTCCCTGAGCAGTTATCGGGTATAGTATGTAACCGACATGCCCGAAGAATTGCCAAACTTAAGAGGCAGTGAGGGGGGCTGATGACCTGGTTAAGGCAGCCCGTGACCGAACGTTGTGGCGCTCTCTGGGGGAGGCCTATGTCCAGCAGTGGAAGCCTTCCTTCTGCTTATGATGATGATGTTGTATTGGTGGTCAGGTGCGGCGCGGCGCGGCGGCGCGCGGCGCGTGCTACGTGCTGCGCGAGGGCGCGCGCGTGTGGGTGTGGTGCGCGGCGCACGCCACGGGCGACGAGCGCGAGGTCGCCAAGAACATGGCCGCCGCAGAACACACGCTCGTCATGCAAGGTACCCCGCATGCTGAGCTCAACATTCTATACCTCTATGTCTAGTATTGCGTTTAGTCTCATTTTGTAAGGCAACGCGAGTTTACGCGAGCAGCGCCTCTGGTGGCCTTTGGAGGTAACTATTTTTTTCCATATAAATTACCAGACAGTCGAAAAAAAGCCCCTAGACCGGGCGACCTTGGCCCGCACGGACCGTGTAGACTGATGTAGACAGCTGTTTCCAGCAAGGCTTCCTTTGATTAGCGGACTTTGCAGACCAAGGTCGCCCGGTCTCTGAGCTTGTCTTCGACCGTCTGGCGTGGGCTTTAAGATTAAACGCAAACGTATTCGTTAAATTCAAGTACTGTTTTGTTTAATAACGAATCGCTGAACACGGTCCTCTCCAGCGTGCACCTATGAACAGTATTAAGGCAAAATGAAGTTATAATTTCAGGCAAAGAGAAGCCGGACTTCTGGGCGGCCATCGGCGACCGCCGCGACTTGCTGGTAGCCTCGCCGCTCAAGGAGATGGAACGTCCATTACCACCGCGCCTTTTCTACGTTGCTTTGGGAAGTCCTGGACAGTATACTTGTAAGTCTTATTTAGTCACAGAATAGTATTAGTCAGTTACCTCGTCCCTGAGAGACCCGCCTGGTTACGATCGGGTGCCGTCGCGCCTCGCGATTCGATCGCGCCACGCGCTACGCACCCGCGCAAACAATTGACGCGTGTACCGACAGCGCACGCACACATAGGTACTTACCCACAGCGCTTACGTTCCTTCGCGTGTCACAGGTGTGATTTAGTTAAAAAATTGTGGTCTGTAGGATGTGAGATGTAATTGAAATAGGTAGGTACGTATGAAACAAAAAATCTAGACCACCATCTATAATAATCGAATAATAATTATCTATTAGATGTCGCCACTGTGTAAAACAGGGCGAGAGGTCTAACTGTCGTACGAAATCAACCGTGCAGAGACCGCTATAGTAAAACTAGCTACAGAGATTTATTATTTTACGAAAAATGGTATGGTATGGTTGGTACTTATCCGGTATACTGTCGTTATATTGTCTCGTGTCTGCGATTTGATTGGGGTTCCAACTAATATTTTAGCCTCGACACACGAAAACCTTGTTTTTACGTGCGGCATCTGCGTGGGTTAGTTAAATGTTACTGATTCAACCCACCCTTAGGCTTGTAGCGTGCGACGTAAGCAGGACGTCGCGTGTGGCGTCGCTAATCTGTTACTTTCCGTTCCGGCGCGCAGGGGTCGCGCTTGTGTGACTAAGCCTTTATAGTCTTTAAATGTTATCACTGTTGTTATGTTCCCACAGTCGATGAGATCATCTCGTTCAGCCAGTATGACCTGGCGCCGGAGACGGCGGCGCTACTGGACGCGCACGCGAGCGTGTTCGTGTGGCTCGGCGCGCACTGCTGCCAGCGCGCCCGGGACGACGCGCGCGCGCTCGCCCGAGCCTACCTCGCGCAAGGTACGTGACGATGAGACCATCTCGTCAAACCAGGACGAGCGTGTTCAGGGCTGACCCAAGGGTGGGGCGGCTGCGCCAGGCGCCGGATGTCAAGGGGCGCCAAACTGGCAACGTCGAAAAATTTCAATCCAAAGGGTGCCCAAAGACCATCTCGCCCCACCCGGATCTAGGGCTAGGACCGGCGCAACGTATTCGTGTGGCTCGGCGCGCACTGCTGCCAGCGCTCGCCCGAGCCTACCTCGCGCAAGGTACGGTACGATGAGACTATCTCGTCCAGCCAGGACGAGCTGGCGCCGGAGACGGCGGTGCTGTGCTTTACTGGGTCGAATTGCGTTTCTTCTTCAATGTATCTCGAATTGTCATGGTCAAATTGGTGAAATAGGGGCCTTCCAAACTCTTTGTTAAATAGGTACGAGTATAGTGCGTGACAACCACGACGACGCGCCCCTCCACGCCGAACCCCATATTAATCTATGCGCAATTGTACGGATTGGGCTGTGGAGGGGCGCGTGTGATGGGTGAAGACCCCTTCTCGTTTACCTCCTCCGCTGCGCTGCTGCCACTCCCTTAACGTAATTCGCGCCTTCGTGGATGACACGCACTATAGATGATAAGATTGAATAGGTTTGATACCTAAGTTTTTCCTCCACTTTCGTGTGTCGCAGATCCGGCGGCGCGCGACCCCGAGACGCCGGTGATCGTGCTGAGCCAGGGCCGGGAGCCGCCGCACTTCACCGGCTTCTTCCCGCACTGGAAACACTCCATGTGGAAGGTATTTTATACTTTATCTACACCCATGTAGTAAATCCTCTTTATGCGGGTATTACACTGTCCTGAATTCAGAATCCTGACTAGGGGAGGGGAGTTGAAGCATCTCGCCCTAACATATAGGTACGTACCGCTCTAAGCGTTCTGAATTCAGGACAGTGTAATATCCGCTTTAATGCAGTGGTCAAAAACCAGTACAAGTACCAGTTTTTCAAAATACCGTGCACGCCGCCCCCCAGGCCCGCGCGCCCGTGCCGCAACTACACCAAAATTAATGCAGTTACGAGATCAGGTATATGTTGTACAAATGTACAACCTTAACAGCGGCGGTGCGCGCGCCGCCGTGAGCTGCGGCCCGGGCTATCTCGTCAAACATGGCGCACGCCGGCTCAACCAAACCACATCAAACACATGAAAGAGGATTTAATATATGGATGTAGATAGAGTGCCTAGTGTATGCAACTGTACATAATTAGGCATTAAAACACGTGTAATCATATCATGAAATGCCGCCCATTATGTAGCAGTTGCATAAGCTAATTACTTGTGACGGAGATGTGATTCTCAATGCACGAGCTCAGGCCCCTTTTACGATACTACAAATTACGATTTTAAGTAAAGCAATAAACAAATCTTTGTGAAATTTCGTACTTGTAATTTTACTCGGCACATCTCATCAATTACAGATTACTTATTGGTTTCAAATACTGAATTTTATACAAGTCTTCGTTTACTTCAACGGCCTTTTGATAATGGGAAAAGATTTAATAACTTGCCACGACAGGCCACAAAAAGGCTGCCTTTCCATCCGAGCTATGCTATGGAGCTATGCTGCGAAGATGTGATAGCTTTCCGTTTCCACCAGTATACGCTATATGTGAATATGATTGGTGGATATCAACGTAGCACAGCATAGTTCTGATGGAAAGGCACCCAAAGAATCTGCTCATGTTATTTTCGTCTGCAGGGCCACAAAACATTCAGCGCCATCATCAGCGCACTCGAAGGCAAGGCGATCGTGCAGGGCGGCAACAGCGCGCTGCAGAGCGGCAACAGCGCCAACCGCTTCGACCAGCACGAGAAGTACCCGCTGGCCGTGCTGCGCGGGCCCAAGGACCACTTGCCGGCCGACGTTGATCCGCTGGCTAAGGAGGTACGGTCGACCAATTTGATTTCTGGGCCATTTCGTACCTTGTCATAGTGACATTCATGTGAGATTTCTAGCAACTTTCATATTGATTTTCACTGTGACAAGGTATGAAGTGACCTAGAAATCATACTGTTGAACTCTATTACATTAGTGTTAAAGTCCAATAAAAATATCCAAAGAAACAAGGCCATATGTCAGTGTCATACTCGAAGTAATTTAGGTACCTGTCTTTGGAGCAGATGCTCATATATGTATCTTATATAGTCTGGGAGACCGAGCTTTGCTTGGTGTTTTCCCTGGAATTGGTGTTTTCCTTGGGTGCCCACCATGCTTCACATGTGTTGCTCCCACCAAAGAGTACTAGAGCTGCACTAGATACCGTAGCCAACAACGTTTCCCTCCACCCCTTAGCAGTACAAGCAAGAAATAACATCACCTTAATGCGTAAGCACTCTAAAACAATTGAATTGTTTTGGATTAAAGCACATGCTGGGTTACTGGCTCCCACGCCCCACACAAATCGCTTCAAGCTTTTGATCCCACTTGTGATGCTCATGGCCACATAGAGAAGATTAGGTAGGTATGTACCTACGTGAGCCACCGATTATGCTCAAGGCAGCCAACGTGTTAACCGTTACAGCGCTCTGTCAAATACAAACGCTGTCACTTACACACCATGACATGGGAATGTCAAACGCGAATTTGAACCCCTTAGAAATGCATGTAGTTTGAAATCGCATTGGACGCCATGACAGAACGTTATCGGCGGTTAAAGATTTATTACAGCGGTTGGCAACAGGCGGCCCGCGAGCCTCCTTTTTGACAACCAACAATATAATACCTACCTTTTGTCTGTGTAAGGATGCACTATGTCAGTTGGAGGCATAAAGTAACTTACTTATATACTGAGAGTTGGAGGACGATTGCCGCGGAGTAAAAAGTTGTTGGCTTAATTGTACACTGATTGGTTTGTGCAGCTTATAATTAACATTACAGGTTAGTTGCATCGATACGCGTGCGGGGTTAATAACTTTATTTGGGGCTAGTGCAAAGTGCACGTGCATCGTTGCAGAAAATAATGTACATCTTTGTACAGATAGTCACAAATTATTAACACGTGGCCCGCGGCAATTTTCTTAGTTACTGTGGCCCTTGGCTGCTAAAAGGTTGCCGACCCCCGATTTATTAAATAGGTGAAGTTTAAAATAGCATTTCGTTTCCAGCTTTACCTGACGCACGACGACTTCGTGTCGACGTTCCAAATGCCGTACAGCGAGTTCCGCGCGCTGCCCGCCTGGAAGCAGAAGGACCTCAAGAAATCCGTCGGCCTGTTCTGAACCAGCCCCGTACTTCTAGTATAAGTTTTTTCGAAACAAAACACAAGCGAACGCGTTTACTCTCATTTTGTAAGGCAACGCGAGCAGCGCCTCTGGTGGCCTTAGATTGTAACTATTTTTTTGCTAATTCGCAACGTGATCGTTCCTGTTTTGTTTCGAAAAAACTTATACTATTATAGGGGCACCGGTCGACTACCCACATCAGTATTCACTTAGCCGTAAGCTCACTTATCTTATAGAGGTCTCGCACGACACGGTATCCGACCGGTTCATGTGTATGGAACCTCTCGCACGACAGCATCCGACCGGTTCATGTGTATGGAACCTCTCGCACGACAGCATCCGACCGGTTCATGTGTATGGATGGAACCATGTCACACTTTGCTGAACATTATTTTATTTTGTAGTCGTCCACGAATGTTATTGTTATTTTTATTATGTGTATGTGTAATCAATTTTTTGTTATTGATCGTTTAATGCAAATTTTAAAAATGTTATATTTATATCTCATAATTTATACTAAGAGTTACGGAATAAAACAATAAATTTTAAAATGTTATTTATTTTTCACAAATGTAGCACTTATTAGCTAGGCATTAATTTTATGATAAAATTAATTAATAATCTTTACAATATACAAATTCCTTAAAAATCCATAAAATATCGGTTTATTTTAAAACATATGTACATTATAATAACTATTGATAGAATTAACATAGTTTGCCTAGATGATATGGGAGTGGGCCGTAGCTAAGGCACGTGGTATTAGTATATATTGCATGACACGTAGTACGTAGGCATATATAATAGTAATATTCGCTCACAGATACAATTCCAAATCATTTTATAAAGTAATAGATTCATCATAATGTATTAGAGTACCTAATAATGTTACACCTACTACGCAACAACTGTCAAGCCGAACGAACTATATCAAATATCAGCGACAAGCTAACTGAGAAGTAGTCTTTACAAATGAGAAGCTAGCTAGTTAGGAACTTACAATTTTAGCTCGATAAATAAAACGTTATAATAAGAGATGTAATTGAATAATAATAAATAATTTACATAATATGATTTTACATTGTCCACTATTGGGTGTTATACTTACGTTAGACAATTTGGGAGTATTTCTTAACATACTAACCTGTATAAAGATAAGGCTACGATTATTTTAAAAAAATACTCCCGAAATCTGTCGCGTAATATAATCAGGTTTATAAATTATGCATAGTAAATAACAATAATTATTATTATACTGAAGTAATATTAAGGACAAGCACGGAAAAGAAAACGAGATTTATTAAAATTAGAAGTGAAATAATTTTGTTTATGCTGCTTTTCAAATTTTCTTTGGCAAACGAAACATTTCCGAGCGCGCGAAACATAAAATATCATGGAATGGACTAACACAATGCAACAGCTGCCTAAATTATATATATTCATTTAAAAATGCATCTCAAAAATAAGCGTATAACTACGGTGATCGCAATCTATCAAACACTTAAGTAGGTAGGTAAGTAGATACATTTGAAATTCGTATGTCAGTACATAAATGAACAGATTGTTTCGGACTTACATCTAAAAAATATAAAAGCGATAACTGGACAAGCGAGAGAGTTGAACTTGAGTCAATATAAAACTAAGATAAACAAAACTCAACATAGCTTTCTTCGGAGGAATGTAAACAGTGTGTAGAGCAATAATAAACAGCGACATCTATATTATGTTCAACAAGAACCACTAGTAAGTAACAACAATGCGTCGGAGGCCTGCTTCCTTTAGCACCACGGTGTCCGTAGACACGTCGACACTATCACAGCTCGACGGCTATTGAGCGCGCCGCCAAGCGGAATATCGCACACCACTTGACCTCTGGCAACTTCAGTACAATGAACAAGAATGTACTCTCGACACTTTTGTACTTTAAAATCACATCTGAAGAAAATGTCGTATAAACCTACGAAGGCGTATTAAAATTGGTGTTTATAACTATTGATTGACTTGGCATTACACTCATTAACCCTTAAATGAGGCCGGCTCGCGGCATTCAATGATCAGGAGTACCAGTAACCTTTATAATTACAAGTTTTGTACAATTAATAGGTCATTCACCAAATATAAATCAATTTGGCACCCATATAATCCAAATTGCACTACATTATTAGTCGATACTCTGTACGACAGCCGATTGTTTTTATTGCTTCGAATCACATAACATCTGTGCCTCGCCAAGGTATAACATCAGACACATAATTAGGCATATAGATAGCATGGTTCGCATCGCATAACCTACAAAACTTCATTATAATAACGATACAATAAGCTCATTACCCTAGTCTAACAGTATAATATTGATCGTATGATTCGAGGAAGCCCGAATGGGAGTCTTATATAATTAAGTAACTCGCTGGATTTATTACAACATGGGTTTGAGCAACTACCGGAGCCATTTCACTAAACAAATCACTTATGGCACTGTTTTCGTTAAGTTGCAAGTGCGGATGCACGTTGCGCTTACACTAACACGTGAGGTCCCGTCAAGAGTGCTCGTATAGAATCTAAATAAGATGGAAGAACGCAACAAGTGCAATTGTGAATAGTTTAGTAACCAGTGCAGTTAGTCCAACAGTTTGCTCCTTTATAGGTAAGGCAACATCGGAAGCTAAAACATCGAGCGGACCTAGGCCTTGCCGTGATTGTGAGCGATGTGTCCCGAAAAGAAACACACGGCAGCTTAGATTAAGATTAGTTCCGGGATAAATGAATATTACACTCGCATTTAACCCTTGGGTTGACGGCGAAAAAAAATCAAAACAATCTTTTGTTATGAAATCGTACATCGGCGACACCGGTAGCCAACGAGTACTGGTGTTGTATTAATTGATTAAACAAGTTAATAAAAGGGTGCAAATAAGGCGTAGAAAATTCGAGTTTAGAATTTGATTATCACCGATTTGTAAGACCCTGCTCAATCACAAGTTCCGTCGGAATACCGATAAAATTGCATTGGAAAGTTCATGGCCACGTCAGACCGTTATTCTCATGGAGGTGATGGAGGGAGTGTTTCTACTGATATAAATGTAGTATCCCATTTCAAAATTTAATTAACGTAATCCTGGAACCTTTCCTAAATTTACAACAAATTGAATAAAATTTTGTAAAAACAAGAAGAATTTAACACAATAAATACAACAAAATTATTTAAATATAATAAAATGCAAATCTGGTTATAGATGTTACCAAAATAAAGATATATTATATTCAGGCACTGTAACATAAATAATACTGCGTGAATATTCAATCAGTGATGGTCGATGCAATAAGGTACTTTTAGAATGGAATTCTTAGATAGGCAGAGAAATGAAGGTCCCAAAAAACACATTTTACAAAACTCTAATGAGTCTAGCAACTTCATTAACTGTAATTTTGTTACTTTTGAAAACTTGTACTTTTACAAAAAAACATATTAATATTTACTCATCATCGTACAGATAATTTGTGGCTCTTCTTGTAGCCAGTATAGCCCACTGGACAATATAAGTATGAAGGCGTTTATGTAGAATGTTCTAGTTATTGTAATGGTTGAACAAAAGGGTTGGTGAACCCAAGTCTACATATTAAATTGTAATTAATACCCTAAAATAAATGTAGTCTGTGTATGAGCTATGTTACAACAACGTATGCTGCGTATTGCTGTCAATCGCGGTACAAAATTAACGCAGGACGTTACGTGTTTACGATCGCGAGCGCTTTGGCATCCCGCTAAGACTCAAGATGAATGGCGAGATTTAGGTCCCTGCGAAACCCCGATTCATTCAGGCGTGTTCCACGTAAGTACTCACTTGTAAATTATCAAAAACTATCACAGCAGTCAAGCTGAATCCTTTAACTTAGGCGAAATTTGCACTTACTACATGAGACTAGCTTATTTTATAAATCACTGAATAAATTACAAAAACAAATTTTCAATAGATTCATCGAAAAATATCGTAATATAATATAACGCCGGAGGCCGCGTATTATCAACACTCGGATGAAACCGATCACATTTAAAACAAACGATGGATATGAGAATATAATGTTAGTACAAACCGATGGGCGACGAACGAAAACTACACTACCAAACATGTTTGCATTGCCACGGTACTAGGGTTGAAAATTATCAGGATAATTATGCTTCTTGATAATCACTGATGTAGGTAATATTTTATACGTTTCACGTCTTAATTCGATTACCTCTATTTATTTTATAGTGGAATCGATAATTATGATACTTTCGAACCCTGGTGGGCTAGCACAACTTGCTGTCAAGTCCTATCTCGCGCGACTCAGCGATGCCTTTCTCATCGAACTGTGCTAATTAATAAAAAGAGGAGGGTAGATTTGTCTCTACTCGCATCGTGTTGCATTGGCAGTTGTGCTAGCCCCGCTGACGTGTACCATACGGCCAATGTCGGTCGTGTCGTGTGTCGATGGCCGGTGTCCCGCTACTGGCGCGGCAGAGAGGCGTTGGCCGGCAGCGTGGAGCTGCGCTGGCTCGCGTTCATGTACGATAACTTGAGGTTGGAGCGCATCGAGTCTCTGGAACACAAATAACTACGGTTTAAATTACTTGAGCAGTATTTTGAACCAATGGTCAAAGGAGCTGTTGATGGTCTTTGTTGATATTGTCTGTATATCTATCTGTATACGGATATAAACCACCGATAGAAAAATAATTTAAAAATATAAATCAAGGATATATTAATTGTGAACAAAAAAATACCGACAAATATATATGATAAAATATAGGTACCAAGAATTCGTGATGACCTTGATTTGATGACCAGTATATATCTCGTCTAGATCTCGGGCTCTCAAGACTCCGGGTGATCACAGTTCATGCCAACGGGATATTTTAAGACGCTTAGACAGTATCCCTGCTGCGTATACCTGGGGGAGAGCTTGGTGTCGTGGTTGGTGTGCGCGGCGCGGTACCCGTACCGCTGCACGCGACGCGCCAGGCGCGCGACCCAGCGCCGCTGCTCGGGCGCGGCCGGCGCCGGCAGCGGCGGCTAGGACCCTGCAGTATACCTGGGGGAGAGCTTGGTGTCGTGGTTGGTGTGCGCGGCGCGGTACCCGTACCGCTGCACGCGACGCGCCAGGCGCGCGACCCAGCGCCGCTGCTCGGGCGCGGCCGGCGCCGGCAGCGGCGGCTAGGACCCTGCAGTATACCTGGGGGAGAGCTTGGTGTCGTGGTTGGTGTGCGCGGCGCGGTACCCGTACCGCTGCACGCGACGCGCCAGGCGCGCGACCCAGCGCCGCTGCTCGGGCGCGGCCGGCGCCGGCAGCGGCGGCTAGGACCCTGCAGTATACCTGGGGGAGAGCTTGGTGTCGTGGTTGGTGTGCGCGGCGCGGTACCCGTACCGCTGCACGCGACGCGCCAGGCGCGCGACCCAGCGCCGCTGCTCGGGCGCGGCCGGCGCCGGCAGCGGCGGCTAGGACCCTGCAGTATACCTGGGGGAGAGCTTGGTGTCGTGGTTGGTGTGCGCGGCGCGGTACCCGTACCGCTGCACGCGACGCGCCAGGCGCGCGACCCAGCGCCGCTGCTCGGGCGCGGCCGGCGCCGGCAGCGGCGGCTAGGACCCTGCAGTATACCTGGGGGAGAGCTTGGTGTCGTGGTTGGTGTGCGCGGCGCGGTACCCGTACCGCTGCACGCGACGCGCCAGGCGCGCGACCCAGCGCCGCTGCTCGGGCGCGGCCGGCGCCGGCAGCGGCGGCTAGGACCCTGCAGTATACCTGGGGGAGAGCTTGGTGTCGTGGTTGGTGTGCGCGGCGCGGTACCCGTACCGCTGCACGCGACGCGCCAGGCGCGCGACCCAGCGCCGCTGCTCGGGCGCGGCCGGCGCCGGCAGCGGCGGCTAGGACCCTGCAGTATACCTGGGGGAGAGCTTGGTGTCGTGGTTGGTGTGCGCGGCGCGGTACCCGTACCGCTGCACGCGACGCGCCAGGCGCGCGACCCAGCGCCGCTGCTCGGGCGCGGCCGGCGCCGGCAGCGGCGGCTAGGACCCTGCAGTATACCTGGGGGAGAGCTTGGTGTCGTGGTTGGTGTGCGCGGCGCGGTACCCGTACCGCTGCACGCGACGCGCCAGGCGCGCGACCCAGCGCCGCTGCTCGGGCGCGGCCGGCGCCGGCAGCGGCGGCTAGGACCCTGCAGTATACCTGGGGGAGAGCTTGGTGTCGTGGTTGGTGTGCGCGGCGCGGTACCCGTACCGCTGCACGCGACGCGCCAGGCGCGCGACCCAGCGCCGCTGCTCGGGCGCGGCCGGCGCCGGCAGCGGCGGCTAGGACCCTGCAGTATACCTGGGGGAGAGCTTGGTGTCGTGGTTGGTGTGCGCGGCGCGGTACCCGTACCGCTGCACGCGACGCGCCAGGCGCGCGACCCAGCGCCGCTGCTCGGGCGCGGCCGGCGCCGGCAGCGGCGGCTAGGACCCTGCAGTATACCTGGGGGAGAGCTTGGTGTCGTGGTTGGTGTGCGCGGCGCGGTACCCGTACCGCTGCACGCGACGCGCCAGGCGCGCGACCCAGCGCCGCTGCTCGGGCGCGGCCGGCGCCGGCAGCGGCGGCTAGGACCCTGCAGTATACCTGGGGGAGAGCTTGGTGTCGTGGTTGGTGTGCGCGGCGCGGTACCCGTACCGCTGCACGCGACGCGCCAGGCGCGCGACCCAGCGCCGCTGCTCGGGCGCGGCCGGCGCCGGCAGCGGCGGCTAGGACCCTGCAGTATACCTGGGGGAGAGCTTGGTGTCGTGGTTGGTGTGCGCGGCGCGGTACCCGTACCGCTGCACGCGACGCGCCAGGCGCGCGACCCAGCGCCGCTGCTCGGGCGCGGCCGGCGCCGGCAGCGGCGGCTAGGACCCTGCAGTATACCTGGGGGAGAGCTTGGTGTCGTGGTTGGTGTGCGCGGCGCGGTACCCGTACCGCTGCACGCGACGCGCCAGGCGCGCGACCCAGCGCCGCTGCTCGGGCGCGGCCGGCGCCGGCAGCGGCGGCTAGGACCCTGCAGTATACCTGGGGGAGAGCTTGGTGTCGTGGTTGGTGTGCGCGGCGCGGTACCCGTACCGCTGCACGCGACGCGCCAGGCGCGCGACCCAGCGCCGCTGCTCGGGCGCGGCCGGCGCCGGCAGCGGCGGCTAGGACCCTGCAGTATACCTGGGGGAGAGCTTGGTGTCGTGGTTGGTGTGCGCGGCGCGGTACCCGTACCGCTGCACGCGACGCGCCAGGCGCGCGACCCAGCGCCGCTGCTCGGGCGCGGCCGGCGCCGGCAGCGGCGGCTAGGACCCTGCAGTATACCTGGGGGAGAGCTTGGTGTCGTGGTTGGTGTGCGCGGCGCGGTACCCGTACCGCTGCACGCGACGCGCCAGGCGCGCGACCCAGCGCCGCTGCTCGGGCGCGGCCGGCGCCGGCAGCGGCGGCTAGGACCCTGCAGTATACCTGGGGGAGAGCTTGGTGTCGTGGTTGGTGTGCGCGGCGCGGTACCCGTACCGCTGCACGCGACGCGCCAGGCGCGCGACCCAGCGCCTCTGCTCGGGCGCGGCCGGCGCCAGCAGCAACAGCTCGCGCGCGCGGTCCGCGTGCAGCTTGCACGCCGCCACGCTCTCCGACTCCGACACGTGCTCCGCGTGGATCTTCATGCGGCATCCTGCGACACACACAAGGTCCCTGCTTAGCGTACGTCATCAGATTTACCACGTGCCTACCCCGATGGGGATACGGGCGTGAATATATGTATATCATAAAGGTATCAACTAGTATATTGCGCATTGCGCGGGGCGCGAGCGGTGTGCGTTACGAGGTAAGAATTTGACCATTATTATTCGAAATCGGAGAAGAGAAGGAGAATTTTCCTGGGAGAGGGGTTAGAGATATAAAGATATAAAATCTTCTATGCGAAGCAGAGAGCGGGAGAGAGATTTGTAAGGCGTCTTTCTTATGGGAAGGAGGAGAGGGAGGGGATGTGTCCGCGTCATCCGCATCGGCTCACCCGTTAGGCTTTCGGCCCTCAGGCTTGCGAGGAAAGAGCGCTCTAATGGTACGCTTCTGTCCTTGGTGCCTACGCGGTGGTCGGCCTTCGGCATCACGTGGCCTTGCTTGTCACACTCGGGGATCACTATCCCCACTACTACTATCACTCACTAGTGAGAGCGCGGTCTAATGGGACGGTTCGGGCCCTCGGCTTTACGCGGAGCGGGGGCGCCGGGCACGGTATATTGTATGAACACATTAATAGTAGTTTGTATCGTTAAAAAAAATCTTTGAATTTCTGGTTTTGCATAATTATGGACAATATTCACAAAAATCATAACCTATCGGATTCATTTCGCAAAACATAGAGATTTAGATTTTATTTCAGTTCGTGTGTAACAACCCTTACTGCCGACATTTTAGTCTAGCAACCTTTAAAAACAAAACCTGCTTTTTGTCAAACCAGCCAGCTGTATTTTCGTAGGCTGTTGTCGAAACAGAAAAAAATTACTTTACAGGCCTAGGCCTGACAAGCAGTATGAAATCCCTTTACAGGCCTCTCGAGTTGTTGCGCCCAAAAAGCGATACTTCCGAGCCTATTATAAGGAACGTAAAGACAATATTTCATTGCATGTTTGAGAAATAGTACATTATTGCCGTGGCCGGGAAGGAAGCTTTTTGAGTAAAGCACTATATTAGCCTCGGCCGGAATCGCAATTGCAGGCTTCGTATTATAATTAAACCAAGCAAGCTCGTCCGTTTAAACAAATACTCAGCCTGCAATTGCCATTCCGACCGAGGCTAATATAGTGCTTTACTCAAAAATGGGGAAAATAATACAAAATTTGAACAAGATTTGATAAACATAACCTTAAACCGTCAAATACATCGTGGTTTCCCGCCGTTTATTTATTTTTAACAGAATCGCAAGTGTATGTTTCCAACAAATTATTCGAGATACATAAAAAAACGTCGCGTTTCCAACAGAAAAACACGAGCTGAATTGGCTGAATACGACCTGTGCCTGACAAGTAAATGAATTTTCATCACACTTGCTCGTAAAGGGTGTCATTGCACGCAGGCGTACAGAGCAGTAATAGCTAATTTACCTCCCACGGGAGTAATGAGTTTAGTTTTAAAATATAGAACACACTCGTACGTCATTTCAGACTAAGGAGGTTAACAATCAGCCAAGGTTTATTTTTGATCTTCAAAACTTTGCTACAGAATAATTATAGTGTATATAAAACATATACGGTACATGTGCGTAATATTTGTATAATAATATTATTTCAGAGAGATTTGTAATTATTTTAATAAATTTTACTTTGATTATAGGTTTGTGTGTGATCTGATTGGTTTAAAAAATCTAGTTGGCCGCGTGCCGCTAGAATACTGCTCTGTGATTGGTTGAAATATTGAAGGTGCGCGCTCCTCTCGCAGTGATACTGGAGATGAAGTTGTCAAGTTCGTCAATTTTGATTGGTGTGATTGTATGAAACCCAGATTTTTTTGCCTTTTGTAGTTATTTATTTCCCCGCAAATGTGATGAAAAACATTGTGTGTATCACGGGAGGTAAGGGTTATTACAAACTCAAGTCAATAAAAGCAGCGCCTGCAGGCGGCCTGCAATGTTTTTTATTTATTTTTTAATTTTTTGATCTGACCTTAAACTATACACTTTCCAATATGTAGTGAGTAACGCCCAGTTTGCGGGCCATATTTGAGAACAGAGAATTTGCTATATGGGTGTAGATAAATATAGTTAGCGTGTACTCACGGCGGCACTCGTAGGCCTGCGGCGGACGGAACATGTGCCACAGCGGGCGCGTGCACACCTCGCACGCGGTGGGGATGTGGTACGTGATGCTGACCAAGTCGTGACCCTTGTGCTGCACCGTGTTACCTGACACGACAAACAGAATATACATGTGTTAGTGGATGCTTCATGAAGTAAGTTTACGGCATTTAGACATTTGTAAACAACTAATCCTTATCAGAGATGTGCCGAATATCCGGCCATTATAGTCGGCGACTAGTCGATGAAAGAGACTGACTATTCGGATCCGCCGCCTACGAAAATGTATGAGAAAAGATCGCACCTTTAATATCATGTCGACAACCGCTTTAGCTTAGTTGGTAGTGACCCTGCCTACGAAGCTGGAGGTTCCCGGGTTCGAATCCCGGCCAGGGCATTTATTTGTGTGATGAGCATGAATATTTGTTCTTGGGTCTTGAATGTTTTCTATGTATTTAAGTATCTATTTATCTATATACGTATGTATATCGTTTGTTAGTATAGTTCGTACAAAACTGTAAGGTCATGTGCTGTCAACTTAACGCAAGCAAAAATGTACCTTACATTCAGAGCTCTAAGTCTAGTTTTGCTTGCGTTCGTTTGACAGAATTTAGCCTTAGAGTTGTGTCCGAACTATACCCATAGTACAAACTTTGCTTAGTTTGGGATTTGTGTCAGATTGTCCACAAATATTTATTATTTTATTCATGTCATACAGAGAAGTAAAAAGTCAACAGAACAAATTTAAATTTAATTCAAAAACTTCTTTGGTTCCTGCCGCTACTGTAAAATTACTAAACGACCCAGAAAAAAAAGAGAACTATTGAAAAAATGAGATTTTTTCATTGTGTGGTTGTAAAGAAAAAGTACAATTTTTCAAAATAAAATGACGCATATCTTAGAAACTAGGAGACTTTGTATCATAGTAAGTGTGGTCTAAAATTACCTCCTCTATCACCTCTTAAAGACTTTGCACTTAGCTACCAAACACCCTGTATTTCGCCAATTCCGCCTCTATCGTTCTAAAACCAGAGGTAAGGACCGGCTTTGGTGACCGGCGGGAGCGGGATCAAAAATAATATCTCTACAGAAGTTATGAGAACATTTCAGACTATTTTTGGGAAAAGTAATCACCGTGCTGGTCGCTCTGCTCCTGCGGCTGGTCGAGCGCGTCCTGCGGGCGGCGCGCCTCGCCCTCGCCCGCGTACAGCAGCTGGAATATCCGCGGGATGTCCTTCGCGTCCGCGCGGATCACGTCGCCCTGCGTCACCGAGCGCCCGTGGTACACTACAGTAGGGAGTGATAGTCACCGTGCTGGTCGCTCTGCTCCTGCGGCTGGTCGAGCGCGTCCTGCGGGCGGCGCGCCTCGCCCTCGCCCGCGTACAGCAGCTGGAATATCCGCGGGATGTCCTTCGCGTCCGCGCGGATCACGTCGCCCTGCGTCACCGAGCGCCCGTGGTACACTACAGTAGGGAGTGATAGTCACCGTGCTGGTCGCTCTGCTCCTGCGGCTGGTCGAGCGCGTCCTGCGGGCGGCGCGCCTCGCCCTCGCCCGCGTACAGCAGCTGGAATATCCGCGGGATGTCCTTCGCGTCCGCGCGGATCACGTCGCCCTGCGTCACCGAGCGCACGTGGTACACTACAGTAGGGAGTGATAGTCACCGTGCTGGTCGCTCTGCTCCTGCGGCTGGTCGAGCGCGTCCTGCGGGCGGCGCGCCTCGCCCTCGCCCGCGTACAGCAGCTGGAATATCCGCGGGATGTCCTTCGCGTCCGCGCGGATCACGTCGCCCTGCGTCACCGAGCGCCCGTGGTACACTACAGTAGGGAGTGATAGTCACCGTGCTGGTCGCTCTGCTCCTGCGGCTGGTCGAGCGCGTCCTGCGGGCGGCGCGCCTCGCCCTCGCCCGCGTACAGCAGCTGGAATATCCGCGGGATGTCCTTCGCGTCCGCGCGGATCACGTCGCCCTGCGTCACCGAGCGCACGTGGTACACTACAGTAGGGAGTGATAGTCACCGTGCTGGTCGCTCTGCTCC
This sequence comes from Cenopis cana, assembly GCA_951800055.1. Taxonomy (NCBI): domain Eukaryota; kingdom Metazoa; phylum Arthropoda; class Insecta; order Lepidoptera; family Tortricidae; genus Cenopis; species Cenopis cana. The sequence continues at coordinate 16,941,681 of OX637477.1, read as the reverse complement.
TGCGGCTGGTCGAGCGCGTCCTGCGGGCGGCGCGCCTCGCCCTCGCCCGCGTACAGCAGCTGGAATATCCGCGGGATGTCCTTCGCGTCCGCGCGGATCACGTCGCCCTGCGTCACCGAGCGCCCGTGGTACACTACAGTAGGGAGTGATAGTCACCGTGCTGGTCGCTCTGCTCCTGCGGCTGGTCGAGCGCGTCCTGCGGGCGGCGCGCCTCGCCCTCGCCCGCGTACAGCAGCTGGAATATCCGCGGGATGTCCTTCGCGTCCGCGCGGATCACGTCGCCCTGCGTCACCGAGCGCCCATGGTACACTACAGTAGGGAGTGATAGTCACCGTGCTGGTCGCTCTGCTCCTGCGGCTGGTCGAGCGCGTCCTGCGGGCGGCGCGCCTCGCCCTCGCCCGCGTACAGCAGCTGGAATATCCGCGGGATGTCCTTCGCGTCCGCGCGGATCACGTCGCCCTGCGTCACCGAGCGCACGTGGAACACTTTGCTGCAACAACACATGTGGGTCATAAACACTTGAAAAATCAACAATCATTGTCCACAAATATTTAGGTATGCTTTTATCACATGGATTTATAGAAACGGAGACACTGTTTATATGCGGGTGACCAGTCTAATCCAAATTAAACCTGTGTACCCCTTAACTTTTGAAACGTCCACAGAAAAGACGCGCACCTAAATCCGTTTATGAACCATGTTAACGTTTCTTGGCACCGCTTTGGTAGGTTGATGATGGTGAGTTCCTGTCAACTCTCATTAGGGAGATGCGACTCGCAGAAGAGTCCTTCATTTGTGTCACAATCTTGCGCGGCTTCTTCCGGCTTTGGCAAATTGTTAGAGCCTTAAGTACTTACATTTTTTAACAATAGTTTCTACTAATTTTCTCAATTTGTGCCAACTTACGATTACTGTTTGGTGCAACTACCCTACGTCATTCCCCCAATATTTATCATTTCCGTTCAAATCATATCGGAATAAGTGCAGTTCAAGAGACCACTTTTGTTTTATCAGAAAACGTTGGTTTATTTATCGCTTTGCGAGGTCGATATAAATAAATGAACAAAGTAAAGTTAAAATGTAAGCGATTGCGTAGTTATCGCTCTACGCGCTTAATTGGGGCAATCAACTTTATTTTGTTCCTGTTGCCATGGTTACGTCTCTTGCATTTTTTATACTTTATATAATTAAAAGTACCATGTGGTGTAGTGGGACATATGCAGGTGTCATCTCCTAAACATGCTAGGTGTTCAGTTTTTTAGGGAATACTGTTACTTCTTTCTTATAACTTAGACAAAAACCAGAAAAACTCGATTGACACAAGGCAGAAGAAGAAGAGAAGAATAAAAGAATTAATTCTTGCTCCAAACATTACATAAAGCATTCAGCTTTCCTAGGTCCGCGATGTACGTATTTATCACGGATTGCTGAAGCGCGGGCTGAGTCCAATGTGGCCTAAGTTAGACTTTCAAAGTGTTTAACTATTACTGACTCTAATTAAATAATTCGATACACGTTATGTTATTGCTAAATATGGATATAAAGTAATACATACTTAATATCTTTATTTTTATTATTCCAAAACAAAAACGACAAAAATTAACTGGTATGATTTAAATAGATACTTACCTATATTCAAATTAAAATAAAATAATAATAAAATTAATAAATATAAAATATATTTACTAACTCTAATTTAAAACATTATACCTACAGACTAAGTGGGGCTGAGTGGGATGTGATTTGCTTTGCCCAAGAATCAGTATTTACTAACCTCAAATCCAATATCATGACTGGGTCAGTGGTATTCTGTTTATCGTTCTCCGTGTTATAGAATATGATCTTCTTTGACGACACGACGACGTACTGTTTCCGCCAGCCGTGCCTACGTATGTTCTGCTTGATAGGCACCGACAGCCAACCCTCGAGGGTCTGCTCCGTCTCTCCGTCCTCGGCGTCGGCCGACGACTGGGAAGCGGTCTCGCTGGTTAGCGCGGCGAGTTTCTCTTTTAGCTGCTCGATTTCTACGTCTTTGCTGTCCACCTGGGAATTATAAATTTAGAGTATGTTAGAATGTTCCAATAGAATCCATAGGTCGCTGGTTCAAAACCGGCTCGAAGGACCATATTGATGTACGGGCTGCTAGTGCCACACACACCAAGTATAAGATGCTCTTTGCTTGATAATGTAATAATAACTCACTAATATAGTCAAAGAAAACACTTTATTGATAATCACTATAAAAGCGCGATATTATGAATGATAGTGCGCATGAGGACACGCGTGATGATTGCTGGAGTTGTAAACGTGTACTGACGCGTACTTTAATGGTTTACGCGATCAAAGGTAATTTCGCTGAGATGGCAATGTGCGGTATGTGGACCGTACAATTATAATCTTTGATTTGTTATGTTTAACATAATTGTCCTTTGAATTTCGTCGCGGATGTATACAGGCTGACGATGTTTCCCTTCACCGTAAAGCTAACGGTAAATATCAAATAACATTCCGTACTAAGTTCCGAAAAACTCGTTGGTGCTTTAGATCTCACATCCGCCGCATGCTTGAACCACTAGGCTACCGTAGCAGTTAACAATGACACATTTAAACTGAATAAGTTCTTTCGCGAGTATAAATAAGACGTGAGTTTTAACCGTTTAATTCAGTTTCGGCACTGACAGCCCTGTTCCTTCAGACTCCACCGGTTTCAGGGTAAAGAACTGTTGAACAAGTCGCGCTGCAGCTTGGCCACGTGCTGGTCGAACTGTCCTTCTCGTCAGCTCCTGCCGCAGCGTGCTATAAGGCCGACTGTACCTCCATGGCGAGCCGCAGCCGGGTCTGCTGCTCCTCGAGCAGCTGCTGCTGCGAGTCCTGCAGGTCGCGCTGCAGCTTGGCCACGTGCTGGTCGAACTTGTCCTTCTCGCGCGTCAGCTCCTGCCGCAGCTTGCTATAAGGCCGACTGTACCTCCATGGCGAGCCGCAGCCGGGTCTGCTGCTCCTCGAGCAGCTGCTGCTGCGAGTCCTGCAGGTCGCGCTGCAGCTTGGCCACGTGCTGGTCGAACTTGTCCTTCTCGCCCGTCAGCTCCTGCCGCAGCTTGCTATAAGGCCGACTGTACCTCCATGGCGAGCCGCAGCCGGGTCTGCTGCTCCTCGAGCAGCTGCTGCTGCGAGTCCTGCAGGTCGCGCTGCAGCTTGGCCACGTGCTGGTCGAACTTGTCCTTCTCGCGCGTCAGCTCCTGCCGCAGCTTGCTATAAGGCCGACTGTACCTCCATGGCGAGCCGCAGCCGGGTCTGCTGCTCCTCGAGCAGCTGCTGCTGCGAGTCCTGCAGGTCGCGCTGCAGCTTGGCCACGTGCTGGTCGAACTTGTCCTTCTCGCGCGTCAGCTCCTGCCGCAGCTTGCTATAAGGCCGACTGTACCTCCATGGCGAGCCGCAGCCGGGTCTGCTGCTCCTCGAGCAGCTGCTGCTGCGAGTCCTGCAGGTCGCGCTGCAGCTTGGCCACGTGCTGGTCGAACTTGTCCTTCTCGCGCGTCAGCTCCTGCCGCAGCTTGCTATAAGGCCGACTGTACCTCCATGGCGAGCCGCAGCCGGGTCTGCTGCTCCTCGAGCAGCTGCTGCTGCGAGTCCTGCAGGTCGCGCTGCAGCTTGGCCACGTGCTGGTCGAACTTGTCCTTCTCGCCCGTCAGCTCCTGCCGCAGCTTGCTATAAGGCCGACTGTACCTCCATGGCGAGCCGCAGCCGGGTCTGCTGCTCCTCGAGCAGCTGCTGCTGCGAGTCCTGCAGGTCGCGCTGCAGCTTGGCCACGTGCTGGTCGAACTTGTCCTTCTCGCGCGTCAGCTCCTGCTGCAGCTTGCGGTAGTCCTTGTCCTTGCGCACAGACATCTTGCTCTTGTTCTTCGTCACTGCAGGGTTCATGTCCTTCCTGTTACACAAAAATAAATGTTTAGAAGTGTATCTAACAAAAACCTAAGCTCTAGTAAAAAAACATGAACGAAATTAAATACTAAGAGCATTTAATTCTGCGAAAGGTCTTGATTGAATGTGCAAAGTGGAAGAATGCGGAGTTTGGCAAAAGCCAGATTAACGCTAGAAAGTAAAAGACAGTACAAGATACGAGTACGTGCTAGCCCTGACCTGTTCATGATCTCTGCGAGTTTGTTGACGGCCTGCTGCTTGAGCATGATCTCGGAGTTGAGCTTCTTGTTGAGCCGCTCCACCTCCTCCTGCAGCCGCTGCAGCGCGGCCACGCCACAACTCATCAACAGAGTATAGTATGCTAGCCCTGACCTGTTCATGATCTCTGCGAGTTTGTTGACGGCCTGCTGCTTGAGCATGATCTCGGAGTTGAGCTTCTTGTTGAGCCGCTCCACCTCCTCCTGCAGCCGCTGCAGCGCGGCCACGCCACAACTCATCAACAGAGTATAGTATGCTAGCCCTGACCTGTTCATGATCTCTGCGAGTTTGTTGACGGCCTGCTGCTTGAGCATGATCTCGGAGTTGAGCTTCTTGTTGAGCCGCTCCACCTCCTCCTGCAGCCGCTGCAGCGCGGCCACGCCACAACTCATCAACAGAGTATAGTATGCTAGCCCTGACCTGTTCATGATCTCTGCGAGTTTGTTGACGGCCTGCTGCTTGAGCATGATCTCGGAGTTGAGCTTCTTGTTGAGCCGCTCCACCTCCTCCTGCAGCCGCTGCAGCGCGGCCACGCCACAACTCATCAACAGAGTATAGTATGCTAGCCCTGACCTGTTCATGATCTCTGCGAGTTTGTTGACGGCCTGCTGCTTGAGCATGATCTCGGAGTTGAGCTTCTTGTTGAGCCGCTCCACCTCCTCCTGCAGCCGCTGCAGCGCGGCCACGCCACAACTCATCAACAGAGTATAGTATGCTAGCCCTGACCTGTTCATGATCTCTGCGAGTTTGTTGACGGCCTGCTGCTTGAGCATGATCTCGGAGTTGAGCTTCTTGTTGAGCCGCTCCACCTCCTCCTGCAGCCGCTGCAGCGCGGCCACGCCACAACTCATCAACAGAGTATAGTATGCTAGCCCTGACCTGTTCATGATCTCTGCGAGTTTGTTGACGGCCTGCTGCTTGAGCATGATCTCGGAGTTGAGCTTCTTGTTGAGCCGCTCCACCTCCTCCTGCAGCCGCTGCAGCGCGGCCACGCCACAACTCATCAACAGAGTATAGTATGCTAGCCCTGACCTGTTCATGATCTCTGCGAGTTTGTTGACGGCCTGCTGCTTGAGCATGATCTCGGAGTTGAGCTTCTTGTTGAGCCGCTCCACCTCCTCCTGCAGCCGCTGCAGCGCGGCCACGCCACAACTCATCAACAGAGTATAGTATGCTAGCCCTGACCTGTTCATGATCTCTGCGAGTTTGTTGACGGCCTGCTGCTTGAGCATGATCTCGGAGTTGAGCTTCTTGTTGAGCCGCTCCACCTCCTCCTGCAGCCGCTGCAGCGCGGCCACGCCACAACTCATCAACAGAGTATAGTATGCTAGCCCTGACCTGTTCATGATCTCTGCGAGTTTGTTGACGGCCTGCTGCTTGAGCATGATCTCGGAGTTGAGCTTCTTGTTGAGCCGCTCCACCTCCTCCTGCAGCCGCTGCAGCGCGGCCACGCCACAACTCATCAACAGAGTATAGTATGCTAGCCCTGACCTGTTCATGATCTCTGCGAGTTTGTTGACGGCCTGCTGCTTGAGCATGATCTCGGAGTTGAGCTTCTTGTTGAGCCGCTCCACCTCCTCCTGCAGCCGCTGCAGCGCGGCCACGCCACAACTCATCAACAGAGTATAGTATGCTAGCCCTGACCTGTTCATGATCTCTGCGAGTTTGTTGACGGCCTGCTGCTTGAGCATGATCTCGGAGTTGAGCTTCTTGTTGAGCCGCTCCACCTCCTCCTGCAGCCGCTGCAGCGCGGCCACGCCACAACTCATCAACAGAGTATAGTATGCTAGCCCTGACCTGTTCATGATCTCTGCGAGTTTGTTGACGGCCTGCTGCTTGAGCATGATCTCGGAGTTGAGCTTCTTGTTGAGCCGCTCCACCTCCTCCTGCAGCCGCTGCAGCGCGGCCACGCCACAACTCATCAACAGAGTATAGTATGCTAGCCCTGACCTGTTCATGATCTCTGCGAGTTTGTTGACGGCCTGCTGCTTGAGCATGATCTCGGAGTTGAGCTTCTTGTTGAGCCGCTCCACCTCCTCCTGCAGCCGCTGCAGCGCGGCCACGCCACAACTCATCAACAGAGTATAGTATGCTAGCCCTGACCTGTTCATGATCTCTGCGAGTTTGTTGACGGCCTGCTGCTTGAGCATGATCTCGGAGTTGAGCTTCTTGTTGAGCCGCTCCACCTCCTCCTGCAGCCGCTGCAGCGCGGCCACGCCACAACTCATCAACAGAGTATAGTATGCTAGCCCTGACCTGTTCATGATCTCTGCGAGTTTGTTGACGGCCTGCTGCTTGAGCATGATCTCGGAGTTGAGCTTCTTGTTGAGCCGCTCCACCTCCTCCTGCAGCCGCTGCAGCGCGGCCACGCCACAACTCATCAACAGAGTATAGTATGCTAGCCCTGACCTGTTCATGATCTCTGCGAGTTTGTTGACGGCCTGCTGCTTGAGCATGATCTCGGAGTTGAGCTTCTTGTTGAGCCGCTCCACCTCCTCCTGCAGCCGCTGCAGCGCGGCCACGCCACAACTCATCAACAGAGTATAGTATGCTAGCCCTGACCTGTTCATGATCTCTGCGAGTTTGTTGACGGCCTGCTGCTTGAGCATGATCTCGGAGTTGAGCTTCTTGTTGAGCCGCTCCACCTCCTCCTGCAGCCGCTGCAGCGCGGCCACGCGCTCCGCCAGCGCCGTCCCGCTGCGCCGCAACTCGTCCACCTCCTGCAACACACAACACATTATTCTGCTAATATAACGATTACACAACTTATCCCTACCCTATTAGAATTTAGCATATGTATCTGTAAAACGTTTGTCAATAAATGATTATGATAAGGATACTATTATAGTATACATTATCGTAATTGGCATGGTGTTAGAAGGTAACGTTATTTATTATTCAATTTAGGCATGTTACATGAAGCTATGAATGTCAATAAACACCGGAAAAATAAACCTGTACCACGAGAAGAACCAGCGTAAAAAACTTGGCAAGGGCAAGGTATCATTCATTAAAATAATTTTACAATGTATATAAAATGAAAACAATGTGATGGTACCTTGCGCTGCAAATCAATGGTGGCGCGGTTCTCATGCTCGCGGTCGCGCAGGCCTTGCACGAGCGAGTCGCGCGCGGCCAACTCGCTGCGGTGTGTAGCGAGAGCGTCGCGCATCTCCAGTTCCTTCATGGTCTTCTCCTTTTCGAGCTCGCCTACAGTCTCCTCTGCTATCGATCTGTTGAAAAACAATGTTTGTCAGTGTATGTGAATAAAACTTGTACACATATCACTTATTTCAAGGGGCCATTTTAGTTCATGGTGGTGGTGGTTTTGGTTCATGTTCATGGTTTCCTTTTTATGCACGAGCACGATGATAATTGTGTGTGCAATTAGTGATGTCACGAAAAATACCGAACTTTCGCGAAAAGTACCAAGTGTGCTCGATAAGGCCATATATTGGCAAGACATGTATCATCAGCTCCTGCTTCAGGTCGAGCTCTCGTCCAGCTGCGCGCGCACCTCGCCCACCTGCGCGCGGCACACGTGGCTGTAGTGTAGTGGAGGATGTGTAGTACCTGGCTATAGCCTCGGAGTCTGCGCGCGCGATGGCCAGCTGCAGCTGGTGCATGAGGCTGGCGCGCTCCTGCTCCAGGTCGCGCGCGGCGCGCGAGCTCTCGTCCAGCTGCGCGCGCACCTCGCCCACCTGCGCGCGGCACACGTGGCTGTAGTGTAGTGGAGGATGTGTAGTACCTGGCTATAGCCTCGGAGTCTGCGCGCGCGATGGCCAGCTGCAGCTGGTGCATGAGGCTGGCGCGCTCCTGCTCCAGGTCGCGCGCGGCGCGCGAGCTCTCGTCCAGCTGCGCGCGCACCTCGCCCACCTGCGCGCGGCACACGTGGCTGAAGTGCTGTTCATTCTCCAGCTGGGATCGCAGCTCCTCGCTCTGTCAACAACACGATCATGTTTAACCATCTATATAATTTTTTAAAGGGTCAGCAATGCGCAAGTGACACCCCTGGAGTTGCAAGAGTCCATAGGCAGGCCGTACACTTATTTGCCACCGACGTAGTATAAAGAAATAACATCTTTATGAATCCTCGCCTGTGACCGGAGAGAGGTAAGCCGACTTAGCCGACCTATAGTATATTTCGAATCACTTTGCTTACGAAGGCTCAACGATGATTTATATTTTACTAGGGTGACGGCCTGGATCGCTGCCTTCCACTAAACTGTGACAGGCGTCATGCATGTGATGTGGTGGAAGTGGAACGATATATTGCTCACAAACCACAAATCAGTATGACTCGACCTTGACTCTATACAGTTTGGTGAGCTTTGAACATATTAGTACTGCGGAGTTATTATTACTTATAACGTGCAGGGCAGGGCAGGGAGCACAAGTGACTGAGGCACCTACGAGAAAAGTAGTATTAATGAAGGATGAATTAGTACGTGAATTGATTTGTGTATTTTTAAGTTTAAAAAATGAATGTTAACTTAAGGGCGAAATCAACCGATTTTAGTGCATTTTGCATCGTAACTAGTTCACGGGGTGTTAAGTTTCCGCATTCAAAAAAATATATGTTGAATGGTGGTCTTTAATTAACACTTTGACAAGACACAATTTAGAAATCAGTCCTGTACACTTCACAAATAAAATCTCAAGGTGGGCCCAAAACCCACAAAAATCGTAACTACATTGTTTTGGAACTACTTATCAACAAAATAACTACAGCTTACTTTTTAGCACCACTTTTTCCGTAATTGAACAGAGCTATTTTTAAATTTCCTTATATTTTTTTAAAAGTACGATAAACTGGTTTTTAGCCTTAAAAATTGCAGTTTGATGGCATATAACTTGGTTTCAGTGACTGGTTGAAGTAAAGTGAGATGGTAACTATATTGTTAAAGACGGCCTTTGTTAATACGATGGGACAAAAAAAAACCTCGGAAAAAATAAAAATTAAAGTTTCAAGGTTATCAGATAGGGTAGCCCCAATATCCAGACTGACGGGATAAAGGGCTTATGACCACACATTGTGCATTCACAAAATAGCAGAACAAACTATAACCATATACGTTTCCTCTTCTTGGAGAAAAAGACGTGTTTGTACGTACATGACATTACTTTAAAGACATACATGTTTTTCTTCTGAATTCATATTAACTCAATATTTTTACAGGTGTAGTTTATCTTTCAAAGAGAGTATAAACTTACATATCGACTTATCTAACCTACTTCTAGTATATCATTTCATCGTGAGCAATTACTTATTATTTATTTATTGATTTCCTATCAATAACAAGACCAAGCGCCACTAATTACACTTGTCAGAGTATTACTATACATGTAAGGTTATTACGGGTTATCATTATATTAGTGTAAGGAAACCCTACTTTATCTACACCCATATAATAAATCCTCTTTTATAAGTTCAAATACCGTAGATAAGACCCCGCTTTATAACATACTGTGCGGCTGCTGCGCGCGTCCCCTATTAGATCACGAAATATAACACTTTAACGAGATCACGTACAAAATTAAGACACAGCTGCGGGCTGGCGGCGGAGGCGCGGGCCGGCCTGTCGACGCAAACATGGCGCACGCCGGCGAGAAGTGCCCACACGAAACACATGAAAGAGGATTTAATATATGGATGTAGATAAAGTAGTGTATGCAACTGTACATAATTAGGCATTAAAACACTCGTGTGACCTTATTATGAAACTCGCCTTCGGCTCGTTTCATAAAACACACTCGTGTTTTAATGCCCCTCATTATGTACCAGTTGCATAAACTACTATTGAAGATCTAATTGCTTTAAATCATAGAGTTTGTTAATGTATTTGGGAGATCAACATTTACCTGTATAAATATGTCAATTCACTACTTGACTAAACTTTTGTATCGTGCCATTCGAACCAGTTTTTAGAGACGATCAAATCAAATTTCTATATGGGAATGGGACCAACAACAATTAGAGCACAATAAAGGGCAATAATTAGGGACAAGGCTCGCCGACGGTAGCGGCACTCAAAAAGGCTCCTACAAATTGACACAGGCAAATGATGTCACACCACACGCACAGTATAGAACCAAATATTGTATGGGAAAATAAGTACTTTCCTTTTTTAGTCATGAAATAATGCGTTTAGGTAGGTACATAGTTGCCATACGATTTATTCTTTATTTTTACAAAAGCATTCTATTCTTACCTTTTATTTTAATTTTGGACGTTAAAAAAATACACATATTTCCGAGGTTTGATCTTTTTGTGACTGTAGTAAAATTTTATAATTTTCATATTATTGTGATATTTTGACGGTTTACTATCCAAAAACTGACACCATGTTATAAATTTTAACATGTGTCAAATACCCAATTGCCAATAATGATTGGCATTTACTATTAACTCCATTGCTGGTTGCTAAACATACTAAGATAATATAACTCTTGGATTCAAACACAAATTTATATTAAACAGGTTTTAAATTCGTTTGCTAGCAAATAACAAGCTTAAATGGAAAATGTTGACCCTTTTTCAGGCATTGTATGTTTCATCGATTACGTATAATTTTAAATATATACAACAGTGTGGTTAAGAGACATAATGCTAATACAAAGAGTCTCTTTTGGACATTCGTTTTTAGGGTTCCATACCCGAAGGGTCCAAACGGAACCCTATTGCTGTCACTCACGCGTCCGTCCGTCCGTCTGTCACCAGGCTGTATTTCATGAACCGTGATAGTTTGACAGGTGATGTATTTCGGTTGCCGCGCTATGACAACAAATACTAAAAACAGGATACAATAAATATTTAAGGGGGCTCCCCGTACAACAAACATGATTTTTGCCGTTTTTATTGATAATGGTACGGAACCCTACGTGCGCGAGTCCGACTCGCACTTGGCCGGTTTTTATTCAGTTTATCTATGACTAATTTAAAAACAGCCAGTGTGTGGTCGGTGATTACCTCAATAAAATATAAGCTTGGACGATCAGCTCATGGTATTACCTATTAAAATTCTTTAAGATAAAACAGATCTTCACAAGTTTACCCTGACACTAGCTACCCTATTAGGAATTAGGTAAGTACATATAAGCATAATTACTCGGCAGCTAAAATCGGACCACATCTAATCTAATTGTGTCGTACTCTAGTAAGGCACGAGTGCAGCGCACACAATCGCCCGTCATAATGTCCACATATGTCCCAGTGCACTTTATGCCTCGGCGTATAACTGCCATGTACGGCATAATTGATAAAGGTTCTTTGACGTATGCCCTAACAACCTAGCGATTGTACATATATGTTACTGCCTTCAGACTAAACTTTATTTAGACACGAATTCACTGTATTTAATTTACCTCTGTCCTCTAATATGCAAACATATTTATGCTACTAAAACCACTCAAAATATTATGACATCGACACCAAGTGGGTGTTTATATATTTTTGTGTGAGTTAAATAGCGCAGATTCTGTCTTCCGTCAAAATGTTTTATTATTGGTATAATGTTTTATTCCCGACTGTACCTTTTTTCCAGTCATCAACTACTTGATCAGCCGGTTCTAAGGAGCTCAAACATTGAGGGTTTATCATGTGTAGCTTAGGAGTTGCTATGGCCACCTTCTGTCTCCATCATCAGATCAGCTCGGTGGTACCATAATACTGCATCGTGACCGAACTTATATAAATATGTCAAACTTCAGCACAATGGGTTGAGGATATCTGATTTAAAATTCAATTGCAACATTTGTCCCAGACATACTAACAGGGAAAGTTTGAAACTTGTAATGTTGCCTACTAACACTTCATGACATTTATGTCACTCAATAGATAACGTCAAGATGCAAATGCAGCATTAGTTCGCGGAATATCTCAATATGCTAACGCCAGTAGTCTAGGAATACGATGTGATAAGCGTCAACACTAGTTGATGATGAGCAGGAAACTAGAGGAGACATTCCTGTATATTTAATAATGCAATAACACTTGTGTTTTATGGGCCCGGCGTCAATGTCGCTAATTTGCATTTAACAATTTCATTATAATAAATAACGTACAATGTCTTTGTTCACTTATACCGCTGGACGAGCGAGATTCCTGACGACATCGCTTTCAGCGCATATAGATACCTACACATACCTAAGATAAAAGTCCAAGTAGGAAAGCTGGTATAGGTCGATGCAATATTGTTTAGTTTATTAGGTCAAAAGGTCTGCTCGTGATATGGATGCAATTAAATCTACAATGAGATTGTAATATAAGAAAACTACGCACATAGCGATTTCCTTTCGTATAAATTAATACAATTTCAATAGTCGTGTGATACAGCGGCCAGGACGGAACTAATAATTATGTCAGTAACAGTTTGAGCAAACAACTGGCACGTGGTTAACGCACAAGAACACACATGTACACTGTTAATACATATAGATATCCAATTTCCAAGGAATGCGGACTGACGGAATTTCAAACAGAGAATGAAATTCGAATAAATAAATATCGACGTAGTAACTTTAGTGAACAATAATTAGGTCTTCTAAATATATTTCCCGACCTATGATTTATCACATAGAACTCTGTGATAGTTGGAAAAGTGTGTCTTCTATCGCGCATTCTTCCGCGAGCCTTGCCTTGATTGAACCAATTAAATCAATACACAACACAGTGACAGTGATGAACGCGCTGACCGTTCATTTTTGTCGTAAAGTAGTTGTAAGAATTATTTACAATTCCCAACATATTTACATGAATCACTACATAAAACCATTTAGCAATCATTGAGGTAAATTAAAAGTAAAAGTTGGCAAGAAAAAAAAACAAATTACTTCGGAACCTTCTGGAAAATAAACAAGAGAAATGTAATACTAAGACTTTCGTCGGAGAATCGAACCCGGAAATCCATAGCAACAATCTGGCACCGGCGCCAACGGGGTCATAATATATATTTAAGAATTTCAAGTTATATTCGTACCCAACGTTTGTCTACGGAATGTTTGTGTCATAAATATCAAGGCCATCGCACAACACTTACGTATTCATATTCGGCAAGTCATGAATCCGCCTAAACGAGAGCGCATACACCGGCGGCTTTTTCGATAATTATGCTGAACTAGATCGCCTGACCTGTATGAATTTAGAGTATTGCAACTGCGGTGAAACTACAGCGCTTCGAAAACATGATAAATACCGATGTATAAAACCTTCTCGGCAAGCTCTCGGCCGTCGCGCCAAGTGCGGATGCTTGTAACAATTCTATTAAGAGTGCAAATCTCATCATTATCATGACTAAGACATTAGCCGAAGAAAAACCGCCGTCCTACGTAATCGTATGTTTATTTATTTCGAGACTGCACGCGCAGGTATAGCGTATAAGGTAAAAGGCGTATACTTGTGTTTATGTATAAGTGTTTGTTGTCTAGAATGACTCACTATGCCGCGGGTCCGTGACGAGAGGACGGTCTATTTCGGAGTGATGAGATTATGAATTCGCATGGGGATACTAAAAGCATAGTTAAGTTCATTGAATCATTTACAGTTATGTTATTAATGAAAAACGTAGTCATCTAAATACGAGGCTAATAAAGAAGTATATTAACACAAAATTACATTTTAGTTTGGATTCTGCTAAAAGAATTAGGGTTTTAAAGGACGTGGGTATACTTACTTCACGGTCAAAACACCGTGTGTGGCATCCAAGAACTGACTTTCAAATAATTCACAGACTCTAGAGCACTTGTTTCAAAAATGTATAATGGATAAAAATATATGCACCTATGTTAAAGTTATTACAGCGCAATTTAGTGTCGTCATAAAACATACAAGTGCCTCATTAATTCAATATGGATTTAAGCACGAAATTCTCGGAAAGTAGAATCATCTGCACAAATTTCCTCACTACAAACAGGCCCATAAACATCATGACCTCTATTTTTATGACCATGGAATCAGAGGCGGATACAGAATTTTAGTTGGGGGTTTGGTTTGACCCCGCTGTGAAGTGCAGATTCACCGAATCGAATCCGCAGTCAAGTGCATGGAGTCGATGTCAAGATTTTTAAGAAGGTCATAATGAAGGCCTTGTGCAGTCCAATGTATTTACGAGACTATCTCGAGATTGGAGTGAACCACTTCTTCAGTGTTATAATTATAAAGTTTCCAGGAGTTTTTACATCACGGCCAATTAACAAAGTTAGATTGGTAATAAGGACAACAAAGAATGACGTAAGAAAGAAATAGCAATTGAAATTGAATTGAGACGGAAGAATGATGAAGAAAGGAATTAACAAAATTAGATTGGTAATAAGGACATTCGACAACAAATGTGCGGGCAGTGTCACCGGTGCTGTGTCACGCGGATTGCATGCCTACCAATGCTTCAACTGGTTTGTCGTGCGTGTGCCGCGGCCGCTGAAGGGGACCATCGCGTGCGCTGACTTCTGGCCAAAGGGTGTCGTGTTTCGCCGGTTCCGGTACAACCTACCGAACCCTACATTGGAGCTGATGACGAAGCGGAGCCACACCGTTACGTCGCCTAAATGAACTCCCTATTTCCTTTTTTTAGATATGTATGTTAGGGTCTGGTTAACGAAAGCTGAGACTTGAAAAAGGCGGCAAATTTTAAAAACCTACGTATTGCAACACTGTATATTAGTTACTTGGCGCCACTATAGTGTTAATTTTGGTAACGCACTCCATGGGAGTAACTGTTAAGTTTGACATAATATAGTATTTTTTTTTTATTTGATAGTGTTATAGCCTAAGAAAGATACGTTTTTTTTGGAAAAAATTCTCTAACAGGCTAATTTTTTTTATACGGTTCTTTTAAGTGATTTTAAGAATCAATATTTTTTAAATTTGCGAATCTACCACCGGAAGTTGGATAGAAAAAATGGTGCCCAAAAACTGTTGATTTTTCACAGCAAATATGGTATAAGTAGTTTTATTGAGAATGCTTCTATCTTTAGGTCTGTTTTGATGCTGACGACCCGAATCGAAACATATATGCAACGGGAAATAAGAGAAATTTAACCAACGGGTATTTTCAGTTTTTCTTAAATTTATTGAAAAGAAAATTATATATAAGCTTTTTATAGCAACACATGAAAAACAAGGACTGTTTCTCAGAATTATCATTGAAAATGAAACTATTTAAATATTTGGTAAATAGTTTTTTACAAATCGCCTATTTAACATTAGTAGAAAAAATATATCAGTTCCAATTTTTCCGTGGACTTTTAATTTAAGCCCTGAGAATGTCAATGGAATAGGAATGAACCCCATGTTATTTGTTTTCGTTGATTTGCTTAATTACAGCACACACGTGCAATCTGATTTGGACTTTATTGCCTTACTATCAGGGATTATTTTAGAACGCACAACGAGATGGAAGTAGGCATGTCGATCGATACTCAAGCGCGGCGCGTGCGGCCCCCGCCGCCTAGCTCCGATGTCTGTTTATTATTATTACTTACTATGACTCTGATATGAATAACGAATGCATTGATGACGGTGCCCAAATAAACACACAACGGTGCACAAAGTCCGTGATTGCAATTTTCCCGTTGGCTTTAAAGCTCAGAATATCAACGAAATAGGAATAAAGCGAATTTTATTTATATTCATTAATGTACAGCATACGTTTGCAATCGGATTTGGACTTTATTGACTTACTGTTAAGGATTATTTGAGATGAGAATGTAGGGATTGAGTAGGCAGGTTCAAACTTAAAACACGCGTGCTTGAGGCCGCCGCTCGGCCCAGTGTGACATTTTATTATTATTTACCTACTCATTCATTACCTTTAAAATGATATTGAGTTTGAGTAACTATGTAAAATTTGTTTGCGGCGTAGGAAATTTTGTTTATTTGCGTAGTTTATGATGTTTACGTATAATCTTAATCTTAAATATATAAAAGAAGAAACTGACTGACTGATTGATTGACTGACTGACTGACTGACTGACATATCAACGCACAGCCCAAACCGCTGGTTCTAGAGATTACAAATTTGGCACGTAGGTTCCTTATAAGCTTTAGGGGTGCACTAAGGAAGGATTTTTCAAAATTCATCCCCTAAGGGGGTGAAATGGGGCTCCGAAGTTTGTATGGAGAAACAAGATTAGTTTGATTATTTTATTCGAAACTTCACAGGAGTACTCCTAATAATAAATGAGTAAACACGGTTTCAGGTTTTCTGAAAATTCAACCCCTAAAAGGGGGAAATGGGGTGTCAAAGTCTGAAAATCGACAATGGGCATTGTTTCTGTGGTTTATCGGGTCGCTGATTACGAAAACAACACTGATTTTAAAATCCAACGTGGCGGACGTGAAATACCATCTCCCCTGTCGGGGTGAAATGGGGTTGAAATGTCTACATATCAATATGGGTATCGTTTTCATGGTTTTTTGGGACGTCAATTACGAAAATGGCATCGATTTTAAGATTTAATATTGTGGACATAAACATTTCTAAATATGTAAAAGATGAAACTGACTGACTGATTGATTGACTGGCTGACTGACTGACATATCAACGTACAACCCAAACCGCTGGTTCTAGAGATTCCAAATTTGGCACGTAGGTTCCTTATAAAGTCTAGGGGTGCACTAAGGAAGGATTTTTCAAAATTCATCCCCTAAGGGGGTGAAATGGGGCTCCAAAGTTTGTATGGAGAAACAATATTAGTTTAATTATTTTATTCGAAACTTCACAGGAGTACTCGTAGCAATAAATGAGTAAACACGTGTTTCAGGTTTTTTGAAAATTCAACTCCTAAAAGGGGGAAATGGGGTGTCAAAGTCTAAAAATCGACTATGGGTATTATTTCTATGGTTTATCGGGTCGCTGATTACGAAAACAACAATGATTTTAACGAAAATTGGCGGACGTGAAATACCAATTTTCCCAGTCGGGGTGAAATGGGGTTGAAATGTCTACATATCAATATGGGTGTCGTTTTCATGGTTTTTTTGGGACGTTAATTACGAAAATGGCATCGATTTTAAGATTTAATATTGTGGACATGAACATTTTCTAAATATGTTAAAGAAGAAACTGACTGACTCACATATCAACGCACAGCCCAAACCGCTGGTTCTAGATTATATTCCAAATTTGGCAAGTAGGTTCCTTATAAGGTCTAGGGGCGCACTATGAAAATATTTTCCAAAATTCACATGCTAAGGGGTGAAACGATGCCAAAAATTTGTATGGGAAAACAAGATTAGTTAAGACTATTTTATTCGAAACTTTAAAGGAGTATTCCTAATGATAAATGAGTAAACAAGTTTTTCAGGTTTTTGAGAATTCAACCCTTAAAAGGAGGAAATGTGGTCACAAAGTCTGAAAATAATACCCATATTGATTTTCAGACTTTGAGACCAGATTTCCTTCTTTTAAGGGAGACAGATATGTACTTTTATTCAAGAGTAGTAATTATAATCTCTTAGTAGTAGTAAGTCGATGGCGGCATAAAAATTCGTATACCGAAACCTCCAGAATGTAACAAAAAGTTTTCCGACCCGCACCTAAATCGGTTCAGCCAAACGCGTGATAATCGCGGACAAACACATACCTCTGGTTGGGTCAAATTCAAACTGAGATCATCCTTTTCTTATAGACTGTTTAAAGTTACGTTTAGTACGCGGGCGAAGCCGGGAGAAAAAGATAGTGTGGTATATATCTTTAATAGTACGGTACGGCTTTCACACTTTGTCACCCGATTTCCTCCTTTTAGGGGTTGAATTTTCAAAAAACCGGAAACACGTGTTTTTATTTATTGTTAGGAGTACTCCTGTTAAGTTTCGAATAAAATCGTCTGACTAATCTTGTTTCCCCATACAAACTTTGGACCCCCATTTCACCCCCTTAGAGGATGAATTTTGAAAAATCCTTCCTTAGTGTGTGTGTCCCCTAGCTAGAACTTATAAGGAACCTACGTGCTAAATTTGGAATCTCTAGAACCAGCGATTTGGGCTGTGCGTTGATATGTCAGTCAGTCAGTTAGTTTATTTTTTTATATATTTAGATAAAGAATGTTCATTTTCTCAATATTAAATCTTAAAATCGATACCGTTTTCGTAATTGACGTCCGAAAAAAACAAAACTACACCCATATTGATATTTAGTTATTTCAATTTCAACCCCATTTCACCCCGACAGGGCAGATGGTATTTCATGTCCGCCACGTTGGATTTTAAAATCATAGTAGTTTTCGTAATCAGCGCCCTGATAAACCACAGAATCAATACCCATTGTCATTTTCACACTTTGTCACTCGATTTCCTCCTTTTAGGGGTTGAATTTTCAAAAAACCGGAAACACGTGTTTACTTATTTATTGTTAGGAGTACTCCTGTGAAGTTGCGAATAAAATAGTCTGACTAATCTTGTTTCCCCATACAAACTTTGGACCCCATTTCACCCCCTTAGAGGATGAATTTTGAAAAATCCATCCTTAGTGTACCCCTAGCTAGACATTATAAGGAACCTACGTGCCAAATTTGGAATCTCTAGAACCAGCGATTTGGGCTATGCGTTGATATGTCAGTCAGTCAGTCAGTTTCTTTTTTTATATATTTAGATAAAGAATGTTCATTTCCACAATATTCAATCTTAAAATAGATACCGTTTTCGTAATTGACGTCCGAAAAAAAAACATAAAACTACACCCATATTGATATTTAGTTATTTAAATTTCAACCCCATTTCACCCCGACAAGGGAGATGGCATTTCATGTCCGCCACGTTGGATATTAAAATCATTATAGTTTTCGTAATTAGCGACCCGATAAACCACAGAAACATACCCATTGTCGATTTTCATACTTTGTCACCCCATTCCCCCCTTTTAGGGGTTGAATTTTCAAAAAACTGGAGACACGTGTTTACTTATTTAGAAGGTGAAGTTTTGAATAAAATAGTCTTACTAATCTTGTTTCCCCATACAAACTTTGGACCCCCATTTCACCCCCTTAGGGGACGAATTTTGAAAAATCCTTCCTTAGTGCACCCCTAGACCTTATAAGGAATCTACGTGCCAAATTTGGAATCTCTAGAACCAGCGGTTTGGGCTGTGCGTTGATATGTACTGACAGAAACGAACAAACCAGTTTTGTCTATTTAAAAAAAATTGATCCCCATACAATATTTAACCCCTATTTTCAACCCTTTGAGAGACGAAAATTTTTAAAAAACCTATTTAACTTTCCTTGTTATATCTGCGTTTTCAAAATTTTGGATGGCGGCCACCCGCCTGTAGCCCTTATTATCTCTGGTTGGTGACTTTTGCCGTGATATGATCTTTATGAAACATGCGTGTTCCGCGTATCTATTCTATACTACTTATATAAAATAATTATGACGATGTAATATTTTAAAAAACGAATACATTTGTCATCCTATTTACTTGTTGGATCAAGACATACTTATTTACGCAATCTCGGTGTTGCGTCTATGTAATTCAAGGTCGCAAAGGGCTTCGACCTGCGCGGCGTGCGAAGTGACGAATACCTGCTTCTAAGCGTCCCTATAAGGCATAATTTAGCGTGGCATCATCTTTCTAAGAATTTATGCCGATACGTATACATGTTCTACTTTTTATGTATACCTAATTTATGTCTTCAACTGTACTGTTAATAAAGTGTGTGCAAAGTACAATCACGAATATATGGTCGCAATATACCTACCGTCCGGCCGACAACGTAGTTGTTCAGTACCTACCTACACCTACGAATGCACCGCATGAGAGAGGGCTTTTATTATAGGCGTATAGGTTAGGTACACAAAGTCCGTGATTTCTTAATCAATAAATTATATATATTTAAAAATCATTTTGGCGGTTTTGAGTCGTTTTAGATGTCAGATTATATACAAAATTTAAAGTTACTAAATGACTTAATTTTAACTTTTAATCCATACTTCATAGCTACTATTGAACTTAATAATAAGTTGTCTAAAATACACTATTAACATATACCTAATAGAACATAAAGCTTAGGGCCGCACCGAAGCCACCGATAAAAGTAAAGTACCTACACACACACTTGTCACCCACCCGCGCGCCTCTCGCTGTGCTGCACACCTCCGCTCACCCCGCGTATTCCCCTCTCGCGCCTACTATTAATGAAGATGCATTTGAAATCACTTAATAGGTATTTATAGGGTTCATTAGCATTACACCTTCTTCAATGTGGCCTTCATGAAAAGTCAACGTAGTGAGTTTGGCTTATATATTAATTTCACAAGACTTTTTCAAAGAAAATAAAGCTCCAGGTATTTTGGGTAGCTTCAGTATAAAAAGGGTCAATACATATAAGAAAGATATATATAAACCATAACTGTAATGTTAGCTTATATACCATAGCCGTAATTGAATTGTATATTTTTCTGTATTAAAAATTATTATATTACGATGTTGCCTTAACAAAAATCGGTTGATTTTTCATGTATCACAAAGAATATAAATATATATAGTATGTCATAAAGTAAGTAAATGCTTATACCATTTTCGCCCGATTTTTAAGGATTTTTTATAGATTATTTTTTAATATTTTCTACAGTCACGTTGGTGGACTATGTGTTTTATTAAAGAATACCTAATCTAATTGCTTTAACAAATTTTTTGGTGCAAAAAAAGTAGCTGTTATGAATTAATGTTCAAAATTCATACAGCGCAACCGTACCGCTCTTAGGCTATTATTGCCCTATAGACTATAGACTAATTATGAACGAAACCGGAGTTTATCGTGGGCGTGCACGATAAAGTATAAAAGCGACCATTGGATTTGACGCTGATACCGAATGTGACCGATATTGTATCGGATAGTGGGAAAACCGGCCCTAATTCATTTCAAGATGGTGGAGCGATAGCTATTTCTGCACACTGGGGAGTTAAGCTGTCATACCCCAGACAAATAATTGCCGTTTGACACATTTGACGTGAATATTATAGTTGCCATTTAAAAAGTTTTAAATAAATCTCAGTCTCAGCTTTCGTTAGCCAGACTCTAGTCTGTAATGTATATGTAAATATGTGCCTTATTGCTTGACTCAAATAAATAATAGCACCGTGGAGGCAGAGTGGACTCACCCTGGTGTAGTACATGTCCCGCTCGGCGCTGGCGGCGGCCAGTTTCTCGGAGGCGGTGTGCAGCGCCTGGCGCACGTTGTGCAGGTCGCGCGCGCGCGCGTCGCGCTCGGCGGCGGCGGCGCGCGCGGCCGTCTCGGCCGCCGCCGTCTCGCCGGCGCTCGCGCAGCGCGCCGCGCGCTCCTGCTCCAGCGCGGCTTGTAGGCCCACCACCTGCCAAACACACACCATTAGTTAGGCCTGAGTGGGCGCTCGAGTCGGGCGTGCATGTTAAACAATTGAAACTCATACTGGTGTCCTGAGTCGCCGCCGCACAAATAGTATGCACGCTCCCCCCCCTTCCACTTTCCATCATGAAAATTTAACTTTCCGAAGAGGAGAGATGAAAATTACCTTCTCGCTCTCCTGGCGATGTTCTCCCTCGAGCTTCTGCAGTCGCTGCTGCATCTGCCGGTAGTCGACGTTGAGCATGGACATCTGCCGGTCCTTCTCCTGGCAGGTGGCTTCCGCGCGCTGCCGCCCCGACTTCTCCTCGTTCAGCTTAGCTTGCAGCGCTAACACCCAACAAACAATTAACATTTTTCTCTACCTAACAGCCCGGCCACGACTTTGCGCTAATTGATTGAGGCGCGGCGAGCGTTTTATATGTTCATTGCACGGTCCAGACGCGCCACCAATGGGATCACACGCAATGTATTAGGAAAACCGCTGGCGCTGAAGTCTTGGTCGGGCGGCTTGCTTGCTCAATATAATATTACAATTGAGTTCGCCTGGCAGGGGTGAATGATATTTTGCATGTAGGTATACTTAGTGCCAGTTGCACCAACGTACGAACACAGACCGGTCATCGTCAAATATGGCGCCGGCAGCCGTCATCCCATAGAAACTTGTCAAACTTTCCATACAATCAGATTTGACAAACACTACTTACGATTACAGGCGGTTTGGTGCAACCCAGCCTTAAAGATATACTTAAAATTATTTGAACTGTCAGAGTTGTATCAAATTAGGCCGTTCAAAAAGCGACTTTACTGTCCAAGCGTGAAGATTCAAAGTCCAATGACAAGTTTTATAAAATGTCGGACATTTCAAATAATTTCTACTGTAATTAACGTGTATTAAATTTTTCTCGTGACTCGGGTTCTGGCAGAATTTCAGTGCTTCGCACGAAAGATTAAAGCGTATAACTGAGGCTGAACCCTTTTGATTTGCTGCAATATATTAATGTTTTTATTTCTGTTTTTTTTGTTGTTTTTGTTTCATTTGCTTATTGTGTGTTTGTGGCTACAAGGTCCTATGATAATGTCTCACTTCTAACCATTGTAAATTTGACCACTGTTATAACACTAAGTCTTATTTTAACTACCCTAAAATTTTGCATAGAACCCTCAGAACCTTGTAATATTTAACCTGCGAACCATTACAGCTACAGATGTCAAATAAATACGACAGATATAGTGTGCGTGTTGTGGGTCTCTTGATCCAAATGCTAAAAAAGGCTAATCAATTATGTTCGCATTTACATGTGTTATTAACAATCAATCAATGTGCAAACCTACGACGAAGCCTACGTCATCAATATGCGTGATTCTAATGCTTACTATGTTGCTTAAACAGTCCAAATGCACAATTTAAACAATGTTGCGACAGCAGTTCGAGACAAAATTATGATGTCATCAAATACTCTGTAATAGTTTTATTTATTGGGGGTGTGCATTGTGCAATATAGAGTATTGGTATCGTATTGTATCTGATATCTATATATGAACAGATTTAGGTTTTATTGCCATAGCCAGGATGGACATTTTGAAGAAGAAGAAGATAAACATTTATACATAACTAAATTTGAGGCTACTTTGTTTATTTTTCAACAAATAGGCATATTACAAGGAAAATTAGCAAATTGGACAATACCTGTAAATATCTTTTCCAATGTTCCTGAGGCATGCAAAAAGTGAAGCAATGAAGTCATTGTTTTAGGGGAACATAACATTTAGCTAGTGATGTTAGCATGAATCAGGAGAGGGTTTACTTATTAAGGGGAGGAGACTCGAGGGGGCGCATGGAACTCACCTTTGACTAGCTCGAGGTTGGCCTCCTGCTTGGAGAGAAGCTGCGAGCGCTGCGTGTCCTGGTGAGCGCGCAGCTCCTGCTGGTAGAGGTGGTGCGCGGCGGAGCGCTCGTGCGCCAGCGACGCGCACTCCTTCTCGAGCTGGGAGACCCGCTCCGTCAGCTGGCGGTTGTCGTTGGTGACCTGCGCCAGGCGCGCGGCCGAGCGCTCGAGCTCGGCGTGCGCGGCGCTCAGCCGGCCGCTGGCCTCGGCCACCGCGGCCTCGGCGCGCTGCTTGCCCGCCTTGGCGGCCGCCAGCTCGTCGGCCAGCGTGGCCCGCTCGCGCTCGAGCGAGTCTCGCTGCGCGCGCAGGCGGGCCGTCGTGCCGTCGCTGACGGCGGCGGCTGCAGCCTGCGCGGCCGTCATCTCTGCCGCTTGCTTGCGCGCTTTGGCGGCCGCCTCCGACTCTTGCTTTAGTTTCTCGCGTAATTCCGTCAGCTGCTTTTCTAGGGTATTGATTTTATCATTGTAACTCTGCAAGTTGCTAATTTCTTTCGCTCTCTTGTTCTGCTCCTCCTCGAGTCGTCTCTTAGCATCACTATAGTTCACTTCCGCTTTCCTTCTTGATTCCGTTTCAATCTCTGCCTTGCGCTGAATTTCTTTAAGGTCATGCCGGAGCAGTGCCAGCTCTTTGTCAGTGTCAGCGATCAATTTTTTACTTCTAGATTCTCTCTGAGCCAATTCTTCCATTTGAGCACACAGGACAACCTGTCTATCCTCAAGTTTGCGTCTACCATCCCTCTCTCGCTCTAAAAGTTTTTCTAGCTGCAATATTGCTTCAGATCCCACATTGTTCACATGATTTGTAGATATTGTGTCTACAACATCTGTATGGTGGTTCCTGCGACTACACAACTGGTAATCCCCATTGTAAGTGAAGCCAACAAAAGGTAAATGGTTGCCAACAAATGCTTTTGGCACAGGAAAAGATTCATCCAGTGCATCAGATTTTTCAATTTCATCAAAATTTTTAGTGTCATCATCACTGGACAGCTCGGGGACTACAGGTGGTACAGAATCCCTTAAATTATCAAACCTCCACTGATCATTGTAAAAGAATGGGTGTTGCTTTATTTCATCAACACTATTTTTACCTAGTCTTTTTACTCTGTCTGTAAGCAGCCCTCTTATAAGAGACTTGGCCTCTTTAGATATTTCTACATCATCAGGGAACTGTAAAGAGTTCCTGTGATCCATAATTTTACCATAAGTTCCTACTAAACTTTCAGCATAAAAGGGTGGATCCCCAATTAACATTTCATACAAAAATATACCCACAGCCCACCAATCACATTCACGGCCATATACTCCTTCCCCATTCTGGGACTGTAGGACCTCCGGAGAAATATAATCAGGAGTGCCCACAGCATTGCTGGCCCTCACCAGACCATCAGGGCCCATTCTCATGCAAGTGCCAAAATCAGCTAACTTCAAATGGCCATACTTATCAATTAGCATATTGTCTGGTTTAACATCTCGGTGAACAAACCCCATACCATGGATTACATCTAATGCTAACACTATCTCCATTGTATAAAATTTGGCCCACTTTTCAGGTATATCATAATTGGACATGAGACTAACAAGATCGCCACCGGGCATGTAATCCATCACCATGTACAGATACTTGTGGTCTTGGAAGGCAAAGTGTAATTTGAGAATCCATTCAGAGTTTGCATGTGCCATTATATGTCTTTCCTCCCAGAAGAAGGTGGAGTCAGACCTCTTAATCATCTCTACTTTGCTGAGCAGCTTCATGGCGTACACATGGCGTGTAGACTTGTGTCTGACTAGTTGCACTTCCCCGAATGCTCCTCGACCTATCACTTTGATCAGGTCAAAGTCTGCTGCCTTCATACGAAGATCAACAATTTCAGATGCAAACTCTTCATCTATAACAAAAGATAGTCATATTTATAGTCAATCTGAAGATAATGGACATGGATATTGTTGCCAACTTATGTAGTTTACAAGAAAACACCAAAGCAAAATGTGTTATGATTTGACTTGTAATAAAAATATACACAGAAGCAGTAATTTGTTTGTTTGATGACAAAGTAATCAGTATGATTGCAAATAGATAAAAGCACTTAACAAAGTGTGATATTTTGTACAACATTATTATTATTACAAACAAGATAGATTGATTTTTATAATGAATCAAATGAACCTTTGTCCTTTGGCAGTGACTTCCAGTTAACTTTTTCATGAATTTAAGAAGTTAGGGTCAACCATAACAAAGCATATTTACAACTAAAATTGACAGTGGAAGAAACTTTGACTGATGTGCATTATAATGGGTGATGGTTAAAGAGATGCATTTAATTAAATCATTAATTAGCAAAAAGCTTTTGCAAATGGTACTCAGGCCTTAAAGGAATAATGAAAGTGGTGAATTACATCTGCTAGTGTAGGCCTCGACGTTCTTCATGCGGCGTATGGCCGGGTGGTCGCAGTCGGAGACGAGCGCGGCGACGGTGTCCAGCAACGAGTCCACGTTTCCCGGCGACCGCGGGTCGCACAGCCGCTCCTCCAGCGCGCGGAGCCGCCGCAAGCGCTCCTCGTCCTTCGCCAATACCTCCATACTGACACCCTTTCTCACGTCTTCACGCACTAAACGCCACCGCACATTCTCCAGATCACACCACCCACTGATGCCACATCGCGAACCCTCAACGAGTACACGACCTTCGGAGACCACTGCAGTTGCGTTTTGTCCGAGACGCACTATTCCACCGCTAAGTTGTATTTCATTATCGAAAAGTCGAAAAAATTGTGTTGCATAGCTCAAAATGACAGCAGATAAAGGTGGTTCTCACAACAAAGCATATGCACTCTCGCGATTATATTCCACGAATGAAATAGCTTTGGATTAAATATTATTAGCAAACGAACACTAAATTGTAATAATTATTGGCACAGCTTGAAAAATATTGTCTAATTACGAAATATTCAACCGCTTGAACGATGATCGAACAATATTATGAAGTTAGCTGCAAATATGAAGTTCGCAATGGCGACTCAGTAGTGCCACAGGCTATAAAAAAGACGAACTTCGGGTTGAATAAAGCGGTTTTGAACGATCGAACATAATTTTGTGTCAGAAATATGTCAGAAACGTTAAAAAGAAATACCCTAAAAAGAATTAAAATAATAAAAAAATACCCTTTTTTATTTAGTTTAAGGACTTTTCAAGATTTAATCAATGATTTAATGCAGGTTGCGCCAGATTGTTTGGTGCACTTTTGTATCGGTAACAGACGTGAGAACGCGAACCAAAAAAAAAAATGTTTTGTTTTGGCTGTTTTGCATTACAACAATACATATGTAATGTAGGTAGGTTTCGTAGTCCACAACAGGAGAAGAGCGAGTTGTCATCTACCCGATTAATTATGAGCCTTATGTTGATCATTTCAAGGGCGCCTTCGCTGTCAACAGCTAGCTTCTTCACCGAGGATTGCAGTCTCGAACAGTGTTGCCAACTTAGCATATTTTCGAATTATTTAGCAATTAAATTTTACGTTTAGCATTTAGCATATTTTTTAGCACAATTTTCTCAGGTGATGAATCTGTGAAAACAGATAGCCAAATTGGAAAATCCAATAAAAAATCGATTTTTTTAGTGTGCATTAAAAAATGGATATTGAAATTTAACAACAGATTTTAGATAAATCGGATTGTAGATTAATTTAAAAAAACATAGGCAAAATAAGTTTCTGTAAAACATAAATGATAAAACTTTTTATTACCAACTGTAATTATTTGTACTTGTAATAAAAAAAAATCTAAAGAGCCCAATTGCAAGAACATATATATTTATTTAAATAACCATATTTTTTATAACCAGAGTTACCATTATCAGAGTAGCAGACAGCTATTTTTTCATTAATTTAGCTAATTTTAATGATATTTTAAGACGCAATATTGATGAGTAGTGTGATTTTTATTTAGCATATATTTTTAGCACATTTTCAGAAATTTTAGCATATTTTAGCAGAATTTCGTATATAGTTTTAGCACTAAACGAAATTTTGAGTTGGCAACACTGGTCTCGAATCTCGATGAGGCTCGTCTTGTGGTGGATGGAGAAATAACAATAAGAATTGGTTCGCTAACTCCGGGCCCGAACCGCATCAACATCGTGTTCCGGAGCGAACATGTTCAGACTTCTCTTACGACAATGAAATTTTCATTCACAAATGTCGACCAGTTTTAAATTCATAGACAAATATTACGTTCATTCTTTTTTCATAGACACGCAGGATCCTTCACTCACTAATCCAAAATTCATTTTCATTCGTTCATTTGTCTCGAATGGAACATGGCGGTGCTAGGCAGGATGTGCATAAGTTTTTAATTTTGCATTTATTATAAAAACCAGGAATTCGTGGGCTATTGTTTTTTGAATGGTGTTTTTTTGTGAGTTCAAGTAGTTGTTATTGTGCAAGGACACCTAAGTACCAGCTTACTTTACGCTACCTTGACTTTTTGCAATGAAATTTGTTACTTCGCTGCTGGTGTAAAAATAATTGTGACAAATATAACACATTATCTCAGGTAATTGTTGTTTCAATCAATTCTATAATTGTTAATTATACGGATATCCTTTGATCCTGCCTTTGACGGCATCACCTGTTCGTTTCGTATGACTTGTCTGTCCCATTTTATTTCAAGTTCTCGTGTTATTTTGTAATAATTTTACCTACTTCTCATTTCTATTTTATGTGATGTCATTGAAGATTTTATGAAAGAGGAAGGGATCTCGGGATAACCCTTTATTGTTCCACTAACTCTTGATGAGCATTTTCTCTTTGTACTCTAATTCAATCACGTGTGGTTCTGGTCGTTATGGGGTCAATAACTGCTGACTTTGACTTATTTTAGTGTGACCGCTGGGCTGGGAATAATAATGGTTATATTATTATTCCAAGATTTGACATAATTTGACTGACAATGACGTGCAATCACGCGTGCGAGAAGAATTTGAAGTCCCGTTGCCGATCAGTCTACCAAAGTGCGTAGTATTCGCGAGACAAATTGCCATGTGCAAGTGCAATCCCGGCGCAAGGGCGCAGGTAGGCCACAGGGTGCAGCGCGCAGGGTCGGACGGATACGGGGCGTGGGCGGGGGCGGGGGGCGGCCGTCCGGCAGTCAGCTGTGCGAGTGTCATCTGTCTGTTGTAGTCGCTCTCGCGTCGTGCCACGCCGTGGGAAGTGGCCTAATTGTTATCCCTCCTTTACATCTCGCGAAAATTGATTCAGCATTGTAGTTTATCAAGTTAACATTCAATGTCAAGTTGTTAAAATTACAACAACCCTTCACATTCACAAGGACGAAATTAGGCACTGGGTAGTTCCTTTGTTTTAAGTGGGCTGTGATTATAGTATGTCTACATCATAATCAAAACTGGATATCCCTAGGCTTTCTTGTGAATAAAACAAGGATTCAGAAAAAGAGGTATAGGACCCCTTTATGGTTTTTTTTCTATGTACCTTTGTTTTGTATAGAAGTGGCCCCCAGCTTATCTGTATTTATTGTATCGGGTATAATTGTTTTTTTGATAGGAATAAACTGCCGAACAAAAGTAACATTAGTTGAATTTCTTGTAATATCAATACACTAAGGTAGTCCTATCTTTATAACAGAAAGGAGGTTCACTACTATTCAGTGTGACACTTTCTAAAATAGTCTTAATTTATTCAAGCTAACCATCCTCTTGTCATAAAATTTAAAGTAGAGAAAATTGAGAATTATACAAAAAAATGTTGCATAATAACATGTGAATCCATGCAGTGTAGAACTTGTTTTCATTGTTTCACGTGCATGTTTTGGATTGGCCATTGTTATGCAATCAACAATTTTCAATAAAGTTCCTTTTATGATTTTCTGCTAGAAGCTGCCGATAACCGCTAACACACTTCTGTTTTATACACTGTGGTTTAAGTATTTTAATCAATGTTGATTAAATGAGCCTGACTCATTTCCTGTTTTAGTTGATGTTAATATCAAAAGCATGTTTTGTTTTATTTGAATCATGACCTTATTTCTCATATGGAGAACATGCAATGTTAAATTAAGCAGTCCGCTACCGGTGACTGGGATCCCTGGCCAGATAACAAAACATTGTGTTGTTTTGTTTTTTTTTTTCACTGGGAGAGGACAAGTTAAGCTTGATTGAAGATAAATCGTTTTCCTAACAATATATTATACAACAAACTAATTCAAAATATAACAAACTCAAACATGTGAACATGATGATAGAAAAAAAACTTGCATAAATAAAATGGGTCAATCAACTATCTTGTCACTCGTAACCATGGTTTCGTCTCCTGGGTCACTCTTAAAAACTGTGATTTTACCGACTTTAATCCTACTAAACATAATTTTTAGCAATGATCATAAACCCATTCTGACGTTGCTCATCTCTTGAGCATGCTAGAACTCCATATTATAGCATTTTTTTAAGAAACTCGATTACTCTTGTCTCCTGGCTGACGGGACAGAATAACAACAAGGAGAAGTTGATTAACCCAAATAACACAATAAGAACTTCAATTCTCTACTTTTATTTCATTTTTGGATGGGGTATGCATCAAAACTACTTAGTATGCTGGTAGACAGACAAATAAAGCAAAGATATTGGTTATTTCCAGCAAGCTGTGGGGGCCATGGCTACGCTGATCCAGGAGAATGGTATCAGCATCAGCAACCACATTGTGCCCGACCACGAGTACTGCGAGCCGGTGCCCGCGCAGGCGATGGCGCCGCAGCCGCACCAGCACGAGCACGAGGCCGCCGCGCCGCCGCCCGAAGACGAGGACACCCCCGAAATAGACATCATGATAAACAATGTTGTGTGTAGTTTTAGTGTTAAGTGCCACTTGAACCTGAGACAAATAGCTCTGAACGGTGTTAACGTTGAGTTCCGGCGCGAGAACGGCATGGTGACGATGAAGTTGCGCCGGCCGTACACGACCGCGTCCATCTGGTCGTCGGGGCGCGTCACGTGCACGGGCGCCACGAGCGAGGACCAGGCCAAGATCGCGGCGCGCCGGTACGCGCGCGCGCTCCAGAAGCTCGGCTTCCAAGTGCGCTTCCAGAACTTTCGAGTAGTCAATGTATTAGGAACTTGTCGAATGCCCTTCGGCATAAGAATCACGGCCTTTTCCAATAAATATAGGGAAGCAGAGTGAGTATTGCACATATTTGTTATTTATTTTATTTACTTGTCTTTATTATCTTCTCACAGTATACTGTCTGCCCACAAATTTCCTTATTATACTTATGATTCATATAAAATTAATATAAGCTCTGCTTTGACCCAATTTCTCTTCAAGTAACTAAACATACCAACATCATCACATTGTTTTAATAGTATAATAAGTAGATAGTTCTAATTGGTTACCTGCTTGGATAGGCATCTTCTGAAAACTAGTTCCGTTTCCTTTCATTCTACAAATATAGAAGTCATCATCAGAGGGTAATGACATTGGACTTACCTTTCGAAATATGTGAAATTAATGTTTGAGGTCATTTAACCTGTACAAGGTTGGGTAAAAGCATTAAATTAATTATATTGAAGTTAGTAAAATGTGCAGGGGCTTGACTGATGCTTAATTTTTCTTGAAAATATTTTAAATCAATAACAGTGATGAAATGTGTTATCAAATATATTTTCAGCCAGTAGGTATCTAGACAAAATTCACTGAAAAAATAGTTTCTTAATCACTGTCCACTTTTTATTTGTAAATCAAGTTTTCTTTACCTCAACATATCAGTCATATCTGTACAACATAATGTAAATTGTGACATGTAGTGACAATATGTTGAGGCAAATACATGAATATGATTTTATTTTACCAACATATTAATCTTCACTGACAGTAAGAATGTCTTTCGACATTGAAAGGACAATGAATTCATGCTGAAAAATTATTTCTATATTTGTTTGTATATTTATTTGAAGTTATTGTTATACCTACTAACCATGTGGACTGAAGTTTAACATAGAATAAAAACATGTTTTTTTTTGCAGCTATGAACCAGAGCTTCACCCTGGTGTAACATATAAACTATATAATCCTAAAGCCACACTAAAAATATTCTCCACCGGAGGTGTCACAATAACAGGTACTTATTTATATTTGTTTTTAATTTGGGAGTCAAAAAAAGCCTCAAGTAAATAAAATGGCACACAATGCTTGACACACCTACATATAACAATGAGAGGGATATTAAATATGCCTTATTTTCCAATATTGCTTTTTCTGAATTTCAAATATCCAAACTCATATCATAGCAAATAAAATAAAAAATTACAATATCATAACTGTTATAGTGTGTGTCATCCACGATGACGTGCCCCTCCACAGCGAATCTCATACTAATCTATCGTACGGAAACTACGGAATAGGCTATGGAGGGGCGCGCTTTCGTGGATAACACACACTATACACTGCATTAGCACTAACATCAAATAGGTAAATCTGAAGGAAACATGCAGTAATGGTATTGTCACTCAATATTCGCGAGGATATCGATCCCAATTGTTTTTCAGCAGTCTGTAACAATCCATGACTGGCTGTTATCTCGTCGCGCATACACAGCATTCACTTGAAATTGTGACACATGTCCTAATTCTCAGTTGTAGTATGTTACATGTCCGCTGTGACCATGGAATTATTGAATAATAAGTGAATAGGTATTTTTGTAAAGAGTTCTGTCGCTCCACACTTACTGAAAATTTATAATACCACGAAAAAACCCTTAAAATATTATTATTCGAAATAAAAATTGACTAACTTAAATTTTCATCAAGCTTATGGCTTCTCTATCGGTCCTCTTAAACTTTGCATTGATTTTAGGAACATCCTGCATAAGTTTGTTTAATTTCCTCGGTCTTTTATTTTCCGCAACAGAATTGCGATGGTAGGTACTTTACTTGGAAAAGGTAACGCCCGTCCAATGTTGTTGTAATTCCATAATGGCGATATGAGTATGTCCACGTCACGTGTACATCGCGTTGACTTAGTCTCCATTGAAAAAGGTCTGACAGTTTATTTACTCCTGTGGAATATCTTAATATCTCGTACGGCCGAATTGAAACTTTCGATCAAATGTATGGTTATGGTTGCAGTCACAGGTGTTTCACTGTCGCTATCCCATTTTACAGAAATCAATCAATGTAAGGGTGGGTTACGTTAAAATCTGATTTTTATGGAAAGAATGAGTAGATTCTATGGGATGACAGCCGCCGGCGCCACATTTAGGCTACGTCTGCACAGGCAGGCGGTTTACTTGGCGCCTAAAGCCTAGCGAATAACATAATAAAACTAACGCTTTTGATTGTTCGCAATCGACCGCATTGCGCGCTTGGCGTCTAGCTAGTCAGTCACTTAGCGTGTATCCAAGTAAACAAACGTGTTGGTTTTTTGTCACGAGCCGCGAGGCGAGCCACTAAGCTCTAGGCGCTAAGCAAGCCGCCTGCTTGTACGGACGTAGCCTTAACGTTGATAGGTCAGCGCCTGTAGCACATGTTGCGCTCGAAAGTATCTCCGACTTATCTCGAGCTCCGCGTTTTTTTCTGATTGGTGCTTTTAGAAAGTGACGGATAGCTCGAGATACGCCGACATACTCTCGAGCTCAATACGTGCTAGGCCTACTGGTATCGTAACTTGGCGCAACCCACCCTAAAGCGATATAACTGATCGATGGTTTGTGTAACGTTCTTCGTTTGCTAACGCTCGTGTTGTACCGGCAGCTCGCAGCGTGGGCGACGTCCAGTCGGCAGTGGAGCGCATCTTCCCGCTGGTATACGAGTTCCGCAAGATGCGCACGCCCGAGGACGAGGAGCAGCTGCGCGCGCGGCGCGGCGCGGCGGGCGCGCGGGGCGGTGGCGGGGGAGGGGTGGGGGCCGGGGCGGGGGGAGGCGGAGGGGCCGGGGTGGGGGGAGCGGCCGCGCCCGCGCCCGCGCCGGTGGACGGCTGCGGCGATGACTGGGAATGACCGCCCGCGCCGCGAGGGCCGCGTCCACCGCGACCGAACTGACGACTCGAACATGAACGGTCTTATTCGTAACAAGCTTCGACCGTTTATCAACGTTTTAGTTACGTTCATTTAGCTTTTTGACGTTTGAAGTGTGATTCATAAAAATCATAAACCTCCATGAGAAGTGCTAACTGACTGTATTTGACTGATTCGATGTATTGTGTTGGCAGGATGGTACTAGTTTCGATATTGAGCCGTCTGAAAAACAGGTTTTATGACAAGGTGAGATGGAGGTTTATTGCCGATTCGGACACATCGAAATATCGGCGGCTATCTTGGTGAATCATCATCCTCCTATCGTTATCCCAGTACAGTTAAAATACTGAGATAAAATAAAGGCGGGTCCCCCGTTCGCTTCGCGTTAACCTTTTCAACGCCACGTCAAATCCAAAAGCTGTCCCTCGCACGCCATGACATGGGAATGTCAAGCGTGAAGTTGAACCTTTAGAAATGCATGTAGGTTGATGTCGCACTGCACGCTGTGACTGATATATCCGTCGTTGATTGTGCGATATACCCGTCGTTGGCGTCGAAAAGGTTAAAGAAGCTTGGTGGATGGGAATTTGACGTTTATAAATCATACTTTATCGAAGCAGTGCTATAAGCTCGCTGTAGCTCTGTTATAAGTTGAATGAATAAGACCGAAAAGCAATAATACCTGATCGGTTAGTGTGTGAATTGTCGACGAGCTCCGTTGGTTCATGCCAAAGATATTTATTAGGAAGCGGCGGGGCCGCTCCGGCCTCGCCCCCGCGGACGTATTATTTTCGTGATGCTCCTATTAACTCCTAGTTTGCGTAGGTGACGTCGGTTCATTTATGTCTAAACCAAATTTGTGTCTTGAACGGTTGATTAATAATTAATTACTATGTTCAGAGAATTTAATCTCGGTGCGATACTCAGTTTCGTTTTTCGTTTGCCGTTATGATTGATGAAAAGTAGTGATATTTGTAATAGTGTTTGATAGTTTATGTTCTACGAAAGAGATGACTGAACGATTAGTTAGATGTTAGTAATTGTAAATATAAAAGCTTGGACATTATACATTTAATTGAAAAATAAGTTCTTGTTTTATTCGTTTATTAGTATACAAACCGTAGAGGGGGACAATATCATATGAAATAAGGCACAAGTGGTACAACGAACATTTGTAGACAAAAGGTGAATTAGAGGAATAAAGTGACCAAGTTTTAAGTGTACATCCAGCTTTTTTTTCTTCTAAAGCATTAAAAGATTACATTCTGAGCAATAATTTTCGGCTTCGTGTTATTTTAACCATTATAAATTATACTTGTTAACGAAGTAAAATCCATGTCATTCTAAAGAGCAAATTAAAATAATTTATGCACAAGTTTTATGCATTTCTTATATTTTATTATCTCATTTCAAGGTTTTCTGTAAAATGAAATACTACAATGTAAATTTGGGACATGTTTAATTTTGCGCAGCATTTATTTTTAAGACTCGAAAATTATACTCACAATTAAGATTTGTCTCAAACATGAAGCCGAAAATATTTATGTATGTACATCGTGCATCGGAATTAAATATGTACATGAAACCCTTCCATATTGCTATTTGCATAGCTTCTTTCATAGCTTAGATATTATTCTACGTACAGTCAGCATCAAAAGTAGCTTGGCATACGAAAACACCGAGTCTTTATTACAAGGGAATAGGAACATTCGACCTTTTCGTTTGTAAAGCTACTTTTGAAAGACTTCCAACTGTACCGAATCGAGATACATAATGTAGGTACAGTCAGCGTCATATAGTATGTAGCAGGCAAAGTGTCCAAATACTTCGGCACACCATACAATATATATGGTGTACCGAACTATTTGGCCAATTTGGCTGCTACATACTATATGACGCTGACTGTAAACAAATCTGTAAATTCGAACATCAGTCCTACGAGTCTGAGTCATGCGTGTCGTATTCGTCGCTGGTGAAGTTGTGATGCACGGGCCGCGGCGGGCGCGCTCGCCGTGGACGCGCGCGCTCGCCGGCCGGCGCGCGCACGATCGCGCTCAGGTTCACCACCGACAGCCGTGGCGTGCGGACCGCGGTGCCTGCAAGTGCAAGCGTAATTGATCAGGCTAGATCAGGGGTCGGCAACCTTTTAGCAGCCAAGCGCCACATAGTAGCTGACAAAATTGTCGCGGGCCGCATGTGACTCCATCACACAAAAGGTACCACATTGTAGGTTGACTATAAGGAGGCTCGCGGGAGTCGCGGGCCGCAAGGAAGGGGTTCGCCAGCCGCCTGTTGCCGACCGCTGGCTGTTGCGACGTTTATGTTGAACTTATAGCATTTTTCCCTCTCGCACTCACAAGTATGCCGTGTGTATATGTGTGTGCCGATCTTAGCAAGTGCTAGTAGGGTATGGATGCTATATGTCCGACATAAACGCGATAACAACAACGCGGTGACATTAAAGAATTCACACAGATCATCCTCAAGCCATGCCCCGTTCGCGTCGCTTATGGCTATACGTTGCCTAACGCGTGCTGTTAGGCAACGTGGGCTGTTATTAAAACGTGTCGTGGCTCATAAATAGGACCTCGAGTACCTACCTAAATAGGTATTAGTTAAATCCACAAAGAGGCGCTCGCCTCTAATATACCTAGACGACAATGATGGTTAAAATACCTACGCTATGAGAAGGGATTGAATCCGATCTAAGTATATGAATTTGGAATAAAATGCCTTGATGCCATTTGCTAATCAAGCTCCGCGTGCCAGATGTCACGTTGTACAGTTGAATAGACGTGTTCAAGTTACCAAACTTTGTATGGCTTTCACAGAGAGGGCAAAGGTTACGGGTCACCTTTTTGAAGAAATCGTTTTACATTACTTACGCGTGTCCTTATTTACATAATGAAAACGAACTCTAATGTGAAATTAAAATAAAGTTTTGGAGACGCCGTTTCAACTTTCAACCTACAGTTAAAATTCCCCCTTAAATTAAAAAAATCGTGCGTTCTAGCAGGAGGCTGAAAATGGTGTGCAAAGACACACTGCCCAAATACATGATCAAAACCGGTTACCAGTGATAAGTGGCAGCAGTGGGTCTAAATCGGGTTCTGCGCGGGGCTTGCAGCGGCGTACTCTTGTGGAGCGCGGCGGCAGCGCGCGCATCGGCGGCGGCGAGGCCGGCGGCAGCGGCGGCGACAGCACGCGCGCCGCCAACACGCGCCGCTCGGGGCTCGAACTCGGAGACCTGGCGTAGCAATCTGGTTCAAATGATCGGCTTAGTAACGGTGGGATGTGTGCTAGAAACCCGCTCCCTCACTTAACTTGCCACTACTTCGGTAAGGCATTACTAACAAAGTATGATTTTCCAGGCCACAGTATTTTTAGTTTATTTTCAGTTAGTCGATTGCAACTGCAGGGACATATATAATGTATGTATATAGCTTTCAACAAAAGTAATCCTTAAGTCAATAAAGGGTCGGCAACGCGCTCGTGAGTCTTCTCGAGCCGTAAGCATCCATAGACTACTGTTTCGGCTTACCATCAGTCAGGCAGGCCGTAAGGTTGTTTGCCACCGTCATTGTATAGAGAAATACCGTTGGATATAAAGCCTAACTGCAGCACCAGATTGTACACTGACTATCCTAACATTCATTCAGACACACGCGGCCTAGATTGTCATAGTGTACTGACCGCCACCGCAGGCCGCGCAGTGTGTGGTAGGTAGGTACGCTTTATACAGTGCACCCTATCAAAACCAAATAAAAATCTTGTCACTTCCTGACTTTCCTGAACGCCGATGTGCCTATAAATAGTTAGATTTCAAATCACGCCGATGTAACATTTAAAAAAAATAGTGTCGGTAATGTAGGTATACTTGCTGGTGAATTGATGAGATTGCTCGTAAGTCGTAAGCCACCCGTGATTGTGTGAACGTATCTTGTGCCCCGGTGAATGCGAGTCACACGAGTAGGTAACCTAGCTGTGCAGTGAAAGATAAAGATTAGTGCAGAATAATTCCTACATTTTAGTATGTATGTGCGGTAGCTGGGGTAAATAGTGTTCGTGTGGACTTGTGCGGCGGCGGTGAACTAGCCTTTCTCTGTCGGCGGCGGGGCGGCGACGCCGACGCCGCCCTCGGCTATCTTTCTTCTTGCTGGGTTCGCCTTGCCGCGGAGGGATGATGCCGATGTGACGGTAGTAGTCGCAGAGGGCTTTCACTATGGAGCGGCCGATCTTAGCATCTGTTATGCTAAGTTATATATTTGTCATTTATTTATTTTATTACTAGCTTTTGCCCGCGACTTCGTCTGCGTAGAACTCGGTCATCACGTTAGAATGTTATTTCATTCTTCTATTTCTTGCGCTTACCTAGTTATCATTCTAACTTAAACCCCGTTAAGGGATGATTTCCGGGATAAAAGTATCCCATGTCCTTCCCTAGGACTCAAACTATATCCATACCAAATTTCATCTAAATCGGTTGAGCATTTTAAGGGGAAACAGGCAGACAGAGTTACTTTCGCATGTATAACCCGCCCCGGTTTCGCACGGGTAGTCCAGTTTTAAACAACAAAAAACAACAACAAATACTCTTTATTGCACACCTTAATTAAAGGACACATATCAGGATCACAGGGACAGGATTTTTTTATGATTAAAATTAATTTATCTAAGCTTTTTCCCGCGACTTCATTCGCCTGAATATCCATATCAACTTCTACACCGGCTGTCTCGCCAAACATTGCGCACGCCGGCTCAATGCGCCCACATGAAACACATGACAGAGGACAAAATATATATCAAGAAGGAAGTAGATGAAAACGCGCGCGAGCGGAGCGAGCGCAAAATTTTTCGGATATTCTGATACGGGTGTGGAAAATACTTAATACGCATCAAGTAATGAAGATGAAAACGCGAGCGCAGCGAGCGCGAATTCTTTCAAACATTACGATGCAGGGGCCCGATTTTTGAGTGTCGAACGCTCGACTTTTCACTCGAGATTTGTCAAAAAACTATGAAGTTTTGACGGATGTCGAATGAAAATTCGAGCGGTCGACACTCAAAAATCGGTCCCCAGGTGCGGAAAATGCTTCTTACGCATCAAATAGTGTAGATGAAAACGCGAGCGCAGCGAGCGCGAAATGTTTCGAACATTATGATGCAGGTGTGCAAAAGACTCCATACGCACCAAGTAATGTAGATGAAAACGCGAGCGTAGCGAGCGCAAAATGAAAAAAAAGAACATTGTGATGCAGGTGCGGAAAATACTTCATACGCATCAAGTAATGAAGATAAAAACGCGAGCGTAGTGAGTGCGAAATGTTTCGAACATTATGATGCAGGCACGGAAAAGATTTCACATGCATCAACTAATGTAGATGAAAACGCGAGCGTAGGGCGCGCGAAAATTTTCGAACATTATGATGTAGGTGCGGAAAATACTTTATACTCATCAAGCAATGTAGTTGAAAACGCGAGCGCAGCGAGCGCGAAATTTTTGAACATTAATATGCAGGTGCGGAAAATACTTCATACGCATCAAGAAATGAAGAAAATCGCGAGCGTAGTGAGCGCGAAATGTTTTGATGCAGGTGAGGAAAATACTTCATACGCATCAACTATAATGTCGATGAAAACGCGAGCGTAGGGCACGCGACAATTATCGAACATTATGACGTAGGTGCGGAAAATACTCATCAAGTAATGTAGATGAAAACGCGAGCGCAGCGAGCGCGAAATTTTTCGAACATTCTGATGCAGGTGCCGAAAAGACTTCATACGCATCAACTATAATGTAGATGAAAGCGCGAGCGTACGGCGCGCGAAAATTTTCGAATATTATGATGTAGGTGCGTAAAATGCTCATCAAGTAATACAGAAGAAAACGCGAGCGCAGCGGGCGCGAAATTTTTCGAACATTATGATGCAGGTGCGGAAAATACTTCATACTTATCAAGTAATGTGTATGAAAACGCGAGCGTAGCGAGCGCGATATATTTCGAACATTATGATGCCGGTGCGGAAAATAATTCAAACGCATCAAGTAATGTAGATGAAAAAGCGAGCGTAGCGCGCGCTAAAGTTTTTGAACATTATGATGTAGGTGCGGAAAATGCTCATCAAGTAATGTAGAAGAAAACGCGAACGCAGCGAGCGCGAAATTTTTCGAACATTATGATGCAATTGCGGAAAATACTTCATACTTATCAAGTGATGTGTATGAAAACGCGAGCGTAGTGAGCGCGAAATGTTTCGAACATTATGATGCAGGTGCGGAAAATATTTCATACGCATCAACTATAATGTAGATGAAAACGCGAGTGTAGGGCGCGCGAAAATTATCGAACATTATGATGTAGATGCGAAAAATACTCATCAAGTGATGTAGATGAAAACGCGAGCGCAGCGAGCGCGAAATTTTTCGAACATTATGATGCCGGTGTGGAAAATAATTCATACGCATCAAGTCATGCAGATGAAAACGCGAGCGTAGCGAACGCGAAATTTTTACAAACATTATGATGCAGGTGCGGAAAAGACTTCAAACGCATCAAGTAATGTAGATGAAAAAGCGAGCGTAGCGCGCGCTAACGTTTTTGAACATTATGATGCAGGTGCGGATAATAATTCCTACGCGTCAAGTAATGTAGATAAAAAAGCGAGTGCAAAACGATTCGAACATTATGATGCAGG
Organism: Cenopis cana; assembly: GCA_951800055.1. Lineage (NCBI taxonomy): Eukaryota > Metazoa > Arthropoda > Insecta > Lepidoptera > Tortricidae > Cenopis > Cenopis cana. Next base: position 16,901,586 of record OX637477.1, on the reverse strand, counting down.
TACGGAAAATACTTCATACGCATCAAGCAATGTAGATGATTGAACAAAAAGAAATTGTTGACCTATCAAATGGCTTTGTAAAGAGGTGGTTGAATAGATATTTTTTTGTTCATAAATTAGTGGAATACCTTTCAAAGTTCAAAGTGCTTTATTGTAAAATATAGGTATAACTGAATACCTACTTTGGTCTGTTCTTTCACTTTCGAAGATGGAGTAGAGGCCTAGGTTGATAGCGCACCCACCCTGGTTGCTTCTAAGAGGTATGTGATTTTCTGAGAATTGTTTTTTTTTTGCTTCCTATCCGCCTATAACTTTCGAATTTGGTCATACTTGATGTTTATTGTTACCTAGGTATATTTTACTAACGAATATACCCTAAATTTATGTCTGTTACGCGCTGAACGTATTTTATACATTTTGCTGACGGAAAACGCAACTAATCGGCACCTCGAAGAACCTCAATGACACCCATATCGATTATTAAGAAAAGTAAATAAGTAAATGTCCGCCATGTTCGATTTGAAAATGGATATCATTCTTGTAATGAGCACCTCAAAAAACAATATTTTATACAAAAATGCGCATACCTAATATAAATAGGTACATGTCGCAAGTGCTACCATGCAACTGATGCAACCGAGAGCCCGCCGCTCTGCGTGGGTACCTACGAATCCATCGAAATCGAAAACAAAAAAAACCGAGGTTTCGTAGTAAGGTTTGTGAATATTGATAGAGACTGACTGACCAACATAATTAGATCTCTCATTTCAAACAGTTAATATGGTTTGAGGGACTTTTGTATTTTTGTCTTTAGCCCTGAGAGGCAGAGGTATTGTTATTTCACCCCCCATTTTTTCAAATACTATCTGTTTATTATAAAATGTTTGAATGGGGTTCTATTTACTTTGCGTCCATGTATATACTTACCAATTTTCAAGCCTGTAAATCATGAACTGAAAGACTTCTCATACAAAGTTTAACCCCACTTTTCACCCCCTTTCATCCCTAACCTATATGATTTTTATAGCCTATAACCTGGCCGAAGATCCAGTAAACATATTAGTGAAGGCTGTATTAAAATCCATTCGCTAGTTTTCGCGTGATAGTTAGACAAATAAACAGACAGACAAACAGACAAACAGACACGAATTCTAAAAACAGTTGAAACGTGTTCTGTCCCCTCCATCGATTTTTTTACTTATATCTTCAATGTACAGATTTTCGACCCTCTTCTGCTTTATTATATGTATATATATATATAGATTAGTTTATTACTGTAGCGCGGCGAATGGTTTATGGTTGTATCTACCTGCGGTAATATACGAGGTGTGGTACAAATTGAACTTTAGGTACTTTATGTAAGAATTAGGATCAATTTTTCATGCAATATTGCAATCATAGCAACTAACGCAGAAACTGATACTGTTGTATTCCGAATCAAACTAGAATATATAGCAGGTGCGTCTTTTTCTTGTTACCTCTAAAGCCTTCTGTTTTGTGTTCAAAATGTATGTATGTTGTGTGTACCTATATGTATGTATTGTACTTGTATAGTTGCCGGCAAACATCTTGAACCTAACATTGTCTGCACATCACGCTACTGCGCAGGTCAATCAATCAGGTTCAAGATATCTATGGCCTGCAACTGTACATATAGTACATTAATATTAGACTAACTGGCTAGATGGCGTTAGTTGTATCAAGAATCCGATAATAACTGCCGTGAAAAAATGATATCTGATTCTTGAACTCATTAAAGAACCAGTTGTATCGTAGTAACTATATTCATTAAAATAGCTTCTAAGTAATTACAGTGTTATAAGAGTTAAGTTATTTTGTCGTATTTAAAACGACAAAGCGTAAATATGAGACAGTACAATAAAACCCAAATAGATGTCGCTAGCAGGTAGAATAACCCGTGTAGATCATGCACTTAAGTAAAACCTATGCTCAAAATATTAAAATAAAATGTTAAAATGCTTAATAAACCATGTTCTTTTGATTAGTAATTTCGGATTATATTAGTTCTTCAAATAGATTTTTCTCCTATTTCTACAGATCAAAACTAGATGGCGTTAGTAGTACCTACTTTCCACCATTAAAGGATACAAGCATCTTCAGTATAATGTATGTAAGGTCCCTTGGGAGTGAGCCGGCGGCCTCCCAGCGAGGCCAAGACGGTGTAGGCATCGATGGCGCCCTCTGGCAGCGCCCGACGAGCGGTGCCTGCAGCCAATGGGTCCGTGTTGTAAAGACACGCCTCAGGCCGCCAGGCTTCCACGCGGGATGCCAGGAACTTTGGTAAGACGGCGTGGCGCTCAAACCTGATATTATTTGGACAGAAAGGCTGCAGCATAGGGTAAAAGTAATAACAATGAAAACGGGTTTCAAGGAGGAAATGTATTAGTAGTATTTTACCTGTATACGTCGTCATATGAATTCCCTCTAACGAAGACACCTTCAAAACTTATGTCTGCGTGCAGGTCGATAATAAAATCCAATTGAAGAGACTGAAACAAAGCCATAACGAGGAAATAAAAAAGTAGTGTAGGGAAATCTTACCAGATGGCGCTAGCAGTACTGACTTTCTGTTTAACCACATTTAGAAGTGATTAGAAACTTCAAATTCATCACGTTAACGATTAACGATGATTAACGATCAAAATTATTTTACACTCGTTGGTTTTTTCTTTAGTTTTTTTTGTCTTTATAATATTTTTACAGCCATTCATTTAATAAAATTATACTGTGTGGTGTGTGCAAGCGAAATAGATGCAGTTGCCCATGAAGAGCTTAATTTTATTAGACCCTACAGAGCAACTAGACAAATTCTCAAGTGGAGAAATTCACAAATGGGCAGATTCTCAAGCGGAGGAGAGCTCTTCGACGGCCACTACGACGGAAAATGGGTGGTCAGTGTTCACTCAGCTGCGATTGAGGTCGGAGAACAGCAAATCTGAACACTGGTTGCCAGGAACATTAGGTACCTTCTCAGCTACGAGCTTGGATACAAGCTCGTTGACTGCCACGACAGCGGGGTGCGCGAAGGTGGTGGCCCTCACCCAGCTGCGGTTGAGGTCGGCGCCCAGCAGATCCGAGCGCTGGTTGCCCAGGAACACCCCGTCCGGATTCAACATCGGCACTACCTGAAGTACCTATTTATAGGTAAATAGCTACGTACTCTATGCCGCATTAGTCCGGGTTAAATAAAGATCTGTTAGACAAAATGTTGGTTACTCAGTTAATTTTTTTACATGATCTTTATAAAACAGAGCCTTATACTTAGTGTTAATTTAAATCAAAATGAAAATTGAATTGCTATTAAGTCTTAACCAACTGAGCTGCCGCGGATATCCCTTGTGGTGGTGAATTTTTCAATAATTACACGTTCTAATTAACCGTTATTAGGGAGGCTCGTAGCGACATCTACCGCGAAGTTATTACAACTTTAGAAATCACGGTAGCTCAGTTGGTTAAGAGCAATGGACGGATTCCAGGTGCCGTGGGTTCAAATCCAAACTGTGTCGTTAAAATTTTCAATTTTTTTTTTTTTTCGTTAGCGGACGCATCCGCTTGACAATACTTATAGTATACAAGACAAGTCACTATCGTAACAATTATATATTGCACCCGGAAAAGATATGGTCGGATGCATTCGAATTGGTACAGCGGTCTGTTAACAAGACAATATAATAACCATTTATATTACCTACCTGAATTGCTACATTGTTGCGAAGCGCTAAAGCCTTTTCTGATGATGTTAAAAAATAATCCAGGACACCTGTCAGCAAAAAAAAAACGCGTAAGAGACCGGACACGTGATTGTGACACGGGCAGAGATGTACAAAATGGTTTTAAAAAAGCATTTAAATACAAAATGCAAAATACTTTTCAGATTTACTATTTCAAATGCAAAATACAAAATAGTTTTGCGTTTTGTATTTCAAATGCTAAATGCAAAATAGGTATTTTCAAAATACTTTTTCAAAATAAAATACCTTTTGACCAAATCGAATGTTATTTTTATTTATTTTAGATATTTATCATGAGAAATAGAATAGAGATACAATGCCGAGCCAAATGGCACCTTATGCATGACATTTTGGTGATATGTATCAGTACGCGTATCAATAAATTCTGTTATGTTATTAATAATAATAATACTCACTTAAAATAATGTAAAAAAAACTAGACTACCGAAAAGATAGCAATGGCTCCATTTTGTGAATTGTGTGGCCATTTATTTCGGTTGATTGTGCATCTAGTTCTTATTTTATTATTATTACACTTTTCTTTTATTAATAACAATGGAGAATGTCAATAGCAGTGTTGCCAGGTCCAATCTGAAAAAAACAGTAGATACATGCCCTAAAAAACAGGAGATTCGAACAAAAAACAGTAGACAAAATTTATTCCATAATATTTACGTAAATGCGTGTTTCATAGTGTTTTAAGTGATAATATAAAAATAAGTACTAACTGCCACACTCCGAGAAGTTTCATGATTACTAAAAAAATCTCATTTCATCTGTCACTTCACTTCAACTTCAACTAACCATAACCAAGTAATGCCGGTCGGATCCACACCAAGGGTCATGATGGCCCATCAAACAATGACCATTGTCGTGGAGACCATGGCTGCTGTCTGCTTGCTCATGTATAGCTATAGTCCTCCTCGCCATGTCCGGCGACAGCGACTCCGTCAGTTATTAGGATTATAGGTATTATAGTATAATGTGGCTCGCAAAGCCAAATTTAGTTTTGAATGTGCGGTTACAGGATGCGCCACTGCGCGTGGGTGCTGTCCCGCGAAGTTGTAGGTATACGTCTAGCAGGGCTTTGGCCGAGCCTTGCGGATATGCCGCTTCGCGTCCAGGTTTTCCAAACGCCGCTGTTCAAAAAAGTTTACTTTTGTATGAACAGTAGAGCCGTTCCGCCATTCCGTTCGACGTTGCGCGCTTTCTTCCTATTACCCCTACACTCGCTTCAAGAAATTTGACAAGTTATATGTAGGTTATTGTTTTTTTCTTGATAATTGAATTTGGGTAAGTGAAATTCTAAAATCCAGTAGATTTTTTAGAATAAATAGTAGACTTTTCTAAAATACAGTAGATTTTTCGGGAAAAACAGGAGAACAGTAGACACACCCGGAAAACAGTAGATCTCCTGTAAAAACAGGAGACCTGGCAACACTGGTCAATAGGTCACTCTGACCACAGAAGAAAAAAAAAGGGCACGCATGGCTAGCAGGCGCCTCTATCGGTCAAATTCGGCAATACAAGCGTCATTCGTTCATTTCATTTTGTTTGACTGGTAATGTTGGCTAAACTTAATCACAAAGTATTTTGCATTTTGAAATTAATATTAAAAATGCAAAATACATCTCGAAAGGTATTTCAAATAAAATACAAAATGCTTTTTACTAAAAGGCATTTAAATGCAAAATACAAAATAGGTATTTTGCATTTTGTATTTGCATTTTAAATAGAAGTATTTCAAATAAATCGCATCTCTGGACACGGGCCATTTTCTCTGAAAATGTTGGTAATTTTTTCCATTTGTCATATCCAAAATCGCCTTCATAATCCTTTTAGAACACAATGGGCGCATATATACCCACGCGCCCTGCCACAGAATGTATAATTGAGGCTTCATACCCTTAATTTTCTTAGGGGACCTTTTGGTTTTTCTGTCTATCTATGTTTGACCCGATCCCGAATAATCCCGATACTAAGTACCTTGGCAGATGAAGGAGGCAGGAGGCTCCCCGCCGTGCGTCCGCGCTAAGATGAGCACGACTCTCTTCTTCGGCGCAGGTTTGGCCTTCAAAGCAGACTCCTCTCTGATCTCTTTATCCTGGACCCCGAGCTCACCGATGGTGATCAGGTCAACTTTCCGTTTTTGCTGCAAGTTCATTAAATATTTTACAAATATTATTGCTATTGGAATTACCAATAAAAACGCCGCTCTAAAATGAATCGCAAGCTTACTAGATTAGGGTACGGACTAAAATAAATGTGATCCCTTGGCTTGAGACTTTGGGTTCATAAGCAATATAATTTATTCAGCATCTTTATCAATATGTCTCCTACAAAAGAGTAATAAAATACAGGAAAACTGCCTGTGCCAAAAAATATTTAAAAGATTTTTTTTCAAAGTGTAGCCACGTGGAAATAATTACAAGCAAGTTTAATAATAATCTACCGTTTCATTTTTTGCTCCTACTAGAAGCCACACCCTGTATAAACGAGCACCATTTATCATAATAGATGATTCCTTGTCCCTTAAACCTAATAGAGTATAGGCCGACTGGTGACTATTCTACAACTAAGGGCAATATCGCATTTTGAACCTTCGTAGTATTAAAATAAAGTCTATAAGGTACTTACGAAGTTTATTATACTCGCAACTGCACCCACCACATTGCCCATATCGCGCCCTGTTACTACCACTACACTAGCGGTACTATAGTTAAGTAGTTAGGTTAGGTTAGGTTACTAAAGATTCAGAGTGTACCACTGAAAGTTGTCTCACTCACCGTAGTTTGCGCAATGCATTCTCTAGTAGCAAACGTCTGCGCCCGCTTCTCCCACAGCGTCAGATACTTCTGCAGTCGTGAGTACGAGTAGGGGACGGCAGCCGTGAAGTGATAGACGTCCTCCTCACGGTCGAAGCCGAAGGCGAGGCTCAGAACGCGCCGCCCGCGATGCACTGGCGACTTGTAGTAGAAGATGAAACGTCGAGGGATGCGTTGCCTGCCGTAAAAAGTTGGCGACTTAAGTTTTTTAACCGACTTCAAAAACAGGAGGAGGTTCTCAATTCGGTTGTATGTTTTTATTTTGTTTTTCAGTGCTGTATGCAAAATTAAACCTATCAGTTATTTGTTGGACGCTTTTATCCTTTACCGTGGACGTTCACGGCACGATAAAACTCTACTCTAACCTATGGTTTCATTCATAATTAGTCTAAACTCTATAACCTATGGTATATTTATGAATTAAACCATAGTTTTACCGTGCCGTGGTCGACGATAAAGTATAAAAGGGACCACTCTGTGTAACCGTGTAGCCGGTGGTCGGCGCCAAACGTGTAGGTAGGTAGTTAGAGCTTAAGGCGAGGTTCTTCCATTGCAAATGTCCCGCTCTAACACGCGTGAGTTTGCAATTGACCATCCCACTCTCTACGGAACTGTGCGCGAAATTTTCGTAAATTTTTAGTACATTTTTGGGTGAGAAAAATACATGGCTTACTATATTAACAATATTAATCCCGACATCCCTCATACCATCAAATACGTTTATTTTAGTATTATTTTCTACTCATCATGTTACCTAAGATTGAAATAAAATGAGTTTTAAGATAGAAAATAGAGGTATGTTTGGAATTTTTTTCTATCGAACAAAGTTTTGCAAATTGTGTAACGGACATCCGACGGCACTAGATAAAGGTCTCAAATATAACATCGTATTTTTTTTACATTTTTAATATGTAGTATTTCGAAATAAAACCGTTTACCAAATCAGATTTTTACTATAACCCGGCCTTATAACTACACAGTTAGTATTGTTATTTATTCTGTGTTATAGTAGGTACCATTTCCCATTTTACCTCTAAAGATCAACTTCGTTACGAATTTAATGTACAGAAACTAACATTGTTTACATACATAATGTGCAGCGAATGGTCGCGTCGATTACGATCGGAGCTGGGCGCGGCGTAGCACAATCAAAGTGTCGAGCTTGATTGTACCGTGCATAAGTCACGTCACGTACGGTATCTAATTGCACTCTACGTGTAAGCACACGCCAAGTTATATTGCCTCCGTACGAACACGCCACGGTATTGCTGATATGGCTCTAAGTTAACAGTGCATACTTACCATTTCGGACGTGAGGTCGAACGGACAAGCGGTGTCATTTCGCCGTTGTACAATGTTCTTTCTTTGCCCAGGTTGACGATGTTAAATATTACTCTCTGAAATACATAACGTTCCTTTTTAAGTTTGCTCATAACTGTCGATTGTTTTAGTTGAACAAGAGTTACTTAGTGTTTAGTTGAGACGAGTTACTTAGTGTTTTGTTTTAAACTCAACGTATACCTACGAGTGTTTTTAATACAAATTATTTGGACGAACCTGATCCTGCTTAACATTTTCCACGGTAAAGTTGAACCAGAACCTCGAGCGCGGCCGGCATGTGTCAGGACGCACGAACAGGTCGTACTCCAGTTCTGTGATGTGGTCGGCTCGGCCCAGGTTCCCGCACTCGAAGGCTGCGTCGAAGCAAAGCTGGCCCCGCTTGGCCTTGCCACTGTGGCCCGGGGGCCGCACTATCAGCCGGTTCAGGTTACCGAGCCCCCCCTCTCCGTCACTCTCTTCGCTATCTAAAAATGTTTGTCACACCTGGCCATGACGTGGCAATTTACGCACGCGTAGCGTGAAAAATTCCACGGGCGGTAATAAAGAAAGCGTCAGATCATATATTTATCGCCCTTGCCTACGGCTCGAACGTCAAATACCTGCGGTCTGAGACATTCTTTATTTTACCGCCCTTGGTAAGTAAGTAACTAACTTGTAGGTACTATATATAACGTTACACCACAGAATAGTATAATATAGTATTACATAGTTACACTTGGCAGTGAGTGGCTAGAATATGCATCCGTTGCTTGGTGTAGGAATTGACGGAATTAGGTACAGTCAAGGACTTTAATTTGTAACCCACTTAAGGTTGACGGTCCTGTCAAACTGTATTGAAATTCAAAGGAAAAGTTTGCGAAATGGGTCACAAATTAAAGCGCGCGCACGTACTTACCTGGATATAAAAATACCAATAAATAAATAAATAAAAATAAAATAAAGAAAGCGAAAGAAATATAAAAATAATAATTTTATAAAGAAGAAAGAGATTTTGATCTTAGCCATTGTAGGCATTGGCGCTCTAAAACGTACGAACTATTTTTTAGAAAAAAAAAAAACATATTATTACAAGTGATATTATTACAAGACGCGTTATTTTTTTTAAGTACCTAATGAAGGTATATTGTGTTGATATTAAGTAAGTAGGTTAATAATAATTAGATACGAATATCACGAATTCACGATACCATTAATATCACGGGTGTATATGGAGGTGATGTGCTCCAGGTCGTTTGGATACGAACACATTGTTAGCACTGATCGAGTTTCCTAGCAGGAACCGTTCCGGATCTAGATCAACCTGTTAACTTGCTACAGGCTGATGCTACACTTGCACACTACATTTGTTCAGACGAGATTTTTCAGTGGTTTAAACGTAAATGTGCATTTTGTGATTCGTAAACGTGACATTGAAGCCTTTGAAATGTGGTGCTGGCGGCGGATGGAGAAGATCAATTGGACCGAGAGAGAATCTCTAACGAGGAAGTTCTCAACATTGTGCAAGAAAGGAGGTCCCTGTTGCAGACTATATTGAGAACAGAAGAGGAAAGATGTTTGGGCACCTGTTACGACACGACGAATTCATAGAGCATATTGTGGAAGGGAAGGTAGAAGGAAGGCGGAAGAGAGGGAGACCAAGAAGAACGTACATGGACCAACTTAAGGAAAAAGTAAACGTCGTGTCGTGTCAGGCGGTCAAACGAAAGGATAATAAGGAGATACATGGAAATTGCTCCACCGACAAGAGCTTGGCTCTTAAATTGATGATGATGAAACGTGACTCGATTGGCATTTATTGGAAGATTCAATGGGTATTGATTTGATGAAATCGCCTGGGTTAGGTCCTTAGTACAGTTTCATACCGCCGAAAACTTCGGCCGAAACATGATTTTTATGCTGAAACCTGCCGAAACCGAAACTTCGGTCGGACACTAGCGAAAAGTTAGGTATCGCTATCAGCCTAATAAGCTATTATCGTGCCTAGAAAAACTGTCATAATATTATTATAGCTTGGATGCAGCCTAGCTAACATCGCGTTTATGTCAGAAATAAAGCACTCATCCCACTCGTACTGTACTTTGCTAGTAAGGGGCGAATACTATATGCCGGACATAAACGCGATCATGCTAGCTTAGCTATGCTGCATCCGTTAATATTATGTCTAAATAGAGCGTACCTAAACTACAGTAATAAAAAGAACGAATTTAATACTAGTTCTGTATTAGTGTTCTTTACAAACAAACAATAAGTTAATAGTCGCCTATTAACCAAAACCTAGAATATACAGTCAGTATCAGGAGCTCATCAATATATCAATGTCAATATATAAAGTTTAGTCTTTAATTGTATAAAATGTATCTGCAATCACCCTATGCAGTCGACATAGTTCTAACTTAGTGCCCCATAAGATTGGCGGCGAGTCCACGATAGGAAACGTTTACAGCGACACGCCACCCGTTAACAATTGAAAGGTCAATTTATTGCGAATTGATTCGCAAACACCTTACACTCATGCAATACAACACTACACCGGGTTTGAGGTCGATGTGCTACTGTATACTTAAGTTATACCTTAGTTACTGTGTAGAGTACCTAACTGTGGGCCCCACTTAGAGGTATGTGCTAGCTCTTAATTTGATCTTCGAGCAACAGCTTCCGAACTCCGTCGGAGATTAGAAATTCAATACGCATGTAATACAATCCTCGTTTTAAATAAGTAAATACCTCTTAGGTGTTGATGCGTAATTCATTACATTCAAATTCTCCTCGTTGCGAAAAATATGGGTTTTGTATTTGTACAAACATTGATGTTAATAGTTATTGTGCAACAGATCATGTTACCTACATTAGTCATCGCCTTTTATGATGACTAAAATGGATCTAAATATTAGGTACCTATATATTACGCTGGGTTGCGTTGGTTTCAGTCCACTAGATTACCAAACCCGAAACGGAAGACCAGAGAGAACTGACTATAATTTGGTAATTAAACTAAAAAAAAAAACTAGGTATATTGGTTGATAATTAGTTTGAAATTCCTTTGCGTTTTCAGGGAGTAGCCACACCGGCGGCGCGTCAAAACAGGGAAGCGAGAAATAATTTGCCTTTCTTATTCTTCATGAGCCGTAGTAAAAGAACTGGACTGGCTGAAAATTAGGCAAGCCGGTGGGAATCGAGTTGTATGGACGCTCCGCCACTGGTAGGCACCTCCTCCTAGGCTCACGTGAGGTGTTATAAATCGTGGCGTGTGGTGTGGTATGGCCGGGTGTCGTATTCCCCACATGCCTCGTATTGTATAACAAACCAGACGGGCACGGCAACTCACATCAAATTATTCTACATTTTCTTTGAAAAATCACAGTCTCGCGTAGTATTAAGGCCGTGTATTACCACTTTTGAGTTTTTAAAAACCATCTGAGACATAGAATATAGTGTCTTAAAATCTAAAAAAAATATATGTGTTACATAAGGATCTTGTCTAGTCAAAATCGCAGTCAGTTACATGACCTGATCAATTTCACTCGATAGAAAAAAATCGCGAAGTTACCTCTTTTTGGAATGTATTTTCAATACTACGGCTACATTACTGATATTTAACATTTAATTTTTGTACTCAATTAAAGATATTATGTAGTTTTTTAATGATAAAAATAATATAAATTGACATGTAACATAGCAATGTAAAAAAAATGGACAACAATATTTAAAAAAATTAGATCATATAATTATATTACATTGACATTACCATATTTAAACTACTAACAAGCATTGACATTGTAAAAATTATTAGCAAGAAATAAAAGGCTTTTTTATTTTTATTTTATTTATTTTATAAAGATCGTAAATAGTTATAGACAAATTCGCAGGGTTTGCTTTGATAAAATGATTGGCTTAATCACTATAGCTAAATATTTACAAAACTGCGCGCAGAGCTTGCGTAGTGAGCGGGATGGTTAATTGTAAACTCACGCGTGTTAGAGCGGGACATTTGCGTTGGGGATACCTCCCCTTAATGGATTTTCCACCTCAACACTTTTAGGTTATTTGGGTATGGCCGGGTGTCGTATTCCCCAGCACATGCCTCGTAACAAACCAGACAGGCACGGCAACTCACATCAAATTATTCTACATTTTCTTTGACAAATCACGGTCTCGCGTAGTAGGTATTAATGGATTTTCCACCTCAACACTTTTGGGTTATTTCCAGGAAAAAATACCCATAACAGTGCTGTGCAGCGGGTCTTAAAGATACGCGATACAGAATATCAAAATTATTTTAGTTTTAAGCTGATGTAGGTCTGTAGGTTATTACTTTCACAAGGAAATAAACTCGTAATGAATATAGTGTAACATAGTTTGAACCCCTTTCGTGTGAGTTTCTGGAGGAAAAACATCATAGAGAACGTATAAAGCTTAAGCCACACAGAGAGCGGGAGGGCGGTAGCGGCGCGTGAGCGGGCGGTAGCGGCGCGGGAGCGGGCGGTAGCGGGACGTGAGCGGGACGGGAGCGGGCGGTAGCAGTGCGGGAGGCGCGCGGGAGCAGGCGGGAGCCGCGCGGGAGCTACCGCCCGCTCCCGCGCCGCTACCGCCCTCCCGCTCTCTGTGTGGCTTAAGCTTAAGTTAATTATGGTTATGTTAATTATGGTTATGTAAAGCGTACTCTAGTAGTACCTACCTACACTACTTAGGTATAATATAATTTATAATTACAAAATTTAAACATTTTTGTTATCATTGGATATATAAGTAGATACAGTGTATTTACTGGAGTAGGTAGAGCTTTTCTCGATATAAGACATAGTTTCTTAACCACTAATTAGCTGACAGGCATCTTGCATATGCATAATAATATTATTATTATTTTCTTACCTGACATGATGACGTCGCTCCAACTTCTTATCAAACTGCCTCATTTATTTCTAATTTCACCACTATGCTTAATTTATCCATTATGTTACCTGAATTATAATATGTAGCTAAGATAATTTTGCGACTACATTTTCCCTTGGCTTCGTTGCTAGGGCAGTCGTCATGCGACATTTTCAAATTATAATAAAAACAAAAGAACTGGTTTCACGGGACGCATAAACATAAGGGGTAGTTGCTAGGCAACGCCGCTGCGTAGCACGTCCTACAAGTTACCTTCGTAGCGCGTGGCGCGTAGAGGCTCTTCGTAGCTGCTACCGCGAACCGAAAACAAATGAAGTTCGTGTATCTCCCGCACTGCCGCTTGAATAAGCAAGTGCGACAGAGAGGGAGATACACGAACCTGGTTCGTTTCGGTTCGCGGTAGGTCCTAGGCGCAATGTTGCGTGTGTTTCTAAGCTAATACAAATTACAGGGTTCAGATCTCATAATAATGCGTTGCATATATTGCGTGCGTGGGCTCAGTGTGACCCTAGCTATACTTACTTGTTGCATTTTATCTCCGCTACTCACAGTTGCCCAGAAGAGATAGCTCTTTAGCGATGATGGCCTGTTGATTACTTACCTTCACTTTAAGCTTTATGTTTGTACTAGCTTTTGCCCGCGACTTCGTCTGCGTAGAATTCGGTCATCGTATTAGAATGATTTTGCTATTCTTTTATTTTAGGCGCTAAGCTAGTTATCTCACTTCCACCCCCTTGCGGTGTCCCATGTCCTTCCCTATGTTTCGAACATTATGATGCAGGTGCGGAATATACTACAAACGCATGAAGTAATGTAGATGAAAACGCGAGTGCAGCGGGCGCGAAATATTTCACACATTATGATGCAGGCGCGGAAAAGACTTCACACGTATCAAGCAATGTAGTTAAAAAGGCGAGCGAAGCGAGCGCGAAATATTTGGAACATTATGATACAGGTGAGGAAAATACTTCATACGCATTACGTCATGGACATGAAAACGCGAGCGTAGCGAGCGCGAAAATTTTCGGACATAATGAAGCAGGTACGGAAAAGACTTTATATGCATCAAGTAATGTAGGTAGTTAAAAAGGCGAGCGAAGCGTGCGTGAAATGTTTGGAACATTATGATACAGGTGCGGAAAATATTCATACGCATTAAATCATGCAAATGAAAACGCGAGCGCAGCGAGCGTTAAATGTTTCGAACATTATGATGCAGGCGTGGAAAAGACTTCATACGCATCAAGTAATGTAGTTAAAAAGGCGAGCGAAGCGAGCGCGAATTATTTGGAACATTATGATACAGGTGTGGAAAATACGTCAAACGCATTAAGTCATGTAGATGAAAACGCGAGCGTAGCGAGCGCGAACATTTTCGGACATAATGATGCAGGTGCGGTAAAGACTTTATATGCATCAAGTAATGTAGTTAAAAAGGCAAGCAAAGTGAGCGCGAAATGTTTGGAACATTATGATACAGGTGCGGAAAATATTCATACACATTAAGTTATGCAGATGAAAACGCGAGCGTAGCGAGCGCGAAATCTTTCGAACATTACGATGTAGGGGGAAGAAAATACTTTACACGTATCAAGTTATGTAACTGAAAACGCGAGCGAAGCGAGCGCGAAAATTTTTCGGACATGATGCAGGTGCGGAAAAGACTTCATACGCATTAAGTAATGTATAAAAACGCGAGCGCAGCGAGCGTGAAATGTTTCGAACATTATGATGCAGGTGCGGAAAAGACTTCATACGTATCAAGCAATGTAGTTAAAAAGGCGAGCGAAGTGAGCGCGAAATATTTGCAACATTATGATACAGGTGAGGATAATACTTCATACGCATTAAGTCATGTAGATGAAAACGCGAGCGTAGCGAGCGCGAAATGTTTCGAACATTATGATGCAGGTGCGGAAGTCTTCATACGCATCAAGTTATATAGATAAAAACGCGAGCATAGCGAGCGCGAAATGTTTCAAACATTATGATGCAGGTGCGGAATATACTTCACACGCATCAAGTAATGAAGATGGAAACGCGAGTGCAGCGAGCGTGAAATGGTTCGAACATATGATACATGTGCGGAAAATACTTCATACGCATAAAGTCATTTAAATGAGAACGCGAGCGTAGCGAGCGCGAAATCTTTCGAACATTATGATACAGGTGTGGAAAATACTTCATACGCATCAAGTATTGTAGAGAGCGTAGCGCGCGCGAAATTTTTCGATCATTACGATGTAGGTAGGTGCGGAAAATACTTTACACGTATCAAGTTATGTTAATGAAAACGCGAGCGAAGCGAGCGCAAAATTTTCGGACATAATGATGCAGGCGCGGAAAAGACTTCATACGCATTAAGTATAAGTAATGTAGATGAAAACGCGAGCGCAGCGAGCGTGAAATGTTTCGAAAATGATGATGCAGGAGCGGAAAAGACTTCATACGCATCAAGTAATGTAGTTAAAAAGGCGAGCGAAGCGAGCGCGAATTATTTGGAACATTATGATACAGGTGAGGAAAAAAAAAGAAAAAAAAGGTGCGGAATATTTTTCACACGCATTAAGTAATGTAGGGAGCGTAGCGCGCGCGAAAATTTTCGAACATTATGATGCATGTGCGGAAAATACTTCATATTCATCGAGTAATGTAGATGAAAACGCGAAAATTTGAAATAAAAAAAAGTTGTCGTTGGTTGAATACATATTTTTTTGTTTAAAAATTATTGGACAACCTTACTACCTTTGTTTTTTCTTTCACATTCAAAGGTGGAGTAGAGGCCCAGGTTGATAGCGCACCCACCCTGGTTGTTCCTGGGAGATGTGTGATTTTCTGAGATTGAGTTTTTGTTTTCTATCGGCCTATGAATTTCGAATTTGGTAATACTTAATGTTTATTGTTACATACCTATATTTTACTAACAAATACCTATATGCCCTAAATGTGGAAAGTCTGACCCGGCCAGTCTTGGGTATGTTGTATGGATCAGTTAGTTCATCCAAATTTGCAACTTTGACAAACTTTACTTCGATGCGAACTGCGATTTCGTTTATTTTCTGGCTTTGAGAACAGTCCCCCCCCCCCCCCCCCTTCCCCACTCCTGATATCCCCGTACCCCGAAAAAACATAAACATATCCCATAACGATTATTAAGAAAATAAATGTCCGCCATCTTGCATTTGAAAATGGATATCATTGTTGTAATCAGCACCCCAAAAAATATTTTATACAAAAATATTAATATTTATATTTATACATTTCTTATTATTTGAACAGTAAAATGGCTTTTTAAACAAATAAAGTTGATGCAACTCGGCCAACTCAAATTATTTCAATCATGCGCATACAATATACATGCCGCAAGTCTTACCATGCAACCGAGAGCCCGCTGCTCTGCGTAGGTAGGTAGAGGTACCCTCCATCGAAAACAAAAAAAAAACACCGAGCTTGTATAGTAAGACTGGTATGTACCTAGGTTTGTGAATATTGATAGCGACCGACTGTCCAACATAATTAGATCTCTCATATCAAACAGTTAATATGGTTTGAGGGACTTTTGTTTTTTTGTCTTTGGCCTCTCAAGTATATTTCGTCCCCCGTTTTTTCAAATACTATCTGCTTATTGCACAGTGTTTGAATGGGGTTCTTTTTCCTTTGCTTCCAAGTAGATGCTTACCAATTTTCAAGCCTTTAAAACACGAATTGAAGGACTTCCCATACAAAGTTCAACCCCTGTTTTCACCCCTTTTAATCCCCAATCTGTATGATTTTTATAGCCTATAACCTCGCCGAAGATCCAATAAACATATTATTGAAGGCTGTATTAAAATCCATTCGCTAGTTTTCACGTGATAGTTAGACAAATAAACAGACAGACAAACAGACAAACAGACATGAATTCTAAAAACCGTTGAAATGTGTTCTGTTATCGATTCTAAGACCCCTCAATCGATTTTTTTTCTTATATCTTCAATGTATAGATTTTTGACCCTCTTCTGCTTTATTATATGTATAGATTATATTCATTTTTAATTTAAGGAATGCAATAAAGTGTATTTGCATTGACAGTATAGTGCGCGCCAGACGAAGGCGCGCCCCTCCACAGTCCAAGCCACGGATACAACGCGCACGGATTAGTACGCACTATAATCCCAATATTCATAAATAATTTGGTATTTCGGAATTTAAGTTTGTCTGGTTTGCCATTGGCTTGATTGATTCAAATTTTGGTTACAAAGCTTATAATTTATGAATAGGCCCGCTATGCATTTCAAATAACACAGGACAAGACTTACGGTCAACCAATTTGATTTCGGGGCCAATTTGTGCCTTGTCACAGTTCATTTATATGAGATCTCTAGCGGCTTTCATATTGATTTTTACTTTGACAAGGTAACGAAATGGCCCAGAAATCTAATAGGTCGACTGTACCTAAGTATTTAATGTTACCTAAGCAGGTATAATGATTTTAAAAGGCAGATGACATGGAAATTACATAATATAATACATGACATATATGCCAAGGAGAATGTCGAATTGGACCCCTAGGACCCCTGACCAGCGATTGACATTTTTAGTGTCACAGTAGCATAGGGTGAAATTTTATTGACCGTTCAAATTCCCACAGTAGATTCCTTGGCGAAAATTAAAATATACGTGTTTTTTCTTTCAGTATTTTTCTGTACTAAAATGTTGAGATACAGCAGCTGAAAGATATCCGAAAAAATATGCGTTCGTGGATAGCGTCGAAGCGGGTTGTGTAGGAGGCAGCAATAACGATCGCCCTGGCTCCACGTTGAGTCGCCGAGACAATTTTCGCATAAAAACCGATTTTTGACAACTATAAAAAAAAATTTTTTGCGAATTTTTCTTCATATTTACTTTCACGGGCTTAGGACTCTTGGTTCGTAACCATTGTTGTTTCATGTTCGCGTAAATTGTGAAAAAAAATTTTTTTTTTAAATTTTACCCGATTTTTTTAAATTGCATTTTTATTGATACCTAATACACACATACACATAGGTACATTTACATTTGAACGGTCAATAAAATTTCGCCCTGTATATATATATGGGAACAAATAAAATGATCACCTAAATAACTTTTGATATCATCAAATTTTCAAACCCTAAAATAAGGTTGAACACTCAAAAAAATTTATCGATCAGCAATTCCGAGTCACCAAAAAAATTCTACCTATTTTTGCAGCACTTGCACCTATTTTACTTATTGCGTTCCTATAAATTTATAATCGCATCAAAAAAATTGTCAAGTACCACCAAAAACACTAAACTACCACCTAATCTCATGCACCTTTTTTCATTAGAATTACATCCAAATATTATATACATCGCATGCTACATTTTAATAAACAGTTACAAATTAATTGTTTTTAGCACTATAAATATTTCAGTTATTTCCAAAATGTTATAAATTCGAAAGTAAAATTTAAAATTAATTTAAAAAGCAACGCGCAATGTGGCTGTGTGAAATAATAACACGTATACTGCTATCTCACTCAATCAAATACAAAGAATTGTCTGAAGCATAAAACCTATTGATATGTCGTTAGAGTGAAAGGTACCTATTGCTGTTTCATTCTAACTACCTATTGCTGATGGTTTACAAACTGCAAGAAGTTTTTTTTTTTTTAATGCGTTGACGTGAGCGCGTTTGATTGAAACCTTTTATTTGAAAATGAGTTTTGTTGATTTATTAAATTGTTAGTTTGTTATGAAAATGGATAAAGGTCCTCAAATGAGTTTACTTTATTAATATAGATAGACTTTCATGGAAAAATTAAAGGAAGTTAATAGGTAGAAATAGGTATAGGTAGGTTTAGGTTATGTTAGTTTTGCATCGGCCCGAAGGGCCAAAACAACTCAAAATAGGAGCTCCGCGCCAGCGGAGATCCGTCAATACTGTTCCAATCTCCACTAGTTTGAAATTAAAATAGCTATTTTTATTTCAAACTTCAACTTCTTAAAATCATTTAGCGCTGTCTTGCTCGCACGCGGTGCGAGGTGCGAGCGAGACGGACCGTATGGAAAACCGCATCAGTGTGCTAGCAATGAGGTTAGACTAGATTGGAACTGCTTTGCACGTCGGACATTAAAAAACAATTGCCGCGTGAAATTTGGTGATCATGTAGTATTTCTGGGTATCGAAAGAATTATTTGGGTGTAAATAATTTTAATAGGATTACGAGCCCTGTAATATTTGGATGTAAATTATATGAAATTTGGTGTTTGAAATTAGGTGATCATTAAGTATTTTTGGGTAGTGACTAATTTATTTGGTAACAATTTAATTTATTAGGTTATCGACATGTTACTTCTTTGAGTTGCACTTTATATTTAAAAGGAGTTGAAAATTTGGTGCGAATCTAGTATTTTTGGTAATCAATGTAATTTTTTAGAGCATCATTCGGCAACTAATTTGGTGGTTCGTTAAATGCTACCCTATATATATATATCAACGGAAGTGAAAATCTGAAATAAAACAGCGCCAAATACGAACTTGTAGTTTATTAATAAATAATATATTAATCGATATATATAATACTACTCGGCATCACAATATATGCGCTTGCGCATCGCAAACGTGGAACAAAGCTCAACGGAACGAAACAAACAGACTTCGGCCACACACGTAATGTCGAACACTTAATCTAATATGTACACTTATCTATAATACCGCGTTCTCGCTACCCAAGTACCCATGGCAATACGTAAGGTCAGTCAGGACTTAGTGCGTCAGAGGGGTAAGTGCGCCTGCAAAAAATAATCATAATAACTTTTATGTCACGAGCACGGGTCGGCCATTGTTGTAGTTGTGATGTGACACATACGAACACATAGACAACGTGAACTCGTAGCTAGGGTTGCCAACTTATTTGCTCCGATTTGCGGGACATTTGTAATAGAATTGCGGGACTTGGTTAAAAATGCGGGACTCGCGCACTCTATCGTCGTTTTTATACTTTAGAGTAATTATGAATGAAATCATAGAGAATATCGTTGACGTGCACGTCCACGTTAAAGTATAAAAGCGACCAATCCCTGATGTCAATTGTGAGTACGATACATTATTAATTCCCGCGATATATATACCTTCTTACTCGATGATTTCGGAGCTAATATTATCCTATAGGTACGAATACCTACCTACGGTCCTCGGGATACAAATTACTTATTTTCATTTATCGAAAAGTTGCCTTTGCTGAAATGAAACAAAATGTTCGCTCCAGTTCTTATAATTCTGCCGAGGCCTGAAAACGGGACAATCGGCCTTCCGCACGCATCCCTTGCGGGACGCATCCTGTAGGGTGCTGGAAACGGGACGTCCCGCCTGAGGCGGGACGGTTGGCAACCCTACTCGTAGCTCCTACGCTGACGCACACATAGACAATGTGCATTGCATGTGCCAACAGCCAACACATGCCTCAACACGCAAACAAGGCTCAACCGCGCTCGTGAGATAAAAGTGCAATAAGTGCATGCAGTAATATGTAAGATGTCCATAGTTATGTATTATGCTTATGCACGTATTATGGTATATATCTTTTGATATTTTTCACCCCGCTGCGGCACTGGTCCCGACTGACTATAATACTATAGAGAAGTTTTTTAATACAGTAACAACTGGACAAAAAGAGTCCTAATTCTCTAAGAAACAAAATATATAAGTAAATATCATAAATGATGTACCTATATATGAAAGTTACAAATTGTTTACAAATTAATAGTCAACACTTACAACGAAATGTACCTATTAAATTAGGTCTAAGTACAACAACAAATATACCTATATACAATATATTAAACAAATGACGAGATTTTTAGTTATAGCTAGGCAAGGTCGTGAACCTGAAAACAAGAAGGTTGTTGGGAAAATTAAAGTGTAGCCTAATTCAAGCGATTTAACAGAAACTTTTGAAAGTTAACAACAATACTCGAAGGTATGTAACATCAATTCGGATAGGTACATTGTTTATTCGGTAAAGATACGAATGAATGGAATGTCAAAGTAGGCATACCTACAATGCGTAAACAAAATAACTAAAATCGACATAACCATGCATTTATATTTAATCGAATAATTATTGCAACCAATATGCTTTATTTTGGTAACTCAATATTTTATTTAAAAATTCTCTTGTTTCTAATGACACTATTTTTAGATTCTCGACTATTTCATTTACACTTTGTATTTCTATAAATACTGTAGTGGTGTTGTCAATTTGGTCTCTATAATCACTTAATCATTCTTATAAAAGTATTCTGTCATTTAACATTTTGTGCACAGTGCACATCCACGCTAGCTTATTGAATGTACGACCCGAGAATACCCGTCCCATATAGTAGTCGATTTCTCGGGCCGTACATTATCTGCTTGTGCATTCTCGGTACGGTGACGGTACCGGGTACCGTACATTGTGGCCGAGAATTCCCGCAACGCAATGGCCGCAACACGATGTCCACGCGGCGAGGTGCACAGATATTGTGACCTGCCCAGCATAATCGCGTTTATAATATATAGGCCACATCACATTCATCCCTTACTTAAGGCCGTGTATTACCACTTTTGAGTTTTTTAAAACCATCTGAGACATAGAGTAGTGTCTTCAAATCTAAAAAAAATACATGTATTACATAAGGATCTTGTCTAGTCAAAATCGCAGTCAGTTACATGACCTGATGAATTTCACTCAATAGAAAAAAATCGCGAAGTTACCCCTTTTTGAAATGTATTGTCAATACTACGGCTATATTACTGATATTTAACATTTAATTTTTGTACTAAATTAAAGATCGTAAATAGTTATAGACAAATTCGCAGGGTTTGCTTTGATAAAATGATTGGCTTAATGACTATAGCTAAATATTTACAAAACTGCGCGCAGAGCTTGCGTAGAGAGCGGGATGGTTAATTGTAAACTCACGCGTGTTAGAGCGGGACATTTGCGTTGGGGATACCTCCCCTTAAGCGGGTATTGCACTGTCCTGAATTCAGGACACTTAGAAGGGTTCGGACCTATACGTTAGAGCGAGATGCTTCAACTCCCCTCCACTAGTTAGGACGCCTGATTCAAGACAGTGTAATACCCGCTTAACAAGTATGAAAGACCTCGGTCTAGAGACGAATGCTGCCTATATGCCCAACATAAACGCGATCATACTAGGCTGGTGGTATTGTTATCGCATAATAATATGTTATGGATATGAACTAGTACATGTCTGTCAATTTACTAACACAATTAAGTTGAACTTTACCTATTATCATATACATATATTAAATATTGCTTGGATTGGATTATTTACTATTTTAAAGGCATTCTATTTGTTTCTGCTGATTTCCTCATGTGTTAGCAGCAACGGAAACTAAACCACGAGGCTTCGTTTATTTACTTAAAGGCACACCATTCCATAAGCGTAGCAAAACATTAATATATGAGTGAAATTGCTGCACATCAAGGCAAATTTGTAGATCTTTGTCGTTCCTGACAATCCATTGAGAAAGTGGTTGAAAGAAAGAGTATCCTCCTGTAGGTACTTTAACTATGGGAGTAGGAGGATAATATATACCTAACACCGACGGTCCGGGGTAATTGCATAAGTTTTTAAATACCTACATTAGTTTTCTGTGCATTTGAACTGTCTAGATGGCGTTTGAAATAAACGACTACCATGCCAGTCTGCTCTCTGTTTTATTTCGGCGAACACGCCATGCAGCTTCCCAACTAAGTAGGTAGGTATATCAGTGGCGGAGCGTCCATGCGATTCCCACCGGCTTGCCTAATTTCCAGCCAGTCCAGTTCTTTTACTACGGATCATGAAGAATAAGAAAGCCAAATGATTTCCGGCTTCACTAAGAATATTTTTGACGTGCTGCCACTGGTAGGTATAGCAACTTTCAAGTTTCAACGGACAGGGACTAAGCAAATTATTGCTTTGAAGACGGAGCGACTCTAAGTGGCTCGTCTATCGAAACATCAATAACGACAACATGGCTAAACTTGAAAACCAACAAATACGAAAACTACCGTCCAATTTTCTACCCACTTTAGTCTTAACTGGCATCATAATATTTAATTATACAAGGTTATACTATACATACCTACTGTAAACGAGTCCGGATTACTCCTTGGTAACCTGTAATGTATGATTAGGAGGAAACAATCTGGATCACAGTGGCGTGATGTCTATTTAAGACTATATACTCAATAGCAATAATGCCTGTGATATCAAGAGTAGGTATTTGAGCAACATATATTTTCTTCCATCTTTTCTATACTGTTTTAACTTTGGCGCCACACTATTGATGCATCATTGGGATTTATCGGTTCCGTTCTCTATACTTTTACAAGTAGGCAATTAAAGTATCTTTAACGCTTTAAAGATGATTCACGCTAGACCGTTCCGTGTCCGGGCCGGCCCGTTTTCTAGTAAAAGAAATCGACGGCCGTCGCGCGTCCTGTATTAGAAAACGAGCCGGCCCGGACACGGAACGGTCTACTGTGAATCATCCTTTAGTCACACGTTTTACATTCAAAATGTTGTGTCTTGTGTGCAATTTCATTATTCGTATCCGAATGATTACGTACGATTTTATTGCTTGCTTGTGCTTTACCCCGTTTAAGTACATAGTTGGGTAAATCCAGAAACAATAGAATCACCACGACATTGGACGAAGCACAGTTTGTACCACTAAAGCAATATAAATGCTGAAATACAACCACCAACATCACCATTTTACAATTGTCCGAATCTCGTAAGATTAATATTTGTACCAATACCAACACACGGTGACCGACGACTGTGCACAGGGCCTGTACCTACTCCGAACTTCGTATAGTGCCGTCCCTTTCACTCTTACAGTGTATAACACGAGAGTGAAGATGACGGCACGATTCGAATTTCGATGTTCGGAGTAGACCCTCAAGCCGAGTCCGCTTCAAACCTCCAAGTGGTCGCCGTAGCCGTTGGTCGTGGAGCGACTGGAGCCGTTCCCGTCGCGGCGTCGGGATCACGACTGGTCGCAGTCGGTGTAGTGCGAGGGCCCCTCGTTGGAGCACACTGAGTCCTCGGGCGTGCGTGAGGCGTCTCCGGCCTCGCTCGCCTCCACGGCGCTGGCGCTGCCGCCCGACTTGCCCTTGCCCCCGCGCCGCGCCTGCAGCGCCTGCGCACCGAACCGAGCTTTAAGTAGTGATCGAACCGAGGTGATCGATGATGAAACGTGTTGACTTTTCACTATAAGCTGTATTTAGTTTATTTCCCTTCAAATCATGTAATATAATATTGTAGGTAACGTAGTGGCACCAGTAATGGACTTGGCTCCAGTAATGGACGCAAAAATCTTTCACGGTCGAAATTAAGCAACGGAGAAGTATTTTAGTCATGGCAACACTTTAAGCATAAAGAATAGGCTTCTATGTATCACATTGACAAATGGCATACACCTCGGTCATTTTGTTTAAAAATGGCGCGGCGGCAAAAAGTGTGCTCCGGCATTTTTCACGAAAAACCTTATTTTCTTACAGAAATAACTAAGGAAGTAGGTTTACGTTTTTGATTGTAAACTTTATTTTCTCTAAACTATATTATTTTGATATGATTTCGTGAGAAGAGTTAGATATTTAACAACACTTTTTTAAAGTGTTTATTGCATTAGAATCCAATTTGAATGATTTAGAGAGGATGTACATTACTGGTTCCTATTTTTTGTTAATCTCCAATTATGGACAATTTCTCCATGATTGGTTTTCATACTGAATTCTGGTTACCCAATTATGGACACCCAATGTTGGACGGATTTATTGGCGAGGTAAATGTTTGAAAAATGCCACCCAGTTTTATTATAATATAATAGTAGTTTAAGTATCTACACAAATATCATAATCCTCTAAAATGCGTTCAGAAACCGTAGGCAAATGACCTTCATTTTAACATCAATGTACTTATGAAAATGTTCTTACCTGTGGTGAAGGTTACCAGCAGTAATATAATATTCATTATAATTTCCTATTTAGTACTATAATGTTTTTTTTTTTAAATTTGGAACAGGAAAATTAAAATTCAGTCGATACGAAAGGTCAGCTCGATATAGGTTATTTTTTTTGGGATAAGGATTCAGGGAGAAGGATTTCAAATTTTACATTTATTTTAAATTAAAAAAAAGAATTTTTTTCGAAAAATCGTCATTATACTCGATTTCGACTAATTCGGGGATGAGGATTTCAAATTTTAGATTAATTTTGAATTTACAGCGAAAAAAAAATTTTTTTGCGAAAAATCGTCATTATACTTGCCTGCATTGCTTGGTAGCAATGCAGGCCATTTGGTGCTTGGTGCTACCGGTTACATATTTATAGTAGCCGGTATTATATAACATTTGAAATCCTTATCCCCGAAATAGTCGAAATCAAGTAGGTATAATGACGATTTTTCAAAAAAAATGTTTTTTTCTTAAAATTCAAAATTAATGTAAAATTTGAAATCCTTAACCCCGAATTAGTCGAAATCGAGTATAATGACGATTTTTCGCAAAAAAAATTTTTTTCTTACTTAAAGTTCAAAATAAATGTAAAATTTGAAATCCTTATCGCCGAATTAGTCGGAATCGAGTATAATGACGATATTTCGATTTTTTTTTTTATCTTAAAAATTAAAAATTAATATAAAATTTGAAATCCTTATCCCCGAATTAGTCAAAAACGAGTATAACAACGATTTTTCGTAAAAAAAATTTTTACTTCAAATTCGAAAGAAATGTAAAATTTGAATTCCTTATCCATGAATTCTTATCCCGAAAAAAAAATACATTATTGCCGTGGCCGGGGAAAAAAGCAATTGCAGGCTGAGTATTTGTTTAAACGGACGAGCTTGCGAGTCCGTTTAATTATAATACGAACCCTGCAATTGCCATTCCGGCCGAGGCTAATATAGTACTTTTCTCAAAAATGAAGGAAATACGAAAAAAATTGGATAAATATTTAATAAACATAACCTTAAAATGTCAAAAACCTCATGCTCAACAAAAAATAAACAGCGGGATGTTAATTTTTTTTAACAGAATCGCAAGTGTATTGGTTTACCGAAAAACGCAAATTATTCAAGACTTAAAAAGACGTCGCATTTCTAACAGAAAAATACGAGCTGAATTGGCTGAATACGACCTGTGCCTCCTTTTATATGACAGTTTCTACTTTTTTTTAAAGTTTGGAATTCAACAAATAAAGGAATTTATATGTGAAATTGCAAGCGGCCTACAATGTTTTTAGAACATAAGGTGTCCAAGATTGGGTGTCCATAATTGGATTTTGTCTGTCCATCATAGGATTTTCGAAGATTTTCGACTTTTTCAGATTTGGAGCAATTTTCTCGAAACTTACAACTTTGTCCAAAACTTTTGTATGTTTATTATAATTAGTGATTATTAAGCTACATTTTCTTTGAAATAACTAACATCAAACTTATAAAATAAGAGAGTTACAGCCAAAAGATGTCGACGGAGTTCTTAAGCCGTCCATAATTGGTGCCACTACGTTACAGTCAAGTGCAAAAATATGGGAGTATACAACTTGCTCAAAAATATGTCCCATACATCGGTCCCATAGCTCTATGTCGGTGAATTAAGGTTTTGGTACTTATTTATGAGAGGATCCATTCGATACATATTTTTGCACTTGACTGTAGGTACCTACCTAAATAAATAGCTACCGCACGATAAGAACAAAACGGAAGATCATTTACTTTTTCTTTACCCTTTACAGAGACTCTTGTTATCACCACAAGTGTACCTACCTACTCAATAACATCTGTTTATGGCACACAGAGTTATTATGCCAATAGAATAGCGAGCACACTTTTGCACTTTAGGATGTATTCACAGCTTTCTAATAAAACTATTAAAATTATGTGATATCATATGCCAGAATATTTAATTGGAAGCTACAAAGTCAACACGTTTTGAAATATGTAGTGCAGATAGACAGGTCAGGATGGAACGTGAATCATAACTCATTCGTGTAGCATTGATTTAATCTCTACAAACAAACGTCAGCGTGATGAAAGACGCTCAAGGAAGATCAAGCCGAACGGCAGAAATAGTTAGCCAAGAAAACCATCCGTTTATTATTAATTTCAATCGGAATTTCAGCTACTGGGAAATTCGATTGAAATACACGTCGGATGGTTCAATCGTGCGCAGCGCCGGGTGCCCAATGTCAGTTGGGGCCGGGTACAGATAAAGCGGACATCCGAAACATTGCAGACGGACACGGCCTATACTCCGAACATCGACATCCGAACTTCGTATAACGCCGTCCCTTTCACTCTTATGGTGATAACACGAGAGTGAAGGGGACGGCACGATACGAATTTGGGATTTCGATGTAAAGCCGCTGTACACATTGGGCCAACGTATTGGGCCAGCAGTTGGGCCAAGACGCCAAACACAGCGCGCCAAGATCCTTTGATGTGTGCACGGAAACCGACACCATTCGAGTTGCGAGCCAGCGTTGGCGCCAACGACCAACATAGAGCCAAGCGGGTCTCTATACGTTGGCCCAACGGGCTGGCCCAATACCTTGGTCCAATGTGTACAGCGGGCTTTAGGAGTAGACTCTCAGGGGTGAGGCGCGGGGCGTGACGCGGGGCGTTGCGCGGGGCTCCGGGGACATGCGGGTGCTCCAACGTCAGTGCACATGCGATAGGTATTATTACACCTTTCCTTACCTTTTCGCGACTGCCCTTTTTCTAAAGTCGGTGTGGGATGAAAGATGAAACATTCAATTAATGGCAATGAAGATAGAACACCGACACAGAAGGGTGATGTATATAGTCACAGTTCATATATAATTCGGTACGGTAGGCACACAGGTTAACTAGCACGAGTACGTGATGTTAGGAAATTACCTAAAGAAACCGGTATTAAAATACAGGAGACACTCAACAACATGGAGGTAGAGGTAAGTGGTCAAGGACTTCATATATTATATTACATATGCCTGGGTAACTAATATTAACTACTTACTGACCAGAAATGTTCAAGATCAATAGAAATTGTAACATACCATACATTACAGGTACTAACAATTAGGAGTTTCGGATTTCACGGACGGGATTATGGATTTCATGGAGTAAATATTCATTATTTTTGGATACATTTTGGCTATCGGATGTCCGTCTGTTTGTTCCATATATGATGATCATGATAGAAAAATATAAAAAAGTAATTCATAAGCTTGTTTTTGCACTTATCGCTGTTGGCGACGTTGGCGTGGCGCGTGAAAAAGTGTACTGAGTATTAAGTACATGTTTGATGTAATTTTCCGCTTGGCACTTGTAAGATAAACATCCCAATGATTAGCACCTTAATAACCAATTGTTGACACATATTGTTCACCTCTATTATAGCACTTTTATCTCACACCGTGCGGGTTGGCCTCTATACGCTGACGCACACATAGGCAATGTGCATATATAGCTCAACGCACAACCATGGCTCACGCGCACTCGTGAGATAAAAGTACTTTACCTGTAGTATGGCAAGATAGAAAATGTCAAGTATTGGGTCAGTGTGTCACTGGGATGTTTACGTTATTATCTAGTGCTTATAAACTGTGTGATGAAGCAAGCAGATCATGTGAACTAGACCGCGGTTACCTGCAGCGAGAACCGCCTGTGCGGCGGTTTCCTTCCCCCCCTTCGCTTGCTGATGTGGGGGTTGTCCCGCCGGAGCGTCTTGTTGCGCAGGATCTCGAGCTGCACGTACAGCCGCTTCAGCTCGGCCCTCACTTCCTCTGAGGTAGGCTCCTCCTCGCCCTCTACGCCGAAGCCCTCCGCCGGGCCTCTGCGAGACACCTGAAAGCACCAAAAGTATGGGTGAGACCGAGAATGAAAAAGAAACGTTTTTGTTTCGTCTCTAATATCAAAAGTATATACTTACCTTAGAGCATCACGATTTAAAAGAAATAGACACGAGTCAAGTTTAAATAAATTCTAATCTGCCGAAACGGTGGCTTATTTAGACCAAACAACAAAGTTTTCATCAGTACTTAGCGAAAAACAAACATAAGTGCAAGGTATAGTGCACGCCAACTACGACGACGCGCCCCTCCACTGCCCGTTCCGTACAATTTCGCATAGATTAGATTACTAGTATGAGATGCGCTGTGGATGGGCGCGTCGGTCGTCGACTCGTCGTGGATGGCGCGCACTATAGATACCTACACTTTTTTGACCTAAAACTTCGAATCATGAAATCCTTCGTATGTAGACCAGCAGTCGGCAACAAACGGCTCACATGCGGCTCGCGAGCTTCCTTATTGACAACCAACAATGGGGAAAATTTTGTCTGACTGAGTCACAACTTATTAAGGCGATATATCGATTGAAAGAGACACCCTTTGTTTTTCGCTCACGACAAAACGGGATGCAACCTTCTCCGAGAATGGCTTTTTAGACAAATCTCGTTAAATATCTGACTGTGTGCAGGTTTATTAAATTTCCTCTTGTCAGTACCTAGATGAGGTAAAATACCATCATGTTAACTAAATCGTGTCTTTTAATAATGCGTTGATTTAGTAGGCTGAGGAAACAAAGGAAAATATAGACTCGACTTTCTATCGAGAAAATTTTAAGCAATCATGTTTCGCCATTGTCAGTACCACAATCATATAGTCAAGACTCATATATATCTGAAAATCAGCCCCTACTGTTTGTTAGTCTGGGCAAGACAGCGTTTCAAAGTCTCCTAATTTCTCAGCGTAGCGCCTTATTAGTGCGGCCCGCGACAATTTTGTTAGCTACTAGCCCTTGGCCGCTAAAAGGTTGTCGACCGCTGGTATAGCTATAGATGGAACTAGATTCACCTCCTGCGCGAGCGAGCGCGCGCGGTACCCGTGCCACAGGCGCGGCGCCAGCACGCACGCGAGCGCGGCGCCGGACGAGAGCTGCGCGCGCGCCGTGGCGGCCAGCGGCGACCGCTCCGGCGCCGCGCCCGCCAGCGTCGCGCCGCGCCACGCCAGCCCGCACAGGAACTCGGTCGCCAGCGCGCTCGCTAGCCAGCCTCGCTCCTGGATAATGCAGCATATATGTTCAATAAATACCGAGTGCAATCATTGGAATACCTAAGTCATAGATAGATACACGAAGAGCCCAAGTTTTGAGCACTTGGATAATAGCCGTGACGTGGTGTAAGATTGTCAGGCCGCGTTAGAGTGCAGCCCTCTACAGTTTACAACCCGATCAAATTATCTATGCATCTCGCCGCGTGACGTCATTGCGTTTAGTTATCTTCTTTGATTGCGCGGCATCGAAGGGTTCCGTTCCGGGTTTGGATGGAGGCTGGTGGCTGGTGCACTATTGTTATATTTTGTGACCTGGTATTCTATTCACAACACTGGTAGGCCAGCTCCATAACTGACCTGGAAGGGCACATTAGCGTTCCTAGCCGCAAAGGCGATCCTGGCGCCCGCAGCCAGCAGCAGCAGTTCAGCGCCGGCCGTGACGTGGTGCCAGGCCGCGTTGGTGCAGCCCTCCTGCTCGCACGCCGCCGTCGCCGTGAACGCTGCCAGGTAACACGCGGCGCCGGACAACATGGCGCCCACGATACGGAGCACCTATAACGTTAAGCGTACCTTAACTAGATCATATGCATAATATTCGAACTAGATTCGTTGTCGTAGATGATAATGATTTCTCAGGGTGTATTTTCTACTACATAAATGGCACTGATGGAAATGGACCGGAGCAAAGTTCGCCCGTGTCACTTGCGGGATCTTTGCTTAGATCACGTCATCAGTTAGTCCTATCACTAAGATTAACCCCATACCCCCCACCCTACCCCGTACCTCAGGGTCTCTGGGGGTCCACCGGTGCGCCTTTCTCGTCTGGAACTCTGCCAATAGCACCCACAGCTGCAGCACCACCGGGGCGTCCTGACTCCTGATGTACTGCGTCGCTGCCTGTGCAACCATACACACCCCATCCTACCCCGTACCTCAGAGTCCCTGGGTGTCCACCGGTGCGCCTTCCTCGTCCGGAACTCTGCCAGCAGCACCCACAGCCGCAGCACCACGGAGCCGTAGCACGCCACGAACCCCAGCTCACGCAGCCACGCGCCCGCCACGCAGCGCCACCGCGGCGTCCTGATGTACTGCGTCGCTGCCTGTACAACGAATCAACGATACATACATATTTACATATACCTACATATGTATTTTAAACATCAGGGCGATTAATTTACCTACACTGGCATTCAGTTGATAAATTAGTAAGCTTCTGTGGGGTCTAATATAAAATCAGAAGTAATTTGACTTTTTTCACATATAGCCGGCAAAGTGAACGTTACCCGTTAGTGAATGGTAAAGTGTATACCTAAATGCGTCGTTGTGATTCTGTTTAAAGAAAAATAATCGGCGGGAAAGTATTAGACTTTCCAATTAAATTTTGTCTTATTTTGAGAAAAAAAAAACTTTATATTAGCCTCGGCCGGAATACCTAGCAAATTGCAAGTCAAACTCCTTCCCGGCCTCAACAATAATGTAAGTAGGTGTTAATTAGACCCCAAACATTTTATTGTAACAACTAGCTTTTGCCCGCGACTTCGTCTGCGTAGAAGTCGGTCATCGCATTAGAATGTTATTGCTATTCTTTTATTTTAGGCGCAAGCTAGTTATCTCTCTTCCACCCCCTTGCGGTGTCCCATGTCCTTCCCTATGTTTCGAACATTATGATGCAGGTGCGGAATATACTACAAACGCATAAAGTAATGTAGGTGAAAACGGGAGCGCAGCGGGCGCGAAATATTTCAAACATTATGATGCAGGCGCGGAAAAGACTTCACACGTATCAAGCAATGTAGTTAAGAAGGCGAGCGAAGCGAGCGCGAATGATTTGGAACATAATGATACAGGCGTGGAAAATACTTCATAGTTACGCATTAAGTCATGTAGACGAAAACGCGAGCGTAGCGAGCGCGAAAATTTTCGTACATAATGATGCAGGTGCAGTAAAGACTTTATATGCATCAAGTATTGTAGTTAAAAAGGCAAGCGAAGCGAGCGCGAAATGTTTGGAACATTATGATACAGGTGCGGAAAATATTCATACGCATTAAGTTATGCATATGAAAACGCGAGCGTAGTGATCGCGAAATCTTTCGAACATTACGATGTAGGTGTGGAAAATACTTTACACGTATCAAGTCATGTAAATGAAAACGCGAGCGAAGCGAGCGCGAAAATTTTCGGACATAATGATGCAGGTGCGAAAAAGACTTAATTATGCATCAAGTAATGTAGTTAAAAAGGCGAGCGAAGCGAGCGCGAATTATATTGAACATTATGGTGTGAGGTGTGGAAAATACTTCATACGCATTAAGTCATGTAGATGAAAACGCGAGCATAGCGAGCGCGAAAATTTTCGGACATAATGATGCAGGTGCGGTAAAGACTTTATATGTATCAAGTAATGTAGTTAAAAAGGCAAGCGAAGCGAGCGCGAAATGTTTGGAATGTTATAATACAGGTGCGGTAAATATTCGTAATGTTCGAAAGATTTCGCGCTCGCTACGCTCACGTTTTCATCTGCATTAAGTTATGCAGATGAAAACGCGAGCGTAGCGAGCGCGAAATCTTTCGAACATTACGAATATTACGATATAGGTGCGGAAAATACTTCACACGTATCAAGTTATGTAAATGAAAACGCGGGCGAAGCGAGCCCGAAAATTTTCGGACATAATGATGCAGGTGCGGAAAAGACTTCATACGCATTAAGTAATGTATGAAAACGCGAGCGCAGTAAGCGTGAAATGTTTCGAACATTATGATGCAGGCGCGGTAAAGACTTTATATGCATCAAGTAATGTAGTTAAAAAGGCAAGCGAAGCGAGCGTGAAATTTTTGGAACATTATGATACAGGTGCGGTAAATATTCATACGCATTAACTTATGCAGATGAAAACGTGAGCGTAGCGAGCGCGAAATCTTTCGAACATTACGAATATTACGATATAGGTGCGGAAAATACTTCACACGTATCAAGTTATGTAAATGAAAACGCGGGCGAAGCGAGCCCGAAAATTTTCGGACATAATGATGCAGGTGCGGAAAAGACTTCATACGCATTAAGTAATGTATGAAAACGCGAGCGCAGTGAGCGTGAAATGTTTCGAACATTATGATGCAGGCGCGGTAAAGACTTTATATGCATCAAGTAATGTAGTTAAAAAGGCAAGCGAAGCGAGCGTGAAATTTTTGGAACATTATGATACAGGTGCGGTAAATATTCATACGCATTAACTTATGCAGATGAAAACGTGAGCGTAGCGAGCGCGAAATCTTTCGAACATTACGATGTAAGTGCGGAAAATACTTTACACGTATCAAGTTGTGTAAATGGAAACGCGAGCGAAGCGAGCGCGAAAATTTTCGGACATAATGATGCAGGTGGTTAAAGAGGCGAGCGAAGCGAGCGCGAATTATTTGGAACATTATCATACAGGTGAGGAAAATACTCCATATTCATCGAGTAAAATAGATGAAAACGCGAGCGCAAATATTTTCGAACATTGTATTGTAATGCATGTGTGGAAAAGACTTTATACGCATCAAGTCATGTAGATGAAAACTCGAGCGAAGCGAGAGTGAAACTTTTAGAACATTGTGATGCAGGGTGCGGAAAAGACTTCTTACGCATTTAGGAATGTAGATGTAAACGCGCGCGCAGCGAGCGCAAAATTTTAAAGAAAAAAATTAGTTGTCGGTGGTTGAATTCATATTTTTTTGTTTAAAAATTATCTTGGAGAACCTTACTAACTTTGTTTGTTCTTTCACATTCAAAGGTGGAGTAGAGGCCCAGGTTGATAGCGCACCCACCCTGGTTGTTCCTGGGAGATGTGTGATTTTCTGAGATTGAGTTTTTGTTTCCTATCGGCCTATGAATTTCGAATTTGGTCATACTTAATGTTTATTGTTACATACCTATATTTTACTAACAAATACCTATATACCCTAAATGTGAAAAGTCTGATCCGGCCGGTCTTCGGCATGTTGTATGGATCAGTTAGTTCATCCAAATTTGCAACTTTGACAAACTTTACTTCGGTGTGAACTGCGAACCGCGAGAACATAAATAGGGCCATTTTTTAAGGGCCATAGACCTGCAATTATGCTTAATTTGTTTCGAATTAATTACATCAAAAAACGTACTTTATGAATTTTGCTGACTTGTGGAACAGGGGGGGGGGGGGGGGCTACCACAAACGAAGTTTTCCCTCTCTGTCGCACTTGCAAGTCTGTACTAAAGTGCGACAGAGATGGAAAACTTCGTTTATGGATCGTTTATTTTCTGGCTTTGAGAATGGTCAGTGAACCCCCACCCCTGATATCCCCGTACCCCGAAGAACCTTTAACATATCCCATAACGATTATAAAGAAAATAAATGTCCGCCATCTTGCATTTGAAAATGGATATCATTGTTGTAATCAGCACCCCAAAAAAAAGATTTTATACAAAAATATTAATATTTAAATTTATACATTTTGAACCTTATTATTTGAACAGTAAAATAGCTTTTTAAACAAATAAAGTTGATGCAACTCGGAAAACTCAAATTATTTCAATCATGCGCATACATATACGTGCCGCAAGTCTTACCATGCAATGCAACCGAGAGCCCGCTGCTCTGCGTAGGTAGGTAGAGGTACCCTCCATCGAAAACAAAAAAAAACATCGAGCTTGCATAGTAAGATTGGTATGTACCTAGGTTTGTGAATATTGATAGCGACCGGCTGTCCAACATAATTAGATCTCTCATATCAAACAGTTAATATGGTTTGAGGGACTTTAGTTTTTTTGTCTTTGGCCTCTGAAGTATATTTCGTCCCCCGTTTTTTCAAATACTATCTGTTTATTGCACAATGTTTGAATGGGGTTCTTTTTACTTAGCTTCCAAGTTGCTGCTTACCAATTTTCAAGCCTTTAAATTACGAATTGAAGGACTTCCCATACAAAGTTCTGTGGTGTAGTCACACCCTAATAACTCAGCTGATCACAGCTGATACACATCTGATCGAAACTTAAGTAATATTAACCTTTGTACTTTTTCCCGGAAGTACTAAGGAATGCAAGAGACCTTGATATTGATTCCAAGAAGATAGTATTACCATATGTTCTATTTCGCATACCAAACTGTTAGTATAAAAGCAGTGTAATTGTTACTCAATAAATCAGTGTTAAAGCAGTATTTCCTCGAGTCTCGTCTTATCATTATTACCCGTAACGCTCCACATCTCATGGCGATCCTGCCAGGCGGGCTGCCCCAGGCAGCCCTGAATTAGTGAACAGGTGCCAGAACCAAGATCCTGAGAGCAGGTCACTTCATCAGCGACCTTGCCAGAGCACCGCACATCTCATGGCGACCCTTCGAATGCCGAACAACTAAGTGGAGGGCGCCTCTCATGGCGACCCTTCCAGTCCGGCCCCGATATAGTCAACGTCAGCCGCTTCAGCACCGCACTGCCAACGTTATTAGAGGAAGAACCAAGTACCAGTGCGGCCTTGTGCCGTACTGGCGGCGCGCTGCGCCTTCCAGTCAGACTTCACGAGCCAGCCTCGGTATAGACACCGACCAGTCAGATCCACTGCGCCAGCCAGTCAGCTCCACTGAAGCCGAATAAGCCAGAACAGAGCGTCACCAGCATCAGCCCCATCGCCGCTACCACAGGTCCAGCGCACAGCTGATACCACACAGATGACTTCAGGTCCACAAATGCCTGACAGCTGATCACCAGCTGACCATCAATCCACGTGAAGAAGTAATTAATTAAGGTACTTATAAAGCTTTTACTACAATGTAAGTAGTATGTTTAAAAAAATATTTAACTATTGAGTGACGTAGATTTTTTTTTTAAAGTAAAATTTTAATTAATAATAAAGAACGATAATAATTAATTTTATCAAATTGTTAAAAAAGTAATATTTTTTTTAATCTAATAATGTGTAAACTTTATGGTATTAAACCAATTTATGTTATAAATAATTAAGTAAATAAGAAATAATGCCGCTTGATGACGAGGTGATAATATGATTAAGATTTACAAATTTAAAAATAGCAACTAAAACAGTCCACCTGTACAACAACATCTGGACTTCTCGAGTTACAATACGTTCACGATACACACAGACGTATCGAGCAAAAATATAGGATCAGTTTTATCAAAATAAAAATAGATTCCCAGAATATAAAAATAAAATATTAAAATAATATACTAGAATGTTGAATAGTTTTAAAATAATGATAATAAGGATTCCAACTATGACAGGTCTGATCAACCAAGAATAGTGGAAATTCTTAAAAACCAAATAATTTACCAGAATTAAGTAAGTTCCAATAAACGAGATTATGACAAAATAATGAAACAAACAGACTGTATTACCAGTCAGAATAATAATATTTTATGCTCGCCATCCTTACTAATAGTGTGTCGAATCTAGTACTCAATCGCGTACGGAACGAGCTTTCCCCGCGAGAGAATTAGGTATGTTTTGCAAGGCACAATAAATAAAACTGTATGCATATTGCATACTATATAACGACGACACCGCGTGTATTATTAGCTACGAGTATAGCTCAATGTATAAATAAATGTAAAACCGGGTACGGATCCCGATTATGTATAATTAAAGGTGTCTCAAAAGTAAGTGATAACGATGATAGCGAGTCATAGAGTCATATTAAACAACTTTCATTATTTGTCTTTGAGTGCTTATTAACTGAGCGCTCCCGTGCTTTGGAATGCACGTCAAGCCATTTATCCAACAGCTGTCTATGATAGCAGTTGTTAAGCCAAGTTAGAGGCTTGAGAATTTCTAACAGTCAACTTGCCCATTTAGTTACTTGACAAAAGCCTAATCGAATTAAGCTCTAGTTTCCCCTCAGGTTGGAAGGTCAGATGGCAGTCGCTTCCGTAAAAACTAGTGCCTACGCCAAATCCTGAGATTACGTAGGAGGACGATTATGACTAGGATTAAATACATATATAAATCGTGTCCCGCCGCAATCAGTGGTAAACCCGAGAGGTGCCATTGAGCGAGTAGGTAGATACATAATTATTAGCAAGGTACACCAGAAATACAAGGCAGGCAGCAAATCCTTGAAACCTTGAACATGATTCGATCGAGCATCAATCGTGCAAGTCCTTGGACACATAGTATAATGTAGTGTTAAAAGCACTGTCTGAAAGGTATATACCTACCTCTAAATGGTATTTACGCGCGCTTATGTATACAATTTATGTATAAAATCCTTGTATTACTGAGTTATAATTAAGGGTCGGCCGACCATAAAATAATGCATGCCGTGTACCTTAGCAAGCTTAGAAAGCTTAGCAACAAGTGATGCCCAACTGCACACTTTATGTCACAAGTAAAATACTAAGTGACAATTAAAAAAATATATATATAACTAGAAATATGACGTCGAAATAAAAGATTACAGTAGATGCGCATAAATAAAAAGAGAACAAAATAACTTGCAAGTCACAATGACTATTTTTAAATGGTTTAAAAATAAATTAAAAAATAATGACAAATATTGATGTACACAATATTTGTTATTATGGTAAAAAAAAATTATAACAAACAAAAGAAAAATAACGACATGGTGCAACGTCGTAAACACAAACTAATAATGGTATTATCATAAAAGAATACCATAATTTATGTATTATGAAATATATAATTATATATAAAAAAAGAAAATACCATATACAAAACAAGCGTCGTCATCAAAGCGTGCATTCAATTCCAGTTATATTAGTATAGATAAAGAAATTTGTATCTTTAGATTTAGTTTAGTTTTAATTTATTTACTGTATCCGTTTTAATGAATATTTCTCATTCTGTATGAAAAAAAAAAATCAATAAGTATAATGAGATTTATTTAATTTTTCGTAATTAATATTAATTTAGAAATAAGTTCATTTATATTTAGTTTTATTTTTTTTTCCATTACTTTTTCCGAATAAATGTATAACCTTATAGTACTATTAATAAGTGTATTAAAAAAAAAAAAAAAAAAAACAATGTTTATTTAAAAATTGATATTACGATGCTAAAAGGATTATGTCGATCCATCTGATCGCATACCACCTACCATATAAGGAACAAGAAATGTAAACATTAAGTAGAATTAAGAAACCATGTATACCATAGACTTAAGTTACTTTAAGAAACCATGTAAACCATAGACATAAGTTAATTAAGTTTACAGAAGCCAAAAAATAGTAGTTATGTATTTTACTATTTTTTGTCTCAAAAAAACGGGGAAGCTGTGGTGTAGTCACACCCTAATAACTCAGCTGATCACAGCTGATACACATCTGATCGAAACTTAAGTAATATTAACCTTTGTACTTTTTCCCGGAAGTACTAAGGAATGCAAGAGACCTTGATATTGATTCCAAGAAGATAGTATTACCATATGTTCTATTTCGCATACCAAACTGTTAGTATAAAAGCAGTGTAATTGTTACTCAATAAATCAGTGTTAAAGCAGTATTTCCTCGAGTCTCGTCTTATCATTATTACCCGTAACGCTCCACATCTCAGTTCAACCCCTGTTTTCACCCCTTTTCATCCCCAATCTGTATGATTTTTATAGCCTATAACCTCGCCGAAGTTCCAATAAACATATTATTGAAGGCTGTATTAAAATCCATTCGCTAGTTTTCACGTGATAGTTAGACAAATAAACAGACAGACAAACAGACAAACAGACATGAATTCTAAAAACCGTTGAAATGTGTTCTGTTATCGATTCTAAGACCCCTCAATCGATTTTTTTTCTTATATCTTCAATGTACAGATTTTTGACCCTCTTCTGCTTTATTATATGTATAGATATTAACGGCGTGTTTGAAAATAAGGGCAAGTACTTACTGATCCATACATCAACAGCGCTCCAAGTAAAACCACTTCTAGCACAGTCCACATACCCATCGCCACGGCCTGGAAGTAAACATATAAAGATACTGTATCGGTCACCTGTTACCTGTTACGTACTTATAGAATTAGAAAAAAACCGGCCAAGTGCGAGTCGGACTCGCGCGCGAAGGGTTCCCGTAAGTACCATTATCTATAAAAACGGCAAAAAAATCATGTCTGTTGTATGGGAGCCCCCTTAAATATTTAATATTTATTTTATTCTGTTATTATAGCGGCAACAGAAATACATCATCTGCGAAAATTTCAACCGTCTAACTATCAGGCTTCATGAGATACAGCTTGGTGACAGACGCACGGACGGACCCTAAAAACAGTTTTACTTTTCGTTATAAGTACGAGAAAATGTTGAAACTTACTTTACATTTCCTTTTCCTAAATATAATAAGACCAATGATGAGGCACACGAGCATGCCCGCCAGGTTGAGTGCCAGCAGCGTCGCGTGGTAGATCTCGCCGTCGCAGGCCGCGTGGTCGGTCCCCACGCCACAGGCCGCGCAGCGCAGCCTGCCCGCGGGCTCCGCCGCCGTGATCGCCGCCCCCGTCTGCCAGCCGCTGCCGATGTTGTGCCAGTAACCATTTCGGCATTTGCAGCGGTACTACAAAAGGAACACAAAGAATTACTCAAATGTTTTCTGAAACAAGAATACCAGAGATATCAGAAATTACCGTAGCCTATTATAATATACCTGTATATTTTGATAGTCAGATCCGGATGCCGGAGTGGCCTCGCAGACCGTTGATTCGGCGTCGCAGGCCGGCGGGCCGCCCATCCGGTCGTACATCGCCTCCTCGCACGGCAGCACGGACTCGCGCCGGAACAGCGCCGCCGCGGCGCGCAGCGCGCCCGAGCCCCGCGCCGCCGCCGCGCCGCCCCACCAGCCCCCGTCCTCCCTCTCGCACGAGTACCACGCGTTGGACCAGACGACGGTACTCGCGTTCCAAGCGGACGCTAGGGTCTTCCAGAACTGTTGGAGAGCTGCGGAGTTGTTCTGTTGGAAAATGATGAGGCGAGGCGGGTCGGCGACATAGAGCACGCCGAGGCGGAGCTGCGGCGCGCCGAGGGCGACGGCGTCGGGCGGCGGGTCGAGCGGCGCGGCTAGCACGGCGCGCGCCAGGGCCGACGCGCGCGCCTCGTCCGCGCCGCCCGCCTCGATCAGCTCGGACAGCGAGCGCGCTGCGTGCATCGCGGCCGCTTCCACCTCCAACACATTCTGCGCAATAGGTATTAAAATAAGTCGGAATCATTCATCGGCATAGATGTTGGCACTAAAGACCTAAAGGCATTCATACCGCTTACCATCAGGCGGGCCGCACACTTATTTGCCACCGACGTGGTATAAAAAAAATCATGTTCAGTTTCAGTCTAACAAGGCCTTGGTCTGTTTGTTTAAGTTACTCTTGCAGCTAGGTACTGAAATTAACTGTGGAGTGTCAGCCTCACAGTAGTTCCGGAAAATTCCCTAACGGCGGGGTTAGGTATAGAATACAGAGGTGGAATTTGTATGGGAGTGGGATTTCGATTAAGGAATCACTCGGATTATGTCGTGGGCAAAAGCTTATATTCCTATAAGACAGAGCTCTAGCTAAGTCTAGTTTTGCTTGCGTTCGTTTGACAGAATTTAGCCTTAGAGTTGAGTCCTAACTATAACTTAACTTATTTTATTAACTACTTAATTGTATATAGTGGTTTATTCATAAATCTTCATCAAACCCATTTCAACCAAAATGTTGAAATACGTTATTTTAGTCTCAATGACACTAACATACGAGTATTCCTAGTTTTATCGATAGACCATTTCGCGCGCTTCCTTTAAGTACGTGGCGAAGTCAAAAGTACGGACGGGTTTCCGGAAAAGGGTATCGCGGGTCTCGCGCCCTACGTGGGCCTGACCCTGACCCCGGGCCCCGGACGACATAAAGGAAATTTTATTTTCGTCCGTTATTATAAGCTCGGCATTTATATCATCAATTTGGGTCTTGATAATGCTGAATATAGGTTGATTGACGTGTTTCTACGATTATTAGGTGCGAGTACGGTTCTTGGTCGGTTTTATTTATTCGGACACAAGTTTATAAAGATTTGTTTGACAGAAAAGAAACCTTTGTTTTAACTGGATGTGTAAAATTAAATATAGTGACGCAGATAGATATTCAGGTCACATTCATTGTCGTTATTTACTTAATACCGTCAGAATACCGTCAGAATACCGTCCAGTTTGTCAACATCTAAAATGAGTTTCGTATTGTTAGACTATTATACTATTTTGTGGCAATACTTATTCTAGGGAGATGAACCGCACTCCATGCAGCACACACAGCGCAGATTAAGCACGATCTGGCCTAATACAAATTTAACGAGGGCCCTTCGTAAAATAAACTGGTCGGTGATTTCGCTTCAACTTCGCTGGACGAGCAAAATGACAGCAGGATTAAAATTAATTTCCTCAAGTTTGTTGAAAGTTGGTGCAATCCGCCTCGCGACGTCCGTATAATTGGATGAATTATTTATAAATTTAATGTCTTTCGGGAATACAGAGTATACAGACGAGTTTTTATTCCAAGAATAAGCTCAATTTTACGTAATGTTCGATTCATCCGATATTAGAAAGTTGAGTAGGTACCTGCGGGCCGATTTTTGAGTGTCGTGAACATCATAGTATTTTGACAGATGTCGAGTGAGAAATCGAGCGTTCGACACTCAAAAATCGGGCCCCAGTACCTACACTACCTACCCATACATTTAATAAACAAAATTAAACTTTATGTATCCCACGTTTTATGGCAGATTAGATATTGATCTGGTGTAAAACGGTAGTTCAATTTAAATTATTTAGGCCGGCTTCTTGTTTGATATTCATCGTGGGTGAGTATAACCATAGGTATGATTAAACCTTCACTGACTTACATACTAAGGACAGGCCCCCCGCATGCGATTTGGGTGCAAAAAATTTGTCACCATTGGTACGGAAGCAAGTTAGAGGAATTTAAATAAG
The DNA here is from genome assembly GCA_951800055.1 of Cenopis cana. Classification (NCBI taxonomy): domain Eukaryota; kingdom Metazoa; phylum Arthropoda; class Insecta; order Lepidoptera; family Tortricidae; genus Cenopis; species Cenopis cana. The sequence continues at coordinate 16,859,764 of OX637477.1, read as the reverse complement.
AGTTAGGTTTCATCTTTGCTAGCAGTCGGGAAAAACATTAAATTTAACAAAATGTAGAACTTTTAAGTTGATTAAATTGCTTTCTTGGCTGACCACTAAGATGAGTTTGCGCCTTACTTAAGACAGTAGACCTACCGCTGAGTAGCTAGTATTGTCATAGTAGTTCTACTCACTTGAAGAGAGAGAAAATGAGTAAAATTATGTGAGAATTATGTGTTTACTCGCTGCTCGCCGGCGGTGGTACTAGGTGCTAGTGCCTGAATTATTATAATGGTTGGGATAAGCATGCTATCTACTACTATACTAAATACTAGCATGCTCATCAAGCAAGCGCGTCCATACTTGCTAATCTTGCTATTATATACCACCCGCACCACGTAAGCATCAGGGATGTTGCGGATATCCGCATCCGCATCCGCAACCGCAGAACTTTCGCATTGTTTTGAAGCTCCGCTTCCGCATCCGCAAGAAACAATGCGGAGCTTGATGCGGATGCGGAGTTGAAACAAGTCGTCACAGGAACGGCTTAGCGGCGCCGCGTGTGCTAGGTAAAGTAGGTAAATTCGCTATTACGCAATAGAGATCTACGATCCATTGCGAAATACATAGTTTGGACCCAAAAAAGGCAGCCAAGTTACTTTTTATCAAATATAACTCACCTATTTTTTAGTTTCACTACTAATAATTTTTCTTCTAATAATAAAATTACTAAAACGTACAATTTGTCGTTTTATTATGTATTTTATTCGCATCCGCATCCGCTTCCGCGGATGTGAGCCTGTAAAAATCCGCATCCGATGTTAAAAAATCTGGATCCGCAACATCCCTGGTAAGCATGCTCAAAGATAGCACGAGCTGCTATTTATCAGCATGCTACTAAAAAACATTCTTAATACGAGCACGTCTCAGATACACATGATAGTAGGTACCATTTGCTCAATAGTAGCCATGCTTTCGTGCTAATTTCGAGCGTGTGTCTCAGTAGGTACCTAAAGGTATCTGGTACTGTCGTATCGCTATGTTAATTAAAGCTTACTGATGGTTTAGGTGGCGGGTGCCGCAGCAGCAGCGGGTCACAGAGCGGCGCCGGCGGCGGCGACTCGACGGGCGCGGCCGCGGCGCACGCGCAGCAAGCGAGCGCCCACGCCGCCCACCGCGCCCGCATAGCTCACCTCCACCACCAACACATCTGGAACAAGCATTACCAATGTTACTATCACACAGACTATACTCTGATTTTTATCTATAAAGTACTATCATGCGATTCAAGAGTGCGATTCAACAGGTGCTTGTAACGTAAAAACGTTACAATACATTCGTTTTTAAGAACTAAGTACTTAAATTAATAATAAAAATAAATAAACATTATATATAATTAAAATCCTAATAAAAACACTTACCTAACTAATAACTTATTAACTATACCTATAGGATTAAATAACATTACAATAAAATAAGCGTTTATACATTGCGGCACTTATTTTTCTGGCGCACTGTACCTTGCTCGCAACTCCATTGTTCTCCCCGGTTGGGCGCGCGGCGGCTTCCCTGCCTCCCGCGCCGCTCCCGCGAGGGCCAGCGGCGCGCGGCCGCGGCCAGACAGATTTTGCTACCAACGCAGGCGCACGTACACTTGTTTCAGTGTCGTCTCACGTCGCGCCGGCGTAATGATTAAACTTTAAATATTGTTATGGGCATAAGATGGCCCTAAGTTCAGTTACTCGTCTAGTAACCTTTTAAAATCAGTGTTACAACCCCTATATTGGGTAAGTGTTGAATATTTAACGTGTTTTTAGTTGTAAGTAGGTAGATTTAAGGGCGTTCCCAACGGCTATACCGTTATAACGTTCTTTGCCTAATTTTAGCTTGCTAATTGAGCTTTAATGCTAAGCCGCTCATCTCTTCTTTTTCCAAATTAATTTTATTACGCATCATTAATGTTAAAATATGTAAACAAAGTAAATTCAGTATGTTTTATTACCAAATTTCATCTTGCTTTGTAAACTCCGTCTGACTGTGACATCCGCACTTCATCAAGCCATTTTACCTTCACCATCACGCAGTACCTTCTCTTCTCTTCTGCTTCTGCTACTGCTTATGCCGGTCACAGTCAACGGAGATAAATACGGAGCGATTTATATTTACACGGCGGACGTAAATTCCAGGGTGCTACCTTACGGCTCGAGCCCACACCACTTTCACCCAGTACCAGTGCTGCCTGGCTGACGTCCCTCAGCCCGTTCCATCTCCACGGCATCTCCGAGTTCCAGGGGAGTACTAGCGTGGTGGCAGCAACATAACCAGAGAGTGAAAATCAGACCGGCCTTTAGACCTACCCCCTACGATCTTTTATCGTGTGCTCGCGCGTTTGGGAGGATTCGATTACTTTAAATAAACATTTTAACGGATATTCCAGTTTGTTTTAATCACTCCCAACCTAAACGTAGCACTGGCGCCCTTACCGTGGTATACTTAAGGTCTGATTTCGCTCTCAGGTGGGTCGTGGTTTGTGTGTGCTTGATGTTTTTATTTTTGGTTTTGTGAAACGTTTTTTCAGTTTTTTATTTTGGTTGCAAGCAACTAGGGTGTACGGATTACTTATTTGTCAATTATTGTTTGTAAAATAAATAAATATAATAAATTTTATTGTAAAAATAGTTCTCTGGTACAGTCGGACACATTTGTGAATTTTATTTGGATATTTTTAGCAGATATATTAAATTGTTTGCTTTGATAAACGTGTATACTTAGACATTGTCCGCTGGTACAGTCAGTCGAATTTATTTGAATTTATTTTTTTATTTATAATTATTATTGTAATTTTTTTTTTTCAACAGTAACAATATACATTGCTGTTGTTTTGTGTCCGTACACAGTAGTTGCATTTATTCGCTTTTTTTTTCGTTTTTTATTTTTGTGAACGTTTATTTTATTTTTTCGTTTGCGCTTATTTCTGCTTTTTTTTATTCTGCCATCCGCATCGGTACTAAGAAAAACAACCAAACGTTCGTAATTCAATGTTTTTGTAACAGACGGAGTCTTTTGTTGTTTTTTTTTAAAACGTTTTATTCAACACTTACCAAATTCATCTGTTTTTTTTTTTTTGTTTATCGGTTTGAACACTTCTAATATGGCTGGGCCAATTAAATTCTTGTCGCTCCAAAAAACCGAATTAGAATATGAGGTTGCTATACGCGGCGAAAAACCAGCGTCCACAGTACAGGACCTGCGTAGGCAAATTGCTAAATGTGGGCCCCTATTTCCATCAGAGGACATCCTTACGAGTCCTTTCGACCCAACAGAGGATATAGATGGCGTTGTAGAGGTGCTCGAGAAAGTCAGTACATCCTTAGACTCCAATCCTCTGGACAAAGGCACTTTGCTACGGGCACAAAATCTATTACACCATCTATACTATCGACTCAACCGTATCACTTGTGAGGATGAAGATGATAAGGAGTCCTACGCCCAGTGCATAACTAAATTTAAGCTTTGCTCCGATCGTGTTAATTTGCTTAAGGATGGTAATATATTAGATCCTCTTGGTTCTTCCTCCAATGACCCCCAGGCTTCTCCTGCCACTTCTGCGTCTCCGCTTAACATCACTGTGACTTGTGACGCCGGCAGTGCGAACCAACTGTCAAAGTTAAGATACGATGGCAAAACCTGTGTGAGGGCGTTCATTCAACGCGTCTCCGAATTTTGTGAGGCAAAAAATATCCCTTCCAGCAAAATTTTACATAACGCTACCGACATATTTACGGGCGATGCGATCCATTGGTACAGAAGCGTCAGGGAAAAAGTGAAAACCTGGGAAGAGCTGGTTGTGCTTTTGAGGCAGGATTTCGGCCAGGCTGATTTTGATTACAGGCTGCTATCCGAAATCAGGTCTCGCACTCAGGGAGAAACGGAAAACATAGTGATCTATCTGTCGGTCATGTCCGGCTTATTTTCGCGTCTGTCAAACACCTTGTCCGAGGACGACAAGCTCGAGATCCTCCTACATAACATTCGACCGTGTTACGCGAGTACTCTGTCTTCCGTTTCCCAGATTACAACCATTGAAGAATTAAAAACATTATGTAGGAATTATGAACATATACAGTCGCGTCTTTGCCAGTTCAAAGAACCTCCGCGACCAAATTCAGACACTCTAGCACCCGAGTTTGCTTATATGGGTAGCTCTAGGAGTAGGCCAAATTATAATAATAATAATTCTAATCATAATAATGCGCAATTTAATTATAATAAATATAAATACAATAATAATAATTACAAATCATACTCGAATAATAATAATCAACATGTGTCTAATAAATCTAATACTAATTACGTTGAGGCTATCGCTCCTTCGTCATCCAAGACACGTTTTTGTCCGAGATGTCGAGTAGATTCCCACAATCTGCGGCAGTGCACGGCAAATAAAGATAACATTGTTTGCTTTGTTTGCGGACGCAAAAATGTGAAAACGCCTGACTGTCCAGATTGTAAGAAGCATAGGAAACAGCCAAAAAAACTAATTAGTCAGAATTGTGTCAATAATAGTAACCAAAATAAATTTGATAATGATGATTGGCAAAAGTGGTTACATACAGTAAATTTGTTTTTTAATGCATACAAAATTGACACAATTCTGAAAGAACTTAATGAAAATGATAACAGACCTTACGTCTCTGTAAAAATTAATGATATTACCATGTCTGGTTTACTGGATTCTGGCTCGGCAGTGACTATTCTAGGCAATGGTGCTCATTCAGTACTTATTGATTCCGGACTGAAAGTAGTTAGAGGTGAATTTATTTCAGTCACAGCCGCAGGAGGTCAAATGTTACAGAGTGAGGGTTACATTGACATCCCCATACACTTTGACGGCAAGTTTCACATTTTGAAAGCTTTTATAGTGCCAGGTATTCAAAATAACCTCATATTAGGAGTAGATTTCTGGCGCGCGTTTCAAATCTGTCCTAAATACCTCAGCAGCCTTGTCCTTAACAATAAACATAATGACATTTTGCCTAAACCGGACACATTTATTCAAGGCTATGATAAGTTGGACGATTCACAGAAACAAGTAGCTGACAACGTCGTAAAACAATTTGAGGACATTTCCTTTGAACGCAAGGGTCTAGGAGTCACTAATTTAATTACACACCGTATTGATACCGGCGACGCTAGTCCAATCCGCCAACGTTACTATCGCTTGTCACCAGAGAAGCAGCGTATTCTGGTTGAACAAGTGGACGAAATGCTTGCTCTTGGCGTGATTGAGAAATCGGAGAGTAGTTGGTCATCGCCGGTTCTGCTTGTCAACAAGAAGAACGGACAACCACGGTTCTGTCTCGATAGCCGTAAGTTAAACTCAGTAACAAAACGTGACGCGTATAACCTGCCGTACATATCCGAGATTTTGGACAACCTCAGGGATGCTCGTTACCTGACCAGCATCGACTTGTCCAAAGCCTTTTGGCAAATTGAAATTGCTCCGGAGGACAGACACAAGACTTCTTTTTATGTGCCAACAAGGGGGACTTATCACTTTAAACGAACCGCCTTCGGTCTGACCAACGCTCCTGCTACTCAACAAAGATTAGTGGACCTGTTGTTCTCAGAGTTCGACCTTAAGGTTTTCGCCTACCTGGATGACATTATCATCGTCTCCGAGGATTTCAATAGTCACGTCTCTTTACTCTTACGCGTCTTAGACAAACTCAAGCAGGCCAACCTCACCGTTAACTTGGACAAGTGTCGTTTTTTCAGTAGCCAACTTAAGTACCTCGGTTACGTCGTCGATAGCTCAGGCTTACGTACCGACCCTGGAAAAGTAGAGGCTATTCTAAATTACCCCACGCCGACGTCTCGTAAAGACGTTAAGCGATTCCTAGGTACTGCGACATGGTATCGACGTTTCGTACCAAATTTTAGTACCATCGCAGCACCGTTAAATAAATTGACATCATCAAAAAAAGGTTCACCTCCCTTTAAATGGACCCCTGAAGCTGATACTGCCTTCCAGCAACTTAAAGAGCGATTAGTATCTGCTCCCGTTCTCCGTTGTCCGGACTACTCCAAACCGTTCGAGGTGCATACTGATGCCAGTAATTATGGAATAGGCGCTATGCTGACTCAGACCATCGATGGTAAGGAGCACCCGATCGCGTACATGTCTAGGAGCTTGTCACCGGCCGAGAGAAATTATAGTATTACAGAACGGGAGACATTATCGGTTGTCACGGCTCTCGAGTATTGGCGTTGCTACATAGAAAATGGTCAGCCCTTCACGGTCTACACAGACCACAGTGCGCTCAAGTGGTTCCTTTCCATTAGCAACCCAACTGGTAGATTAGCTCGGTGGGGCGTTCGCTTGTCAGGGTTTAACATGGTTCTCAAACATCGTCGTGGCGTTGATAATGTCATTCCTGATGCCTTGTCGCGAGTTCCCGTCAGTGCAATTTGTACCTCCAACTGTCATCTGAACTCAGGGGACACCTGGTACACTAATATCTACAACGGTTGTCTCCATAACCCAATTGATTTTCCAAATTACATGATTAAAAATGATTCCTTGTACCGATTGTCCAAAAATAAGCACGAACTTACATCCGAATTCTCATGGAAATTGGTTGTTCCCGCCGAATTACGTAAAAAGGCAATTGATGAAAACCACTCGGAGCCTACTGCAGGGCACTTGGGCATTTTTAAAACCTACCGCAGACTTGCTTTGCGATTTTATTGGCCTGGTATGTACCAGGATGTGGTCGAGTTCATTGGATCTTGCGAGAAGTGTTTGTCGTATAAGGCCCAAAACCATCAAACCTTAGGGGAAATGGGAAGGCCAAAACAATGCTCTCGTCCGTTCCAAATGATCTCGATCGATTTGATGGGCCCTTTGCCAACTACCAGGAAAAGAAACAACTACATTCTAGTCATCACATGTTGCTTTTCCAAGTACTGTTTAATATTTCCCATTAAAAATGCCACTGCAGAGGTTATAGCCCAAATTTTATCAGAATCGGTTTTCTTGGTACATGGAATACCACAAACTATTTTAATGGACAATGGCACACAGTTCACAGGAAGGGTTATGGACAATTTATTTAAACAATACAACATCCCTAATGTCTACTACAGTCCTAAATACACTCCTCAGGTAAATTTAGTGGAGCGTTTTAATCGCACAATAATTTCTTGCATATCTACCTTTGTAGATGATGATCACAGGTCCTGGGACGTATATATTCCTAGAGTACAGTTCGCGATTAATAGCTCTGTCAACGAAGCCACAGGTTTTACACCTGCGTTCTTGGTGTATGGTAGAGAATTGGTTCCTTGTGGGACACACTACACCGATAACGATTTAGGGGAGGACGTGTTGTTTTTACCTCGTGACATCTACGCCGAAAACTTGGGTTGTCTGTCCTCGATTTTTGATGACGTGCAGAAAAGGCTTTGGCATGCCCATGTTAAAAACACGTCACATTACAATCTTAAACGTAAGCCGGCTGAATTTAAGGTAGGCGACATTGTAATGAAACGCACTTACTTCTTAAGTGACAAGGGCAAGCAATTTTCCAAAAAGTTGGCACCTAAATTTATCAAGGCTAGAATCGTCACTAAAAAGTCTCCATTAGTTTATGTGCTTCAGGATTTAGCTGGTAAAGACCTCGGCACCTGGCACATAAAGGACCTCAAACTGGTCGGTTTAAATAAATAAGTAAATTAAATAAGCTTTCATATTATGTAATTTACACGGTCTTAGTTCACTAGCGTCTTAACATCCTTAAGCACTTGTATCTGTAGGTTTCAAGTTCATGTAACGAGTTACCTCATCATTTTCTGATATTAAGCGTCAGTAATTAAATAACAATTGCTGACGTAAACATGTAAGCGTGAAGTATGAAAGAAGAAGTATGTCATTGTCTATACAGGTACTACAACAGTGCGGATTTTATTATATATAGATATAATAAAATCCTTGACGACGCGCGGGCGTACTGTAACGTAAAAACGTTACAATACATTCGTTTTTAAGAACTAAGTACTTAAATTAATAATAAAAATAAATAAACATTATATATAATTAAAATCCTAATAAAAACACTTACCTAACTAATAACTTATTAACTATACCTATAGGATTAAATAACATTACAATAAAATAAGCGTTTATACATTGCGGCACTTATTTTTCTGGCGCACTGTACCTTGCTCGCAACTCCATTGTTCTCCCCGGTTGGGCGCGCGGCGGCTTCCCTGCCTCCCGCGCCGCTCCCGCGAGGGCCAGCGGCGCGCGGCCGCGGCCAGACAGATTTTGCTACCAACGCAGGCGCACGTACACTTGTTTCAGTGTCGTCTCACGTCGCGCCGGCGTAATGATTAAACTTTAAATATTGTTATGGGCATAAGATGGCCCTAAGTTCAGTTACTCGTCTAGTAACCTTTTAAAATCAGTGTTACAACCCCTATATTGGGTAAGTGTTGAATATTTAACGTGTTTTTAGTTGTAAGTAGGTAGATTTAAGGGCGTTCCCAACGGCTATACCGTTATAACGTTCTTTGCCTAATTTTAGCTTGCTAATTGAGCTTTAATGCTAAGCCGCTCATCTCTTCTTTTTCCAAATTAATTTTATTACGCATCATTAATGTTAAAATATGTAAACAAAGTAAATTCAGTATGTTTTATTACCAAATTTCATCTTGCTTTGTAAACTCCGTCTGACTGTGACATCCGCACTTCATCAAGCCATTTTACCTTCACCATCACGCAGTACCTTCTCTTCTCTTCTGCTTCTGCTACTGCTTATGCCGGTCACAGTCAACGGAGATAAATACGGAGCGATTTATATTTACACGGCGGACGTAAATTCCAGGGTGCTACCTTACGGCTCGAGCCCACACCACTTTCACCCAGTACCAGTGCTGCCTGGCTGACGTCCCTCAGCCCGTTCCATCTCCACGGCATCTCCGAGTTCCAGGGGAGTACTAGCGTGGTGGCAGCAACATAACCAGAGAGTGAAAATCAGACCGGCCTTTAGACCTACCCCCTACGATCTTTTATCGTGTGCTCGCGCGTTTGGGAGGATTCGATTACTTTAAATAAACATTTTAACGGATATTCCAGTTTGTTTTAATCACTCCCAACCTAAACGTAGCACGCTTTATACCGAGAACACTCAGGTTGTGGAATGAGCTTCCTGCCGAGGTATTCCCAATGGGCTACAGCTACAGCATGGGGCTCTTCAAAAAAGGCGTGAAAAGGGTTCTTATGGGTCGGCAACGCGTGAGTGACGCCTCTGGTGTTGCAAGCGTCTATAGGCGGCAGTAACCACTTACCATCAGGTGGGCTGTCAGCTTGTTTGCCTCCGACGTAGTATAAAAAAAAACAACGGGTTGCACTCCGGGAGTGCCGTTAGAAGTGAAAATTCAATGACATGATTTAAAGAAAATAAATAACAAAGATATTGATATTCATATTCGAATAATCCATCTACACATATACCTTAAAGCATTTAAGACGGGAGCCATTGATATACTTACCCCTCTGCCAAAAGCATAGGAGAAAAATCTGCCACGTCATTAAAAACTACTTCATTAATCGATTATGCTTCAGTCTCAGAATCGTTCCCGACGTGTGAAGAGCTCCGTCAAAATGCCTTAATGTGCTGTTTTTGAGTGCATAAAACGTTATAATTTATCAAATTAACACAAAGATAAATTATCATTTCACATGCACGTATATTTTGGATTTAATTATAATTTTCTGCACAGTTAAAGTTTTCATTGAAATCGGAAACCAAGCATCGATTACAAAGTAGATTCAAAATTATTCGTACTTTGACCATCACGCTTGGCCACTATTTTGACGTGAACTGTCACCGTATTTAGGGACAATAAGAACTACTTTCAGTCTAGCTATCCGATATTGGACTTAGTGGAAAAGTCAGTAAGAGGAAACTTCATTCCTCAGGTTTGGTGTTTAAAGTCTTACGATTGGGAAGAATGGGAAGACCAGCTGTGTTGACCCCTCCTAGCATCGCAATCACGATACTAGGAGGCATGCTAAACTCCGCCGGCTTGTTTGGCTTTATGAAATGCGTTGCGTTTGGCATTCGCGTGCGTAGATTTCGTAGTGGTTCATCATCATCATCATCATATCAGCCGAAAGACGTCCACTGCTGGACATAGGCCTCCCCCAAAGAGTGCCACAATGACCGGTCTTGCGCCACCCGCATCCAGCGGACTCCCGCGACCTTTACCAGGTCATCAGTCCACCTTGTGCGGGGTCTACCCACGCTGCGCCTTCCGGGCCGTGGTCGCCACTCGAGAACCTTGCCAGCCTTGTGTTGCCAGTGATGACATATGGTACGGAAACGTGGTCGCTCACCATGGGCCTCATAAGAAGGCTCAAAGTCACTCAGAGGGCAATGGAGAGGGCTATGCTGGGAGTTTCTCTGCGTGATCGCATCAGAAATGAGGCCATCCGTAGCAGAACCAAAGTAACCGATATAGCCTTTCGAATCGCTAAACTTAAGTGGCAGTGGGCGGGGCACATTGCACGTAGAACCAATGGCCGTTGGGGCCGAAAGGTTCGTAGTGGTTAGCTTAAATCTATTATGACGCTAAAGTAAATCGTATTATCAAATTGTATTTAGGTAATGGATATTTTGTATACATAAATTGATGATTTATTAAATTAACAGCAAGCAGTTTGTAGCAAGATTTTGTAAGTCAAACCGGTGGGAATCGGGTTGTATGGGCGCTCCGCCACTGTTGCAATTGTTAAACGTGTGTAAAGCAAACCTCGAATGACGATGACAATGAAAACATGAGTGATTGCGCATAGCGGATAGCGGATCCGACTATTAAACTTTGAATAGTTATAAATCCTAAACGGTTGTTTTCACTAACTAATGACTAAAGAAACCTTATAATGATTTTAAAATACCTATTCAATGATACCCCACATGATATAGTTCGTCAACTTTATTTATTATTTGTTTACAAAATGATGTCTGGTGGCCGCCATCTTTGTTTTTTTTTGACGTCACATTTCTAAGAACACTCGGGCTGGTAAGACAAATCTAACGATATCTCAAACATTAAAATCCGTTCAGGTAATTGGAAGATGTCAGGTAATAAAGAATATTACATACATACAAGATACGCGCGAAACACATAACCCTGCCTTGCAGTCGGGTAAAAATAAGTAACCTTAATACTTACATGCTCCTTTTTGTCTTTCATAGATAAATTAGGTATGTCGTTGTTGAAATAAAAGGATAAACTTTAAATTAGAACAAGTAATTTACTTAATATATTTATAACTTTATTAACAATAAATAAACAAATACCTACTTATAGATAGTTTTTTCCCAATTCTCTTTTCCTGTTCCCTCAGTCCTCAAATCCATTTTTTTCGGAATTCATCCTCTGTTGAAAAACTGAAAAAATCAAATTACTTGAATTTCCCGAAACGTGGGGTAATCTTCAGGGGATTTTTTTATTATTTGTTGGTATCCCGAAATCGAATTATAAACCCCTAGATAAGAGTGTAATGACTGGAAATAGATAGCCAACTTCTCGTATATTGTGATCCCGACTAAAGCGCTACCAAGTGCCAAAGTTAGTAGGGTGATGGCACCAGTTACCGGCACTTTAAGGAGGTTGTGTACTTTCATCAATGATAAAAATAATATGGTTGTACTTAGGACAAAAATAACTGAATAAAAACGTTAAATATATCTCTGAGTAACAACATATTAGCTTTTTGTTGACTAAAGAGACACGGATAAATAAAAACATTCTAATAACCAAAAATATAGGCAATCTCCAGTTATCGGCAGCCAGTCTCCAGTGTTCGGCACCCAGTAATCGGCAGTCTCCAGTATTCGGCACCCAGTAATCGGCACTAGTTTAGTGTAAGTATTTCGAATAGGTACTTTTGTTTTGATGTATTTTACGGAACAGGATAAAAAGTTATCGTTGAATGAAACGAATAAATAAAGAATCGAACTGTAGAAAGTTGCTTAGGGTGTTCTGTTTCTTAATATAACCTAAAATAAACTTTTAGGTTATAAAATGTATGAAAATGAAAAGTGACAGTGAGAAGTTGAAATGTTTCGAGAGAGCTAGCTTGGAAAGGTAGATAAACAGTAAGTATAGGCTAGAAAGACTACTGTAAAAAACAAGCTTCTACGTTCAGTAGTTTTGTTAGGACGTTGATTTTTTTAATTGATAAAATTAGATTAGTACTGCAGTTAGAATGAAAATCATGCATTTCTCTCACTATCTGTCCTCGTATTGATATATTGTGAGTCATTGCGTCGGGCAAAATCTATGTATCTACGAATAATTTATTAATGGCATATTAAGAATCATTATTATCACCATCTGCCGATTACTGGCGAAAGTGTACTTTCACGGGACCAGTATTCGGCACTAAATTTTTTATCAAGAATAAGCTAACATATTTTTTTTCCAATACAACATTATTTGAAGGATATTTATAGCTATACATAACGTAAACAAAAACTCAAACATCTTTCATAGTTATTAAATAATCGACAAATATGTACAGTCACTCTCTTAACTATTTCCTTAAGGATTATTCATTTTCTTCAAAAGCACTGTTTTTCTCATCATTTTCATGTTATCATCTTTAAACAAAACCGCCTGTGTCTATGATATTGCCTTGGATGAGAGTAGAATATACACTGTCTATGGTCCAGTGTTGATTAATTGGAATAATTGTTGGCAGTCCTAATTTTAATCCAACTTGTAAAAAAAATGCCGATTACTGGAGCCTGCCGGTTACTGGTGCCATCACCCTAATTATTATCTTAGATACACGTGAAAAAACATACAAAAAGTGCATCCGCCGCTGGGGATAGAACCCGGGTACATTGTCTCTAAAGACAATATACTTTACCACAGGGCCACGTGTGTGATACTGGGACGCATCGAATTTATGAATACCTTTTATCTACACACATATCATAAATCCTCTAATATGCGTTCGGAAACCGTAGAAAATGACTCTCATTTCAACATTCAATGAATTTATGGCAATTTTCTTATCTGTGGCTAAGGCTACAGCAGTAATATATTTTTTTATTTTAATCTCATATATGATGTTAAAATATTATATGTCAAACAAAACTATCAAAATTTAAATGTCAAAGTTGACATGTCCCTATTCTAGTATCACTGAAAATTCAAATTCAGTCGATGCGAAATGTCATCTCGATGTTTTTTTAGTATATATCGCACGAAATTTGAGCTAGAACGACATGATCACATCAGAATAGGGACTCTTTACTTTTTAAAATAACATTCAGGTATCGGTTGCCAGTTCTGATTTCGATATTTCCGCAACCGTGCAAAAAAGGTTGTATTAACACAATTATTGTATTTATTTACTACGGTTTCTGAACCTATCTTATAGTAGTTATAATATGTGTGTAGATAAAGTAATGTATGCAACTGTACATAATTAGGCATTAAAACACTCGTGTGACCTTATTATGAAACTCGCCTTCGGCTCGTTTCATAAAACACACTCGTGTTTTAATGCCCCTCATTATGTACTAGTTGCATAATAGTAGTTTATGCAACTGGTACATAATGAGGGGAATTAAAACACGAGTGTGTTTTATGAAACGAGCCGAAGGCGAGTTTCATAATAAGGTCACACGAGTGTTTTAATGCCTAATTATGTACAGTTGCATACACTACTTTATCTACATCCATATATTAAATCCTCTTTCATGTGTTTCGTGTGGGCACTTCTCGCCGGCGTGCGCCATGTTTGCGTCGACAGGCCGGCCCGCGCCTCCGCCGCCAGCCCGCAGCTGTGTCTTAATTTTGTACGTGATCTCGTTAAAGTGTTATATTTCGTGATCTAATAGGGGACGCACGCAACAGCCGCACAGTATATTATAAAGCGGGGTCTTATCTACGGTATTTGAACTTATAAAAGAGGATTTACTATATGGGTGTAGATAAACTACTATTTAGCAGTCTACCTACTTTTACTTTTTAGCTGACTATTCGAGCAAGTTTAATAACCATGAAAATAGGTGGCGCTATTATTAATTCCGTCAGCTTTCTTCTAAGATGACCAACCATGTATAAACCGACTGAATGATGGGACATCAATTCTAAGCTGGCTTCTATGGTAGATTTATACTACGCGTTTTGACCGGTTTGTATGTGAAATGTTTGGAGGTTATTTTTGAATTAATTTACATATTTTTCCTATTTCATCAAGTGTCTCATGATATAACTAATGATTTAGCTCAGTAACTTGGTTCCGGTGAGATTTTAGAAATAAACACGGGTCCAAAATGCAAAGAAAATGTACTTACGCATGGAGTGTAACATCCGCCTTTTTTCGGTCGAGGATGCTTTTACAGCCCAACACTGAACACCCCACCATGTTTGCACTGAACACCCAAACACTACGGATCTGATAATTGGTAAATTATAATTCATTTAAACCAAACTTATCATTAATTCTCCGTTTATAAAATGCAGTACCAAATATTGCCAATTTGATTTGCAATCTTCTTGACACTTCATGAATGGCTTTACCCGACCGTGAAAAAAAATTCGGTCGGTGATAAGGACAAAACATCGCACTATTTTCTACTTCCTCTCATAGGAATCGCAATAAGGCTATCTTTCTCTTACAAAGCGTGTCAGGCCCTTGGTATTTTATCCATCACTCTTGGCCATTAGGTATTTTGAAGGGAACTGTCACCGTATTTAGGGACAATAAGAACTACTTTCCATGAGAATTTATTTGATATATGATCTTTACGGAAATCGGTCAGTCTGGCTATCCGATATTGGACTTTGGAAACGCTTTTTTAGGGACAATAAGAGCTACTTTCCATGAGAATTTATTTGAAATATGATCTTTATGGAAAATCTTAGGATTGTTTTAGAACAGTTAGAACCTTGGCTTTCTAAGAAGACCAGCTGGGGACCCCTCGTAACATAGCAATCACGATACTAGGAGGGGTCAACTAACCTGGTCATAGAATTTATCGCGAGTTTATACATTTTTCCCCAGTACAAAAGTGCTCAGCGCCGCTAAAGAAGTTTTCACTTCAAAAAAGGTAAAGACGAGGCCGACGATGAAGCGATCTCATCCAGAAGATGCCTTTTCACTCGTGCCTTAAAGAGGTCCAGTTTATATGAACAAGCTATTTCTATAAGCACTGATTGTAGGTTAGGCACCCATTTATATATTGGTTGAATACTTTTACGTATATGCCACTGACCAAAGAAGCCAAACCACCTGACCAAAGAAACTATTGCAAACAATTCAATTCAATTCAATTATTTATTAATAAAATATTACATTTTACATGTCATTACAATTGCAAAGTCCGGATACTGAGTCAATTCTAAGACTTAAGAAAATCGACGTATCTACCGAATATTACTTACAAGCTATTTACCTAGTTACTCGTAGGTAGTGCATTTAAGTGCAGGTGCACACGACCTTTCCAACCTCTATTCTTTGTTTTAAACTGTGATTTCTGTGAGCATAAGGACTATAATACTCATCTACAATATCCAGCGGTTATATTCTCGTTTAGGGCAAGTACTTTCTTGATTAATGTCGGGAAGAGATGTCACCTTAATTACAAAAGGCTTTTACTTAAATCTATTAAAATCGGGGGAAGGGTTCCCAGGCGAGCACTTGCAAATTCTCACCAATTCAATAAGGTAAACACCTATAAGGAAACATCAGATCCTACACAAAATGAAGAGTCTATAAATTTTTAGCTCAGGAAGGTTTTTAGCATAGGTACCTAAGTATCGGTACATCTCATAATATCTACCTATAAGTTTTAAAGTTAAGCACACTTTTTAAATTTCGGAGGTCCCAGAATTGAATCCCCGTCAGAGCATTTATTTGTGTGATGATCACGAATATTGAGTCTTGGATGTTATCTATGATTCATCATCTACCTATTTATTTATCTATATAAGTATTTATACTGTCGTCTATTATAACCTATTTATGGTAAGGTTATCTCGCGCCGTAGCTCAGGCACGTGTTATTTATTACCATCTAATTGCAAGCTCCTAGCCTATAGTTATTAATAAATTATGCTATTCATATTCTATTTGTAGTACCCATGCATAGTAAGGTAAACGTCTTAATCCTGGACACCTTAAAGAACAATAGAGTCTAATGAAAATAAAATAGGTACCTACGTGTAGGTACTCTGTTTTTTTAAAGTACTATAATACTATACAAGTTCTATGCAAGAATTAGCCAGAAACAAATGAACGTTCTCCTCTACACGACGAATTTCTCAACCGATTCTCGTGAAATTTTATGAACGGGTTTGATAATTAAAAGAAATATGTAATTTTTTCGTCAAGGGTTTGTTCTTCTCTACGCGTCACATTTCTCAACCGATTCTCGTGAAATTTTGTGAGCAGGTTTGGTAACTATACATAATTTTTTGTCGTGTCACTTTTTCGAAATTTAAGAAAACATTTTTTTTTTTCAATTCTTTTGTGTTTCTGCAGCCGGATTTCGGTTTTTTCTCTTCTACAGGTCATACAGATATAGTTTTTCCAAATTCAAAAAAACACTCACGATGTCTATAGCTCACAGAGCCACTAGTAAAATAGTAGGTACGGTCAGGGATTTGAATGCTTGTCACTTTTGGACTCTAAGCACAGAATAGTATAATAGCTCTAAGCCAATAGAGATAAGAGTCCAACACATAAAATACATACCTCTAGGTATAGTGCGCGCCATCCACGACGACGCGCCCCTTCACAGCGAATCTTATACTAATCTGTGCGCAGTTGTACGGCATGGGCTGTGGAGGGGCGCGCCTTCGTGGATGGCGCGCACTATACCATGAGGTTGACGAATTACGACGTCAGCTATTTTGCAATAACTATGACATTTGCGTATTTAGCCATCAAGTTTTGAAAAAGTACTTGCCCAAAAGTCTCCCGTTATTGGAAGTTTGCGAGAGTAGCAATAAAAATGTGGCAACTAAGCCGCTACGAGGATTTCCAATTAACTGCTCCAAGCTTTTGGAACTTTGACTCGACAAAAACTAGTCTTCAACTTTCAGTTTTGTGCTGTCATTTGGTTCGTACATTATTTGTTACCCTTAATACCCTATCATAGATCGTACTAGGACAGGCCCACTGTCTGACTCCGACGTCTTTAATCTTTTATTCCGTCTGGGTGAAGCTGGAGGCATCACATAAAGCATATACTTAAACCAGATCTCCATTCATACCATATGGTATGCCTATATATACCCTTGGTCGTTCTGACCGGCCGCCCGCAGTTTCAGCTTCAGCAGCGTGCGGAACGTCGGACGCGGCGGGCGAGAACGACCGCTCCTGAACATTTTCGACAGTGTTGCCAGAAGGGTTTTACGTTTCGTTACGCGCAGCTCTTAAAAATAGTACGCAAATTCAAGTTTGGGTACGCCGAACAACATTTATTGACAAACTGTGCTTTATGCAGCTGGTGCATATAGTGTACGCCGTACGATAAAAAAAAACCGCAAATCGATGTACAGTTTAGCCGTTAGGCACACACATACTAGAGGTCAAAACAAATTTTTTGACCCGCAGTTCCTAAAAAAGTTTCCCTTAGGGGGGGAGAGCCGAGACATTCTTTTTTTTGTATGAAAAAAAGAACATTTTTTTTCAGAAACCTATCGTGTGTAGTATCATATGAAAGAGTTTTTTGAGGCGGTTCTGAAAACATACCACATCATTACATTTCAGCTATTTTTTTTAATTAAATCAAAAATAATTTTCGAAACATACCAAGTTTGAGGTCCTCCAGACACGATACGGCTGATTTTTATTTTGCACAATATACCACAAATGATACTTAATATCCTCTTTTCTCATTGCATGATTAATATGTAACGTATCTGCACTAAAATTCCATAAATCACGTAAAACAGGCATTGAAGTAGAACCGTGTCACTTAGTAATATTAAAAAAATCGAAAAAAATACTTAATGAAAATCTTTTCAAAATTACTTTTTTGAGGTTAGATACGAGGATATCACGTATCATTTGTGATATACTATATCAAATAAAAGTCAGCCATTTCGTGTTTGGAGGGCCTCAAACTTGGTATGTTTCGAAAATTATTTGTGATTTCTATACCTAAAAAGAAATTGCTGAAATGTAATGATGTGGTATATTTTTAGAATCGCCTTAAAAAGCCCTTTCATATAATACTACACACGATAGGTTTCGGAAGAAAAATATTTTTTTTTCCATACAAAAAATAGAATGTCTCGGCACTCCCCTCCTAAGGGAAATTTTTTTAGGAACTGCGGGTCAAAAACTTTATTTTGACCTCTAGTATGCGTGTGCCAAATGGCTAAACTGTACATCGATTTGCGGTTTTTCTTTGAAATTGGGCCTGTACGGCTACCACTAATAAACAAAGACCTTAAAATAACACATTTCACCGTTTCATGGATTTTGGATTTTGTTTTGGTTGTCAGCTGATGAAATTATACACCATGATAATTAATATCGGATTATATTTATTATGACAGTAAAGCTGCCTACACAAAGCCCTGCCTGCAGGGCCCTGCTTGCAGTGCCACTGCCAAATCGTATTGTGTGTAGGCTTGCAGGGCCGATTTTTTTATCTGTTAAATCATAAGCCTTATTACAAGTTTTAATTCTTATTATTTCATATTTTGACAAAAGTATTGATAATCCAATCAAATTAAAGACAATATATAGTAATACTTACTCACAATTGATCCTGTCCTATTTTGATCAATACGATCGATAAAACAATAACAAGCCGCAACAAATTGTACTACAAACTGAACTTGTACTTGACGTGAAATTACATGAAAAAACCGCTTTATTTAATTTTACCGCGAGCCAAGATGCCAACAGCACAGCGCAAACCAAATCAAAACTGCGGCGCTGACTTATGAACAGTTATAATCATACAGTACAGTCAAACTAAATCAAACCGAAATCTGTCAATAATATGTTCGATTTTGCCTTGACTATTATGGTGTCTTAATGTCATTTGAATTTGTTTGGCCATTGTCAGTGTCACTTGCTTGTCAGTGTCAGTGCGATAGCCACAGATAATCTATAGAAGCATGTAGTTAATTTTTTGGGTGCGTTCCTAAATAATATTAATCGGAAAACCTCAAAAATATTTTTTTTGTTAAGTTAAGCTAGGCTGTCAAGTGTTAAAATATAAAAATAGTACGCAAATCGAAGGATGAGTACGCGAGTACGCAAGAACATAAAATAGTACGCAATGCGTACTATTGCGTACCCATCTGGCAACGCTGATTTTCGAACGCACCGCACCACACCATACAAACGCCGCAGGCGACGGGCCGCTGCATGCTGCCGGCGGCGGGTCAGAACGACCAAAGCCAGTGCACTATAGGTAGGTAGGCACTATAGTAGCGAGCCTAACGTGTGTACACGTACGGTCTCGAAGCTAATAGCATTGGTATATTGGACCAATATACCAATTATTATTATTTACCAATAAAGCTTATTCATCATCATCATCATATCAGCCGAAAGACGTCCACTGCTGGACATAGGCCTCCCCCAAAGAGTGCCACAATGACCGGTCTTGCGCCACCCGCATCCAGCGGACTCCCGCGACCTTTACCAGGTCATCAGTCCACCTTGTGGGGGGTCTACCCACGCTGCGCCTTCCGGTCCGTGGTCGCCACTCGAGAACCTTTCGGCCCCAACGGCCATATTATTTACCAATAAAGCTTATTGGTAAATAATAATTCGTTGTATTTGTAGGTATATAAACACGCAGCGCATCACCTCTCCGAGCCTGCACTCAGTTCGTACCCTAAGAATTGGATTCCTACAACGGCTACAACCAAATCCGACTCAATCAACTTATTTCGCGTTTTAATTTGGAAACGTGAAACAATCAAAATGTGTAACACCCATTACGAGAGGATAACGTTCAGTTGGTACAATTGGAAATGGGAATCACCTTTGTCCACTGAATAAATCTTCATTCGTGACTGCCATACTAAGTAGCCTTAAATCGATATTTTTTTTTACTCGTCTATCAAGTCAGCTAATAAAAAGGTAAACGGGTTTTGTCCCTCTCCGTAGTTTGAAACAATGCCTAGGTACACACACAGGTATACACATACTTCATCAAAATGTACGACCTTACATTAACCGTCCGTACTAATGGTACATATTATGAGTATAAAGCATTGGGATACGATTCTATTAGTGCCATCTGACAGAATGGGACATCCCCAGGATATCGATTTTGTTTTATGATGATGATTTTGAAAGATCACAATATACGAGTAGGAGATAATATCTTTACGGCATATCGGGGAGTGGACGTTTTGTAGTATCGAATAGGTTATGTTATATGTAATGTATATTTTCTCCTAAAACTTGAATAAAAATGGGTGTGTACTTAGGTAAAGTTCCTTCTTTTACAGTAATTTTAACCCCGGACGCAAAGGAAAGATGCCACAGACATGCATATTAAAAGTTTAATACGCATGTCTGTGGCATCGTAGCTCCCAAACGGAAGTACCGACTTGAGTGTAGTTTTTTTAAACCGAAAGTCTTGTTTGTCGAGATGGTTCTTAGCGGTTTGTTGTATGGAAGTGGAAGTCATAAAAATAGTTTACGGTTGTTGAAAGCACAACTTCTAAGGGTGTCTGTCTTGCAACAACTGTTTCCATCTCCATGATATATTCATATTAATTAGTATAGTTTCATAGCAGTCAGCAGCTCTTAATACCTATCTTTCATAATTTTCACACAATACCGATGATAAAATAAAATCGCTCCCTCTTATCTCACTATATCAATTTTCTGACACCGGGATGACATGATATCAATGATGTACCTCAATGTCAAAAAAGATTATGCATATGCAGTGTTGTCTGGCAACAAATAAACGCTTATACAGGGTGGTCCATAAGTAAGTTCTCATTTAAGTAAAGCAAGTAAGCTCCTACGTCTACCTATTTGAGCGGGAGGGGGGGAATGTTGGATAGCTATGTCAAATGAAAGAGCGGCCTTAGGGTTTTAGTTCCATGGCGTCATTCAACGGAAAACACGCGAATATTATCCAAACCACGATTCTGCAACCGAGGCCAAGAGAAAATTTTGTTATCATTACAACATGCATAATGATAATAATGCCCCTTCTGTTCTGTATAGTAAAAACATGTTTCAGAAGTGCGAAACGAAGGGTTTGACAAAAAATCTGCCATGATCCTGCCGGCCTAGAACGACGTGTGCGCCTGAAAACATAGATCATGTTTGAGCGTCTGTTCAAGGTCAACCTGGTCTCTCAAGAAAATTGGCGACGACGTCGTCGACGTCCGATATAAACTGCAAGTACAGTGCGTTATGTCGAATAGGGTATTAATTAAACAAAGGTAAAAATAAATTATTTTTTACTTGACTAATAAAAGATCTAACGAAAATACTCGGAAAACATCAATTATTAATTTATTTTAGCTAATTGAAAGATTTTATAAGCATAAAGATTTAAAAAGGACGCTGATTTGAACATACCAATTCATACTGTCTTAGTGACGTCACTAAGACAGTATGTCCTTACAAATTTCATACTAACAGAGCGTTTTTGACATTTAATAAAAAGTTGCTGATTTGACTATGAGTGAAATACCGTATTTTTGCAGATTTCTTTTTCTCCTGCACTTCAAAACTTTAAGGGCTGCAACAAACTCACCTGATTTCAGCAAGATCGTGCATTTTGTCACACCTCCAGTGTAGCTATTGCTGCCGTCCGGGGAATTTTCCGAGAAAATTGGCGACGAAATGCAAGGAATTGCCCATAACACTCTTTACACTCTACGGGCAATAATGGAAATTTTCCGATCCAGGTCGCATGAGTGCCAGGATAGGAAAGAGCTATATTTAGATAATGTTAAATATTATTAAAACATAAAAAAGGTTTTTATACTGTTCATTTGTTAAATTATTCATAATGACATTTTAAATGTTAACTGAATTTTGGTCCCCCCTGTATTATCAGAAGAAACGAATGACGCTTGCAATCTATTATTAGACTGTTTTATCAACTTTTATAACGATAGTGTCGGTTTTTGGAAGGACCAGATTCACGTATTCTTATCTCAGCAATATATAAACTCTACATCAATGGAATTTCTTTATAGCACATTTGATGAAGATAGGAAAATGTGGAAAGGCTTACTGTGAGTACTGTTATTCGAGTAAGGTTAGGTTTGTTAAGGCACTCGAAGCTCTTCATTAAAGGAGTGGACTTAAGCTGGACCAGGAAGTTTTGTAAATTCAGCAGAAACTAGCCCTGTGAAAAACAGAGCTGCTTTCTGCAGTCACAGTCTAAACTTAATGTTCAACTTACCTTATAAGAAAATATTGAATTTTAGGTTTTGCCTGGCCTTATTTGCCTTAGCGGAGTGTAAGACAGCCGCCAGTCACGACGCACCTCGCAAATTCCCCGAGGGGTTTCAGTTCGGGACGGCAACTGCTTCATACCAAATAGAGGGAGCTTGGGATAAAGATGGTACGCTCAATGTGCAAATTATACCTGCTTAGTTATATTTGAACTTGTTTATCTCTTCCAAAAGTACTTAGAGATAAGAGATAAGCAAGTGAAATTGTGAACTAGAAGTAACATGAATGGAACGGCTCTTCACATTTCGATTTATACATTTCAACGTCGTTAAAGACTAAAAGACCTTTTCAAACGGCGACTTATTTTCTTACAGGCAAATCTGAAAATATTTGGGATCATTTGACTCACACCAACCCCTCCGCTATTAGAGACTGCTCCAATGGAGACGTTGCGGCCGATTCGTACCATTTGTACAAAAGAGACGTTGAGATGATGAGAGAGTTAGGCATCGATTTCTACAGGTTTTCACTCTCTTGGACTAGGTTAATGCCTACCGGCTTCAGCGACCAAATTAATCCTGCAGGGGTGGAGTTCTACAATAACTACATAAACGAGATGCTGAAATATAACATAACGCCTATTATCACGCTGTACCACTGGGATTTGCCTCAGAAGCTTCAAGAAATGGGCGGTTGGACGAACCCTAACATCATTGACTGGTACGCTGACTATGCACGTAATGCATTTGATTTGTTCGGAGATAGGGTCAAATTCTGGATTACAATTAATGAACCTCACGCTGTTTGCTATAGCGGTTACGGCTATCCGTTACTAGCTCCGCAACTGAACATCAAGGGAGTGGCTGAGTATTTATGCTCTAAAAATCTGCTTATGTCGCACGCTAAAGTTTGGCATATGTACAATGAAGAGTACAGAGCGACTCAGGGTGGTACCGTCAGCATCACATTAAGTTCCGGCTGGTTTGACCCAGAAGATGAAAACAACATGGAACACGTTCAAGCCGCTGAGGATGCCAATCAATTTGATGTAAGTAGTTTTTCATCTGTTGTTAGTCTTATATTTAATTATTGTTTACATTTAACTTACTTAATTAGGTGCCCTGTTTCTCTTTTTAGTGGGGACAATACGCCCATCCAATTTTTTCTGAGAGTGGGGGCTATCCACCCGAAATGATCAAAAACATAGCAGCAAGAAGCGCAGCACAGGGGTACCCCAAGTCCAGGTTGCCCGAATTTACTGATGAAGAAAAATTGTACGTTCGAGGGACCTCCGATTACTTTTGCTTAAATCACTACCATTCGAAATACGTCTATAGAAATGAATCTGTGAATGGATACCACCCTGCTCCTTCATTTTGGGATGACGTCAATGCAGTTAACTACATTTTACAAGATTGGCGCATAGGGGAGTCAGATTTTATAAACGTAAGCTGTGTTCAATTTAGTGATCTAAAATTTGCTTGTTATTAGAGAATTTTAATTGTATTATGAGTTACGTTAAATGATGATTCACGCTAGACCGTTCCGTGTCTGGGCCGGCCCGTTTTGTAGTAGGTACAAGAAATCGACGGACGCGCGACGCTTAAACCTGATGGATACAATATTTATATTTGTCACGCACGCAAATTCTCTTCTCCAGTACACGCCATGGGGATTTTACAAAATCCTGACTAAGATAAGGAAGGACTACGGTAACCCACCGGTAGTCATCACGGAGAACGGATTCGCGACGCTCGGCGGACTCAACGACGAGGACCGTGTGCAGTACTACCGCGGCTACTTGTCAGCCATGCTGGACGCCATCGATGAGGGCTCCGACATCAGGGGCTATACCGCCTGGAGCCTTATGGACAACTTCGAGTGGACACGTGGATACACGTAAGTTCACGGTCTTCAATATGACAGATAAGTATACTGGATATAAAAGTCGCTGCAAAGTAGAAGGGGAAATTCACCAAGGAAATATGTTTTTATAAATAAATAAAAAATATCTGGGTGACCGAGCTTTGCTCGGCGTTTTCCCGTGCATGAGACCTAGCTAGATCGATTGCTCGTCCCCGAAAACCCCCACATAGGTACCAAATTTCATCAAAATCGTTAGAGCCGTTTCCGAGATCCCCGAAATAATCTATATATATAAAGTTGATGGGTGACTGATTAATCACCGCCCCGCCGAAACTGCCGGTCCTAGAAATTTGAAATTGACACTATAGTTAGGTTATATAACGGAGGCAAGGGATAAGACGGGATTTTTGGAAATTCCACCCCTAAGGGGGTAAAACAGGGGTGCAAAGTTTGTATGGGGGGCAATAATTTTTTAAAGGTATAGACTTGAAACTTTGTACAAGGACTCCTTGAAATAAGACAATGAAAGTGATATCTGCGTTTTCAAAATTTTCGTCTCCTAAGGGGTTGAAAATAGGGGTGAAATATTGTATGGGGAGCAATTTTTTTTTAAAGTGAGAGTCTTCAAACTTTGTATGAAAGTTCCTTATAATAATACAAAAAAAGTCATTTCAGCGTTTTTCGAAATTCAACCCCTAAAGGGGTTAAAAAGGGATTCAAAGTTTATATTGGAAGCAAAAATTTTTTGAGTGAAGGACTTAAAATTTCTTACACTAACTGTTTAAATTAAATACTACAAAACTAATTTCAGCGTTTTTTTTTTTTAATTCATCCCCTCAAGGGGTTAAAAAGGGGTTCAAAGTTTGTATGGGGAGCAACATTTTTTTAATAGAGAGATTTCAAATTTTTTACAGAGTCTCTGTTTAAATACAACAAAACAAATTTCGGCGTTTTTTTTTAATTCATCCCCTCAATGGGTTAAAAAGGGTTTCAAAGTTTGTATGGGGAGCAACATTATTTTAATTGAGAGACTTTTATTTCACAAAAAGACTTTAAATGATTTCAGGATTTGTGGATTTGGATAGATGTTTGAAACGAAATTTCTACAGGTCCAATTAAATACGTACAGTAACGAAGAGAAAACGACAAGATACGTGTCAACTCACACAAAAAATAGCCTAAGTAAATGAGAGTTTTTAACCGATAAATAGGTACCTAAAGGGATTTTAGAGGGGTTGAGAATTTGGGTTGACCGATTTATATCTGTACAGCATATTAATAATTTGGTCTCACCGGGTAAAAGTTCCACAATCATTATACCGTTTCCTGGATATTAAGATGTTTTAACTAAAAACCGAGCTCTACGCAGACGAAGTTGCGGGCAACAGCTAGTTAAATATATATATACAAGAATTGCTTCTTTAAAGATATAAGATAAGATACATATTTGTGGACAATCTTACACTAACCGACCTAGTCCCAAACTAAGCAATGCTTATACTATGGGTATTGGGTAATACTCGACGATATAACATACTTATATACTACTAGCTGTTGCCCGCAACTTCGTCTGCGTAGAGCTCGGTCATCGCGTTTGAATTTTATCGCTATTTTATTTCAGGCGGTTACCTAGTTATCTCTGTTCTATACAAACATCCACTTCCTTAAGGGATGGGATGAAAACTATCCTATGTCCTTTCCTTGGACTCGAACTGTATTCACACCAAATTTCATCTAAATCGGTTCAGCAGTTTAAGCGTGAAGGGGTTACAGACAGACATACTATAACATTTCTAACAACAATCCACAAATCCTGAAATCGGTTTAGTTGTATTTAAACAGACAGTCGCTGCGAAATGAAAGTCTCTCAATTTAAAAGAAATTGCTCCCCATACAAACTTTGAACCCTTTTTTAAGACATTTAGGGATTAATTTCGAAAAACGCTGAAATTTGTTTTGTTGTATTTAAACAGACAGTAAAAAATTTGAAGTCTCTCACTTAAAAAAATGTTGCTCCCCATACAAACTTTGAACCCCTTTTTAACCCCTTGAGGGGATGAATTTAAAAAACGCTCAAATTAGTTTTGTTGTGCCTATTTAATTAAACAGAGTTTCTGTATGAAATTTTAAATCTTTCACTCAAAAAAATTTTGCTTCCAATACAAACTTTGAACCCCTTTTTAACCCCTTTAGGGGATAAATTTCAAAAAAAGCTGAAATTAGTTTTGTTTTATTTAAACAGAGTCTCTGTAAGAAATTTGAAATACCTCACTTAAAAAAAATTCTCCCCATACAAACTTTGAACCCCTTTTTAACCCCTTTAGAAGATGAATTTCGAAAAACGGTGAAATTACTTTTTTTCTATTATTATAAGGAACTTTTATACATAGTATGAAGACTCCCACTTTTAAAAAATATGCTCCCTATACAATATTTCACCCCCATTTTCAACCTGAGCGAGAACGAGAGAGCGGACTGTAGGACGAAAAAATAGTTTGCTACGTACTTTCCCGTGAGATTATATCGAATTGTTTTATGCGAAGTTAATAATTACAATTTTGGAAGGCATTGCGATTTGGCTTACCTGGAGATCTTCTTGGCGATGCTAGGCAGCGAAGCTGCAGTTCCTTAGGCTAGCCCAGTGCTGGAGCCAGATTAAGCATTACCCTCAGTCCTACAACTTATGTCGCACAAACAGGTAAATCAGCCAACTCGCAATCTTGATAGTAGTTCTTAGGCGAAATTAGGTATCTTGATATACTGCCTTGGCCCGCGGAGCCCACTCGCGACGAAAATAGGGCGACTTTCGAAGGTTTAACGTGTAACGGACGAGCGATTACGACAAGTTCTTTCGACAATTCTAGACTAACTGTGTTGCCACATTAACGCAGGAAGTTAAGGTGACAACCTGGGTTGCTATATCAATAATTTAAATCTACCGATAAATAGGCAATCCTGAACATTCCGCCCACCTAAATGCGACGGCGTGTTTAAGAATGCCGCAGTATTTACTACGACAACGAAATACTTAAAACTACGAAAAGATGCTGTTAGGAAACAGTATGATAACTAAGCTAGAACGATTTACGAAAACTATAACTATTACAGTTCACACTAGCCTGGGGATTACCTAGGCTGTGTAACCTGCGAGACAACTTACAATTTAATTAAGCGTCGTTTGCCATTGGCAAAGGACCAATCTTAGCTACTGGTCTTTTGTACTGCCCAGCGGCAGTCCTAACCGTAACTACTATACAAATTCCATCTACACCGAGGTGCAGAGCGACAATTCGACCCAATGGCCATTGAAAGGGGTCTAATGGTTTTGACTTTCTGCCCTGATCGAGAACAATCTGGCTGCGTCGATCACAGTGAGCGATAAAGCGTTGCAAGGCAGCCGGACAGGCCTCCGTAGACCACTCGGACGCTAGTTCGTTTTCAATGGATTTCGTAGCGGTGCACCCGAGAAAACGAAAGTACCCTTTAAGGGTTCGAGCACCACGACCACGATCGAAAACTAGATTTAGATGTCCACTGTAATCGACAACCGAGTTCGAAAAACGTTCAAGTTGATTGGCACGATACGGTGGATAATTTCCCATAAACCAAACAGGGACTAGTTGGGGACGAATACGAGAACACTTAATGCAGCCAGAGATAACTGAGCAGGTGGCACGTTTACACGAGAATATACAAAAGTTTTGTGCGAGAAGATTTTGAAGGGTTCGCGCACCTGGGCGCATGAAGCGAGTACGACACTCTTGTATTATCAAGGAAACGAGACGATGAGAGCGGGGTAACGACAACGGGTGCTTGGCTTCGAGACAAGTCTTAGCGTTAGCCAAGCGACCGCCCACCCTGAGAACACCGGCCTCGTCAACGAAAGGTGATAATATGCGAAAACTGTTAGTAAGTGAGTTTGACGAACCCTTTTGTATGAGCCCTAGCTCCGACGAAAACGCACTCCGTTGCACAAATTTAACTAAAAGCATGAACGCTCTGTGAATCTCAGATGGCTGCAACGATTCAACGATACTATCTTCGACA
The DNA here is from genome assembly GCA_951800055.1 of Cenopis cana. Taxonomy (NCBI): domain Eukaryota; kingdom Metazoa; phylum Arthropoda; class Insecta; order Lepidoptera; family Tortricidae; genus Cenopis; species Cenopis cana. The sequence continues at coordinate 16,831,432 of OX637477.1, read as the reverse complement.
GTTTGTTTACAGTTTTCTGCAAACCGATAACGATATTCGAACACACATTGAAGTGTTTTTAACGACGATAATTTTTCCAAAAGTTTTTCCACTAATGCGTCCGTATTGGACACGACAAGAGAGGTGATCTTTTGTTCTTCGTGAAGAACATCTTTGTCAATAGACAAAGCTGATTTGGGCCAGTCCTCGCGGGGAAGCCTGAGCCATGAAGGCCCGTTCCACCAGCAGGTCTGGTTCACTAAGTCCTGAGGGAGCAGACCACGTGAACCGCAGTCAGCCGGATTATCAGCGGTTCGGACATGATGCCACGAGTCGGGAGGAACTATTTCTTGGATGTGGCTCACCCGATTGGCCACAAACGTTTTCCACTTGGACGGACACGATTTGATCCAGGTTAACGCCACGCTGGAATCCGACCATGCGAAGATCTCAGTTATGGAGTGGGAAGGTATCAGAGCCTCCATGACAGACGCTATCAAGTCCGGTAACAGAACCGCAGCAACTAATTCAAGACGCGATGACGATAACTTAAATTTACCACAAACCAATGGTACGACGATACCACTACAGCAGCCACGTTCTAATGCGTCAAGTTGCCCGACTACAGAGCGCAGCGACGGGAGTTGAGTCTTACGTTCCTGCCATTCAAGTTCAATGTTTTCAGGGACGTCCGCATGCCATGAAACACCGGACACCCAGACCAACTGCATTAAGTACTTGGCCAGGAACGTTACAAGCGAGAGAAAACCCAGCTCACAGATCCTTGCTATCTCTGAAATGGTCGCGCGCTTTGTGAATAGACCGCTGTGACTAGCTTCGACACGAAAACGAAAGAAATCTAACTGAGGTTGCCATAGCAATCCCAATATTTTAAGAGAAATATGAGATGTCTCTTCGAAATGTTTAAAATTCTGTGAGTATAAGTCCGAGGATGGCAGAATTGGCAGACGTTCCAAAAGTTCACTACTGTTGGAGGTCCACTTCCTCAGATGGAAGCCACCCGACGACAATAACTTGGTGAGGTCCATCCGAAGTGAGCGAGCCTGCTCGACAGAATCTGCTTCCTCTAGATGATCACGAGACTCAGGATTACAATTCAACTTGCGCTGCAACGATAAGGATCGCTTAAGAGCGATTTCGCGCGAGTTGACGAAAGTAGGTGTATTCGTAGGATCGACGAAAGGTAAGGGTACTACGAATCTGCCTTCTTCATTACGATAATTTTCTTCACGAGAGTAATCTTCGCAACGTTGGTCCTCCTTCGATACGAAAGGTTTAGTCGGAGAACTAACATTCTCTAATTCCAAACATCTTTTGATGGAATCATCGAGCGACAAGGTGTGCGAAAGATTCGATACGAAAAGACAATGTTTACCATTGTTACGAGTGTGACAACGCGAAACGGTTGCGTTTGAAGTGAGTTGAGTGCTGTCACACTCACCCATCACTATCCACCCGAAAACCGTATTCAACGCAGTGGGTTGTCCAGGCTCCCCTCGCAGAAGGCCAGGTAGCAACGACGAAGCGAAAATATCTGCATTAAGCAGCATGTCCACCGGTGCCGAGCGAGCGAAGTCAGGATCAGCAAGCGATAAATTATTTATGTGCGACCACCTCGACAAATCGACAGGTTGGGTAGGTTGGTCGGCACATATCGACGACAAGACGAGAGCTTCGAATTTAATATTCGACGACAAATTTGTATGACCGAGCGGCTTGATTTCACACGACAGCGAGCCGAGCGGTTGAGCGACAGAATTACCAATTCCATATACGGCGTGTTGGCCACGACAAATATTAAACCCTAGCATTTGTGCGCAGGGTTTCGAAATAAAGTTGCACGCGCTAGCGCAATCGAGAAGTGCGCGCACAGGTCGGAAGTTACCGGAACTGTCCTTAACTAAAACTTTCACAGTCGAAAATAGAATAGTACTGTCCCCAGTCACTGAAGTTAAAACCGTATTACTATTACTAGGCAGTGCATTATCAACAACAGCGGATGCGGGTGTATTGATCTCTCTCACAAAGTGAAGCGAAGTGTGGTGCGAATGATTACACACACTACAACGAGAAGCACGACAAGTTTTCACTCTATGAGCATCCGAGAAACACAAAATACACAGACCCTTTACTTTAACAAAACGAAAACGGCCATGGATGTCAAGTTTTAAAAATTCACTACAAGTCGCAAGACTGTGCCGACCAGTACAAAAGACACAAGTAGGACTCGATACAACTAATGCTGTTTTATTTTTGGTCAATGGTTTAACATTTGAGTTTTCTAAAGCTTTACTTCGTTTCTCAATAAAACTTTTTAATTCATCAAATTTTGGAATGTCAACGTTTGAGTTTAACTGCAATTCAAAAGCTTCACGAGTAGCGATGTCCAGTTTTGACCATAACAAATAATACAGCATGAAGTTCTGATCGGGCAGGTTGAATTTTTTCAAAATATTTAAATTTTCATTAAATATCCGAAACACTCTTTCTAAATCATTTTTGTTTTTAACCGCTTCACAGTTCAACATTTTTTCATAGTACATTACTGCAATTTGCCTCTTCCTATCATAATAGTTTGACAGAGTATCATAAGCATTGACGTAATTGTCACCCGACAAAGGAAAACTTTTTATTAATTCATATGCGGAACCCTGTACACTCGATAAAAGGTAATGTAATTTCTCTACATTACTAATAGTGTTCCGATTATGAATTAACGAGTCAAAGAGTTCCTTGAATGACACCCAGTTCTCTAATTTTCCATCGAAAGGCTTAATTGTTATTTTAGGAAGTTTTGCTACATTGTTTTCCAACACAACAGGTTTCACTTCAGTTTCATTACTGGTTGCACTTTTTCTTAACCTACTTTTGACTGATTTCAACAAATTTTCAAAGACTTTTGTCACTTGATATTCATCAAGACGTTGTGCTTGCGTGAGCGGTCTCAAAATTCGGAGTTGCGCTTCATGAAAGTCTTTTTCCAAGTCTGCGAGATCAGACTCATTGTAACCTTGCAAGTCCGAACTTTCGATATGCTCTAAACGCATAATACAATAATCCCGCGCGACACGATAAGCATCCATAGTCGCCGGTTCCAATTCACTATTATCATGTTCACCCATTTTGTTTTAAATACAAACCAAAACAACAAATAATATTATCATTCACGACAGCGATATAACCTACAATTACTAAATGTCACTTGACGTTTAAGTTTCCGACAGATTAGGCTATTTCTACTATACACTGCGTTCCGTTTCACGCTAAATGAATCTATGGTATGAAGTTGTAATGCCAACATAAACGAACGAAAAACCGATAACGACAAAAAGATGGCGTACAACACTACGATGATAAAATATGGCCAAGGCAATTTCTCAAGTACCTACGAAAAGTTAAAAAAATCAAATTTATGATAAAATCACGGAAAATTACACAGAAAACTCGCGACAAAAGGTACTTTTCAATAAAATCGGGTCGATGGACCAAAAAATGAGCGAGAACGAGAGAGCGGACTGTAGGACGAAAAAATAGTTTGCTACGTACTTTCCCGTGAGATTATATCGAATTGTTTTATGCGAAGTTAATAATTACACTTTTGGAAGGCATTGCGATTTGGCTTACCTGGAGATCTTCTTGGCGATGCTAGGCAGCGAAGCTGCAGTTCCTTAGGCTAGCCCAGTGCTGGAGCCAGATTAAGCATTACCCTCAGTCCTACAACTTATGTCGCACAAACAGGTAAATCAGCCAACTCGCAATCTTGATAGTAGTTCTTAGGTGAAATTAGGTATCTTGATATACTGCCTTGGCCCGCGGAGCCCACTCGCGACGAAAATAGGGCGACTTTCGAAGGTTTAACGTGTAACGGACGAGCGATTACGACAAGTTCTTTCGACAATTCTAGACTAACTGTGTTGCCACATTAACGCAGGAAGTTAAGGTGACAACCTGGGTTGCTATATCAATAATTTAAATCTACCGATAAATAGGCAATCCTGAACACAACCCTTTAGGAGACGAAAATTAAAAAAACGCAGATATAATTTTCATTATCTAATTTTAAGGAGTCTTTGTACAAAGTTTCAAGTCTTTACCTTAAAAAAAAATTGCCCCCCCCCCCCCCCCATACAAACTTTGCACCTCTGTTTTACCCCCTTAGGGGTGGAATTTCCAAAAATCCCGTCTTATCCCTTGCCTCCGTTATATACCCTAACTACAGTGTAAATATCGAATTTCTAGGACCGGCAGTTTCGGCGGGGCGGTGATGAGTCAGTCACCCTATCAACTTTATATATAGGTATAGACGATAGAAAACATCCAAGATTAAGGAACAAATGTTGGTTCGTGCTAACCGGGATTTAAACCTGGGACCTTCAGCTTCGTAGGCAGGGTCACTATCAACTAGGCTAAAGGAGTCGTCTTTTGCCGCGTCGTCATTTATAGTTCCCTATACTCGATGAGATAATTGAGTTCCAAATAATTTTTAAGAAAAAAAAACCGACTTCAATGGGGGAGGCCGGCGAAAGATTATTTTACTTAGATGGTGCACTCTTAGATTCCATACAGTGAAATAAAAATGGCTATGTTTATAATGGTAGAAGAGTAGGTAAGTACCCTCAATTCCTCATGGAATCCACCATCAGAACTCACGCTTGAAAAAAATGTGTCTTGAAAACCTAGCTTGCTTGACAAACATAACGAAGAGAACAAATCGCCAAACGTAAATTATGCGTCGTTGAAGAGTTCCATTCTGATCATCATCAGCAGTTCCACTTCATCAAATGTCACTTGTTTAAATGTAAATGCTTGATTTGTTTATGAAAATACTAAAATAACTATATGTATGCATTTAACATTTGAGGAGTTCCCTCGATTCCTCATGGATCCCATCATCAGAACTCGAGCTTGACAAATGATTGTCTTGAAAGTCTAACTTGCTTAACAAACTGCTGATGATGATCAGAATGGAACTCTTCAACGACGCATATTCATATTCATATTCATATTCATATTCATATTCATTTATTCATAATTTAAAAATTACATGTCAACATATATGGGTATATAAAATTAATTCTCTTATAATAATTACATTTTACAGGTTAAAAATTCGTCATAACTGTAGAATGTGTGCTCGAGGAGCCAGTTTTTTAGCTTTCGTTTAAAGCATTGTAAGGAAGGGGCCGACTTGACTGTTTCCGGCAACTTATTATAGATGGTTGGTCCCATCACATGAGTCATTTTTCCAGATCGTGCTAGTCGCCGCTTCACTGGAAGAAGTCTGTCTGGATATCGCAGCGAGCGAGTACAATCCACGCGTTTTTTATAATCGCTTATGTGAACATGAGTATAAGTGGCAATTTGATAAATCGCGATCGAGGGCAGCGTCAATATACCCAGTTCGCTGAAATAGGGTCTCGCTGAAGTACTTTGACCCACCTGCACCACAGACCGTACGGCTCTTTTCTGAAATCTAAAAACACGCTGCCAGTCGGCGGCTCGCCCCCAGATCTCGGCACCGTACTGCAAGAGTGAGTGAAACGTTGCAAAATAGCACGTTCTTACCACGTGCCGCGGCACGACCCTTGCTAGGCGGCGCAACGCGAAGCATGCACTACCCAACCCACTGCACAACCTGTCTACATGGGACGCCCAAGTCAGTTTCCGGTCCAGAACAAAACCTAGGAAAGTGGTGGATTCTACGTGCTCTAGGTGAACACCATCCGCCTGGATCCTCAGTAGCCTTGGTGCGCGGCCACCGGCGTGAAAATGTATAAAGTGAGTTTTGGTGAGATTAAGGGCGAGGCCGTTCACGCTGAACCATCGTGACAGTTGGTTTGCCGCATCATTGAGGCGGATCTCCAAGCTGTCTACATCCGGAGCTGATACTACGCCGGCGACGTCGTCGGCATACATTAGTATATCAGCTGCTGTAATCGCTTCGGGCAGATCATTAAGCAGCAGAGAGAACAGAACGTTTGATACAGACGATCCTTGAGCTACGCCCATAGATGTAGCAAGAGGATCTGATTTCACTTGCCCAGCATAGTTCACGTTTGGCGATTTGTTCTCTTCGTTATGTTTGTCAAGCAAGCTAGGTTTTCAAAACACATTTTTGTCAAGGTTGATTGATGTAAATGGTGGATTCCATGAGGAATTGAGGGTACTTTACTCTTCTACCATTATAAACATACTTATAGCCATTTTTATTTCATTGTATGGAATCTAAAAGTGCACCATCTTTTCACCGGACTACCCCATTGAAATCGGTTTTTTTTCTTTAAAATTATTATGTATATTTTTGTGAAATATGTAATTGCTAAATTTCGAATTATTCATTCTGACATCTGTCAGATTTTAGAACTCAATTATCTCATTGGGTGTAGTATCCAAAAATATAATATTGTTTAGATGTGTGATTATTTTATTTGTCAGACAACGCCTCGGTTTATACGAGGTGGACTACTCGGACGAGGCGCGGCCGCGCACGCCGCGCAAGTCCGCCTTCATCTACAAGGAGGTCCTGCGCTCGCACAGCCTCGACCTCAACTTCGAGCCCACCACCACCGTCATGACTATCGACGAAGGACACTGATCGACTACTCTTATACACCTACCTATAGAAAATAACGAAAACTACATTATTTTTAGTTTTCACTTATATCTCATACCTATTTAAGTCGGATCTAACCAATATTATATTCCATTCCTTATACTCTGAAAGTAGGTTATATTTGACCTAAGTACGGAAGTAGATAACTACATAGATGTTTATTTTTAATCAGTCACCTTCTAACAACAAAATGTAGAATATCCGCTCTACATTTTACGGTAGAACTGACAATACGCTGTGGATTTATACAGATTACTGGGTAGTAAATTAATAGCTCTCTTATTTTAGTATCCTGATCCTGTACATAATCCCATTCCAGTCAGATATAAATATAATACAATACAAATTCTCTTTTTATTGCATAATTGTTAAATACCTCTATACTAGCAAATAGGTACATATTTATGTTTCAAATCAAGCAAGTGTTGCAATCAAGTATCCTACTAATATTATAAATGCGAAAATTTTGATGTTTAGATGTTTGTTACCGGTCTCTAGATTAACATATAGTATAGGTAATTTTAAGTTAAAATAAACTCTTTTATTTAACTTTCAATTGTAGATACCTAGGTGATATCGATGAAGTGAAACATGTCTCGACTCATATCATAATTTAAATAAAGAACCCTGCAATAACAAAGACTTGTCGCATGCACAAAGGAAGGTTTTGAAACCTTTGAGAACGGAAAGTCATTACGATGCAGGGAGTGAAAGTTCGTGGGTAGTAGGCAATTTCGCAGTCTAGGGGTTGGTAGCGCGGGGCGGCACAATACAGCGAACACTTATATACTTACATTACACGCTTTCTAGCCTAGCGACTAATGCCGGAGTGACTGGCAAGCATGACTGCACTTGGAAATATTAATTACGTAGGTACTTATTATTACATGTCAGTGCCCCTTATTGCAACATGACATAGGAGTTTTACGTTAGACACCAAAGGTAGGTACTCTAATATTATAGATGAAGCTTGGCCTAATCACGTAAGTAATAATCAATATCATTAAAATATAATTGCATATACGTATAAGCTACCTACACGGTTAAAGTCCCGTTTAAATGACAGTTTAAAATACTATAAGAAAAGCGTGAAAAGTTGAATAACATTATTTGCATGAGGTAGGTACTCATGTCAAGTAAGGACGTTATTTAGTATCATAAACAAGGGTTGCCATGATTTGGTAACTAGAATAAGGAACAAACAAGATCATTACTGTCGACGATATTGTCGCGGGGCGGCCGTAGCCTCTACCGCGCTTATTATTGGTTACACTTCGAATAATGAACACCTCCATTGTACAGCCTCGACAATGACGCTCGAGGGCTTCCCCGAGATCCTTAACACAAGTGACGACCTTTTTTCTTTAAAAAACCCAAGAATCAGGGCGCTCGTTAATTCTAAGAAAATTTCGTCGGTGAAATTATATTCAAATTTGCTAGTTCAGATGGATGACGAAAGCGCAGTTGCGCAAGTATCTATAGTAGTTTATTTCCGTGAGATTTAGTTACATTGCTTTAAATGTCTTCGTCGCACATATAAATTTACAGATTGCCTATTTCCCTTCTATGATATATAGATATATTCTATTCGTAAGGTATTCCAAAACATAATCAATATGGATAACTTTCGTATCACAACGGAATCAATTAAAATGTAGGCGAATCACGGGCTCGTCAATTCGTGCGACAGCCGGTACTGTAGTGACCCGTCAATTGATGTATTTTTTACGTTGCGGAAACAATTGCTGGCCGGTTGCCAAGTTATCCGAGACGTGCAAACAATCCGTCCGTTGTGTAACTGACACAAATACTTTCATATATCAACAATATTTATCCCTTAAACAACTTGGGCATAAATCCTACTCGTATTTGACTTTTAACACGTGTTTTACGTGTTACGCATAGATCTACTGAAATTTTAGAGAGCTTTTCCTTCCAACCAAGACAATCGAGTTGGGACATAAAGAATCAAATGCAGATTTTGCCAGCCCCTACCTACAGAAGTTGGGATCGAGACACTTTTAAATCTAATTGAATGGTAATGACCTCATTAAGTATAGGTAGATAAGAATCGAGATTCATCGAAAATTGATTTCATAATTAAGATTCACAGTTCCAAAGCGAATTCACTTTTATTTAACTCAATGAGCTCCTATTCTACTCTATTTGATTCCGATATATACATAATAATGGAGGATTTTTACCCCGGCAAACCGTACCGAAAGCGAATCGTAAACTTTCATATTATCAAATAACTTTTTTTAATTTCAATATCGGTTCAGCCAAGCGCGAGATAATCGCCGACAAACATACATACATACGGGTCAAACTGAGAACCTCCTTTTTTTTAATCGGTTAAAAATGCGATTCAATCGTAGGTAGCTAAAGCTATAGGCTACAACGGCGGCGGAGGATGGGGAGGGGTGGTATGGTAGGCGGAAGTTTTTTGGATATTATGTTAAGTCATTTTAGTTTCAATTATAACTTGGAAATAAATGAAATTAATTAGCACACTTGATCATACTTTTATTTATGGTACACCCAACCACTTAGATAAGGAAAGACGGTCAAATATTAACTAGGCCAGAAAATTTTAAGACATTTTGAGAAAAAAATCGTTTATATTAGCACATTTTTTACTAATGAAGGTCCGATTATTCCATTAACCACTCATAGTTATACAGCATTACATAATAAATGACGTAAAATACCTCCATTAATTTTATGCTTTAATTAGACCAATCGCAAATAGTTTGCCCATAAAAATTGTCGGCCAATTTAGTAAGAAACTGTGAAAAAGTGAGAGGCCGGGAGGGCCCTCTGGCCCTCTGGCGCCCTCGAGTCGTCTTAACGGGCCTCGAGCTCCGGCAGCCACGAGACTTCTCGTAAACACGCCTTGTCTCGGATTTACATCTCGAGAGTTGTAGCGCCCCGTCCTCAACGTTATTTGAGTTTCAAGATGTTGGATACGTAACTGCTCAGCAAATAACCGTAAATTACTTATTTAAATGGTTTTGAGAATACGTTTCACAATTTTGCGAACGATGAACGCTAAAGCGGCTGAAATGTATATATATCTAGGTAGGTACATAGGTAAAACACTTTTTGAATAAAGTTATCGTGCCAATGACTTTGTATGGAAACCCGATATAAAGCTTTACCCTACTATAGTATTTAATAGGTAGTGTAATTTACTGAAAACAGGGATAGATTAGTAATAAAGATTATCACTTTTAAATAATCAAATCTAACGAACATGTGTATGTGTGGATCTGTGGATGGATTTGTGCTATAATGCCTGAGATTCTGTTAGGTGCTGGATACTCGGCTCGGCATTTCATCTACTGGACTGGGCCAATGAGCACATTTGTGTTTGTTAATTTTCAAGGTGTATTCGATATTGTAATTATTGGCCAGTTAATTAAAAAAAATATGTAAAAAAATTGATATCTGTCTCTGAAATAAATTGATTTATTCGTGAGTTGTCGGAATAAATACAAGGAAATGGTAAAATCTGAAGTGAGAGCCGAGAGTACTGTTTGAAAAAAATGTGTACTAAAGATAAACATGTTGAATTGGTGGGAACATTAGGGGTCTCTGCTCCTCCGTATTCTACAGTTGCACGCTGGTGCAAGGAGTTTAACTTGGGTAGAACATCTTGTAAAGACGAACACCGCGAGGGCCGGCCTTCCAGCGTCCACACTAAGAATAATGTCAAAAAAATAGAAGATTTAGGCTTGACTGATAGAAGAGTGACAATCAGACATTTAAATGAGGTCACAGGGATCTCGTATTTGGTGTTTGGTCGTTTGGGTGCCTAGAATGTTAACCGACAAACAAAAGGAGATTTGCTATGAGATTTCATATCTCATCAGCTGACCCTGAAACAACCCCCCTTATTCGCTAGACCTAGCCCCCAGCGACTTTGATAAAAGTCCACGGCTGAAGGAAAATCTCCAAGGCAAAAATTTTTTGAACGACAGTGAGGGTATAGCCGCTGTGGAGGCATATTTGTAGAGTCAAGACAAAGATTTTTTTTAATGCAATTCGTAGTCTGGAGAAAAGACGGAATATGTGTGTAGACTTTTGTTAGGAGATTACGTCGAGAAATAAATTTAGTTTTTGAGCACATGTGTTGTTTTACAGTATATTAGTTATCATTACTTTTGGATCACCCCACGTAGTATTGCGCATGCGAGTCCTGTACACGTGTATTAGGTTTGGACCTTTATACGTATTCTAGTTTCTAGTATTCTGTTTTCGTTGATGACGCATTTGTTTTTTTTACTGCAATGTCATGTTAACAATGTTTAAATAAATATGGGAACAAATAAAATGATCAAATAAATAACTTTTGATATCATCAAATTTTCAAACCCTAAAATAAGGTTGAACACTCAAAAAAATTTATCGATCAGCAATTCCGAGTCACCAAAAAAATTCTACCTATTTTTGCAGCACTTGCACCTATTTTACTTATTGCGTTCCTATAAATTTATAATCGCATCAAAAAAATTGTCAAGTACCACCAAAAACACTAAACTACCACCTAATCTCATGCACCTTTTTTCATTAGAATTACATCCAAATATTATATACATCGCATGCTACATTTTAATAAACAGTTACAAATTAATTGTTTTTAGCACTATACATATTTCAGTTATTTCCAAAATGTTATAAATTAGAAAGTAAAATTTAAAATTAATTTATAATGCAACGCGCAATGTGGCTGTGTGAAATAATAACACGTATACTGCTATCTCACTCAATCAAATACAAAGAATTGTCTGAAGCATAAAACCTATTGATATGTCGTTAGAGTGAAAGGTACCTATTGCTGTTTCATTCTAACTACCTATTGCTGATGGTTTACAAACTGCAAGAAGTTTTTTTTTTTTTTTTAATGCGTTGACGTGAGCGCGTTTGATTGAAACCTTTTATTTGAAAATGAGTTTTGTTGATTTATTAAATTGTTAGTTTGTTATGAAAATGGATAAAGGTCCTCAAATGAGTTTACTTTATTAATATAGATAGACTTTCATGGAAAAATTAAAGGAAGTTAATAGGTAGAAATAGGTATAGGTAGGTCAAAACAACTCAAAATAGGAGCTCCGCGCCAGCGGAGATCCGTCAATACTGTTCCAATCTCCACTAGTTTGAAATTAAAATAGCTATTTTTATTTCAAACTTCAACTTCTTAAAATCATTTAGCGCTGTCTTGCTCGCACGCGGTGCGAGGTGCGAGCGAGACGGACCGTATGGAAAACCGCATCAGTGTGCTAGCAATGAGGTTAGACTAGATTGGAACTGCTTTGCACGTCGGACATTAAAAAACAATTGCCGCGTGAAATTTGGTGATCATGTAGTATTTCTGGGTATCGAAAGAATTATTTGGGTGTAAATAATTTTAATAGGATTACGAGCCCTGTAATATTTGGATGTAAATTATATGAAATTTGGTGTTTGAAATTAGGTGATCATTAAGTATTTTTGGGTAGTGACTAATTTATTTGGTAACAATTTAATTTATTAGGTTATCGACATGTTACTTCTTTGAGTTGCACTTTATATTTAAAAGGAGTTGAAAATTTGGTGCGAATCTAGTATTTTTGGTAATCAATGTAATTTTTTAGAGCATCATTCGGCAACTAATTTGGTGGTTCGTTAAATGCTACCCAATATGTACCTAAAATATTAACTACGCTCTCTAAGCCGAACTTAGTTTTCTCCAAAACCTAAATTAGGGTCCCTAGGCCAGTTGGCGGCCTCTTAGCCGAGTTGCGCACTTTAGACAAGTAAAAAAATATGAAACCTGTATGCATATTGGATGGCAGTCATATAAATAAGTCTTGAGTATTGTCAAGATGCGTACTTAACAATAAAAGTTAGTACTTTCATCCGTAAACTTGGGAAAAAAGTAGAAAATGTGACAAAATAGCGAATGCGGCAGATAGCGGCCGCCTACGCCAGTTTACGGCCCCCTGTGAGCTAGTTTGCGGCCCCCTTAAATATGGTACTAGAATGATTATAATATAATTTTTAATAAGTTTTTTATATCAAAGGCGCATAATTATGTGGTGCAAATCTTTTAAATATTTGTTTCGGTTCCGGAAACGCTGGAGGAAGCTATACAATTATTCGGCAAAACCTAGGTATGGGTGGATTGTCTTTTTGGGTCAGTGAGGGCAGCTACCAGGTCCCGTGCTGCTACGCGAAAATGGTCTTACAAGACCTTCCCTTAATTTCGAATTAAAGAAGATTCTCATTTATAGATTTGGAAAAAAAAAACATACAGGGTGCGAGAAAAAGGTCATTTCTGACAAACTTTTTTTTGATGCCTATCGATCCCATTCCTGTCTAGGATCAAAAGCTTGTATGCTACCAAAAAAAATCGAAGATAAATTTTCTCATACAAATTGTATGAAAATAAAAACTTATTTTTCACATGCTATTTTTTTATGCCAATCGATTCCATCCTATCCATTATCAATAGGTTCCTAGGGGTCAACTTCCAGTATTGTACTAAAATGCCACAAAATAAATGTATGAAAAGATAATTAATATTTTTTCCCATACATTTACTATGGAGAAAAAGTGTAATTTTATTCACATTTTTCTATGTTCCTTTTCTGTCCTGTTTTCGTTTAAGGAACATAATACTATAAGAAAAAAATATGGTAACAGCATTCAAAATATCAAGAAACTTAACTGATATTTTAATTATTTTAAGACCTTATATGTAACGTATTCTAGCAAATAAATATTTCAATTTCTATTTCTAAAAACGGGGATTATGATGAGAATAAAATTTCACTATTTCTCCGTAGTAAATGTATGGGAAAAAATATTAATTATCTTTCCATACATTTATTTTGTGGCATTTTAGTACATTACCGGAAGTTGACCCCTAGGAACCTATTATCAATAGATGGGATGGAATCGATTGGCATAAAAAAATTGCATGTGAAAAATAAGTTTTCATCTTCATACAATTTGTATGAGAAAATTTATCTTCGATTTTTTTTGGTAGCATACAAGCTTTTGATCCTAGATAGGAATGGGATCAATAGGCATAAAAAAAAAAGTTTGTCAGGAATGACCTTTTTCTCGCACCCTGTATGTTTTTTTCCAAAATCTATAAATGAGAAGTTTTCCTCGATGTATGGATTTTCTAGCCGGAAATTTAAATTTTGATCCTGTATTGAAATGGGATCGACTGGCATAAAAAAAAAGTTTGTCAAAAATGATCTTTTTGGCGAGACGTGCCCACACGAAACACATGAAAGAGGATTTAATTTATGGATGTTGATAAAGTAGTGTATGCAATTGTACATAATTAGGCATTAAAACACTCGTGTGACCTTATTATGAAACTCGCCTTCGGCTCGTTTCATAAAACACACTCATGTTTTAATGCCCCTCATTATGCACCAGTTGCATAAACTACTATTATTCCACATTTCATTATGTAACATCTCAAAATCAATGGTCTTTATAGTGGGGCCGCAAACTGACCTTTTCGGTAATGGTGTACACCAGATACCGGCCACCACAATTTTTTGATAAGAAAGTTTTAAAAATGCCAAAATCTAATGAAATCATATCAAAAACATAATTATTTAACTGATCAAACAAGAAATTTATGAATGAAACCAAAATTAAGTAACATTAATTAGCTCTCGATGTCAGCTGTCTCTTTATTTTTTGTACAGATTCACTATAATTCCACGTTTCGCACGCACTACGGATTCAATGCGGGAATTGTAACGTTTTATCTTGTTGAAGATCAATCTTTTAGTTACAAAATTATATAGATTCTTATAGTATTTCTAATCAAGTTTAGCTTACGGTTTACACTTTTTCTTAAATTAGTTTATAATTGTTATTATCTTTAGTTGAAGGAACCTAGTCGGTCAGGGGGCCGCAAACTGCCGCAGGCCGCGTAACTGGCCTAGCGACCCTATAATATTAAATGTCCCTATAGGTACTTAGGTATTCGTATTCGTGCTGACTTAATTCGAAGTCTACAATCTTACCACGTTTGAACAGCTCCAAGTCCAACTAACTGCACCCCGTTGATCTTTGAAAGATTACCTCGCCCGGTTGTTCAGGCATCAAACTTAGGATATTTTGCTTTAGTTTCCACCCGGCTATCTATCCTAGAGGTTTAAGCTCGGATTAATAGCGCGCGAGCAGCGGATTATGAGATCGACTTCAGACTTGCAGCTGAAGCATTGATAGAGATAGGTATGCCTAGAGTAATAAGTACGACGATGTAAAATGGCTTTGCCAATCTTTTCACCCAAAGTTAAAGGGTTTCTCGAACGCTATCTTTTGTATAAGTTACATAGGCGCTTTAGGGTTCTTTTCCATCAGAGATGTGCTACGCTATATACGTTGCTATGGATAGCATGGCTCTGGTGGAAAGGCAGCCTCGCTGTTGTCATCTTTCGAAATAACAAGTAAAATAAGTGAAAACTTATAACCGCTCAGCTTTAAAATACCTATTACCTATAACTAGGTACTATTTCCATGTGACTCTCACAATTAACTCATCTACTCTACACTTACCTAATTCGATACCTATTAAAGTATATCCGTTTCATAATAATATTTATTTGCAACCCTGTGTAGGTATAAGGACCCTGTTAGGGCGTAGCTATTTTTTTTTGTTATAAGCTAAAAAACATGTGCCTACGACGTATAACTAATAGGTAATACTTAAGTCAGAATCGTTGAACGTTCTTACCTAATTCTAACGGGTCGCTAACTCACACGCTTGGCTTAGGATGGTTATATACTCCCTAACCGACTATTACTGCATCAATGGACAGGTTATCACTGTCCTCTTGATTGCCTCGGATGTCTATACGTAATCACCAACTAATATCGCTGGACGCTTCACGATGTCACTGACGTCTCGGTATCCCTCGTTTGCGAGATTGCATGGAGCTACGAGTAGTACGAGTACATCTGAATTTCCATGCAATCAAATGAGATGAACTTCCATACCCTGGATTATTTGTCATATTTTGTTACATCTACATATCTACCGACGACTGTAGAGTAGTACATATCATGATTCATAAGTTCAAGTCAAAGCCAAACACTAGGATAAATTCTCGTTTACTAAACAGAAATGTAAGAAATGGAGTGGTGGAAATGGGAAGGCCCTCCGGCAATATAACCGGGATCTGTGGGGGCTACATCTAATATCCGGTAAGTGAGCTGTATCAAAAACGGTAACACGCCACTACGTTCCCTTACCTAACTTGATACTTCGAAGGGATTACTATCCACTAAAATAATCAATAAATCGTACTAACAATTCCTAAAAATTACATCGCATTTAAGATTCCAGTTGTTTTGCGATAAAATTAATTTTAATTAGGTAAAATAGTTAAAAAAATAAAAATACTTGAACTAAGCATTTATTCACGAAAACAGTACTCTTTTACAATTTAGGTATATTAACTTCCGGCAAACTGTATAACTGAAAAAAAGTGTCTTTAATCAATATGCGGGAGGGCAGCACCATCGTCGAACCCGAGCCATCTGGCAGCAGGTTTAAAACGGTGCAGTGGGCAAAAAAAAATGGTGTAGGTTAAAGATAAGTTTTCGTCCCGCTACCTTATAACTATAAGGGTATTTTAGTAAAATAGTAAAATATATACTGATTGTATATACAGTAGATATTAAAGCTTTTTATAAATATTGTGATCACCTATGTGAGCACCGGTAGGTAATACTTGGGTGATTCTTCAAGGCGTCAATTTGTACCGTCCAGAGGAAAAAAGTACCCGTAGGATGAAAATAATAGACCCAACTATTTTTTCTTCAAAACATGACCACTTAATCTATCTAGGGCACGATTGCTTTTTTAGGTAAGTTAATTATAAATAGTCAAAAAAAATTACAAACACCTAAAATCTCATTACCCTGGTGCGTCCATTAGCCATTTTTTGATCAAAATACCCCAAAAAGAACAAATTATGGGTCGAAATCAAGTATCGCATTTAGTTGAATCGTGAGAGTATTAGTTATAGATTCGAAATAAAAATAATTGTACCTGTGCCTATTGTAATTTTTGTTACAATGAACATAAAAGGTTTGTCCAGAGTAGAGCTATTATTCCCCTGGTACTAAACATCGTGTACATCCCTACTTGAGCGTCCTCTGACTTATTGCACCTACCGTTTCTTACAGTCGTTAGTAACGCTTTCAACACCATGGGAAGAGGTCCCGGCTAGTCGCTGCAGTTAAGAGTTATAAGGGTAAATATACCATTCCCCTGGCTTTCGTTCATGTTGATTATCATTTCCCTGGATTTCCATATAAAATATATTTCTAACAATTGACATACAGAGCTAAATGAAAATAATACAACGTGAATTAGTGCACGATATGATTGAATAGTTGTTCCTATATAAATAACAGTTTCGGTGTAATTGACAAAAAACTAACTTGATTATCATTCCCTGGTGCTCATTCCCTTGGCTATTTGCCGAGGATAATTATATTTTTCTTTCAAAAATCAATATTTTTTCTTAGATTAGCAATTAAGTATAATAATGTATGTATTTCAAATTTTATTTTATCGAGAGCGGGCTAAAATAATACTTTTTGTACATGGTTTGAAAGTTTAGAACAATAAGAAGAATAATTTATTAAGTATACATTTTACAATTATTTTCTTATAGTCTACAACTTAT
This sequence comes from Cenopis cana, assembly GCA_951800055.1. NCBI lineage: Eukaryota > Metazoa > Arthropoda > Insecta > Lepidoptera > Tortricidae > Cenopis > Cenopis cana. The sequence continues at coordinate 16,814,104 of OX637477.1, read as the reverse complement.
TGATAGAGAACATATATCACATGCCTGAACTAGTAGTAGTAGTAGTAGAAGTAGTAGTAAACACTTTATTGCACAAATCAAGTACATACAAGGAAAACAAACGTTGTTTCCTGTGTTTCAGGCATAGGTTTAATACATTCGGATTCCATAAATACTGCTGCTTTCGAAAATAATTTTAGTTATTAAAGAATAATAATATTTCTGAAGACTTTTTGCTAAATAAAACATATAAAATCTTGGCATAATACGACAAAAACTATTTTTTTTTAAATTTACTTGCCGGTTTTTCTAATTCCCCTGGCAGCTAAAATTTAAAGTGGTATAGTTTTGTACTAAATTAGCCGAAAGTGGTGCCTATTCGATTAACATGTTTAGAAATAGATAAAAAATCATATTTTAATTTAAGTAGGTTGAAATTTATTTAAATAAAAATCGCCAAGGTAATGAGCTGAATAACCCATTTCTGAAGAATGACCCACTTACTCTATCATCTACTAGGTACATAATTTAATCGGTTGGGTCTTCCTCTACCCGCCGCGATCTGTTGCATATAAACTAGCATCACTATAATCAGAACCCATAAGTCGTGCCCATCGCACAAAACAAACTAAATTATTCCCGAGCAATCCATACCCGAATGCCATAGAAATTTATGTTGGATATATTGTTATATGTAGGAAGAGGCAAACGCCGCAAGACGTGCATCGAAGTGTCCTAGCCATTGTCCACACGAGCGCACACTATAATGGTCTATTTATAATGGGAGGCGACCATTCAGTGGACATGGAGGACGTGGTCACCGCTCCATTTAACATATAGATACTTTACTCGTCGCTCGTGTTTGCTCGTGTACCTAACAATTGCGGTGATAGAAAATATCTAGACAATGCATTTTGCCCTATTCATATATTCATATAGATATCTATCTTGTGTTCCTTGGACCATTCGTAATCTAAATGGTCATTTTCTCTTTCCAGTGTAACCTTCTTTTTTTAATATTTTTCAACATAAGACAATTCAGTTTCTCCGCGGGGAGCTTGCCTAATGCTAGTCTATATAGGTACTTAAAGATTATGTACCTAGGTAAAATCTGGAATATCTAGGTAATTTGGAAGACTTAGTCGCAAATTATATAATTAACGCATAGGTATGTATGTAACTACCCAAGTTTGTGAGAGCGAGCGTTTGGATTATGAATGCTTGTCACTTATATTATATGTCACTTGTACACATACCATACCGAATTGGTACCGAAAGTTAGTACGCCTACAACTTGTGGGCCGAAGCTATACGAGTAGTAGGTAATTCCATAGAAGCTTATTACAACACCATGACTCAAGAAATTTCAATGGATGGCGATTGACTTACGCAGGAGCGGCCGAAACTGTAAATAAAACGTACGCACTTTTACAAACAGCGGGGTTACGAATGACCCGTGTTACCCATGTTTAAGTGTGGGTATGGGTACGGTTACGTTACCTACATCTTTCCAACCGCACCTTTTCTCCATAGCTACAATACAAGTGACTGTACGCGTTATGCGTGCATACATGTAGGTACTAAAATGCCGATCAAATACGACACTTGAGGTGGTTGAGAACGCTTTTGTCCATACAGATGGATCACATGACATAACGACACATTGGTACTACACAATACTTAACTACCCTACACACCCATCCTACGCCTACGCATATTCGTAATATGTAGAGTGAAAATGGGCTTTGCCTTGAAATAATAGTCTTTTTTTGACCGAGTAAAACGAGGTCTCTGTTTTAGCTTCGACAAAAATGCTTTCGTATGTCCGGCCGGATTTTTGTATGTCCTCCTCTACAGGTCGCATTTATCAACAGATTTTCGTGAAATTTTGTGAGCAGGTTCGGTAACTATATAGAATTTTTTTGTCGAGTCACTTTTTGGAAATTCAAAAAAACAAACATTGTATCAATGATTTCGTGTTTTTCTGCGGCCGTTTTTTCCTCTACAGCGGGCCGATTTTTGAGTGTCGAACGCTCGAATTTTCACTCGAGATCTGTCAAAATACTATGATGTTTTGACAGATGTCGAGTGAGAATTCGAGCGTTCGACACTCAAAAATCGGGCCCCAGGTCGCATTTCTCAACCGATTCTCGTGAAGTTTTGTGAGCAGGTTTTATGATTACATAGAATTTTTTAAGCAAGTAAATTTTTGTATTTTTTTTTTTTTTTTATTTTATTCATTGGTTTGTTCTCCTCTACAGGTCGCATTTATCAACCGATTTTCGTGAAATTTTGTGAGCAGGTGCGGTAATTCTATAGAATTTTTTTATCGAGTCACTTTTTCAAAATTTAAAAAAACAATTTTTTTATCAATTATTTTGTGTTTCTGCGGCCGAATTTCGATTTGTTCACCTCTAAGGGTCGCATTTCACAACAGATTCTCGTGATGTATTGTGAGCACGTTCTTTGATTACATCGAATATTTTTGTCGAGTAATCTAAAAAAAATTCTATGGTTTGTCCTCCTCTACAGCAGCGGTCGGCAACAGGCGGCCCGCGAGCCTCCCTGGCTTTATTGTTTGTAAAGGTAAAATTTGAAATTCTTAACATCGTGAAAGCGTCTGTATCGCCAACCACGAATATTTTCACAGTTGGTCAGGACGAGATATGTGTTTGTAAGTATATTTTACAATTAAGTCTATCTAATTTTTTTTTTCAAAAATTTCACGCTCGCCGCGTTTGCGTTAGACAGTATGAAGTATTTTCCACACCTGCATCTTAATGTTCAAAAAAATTCGCGCTCGCTGCGCTCGCGTTTGCGTCTACATGACTTGATGCGTATGAAGTATTTTCCAGACCTGCATAATAATATTCGCAAAATTTCGCGCTCGCTACGCTCGCGTTTTCAACGAGATTTGTAATGACTTGATGCGTATGAAGTATTTGTCGCATTTGAATCAGTGTTCGAAAAATTTCGCGCTCGCGTTTACATCTACATAACTTGATGCGTATGCGTATGAAGTATTTTCCGCACCTGCATCATAATGTTCGAAAAATTTCGCGCTTGCTACGCTCGCATTCTCATCTAGATGTGTTATGACTTGATGCGTATGAAGTATTTGCCGCATTTGCATCAGTGTTCCAAAAATTTCGCGCTCGCGTTTTCATCTAGGTGTGTTATGACTTTATGACCCGTCCCCCCCTTAAAGTTTCTATATCTGCTATTCTATATGCTTGCATTGATCGAATGAATCGCGAAATTACGATGCGAATTATCTGGGTTTGGTAAGGAAACTAGCTGGTTTATCTGTGAAAAGTCGGTTTTTTCGTCTTTCTCGTTTTTCAAGTAAAAAGGGGTGCGAATTTTTACTACGTTACTGACGGCGTACCAATTTGTTTCGAGTTGATATCAACAGACAGTGATCAGTATTATCATCTGCGGCCCGCGAAGATTTTTTTAGCTACTATGTGGCCCGTGGGTGCTTATAGGTATGCATATCTAACATAGTTTTGGAAATAAAAAAAACACTCACGAGGTCTACAGCTCACAGAGCCACTAGTAAATATTGCTGTATGATATCCCCTTTTCATTCAATTAAGACAAATGGAATCGTAGCCCATTTAAACTGATGATAAGGTTTCCGAACGCCGGAATATATGCGAAAAATAATAGATTCCGAAACATTTCAACTTGTATAGTGACTATAAACTATAACTCACTCACTCGACGACTAGTTTGTCATAAATTTAAACTTAATCCTTCCGTGGGTGTCGTAAAAAGGTTTCGACAGACAGACAGACGGGAACAGTTGACAAGGGTTTCATTTTATATACGGAAATCAGAGTATAATCAATCTTATATGTAATGGAATAGAAGTTCCAAAACTTGCGATGCTACATTTGTAGGTACAGTCAAGTGCAAAAAGGTGTAACGTTATTGTTACATACATAACACTATTCTTATTATAATAAGCAAGAAACAAATATATACAATACTTAAAGCTAATGTCATAATCAAATATTTACATATAATCTACTTAAAACTACACACGAACATTAAAATGTAACATGAATTCATCAGCGCCGTCTTAGCACCCCTGGTAACGAACGAGTTCTTTTGTTTATTATCTCGCCGTATGCATTTACGCATCGCCTTAGCGACACTCCAGATCTGCCATCGAGTTTGAACGCACGTCACATATCTATTCGGTCTCTGATACGTCTTAATTATGTTTTAAGAAACGTAACCGAAATTAAATAAGTGTTCGTCACTAAACGTTCCTCGAAGTTAATTACAATAATTAAATCACTCTCAAATGAGTAAATATTTATCGTGAGTGTTTATCAACCCCGAATCGGGTAAGTGGTACCTAATATTTAACGCTTCTAGAATTGTAGTATTAAATAATTATCGTAAAGATTAGTGTAATTTGCAGTGTTAGTGCTTAATTACATTCCATAATTGATTTTGCATTATCATACCGCAATCGAGTGCTTACTTTATTCCACCCTCATTTTTTAACATTTATTTTTTATACCGATTGCATCATCCACCAAAATTGTAATCTCCGCTTCTGATTGTGAACATCCACAGCATCACTGCTACCTTTAGGTATCGCTTTTACTCCGCCGCTCGCTGGAGATGCTCACAAATCGAATGCGGGCCCATTTTTAATACATTCTGGACGGCGCGTTCCAGGGTCCAAAGTTCGGGCTACCGATCTGGGTAGAAGACCCTCGGCAGCTCCTTCCTACACCAACGCTACTACGCCTCGGGTTCGGCACGACGCCTTTCTCCACTTCCGGGCCGCCGCAGAAGTATAGTCGGCCAGAATTAAGAGCGCTCGCGAGCACCATCTGCTTCATACCCCCAGGCGAGAGTACCTAGGCCCAGAAAACGAACCCGGGACTGTGTGAATTTATAATTAGTACTCCACGACCCCTCATTTTAAAGTCGGACTCAAATTTTAATTATTTTTTAAGATATACATTATATACATTTTTTGCACGGATTCTTGTTGCTTCATTTTCTTAATTAGTTATCACTCAGGAAACCCTTCTCGTAGTAACAAGGACTGAAATCGTGACACTGGCGCCTAAAACGTGGTTAAATTCACACAGATCCTGATTTTTTTTTCTTGGTTTTTGTAGTTAGTGTATGTTTGTGGCTTCTTTTTGTGAAACGTTCTTTTTGTTTTATTTTTTTGGTTTTTATGCTACTAAAGTGTACGTAATTGAAATTAGTAGTATTTTATATTTGGAATTATATTGTGTAGTATTTTGCAATTGGAGTGTACACATTAGTAGCACCCTTTTTATTTTTTATTTGCTGCTAACCAGTTTTATTTTTATTTTTACTAATTGGGAAAAAACCAGACGTTCATCGTTCATCAATTATTTTGTAACAGAACGGAGAATTTTATTACAAAGAACAATTTTATTGATTTTGCTTGTTACCACTTACCCACTGGTTCAAATTCACAATGCTACCTGTCAAATATTTATCTCTCCAGAAAACGGAACTCGAATATGAGGTTCGGATCCGAGGTGCTACTCCAGCTTCTTCGGTTGAGGAACTTCGTAAACAAATAGTAAAATTGGCTGCAGAACACCCGTCCGAACACATATTAGAGTCGCCGCTAGATGTTCGACAGGACTTCAAAGGTTGTCTGGAAGTTCTCACTAAAATTCAGATGAATCTCGATGTATCTGACCCTAATATACCTACTATAATGAGAACTCAAAATATGTTAAATCACCTTCATAATCGTATAGCGAGGATTACGTGCAGTGACGAAATTAAGAAAGAATATAAGGAGATTGCAGAAGGCTACAAACTTTTTTCACACAGGCTCGCGGCTCTTCTAGAGAAAAAATCAATTCCCACAGCAAACGCCGCCGCATCTAATGCAACCGCTGGCACCTCTGCAGAGGCTACGGCAGTGGTTCCAGATATACAAAACTTGATTTCAGTGACGTGCGATCGCTCTGTAGCAGACTTAAATAAATTAAAGTTTAACGGCAAGACCTGCGTGCGTTCATTCATACAACGCGTAGATGAATTCATAGTTGCACGTAACATTCCTTCTTCAAAGGTGTTGGCATTCGCCACGGAAATCTTTCAGGACGATGCTCTCCATTGGTATAGGTCAGTAAAAGATAAAGTTTCATCGTGGCCGGAGCTTGCTGAGAAATTAAAAGAAGATTTCGACCAATCAGATTACGATTACCGACTTATTTCTGAGATACGCTCTCGCACTCAGGGTGAGCGCGAAAACATAACCATTTATCTCTCGATAATGAGTGGCATGTTTTCGCGCCTATCCAGGTCTCTAAGCGAAGCGGATCAGTTAGAAATCCTACTACACAACATTAGGCCTAGTTACGCCAGCACGCTTGCTGCCTCAGCTGCTACAATTACTACCATCGACACCTTGCGTTCCCTATGCCGAAATTACGAGACTTTTCATTCTCGTCTTTCACAATTTCAGGAGCCCCCTAAAGCGACTTCTGACACTGTTGCGCCTGAATTTGCGTATGCAAAGGAACCAAATAAAAATACAAACAAATACAGCAACAACACTTTTAATAAACAAAATTTCACTTACAACAATAATTACAACAAACCACAATATTCAAAGAATCAACATTTTGGACAACAAAATCAAAACAAAACACAACATCAAAATTATATACACACAATTCAGCCACACAAACAACCACCTTACTGCCCTAGGTGTCGCAGTAACTCTCATCATATTCGGCAATGTCAAGCGAATAGGGACGTGTTTTGTTTCAAATGTGGGATGAAAGATGTGAAAACCCCGGATTGTCCAGTATGTAATAAGGGTAAAATTTCAAAAAACTAGGTGAGCAGAATTGTAGAAATTTTGATAAACAAGATTGGGACTCTTGGCTTGCGTTCATTAAAGCTTTCTCATCAACCTATAAAATATCTACAATTCTGCATTCAAAACCTCACAATGACCCCAGACCCTATGTAAATGTAAAAATTAACGACATTGACGCCTGTGCTCTATTAGATTCTGGTGCTGCAGTGAGCATAGTGGGTAATAATGCCCATCTACACTTAATCGACTGCACTTTGCAACAGGCCGACCCCATCTCCATGGTAGCCGCAGGTGGTCAATCCTTAAATAGTATCGGGTACATGCATTTACCCATCTGTTTCGAAGGCCAATTTCATATAATTAAAGCTTACGTTGTTCCCGAGGTGGAAACGTCCATTATCCTGGGCATAGATTTTTGGCGTGCATTTCAAATATGCCCTAAATATTTAGGAAGCATAACGATGTCTGAGAGCCCTCTGGCGGAGTTGAAGGTGAGTAGTCCTGGCTCTTTTATCAACTCCTACGATAATCTGACTCATTCCCAGAGGTCTATAGCAGATAACGTTATAGCTCAATTTAAATCCATTTCTATGGAGGAGAAAGGATTAGGTAGGACTCATCTGATCTCCCATAAAATTGACACGGGTGACGCGCAACCGATAAGGCAGCGCTATTATAGAATGTCTCCGGAAAAGCAGCGTATTTTGGTGGAGCAAGTTGACGAGATGTTGTCACTGGATGTCATTGAGCCATGTGAAAGCGCGTGGTCTTCGCCAGTTCTTATCGTGCACAAGAAAAATGGACAGCCCAGGTTCTGCCTCGACAGTCGGAAGCTCAATGCTGTGACAAAACGCGACGCGTACAATTTGCCATACGTTTCGGAGATCCTCGATAATCTTCGAGACGCAAAGTACCTTTCCAGCATTGACCTTTCGAAGGCTTTTTGGCAGATCCCTATAGAACCTGCAGATCGCGACAAAACTGCTTTTTATGTGCCATCTAGAGGTACTCTGCGCTTTAAAACTACCGCCTTTGGCTTGACCAACGCGCCGGCAACGCAGCAGCGTCTGGTAGATTTATTGTTCGCTGACATGGAGTTTAAAACTTTTGCTTATTTGGACGACATCATTGTCATTAGCTCCACTTTCGAGGAACATGTGTCTCGCCTGCTGCGCGTGTTGGACAAGCTAAAAGCAGCAAATTTGACAGTAAATTTCGAGAAATGCAATTTTTTCCGCAGCGAGTTAAAATACTTGGGATACGTAGTAGATGCTCGTGGGCTACGGACGGATCCGGAAAAGGTCCAAGCTATTTTAAACTTTCCAGTACCCACCAGTAGAAAGGAATTGAAACGCTTTCTCGGTACCGCGACATGGTACCGACGTTTCGTTCCTAACTTCAGTACCGTGGCTGGTCCGCTTAACAGGTTGACTTCAAACAGCAAGAAGGCACCCCCCTTCCAATGGACGCCAGAGGCTGATGCGGCTTTTAACGCCCTTAAAGATTGTTTGGTCTCCGCGCCAGTCCTCTCTTGCCCGGCGTATGATAAACCTTTTGAAGTCCATACGGACGCCAGCAATTACGGCATCGGCGCCATGTTAACGCAGACGATAGATGGGAAGGAGCACCCTATAGCTTATATGAGTCGCTCACTCACCAGTGCCGAGAAAAACTACAGTATCACTGAGAGGGAGACCCTTGCCGCGATAGCAGCTCTCGAGCACTGGAGATGTTATCTAGAGAACGGCCATAAGTTTACGCTGTACACTGACCATTCCGCGTTAAAATGGTTTTTATCGTTAGATAACCCTTCAGGCCGGTTAGCACGCTGGGGAATAAGATTATCGTCATTCAACTTCGAAATAAAACATCGACGAGGTGTCGATAATGTTATTCCCGATGCTCTGTCTCGTGCTGTTCCAGTTGCTGCTTTGTCCTTAGCTAATGCAATATCGACTACCAAGGATGATTGGTACATTAAGATGTATAATGGCTGTATTAGTTCTCCAAACCAGTTTCCAAATTTCATTATAAAAAATAATTCATTGTTTCGACTTTCTAAAACTAAATCACACCTCATGTCTGAATTTGCATGGAAGGAAGTAGTTCCCATGGAGTTTCGCGACCAAATTATAGCAGAAAATCATTCTGTACCGACTGCTGGACATCTCGGCATATTTAAAACATACCATCGCCTTTCGTTATCCTATTATTGGCCCGGGATGCACCAGAGTGTCGTACAGTTTGTAGGTTCTTGTTCTGTTTGCTTGTCGTACAAGGCACAAAATCACACTACATTAGGAGAAATGGGACGTCCAAAGCAGTGCTCTCGTCCCCATCAAATGATTTCCATTGATTTTGTCGGTCCTCTCCCCACCACTCGCAAGCAAAATAGTTATATGCTGGTGATAACATGCTGCTTTTCGAAATACTGCCATATTTTCCCTCTACGGCGCGCGACGGCCGATGCAGTGGTCAAAATTTTAGAAGAATCCATTTTCCTAGTTCATGGCATACCGCAAACAATATTCTTAGATAATGGTAGCCAATTTATAAGTGGTACTACTGACAAATTATTCAAAAAATACAAAGTGCCAAACATATATTTCACCCCTAGGTATACACCGCAAATAAATTTGGTCGAAAGATTTAATAAATCAATTCTCACCTGTCTATCCACGTTCGTTGAGAATGACCACAGATCATGGGACACTTTTATCCCACAGGTACAGTTTGCCATTAATAACTCGGTAAACGAAGCCACCGGTTACACTCCGTCTTTTCTTGTGTACGGTAGAGAGTTGGTATTATGCGGATCACACTATACTGATTCTGATTTAGGCGATGAAGTGCTGTTCTTGCCGCGTGATATTTATGCTGAGAATTTGGGATGCCTTTCTTCAGTATTCAATGATGTGCAGGCCTCACTATGGAATGCACATGTAAAGAATACTGCTCACTATAACTTACGCAGGAAAGCAGCAGAATATAACGTAGGCGATATAGTTTATAAGCGTACTTATATCCTTAGTGATAAAGATAAGTACTTTACCAAAAAGTTAGCACCTAAGTACATAAAATGCAAGGTTACTAAGAAACGGTCACCCTTAGTTTACGAGTTAGAGGATATGTCAGGCAAAAATATCGGAGTTTGGCATATAAAGGATATTAAACTTGTAAATAATAGGTAAACATGCCCCAATGACACCTAGTTTCTAGCATGAGTCACTAGCTTCACCAGCTGTTAACTCGTCGTAATGCCAGGTAGCGTCAACGACGTAAAATGAAACGTTGTTGTTGTTTTTTATGAATGTAAATTTTGAAAGAAGTATGTAAGATGATGGAATGAAAGAGAAAATGTTAGAGTAACTATAGTCGGGTTTTATTTAAGACTAAAACCCTTCCCGAGACGCGGGGGTAATGTAACGTTATTGTTACATACATAACACTATTCTTATTATAATAAGCAAGAAACAAATATATACAATACTTAAAGCTAATGTCATAATCAAATATTTACATATAATCAACTTAAAACTACACACGAACATTAAAATGTAACATGAATTCATCAGCGCCGTCTTAGCACCCCTGGTAACGAACGAGTTCTTTTGTTTATTATCTCGCCGTATGCATTTACGCATCGCCTTAGCGACACTCCAGATCTGCCATCGAGTTTGAACGCACGTCACATATCTATTCGGTCTCTGATACGTCTTAATTATGTTTTAAGAAACGTAACCGAAATTAAATAAGTGTTCGTCACTAAACGTTCCTCGAAGTTAATTACAATAATTAAATCACTCTCAAATGAGTAAATATTTATCGTGAGTGTTTATCAACCCCGAATCGGGTAAGTGGTACCTAATATTTAACGCTTCTAGAATTGTAGTATTAAATAATTATCGTAAAGATTAGTGTAATTTGCAGTGTTAGTGCTTAATTACATTCCATAATTGATTTTGCATTATCATACCGCAATCGAGTGCTTACTTTATTCCACCCTCATTTTTTAACATTTATTTTTTATACCGATTGCATCATCCACCAAAATTGTAATCTCCGCTTCTGATTGTGAACATCCACAGCATCACTGCTACCTTTAGGTATCGCTTTTACTCCGCCGCTCGCTGGAGATGCTCACAAATCGAATGCGGGCCCATTTTTAATACATTCTGGACGGCGCGTTCCAGGGTCCAAAGTTCGGGCTACCGATCTGGGTAGAAGACCCTCGGCAGCTCCTTCCTACACCAACGCTACTACGCCTCGGGTTCGGCACGACGCCTTTCTCCACTTCCGGGCCGCCGCAGAAGTATAGTCGGCCAGAATTAAGAGCGCTCGCGAGCACCATCTGCTTCATACCCCCAGGCGAGAGTACCTAGGCCCAGAAAACGAACCCGGGACTGTGTGAATTTATAATTAGTACTCCACGACCCCTCATTTTAAAGTCGGACTCAAATTTTAATTATTTTTTAAGATATACATTATATACATTTTTTGCACGGATTCTTGTTGCTTCATTTTCTTAATTAGTTATCACTCAGGAAACCCTTCTCGTAGTAACAAGGACTGAAATCGTGACAAAGGGTGCATACAACTTGCTCAAAAAGATGTCCCATAGCTCTTATGTCGGTGAATTAAGGTTTTGGTTTTTGGTACATATTTATGAGAGGATTCATTCGATAAATATTTTTGCACTTGATTGTACATAGTACATAGGATGTAGAAATTGCTATAGCTACATGAATTTGTAATATCCTACATATGAAATTCGTTCGTTCAAAATAATGTCATGCATTTCACAATATATAAATAGATATTACGTATTCTCGAAGCAACAAAACACGAAATATGCCGTTAACAGGACGACATCAAAAAACCAGTAATTAAATGAATAAGTATGTACAGTCAAGTGCAAAAATATGTATCGAATGAACCCTCTCATAAATATGTACCAAAGCCTTAATTCACCCACATAAGAGCTATGGAACATCTTTTTGAGCAAGTTGTATGCACTCATATTTTTGCACTTGACTGTACCTACCTACAGTTCATCGTTGTCCATTTAAGGAATTTGGAATGATTGATACTGTACCTACGATACGAACAGAATTGAGATGAGGTTTGGACTTTCCCTCGCGTAACCAGAAATACACGTTTTATGGCTGTGCTATTAGGTACCTACAGGGAAACTAAATTCTCTATTACAAGGTCCTAAGTCAGTGACACTACTATTAACATTAACCTCCATGGATTTTCTTCAAGGACATACAAGGCAATATGGACAATATCAAATAAAAAAAAACAGTCAGTTGATTATAGTGCCACGCCGGCATCCTGTAGGGATTTAGCAGGTTCTATGTGTTATTAATGTTATAATAAATACGTTGTCTCGACGTATACTCTACGTTAGGTTATTATCTACTTCACTAACCGTAATAGGCACTTACCTTCGGGATAACAAGTTTCACTGTCATTCTGCTGTGCTGCGCACCGGCGGCTTCAAGTTACCACATATTAAAACTTAACGACTTACTACAATAAAAGAAACTGCTTATAAAAACTTGTTAATTTTCATAACGTTTTTACAGCGAGACTAGATTTATTATCAAGAATATGATACAATCATATTTTTATATTACTGTTTTTTCCACTTTCCCGAACTTGTTTATAATTTACTTTCGTTATGACTTGAGAGGTCGCAATACATGCATAATTACGCACCTTCGTTTAGTAATTAACTGCTAGTAAATATTTGCCCAAATACCGCACGTTAAATTTTACCCCAATTGTTGGTTAGATTTTACCAGGATTTTACACATTAAAGAGTAACCGATCAAAGACGGTAGGAACGGTCTCAAAATCATTCAACATGACGGCAATTTTATGGCTTTTGTAAGACAAAATTTACGGTTCATTCGGTTTTTGGATAGTATAGTATTTGCGCGCGCCCCTGGAATCGACCGGGCGTCCCGACGCGCCACTGAGCGAAGTCGCGAGGCTCCCGGCCCGGCGCGCCGCGCGCATGCGCCGCCCGGCCCGCGCCCGCCCGAGCCCGAATCCCAGCCCCTCCATCGCCGCTTCGCCAGCGACCCAACACAATACCAAACTGCAACACCCCGTAATGAACACACTTCACAGTTGTTCATCGTTCATCTCTGGTTGCCCGATAACGATCAGGGTACCGAGTCAGTGACAGCACAAGGATCCAAAAATGACGTCACAAGTCCGCTCACAAGTTCTGCGACGCCGAGACGACTGCCTGTATACTCCTCTTTCACCTTATTTCATTAACGCCAATGAGACAGCCATAAACTGGCAAATAAAACTGATCTCGGATCTCAGAACTTGACAGCGAGAGATATTTCCGTTGCACTTTCACCTACTACTATCCTTACATCAAAAACTAACAACCTACAAGATGTAACGTTTGCATGGTAACGCGCCGCAATTTATTAAATCATCTTGAACATAATACGAGTAAATTGGTGCTTACCTCACTCTAATCCGAGTGCGGAACAAGTTGAAAGGTTCGGCTTTGAATTTGTTTCGCCGTTGAATATTCCGCGTTCGGGCTGAGGGGATTTCAGGATCAGGACCCTGTTAGACGCGCTATAAATAAAACACGGGTTTGTTATCGATATAAATTTACATAGTCACGTTTATATTGAACAAACATATGGTCGGACCAAAATAACAAGAGTAGGTATTAAGAGAGAAAGTAGGCAGATAAACTGACGGATATGTGTGCGTCATCCACGACGTCGCGCCCTTCCACAGCGAACCTCATACTTCTATGCGCAATTGTACGGATTGGGTTGTGGAGGGGCGCGCCTTCGTAGATGACACGCGCTATATAGGTATAGTTTGAAAAGCCGGACAAGAGTTCGAAACATATCTCATATATTATGATTAATATTTGCGATTTAAAATTATACTTAGGTACTTAGAAGTAGTAACATGCATGACGTCATAATATATAGCATAAAATTTAAACAACTTTAAAAAAACATCAACCTATAAGTCCATATACCTACTGGTAATAAATCTAGCAACAATTATATAATTCAGGTAGAGTGAAACCAGTCTTAAATTGAACGCCCCACCCCTACGAGTTATTTATTGTTTGAATGTGAGTGATTATAAATGGTGGTAGGGTTAGTATGTTGTTACATCGCAATCAGCCAGAATTTGGCGCAGGCATGTCATTGAAATTATATTGGTAATTATTATATTAATCTCGATGTACGTACATACCTATACCTACCGACCAAAATGAAAAATTCAAATGTGTTACAATACAATAAAATATTATTTTTTCTCACCATACATTGAATCACATTGATTAGTGAAAGAGCGTTCATTTTAAAATTGGGCTTGCTCTATATTCAACTATAATTGCACCAATATGCTTAAACATTATCTACCTAATTGTTCTTACGAGACTGGTCGACGTAACTCCTGCATACGATTGATTGCATGGTCTACTCGTTCGTATACCTAACAAAGTTAATTGACGGCTATCAGGTCGACCTATCTACTAACGACTTTATAAGGATGATCAGTAGATATCATCACTATCGAAACCTACCAGCAACTGCTTAATTTCATTTCATTTTTTTTGCTAAATAGCGAAATACAACATTAATGATCATGAGTTGGAATTGATTATGCATACATAGATATAGCAAATACTTCGTCGACAATCATAACTATCATAAGTAATGAACGCGAGCGCTGGCACTGGCACTGTGTCATGGCATCAAGGGGTTACGAGCACACTATTCGTTCTGTAAAAGCACCGATGATGAACATGTCGGTAGAGAGAGCGGCGCGCATCACCTGCGGGGACACGTCATCCCGCACACGCAGAGTAAACTCGCGGCGCGCGGGCGCCGGCAAACTGCCGCCCACCGCGCTCAGGATCCTGCTCCTGCCTGCAGAATCCAGCGGCTTATCTTCCACACTGTCACCGAGAACAGTGCGGACGCAAATAGACCGGCACGCTTCCCTTTCCGCGTCGTAAAGCTCCCGCGCGGCTATCTCGAACGTCCGTCTCTGATCGACCCCTCCAACTGCCGTACTGACCGTCGTGACACCTTCCGCGTGAGCTTTAACGGCCCCGGCTCGTAAAACGGCCGGCAAGAGGAGTTCCGCGGCGCCACTGACGGTCCGCGAGCGGAGGAAGTGAAGAACTTGCTCCGCCTCCCGAGTCTCGTCGAACAGTCGACGCTGGCGCGCGGCGGGCACCGGGCGCGCCACGCCCCAGGCCTCGACCCAGGGGTTGCCAGGCAGCAGCATGCGGTCACCCAGCGCGCCGCCGCCGTCGGGCCGCCAGTCGCGCGGCGAGTACCAACGCACGAAGTCGCACAGCTCGGCGCCGGGGTTGGCCGCCTTGAACGCCTCCATGTCGGAGAGCAGCGAGGCGCTCATCATGCGCGCGCGCAGCTCAGACGCACGCGCGTCGTCGCCCAGCCGCACCATCAGCTCGGCGTCCTCCTCCAGCTGGTCTTCCGTTTTCGGGGCCGGATCCTATATTCCAACACCATTTTATAATCAAGTCTGTTTGAAATTAATGTATTTTTGCACCAGCGTGAAGCCGCAAATTATTATGTAACTTTTTAATATATGTACTACAAATAACAAACTGTAAGAAATTATTACGTTTATTTTTTTACCTGAGTGCGGGGTATATAAAGAGGTGCTCCATTCTTGAGGGTCGCGTCGTCGAGACGCTTGAGCCTGCCGACGGGGCGGTCCCAGGGCGGCTGCGAGTCCGCGCCCTCGCCCTCCGAGCAGTCGTAGAACTCTTCCTCGGAAGAGTTGCCGGGCGCGCCACCCGCCTCCTTCGCGCGCATGATGCAGCAGTTTAGTAGCTGCAGCTTCTGGTGCAACAAACATGTCCTCGCGTTTGGCGACCCATCCGCAACTCTGTTAACAATAACATTCTAAATAAGTACACAAAAAAAGAAAATGTACAGTTCGTACGATTTTTTTTACATGTGATCATTAAATAACAACTGTCACGTTCCACCAACTTCGTTTTAACTTTCACTTTGTAAGCAATTTAAGTAGACAAACGCGCGACCTCGAAAAGAAAGCACCTAAATAAATCAAAAGAAGGCTCGGCGACTAACGCGAACTGCGAAACATTTTCTCTTTCGTTTACCTATGCAAATTTCGCACATCGTGCCGTACTCCGCCTCGAGAGACCGCGGCGGATTGATTCTAATGGTTTGCGAATGTATCGTATCGTGATCGCCGCTGCCATAATGCCCACCTGACGTCGATTAAGCCAGTTGAATTATTTGGACGTCTTTTGTATGCCATGACCCAGATTGGACGGGAGCTAAGCGCGCGAACGCTCTTGGGACCGTTAGCTTATTGAATTACAAATGTTGACTGGAAGTGGAGGAGGCTGACGCGCATGGCTCGTGGTCGCGCGTAATCGGTCGGTGAACCGTTTGTTTACCGGAGCCGGCGCGGCCGCAACCGGGTGTAGGTCAGGAGCCTGGTGGGGGCCGGCGCCGGCGCACAGTCCGCCGCCGACGAGAGCCGCGAGTGCATCTTGCAGACATGGCTCTGCTGCCGTCGGCCTAACCACCACACCGGTTCCTGATCGCTAATCGAAAGTGTCCTCTTTACCACTGTTGTGCCCCAACAATGACTAATTATCGGTGATTTCTTAAAATTCATTAACAAAATTTCTTACGTGACAGTGTTCTTAGAAAGTGGCCATTTTCAAAGGATTATCTGCTTTTCCCGCCAGGATTATACGCGACATGGTAAGTTGAGCACTGCGTTTTAAGGACATTTTGCAGGTAAATTTTCAAGTCGGTAAAGCACTAGAGAAAATCTTGTCGCGTCCATTGACCCACTTTCTGAGCATCAGCATCCGACACGGTTTGTTCGCATGGAGTGCTCCACGAAGTCTAGTTATTATCAAATATGCACGCGGAAGTATTGATTGATGTTTGCACATTTCATGGACATCTCTTTCATTGACTCTTACATACCCTGGTGGACGAAAAATATAAAATGTATGTAAGCACTTTATTGTACCTACTCAATAACAAGCAAAAGCACGTCATGTCATGTTGGTATAGTTTTACATACTATCCACATTTTACGCAAAAATATACTCTCCTAGATACCTACTCAATTTAAATTCGCATACCAGCAGCAAACTGCAGCAGCCATCCGAATTTGCAAGTACGTTCGTTTACATTAGCTGTGTTTACGTACTGCTTGGTTGTTTGCTTGGTAAATACTAGCGACCAAGAGAGGTCACATTTCTGCAATTAGGTTGTCAGGAACTGTATTCAATTCAAAAAGATCCGTCTGGAATCGTGTAAAAATTAAGTAAGTATTTTTATAGTAGGAAACGACGAAGACGAAAACCCGGTTTTTTCGCACGACAAAGACCAATTCCATTTCCTCGGCACATCGCCTAGTAACAAGTGCAACTTCTTTTAGCTTTAGGTTGCACTTTGACAAGATATAGGGTAAGCCGTAGTAATGTTGTTCTCCTCGTTGGCCTCTTTAATCATAATTCAATGTATTAAGCGCAATCCTTCAATATAAGGTAGAAAATAACTTTCATATTTTTCTTTGTTTACTACACTCTAAAAGAACACTTGAAAAAAAATACAGCATTCAAGAGGCCAATGATCGGTGGGGGGCCATACATTACATACTATAGCTACACACTACAAGATTAACAAGTTCTAGACTACGAGGCCTGGCGAGTCTTAGATGATGCGATGTTGGTTGCCGCACGCGCACGCATGCTTCTGTCAACCGAGAACTTTCTCTGCACTATTCAGATAGTTTCTCGAAAAAAATGTATTTGCATTATCGGAAATATCTTACAAATGCTATGCAGAGAAGATTGTCGATTGTTTTATGTTAGCGGCCATTATAGTTAGGAAGAACGTAATAAAACCACGTATAGGTAGAACTTCATCCGAGGACACGATATCGTGTTCTCCGTTCGTAGACAGTTTCGCTACAACTAAGAAAAACCATGTTATCGACTACGAGCGTAGCGCGTAGCACTCGCCAGCAAAGAATGTGTTAAGGCCGTGTATTACCACTTTTGAGTTTTTAAAAACCATCTGAGACATAGAATATAGTGTCTTAAAATCTAAAAAAAATATATGTGTTACATAAGGATCTTGTCTAGTCAAAATCGCATGACCTGTTACATGACCTGATGAATTTCACTCGATAGAAAAAAATCGCGCAGTTACCCCTTGTTGGAATGTATTTTCAATACTACGGCTATATTACTGATATTTAACGTTTTATTTTTGTACTCAATTAAAGATCGTAAATAGTTATAGACAAATTCGCAGGGTTTGCTTTGATAGAATGATTGGCTTAATGACTATAGCTAAATATTTACAAAACTGCGCGCAGAGCTTGCGTAGAGAGCGGGATGGTTAATTATAAACTCACGCGTGTTAGAGCGGGACATTTGCGTTGGGGATACCTCCGCTTAATCGCTGAGCGGTTTATGCTGCCTGGCAAGCCCGCGTCAGCACAAAAGATAATAACAAGATATGAGAACGCGAAATAAATGGTACGTCGTAAAGAAAAGCGGCGTTAAGTTCGCAGAAGCTGGCGCAGTATAATATGACAAGTGGACGCTGAGGTTGCATCTCATTCGCGCCAGCTGTCCCTATTTATTTTCAATTCAATTCTTTAAAAAATGGCTTCCATCAAATTTATGATGATTTCGCCAATATCACGTGTTCAATGACGTTGTTCGGTAACGACGCCATGACAGTAAATAAGGTTTTGTACGGTAAATGGATTCCGCCCGTCGTCGCCCCGGGCACGTGTGCTCACCAACGCGGCGACGATCAAAATCCCCCTATTTATTTAATCTTCCGTTCCATCATTTGACATTATCTCCTCGGGCTGGTTCTTAGAACTACCTACAAATTGGTGTGAAATACACGAGGCGCAAACCAAATGAAAAAATGTATCATAGGTACCATTATCAATAGGTACACGTGGTAGTACTTATATCTAACAGTAGGTACTAGGTACCTACCTGGAAGACTGCACTTTGTTCGGTGTCATAACTGAAAACAAGGGCAACGCGAATTTTCCCGGAAATGAGACCTATAAGATGTCGATGTTTCGCAGCCGTGAATGCCTATAATTGTAAAAAATCTGGTCGAAATTGTTTGAGCCGTTTTCGAGATCCCGCTACATAATTAAACTTTACATAAGTAATTAAACAATACACAAACTAATATTACTCGTTTAATAAGTAATATCTGGGCGGCCGAGCTTTGCTCGGCGTTTTCCCGGGCATGAGACCTAGCTAGATCGATTTCTCGTCCCCGAAAACCCCCACAAACCAAATTTCATCAAAATCGTTAGAGCCGTTTCCGAGATCCCCAAAATAAATAAATAAACATATTTATAAATAAATATACAAGAATTGCTCGTTTAAAGATATAAGATTCCGTCACTCAAGTTAGCAGAAAGTTTGTACCTAACCTCTTCCCATGTATAGGTATTGCTACATTTCATTAGCAGCGAGTTAGGACATGCAAATGTGGAACAAAGCCGTCAGCCGCCCTCCCAATATCCGGCCGCCACTTCGCGAGGCGCTTCAATTCGGTTTCGGAACGTGCGCAACAATAATGCACCGTCGACTCGCGGAAATGCAACGTGCGACCGAAACTGCCAATATTTCGCTGGGGACGGGAATCACGACAGCTTTTCGTGTGTAAAATATTTATGTCGGTATGACATATATTATAACAGACCAAGCGTGTCTTCTTAATGTCTTCAACCAGGAGGGGCTTACTACCGTGACGTCATCGCGCCGCGCAAAGTACATGCGGCCGCCGGCTCACACATTGTGTGACTATTCAATGGCTGCGGAGCAGCGTTACGGATCGCACGCGCACGCGCTTGTACGATCATAAAAAATAATTCTTTTCGTGTAGTTTCGTGTTAAATAATAATGTCAAAACCACAGCATTATTGTATTGCAACAGGTTGCACCAATAATAATAATAAGAACGTAGACGTAAGAACGGTCATTGAGTTTGGTATTCACCAACGGTTGACATAAAAGAAAACGAAAATGAAAACGTTGGTTCTAAAAAACCTCTTTTATTTTTTAAAGTGATGCCTTTAAAAATTATATAAAACTTTGTATCCCCTGGTTACATGTATGGAGTGCCCCCTCCCCTACTTTAATATTTTTTCGTCATTTCACATCACTTTTACGTAGCGGTTCATACGAGTAGAACACACCTTCCTGCTAAATGTTTTAATTGTATTTGTAGTGCTTATAGTCTCCGAGTACATCGGCTGTCATATACAGACGAAAAGACGGACGGACGGGTTCCGTTTTCACCATTTTGGCTACGGAACCTTAAAAGTACTATTCGTAATTGTATTGTAAACAACACTACTAATAATAAAGTACATATATTAAAATAGGTTCTCGCTGGTGGTAACCCTAGCGCTGAGGGCGGGGCCTCGAAAGAGCGCGTTGCGTGCGATTGAAAGAGATGGCCACGTTTAGGCACGTTTGGCATACCTAAACGGGGAATTTGTTAGCAGAGAAACTTCTGTACTTGTACTATTACTTATTCTGTGCTTCAACTGCATTCCCTATGGAATATAAACGACTACGTATTAATATTAATACTAGTGGTTCTGAGAGCTATAGACATCGCGAGTGTTCATTTTTTTGGAAAAGTCCTAAAAACTGACTATACAAATTAAATCTATGAAATTATCGAACTTGCTCACAAAATTTCACTTCCACTGTAGAGAAGAACAACCGGAAATCCGTACATACGAAAGCATTTTAGTCGAAGCTGAAGCAGAGACCTTCGTTTCACTCTGTCAATCATAGTGCAGTTAGCACCATATAGATGGTAGCAGCCCAACCCAAAAAGCCATATAGTAAATCGTCCTTACTCTTACAGTGCCTCTGCTTAATAAAGAGAGTTACGAGTATATTATAGGACGCTGACTGTGCACACCATTTGGAATAGGAAATTTAATTTAAATCGTAAACCAGTCTATGAGTCCCATTCTATAATAAGACATGCCCAATGAAAAACACGAAATAACAAGCATAATACGCGCGAGCCTGATTCCTATTTTTTGATAATTGAATTTTGGTAACAATAACATATTCAGTGAACAAGCTAATACTTGCTACTGAACACTGAAATACCTGAGGGCAATAAAATAAATAGCCATAGGCCATAGAGAACAAATTTACAGAAATAAAGATAAAGCCTACATTAACAGACAATTCAACGTGGAAAACCAGCGATAAGCGAGATACAGTCAGACGATAGCCGTGCAACGGGAACCACTCGAGGTTTGATATTCGATTCACAACCTACGTATCTTGACTCACCTCACGCCTAGTATATCTTGATCCTGTGATTCGTAACAACGATACGTAATCGCAAGGCAGTTATACCGGTTTTGGTGAGGTGAGCAGCCATCATGCGTTGTGAATGCTATCCCTGTCATTTGCCCGAAGCGCTACCGAACTATTCTCCACACTCCACACAGCAACGCTTTAAAACGCATTAAAAACGGATTACGGTGTGCTCCTGCGATTACCGTATAATTTTACGTAAGAATTCGTACGCAACATAATTTAACATGTGTTAAAACGGCGAATCACTTACAATACATAACCTACACTACACGTTTTCCTACTTAATAAATTTTACTAATCGAGAGATATTTACTGAAAATTAACGAACATATTATCTTCAAATCATTTTTTAAAAATGTGTTAAAAACCAGTCCTTGACAGCAATTCACGTTCGAATTCCTTTCATTCATAAATATGCAAAATAAGAAATATAGCCGGAGCCGGCCAAACTCAGGCACAGGGGAAAAGTCGTGTAATTTTAACTGCAAGTTTGAAGTTTGGAACGCTGGCTTTGTTTACGCTGTCACTGGAGGCCCGTACATCAGGGCTAACTGAAATTCGCAGTGTTTAACAAAGCAGGCGAGGTGTTCCCGACTCGCGCGAGTCGTTAATTGGAGCTTGGAGCCAACGCAACGCTCCGATACGACTACGTAATTGCTTTTTTGGGAACCATCCGATGCCCACAAGTGGTAATCTATTCTGTGTTCCTGGAATTCATAAGCGAACGCAGGGAATGTACGATGCACTCTGATGTCTAAGATACTTATTTATGCAAATGGTATTTAATTGTCCCAGCTAAACAATTGAATTACAGGATATTTTTATCGTCATTAGCGAACTCGCAAACTTGTCCGTTGCGAATCTTATTCTAACCTACAGGTATACAAAAATTGCAAAATGTCAAAAACACGAGTATGCACGTTGCATTGAAATGAAATATATGTTTTTTGGATATAAACTTCACGATGTAAAATTATAAGATATGATACGACTATAGGGAGTGCAATCTCGGTATTCAAAGATCTCGAAATACCGAGATCTCGCACCACTTCCGCAAGATTAATCTTGCACCCAACATCGGACGAGGTCTCGCAAGATTTGCAAGATTGGAAAAAATTTACCTATGCAGTGTTACAAGAAGAATATGCCGCTTTGTCCGTCATAGAACGTTTGTCTCAGCTGGTCAAATTAGTAATTTAAGTATTGTGACAAAGAATAATCGATATTATCATGTTATCACCTCTGAAACAGCTTTGCTGTTCACGATAGGTACAGGTACGAAAGTACCTAATAAAACCTACCAACACTAATAAGCACAGAAGCCGGCTGAGTCGAGTCTGTGAGCGCCGAATAATGATGATTTGACTTAGTAAAATATTGTACCTATAAAAATTACTTAATAGTTTTGTAACCAATTTAGGCACTAACTATTACCATTTTAATACCAGAAAAGACATTTATCTACACACATATCATAAATCCTCTAATATGCGTTCGGAAACCGTAGAAAATGACTCTCATTTCAACATTCAATGAATTTATGGCAATTTTCTTATCTGTGGCTAAGGCTACAGCAGTAATAAAATATTTCATTTTAATCTCATATATAATGTTAAAATATTACGTCACACAAAACTGTCAAAATTTAAATGTCAAAGTTGACATGTCCCTATTCTAGTATCACTGAAAATTCAAATTAAGTCGATGCGAAATGTCAGCTCGATGTTTTTTTTTAGTATATATCGCACGAAATTTGATCTAGAACGACATGATCACATCAGAATAAGGACTCTTTACTTTTTAAAATAACATTCAGGTATCGGTTGCCAGTTCTGATTTCGATATTTCCGCAACTGTGCAAAAAAGGTTGTATTAACACAATTATTGTATTTATTTACTACGGTTTCTGAACCCATCTTAGAGTAATTATAATATGTGTGTAGATAAAGTAATGTATGCAACTGTACATAATTAGGCATTAAAACACTCGTGTGACCTTATTATGAAACTCGCCTTCGGCTCGTTTCATAAAACACACTCGTGTTTTAATGCCCCTCATTATGTACCAGTTGCATAAACTACTATTTAACTGTAGGTATAATTATTTGCAGGACATAGAGAGCAGAAAAATTTGCTAAATTTAGTCACTCCCACCCCCTTATTTACCCTTATTTTTCCACTTGTAACCTTTTTACTACAGCATTTCTATGTGTTTGTCATTTTGATAATAAGCTTCTCTTGATCAAGAAATTGAAATAAAAACCCGTCATAAGAAAGTCCTTCAAGTGTGGAACATGTCCATTACATAGTTGAGAAACATATGTAAGTATTAGAAAAAAAACTCATTGATTCAGGAGAGGGAAAAGTTGGCGTATATGTTCAAGCTATAAGGTAGAATGGACCTTTTCTGTTGTTGAGCATAATACACGAACCAAACATCCAAAATACAGAAAATGCTAGTTGACAGACAAATGTTGAGTTTTTTAATTTTTTGTTCTTCAAAATTACTCTTGATTTTTTAATAAATGAATCGGCACAATTGTATTTAATAATCATTTCGCCCCTAAAACTGCAATTATACCGAGTTTAAATGGAATAGTTATAATTATTTAAAGTAATTTGTAGATTTGCGAGATCTCGCAAATACCGAGATCTCGCGAGATTAGACTTTTCCAATCTTGCAAATACCGAGATTGTATATTATGCTGCAAGATGGCACTCCCTAGATACGACCCTTTAATAAATTTATTTTATTTTAATTTGATGTAAAATAATAATGTTATTTTCTGAAGGAAATAAATGAATCTATCTAAGTACTTTCGGTATTAAGTATATCAATATTGTATCAAGGAACTAAGTAAATTATATAAACTTAGTGCTAACTTCCACTAAACATACTGTTAACTTTTATTTTTGTTGACCTTTTACGTTTTTCATCGCTGACAAAGCGGGTGTACAATTGTACAACATTTACAAAGTTAGCTGGTTAAAAACTTTGTTCACAAAATACATAGCCGTGGGAAATTTCGAAATTATTTAACTGAACATCTTTTGACAGAATGGGAAGTTTCTTCGGGTGTTTAATTTGTTATACTGTGCAATTGATATTTGCTAAAGATGGACATACCATAATCCTATCCAATTTGCCTACAAGATTTTTAATTTTTACTTAGATATACGATTCTTAATTAGAACATAAGATTTTATTTCTTAACTTATTCACTTTGCTACGCCGAAGTACCTACGCCACAGCGCGTAGCACACAGTCATAAAAGTAGCGGAAAATCCGTAGGTAGGCATACAAGTCATGCACGCTGAAAGGGTTGATTGTTTAGTGTTTTCATCGAAGCGAGAATTATGTTTTGTTGAGTGCTTTATTTATACGCGTGCTTATGCGTACGCGGAAGTAAGACTTTTTATTACTAGATTACAGTCGGAAATAAAGTGATTTTCGCGTTTATTTTAGAAATGTACCCTGCCAATTTTTTCTCAGTAGGTACTTATATGTTGAAAAATATGTTTTGTCCAGCTCAGAAAGATGTTGTACGATAGATTCTAATATAATTTTACAAGTACAAGTTTCCACTCTATCTGACAGTCCCTAGATGTATGGAAAAACGGCACATAGTGCTTGGAAATAAAAATTGGGGACTCTTTTTTGTTTATTCAGAATTCCAAATACTGAAAAAAAAAAACAATTGTGCGAAAAGTACATTAAAATGGTAAGAAATTAAATATGTAGGTACATTATTATACCGCACGGATTTTTCTAATCCAATATTATGATTTATGTGCATAGCACATAACACAACGTACACTTGTACAGTACCTAAATAAACAAATACCGAGTATGGAAATGCATTGTTACACAGAAACCGTGTAATAAGCATTAATAACTGATTGCGTGAATGCTTTCGCAACTCATCATCACTGCTGGGTGGGTAAATAATAGTAGATAAGTTTTCAGATATATCTAAGCTTCTATACATTTGGTACCCCCAAGAGAGGCGCTGATAGGATCACGGGCCCTTTTCCCTTCGCGCGCAAGCCTCAACCGACGACTTATAAAAGTTATAAATAACGTAACGTTACTATGAACACATCCTTCGTAAAACTTGTCGAGCTACATGAAAAACACTAGCTATATCATATTGGCTTTAGATAATTTGGCATAATGTATTAATATCATTATGAGATTATGTCGGAATAGAAACATAGAAGCAGAAAACATCAAGAAAAAAACCGGCCAAGTGCGTGTCGGGCCACGCGCAAGGTAGGGTTCCGTAGTCGTCTACCCGTTACATTATATGGACTAAAAAGTTCGCAAACTTATATTTACTATGTTTTTGACAGAATTAACAACATTATCTAAGGTATCAATGGAAATTGTACGAAAGTTTGCTCTTGCAAAGTACATTTCTGAAGTTCGACTATTACTCGTTAACTAGTAATGTCTACTTAGCTGTGATAGTTTTCCTTTTCAATTCATCGTATTTACTACTACCATGATTTTTTTCACATGCCTAGTAGCCACCGTTTAGCTGGCAGGGGGGGGGGGGACACTTGACCATAGCTAAAATTATCACTTCAAAGCTTAATATCACGCTAACCAATTCTTTAATCAAAAAATGCGTTTAGAAACCTAATAATATTTTTAAAATAGCTATCCAACGATACCCCACACGATGGGGTTTGGCAGAAAAAAAAATTGCACCACCGATTTACATGTAGGGGAGGTACCCTAAAAAAAAATTATTTTAAAGATTTTATTCTACCGTTTTGTCGGCGTCATTGATATGTATACTCATGCCAAATTACAGCTTTCTAGTACTAACGGTTACTGAGAAAAACGGGGGTCGGACGGACGGACGGACGGACGGACGGACATGGCGAAACTATAAGGGTTCCTTGTTTACTACGGAACCCTAAAAATGGCACGAAATGGTCCCAACACAGCATGCGTATGGTCTTCCGTTGAACTACCAGTTTCAGTGTCACAATTTGTTATAATTAATAGGACTTTTATAAGCCTGACTACTAACACTTTTCAGAACAGAGTATCATCGGAGTAGGTGGTGTGTAATATCCATAAAAAATAAGCAAAAAGGATACAGACAAAAACAGGTTGCCTTTAGACTTTAAGATTACCTTTGTTTTGGTGCGGAATTTTAGACCTAGGACAGATTTTTGTATTCGAATTAGTAACCACGTTGATCATCCTTCTGAAAACTACCTTTAATTCTACCAATATTCCTAAGTTCTGAAATATTTTTCGTACTACGTACTATCGTATAATTAATGTGAGTGTTCAGTAGCTTCATTTAAGCTAACGACATGCATATAATATTATCGCGCGCGAGTCGGGACGCCCTTGGTGTAATTGACGCCGTTATCACGCGCCGCCGCCGTCCATTACATTATCATCATGCAGCGCTTAATTTTCCCTGAAATTTTTATCGACGTCTCGAGTGGACAAAAACCTTAGACGACGCACGTAAGACAATGGGCAGAGTAACTGTGCCGCTATTAGCGAGCTCGGCAGAGCATGCGCCGTGGGACACCCGCCATTGTACATCGCGCGTATTGTCTCCACCGGCCGTCGAGATTAATGCGCGAATACTCGCGACAAACTCCCCTACAGGCATGCAGACAACAAACCGTGCCGCTAGGTTAATAGCCACGCATATAGGTCACTAACAACTCTCTTCAATATAAATGGCCATTTCAATGTTTTAATTTTACCACGGCCTCTCATTTACGAAATGTAGCTATATTGTGAGAACACACTGTACCTACCTACTACTGGCTATCAACGTTTGATCGTTATTCCCCATGTCATTTATGGCTCCTGCCGCGGCGTAAGAATTGCTCCATAAAAGCTTTAAGTGGTCGCCGTTGGCGTTACCTAAACATAAAATCATTTCTTAATGCCCATAAGCAAGTGTCTGAGTGACATCAAAGATTTATCTGCAGCTATATATTATGGAATGATTTTTAAACAGAATTTCTGGAAACTTGATTGCAACTATATACATATGTGTATAGTGCCATCCACGATCACTGCGAATCTCATACCAATCTATGCAATTGCAAGATTATCAACTACATATTACAAACAATCGTAACATATGTATCCTCGTATTGGATGATTAGTGTACCGCAATCGGTACACTAATCATCTAATACGAGGATACCAGACCAATGTCTGGGTTATACACAAAACCCCTTATTCATAAAACTTGACAAACCTCTGCTAACTAATATGTTGTTTGTCCCATTCTCACAAACGTCAATGTCAGAGTGACAGATAAGGACAAACGAACTTTAGCGGCTTGTTAACTAATAGAGGTTTGATGGACGTTTATGAATAAGGGGGAAAGTATTTAGGTTGTTTAGGTATGGGTATCAATATCAACTGTCATTTTGCTAAAAGTACCATACGTATTATTCTTACTAGGCTATGGCAGTACCTAATATATGTACATAATTAATTATATATATGTATTTTTATGTATGTCTTTATTGTATAATATTTAAGTACGTGTATATATTTTGATGAGTTATGCTCCGCTACCCAAAGGTTGTCTGGAAGAGATCGCTCTTTAGCGATAAGACCCCCTTTTGTTCTACCTCTGTATTCCTGTTTCTTTGTTTTTCTTTTGTATGTGCTGCTTTATTATGTGAGGTGTGCAATAAAGAGTATTTGTATTGTATTGTATAATTATCAGGATGACGCGGTAAACTTCGAACTGTATAAAATACGTAAAAATCTTTGCACCAAAAACCTGCCGAATAAGGAAGGGTCATCGAACCGGGACCATCCGTATAAGGCGTGAGCGTATTGCAGGTTTTAAAGAGATTATCGGGGATACGGTGAAACAGCACACTTGACCGAATTGACCGATGCCGACCGAGTGTTAGGTTGCTTTTACATTATGTGAAGCTGCGTTTTACAAGGCGGCCAAGCTTCGAAACTATAAGGAACTTGTATGGAACGCAGTTTAGGTTCAAAATGAAACAGCCTTAGGACTGGTGTTTAATTCAGTCGAGCCGCCTCACACTGAAAGATTCTGTAGATAGTTTGGCTACTTTAACTCTACCAAGCAAATGAACTGTCAAACAAATATTTAGTTTGGCAACACTACCTCACACGTCCTATTCCGTGACATTTCCATAGAAATATGACGTATAATGCACAGTGTTGCCAAATTATATTTGTTTGACAGTTCATTTGCTAGATAGAGTTAACGTAGCCAGAATCTAGATATGGAGCTATAGAACTGCCGATTATCGTGACTTGACCTCGCGGTAACGTCATTACGGCCACGAGTAGCCCACGCTAACCGCAGTAAGCGCAGCTAATATCGCTAATGTGGTTTATTGACCTGGGTTATTGTTCACAACGCTTCACCTCACAAAGATAAGCCAGTGTAAGTCAGACCTCCGGTCATTGGTAATACGAAACGAACCCCAGCGTCAAGGTATAGAGAAAAGTGATGAGATGGGGTGAACAAAATTGTGAATAGCGTAGCTTAGCTGCACAGGTGCGCCGGTGACATGCATCTTAGTCACGTCTTCGGATGTCTGTCGAGATGATGGATTAGCTGGCATTGAAGGCATTTGAAACGCCCCGCCTACTCTATTGTCTTCGCCGTTTGATTGTTAGATATAATGCACGCTTTTAAGCTTATAATACAAGCTAAAGGAATTTGACGCGGAACGCGGTTTTTATCAGACTAATCAATTTGATGTAACTTAGCGCAAAAGAAATACCAAATAGACATCAGGAAGTATGTATTGATTGAAAGCAGGTTACTTAATGCGCCCCTTTAGATCATGTGCCAATACGCAAAGAATACGTGCAAAGAAATAATGTTTCATTAAAGATTTCGAATGAATTCCTAAGATAAGCAAGTATGCAGTAAAAAGCTCGTTAGGTACAGAACATTACGCATCTGTCACCAATGGGGTACTTAAAAAAAATACTGAATTGTCCATCGCAAGCAAGACATTTATAATACGTAACTTAAGCACAATACCAACAAATTAATCCGGATATGTATGTACCTATATAAATTCATGAATGTTAATCCAAGTGTGGGATGTGCGATGCTATCGCAGTGGCCGGCTACTCGTATCGTCGCGCGCCGCTCGGCATCGCGGTCGCCAACGGCTCGCTAAACTTTTTACGCGAGTAGAGTCCGCCTCGATTCATTAACGCACCGGCGCATACCATACCGCGCATTTCACACTCGCCCGCTTTTCATCGCGCTCCGCTACCGACCCAGCCGGCTGCTTATTGAAATAAGAAAATTCCAATAATCAATTAACCTCCATTATGATTACGTTCGGAACTATACTGATATCGTAATGCTGACATCATACTTAGTATCTTCCGACAAAATACGTTTTCGCGAATTACACAAGCCGCACCCACGTCAATAATAAATAGTTTTTGCGAGTAAAATCATAATGGATTCATCGGAGTTAATTACACCGTATATAACCCGAGGGAAGTTTCTTAACACGGCCATTGCTGGCGGGATCCGGAACGCATCCATTAGATCTCACTGTTGCAATTATTATCAATCGGATATTGTTGTATAATTGTACCTAGGTATCGAAAAAAATATTGTAGATAACTGTATGCCATATTTGGTTAAAATCGCGTATCGAAACGAATCTTTAGCTCATTATTATCTGATTTCTCATAAACATGAAAGTTTCTCCAATAGCCTTCGTTTAGCGGCGACCCGGCAACTGTTACAAGTCATAATACTCATATAATACGAGTGGTGAGCCAGATTGACCCAGTAGGCCAGTAAAGACGATGGTGACACACAATTCGTGTTAACTGTTTAGATTGGAATGTAGGCAGGTAGCGCTAATGAACGACACAGCAGGTGGCTATGAGCTCGCTCGTTGTACGGTACGATCAAAGCGTCTTCGCGTGGCTGCCCTTACTTAATACGGGAGGCCCACAATTCGTATAGCAGTACGTGTTTCGGTACTGTTATGTATCGAACAGTAGCGAGCAAGGTGCACCCGAGCACACCCGACTCAGCCCGCTCGAGTCGCGCTTTCTTCTCACGGTAACCGTTACACAACTTTAAACGGAGAGAGCCCTACATTTTCCTCATCAATTAAATACGCAAATAACTGTACAAACCAACTCACAGATTGATATAACTTAGGTACTACGAATTTAACGCATATGCTGTATTTTCGGATTTTCACAATGATTTGAAATGTTCTGATACACTTGATTATTGATTCTGATACACGTGACTTTGATTATTGATTATTGTTTTCTTTTTCTTTTTCTTTTTGTTGTTTTGACAATCATGATAACTATTCTTATAATTTTGACATGTATGCAAATTTATAATGTAATTTTTATCGTGAAATAAATAATCTTATCTGATCTAATCACTGTGATTAAAGGTTAATATCATTAAGTATCATATTACGTACCTATTTGAAAACCTTTTCTAAATTATAATCCAAGGTACGGATCGTATCGAGTCAGAATATAAGGGTTTTATCGAGGATTTACGCCCTGTCGATCGCCGTTTGACAGAAACGCGAAATCGGGATGATCAAAACGGGATTTAGAATGTCAATCGGACATGCTGTAATATCGCCTAAGTACCTACCCGCCTGACCCGCGGCCGGCGCCTCCATACACTCGCTGAGATGGGTCAGGTCAACGGTCCTCAGAGAATTGTGATATTGCTTTGTTAACTATGTGAAATGAAAGACCTTTGTGG
The DNA here is from genome assembly GCA_951800055.1 of Cenopis cana. NCBI lineage: Eukaryota > Metazoa > Arthropoda > Insecta > Lepidoptera > Tortricidae > Cenopis > Cenopis cana. The sequence continues at coordinate 16,783,065 of OX637477.1, read as the reverse complement.
TACTGTTACAAGAAATCAAGATAACTGACAATATTTCATGTCTGTCCACGTTATACTGTTATAAAATGTAATAGTCCAATATTGCAGAATACTAAATAGAAATGACACAATATTCAACTTCAGAAAGTCATTAAGAGGAGGGGTAGGGCACTGGGTAGGGCAAGCTCTCACCATACAAACTTTGTGCAGGATTTACTTCGTTTGTGTTTGCATTAAAGTTATGATTTTTGGTCAGTATGCTTATTTTTCTGATAGCTATTTCGTGATGTAATTTTTTTTTTAATTTTTTTTTTTAAGTTCTTTAATTTTGATTTTTTTTGAATTATTTGAAAATTTTCACATCACGATTTTCGCATATCTAATATTTACAACCAAAAAAAATATTATATTTGTTAGTGCCAAAACCGACGAATAAAACGTGCACAAAGTTTGTATGGGGTAGGCCTTGCCTTGCGCCTTAAACTAGATATTCCGCGACAATTTTGGACACCCGCCATCTTTCCCATCGATTCTATCATATTATTCATGATTTCATTTTACTTATTCCAACTGACGGTATTTATTTACATGACAATGCACACAATTACTAACACAATGCCATGATCAGGTGACTCTATTTGAGAAAGTTGCAATAATAAATTCCCAATTGCCATGCTTGTCAAATGCCATTACAATGCCTCTACTGTCACACTACATTCCGTGTATAACGAGATTTTAAAATTGAGAAAACCTTCGTACATTGCCATTGACAATTAAGGCAAATTGAAAGAAACTTGCCAATGGGATGTTTATTTCAAGTAGGTGGAAGTAATGATAATGAGGCAGGTGGCGAGAAACAATTGTCAGCAGGAGAAAGCCCGCGCGAGCGCTTGAGCTGGGTCACGGTCGCACCCGCGCGGCGCCCGCGCAGGTACAACGTCATTAGCCGACCAGGCATTACCTACCACAATAAATTGGACCACATTTCACTTTTTATCAACAAACCACAGAAATGCAACTAAAGTGTAGAAGCAGTCTGCATCCCCGGCATCGTAGCAAAAACCAGGCACACAAACCTCTGAACATTGTCAAGATGACCGTACCGTGACCGACCCGTATTATTTGTGAGCCTTGCATGTTACGGTGCATGTGACAGTGACTGTACATATTAATTTGCTAATCACTCATAGAGAAAAAGCTCGGCTAGCATAATGTATGAGCGCGATGTTCCTCTCGACTGAAAACTAAGCGAATCACGGCGATACCGCACGGCACGCTCCAGAAGCATAATGGCCGACATTATCAAGCCGGTTAAACGGCCACAACGGAACTGCCGTAATAAATGCTCAACTAGTTAAGCATTTATGAACATCATATTACGCCAATTTATGCAAATTAACTAAATGGTAACCTTAAACAACTCATCTCATTATCCTTATTTGAATTTGAATATTCCCTTCCACGACAATTATGCGACGTCAAAGATGGCTGCGATTTAAAAGCAAGTGATTCAAAGGAGAAAGGTAAAAACCGAAACCATGACTTATCGGAGTCGTGCCAATGCTGAATCACAAACTTTCGCTGTAGGTGGATGTGACAAATGGCATTTAGTAATTTCTTTGTTTAAGAGAGAACGTTTTGTATTGAGTAACTCGTTAACACTTAATTCTCGACGATTATTGATGTGCGTTACGGGTTGTTATTGTGACAGTATTCATCTGCACGCCTCTTTCATAATTCATCACGATCAATGGGCTACTAAGTGTTTGAGGAGTACGATTAATCAAAGTTACTAACAAACATTGAAGCGATCTGCAAAGTAAAATTCAACTTCATTGCATATTTGATATTCAATTAAGGTCCGAACCAAGTATCCAAGAAGTCAATTAGAGCTTATAAATAACAGTAAAACTTGGATGTCATGAAACTTACCCCTGGAGCCAATTGCGGTGTGTCAGTTAGTTCCGACATTCCAGGCCGGAGTGAGGGGCGTGAAACTTTAATGGCGTCGGTACCTATATCTTGCCGGAGCTTGCGATAAATTTATAAAGAGAGCTACAAAGTTTTACACCTTAGTATCTATAAAATATTGAGTGTGGAACATTTCAAATATACTACAGATTTAAGATAAATTTAAAAGCTCATCTTCAAAATTGCCGATAAACTTCGACGTTATCCAATCAGTCAATAATTCAGATTTTACTCGCATCTGAAATGCGGGGTAAAATATGTATTTGGAGCGACATTGAAATGTAAAACGGGTATTCGCAAGAATAACCAAGCGACACTTGATATTTGAACAGTGCTGTTTTTATTACATTTAGTGTTGCGCTTCCCTAATCTTCACGTTTCATTATAAATACATATGAGCACACCCACGTGTCGAAGTGTTATTGATAACGTTATCTACGCTGTCATTCTTTGACCAACATAAATGATGAATACGAAATTTATCCGTGTCTATCATGGAGTTATTACTTTGCGAAGAGATTGTATATTGGCATTTTTGTATAAACATGGGAGGATCTGTCGCGCTGGTATCGCCGAGTCTCGTGCCGCATAAGGATCGTGTCTTGAATTATACCGCTGCGTAATTTGCGGACGTGCATCGAATAACCCGTGGAAGTGGATGCGCGGCGGCACGCGCCGCCCGATATACTAATAATACGAACATTAGGAACGGCAATCGTAACGCAACACGCAATACAATTTATCCACCCAGGGCCTGTACTCCGAACATCGAAATCCGAACTTTAATAGTCCCTTTCACTCTCATGGTGTATATCACAAGTGTGAAGGGGACGGCACGGTACGAATTTCGGATTTCGATGTTCGGAGTAGACCCTCAGAGCTGGAGGCTGAAGCAGTAAGGATGTCAAACTTTGATTAGGAGTTAACATACGGACGATTTCACTCCGAATCGAGCAACATTGTTTACCTACATGGATCATGTGGTTCTAAAGCTCAAATAGTTGAAACGATTATTTAATTTAATAGGATCGATAGCAGATTTTAATAAGTTTAGCAGCATGTCGAGAGGAGCACTTGACCTTAACGAAGATTATCACTTTAAAACTTAAGATCGCGCCAACGGAATCTTGAATCAAAAAAATGTTTATTGGTACACAATTTTTTTTTTTTAAGATTTTGTTATACTGTCTTTCGGCTTCATTAATATGTATACTCATGCCAAATAAATAATATATGTCTTGTAGGTACTAATGGTAACTGACCTAAGCCGGGGACGGACGAACGGACATGGCGAAACTATAAGAGTTCCTTATTTATTACGGAACCCTAAAAATTATGTATTGAATGATTTACGATGATTCCAAATCATTGCATTGTGTGTTTTTCAGAATAATTTAAGTAATAAGTACCTAAATTCTTTATTTCTAAAAAAAACACGGAAAACAAACTCCAAAAAGTGAAGTCCTTTTGCTAACTAATCAAGGATATGTGACCTTTCCAAAAACTAGGGGTCAGTGGGATTTAGGCCCGCCAAAGCGTAACAATGGTAGCGGACTTCATGCAGTCGCATGCCCAATCCGATCATCATTCCCCGTTAAACCTTTGGAAAGATCAACACAACTGCGTTCACAGCTCGTTACATACATTCCTCGACGAACAAGCGTTAGCTAGTTTATTTCTGCTAAAGTGCCATCTACCGGGGAAGTAAGTAACTAAACTACTAAAGTATGCATTAAATAAGCGTGCGCTATTTTTGTCATGCAATATATTTATTATAATTGCCCAGATTATATTTTAGGTACGAAAAGTAAAAGTACTGTAAAAACTTGTGTCATCTAAAATGCATCATGGTGAAATGTGTCAGTGATAACGAAGATTGCGAACGCTAGCGCCATCTCTTGGCGTTTCCAATGAAACTTTTAACAAGTACTTAATGTTTTTCTTTTTTCAGGAAAACTACGATTAAAGACATAACGAATGTTTATATACTTTTTATAAGAATAGAAAGAGTAAATTCGGATATGAAGAGGACAACATAAGACGTCCCTAAGAAATTGGAACCACATCCGTTCGATGGCCGTCCATCTAAAATTAGACATTTTCCAGTCAAACTCGCTTTTAATTAAGAGTTTCCTGCCGAGCGGCAGGTGGGTGTCAAAAGTTGAAAACAATAAAAACTGTTGGTCGCATCGCATCGCCCGTGTCAGAGAGTCAGAGGCACAACACCGATCCGATGGAACTGCGCAAAGTTTAATCGAGCTGCCACTCAAACAAACCACACTCAGTACCATTACCATGAGTTTGCAATGTTTGCAAACTCATGGTAATGGTACACCGTACTCGCTAGCGACTGCGTAAACGATTTAGTATGGACAAAAGTACAGCGCCTCTGTCCGTTACGCAATAGAACTAAGAATCGGCATACTAAATCGTTTACGCAGTCGCTATCGAGTACGGTAATGCAAACATTGCAAACTCATGGTAAGGGTACAGAAACAATTTGGACGAAATTAAATCATATCCTATCGTACGATCACGTTTATTCACGATTTCTATTAAAATAAATGACAACAACGTCAACATTCCTATGCCTTTTGAATTTTTATACTGCAGCAGTGACAAACAAGCATACCGTCTCCCTAATGCAGTGGTTCTTAACCTTTTAGTGGTGAGGGACCATTTGACTCTTTCTTGTCTAAATATATTTATAAATACGGTAAATGATTCGTTATCAGGCTTCCAGAGACAACCAGTGGTCCGCGGAGACAATAAGCAAACATCGGAGTAGCCTGAGAACGATTATTTCATTTATCATTGATACGATTAGAAAAATAATGGGTTTTTAATTATGTTATGCGTCTACGCTAAGAGTTATGAAACGTGAAAACTAAAAGAGTTGCTTAGAATGGAAAAGTAATTAACATGATTAATAATAGTACAATATTTCTCCTTGATATTTAATATTATTTATCCTAGATAGACAAAGAAATACAGACGAAATTATCTGTTAAATTTCCAATGCTATATTATATGTTACGATGTAATGTAATAGCTTTAATAAACAGGGCCTTTAGGTATATAATATCTTTTAATAGGGATAATAATTGTCTGTACCGAAACAATTCTGAAGCATTCAACAGAAGTTGGGAGAATTTCCTACTTAACTAAAGGTGGCTTAAGCATAAGCATTAAGCATGTCGTCGCGGCGGGATGCGCTTGGCGAAGATCCTCACATTGAGTTAAACTAGGAATTATCCCACTTCTGAGAAATTTACTGCAACCAAGCCCCTAATTAGACTGCAAAACACGTCTTAGGTATTATGAATGAAGAATGCATATATTGATTTAAACACACGATTTTCACACATTATTATTGGGGAACGGGACTTAATCGCGTACATTCGAAACGTCGGGCAAAACCTTAAAAAAGGTAAATTAGTTATACTTAATTGTACGCGATTAAGTCCCGTTCCCCAATAATAATGTGAAGAATACATATTCCATCCTGGAGGGAAAGAATATATTTAGCGTGTGTGGTGTGGATATGTAGTTCTTTGATACCCTTTGTCAGGAAACGATGTTTATTTAAAAAGTTGGAGACCAAGAGTTAGGTCACTTTTAGGGACCGAATCGATCTTTCCTTATTTCGCAAAATCGCTTAGTTAGAGGCATGCGGTATTGCGGAAGTTCGAAAAGTTATTTTATTATAAATTAATTTCACAAGAGCGGTGTTTTACAGTTGTTATATTGTCCCAATTTGCGATATCTTTAAACTCAAAGCTTTCAAAACAAGAGTCTCGCAATTCACGCCAAAAAGTGAATAATTTTCAAAGCTTAGTGCTGTACAAAATATTAAAACTTTAATGAACAAGCAATAATCATAATTTTACTGTTGCGGTAATAGTGTCAATATAAAATATTTTTTTTAGTTTACAAATAAACAAGTACCTAACTGTAAGACAGAGCTTTGCTCGACGTCATTACGTGGTTTTCCAACAAAACAGAGATTCTATAAATAAGACCATAAGACCTATTTAGATCGATTCTTCGCCGTATTTTTGGAAACTTTTGCCGATATTCGTTTTCGTAAATCCATTACGAAACAAATAAATGTAAAAATGTTGCTCGTTTAATAGCCCAGGGTTGTCAGGCAAAATCGCACATTTCATCGTTGCTGTTTGAACCTAATTGTAAACGAGCTCTAAGCTGCGGAGACGCGAAAGTGAATCGAACGTAAGCTCGGAGTACCGTTAGCGGCGAAATCGGAAGATGCTCGGTTGACGCTTAACGCATGGAAATAGGCTAGTGTGGCAATACCTCTAACGATTACAGACAGTTAGCAAGCCCGTTTTAATTCAATCACAAGTTCTAGGTATTATTTAGGTACATGGCTACCACACGCGATGGCACAGCACAGCGCAAATGGAGACTCAAGCTTGTATAAATAAAGTCGCAACGAACACATACTCTGCCTTTCAAACCGTTTTAAACGATAGAGATTAGAGACGATTGAACAGGGAGCCCCTCCTTTTATAATTTTCACATGCCATAATGGTAAACGTCATAATTTGATTTGCCATAATACGTAACACGTGCCAAAACTATCGCATGATGTTGCCCGTCGCCGCGTTGGTGAACGCACGTGCTCTTCGCGACGACGGGCTGAATCCACTACCGAACAAAACCAGTTGCCTACTGTCATGGCGTCGTTACTGAACAACGTCTTTGTACAAATATTGTTGGCAAAATCATCATAAATTTGATGGAAAGCCTTTTTTAAAGTGTGAAGTGAACTATCACAGGCCATAAAAGACATGACATTCATATTTCATAATATCATAAACAATAATACCGTTTGTCATAAAATTCATTAGTCCCAATCAGTACAATCCATAAACAATCAAACTGTCAAATTTGACAGGTTTGTCAGATAGGTAATACTATCAAATTTTTGTTAGGTTAGGGTTCACTTTCACTTGCGTCCCCCAGAGAGGAATAGGCACTCCGCGAGAGCGGGGTGCCGTCGACACGCTGGCGTGTCATCATATTGTCAAATGTGACGTTTGTCAGATAGGTACTAGGTAGGTATCAAATTTCGGTTAAGTTACGGTTCACTTATGTCCCACAGAGCGGACCATATTAACCATTGTGTTTAAGTCATTTGAATAATGATTTTATGGAAAAAATAGTTATGACAGTTGTAATTAGTTAGTATATAGAACATAAAATTATGGAAAATGATGTTTATGGTTATTAAATTGTTATCGCATGTAAAAAATATGGCATATGAAATTATGGAACATCAGATTAGTGCAAATCAAATTATGGAAATAATTAGTAAACCGATTGAACATTGTCTAACTACATGACATGACTATCCATATAGGCAGGCACACACAGGATATTGATTCTGATACCCTCTGTAATCCGATGCCACGTTTGTCCACAAACAGCGGTCAATTATATTTCTGGACATCTACAAATGTTTGCTACAGCCTGTCAGGCCTTTGTGTAGGTAATGCGCTTATAACAATCTGGCTTAGCCGGATATGATGTACTAAAACGTGACGTCATAATTAATGGCCTTATAGCTGATTATTTATTACACACGCATCTAGACTCTAGCCAATACATTAAATAAATATGGTTAAATGAAAAACTATTTTAATTAACTAATAGCCTGCGGTAATTAGCATTATGAAACCGCTATGAGTATGACACGCTTCATCGATTACGAATCGACTATTTATTTACCTAACCCTTTGAGTACCATTTGCCGAATGCTAATATTGCTAATGTATAATATAACGTACAGTCAGCATCAAAAATAGCTTGGCATATGTATGAAAACGTCAAGTCTTTATTACACGGGAATAGGAACTTTTGACCTCTTCATATGTCAAGCTACTTTATTACACGGGAATAGGAACTTTTGACCTCTTCATATGTCAAGCTACTTTTGATGCTGCCTCCGTCTCTGTACAATTTAGGATTATAACCATTTTAGACAGTAGGTACCATCTTATTTAACAATGTGGTACTCAAACCTTCAGTTTAAGTTTGTAGTGCACTTAGTATTCTGCATTATAATGTTAATAGAAGGGTTTATAGGAATAAGCACGTGCGTAGGGAAAGCCCGCGTTTCCCGGCCGACCGCAGCCCGCGGCCGCCACGCTGCACTTCCCGCAACGGTGCATGCACCGCTTGATTGCCGCTCATAACATGCACCGTGCTTTCTTACACTCCACTTTATTAGGAGAAACTCGCAGTTTTATTATGCTTAACTTTTCCTCCCGTAATCGATACACTAACATCTTTACCACAGACACCACACGGTAAAATTTGCGATTATTATTTTCCGCAACGTCACGTTGTCACCTACACGTGCCCTAGACTACGTCATTTCATAAATAGTACATGTAAAAGCGTATTCAAATATTCACTGAGAAACTGAAAGTGAGCAAAGCATGAAGTCAAGTCGCTTGCAAATAATTAAACACGTATGACGCGAGGTGCGGACGAGACGCGGGCGAGCGGATATAGAGACACTCGTGGAGAAAATGTCACTACTTGGCAGATTCCTCCAATTATACAACTCACAACGCTCTGCAAAAGTCTCGTAGAATCTTAATTTCTGGCGCTTTTCTAATTATTAAAGGCAGTTTTCTCATTTGTGCGAGTTATGCCATCAATTAAAGTTTGTGAGGAGAAAGCAACATTTCTCGGCAATTTTATAAATACCTAAATCTGATGAGTTCCTGCCTACTCATACTAAAATAGTTTCTGTTTACCTCAATGAAATGTCCCTTATTCATAAACGTCCATCAAATCAAACCTATTTTAGCTAAATGACCACTAATGACACAGTGACAAAAGAAATTTTAGTTAGCAGAGGTCTGTTAAGTTTTATAAATGAGAAGGTTAGTTCATAAAGTTACAGGGGTTGACTCCTTGCTATTGCAACGTAAAATAAAGCTAATGTTTAAGTCCCACATTCGGTTGAAAACTACCTCAACCAAACAACACTATAATAGTGCAAACAAGTCCAGCCCGTGTCTCTCTGGACAGAAGTCCCGTAAAGCCGGACGGCACCTATCGCCGGACACTCGTACCTAATATTTCAATAAATTGTAATGGGTCCTGTCTAATATTTGATAAAAGGGGTGCAAGGGAGTCCGTCGCATTTTTTTCATCCATTTTTGCTGAGGAATCATTAAGAATTAGCGAGATATTACGAGTGTCCAGCGGTAGGTGCCGTCCGGCTTTACGGGACTTCCCCCTACCGTACGCTTTAATGCGCCATCAGGAGCAATGGGTAGGTGAAAAAACAATTAAGCCAAGTGACGGCCGTGTTTTTGTAGCACCACGGTAGCTTCAAATCCCGTCTGGTGGCGTTTAATTTTACAATTTTCACTTTGATTTAAAATCGTGTTTTTGTGTTCGCAGGGAGTGGAGGTGCGCGGGCGCGCATGTCTGCGGGGGTGGGTGCGCGCGCTTGTTGTTGCGGCGGCGGTGGCGCAGGCGCTGGGCGCGTGCCCCTGGGAGCCCGTGCCCGCGCTGCAGGCCGCATGTGTCTGCGCCGTCAACCTTGCCAGGGACCTCTCGGTCCAGTGCGACCAGGTAAACATACCTAAACTACATAATAGATAAGTATAAGATCACCGACTCTTACAATGTCTAAGATTTGCGAGCGCTTCTTACAAGAAGACTGCTTATGTATGTTGATTGGCAGACTTTGACTAGAATCACCTCTCTATGTTACATAACATACAATAACCAACTTACATACTACATGGCGGAAAGTCTCAAGCATCTCGATAGGAGTACGTCCGCGAAGGATAGAGTGAAAACCGTCTAATATGAGTGTCCTTTTACAGTAGATAGTGATGTCATAAGTTATTGAGATTCAGTGTAATGATTGCTATGTTTATTTTTCAGGTGGACTTCGCTGTGCTGTTAAAAGCATTAAATTCGAGCGCAAGAAATATTCCAATAGATTTATTATATATTAACAATTCAACGATTCCGGCACTCACAGACGGTATGTTTACGCATTTGAAGATTCACAACGTCCAAATCTCCGGATGCAAGATAGCCAGAATTGACGAGGATGCTTTTCGCGGGCAAGGCCCTCATTTGAAGAATTTGAACTTGCAGGACAATGAGTTACACGAGGTGCCGGTAAAAGCTTTCAAGATATTGACGAACCTTTCGCTACTCGATATATCAAAGAATCGCATTACACACATAGACAACCATGCGTTTATCACTCTGCGAAAATTGACGACGCTCAAAATATCAGACAACAACGTCACCCTGGCGCCGCATGCTTTGACTGGATTAGAAAACTCGCTCAAAAACTTAAATCTCAAAGGAACTAAACAAAAAAGTGTCCCGGAATGCATAAGAGGACTGCGCAGTTTAGCATTCCTCGATCTATCGCAAAACAGTATTAGAGAATTACCTGGACAGGAAGGCAAACGAACCTTTGAAGGACTTGATTCTCTTACTGCGCTGAATTTGGAGCGAAACTTAATCGTAACACTCAAACCAGACGCATTTGCTGGTGTTAAAACTACATTAAGTTCCTTGAGTCTTCTTAATAATCTCTTGCCAGAATTTCCAAAAGCAGCAATTGGCTCTTTAAATGAATTGAGAGTACTCGACATTGGGTTCAATTTGTTGAACAAACTTCCTGCTGATGCTTTTGGGAGTAACCCTTCGATTACACTCTTGGCATTAGATGGCAATCCCTTGCCCACCATACCCGCCGAAGCTCTGGCCCATTTAAACAATACACTGCGAGGTTTAAGTATTGGAGGAAGATTTCTAAATTGCGATTGTCGTCTTCGCTGGATTATAGAATGGATACGAGACGGTGAACTGCAAGTTACTTCAAGAGAAAGAAATCCTCAGTTCTGTGGCCACCCGCCACAGTTCCGTGAGCGTGGCTTTTATAGTTTCCAACCAAACGAGTTAGTCTGTGAGCACGAAACGACGGCTGCACCGGAGGAGCCGACCACGCCGCAGAAGCAAATGAACGATTGGAAGATAAGCCAGACAACATCGACAACTGCGCGAAGCACAACCAGTACCACAACTAGTACAACTACGGAGGCAACTAGTCCTTTGACGAGCACGAGCAGCGAGGCGACGTCGCGGGCGCCCGCGACCACGACCAACACGGCACGCCCGAGCCGGCCGCCGCCGCCGGCCGTGCGCCCCGCGGCACCCACTTGGCGCCACGCCCCACATCAACGCCCACCGCTCGTTATGAACTTTCCCCAGAAACCAAAAGTGGACGACTCTAACGAGGTCATCGTTAAGAATGCCTACAGGCAAGACAACTCAGTCATTATACAGTGGGACTCCGACGTCGCCAATATTCTTGGATTCCGAGTGGTGTACAGACTGTTTGGCGATAAAAGTTTCAAGCAGGGCCCGCCGCTTGAAGCCAGCGAGAGGGAATTTAAAATCAAGAACGTTCCATCCCAGGTGAGTACAGCAATTTTATTATGAAATAATGTAAACACCGAACGTGCCATGTTTTAGGAATAAGATATCGTTCGCACGCATTCAAATGTCAATAGTCTAGCCTAAACACATGAATCTTTTATTTAAGAAATTCAGCAGCATTTACAGAAAATGTATACCTACAGGCTCGTTTGTTATCTTAGCCTTCATCTTTTGGCCTGAAAAATAAATTAGGTAGGTAGCACCAAGGTTTACACGTACCGTCTAATAATACAAATTTAGAAATAAAGGAAAAATTAAAAAAACTTAGGCACCGAGCAGGATTCGAACCTGCAACCTCCCGGCACTCGCGGCCAATCGCTCTAGCCAACTGAGCTCCCGGCTTGAAATTCCTCAAGCGTTCCTTCATTTGTCTAATAATATTTTAACGTTTCAGGAATGTATAGTGGTGTGCGTGATCTCCCTGGAGGAGGTGCACGTGAGCCCCGAGACGGTGCCGTACGCGCAGTGCCGCGAGGTGCGCACCGTGTCCGCGGCCGCCTCCAACATGGACAAGATCACGATCGCGGCCAGCGCCGCCATCTGCGGCACCATCGTGGTGGCCGTGCTCGTGTTCGCGGCCGCGTCGCGCCGGCGCGCGCGCACCGTGCACCGCCTGCACGACAAGCCCGGCGCCTGCTGCGGCGCGCTCGGCACGCCCAGCCCCGGCGGCCCGCTCTCCTCGCTCGCCACCCTCGGCGCGTTCGGCAAGCAGCGTGAGTGGGATCAAGTGTCGGCTTACAGCGCACGTTCGATCCCGCGTGCACGAACCTATACCGAACCGGCTCCCCCCGATCCCCTGCCCGGCCGGCCGGGCCGCGCCCGCTCGCTGGCCGACGGCCAGTCGCAGCACAGCTACGCGCCCTCCGCCCGCTACGGCATGCCCGGCTACCCGGGCAGCCTCCTCGGATCGAGAACAGGTAAGTTAATCTTGAGCCGCCTCGAATCCCAACCGCTTTACTCCTCTTCCCCTGTCGCAGCTTAGGTCCGGAACCGGGTGCATATCACATTCAATTCAACATCGGAATCGATATTTCAGACTTGCGGCAGTCGAGACAGTCCCTGGGCGCAGCTTCGGAGCGCGCGTCCCGCCTGTCGCTGAGCGGCGCGGCGGGCGGCGCGACGGGCGGCACCGGCAACTCGCGCCGGCGGCCACGCTCGCGCTCGCGGCCCGCCAGCCGGTACAGCGTGGGCTCGCTCGGGATGGGCTACTGCGACACGTCCGACAACTGGACCGACCACGACATGGACATCTACATGGCGCGGAACCCGACGACGCGCGGCGGCCTGGTGCCGTTATAGCGCGCGGGGCGGGCGCGGGGCGGGGCGAGCCCACGCGCGCGCTGCTCGCGCTCGCCGCGGCGCGGCGCGGGCTGCACCTCGTGGTCCGCTCGTGAGCGCGCGCGCCGCGCCGGCAGCGACAGCCCGCCGTGGGACAGCCTCGAGAAGGCGGCCGGTCCCGACGCCAACAAATGATTTGTAGGATGACCCTCGCGGTAGAAATCGTTACCACTGCCGTGACCGCTCGGGTATGCGTCGGAAACGGAAACACGAACGCGAGATGCTTATGATAAGTAGGTGCCTTCTCTACCCTAAAGAGCACTTCGCGTACATAAATGGAGCAATCGAGACATTCGTCCATTCTATTTTGTTAATTAAGAACTCTTTTGTAGTAAAAACTTTCCATTAAGAACTAGTCAGAGAACTCAGAGATCTTTTTCCGTCCAACGAAATTATAGTAAGACTAAGATCGTTTTTTGACTAAGTATTTTTATATGGTGGAACGGCAATATTACTTCATAATTATCCACTATCATTGTTTTTGATTATTTTTAAATAATAAGGATTACACATGTTCTTAGCAATAAGTATTATAATTAAATTCAGTACGTAGGTATCGTAATATTTTTAAGTTGTAAATATTAGTAGAATAAGAAAGTGCATAATATTATCCGTTTACTCATCTGGTAACCAAATACACAAGAAGCATAATCCAAATGGTGCTAAATATAATAATAAAAAATTTGTACATACATTTCACTCTTTTTAAATGAATATTGTTAATAAATTGAAATATTTTGATTATTAAACTGTTATACAATATATGTTCTTCATAGTTTTATTTCATCATAACATAATACCTAATAAGCAAAAATGAACATTATGTTTTATGTACACTTAGATTTTTATTAATCTTGCAGAATTTCCAAACATAAAATATAATAACATTATATGTGTATTATATGTTATAATCTGATTAACCAACCGTATCAACAACTAAGTAGTTGAAATCATTCTGTTATATTATTTCGGGGTGAAAGTGATGATAAGAAAGTGAGTGAATGGCCAGCTAATTTACAATCACAAAATGCCAATCCTCAAATCGATTATCTGTCGATAACGCGCAAGTGACTCGAACGCAGTTGTCCACTTGCCCTCAGTCAGGCAGGCCGTGAGCTTGTTTGCCACATCTAGATTGTTTATCATCATCCTAATCATTATTCCAGTATAGTTGTATCCTGAAGCTGGAGGTCCACTACCTAATCCCATGATTTCGCGTAGGCACTAGTTGCAATTTGGCAATCTAGCACTACTGACAATTTTATAAAGGGTCGGCAACGGTACCGGCGTACCGCCTGCAGAGACAAGTGAGCGGGTGGCGGTGGCGGGGCGGGGCGGTAAAGTGGCGTGACGTTGTATTACACAGCTGTCAATGTACGCGCACCGGCAGCGGCGGCGCGGCGCGGTGCGGAGGCGTGCTCAGAGCGGTGACAGGAGTTGTATTTTTTACAACTTTAGTTTAGGTTTTATTTGTTTCTGCAATGCGTAGCAACGAAAAATATACTAAACTTGTTTAACTGCACCCGCGCCTTTATAATACGCAGGAAAAAAATGACTGTAATGCAATAAAAAAGGAGTTGTTGAGGGAGAAAATTGGCAATATAACGCCGCCCCGCGCGGATACCGGGCGGTTCTTTGGTGCGTCGTCCCCCGGACCGCTTTCGCTTTACCGCAATACCGCCTCCGGCCCGGACCGGGCCGCGCCGCGCTCTGTGCGTGTCGAGCTAGTGGTGAAGGCCGACTCACCCGGGCACGGCGATGCGGCGCTCCCAGCGGTAGTGGAGCTCCTGCGTGAACTCGTACCACAGGTGCGCGAGGTACGGCAGCCCGCCCGCGTCCAGCAGCCGCGCCGCCGCCACCGACAGCCGCCACACCAAGCTGTTCGGCGGGCTCGTCTTCAGGTACCTGCACAACTTCGCTTCCCCACCCTCATCCTGGAATATAATGGGAAGAACATATATCAAATTTAATGTAGATAACTTCACAGGTTGTATGATCTTAATTTTACATTTTATTATTTTTAAATAAAATGTAGAAAACATTTAATTGTTCAATGAATCTGTGGGGCTAGCATAACATGCATCTCGTCTCTACTCACGCGCGAGATAGGCTACCTGTCACTGTCTGATTAATGCTGTCAAAAAGTGACAGGTAGCTTATCTCGCGCGCGAGTAGATACGGAATGCATGTTGTGCTGTTTTGGTCATTGAAACCACATATTTATAATAAAATACATAGCATAGCAGAGTTTATATCAGCACAAAGAAAACTAGAAAACAAACATTGACATACATACTATGTGTCAATCACAATTGTTTACAATGGAGCCAGCCAGGATTACAGTAAGGTTTGTCACCTATTAATTTAAACCTCCAACAGAATCTAGGTATCTAACTAAATATGCATTGGTCTTATGGCATGGTGACATAGTTTAAATGAAATATTCTAATGTAATAGTTTCTATTAAAATAAGAGTCAATAAGTACCACATCATTTAAAGATTAATATGATATTCAAGTTGTGTTAGGCGCTCGGTTGTTTTATTCGTCAAACACATGTGTTTCCATATAAATCCATTCCACGCAATGCGTTTGACACAACATACTTTTATGGAAAACATGTGTTTGATGCATAAAACAACCGAACACCTAAAAGTAATGATACCTACCTTAAACTCTATTTCTAGTTTGTCTGGGTAATTAAAGGTGTCATCTTCCTCTGCATCAGGAAAGATATAATACAACAAAGACATAAGTAGGTCATCTGCTATGGGACCTTTGAACTCATGGATATTGGTGCCCTGGCCTATTGCTGCTTTCACCAGCTTTGATATTGTAATGGGAGCCTCTGTGATTTTGTGAAGTGGGTTCACAAGCCCTAGACTTCGGCTCAGACCCAAGGTGTCCATCAGCAGATTATTTTTGTCCAACAAGTTCATCATTTTGTCAATTGTCTCAGACAACTGGCACTTCAAATTTTCCCTCATTTTCAAACTAATTGTCCATGTGGGTGCCATTATAGGGTCTATGTCAGAAAAAGTTGAACAATCTACAATAGAGCTCTCCAGGAACTTTGGCCATATAGCATTCAACAGTGCACTGTAGATAGGATTCTTTACTGAGCCAAAAGGCAGTTCAATTAACTTCTTAACATCGAAGCCATCAATAGATAGGAACTCATTTGAGTGTGTGGTACGGGTCCATGCAAATGCATCCACATCCTTCAGTTCATAAGAAAATTTTGCTGATACAATGACAGCACCAAGGGCAACTGGTGAGGCTATCTTTGATTTGAACACACTAACAAGGCCACTGAGGTGGGAACACTGACTAGAAATGCGCTTCAAGTGAATTGTATCAAAACTTATCTTGTGTTCACTGTCTTCATAAAAGCCCAAATAACACTGCTGCCAATGCTCTCTTACTTTTATGAAGAAAGGTGCTCCACAGTCCACATTAGCAAAGGCAATATTTGCTGAACTCATGACTAACTTTATAAGGCTACCATCAAGAAGGGGTTCACTTGGACACAGCATCACAAAACGTTTAAGCCCAAACCATGTTGAAACGGGAAAAGGACTGCCGCCGTCCGCTTCATCAATGAAGTTAGCAGTGGCTGCCCAAATGCCATTTTGTAATTCTTCCAACAATGACTTACTATCACTTTCCTCCGTTTTACTTTCGGTACCGTATATTGTGTGATAGGAAAGTTTAAAACTTAGATTATGGAACTTGATATCTTCACATTTACTAAGCCATTTGGTTCCGCAATCTGAATTAAGGGAAATTTTCGTTTTGGACAATGACCACTCGTTTAGTATCTCTTCTATTCGTGCTATAAACACTTCCCACTCAGAAGCAGTAGTGAAATCTTGATGGTAAATTTCAAATTCATCGATTTCTTCGTTCATATTGCTATGAAATAGGACTTAAACAAAATTTTCACAAAAACAGCTGTTTGTTTATCGAAAACAATGAAAAATTAGGCAAACTGGCAAATCGACGAACTTCCATTGTCAAAGTGACATTTATCCCCACGGCTGTTCAAGCTATCTTATATCTTTAAACGAGCAATTCTTGTATATTTATTTATTTATATATTTATTTCGAGGATCTCGGAAACGGCTCTAACGATTTCGATGAAATTTGGTATGTGGGGGTTTTCGGGGACGAGCAATCGATCTAGCTAGGTCTCATGCCCGGGAAAACGCCGAGCAAAGCTCGGCCGCCCAGATATTAGCTTTTATCGCCCAAAATACTCTGCTTGTTAAGTTGGCGGCTCTGTATTTATCTTATTATTCCTGGGGGCCTACCGGGAACCGAAAAGGAAGTATCTCTTTCTCTGTTGCTCTAATTTGCAAGTGCGACAGAGAGGCAGATATTTCGTATTATTTATAAGATGATACTTATACTCTATGGCGCCAAATTATGAACAACATGGTTTCTATAGCAACATTTGTATGTAAACATCGAGCATAAATTATATTCATAAATTCATAATCATGTTTAGAGGCGATAATTCTCATTCATTAAGCTATGAACAACAGGCAAAGTTTATACAAGAGCGAATCACAAATGTGGAAAAAAACTTTGGTGAATTGTGTGTTGCTTTTGGTGATTATGCCCGGAGAACTGCACGGTATTATTTATTTAATAATCAGAGTATAAAAACATAAAATTAACAGGGTCTCAATCTCATTATTTAGTAAGAACCGCTCTTTCTGTACCTATAGTCTCCTCCTATCCACAGATTACGTGACCAAGGCGATGAACTTTCTAAGGTCCTTAAAGACTACGCCAACAATGAAATTGTCAATAAGTCATTAAGTGCAGGTCTCGAGAATTTATCAATAACTCTTACTGCTATAGAAGAATATCGAAATTGCGAAGTACAGCGATTGGAAGCCAAGGTACCTAATTAATGCCTCCTAAGTCACAGCCACAGCTAAGCTAGTTTTATAAGAATTAAGTACATAGGTACAACATAATCTCATGAACTCTCCTGAAATTTTTGGGTTAAAGTTAAAAGTAGGTGTCAGATATATTTGTTTTATGTTAGGTCATTGGTGAGCTATGTCAGTACGAGGCAATATGCAAGCATGCGAGAGAGGAGGTAAAACACACCATGAACGTGAGAGAAAAGGAATTGGCAAGGAAGAAGGTTCTGGACAAAACCAGGGAGCGTCAACCGTTTAACAGACAGCAGGTGGTACGTTCTGGTCATCTTGCTATTGTAACTATTTATTACAAATTAGTTTGTGATAAATACGCATTTTTAACAACTTCAAGAGCTTCACGCTCGTGATAAGGGCGCGTTATTTTCAGTACAGATGGACTAGATGGTACGGACTCGATACTCATGCGATGCGATGCGTAGCAACCGTCCGTGCTCCGTGCCTTTATCGATCATACATACCTATAATATACACGCACGTTGTACAGGGACACATGGATATGTACACTACAGGTACCTACATTAAGTTACACCAGATATCGATAACCTGTGGTATTAGTATCTGCAATCCTGCCTATACATTATAATTATATGATGCACCTATTCCACTATATAGGACGTTAAACAAAGTTAAATTTAATAAAACAGAAGTGAAAAATTACTCAAAGTTCATAAACGAAAACTATTTTAGGTATCTATATTCCTTTCTTTTATATATCACACACACACACACACATGACATTTTTGCGAATGTAGAGATGACATGCACCAAAATTTTACATCATATTTATACCATCCTTGTTGAACAAGATTGCGCCTACCCTACCTAAGTACGCGCTTTCGAAAAAGGTCGGACAGGCACACACTTATTTAAGTACCTATTTAATCTTTATTGCATAAAAGAAAACCCTATAGGCCAAAGGACTGACTTAATCCCATAAACTATTATCTACCAGTCAACCTTAGGGCAAGGAGATAAAATTATCGGCCGTGATACTTAGATAAAAAACTGAATGGAAGATCACACCTATACCTATATCGTTGATATTGGAGGGAAAGTACCTACCTTCTCTTAACAACGGAGGCAGGAATCATCACTTTATTTTTGAAAAAAAAAACGAAACTACATTCGATTTGCCACACAGAAATTATCGGGTGGGAGCCCGGAAACGCCTTCCCACACTGCAATTTTACCTACCGTGTACCGTGCATACAATTTTATGCAGACATACGCGGAATCGGAGTTACTGAAGGCATCCGCAGAAATGTCGCGCACGGCGAAGGGACTCAGCGAGCAGACGGAGTTCTTCGAGCGACGCAAACTGCAGCAATTGAAGACGCTGCTCAGCGACTTCTTGCTCATCGAGCTCGGGTTCCACGCTAAGGCGCTGGAGCTGCTCACCGTGGCTCATCAGCAAGTCGCGGATATCAATGACAAGGCAGACCTTGAGGTGAGTTCAGTAATGCCCGAGCCAGACGGTCGAAAACAAGCCCTAAAACCGGGCGACCTTGGTCCGCCCGGACCGTGTAGACCACAGAACATTAATTACCTATTTAATGTTCTGTGGTGTAGACAGATGTTTCCAGCAAGATTTCCTTTGAAAACCGGTATTTGCGGATCAATGTCGCTCCGTCCTAGGGACTTGTCGGCAACCGTCTATTCTCCTTCAGGCTGCGGTCTAGGCACTAGTAGGCCACGGGGCTGATGAGCTGGCATTCATAGAATGAATTCGATCAAATGTACGAAGTATGAACACTTTCGCTGGCGCCCAGACCGAGGCCTCAGAGTTGTAGACATATTCTAGGTATTAACTGTTGAGGTACTATACCGCTACACCATTGCCGACATGATTATAGACTTTAGTTCAGACTTGCACTTCACTATATTTCATTGGAGTTCATCTAATACATACATAAATGTACGTTTTCGCATTCGTTCTTACATCACATCAAAATGTTAATGTTTTTAGTGACTCAAATATGTAGGATATTTTTCGATCACGACGATTCCTGCTTGATATTTTTAGTGTGCATGTGAGCAGAGAATGGCTCCAGACAACACAAACTATAGCCGGTATATTCTTTTGACGAGAACACCGTTCATATATTAACCCTCGTGATAAAATTATTTAGATAACTGATTACCTGTTTTTAATTCAATTATGTTTTTCGGAAAGCTTCTAACAGGTCTGACGGAAGATTCGGAGCCAGCGGTAAATATTAGCAGTCATAAAAATGTGTACTTTGCTGACCTATACTTTGATGACCATCTTTTCCATTTAAGTCAATAACCCTTCTGACTAACCAGGGCCTTCGTCTTTTGTGGCCTACAGTGACCTCTAGCACCTGCTAGTTCCCGGACTAATATAGCTTGATCTCTCTATTATTCGAAAATGCCCAGGGCCTCCCATTTTTTAAAGCCTTCCTGCCTAAGTACTTGATACACATTCCTAACAGGGCATTGTTCAATTGTGCCATCATTCAATTTATTCAATTCAATTTATTTATTTAATCACACACAAGTTTACAGTTTATAATACCAAGACACTTATGTGGTGTTTAATAGGTAGTTATTTATTTATAGTGCGCGTCGGTTTACTATTTGTAGAACTTCCGGCGGAAGTTGCGGTCTCCCGAGAAGCAGGTTAACGCCGGGGTGTCGGCGCGCTCCTCCTCGCTCGCCTCGCTGCTGCAGCCCTCGCCCGTGCGAGACGATCCCACAGTGAGTCCCGTCGTGTTTGGAACTGGAGATTACCAGTATGATATCGCACATTAAGTACCTAACAAAGAGCGGGAGAGCCAGCATCAAAAGTGCCATGATCATCAGTATCAACACGAAAATTATATTCAATATTCACATCACAATACCGTTTTGGAACTTGGTTGGTAATGCCTACATAACATAAACAGAAGTAGGTAAGTAGGGTTTTAGCGTGCTACCTGACCTAACCATCTGACATGGTGACGCTACTTACCTATAGATATGTTCATACAGAAATTCACACAATCATAATATTTACAAACAAAGATTGACGAAGGTAGGTACCGCAGAATTCAGACGTTACGTTACACTATACTATTGGGTATTATTCAGCCCAAGAAAGCTTTGTCCCACAAACAAAGGTGGTGGCCGGGCCGAGCCAGATTGCTGTGCTTTCAATTCGAAGTCTCTAGAAGGGCAGCCATAACTAAAAGCACCTTACCTAATTCATTAAGGGGTGGCAACCAAATGTTAATAAACTTTCATGGGAACAAAGACCATAGAAATATGGAGGGCCCTAGAGAGTACCTACTCGGCGTAGATTTAATAGATTCGATAGCGATACTAACTAGACTATTAGGTACAGTCACCAGAATTAATATAAATAACTAAAAGCTCAACGTCTACAAACTGTCGTGACTCGTTCAGAATGATTGTGCGCTTTGTTATAAAATATATTAATGCTGGTGATTGTAGGTACATATCAGTGGCGGCGCGTCCATACAACTCGATTCCCACCGGCTTGCCTAGTTTTCAACCAGACCAGTTCTTTTCCTACGGCTCATGAAAAATAAGAAAGCGAAAAGATTTCCGGCTTACCTAAGAATATGTTTGACGCGCCGCCACTGGTACATATACTTTGTAGGATGTAGGTACATAACTGGTCGGTCTGATACAGAACATACGACGGCTGCGAACTCCTGAGAAACACGGGGCCTCCACGCTACCTCGGGCCACTTCACTGGCAGCTCTCATGAGCTCCAAGCAAGAAGAGGAAACTACGGTAAGTTGGTAATAAATGCTACTGTCCGCGATACATCCGAAATTTCCGATACACAAAAGATTTATGACAAGTGTTTAGGTATTTCAACAGAATTATATATATATGCCTTTTCAGGATTCTGAAGAATCTGAAGAAGGAACATCGTCGGAAGAAACCGAGTCGCGTTGAATATTAAAACTTTACTTAAGTAATCTATATCTGCTTAAATTTTATATTTAAGAGGTACCTTTGTAATAAAAAATACTTAATTTAAACTTTTTTTGTTTTATTCGTAAAACTTATTTATATTGTATCACCATGGTGGCAAACAAACTTATTTACGACCCGCCCAACCGTTTTATTTTACTCTTACTTCATATCATACGATTACCTACACAATTGCTACATAAAATGACATGTTTCATATTTCAAGCAAACTGCGTGATATTTACACAAGTTGACGGTTGCGAAGCGCGAAATATAGATATATAGTATATGCAAGTGGCGCGACCGAAACGAAACCATTTAAGTACTTACATCTGACCAAAATAGTAGTTTATGCAACTGGTACATAATGAGGGGCATTAAAACACGAGCCGAAGGCGAGTTTCATAATAAGGTCACACGAGTGTTTTAATGCCTAATTATGTACAGTTGCATACACTACTTTATCTACATCCATATATTAAATCCTCTTTCATGTGTTTCGTGTGGGCACTTCTCGCCGGCGTGCGCCATGTTTGCGTCGACAGGCCGGCCCGCGCCTCCGCCGCCAGCCCGCAGCTGTGTCTTAATTTTGTACGTGATCTCATTTAAGTGTTCTATTTCGTGATCTAATAGGGGACGCACGCAACAGCCGCACAGTATATCATAAAGCGGGGTCTTATCTACGGTATTTGAACTTATTAAAGAGGATTTACTATATGGGTGTAGATAAAATATTATGACAATAAAAAAGTCACTGTAGCAGTGGTGAGCCCGTGACTTTCAATCTGAACTATGAACTATCTGAAGTGGAGGTTGCGAGTTCTAACCCCAGCTCGTACCATCACCAACACAGTTAACTCAACATTTGTGCACTTTATGGATATTGTACTAAGGGTTACGTATGGTCAGTTAACTGTGTTGACGTTCAAAATACAAAAATACAAAATACAAAATATTTTATTTGCTAGAATACAGTCAAGCGGATGTTGATAACAATACAATTAGTACAGTGTATTCTGCCTACTACTGGGCATGCAAATTTTGCTAATTACAATTTTAAAAATTATAGTTAGGTTAGTTCAATATTAATTAATTAATTATAATGTCACATTTAATAAATATGAGGCTTATAGTCTAAATATTCTTTCACTGAGTAAAAAGCATTTTGAGTCAGAAAATCTAATAAATATTTCTTAAATTCTGGCATATCAGATCGTCTTATAAAGTCTGGTAGCTTATTATATAACTTGGGTGCCATGCCAATTACACTTTTTGCACGTAAGGCTGTTTTTGATCGCCTATTTGCAATCTTATGTTGCTGCCGTACACTATTAAAAGTGAAAAATTGTTTTATATTACACTTAACATACAAAGCTATTTCAAATATATATAAACAGGGGAATGTTAATATTTTTAGGTCAATAAAGTAAGGCTTGCATGGTTCAGTTGTTTGTAGGCCACAAGCAGAACGTAGACACTTTTTTTGGGCCTTAAATACCCACTCTCGATCTGTTGAATTGCCCCAGAACAGTATACCATATCGTAATGTAGATGTTACATAGGCATGATAAGCAGTGAGTACTGCAGCTCGACTTACTTTTTTATTTAAATTATATAGTGCATAAGAGAATCTATTTAATTTGTTACATATAATGTCAACTTGGTTTTTCCACGTTAATTTATTATCTAAACTTAATCCTAAAAATGTTGTATTGTCAGTTTCTTCAATTATATGATTATTGTATGTCACAGTTACATTATTCATTCTATTAGTCCTTTGATAAAAATTCATGACTTTAGTTTTCTCTAAATTTATACATAGATTATTTAGATTTAGCCAATTGATTATTAATTCTAGTGCCTTATTTATATTTGCTTTACATGTCTGTGGATCTTCTCCAGTTAGTATTACTGTGCTGTCGTCGGCAAACAGAACCATTGGGTGGTCAATTGTCTGTGGCAGATCATTAATATAAATGAGAAATAATAGTGGACCCAGTACGCTTCCTTGCGGTACCCCATGACTAATTTCTCTAAAATCTGATGAAAGACTAACTTCACATCTCGTTTTTAAACTTATGTAATCTATTTGGACTAATTGTTTTCTGCCAACTAAGTACGACATTAAAAGATCATAGATGTTGCCTCGTATTCCATACTTATACAATTTTTTCATTAAAATATTATGGTCAACTAGGTCAAAGGCCTTGGTTAGATCCATGTACAGGGCACATACTGGCCTTTTTTTATCCATGTTATCCATAATTACTTGTAATAAGTCAAAGATGGCCATATTTATTGACTTATTCTTACGAAATCCCTTTTGTTCTCGTGCAAATAGGTTATTAGACTCAAAATATTTGCTAATACAGTTACAAATGACCTTTTCAAAAATTTTGGAAAAAATTGAAAGGAGAGCAATTGGCCTATAGTTATTCATATTTTCTTTGTCTCCTTTTTTAAAGAGAGGTCTCACAATTGCTACTTTTAACTTTTCTGGAAAGATACCTTGTAATATGCACAAATTTATAATGTACGTGATGGGTGAGGCTATTATATGTGCCACTCTTTTAATTATTTTAGTGCATATTCCATCATAACCAGTACTGTTACTATTTTTAAGAGAGTACATTATATTTAGGATGTCGTTCGGGCTTATTGGTGGCATAAATAATGAGCGAGATGAATTGTATGTCAGTGTGCTGTATAAATGTAAATTATTATAATTATTAGTATTAGATATTAATTTTACTTGATTTATAAAATGATTATTAAATTCTTGTGTGATTAATTGAGGGTCAGTTATCAGTTTACCATTACATCTTATATGCGTGATATTTTCCTTAGGGTATACAGTTTTGGCATTGTTGATAATATTCCAAGTCGCTTTAGATTTATTTGCTGATTGTTTAATGTAATAGTCGTTTTGACTTTTTTGTGTCAGTGATATAATTCTCCTCAAACGCTTGGAATATTGCTTAAAGAGCCTCTTATTGTTTTCATTTGGACAAAGCCTAAATTTCCATAATAATGCTCTCTTTTTAATACAGCATTTTTTTATTCCTGAAGAAATCCATTTAGGCTTCTTAGTTGTAGTTATTTTCAAACGAATAAAGGGAAAACACAATTCATAAAACAATTGAAACAAATCTATGAAACTATTGTAAGCTTCGTTAGCATTATTTGACATGTACACACTGTTAAAACCCAAGTTCTCTAGACATTCGATAAATTTAATTATATTATCCATACACATGTCTCTTCTTTTAACATACCAGTGTGATAGTAGGCAGGTCTTCTTGACCGGGCAAGTCATAATTTGTGCAGTATGGTCTGATATAGCGAGGTCAATGATTTCAGTTCTGCCACCTCGTATGTTATAAATTATATTATCAATACATGTATTGCTATGTAATCTCGTGGCCTTAGTTACGCCTAACCTCAGATTGTAACTTGTAAGTAAATTCTGAAATTCAGTAGAAAATCTAGTTCTTTTTAAAATGTCAATATTGAAATCGCCGCAAATAATAATTTTTATGCCTTTAGTACACATTTTAGCTAAAATTAATTCTAGTCTATTAAAAAATATGGTCATAGTTGTACAGTCATTTTTAGGAACTCTATAAATACATATGATTACAATTCTAAGGTCTGTTAATTCGATAGCCGAACATTCCATGAGATTAGAGATAGACAGATTTACAATATCATACAAAGTTTTAAATTTATATATATTTCTGATTAAAATACATGATCCGCCATTTCTATTGTCTCGTGAAAAGTGACTTGCCAGTTTATAATTCGGTATAGCAAGTTGCACTTCGTCGCCTGTTTTCATGTTGTGCTCTGTGATACAAATTATGTCTACATGCTTCCCAGAATCTATTAACTCATGTAAATGTACAGTAAGTAGATCTGATTTATTTTTCAGACCGTTTATATTTTGGTGCAGAATACATATTTTGTTAAGGACGAAAAAAATTTTTATCGGTAGAGTGATCAGTGATGCCACTGTGAGCATCCTGTTGAGGTAGCGATGTTACTGACTCTTCCGTTTTTAAAAGATAATTGTCAATTTCTAACATGAATTGTTTGAGACTTAGAAATGCAGCCCTAAGGCCGAATCTTGTTAGTTTACCAGAACTGTGTGAAAACATGTCTAGGGTCAAGTCACGGTTAGTGTCAAATAGGTATGCATAGTTGTTGCTTTGTATATCCATAGCTAATAATTTCCCAAATACTTCAACTGTATAGTTATGTATAAGTGCCCCACAGATATATGTAGGGAGGCAAATTATTTTGTTAGTATGTGTAACTTTCAAGAGTGATTCACGTATAGATTTTACTAGTTGGATGCCATCTTGAGTCTCATTTACGTCTTCTTCACTAATAAAAATTATGCAGTAGTCTTTCATAGTAAAGTTCTTTAATTTTTCCTCTAAATTATTTAATGATTCTACAATACTCCTATTAGGTGTGTTGTAATGACAATACCTAACACCACGTTCAAAAGTGTATTCCGTAGCACTTAAAATGCCGCTGGCTTTTTTATTGCTTAGAATACACAGTTGGATTGGTGGCTCGTCCATAGCAGCGGGGGCAGCGTATCCTTGTTGAGACGAGTAAGTACTAGGACTTTGCGATGCTGATGCTGGAGACTTTTGCTGCGGCTCGCAGCTACGCTGGTTGACTGAGAGATCGTTGGTGGGCGTTGTATTTGTCTCGGTAGTGTCTTTTTCTTGTGACTCATTAAGTTCCAATTTTGAATGGATCGAGCTTTTTGTATGTAATTTGCGTTTTTTCTTCTTGGATGTAGATGTGCAAATATGGGTGAGTTTATTTATAGTTTGTTCATTTTCTTGTATGATTTTCCGCAAACTACCATTTTCTAATATTAAGTTTTGAATTTCATGCTCCGCTGATTGCAATCTTAATTCTAAGTTGTTTATTTTAATTCTATATTCTTCTAGTGTCTCTTCAGTAGTAGTTCTCATGTATGGGAGACTTCTGTTCAACGGTTCAATGTCAGAGTCATTTGAATAGTCAGATTGAAAAGAATCCGAAGAGCTGTCTAATTCAACCTCTGCTGATTTCTGTTGCTCTTGTTGATGTATTTGCATTTTTTTCCTAAATGTTATATTGTTTTGTGACGGAGTAATATTGATATTAATAATAGCACTATTAGCTGTTTGTAAAGTACTAGGTGGACTAGGTATGGTTTCTGTGACTTTCTGAGTCACAGAGGACGTGCTAGGTGCCTCAGTTGGGTTCGTCACAGAAGACGTGCTAGGTGCCTCAGTTGGGTTCTCCACAGAAGACGTGCTAGGTGCCTCAGTTGGGTTCGTCACAGAAGACGTGCTAGGTGCCTCAGTTGGGTTCGTCACAGAAGACGTGCTAGGTGCCTCAGTTGGGTTCGTCACAGAAGACGTGCTAGGTCCCTCAGTTGGGTTCGACACAGAAGACGTGTTAGGTGCCTCAGTCGGACGCGTCACAGAGGATGTGCTAGGCGCCGGCGACGTATTCTTGGCCGCATTTTTCTTGGTTTTATCATTTTTTTCAGATTTTTTTGTCATATTATTTGGTTTTTTGTTCAATACTTGGTTTGGGGTATTTGAACGGGAGCGACATGGTCGGCATATCCATGATTTCTTACTATCTGGTGTCATTAATTGGAATAGTTTTGTTTTTCCTGCGCACTGTATATCAAACGCATGTTTGCATTTAGAGCATTTGAGCAAGTCCTTATTTTGTAAGCTCTCATTGCATTTCATGCATACTGGCGCCATCTTACAATATTTATGAGAGGTGAGCAAATGAGTAGTCGCAGTACACACAGTGGACGCACGCGCAGCGCTGTATATGGGTGTCGATAGTGTTCACGACGTTTCCGCTAGATGGCAGGTGACTTCAGAACTTGTCTGTCATGTAATGTGTATCAAATGCAACCAAGTCACCCGTAGATGGCGCTTTAAGCAGTACCTCGATGCCTTTGCGTTAGATTATGTTGTTCAAGACTTTGTCGCTAGGTGTCACTAGGCGCTAGTTGACAATGAATGAATCAGCTGTCCTTTATTTACTTTAACTCGTTTAAATAGTCAACGGATTTCAACTGTGTTTATTTTTATTTACACCACCACTTCTCACTAATACGATAGAAGTCATTTGTTCTAATTGTTCTTGATACAGTATTGTCAAACATATATAACTGTTGCTTTATTAAATTCACTGTATGCGTGTTAAACTTAAAAAGTATCACTAGAAAATAAATCGCTTATAGTTTTTTTATTAGTCATTATTTACACTCGCGATCACTTTCCGTGCACAATTACACTACTAAGTGTCTAGAAATTATGTTCTATCACTGTAATATCCACTTAAACTATTTTACATTATTAAAATAAACAGAGACGATGTTAAGCGTGGCAGTGGCGCCCTCTCTCCTAACCGTTCGTACCTAACTACCACTGAGTAAAAAAATAATAATTGATGTTAACAGTACCTAGGTAGTTTTTTGGTTACGAAAACATCGTGAAGAAACCAGTTTAATTCCAACAGG
Source organism: Cenopis cana (assembly GCA_951800055.1). Taxonomy (NCBI): domain Eukaryota; kingdom Metazoa; phylum Arthropoda; class Insecta; order Lepidoptera; family Tortricidae; genus Cenopis; species Cenopis cana. The sequence continues at coordinate 16,754,802 of OX637477.1, read as the reverse complement.
GTTTACTTTTCTTTCTGGGTTAGGTGTTGGAAGGCTAGATTACAGTCGCTTTCGTAAAACTAGTGCCTACGCCAAATCTTGGGATAAGATGCCACAGTGGAACCCAGGCTGGTTGAAGGCCCATTTATAATAAGTAAAACTCACACACAGTGGTACCAAATACCATGGTGTATTGATTTCATGCTGTCTTCCTGTACCACTCTGTGACAGGTACTGTCACAAATCAATATGGTCCTCCCCAACGGCTGATTCACTCCGGAATGGCAGCGGCGCGGCAAGCACTTTCTGTGTCAAATAATTCACATTTACAGCCGCGCGGCGCCGCGCGACCTTTTCAAGCTGTGGACTTTTTAGTATGTAGATAAAGTTTAAAATTCTTTGACTCTGAAAAGTGCTTGCCGCGCTGCTGCCATTCCGGTGTGAATCGGCCCTATATATTAATCTGTATGAATAAAACAATACAAAATGTACTTTGGGCTAAGTGTAATTTATAAAATAGGGCTACAAATTAAATAATTTGGAGATGCCTTATATCAAAAAACATGTGCTTATTTCTCAAAATGGTACATCAAAACTAGCACACTATGATATAAATTCTAATTTACAAAAATTAAATCCTTAAAATTACAAAGTATAGGTACATTGCTTTAATTGGTGAAGTTATGATTATGAGCTGCAATTGGTGTTTTCATTGCCTAGGAATTAACTTAATCAAATGGATACACAATGTTTTATGTATTTTCATTAGGAGGATGTGGTGAAGTGATAATGCAGTTCATATATTTAATAATTATGTAAAGTAGCATATCAAAATGCAAATTGTACATTAAGATGGAATCTAATTGTCTGAAACACCTTTTTAACCATATATCAATGGGACAAATTTCACAATTTCCAATAAAATATAATGTACTGCTGATTACACAGACTTTTTAGTTTATTACTGTGAACTGCATGTGAACTACACTAAATATGTGTAATATTACAAGTAACTACCTAGCAAGTACCATGGTGATACCCCACTGGATTTTGCATGAACTCCTACTTCTCATTTTCAACTCCCGCTTGGGTCATGAGGTCTGTGATATTCTTCTCAAGCTCATCAACTCGAGTCCCCATTTCATCTATTCTGTTTATGATCTGATCTGACATGCTTTGGAACTTGTCTTGCATGTTTTGAAGCAGAGATTGTACCTGTAAAGAATTAATCAGAATTGTAATTCGTATTACACTCTATAAACTAAAGATCAATATAATAATAACCAATTCAAATTGATTATACAAGATATATATACAAAATAGTACAATATATACAGAAGAGTAGGTAAAAAAACAAACTTACAATACTTACATACTGTGTTACTTCCTGCATGTTTTTAGGATCATTAGCAGGGGTTGAATAGTTACTCTCTACATCATTTGATGAAGGTTCAACATTTGAGTCTGCCATGCCTGTGAATTATAATTAGTCGCACAACCAACCAATTAATAAGATGAATCGAAAAACAAATCGTACTGTATCGTTCCCTTGGATTCCGTGGAATGAATGACAGACAGTAAAGTCAATACAGTCATTGATAAATAAAATGACGTTAGTATTTTTTTAAATTACAGATTGTAAAAATATGTGCAATCACAGAATGAGAAAACTAGCAAACCAGCGTTTTTAATTGTATCTCAAAGAAAATAAATAGTTCAACCACAGATAACAAAATGTAAAAAAAATTGTGGTAGTACCAAGAAATGAAATTAATTATATAGTACCAACATAATCCCCCCGTTTTCTATAAAATATATTTCAGAACGTATCACAATTTTGACGGCGTTTGGTTGACGTTTTTGACAATTTTGTTTGTTGACTTTGACAGAACTTCAACGTTTGTTACCGGTCCTTGGTATATTTATTTTATTAATTATTATATTGTGAATAACAAACTAGATTGGTAATTGTGAATTATATTACCTCAGAATAAAAAAAATGCCGCTAACAATGAATAATAAAGGAGATATCCCTATAGACCTAGATCAAGTCAGAAAAGATATATTACATGGAATAAGAGAATGCACTGCTCGTGGTCTTACACAGACGACTAAATGGCTCTCGGAGCTTAATTTTGCTTTAAAATATCATAAAATTACAATAGAAGAGCCTGCTGGTGGCTACGACGATGGAATCATAGCGGAGGAGAAAGAATCTTATTTATTAGCAAAGAGTTATTTTGATTGTCAAGAGTACGACAGAGCAGCGCATTTCGTCGAGAACTGCACGAGCCAGAAGTGCGTGTTTCTGCATCGGTACTCACAGTACATGTCCAGTGAAAAGAAGCGCCTGGACAACGCCACGGACACGGGCGCTGAGAACACTGAATCCACCCAGGTGTTGCTGGATCTGTTATCATTTTTTAAGGTTGGTAAGCTTGATGTTTGGTTCCTCATAGTATCCAGACACCATCTCTGGACACAGAGGCAGCTTTACCTATAGTGCAGGGTGTGAGAGTAGAGTAGAGGGAGTTTGGGTAATGATTTGTGCACGGCCGCTACATGGGCTAGAGACTTGTGGACCCTTTATTGACTTGAGGATTGGTTGTGTTGGCAGCCAGATATATGCAGGTGGCTCACTTTCAACACAGTGCATCCTTGAGTGCGCTAGTGACCTTATTTACCAACAGGAACTTAACTCCTCATTCCTAACCATCATCCAGTCAATAGTGCTGCAGTCTTCTGTAAGGCGGAGGTACTTCCCCAGGTGCAAAGTATACCTAAATGTTTTGAGCATGTTGTTTTGGAAATAATGGTATAATTTTTTTTTATTAGGTGTGCGGCTCCTTTTATAAGTGAGATGATGTTCCACTATGCCTTACCTTTCTCAAGATGAGATTCCACTTTGCCCTTTGAATGAATAGCAGTCAAATAATCACGTCACGTCAAACAATCACTCAATTGGTAGTTTTCTATACATATGAATATGTATATCTTTAGTACCCATAGTACAAGCTTTGCTTAGTTTAGGACTACGTTAATTAATGTAAGATTTTCCACAGTATTTATTGTTTGTTACGAGGTTAAATAAATGAATTTCATACCTTTTAATTCCAGGCAAACCGCAACAACTTAGATGGATACTTACTTTACTTACATGGAGTAGTATTAAAGAAGCTAGATCTAAGAAGCCAAGCTGTGACTGCATTGCAAGCTGCAGTCTCCGCTGTCCCCATACTGTGGTGTGCATGGGTGGAGCTAGCCGGCCTTGCCAATGAGTATGATGCACTGGACTCGCTCCAGTTGCCAAAGCACTGGATGATGTATTTCTTCGCAGCACATGCATTTGTAGACCTGAAGTTGTCAGAACAGGCACTGGAAGGGTACATGGTGCTGGCAAATGCTGGCTTTGATAAAAGTACCTATGTTATAGCTCAGATGGCTATTGCACATCATGATAGAAGAGGTAAACTTTATTTACTTGTTTGTAACTTTAGCTGTAATTGACAAAATAAATGATTAGAGGATTCAGGCAACTCATGTGATCTGGACACAGGATTTTTTCATGATACACTTCGATTAAGAATATGTTCGTAATCTTAATTTTGTGGAGCGATATATTATAATACCTTTTTGTACTTAATGGTCACTTTTATACTTAATTGTGGACATTCATGTCCACAGTAAACTCTATGATTTAATTCATAATTAGTCTATAATCTATTTATGAATGAAACCTGAACCTGAATGATCAATGTCCATGATAAAGTATAAAAGCGACCAATGATTAATGATAAATATTTCGTGATGCCTGCATTAGCCTGCTATTTGTGTCAGTTCTGTTAACACTTTCATTGCCAGGCCAAAATCCAAGACCATATCTGAATGCCAGTGATGTTCTACTAGTATAGTAATGAACTTCCCTCGTGAGTCAAACAGCATGGAAACAAAGTTAATGATGACCGCTTTAGCTTAGTTGGTAGTGACCCTGCCTACGAAGCTGGAGGTCCCGGGTTCGAATCCCGGCCAGGGCATTTATTTGTGTGATGCGCACCAATATTTGTTCTTGGGTCTTGGATGTTTTCTATGTATTTAAGTATTTATTTATCTATATAAGTATGTATATCGTCGCTTAGTACCCATAGTACAAGCTTTGCTTAGTTTGGGACTAGGTTGATTTGTGTAAGATTGTCCACAAATATTTATTTAAAATATTGATTGAAAACTCGCTAGGCACTGAAATTGTTAACCCTAATCTAATGTAATGCTAAAGAACCTCAGATCTTCTGCACCTTGCTCACAATCACACTTGCGACTTGCGGGCTCTGCTCGCTGCGCGCTCGCCTCGCTTCCAAGTCGCCCGCAAGTCGCAAGTGTGATAAGGCCCTAAGAAACAAGCATCAGAGCCAATGCTGGTCTATATCTAAGGCTGGTTTTAGTGTCACGCGGACCGTCCGCGCGGGAGCAATATGTATTAAAGCTTAGGAGCGTTTTAGAATGGCGCGGAGGTGTCCGCGCGGACGGCCATCTGCGCTCCATACATTTGCTCCGCGCGGACGGTCCGCGTGACACTAAAACCAGCCTAATACAGCCTTGTTTCAGATGTGGATTCTTCCCTGTCGCTATTCCGGGAGCTGTGCCAAATGGACCCGTATCGGCTGGACAACTGGGACGTGTACTCGCACCTGCTGTACCTGAAGGAGCGCCGCATGGAGCTCGCGCACCTCGCGCAGCGCGCCGTCTCCATCGACAAGTACAGAGTAGAGACCTGCTGCGTTATCGGTTAGTAGTAATGTTCCAGATGGCATGAGGCTGCCGCCGCTCAGACCTATGATATAGGCAGAGACCATGGGGGCGGGCGTGTACTCGTGTTGTGTAAACTTGGAACAAGGGTTGACTGAGCTATTTCACCCGTGATATTGTAGCCACCCACTATTAAGGGGGAAATGGGTGCTTTCACCGGAGTTAAACACTATAGTTTTCATTTAGACTAGGAGGAAAGTATAAGCCATCAGCAGCCGGCGCCGCCGCACCTCGCGCGCACTTCCGGCGTACAGCCCCCGCCTATTAAAAAAAATCCAACCCGGCTTTACCTATACTTACAGATGTATTGCAAAATGATTTTCTTTCGGGAAAACTCGGATCTCAATCGAAATACGATGGCACCCAAACTGTCAATCAATGATTGTATTAAATGAGTGACGTTTTCATATCCATTATTATGGAACTTTATTGTTTAGTGTCAAATGTCAAAGTGAAAAATGTCAAAGTTACCCCTATGGCTGTAAAATGGGTACTGAAGCTAATTGAGAGAGCACGATAAATACAACCTTTTTCGAATAAGTTTTTCGAAATTCGATAAAGTACGAAGGAAAATCATTTTGCACTACATCTGTACATATGAAAATCGAACTTTCCGAACAGGAGAAATAAAAAATAATTTCAACTGTACCTGAAGGTGCGTCGCACCGAACTGGCGCACTTCGCGTAGCTCGCCGTCTTCATCGACAAGTCCTATCGACGTCACAGTTAACTGACAATCCGTGAGCTTTATTGAAACGAGATAAGGTCTACTAATGGTCAGTTAAACTGTGACGTCGATAGTACAGAGTCGAGACCTGCGTTATCGGCTAGTGGTAGTAGTGGTCATGTATTTTTTGACATTGGCTGGACAATTCGAACTCATACCTGCTGTACCTGAAGAAACATCACATTGAACGGGCGAAATATATTTACATTTGGAGATGGGGTTTCCCTATTGAGCTTATTCCTTTACTTAATGTAATTTACGAAAAAGAGATAGACTCGGCTTTTTAAAAACAATAACAAACCTTAAAATGTGCACGATGATGTGGCGATAAATCAATAAGCGCAGTGCACCTGCTGCAATGTGTTCTGGGGTTCTTCAAACAACAAACGAAGTTTTCCCTCTATCGCACTTACGTACATACTTGCGAGTGCTACAGAGACGGAAAATTTCGTTTGTGGTTGGCGGTAGCCCCTCTGGTGTACCAAGACCGATATTTATAATAAGGTCACTATCGATTGAACTATCCATGTCGTAAATAAACAAACCTACTTAAGTACCTATATATTTATTTAAGACCAATTACGTCCAATCAGATTATAATTGGGTTGAGAATGTTGAGATGCCTAGGGTCGATGCGTGACCCCGGATACCGTCGTGCGTCGTGCCCTCTGTCTCACCTAGTGTGCATACGTTATTATAGATCGACTGTCTTAATGAGCACTCGCCTGTGACGGCAGGGGTAAGAGGGGAAACGTCGAAGGCAGCGGACGGATAACGGGCGAACTTGCCCTAACCCTGCCTACCGCTACCCTTCCACGCGGTCTCAGTTAAGCGGTCGACCTATATTATATATATAGGATGTTTCTAGCCTAGCCAGGATTCTACCCTTTTTTTTGTAAGTAACTGATTGGTGGTAACGAGAACAAAAGCAGATGAATTCTATTGTAGATACAAAGCCATTGTATCTACATAATCAAAAAGTTTCAACTATATATACATCACACTTCGGTTAACTCATGTATAAAACTTTTGAACAAGGACATGATTCATACATTTAAATGAGGTAATACACCACAAAATTAAAGCAAGAGTGTGCGAGAACAAATGAACGCGGACACCTAGAGCAGACCGAGAATCCAACTCGGTATCCATTCCCCCACCACTGCTAACAATATGTTTACAAATTCCAGGGAACTACTACAGTTTGCGGAGCGAGCACCAAAAGGCAGTCATCTACTTCCAGAGAGCTTTGTCTTTGGATCCACAGTACTTATCCGCTTGGATCCTTATGGGACACGAGTTCATAGAACTGCAGAACTCTAATGCTGCTATTCAGTGTTATAGACAAGCTATTGGTAATGATGTTGTATTAATTGCCTCTTTAAAATGGTAGTTAATCGTCATAATCAACGAAATATTTATTATCCAGTCATTTGATAATGGAGAGCTCGTTGCAACGCAACTAAATTAATTACTATGAATTATCTCATTCCTATTTGCAATTGTAGGCTAGTAGGTTAACCGATTTCGACGATTTTCTAACAATTGATACTAAGAAAAATATCTCATCGTGATCCAAACTATCAACATTTCGTTGAGTAGGTACACAAAATTACAGACTTAAGTAAATAAGGCTTTGTTCAACACGTTAAGTAATTGATGCTAAACTAGGCCATACTATTTCAGATGTGGACCGAAATGAACCATCAAAAATTCGTAGAGTGTACTCAATTTAGACTTAAATAAGGCTTTGTTCAACACGTTAAGTAATGATGCTAAATAAACTAGGCCATACTATTTCAGATGTGGACAGAAATGATTATCGCGCGTGGAACGGTCTCGGCCAGGCTTACGAAATACTGGGCCTGAATGGTTACTGCATCTATTACTATTCAAGGGCGGCACAATTAAAGCCGGACGATTCACGAATGCTGGTCTCTCTCGGGGAAGCCTACGAGAAAATGGATAAAATACCAAATGCTCTGAAATGCTACTATAAGGCTCACAGTACTGGCGATATTGAAGGCATGGCACTATTCAAATTAGCCAAGTAAGTATCTATAAAGACAATTCCTCATATTTCATTAGCAAAGCACAAAAAACTTCATTTGGTTACAGCAAGTATGAAGTCGAATTAAACGTACTCTACACCATAATAGCTCTGAGTTCACTTGTGATACCAGAAGTTCTCTCGTTGTAATGTCGTAACTAAAGGCTAATTTTGAGTGGTCGTTAGAGATCCTACATGTGGGGAGCTCGTGCTGTCCTTTACTTGTCATGATTCATAAATACATATTTTGGTGTTCTGTACTTTCTGTAGGCTGTACGAAAAGTCGAACATGCCGAACAGCGCTGCGGCGGCATACACGGCGGCCTGCCAGGACCCCGCCAACGCGGGCAGCAAGGAGTTACCGCCCGCGCAGCGCTACCTCGCGCACTACTACCTGCGCTTCTCGCTGCTCGACCACGCCGCGCACTACGCGTACAAGTGCCTGGAGCACGACACAGTAAGTGACCACTTCCGGCAGTTACGAGGTCCTGCCAACGCGGGCAGGGCAGCAATGAACTACCACCCGCGCAGCGCTACCTCGCTACTACCTGCGCTTCTCGCTGCTCGACCACGCCACGCACTACGCGTACAAACGCCTGGAGCACGACACCGTAAGTGACCACTTCCGGCAGTTACGAGGTCCTGCCAACGCGGGCAGGGCAGCAATGAACTACCACCCGCGCAGCGCTACCTCGCTACTACCTGCGCTTCTCGCTGCTCGACCACGCCGCGCACTACGCGTACAAGTGCCTGGAGCACGACACAGTAAGTGACCACTTCCGGCAGTTACGAGGTCCTGCCAACGCGGGCAGGGCAGCAATGAACTACCACCCGCGCAGCGCTACCTCGCTACTACCTGCGCTTCTCGCTGCTCGACCACGCCGCGCACTACGCGTACAAGTGCCTGGAGCACGACACAGTAAGTGACCACTTCTGGCGTTCCTTCCTTCCTTATTACAATAAAAATACAAAACAAGAACATATATAGAGGTAGGCGTTATTATAAAGTGAGCATTCTTTTATTATTTCAGACCAAAGAGGCTGGTAAAAACCTATTAAAAACGATATCAGAAAAGAGGTTAGCGGCGTCCTCCTCTCAGCCGCAATGCTCACACGACGACCTGCCGGAAGCGATCAAGAACGCGTCGACCGTCTCCACGGCCCACGACAAGACGCCGCTGCCCAGCCCTAACGTCACTCCTGATAACTTCTCCACGCCCATGTTCACCAGGCGAAACAGCAAATACAAGATGTGACCCACTCTGGTTAGACACCCTAAGATGTAAATAGACTGAATAAGATAAGTCTTTATAAATAAACCCATCGTGGTTTTAGTTGTTAATAAAAAAATAAACTTGTTAAAAAAAATAAGTGTTTATTTTTTACACCATTAATACAACATAACAGATCTTGGTGCTCAAATAAAAAACAATACATTAATTTAATAACTAATTAATAAATAGTAGTGCATTGATAAACAGATTGTTCGCTATTTAATGAATAGAATTACTATAAAAGTTACTGACTTAAATCACAGACCAGATGAAGCACATGATTTGAGAGCTTGTTAACAGATGTGTTGTGAATTGTGAACTATAACTATCAAAGTTGATACTTAAATGATTAGGCGTCAAGTATCAAAAATTCAATAATTATATAAATGAAGTCAATTCTTTCTATAGAAATCGTGCGACATCAATTTAATCTTACAAATTAGATGACAATTACAACAACACATATTTACCCTACATTGTCATGAGTTAATATTTTTAACGGATAGTAAACTAACCAATACTTGCTAAATTACAGAAATGTATATAATCATAGGTAAGTTCACAATCAATTATAAAACAATTCATGATAAAATAAACACGTACACATTAATCAGGAAACAAACTTGATAGTGCAAATTGATAAAAAAATAACAATGTTAAGCCTCTAAAACTTCATAATGATGTGTAAATAAACATTCCATCCAGATAATTACAAGCTTTTAACGACTAAAATACTTGGGAAAGTTTGGTTGTCGTGGCTACATTTCGTCGGCTACGTATTCTTAAATAATATCACCCCTGCTTAGGATTAACATGTGTAAAATTGTAACGAGAGCGTTAAGTTGGATGGAAACGTTGCAGTAATATTTAGTTTAGTAGGTAGTTAAGCTCGCTTCCTGTAGTCTATGACTACGGAATAAGGCCCCTACGGCGCGCCCGATGACTCATCACACAGCATGTTGCCTAATCTAAATATTTATCTCGTTTCGTATTTTGCAAACTAGTGTCTTATAGATATTATGATGTAGGGACTGGAAGTAGGTATCCTAGTTATCTTTATGCCCAATTCACAGTATTTCATATAGTTGCTACAAACTGACCGAATGGTCGAACAAATGTTGACATCAGATCAACAAATCTATTATGGTTCTACTCTAAACGATTAAGACTTTCCGATAAAACAGTGACTAGGTGTGGATTCTTCAGTCAAGCATAAAATCAGACGGGAATTCCTGGAATTGACTTGGCGATTGTAATGGACAAACAATCAAGACTGTCTTACGTTAAACATGCCTCCTTTATACGTTTAATGCATACCATAACGTCCATAACTATTACTAAGCATGTTTCCCTACCATAATTACCTACACCAATTGCCCATGCAGGAGCAAATAAATGACGCAAAATTACTATAATAATAATGATTACTGCAATAACAACACTATTTTAATAACTACTTTCTATTCAAACTAATTCGTTGAAATTCTATCTGGGCAAACACACGTATATATAGCTTTTTAAAACAATTTGTATCAATTATAAACTAATTTAACCATTATTCATCGCAATACTCGCTACGTTCTCGTAGTTATCTGTCAATAGATAAACGTGAATGATACTTTGATCACGAGAAAACAACATAAGCACGAAAACTGCAGCAGCGTGTGATAAGATCATCAGAACGTCGCGAATTACGTCACCGTACATTTATAACTATAGGCACATAATTGTCAGGACCAATAGGAACTGGCTCCACTCACTCCTAATAAGGCCCTACTGAGCATTTTCTGACCACATAATGGACGATTTAGATAATAAATTGGACTCAGCAAGGATGCTTATGCACTCAAATCAAAATTTCCTGATTGATTTAAATTACACCAGCTAAGATGATAGCGTATACCGTGATGTTTTATGTGACGTTTTTATACATTTCGGCCATAAAACATGACGGTATACGCGACCATCTTAGCCCTGCAGATGCAACTCTAAAATACTTTGTTGACGTATATAGCCTAATGTATGAGAAATGTATAACTCTTTAAGGCAGAAAGAGGCACTTCTGTTCTAAATTTAAGCACATTACTCTAAGACTGATAAATAGTTGTAATGCCAATATAATATCACTCAGAATTTTGTATAAACAAATACTTATTCCAAAATGTATAGTATAATAAATTTGTAGCTAATTTTGTGCTTTTTGTTGCATACATTTGTTCTTTATCTCCAAAAAATTTCACTGTTCCTTCAGAGAAAAGGATTCTTCGAATTAATATAGGCCCCAGAGTTAGATGACGGCTGAAAAATAAATAAGTTGTCAGCTGGACAGTTGTATACAACCCCAAAATCAAGTGCCATTATCATTTGGGTAAATCCTAAATCCAGAAACAATGAAAAGATGTGATTCACTAAGAAAATATGAGTCATAGGAATGTACATAAATATAAAACTGCAAATTTCACAGTTCTAATAAGGAATTCCGTGAATTGTTTGTTACACACAAAACTATAACTTCCTATCATATAGATTTGTTTATATAACATTTGTAATTGTATTATTTCTGAGTATAGATCTGTTCTTTATTTGAACACAAATTATACTATTATTTGCTCTACTAATATTATCAAGGCAGAAGTGTGTTTCTCTCTTTCTGTTACATACCATTTCACACTTGAACCAACAAACCAATTTAGATGAAATACATATAAAAACTACAATGGCTCACTAACCAACCCAAAGGGAGCCTTGCCTTCCAACATGATTGGATGAAATATAGTAAGGAGAAATTTTAGTTCCACAAAAAAATGTAGCTCATACTTTTTCATCATTTTCATTTTAAGCTAAGGGTTACAGTGAGCGGTTGAAATTTGTTTCAAAATTCAGATAAAATTGTTAGTAAATTTTACTGAGTTTTATGAATAATTGACTGAAGTGCACTCACCATAAAAGGGTTAACTGGCACAGGTGCTGGGGCAGTACTCCAGCCTCCATTGAAGAAAGGATTCTTGTTGCCAAAAAAGTCATTGGTTGGTGCACTTTGGAATGGGTTCTTGCTACCTATGTTGTTGCCTTCCTCTGAAAAATACATCCTGGTCAGATAATTTCAAGAGAAAATATTTATATTTAACCCATTGCCTCCTGGCGAAAAAAGAAACAAATAATAACATTATTTCGGGCCCGAGAATTCATGAATGAATTTCTACATACCTGTTGTCTTCATATTTTGTTGTCGTAGTGCCTGATCTAAGTCTGCTAATGCGGCATAGCGATCATCTGAAGCAAAATAATTTATTATGCTATCAAAATTTCTTGTTGTTTTTCTCTTGACTAATATAATAAGAGAGGTAGTTCCTTAGGAGAAAAGCATATAAATACGTACCTATTGCTCTGCTTGTGATACACATACAGGAAATTCAAATTATACCTAGTATATACCTACTCTTAACAATACAATACTCACTTGCACTAGATGTTGGCGGGGCAAAGGCAGCAAAAGCTGGAGTGGTTGATGAAGCAGTCACAAAATTGCTGTTTACATTATTATTAAACTGACTACTGTTATAAATATTTGCAGTTGAAAAATCAACAGGAAAACTGCAACAAAACATATATAGGTTATTAAAGTTATTGATTAATAATAAAAGGATAGTGGGTAATAGGAGGATAACTTACTCAGGTACTGGAGCAGGGCCGACGGGCGCCGCTACAGGCGCGGGCGGCGCGCCGCCGTGGCCCGGCCGGGCTATCTTCATGCTATGATCATTGCCTGTAGACAACAAGCTATTTCCCACTTTTGACGTATTCACGAGCGTATTATTGTTAACCACGGACTTGGATACTGGACTCGCTATGGATATCAGCTGCGTCGAGTTCGATGCAGTGCTTCCGGTTTTAGTTTTCGACTTATTCTTCGATGATAAACTTCCGTTCGTCACAGGATTATTCAAAGGCGAATCGAGATAATACCGTTTCTTCTCGTACTTGTCCGACATAAAATCTTTGACACTTTGTTCATCAGTAAAGTTCACACTTTCACCCTCGTACAGGCCTAACCATACGCGCCTACAGTAATCGTTTCCTCTCACTTTTACGAATTCTATCTCTTCCGGGGTAAATGTGGCCATTGAAATCGACTTCACTCGATGAGGAGGCGTAAGCCCACGTCTGCAAATAAATTCATGCAGTTCAAATTATCTCAGTTTGTTGATCTAATTTCTAGCACAAAAGCAACAACACAATACGCACAAAATTTTACTTACAGCATCCCCGAACATTTTGAACAAACGAATGAGCCGATTGTAGCGTTAACGTATGTAGGTCCTCTTTGGTTGCAATCTAAACAATATTTATTCCCGTTAATAGATATAAGTTCACGTAAAATTTCCAAATTCTTATCGTCTTGCTTGCGACGGTTTGCAGCCATTTTTGTAATAAAGACGCGACAGACTAAAAATAATAGGAATGAAACGCCAAATCACTTGCCAAATCGCATCCGCCCTTGCAATACAAGCCACAGAAAGAACTAAAACAAACCATAATACCAACTTAAAGAACGGAAACCATGATCGAATTGATCGATACCATTAAAGCCGGCTACACAAAGCCCTGCCTGCAGGGCCCTGCTTGCAGTGCCACTGCCAAATCGTATTGTGTGTAGGCATGCAGGGCCGATTTTTTTATCTGTTAAATCGGCCTTGCATGCCTACATGGCAGTGGCACTGCAGGCAGGGCTTTGTGTAGGCAGCTTAAGACCAGCGCACACCCAATCCACGCAAAGGATTTAAGCTGGCTACACAAAGCCCTGCCTGCAGGGCCCTGCTGGCAGTGCCACTGCCAAATCGTATTGTGTGTAGGCATGCAGGGCCGATTTAACAGATAAAGCCGGCTACACAAAGCCCTGCCTGCAGGGCCCTGCTTGCAGTGCCACTGCCAAATCGTATTGTGTGTAGGCATGCAGGGCCGATTTTTTTATCTGTTAAATCGGCCCTGCATGCCTACACACAATACGATTTGGCAGTGGCACTGCAAGCAGGGCCCTACAGAAGAGGTGATACGTACTAGGCAAAACGCGTACTGAGTCTTGCGAGTACGCGTCCACAAAAAGACTAGATCCAAAGACTAGGTCCAAATACGCGCTAAAGGGCGGCCGCATATTTATAAGATATTTCTAACAGAAAAATTCTGAAGCTAGCCGGAAGGCACTCGGTGCATACCGACCCCGACCCGAGGTGCCCCGAAAGAATCCGAACGCGCAGACGAATAAGAATAGCGCGGAACATAAAGACTCTTAGACGTTTCAAGTTTTCAGAGTCGTCGTACGCCTAGTACTCGATACGCTAAAAGACGCGCGAGCGGGATCACGTACTTACGCGTCCATGCCAAAACCTATTCCAAAAACCTGTTCCCGTAAATACGTCTCACCTCTACCCTGCAGGCAGGGCTTTGTGTAGGCAGCTTCAGACTTTACTTTAGCTTTCGGACATCTTTCGATGATCTTTCGGATACTAAAAGATTTTCATTTGGAAAGCTCAGCTTTTCAGAAAAAGAATAGTTCAGATTGGAAAAACAAGGCGAAAATAGTATTCTGCGGTTTGATTTATCATTAATTACTTTTTCTATTATTAATTCTATTTATCCATACCTTGTTGTATGAAAGTCTGAAGTGTCGGATAATTTCAGATTCAGAACAAAGACAAAACTACTCATGGATAAGAGTGTAATGACTGGAAATAGATAGCCAACTTCTCGTATATTGTGATCCCGACTAAAGCGCTACCAAGTGCCAAAGTTAGTAATTATTATCTTAGATACACGTGAAAAAACATACAAAAAGTGCATCCGCCGCTGGGGATCGAACCCGTAGTGGCCTCGGTAAGAGGACTTATACGGCATTTCGTGAACAAAAGATTTCCTGTATCAGGGTAGGTCCTTTAGGACCCAGAGATGGATTTTCGAAGTAGAGCCCTCGAAATTTTTTATGTCAAATTTTTGAGGGGGGGGGTGAGTCCAGGTTAATCTTGATATCTGCGCCAGTTAAGCTACTGGGTCAAGTTGGGTGTCAATTTCGAGTAAATCAAGGATGCTAAATTCATTTCTGGAATTATTTTTGTACCATTCCATACAAAATTTTCGAAAAATAACAAAAAATAGGTAATTTTTCATTCATACTGAAAACAGAAAAATGGCCATAACTTTAAAAAACACCTACACATTTTGAAAAAAATATAGGTCTTCAGAAAACCCTGTTAATATCATATTTAAAAATATATATTTCAAAAATATACCTACTGTGGAAGTGTTAAAAAAATTAAAAATTAAAAGATAGAACAAAAAATCAAATTAATTAAAAAACATAGTTTGTGATCTTGGAATCGTAGTGGTGGGTTTATTAACTCAATAAAAACATATTTCATGCCAATTCACGTCTTAAAATATTAAAAAAACAATGAAATATATCAATTTCGCCCTAAAATTTCACGTAAAAATTTATCAAATTTTAGAGAGCCGCCCTGCTTCGTACGAGTTAACGATTTACAAAAAGTCTTAGCTTATATTATTAAGGACTAATGTAGGTTTCTATTACAGAAAGAATTTTTAAAATCGTTTGATTACTTCTAAAGATAGGCCCCTACAAACGATAGTACAAATACGAACTCCATGAATTATATGGATAACGGCTAAATTTAAAAAAAATGACAACTAACATTAACGGATCCTGTCCAAAATAATATTGGATCACCCTAAAAGTACTGCCTTATTAATAATAATAAAAAAAATGATGTTGGTCCACCTTGTAAGTAATAATTAGCATTCATATACCGCGGAGATACCTTTGTAAATTGAAGAGTGTCCATTTTCTCATGGATCCCATTATCAGATCTTGACCAAATTTAAAAGAAAACATCATTGAGGCAGCCCCTTCCAAACCAAAAAAAAAACGCGAAATCGGTCTTAAACTAGCAAAGATATTTGTGAACATATCAAAAAATATTTACAGTCGAACACAGGACCTCATCTTTTTTGAAGTTAGTTATGATTTTTTAAACCCAGGACCAGTATAAACGTGGTATAAACTGATAAAGATGTTGTACTCTCCTTCTTCGGCCTCCTCGACGTCATCTTTGCTGAAACCCCTAGTCCACACTGGACACACATTTAAAATCATCAGTAATCGCACAGCACTACCCACAGCTCTTGAAGCAGCGTGCATGGCATTCATTCTCGCTTTCAAGGACAGTGGCCTCTGCAGCTGTTCTTGCAGCTAAGTTCTCGTGCCGCATTCCAGATTCTGTGCTGGGTTGTCCATACGGGCTGCCACTGTTCCTCCTTTTATCCACTCGTCTGTTAGGGAGGGTATATATTGTGTGTCATTTAAAGTTTGTCCCCACAAGTGACCTGCTTGATAGGCTGCCCTAAGCGCATGCATACTGAAACTAAAATCCATAAAATATTACAGTGTAATTTTTATCACAGTCATCGTTTTAAAACCTGAAAATAACTCAGAGGAACTATCATTGTTATTAGTCAGACACGTCGGTATAGTCAGGTAAGATTCTCTATTAGTTATTTTTACTCTTAAAAATGGAAAACATTTCAATTCGGTGACTGTACCCAGTAGCTAGTAACGTATTTCGGTACTTACCGACCCGCCCGCGCAGCCATCTTGCGACCCATGATATTTTTTTCTGTCATAATTTTGTAGGCAGAGCTATATTGATATTTATATATTTAGAATCTGCATAAAACGAGCTTTCTTATAGTATTTATTTCATTATTTAAATCAACGCTTTACATCCAATATCAGAGCGCTGAATCAAAAAGTAAAAATTAAAAATGTATAAATTTGCGATTTTAGTCAGAAAATTGTTCCAAAATAGTAAAATGTACAATCATAAATGATGTCGGTGTATTCCTTTTATACGAAAACGATATCAAACTTGCCTTAGTAGATATAAGAAAGGAGTCAGCTTAGTTTGAAATGTCCAGGTCGGCTGCTATGTTTGGACCCCCCCCATTTCTTAACACGTGAATAATCCGGGGGGCTCTACGTCGTAAATGCATCTTTAGACTATAGATATCAATCCTGCCAAAGGAAATCTTTTGTTCATTAAACGCCGTATTTTCCCTTTTCTTGTTCCGTACAGATGCCACTACCGGGTACATTGTCTCTAAAGACAATATACTTTACCACAGGGCCACGTGTGTGATACTGCTACGCAATGTACGCATCGAATTTTTGAATACCTTTTTAACAGTCTACCTACTTTTACTTTTTAGCTGACTATTCGAGCAAGTTTAATAACCATGAAAATAGGTGGCGCTATTATTAATTCCGTCAGCTTTCTTCTAAGATGAACAACCATGAAACTATTGCTCGTGTTTACCATTGAAATTGAATTGTTTGATTTTTTCCCTGAAAATAATTATGAAATATAAAATGGCTATAATTGAGAATACCTGTCGGTTGTGTATGAGCGCAGAGGCAATGACAAATATATTTGGAATTGATGGCGATACAACACTAGATAAAAAAATCCATATTTGTATTGATTTGAAGGTAAGCAGTCATTTATATTTTAAGAATATAGTAGTAGTTCCTTTTTACATAACAATAATATATCGCTTTAAACTTTCAGATTAGTCCTGAAGATGGGTTGTCTGCAGTAATTTGCAAGAACTGTGAAACAAATGTCAAAAACTTTTATGATTTCAAGAAAAAGTGTTTACTTGTAGACTCAAAACTAAAAACTGAAATGCTGGTAAAAACCTCTTCACATTTACCAACTAGACTAACTTTAGATGATGCAGATCTAGACAATATTAAGATGGATATTAAGTTAGAATGTGATATCTTTAACAAAATTGACAGCGAGTTAAAGAATACATTTGATTCATGGCTATCAGATGATGCAGACTCAGCTTTTAATGTAGACTACTTTAATAACCAAGTCCCTGTGAAGTTAGAAGAAAATGAATCACCATCCGGAATATTAAACAATGTTGCCCTATTCAATGATGAAAAAATATATGCCAAAAAACAATCAAGAAAAAAGGAAACTACTGAACAAAAAATGTACCAATGTGAGATTTGTGGACGTATATTGAAGAACAAGTCAATATTAGTAAAGCATGTTGCAGGTCACTCTGGAATCAAACAGTTTTCATGTAAAATTTGTGCTAAAACATTCACCAGAGCTGAGCACAAGGTGGTTCACATGCGAACCCACTTAGGCATAAAACCATACATTTGCGAAGTATGTGGAAAATCATTCACAAAACGTCAAGATTTGGTTAGACATATGAGAATACACAGCGATGATAAGAATTATGCATGTCCCAGATGTGACCGCAGGTTCAAGCGTTCAGGAGATGTGCACAGTCATATGCGAACACACACAGGAGCCAAACCATACAGCTGCAGTCTATGTGACAAAAGCTACACTTCTCACAGTGGCCTGAGAAAACATCATAAAACACATTGTAAAAGGGAAAATACTATTATCAAATGAATCAAGGAGTAATATTTAATACAGATAACGAAGACTCTTTTCCCTCTGTGGCTTCAGCCAAAGCCTTGTTTGGCTGCATGTAGCCGTCATTATGTAGAGCTTATATCAAAAAATGTAAGCCAGAGAATACTAATAATGTAAATCTAAAATTGGAATTTCAAATTGCTTCTGAGGGAACAAGGTTACTACAAAATAGCACAGTGAATGGAGTTATAGGTTAATTATACTGATTAGAAAAAAACACGAAATTGATACAAATAAAATCATCACTCCAAGTATTTTAGTACTTATTTATTGAATGTGTTCAAGAATCTACTTGACATATCACTGCCTTTCTCTTTCTTATTGGCAATTCTTGATCCAAACTGCAGAGCTCTTTTGGGTAGGGTGACAACTGCTCGTAATCCTAAATGAAAGGCAACAAGCCGTAACATGAGTTTGTCTCCAATGCCAGGACCAAGGGCATCACTAGGGAAACACCTGGAAAGAACATAATTAT
This sequence comes from Cenopis cana, assembly GCA_951800055.1. Classification (NCBI taxonomy): domain Eukaryota; kingdom Metazoa; phylum Arthropoda; class Insecta; order Lepidoptera; family Tortricidae; genus Cenopis; species Cenopis cana. Next base: position 16,735,961 of record OX637477.1, on the reverse strand, counting down.
TTTAGTGACAGTTTGAATCTATCGAAGTGGCATGGTGTTTAAGATAAGTATATAATTATGGTCAGGGATGGCCAGCAAGAACATTAACTTGACATTAGATTATTACTTGAGCCAAGGTTTCAGATGCAACACATAATCTGTGAATTCCTCATCCAAGTAAGGCATTCTAGGCTGTCTTCCATGGTCGCAAATCACCCTGTTATCTCTCGCGAGATTCCTAAAGGATATTCTTTTCCAGTCCAACAGAAGCTCCTCACTCAGCCCTTGCCAGGAGCGACGTTTAAAAGCGTTGTAGTGCCTTTTATAGCCACCAAATAATTCGTCGGCGCCAGAACCCACCAACAATACCTATAAAACCACCTGTGTGATTACATATTTTTAAACAATAGAATGTATTTGCAATAAAAAATAGAGCTCATTTTACCCTGCATGACGAAATGCCATCCTCATCTTGTCCGCGAGAGGCAAACCATAAAGCTGACCCCAGACTTTCATCCAAAATAGTTCTCCTAGGGAACACTAGATCTGCAATTGATTCTAATTGATACTCCTCCAGCTCTTCTTTTGGAACATTAACTTCTATAAAATTCCATTCTCTAGAAAATTTAAATCAATAGGTATTCATGTGTATTATTTACTAGGCCAAAACAGTGTGACAAGGGCATAAAAAGATAGTCACCTTGTTGGACATCGAGTTTTCAATTCCTCAAAAGACTGTCTCCCTGTGAGTCTGTCGGGTACATCATATGATGCTTTGGCATCCTTTTTAAAGGCAACATTTATGAGGTCAATACTTTGGTCTTCGGATACATATTTATGAGCAAGATATGCAATAATAGTACAGTCTAATCCTCCTGAAAATAGGACACCAATTGTAGAATGGGAACAAGTTGATAATTTAGATGTAAGGCAACTTTTGCACCTATTGGGTTGCCTATTCAGTCTGATTTTTACACTTTTTTTTAGTAGTTCAGTTAGTCTTCCAACAGTTGTTTTGATAGCTGGATGAGTCAATAGTGTCTCCATCATTGTTATATGGCTATCATTATTGCTGGCTGATGCTCTAATGAACTCTATAACATCATCCTGAAATACATATATCAAAATCATACTTCTGTCTTATACAACACTGCTATACCCTAAATAATACATATTGTGGATATGATTTAACTAACAGCATATTTCATGGTTTAAATATATTAATTACTATATTATTAAGCACTACCCACCTCAACTTTCAGTTCTCCTACTATTGAAGTTTCTACTTTAAAGTCTTCATCAGGTATATTTTGTTGTTTTTGGAAGGACTCATATAAATCTCCAATTGAACATTCTTCTGTTTCATTAGTAGCCCATGAATATAAAGTTACTTTATTAGTTACAACATTTAAGGCATAAATATGTGTCGCTGGTACTTCTACACAGTTGTATTTTCTACCTAAAAATAACTTAAATATTAATACTACTTTTAACCTATCTAAACTGAGAAATGTTGAAAAGAGTCTATATATGGATTATGAACAAAAAGTTATTTCAGTAATGGAAGTTGTTAATTCATAGCTTACAAAATATTATAACTCACCTAACACATTAGTGATCACTGTGGAATTTTCAGTTTTGTGGAGCAACAGACTGTTCCTACCAATCGGATCACGAGTAAAATACAGTTCCTTAGCAAGTTTATCATAGTAAATAATACTAAAAGGCCCTTTCAGATTTTTTAATACTTTTATAATATGATGCTTTGTAGAAGTCTCCTGAAAACATTAAAATAAATCTATCATTGAAATATTTAAAATGTTTTCATGTTCACTGAAATTATATTTCCATTATAATAATTGAATACTTTAATGACTTACTGTTCTTAGAGACAATTTATCTATAATTTTCATTGTATCAGAGATATTTTCATCCCAAGTTTCGTCGAAGATATCTCCATTATAGAGTAGAATTCCAAAGTTATTTTCAACTGGCTGTGGTGTTACTTGCAAACCTTGCATCCATAACACTGCACCACAGAAAAACATTCTTATTCCTTCCCCTACATCAACTTCTTTTGAAAAGACACAGTCAGGTCCTCTATTCTCGATACGCTGTACGATAATATGATCTTGGTGAACCTAAAATTAAAATAATTTGAATTTGGCGCTAACATTTTGCTTGTTTTGTCAAAAATGCTGGCGATACTTACCCTATGCGTATCGGGACCTGGGTAACAAATTTCACATATTATTCCACACATTTTTATCTAGTTACATTCAACAATGCTGTTCTTCAATCAAGCACTTAAGCGACTTGCTTGCAAATAACCTAACCTAAAATAAAAACAAATAAAAGCAGACAGCTGTCGCCTGTCAACAGTCGGTACAGTGTTGCCAGAACGTGCTTTTTAGCACGGTTTTACGTGCTTTTTTGGACATGAACGTGCTTTTTACGTGCGCTCCCCAAAAACGTGCTAAAACCGTGCTTTTTTAAGTGCTATAATGGTTTATGAGTTATTGTACTACTAAAAATTGGTGTGTTGCTTTGGAACTCTAAAACAAGTACATTTTGTCTAACATCCATTGTGTAAACAATCTTTCTCTCCTATGATTTGATTTCCTACAGTTAAAACTTACGTCTTACCTGTGGTTGCAGGTCAATACTGTTCTGTCCTGCAGCTGCAAGCTCTATCGTTCGTGTCGTGCAATGTGTTTACGATATAAAGGCTCAATACTCTGAATGTAATGGTAAAAAAAACCAGCCAAGTGCATGTCGGACTTCGCACATTTAGGGTTCCAAATCAACCGCAAAATTAATTTGGTTTTAATATGAAATAGAAGGAAAATTTTAATGTAAAATCTGATACGCGTTATAATTCTTTTTTTATTATTAATGGGATTGCTCTTGAACATTATTACCAAATTTCAAGTTGATAGGGAATGGGAAGTTAAAAAATTCTTCGGAACAAAATTTTATGACGGACGACGTATCTACGGACGGACGGATGAACGGACGGACGGCCGCGTGAGTGACAGCATTAGGGTTCCGTTGCGACCCTTTGGGTACGGAAACCTAAAAACGTGCTTTTTATTCCAAAAACGTGCTTTTTTGGACCCCCGAACGTACTTTTTGACGAGAGTGCTCTGGCAACACTGAGTCGGTAGCACAAGCACCGTAGCACAGACAGGTAGGTAATATTAAAATCAAAGATAAATTTGTTAAAAATATCGGAACATTCGGAACGGAAACCCAGTGCTACAACAGCCAACATAACGGAAAAAGCTAATCTAGATATTGTTTTAAACGCTTATAAGAAAATCCCTAACTTCTGCTGAATTCAGAAAAATACATTTTGGTACTGTCACTGTCTGTCTAAAAATGTCACAGTATGTAGCAATGTCAAAGTCATAAAAAATGCTCTGTGAATGGACGTGGAACACAAAAACGGAGTAAATAACATTAAAATATATAGCAAATAAGAAGATAATCGTGACTTTGGACATGTGGATATGATATATTATTATGTAAAATGAGTACTACAGAAAATGAAACCGGGACAACTTGTGCTGAGGAAGAAACAGCTGAAAATACAGAAGAGAATGACAAACTCTCACTTGCGGAATACATATCTGGCCTGGAAGCAAGAATAAAACAGAAAACTGAAATGAGAAATAGTAATTTAAACTGTGTTCGACCACCAGAAAACTACTTTTCAAAATTAGACTCTGGTCTAAAAAAAAATACCACTTTTGTAAAAAAGTTGAAGTCCTTCAGCGCCATCCAAATGGACGCATTGCTGAAAGATTTCAGCGTATTGAACCTCACTAAGTACATATCGGAAGTTGCGGCCGCTATAGCAGAGGCAAAGTTAAAGATGTCTGATATACCTGCAGCAATCAATTTGTGCTCAGCACTACACCGCACATATTCAGAATTCTCTTCAAATTTCTTTGAAAATTGGCAAAAGCTTCTCAAAGTGACAGAAAAGATAACAAACTCGTCTAAACTGCGTGTTGATATCAGGTTTTATGCAGAGCTGGTTGCAGTGGGTGTATTCCCTAATAAAATTGGTTTGCCACTATTGGGAAATGTCCTTACTGTCTTGATCAACATGGACAAAGAGGAGCCCAACAATATACCCATACTGTTGTCATTCTGCAAGCACTGTGGCGAAGATTATGCAGGACTAGTGCCCAAGAAAATCAAGGATACTGCAGAGGTAATTCAATTTCATGTAAAAGATAATTTATTGCGGAAACAATTTTTTGCTATTCTTCTGATTATGTAATTATTTTATTATTCAGAATTTATAAGCATCAAGTTAATTTGAGGATAAACTAATTACTAAGTTAATGTCTTTATTATTATTATTTAGTTAGTGAATATGGCACTCTTATGGTATTGTCATCATATGTCATGTTCATACAAGGGAGGGGGCGACTGAGGTGGGACCTATATAGATTCAGTTTTTATTTCTTTTATCTATAAAAATTAAATTGGCTCTTACTCTCCCTGCCTAGGACCATAACTTTAACATGGGTGGTTCTATACAACTTTGAAGAATTTGAAGATAGGTAAAGGTTTCTATGAAACTGCAAAGAATGGTGTACCATTCTTTGTTTCTATGAAAGTGTACACCCATTCTATTATATACTCACAGTTCAGGTCTAAGCACATGAGCTGGCAGAAATCTAGGTGACAGACTGCTTTTCCATAACTACCTCACTTTGTACACTAATGTCAAATCAAACACTACCCTCATTGTCTATATATAACACATTCAAATTGCTAGATTTAAGGTAAAAAAAACTCCTAACATAAAAAAAATGTGTACAATATGTGTATGTGTGTGTACGCCGCCGACCGATTTTGACCGGCGCGCCGCCGCCGAACAAACACCTATCGGCGCTCATATCTAGTGTAGTGTACTTAGTAGTAAAACAAAATTTTCTGAAGGAATCAAAACTCTCCTACTTTTAAAGTACTTTAAAATTGTGCTTCATTATACGTTGTATTCACTTTTGTAAATAGTTTCCTAATTTATGGTATCAAGGGTTTTCCATTCCATTCTTTGAAAGTTAGCGGGGTTGGAGTGCACAATCAATTCTTCGTGGGGATAATAATTTTTTATAGATTTATTCCTCAATTATGCAGCCTTACAAAATACACCTTATGAGTAAAATACCTGTGATTTGATTCAAGGATAGACTGATGGACATGCTGAAACTTATTGGCATTTTTGTATAAAGAGCACGCTAGCAACACATAATATAAAATTTGTTAATTTATTACAGAAACTGAATGTGACTATACCAAGGAACACATTCCTGCCGGCAGAGAAGCAGGCAGTAGTGCGCACACTGTTGAAGGACTATTTTGCGATGCTAACCCGGCACCTGCTAGACGAACGTGCTCAATTGCAGGCGCTGCATGCTGCTAACCAGCGCACATTGCACACACGAGGGGAGCTCTCGCAGGAGCGCAAGGATCAGCTGGAACACCACCAGGTACAGTGCGTGTCATCCACGACGACGCGCCCCTCCACAGCGAATCTCATACTAATCTATGTGCAGTTGTATGGATTGGGTTGTGGAGGGGCGCGCCTTTGTGGCCGACTCGCACTATAATCATCTAACCTTTCAATAAGCAGATCCTCACTTGATCAGCTAGGATTTTAAAGAGGTCAGACAATAAAGAAACTCTTTGGTGTAAGTAATTTAGTTTGGCAAATTAGCTGATTACTTAGTTTAAACTTGGCCTGCTGGGAAGCTTCAAGAAATTATTTGTGTCATGTTCTTGTTCAATTGTCTAATAATTCCACTCGCTATAGTATATTTGACATATCTATATTCTGACATTGTATTTATTTAATATGGACAATTATTGGACAATCTTACTCTTACACAAATCAACTTAGTTCGAAACTAAGCATTGCTTGTACTATGGGTACTAAGCGACGATATACATACTTATATAGATACAATACAATACTATACAAATACTCTTTATTGCACACCGCAAAAGAACACAGTACAGAACATTAGGCTTAAAATAGAGTTAAACAACAGGCAGTCTTTAATTATCGCTAAAGAGCGATCTCTTCCAGACAACCTTTGGGATGAATAGATACTTAAATACATAGAAAACATCCACGACCCAGACAAATATTCGTGTTCATCACACAAATAAATCCCCTGCCCGGGATTCAAACTAAGGACCTCCAGCTTCGTAGGCAGGGTCACTACCAACTAAGCTAAACCAGTCGTCACAATATGACTTGATTATCTTCTATCTTATTTAGTTTTATTTTATATAATGCGTAATGTGTGTACACCTGTCATGGTGATATTTAATGGGACCAGCTGTGTAGCAATAATAGCAATAAGACCTGCAATATTGTAAACCTAAATATGTCGTACAATAAAATTTCATTTCCACTTAGATTTAGATTCTGCACAACATGGACATTTTGCTAAAACATTTCCTTCTATTCAGGCAACATATGACAAACTGCTGGCTGGAGCCCAGAGCTTCGCCGAGGTCCTCGGGGAGGAGCTAGGCGAGGCTGGCGAGCCGCCTACACTATCCATGACAGTTATAGAGACTCCCGGCACGGTCACGATCGGTGGGAACGAGGAGTTCAACATGCAGGCGGGAACGGATCCCTGGCAGGACGAAGATACAAGGACTTTCTATACACATTTGCCGGATTTGAAAGTGTTCATGCCTAACTATCAATTGAAAGAGGTATGGTTGAAATTCTTTTTGTTGAACGTATTTCTATTACAATGTTATTGGATTTTGAACCTTGTTGTTTGAACGGTAAAGTAGCTTTTTGAAGGAATTGCTTTGGTGCAATCCGTTCAACTGAAATGATTTTAAGTATAATGATGATTTGTTTTGTTTATTTACATGATATGAAAACTTAGAGTAAACACAGAGAACCCCCCCCTACCCCTATTATAGTACTAATCTTAATAACTGATTTTCGTTCGCAGTTATAGATTTTTAAAACCACACAAATGTATGCACTACTTTTATAAGTCGTTATTTTTGTACAAAAATCCTGATGGTAAAACATAATTTTTAACCCCCGGCGCAAAAAGAGGGGTGTTATAATTTTAACGTGTCTGTCGGTGTATCTGTGTATCTGTCTATGGCATCGTAGCGCCCAAACGGATGAACCGATTTTCGTTTAGTTTTTTTTGTGTCATAGATAATTTTATAGTAAATTAATTAGTTATGATTTTTTTCAGACAACAAAAAGCAAGACTGAAACTGTAACAGAAGAGATGTTGGACGAAGATCTTAAGGAAGACGAGCTGAGTGACAGCGAGGAGCCGACACCGGTGCCTGACGTGGAACAGGAGGACGCGCAGCCCACCAGCGTCTCCAACAAGTAAGAACATAATTAAAAAAAACACATCCATTAAGAAGTCACATCACACGCTCTTTCGCGACATAAAGCTCTGTCGACACGTGTCGCGAGATCTCTTAACCCATTCAAAGATTCAAAGCTCATAACCCACATATAAGTCATGCATCTGCGAGCGAGCGAGGCCGAGGAGCTTCGGGCAACGGCGTAGCACGGTATTGCTTGGCCTTGAATGGATAAATTATTTCTTAGCTTTGTCGTATTCGTAAGTCGCTTCTCAAGCTCTATATTCACCCTACACATAACTTTAATAATCTTTTTAATAACTTTAATAAGTTCGGTGACAAATTGACAATGCAATATTATGGTACCAAACTACCAATAAGACAGAACTGATCTGATAATGGAGATAACAACTCCTAAACTACACACGATAAACCCATCGTGTTTGGGCTCATTTGAACCGTCTCAGCGAGTAGTTGAAGATTGTGGAAAAAAGTACACTCGATAATAAAAACTTGTACTGAAAAGCAGCAACTTATTATTTAAGAGATGGTTCCTTCGATTCGATCACCTAGGGATGAGTATTAAAATAAAGTTTTAATATAGTTAACTAAATGATTAACGAGAAAATACAACTTAAATCTTATACGCAAGATAAAGGGATGAGTTGGGGGTTATATTTAAATAAATATTTATAATTGTTACAGGTATGCGCTGGATGCATTTTTAAACGAACTCCCCAACTGTATCAATCGAGAACTTATCGATAACGCCGCTGTAGATTTTGTTTTAAATCTCAACACCAAAAACAACAGGAAGAAACTAACCAGGGTCCTGTTCAGTGTTGCCAGAACCAGGCTGGATTTGTTGCCGTTTTATTCGCGATTTGCAGCAAATTTGTACCCGGTGTTGCCTGATATTTGTTTAGACTTATGCCAGATGTTGAAACAAGATTTTAAGTATCATGTTAGGAAAAAGGATCAAATCAATATCGAATCAAAGGTAAGGTAATATTGGGCATTGTAGGCAGTTATATGTTGGCGTTATTTATAGAAACATTTGTTGACTTTGTGTATTTCTTTTGTTTACAGATAAAAGTGGTCAGATTCATTGGTGAATTAGTCAAGTTTGGTCTTTACTCCAAAATGGAAGCTCTATACTGCCTAAAAGTGTTATTACACGATTTCAAACATCATCACATTGAAATGGCGTGCAATCTACTAGAGACGTGTGGGAGATACTTGTACTGCAACCCTGATACACATCAGAGGACTATGATTTATCTACAACAGATGATGAGGAAAAAGGTGAGACTGGTGATGATACAATATTTATTGCACACAGTAATACTTTACGAATAATGAGATGTGTTTGTAAGACGGGTAATATGTATTACTTCCACTGAGTTAAGTAGTCAACTACGGTAACATACTTACGAGTACCTAATGTTATTTGTGTAATTAGACCGTTTCAGCCCTCGACTCGCGATACGTGACGCAAATCGAGAACGCATTCTACTACGTGTGCCCGCCCGAAGCCCCGGCTCAACCCAAGGAAGAGGAGCCGCCGATGCACCAGTTCATCCGGAAGATTCTACACGAGGACCTGCAGAAGAGCAACGAGGAGAAGATCTTCAGGCTGATGCGGAAGATAAACTGGGAGGATCCGGAGACAGCGGCCGTGGCGATACAGCACTTGGCGGGTGGTTGGCGCGTGCGGGCGAGTGCTCGCCGTGCGCTCGCGCGCATGGCTGCCGAGCTGGCCGCGTGGCAGGTACGTGCATATAAGTTTATGTCTGAGATTCTTGCGTTATCAATTGTTGCCGTTTTAAAATATGCTATCGTACCCGGTAAGTGTCATTAATTTGTAGACGATTCCTTGATTGTCTCTTTAGCATGTCATATTACTCCACTTGTTCATCCGCATCACATTTGTATATACAGTTATGATGTTAATTCGAAGTTAATGTGTAAAATCCAATTCGCAGGAAATAGTAGCGCCGTGCGTGGTGGACACAGTACTAGAGGACATCCGCGCGACCCTTGAAGACCCGCACCCACGCCATAACCAGCGAAGAGTAGCCACCGTGCGCTACCTCGGAGAACTCTACAACTACAAGCTCCTTGACTCGCGCGACGTATTCACTGTACTCTACTCGTTCATCACCTTCGGAGTCACTCATGACCATGCCGTGACCTCCCCACTAGACCCACCAGATAATGTGTTCAGGATCAGACTCGTCTGCGCTCTTCTTGAAACTTGTGGCGCTTATTTCAACAGCGGCTCCAGCAAGAAACGCCTCGATTACTTCCTAGTGTTCTTCCAGAATTACTATTGGTTCAAATGCTCAGATCCCTGCTGGACTGAGGAGAACAAATTCCCTATATATGTCAAGTACATTTACCAGGAGTGCTTGACGACTCTGAGGCCGAAGCTGACCTTGTTTACTGATTGGCAGCAGTGTAAGGATGCGATTGAAGACTTGAGGCAAACATTATATCCTGAACTAGGCGAGGAGGATGAGAATGATGACCAGGGCGATGACAGTGTGAATGACGGGTTGGACACAATTATTGAGACTGATGACGAGACTGATAACCCGCAGCTGATGGACGAGAGTTCTGACGATGAGCCGCTGACGGAGAACGCCGGTAATGACGACAATGACGTTCAGAGCGACGACATGAGTAACGAGCCGCGGAGGCCTGCCCCCAAACCGGTAAAACCATATTTCTATAAACTTCTTCAATTGTACAGTTACCGCCTACCTAATTTACCACTGGACATAAATCGTCAACATCATTGATTTTCACACACTGCTTTATTTCAGGTAGAAGACGTTGAATTCGAATCTGCGTTCGAAAAGATGGTAATGGAGAATATTGCAGAACGGCAGCGCGAGAACAGGCCGCAGCAAAGAGATATAGCGGTGCCCATGACATGTCGCCAGACAACCAAGAAAACCTACGATCAGCTATTGGTAGGCACTGTCTGTACAAACAATTGTTCACTTACCTATTATTAAATATGTGAGGAAAGTTACTACCACTTAACGTGCATGTGCTCATTTTATTTTATTTTACAGCAAGGTGAGGAAGGCGTGGAGTTCGTTTTAATGGTCAGAAAAGGCACGAAGCCTCAGTATAAGTCATTCAATGCTCCGCCCGAACTGGCCAGTAACTTGCAGCAACAGGCCTTGGCGGATAAGCAAGAGAAGGAGAGAGTTAAACGGTATGTTGAATTTTGTTAGTAGATTATTTATACGTAAAGAATGGGCTTACTGGCATTGATGAAAAATTCTAAAGGATCATAAGTAACAAGTGTTAGTTGGTATCCGTTGTCGTCAGAGCTCCTGAAGATGTGTTTAAGTTGTTGGCGCCTGTATATCTTTAAAGAATCGGCTAAACTAATACATTCCTAAATGAATAATTATAGATACCTCTTTGATAGATACTAAACAGATACTAACGGATAATTATACCTTGGCGAAAGCTCTCAGCAGAAGAATAATCTCGATATTTATCGATGAGGACATTAATCCTAACAACTTCGAACCCTGCCGTGCAATTATTTTTTTATATGTTTTTTCCAGCTTGACCTTGAACATATCGGAAAGGCAGGAAGAGGAAGAGTACAGCGCAGAGAGCGGTGGAGGTTCGGGTGGCCTCGGCAACCCCAACCGCGGACAACACGTCCGCCAGAAGTACCAACACCCCAAGGGAGCGCCCGACGCAGACCTAATCTTCGGACCAAAGAAATTCAAATGAAACAAAGACGGGATTCAACGGAAATGGGTCTTGTCTTACGCTATTGAACCATGGTTCACTTCTAAAGTTTCGGAGCATTGGCAGTGTAGTAAAGTGAAAATGTGCTAGAATTGAATTTGTATTTGTACTTGCAGGTACTTACTGTTGTGTATCCCTGTTATTAAATGAAGCGAGGAAATTGATTGTCTTAATTATATCTCAAATATCCCAATGAAAACATATTAGCGTTATAAAAGTCACATTGCAATGTAGATTTAATTTCATTGAAAGAGGTAAGTAAAGTACTCAAGTTGTACATTGATTTTACAGTATAATCAATCCAGTCATTCAAATAACGATATCGTAATTCTAGTAAAAAAGTAACGATGAATGGTTTGAGATTGCCGTAATTGGCATATAATATAGTGTTTATGGTCGACTATAATGTAGTATCTTTACAAGTGGTTTCTCTCGCACACTCTCTTGATAGTGCTTTATCTTTATATAGTATCTAACATTGATTGTTTCGGGGTAATTTACGAACGCACACTATATTTACGTGATCTGTGGTAAACTCGTAGTGTCAATGTCAATGTCAATTTGACGCAATAGCACGAAGCTTGAACTGAAACGCTCTCGTTTTTTTGTCTAACGGTCGTAATAATAACTTCATGTTGTGATATCGAATTTAGTTGTTGAAGCTTCGTGTATTCTCATGAATTAACAAATGCGTGTGGCAAATACAAACTATCTTTAAGGAACTTGAACCGGTATTGTTAAAGAAATATAACCTATAACGCCATGGGTGACTCCGATTTTAGCAAGTTATTGCAGCAAGCTGAACAGTTAACAACAGAGATAGAAGGCAATGAGGAGCTTCCGAGAGTTGAGCGCTCCTTGGGACAAGTTTTGGAGGCTTCACAGGAATTATATTCCAAAGTTATACAATCTGGCGCCAATGACATCCAAGCGTATGTACTCATGTTTCATGCGAAATACGGTGATAATACATACTTATTTTTATTTTGTGTTGTGTTTTAAACGTCTGTTTGTTCCAGCCATCTGTTGTTCGGTTCAAAGGGAATAGATTTGCAGCAAATATCTCAAAAGTTAGATACATTAAGTTCCAAGCGCACATTTGAGCCTTTACAGCCCATTGCGGATTCAGACGTCGAGAGTTTCTTGAAAAATGAGAGAGAAAATGCTATATTGTCACTAATAGATGAAGTAAATAGAAATGTAAGTACACTTAATAATGATTTGTAACAGACTGCAAAGGAGGAGGTTCTTTTCTGTAAATTTGGACTTAATCTAATAATTTACCTCTTAACCCTTGAAACACAGAATGTGACAATATCACTACAATCACACACCTAGGTTCTACAAAATACCCTGCAAGTATGAAAATAAAATAATAATTAAGTGTATCACTTACCTAATATGAAAAAAAAAATTCCTGACAGTACTTCATACCTATGCATGATTCTGAGCTTTAAGGCTCAGCCTTAGCCAAGTAATAATGATAATAATTTGCATACAGGCACTACAAACAGTTGAAGATCAAAAATGGGAACACATGGTCTCAGAATGGAACAAAGAGAAGATCAAGCTAATGAATGCCATGATAGGTCCCTCACAGAACTGGTTGGATCTGAAGCGGACTGCTGAACCTCCCAGCATTGCAGATACACCCAAGAAATTTGGGCATTCTGTCCTGGACCCGGTGGAGGTGGCTTATTCAAAGCAGGTCCTTCAGTACAACAAGCTGGTGTTCCAAGGCTCCAAGTCGAGGACACCACTGTATCAGAAGTTTGCACAGGTGGCTGAGGAGCTGAATGACCCTGTAAGTTTCTTGTACCAAATCTTTAATATTTGTCAACTAACCTTTCTGGAATGGAAGGTTGTTTATTATTATATTTTTATTATTTAGCCTTTTTTGTTCCTTAACTATTGATTTGTAGAAAATATATATTTCATATTAAATTAAGGACCCCTTACGGGTATGGTCCTTCTCCATGTCTTTCCATTTATCTCGGTCTTTTGCGCTGTTAGTCCAGCTTGATCCTGCCACTGCATTAATGTAGTCAGACCATCTTGCTTGTGGTCTTCCCACTCGTCGTTTTCCTTTTGGTCCTGGCCATTTAGTGACTTCTTTGGTCCATTGCTTGTCGGTAGTTCTTATACTATGTCGGCCCATAGGTTCTTTATTATTGAATTAATATATATATATTTTTTAACTCAGTTTTTTTTAATAATAAAAGGTGCAACTATTCATTCCTATTGCTATTCCTATAAGTAAATTGCACTTGCAGAAAGTCAAAGAGATGTGGGAAATTGTAAAAACAATGGCAAATGTTCCGCTGCTGGCGAGGGAGGAGGACCCTCTGAAGTTGCGAGGGAACCCCACCAACCAGCAGTGTTTGATAGCTCAAGGGAAGAAGTACTTGGAGAAGAGGTTTGTTTGTCTGTATTTCATATGTACTTAAAAAAAAAGAAAAGAAACCTTTAAGGTAAGACCGCACTAGGCGTAATGCGGGTATAGGGATGTTGACTCAAAATTTATTATAACTCATACGAAAGAATACATAAAACTATGCCAAATAGTGAAAATCCTATTCAATTATGTCAAAAAATAACGAAAGAGCGCTACAGATCAGTGACGTCACTGACCTCGAGCGCCATAGTAAATGACGATCGTTCAATACAGAGGTGCGTTTTGCGGAACAGGGACAGAAAATGTCCCCTCCTAAAACTTTGAAGACATAATTATTTTCGAAAAGAAAATTCGGATTTCAACATCCCTATTACACTGTCCTGAATTCAGAATCCTGACTAGTGGAGGGGAGTTGAAGCATCTCGCTCTAACGTATAGGGCCGAACCCTTCTAAACGTTCTGAATTCAGGACAGTGTAATACCCGCTAACTACGCGACGCGTCACAGGAGCGGAGCGACGCGACAAAATATTCTTTGTATGCAATTAAGTGTATCTTTTGTAATTTTTTATCATGAAATAAATAATATAATCTAATCTAATTGTTAGTGTTGTTACGCCTAGTACGTACGTACCTTTATTTGTGACAAACACAACACAATTACAAAACAGGACATTACAAACCGAATTTTGCGATGAAATGGTCACAACTCAGCATTATGTGTGTATGTGTTATTTTGTGGTATTGGATTTAATATAATTTTGTAATCAGATGATGCCAAGATTTAAATTGCACACAAAGAGATGTCACTCATTTGTGTTCCTATTGTTATGTGATGGATGATTGATGTATATATTTAATGCTACCAGTTATTTTTACCTGCATGTGACATTTGGAGCACCCACCTATAGGCTGCGGTGTCCGCTTACCATCACTACCATCAGGTGGACTATTTGCTTGTTTGCCACCATCATTGTATAACCAGCAGTAACAAACGGTGAATGTTGTAAATGATGTGGTTGTTACTATAAAAAACAATTAGTAGTTTATGCAACTGGTACATAATGAGGGGCATTAAAACATGAGTGTGTTTTATGAAACGAGCCGAAGGCGAGTTTCATGATAAGGTCACACGAGTGTTTTAATGCCTAATTATGTACAGTTGCATACACTACTTTATCTACATCCATATATTAAATCCTCTGTCATGTGTTTCGTGTGGGCACTTCTCGCCGGCGTGCGCCATGTTTGCGTCGACAGGCCGGCCCGCGCCTCCGCCGCCAGCCCGCAGCTGTGTCTTAATTTTGTACGTGATCTGGTTAAAGTGTTATATTTCGTGATCTAATAGGGGACGCACGCAACAGCCGCACAGTATATTATAAAGCGGGGTCTTATCTACGGTATTTGAACTTATAATAGTATTTTATACAATCGTTATATAATGAATGCTTTTTTAGTCGAGAACCGCGTTTAGACAACGAGGCTTGCCGAGTGGTCTAAGTAAGGTTCGAGACTCAAAAAGCTAATTATATAACTATTGTATACAATACTTTTTCTACGAGTCCACGAAAATAACAAAATAACAGAAAGTTGCAGCTGAAACGATCTCATTTGTGCATGTAGGTTACACGGTGATTAATAGCACGTGGTCTGCACATATCACAATTTCACAATACGTATCACGTGGGTATTGATGAATATTGAAAACAAGTCGAATTAATTATGAAATTTACGATAATATCACAGTATTGTAAATTTTTAATAACAATTCCCACGGGGCCGGTGCCGTTAAGATTGAAAAAAAAAATCAGTCCATGCCCGCCTTTGGCATCATGTCAAATTTCGACCAATCACGACGCAAGATAATTTAAGTTTTTTTTTCTAATGATTATGGCCAGTATCCAGACGACCGTTTAAGTAGGTAGACAATTTGACAAGTGCATTGACGTTTTTACGTTCAGAAGCGCGGGAAGCACTATCAATGTTGAAATATTCATAAAATGAGTCTCCTTAAACTTAATTTTTTTCATCAAATTACGGCGTTCTATTTTTGAATGATATTTCGATTCTCCGCGCAGTTGTACAATGAAATATTATATTACTCCATAGATCATAGACTTTTGTTCAGCTTAAAATGTCTAATATTGTGCAATGGTCTATGAAGTTCTAATTGTAATATTGTAGTCGACGAGTATAAAAAAGAGGATTTACTATATGGGTGTAGATAAAATAATTTGTTGGTAGAGAATGCTGCATTAAGCCCTTTGTACAAAAATTTTACTTTTGTGCAATAAAGTTTAAATAAATAAATCATCTCAGTCTACTATAGAGTAGACTGACTGAATACTAATTTCTAAACACAAACGTAAAATGTGGTCTGAAATGAGTCATCATCATCCTCCTAGCGTTATCCCAGTACAGTTACATCCTGAAGGATTCCTGGGGTCCACTACTTAATTTGTGGTGTGAAATGAGTAACTTATTTATCTGTGTGTAGATACAAGCAGTACATGAGCGACGTGGTGCGCACGAATCCGGGCGGGGCGCTGCGCGGCGGCGAGCCCGGCACGTACCCCCTCGTGCGGGGCTTCGTAGCGCTGCGGCTGCAGCAGGCGCCCGCGCTCGCCGACGGCGTGGTCGACGACCGCCCGCTCTGGCCCATGGTCTACTACTGTCTGCGGAGCGGCGACGCCACCGCGGCGCTGCACTGCCTCAGGAAGGCTGGGTGAGTTAACTTATCGTCTAGCACGGCGGTAGCCCGACACGTAACCCCTCGTGCGGGGCTTCGTCGCGCTGCGGCTGCAGCAGGCGCCCGCTCTCGCCGACGGCGTGGTCGACGACCGCCCGCTCTGGCCCATGGTCTACTACTGTCTGCGAAGCGGCGACGCCACCGCGGCGCTGCACTGCCTCAGGAAGGCTGGGTGAGGAAATCTATAGTTTTTTTATGTTATAGGGGGCAAACGAGTAGACGGATCACCTGATGGTAAGTTAAGTGATTACCGTCTCCCATAGACACCCGCAACTCCAGAGGAGTCATAAGTGCGTTGCTGGCCTTTCAGAAGGGAATTCGCTCTTTTCTTGTTTTTGCTAATCACTTAAAATCTGGTTATAATTATAATGTCGGGAAATAGGTATTTGATTATTACTGTTTTTCACAGGCGAGATCATGAAGAATTTATTGCAGCTCTGGAAGAGCACATCAGTAATCCAGAGAAGGCTCTAAGTGACAAACTGCAAACTGCCATCAATTTCCAGTATAGAATTCAAGTTCGCAATTCTACTGACCCGTATAAAAGAGCTGTGAGTATATTATACACTAATTACCATCTTTATATAACTCAATATGTGCAATTTAGCTATCTTAATGGGAGGCGAAGTTCAGAATTATTATATTTCGCTGGTCTAAAAAGTTAAAATCTGTCTGTCACATTGCTAAATACTTATTTCGATAAATACTTCACATTATTTGGGACTCGCTGACACTCCAGCCAGTTGGCTTTCGCTGATACGCGCTGGCAATATACTATCAGCGTCTGAATTCGCGGCGCGTATTAAACTTGTTGCTGTCTGTCTAGTATCACGTACTTAACCCTCATACCTCTTGAACGCCAAGGTGCGACACGGCGTGCAGTGCGATATTAGCCTACATGTATTTTCTATAGGGTTTAACTTTGAGTTGGACGAACCCATTTCATAGCGTGTGAGAGACTGCTTTTGTATTTGACATATCATTGAAAAGGTAGATAGTGTCCTGACTATATGTCCTGTATGTTGTTATTCGATTATAATGATTTCGTAGGTGTATTGCGTGGTGGGAGGCTGCGACCCGAGCGACGAGCACGGCGAGGTGGCGCGCACGGCCGACGACTACCTGTGGCTCAAGCTCGCCGTCATCAAGGCCGGCTCCACGCAGACCGACTCCTTCACATACTCCGACCTGCAGAAGCTCATCTTGGAGGAGTATGGTATGAAAACAAGAAACCTATCAAATAGCTGGGCTGTTCTCATTTTTGTGCACCCTCACATCAGTGGATGTCACTACCGTGGAAATTTAAGCTATAATATGCCAGTTTAATGATGAATTTACTGAGTATTGAGAGTAAGTATTGGTATTGGTTACTCCGTGGATGTCATTACCATGGATGAAATTATACCTACAATATTATGCCAGTTTCATGATGTAGTATTGTTAGTAACTATTGATTACTCAATAAATTAATTATAAAACTGGCATATTATAGCTACAATTTCATCCATGGATGTGATATTGTGTACACAAACAAATGATAATGACCCAGCTAGGCAGTTTTTAGCATAATGTGAGTCAGTGAGCTAAAACCCCTCCGTGACTTAAATTGACATCCATTGTAGAGTGTAATGTTGAATATTTCTGATAAAATCACAATAATTGATGTGATTCCGTACTTCCTACAGGTGAAACACATTATCACGCGTATGAAAAACCACTAGTATACTTCCAAGTGCTGACCTTGACTGGACAATTCGAACCAGCTATTGAATTCCTGTCAAGAATACCCAGGTAAATATAAAATGTTGTTAATCCAGTTTACGGTTTTTTTTTGTAATTATCTCTTGTTAACTTACTTATGATTCGTCGTCATTCGCTTGGCGCAGCATGTCTTATTCTTACATACATCTCTGTCGGTCGTCATCTTTATATTCACATCCTTATTCATATCGTCTCTCACACAATCCATCCACCTTTTCTTTGGCCTACCACGTTTCTTGAATCCATATTCATATCTTATACTCTTCTTGTTACATGGCTTTCATCCCTCCTAATTAGATGGCCGTACCACGCTAGGCGATTGGCTACTTAACTTACTTATGGTTATTGTTTAGATATCGAGTACATGGAGTTCATATGGCTCTGGCGCTTCATGACGCCTACTTGTTGGGGACTCCCCGCAACGTGCAAGCACCCTTGTGTAAGTATGAATAGCAATCATTCCTCACTTATGAATGAATCTTAAGATTACTTATATTGCCGCACAAAGCGGACTGATTTTCTTTGAAAATGTAGGTATGGTATGAATCCTAACGTCAGGCGATTTTGCAGTCGTTAAAAACGGTCAAATGTTATATGCGGAGTCGTTATAAGCGAATTCTACTGTACTTGTATTATTATTTATTATACTATATCTATGTTTGCTACAGTGTCGGTGGACACGGAGGACCCGCCGCCGCTGCGCCGGCTCAATCTCGCGCGGCTTCTGTTGCTCTACGTCAGGAAGTTCGAGCTCACCGACCCGTCCGACGCTTTACATTATTACTTCTTCCTAAGGTAAGAGTCAAGCGCTACTGCGTTCTTTATTACAATAATGCTTGCTAGTTAGTTTAGTTTTTGTTTTTCTAAAAACTTTCAGTGTGGCCTACGTACCACCTCCACTCACCGCAGACGCAGGATCCAGCACAATTTTCAATTGTTGTTGTTTTCCTTTATTTATTGTAGTTTTGTACTGTACTGTGTCTTTTATTTGTGCTGTGCAGTAAACGGTATTTGTATTGTCTGTTGTTGCTTACAATTGGGTAGATGAATCATAACACAGTGTAATTATATGGGCAGAAAACCATCAAATTATCACAATAAATAGTAAATTAGACAAATTAATTAAAAACATAAAAAGTTATGGGACTATAAAGATTCGTTGTTTTTTTAACCAATATAATGCTAATGTTTCAATAAAAAATAAATTGTATGGCAAATATGTACATCAAGCAAATCGGCCAGTTCCCCTTTTTCCATACAACAGTAGTACAGTAGGAAGCAGGTGTGACGTCACGTTAGATACGTCTGTTTTTCAATCAGTCTGGAGCGTTTTCAGTGCTCGTCCGCTATTCTGTACTTTGCCTCTCATTTTCGTTGTGTTGCTCTAATTGTAGGTGGTCCCATACAAACATTTGATCGTTTATAAAAATAAGTTTTAACTATTTGTATGGCTTCGGGCTAACAAGATGCTTATACTGTGTAAATTTGAAGCCTGTAGCTCCAACCGTTTGGCTGTAAAACCTGTGTGACAGACGACGGACGGACGGACGGACGTCTGGGCGTCACCAATAGGGTTCCGTTTTGACCCTTCGGGTACGGAACCCTAAAACCTGGTTCGAATGGCATAAAAAAGTCATCATGCGTATTTTGATTCCGTTGCAGATCTTGCGATACACCACCCCTCGTTTGTTACAGAAACTTGAAAGACCCCGACGGCAAGAACCTGTTCATGTGCTGTTGCACGGACCTGGCCCTGGAGAGCCGCGACTACGAGCTCCTGTTCGGGCGCGCGGACACCGCCACCGGCATCCGCAGCCCCGGCCTACTCGACCAGTTCAACAATCCTCATATCGACACCAAAGTAAGTATAGGAGGGATCTCTATGTGTGGAAATATAGGCATAAAACCTCATCTTAGTGTGTCTATGCTGCTCGTGACATCTGTCGTTCAAACTGTGTAAAAATATGACTATCGTCCCGTTGTTGTTGTCATACGTTTCTTTATAAATAAACTAGAATATTTATTGATATAAATAGCTGTTTACTTTACTATGTCAAACGAACATAAGTAAAAGACTACTATGCTTTGAGTATAAGGTAGTTTTTTTGCTTGAGGTTTTGTAACAAAATTTACTCATTAAAATTTTGTACCTACTTATTTGCTGTTTCTTCCAGTTTGCTTAATGTTGCTTTGCTTCCAGAAACTAGTTTCTGGAATCTGCTTTGGAAAACGATTTGTGCATTGAAACATTAATCGAATGGTCGCCCCCGAAAACCCCCACATTTTCACAACACAATTTCATCAAAACCGTTCAGCCGTTTCCGAGATCCCCGAAATAAATAAATATAAATATATATATATATACAAGAATTGCTCGTTTAAAGATATTAAATAGATTTTATTGTATTTGCAGGTTATCTCCCTAAATTATGCTGTAGATAACTAGTTTCTGGAAGCTGTTTTGTAAAACGATTTGATGATTTAATTATTAATTTTATTGTATTTGCAGGTTATCGCCCTGAATGTTGCTGAACAGTTAGTCGACAAAGGCTTGTTCGAAGATGCTATTGCCGTTTATGAAATAGCCGAGGTAAGTATTAAATGCCAGCCTGATAGGTCACGGGTTTTAACACTTTCATTGCTAGTCCAAAATCCAATGGTCTATTAGTATAGTTATGAAGCTCGGATGAGTCCGCTCGGAAGTCCTACGGCACGTAAAAGAAGAAAAATACGAGCAAATAAATATTTTTTAAGAATGTACTATAAGTATATATATCGTCAATGGCACTCAGATTTTATTTCGTACATATTCAATTTAATATATCTGATCGTCATTCCAAACTAGGTAGGCTACTCTCAAATTTCCAAATATTTTTTTTATTTTAGGCGAGCAGGATTCGATCCTACGACGTTTTTGCATATGCGGCCAATCGCTCTAGCATCTGAGCTGCGGGAGCAATTTCACGCTCGCCCCACAAAACATTTACAACGCCTTAGGGAGGCGTATAGTGATCTCTAGAAGACGCGAGCTTCCTTAACAGCACTGAAGTCTAAAATTAATTTGAAAAATGTCGGTAACGATGCGTCATCTGCGAATATAATAAATAATAGAATTGTTTTGTTATGTGCCCTGGGATCCCAGTGACTGGGAGACGACAGGGTCTGTTTTGTATTACAAAATTAAAGTAGGCTATTCTCATTTTGAACGTCGTTCAGAACATGGAGAAGGTGCTGGAGCTGTTCTGCATGGTGCTCCCGCAAGTGTTGGTGTCGGGCGGCGGCGGCGGCGAGTCGGCGCTGCGCGTGCGGCTGGGCGCGCGCGCGGAGCGGGTGTCGCGCCGCCTGCGCCGCGAGGGGCCCGCGCTGCCGCCCGCGCTGCTCGAGGCCTACACCAAGCTGTGCAAGCTCATTACGTTCTTCGACCAGTTCCATGCTGATAACTACGATGCCGCGTTGGAGGTTGGTGCAATATTTCGAGCTCGACGGCTTAAGCCGGGTATTCACTAGCGAGCAGGAAGTGTAACCGAACGGTCACAGTGACTAGTGTATACGTGGTTCGTGGACCGTTTGCGATCGGCTCGCGACGAGCCGATGAATGGCACTTTCTCAGTTACGTACACTTTTGAGTATCCGTTCAATTACGGTTCGCTAATGAGTACCCGTCTTTATGTGTTTTAGGAATGTGACACACAAGGAACTTTTTTTGTCAACAGACGCTGCGCGAGTGCGAACTAGTGCCGCTCCGGCGCAGCGAGCTGGAAGCGCGCGTGGCGGGCGCGCGCGCGGCCCGCGGGGCGCTGCTGCGCGCGCTCCCGGCCGTGCTGCGCGCCGTGTGCACCATCCTCGTCGCGCAGCGGCAGCGCCTGCGCCCCGCCCGCGAGCAAGCCGCGTCCACGCCGAGACCCGTCAACACTGACAAGGTACTAGAGTGACAGTCTTGTATGTGAGCTAGCCCCGCTCCGGCGCAGCGAGCTGGAAGCGCGCGTGGCGGGCGCGCGCGCGGCCCGCGGGGCGCTGCTGCGCGCGCTCCCGGCCGTGCTGCGCGCCGTGTGCACCATCCTCGTCGCGCAGCGGCAGCGCCTGCGCCCCGCCCGCGAGCAAGCCGCGTCCACGCCGAGACCCGTCAACACTGACAAGGTACTAGAGTGACAGTCTTGTATGTGAGCTAGCCCCGCTCCGGCGCAGCGAGCTGGAAGCGCGCGTGGCGGGCGCGCGCGCGGCCCGCGGGGCGCTGCTGCGCGCGCTCCCGGCCGTGCTGCGCGCCGTGTGCACCATCCTCGTCGCGCAGCGGCAGCGCCTGCGCCCCGCCCGCGAGCAAGCCGCGTCCACACCGAGACCCGTCAACACTGACAAGGTACTACAGTGACAGTCTTGTATGTGCGCTAGCGTCGCAGCGAGATGGCAGCACGCATAGCAGACGCGCGCATGACCCTAGGAACGCTGCCAGCCGTGTGCACCATCGTTGCACAACCACGGCTGTGCGGCGCCCAGCGCGAGGGTGCCACGTCTGCGCCAAGATCCAACATTAGGAGTAACACGGATCCTGGCCATCGGGCCATGCATGAGGTTCTATAGTAACAATATCTTGTGCAAGCAGTCCATTTGCGGCACGTACCCCGCAGTTGAGATTCCTCTACCGAGACAAACGCATGGCACGGCGCGTGTTCTCAGTTTCGTTTTGCTATTAATTTTTACAGTGGAATGCTTTTTTTCTACAGCAACTGGAATGGCTGCGGGAGCAGGCGGAGGTGCTCAACACGTTCGCGGGAAACATCTCGTACAGAATGCCCGGCGATACCTACAGCCAGCTAGCGCAGATGCAGATTCTTATGCATTAAGGAATAAAGATCATTTTCAAATAACCACTACGTAATTAAAGTATTTTTATATGAAAATCAGTCTTTTGTTTTCATTCGATTTTATATAATACTGTTGTATAATATAATTAAATATTAAATGCTGTAATATATCCTTTCCGCCAGCTGCCGTCTCACTTCCATCCCGATGTACAGATCATTATAACTATCCTCAGGCAATTCAGTAGGTTCATTAATTGATAGAAGCTCTGTTTCCACGTAAGGGTCTGTGTCCAGACCTGCTTTAATGCAGAGATTGTGTAGCACTGCACAGGCATTGATGATCTTCGCAGCTCTTTGGGGGGAGTAATGTAACGGTCGCTTGTGCAGGCACTGCCACCGCCCCTTTAGTTTCGCAATACACAGGTTGATACAGGATTTTGTGCGAGCGTGGAAGTGATTGTAGTGAGATTCGGTTGTGCCCTGCGGCGCGTGCGGGATGGGGGTCATGAGCCATGCTCTTTGGGGATATTTGTTGTCAGCTGTAAGGAAAAGAAACAAGAGATAAACTCTGACATCTGTGCACTCATCTAAGTACCACATCTAGAGATGTAATAAGCTATTATTATACTTTAGAGCTGTTACTACATTATATTTTATGTTAGAGTATGATAGAACACTGCATTAGATCGTCATAAAATACCATTGTCAATTGTGAATGGTTTTACAAAAAGAGGTAAATAAGTTATAAACAGTTGAAAAACAAAAGACGTCGCTCCTACCCTACGCCAATATTACGTCGTTGACGCGGATTGGAGTCCAACCGAAAATAGGGCTTATAGCTTTAGAGTTTAGACCACTTATGTCCACAGGAAATAGGAGTGGATCCCTGGGGAGCCAACGGACATCGAAAGGCTAAAGTGATTACCAATGATCCACCCAGTCTCGCCCTGCCGGCTAAGGTGCTCGATGAACGGACGAATTTTCATCCTGTCCCAGATGTAGGTGTTGGACGCTGCGCCGCCGAATCGGCAGCACACTGCGATTATTCTCATATCTGCATCACACATCTGAAATGTTATATGTAAGAATGTGTAGTTTATTATTTCAACGTTGGAAAAGCCTAATTATTTAATTAACATATATCTACCGACGGAGAACTGGAAGCGGAGGGGGGAGGCCTTTGCCCAGCAGTGTGATACAATAGGTTCCCAATAATCTATATATATAAAGTTGATAGGGTGACTGACTCATCACCGCCCCGCCGAAACTGCCGGTCCTAGAAATCTGATATTTACACTGTAGTTAGGGTATATACCGGAGGCAAGGGATAAGACGGAATTTTTGGAGATTCCACCCCTAAGGGGGTAAAACAGGGGTGCAAAGTTTGTATGGGGGCAATTTTTTAAGTGAGGTACTTCAAATTTCTTACGGAGACTCTCTGTTTAAATAAAACAAAACTAATTTCAGCGTTTTTTGAAATTCATCCCCTAAAGGGGTTAAAAAGGGGTGCAAATTTTGTATGGGGTTGGGGAGCAACCGAGCAAATTCAAATTTTTTACAGAGTCTGTTTAAATACAACAAAACAAATTACAGCGTTTTCCGAAATTCATCCCTAACTGTCTTAAAAAAGGGTTCAAAGTTTGTATGGGGAGCAATTTCTATTAAATTGAGAGACTTTCATTTCGCAAAGAGACCGTCTGTTTAAATACAACTATAAACTGATTTCAGGATTTGTGGATTTGGAAGATGAAAGGTGTGAATATAGTTCGAGTCCGAGGAAAAGACATAGGATAGTTTTCATCCCAGAAGTTTGTATGGAACAGAGATAACTAGGTAACCGCCTGAAATAAAAGAAAAGCGATAAAATTCTAACGCGATGACCGAGCTCTACGCAGACGAAGTTGCGGGCAATCTACCGAGCCGTAATTCATGCAGACATTCATAAAAAACATTACACTCGTTTTTTTGGACAGTCGTGTAAAAAATGGTTGGTGGATGTAGGTTAGTTAAATGAGTTGGGCTTTGAAATTAAAGTTAGTGTATCATGTCTGGGTACTTATAGGATACTTTAAATAAGAACACAAAACTTACAATTTGCGCATGTATAGAGTATTGACTTTTTCTGTCATAGAATGCTTCTTCATCGTCTCTAGGGCACACTATTTCAACATATGTGCCTTCCAGGCATCCAATAGTTTCAGGAAAGTGATACTTTCTGTAAAACCTGTAAATCAAAATACATGACAAACTGAGCTAAACTTGTTAAAGTTAATAAAATACTATGGAAACATGATGGGAATTATAAAACACGATTATAATTATAAGGACATTAACTCACCCATCTTTAATCTGTTCTCTCTGCATAGAACTACTAGGGAATACCACCCATTTATCGAGTACAAAGTTGAGCCCTTCCACAACGATCTTTATAACTCTACTCACTGACTTTTGCGAAATATTCACATTGAAGTCTTTGCCCACGGATTTTTGGTGGGAACCAGAAGCCAAAAATGATAGAGTCAGCAGTACCTTTAATATACAACAGAAAAATTAATTAAAAAAAAAAATATCCGGCTCAAAGGACCATTTTTGTTAACAATCCATAATATTAATGACTTACCTTCAAAGGGAACGGTATGCCATTAGATCTTTGCGTCTTTGGAACAACGGGCTCTAAGATTAGCAGAATCCGGTGGAATACTATTCTGTTAACTCCACAGTTTTTGAGTAAGTAAGAGTCAGGAAGGTTTACACAGTTGGATACATCTCGAAGGTTTCTACGGACTATTTTCTCTCTATAAGAACTGCCTCGCAGAAACTTTAATTTTAAAAGGGTGTTCATTTTTCCATTTCTCATACGAGGTTTATTTAACTTTATCTAATATCAGCTTCTTATTTTACGTAGTGGAATGGTGAAACCGGATGTTTATATTATTAACTGTCAGTGTCAAACAAATTACAACTATTATTTTCCTTTAAAGTTTTCATAATGAAAGCGTAAAATTAATATTCATTTTTATTTATTTCATAATACCACATACCTATGAAAAGAATATTTATTGATAAAATTGATATTCGTCGAGATAAAGGTTATTCACTGCGTTCTGAAACCTCAACTCACTACTTAAACATCTATCCGTATTTCACATTACTGAATTGTAAATCAAGAAAAGCGATAACGGACTTTAAGATTTATTTACTTTTATAAATAAAATAAGGATAAACAAATAATTTTTGCAAATTTTTACTTTCGTCTCACACTCTGCCGTCAAAATCAGTATACGCGAGAGTTCTGTACAGTATATTCTGTATTTGAACATATTTCATTAGCAAGTATTCTAAATGCAACCTTCGTCACTGTAATACGAGCTTTGTTACAATCGTTATAGGGGTGATATTACTTGTTATTTTCTTTTGAATGCCGACCAAATGTCAAATGCAAATGCATCAAGTTTGTTGGAATACAATACAAAAAAATAAATACAGGAAATTTAAGACAAAACTCAGGTCTATTACTGTTATCACATAAAAGAAGCGAAATACCCGGTAAATAAGGTTAATTCACAACTATAAACTTTATAATTGCTTGGATTTAATTCATAGTTTAAGCTATGGAAAGGCGTAAAGCTAGTCCTGAGCAGTTGAATATGCTCCTTCAATTCTTAGAGGAGGACAAAGAGTTGGCAATAGGTAAATTCACCGGCTTGGAGGGACGAATTCGGCAGACGAATGCTTGGATTAATATCACTGAGAAATTAAATGCCAATTCAGGTTTTGGATCTGGGGCTATTAAAACACCTGATAAATGGCAGCAGGTGAGTTAAATGATGTAAATACAATTTTATAGTAGTTTTTACCATAATTGTTCATTTATCTGTTTAAAGGCTGACTAATGTATAAAAATTGCTATTTTGCTGAACCCGACTTAGGTACTTTATACTACATTGTATACATAGCATTAAGTTGCATATGTTTGTGTATTTGGTTGCAATTAAATACATTGAATAATAGGGAATATAATATCTAAAACAAAATCTTGTAAATGTAATGTTAATGTAGGGCTGTCTGGCCGGAAACAGGCGGGCTGTGCATCTTTGTTCAGGATCATTCAGCCCATTTCCCCTGAGTTTGAGTTCAAGGTTATTGTCCCGACGGCGCTCCCACATTTGCTTCTGTAATTCTTCCTACTTTCCTGCAGAACAGAAGGACATCTTTAAGGTTGACACATCCTTCAATTTGCCCTCATCTAACATATCTACCGAATATATTATATTATATTGCATTGCTGCATACATATACTACATTCTGCTAATAAATGTTTACTAGTTTTATATGTACACATACTTGTTTGTAGACTTGGCGCGACTGGAAATCAAATGTGAAAAAGAAAGCATTTAAAATAAGAAAGAACCGGTTCACTCCTGGTTGCAATGCAAGTACTCAGTTAACGGATTCTGAAGAGAAGATCTTAAGACTTATTTGCAAAAATACTTCAGTGTTTGGACTGCCAGGAGTGCCCGAAACATCTCTCTCATCAAATCATATGGTAAAATAATAACGAAAGTATTTATTTGTGCCTTTACCTAGCAAACTAGTTTTATTAAACTGATGATGTTAAAATATTTTCAGGTCCCATCACAAAGTAATGAATCAAATGAGATATGCAGTTCTGATCCATCAACCAGCAGTACGGTAATATTGGTAATTAAGAATTTTAGAATAGTGAAATCAGGTGTCTTTAATTTCTATATGCTGGAGTTAAGTCCAAAGTAACCAATGCTTCCATATTGTTTTATTCTTTAAAAATTAAGGAAACTAAAAGCTTTTTTAATGTTATACTTTACTTTATACTTTTATTATTTTCTATGTAGAAATGGCCTACAGATCAGCAACACTTTATCCAACCTGAAGTAGAAATGAGTTTAGAAGATGAAGTTAGTGGAGGCATAGACCAAGCCATGGGCTCCAATGAGGTTTCGTCTGCACCGGTTACAGGGAAACCCTTATGGAAAAGAGGAAGACCAGTCAGTTAGTATTAGTTTGTTATTATTATTTGAACACAGACAGAAAATAAGAATTAAATATTTAATTGGAATTGTCTGAAAACTCCTTTTTGCTTTTAATTTGGCAGGACTGGTTCATGACAGGCTATTAAATTTGGAAGAAGAGAGGATAAGAATAGAGAAACAAAAACTTTTAGAAAAAAAGAGATGCAATAATATAAGACTCAAAATGGAAAAGGACAGACTTGAAATAGAAAGGCAACGAAATATGTTGTTAGAAAAGTAAGTAATTCTACATTATATTCTTCCTTATGTGTTCTATCATGTAAACAAACTCTTCTTGAAGACAATACTTATCACCCTTTTCTCTAGGATTACACTATAATCATTACTTAAAATGTTGTTGTATACTTAAAGAAACTCACAAAGTATTGTAATCTTAGTGTGATAATGATTAACAGCTTCAAAAATAGTTTGTTTATGTGATAGAACATGTAAGGATGAATATGAATAGACTGTAATTAAACTTAAATTCTTCGGTTCTCGAGTGGCGACCACGGACCGGAAGGCGCAGCGTGGGTAGACCCCCCACAAGGTGGACTGATGACCTGGTAAAGGTCGCGGGAGTCCGCTGGATGCGGGTGGCGCAAGACCGGTCATTGTGGCACTCTTTGGGGGAGGCCTATGTCCAGCAGTGGACGTCTTTCGGCTGATATGATGATGATGATGAAACTTAAATTTATTCACAAGTTTTGGATTCATGCAATAATATTGGATTTTCCTTTTTCAGACTGCTAGTTGCTGTAGAAGCTGTAGCACATCGATGAAGTGCATTATTTTATTGATAATGTATATTATGCATTAGACTAAATTAGTGATATTATAGTACATTACTTACCAAGGGCGATAAAACAAAGAATGTCTCAGATCGCAGGTATTTCACGCCCGAGCCGAAGGCAAGGGCGATAAATATGCGATCTGAGGCTTTCTTTATTATCGCCCGTGGTAAGTACAAAATTTTATGTCACCCCCTGGCCAGGAAGTGGGTTTTTTCGCGCGCGGAGCGTGCGATTATGGCCACTTTATGGCCAGGTGTGACATAAAATACTTAAATTACGTTACGTATTTAAGTTACACCATACATGATTAAGTTTTAGTGTTAAATATATTCATAAGTATGTAATTGTATTACACAGTGATTACACATAATATTTTGTTTGTATGTGTTTAATTTTATATCTTTAAACGAGCAATTCTTGTATATTTATTTATTTATATCTTATATCTTTAAACGAGCAATTCTTGTATATTTATTTATTTATATATTTATTTCGGGGATCTCGGAAACGGCTCTAACGATTTTGATGAAATTTGGTATGTGGGGGTTTTCGGGGACGAGCAATCGATCTAGCTAGGTCTCATACCCGGGAAAACGCCGAGCAAAGCTCGGTCGCCCAGATATTATTTATTTATATGTTTATTTATTTATTTCGGGGATCTCGGAAACGGCTCTAACGATTTTGATGAAATTTGGTATGTGGGGGTTTTCGGGGACGAGCAATCGATCTAGCTAGGTCTCATGCCCGGGAAAACGCCGAGCAAAGCTCGGCAGCCCAGATATTTTTAAATTAAAACGCAGATACAGGGTGGAAAAAAGGATGGGCCCTGGTGGGAAACTGCTTTAAATCATTAAGCTAGCACTTTTTACTTAAAGGAAACATTCTTTTATTTTAAAAAATAAATAAAACTGCATTCAAGAGTTTTCTAAAATTCGCCTGTCTCACCCGGAAATCGAACCGGATTAAAATTCAAAAAATAAACATTCGCTTTTTTATTTCACTCAATATAAAAGATAAAATTTCTCCAAGAAACATTAGGTCTCACAATCATCTGTATGGCTAGCACATGATGCAACGTCAGTTTGTCGGCTTATCTCGAGCTATCCGTCACTTTCTAACAGCACAGCAGCAAAATATTTGACCAGTGTTGCCAGAACGTGCTTTTTAGCACGGTTTTACGTGCTTTTTTGGATACGAACGTGCTTTTTACGTGCGCTCCCCAAAAACGTGCTAAAACCGTGCTTTTTAAGTGCTATGGTGCTTTATGATTTTACTACTAAAAATGGGGAGGTAATGTTGGTTTGGTACTCTCTAAAACTGTAATTTTTTTTTCTAACAATCGTTGTGTTAAACAATCTTTCTCTCCTACCCTTCGCTTTGATATCATAAAGTTAAAAGTTATGTTTTACCTGTTGCAGGAATGAACTTGTCCTGCAACTGCAAGCTCTATCGTTCGTGTCGTGCAATGTGTACACGATGTAGCTCAATACTCTGTATGTGACGAAAACCGGCCAAGTGCGTATCGGACTTCGCACATTTAGGTTTCCGAAACAACCGCAAAAGTATGTTGGTTTTAAGGAAATTTCCAATCAAAAAAACCTGTTTTATCAAAATATAAGTATTTTTGGTAAAATATCCGTAATAATGAGCAGTATCACCAAATTTCAAGTTTATGGGTCAATGGGAAGAAAAAATAATCTTATGAACAAAATTTTGTGACAGACGACTGACAGACGGACGCGTGAGTGACAGCAATAGGAGTCATTTTCGACTCTTTGGGTACGGAACCCTAAAAACGTGCTTTTTATTCCAAAAACGTGCTTTTTTGGACACCCGACCGAGCTTTTTGACGGAAGTGCTAGTGCTCTGGCAACACTGTATTTGACATAAGTAGTAGGTATCAAATGTTAACTGTCATAATGTGTTGTCATTGTCAACATAACCTATAAGAATACAATACAACATTCACACAACATTGATACGTTAGTGTTAGTATCTTCTAAGTAGTTTGTGCAACATTCAACAACGCGAGTCAAAACAAAACTGCGAAAATCGGTGTTTGATTAAAATACTATTTTCATTGGGTAAATAACCCAAATTAGCATTCCGTAATGGAGAACGAAGGTCTACATCAGGAATTGGTTTGCGTCCAATTTCCAGGAGTTGTGAAAAACGACGAGAAAGCCTTGGAATGTTTAGGAGGCATTCGAAATATTTCTGAGGTAATCACTACATAGGTACTATAGGTACATTATATTTTATTCAAGTCAAATACAAAACAATAAATTAACTTAAAGACTATAAAGCCTAGTCAAAAAGTCCCTCTCGTGTTGTCCCTGGCGCAAAGGTACCTATCACACTGGCCGCGTTACCACGTTGAATGGCTATCGACAACCTTTGCACCAGGGTATGAACATCCCACTTCCTTATAATATTTATTTATATTTTATTTTATCATAATTTATTTTAATCAACAGGTGCTAGGTCAGCCAAACAAAAAGCGCCTTGGACTAAACTTTCAGCCAAATAATCCATTTATAAAAAAAGTGTATGGTGACAACAAGAAAACTGCCGGAGTGCTATTGAAAGTCAAGGTGAAGAAAATTAAGGATGGGGACGAAGTTAAGAGGGAGGTGGTAGGGACCACGGTTATGGGGCAGGTGAAGAGGATCTATAAATATGAATGTATGTCTTTTTGAACTCTTATTATTAATTTACAAGTTGACTGAGCAATATTCTGTACTATAAAATTATAAAGAGGCAATGTTTGTGACTGTGTTAAGTTTGTAGATTATGAGTAATCTATCTCCAGACATATTAATCCAATCTATAAAAAATAATTCATTAAGATGTAATATAGGACTTCGGGATGGACATGGTGCCTATGTTCTTTGTATTACGAAGGTTATGCAAGCGCAACTAGTGATAAATTATTATTATTATTATTATAGCTTTGTTTGTTCCACAGTCCTTTTAGGTTCTTGTTTTTTTTTTTTTTTTTTTTTTTTTTTAACTAAAATTTGTTTTGGGGCAGACTGCAGATCCCATCTGCTGGGTGAAAGCCTCCTCACTTTTTCTCCACTCTTTCCTGTCCTGGGCTTTTTGGAGCCAGTTTTTTCCTGCTACAGAGGAAATGTCATCTATCCACTTCTTCCTGGGCCTTCCTGGGCGTCTCCGTCCTATAGGTCCCGTCCATTTTGTCGTTTCTAGTGTCCATCTTCTGTCCCTATATCTGGCTATATGACCTGCCCATTGCCATTTTAGATGGAGAGTTTGTTGGAGAGCGTCTGTTAGTTTGGTCCTTCGACGTATTATTTCGCTCCTGATTTTCTGTATTCTTCTTATATTTAATATACTTCTCTCCATAGATCTTTGACAGGTTGTTATGGCGTTACATGCTTTTTTTGTGTATACCCAAGTTTGGCTTCCATAAGTTAGACTTGGCAGGATACAGGTGTCCAATACGATTTTCTTATGTGCTATGCTGTAATCACCTTGATAAATAATGCCTCATAATTTAATAATGATTATTATTCTTTTTAAAGTATACTCGTTAACACAATATTGCAGCTATGTGTGATTTCCAATTTCTTCCCGTTCAAACAGAGGGTGAAAGCCCTCAGTGTATTATGGATGAAATACTACCATCAGGAGTGGATCAGTTCAGTTTCTTGTCGTAAGTAATATCCTATTATTCTTTTTAAATATGATTGCTCATCACTGATTAACTCACTATAACACTACTGTTGTATTGGCCAACACAGGGAGAAGTCTTCCTTGTTCGTTGTGCCTGCCAACTTCACAAGGTCCGACAAACCAATAAACTACTCCTACTCAGACAAGAGGTATCTTGAGAAAAGAGATCAAGCATTACAAGATAAAGACTCGGACAAGGATGATGTTCACAGTAAAAGGAGGACTGAACGAGGGATTGGCATGGCCCATTATACATTTAATTTGACAGACAGTCTACCAACAGAACCTAATGAAGCTTATTTGAAGCAGCAAACATTGAGGCTTGCTGTTTACCCTGCATTGAAGCAGGAAATGGAGATAGTACATAAGGTAAATAATTCAAAAAATTGTATCATGGTACAGTGTAGATCAGATTAGATCAAGAAAGAATTGAAGCAAAATTATAGTAGGAGGTAGGTACTACAATTTCACTTCAGTGAATGTAAAGTGTGACATTTTTTAAATTGTTATCTTAGTTATCACTTATAAGTTTTTAGTAAGTAGGTTTTAGCAAATACAATATTATTTAAAACTTTTTGAAATACTTTTGTGAAAGTCATATGGATTTTGGGATAGGTAATTAAAGGAACTGTAACTATTTACTTTAATTCTTTATCACCCCTGTAACACACAAAATACGTTTTTTTTAATTATTTTATACCATTATTGAAGCCGGAGTAATGTAAAATAATAAACTTTCCAGTTGTTTGAAGAAAGGCCAATTTGGTCTCAGAACCTGCTGAGATACCACTCAAAGATCAAGTCTACCTCGTTCAAGGTGATACTGCCTTGTGTGGCCATCTACATGAAGGATGGGCCCTGGCGGATGCAATGGGTCAAATATGGGTATGATCCTAGGAAAGAGCCGGAAGCGAGAATGTACCAAACATTGGATTTTAGGCTAAGACACCAAGGTAATTCATAGTAGGCATGTGCAAATGACCTATATTGCTAGCATAGCCAATTATATTTTACGGCAGTTCTAGGACAACCTACTGAACTCTACATCAATAACTCGGACGCAGCTTAGCCACACCTTTACGTCGCCTAAATGAACTTTTGTTTATATTTTTGTGTACGTTAGTCTGTAAGGTAAGATATATGTATATGGGCCTGTTGGCTGGTTATAATAAATAAATAGTATATATTTATTTACAATGTCTTTTAAATGAAAATACATAATGAATAACCATTGGTATGTTTTACCAGCGGGCCTATACTCGATGGTGAGCACGCGCGACCAGGTGGTGCACTACAAGAAGGCGGACCGCGTGCGGCCGAACACGCGCATGGAGGAGAGCGCTACTGAAGACGTTCCCGAGGGATCCGTCTATTTCCGCCCGGGCATGGTGCCTTCGCAGCGCCAGATCTTCTACCAGGTATGTGTCATGACACTGGTGTTCAGATAGGGTGAAATAGTGGATTGTTGGTACTGCAAGACGGTTAATTGGAAATATTGCAATGTTGACAATAATAAAAATAAATTAGTCTTACAATACCAATAAACGAAACGTAAAAAATACTCGCAAAACTTCACGCTTCAATGTTATTCTGCTATTTTAAACATTTTTAAATGAGTAAAAACGAATAAATGGACGCTGTTTGACCATAGAAAAGCCGTGACGTCACTGATTCCCATTACCCTACAAACAAACTTCATACTAACAAAGAATGAACCTATGAAGGCAATAAAGATACTGATTACAGAATTTTGGATATTCATAAAAAGTAGTTAATTTGATTATCAGTCACTATCAGTGGCGGAGCGTCCATACAACTCGATTCTCACCGGCTTGCCTAATTTTCAGCCAAGTCCAGTTCTTTTAGTATTATTTCCGGCTTCCCTGAGAATATTTTTGACGCGCCGCCGCTGGTCACAATCCCTATTTGGATAGCTTGTTTGCCACCGTCGCAGCATAAAAGAAAATAGACTAATAGAGAGTCCGTGAAGAGGTGCATTATTGGAAATATTCCAAATTTTTTTATGTTTGATACTTACCCATGTTTCTTACCCTCAGTACTGCGACGTGAAGCTGCCCGAAGTAGAGGCGCTGCTAGCAGTCCCGCCGGCCACGCTGCTGTGCCACGCGCGCCGCGGCTGGCTCCCCGCAGGCACCGACCAGCACTGCCGCGACCAAATCTTCCGCTACGTCAAGCAGACGCTGCTCGCCTCCCACAGCGCAGATCTCAAGCTGGAAGTAAGTACAGTACTATATTTATTTAGCATTAGAAAAAACTCCACAGAACGACTTACGAGGTTTTTTTATCAGGCACGTTCTGCGGTAAAAGAGTGTAAGGGTCGGTTTCCACCAAACGGATCGCATCGGATCGGATCGGAACGGATTTTACAGTTTTTAAACGATATTCAATCATAGTACATTGTATTTAAAGTCTATATTACCAAGCCGCGCACAGCAGCTGCGACGAGCGATCGGCTCCGTTCGCCTGTCGACGCATCCGATCGGCTCCGTTCGCCTGCCGACGTATCCGATCGGATTCTTTCGAACTTTCTCGAAACGAAAGTGCAGACATCACTCATTCATGGATTTAGATAAAAAATGATTTGTTTGGTGCAAAAGCATACGTAGTACACGATAGTAATTAAACTATTTGACTAGGCGCAGACGGATACCGATCCGATCCGACGCGAGCCGATGCGAGCCGTTAGGTGGACACCGACCCTAATTCTTTTCTCTTTGTTTAGTCGTAGTATATCTTTTTACGTTTTTGTTTAATTTGAATTATTTACTATTTATTTCGATAATATGACAGTTTTCTATCCATATACTTAACCACACTATGTTATAAAATGTACCATCAGTCATCTACCCATTTTGTACTTATTAAGATACTTATTGAAAAAAATTCCAATCTTCTCCACTTCACTCCCCATGACTACTTGAACTGCGTCAGGCCTAAGTGTAAGGCCTGAGTGGACGCTCGGAGCGGAGCGTTCGGCGGGGCGTGCAGCGGGGTGGGCGAGCGTGCATACTATTAGTGCAGCGGCAACTCGAGTATGAGTTTCAATTGTTTAACATGCACGCCCGACTCGAGCGTCCACTCAGGCCTTCACTAACCTAACACTCCTGTTTTTGTCGCAGCAAGCGAGTAGCGACGAAGAAGCGAATTCGGACGACGCCTCAGTCAGTGCCAATGCTACGGAAAACGACGAACCTTCCACTTCAAATACATAATCTGCAAGTAATACTGAGTTTTATTAAAATCTATTTGAAAACGGGACAAGGGGAAATATAACACCAAGAACTGTTCACTGACATTAAGTGAGAAAAGCTTATTCGACCAGCTTGGGACATTGATGTATTGAAAAAAAATACACTAAAGGTTAAGATGAGTTTCAAGGGAAAACGGTAAGCTATAGGTAAATTTAGTCCAAAGTCGACGAGACGTCGTAGTAAACGCATGTCAAATATAAGCTTGGTGGCTCAATAGTCAGTCGCGTAGCTATTCGCTGTATAGTCAGCAATAGAATCCTCTTCAGAGTAAATTTTTGAGACTGGTGGGTCTGGCTACTGGCTCTGGTATTTTGTATGGTGTACCGAACTATTTGGCCACTTTGGCTGCTACATACTATATGACGCTGACTGTACCTACTACTGTAGTCTTAGCAATCTTGCGTGGCTATGTAGCAAATTAGTTTTATGTCGATAATTATTTTTAAAAAGTCGATTACTTTACTCGTCTTATTTCGTAAGTTAAAGTCGCAAACCTCTTTGGAGTTATATAATTGACAATATGTCTATGTGGTATCTATATACAATTAGTGATGAGCAGTTACAACTACAGTAGAATCCGCTTATAACGACTCCGCTTATAACATTAGACCGCTTTTAACGACTGCTAAATCACCGACGTTAGGCTTCATTCCAAACATTTTCAAAGAAAATCAGTCCGTTTTGTACGACGTCCTGTTAGTGCGACGTAATATCGCCGGTCCCTTGACGGTCGCTGTATCCGGATTCTACTGTATACAGTTACAGTATATTTGCTGCCCTCTGTACCCTACCTTGTGTCAACACGTCTTCATTGCAGTTGTCACATTAATTAAGATTATGCAAATATAAATTTATAGGACGACACTGGATACGATGACCGTTGCACTTATCTCGTCTAAACAAATGATGAGTCACCGGCTCACCGCGTGTTAAACTTTGATCCTTGCTTTGTCTAAGTTTGGTAGGTACGTATTCTACTATACAATGGATACATATACTAAATCTTACACCTACATAAATAATAAAATTGTTAAGAAGTTATCAGTGTCTGATGTTTTGGCAATTTTTATTTATTTATTGATGTTAGTAACACAAAAACAATACGGCAAAGGTATCGGATCACATCGGATTCTGTTTACCTATTCCCGGTCTAGTCCGCTATTATTATAATATATTTGTATTTTTTAATTTATTTAACCCCAAATGGTTAGATAAAAAGCTGGGGTGGGTAACTTGGTAAGTCCTTATTGTGATTGCATTATCTTACGAGGACATTCACATAGCTGCTTGCACATACCTATGTATGTAGGCAAAGATGCAACCATCAAGAGACTGTCACTTCAGTGTTTCTTCACTTGGCGGCGTGCTATGAAGTAACTGTAAGTATCGTATGACACCGATTTTTAAAAACGATAAAGCCTCTACATGTGTAATTGAGTATAAAATAGGTTAAAATTATTATTATGCTAATAATAAAATGCTTTGAAAATTATAAGTTGCATATACTATTATTACTTGGAAATTTCTCCTCTCTACACCTACACTACACTTAATGTGTTCCAAATGATTTTAGATCGACCGATTCTTCAAGTGGTGGAGTGTTATCATGAATTACCTACTCGCAACTCTCACAAGAGGATGATGTGTATGTGATCTGATTGCTGAGGAAAATCGGTTGGAATCTGATCAGTTTGAAATGAACGACTGGCCTGATTCGGTAAGTTGGTAATTTAAATTTGCCTTAACCCTTTTCCAGGCCGCATCAACCTACGTCGTTTTGCGAAAAACAAAATATATATATTCAAAATAGTTAAGTAGGTACTTATTGGAAATTAATGTAAGCGCAAGTAACTTTTCGCCGAAATTCAATTCGATTATAACTTTAACTTTGGGTATGGGTATTAAGGTTGAAATTTTAACATGCATGTGGTCACTATAGGGACTATGCCTGGTAAAGGGTTAACTAGGTACTATGCGAATAAGAGATACGCATAAAGCGTATCCTGCTTTCGTTTCTAAGTGCCTATAGTGTAGGCACTTTGAAAAATACCAGGATATACGTATATGTACCTATTGTACACGCGAAACGGACATTGGATGTGAGCGCCCGGGCGGGGTGTACCGACTCGCGGTGACTGATCGAAAGCAAAGTCCAACGACACTAAGGGCGAGGGTTCCTGCTGCACTTATCAGAAAAATAAAGACTTCGCAAAAACCACTAAAGAACATTTAAAGTTGTCACAACAACGCCATTTCATCCCTGTTATTGTGTATCATAATCATTAGCGGGTTAAATTAGGTCGTTAATTTGTTTACCACCCCGTGAAAAGGTCTTTATGCGTTCACAAAGAGCGGCTTATCGCTCGTATATAACGCGCGGTGAAGCGCGCGCGCACGCACTCGCTAGCACCTCTCTCGCGCCGCACGATCGATTTCCCGCCCTTTGTCATTTTCACCGGCGCGCGAGTTCCTCTACGCGATCAAAGCGAGGTTAGTGTGCGATTTTCACATATTGGTAATTCACTTGTGTGAACAAACTGGAGCGCAACAGCACCAGTTCGCTTCTGCTTCAGTGTCGTGCTCGTTTGTTGTGTAATTAGGTTCCGTTGTTTTGTTTTCGAAATTGCGATTGTGAAATTATTGATCTTTTTGTTTTAAAGTGATTTTTAACCGGTGGGTAAGGTTTTTAAAGTTTTATTAACTAATATTATTAAACTTCGCTTTAATACTCTATTGCTTAGGTTCATTTACAACGTTCAATTACAACTTAATTTTATATTGCCCATCGTGTCAAAATTAAATACCTGAATGCCTCCTTTTTTCCCATAACCGGATTGTTTTGAACATACCTGTGATGTTTTGAGATAAAGCTGTATAATATATTATTTTAAATTTTATAATATTCCTAAATCATTATTTTATTTGGCATTATAAGAATTTTAGTATTATTGTACGTATATTATGTAGTAGTTGGTTGAAGGAATATTTTGTAAACCTACTTAGTGGGCAAAACATAGAGGTCTTATGCTTTGTACATGCCAACCATACTTGTAACCTGTGTTTAACAAAATTAATAAATGAAATTGAATTCAAATAGGAGTACAGTCTATTGAGCAAACTCAAATTAAGTTGTAATGTAACCGAAGCTTATATTAGGTAATGTATAAACTAGTTCTAATAAACTTTACTTTATTAGAACTACGACTTAGAAGGTTGTTTAGTACTTAGTAGTGTGATTTGTTGGTACAAATGACATCTAGAGAAATTCAGCAGTCAGTTGATACTGAGCTATGGGACTAATGGGATGGGATAGCAACTGGCCTAGAAAAAATATACAAATTGTCGATTCAGCTTAAAAAATGAAAGTGTATGTTTGCAAAATAATTTGGAGCAAGTGCAGCAAATAACAGAGTTGACTGAACCGAAGTTGATAGACAAAATAGCAAAAACTAATAACATACTTTACTTTCTGAGTCGGCAGCCATGCGCACTAACCGTAATAATAAGAATTATTCGGAGGGCTTTACTGGCACTAATTTCATTTGCTAATACCTAACTAGGCACTAAATACAAATAATGACAACCGACCGATTCGATCCAGAGATTATGTGCTTCGAGTGCAATTATACTATTCACAGGAAGAGAAGGACTACAATGTATGTACACAAGCGTTATCCCACCTTATCGATCGACCAAGTATCTCGTCTGTATCTTGAAAATGAACTGCGCGTATGTCATCGTCACTGTGGACCTACCCACATTAAGCACAATTCCAGTAAAAAAGTCATTAACTACATAGATAACATATGTGTGCAGTCTATCCTCTTGCGAGCGTGGAAGATAATCATTTTGCATATACATATTTAATTTTGTTCTATTCTCGTTATTGACAAATTATGAGTAGGTCCCTTGCCTGAGGAACC
Organism: Cenopis cana; assembly: GCA_951800055.1. Classification (NCBI taxonomy): domain Eukaryota; kingdom Metazoa; phylum Arthropoda; class Insecta; order Lepidoptera; family Tortricidae; genus Cenopis; species Cenopis cana. The sequence continues at coordinate 16,696,380 of OX637477.1, read as the reverse complement.
GTTGTGTAGAGAACGTGGGACCTGCTTTTGTCTGTAGCTGTCAACAGACCGACTCCTCAAATCAACAAAGGTTCGGCAACGCGTTTGGCGCGGTTAACGCGATTCTCCTGGAGTCGCAAGCGTCCTTACACAATGGTGTCTGCTACCCAATCAGGTGGTCCGTATTAGTTTGCTACCTTCGTAGCATAAAACCGTCAAGTTCCGTCAAATACAAGCATTTAAAAAATATACAACCGATTTGAGAACCTCCTCCTGTTTTTGAAGTCGATTAATAAGTGCACTTTTGGTTTTAAATTAATGAAAACAGATTGAATAAAAAAACAACACACTGCGCAGATTATCTGCTAAATTCCTTATTACGACAGTAATAAAGTATCGATCTTAGTAGATTCACGCCAGTTACAAATCAAGCCGGTTAATTTCTGAAGACAGGTGAATACTAAGCGATCTAAGGCGGCGTGGCCACGCGCACGCGTGCTTGGCATCCTAATCGGCCTCGCTCACCTCGGCGTCCAGTGTCATGTCGGATCCGATGGCCGAGATCTGTAGGAAGTCAGTGGTGGCAGGAATCCCGCTCATGGACCAATATGTACCTACCAGTGGCGGCGCGTCAAAAAAATTCTAAGGGAAGCCGGAAATAATTTGCCTATCTTATTCTTCATGAGCCGTAGTAAAAGAACTGGACTGGCTGAAAATAAGGCAAGCCGGTGGGAATCGAGTTGTATGGACGCTCCGCCACTGGTACCTACCTTTTTTCCACGATGTGGAAATGCTGTATGCATACATGCTAGCGTTAGCAAGGACAACTTAACCCTTTAAGCGCCGAACTTCAAAAAAGATACTCGCCATTTTCAAATCTGTCAATCAGAATGACGCCATTTACACTGCTGGCGGTTAAAGGGTCACGGGTTTATCAAATTATGAATATTTATATATTTAACGATGATTTAAGGTGATTTCCAAAGCTCTTCAAGGAAGGAAGATATAGGTATAAAAATCATAAAACTGAAAAAAATCTGTAATCTGAGTAGGTAAACTAATGTATTTTGTCCCATAAAACAGACGTCAAAGTGACAAATAAAGATGAACGAATGTTTACGGCATTTTACTTATCTAAAACAGGATTCAGGATGAAAGTTTATGATAAGGTCCTTATCATAAGGGCAACCTCGAGCTGTATGACTTTACTCGCGTACCTAGTCGCACTATACTTATTTGTTTTTTTGTTCTTTAAACAATGACTGGGCCGGGTAATCATAATATATAAAACATTAATTATTACTATGTGTAAACAGCGTTCAATTCTTTTTTTTGAACCTGACTGTGGCTTTATAGGCCGGGCCCGTTCAAGCGATAGGAGTGAAACAGTTCTATTCAACGAGGAAGCTGTAAAGTAGTAACTCGAGTACAAGTGCAAAAATCGTAGCCGATGGTCTTTCCACTTTCAATTCGCGATGAATAATCGTCCTCTTCTTCTACAGTAAAATCGGCATGAGTTCCACGGAGTTCCGCCTGGAGCGCAGCCAGGAGCTGTCGGCGGAGACGCGCGCGCTGGCCGAGCAGGAGCTGCGCGAGACTCCGGAGCGCACGCGCGAGGCCCTCGAGCGCCTGCGCGAACTACTCAAAGAGAACAAGGACCTGCGCTACGGGGATGATGACGAAACGCTCACAATCTTCCTGCGCCCGTGCAAGTGGTACCCTGAGAGCGCGCTCGCACTGGTAAGTGTCCATATACAATACAATGATAGATAAAGAAGCGCTTCGCGCAGCTTTCAAGCGAAGTGCTAGAGCACCTGCGTAAACTACTTAAAAGAACTAGGATGTACTTGTACACTTCGCGAACGACGATGGTACGCTTATGAATATGATGCACTCGTGAGTACCATGTTACCATTCATCGGATCGGATCCTATTTTATTCAGATCCCGAAAATATTATATTATACAGCAAAGCAAGACATTTTTTAGGGTTCCGTACCTGAAGGGTCCCAACGGATGGTTCGGAACCCTAAATGTACTGCTAAGTCCGACACGCACTTAGCCGGTTTTATTTTCTAGGTTTCGCTACAAAACACTCTGATGATGCATTTCTTTGCGCCTGTGTTTATTTGTTCTCGTCGGAGCGGAAAAGCTCAACTATCTACATACTGAGCTGTTCTTTCTTTTGCGATATCGTTCAAGATTCACAATATATCCAGTGTAGCTTGTGATTAGACACTCTGTACGTTTATGTTTTTTAGCTCAATCAACATGTAAAAAAACTGACTTCGGTACGAAAAAATTTCGTTATTTTATTATGAAAGTCTATTCAGAAACCGGTGCCATTATTTGAGAGACTTGCATTGACCTCAGACTCGGTCTTGTGATAGCGAGTTCAGCTAACCCACGATAGTGAGTTATGTAATTCGCTATATTAAAGACGGTTGACACGTACTGCATCTGTAACACGTGAATCGCGTAACAAAGTTACCGTGATGTTTGTGAAACGGGGCCCCGTCGCAGAATCCTTGGTGCACCATAATTCATCATTTTGATATTGTAGATAATAGCAGTTAGATAGTTAGAAGATATCTACATATAGTTTAATTCCTAATGATTCCTAAATAAGCCGGCAATTTTCGTAAGTCCGCGACTAGCAATTTAAATTAGAGTTATATCTAATCTATCTATATTCTATTCTATTTGTGGTGTTATTATAAATAAGGTAATAGGTACCTATCACAAGACTGCTACTTAATTTTAGCCGCTTAGATTCAATTATAACTGTGTAGGTTAGGTATACTCGCACAATATGTTCACCTTATTGTTAAGATAAACGCCTGCTTTTGTTTTGATGCCAATGTCAAATTTTTTGCGTATGTTGTAAAATTGATGATTCAATTCGTTTAGTTTAAAGCCAAGTTATTATGCAGTTCAATGCGTCTCAGAGAATAATAGTATGTGGAATTACAAATGTAATCACATGTTTTATTTTTATAGTAGTACTCGTTGTTCGACAAATTTTACACATGCCACACAGGCCGCGCCGGCAGCGTACGAAGTTTACGTAACTTTTTAACCATCGTAATGACATACCGTTGTGTAATTCTTTTGCGTTAGGAGATGTTAACGGTCGACTTCGTGGGACTGTCCTAGACCTCGGCGTTTATAATGATTGTAGACTTTTCATACGTAGCTTTTGAATTACGCTTTAAATTATTGTATAAATAAATCTACGGTCAAAAGCATTAATATATGTAGAGTACGTTCCCAAACGCTCCGTTATCTGTACGCTCTCATTATCGATGTTGACTGTAACTACTCAACGAAACTATTTCCGAAATATTTTTACTTGTTGTATACAAGTGAAGTAATGAATATTGAATGGCGGCACAACACAAGATCAATCTAATACAATATAACCATTACCTATGAATATTGATCAAAATCCTGTTAGGCCAGTCTTCCGCACGGCGACATTGCCCTACGCTAGCGGGTTTTATTCAATTTAGATATACTTAGCAGATATCGTAGCAGATAAACGTTGTACAAAGTAGAATATTCTAACTTTGTACAATGTTTTTGCTACGTGTGTAATATTGCTTAAGTACCTATTATTCAGATGAATCGTAAAGACTGATTTTGTATGAAGCAGTAACGCTGCTAACGCAAACTACAAATTTTAGAAATAAAGAAAAATTTTAAGAATGTAGGCACCGAGCAGGATTCGATGCCTACATTATTCAATTTTTCCTTTATTTCTAAAATTAATCTGATCAGAACCTCAGATAATCAAATATGTTTTTCACTTCTCATGCTCGAAAAGTGCGTCATATTAGACTTGTGAAGCGGGGCTAAAGTAGTACATTTAAGCCCTAGGGAAAATATGTATACATATATATGATTTACAAAACATTTTAATTTGACCAATAAAAATACTTCACCAATTAAATCCACCAATCACAGAACAGTAATTTGACAGATTAAAAAATATTTGGTAAAAATTTCAAACAACCAGAACACAGCTGTACTAAAATCGACCAATCAGGAAAGACGTTTTTCAGTTCTCTAAAGATTAAGCAGTGTCTATGGTCAAAGCAATTACTCCTCTTAAAAGAAAAAAAAGCGCATGTTGCATCTCTTTCTTTAATATAGCAAAAGAAAGGGAGGCGAATACGCAAAGCGAACTGGCATAGCGAGGCATGGTGCTGGCCATAGAAAAAAAAACATGCTGTCAAATTAGACATACGCCCGCTAAGAGATTAATCATTTAAGGTGAATAATTTGTGTTTAATGTGTTTTCTCGTAATCGAAGTGAAAAGTAAAGTGTATAACTCGGGTCTAAAAGCCATATTACCACTCGAACAATTTTCCCTCACTGCGTTCGGGAAAATAACTATCTCGTGGTATTATGGGTTACTTTAGACCCTTGTCAAACAATCTACTATTGTCAACGAGGGATAATAAATTAATAATGAGTCGCGTGTGTGTACTCGTACGAACTCGCGGTCGATTGGACGGTTAAAAAACTGGAATCAGGTTCTCTTTCAGATACCTATCTATATACTAGCGAACAACGTGCTCACAAGTATATCTGAACGATTCTTTTGTAAAACGTTTAAAATGCGCCTTTAGTTAATTTTTAGCAACTTTAAGACAACAGATACCTTAACGGCTACTGTACATTCTCAATGTCAGACGTCTTAGGTCAAGCGAAAAAAAGCGATTTCAAGTATTTTTGTTTACGTAGTCCTACCGTACCGACTATTAAAGACTATTTGTTTAGATTCGTATGTGGGTGCCTAAATAATAAAATATACCTTATGTACACCGCCACAAGCTGTGAATCTGATTGTTTTGCGTTTTGTCGTAACTTTATACTTCGGCAGTAATTGTTTTATGAGTATGGCGGGTTGACATAACACAGCACTGTTATTAGAGGAATTGTTGCCTTTCACGAGCGAGTGCATCGACTATCGTATTACTGTGACTTAATAATTTGCCTTTTACGATTAAAATGGCAAAACATGTGAGAACATTTAACAAATTACAAAACAAAAGACAATAGATACTGAGCATTTTATTTTATGAACGGAAATATCCATGGTGCACTATCTGCCTCAGATTACTTAACAGTAAACGACACTATCAGCAAACAGTCTAACCTTTGTTTGTCCCACATACATCTATTTATATAAGGAGATGGACTTTTACATGGAAACGTCCTGTTCCGGAAGATCAAATGCGATAGCGGATGTCAAAGTGCATTGCTTATCGACATGATTGCCTCGCCACATATAGACTATTATAAACTGACATCAGTTTAAATAATAATTAATATCCTCGCGTAGCAACTAGGATTGTGGAAACTATACTTATAAACTGGATAGACGGGTGGGTGATATGTTTTTACGAGACTAGCTCAACTCTTGTAATTAGAACGCTTTCAAATAACATAAACGCAGGCAGGGAAAATGTAGTTTCATTTCTATGTGCGTCTATGAAAATTGTTAGGCATACCGGGAATTATTTTTATGGCATGTCGGTCTTAGCTTGTCGACAGCTTTTGAGAGAATATAGTAGTTTTCACATAACGCTAATCGTGACTAGGAGACACGTAGTTAATTGGTTTACCCTTACTTTATTTGCCGGCGCAAAACATTGTCGCGGCAAGGACCGGCAGAATAAATAATGCTAGTTGCGCACAATGTCAACTACTTCTTACTTGGGTACATTATAAAGTACATATAAGTCACAAGTGCATGTCCTGGCATGTGGGGCATCGACTTTGTTGTATTGTGACCTAAATGTTTTTCTCGATAGAGCTGTGTGATTGTCAGCCAATAGCCATCAAGTAAATTAAAGCAACCACAATGGGCAAAAAATTGGTAAAATACATCCTTACCCCTTAGGAATATATGCATATGAAGATAAATGTGGGCCTTGTTGTCTGATGTAATAAAATAAATATTTGCGTATGTTTGTTTGCGTGCTACTATCTATTTTATGCTGACTGTTCCTACAGTCCGTCATCAAAAATATGTGGGGTGAACAGAATAAGAATAAGAAATCATATATTATAATATTAAACATATGCTTTTTTATTTTATTTACTCTTATTTATTTTTTTGTTTTTTGAAATATTAGTTAATGTAATAAAATAATTTAATAAAAACATAAAATATATCTAATTAAAATTAACCTACAAACTAAAATCTAATTATAAAACTAACTTAAACTATTAAAAGAAAAAATAAAACTTAAAAATCTAAAAAAGGCCCCCGTGGCATGGTGCCAAGAACGCTGGCAACATATGCTTCACAACGGAACTGTAACTTATTCATTGGGAATAAATATGTTTGACATTCATTGTAGGCACACTCGACATAAAATATATATGTATATCTGTACCTACTCTTCATGAAGCTCAAACATATCTGGACATGCACTCTAATGCTTTGACAATAAAGTCTTGTTTTAATTTTTGTATTAAGCTGGAACTCTGAAAAAAAAAATTAATATTTAGGTTCCGAACAGGATTTGAACCTGCGACTTTTTGACATACGGGGCCAATCGCTTTAGCCTCTGAGCTACCGGAGCAACCACGCTCTACCTTGAAATGCCTCAACCGTTCCTTCATACAACGCTTTAGGGACGCGTACAGCGACATCATAGTCGTGTTTTGATCGCTCCGATGGCGACGTACTAAACAGACAAATTCTTAAATGCTGCACAATTCTGAATCATACTGAGTGTATCTCTGATACGTCTCGCCTCCTCACGTTGTTTATCGCACAAAATTCATTACGCTGCCCCACTCGGTGCATTTTAACATACATAATTGCATTTACGAGCTGATTTATAAACTCGATGTGCTGATTGAATCACACGGAAGAATGCAATAGCTCACCGATGTACGATATTAGGGAAAACAGTGTGCCAAGGTTTACAATGAAGTACGAGCCAAGGTTTATAGTAAAATGAAGTCTTTTCCACACCTGCATCAATGTTCGAAATATTTCGCGCTCGCTGCGCTCGCGTTTTCATCTACACTATTTGATGCGTATGAAGTATTTTCCACACCCGTATCAGAATATGTGAAAAGTTTCGCGCTCGCTTCGCTCGCGAGCGTTTTCATCTGCATCAATAATAAGTTAATAACATATATTTAGTCCTCTGTCATGTTTCATGTGGGCGCATTGAGCCGGCGTGCGCAATGTTTGGCGAGACAACCCGGCGAAATACGGTGTAGAAGTTGATATGGATAATGGATATTCACGCGAATGAAGTCGCGGGCAAAAGCTTAGCTAAATAAATTTAAAACCTGGACTACCCGTGCGAAACTGGGGCGGGTTATAAATGCGAACGTAACTCTGTCTGCCTGTTTCCTCTTAAAATGCTCAACCGATTTAGATGAAATTTGTTATGGATATAGTTTTAGTCCTAGGGAAGGACATAGGATACTTTTATCCCGGAAATCATCCCTTAACGAGGTTTAAGTTAGAATGGAAGAGAGATAACTAGGTAAGCGCATGAAATAGAAGAATGAAATAACATTCTAACGCGATGACGCGAGTTCTACGCAGACGAAGTCGCGGGCAAAAGCTAGTAGTAAAATAATGTTATATATCACTAGTGCAATCTTTTTTCATACATGCATAGGTATAATAATTCAAAACCGTGATTGACTGCTGCAAATGGGGCTTAGCTTAAACAATGGATCGTGAGATTTTGTTACAATTAAGTGCCGAATATGAACCCATGATAACTCTTCATATCTTGGTGCCTATAGTGCGTGTCATTTGCGAAGGCGCGCCCCTCCACAGACCAATCCGTACAATTGCGCATAGATTAGTATTACATTACCTAGTATGACATTCGCTGAGGAGGGGCGCGTCGTCGTGGATGGCACGCACTATACACTTACAGGGTACATTAGGAGTGGGGGCATGCGAATAACTTGAACAATGAGCAACAATTAGTCATCTCTGTTTAATAAACTAAATCAAAATAATCGATGTTATTGAAAATATCGACATTGCATAATTAATTTCATTACTTAACGGCAGCTTACGGTCACCTCTGTCGGTTATGTTATAATGAAAGCCGCTTGACATGACATAATTATTAATGAGTGATTAGTTTTCATCAATATTTAAAGTAATGTATAGTGGTAACAGTGGTGTACTGTTTGCGTTAGATTGCGTTTGGTCCAAAGGCCGGCGCGACCCGCGTTTATCGGCCGATATGAGCCGGATGCGCACGGCCTGCAAGCCCCACTATACATGATTAAATACAACAAGTGAATAATATCCATACTCATATAATGTAATAAAATAAATGTAATACTTTATGTTTGTTACCATTCACGCTCAACCTTAGATGAGATTTGGTATGGAGTTTTGCGTCCAGAAGGTCATAGGGTAGTTTTTATCTTAAAAGGGTTTAATGTGACATAGGACCGGAGGTTTGTATTGCAGTGCGAAAAACGAGTTCTACGTTGAAGAAGTTGCAACCAAAATATAGTTTCTGTATTGGTAGTATTGGTAGGTACTACAAAATTGTTGCTGGATGTATAAATTTGAAATGTAGGTATGTGTGGTTCGGTCATTTTCCTCGTAAATTCTGTTGTGCCATAAAACAACGCAACTTTGACAGCGCACATTTGCTCCCCGCTCCTGGTCGAGTAGGTACTAAAGTTAAGAATAATAACCGTTTCATTAGTTGACGACTTGTATGAGAACAAGGCATCGATTGCTTGGATCTGTAAGTATCGATGAAGTGACACATTGCGACTCAACACGATATCGTGTAAGGATGATAACCGCCAGAGCGTGACTGATAAACAGTGACATCGCAATTATTTTTAGCTCAAGCTTTTGTTTATAGGTAGGTTTGTTATTTTGCTTTGTAATTAGCCTTAAATAATACATATATTTCGCTGCTCAACTTTTATAGGTCATAGATTTGGATATGACTGCACTTAATAGCATAAAGAACTATCTACCAGCTAGAGATAAATCTACCTATTTGTTTCTGTGGGAGCGGTTAAGCAACGCTGGGAAGTGCTACTCTGAAGTGTCTTTGTAGACTTAAATTAAAAATGAAAAAGTAGTACAGCAGCATCTTGCGAGTAGTAGGTATCTACTCATTATCTACTTCTTGTTATAAAACAGATACCTTATAAGAAAACATAGTATACGGTACACATTAATAAGTGACATAATTTGTGTCAATAATTGATCCGGTGCCGGTGCTATTAAAAATTGCGAACTGTATTATACAACGCTTATATACTGCTGCTAAAGTAAGAAGTCTCGAATGCCTCCAACATTTACACGGTCGTAGACACCTTTTTACACGAGCTTGACATCATAAGCCGACTTTACTGACTTTCTTAACTAAAAAGTCTCAAGTGCCCTCAGCCTCCATATTGATATAAATCATTGTAATTGTAGTATCGGTTGCAATCTATATGTCGATGCAATGCAACGCCGCCGATTGGCAGCTCTATTACATTTAATAACAGAATGATGATTGAGCAAACTTATGGTTGCTCTGAAGGCATGGGTTGCCGCGTTATTGCAGTCAGTCGTTAACCCGCCGCTCGCACGTGGTTGGGCAACCGGCTAGGCTATTCATATGCAGCTAAGGCTCGTTCGCAATGTAGGTAATGATTTTTTGAAGATATATTTTCCCAATTTTACTTGAACGACAATCTTTCGGCGTCGTAATAGCTAATCATAATATTTAATATCTATATTCCACGTTCACGTGTACATATAACTGCAAATAGGAATACCTAATCACATAGGTAGGTATGTTACGCCGATTAATACGTGATTAATGTTACACGAGTTGTACTAGTAATGTTTTCTAGTAAATAATGTTTCATAACAACAATCTAAGAAGTTCATTTCACATCTTCAAACAATGCTGTGACGAAGCCAATTTGTGTTTAACTTTCTTTAAAGAATAGTACAATTTTAGCAATTGTGTTGTCAATAATATTATAACTTATAATGTGATGTGATGTACCTATTACTTAGGTATTCAATGTTTCTAACAATAAGTCATTACAATGTGATTTTACACAACATAATAATAAATCATGGCGGTATTGAACTGTGTTAACCCGTGGCGTGTTTTTCACGAGCCATCATCCCCGTAATTTCCACTAAAATGGCGCGACAAATTGAAGGTAGGATGGATTACCCCATGACCATCGTCATGGCTGATTTGCTACACAATTTACTAGTTAAGTGGTTGCAAATACAATAAATTACTTACCAGTAGTTTTCTCGTTGTATTGTCTTGCACATTATCGAAATCATATGAGGAAATGGGGTTCATTGTGTGTCCTCTGACATCGTAAACTGCGCGATTATTATGATGACAAGCAGTTACAATGTCTCCAACTGAACAAATGGACAATATTTTTGTTTTCGAAAAACGGAATTTTATTACGCAGCTATAAAATGCCGTAACAACGTTTGTTTTCTTTCCGATCACGTTTTGCGACAGAGAGTTAAATGTAGATTACCTACCTATATACATTAACACTGACTCGCTTAAGGCGCCTGTAGAGGTGTAGAGGCAAGGCCTTCTCCATACAAACTCTGTGCAAGTTTTATTCGTCGGTTTTGGCACTCCCGCATATAATTTGTTTTTGCTTGTTGATATTGGATATACGAAGAATGTTAAGAAAAAAATCAAAAAAATGAATACAAATAATAAACATTCTTGAGGTTCTGGCTAACAGAAAAATAAGCATACTGACCAAAAATCATAAGTGTAATGCAAACACAAGCAAAGAAAACTTCACAAAGTTCGTATGGAGAGTGCTTGCCTCTACAGGCGCCTTAATGTGTAGCTAGTACTTGCATCTTTACTGTTGTAGTCTCAAAAGAAGGCAACGCACATGTAATTTGATGTTCAGTGATACTTCTAGCTATTGTATCTCTAGGTTCAAAGATGGATCAAATGTGATGTTGCAGTGATATGTGGTTTGCCGACCGCTCTATTCCCGTAGTCGACTCATATGACTCACGGGATGAAAAAGCTATTCCAAATTCCAACCGAACGCCACGTAGGGAACCAGAAACCATGTTTACTATCCCGTGGAATGTTAGTCGTCAGAGATATGCATTGCAAATGCAACTCAATGTAAATACATATCGAGTGTCGCTTTAAAACATATCTTATCGACTAATTAGGAAGGGTTGCATCAAACCGCATGTAATCGTAAGCGGTGTTCATTAAAATCTGACTTGTAATTTAATTCATTCTCCAGATTTATGTCATGTCTAAATTCCGTCCAACTGTGGAATATTTGGTAAAAATTGACGGAGTTTAGATTGACCACAGACATAACTACTACTTAATTGAGAAAGATCGAGGTACAGTCAAGTGCAAAAATATGTATCGAATGAATGAAATGAATCCTCTCGCTATGGGACATCTTTTTGAGCAAGTTGTATGCACCCAAACCCATATTTTTGCACTTGACTGTACCAAAGTATGAGATATATAGTTTGATAAGTTTCTATGGTATGACAGCTGTCGGCTGCCGGCACCATATTTAACGTTGATCGGTCTAATCGTAATTGGGTGCAACTCATGCTCAGGCCATACGTTTGACGGTCTATTTATTTATTTAATCATTTATTTGAGGCATCTGTGGGCCACAATATCATTTACTCGGACGCGTTTATGCGTTGTATGAATTGAAGAGCTCAGCTGTGTTCACTAAGCACCGTCCTCACCTGTCGCATCAACGCTCACTTGTTTTTATTTTTATATGGAACTTTCAACTGTCAATTGTAACTTTTTGACAGTTTCCATATAAAAACGGTTTGTGAATAACAGTCCAGTAAAAACGTAACGTTTGTCGACAGATGCGTAGAATAGCAGAGTTCAAGCGCGAAAACGCGTCGCTGCTGGACAGGCTGATGCCGAAGCACGAGGAAGATGCCTTCCTGAACCACAACGTGGTCAACGTGATGAAGGGCCGCGACCACAAGGGCCGGCGGGTGCTCATCGTCAACGCGGGAGGTAACACTATAAACCCTTTTTTTTAACCCTACTGTAGATTTATAGGCCTAGCCCAATACAGCGATAGGAATGCGCGGTTGGAGAGTGGCCTGGGGGAAATCCAGGGGAAACGCCCGACACGACCACGCGGGCTGTTTAAACACTGGAACTAAAAACCCGTTAGACATTTAAACTTAACCCGTCATTTCCCAGCGCAAAAAAAAACAAAAAGCATTATTTTGTAATGACCCCGGATATATCCGTTACCGGTAGATGACGGCACGTAAACGACCGACAAAAAAAATTACTGCGTAAATGTCGTTGACCTAAAAATTGTCTGCGTCACATATAAGCTTACCGTCCCAGTGCTCGACACTGACCCAACGCTTGGCACTTTCAATCTTATGTCGTAACATTACTATTATGTTTTGTTTATTTTTTAACTTGACTGTGGCTTTATAGGCCGGGCCCAATAAAGGAGTGCGCGATTGGGTTTTGTCAACTATTGAGTATACTAAGAAGTCCAACATTGGGATATTCACCTTACTGTGTGTGTGTGTATAGTGTAAGTATTATCAGAAGCAGACAATGTATAAGTTCGTTTAAAATAAAATCTAGGTAGGTATTTACGCTTGTTTGTAACCGATATGCTTGATTCTAAATGAACAATTGTTTTAATTCAATTACAACAGCCGAGTGTGTTGCAACAATTTTCCTTCGAGTTTATCATTTGCATAAGACAACAATAGATACATTATCTAGATCATATATAATTCCGAGGATTAATCGTACAGGACGCCTCGTTAATATATCAGGCTCTTATCTTAATTTAATTATGTTGAAATCATGTAGGGTAGGAGATTTGCTGTTTATTTGTCACGCTGGTGAATAACGATGCTTAACTACCAAGCTATCGACATTATGTTTATGTCCTGATCACGAAACATGGATAACAATAGTAGATTGTTTGACAAGGGTCTAAAGTAAGCTATATTACTACGAGATGGTTATTTTCCCGAATTTAGTGAGGGAAAATTGTTCGAATGGTAATATGGCTTTTAGGCCCGAGTTATACACTCTACTTTTCACTTCGATTGCGAGAAAACACAAACACAAATTATCCACCTTAAATGAATAATTTAACTCTTGGCGGGCGTATGTTTAATTTGACAGCTTGTTTTTTTTTTTTCTATTGCCAGCACCATGCCTCGCTAATCGCTATGCGTGTTCGCTTTGCGTATTCGCCTCCCTTTCTTTTGCTATATTAAAGAAAGAGATGCAAAATGCGCTTTTTTCTTTTAAGAGGAGTAATTGCTTTGACCATAGACACCGCTTAATCTTTAGAGAACTGAAAAACGTCTTTCCTGATTGGTCGATTTTAGTACAGCTGTGTTCTGATTGGTTGATATTTTTACCAAATAATTTTTAATCTGTCAAATTACTGTTCTGTGATTGGTGGATTTAATAGGTGAAGTATTTTGATTGGTCAAATTAAAATGTTTTGGAAATCATAAATATGTATACATATTTTCCCTAGGGCTTAAACGTACTACTTTAGCCCCGCTTCACAAGTCTAATATGACACACTTTTCGAGCATGAGAAGTGAAAAAATATTATATATATTATTACCCTAGCTTCAACATAACGAAATTGTTATGCAATATCACACGGTATTGCTATGCAATTATCAACTTCATAATAGTACATTACTTAACAAGGGCGGTAAAACAAAGAATGTCTTAGTTCGCAGGTATTTGACGCCCGAGCCGAAGGCAAGGGCGATAAATATGCGATCTGAGGCTTTCTTTATTACCGCCCGTGTTAAGTACAAATTTTTATGTCACCCCCTGGCCAGGAAGTGGGATATTCCGCGCGCGGAGCGTGCGGTAATTGCCACTTTATGGCCAGGTGTAACATAAAATATATTATGAATAATTTGTATAATGTATTTATGTTATATTTATAAAATGTCTGTCAAACAGTAGTTTGTAGTTAGATTAGTTAGGTATGTGATGTTGTTTATGATCATCTACATATATGTTGCCGACCGCTGATGTATATAAATAAAAATCAATTCTCGAAATGTATGTACGCGTGGCGCGCCTAACTTCTGAACAGCTGCACCTATTTGGCTAAAATATTTCTTTTTGGTGCATAATAGTCAGGAATGGGTTAACAACACATAAATAGTGAGCGAGGGAGTAAGACAGAACACAGTTAGGGACTGGAAAGTCAAGATTGGGCCTCATTTTTTTCTTTGATAGGTACACGCGTGTGAAGTCGGGGTGGCCCTGGCCAGCTAGTTTTGTATAGTAATTTTAATCCAAGTTTTATTTGCTATCGTAATTCTGCGTCAATCCGAGCCGATCACTAGCAGTGGGTGAACACTTGAATATTGTAAAGGTACTTGATAATCAGATATCTACTTAATTACCATAAATCTTTCCATAAATCTACAAGTAAACATAAATCTTGTGAGAACATCGTTGATTGATGGTGGTGACGCTTCCAGGCTCGTGGGACCCGAAGAAAGTGAACGCGGACCAGCTGTTCCGGCTGTTCTACCTGATCCACGAGGCCGCCATGCTGGAGCCCGAGTCGCAGGTCCGCGGCACCGTCGTCATCATGGACTTTAACAATATGGGCTGGACCCAGGTAACATTTTTAAGATACCTACAGGTGGATTTTCTTTTTGGGTCAGTGAGGGCAGCTACCAGATCCCGTGCTGCTACGCGGAAATGGTTTTAGAAGACCTTCCTTTGATTTTGAATTAATGAAAAATGGTGTATTCAGAGTTTGGGAAAAACTTACAGGGTGCGAGAAAAAGGTCATTTTTGACAAACTTTTTTTTGATGCCTATCGATCCCATTCCTATTCAGGATCAAAAGATTGTATGGGACCAAAAAAAAATCCGACTAGAAAAGCTACAAATCAAGGAAAACTTTTCCCATACATTTACTATGGAGAAATATTGGCGATATATTATAAAGATTGGCGTTTACAGATTTTGGAAGAAACATACAGGGTGCGAAAAAAGGTCATTTATGACAAACTTTTTTTTGATGCCAATCGATCCCGTTCCTATCCAGAATCAAAATATTGTATGGGACAAAAAAAAATCCGTCTAGAAAAGCCACAAATCGAGGATAACTTTTCCCACTACTTTCATTCGAAAATAAAAGAAGGTCTTCTAAGACCATTTTCGCGTAGCAGCACGGGATCTGGTAGCTGTCCTCACAGACCCAAAAAGAAAATCCACTCTGTATATTCGGCGTATAGTATAGCTAGGTGAAAAACTTAATAAGTAAATCCCCACTTGCATTTGTTTTCTTGGTGTTACATTTGTGTGTTATATTCGAACACACCACTACATAGAAGAGGGGCCTCAGACGGTGGCCAAACTGATGAGGTGTGTTAGCGAGACAGCGCTATGTAAGTGTATAGCGGTGTCCCGCTCGCACTGCGGAAACCGTCCGTAAACCGCATCAGTGTGACAACCGCGTTACTTAAGTTTTTTACCTAGAGGATGATTCCTTCCCACATGTGTGCCCCTTTGTGGGATGGGAATTTATTATCCAATCTGTTTGCAGCGTGTACAACACAGGAAAAATCCCAATACTTTAAAATTACAAAGAGGTGCGGGATAGTGGGTCTAACACCATGGCCCATATTCACACGTACTCCGTCATATTATGTGCCCAATAATGTCTTTCATACTGGCCCACACGAAAACTACGAAGTAATAACGTTATTGATAAATGGTCTGTTTATTATTTGAAGAGATCTCATCAATACAAATAAAGACCTTTGTTTACCTTGTAACAATTGAAACGTTAAAACACTTAAATTAATTCAGCAAACACAACAATACTTTTTATAGTAAAACACCGTCTGCCTTAGATTTATCTCTGATCATAAACAACGATTACGTTCCTTTGTTGGCGGTTTCATCACAGCTATGTCTTCACAACATGTCAGATTTCCTTCAATCTCTTAACTAGATCTAACATCGTTACACCTTTATGGCTGTAATTCGCGAGTGAGTCTGCTCGAGCGAGACCAAACATCCGAAACGTTGAGTGACCTCAAAGACGTAACTTAACGACATACTTAAGCCCCGTTTACTAATATTACCGCGTGAAAATCGTGCAAGTTTAAATCTATACTCGTACCTACGTAATTATGGAGCTTTTATTCAAATAATTTGGTAAAACAATAAGTAGGTAAGTACCCACTGAACTCACATGTAATATCTAGATTTACCGACGTTCAAATGTGGCATTCTGTGTTTTTGTTACGAAGCAATGCGTGATTACACATTGTTTTATGAAACCTAGATTGAGACGCACACGTTTTTACAACAAAGGCGCGTCGAGTCAATGGACTCTGTGCCTATTGTCTTAGGGTTCAATGTGGCTTGTTCAGGTGGCTTGGCACGCTAGCCCAGTCCCTGAATTATAACAATTTAGGAAGTAAATATGTAGGACATGTTTTGCGAATTTCTATAAACAAGTAGGTTCCTAAATGAAAGCAGTATCGGTTTAAAAATACTTATGTACGTATATATAACCTTGCCGTAGCATTTTTGCAGCGAGTGATAATGATAACAGGTGTCCCTCACTTTCACTCGCCGCGCAGCGACGCACGCGCACGCCGAATGACAAACGACGCCGTAACCATAACAAAAGACGGCGCGAATATTCACGCGCATCGTTCGGTAAAATTAAATATCTCGCTAAATTACTAATTATCTATATGGCTTATTTGCACATTTTCATCATACCTAATTAATGCTTATGTTGGACAGACGAGACGTTTTGGGCTATTTCTTTCGTTTTGAGTTATTAGTAGATATGTAAGTAATTAGGTTACGTTAATTAATTAGGTTTCTTATCGACCCTTCGGGTACGGAACCCTAAAAAGTATATTACACATACACACTCTTAATATTAACCTTCTATACATGGAACTTAGAAATTTTGGCTACTATTGGTATAATACTCTTATGATTTTCAATAAATTATTAATTTTAATTAAGGCCAATGTACCTCAAATATATACTGTTAAATGTACTGTTAAGCCCTTTGTTTTTATCATATTGGTTATTATGTATGTGTATAAGTAACCCACAAATAAATGATTTCGCATGAAAATCACGTCTTTACACTCTGTACTTGTACAGTTGGTATCGCGTGATTCATCAAGAGCTTAAAACAATGAATTTATTTGTTTTAACCCAAGTACAAAATGCAAAGTATGAATACATTCCCAACAAAGAATAATTATGCTCGTCCTTTATATTGTCTCCTTATTTATAATTAAAGTTTGAAAATGTTAAAAGTATCAATTTGTACTATGTCAGTATAATACTGTGGTATAATAAAGACTAGGTACATGTAGGTATTGTGTACGTATAAACTCGGTATCCATCAAAATATCAATAACGGATGTAGGTAGTATGTACTTACATATTTCTAAACAGGATCCTTCGGTATCTGTGAAAACCTTCACAACACATTTACCGATGAGTTATTATTGATAAAGTACGATTATTCAACACGTGATTCACGTGTTTTAATTTATGACTTCAAAACGTCAAAGGCAACCCTAAAAGGATCTATATATTAAGTATATATTATATAGCTGTTGACAAGACGGCACTCGTACAGTGATTGATAACATTCAATTCGTGCCATCTCTCGTGAATTTATCTATATTTATCATTTGGTAGACGTAAACCCATTGTCAAATTTAATTTTCGAATCACGTATCCCCCACCATTGTTCCAAGAGCATTATCGATATAATCGACTAACCAAATAGTTATGATCGAGTTCCTAGTCTTAATTACCAATAATCGTTTATTACGATTGCAATAAGACTTTAAAATTACCTAGTTAAATAACGAGGAAGCTTAAGAAGCCTTGTGGTTTCCCGAAGGTGTTATAAATCCATTTTCACGAAGACACATTATCGGCCGGTCAACGATCGATCTCAGAGGAAAATGCTTGTTGATTCAGGGTTTCGGCTCAAGGGACATCACGTCCGAGGCTAGTACATAAAACAACGTTTATTCCGGTTATAATGTGACATGATCGGAAGTTTGAGATGCATCGCACGTTGGAGATCGACCCACATGCAATGAGAACAAGGTGTCCAGTCCAGAGATAACTCCTATTGCGTGCGGCAAAACACCACTCGATCTTGCTTTGTTTGTTCGAGTTATCTGCAATGCTAATTTTTGCCATGTTTGATGTGTAGGGTTCTCAAATAGGTCAATATTTTAGTTACACATCCGTTCTATGTTACTGAGCTGTGAAAGGAAGTGTGTTTTCATCTCGATATGCTTAAGGACATGGACGTTTAACGAGTAAATAGTTAGTCGCGGCGATGGGAGCGTCAGTGTAGAACCCGAGTGGACGCTCGAGCGTTGCGTCCAGCATGTCAAACAATTAAAACTCATACTGGTGTCCTGAGTCGCCGCCGCACAAATAGTATGGACGCTCGGCCGCAACGCTGGACGCGACGCCGAACGCTCCGCTCCGAGCGTCCACTCAGGCCTTACACTTATGGTTATGCTACCCCGGTGCGCTGCGAGTTATTATCAACTTGTCTCGCCTCATCCCGCCGATCACCCCAAATATATCTTGACGGGGGTTTCCTAATCACAAAGATTAACTAGAGGTCTGACGTACACTGGTTTGCTGAGGTGAGGTAAAGCGTTGTTAATAGCAGGCCCGCTGTCACAGCCGGTGTCCGATGTTGAGGGTGACACCGCGGTGAGCCGCACTCCGGCCGTGATCTATGATATAATTAAAACTAAATAAATTTACTATGTGAACACAAATCTATCTCAACGCTGTTAGTATTTAAATTCAACACTGATAACTATATTTAATTTACTAAGATACTAGTACCTAGGTACATTGAAGCGCATTGCACTCGAATAGTTCGATAGCGTGAACATAAAAAAAATAAGGTGATTATAACATTAATTAATGCTCCTGATAATTAATGATTTCAATAAGTAGGTACCCATTTCATAGCATGGGTGGCTAGCAACCGATACGAGGATATATTCACACTCATTTATCAAGTTATCAGCTAAGAAAGCTGACAAGGAGGTCCGTTGAATAAACAAAGTACCTATACATGTCTTTAACCTTACCCCAATAAAGTACGATGTATTCGGTTGACATTGAATGGGCTAAAGTTGGTATTATCTGACGTGACGTGTCTAAGTGGGACAGAACGATATCGATTTCATACATTTAGTACGGTTAAATTCACACTAATCTGATGCGTTCTTACGTGAAGGCTCATACTGTGTTACAGAACGCATCAGAGAGAATCACGTCAGATAAGTATGAAACCGGCTTAAGAATACGCATTTACTTGCAAAATTTCTATAACTTGGAGTAGTTAGTCAAATGATATCAGGTAGAACCATGAACAGTTGACGCCATATATACATTTACACTTTTGCACCTTATTCCATTGTAATAAGGTCTCTTATTCCATTGTAATAAGGTATCTTATTCCATTGTAATAAGGTGCAGAAGTGAAAATGTATCTATGGCGTCGACTGTACCAAAGATTTTGTTTACGTTTTCTGTCTCTACGGTCTTCATTTCAGCTGTAGTTAAATACTGCTCCGAGTGTTTCACATCACAACTCAACATAACTTTTGGAGAGGAAACGTGGTACCTAATGAAAACCAAAGAAATCCTAAACCCCTTTTCCCGAGTTGGAGTCCATGTAGCGTAATTTTATGCTAATATGCGTTTTAATTTAATGCTGCTTTTTTAATGGTACCGAAATAGTGGATGTCGCCCAAATATATTGATGAACGTCTAAATATAAACTAGCCAACTAATGCAAGTTCCAGAAACATTGCTGAAAATATCTTTGGTGCGCCCAAGTACTTGACGAATTATAGGATCGAGAAATGAAAACTTAATTCTGAATATCAGGGGTCGGCAACCTTTTAGCAGCGTAGGGCCACATAGTAGCTGACAAAATTAGTGAGTCCATCAAATAAAAGGTACCACATTGTCAATAAGAAGGCTCGCGGGCCGCAAGGGGTAAGGAGCGACCGCTGCTGTAAAGGTAAAGGAAGGAAGAAATTGCAGGCTGAGTATTTGTTTAAACGGACGAGCTTCCGAGTCCGTTTAATTATAATACGAAGCATGCAATTGCCATTCCCGGCCGAGGGTAATATAGTGCTTTTCTCAAAAATGAGGAAAAACGACAAAATTTGAATTAAGATTTGATAAACATAATCTTAAAACGTCAAAAACATCATGCTTTCCCCCTGTTTATTTTTTTAACAGAATCGCAAGTGTAATTATCTTTCAATATGTAGCGAGTAACGTCTAGTTTACGGGCAATTTTTGAGAAAATGCGCTTTTATTATGTAAATTTTATAACCCTTTGTTAAATGTAGTTGTGTTAATGTTGTGTACAGACGATGGGGCTGACGCCGTCCTTCTCGAAGCGGCTGCTGACGTTCATCCAGGACGCGATGCCGCTGCGGCTGAAGGAGGTGCACTTCGTCAAGCAGCCGATGGTGTTCAATGTCGTCTGGAACATGTTCAAGCCTTTCGTCAGGGAGAAGCTCAAGAACAGAGTGAGTAATACACACATTTATAGTGCGTGTCATTCACGAAGGCGCACTCCTCCACAGTCCAATCCGTAGGTACAATTGCGCATAGGTTAGTATGAGATTTGCTGTGGAGGGCGCGTCATCATGAATGACACGCACTATAGGAATATTTTAATTTCTTTCTTTATGACATTGATATAGGTTCGAGTTTCAGTTGGCCGATGGGAAAGAGTTTTTAACACGGAATTTGGTTCAAAGTTGTTTGGATAATAAGTAGTATTAAAGTATAAGTAAAACCTTTTTTAGACATTTGTTGTTGAAGGTCCCATATTTACCATTAGGCCGGTCGCAGTCGCACATTGGACACGTTTTCGTACGAAATACACTCGTCCGAACACGCACGTAGCCGCGCGAACGATCCCGACCCTGAAAGTACTACGGGAGTGCGCTCACTGGATAAGAATACGACCAATTCGCATCCAGTGAGCGCGCTCCTGTAGTACTTTCAAGGTCGGGATCGTTCGCGCGGCTAGTTGCGTGTTCGGACGAGTGTATTTCGTACGAAAATGTGTCCAATGCGCGACCGGCCTAAGGGCCGACGCTAGCTTACGCGGGTGCACGGAGCGGGTCATACTAAACTGCGCCCTCTAGCGTCGGCCCTTAGGTTAATGAACGGTTGTAGCAAGACGAAAAAAAATTCAACTAAAGCTACAATATAAACAACGCCTCTCGCTGTGAGCATGTCTCTGTTATAAATGTTATAATTATTGCATTGCACAAAAGGAGTAGTAGTTATCTTATAAATAAAGTCAAAATTATCATGTTGTGCTGACGCAGAAATAAGTTTTGAATAAGAGTGGCATAATTTTTTCGTTATCAATTTTGATTATCGAGCTTTAGATTCTCGAGTTCATATTACAATCCTCGTTTCTCCCAAAATCCTTGGCTATGTAGTTGTATGGCGTTGGCTCTTTTCTAACTTACTTTTAATCGTCAGATCTTCTTCCACGGCTCCAAAATGGCGTCGCTGCACAAGCACCTGGCGCCGTCCCACCTGCCCTCCGACTACGGCGGCGAGCTCCCCGCCATCGACTACAGCGGCGCGGATTGGTACCCCGTCATCAACGAGATCATGCCGCACATCGAGAAGTGGAACTCGTACGGGTTCGCAAACACCTCGTAAATGCATTTAACGGCTCGTCCACAACTGCAAAGTCGTGTTAAACGTGGAAGTTGCCATTTACTTTTCGGTTATCGGTGTACAAAAGAAGACGTACCTACAATTAACTATGATTGGACCAGATTGACGACCACTTTAGCCTAGTTGGTAGTGACCCTGCCTACGAAGCTGGAGGTCCCGGGTTCGAATCCTGGTCAGGGCATTTATTTGTGGGATGAGCGCGAATATTTATTCCTGAGTTGGATGTATTTATTTATATATGTTTATCTATAAGTATGTATATCGTCGCCTAGCACCCATAGTACAAGCTTTGCTTAGTTTGGGATTAGGTCGATTTATTGTAAGATTGTCCAGAAATATTTATATTTATTAAATTGACATCATGTTCACGGAGGGCAACTGAGCCACGTATGTCAATGTACTTATCAGTGCTGTTAAATATTAAGTACATGTATGTCATAACAATCCCATTTCTTTAACACTGTCATTGCCATGGCATACTAAGGTGCGTCTTCGGTGGTACACACGTTTGCGAATTCAAAACTGGGGGCCGATTTTTGAGTGTCGAACGCTCGACTTTTCACTCGAGATCTGTCAAAACACTATGACGTTTTGACAGATGTCGAGTGAAAATTCGAGCGTTCGAAACTCAAAAATCGGTCCCCTGCCTTCACACGGTTAGCCAATGTATTACCCGAACGTGGATGTGCCACACACAATAAAGATCCCTTGTCTAGCGTTTCTGCAGGTCGTCAAAGGATTCTATTCACGACATGGCCTCGAATTCCAGGTTTCGATAAGGGGTCAGTGTAGGTTAGAAGATTGCCATAAACAAAGTTTTCTGTACAGCTCGCAGGCAACAAAGGCTATTACAGATTAGGGTTCTTAGGTAATTACGTAATTAGTGTCGCATGAATGGCCCATGACAACTGTTGTGAATGTCTTTATGAATTAGTTTTGTAGGTACCTACGATAAGTAATTTTATTAATTATTATGTCAATGATTGGAGCAGCTACAATGTTTTAAAGTGTAATTTTGATACAAATTATTATTTGAATAAACATACATGTGTTCGTCTTACTTTGAAACAGCTGGTTCTACATTCTGTTTAAATGTATTTAAGATTATATGTTCGATTAATTTTGTGGGAAAGTGAGCGAATATCATGACATTTATATGATATATATATATTATATTATATTAAGGAAAAATGTTTTATTAATATCTAAAAATACGCTACTTTTTTAGTTATGAGATAAAATCGTGTGCCTTTTATACAATTATGATTCAAATATACAGAGGCTGTGAATGTTTTGTAGTGTGCGCCAGTCGATTACCATATTCACCAAAACATAGGTTTAGGTAACGGATGTCAACGTCTTATGTGATATATAATAGCAGCACGGGGAGGGACCCTCTGTAACTCTAGTATAAGTTTTTTCGAAACAAAATATAACCGAACGCGTTTGCGTTTAGTCTCATTTTGTAAGGCAACGCGACCAGAGCCTCTAGTGGCCTTACATGGTAACTATTTTTTGCCGTATAAATTAAGACAACGCAGACGTGTTCGTTTGTGTTTTGTTTCGAAAAAACTTATACTGGAGGCACTGGCCTCGTGATTAGTTTGAAATCGGTAATTATAATTAGGTATCTAGTTATGAAGTCTCCAGAAACACAAGCATTCCAAAAAGTTCAGAAATTATATGCCAAAACATATGTTGATGTATTATATACCTGAATTGCTCAAAGAATGGATATTTTGTATATAATGAAAAAGTGGTCTTATTAGAAATGTGTTTAAAGTAAATGAAATTTGTAGTAACTGTTGTTTTATTATCTACGATTTTACTTAAGGCTATTCAGTCCACCAGAATCCCCTAGCCTGATCCCCCAAGGGATCCTGATGAATTCCGGATTTCGTCGCTAAAGGTAGAGAGGAAAATGTTTTTAATATGTATTGGTGGGGTAAGGTAGTTTATGGCTTCGGACCGTGTGTGCGTTTCATAGATAAGATATAGTATGAAAAATACGTATTTGTTGACGTTACATCCAATAGCGTCTTTAGCAAAATACCGGGTCACTGAGCCAGTCGCTAACACACGCAGTACGGATAAGTGGGCCAGGTCATACTGTGTCATCATTTATAATATTTCTTCGCCATTGTGCTTTGTGTTGATGTATTTCATACGTTTAGCTTTAGCTAAGTAAGCGCCTACAGGTGTCGTTATAGCAATAACATTGCTAGTACTTTTAGAACATGGTAACATTGAACGGCTCATGTGAAAGCATCATAGGCTGGTTTTAGTGTCACGTTGATAGTCAGCGTATACAGTACGAGTACCTACATGATTTAGGTACTCTAAAGTGCTTCTATTAGGTACATAATAGTTCTTACGTACAGAAGGCTCTTTTAGAAATAGAAATACATTTATTTGCTAGAATGTAGGTACAAAATGGTGACAGTTTTGTTGTTATCGCTATTCGGGGGGAGGGGCGCTTTTTGAGTGTCGACCGCTCGACTTTTCACTCGACATCTGTCAAAACACCATAGTTTTTTGACAGAACTCGAGTGAAAAGACTTAAAAATCGGCCCCAGTTATTTTTATGATATAAAAAAATATTGTTATTTTTTTATACCAGGCGCTTACCGTAACCACTATTTAACAGTCTCCTCCATTCATCCCCGCCTGTGGCCACTCTGGTGCACGTCCTGCTGGCCATCTCTACGGCATCTCTCTCGGCGCGTACCTAGTTATCGCTCTTCCACACAAACTTCCATTCTCTTAAGGGATGATTTCCGGGTTAAAAAGTATCCTGTCCTTTCCCGGGACTCAAACTATCTCCATGCCAAATTTCATCTAAATCGATTCAGCGGTTTAATTAAGCGTGAAGAGGTAACTAGGCAGACAGACAGACCAACAGACAGACACACTTTCGCATTTATAATATTAGTATGGATATATCAGAAGTCAGAATTCGGTCCGCAATTTTTGCAAACGAACATCCCCTTGGAGCCTGCTATACGGTGTAGCTTTGTGTGGGCCCCTTCGGGGCCCACCCGGCGCAAAATGGAGCTAGTGAATGGAGCGCTCTCCAAAATTAGAGAAAACAAAAAAAAAGTGTAGCTTTGATGTTATTCAGTTATGTATGTATGCAAATATAAAAATGGCGGTCAAAAGTCAGAAGAATGAATGAAGAAGGACATATAACTAAGTCTCTGTAGGTATATGACGAGTTAATATTTGGCAGACACGACATGTCGAAACTGTTGAAAGGAAAGTAAGTACTTAGGCATAAGATAGGTAGGTAATAATTATCTAACAACGAGTAGATAAATATTTAACACTCACATGCATCAATATTAATTAGCGTTGTTAATGGACCATAGATGGGTCATTGTCAGTTGCAAAAACAAAAGTTGTCCATTCGGTGGTCAATAGTTAACGGCTTATGTGCATGCAAGTTATGTTTTTATTAAACGGATACACAGTTTATGCGGATTACTAGACCTATCGTAAATTAAGCTTTGTAGCCCTTAACTTTTGATATTTATGTCCAACGAAAAGACGCGCACCTAAATCTGACAATGACCCAGATAATAACTCATGTATTTTTGTTTAGGTAGGTATACATACAATATCCACATTAAAACATATAACTACCAGTAAAAAAACCAATAATAGGTACTCGAACCTACTGCGTACAGTTTGGAAGATAAACTTCAGAGTAAATCCTATATAGTTCCTGTTTTAGTAGTACCTAGCATCCGTGTACTAAGAGTAGGTGTGTGAGTATTAGGGATGAAGAGGCGGTGAAATGGGGACACTTTGTACCTACCTGAAGATACCCAGAAGATAGAATAAGTACCTTCTTAGTGATGTTGTGTGGCCTGTGCCTGTTCCCAAAATGGATCGTTTATTACGGTCATCATTTTTTCTGAGCTTTGGTAGGTAATTGCACTTTCAAAAATCCTTTCCAGTCTGACACTGATCACTGTTCCAAGAGTACCCTACTTCATTTGGCGGATCATCATGTTTCCGATATACTACATTAACTATTTTTATTTTCATCTCATAGTAAATACGTGCCGATTGCTATAAGATTTATATTTCGTTTACGTCGTTTTTTTTGTGAGTTATCTATTTAGTCACCTGTTAGTGAGGTTTATGTCCAGCCGGAAGTTTGACATACATTGCATCTGGATACATGAGTTAGTGTGGTAAGCTCGCCTACGTCAATGAGTGCTGATGCCATGGAAGTGGCAGGGTACCGTTAAGAGCAGGCCGCGGGCAGTACTAGTCCGCGCGTGGACGGCGCTTCTCGATACACTCCTCAACACAATCACTATCCGACTCACAGACCTACCGGTTGGCTCTGTTCTTACTCAATCCGCTTACTTAAACTGTGTTTAAAATATTAGATCTTTTAAATATAATGTAACACTGCCTCAGAGTGTCTCAGATTAGGTATTCGAGTGTCGGTGAAGGGACATTTAGGTACAGCGGCTGTTGTCGACACAGCGCAGTTTACGGTATTTTAACTTTCGAAACCTAGTGTTTTTCCGTTGCAACGAAAATGGATTTGCAATATGAAGATAATGGTACCCCGTATGTGATGTGGGGAGATAGTAAAATCCAGTTGGAGAACTGCCCCATCACGGAGAAATTTTACACAGAAAAGGCAGAAACCGAATTGCGCGAGACGCCAGAAGTTGTTGCGAAAGCTTTGCGAGAATTAAGAGAACTTTTAAAAGGTAAATTATATACACTATGTTATGTCACGTATACCTTATAGAAATACTTTACTAAGTTACTTTGGTTAATTTACTTTGTTAAGTTTAAATTTTGGCCTTCTGTAGAGAGTATAAACATTTTGTTTACAAAAAAATCACGAGAATCGGTTGAGAAATGCGATCTTCAGAGGAGGACAGCAGGACATTCCCTGAACATCCGGATCCGGACACACGTAACCGGACAAAATGTACTTAAGCATTTTTACCAAGCTGAAGCGGAGGCGCTTCGCTTGCGCTTCGTAGGGTGATGGCACCAGTTACCGGCACTTTAAGGAGGTTGTGTACTTTCATCAATGATAAAAATAATATGGTTGTACTTAGGACAAAAATAACTGAATAAAAACGTTAAATATATCTCTGAGTAACAACATATTAGTTTTTTGTTGACTGAAGAGACACGGATAAATAAAAACATTCTAATAACCAAAAATATAGGCAATCTCCAGTTATCGGCAGCCAGTCTCCAGTGTTCGGCACCCAGTAATCGGCAGTCTCCAGTATTCGGCACCCAGTAATCGGCACTAGTTTAGTGCAAGTATTTCGAATAGGTACTTTTGTTTTGATGTATTTTACGGAACAGGATAAAAAGTTATCGTTAAAAGGAAACGAATAAATAAAGAATCGAACTGTAGAAAGTTGCTTAGGGTGTTCTGTTTCTTTATATAACCTAAAAGAAACTTTTAGGTTATAAAATGTATGAAAATGAAAAGTGACAGTGAGAAGTTGAAATGTTCCGAGAGAGCTAGCTTGGAAAGGTAGATAAACAGTAAGTATAGGCTACAAAGACTACTGTAAAAAAAAACAAGCTTCTACGTTCAGTAGTTTTGTTCGGACGTTGATTTTTTAAATTGATAATATTAGATTAGTACTGCAGTTAACTAGAATGAAAATCATGTATTTCTCTCACTATCTGTCCTCGTATTGATATATTGTGAGTCATTGCGTCGGGCAAAATCTATGTATTTACGAATAATTTATTAATGGCATATTAAGAATCATTATTATCACCATCTGCCGATTACTGGCGAAAGTGTACTTTCACGGGACCAGTATTCGGCACTATATTTTTTAACAAGAATAAGCTAACATTAAATTGTTCTAAAACAACATTATTTGAAGGATATTTATAGCTATACATAACGTAAACAAAAACTCAAACATCTTTCATAGTTATTAAATAATCGACAAATATGTACAGTCACTCTCTTAACTATTTCCTTAAGGATTATTCATTTTCTTCAAAAGCACTGTTTTTCTCATCATTTTCATGTTATCATCTTTAAACAAAACCGCCTGTGTCTATGATATTGTCTTGGATGAGAGTAGAATATACACTGTCTATGGTCCAGTGTTGATTAATTGGAATAATTGTTGGCAGTCCTAATTTTAATCCAACTTGTAAAAAAAATGCCGATTACTGGAGCCTGCCGGTTACTGGTGCCATCACCCTACTCGCTCGCTCGAAAACATGATGCCAATTAGTTAGGTTCTTGATTGATAATTGTCTAGCCAGAAGATCATCAGGCATGGAAAAGAGAGACGCCACTACTACTCGTATTGTTCCGGCCTCATTTTGGAGTCAATGTATCGTCGCTAGTCAATGATCCATAATGCTCCATAAGCACTAATTGTTTTGTTTGCCTATCTCCAGTGAACTCATTTTCAAACAAAATAGATATCAGATAAAACGACCTTCGACCAATTCAAACCACAAAATTACTTTGTCCTTGTCCATTATACCTAGGTACATTCTGCTATCATTATCCGAAACTTACGTTTATAGTTTTTTCAATCCCTGAGTTTATTGTGTATCGTAGCTTCCAAACGGATTTTAAATTTTAAACCGAGTTCATGCATAGTTAAGAGCGGTGTTCTTTGCTATTTTTGGTGGAAATAAAAGTATGTAGTCGGCGCTCCCATTGGAAATTTGGAACTAATGACAAACTGTTAAATAATGTTTAGTTTTAGTTGGTTTTAGTACCTACACCACATTTTGTATCCACTCTTATGCAAGTACTCTGCAAGTGCTCTTTTGGTAGTCTGCTCTTGCTTCTTTTTCAAATTTCTAACATGGGGTACCTACCTATGTAATATATATTGGTTGGAGCTGAAATGAGACAGTTGTTATCCTAATACGACATCCCAGAACCCATAGATGGATTTTACTAAATGAAACCGGGTAAGTTTATACCATAAATGTTACAGAAGAAACACCTAAGTAGGAAGAAACACCTAGGAAATCCGAACACACTGCAGGAAGCAGTAAACAACATAAAGACACTAATAGGTTTCATACAGGAACTAGGATGGTTAGAGTAGTGCTACCCCCCCTTTTCACGCAAAATAGGCACGTTGGATGTCGACTTGCGGAAAATGCCCAGTATAACTAACTACTAACTAACTAACCATAAATGTTTCTGATGTCTTTTACGTAATAGAGAAATTAATTGGTGTAGCGCGAAAATTTACATACGAGTCCAGCAAAACTGACGTTTGTATAGTGGTTGATCTTATTAACAAATGCTGTGTCATAATATAAAATATGAACAATATATTCTTTACATGTAAGTTGCAACCTTATTATTATCATAAAAGAGAAATGGCAGCCTCGAGGGCCTTTGTCAGAGTCAGTGAAAGAATAAAATAACTACGAAATAAGGAATTAAACTATTTAGCATAATATTAGGCAGCCATAGTCCTTAATTAGATGGCAATGAAGAGAAAACAAACAATCATGTAATTAAACTAACTTTTCTTTAATGCATGTAGCAAAAATAAATAGACGTGACTGAGAAAAAAGAAGATGGCGACGAGAAATCCATTACAACCTTGACGAGTCCCGGGTCTTATATTAGTGACAAGACATTTTTTCTTAATTTACGACTGCGTCATGTAGGTATGTGCTAATTAATCATACGCGGAATCGGAGAGGTAACATTACCTCCCTAATTAATACTGATGTGGCTGTAAAAAATACTACCTATTGCATGGACCTTGATCTTGCTCTACAGTGCATCCGTTGCGTGTGGTGTGCAAGTAGGGCGAACGGTCAGAACAATACCTAACGAGGAAACGACTGAAGTATCCGATTATTCATCTTATAATTTGTTTGTGTATTGTGGCGTTTGCATATTGTATCTTTGTCCTTGACCTGTGCAGGTTAAAAACGTGTCAGACAAGTACCTAGATAGATTTACTTAGTCATCGTCAATGTGGGACTATACCTATATAGAGATGTCGCCGTTGAATTTCTATCAAACCTTAAAATATGTATTATCAAGGGATTAGGGACGTCTTGTTCTGAAAGCCTTTCTTTAAATATGGAATCAATTTATTTTCAGGTGAGAAGGACCTCAACATTCCCGTTGAAAATGATGATTTCCTGATGAAATTTCTAAGACCCTGCAAATTTTACGCAGATAGCGCGTTAAAAAAGGTAAGATTTATAATTGAAACCCAAATAAGTAGAGCTACTGCGGAGGCATCGCGGCAGAATGATAGCGACCCCACGATGCCCCCGATACTGCAGCGAGGGTTAACGCCGTAGAGGTTTTAGTGGAAAGGCTTTCCCTATGGAAGGGCGAGTCCCACATACCCCCGTCTATGGGCCTTCTCCAGGC
Source organism: Cenopis cana (assembly GCA_951800055.1). Classification (NCBI taxonomy): domain Eukaryota; kingdom Metazoa; phylum Arthropoda; class Insecta; order Lepidoptera; family Tortricidae; genus Cenopis; species Cenopis cana. The sequence continues at coordinate 16,666,171 of OX637477.1, read as the reverse complement.
CCGGGGGAATGAGTAAATACATTTCTTCTGCATCAAAAAAAAGCTCTGCTCTACTGTAACGTAAAGCTGTTATGAGTACCTTTTGCAACCTTACATTAATGTGCATGTGCAATCCCATGAAGTAGGTATCTAAGTATAAGATTGGACGACAGAAAGCCCGCAATACACAATACAAACATGAGTGAAAAATATGAATGTAAGTATAGACAATAACACACGTGGGAGCGAGATATAATGATATATCTCCTGTCTCTCATCGCGTATAAGGCCGTTGTATCACTGAAACGTTATCAATGAATTCTAATGCTGTCACCACATATAGGTAATACGTCTAAGGATGCGATATTATGTCACATGTCACAATCGTGCTACAGCAAGGGGCTGACACGCTTTGATAGAGAAAGATAGTCTAATTGCGATTCCTATAAGAGGAAATAGAAAAGAGTGGCATGTTTTGTCCGTATCACCGACCGAAGATCATGAAATGACATGGTCGGGTTATAGGCAAAGGCAAACTTCCATAAGCAATACATTGGACATGCAAACCGGCCAAATTGCGTAGTACAAATTTTGTATGAATATGATTTCTCATACATACATACCCCCGACATAGCCCCGGTCGCTCGTTGGCGCATCTATAACTACAGAGTATATATTATATCTAGTTACTTATGTGCTAAAGGTTGTATCAGTCTTCTGAATCGATTTAAAATACTCTTTTGATATATTTTAATTTAGTCGGGTTACCATATAAGTCGTCCGTCCCTTTAGGTGTACCAAGGTGTACGCCTTCCTCTTTCTATGTTCTATCCATTTTATTTATGATCCATTTCTTTTCGTTGATCGATCGATCGATCACTTGACTTTTGTTTACTACCCCCATTCAAAGGTTACACTTAAATTTACCATATAGGAGGCAAGTAAACTACGTCATCAAATTATAGATGGCGAAATGTACGCATCAAGCTATACGAGTATTATGCAGTTTGTTTCGTGGCGCCAATAGTGTACCCAATATGTATTGGGTCATCACATTTACTTATTGTATGACGGTGGTGAGCCTATGCCTAAGGAAACGCCCGACCAATTTCTTGCAACACCCCATTCTGTAGTTGTTTTAGAAAACCTCGGCAGTGAGTGAGGAGGAAAATCCTTTAAAACTGTGCCGTGCAAGGACATTTAGATTTTACATGCCAAGTCCCTATGTTACTTAGGTTGTACATAAGGCCAACTGGAATAAGTAATCCGTAGTTGAATATCATAATTCGCTATTAGATATAATTCCCTAGCTTTTGATTCGCTTTTTTATTGCCATTCGAACCAGATTTTAGAGACGAGCAAATATTTGTTTGGGACCAACTTACAATTAGAGTTAGGTACACAAATTACACAAAAGACGAAAATGAGAGGCATAGTTTTCGAGTACCGAAAATGCTTCATACTGATTGAAGTGATAGACATTGAAATGTGGCCTCAATAGGTACTAACTACAAAGAAACTCTAAAGCAATAAAAGTTGGTTCTAAATTAAAAACCGCAACAATCAACCCGGGGCATAAGTAAGAGAATATTCCAAAATGTACAATTTCACCCATCCGTAACCACCAGTCAACCACGTTTTTCTATTTCCAGATCCAAGCGTTCTACAGATTCCGGCAATCGCATGAGAACTACTGCCACGATCTAATGCCGTCGATGGTCCGTGCGGCCTTTGACCACTCCATCATATCAATTTTGGCGCCGAGGGACCAGCATGGACGACGCATCATGTTCATCGAGTCTGGCAGTCAGTTCTTTTTTTTATAATCTAATACCATTTCTATTACCTAGATGCTTTGGTTCTGCTTGATGTAGTATTTTACACGCCCGCTCACATAAAATAAACAACGGGTTGCACTCTGGGAGTGCCGGCAGAAGTGAAAACTCAATAAAGATAGTAAATGGGTCATTGTCAAATTTAGGTGCGCGTCTTTTCGGTGGACAGGATATGCCAAAAGTTAAGGGCTACAAAGCTTAATTTTCGATTGATCTGATAACCCGCATAATCTGTAATTCCGTGTGTATAAATCCATGTAATAAAAACGTAAATTACATGCACACAAGCCGTTAACTATTGTCCACCGAATGGACAACTTTTGTTTTTCCGACTGACAATGACCCAAATAACAAAGATATTCATATCGGTATCGGTATCGGTATCCGTTACGGTATCCGTATCCGTACTCATACTCATGTTCATATTCATATTCGCATAATCAATTTACATATATACATAATATGTCCCGAGTATCATTGTGTCTTACGCATCCTGAGTTTAGCTGATATGACACCTCCTAACATCGCAATCACGATTACTTGCAGCGGTCAACTAGCTGGTCTTAGAATCTTAGAATCTGTCGCGAGTTCAACAAATTTTCCCCCAGTACAAAAGTGCTCAGCGCCGCTAAAGAAGTTTTCACTTCAAAAATTGTAAGCAATACTACTACCTATTTCCCATTTTTATTTCTTTAGATTCGTTGAGTGTGCTCAGGAACTCCATGAGCTCATACCGCCTTCCCCCTTCTTCCATCAGATATCCAGACGACGTACGACTGGCTACTTTCATTACCTGGTCGAAATCATCTTTTTTTTAATAATGTGTACTGGTTTGGTATTTGAATGGCGTATGTAGGTACTTCCAAGTTCAAATAACCTGGACCTTTTTAAGGTACGAGTGAATCTTCTAGGTGAGCTCGCATCACCGTCGGTCTCATTTTCAATTTAAAAAAATATATATGACTGGTTAGAATTAGGCGTTTATTTAAGAAAATTTAATTTAGCTGTTTGCTCTACGAAGAACGAAGAACCCAACTTTGGTGTATTTTGGACATTAATTTTATTTTTTAGGAACTATTATATTATTATTATCTATTCATTTAATGTGACTCGTTTACTTTATTTGTCTATTCTAACAGAATCGTGCTCTATCAAGGTCATAGGGGCCCCATTACCCTAATGTGCCCAGGGCCTCAAATTGGTTAAAAACGGCCCTGTGCGTTTCCGTTACTTTCACCCAGTGCCTTGAACGCACAAACGCGTTCATAATATTTAGTGACTTTCGCCCTGTGCCTTAGTTCCTTAGACTTAGAATAGTCGGATGAACTTGCATCTACCATCTACCTACTGTGACATCTTAAACTTCCCGTGGCAATTTGGCAATGGTAATAAAGTTATTCTTTTCAGAAGTCATAATTTACTATATTTTTTTAGTATGACAATGGGGAAGTTTATACGGGAAGGTTAAGATGCCACAGTAGGTAGATAGTACATGAACAGTATTTTATTGTTTACTTTTATCTATAAAAAATCTTTCTCGGATTGGCGTGTTAACTCGTCAAATTCGAGTACAAATTATAATCACGCCGTACTGAAAGGGTTACGTGATTTGTACACAAATAATTATTCCAGTCAGGAGACTAATAAAATTAAGTTGTATATATAATATCATTTATTTATTTTTGACTAACTTATTTATGAGTAGTATATTAAAAGAAGGATTAAATACGATTACCTATAACTTGATAGCGATTTGTTTAACTTCTTCAATCACTAACTGGTAAACGAATTGGTGAAGTACAATCGTCTACAAAAAGATGTATCCATTTTTTTCACCTTGAAATGGATGCACGTTGTAGATATCTTCCTGATTTCATGTATTGGCCCAGGCTAAGTGTTGTTTTCTCCAACAATTGACATCCATGTTGAAAATACCTCTGTCCTGACTTTTTCTCAGCATGAGGACGTGGCACAATTGTATGCACTATGTACCTGCAAAACATAACATTAAATAATGAAATGAGAGCGTAGGAGTTATGTGTGTATTTTTGAAATTATGTCCCTAATTATCTACTATACCTATTTCAAAGACAACACGAAGAAGAGTGGGCTTCATATTCGTTTATCGTATAGCTCACGTAGTTCAATACTCAAACGTTTATATTGCTAAGTAATCAACTGTTTTCGTTGATATTCATTTATGTATGAGCTGCATAACCACCCGGCAAAACAGACTACCTACCTAAATAAATCAATTGATTGGAATATAAATATAACATCGCATCGGTGTAAACAGGGATAGTAAATAATGAATTAAAAAATACTTACTTTACTCGGCGGCGTATCTGATAACTGCTTTTCACAAGAATAATGCAGAAAATCTTATAATTAATTACGATTGTTTTATTTTCAATATGTTGACACGTTATTGACACACGTGTTATTTCAATATTTAAAAATAACCATGGCAACCATACGACCATAGAGTATTATAAAATCTGTGACCATAGAGTTGAAAATTAAATCTTTACGATAAATTGTAACGTTCCTTTTCACGTTCAGCTTTGATTAAGGCGAGGTTCTTCCATTGCAAATGTCCCGCTCTAACACGCGTGAGTTTGCAATTGACCATCCCACTCTCTACGGAACTGTGCGCGTAATTTTCGTAAATTTTTAGTACATTTTTGGGTGAGAAAAATACATGGCTTACTATATTAACAATATTAATCCCGACATCCCTCATACCATCAAATACGTGTATTTTAGTATTATTTTCTACTCATCATGTTAAGATTGAAATAAAATGAGTTTTAAGATAGAAAATAGAGGTATGTTTGGAATTTTTTTCTATCGAACAAAGTTTTGCAAATTGTGTAACGGACACGGCACGACGGCACTAGATAAAGGTCTCAAATATAACATCGTATTTTTTTTACATTTTTAATATGTAGTATTTCGAAATAAAACCGTTTACCAAATCAGATTTTTACTATAACCCGGCCTTAATTGTATTGGGAAAGATGAAATAAAAACGAAACCTGCTTGAGACGGATTACACAAAATATGTCGACATCAAATATAATAGGAGGCAGCACTTTCTACGCCAAATTCACGCGAAACTGGTCTTTTCTTTAAGTTTCCTCCCCCTGTCCATCACTCTTGGCCATTAGGTATTTTGAAGTAAACTGTCACCGTATTTAGGGACAATAAGAACTACTTTCCATGAGAATTTATTTGAAATATGATCTTTACGGAAATCGGTCAGTCTGGCTATCCGATATTGGACTTTGGAAACGCTTTTTTAGGGACAATAAGAGCTACTTTCCATGAGAATTTATTTGAAATATGATCTTTATGGAATATCTTAGGATTGACTTAGAACAGTTAGAACCTTGGCTTTCTAAGAAGACCAGCTGGGGACCCCTCGTAACATAGCAATCACCATACTAGGAGGGGTCAACTAACCTGGTCATAGAATTTATCGCGAGTTTATACATTTTTCCCCAGTACAAAAGTGCTCAGCGCCGCTAAAGAAGTTTTCACTTCAAAAATTAATAGAATCATAGTTTAATTTATTATTGAGGAAGTCGCAATACAGACTAAACATTAGTTTGCGTTTTAGTCTGTTCGCTCCTTAGAGTCTGACTAAATATAGGTACAACACAGATAAATCTTTACATACATCACGTGAAATAGTCATAGAACTAATCAAAGTACGGTAGGCACTGCAATTAACCCTAGGTAACAGGGAAATTATAAGCTGATCTTAATTGTTTCCTTATATATGTATTTAAATAACCAACGTAATTGTCACTCACGTCAACCTCTGCCGTGAACTTTTGTGTTGACGTGCCTTTTAGTCGCGTCGTCGGTACATACACAAAATTATACGGCGATTAATGATTATGCCATTTCCTTTTGCTGCATTGGTCCTTAAGACTGAATGAATGATTTAAGAATGAAATGTAAGTAATAATTTAAAATAAAATGTAAAATAGAATGTATGTAAAATATTATTTTTAGGGTTCCGTAGTAAACAAGGAACCCTTATAGTTTTGCAATGTCCGTCCGTCCGTCCGTCCGTCCAACCCCCGTTTTTCTCTGTAACCTTTAGTGCTAGAAAGCTGTAATTTGGCATGAGTATACATATCAATGACGCCGACGAAACAATAGAATAAAATCTTAAAAAAAAATTTTTTTTAGGGTACCTCCCCCTTCATGTAAAGTGGCGGTGCAATTTTTTGAAGTGAAAACTTCTTTAGCGGCGCTGAGCACTTTTGTACTGGGGAAAAATGTATAAACTCGCGATAAATTCCAAGACCAGGTTAGTTGACCCCTCCTAGTATCGTGATTGCTATGTAACGAGGGGTCCCCAGCTGGTCTTCTTAGAAAGCCAAGGTTCTAACTGTTTTAAGACAATCCTAAGATTTTCCATAAAGATCATATTTCAAATAAATTCTCATGGAAAGTAGCTCTTATTGTCCCTAAAAAAGCGTTTCCAAAGTCCAATATCGGATAGCCAGACTGACCGATTTCCGTAAAGATCATATTTCAAATAAATTCTCATGGAAAGTAGTTCTTATTGTCCCTAAATACGGTGACAGTTCCCTTCAAAATACCCAGTGGCCAAGAGTGATGGATAAAATACCAAGGGCCTGACACGCTTTGTAAGAGAAAGATAGCCTTATTGCGATTCCTATGAGAGGAAGTAGAAAATAGTGCGATGTTTTGTCCTTATCACCGACCGAAAAATTATTCACGGTCGGGTAAAGGCAATATTTCATGAAGTGTCAAGAAGATTGCAAAACAAGGCAATATTTGGTAGTGCATTTTATAAATGGAGAATTAATGATAAGTTTGGTTTAAATGAATAATAGTTTACCAATTATCAGATCCGTAGTGTTTGGGTGTTCAGTGCAAACATGGTGGGGTGTTCAGTGTTGGGCTGTAAAAGCAAACTCGACCGAAAAAAGGCGGATGTTACATTCCATGCGTAATTTGCGTAAGTACATTTTCTTTGCATTTTGGACCCGTGTTTATTTCTAAAATCTCACCGGAACCAAGTTACTGAGCTAAATCATTAGTTATATCATGAGACACTTGATTAAATAGGAAAAATATGTAAATTCATTCAAAAATAACCTCCAAACATTTCACATATAAACCGGTCAAATCGCGTAGTATAAATCTACCATAGAAGCCAGCTTAGAATTGATGTCCCATCATTCAGTCGGTATATAATTCGATTTCGGGACACCAACAAATAATAAAAAACCGGCCAAGTGCGTGTCGGGCCACGCGCAAGGTAGGGTTCCGTAGTCGTCCACCCGTTACATTATGTGGACTAAAAAGTATGCAAACTTATATTTACTATGTTTTTGACAGAATTAACAACATTATCTAAGGTATCAATGGAAATTGTTCGAAAGTTTGCTTTTGTACATTTTTGAAGTTAGGCTATTACTCGTCAACTAGTAATGTCTACTTAGCTGTGATAGTTTTCCTTTTAAATTCATCATATATACTACTACCATGATTTTTTTCACATGCCTAGTAGTCACCGTTTAACTGGCAGGGGGGGGGGGGGGACACTTGACCATAACAAAAATTATCACTTCAAAGCTTAATATCACGCTAACCAATTCTTTAATCAAAAAATGCTTTTAGAAACCTTATAATATTAAAAGAGCTATCCAACGATACCCCACACGATGGGGTTTGGCAGAAAAAAACATTGCACTACCACTTTACATGTAGGGAAGGTAGGTACCCTAAAAAAAATTTTTTTTCACCAATTCAGCTTTCTACTACTAACGGTTACTGAGAAAAACGGGGGTCGGACGGACGGACGGACGGACGGACGGACATAGCGAAACTATAAGGGTTCCTTGTTTACTACGGAACCCTAAAAATCCCCTGAAGATTACCCCACGTTTCGGGAAATTCAAGTAATTTGATTTTTTCAGTTTTTAGGGTTCCGTAGTAAACAAGGAACCCTTATAGTTTCGCCATGTACGTCCGTCCGTCCGTTCGTCCGTCCGTCCGACCCCCGTTTTTCTTTGTAATTTGGCATGAGTATACATATCGATGACGCGGAGAAAACGGTAGAATAAAATCTTTAAAAAAAATTTTTTTTAGGGTACCTCCCCATACATGTAAAGTGGTGGTGCAATTTTTTTTTGTGCCAAACCCCATCGTGTGGGATATCGTTGGATAGCTCTTTTAAAAATATAATAAGGTTTCTAAAAGCATTTTTTGATTTTTTGATTAAAGAATAGGTTGGCGTGATATTAAGCTTTGAAGTGATAATTTTTGTTAGCTAAACAGTGGCTACTAGGCATGTGAAAAAAATCATGGTAGTAGTATATACGATGAATTTAAAAGGAAACCTATCACAGCTATGTAGACATTCCTAGTTAACGAGTAATAGTGGAACTTCAGAAATGTACTTTGCAAAAGCAAACTTTCGTACAATTTCCATTGATACCTTAGATAATGTTGTTAATTCTGTCAAAAACATAGTCAATATAAGTTTGCGAACTTTTTAGTCCACGTAATGTAACGGGTGGACGACTACGGAACCCTACCTTGCGCGTGGCCCGACACGCACTTGTTCAACAGAGGATGAATACCGAAAAAAAATGGATTTGATGACTGAGGGAACAGGAAAAGAGAATTGGGAAAAACATATCTATAAGTAGGTATTTGCTTATTTATTGTAAATAAAGTTATAAATATATTAAGTAAATTACTTGTTCTAATTTAAAGTTTATCCTTTTATTTCTACAACGACATACCTAATTTATCTATGAAAGACAAAAAGGAGCATGTAAGTAGTAGGCACTTTAAGGTTACTTATTACTTATAGTAATTAGTAATTACTTACTACTTTCATCGTCTAGAGACTAGAGACTTAACATTTAGCATGGTTCTATGGGTGACGTGATGACCAGCAAGTCAAGCGGCGAGCAGCAAGACAAGACCAGCGACCAGCGACGAGCGACAAGAAGAAAATGTATAGTCTTGAATCAGTGAAACCGCCGTTTTACGCAACGGTAATAACCTTATATACCTAGATAAGATTATCACAAAAAGAGTGGCAGGTCGGGATCCATTATTTTACGATATCGCCTACGATATTGTGTAAATTTAGTTTGTGAATCAAAATGCCGACTTAGGTACTACGGAATTCGCTCACTTGTAACTACGAGTATGTAGGTATTATCCGACAAAATTTTAGGGTATTTTTTATTTAATATTTTTTATATTTATATAATTTTATTATTCAGGTTAGGTTTCGATCGAGTCTACCGTACTGCTTGACGAACTTATTAACCCTTTGACCGCCAAAGCGGTAGTGTGTCGTCGTGCCCACCACGTCAAGCACTGTCTAAACCAATAAAAACAAATTAAAACAGTTCAGAAATGATTTTATTCATGATCAAAGTACACCTTCACTCCGACCTTTCAAGTGGTCTTATTTTCTTAAAATCTTATTCTTATCCTTCTTTAAATCGTCTTATTGACAGCTAAGTTAGCATTTAGACATCGGCTTTCAGTACGTCAAAAATTCTTAACGCATTCACTGCCACCCTCTTTTCCTGGACATTCGGCAGGTGCCGCACTTTGCTGTGTGCCCCAAAGGCACATGTGAGTTCAACCGACTATTCTAAGTCTAAGGCACTAAGGCACAGGGTGAAAGTCACTAAATATTATGAACGCGTTTGTGCGTTCAAGGCACTGGGTGAAAGTAACGGAAACGCACAGGGCCGTCTTTAACCAATTTGAGGCCCTGGGCACATTAGGGTAATGGGGCCCCTATGACCTTGATAGAGCACGATTCTGTTAGAATATACAAAGAAAGTAAACGAGTCACATTAAATGAATAGATATTAATAATATAATACTTCCTAAAAAATAAAATTAATTTTCAAATTACACCAAATTTGGGTTCTTCCTTAGAGCAAACAGCTAAATTAAATTTTCTTAAATAAACGCCTAATTCTAACCAGTCATATATATTTTTTTAAATTGAAAATGAGGCCGACGGTTATGCGAGCTCACCCAGAAGATTCACTCGTACCTTAAAAAGGTCCAGGTTATTTGAACTCGGAAGTACCTACATACGCCATTCGAATACCAAACCAGTAAACATTATAAAGAAAAGATGATTTTGACCAGGTAATGAAAGTAGCCAGTCGTACTTACGTCGTCTGGATATCTGATGGAAGAAGGGGGAAGGCGGTATGAGCTCATGGAGTTCCTGAGCACACTCAACGAATCTAAAGAAATAAAAATGGGAAATAGGTAGTATTGCTTACAATTTTTGAAGTGAAAACTTCTTTAGCGGCGCTGAGCACTTTTGTACTGGGGAAAATTTGTTGAACTCGCGACAGATTCTAAGATTCTAAGACGAGCTAGTTGACCGCTCCTAGTAATCGTGATTGCGATGTTAGGAGGTGTCAACTCAGCTAAACTCAGCTGGCCCCTATACCACAAAACTTTACAAGTCTACAATTTGACAAAATTGTACAATTTTCCATAGAAAAAGTTCACAAATTTGTCGAATTGTACGCTTGTAAAGTATTGTGGTACAGGCCCCTGGTCTTAGATGCATAAGACACAATGATACTCGGCACGTATTATGTATATATGTAAATGGATTAAGCGAATATGAATATGAACATGAGTATGAGTACGGATACGGATACCGATACGGATACCGATACCGATACCGATATGAATATCTTTGTTATTTGGGTCATTGTCAGTCGGAAAAACAAAAGTTGTCCATTCGGTGGACAATAGTTAACGGCTTGTGTGCATGTAATTTACGTTTTTATTACATGGATTTATAGACACGGAATTACAGATTATGCGGGTTATCAGATCAATCGAAAATTAAGCTTTGTAGCCCTTAACTTTTGGCATGTCCTGTCCACCGAAAAGACGCGCACCTAAATCTGACAATGACTCATTTACTATCTTTATTGAGTTTTCACTTCTGCCGGCACTCCCGGAGTGCAACCCGTTGTTTTTTTTTTATCTGCCAAACCCCATCGTGTGGGTTATCGTTGGATAGCTCTACCCCCTACTTTTTTTTCGGATTCAGGTAATTTTGGGTTTTGTGACTCAGAATGAAGAGTAAGTAATATTGATTCAGATAAAAAAAAACCTTGATTTTCGATCCAAATTTTTTTTGGGGACACTTATATTCTTCGCGTTAATAGATAATACTCGTGATTGTGAATCAGAACCAGGGGGGCGATTTTTGAGAGTCGAACGTTCGAATTTTCACTCGAGATCCGTCAAAAAACTATGACGTTTTGACAGATGTCGAGTGTAAAGTCTAGCGTTCGACACTCAAAAATCGGTCCCCAGCGCCGGATCTAGAAATTTTTCAAGGGGGGGCAAATCTACAAAATGCCGCCCCCGTCTGTCTATAAAATTTTCCATCATTATGATGCAGATGCGGAAAATACTTCATACGCATCAAGTCATAAAAAACGCGAGCGCAGCGAGCGCGAAATTTTTTGTCCTGTCAAGAAGTTCGAATTGCCGCCCCCCTGCCGCCCCCTAAACTTGCCGCCCGGGGCATGGACCCCGGCTTGCCCCCCCCTAGATCCAGCTCTGATCAGAACGTGTATATATTTTGTGACTATCAGACACGTGTAAATATTTTGAGACTCTATCAGACAAAAGGTACATTGTCGGTTGTCAATAAGGAGGCTCGCGGGCCGCAAGAAGGTAAGGGGTTCGTGGGCCGCGTGCGGCCCACGGGCCGACTGTTGCCGCCCGCTGCATTTTAAAGGGTTGGAAGAGCGATAACTAAGCGCTTGAAATAAAAGAGTAGCAATTAAATTCTAACGCGCTGAACGAGTTCTACGCGGACAAAGTCACGGGCAAAAGCTAGTAGATTCTAATCTAATGGTATTGGCAATCGGTGATATACTCGTACACATACAATAAATTTAAATGTTGTCGAGCGGATGCGTCCGCTAACGTTTCTGAAGTTGTAATAATTTCGCGGTAGATGGCGCTATAAGCCTCGCTCAGTGTAAATGATTGAAAGATTCACCACCACGAGGGATACTGACGGTAGCTCAGTTGTTTAAAAAAGAGCAATGGACGGATTTCAGAGGTCGTGGGTTCAAATCCTACCTGTGGCGTTTAATTAAAAAAAAAAAAAAAAGATTGAAAATTTATATAAGTACCTATTTAATGTGGTAGGTACCTACAAAAGCAATCGGCTTCAAGATGTTCACGTTTCGACAGTTTTTCTCACACAGACACGACACGGCGCTGCGCTGGCAAACAGCTTGATATTTGTGAATACATCGTTTGTCCATTAAATATATCTGATGACCATTATAACTACTTTAAATTTTACTGACAAGGTAATGAACAGTTTTACTTATATCATGGCGCGGGAAAACCAGCATACGATACGACATACGACCTAATATGCAGACACTATTATAGTTCGTAAAAAACTGTAAGGCCAAGTGCTGTCAAATTAACGCAAGCAAAAATCTACCTTACAGTCAGAGCTCTAAGTCTAGTTTTGCTTGTGTTCGTTTGACAGAATTTAGCTTTAGAGTTGTGTCCGAACTATACAGACCTACGCCAGGGGAATATTCCAAGTGTTTCTTTTGTCCAGAGGGCTGGGATCCACGCGCTGTTCCATTATCAGAGGTGTTCCGCGGGATGCAACTGGGCCTGGAGGCGGCCATGACGGAGCCGCGCACGCAGGTCTCCGGTGTCATCGTCATCATGGACATGCAGGGGCTTGCCTTTAGCCACGTGCTGCAGTTCACGCCTTCCTTCGCCAAGATGGCCGTTGATTGGGTGCAGGTATTTTTTTTTCCTCTGTTTTATCTGCAATCGGCTATTCAGCCATAATCAGATTGTATGTCTTGTTACAGTTGTATTGAGAGGTATTCCGTTAAATACTCTCCCTCCAGACTTAGAGTTTCCGGTCTAGTATCTCTGGTCTAGCTGCAGTATCTGCCATCTTTTCAGCCTTGTTGTATTAGATTAGATTAGATTAGATTCATTTATTTCATGATAAGAATTACATTATAAATTTGTACACATGTCAAAATTACAAGAATAGTTATCATGATCGTCATAAACAGGAAAAATAAAAAATAAAAAAGGATAATAACATAATGTCAACCAAAATTAAACACACATGATAATGATAAATAGTAAAAATAAAATAATTGCATCTCCCTTTCGGGATCGTCAGTCCATATTGTCACTGTCGTTAACCAGGTCCCTGGCGAGTTCATTTGTGTGCTTTTGAAGCCGTTCTTTGTATTTAACACAATATCTGTTAACTTCCTCTTTAATAGTTGACATTTCTAAATATTCATGTATGTCTGTATTTTTTGCAAACCATGGTGCGTTTGATATAGCCCTTAAGACATTATTTTGAAACCTTTGCAGAATCTCGAGGTTCGAGTTACTGGCAGTTCCCCATAGTTCTATCCCATATGTCCAAATTGGTTTTATTATGCATTTGTAAACTAACATTTTGTTGGTTAGGCTGAGTGGTGATTGTCGCCCGATCAGCCAGTACAAGCGCTTATATTGCATATCTGCTTCTTTTCTTTTCTTTTTTATGTGATTGGCCCATGTTAATCTTCTATCTAAATGGAGCCCCAGATATCTTACACATGTTTCTTGTGTTAGTTGTTCTCCTCTCAGGTTCACAACTGGGCATTCCCCTCTTCTAAGTGTGAACGTAATTTGAACTGATTTTCCCACATTGGGCTTTATTCTCCACTTTTCAAGCCATTCGTCTATTTTGTACAAATGCGTTTGTAGTTTTTTTGCTGCTTCAATCGGATTCACATGACTTGCAAGACAGGCTGTATCGTCGGCATAGTATGTAGCCGTTACTACATCATCACTGCAGGGTAGGTCTGCTGTGTATATGGAGTACAGCACTGGACCAAGCACAGAGCCCTGTGGTACGGAGGCTCTGATGCTATATATTTGAGACACCTCATCATCAAATTTGACCTGGAACTTTCTGTCCTGCAAGTAGGATCTTAGTACCATGTAGAAAGAGTTTGGTAGTAGAGATTTGAGCTTATGCAATAAACCACTGTGCCAGACACGGTCGAATGCCTGTTGTATATCTAAGAAGACAGCAGCGCAGTATTCTTTATGTTCCAAAGATTGTTTAATTTTGTTCACCACACGATGTACCTGCTCTACAGTCGAGTGCTGCTCCCGGAATCCAAATTGATGGTTGGGTATAATGGCATATTCTTCTAAGATTGGCTTGAGTCTACGTAGGAATAGCTTTTCAAAGAGTTTTGATATTATTGGTAGAAGACTAATTGGCCTGTAGGAGCTTGGCTCTGTAGGTGCCTTGCCAGGCTTGGGTATCATACAGATCTGAGATACAGTCCATAGCCTTGGATAATAATATATTCTCATTATTGCATTGCATAGCATGGTCAGGTACACAACAGGTTTTCTAGGAAGATGTTTCAAAACCTCCGCAGTTATTAGGTCGTAGCTAGGAGCCTTCTTATTGCTTAGCATTTTTATGGCTTTTTGTAGTTCCCTTGGAGTTACAGCTTGTATAGGTAATGATAGCTGTTGGTTGCTTTCGAGGAACTCTTTTACCTCATGTTCGAAATCTGTCATTGCCGTAGTATTTGGTACAAAAACTTCGCTAAGATGCTGTGCAAAGAGTTCAGCTTTTTCTTTGGGGGTTTTAGCCCATGGTGCAGGTATGTAAGCTTTTTATTTTTCGTCTAGAGGGCCGGGGCTTACGCGCGGCACCTCTTTTGTTTTAATACTACTGATGTGATGGTATTTTTTAAGGTTTCGTACCTCGAAAAAACGGAACCCTTATAGGATCACTTCGTTGTCCGTCCGTCCGTCCGTCTATCTGTCAAGACCCTTTTTAGGGTTCCGTACCCGAAGGGTCAAAACGGAACCCTATTGGTGACGCCCAGACGTCCGTCGGTCCGTCGTCTGACACACAGGTTTTACAGCCAAACCGTTCAAGCTACAGGCTTCAAATTTACACAGTATAAGCATCTTGTTGGCCCGAAGCCATACAAATAGTCAAAACTTTTTTTTAATGTTTTTAAGGGGGGCTCCCATACAGCTAAAGGGGGGCGCGAAAAAAAATTTTTATCCTACCCTATCGAGTGGGGTATCTTTGTTTATAGCTCATTGAGTAGATACTTACTATATTTTTAATTTAAAAAAATATTGGAAAACAAAGGAATAAG
Source organism: Cenopis cana (assembly GCA_951800055.1). NCBI lineage: Eukaryota > Metazoa > Arthropoda > Insecta > Lepidoptera > Tortricidae > Cenopis > Cenopis cana. Next base: position 16,651,095 of record OX637477.1, on the reverse strand, counting down.
AAACCACCAAAGTCAGCTTTTTTTACGAAATTTTGTTCCGTAGATTTTTTTAACCTCCCAAATACCTATAAACTTAAAATTTGGTAATAATGTTTGTTATTAGGTATATTTTATCAACAAATACTAATATATTGATACATTAGATTTTTTCTTTAAAATTTCCTTATTTTTCCCATAAAAACCAACTTAACTTTGCGGTCAGTTCGGAACCCTAAATGTGCGAAGTCCAACTCGCACTTGGCCGGTTTTTTTCTCAGGAACGCGTGCAGGTATCAAGCTGGAATTTATTATATCAAATACTCAGGTCTACTGTCCCTTGGAGCTGTAAAAAATCAAACTTCTAAGCCAACGCAATCAAAAGATACACTGAGCGAAAAAAATACTAAGTTTTTGTGAATGCGAGGACAAGTAAATTATATACTAACGTTTACAAACCAGTTTGTAATAATAGTAGTTATTTACTAATACCAAAAAATTTGTCCTTGTTATTATAAACTCATTTAATTTGTATTATATTAAATTAAACGGTTTGTAACCGTTAGTATATAATTTTTTGTCCTCGGATTCACAAAAACTTTGTAGTTTTTTCGCTCAGTGTAGATACAGCCGTTTATGCCGCAAATTTTCGACACTCGCAAGGGAATCAAAACTTACCGTGAACTCAGTATCTTGAAATTTGGTAGAAAGCAACGTCTTAATAGCACAGATAAAGGAAAAATTGCGAAAACCGTAAATTTTTAGTTACATCTTATAATAAAAATATTTTTAATAATTTTAATTTTTTTTACTTGGACCATAACTATGACTCGATTGTCGTGATGGGTGAACTTTTACTCATATACCTACAGGTTTGTACGGAACCCTCGGTGCGCGAGTCCGACTCGTTTTTAGGGTTCCGTAGTAAACAAGGAACCCTTATAGTTTCGCCATGTCCGTCCGTCCGTCCGTCCGTCCGACCCCCGTTTTTCTCAGTAACCGTTAATACTAGAAAGCTGTAATTTGGCATGAGTATACATATCAATGACGCCGACAAAACGGTAGAATAAAATCTTTTAAAAAAATTTTTTTCAGGGTACCTCCCCTACATGTAAAGTGGTGGTGCAATTTTTTTTTCTTCCAAACCCCATCGTGTGGGGTATCGTTGGATAGCTCTTTCAAAAATATTATAAGGTTTCTAAAATCATTTTTTGATTAAAGAATACGTTGGCGTGATATTAAGCTTTGAAGTGATAATTTTTGTTATGGTCAAGTGTCCCCCCCCCCCCTGCCAGCTAAATGGTGGCTACTAGGCATGTGAAAAAAATCATGGTAGTAGTATATACGATGAATTTAAAAGGAAAACTATCACAGCTAAGTAGACATTACTAGTTAACGAGTAATAGTCGAACTTCAGAAATGTACTTTGCAAAAGCAAACTTTCGTACAATTTCCATTGATACCTTAGATAATGTTGTTAATTCTTTAAAAAACATAGTAAATATAAGTTTGCGAACTTTTGAGTCCATATAATGTAACGGGTAGACGACTACGGAACCCTACCTTGCGCGTGGCCCGACACGCACTTGGCCGGTTTTTTATAATCATTATGGTTTCACGAGCTTGATCATTACCCATGTCTATTTAAAATAATTAGGTATTTTCGCGTAACATAAGAAACGTCCAGCAATTTGCGCTTTTATGTTACTAATTTTAAGTTCGTTTTTTCATATCATTTAACAGTTTATTTGTAGAATTTGGTTTCATTATAATGGCAACACTATTCATCCCTTGGTCTGTGGTCACTGTGGTAACAATCGCTGGTCGAGCATTTTTACTAGAGTTATGCGTGCCGAAGATTTTTTGAGGCATTTTAAATTATTTGTACTATTTTATGTTCTTTAACAAATTGTTTATAATATATATACATGTTAGTTTATAATAATATACATAATTTATTAATAAAGTAAACTAAGTATTTATAAACATGAACATGAGGTTATAGAGTTATGTAAATTAACAATAAAAATAAAAATAAATCCAAAATAAAACTAAACTAAACTAAAACTAAATAAACCTAAAAAATTGGGCGCCCGCGGCATGGTGCCGAGGATGCTGGCAGCATTTCCTCGCTGTGATAACTCTTTAAGTTGGCGAGCGTTGGGACCCCAGTTTATAATCTGAAATCATTTTTTTTCAAACTTGTAAGGCATCCTTGTGATTATGCTAATTGCACCTACTTCGGAGAAACAGTTTCTGCGCTAGGTTAGAAATAGTAATGTATGAATCAGGGCCGCAACCTTTACACTGCCTGTTCTGGTAAATAGCTTTGCAATAGCGTCTGCCTCGTGCGTATGTACCCAGGACAATACGACTCTGAAATTTTCTTACTCGTTTGCGTCATAAGTATTTACGTCATGATTGTTTATAATATTTGGGTGGCTACTTATATCATATTAGTGTTTGTGAATTTATACGGGCCTAGCACAGCAAGTCTTACATATAGCGGTGCTCGTGCGACCAATATGAAATTGATTTCAATCAATACGTTTAGTCATATAGACCTTTCGTTTCATCATCATTATATTAGCCGAAAGACGTCCATTACTGGACATAGGCCTCCCCCAGATTGCCACAATGACCGATCTTGCGCCACCCGCATTCAGCGCCACCTGCATCCAGCGGAATTTTCGTCTGCAAGCTTGCATTGCAATGCTATTGTCCGTTCTCGCAACTTTGGTAGTCGATGAGACGACGAAACGTGGGAAATTAAGAGGGCGTACTTCCATTGCAACTGTCCCGCTCTAACACGCCTGAGTTTGCAATTAACCATCCCGCTCTCTACGGAAGCTCAGCGCGTACTTTTCATAAATATTCTAAACGTGTACCGTGTACCTACATTTATAAGGAGAATATTTTTTCTCAGGTTTGATAACTTATCACTGTACAACTATTTCCTAAACCAAAAATCATTGTTAAGGTTGGGAGGGTTTTAAAGATCGAACCAAAATCATCGAAAAGAAGGGTTATGTTTGAAATCGTGTTTTCACTTTTAGCAGTAAAATAGGTTAATCAGTTTAATGTTAATATACTGAAAGGACAGATATTTAATCACTATACTTAGATGTTGAGATCTGTGTCGATAAACATTGCCAAATTTGCATAAATGTGGGATCTTAATAAAAGTTAACTTACTATACCTACACTGTAAACTAACATTTTCAGGACTGCATCCCAATTCGATTAAAAGCGGTGCACATCTTAAACCAGCCGTACATCTTCAACATGGTATTCGCGATTTTCAAGCCGTTTCTGCGCGAGAAGCTGCGCTCGCGCATATACTTCCACGGCTCCAACATGGACTCCCTCAAGGTAAACGATTTCATAACAACACAGGGTACTCGTATATTAATTACCATTACCATCACGTAAAGGGAAGAATAAAAAAGACATCGCTTCTATCACTTCACTACCACGAGTTTGCAAGCGTTTTATGTATTCACTGCGTGGTCGACACGCTCAACGCACTGCGGTTAGTAGGGATCGCACGCAATGTATTAGGAAAACCGCTGCCGCTGGTGCCACCGCTCTAAGTCGTGGCCGTGACGTGACCTTCCCAAGGTGGCGTTTAGCTACGCGATACGACGCGCGCGCAGTATAGATAGTTCGTACTAAAACTCCAAACTACAAAAGGCCAAATCCTGTCAAACGAACGCAAGCAAAAAACGACTAAATGCGCTGACTGTAAGGTACAATCTTGCGTGCGTTCATTTGACAGCATTTGGCCTTACAGTTTTGTACGAACCACCAGCAGCAGTATACCAGTAGCAGTATTTATTAGAATGTTTAGTAGCCCTATCATATGATACGCACGCTTGACTTAATAATAGGAATTAGAATATTTATGGTTAAGCTTGAAACGCACTGACAGCGGTAGCGGAGCGGGGCGTCGCGGTGCGGAGGCAGTACCGGTTGTATCACAGAAAACCGGGCAGGAAAAAAGCGTTCTGTGCGGACCCTGTCATATTAGTTCGAACATTACAACCGGTACCGTTTCCAGCTTAAGGCCGCCCGCTGTGGTGACGACCGCTTTAGCTTAGTTGGTAGTGACCCTGCCTACGAAGCTGGAGGTCCCGGGTTCGAATCCCGGCCGGGGCATTTATTTGTGTGATGAGCACGAATATTATTTGTTCTTGGGTCTTGGATGTTTTCTATGTATTTAAGTATCTATTTATCTATATAAGTATGTCTATCGTCGCTTAGTACCTATAGTACAAGCTTTGCTTAGTTTGGGACTAGGTTGATTTGTGTAAGATTGTCCACAAATATTTATTTATTATTTATTAAAGGCACACGTAGATGGCAAAGCGCTGCGGCCGCGGCACGGCGGCTCGCTGCCCGAGCTGGAGGTCAGCGGCGAGCTGTTGTGGAAGATGCTGTCACACTACGAGGAAGGCTTTAAAGGTACCTAATTGAACAATGTTACGGACAACTGTTGACGAGCACAGTCGAACAATAAGTGCCAGTTGCACCAACGTACGAACACAGACCGGTCATCGTCAAATATGGCGCCGGCAGCTGTCATCCTATAGAAACTTGTCAAACTTTCCATACAATCAGATTTGACGAACACCGCTTACGATTACATACGGTTTGGTGCAACCCAACCTTAAACACCACGGAATAAGAGCTACTTGATAGATGGCGGCTCAATCTAAGCGTTCGATTTCCTAACTTATTTACAGTTAATAAAAGAGATTAGGCGTTTTTCCGATTTTGTCCTTAAGGGCCCGAGGTTGGCTTTGGTACCTTTTTTTATACAACGACGGTGGAAAACAAACGTGCGGTCCACCTGATGGTAAGCGGACACCGCAGCCTATAGACGCTCGCAACTCGAAAGTAGTCACGTGCGCGTTGCCAACCCTATGTATAATTACATAATTACCCTATACATAATTTCAAGATATTGACGACCGCTTTAGCTTAGTTGGTATTGGTAGTGACCCTGCCGATGAAGCTGGAGGTCCCGGGTTCGTATCCCGGTCAGGGGATTTATTTGTGTGATGAACACGAATATTTGTTCCTGGGTCTTGGATGTTTTCTATGTATTAAAGTATTTATCTATCTATACACACGTAGGTATATCGTCGCTTAGTATCCATAGTACAAGCTTTGCTTAGTTTGGGACTAGACCGATTTGTGTAAGATTGTCCACAAATATTTATTTATTTATTATTATTGATAAAAGCACAAGATTTACGAAAGCGACTGCCATCTGAGGTTCTTGAAGAAAAAACAGACCTTGTTGGGATTTGACTAACTACTAGTTAATGTTAAAAATCAGTATCTGTTAATTATCAATATCTGGGCGGCCGAGCTTTACTCGGCGTTTTCCCGGGCATGAGACCTAGCTAGATCGATTGCTCGTCCCCGAAAACCCCTATATACCAAATTTCATCAAAATCGTTAGAGCCGTTCCCGAGATCCCCGAAATAAATAAATAAATATACATAAATAAATATATATACAAGAATTGCTCGTTTAAAGATAGCATAAGTTACGACACGTACATAAGTTATTTGTTGTTATTTGTATAAGTTGTTTGTTGTACCTAAGACGTACGACCCGGCGTTCAATGCCACGACCACCCCCAGCTTGGAAGCTTGACTTCAACCACCAGTGGCTGATCACCAGTGGTTCAGCGGATAGCAGACGATAACAATTAAATTAATAACTACTTTTGTTTCAGTTGCAAACTCCTACGGCTACATAAAGAGCAAAGAAAATCGCAAATAGTACATGGTACTTATGTGTGTAGGTACTTAGGTTTACGTTACATAGTAAATCGTTAGAACAAATAAGGATGTGGGTCAACCAATAGATACTCCGAGTCAGTTTGTGCTGACTGTTCCTGTAAATACCAGTTTGTATTGGGGCTTATTTGCAAAAGATATTATTATTATATACATTGCCAAATTTTAACTTTTTTGCACAAACGGATTGTGCTCGCATGAATTTCCATGTTATGTCTACCCACTACAAGTTACAAGGTTGTGTATCTACTTATTCAGTTCCGTACGAGACTACAAGTGTCAGGTCAGGTCACTCGCGGGTTCAAGCAGGTTTTCTCTTTTTCTTTTTAAATATTATTTTATCTCAAGTCGGTGTGGGTCGTATTGTGATGGTAGTTAAAACGGCTGATACTTAATATAAACTTTTGAACAACATCTAGCATAGTACATTTATCTCACTAGCGCGGTTTGGCCATAGCTGTAGTATAGTGATACATACGAATATATAGAATATATAGACAACGTGAACTCATAGCTCCTACGCTGACGCACACATAGATACTGTGCATGTAGATTGTGATGTACAGCTCAACACACAACCATGGCTCGCCTGCGCTCGTGAGATAATTAGTACTTACCTACTCTAGATAAATAAGTGGTTATAACTAAAAAGTTACCTCTATGTGAATGTGATCATTTGGAAATTACAAGCATTAAGTTAAATAACTTTTTTATTTGTACAACGATATTTATATTTTGATAAATTTACAATAAAAACATAAATATTTCATGCACCTTTGTTTTATTCTTTAAATAATTATACATACAATAAAGATTTCCCTATAAAATTGTAAATTTTGGTCACGCTTCCGAATTATTTCTAAGTAGTTACTTACACTGTTAAATTTTATTTCCAAAAATATACATCCATAAAATTTGTTAATTTTAATAATAATTGTATCCACAAAAAACACTCTTTCATGATTTTCTTTGCAAAACACAAATTAACCGTGCGAAAGAAAAATCGAGACATAAAATATTAACCTATCACAGTGTTGCTTTATGGTTTTTTAATTGAGTGATAAAGTGAACTCTCATGTTATTTATATCGACGGACACAAAACAAGATAAATAATATAATTTATTTGCATACATAGATGAAATGTGCGGCATTATTTCTTTAGAATGTGATCTGAATCACTGTAACATTTAAAACTATTCTTTACACTTACAAAATCACAAGTGTAGTACGTTTAAAATTTAAATTAATAGGTACGAACCGGGGTTACTTTAAAATTGAAAGGGTGACTTTAAAATCCAGCTTTAATGCCGTGTTAAGCTGAGGTTGGTAGCATACCTTCCTAAACTTCTATTTACTAAACTGAAACAAACTAGATAGTTCGTTATGATTATATATAAGTGTTCTAAGTCTATAAAAGTGCCCGCATTTTTTCCTAATGTAACCCCAGTTTACGGTAGCTAACTTAATATTAAGATAAGATAAGATAAGATAAGATAAGATAAATCTTCATTATCTTATCAATATCAAATAGTAACTGATACAAATCATTTTAAAGATATTATACAAGAGCGTGATAATAAAACATAAACATAGATTCAAGCTGAACAGAAAAGAAACAGGTAGGTGTATTGAAACTTCGGTTGAAATATTAGTACCAATAAGAATTTTACATGGAATAGAAAAATCTAGAAATAAAGTCAGTCTTACTGGCACTTGTTCACGAGAACCATAACACAGGAATGCATAGCGGCAAGGTAGGCTGACGGGCGGCCTTCGTCCTTACTTTTAAGAAATTCTTCAACTCAGTGTAATAAGACATTCACGGGTTTCATTGTAATACTAATAACTGCAACTTCTAGATCATTCTTTTTTTTGTACTCAACCAAGCACTTTATTTTACTACTTACTAGAGAACAATGAATTATAAAGAAAGACAACAGTTTCACTGCATAGCGGTCTTAACGCGATACAATATATTTAGAACTTTGTTTCGTAGGTAAGTATCTCATTTATACAATGTACAGTAGGTACCAAAAACGATTCACATTGGCAGTCTTTATAATTTACTACGCGGCCTCTACTTACTAGTTATTTATCTATAATTCGGAATAAACACCCCCTTCTCCATACTTCAAGATATGTGTGATGTCACTACTTATAAATTGGTTTTTTGACTACGGTTAACCCATAACGCCGGCATTAACATACTCGTATTAGGCTCAGGAAATGCAGCCGCACCACAGTTCAACAAGTATATTTGTGTAATTGTCTCGACAAATAACCACTTTACGTAAGCTTGCAGCCCAACTACTTATTTAATCAGTTCTTTGTTCACGTATCCGTACGAAGCGATGGCTGTAACAAAGAAAAAAAAAATGTTAGCTACCGACACACATTGACATACATTTTACAATGCATTTTATATCAAATGCTGCCTTGGAATTCTGAAATCCTTGGCGAAAGAATTAATAGCAGTCCGTTAATTTTGAAAAGCCTACCCCACGACACGATGCAGGTACAGTCAAGGGCACCAATATCACCCAATATGTATACACTTTTTCACCTTATTCCATTGAAATAAGGTCCAAAAGTGTATACATATTGGTGCCCTTGACTGTACGATACGACTCTAATTTTCAAAAAATATTTAAAGCCATACAAATGTCGAAAAAATGTACTCTTCAAATATTGACTCGGGTAAGTCCGTTCAATCAATACACAGCATTTCTATGGACATACGGCGAACAGTTTCGTTCATGGGCTTTGATCGTAAAATCTGTAAAACCTAGGCAACGAAGAATCAAGACGTCTTTACCTGAAGTTGTATGTGTTTCTTTTAACTTACCACTAAATTCCTTATCACACATCATGAGTAGCTCTAACCACTGCGGGCCCGTGATCTTCGGAATGCTGAGCGTGCCCCCGTAAGCCTCGGGCAGGCATTTGGGGCTCACGTGCTTATGTAACAGCTCCCAGTCCTTGCCGATGAACAACAGCCTGGACCGCAGCTTCTCTTTAAGGAATGGTTTGAACAGTTGGAACACCATGTTGAAGATGTACGGCTGGTTCACCACGTACAAGCCTTTGATTCGCACCGGTATGCTTTCCTGGAAGTAGGTAAGCAAGGGATAGCATTTAAGTTTGACAATTGAGCTCAATGATATAAATAAATAGTGGCAGTAAAAATAAACTTTGTCCCCATACAAAACGATCTGACAATGTCACAAGTCCAACAGTGCATTCAGTATGGGGATGTGACTTCATAGTGGAAGCATGCACTCCTGAAAATAGTTAGATGACCCCACATTGGGGGCACCTGGACAGGGAACGTGTTTTGACCCGTCGTGTGCTTAGGTATGGGCGGATTCCGTACAGTAGGTACCTATAGTAGTAGTATGGGTAATGGGTATGTATGGGTGGGTTTTATGTGTCGGATATAAGAATAAGAGAAAAAAATACGCTGTATTATTTTCGGTGTACGTACATAGTACGGTAGGGGTAGGTAGGTAGGTTCGGGGTAGGTAGGTAGGTAGGTAGGAATCTAACCTGTAGCCAGTCCAGCAGCCGTTTCGCGTACTGCGGCGTGAACTGCCAGACCTGCTGCAGCGACAGCCCCTCCATGTCCATGATGACCTCCGCGCCGCAGATCTGCGTCGCCGGCTCCATCATAGCGGCCTCCAAGAACAGCACGCAACCTTTGAACGCCTCGTCCAGCGTGCATTTGCTCGGCTTCCACCGTTCTGAAATATTCAGATGTGTACAGTCAGCGTCATATATGCTATGTAGCAGCCAAAGTGACCAAATAAATAAATAAATATTTGTGGACAATCTTACACAAATACACCTAGTCCCAAACTAAGCAAAGCTTGTACTATGGATACTAAGCGACGATATATGTACTTATATAGATAAATAAATACTTAAATACATAGAAAACATCCAAGAGCCAGGAACAAATATTCGTGCTCATCACACAAATAAATGCCCCGGCCGGGATTCGAACCCGGGACCTCCAGCTCCGCAGGCAGGGTCACTAGTGTCACTACCAACTAAGCTAAAGCGGTCGTCGAAATAGATCAAAATATATGGTGTAGCGAACTATTTGCCCACTTTTTGGCTGCTACGTACTGTATGACGCTGACTGTACATAAATTATGATATTATTTTAGCCTATGTAACAATGCGGGGCGGGGTACAGCCAGCCTCAAAAGTAGCTTGGCATATGAATGCGTGAAAAGTCTTTATTACAAGGGAATAGAAACTTTTGACCTCTTTCATAATTTAAATGTTTGTTAAGCGGATGCGTCCGCTAGCGAAAATCTCAATTTTTTAATCAAAGTGAAAATTGAAAAATTCAACACCACAGCACATTCTCTTTCATAATGCCAGTTAAAGCTACTTTGGATGCTGACTAAAGTAGTGGAATTTATTTGAATTGGAATGGAATTCTTCTTGGATTTATTTTGTATTTCAGTTATTCAAAACTTGCGTTTTGGTATATGATCACAAGATTCACAAGGCTCATCATGAGACAACATGTTTTGAAATGTTGATTAACTACCTATGATCATTTACTTTTGATGCTGACTGTATCTAACTGCCTTCAATATCTACTTAGTATTTAGGTAGCTATTGCGCAATGTCACAATTTGTTTAGAAAATGACGTCAACATACGTAGACGACAGCAAATCATGTTACTATGTCACAAGTCATACTTATGTGTCCGACTATAAGACTAACTAGTAATCATAATCTGCGTAGGTAAAGTTGCCCTATCATAGAACTAATAAGTAGCTATTGTAATGGAAACTAACCAGATAAGATGTTAATATAAAGAATACATAAAATCAGTCCCTGACGCCATGAAATGGGTAATTTACTTTTATGTATACGCTTCCGCAAACATCCAATCGTATCATTAAAACGATGACTGAGGTATACCTAAATATTCGTTTTCAAACAAATACGTATCTAAGGCGGGATTTACATTACGAAACTAGTTTCATGCATTTCTGATTAGTACATTGCGGGCTGTGGACTACCGAGGTAAGACGAGGGCGATCAAAGTCCTCAATGTAATCAAAATGCATGAAACTAGTTTCGTGATGTCACTATGTAAGTATTGTTAAGCCCGTATTTCCCTTTAGGCCCACAAGGCCAGCCAGTAGCCACCCCAGCCAGCCTAGAGGCCCCAGAGTGAGCCTTCACAAAAGCTTAAAAAACTGGCAATAGCATTGTAAACGTTATCAGTATGCCCCGTTCTGCTTTTTGCTTGGCAGTGTTGCTTCACCTTGAATGCGAAGTGACACTGCCAAGCGAAGCGCCTCATAGCGCGAAACCATAGAGAACTAGTTTTTTTAATTGATTGTAAGATGGCCTCCTTTGGGGCCAGTTTCTTGTTGTGGTTATTTCCGTTATTTGAGGTTATTGGGACAGAGATGAGGACAAGAATAAAATAAAAAAAAAGAAGTGGGATTGAATTAGCAGAAAGAAGAAGAAGATTAAATAGTAGTGAACTAGTACTTACTGCCCAACTCGATGACGAGGATGCGGCGGCCGAGCTGGTCGCGAGTAGGCAGCACTGTCAGGATGTCCTGGTTGAAGATGTTCTGCTCCCGGCTGGGCATCAGCCCGTTATAGTGCTTCGAGTGCTTCACCTTAAATGCGAAGTAACGTCTGATCTGGAAAATTGGAAATACCGAGTGAATTTGTGCGTCATGTCACATAAACTGACTACGCCCTACATTCACATGTGCTATTACATACATATTAGTGGTTAATGGTTAAAGTGGTGGTGGTGGTGTTAAAGTTTGTGAAGGTCAGCTGTTAAAATTGTCGATGACAATCTGTTGTCTGCTGTTTTACGATGAGTGTAAACCCGACGAGAGAACAAGCATTTTATTTACGATTGATTTTCAAATAGAAGTTTTTTTTTTGTTTTGTTTTAACCTTCACAATATAGAGCTAGACGAAGGATTTTGCCCGTCGCCGCGTTGGTGAACACACGTGCTCTTCGCGACGACGGGCTGTATCCACTACCGTACAAAACCAGTTGCCTATACTGTCATGGCGTCGTTACCGCACAACGTCTTTGAATATTGATTGGCAAAATCATCATACATTTGATGGAAAGCCGTTTTTAAAGAGTGAAGTGAAGAGCCGCTAGACCAGTTACGCTACGCGGTCTGCGTTAGTTTGCGGCCGCCTGACGAACGAAGTTTTTTCAATTAAAGATAATTCCATTTTTACATGCTCTATTAAACAGTGAGTCGTATGCATTTTAATTGGTAGCTATTGAATGGGAATATACTTATTCCATCAAAAACATTACATTTAAAAAGATGCAAGTCTCGCGACACAGTTCTTCTACAATAAAAAAGTAATGATAAACCATGGTATGTAATGTTGAACCAAGTCGGTTATATATATCAATAGTACAATACATAGTCAATAGTACCGGAGGGATGTCCAGAGAACAAGATTTCCACCGACTTGCATCGGCATTACTTTATTTTTTTAAATATATAGTTAAAATGGCTTGGCCATCGCATGGCTACATAATGGCAGAAGAATAATCGTCAGCTGATTAAAATATTCCAAATTAAAATAGCGCTAGCCCTAATGACATATAGCTTGAGCGAGTTTGAGCAATACACATGTATGAGTAAAGCGTTGTGTGCGATGGCCAAGTCATTCAGGTACGACTTCTTGTAACGAACATACACACTGCAAAAGTAATCACATGTATTTTGTATAGGATTACAAACTTACTTATGCAGTTTATATATCTCTGATACGTGACTGATATTACAATGTTTTTTGATTTTCTAGCATTTAATAGGCTAAAAACTAATTATGTTTGAAATTTGGAGCTTGGGTATGCTAGAAGTACCTTAGACTTCTGATGATCTGTCAGTATGTCAGTGACAAAACTAAGGAACTTTGAGGGGCAATAGTTCTTAAAATAAAAGTTCAAATTGAATGCTATGGAGAATATAACTAACCCATATTATGCCCAACATGTTACTGAAAATTCAGGGTTCTAGCTTTATCTAGGACAAAATTACAGGATGTTGAAAATGGCCTGAATGGCTTCGAGAAAAGGATGGTACGGCCGTGCACCTTTTTGCTCGACTTGGCGGGGACACTGCCTTGCCCCCAGATTTAAAAAAAACTATCCTTTCAGTTCATCAACTCATCCAAGGGGCCACAAACTGGCGCATCAACTTAGCTGGCCGCAAACCCACCTATCGACCAGGCAGACCACCATGATCAGGCTAATAGGAACAAGAAGGATCATTAAGATGTCTAAAATGTACCTACAATGTGCGTAAGAATTTACAAAAAACAATGAAATTCAGAACATAAAAATGGTAATTGAATGTGGGTAGTTACCAGTTGGTATGCGCTTTCAGGGTAGTATTTGCAAGGGCGCAGGAACCTGACGAGCCATGCGTCGCTCTCCAAAGGCACATGAAGGTCCTTGTCCGCTGTAACACATAAGGTGGTGCTTTAAAGGGTGCAAGAAATCAATAACTATATAAAACTTGGGTCCGATTCAATGCCACGCGGATATCCGTGGCGCACGGCAAAATACACTGGAGCGGCATGGCTGGGCGTCCAGCGGGGCGGGCGAGCGTGCATACTATTTGTGCGGTGGCGACACCAGTATAAGTTTCAATTGTTTGACATGCACGCCCCGCTGGACGCCCGACTCGAGCGTCCACTCAGGTTTTACACTTAGAGCCTTATCACACTGACGACTCGCGAGCGACTTGGAAGCGACGCGAGCGCGCGCAGCGACGTCGCCGCATCTAAAGTAGGTATAGAGATTTTCCCGCGAGTACGCAGCGATTTCACTTCGCGCTCGCCTCGCTTCCAAGTCGCTCGCAGCTCGCAAGTCACCAGTGTCGTAAGCCTCTTAGTCTTCGCCACACCGGCTGCGTGCACGCACGCAGCTCCAACATCGCTACGTGAATTCACGCAACGATGTTGGAGCTGCATGCGTGCACGCAGCCGGTGTGGCCCGGGCATTTGCGTTGCGTTCAGAGCGACGCGGAGCTATCCGCGCGCAGATCTAGTTGCAAAAATGGTATCAAAATAGGTAGGTACCAAAAATGAATCATCATTTAAAAAAATGAACAGTAAAGTCTTACATAACTCAATTACCAACAAATGTTGGTAATCCTGAAAGAGCCATGACAAAATCACTTGTAAGTAGTTTAGATTAGAAGTCTTAGCGATATTGAAGTCGAAAAAACCTCTGTTGAATTTCGTATTTTAATTTGTTGCCGTATGTATGCCGTATGTAGTTAATACATTTGTTAGATTCTGTTTTTCCAGAAGTTCTATGCAAGAATTGTCAAGAAACAAATGAACGCGCATTTTAATGACAGTACTTTATAGACAAACAAAACAAAACAGGCTATAGTGCCATACCGAGATATATAATTATACAGAATTTTTGGTCACTTATTTTCAAATCTCTTAGGCCCTCAAAAACATCTTTTTACCAGGCCGTGCGGAGGATTTGCCAAGACAGGCTCGTGACCTACTAATCCATTGAATTCGTACATTTTGCCTTGCATCAAATCGGGTAGTTCTGATTTTTTTAATATGTTGCATGTAGTGAAGTGGTAATGACGAGTCCAATTTTTCGGCCTCGAAACCCTTCCGGAACCCTCCCCCACCCCCTGTTTTGTGTCTCGAATTACAGTTATTTTTAATTTTATTAAAAACGGCTAAACCTAGGAGTAAACCATCAAAGGATAAAATGTTCCTTTATAAAATTATCTACAAAACGTTATATAGGAGTATGTTGATAGAACCTATACTTTTCAAAATATGCTAACATTCATTGGGGTAAGAACAACAGTAGAGTTACTAACGCGCAGATTTCTAACATAATTGTGCGCATTGGGTTACAAGCATGGAACTTCTACCATAGACAGAGTACTCCGCTGTGATTATTTTCAGATATGAAGGGAAGTCCGATTTGTCTCCTGTGCGTGGGGAGAGCGGGGTGAATGGGACGAAGTACAGCTCTTTTTCGTTTTCTTTTTACTGATCAGCTTAGGCTACTAGGGCGTGTGTGGTATCGTTTCCGTGTAAAACAGATGTCAGTAATTAATTTTTAAGGTTTCCAACCCGAAGGGTCCAAAGGGGACCCTATTAGGATCACTTACGCGTCCGTCCGTCGTCTGTCACACAGGTTTTACAGCCGAACAGTTGGAGCTGCAGGCTTCAAATTTTCACAGTATAAGCATCCTATTGACCCAAAGCCATATAAACAGTTAAAACTTATTTTTAAAAGTTTTTGAGGGGCCCATAGAGCAAAAGGGGAGACGCGAAAAAAAAATTGACCTACTCCATCGAGTAAGTTGTCGTTGTTTAGAGCTCGTTGAGTAGATAAATACTTTATTTTTTGTTTCTAAAAACGTTTGAAAACAAATGAATGAGAAGCCACCAAAGTCAGATTTTTTTGATTTTTTTTTACCTATGCATGCATGAAATATCTCGAAATATTTTAATTATTCGATGTTTCTTTTCTCTGAAATCTCCTTATTTTTCCTATTGAAACCAACTTAATAGGAAAAAGAAGCAAATTTCAAAGAAAATATTTGATTCATCAATATATTAGTATATGTCGATAAAATATACGCAATAATAAACATTATCACAAAACTTCAAATGCATAGGTAAAAAAATAAATTTAAAAAATCTGACTTTGGCGGCTTCTCATTCCTTGGTTTTCAAATATTTTTCTAAACAAATAATACAGTATTTATCTACTCATTGAGCTCTAAACAACGACACCCCACTCGATGGGGTAGGTCGTAATTTGTTTTCGCGTCTCCCCTTTTGCTCTATGCGAGCCCCCCCTTAAAAACATTTAAAAATAAGTTTTGACAGTTTGTATGGCTTTGGGTCAACAGGATGCTTATACTGTGAAAATTTGAAGCCTGCAGCTTCAACCGTTCGGCTGTAAAACTTACATGTGTGACAGACGATGGACGGACGCGTAAGTGATCCTAATAGGGTCCTCTTTGGACCGTTCGGGTTGGCAACCTTAAAAATTAATTACTGAAATCTGTTTTACACGGAAACAATACCACACACGCCCTAGTAGCCTTAGCTGATCATTAAAAAGAAAACGAAAAAGAGGTGTACTTGGTCCCATTCACCCCGCTCTCCCCACGCACAGGGGACAAATCTGACTTCTCTTCATATCTGAAAATATTCCCAGCGGAATACTCTGTCTATGGTACAAGTTCCATGCTTGTAACCCAATGCCCACAATTATGTTAGAAATCTGCGCGTTAGTAACTCTACTGTTGTTCTTACCCCAATGAATGTTAGCATATTTTGAAAAGTATAGGTTCTATCAACATACTTCTCAACAATGTTTTGTAGATAATTTTATAAGGAACATTTTATCCGTTGATGGCTTTCTCCTGGGTTTAGCCGTTTTCAATAAAATTAAAAAAAACTGTAATTCGGGACACAAAAGAGGGGGCGAGGGAGGGTTCCGGTAGGCTTTCGAGGTCGAAAAATTGGACTCGTCATTACCACTTCACTACCTCCAACATATATAAAAATCAGAACTACCCGATTTGATGCAAGGCAACCCCCCTGTTTTACGACGATTTCTATGGGTTATACCTTAACGTGACGTTTTGCAAGTCACATTATACTTTTCACCTGATGCAAAGCCTAGACAAACTGATTTTGACCTTTGTATTTTTATTTTACGTAAGATTAAATGGCTTGTAACACTAGTAACTTCAATTCACACCTCGCTGTCACTAAGTGTGCTAATGAAATATTACTTAAAAAATTTAACATTCGGGTAATACATAGGTTTTACGTCAACCCGTAAGAGTCCGGTACAAAAAGCATTTGAGTTGTTTGCTTTGATTTTGTAATTACGTACACGGAATCTTTTAGCAAGGCATTTTTTTTATAAATGAACAAATATCTTGTATATTTGCTAATTAAGTTGGTACTCGATAAACTCATACATCGTGTCTGTTTGCAGTTATTCGTCATACGATTATTGAGGAAATAGTGGCTGGACGAATCTAACTGTACGAATGACCCAAATTACGACATATTACCTCAAACATATTTGAAAATTTTAAAACAACGAATACTCGAGTCATCTAGAAAATTTAGTGTTTTAATACACTTGTAATAGGATAGATTCCTGGATGGGAATGTTTTTTAAAGCCAATTTATCTGAAAACCTCTCGCACCGTGTCGCCTGGCTCGTCCAGCTCGATTTGGAGTAGGAAGCCCCCCAGCTGCACTGCCGGCAGCTTGTCCATGTTACATACGGCGTAGGGACTTACCTTCTAACAACCTCCTGAGCTCTGCGATGGCGGCCGCGGCGACGTCGGGCGTTTCTCTCAGCTCCCTGTGCGCGATCTCTCGCACCGTATCGCTTGGCTCGTCCAGCTCGATCTGAAGCAGGAAGTCCCCCAGCTGCACTGCCGGCAGCTTGTCCATGTCCGTCAACATATGCTGGGACACTGCAACAATATTAGTACATTGTTGTAGAGGCTAGAAAGTAAGCAATAGATGGACGACATGGACGTGTTAGTTCGACGACGCGCAGCGAAGGCCCTCTCGAAAGTACGAGTCCATCAATTGCACTTTCGGCTGAGGCTTCACACAGTGATATTCACGTCTACTACGAGGAAGTAAAATCCATTTTATAGTTAAAGCCTGACCAGGAATATATGATCATGCGCTATGTTGCGGCATTTCATTGGAACTAATTTCTTACACTGGCAATAATTTTAATGACATTGTCAGCACGACAGTGTCACTGTTGCGGTTTATTTGAATATTAGTTAGTTATGTGTTAAATATTTAATAATAAATGAGAAAATATGACCAAAACAATTCATAGCCAAGAGCGGAATAAGTATTATCAATGTGATGAAATGAAATTATTCAGCTGCAAAACAATTCATAATTTATGTCAGAGCTGACAGGTAAACAAGACAAAATGTCATAATAGTCTGTTGCCATATAAATCAGAATAATAGCGCTCTCTTGACAATGATCATATGTTCCTGGTCAGGCTTTTGTTGGTTATGCGGTAGCAACACGAGTTGTCATTGGTTGGTTTTGTGTCATATGAAGTACGGGCGTGTTCTAATTGGACGATAGCACTAGGTACTATAACCGCTACAACTATTATTGGTGTAGCGGTTTAGGCGTGTTTAGGTTCAATCAAGAAGTTTAGATACTGGAGGTTGCGCGCTGAACATTCGTTTGAAGCTAGAAAATATGACACACCGTTAACTTGCCGCGTTGCTTGCTCGTTATCTTGTTGTTGATGTATAAGAGCCCACATATGCACTTTTGCCAATGTTTATCGACCTAGATCTCAACATCTTTAGTAATTAAATATCTGTCCATTCAGTATATTAATCTTGAACTATTTTCCTCCAGTCTGTTAAAAGTGAAAACACGGGAGTCTTGTTTGAGACACGATAGGGTACGGACGCGTCCATCCGCAGCCCAAAACATCCATAAAAACTCGGCAATTAACAATAGGCCTTCGCGAAACAATAGAAACACGTGTTCTGCAAGGACCGCCGCGGTACTCTTCGTCCAACCAGTCAACCAAACTTCGCGCGATTCTCTACCTCATACTTAAAATGCCGACCGCCAGTTCAAAATATGCAGTGCAGTGTCTTATATAGTATTTAGATAAATAGTGAGTGTATGTGTATTTAATGTGAGTGACAACCTCGTCCCGTCCGTCCCATGCACGACAGCTGGGATAATACGCAATGCAAACCCTGCGAATTGGTGAGCTCTTTCCAGTTTAAACTCTTCACATTTCTTTTAAAATTAATGATTCGTTTGAAACACATTCGCATAGGGTCCACAATGTAGGTAACAGCCAGGTCTACTCAGGCACCACGGTCGTGTAGTGGTCCCTTAAGCATAATCGTAATATTATATAATCTAGGCGAGTAAGTTGATACTCACAACCCCGGAAATAACATAAAGATAAATATGTAAAAGCATTAACTAAAAGTAAACGCCTGACAACTGAATAACGCGGCGGTACCTTCTATTGTATGTATGTATGTGAATGCCTTATTGTACACAAGAAAAATGGTTGAAGTGTGCCTACACACAGAACAGATAATAAATACCTGGGTTTCTACTATCGTCATTTCTTTTAATCTGTATTGCTAAAATTTAGTACCTAGGGCTCTCGGCTCTAACAAGAGGTAATCAAAGACCTGTCTCAATTAAACGGCGCTGTTACGTGATGACAAAAACATTAGGTATAACTACACATTCATAGTCGATACCGGTTATAAAATCATTATTTTAAAATTCTACCATAAAACATTGCGTAATAACTGAACATAATGCCGAGCCAAAAAAAAAACGCACCCGGGATATTTTCAAAGAAACTCGGGTCCCTGACATCTGTTACACAACTGCAGCGAAAGAAGTCGCCAACAATGACTTAATGGAGAAAATAAAAACTTTAGAACCAAAAGAATAGTGCGTAGGTAAGGCACAAAAAAAATATTGCCTCGAGTCACAACGATAGGCATGCTACCTGACATGGAATGTCTTACAACCATAAGGTCCGTGAGAGTACCTACATGTAATATCATCCCTTAACATTAAAATCGGGAAAGTTACCTACTACCAACTCAAATCTTTTAGTAAGAAAAACAAAAAGAACACTAGGGCTACCCGAAGGTATATATCATAACATTCAAATCAAAGCTATGAAGACGCAGCTATCAGATTCGAAGTAAGAAATTAACTATGAAAAATAAGAACCTCAACAAGACGAATTCTCCAAGATGGAGCGTAAAGCATTGAAGCACTCACTTTCTCACACGAAGACAACACTTAGTGAGGGCCACGTGAGGGCTCAATCAAGCACTAACCAGAATTGGTTAAAACTCACCCACCCTGCCGAAAACTATTCTGAAGATTCAACATTGAAGTTATGATGCAATTAACACATAAATCATTAATTTTGTGATAAAACTGTGTTACCTACTTATCTAGTGTGATGGTGTTATGTTGAATTGTTGATATTTTGTGTGCATTTCTAAGAGTGGCAAATGTGTATTTAACTTTTTAATTTTTATGTGTAACTAGATAATAAGGTGTACCTAATTATAGTGTAAGTACCAAATATTAATCCGCTTTGTGCTAACCGTAAGAGCAGAGCAGGGCGTCATAAAACCCTCTCACCCAACCTGGAGTACTCAAGTAACTACAAATCTAACAATGCCGCAGTGCCGCTTTAGAAAACAACACCCAAAAGCAACCGAAGATAATAATGTAAATATTAATGTCGTCTTCGGATACCAATCGACAGCAGGTTGCCGTCGCAGCTGCTAGTGACAATAAAGTTTAACTATATCGTAAACAAACAGAGCAAGCGGAAGGTTGGCCGACCAATATTACTTGAAACGGACACTGAATCTGAACTAGACGAGATCGAACAACAACAGGATGAAAGCCACGATGGCCACCCTCCAACTCACAAATCTGAGTAACAGCAGTCATTCTCCCTTCATACATATTGACACACGTATTTATTTATTCTTCCTTTTACTGGGCACGATGCTAGTATTCGGTCTGGTTGTATCTATCCCTTCAATCCACCTCCCGACTGCAATAGCCCTACACTCCCCTCCTGTACTTATTGGCTCTCCGGTGTCTCGGACAGGAGGGTCAGTTGGAGACACCAGGGCGGCAGAAGACGTAGAGGACCTAGCGAAAGGGTCCGAACGCTCGCTCTGTCACAGCACTTGCAGCTACGGATAGAGGCTGCTAAAGTTCCTATGCACCTCCGGCCGACTGTCTGTGCGGTGCCAGTGCGATCATTTGAGCAAGGTCGTCAAGCCTCTTCGACCCTCCCTCCCGGGTGTGGCCAACGCCTCCGCGTCCTTGCAGCAGAACTGCTGGCTGGATGAGTCACCGGAACGGAACGGAACGGAACGGAGTCTGTTAAAAGTGAAAACACGAATTGCAAAAAAATTCTCGATACTTTTATTTTTCAAACAACCCTTTTTTTTCGATGTTTTTGGTTGGATCTTGAAAACCCTCCCTCTTTATCAATATATCTTTAACAATGATTTTTGGTTTAATAGTTGTAAAATGATAAGTTCTCACACCTGATAAAAAAGATTGTCCTTATAATTGATTGTCTTAAAGCTTTTATTAACAACAGTAAAAATATAAAATTGCTTAACAATTAGAACATATCATAAAATACTACTAATTCTAAACCTAACCTATATAAATATAATTAATTTCCTTATAATTGTAGATACACGTTTAGAATAAACATCAATATTTACGAAAAACACGCGCTGAGCTTCCACTCACGCGTGTTAGAGCGGGACTTTTGCAATGCCATCTACGCCCTCTTAATATGTCGGACATACGTATACATATAGAGTAGAGGTAGCATTTGTCCATCTCGCACTTACATACTTGACAATATTTAAGGGGCGAATGCTATTGTCCTACCGACATTATAAATAAGCGATTATCTTAGCCCCGCTGATGTCTAAGGCTACGTAGGTGCACTACTGGAAAATTTCCTTAAAATCCGATCACTCCTTTTAATAGATCTGATATTTCATACGAACGTGAAAAGAGTTGACGCAAAAAAATAGAAGAAAATTTTCCACGATTAACCCAACTTACATTTACCTATACTTTTAAGCCTGCGTCGATGGTTATTTCTAAAACTGGTTGCCTGTTTCTATAAATAACTGTTGCACTTAACGACCTGTTGTTGTTTCAAAACGGTATCATCCGTGAAAACCGGTTTTAAAGTTAGTAAGCACCTAACTCCCTATATATTTTTATGATACCTACATAACTAATAGGTACCTATGCCCCCTAGCGTACCATGTGTCCGTATACGTATTAAACCAATTAGCCCAGTCGAGATATGCACAACCTCGAAATGTCGGTAACTTTGATGACATTTGGCACGAATGTTCATTGCAGGCCTTGTTTTCGTCTCACAAAAGTCCCCACGCCAGGACCTTCTAGAGCCGCCACTATCTTGGGAAACGTACTCCATCCGTAAGATTTTCGCATTTTGTGTGAAATCTACGTACCCTATTAAAATATGGTCAAGGGCAACATTGAAGCTTAATAAATTCTGCACTAACCTGTAATACATAACTGTGACGAGAAAACATGTCTTCGTGGAGAAAAATCCACCCACGTGTGAGGTTTTGCGTTAACGTCATTCCAGGGGAGAATATCTGAACATGAAGCTTGGCAGAATTTCAAATGTACTTAGATTTATACAATAGGATATGAGCTATAATAATATTAACATTTTACCCAACTACGACTAAACCAAAGAGAAGGGTTATGTATCGTTAAGTACTGATAATTTGCTGCCACCTCCAAGTCAAGATACTTGATGAATTCCAACAATTGAAGCGGTGTTAGATTTCTCCTAATTTTAACTACGTGTTGGCGCATATAGAGTTTAAGAAAATTCAACATGGCGGGAGTGAGAGGTCGTCAAGTCTGAAATCATAACTTTGCATTTAGCGCCTAAATTATCGGCCGGATTTCAATGATCGTGACAACAGTAGATGGCCCAAGAACACGCCAGCGCTATACACCATGAATTAAATGTTATTGAAGCAGGACGTCTTAGGGGGACTTTATAATGTAGTGACTGGAACAGGTTTCAGGGTATAAACGGGATCAGAATGCAAGTGACAGCTGTCACGTTCACTATACACGCACAATGAAACATCTGTTCACATGTCTTGAAATTTCAACTTCGGGGACCATGGGGATAAAACGCTACCTTCAAATATGCGATTTTTTATGAAATTCACATTTTTTTCAAAATCCGTTGACTTTATAGATATGAGATATTTGACAAAACGAAAGCTTATTTAATTTTACACCAAAAAGTTTTACATCGCTTTCGCAAGAAAGTAAAGCTTCATTGTGGAAATCTACATTTGATCCTTAATACATTCCAACTTTTTTAAATGAAATTTAGGCGCTTTATTCAAGTTATATGAAAATGTTGCAAGCTGGTAAACTATTTATGATGATTAATTTTAAGGCGATATATCGATTGAAAGAGACACCCTTTGTTTTTCGCTCACGACAAAACGGGATGCAACCCTCTCCGAGAATGGCTTTTTAGACAAATCTCGTTAAATATCTGACTGTGTGCAGGTTTATTAAATTTCCTCTTGTCAGTACCTAGGTGAGGTAAAATACCACCATATTAACGTAATCGTGTCTTTTAATAATGCGTTGTTTTAGTAGGCTGAGGAAAAAAAGGAAAATATAGACTCGACTTTGGATTTATTTTCTATCGAGAAAATTTTAAGCAATCATGTTTCGCTATTGCCAGTACCACAATCATATAGTCAAGAATCATAATATCTGAAAATCAGCCCCTACTGTTTGCTAGTCTGGGCAGGACACCGTTTCAAAGTCTCCAAATTTCTCAGTGTAGCGCCTTAATTTTATTTGATTATATAAGTTCAATTTAGGTAGTTAATTAAAAAAAAGACTTGGAGCCACGAAGATTATTATTTAAACAATATTAAGTTAAAATAATTAATAAGTTAGGTAATTAAATTTGGATCAATTTAGAGCCTTATTTGTTAGGTATTTGCTATGCATAGATATGTCTACGCATGTGGCGAGTCATTATTTTCTTGGTTTCGTAAAAATAATGAATGCGGTTGTTGGGCCAGCAGTCTAAAGTATTATCTTGGCGTGTTAAAACTAGTTCGATGTATTCAAAAGGTAGCTATACATAGCATTCGCCTTTTTAAAACATCTATCGTTAATTTTTTTATCACAACTATTCACGAGTGGCGCTAGGTAGACTCGTTTATAGTTGTTTGTAGCTACCCTCTTACGTGATACATCAAACAATTATCGACCCACTACAAAACGAAATCTGGATCACGGTGAAAAAGATTCAAAGACTAAATCTACCTAACTACATCATATCCTTTATTAATTCAATGCTAGTGCATAATCCATACTAATATTATAAATGCGAAAGTGTGTCTGTCTGTTACATCTTAATGCTTAAACCCCTGAACCGATATAGATGAAATTTAGCATGGAGATAGTTTAAGCCCCGGGGACGTGGAAGGATATAGGATACTTTTTATCCCGGAAATCATCCCTTAAGGGAGTAGAAGTTTGTATGAAAGAGTTTGTATGATAACTAAGTAAGCGACTGATATAAAAAATGGCAATTATATTCTATCGCGATGCATGAGTTCCACGCGGACGAAGTCGCGGGCAAAAACTAGTTATTTTATAAATCCGAACTTATTAACATCTATGCCACAGATATTAAGATATAAACGGGTTTTATAAGCAATAAATACATCCTGAGGTTTATGAACTACTTATCTACCTACGCCTTAATTAATTTCTTAGGCCCAATGTTAGGGATTTCGTGTTAGTAGTTTTAAACGATTAATTAACCAGGTAACAATCGTTTGTCTGTGGTTGGGTAGTCACAACATGTATGTGGCTTAGAATTTAGGCTGTTACAACTTTTTTGAACGTTAAAGTTGATCAATATGCTAATTATAATGATTGATACATTCAAAACCATTTTAATCACCAAAAAATTTAGCCTTGGAAATATTGGATTAAAGTAATTATGTTTCTATGTTCTATAAAATAAATGACTTACGTTTTCCCATTTTCACGGTATTCACAAATAAGGGGATTTAAGACAACACTGATGCTAGCAGGACGGTCAGAGCGCAACACGGGCCGCTGTCGACTGATGCGCGCTGCCTGACGAGCGGTATTACATACGAGCCACACGCGCGCTACGCTGGTAATTGCTGACCGTATCTACCACTTTACCCATATTTGCTGTATTTTTTACCAACTCCGAACAAGTGCCCACGTATGTGTTTAAATTGAGCAAATTCGTTAAGTTTTGACGTCTTCGATGACATTACTCTTCATTATGTTTACCGACTTCTGCAATGTACCTATGTAGGGTCGCTAGGCCAGTTACGCGGCCTGCGGCAGTTTGCGGCCCCCTGACCGACTAGGTTCCTTTAACTAAAGATAATAACAATTATAAACTAATTTAAGATAAAGTGTAAATCGTAAGCTAAACTTGATTAAAAATGCTATAAGAATCTATATAATGTTGTAATTAAAAGATTGATCTTCAACAAGATAAAACGTTACAATTCCCGCATTGAATCCGTAGTGCGTGCGAAGCGTGGAATTATAGTGAATCTGCACAAAAAATAAAGAGACAGCTGACATTGAAAGCTAATTAATGTTACTTAATTTTGGTTTCATTCATAAATTTCTTGTTTGATCAGTTAAATAATTAAGCTTTTGATATGATTTCATTAGATTTTGGCATTTTTAAAACTTTCTTATCAAAAAATTGTGGTGGCCGGTATCTGGCATACACAATTACCGAAAAGGTCAGTTTGCGGCCCCACTATAAGACCATTGATTTTGAGATGTTACATAATGAAATGTGGAATAATGGTAGTTTATGCAACTGGTACACAATAAGGGGCATTAACACACGAGTGTGTTTTATGAAACGAGCCGAAGGCGAGTTTCATAATAAGGTCACACGAGTTTTTTAATGCCTAATTATGTACAGTTGCATACACTACTTTATCAATATCCATATATCCTCTTTCATGTGTTTCGTGTGGGCACGTCTCGCCAAAAAGGTAGTTTTTGACAAACTTATTTTTTGATGCCAATCGATCCCATTCCAATACAGGATCAAAAGTTAAATTTCCGACTAGAAAATCCATAAATCGAGGAAAACTTCTCATTTATAGATTTTGGAAAAAAAATCATACAGGGTGCGAGAAAAAGGTCATTCCTGACAAACTTTTTTTTTGATGCCTATCGATCCCATTCCTGTCTAGGATCAAAAGCTTGTATGCTACCAAAAAAAATCGAAGATAAATTTTCTCATACAAATTGTATGAAAATGAAAACTTATTTTTCACATGCTATTTTTTTATGCCAATCGATTCCATCCTATCCATTATCAATTCTCATCATAATCCCCGTTTTTAGAAATTGAAATTGAAATATTCATTTGTAGAGTAGGCCCATTTTTGAAGAAGTAGCATGCAAGAAGCAAGTCATGTAACAGTTGGGGTGACAACGTTATTGATCAGAGGGCTTAGACCCTGTAGAATACGGTTCTGCCTGTCTCCATCCCCCAAATTTGAGCCGGAAGTATGTTATACCGGGTAATGTGCAGCCCATACAAATTTTTTCGTTGTACATTTGGTAAATCGTGGTTCCGGTACCCTAACTATGGTCCGATTGTTATAGGTTTTTGATATGCCGTAAAGGACAATATTTGTCATTGTATCCCGAAATTTTCGACCCTCCAGCTCCATATCTTTCTCCGCCATCTTGGAAAATCTGTCACTTTTTTCAGTCTTTTCCTTGTACTGTCGCTAAAGTTCATTTTAGTGCTAAACATGGTTTGGCAATATTGTAGAAGACAAAATTTGCTAAAACTTTTGGCTACAAAGATTTTTAGTTTGACCCCTAAGGACGAAGGTATGACAGGAGATATCTTTAAAACTGCAATTTTTTATTTATTATTCCTCCCATATTTGCGTTTTAAGTGCAATTTAGCGCTAAGTATAGTTCTGCAATATTGTAGATCACAAAATGTGCTACAACTCTTCTATTGAAATATTTTTTTCACGATCATCAGGAAAGAAGATACGAAGTCATCTATGGAGTACTACCGTCGATATTTGCTTCTTTTTCCAGTTTTCTTCCCATATTAGCGTTTTAGTGTATTTTAGCTCAAGTTCTAGGTCTGTAATATTAGAGAAGACAAAATTATATGCAAATTCAAAGTACCTACGATCTTACTAGGTATCGTGGAAACAGACGACTTTGTCTTTTGAGGGATTGAAGTGGTATAGATCGGAAAGTGACAGATGCTTTATATTGTCGTCTATCCCGCTATCACTCGATCATCATAGATCCCCTACAGATTGCGATTAATTGCACTCAAACCTAAATATGAGAAGAAAACTGCAAAAGTAGCAAATTTCGAGGAAATTTTTAGGTTACCATGGCTAATCTTGTCCTTAATAACATACCAAAAAACCATATCAATCGGACCTCTTTTAGAGTACCAGAGCAACAATTTACTAAATGTACTACGAATTTTCTTGTATGGGCTGCACCTTTTCCGGTATACCGTACTTCCGGCTCAACTTTCGAGATGGCGACAGGCAGATCCATATTCTGCAGGGTCCAAACCCTCTGATAACGTTGTCACCCCAACTGTTACATGATTTGCCGCTTGCATTGTTTAGAGACGCCTTTTCCAATTCTGTTCTTGCTCTATTGCTAGAATACGTTACATATAAGGTCTTAAAATAATTAAAGTATCAGTAAGTTTCTTGATATTTTGAATGCTGTTACCGAATTTTTTCCTTTAGTATTATGTTCCTTAAACGAAAACAGGACAGAACAGGAAGATAGAAAAATGTGAATAAAATTTCACTTTTTCTCCATAGTAAATGTATGGGAAAAAATATTAATTATCTTTCCATACATTTATTTTGTGGCATTTTAGTACATTACCGGAAGTTGACCCCTAGGAACCTATTGATAATGGATAGGATGGAATCGATTGGCATAAAACAATAGCATGTGAAAAATAAGTTTTCATTTTCATACAATTTGTATGAGAAAATTTATCTTCGACTTTTTTGGTAGCATACAAGCTTTTGATCCTAGACAGGAATGGGATCGATAGGCATCAAAAAAAAAGTTTGTCAGAAATGACCTTTTTCTCGCACCCTGTATGTTTTTTTTCCAAAATCTATAAATGAGAATCTTCTTTTATTCGAAATTAACGGAAGGTCTTCTAAGACCATTTTCGCGTAGCAGCACGGGACCTGGTAGCTGCCCTCACTGACCCAAAAAGACAATCCACCCATTCCTAGGTTTTTCCGAATAATTGTATACCTACCTTCCTCCAGCGTTTCCGGAACCGGAACAAATATTTAAAAATATTTGCACCACATAATTATGCGCCTTTGATATAAAAAACTTATTAAAAATTATATTATAATCATTCTAGTACCATATTTATGGGGGCCGCAAACTAGCTCACAGGGGGCCGTAAACTGGCCTAGGCGGCCGCTATCTGCCGCATTCGCTATTTTGTCACATTTTCTACTTTTTTCCCAAGTTTACGGATGAAAGTACTAACTTTTATTGTTAAGTACGCATCTTGACAATACTCAAGACTTATTTATATGGCTGCCATCCAATATGCATATAGGTTTCATATTTTTTTACTTGTCTAAAATGCGCAACTCGGCTAAGAGGCCGCCAACTGGCCTAGGGACCCTACATTGTACACCAATGCAAAGTTATGAAAAAACTTCAACGATGGAATATTACTGCAGAACATGTTACTGTGACACAGCATAGGTTTATTATGTTGCTATTTATCTGTAATTCTAAGAGATTGTAATTTTTTTGTTTTGTTTGTTGAAACCATTTTAATGTTTTATAAATTTTATAATTCCCTAGGGAAAATAGGGTAGTATACTTAATTATAATTACTTACTATATAGGTTATTAAATATAATATATATATATATAGTTATATATAGGTTGTATTAAATCGATATATATAAACTATAATATAAGTATGTAATTCTGGCGTAGGTACATTCGTCATTATCATTAAGTATTTACCCACATGAAATTAATAAGATCCGCCCGAATAGAACAGGTTATTCTAAGGTTTGCAAAAATTTAGTATGGTGCCTTGGCCAGTGCCTATGTTGAGGCGTTCGACACTCAAAAATCGGCCCCCAAGACTTGTACTATTACTTATTCTGTTACCAAGATAAAAATACCTGTTTGTTAACCAACTTCAAAAAAGGTGGAGGTTTTCAATTTGGTTGCATGTTTTTTTTTTAATGTTTGTTACCTCAGAACTCCGTCATTCATCATAAATAAGAGTGTAATGACTGGAAATAGATAGCCAACTTCACGCATATTGTGATCCCGACTAAAGCGCCACCAAGTGCTAAAGTTAGTAAGCATTATCTTGGATACATGAGAAAAAACATACAAAAAGTGCATCCGCCGCTGGGGATCGATCCCGGGTACATTGTCTCTAAAGACAATATACTTTACCACAGGGCCACGTGTGTGATACTGGTACGCATCGAATTTTTGAATACCTTTTTAACAGTCTACCTACTTTTACTTTTTAGCTGACTATTCGAGCAAGTTTAATAACCATGAAAATAGGTGGCGCTATTATTAATTCCGTCAGCTTTCTTCTAAGATGAACAACCATGGTCATTCATGGACCGATTTGGAAAACTCTATCTCTGTTTGAAGGCATATGCTTCAAAGTTGGTCACGTTGTTACCAGAATCCGGTTCTGATGATGTTATCCATAAGGAATTGAGGGAACTCCTCAACCATTCTAGGGAATCATAGCGATTTTAGTATTTTCGGTAAAAATCGAGCATTTGCATTCAGAAAGTAGCATTTGGTGAACGGGAACTGATGAAGAAAATGGTCATCCAAAACTACTAATTTTTCTACGATGACACTAAGATATTTCAAGGCAATTTAAATGCTGTTCATGTAATGTTACCATCAACCTGATCTGGTGAAGCCGAAGGTTGAAGCCGGAAGGTAGGCAACAGAACTCCGTAATAAAACATTGCAGGTTAGCCGTGTTTGAGCTCATTGGAATCGTCATGAGATGCACTTTCACTAAAAAGTGTAAAATTTAATAAAAAAATTAAACCAACCTCAAAAAAATACTCTAAAAAGTTAAAAATAATTGCCTAACTTCTGATAGCTCAATATATGACTTTAGCTTTTTATTGAAAAATGTAGGCGTAATGTAATTTTTGCAGTCGGTGTCATTTCGTCAACTTTAAGGATGATTCATGCTAGACCGTTTCGTGTCCGGGCCGGCCCGTTTTGTAGTACTTACAAGAAATCGACGGCCGTCGCGCGTCCGTCGATTTCTTGTACTAGACATTGCATACATTACATTGTATTTTAGCTAATATAAGCCCTATTACTACGGGGAAATTAGGTTTTACCCGGACATTGATAATTACTAACTGGGACCTTTTGGGATATGTTCGGACACCTTTCAGAATGACGCTCACGAAAGTCCCTAGACCTCCCATGTGGGATGGCCGAGATAATGACGTCGTCTTTTTTTGTATGGGGAAAAATCAAAAATTGTCCTGAAACCTATCGTGTGTCGTATCAAATGAAAGGGCTTTATGAGCCGGTTCTAAAGACATATCACATTATTACATATCAGTCCCTATTCCAAATAAAAATAAAATCACAACATACCAAGTTTGGGTTTCTCCAGATACGATACGTCGAATTTTTTTTTGTAAAATATGCCTCAAATGATACTCCTCATATTCAATCCCAAGAAAGCAATTTTAAAAATATTTACATTTTAGTATTTTTTTTTTAATTTTTATTGATTTTAGTGTGATAATACTGATAATACCCTTTAGCGCGATCAACGGAGGAAAATTGGCAGAAATGGATAAAGGGATTCTTGGGATTAGAAATGAGGACCTTAGGTATCATTTGAGGTATATTTTATAAAAAAATTATTCGACGGTATCGTATCTGGGGGCCGATTTTTGAGTTTCGAACGCTCGAATTTTCACTCGAGATCTGTCAAAATACTATGATGTTTTGACAGATGTCGAATGAGAATTCGAGCGTTCGACACTCAAAAATCGGGTCCCAGGAGGAACCCAAACTTGGCATGTTTTGAAAATTATTTTTATTTAGTATACGTGACTGAAATGGAATAATGTGATATATTTTAGAACCGGCTCAAAAAGCCCTTTCAATTGATACCACACAGGATAGGTTTCAGGACAATTTTTGTTTTTTCCCCATACAAAAAAAGATGACGTCATTATCTCGGCTATCCCACTTGGGAGGTCTAGGGACTTTCGTGAGCGTCATCCTGAAAGGTGTCCGAACATATCCCAAAAGGTTTCAATTAGTAATTATCAATGTCCAGGTTTGTATGAAACTTGGTCTAATTGCACTGAGGTATGTATTTATCTATGGGCCCTTGTTGCCTGAAATATATGAATAAATACATTTTATATTGAGAAATCAATATAAATATATATAGAGATAGACGACTATCCGTACGAGTATAAAGTCACTAAGTAATTACACTAGTTACGGTGGAGTCAAAGACCGCGAAGAAACGTAAGTAACTTCATTCATTCATTATGACTGCAACTGGGTGAACATAGCAGAACCACAGAACGTGTAATGTACTCGCTACCGTTTTGCTACTACAGTGAGGTATTGCAACGACGATTGCAATGACTTATAGATGGATATGTGGCAGTTATTGGGAAGTACAGTCAACCAATTGGATTTCTGGGCACAGTGACCTTAATACCGTTAACGTTTTACCTACAAACTTATCCACAATTTACCTAATAATTAAGATATTAAACTTAATAGCGAGAGAGACGGAATGGGATGGTTAGCCGAAAGTCGGATTATTAACCGAAGGTCGGGTATTTTACTATTTCCTTTTATTTATTTTATTTTATTTATTTAATCATTTATTTCAGGCATCTAGGGCCCATAATACAAATACCTTAAAGACTAACATAAATATATTATATCATTATATTTCCTAAAACTAAATAGTTTCACGTTGGGACGACGACACTTACATGTATTAAAAATATCGGATATTAATGTTGGCTTTTGTCATTACATTGAACATGTTAATTATTGTTAATTGCATTACTATAATTATGATCAAGTTTGCGAATTTTACTTAAAATTGTTTTACCTATTTACCTTTTACCATGTAAAACGAGAAGCAAAGCTACTAATTTAAAAATCTGTAAATAGGTACTGACTTCGATCTAATATCGGTATTTTCCTTCAACAACTTCCATGTAGGTACTACGCATTAAGGATGATTCACGCTACACCGTTCCGGGTCCAAGCCAGCCCGTTCTCTAGTAAGTACAGTTAAGTGCAAAAATATGGGTGCATGCAACTTGCTCATAAATATGTCCCATAGCTCTTAGTTATATCGGTGAATACATATTTTTGCACTTGACGTACAAGAAATCGACGGACGCGCGACGGCCGTCGATTTCTTGTACTACGAAACGTGCCGGCCCGGACACGGAACGGTCAAGCGTGAATCATGCTTTAGTCATTGACAATGGGGCAGGCGGCGCAAAGCTCTGCATAGATGGCGCCACTAGAGTTTGTCACATTTCGATTGATGCACATTTAACTTTAAAAAATATTGTACGTTTAAAATACCGTTATAAATAATAATAAGTATTAAACTTTGTATCTTAGGTCGAGACACTGTCGGTTAATGTTTCAAAGCCATTTAAATACAAAAGGTTTTGTTTAGACAGGAGCGTGTAAGTTATATTTTCGTAAACATATACTCGTCCGTTTAGCGCGATAAAAAGGATCCAAATGAAAAATACGGACGTCTGACTCTGAGGGGCTACTACGAACGTCGAAATTCGAACTTCGAGTCGTGCCGTCCCCTTCACTCTCGTGTTACAGACTATAAGAGTGAAAGGGACGGCACTATACGAAGTTCGATGAACCAGTGGCCAGCGTATAAGAAAATATGTTACCCATATTGTTGGGTAAACCAAACCGACTCGAATATTAAAAATAACAGAATAACATTTTTGTCGTTATTAAAATACTGAATAATGATTGGTGTCAATAAGGTTTTTAATGAGATTTTGCACTAATGTGGGTAAATATCATTTTTACAATGGCTGAATAACTAAGACGTTTTAATCATAAGTGTAACTTAATATGCCACAAGATCAATTAATTGCCCGCTAACATTTATTAGGAGTTTATTTCGAAGATTCTCAATAAAAACCTACTTATGTCAGTAAAAATGGGGAGATTATTCTTTTTGTGGTATCCCCAGAAACAACTGTCAAGTTATCTCCGTCCCTGTTGGACATTCGCTAACCCTCCTTCTATAGGATCCTATTTCTACGCAATAAAGTAATATCACTAGCGACATCTGCTAAGAAGAAGGCAAACGATACGACACTAAATGTAGCTCGATGGATCCGGATATAGCGCCATCTAGTAGCGAGTAGCGCCAGCGAATGAAGCTCCGCAGCGTCCGTTGAATCAATTCGTCTGCCGGGTGTATCGTATCGTGCTGGAAAACACATAGCGTCAATGCACATAGGCGTGTGGGGTATCTACATATAAATATTAGGCCTTTAAAAATGATATAGGGGTTTCTAAAGAACTTTTCCATTTAAGTCAACCGTTGGTGAGATAGTCGCTGGAAAAGGTCGTAAAAATTGTGTACACCTTTTTAATTTCCAAAATATGGAGTTTACAATTCCGAAATAAAATGAGAAGGTGTAAATATAGAAACTTTTAAATATTTTTGGTTTGAACAAGATAGATTGAACGGTTTTTTAATAAACACTGAAAAACTGTCTAGTCCAAGCAAAAGGACTTAGTTAAGTGCCGTGAGTTTCCTATGAAGATACGACTACGACCTTCTGTATGACCTTTTTTTTGATTCGATGTATTGGATAGTAATTTTAAATGTGCCGTGTCTTCCCTATGAAGATACGACCTTTTTTTGAGTCAAGGTATTAAATAGTGTTTTGAAATGTGGACTAGTAGGTGTCGGTACGGAACCCTCGTTGTGCGTGATCCGACACGCACTTGGCCGGTTTTTTATTCGTTAAGGTAGTGTTTTAACTATCATTTGATACCAGTTTCAGTCGAGAGGAAATGACTGAATTTAAATTTTTTTTTACGGGTTTAGGAGGCTGCTGCTCCTGAATCCACCATCGGAATCCTGGCTGACGTCCACAGTATTTTTTATAAATCTTTCTTAACCACTGTACAATTTTTCGTGCGAGAGGAACTTGGTCACCTTCACCTGTTCGGGGCCCACGGGGTCTAGTATATTTTTGCATTTATTATGGAGTTTGTGTGAATAATGAATTTAAATGATCTAAACCAGTTTCCATTTAATGAAGTAAAAAATAACTCGTACCTATTGGGAAACGGAACACTAGTGTATTGATCCACGAAGGTCATTGGCATAAAAAATAACTCTGCTGTTCTATTTTTACAGTTAGGTAGGTCCTTAACTGCAGAATTTAGGTAAGTATTAAGACTTTGAAGTTCTTAAAAATAAGTTGATATTGAATTTCTTCAAAGACAATATTTTTTCTCGAGAAATAATAAAGCAACTTTGATCTACTGGCACATTCAAACATTAGGTAACATGTTCTCGCCATAGTGTCATGCTACTTAGTATCAGAGAAGGAGTTGCAGGATATGCTAACTTGTGTGAATGATTCATTGAAACGGAAGGGTATGAAAATGAATGCGAGTAAGACAATAGTGATGGTGTTTGAGAAAGATTTGAATGTATGACTTTGTGCAGTATTGGGATTGACGATGAAAGAGTGGAGCAAGTAAATGAATTTGTGTACTTGGGTTCTTCATTTACAAATGATGGAAAATGTGATAGCGATATTGAAAGAATAGTAAAAGCGGGAAATCAGATAAATGGAGCATTGCACACGTTTGTGAGCAGGCAAAATATATCGAAAAAGGCTCGACTCGCTGTTCAAAATGGAGTGCTGGTTCTACTACTCCTACGCTGATGTATGGAAGTGAGACTTGGGTATGCCAGAAGAAGCACGAGAGTAGAGTTAATGCGGTAGAAATGAGAGCGTTAAGAAGTATGCGTGGGGTACGTTTGTGTGACCGAATAAAAAATAGTGTTAGATATAAGAAAAAGATGCGGAATAGAAGACGATGTAGTGACAACAATTTAAAAAAAGTATGCTTCCCTGGTTTGGGCATGTTGAGAGGATGTGTGAAAGCAGACTGACTAAGAAGATTTATGATCAGGAGATGGAAGGAAGGGTCGGAAGGGGGCAACCAAGGCGAGGGTATCTTGATCAAATTTCTGCGATACTGATAAAAGGCCAGGGGACCGATTTTTGAGTGTCGAATGCTCGACTTTTCACACGACATCTGTCAAAACGTCATAGTTTTTTGACAGATCTCGAGTGAAAATTCGAGCGTTCGACACTCAAAAATCGGCCCCCAGGTCAGTTCCCGCAACAGACGAGCCTGTATGATGAGATGTATGGATGTGATTGAAGCAAAAGACGTATGTAAGGACCGTAGTACTTGGCGTTCTTTGGTCTCTGCCTACCCCAATGGGATACGGGTGTGAGTATATGTATGTATGTACTTAGTATCAAGAGAATCAAGACTAACGAATAATCAAGCGCAGATCGCAAAGTCTAAAAAAAACAGCTTGTACCTAAGTACTTAAATCATTTGCGCGCTTTATGCAACTAAGCGCGATTTTTTTACAGCATGATTTTGTAATTGCTAATTTTAATAATGCGACGTGTGACTAAGTACGTACTTACTGACAAATGTTATATTTTGTTTGCTGTTGTGTAAAAACCATCATCTATTGTTTGATTATTTCAATTAAGTGGTGACGAGGAGTGGAACTACCAAATTATATAAATTTACGCATCATTTACAGAGAGAAATAAGACGCAACATGGTTCCGTCGATCATCCGTCATTTTGTTCGGATTATAAAGTTATTTAGTTCAATATATTTCGTAGGAAGCGAGGCGTAGTTTGTAAATATCACGTAAGAGCAAAAGTGCCGCAACTGCCGCAAGCCCCTGACCTAGAGCCGTGCGGCGGCCGCGCGGGGGCAACGCGCTGTCAGCTGCCGCTGCCAAACACAATAGGGTTGTCACTGCCTAAATAAATCTTCGGATTTTGATCGTCGCCGCGTTGGTGAGCACACGTGCTCGGGGCGACGACGAGCAGAATCCATTTACCGTACAAAACCTTATCTACTGTCATGGCGTCGTTACCGAACAACGTGATTGAACTCGTGATGACGTGACATTGGCGAAATCATCATGATGGAAGCCATTTTTTAAAGAATTGAATTGAAATATATCTTCCTTCATCTAACGCGTTTTTCTTGGCGCTTGTAAGCTAGGGAAATTCTTTCATGTCCCTTGAAACTGTTCTAATAATATATGTTATACCAGATTAGCGGAGGTATTTGATCTATTACAATATCTCTATGCGTTGGTCTAAATGCTCCGACGTTCTAAATATACAAAAATTGAGGCTTCTAAATGGAAAGTCATCAGTAATTTTACAATAACTTTCAGGAGAAAACTACTGAATGGATAATTCGCTTGATGGATGAGATGATGTAACGATGTCAAATATTGACCTCATTGTGGCAGACCTGCCTCTATCATCAAAATCCAATTAAAACGCACTCGAGCGACAGCGAAATGAACGTAACTGTGTTGATGTTTTATTGTATTAAATTTCGTTGGATTATCAACTCTATTAGGTGATAACACGATTTAAGAGGCTATATGTGTTCAAAATATTCATTGCTTTCATATTTATGTTACACACTTTCCTCTCGCTCAGAGCCCCTATTATAACCTACTATTTAAAACATATATCTAATTTCGTTTAGGAAATTATGAATCCTGTATGTGCGAAATTGTTTTTGATAAGGTTTGAAAAAGAAACAAAAAAACATACAACCGAATTGAGAACCTCCCCTTTTGAAATCTTGAAGTCGGTTAAAATAAATAACTGATAACAACACCGGTTTTTTAGAAGTTGTCTAATAGTTATTTGTTATACAAGGGTACAAAGTTGTATTTTAACCGTGAGTGTGGAATTGAAACACGAGCTAGCGAATGGATTCTAAGGTTGAAATACGAGCGAAGCGAAGAATCCTGAGCGAAGCGAGTGGTTTAAAATAGAATCCTGAGCGTAGCGAGCGTTGCAGCACACAAGACGTAACATAACTTTGCATCCGTGTGTAACACAAATCTTTTCACCTCAGTCAAGCGAGGAAATACTACAAAAATTGTAAAATAAATATAATATTTAAATCAAAAATTAAAAAAAAGAAAGATAAATAATTTGGAGAATGGGCAAAATGTCCCATCGGTGTATACAGTTGAGACATATCTCGTTTGAAAGGTCTTCATCGTGGCAGTATTTCATTGTATGGCGCCAATGTTGGACAGCGTGCAGGGGCCGAGTAATTGACAAGAGTATGTAAGGTATAAAAACCTTTATTATACAAAATATAAGGGATGCAATCAAATATAAGGTACCTCATATGAAAGATAATGATAATTAGCCCAAGTAAGGCTGCCGATATCAGCGCTGAAATATTTACAGGACTAGAATTAAGAAACGAAAGATATGAGTAAAAGAAAAATCAGCTACTGTTCAAAGATGCCTACGTGTATACACTAGTGGCTTATACACATTAAATGATCGGTTGTATGCTATTTTTTGATATATACATCTTCGAGCTAACGCGTGCAGGGATCGTATTATATTGAGTTTTAGGATTTAACTCTCATTTAACTCTACGTTAATTAAGTGCAATAACTTATTCTACTTGGCACTAGATGTCTATAGTACTAGGCGTCATACAAGAAATTAAAGCTACCGCTAAGAGCTTTCAAATGATATATGTCTCAACTGTATACACCAATGGTACTACACTGCCACTACACCGCCCATACTAATTTGCCCATTCTCCTTTGATAAAGCAAAATTTATGTATATAATATATAAATTTTGCTTTGTACTTATATAATTTAAAAAAATGAAACAAAATAAAATAAGTTAATAATGAAATTTGAAAATCAAACAAAATCCATACTTAATATTATAAATGCGAAAGTGTGTCTGTCTATCTGTTTGTTACCTCTTCACGCTTAAATCGCTAGACCGATTGAGATGAAATTTGGCATGGAGATAGTTTGAGTCCGGGGGAAGGACATAGGATACTTTTTATCCCCTAAATCATCCCTATTTGTTTATTTATATAATTTCAAAATATAGGAAAAAAAAGAGTAAGGTAAAAAATAAATAAAGCTAATTTTTACTACTTAAAATTCAAAATAAAGTATAATGACGATTTTTCGCAAAAATCGCCTAAAATTAGTCGCGTAGTAGTAGATATAATGATGCTTTTTCCCAAAAAAAGTTCTGGGGGCTGATTTTTGAGTGTCGAACGCTCGACTTTTCACTCGAGATCTGTCAAAACACTATGACGTTTTGACAGATGTCGAGTGAAAAGTCGAGCGTTCGAACCTAAAATTTTAAGTGCCTGTAATTTAAAATTTTAATTTAATTTTCTGTTTTGTCTTTATGTCTGTCTTGTATTTTATTTTTAATGAGTAATCTAATTATATATTAGTATTTGTTGGTAAAATATACGTAATCACATAAAAAACATATAAATTGTGAAATCCTTCCGTCCGAAAGTTTGAACTCCGAATAACAGATGATTTTATTTTTAGTCTAGTAGTTTCGGTGTTTATTAGTCAGGTAAGATTGCATATTTAGTTATTGTTTACTTGTACCGTAAACAGTATATTTTTCTTTATGTAAAGCATGTTTGCTCCCGGACCTATTTATTCAGTCTATGACGCATCAGCTCTAGAATGTAATAAGATTTCCATAGGTATCTCTACTCGTTCCTTTTTACGACAGAGTATAATAAATATGAGTTTGAGTATGTACAGTCAAGGGCACCAATATGTATACACTTTTTCACCTTATTCCATTGAAATAAGGTCTAAAAATGTATACATATTTATGCCCTTAACTGTACGTATTTTTTCCTATTGAAGATAATAAGGGCGAAAAATCGAAAATTTTACAATAGGGTGACACCATCAGTAATGGACACTTTAAGCTGACAAGTATCATTAATATGAAGTTTGTAGGGAAATACTCTCTTAGTGACGTCACTAAGTCAGTGTGAATTGGTATGTTCAAATCAGCGTCCTTTTTAAATCTTTATGTTTATAAAATCTTTCAATTAGCTAAAATAAATTAATAATTGATGTTTTCCGAGTATTTTCGTTAGATCTTTCATTAGTCAAGTAAAAAATAATTGGTTTTACCTTAGTTTAATACCCTATTATCAAATTGTTTTATACCTACGTTATTTTTTACGTCGGTCATCTTCGGTTCTGTCATAAATTTAGAAATATTAGTCAATTTAAAAATATTGTTGTTATTTGAATTGTCGACGCAGGACACGTCGCATTAGTTGTTTATTTTACCAAGTGTATTAGCAATCCTTCTTTTATTATTTGTATGCAGGTATGCGCAAATAACTCTCCATTTTCCACATACTTAACGTTATTGAGCAAGTATCAATCGCAGCATCCCCAAATGAGCACATGTCTGGGCGCTCGCCAGCGATGGGTTGATGCACCGACACGCGTGGCTTTATCCTAAAATGCTTTTGTTTCAATGTATCACTTTCAAATGGAACCGTTCCCAGTATCTGGCACACTCGACGTCAACACATGTTTACGCTTTAACACTATATACTATCTCCGTTGTAATTAGGCGAAACAATTATAATGAAATGGTCGTCGACTGTAGGTACGATTGTAGCGATCGGAATTGAAATGATTAACGTCACGTAATTCCATGACGCAAATAATTACGTTTGCTAGTCGTAAATAATAATTATTCATATCTTCGGTAATCAAACAAATGTTGTTTTGAAAGTTTATAATTTCCTTTAAGTTCATTTAGGTTCGGTTTCAAAGGTCCGTTACACCGTCCGTTAGAAAGTAGCGATGTGATGACCCCATCGCCCACTGGTTCTCCAGTGCAGTCAACGTAAGGCAGCTTGTGTCGGGCTGTTAGGGAGTAGCGGCCCTACGTACCTGAGTGCTCCTGGGGGTGAGCTCGGGGGCAGGATGTACTGATCGGTTGGTTGGTTGGATGGGCCCCCCCACCTCTGGCTTGCCTTAACCGGCCGTCCAGAGTGGAGTCGCAAGAGCTGTTGCTCGAGGGTAGATGTGGTCACCTAAGTGGCGAGTTGGCTATAATTATGTTTAAAGTCCAGTGCCACCTCTCTACCCCCCAGCTCTCTGACCGGTTTTGTCCCTAGGCCATTTTTAATGTCGCTGATTAATAGGGGCCCATCTGGCAGGGAGCAAGTCACCGTCTGCCGGAAATAAAATGTGAGACTGTTTTATTAGGCAGGCGTAGGCGTCCGATGTCTCACCCAATAGCTCAGCCATTAGTCCATCATCTTCACCTAATAACCCGGTTTATTTTAGATTCCATCAACCAACAATAGTCCCTATACACCCTGGCGGGTGCTGTCTCTGTGTGCGTTTCATGACATGGGCAGGGACAGCATCCGCTCGGTGTATCCCTTGCATTTTATTAAATTGTCAAAAGGGCCTTTTCGTGTTGGCTATGTGGTACGCGGTGGTACTTCGGCTACGCGCACGCCTCCTAAAGTTCCGGGACACCATTGTCCCGTGAACGGGAAAGAAAAAATAAATAATTAAAAATAAGGCGATTTCCTGACTTGGCGGGGCTGGATCGATATGTGACATTTTCTTCTTTGACTTAAACTTACCTACTGACGTCGCAAAGATTCCCACTTGACGGAATACTGTCAGTATTACATTTGCGCAGTAGTAATATCATGCGCAGAAGCGGACCAGGGGGCCGATTTTTGAGTTTCGAACGCTCGACTTTTCACTCGACATCTGTCAAAACGTCATAGTTTTTTGACAGATCTCGAGTGAAAATTCGAGCGTTCGACACTCAAAAATCGGCCCCCTGGGGACCGATTTTTGAGTGTCGGAACGCTCGAATTTTCACTCGAGATCTGTCAAAACATCATAGTTTTTTGACAGATCTCGATCGAAAAATCGAGCGTTCGACACTCAAAAATCGGCCCCCAGTACTGCCTTCGTATCGCCCCGCTATCGCTACCGCACATCCCGCGCCAGTCAAGAAGCACTCAATTTGAATGTAGGGACGCAGTAAAAAGCGGTACTGACTGACTCGACTGACGGTTGACGCCTAAGGCGACTTCCTGATTTGTCGGTGCGGAGGAAGTACGATATGAGAAAAGTGACAATTCTGCGCATGATATTACTACTGCGCAAAAGTAATACTGACAATGTTCCGTCAAGTGAGAATCTTTGCGACGTCAGTAAATTTACGTCAAAGAAGAAAATGTCACATATCGATCCCGCCCCGCCAAGTCAGGAAATCGCCTAATTGTGCTGGTATGTTATGTGAACTCAGTACGAGTTGCCAATAGTAAGTCTACACGGGCAAAGTCGCGGGCAAAATCTAGTTATAAATTAAGCGTTTGTTTGTTCATTCATCAACAAGAACCTCTATTCAGGTTCTACCTACAATACTAAAAAGTTTATCATTCATAGTTATGACTGTATAAATATAAATAAACA
Organism: Cenopis cana; assembly: GCA_951800055.1. Classification (NCBI taxonomy): domain Eukaryota; kingdom Metazoa; phylum Arthropoda; class Insecta; order Lepidoptera; family Tortricidae; genus Cenopis; species Cenopis cana. Next base: position 16,609,840 of record OX637477.1, on the reverse strand, counting down.
TCCAACGTTGTTATGCAAGTCTATGTACATTTGTTTACAAATACCTAGATATGTGGCAGCAGATAAATAAATAATAAATGGGCACAGAACGCAGAGATAAGTAAGTGTGTCACAAGCCGCGGGGGCGGCGTGTGCATTATCACAAGCATTAATTTCAGTATCATTACAAAATAGTCCCGAGAGACGTGTTGCTCAGTTTTCTCATTACAGAGGAAACACTATGACGTCTCCTGTGATAGTCTGACGGTGTCGCCATGCAAGCGTTCATTATTTATTTACATTAATTGGTGTTGATTATTTTATTATCATGTGTATTAGTAATATTAGTATGGATTATTGAGGCGCGTATTCTATGGCAAATTGACACTTAAGTAATACTCAGTTTCCTATATTAAATGTCAGCGGCTCTAGATTAGTAACAACTGCCAAAATCATTGTTTAATGTCCCACATAAGTATAATAATCAGAAATAACGTGTCCGATTAAAATTATAAGGAGATCAGTGGCTGATAGCAGCTTACGAGATATGTCACGGCCGCGACGTGAGGACGTGACCTCATTGACGTGACTATCGATGCAACACGAGGAAAATCTGAATAAGAAAGGAAAAAAACCAGTGATTAAATACAACTGTATCGTATCGTACCTATCGCAATATTTCGACAGTAATCAATCCCGTTTAGTAAAATACAAAATGATGGGGTTGATGGCTGATAACGGCGGTGCAGTTCTGATAAGTCATAAAGTCGTAGGGTGATGACACCAGTTACCGGCACTTTAAGGAGGTTGTGTACTTTCATCAATGATAAAAATAATATGGTTGTACTTAGGACAAAAATAACTGAATAAAAACGTTAAATATATCTCTGAGTAACAACATATTAGCTTTTTGTTAACTGAAGAGACACGGATAAATAAAAACATTCTAATAACCAAAAATATAGGCAATCTCCAGTTATCGGCAGCCAGTCTCCAGTGTTCGGCACCCAGTAATCGGCAGTCTCCAGTATTCGGCACCCAGTAATCGGCACTAGTATAGTGCAAGTATTTTGAATAGGTACTTTTGTTTTGATGTATTTTACGGAACAGGATAAGAAGTTATCGTCGAATGAAACGAATAAATAAAGAATCGAACTGTAGAAAGTTGCTTAGGGTGTTCTGTTTCTTTATATAACCTAAAAGAAACTTTTAGGTTATAAAATGTATGAAAATGAAAAGTGACAGGAAGAAGTTGAAATGTTCCGAGAGAGCTAGCTTGGAAAGGTAGATAAACAGAAAGTATAGGCTAGAAAGACTACTGTAAAAAACAAGCTTCTACGTTCAGTAGTTTTGTTAGGACGTTGATTTTTAAAATTGATTATATTAGATTAGTACTGCAGTTAGAATGAAAATCATGTATTTCTCTCAATATCTGCCCTCGTATTTATATATTCTGAGTCATTGCGTCGGGCAAAATCTATATATCTACGAATAATTTATTAATGGCATATTAAGAATCACTATTATCAACATCTGCCGATTACTGGAGAAAGTGTACTTTCACGGGACCAGTATTCGGCACTATATTTTTTAACAAGAATAAGCTAACATTAAATTGTTTTAATACAACATTATTTGAAGGATATTTATAGCTATACATAACGTAAACAAAAACACAAACATCTTTCATACTTATTAAATAATCGACAAAAATGTACAGTCACTCTCTTAACTATTTCCTTAAGGATTATTCATTTTCTTCAGAAGCACTGTTTTTCTCATCATTTTCATGTTATCATCTTTAAACAAAACCGCCTGTGTCTATGATATTGTCTTGGATGAGAGTAGAATATACACTGTCTATGGTCCAGTGTTGATTAATTGGAATAAATGTCAGGCAGTCCTAATTTTAATCTAACTTGTAAAAAAATGCCGATTACTGGTGCCTGCCGATTACTGGTGCCATCACCCTATGTAGACCCAAGTTTCTTACTGGTATAACTACATATTTTTAGGTATTTTTAGGTTAGGTTAGGTTGCTATGTCACGGCCGGGGACGTGCACTGCGGACGTGACACACGCGCCGAGGAAGCACTGGAACCTCCCACTGTCCGTCCGGAACTGCGATTTTGTCACCCCATGAAACATGCACTATTTCAGTTAGTGCATATGCTTAGTAGAGCAATATTTTGTCAATCAACTTTAAAAGTTTTGACTGGGTGTCGTGTGACGTCATTGCCATTTGTTGTCATAGGTACGATTTCCTTATAAAAAAATAATTCGAATTAGTTTTCTAGAGCTTATATTGAGCGTTCTTGGGAAATCTTGGGATGATGATCTTTTTAGAACACAGTAAAACTAAGTTAGTAGGTATTCATGGTTAGTAAATATGCTAATGAATATACAAACTAATGATCAGTGTGCGTAAAATAAATAAAAAAACGTATTTTTTTCTGTATTGCTTTGCTTCCTTGGCTATGGAGTTTTTCCATTGCAAACTCGATAAAACTGTCTAGTTTGCGATGTTTTATCCGGTGACTACATATTACAATGGAAATATTCTTTTACGTCATGGATGTGGTTTTTAGTAAGGTTCTACGAAGATCCTTTGCACGTGCAAAGGCAAACGCCTGCGTAATGTGGATACAGGATAGTAATGTGTAGGTATACGGCCTAACCAAATGCAATTAATGTGCAACGTGAGTCGAAATGCAAATAGCCAAGATGTCCCCGTCCCTGTCCCTCCGTTCACTCGTTCACCTCGCTACTAAGTACATCATTAATTTTTCGATATTAAGCGTTACTTAAAAAAATGACAGCTCAGCCTTTAAGGGTATAGTTTACCTTACCTCGCAGTTAACTGTGTGCAGGCGGCCTTATATTTACCAATTTCTAAAGAATTTCTCCTTGACACTACCATTATGCTGGAAAAATACTAGGTAGGTACAATTTATTACACATACTCATTTGCAATATATTTTTTATAGAAAAGATGTATTTTAGGTAGGTACGGCACTTACAAAGTTGGGGGATTAAGTAATATGCGAACAGAAAAACATATTTGTGTTTTGTTCTATTGCGACTACTGAGTGAACTATTGATCTCACTGTCTATCTTAACACGCATGATGATGTAAACATATTATAATATTCAATCAATCCATCAATCAATCAAATAATTTATTTGTTAAACACAGGTACAAAGGTGTAATGTAATAAAATATGGTTCAACTGTGTTTTGTCATAAGACATACAAATCATTATATAGGTACAAAACTAAAATACACAATTAAATAAGCGAACGAATAATTGTCTAGTAACTAATGTTTACAAGTAAAATTTTAAGTCAATTTTATAATATTCGAAATAAAAATAGAATTTACAATAATATCGATAATAATAAATAAAAATAATCTTGAAATTGTCTTAATTAAATGTCATGCGGGTCATCTAGATACTCCTTAATCGAATAATATACTTTTTTGGTCAAAAATCTGTGTAGTTCTTTTTTAAACTGGATTACATCCTCTATGTGTAAAATGAAATTAGGCATTCATTAGGTATCACCCTAAATTCAGCATCACATAGTTAGTTGCAGGTGGCAGCCAAAGTAGCCATCTATATCGCAACACGACTTTATTACTGTAGGCTGTACGAGTAAGGATGTGTTACGATACCTAGCTGTTACTTATTATAATTATGATGCTGAATACACATAGCTACTGAAGAAAACAGTCACGCTACACTGATATTTTGTGTCATGTTGTATACTTACGATGTGATTGATTATTTATTGTTTATTTAGAAACAAACGGCCTTGTACATTTTAAGTTAACACAAAAGTTTAATGCTTATATAAATTATATATTAAATTAGACATACAGTTTCCTCAATTAAATAATGATTTAGGCGACTTCCTGACTTGGCGGGGCGGGATCGATATGTGACATTTTCTTCTTTGACGTAAACTTACTGACGTCGCAAAGATTCTCACTTGACATAATGCTATCAGTATTTCGTTTGCGCAGTAGTAATATCATGCGCAGAAGGGGAGCAGTACCGCCTTCGCATCGTCCCGCTACCGCGCATCCCGCGCCATTCAGGAAGCACTCATTTAAATGTAGGGGCGTAGTAAAAAAGCAGCTGACACTGACATTTGACACTTTTCTCATATCGTACTGCCTCCGCACCGACAAATCGGGAAGTCGCCTTAATCTATTATATTTACTACAGGTAAAGTAAAAAACGACACTCAAGGTCTGTCATTTTCCAGTCCCAATTAGTCATACTAGTTTCTTAGGCGTCATTAAGAAATTTGAATTCTTGAAGTAGGTACGTAATATAACTACAATTCTACTTAATAGTATACAGCTAGTCGTATACTGCTCCGATCGATTTAATGATAATCCATAAAATTATTAATAGACTGGAAAAAGCGAACATTTCTACAAATAGGCCGTACCTAATTGACGATTGGTAAGCCAGTTCAGTACAGGGTTCAGTTCAGATGAAAAAAAACCGGTCAAGTGCGTCCAAAATCAAGTCCAAGTCGCGCACCGAGGGTTCCGTACATAGTTCATGTACCAGTCCCCTTGTGGAGGACCTTCTATATTGAATCTCTTCTCCGATGTTTGCATACATTTGATTTTTCCCTGTGTATTCTGTAAACAGGGGGCAAACATCAAGATATAAACATTTATTCATTGCCACAGAAGACACACAATATTACAAAAAAACAAAAGATGAAAAACATACACTAAAGCACACGTGTATCCCCGCGGCAGTGAAACGGACACTGGCTCAGCATGATGCTGAGGTGTTAGACACCTACAGCGCTGATTTTCAGCCAGTACCGTCGGTGACTCACGGACCGGCATACAATATATATAATAGCAGGAAATAAAATAAAATTAACTGCAATAGATTAATAAAAAAAAACAATACATAAATAAGATAAACAATTACTGCTTGTCTACATAAAGCATCTAGGGTACAAAAACAAAAGAACTAAAAATAAAATAGGTTGGTATATTTTTTGCTGCTGTGCTGGATTAGGATTGGGATTTTTGGAGCGTCAAAAAAAAACCCTGCTATAGGCGCCACCTGGATAGGAGGGAGGCCATTCCAGCACTTAGACGCCGCAAACCTGAAACTGCCTCGGAAAGCTGCGCTCGTGTGCATAGGCACGATAGCCAATGCCTTGAACCTACGCGCACTCTTTGACCATTGCATTTTCTTAAAAAGGTACGATGAGGACTCATGGTGTACCACGATGATATTTCACCAATAAGTTTCAAGATTCATTGGTCAGCCAGAACCTTACGACCTCCGATGACATGTTAATTACCCATTCGCGTGAGTATTTAAGGGGTAAGACAATTTACGTTGTGTCCTTTCTTATTTTATCGGAAATTGCGAAAGCCGATAACGATGGTCATGTTGTTGATCACGCTACATTCCAGTATAATTACCTATCTATCGTTACTGATGTCCTTACCATTGCATTGTTCTGGGTTGAGCTTGCAGATGATTGCTAATAATATCAAATTAGTGTCAAGTTACGTCATTAATGAATAGCTTAGCTTTCGCATTTTTATAGATATAGTTTCCGCATTTGAGCAGACAGAATGGGGGGCCCTTTTACAGATTTTTTTTTTTTAAATTCCAAGCACTCCCTACATGAGGTTGAAATGGTATTAAGTTACCCAACAGTGATGCAAATTGTAGTTAAATGTGATCTCACTCACTCTTCCTCAATTTGTTTTGCATTTGTTTTAAGTAGATCGATCAACGTCACAGTGGTTATTACAATTCACGCTAGACCGTTCCGTGTCTGGCCGGCCCGTTTGGAGTACAGTCAAGTGCAAAAATATGGGTGCATACAACTTGCTCAAAAATATGTCCCATAGCTCAAATGTCGGTGAATTAAGGTTTCGGTACTTATTTATGAGAAGATTCATTCGATACATATTTTTGCACTTGACTGTACAAGAAATCGACGGATGCGCGACGGCCGTCGATTTCTTGTACTAGAAAACGGGCCGGCCCGGACACGGAACGGTCTAGTGTGAATCATCCTTTACTTGTATTACTTGATTCTAGTTGATAACGCGACCATCTCTGATGTAATAAATGGAGATGTGTCTTATCGTTGTCTTATCTAAGATATATGTATCTGATAAACAGATACAAGATACAAAATACGTATTTCATCTTGTATTTAAATACTTTTTTCACAAGATCCTTTTATATCTTGTATTTAGATACGCATTTGCGCTGCGTTCAGTGCGCCGTGGAGCAGCCGGCCGCGCGCGGATCTAGTTGCAAAAAAATGGTATCAAAATAGGTACCATAAAAAAGGATCATCATTTAAAAATATAAAACAGTAAAATTTTACATTTAACTCAATTACTAACAAATGTTGGTAATCCTTAGGCGACTTCCTGACTTGTCGGTGCGGAGGCGGTACGATATGGGAAAACTGTCAAACGTCAGTGTCAACTGTCAGTCAACTCAGTACTATTTTTTACTGCGCCCCTACATTTAAATGAGTGCTTCCTGACTAGCGCGGGATGCGCGGAAGCGGGACGATGCGAAGGCAGAACTGGGGACCGATTTTTGAGTGTCGAACGCTCGAATTTCCACTCGAGATCTGTCAAAAACCTATGATGTTTTGACAGATGTCGAGTGAAAATTCGAGCGTTCGAATCTCAAAAATCGGCCCCCAGGTCCGCTTCTGCGCATAATATTACTACTGCGCAAATGTAATACTGACAGTATTATGTCAAGTGGGAATCTTTGCGACGTCAGTAAGTTTACGTCAAAGAAAATGTCACATATCGATCCCGCCCCGCCAAGTCAGGAAGTCGCCTAAAAGAGCCATGACAAAATCATTTGTAGTTTAGATTAGAAGTCTTAGCGATATTGAAGTCGAAAACAGCCTCTGTTGAATTTCGTGTTTTAATTTGTATTTACTGCCATATGTACACGTTGTGATTTCTTACTTCAAATATTTGACACATGACAACTACCATAGAACGTAAACAACCATGACTCATCGAAATTATAAATAAAATCACGTAATAATAATAGTGCTTCTCAAGTAAATAAAAACATTATATTTCTTTTCTCAACCATAATTTAACCCACGTTACATTTTTTCAGATCATATTTTTTGAGGATTTTACGATAATAATCCACCACCCAAACATTTACGTGTTATGTCTTTTATTTTTTTAAACCAGGGTTGTGACCAAGCCTGTCGTTTTGATTCATATGACATTTCCGTAAATTGATAGAAATCGATTAGGTATAAACGATACATTTATGATCAAATATCATACAATTAAACTATGAAGTACAACACGAAAAATAGTCAAAATGTACTACAAACCATGAACGTACCTTTGCCATGTTGGAATAAAATAGTTATCGATTTCTGAACGAGAGAAAGTATAATTAATTTATTCTTTCTTTGTGTAGAATGATACAATTGTGATATGGAATATATTTATATAGGCTTGATAAAAACATTTCAAAAATCGGCTGTAAAATCGATGCAATGAACCATTCGATAATAATCGCTTGATTTGACAGACGAGATGTCTTAGCCTCATCACTACAAACTTCAATTCATATGTCTCAAATATTTGAAGTTATTTATTATATATTAACACTAGCTGTTGCCCGCAACTTCGTCTGCGTAGAGCTCTGTCATCGCGTTAGAATTTTATCGCTATTCTTTTATTTCAGGCGGTTACCTAGTTATCTCTGTTCTGTACAAACTTCCACTTCCTTAAGGGATGGGGTGAAAACTATCCTATGTCCTTTCCTCGGACTCGAACTATATTCACACCAAATCTTATCTAAATCGGTTCAGCAGTTTAAGCGTGAAGAGGTTACAGACAGACAGACAGACATAGGTACTATAGCATTTCTAACAACAATCCACAAATTCTGAAATCAGTTTAGGGATGAATTTCGAAAAACAGACAGACAGTCAAACAGAGACTAAAAAATTTGAAGTCTCTCACGTAAAAAAATGTTGCTCCCCATACAAACTCTGGACCCCTTTTTAACCCCTTGAGGGGATGAATTAAAAAAAAACGCTGAAATTAGTTTCGTTGTATTTAATTTAAAACAGAGTTTCTGTAAGAAATATTCAGTCTCACTCAAAAAAAATTTGCTTCCAATACAAACTTTGAACCCCTTTTTAACCCCTTTAGGGGATGAATTTCAAAAAACACTGAAATTAGTTTTGTTATATTTAAACAGAGAGTCTCTGTAAGAAGTTTGAAGACTCTCACTTTAAAAAAAAACTGCTCCCCATACAATATTTCACCCCCATTTTCAACCCTTTAGGAGACGAAAATTTTGAAACGCTATAACTTTCATTGTCTTATTTTAAGGAGTCTTTGTTCAAAGTTTCAAGACTGTATCTTAAAAAAAAATATTGCCCCCCATACAAACTTTGCACCCCTGTTTTACCCCCTTAGGGGTGGAATTTCCAAAAATCCCGTCTTATCCCTTGCCTACGTTATATACCCTAAATTTGTAAATTTCAAATTTCTAGGACCGGCAGTTTCGGCGGGGCGGTGATTAGTCAGTCACCAATACATTTGTTACAATCTGTTTTTCCACAAGTTCTATGCAATAATTGGCAAGAAACAAATGAACGCACATTTTAATGACAGTACTTTATAGATTAAAATTAAAAGAAAACAGGCTGTTCAGAATCTTTGCGACGTCAGTAAGTTTACGTCAAAGAAGAAAATGTCACATCGATCCCGCCCCGCTAAGTCAGGAAGTGTGTTAATGAAATATTATTTAAGGGGAGGTATCCCCAACGCAAATGTCCCGCTCTAACACGCGTGAGTTTACAATTGACCATCCCGCTCTCTACGCAAGCTCTGCGCGCAGTTTTGTAAATATTTAGCTATAGTCATTAAGGGGAGGTATCCCCAACGCAAATGTCCCGCTCTAACACGCGTGAGTTTACAATTAACCATCCCGCTCTCTACGCAAGCTCTGCGCGCAGTTTTGTAAATATTTAGCTATAGTGATTAAGCCAATCATTTTATCAAAGCAAACCCTGCGAATTTGTCTATAACTATTTACGAACTTTAATTTAGTACAAAAATTAAATGTTAAATATCAGTAATGTAGCCGTAGTATTGAAAAAACATTCCAAAAAGAGGTAACTTCGCGATTTTTTTCTATCGAGTGAAATTCATCAGGTCATGTAACTGACTGCGATTTTGACTAGACAAGATCCTTATGTAACACATATATTTTTTTTAGATTTTAAGACACTATATTCTATGTCTCAGATGGTTTTTAAAAACTCAAAAGTGGTAATACACGGCCTTAAGCCAATCATTTTATCAAAGCAAACCCTGCGAATTTGTCTATAACTATTAACGATCTTTAATTGAGTACAAAAATTAAATGTTAAATATCAGTAATATAGCCGTAGTATTGAAAAAACATTCCAAAAAGGGGTAACTTCTCGATTTTTTTCTATCGAGTGAAATTCATCAGGTCATGTAACTGACTGCGATTTTGACTAGACAATATCCTTATGTAACACATATATTTTTTTTAGATTTCAAGACACTATATTCTATGTTTCAGATGGTTTTTAAAAACTCAAAAGTGGTAATACACGGCCTTAATATTCGGGTAATAAAATACGGTTTTACGTCAACCCGTAAGAGTTCGGTACAAAAAGCATTTGAGTTGTTTGCTTTGTAAATTGTAAATTTGTAAATTTATCTCTTGTAAATTTATCTTTGTAAATGTAGTACCAGGCAAAAGGAAAAGTTAATAATCTTAAATTCTATACATGAAGTTGAATTGTGAAATCAGCGTCGTGGTTCCAAGCACAAATTATATTTTATAAGTAACTGACAATATTTTTTTCATCTCACCCGCTCGGAAAGGCTTTCTTTGACGTTTCAAATCTGCGTGCAAAAGTCCACTTTCCACGCTAGCGTGGAAAGTGATTTTGAAATTCGAACGTTACGCAGTTCCATGAGCTCCAACTTTTTTCTATAAAGTGAAACGACAGGTCATTCCTAAGCGTTTAGAAGTATACCTATCATGTACCTAATGGTGCAGTTTATTATTGTTTTGTTTTTTATAATTATATTAATAATACTTTTTCCAGCTTAATTTGATGATATTCAATAATAATTTAGTTTTATTTATAAAGAAATAACACGAAGAGACATATATGAAATGTTTATATGTTTCAACATTTTACGCTCAGTGCAATTTCGGAACGCACCGTTTAAAAAGTTAGTTTTTAAGAAAAAAACTCGATGCGAGAGATTAAGATATTTAAATATTGTTTTGTTTTGCTGTTGAGTTAGAATAATATCAAAATAATGAATTTAATTAATTGATTTCAGTGCAGAAGATTGTTACTTATATTACAATTTTAACTCCTGATAAGTTTGGAAATGAGTGAAATATATTTGTTTTAGCCGTTAGCCGTGAGTATTTCGTACCACAGTACTCAACAATAATAATTAGGCTCTTTGATGCATTTAAATGTTAATAATCCACGAAATGCTTTGTAACGGGTGAAATTTAAACAACCCTTTATAGAACATGAGTACATCTTGAATTATACATTAAAGTATTTCCTCGCTATGGTGAGATGAAAAGTTGTGTGTTGCGCTCGGCAGCAAAGTTGTTCGGAGTCTCGTGCCTTGAGAGCCTCGCTACACCCAGGATTGTATTTTTGAACCACTCGCTTCGCTCGTGGTTCAATCTTACAATCCTTCGCTAGCTCGGCTCTCAATACAAACACTCTCGCCAAAAATCAACTTTGCAGCCTTGCATAACAAATAACTATTCTCCTGTTGCTCTTTGGCTTGCACAATCTGTGGTGAGGAGTATATCTATAATTTTTGCCCAATACAAATTGTTGTTTATTAGACCATAGGAACCTCAGTTGGCATGTTAGTATAATATATTTATTTCATAATATATAAAATATAGGAATCATGTAACTTGTTTCAAATTGGTGAAATAAATACAAAAGCAAAAGTCGTCACCGATTAAATTGATTAGGGGCGTTTACGTCGGCAGTCGGCATGACGCGTATTTCCATACTGTTCAATGCCTAGTCTTGTAACCCTTTACGAAGAGGTCACAGTATTTGCTGTATTTACATTCATTAACACAATTTAACGTACCAAAATGTACGAGTACCAAACAACGTTCAATTATTTCACAATGTTTATTAAACTCATGAAGATGATCCACGCTTGTAATAATTTATTGAAATCATGAGAGTATTTCTACAGCATCTATCCCGTTTCTCTTTATTTGGATTGGCCAGCTAAGATTAAATAATCTATTAAATAACGTAGAATATGATGACTAAAGAGAAATAGAGTGACTTTGATAGAGATAAAAAGATTGTGACGAGCGTAAAACTGTAAATTTAAAGTCGCCCCACCATTTAAGTCATAATATATTTTATCTACACACATATCATAAATCCTCTAATATGCGTTCGGAAACCGTAGAAAATGACTCTCATTTCAACATTCAATGAATTTATGGCAATTTTCTTATCTGTGGCTAAGGCTACAGCAGTAATATAATTTTTAATTTTAATCTCATATATGATGTTAAAATATAAAAACGTCAAACAAAACTGTCAAAATTTAAATGTCAAAGTTGACATGTCCCTATTCTAGTATCACTGAATATTCAAATTCAGTCGATGCGAAATGTCAGCTCGATGTTTTTTTAGTATATATCGCACGAAATTTGAGCTAAAACGACATAATCACATCAGAATAGGGACTCTTTACTTTTTAAAATAACATTCAGGTATCGGTTGCCAGTTCTGATTTCGATATTTCCGCAACCGTGCAAAAAAGGTTGTATTAACACAATTATTGTATTTATTTACAACGGTTTCTGAACCCATCTTAGAGTAGTTATAATATGTGTGTAGATAAAGTAATGTATGCAACTGTACATAATTAGGCATTAAAACACTCGTGTGACCTTATTATGAAACTCGCCTTCGGCTCGTTTCATAAAACACACTCGTGTTTTAATGCCCCTCATTATGTACCAGTTGCATAAACTACTATTATGTCACACCTGGCCATAAAGCGGCCATTATCGCACGCTCCGCGCGCGAAAAAACCCACTTCCTGGCCAGGGGGTGACATAAAATGTTGTACTTAACACGGGCGGCAATAAAGAAAGCCTCAGATCGCATATTTATCGCCCTTGCCTTCGGCTCGGGCGTCAAATACCTGCGATCTGAGACATTCTTTGTTTTACCGCCCTTGTTAAGTAATGTACTATTATGACACACCTAGCCATAAAGTGGTTATTATCGCACGCTCCGCGCGCGAAAAAACCCACTTCCTGGCCAGGGGGTGACATAAAATTTTGTACATACCACGGGCGATAATAAAGAAACCCTCAGATCGCATATTTATCGCCCTTGCCTTCGGCTCGGGCGTAAAATACCTGCGATCTGAGACATTCTTTGTTTTATCGCCCTTGGTAAGTAATGTACTATTATGTCACACCTGGCCATAAAGCGGCAATTACCGCACGCTCCACGCGCGGGAAATCCCACTTCCTGGCCAGGGGGTGACATAAAATTTTGTACTTAACACGGGCGGTAATAAAGAAAGCCTCAGATCGCATATTTATCGCCCTTGCCTTCGGCTCGGGCGTCAAATACCCGCGATCTGAGACATTCTTTGTTTTACCGCCCTTGTTAAGTAATGTACTATAAAATAGATATCATTACTAGACATCTCTACTTACTAAAACTAACCTACTTACATAAAACAATGTACAGTCTGTGAACCGAATCTCAAGAGTCAAGTCGTACAATAACGAAAAATTGCGATCAATTGCCCACTTCCTCTTCCTGCCAGTCATAATATTGAGTCATTTCACTCGTGTTTTCTTTTACTTTCAATAAAGTTGCGAAACAACAATACAAAAGAAAATATGACTTTGTTGAGGTCTTAACTTTAAACTTGAGTAAAACTTTCGCGATGAAACTGTTAGTTAGGAACTTATTTAAGTTCCTTACAGATCTCATGGTAAACATCTCCGTGGCCAGTAAAATCTCCATATTTTCTACAAGCTGCTTATAAACTCATGTAATTAGATATGTTTATGTATTCTGTCATCATATATATCATTAAAAGCAACCATAAAAGGTAATTTCATTTTAATTATAAGATGAAGAAATGAGTAGGTACATAATAAATACCAGGTATGCATCAATGTAATAATACCTACACACTTTATTTTTCAAAAATTATGAGTAACTATTATTTATCGCTACCACGCTAAAAAATAGACCAGCGGGCCAATTTTTGAGTGTCGAACGCTCGAATTTTCACTCGAGATCTGTCAAAATACTATGATGTTTTGACAGATGTCGAGTGAGAATTCGAGCGTTCGACACTCAAAAATCGGGCCCCAGATTTTGTCGACAACTAGAGTGAAAGTACAAAACAGTTAATCTAAGAATATTAAAACAAATCTTACGCTCTGGCGTGACATCGCGGTAAATGACTCTGGAAACGGGCTCGATTCCCTCCGGCATGGTTGCGGGTGCGGCACTCACTGTTCGCTACTAAGTTTATATGACACTGTTCCGATGTTAAAGTAGTTTCATGCTTTCCCTGCAGGGCGAGGGCGCGCGGCGCGGCTTGCAGTCGGATAGACACTGGTGCCGGCCGCCTGCCGCTGTGCTTCGGCGCGCATTTCTCCGCTTGATTGTTGTTAAATAGACGTAGTCCGGCCAACTCGGCGTTGACCTCAACATTAACCCGTTAACTTTAAAATATTTTTGAATTATATTTCTTTTAAGGAATGGGTCGCAATTCGACTTTTTTTGACAAGGCTGTGACAGGGCTATATGGCCACTATAGGGAAAACTGTCGTGATTTCCAATCCATCTTGTTGTTTACTTGATTAAATGTGTCTAATTGAGAATGTCAACCAATTTTGAATTTTAGCTCCGAGTCTTCTCTGTTATTAATAAAAAATAACGGTGAAAGAATTATTTGGATACGTCAAGTAGTTTCCAAGATATGCAATTTTAAAGTGAGCGCGCGACGATCGGGCCGCGTTCAATGCGCGTGACGTCATACAGCAACACTCGCTCACTCCGTTCGCGCGCTTTCGTACGGCTGCCTTGCGATTCGCAAGAAATAATAATTGTTTTAAAAAATTGTCCAACCCAAACACTAGAAAATCGTGTGTTATGCCAAAATGCACAAATACTACCATCAGTGCGCCGGTAAAATTGGCCAGGCCTGATGATGCAGCCGGAAGAGAGGCACTGGAACTGCCTAAGGACAAGTGATAAAGTAGTCGAGTTTGGGCTTGTTTGTTTTGTTGTCTTGAGTACTTACCACTAGACCCGATGTCGAGGGTCTGATGATGCAGCCGGAAGAGAGGCACTGGAACTGTCTAAGGATAAGCGATAAAGTAGTCAAGTTTGGGCTTGTTTGTTTTGTTGTCTTGGGTACTTACCACTAGACCTGATATCGAGGGTCTGATGATGCAGCCGGAAGAGAGGCACTGGAACTGCCCAACTGAAAGTGCTACAGTAGTCGAGCTTGGGCTTGTTTGTTTTGTTGTCTTGAGTACTTACCACTAGACCCGATGTCGAGGGTCTGATGATGCAGCCGGAAGAGAGGCACTGGAACTGCCTAACTGAAAGTGCTACAGTAGTCGAGCTTGGGCTTGTTTGTTTTGTTGTCTAGGGTACTTACCACTAGACCTGATGTCGAGGGTCTGATGATGCAGCCGGAAGAGAGGCACTGGAACTGTCTAAGGACAAGCGATAAAGTAGTCAAGTTTGGGCTTGTTTGTTTTGTTGTCTTGGGTACTTACCACTAGACCTGATATCGAGGGTCTGGTGATGCAGCCGGAAGAGAGGCACTGGAACTGCCTAACTGAAAGTGCTACAGTAGTCGAGCTTGGGCTTGTTTGTTTTGTTGTCTTGAGTACTTACCACTAGACCCGATGTCGAGGGTCTGATGATGCAGCCGGAAGAGGGGCACTGGAAGTACTGGAACTGCCTAACGCAAGAAATAATAATTGTTTAAAAAAATTGTCCAATCCAAACACTAGAAAATCGTGTGTTATGCCAAAATGCACAAATACTACCATCAGTGCGCCGGTAAAATTTGCCCGGCCTGATGATGCAGCCGGAAGAGAGGCACTGGAACTGCCTAAGGACAAGTGATAAAGTAGTCGAGTTTGGGCTTGTTTGTTTTGTTGTCTTGAGTACTTACCACTTGACCCGATGTCGAGGGTCTGATGATGCAGCCGGAAGAGAGGCACTGGAACTGTCTAAGGACAAGCGATAAAGTAGTCGAGTTTGAGCTTGTTTGTTTTGTTGTCTTGAGTACTTACCACTAGACCTGATGTCGAGGGTCTGATGATGCAGCTGGAAGAGAGGCACTGGAACCGCCTAAGGACAAGTGATATAGTAGTCGAGTTTGGGCTTGTTTGTTTTGTTGTCTTAGGTACTTACCACTAGACCCGATGTCGAGGGTCTGATGATGCAGCCGGAAGAGAGGCACTGGAACTGTCAAACGAAAAGTGATAAAGTTGTCGAGTTTGGGCTTGTTTTGTTGTCTTGAGTACTTACCACTAGACCTGATGTCGAGGGTCTGATGATGCAGCCGAAGGAGAGGCACACACACAAACAAGCCCAAACTCGACTACTTTATCACTTTTCGTTAGGCAGTTCCAGTGCCTCTCTTCTGCTTGCATCATCAGACCCTCGATATCAGGTCCAGTGGTAAGTACTCAAAACAACAAAACAAACGAGCCCAAACTCGACTACTGTATGACTTTCCGTTAGACAGTTCTAGTGCCTCTCTTCGGGCTGCATCATCAGACCCTCGACATCAGGTCTAGTGGTAAGTACTCAAGATAACAAAACAAACAAGCCGAAACTCGACTACTTTATCACTTAACGTTAGGCTGTTGCAGTGCCTCTCTTCCGGCTGCATCATCAGGCCCTCGAAATCAGGTCTAGTGGTAAGTACTCAAGACAACTAAACAAACAAGCCCAAACTCGACTACTTTATGACTTTCCGTTATTTAGACAGTTCTAGTGCCTCTCTTCCGGCTGCATCATCAGACTCTCGACATCAAGTCTTGTGGTAAGTACTCGAGATAACAAAACAAACAAGCCCAAACTCGACTACTTTATCAATTTTTGTTAGGCAGTTCCAGTGCCTCTCTTCCGGCTGCATGATCAGACTCTCGAAATCAGGTCTAGGGGTTAGTACTCAAGACAACAAAACAAACAAGCCCAAACTCGACTACTTTATGACTTTCCGTTAGACAGTTCTAGTGCCTCTCTTCCGGCTGAATCATCAGACCCTCGACATCAGGTCTACTGGTAAGTACTCAAGACAACAAAACAAACAAGCTCAAACTCGACTACTTTATCACTTTTCGTTGGGCAGTTCCAGTGCCTCTCTTCCGGCTGCATCATCAGACCCTCGACATCAGGTCTAGGGGTAAGTACTCAAGACAACAAAACAAACAAGCCCAAACTCGACTACCTACTTTATGTTTTTCCGTTAGTTAGACAGTTCCAGTGCCTCTCTTCCGGCTGCATCATCAGACCCTCGACATCAGATCTAGTGGTAAGTACTCAAGGCAACAAAACAAACAAGCCCAAACTCGACTACTTTATCGCTTGTCCTTAGACAGTTCCAGTGCCTCTCTTCCGGCTGCATCATCAGACCCTCGACATCAGGTCTAGTGGTAAGTACTCAAGACAACAAAACAAACAAGCCCAAACTCGACTACTTTATCACTTTTCGTTAGACAGTTCTAGTGCCTCTCTTCCGGCTGCATCATCAGACCCTCGACATCGGGTCTAGTGGTAAGTACTCAAGACAACAAAACAAACAAGCCCAAACTCGACTACTTTATCACTTTTCGTTAGACAGTTCTAGTGCCTCTCTTCCGGCTGCATCATCAGACCTTCGACATCAGGTCTAGTGGTAAGTACTCAAGACAACAAAACAAACAAGCCCAAACTCGACTACTTTATCACTTTTCGTTAGGCAGTTCTAGTGCCTCTCTTCCGCCTGCATCATCAGACCCTCGACATCGGGTCTAGTGGTAAGTACTCAAGACAACAAAACAAAAAGGCCCAAACTCGACTACTTTATCACTTTTCGTTAGACAGTTCTAGTGCCTCTCTTCCGCCTGCATCATCAGACCCTCGACATCGGGTCTAGTGGTAAGTACTCAAGACAACAAAACAAACAAGCCCAAACTCGACTACTTTATCACTTTTCGTTAGACAGTTCTAGTGCCTCTCTTCCGGCTGCATCATCAGACCCTCGACATCAGGTCTAGTGGTAAGTACTCAAGACAACAAAACAAACAAGCCCAAACTCGACTAGTTTATCACTTTTCGTTAGGCAGTTCTAGTGCCTCTCTTCCGGCTGCATCATCAGACCCTCGACATCGGGTCTAGTGGTAAGTACTCAAGACAACAAAACAAACAAGCCCAAACTCGACTACTTTATCACTTTCTGTTAGACAGTTCCAGTGCCTCTCTTCCGTTCCGGCGGCATCATAGAAATTAAATAAGAGCGTGTGTAGATCATTTTGAACACCTCGCCCGCGTAGCAACTATTGCTGCTGACTGTACTAAACATTTTTTTATTAATATGTGTTATTAATAAGCGGTAAAACAAAACAAAACACCACGCGAGATACCAAATCGTACTTGCGACTAAGCGAGGTGTTGCTTAATGACGTCACGCGCGGCCATTGACCCTAAGCGGGACGCAATATTTTATGCGAACTTTAAATGCCTGTAAAATCGTAACTACTGAGTATTTTTGAATGAAACAAAAATTAGTGTATTTGTTTAGATAAAAGCTTTACTGTAACAGACTTTCAAGTGATTTTGAACACCCATTGACATTCTCAATTGTTGATAATGTTCATTTTATAAGAAACTTATATACCTACCTAACCATTTTTCCTAAACTAGCCCAAGTTTACGGTACTATAGAAGAAAAGTCTTTGTTGAGTGGACTAGCTCTAGATACCTATAGGCAGGCCAGACAGACGTGTCAGTGCGGTTATCAAGGTTTAATGGCACATAACGTAACCGCAGCTGGTTAATCGATGCCTTTCCGGCATCGTTATTAAAATTAAATCGATTTCGGTACCTAAATTTGACAATTGATATGCGTTATTGAGTTTGGTATGCTTTATTGACAAATGAAAATAAATAAATACGGTATGATATTGTGTAAACTATACTATGATATGATTATAACAAATACTACGCTGATATTTTAGATTGAGTGTATTTCATTTTATTTGCCTTACATCCCTTGTGATGAACTTTCATTTTGCCATTCTGAGATTTTGCATTCCAATTTTATTTCATTGTTTCGTTCGAGCTATAATGAGTTAGAAAGAGCGCACGAAACACAAAACTCAAAATGGAATAAGAGTTAGACTACATACGAAGATGGGACCGATTTTTGAGTGTCGAACGCTCGACTTTTCACTCGAGATCTGTCAAAAAACTATGATATTTTGACAGATGTCGAGTGAAAAGTCGAGCGTTCGACACTCAAAAATCGGCCCCGCTTAGGATGCATGTCAGGGCATTTATTTGTGTGATGAGCACGAATATTTGTTCTTGGGTCTTGGATGTTTTCTATTTATTTAAGTATTTATATTTCTATATAAGTATGTATATCGTCGCTTAGTACCCATAGTACAAGCCTTGCTTAGTTTGGGACTAGCTTGATTTTTGTAAGATTGTCCACAAAAATTTATTTAAGAATCGATTTTAGTGACAAGGAAATCAGATCAAGGAGATGAGGCAGGATCAAATACGTGTATTTACCTATACACTAAAAAGTATGAGTGGTACCTAGTATGGATATGTGTACATATTATATTTTCTTTATCCTCTATTCGTAACTTTTGTCTCAAGAACAAAGACCGCACACGGTTGTTGCCGCCCGTGATGCATCGATGCATCATCGAGTTGCAGTCATCCCACCGCAACTCCGCTTCCGGCGTCATGTCATACAGTTATACAAACAATCCGTGGTAGCAATAATAGATATATTAATTCTGTTGTCATTGTTCTTACACTTAACTATCAATAAATCAAACCGTGGAATACCTAGGTGCATAAATTATGTCCTGTTTATTATATTTAAAATTACTTTAAAGTCTTTAAACACACAGTCACACCCACAGTACCCCACTCGATAGGTTTTTGAAGAAAAATTGATTATTTTTCATACATAAAACTTATGACGTCATAAAAACTCACTCCACTACTTTAGAAAGCGACAAGATGCGTTTTGATAATCAGTAGAGCATGCTGATTCCAACGATGCCACTTGTCGGTATAAACCTTTTCAGTCCTACGAAAATCGTAAATAAGGCACTTTCGACGAATTGGCCTCTCTACTATTAGGCTGCCTTTCTGCTACGATCTAACGTCAAAATGCGTTGAAATTAGAAAATATAGAAAACTTTGTTTTTTATTACAATAACAAAGAAAATTAAGAATAAATAAAAAACTTAGTATTTACTCATTTTGTACATAATGCATTGTCATTTTATTTAAATTAATATCTGGGCGACCGAGCCTTGCTCGGCGTTTTCCCGGGCATGAGACCTAGCTAGATCGATTGCTCGTCCCCGAAAACCCCCACATACCAAATTTCATCAAAATCGTTAGAGCCGTTTCCGAGATCCCCGAAATAAATATATATATATATATATATATATATAAATAAATAAATATACAAGAATTGCTCGTTTAAAGATATAAGATAATAAATAAAGTTTTATTTTCTTTTAAGATTTTTTAAGGTGTATCTATGTTAATATCTACACTTGACATTACTAACGTAAAAATGGCTCACCCCTGCCGACCTCTCATAATTAGTTGTCTTGAGGGTCAAAATACCGACCTTTTGTTAATTAGTTGTTATTGGTAATAGAATATAATGGCTATGTTTATTTTATTCGAAATACAATTTACAATAGATATCTACTGTAAGTAAATCTCGACACGCGGCAGCGTGTCAAGCCAAGTTCAAAAAAAAAGAACAGGCGACGCAGCGGCCGTGTGTTATATTACACTAACCATTTGGTGGCACTTTTTATTGAGGTGGATCGGTTTTATTCAATTTATATGATAGTATACAGTGACATTGACAATCAAAAATAAAAAAAACAGACATGAGGGCTGCATCAGCATGGAGTTTAGAGAGTTTATCAAAACCTCTTCAACATCCTCCCTTTTTGGTAAACGTTATAGCTGTAGTCCAATAATGCCACTGATGAATGCCAGTCTAGGCTTAGACACTGCTTTTGTGAGGATATCTGCACATTGATATTCACTCGGAACATATTTCACTCTCAATTCATTTGAGGTCACCAGCTCTCTGACATAGAAATGTCTTATGGAGATATGCTTTGTCCTTCTATGCAGTTCTGGGTTTTGAGCAAGCTTTATAGCGGCATCATTATCCACCTGCAAAGTGGGAATCTCTTTTAGAGTTGTAATCTCCTGAAAAAGTCGTTGTAGCCAGACTATTTCTCGAGCTGCTTCGCTTGCGGCGACTATCTCCGCTTCTGTGCTTGATATAGCGACTGATGTTTGTCTTCGGCTTGCCCACGATACTGTACCTCCTGAGTACATACACATAATTCCAGAAGTGGAACGTCCAGTTGTGAAATCTCCGCCATGATCAGAGTCACTATAGCATTCTAACACTCCAGGTTTGTGTTCTTTTCTGTAGACAATAGCTGAATCTATTGTTCCCTTAAGGTAACGAAAATGTCGTTTAACTTTGACAACATCATCATTCGATGGGTTAGCCAGTGTTCTGGATACGACACTTATAGCGTATGATATGTCTGGTCTGGTTCCTGTCATGAGGTATGTCAGTGCACCAACAGCTTCACGATAAGGAAATTTGACATCTTGGTCTTTTTCAGTATCTGACTGTGCATCTTTAATTATTGGAGTACTGATAGCCTTACAGTCATGCATTCCAAATCTTTCTAAAAGCTTGTTTACATAATGTTTCTGAGAAACTTTTATGGAACCATCCTTTTCCTTCAAGATTTCTAGTCCTAGAAAGTAGGAAGCTGGCTTTGTGGTTATCTGGAACCTCTTCTTTAATTCACTCAAAAACTTCTCGGATTGGTTTTGATTAGTTGAGGCAATCAAGCCGTCATCAACGTAAAGTCCCATTATAATCTTGTTTCCGTTTCTGTTTCGAATAAACAAGCATGGGTCCATGTCACATTGCTTAAATCCGATTGATTTCAAGTAGTCTACAATGCATTCATTCCAGCATCTTGGAGCTTGTTTCAGACCGTATAAACTTCTCTTCAATTTACAAACTCTGTTACCATCATTGTATCCTTCTGGTTGATTCATGTAGATGTCTTCTTTTAATGAACCATTTAGAAAAGCGGTGGCAACATCGAATTGTATGAGAGAGAGTCCTTCGTTGGCCGCAATGCTTAATATTGATCTAGTTGTCGCCATTCTAGCAACAGGACTGAATGTTTCATCATAGTCTATTCCTTTTTCTTGTGTGTAACCTCTCGCTACAAGTCGTGCTTTGTACTTGTCAAGGCTTCCATCAGCATTGGTTTTCTTTTTGTAGACCCATTTGCAGGAGATCAGTTTTCTGTCCTTTGGTTTATCTACAAGAATCCAAGTCTTGTTTATATTTAATGATTTTACCTCGCTTTCCATAGCCTTCAACCATTCTGCCTTCTGAGGACTTTTTATGGCTTCTTTGTATGATTTCGGTTCATCCGATTCCGAATCATTAACAAGTGCAGACATAATATAGTCGTCATATCTGACTGGAGGTTGTAATGTTGATCTGTCGCGAAGAGTTCTAGTTACAGGAATATCTTCATGATCTTCATCACTATCAGGTTCGGGAGTAGCATACGTATCGTCGAGATCATCCTCTTGTTGACTGGGTAAATCATTTGATATTTGAGGCATATCAGAAGATACTTCGTCATCTTGTACTATATCCTCCCTTGCATCAAAGATTGGATGATTTTCTTGCGTCTTAGGAAAGTGTATCTCTATTTCAGTCGTAGGATTTTGATCGTCTGCTTCTAAATCATCTGATTCTAATCCAACAGATCTGATTATCGATTCGTTAAATGTTACATCTCTTGATCTGATTAATGTAGGTTCGTTGTTCTTGTCGAATCCTAGTAGTCGATAGCCATCATCACCGTCGTAACCAATCAAAATACATTTTTGAGCTTTCTTAGACATCTTTGTTCGCTTTTGTTTGGGAACTTGTGCATAACATTCTGTTCCAATGACTCTTAAATGTTTAATTGAAGGTTTCTTGGAAAACCATAGTTCGTAAGGTGACTTTCCTTCTTCAGAAGTTGGCCCAGTTCGATTTAGAACGTATGTAGCCGTGCTGACAAGCTCTGACCAACAGGCAAGTGGGAGTTCTTCGTGAGCGTGCATCATAGTACGAGCCGCTTCTACAAGAGTACGATTTTCTCTTTCGCTGCACCCATTTTGCTCTGGAACATAAGGCATTGTCAAGCGATGATGAATGCCATGAGATTGAAGTATTTTCTCAACAGCTTCATTCTTGAATTCTCCACCATTGTCGCTAAGGAGTGTTTTTATAACATGACCAGCAGTCTTTGCTTCTTTTATCATCTGTACTAGCTTATCTTTGACTTCAGACTTATGCTTGATGAAGTAAACATGACGATATTTGGTGTAGTCATCTTTAAACAGTACGAAGTAACGCAATTTTGTGAATGAATTTGGGAATGGGCCACATACATCACTGTGTATTATTTCACCTGGTTGTTTAGCTCTTTCTCTTGTTCCAAATTTATGTCTATGTGTCTTGCCATATACACATCCAGTGCATAGTTCAGAATCGAGTTTCACTTTGATACCAAGTTCTTTTTCAATGAGCTGCTTGATGTGTCTTTTGTCCTGATGAGCAAATCTTTCATGATATAATTGTAAAGTGTTTTCTGTTGACACGATGTTCAGTTCTGGGGTTTGACATCTGACGGTTTGCACGTTCAGTTTGTATAGGCCTCCATTTTTGACTCTTGTACCAATCAGTTTAACTCTTCCATTATGTATCAGTTGACAGGATTCTCTTTCAGACGTGAAGACACTCTTTTCAAGTGTATCTTGAGCAGCAAGTACAGAGAATAGATTTCTCTTTATTTCAGGGATGTACCATACATCGCATAGGGTAATTCGTTCTTGTTGACCATGGACTTTTGCAATCAATTCAACTGTTCCTTTACCAATAGCTCGTGTTGTAGATCCATTCGCAGTAGTTACCGTCTCATTCTTGGTGAAATGTTGAAAACTGGAGAAAATGTCATTTTGACAAGTGACGTGGCTCGTAGCACCATTGTCAACGTACCAGTTGTCAAGAACTTCATTGGTTGTCACTGTTTCGTTGGTCTCAACTTGCATTAGGGTAAGGTTGAAGTTTTTGTTAGATTCGCTTGTCGATGGCTTGGGTTCTTTAGGAGGTTTCCCATCTGAAATCCACTTGCGACATTGTTTGACGTTATGCCCGAAAACTTTGCAATATCCACATTTCTTTTTAGTTTTGCGTGTGGAATTTTGTACGACTAGCGCTTGTGCCTCAGAGCTCTCGTAGTCTTTATTCGTTAAAGATCTTTCGTAACTACATATTTGTGCTGTCAAATTTTCAATGTTACGTTCCTTTTTTGACATAAGCATCCAACTCGACTTGAATGGGAAGTAACTATCGTCGGGGAGCGTTTCTAGAATCTTGCATATGAGTAAAATCTCAGGAAGTTCATATTTCGCTTTATCCTTTTGTAGTTCAACCTTTAATTCATGCCATATATTTTTCAGCTTAGATATGTGCATAGACATGTCATGAAGGGGATCTTTGCGATAGCTAAAGAAACTGTAGCACAGATTATAGCTTTTGTCTTCAGATGTGCCATCAAACAGGGTGTGAAGTTCATCCCAGATTTGTTTCGCACTAGTTAATCTCATAACTTTTTGTAGAGTAACATCTGACATGTTAGCCATTAAAATGAGCATCGCTGTACTATCCGTTTGATTATATTCTTGTAGAGCTTTTTGATAACTAGCCATGTCAGCCGGAGTTGCTGTTGACTCTGGTGGGGTTGGTGACTTTAGATTGCCGTTGACAGCATCCAGTCCTCCAGGAGTACCTCTCAGTAGTAACAGTACCTTGCAGCGCCATGTCGACCAATTTTCTTTACCTTCTAATCTACCGATATCAATTTTGCAGCTTGTTGACGAAGTTGACATTTTGACAGGTCTTGTTATAATTTGTTTTGAAAATCGTCGCTAATTATTTCATGAAAAAATATTTTCACCACAACAGTATATAATATTTTTCTTCACTCATAACGAATATAACAACGTAAACTTTGAATTATTTACTTAAATACCGAGTTCTGCTACCATATTGAGGTGGATCGGTTTTATTCAATTTATATGATAGTATACAGTGACATTGACAATCAAAAATAAAAAAAACAGACATGAGGACTGCATCAGCATGGAGTTTATAGAGTTTATCAAAACCTCTTCAACACTTTTGACCCTACGTAACTCAAAATCTATTGAATGGACACATATAAAATTTGCTACGTTTATTAAGATCCTCAAGGCTAACCAGATTCCCATATTTCATGAATATAGCTCAATCGGTTCTTAAGATACAAACATCTAAAAATAGGATTTTTTTAGACTAGGATGGATGGGAGAATAATTAAAAACCTAACCCACTTCCAGGTGACCTAGGAAGTTGAAATTTGGCATCGAGCTGGGTAAATGTATGATTACGAACCTGAGAAACATAAACAGTGATTTTTTTTTTACGATTTTTAATATTTTCCAAATAACAATTTTTATTTACACAATAAGCGCCTATTGCTTTTGTACTGGCAAAAATGTATGTAAACTAAAGTATATTAATAAATAGTAATAATTTGTTCTAGATATAATTACATTATTTATTATTATGTTAAAAGTTATGATTAGTATGATAGAGATATGATATGAAAGAGTTAGAGCTAGCACAATATCATTCAACAATCCTAATGTTATTTGAACCGTATAGTATAGTACAGTCAGTTCCGAGCTAAATATCTGAACAAAAAGTAATGATATCCTATCAAAACATAAATGTGAAATGAGATCAAGTTCAATATTGAGAATATGCGTCGTTATTGACTTCGCCGACAAAAAAATTGATATCTATATGGGTGCCAAGTTCTGTGTAGGAAATCCGGAAACTTGAGATGTAATTCAAGGTCAAGATTTTGGCTTAGCTGGCTTTTACGTACACGCTATATTATATTTGTGTATGGTATTTTTCTAAACTTTGGTTTGTTGGTAAAAACTAGCCAAGTCAAATGTTTAATTTTAATTTTATTTTTATTCTATTTATCGGAGAAACAACAGAAATAGGTACATAATATTTCATGTAAGTGAGTATGTAGGATATTAGGTGTATACTCGTACCTACTTCCTTAAACGCTCTCACTAAGAGTTATACAAAATGATGCAACATAGGTAAGCTAAACTAAATATAAACATGACGCAATCTAAACACTAGTGATAGGTACAAACATTAATAGGAATAAAAACATATTAGGTTGTCTCAGCTAACATATCGAGTATCTGTTTTTGGAAACGTGGTCTGCTTGAATTGAATATGTCTAATGATGTAAATGATTTATTAAACGAATTGCAGAGGCGGCGCAAAGGTGCTCGTTTACCAGCGTTAGTCGAGCTGGTCGGGACGGCGAACAGGGCGGTTGAGCGCGAGGTACAATACACTATGCCATTCGCACCAGTTTTCATCCTGGTCCACTTCTGCGCAGAATATTACTACTGCGCAAATGTAATACTGACAGTATTCTGTCAAGTGGGAATCTTTGCGACGTCAGTAAGTTTACGTCAAAGAAGAAAATGTCACATATCGATCCCGCCCCGCCAAGTCAGGAAGTCGCCGGTAACAAAAATATGCCCTTTTCTAAGGAGACATACACCTACCTCTGCCATTTCAACGCTTTGCACCAAAATCTTTGTTAATTTAATTTCTTAGCTTTGTATCACTACTGACACCTAGCGTCGAGTAGGAGAACTGTTTAGTTCCAACGGGTCGCAACGCAATATTCTCTTGTATATAGCGACCATGAAGAAACCGGTAACTCTGATAGTACAAAGTTCTTTCGTTAGATAGCACTATTGGACATAATTGCTTTAACATCTAAACTGTCCCCATACAAAACGGTCAGACCAATTATTATACTCTTTGGGTCAGACTATTATGACACAAGACTAAATGGCAGTTGAACTGTGCATTCAGTTTTTAGGGTTCCGTACCCGAAGGGTCCGTATTATTGTCGCCCGGGCGACCATCCGTCCGTCGTCTGTCACAAAATTTGTTCCCAAGAATATATCAACTTCCGTTTTACCTATGTATGAACTTGAAACTTGGTGATAATGTGTATTATTACGTATATTTTACCAACAAATACTAATATATTGTACAGTGTTGCCAAATTATATTTGTTTGACAGTTCATTTGCTTGGAAACGTAGCCAGACTCTAGCTTTTGCCTGTATGTTAAGGCGATATATATTGATAGAAAGAGACACGTGTATGTTTTTCGTTCACGACAAAACGGGATACAACACTCTCCGGGAATGGCTTTTTAGACAAATCTCGATAAATATCTGACTGTGCAGGTTTATTAAATTTCCTCTTGTCAGACTATAGATGAGTTAAAATACCATCATATTAACTTAATCGTGTATTTTATAATGCGTTGTTTTAGTAGGCTGAGTAAAAAAAGGAAAATACTTATAGACTCAACGAGGACTCAACTTTGGATTTCTTTTCTATCGAGAAAATTTTAAGCAATCATGTTTCGGCTATTGTCAGTACCACAATCATATAGTCAAGAATCATATATCTGAAAATCAGTCGCTATTGTTTCCTCATCTGGGCAGAACAGCGTTTTAAAATTTCTAAATTTTTTCGTTGTAGCGCCTTAATCCATGTAGAAATCGTCATCACCTTAGAGAAATATTGCTATATCTCCGCCTACCTATTATTGTAATAGTAACAGGGTAAATGTATAACCTGGGGGCCGATTTTTGAGTTTCGAACGGTCGACTTTTCTATCGAGATCTGTCAGAAAACTATGATGTTTTGACAGATCTCGAGTGAAAATTCGAGCGTTCGACACTCAAAAATCGGCCCCCAGGGGACCGATTTTTGAGTGTCGAACGCTCGACTTTTTAGTCGAAGTCTGTCAAAAAACTATGGTGTTTTGACAGACGTCGAGTGAAAATTCGAGCGTTCGACACTCAAAAATCGGCCCCCTGTAGGTGTAATCTAAAGAAATAACTAATTTTCACACACACAACACAAAAAACATACATATATATTTACATTTAAAATATATAACATGTGTAAAAAACGAATTAGCTGTTAATAAGTACAAACTACTTTACCTTATATACAATTTCACTTAAGTTTACGTGCACGTCCACGGTAAACTCTATGGTTTCATTCATATTTAGTGTAAAGTCTAATGGTCTATTTATAAATGAAACCAAACAAAAGTATAAAAGCGTCCATTTAGTGTACAGTCGTGTCGCGCGCGACTCAGTGACCTATTTTCTGTACAAATTAGAAAAGCAACAGAGATTTTCCGCGGCGTCAGTACCTAGTGCTAGCACAACTATGGTCCATGACTACCAGAGATAGTTGGTGGGATTTTATGGCTTATATAAAATATGGCCTACTACTGCTCGGTCAATATATCTATCTTTTTTTGCATTTAGCGGCCAGGCACAGATATAATTATGGATACCTCTCCCTGCGGCCGGAAGGGCCAACAGGTAAATATATCTATCAAAGGGCCTTTGAGTCTATTACAGACTATGAAAGCAGTGTCAATCAGGGAGACATCAACTTTCCTGGCTGTGTAAGACAATTTATGAGTTCCGTTTTCCGTTTACTAAAATCATAATTTATTGATTTATTGAATGGCAATTCATGGTACACATTTACACCTGTTAGTAAAATTGGTACTACGTGGATCCTGAATATACGCGCAAATGGGCTAAATACTCCATTTAAAAATCTGTCTCCATTTAAATTCAAACAATTAAGATTAGGCTTGCGACTCCAATTAAAAGAATGTAATACACCTACGTCTATATTTGTAATATCTACTTCCAATTACCTATGTTGTAATATCAGTTATCGATTTAACCCAAACACAGGGAACATGTGCCTGTGCCCCCAATTTGGGGTCATGAAGGAGTCCATGCTTACACTATGGAGTCACATCCCCATACTGAATGTCTCACTCCTCAGATTCGGTTGAAGCCGCTTAAGGCGCCTGTATACGCAAGCACTCCCCATACAAACTTTGTGCAAGTTTTTCTTGGCTTGTGTTTGCATTACACTTATGATTTTTGGTCAGTACGCTTGTTTTTTAGTTAGCTAGAACCTCAAGAAAAAAAAATGTTTTCTTTTATTTATTAAATTATTTGATATTTTTTTTATACAGGCGCCTTAATAAATCTTACTTACTGGAGCGCAAGCTCTTGGAGTAGGTATTCCAGTATTTAATCCGCCCGCGTGGTCGTGTAGGAGGTTTCCACTGGGTTTCCCCAACCACACACTCTTATCGCTTTATTGGATCCGGCCTATAAAGACACAGTCAGGTTAAAAAAAAAAGCCGGCCAAGTGCGAGTCGGACTTCGCACGAACCAACCTTAATAATGTGATAATTATCATTATATACAATGTTCTACATTGTCAAGCATTGAGTTCCTGACACATTTCAGTCTAGGTACCTACTTAATTTTGACACAACAATTAGTTTACTTATTTTATAATTTCTTAATTTCCGTCTGTACGTTCATATTTACTTATGAAGCGCATTGAGCCACGCTTCCCTACCTAAAGCGGGTATTACACTGTCCTGAATTCAGGACACTTAGAAGGGTTCCGACCTATACGTTAGAGCGAGATGCTTCAACTCCCCTACACTAGTTAGGACGCCTGATTCAGGACAGTGTAATACCCGCTTAAATAAGTATGTGTAGTATTTACTTACCCGTTGCACTCACCGTGTCTTGAGTTACCTACGCCGCTGCAATCTGGGTAAAACTTAGAATGCGTTATGACCTAGAAATTTGTAATCATTTATAATTAATTAAGACATTCAAGGTAGTAGAATCCAACTGCAGCAAAAAAATACACACATAAATACAATATGCAACACCACGTCCAATAAAGTTATAAAAACGTATAGATGCAAAATTGTTGATAGCTATATGCTACATCTCATTTTACAGTTTAGTTAATCATCGCAGAGACAGGGAATTACACGTTTCCTACATAATACCTACATACCTGACATCATTTGCCATTTCAAAAAAGTATACTTACCAGTACATAAAAAAAGTATGTATACAATAGATAATGTTGACTTAAGTACAATGTTGTTTTCTTAAGCCAAGTGTAAGGTGACTACGTAATTTAATACAGAAAGTACACAATTAAAATTCGTCTGTATATAGTATACCCTGTAGTCTCCTTACACAAACCGCTTCGGTTTGCTCCAGAAATTTGCAAGTGCAGGGAATAGCTCTGTGCATTATCAGGACTAATCTGATAGCCGACAGAATTTCGCCGTCCATCACTGCCTTTGCTTAGAGCTCGTCGATGTCGGTCTCAGAGGCAGCAATGGTTACCGTGTACTGAGGAGGCGTAGGCAACGTTGCAGTTATGAGTAAAGGCCTTTTTTAAGTTCCAGCGTAGGTGCGGTTCGCACAGTCTAGTCCGCGGCGCTCGACTGCGTGCGCGCATCGTTTGTGATTTTTGAATTTCGAATTTGGCAAGGTGAGAGAGTTGCAATATTAATTCAGTCCACTGATAATATTTATAAATAGTATAAAGTATCATTAATCATAACAGAGACTTATCTCATATTTTTCATTTCTTATATACCCTTGTTAGCACAGTCCTGGATCGTATTCCCTTTGTCAATATGATTGGTCGCTTTGTTGTCCTTAATGGCATTAAACTAGACATTCGCTGCCTATAAGGAAATCATTTGTTTTTGTGTGATTGTAGGTATGCTTACTTAACAGCGCGAGTAATACTGAATGCATTATTACAACAACAGACTCAATATGCCGGCAAGTATCGGCTAATAGAAGCATTAGCAAGTAGGACGACATGTTTGCCAAGGATTACACTCATAGGCACTCGTACATTGGAATAACACTTCAATATATAAATTCCTCTTAAATCGTTGTACATTGTAAGCTGTAGATGTAATATTTTAATAAATGTAGGTACATAGCATACTTTAAATAGTTATATTAACACGTCATGGGCGCCGGCGGCGGGGTGCAAGGGGGTGCACTTGCACCCCCCTGTCAGGAAAAAAAATACGTAGGAAAAATATAGATATATTTTATTCATACGTTTTTATAGTGTGTAGATGCAGAATGCACCTGCCTGAAGGTAATCCTGGCGGCGCCCGTAACACGGCAACCTCCTGCCTGACCCCATAAAAAGTTTCATTAATTTAAATTAGGTATGGAAACTGATTTTTAGTAATTATGACAGGTAGGCCGGACTTGGATAATACCCTCGAACAGTCAAATCTGTCAGGTCTAGAACATATAAACAAGTAGTTGGTAAGGCTAAACGGTTAGAGAAGGTTTATAGCCTTCAAACATAGGCGTTTAGGGTTAATAGCATTACATAAGCACTAAGTATTGGAGCAGATCATTTGGGGAAATAATTTATTCCGTGAACGGTCATATCTTTTTTTTTACGTTTACTTAGAAGTTTGATTTTTTCACAGCTTCAAGCGTCCGCAAACATGAGTACCTATATGGTTTTAATTTCAACTCGATACCTTCACGCGTTCCCGAGAAAAAGGGTCTTGACAGACAGACGGACAACAAAGTGATCTTATAAGGGTTCCGTTTTTTCCTTTTGAGGTTCGGAACCCTAAAAAGGGTTAGTAGCTAAACATTTTTTTTAATCTATGACACTGAAAGGGATAAGAGAATATATAATAAATGAATTTCATGACTTTAGTATGTTAATCATAAATTGTTTAACACGCAATTACGAACGATGTAGTAGTTAATAACGACGTACCTACACACATTACATATATGGTAATGGTAACAGATACGGGTAGATAACATAGCAGAATATAGGGCAGTCAGTTGCGTTATATGCAAGTGTATTTTAGTCGGTATTTGTACTCTTATGATATACTCCAGTCTCCAGCGGGCGTTTTTATGGCAATGGGCTGAATGAAGCGAATGCCTAAATACAGCAATCATAGGATGTGGAATGTGTTGATGATAAAATTGTATGTTTTATTTATGTATGACTAGGTATATACATTTCTAGGTACATACCTACATATGTAGGTTATCGATTCTACATAGGGATTATCCATCGATATACATCCAAAAAATAACTCTTATCACGTCCATATCTACACTGCACGGGGTTTCATTCCAATAATAATGCAGGTAACTAACTGTAAACCTCATTTAGCTCAACTAATTGTCATTGTCATCATCATCATCATCATCGTATATCTCCGTCCATCAGCGCGTACCTTCATATGTTCTGTTCTATAGGTACGTAATACTAGCAATTGTTTATTTTGTCAGCAATTAGGTATATCGAGTATACCAACGCGCAAAACAAGCCGCAGTTTCCGGCATTTGGCCTCAAGGTCACCCGCGCCCGCGCAGCCTAAACCGCGATGACCGGTCCGGCCGCTCATCGATCTACCGCCACTCATTCTATTATTATCCAAAATCGTCTCTACATGTAAATAAACAACACACTAGTAAGATACCTTTCAATTTCGTTACTTACCAGCAGCGGAGGCTTTTTCAGGAGATGTACGTTGTACTCACATAGGTATCTACCTACACATGCTTACGCAATGGGAATTTTTAAACATTTCTCATACATATCTAGATATGAGAAATATGTATGGTATCTCTAACTAAGTATCTAGAGACGTATCGAATCCCTATTTTATTAGAACCAAACCATTATCATAGTCTTGCGCTTCTTATTTTAGCAAATAAACTGCTTATCATCCATTCATTCAATCAATTGATCATAGTCTTACACGTAGGTAGTATCTTACACCTACGTCCCACTGCTGGGCACAGGACTCCTCACATAGATGAGAGGGAACTTCAGTAGCCCTTACGCTGGTGCACGTTGGATTGATATAAAAAAAATATGTCGATCGTACATAAACTATGACTAATTAAGATGAGACCGATTGCAGTCCAATACGCGCAACATAAAGGTAGGGTAAAACGGTTAAACTTGCAATTATTTAAAACTATAGCTAATAGGCAGAAATACGAATTGTAACAAATTTATGTTAGCTCTAAGCTAGAATGTTTATTTACCAGACGATCTAGCTTATGGACATATGAACTCATAAAAAAACTTAAGGAATTATTTGCTTTGGCACGATTTTAAACAAACATTTTCTGGTTATCTACCTAGAACGACTACACACAACATAAGTGGATCATTTCATAACGAGAAAAAAAATGAATTTTTTTATCTAATTCTACAATTCTACAATTATAGCCTATAAAAATGAACAAAACGAACTGCCCATAAACAGACAGGTATAATACTGCCCAAACGAGACGGTCAATGCTGATCGCTGACCCTATCTTTTATTTGTAGTCATGTGTTCTATATACACGCACTAACTGTCATAAATATCACACTCGTGAAACATAAAAGGTTAATTTGTTCTACGTATTGAACTATGAATTTCTCTGTGCAACTCGCGCTCGCGCTGGCCTTGACGACGCGACTGCGCCGATTCAATTGCCAACGCATGCTACAATACAGTCACTACAGTCTATTCATCCTTACCTGATCTATCACGTAAACAAACTATTTTTGAAGACGTTAATCATTATCATACTTTTATCTGAGATTACAATACTTTGTGAGCTTCTTTATGTATACAACAACATTTGAAATGATGATTACACTCGATGAGATAATTGTGTTCCAAAAACTGACAGATGTCAGAATGAATATTTCGTAATGTAGACATTATTCCACAAAAGTATACATAAAAATACGTGTAACAGGTTATATGAGGGTAACTTTCATTCATAATAAATAATGTACTTTAACGATTATGGAATAATCACGTCGAATGTGCGCCCGTTGACGTCAGTTTTTGGAACACGATTATCTCATCGAGTGTAGATTATAAATAAGTAGTGTAATCCTAGAGAAAAGGAAAGAAGAGTTGTTTACATGACCACGTAAGGATGAATAGACTGTAGGAGGCCAACTTAGTTCGATAGTTTGCACGCATAATACCTACGCATATATACCACTGCAATAATGTATCATCAATGATTCAATGTGTTCCCACCGCGCAGAAGCGAACCCATCGCAATATATTTCAATCACATTGCCCTGCGATGTATCGCACAAAGTTAAGTTTCAGCTCGGTTCATTATAAAATACATGCAAATTATTTACGATGATTACATAGCCGTACATTTTGTAGTATTTCCATATACTCGTATGTTATTTACGCCAATTCTATAACACCATCCAATGAAATAGGTATAAAGTATATAGTTTAAAATACAATTGTAACATATTAACGACCACAATACAAAGTTTAAGTTTAATTTTTTTTTAGTTTTTATACAATATACGGAATCTAAAGATCTGTATTATTATAAAGTCTTTAACAACATAGTTATACCTACATGTAATCGCTACGCTATCATACTTGTATTATTTATTTTTCTAGATGCAAAAGCAATATATGAAGACATCTTAATGTTGATAAATAAGTAGAAGATCTTTAATGGACGACCGGCCACTTCAGTCTTGTTGGTAGTACCCTATGAAGCTGGAGGTCGCGGGTTCGAATCCCAGTCAGTGCCCTATATGCATACACAAATAAGTATATGCACAGAGGGCATATACTTATTTGTGTGATTCGCACGAGTAGTTGTTCCTGAGTCTTGGCTGTTTTATATGAATAAGTATTAAAGTATCTATATAAATATGTATAGCGTCGCCTAGTGTCCGTTCAAGTTTTGTTTGTCTAGGTCGATTTGTGTAAAATTGTCTACAAATATTTATTTATCTTTTAAAATTGTAGGTTTCAAAACAAGAATTGTGAAGAAAGGCTTGAAATACACTCAAAGTTAAATTGGAAGGCAGGAAGACTGAGCGCGTCTGTAAAAAATAACACACCTGAAGCGACGAGACGAGGCCACCTCGGCTGCATCGACTCTCAAGTTTTGTTTCTCGGCGTGCAGGCAACCTCAACCGGTTACGCAGTCTTCCCATGGCATGGGGCTTATTTAGGAATGCGATTTTAACGTACCTATTGTGAATTGTCTTGACTTGGGCTTTTACTCACGTAGGTATATGAGCGGGACACATTTAAGACTAATTCTTGGTAAATCATAGTATCATTTATCGGATGGGAATTATTTAGAATCGTGAGATCTTCGAGAAGACAGTACGGCTGCCTTTATGGTAAAATGAATGGCTGCCATTATGGTAAAATGAAACGTTAAAAAAATGCCTTGGTAAATTATAGTAAATTTTTTAATAGTTAATGCACTCAATAACTCAAACAATATAAGAGTACCTAGGTACGAGTATTAATTGTCCTTTCAGAAATATTCCATAAGTGACTGACGCTATACCTACTACTGCATAATGTGTCCATATTGAATAGGCGCTACAACGAGAAATTTAGAAACTTTGAAACGTTGTTCTGCCCAGACGATGAAACAATAGGGACTGATTTTAAAATATATGATTCTTGACTATATGATTGTGTTTCTGACAATAGCCGAAACACGATTGCTTTAAATTTTCTTGATAGAAAAAAAATCCAAAGTTGAGCCTATATTTTCCTTTTTTTACTCAGCCTACTAAAACAAGGCATTATTAAAAGACACGATTAAGTTAATATGATGGTATTTAACCTCATCCAAACTCTGTCAAGAGAAAATTTAATAAACCTGGAGGCCGATTTTTGAGTGTCGAACGCTCGACATTATACTCGACATCTGTCAAATCATCATAGTTTTTTGACAGATCTCGAGTGAAAAGTCGAGCGTTCGACACTCAAAAATCGGCCTCCGTCACACAGTCAGATATTTATGGAGATTTGTCTAAAAAAAGTCATTCTCGAAGAGTGTTGCATCCTGTTTTATCGTGAGCGAAAAACATAAGGGCGTCTCTTTCAATCGATATATCGCCTTAATCTCTTACTCAATGTATAAATATATTGACGAAAAATTTACGGAGAACAAGATATTTTTTAATAATTATAAATTTCTATTTAATTTTGATGTCTTTTTACTCGTAGACTCTAGTTACCTACTGCAGATTTTATTTCCTTTGCCAACTAGCAAAATACTGGTGTTAGGAAAGTGTTTCAAGCAGAAATAGACGTGTCGTGAGCTAGGAGCCTGTTCCCGACCGGACCGGGTACATTTCACTGCACTTTCTCTAGCCTTTTGCAACCGGGCACCCCGAAGATTTACCGAGCTGATTGCAATTACAGGGTACTACTACGTCTATAGAGCCACTCTTTAGCTTTACCTAGAATATTGTTTTGCACTGAGTAACTTTTGTTTATTTCATTTTTAGTTTTCCGTGCTAAAATGGTCCAAAGAATCACTTATGTGATAAGTCGGTGTCTGTCACAGGCATTTTTTTATTCTTTAGAGATAGAGCTAACCCATTAATCGGTATATATACTGTTTGTAATATCAAAACTTTGAATGGGACTTTTGGTACTCTACTGTTAATTTGTGTAGGTACCTATAATGGGACGTCAAAATTACTAATGGATTGTTTTTGTGTCGCCAATGCGGTAAAAGTGTGATTAAATTGAACGGGAGGGAAAGGCCACAATTTTGGGAATGAGACTTCGAATACACACGACGAGCAAATGTTCTGCAGGTATCGACTGTCATTTATTATTCCTGCCGAAGTATAAATAAATGACGATGTCTGATTCGTCATACCATGTAAATTGTGGGAATGAATAAAGTGTCTATCTGTTTGTCTGGGACGCCGGTTTCCTTAACTTTAAATTACGTTAAATTAAATTTCTTATATATGCGACAAACATCGGGCTCGCCTCATCACTGTAGGTAGTATTAGCTCTTTATTTTATTGGCATATAACGCATGTTTTTCTTCCATTATGCACTATTACTTCCACGCAACGAATGTCGCAGGCAGCTGCATAATAACAGACGTTCACAAGTAAAATGCCTCTAAGCCATTTCATTGAAAGTTGTTTACGTAAAGTAAATAGTACAGGAAACCCCTGCATAACATTTTATTTAGCAAATAATGGAAGAGAGTCTTAGGTTCGGAAGTCTAACGTAACTGACGAGTGTTATGCAAGTGAATATTGGTGCCTAGTATTCGGTTCACTTCATTGGGCAACCAATTCTGCTGTAAAACTGCTATGCAAAGTCATTATGTTAATCGTTCTCTTCTTTAGTCTTATCTTATATAACAAAGTCAGACCAGGGAGCCGATTTTTGAGTTTCGATCGCTCGACTTTTTACTCGAGATCTGTCAAAATACTATGATGTTTTGACAGATGTCGAGTGAAAATTCGAGCGTTCGAAACTCAAAAATCGGCCCCCAGGGGACCGATTTTTGAGTGTCGAACGCTCGATTTTTCACTCGACATCTGTCAAAACGTCATAGTTTTTTGACGGATCTCGAGTGAAAATTCGAGCGTTCGACTCTCAAAAATCGACCCCCTGGTCGCAATCTTTGCATCCATACGCAGGTTGATACTTCTACTTATGTGTACAATTAGTTACCTAACACTTTTATTTGATTTCAGTTCAAATTCAATAAATGGGGAATTTATTAAGGTTTAAACAATATGATAATAGAAACAAATTAAACTAAATATTAAATAAATCAAATACTAATTAAACTAAATATTTCATTTCAATATCAGTATGATGTCCCACTCACATAGATCTAGTCTATACGCGTACAAATTAACAAATTATTAGTTATATAATGTAGTTTTAGCCAGTGCAGCTTTGGCTAAACCGGTTCAAAGTAGTAAAACTTAAAGAAAAGGCACTAACCTCAATTTAAAAGATTAAGTAATACTTAGAAATAATGTTGAAAGTATTATGCAGCCAAACTGGAATACTAATGAGATGTAGATAAACATCCTTTAAATATGTATTATTCACTACGTAGTACGTATCTGCAGTAAATGTTAGTTTGATTATTTTTGTTCCCAGTTTTTCATTCAAAATGTTAACTGGAAGATATCCATTACAGGGATAAGTTCGCCACTGTGCCGATATAACCGAATTTATCTGCATTTTTAAACGACTGCCCAAAAAAAGGAGTGTACCTAATGTTTTTAATTTTTATATTATTATTATTTTACCTGTGTGTTGTGTACAATAAAGTTTTCGTATCAAAAGGTACCTACAGTCAACCGAGTTGAATTCTGGACCACTTCGTACCTTGTCACAGTAACATTAATATGAGATCTGTAGCGGTTTCCATATAGATTTTCACTGTGACAAGATACGAAGTAGTCCAGAAATCAATTTGGTTGATCGTACATTAAATACAAATATAATAGATACCATACCTATTCTTAGATTTCCTAGGAATCTGAACATTTCTAAAGACAGGTGTTACTACAGTCAGTAAATAACAGCGTTTTACCTTTACAATGTAGGTACGATCATTAATAAGTATGAACAAATCTGTAATCTCAAATTAATCGAGCAGTAATTGTGAAACGTTGTCCGATGATATCGATCCGTTTTGATTGAAATTAGTTCCAAATTCCAAACATTCAATTATTATTATTGAACCTGCCTGACTGTGGATCTATAGGCCGGGCCCAATACGGCGATAGGAGTGCGCGGTTGAAGAGTCGCCTGGGGAAAATCCAGGGGAAACCTCCGACACGACCACGCCAGCGGTTTAAACACTGGAATACTAGAAAGAGGAAAGAAAGAAAAT
Organism: Cenopis cana; assembly: GCA_951800055.1. NCBI lineage: Eukaryota > Metazoa > Arthropoda > Insecta > Lepidoptera > Tortricidae > Cenopis > Cenopis cana. The sequence goes on along the minus strand of OX637477.1, from coordinate 16,571,621 downwards.
ACGTTTATTTAACATCAACATCATAATTACATTAAAAAAATACATTTAAAGAAAAAACAAATTAATATGAAAAGAAGATGTTAAAAAGGATCCCCACTCAGCATGCGGCCACGGCTAGACACAGCAAGCTGATTTTCAGTGGGGACCTCACTTAAAAACTACTACGAGTGGCGACACAGACGCCAACAACAGTTATTACACATAATAAATACTAGAGTTTGCGCTCCAGTGAGATTGGTTGAGCGACTTAAACCGAATCCTTAGATGTCAATGGAATCGAGCTACTGGGAGTTTGGTCGCTGATTCACTAAACCTAACCTAGTTGAGCGGAGCCCAGCAAGATACTTAGCTAGGCCCGATCTGGGACGGACTGACTCTACCCGGTATGCGGCGGTACCGGGACGAATCGGGACTATATGTGTCTGTGTTGTCGCGATCGCGCGGTAGACATCCCCGCCGGCGGGAAATATTCTATTACTCAAGTGAAACAGACCCGAGGGATGTTTATCTCGCCCGATGCGAAAAATATCTGTTAGATGTTGTCTTTTTCTTTCATTTGACTTAAGAAAAAGACAGTCATAATTTTAACCGACGGTTATTTTTATCTGGGGATTGAAAAATCGGCCCTAAGACTCCTACTTACCTTTCACGAGAAAATAAATATCTCCATACGCGGACTTCAGGAGTTTAGGCAGGCACTGGAATAATTACGTATAGCCCTTTTTTTAGCCGGCGCGGCGGTTCGTTCAATATTCGACAAAAAAGTAATCTATTCTAAATCAAAATATTATACAGATTTCGATGTTTATTTACAGTATGAGTCACGAATCAAGTGCAAGGACGTATTAAGATCTATCTTGTATTGTATGAACGTGGGTCGGCGACCGTTCAAGTTTACCTAGCACGAACAAATACAAACGAGAGCAACGGCAAACAGCCGCAAGTGCATGATAGTACGCAAACCTCGAGACTTAAACTAATATCGCATGCTAATAATAGCTCTAGAGCCAATGAAAATGCATGCACGTTTAAATAAATGAAATATGGACAAGTAAATATGTCTAGTTCTCTATAGAAAAGAAAATAATGTACCTTGTTCTTTCTCCGTCTATATAAGGCATCTATTACATAATTATTTTATTAGATTTATGCTAATTGCATTGGTCGCGTGCTCTCGTGCTCAAGCTTAACTAAGTATGTAGATTGTAGTTGTCGTATACGTACGACAAATACTGAGACTTGCACATTTTGCACAACCTTTTTTTGATGTTATATTAAAGCTTATTTTTGTTTGTATCAGTATTGTTCTTGTTTAAATATACAATTAGTCGTGAATATAAGTACTTATGTGTAATATTGGCGACGGAAGTTGCGTGATAAAAAATATATTTACATAGTTACCCTAATCAATCAATAAGGTAAAGTTCCCGGTATAACGCCATGGTACAGTGTGGTCTAGTAAGGGGTAACACAATATGACTGATGTGCATACGGAACAATGGTGTCCCGGACCTTTGGGAGCACTGAAGTACGAAACGAGTGCCACATGGACAACACGTAGAGGCCATTTCGACATTTAGTGAAATGCAAGGGATACACCGACTTAGTATGACTATGGCGGCTATTCTCGTGGATATCCTACCGTGGTAGACCGATACTCGTATCTATCCAATAAGTACCTAGGCATAGGACCACAATAGTGCGTTCGATTTTGAAAAATTTCGCTGTCTTACTCTTCGCCGACAGTCGTTCGCTAGTTCGTTCCTTCCGTTAATATTGGTCAGTCTTGAATTACGACATTTGCGACCTTATTCGCGGGGTCAGTCACCCTGCATTTAGTCACTAAACTTACGGAGCGGCTCGCCGTAAGCAAATTCGTTTGACCTCTGGTAACTCACAGGTTGTCAGAACTTTTGGAGTTTATAGGGATGAACCCCGTATGTTTACAAATAATTTGGCGGAGGATAAAGTCAAGATATCCATTTTTTTTGTTTATTATTCATAAATCAAGTAATAAAAAAACCCAATGTTGATTTTGTTGTTTTAGCGATATTATTGCACTTACACTTGCTAAAAAGACAAACATATATTGATTTTGGTTGTAAATGGAGATGGGGGAGGGAAAGGAGCTGACAGCAAAAAATAACGCCTGTGTGAGATTTTTGTTTCACAGATTTTTGGGTAGTTTAATAATATTTATTTATGACGCATTTTTTTAGAATAAGATATATACATTAACATAATATGTATTGTTATTTTACAGACAATGCCCAGTCCAGCATACAGCGTGGAGCTGTACTTCGGGGAGGTGTCGGCGGAGGTACAGGCGTACGCGCGCGAGCACTGCGGCGAGCACCCGGACACGCGGCTCTGCGCCATCTCCGAGCTACGCGACATTATCTACGGTACGGTCACGTGGAGGTATACTACAGACATCGCCTGGCGTATAGTGTGGAGCTGTGCTTCGTGTCGGCGGAGGTACATGCGTACGCGCGCGAGCACTACAGAGAGCACCCTGCGCCATCTGCGAGCTGTGCGACATTATCTACGGTACGGTCACGTGGAGGTATACTACAAACATCGCCTGGCGTATAGTGTGGAGTCTGTGGAGCTGTGCTTCGTGTCGGTGGAGATACATGCGTACGCGCGCGAGCACTGCAGAGAGCACCCTGCGCCATCTCCGAGCTACGCGACATTATCTACGGTACGGTCACGTGAAGGTATACTACAGACATCGCCTGGCGTATAGTGTGGAGCTGTGCTTCGTGTCGGTGGAGATACATGCGTACGCGCGCGAGCACTACAGAGAGCACCCTGCGCCATCTCCGAGCTACGCGACATTATCTACGGTACGGTCACGTGGAGGTATACTACAGACATCGCCTGGTGTATAGTGTGGAGCTGTGCTTCGTGTCGGCGGAGATACATGCGTACGCGCGCGAGCACTGCAGAGAGCACCCTGCGCCATCTCCGAACTGTGCGACATTATCTACGGTACGGTCACGTGGAGGTATACTACAGACATCGCCTGGCGTATAGTGTGGAGCTGTGCTTCGTGTCGACGGAGATACATGCGTACGCGCGCGAGCACTGCAGAGAGCACCCTGCGCCATCTCCGAGCTGTGCGACATTATCTACGGTAGGTACGGTCACATACATATACTACAGACTTCGCTTAGCGTATAACGTGAGTTTTGGGGAGGTGTCGGTGCAGAACGGAGTCATCTCCACTAGCGTTGTTATGTTGAACGTTATAGAAGCCCCCTGCGTCTTAGTGCTTGGCTGGTGCACAGATCTTGCCCGTTGGTAATATGAGGAACATTTCTTACCAAATATTCATACTAAGTGAGAGTCAATCGTAAGATTGATAAGAAGCAAACCAAAGATTTTAAATTTGATATGAAGTGCTTTATGACCGCATGATGCAAGCTTCAAGAAATTCAAGAATCCATATCTGTTTTTTTTTAATACTACGACGGTTGCAGACACGCATACGGTCCACCTGATGGTAAGCGGACACCGCAGCCTATAGACACTCGCAACTCCAAAGGAGTCACGTGCGCATCTGTTTACTTACATGTGGACCGTCAGTTGTTTGCCACCAACCAGCGTTATAAAAAATAAACCTTTTATAAGACTTTTCAAGTGATTCCACAACTTAAATAAATAAATAAATATTTGTGGACAATCTTACACAAATCAACCTAGTCCCAAACTAAGCGTAGTTTGTACTATGGATATGGGTACTAAGCGATTATATACATTCTTATATAGATAAATAGATACTTAAATACATGGTAAATATCCAAGACCCAAGAACAAATAATTGTGCTCATCACACAAATAAATGCCCTGACCGGGATTCGAACCCGGGACCTCCAGCTTCGTAGGCAACTAGGCAGCGTCACTACCAACTAAGCTAAAGCGGTCGTAAATCATAACGTAACTTCCCCCACGAATTAAATAATGGGCGCAAATTCAAGAAGAATAAAATCAGTTTGTAGCCTGGCGAATATCGTATACTTTGTCCGAAAGACCTCTGCCAATCATCATCATCATCATCCTCCTAGCGTTATCCCAGTACAGTTGCATCCTGAAGGATGCCTGGGGTCCGCTACCTAATCCCAAGATTTGGCGTAGGGACTAGTTTTTACGAAAGCGACTGCCATCTGACCTTCCAACCCCGAGGGGAAACTAGACCTTATTGGGATTAGGCTTTGTCAAGTGAGTGGGCAACTTGACTGTTAGAAGTTATCAAGCCGCCCGAAGGCCTCCAACTTGGCTTAACGACTGCTGCCATAGACAGCAACCGGGATCAACGGCTTAACGTGCCTTCCAAAGCACGGGAGCGCTCAGTTAGTAACCACTCAAAGCGGTCACCCATCCAAGTCCTGACCGCTGCCCACGTTGCTTAACTTTGAATAACGCTTGACCTCTGCCAATATATAGGGAAATAGCGGCGATTCGTTTAAGGCGTTCATTGGTATTCTGACTTAGAATTATGAGGGCCTACAACATTTTTTGATACAAAAAATGGGTTTCTACGGATCGACACAATTTGATCGTTGTATATTTTATTTCGATGTTCAACATATTTACTTCACAGAACGGGGTGAATGTACGCCGCACAAAATGGACGACGAGTTTCTGATCAAATTCCTCCGTGCCCGAAAATTCATACCTCAGCGAGCGCACAGACTGGTATGAATCTTCATATATGTATGTACAGTCGGACTCATAAGTAGCTGGACATTTTGGTAGATTGTCGCTTTCACCCGTTGGAATTTCAGTATGACACTCAAACAACGTGACGTTAAAGCGACAGGGTACAAAGTTGTTAAGCCCCTTGTGAGGCCGACTGTACCTACTAGTAAGAGATTTTTATATGCTCAAATATCGATGGTCTAAATATATAGTTCACATTTACTTGATATACTTTGTATTGCTTATTCGATCAAATAAGCATAAAGTTCATTCCTAAATTAGTACATAAAAGTAGGTTTTTATTCGTATTTGTACGAAAGCGGCGTGAAGACCTTGCAACGATGATAACAAATGGAGGTAACAATACTTTAAGCAACACATGTTTATAATCGAGCGCTATTCAAGTCACCTTTCAATTCAATTACGACAGGCATTGTGTGGGCTGTAGGGAAATAATAAACTAGTGCGTGCTTCGGATTATTCGGGACAACGGTCGATCGGCCGGTTGGTTCCCATCCCACCGTACCGTGGATTATGTGAACACAATTTTTATGTCAAATTCTATAAGATACTCGTGAATTAGGAGCCTAGATAATGAAAATCCTACTGCAATATTATTTATCCTGGGGTACGTAAAGGGATCACTAGAAAAAGGGCTTTTTTATATGCATATGTTCATACCTATCTTATCATTTCAGAACATATTTGAGTTTATAAATATAATGATGATCTTTTTGAGGTGTGCAATAAAGAGTATTTGTATTGTATTGTATCATATTTAAAAATAATGCCTGTTGCCTGCCTCAATAAATGTTTGTAATAGACGTCAACCTTTGGATATGTCCATGTTAAGATATAAATATAAATATGCAAGCAATTGCTTTTGTTCATCTATATTTTTTTTATTTACTTCAGCGCCGTGTATGTAACGAGTCTAAAACTCGACGAGTTCTTTAGATTCATTGAGGTTAGGTTAGGTGAGATTGAATTTCAGCAGTATTTATATTTACTTTAATACTTGATTGATTTGACCAGATGGTGAACTACTACGACTTTCGGGAGGAGAACGCGGAGCTGTGTACGGGCGTGTACCCGCTGGACCTGCGCGCTGTAGGGGACAGCAACGTGCTGGCCGTGCCGCCCTACCTCGCACAGGACGGCCGCCGCGTAATGATCTACAGAATAGGTGACTACATACTCATTACTCCTATTATCGTCATCTGTGTTGAAAAACGTCGTATGATACTTGTGAGGATTGATTATTCCACTGGAGGCGATATAGCACGCGCGAGCCGCACGGCGAGCGTGAAAGAGAGCCGAGAGAAATACGACTTTCCCAAAATGTTAATCAATGCTAGGCTCAAATTATCGGGAAGATGTTGCTATAACGTCTGATTTCTGAATAATGCTATCGCTACTTTTCCTAGGATAATGACGTCTTGCCAGTAGTTCTTAACCTATTCGACGCCAACAACGTATACATAATATGTGCACCATAGGTTCGACGTCAACGACGCATATATCAGCTGTCTCGGCGTTGCTATAGGTAACAACTTCGCGTTTGAAATTCTCATGTCATGGCATGTGAGCGACACCGTTTGGATTTGACAGAGCGCTGAAAAGGTTCACAGGATATTATTTTTCTAATGTAGGTTAAAAAAGAATATACTGTGCCTAGAAATAACACATATTATGCTGATGGGTTGATTTTCTGCAACATAACGACAGGTTGCTGGGATCCGAACACAATATCCACCGACGACTTATTCAAGGCGACACTGATAGCCATGGAGCTGGGTATGATGGAGCCAGCGAGCCAGATACTGGGCGCTCACGCCATCTTCGACCTGGAGGACATCGGCCTGCACCACGCCTGGCAGGTCACGCCTGCTGTTGCCTCCAAAATCGTCAAACTATTGGGGGTAACTATTATAACTTGCGTTACTTAACTAATCTATAAAATTAAAAAAAAAAATGTTACTGGACCGTTTTTTGTAAGGAAATTTTACGATTTCGAACTAAAGTATATTATGTAAATATTCCTTAAAATAAAAGTTAATTTTTGTAAAACACCGTTAAGTCCGCCGCTGTATTATTAAGATAAAGCGGCAATACTTCGTTTACCTAATGCGGCTTTTTTTTTAAAAAAAAACCTAATGCGGTTGCCGAACGTCGTCTTCATATTAGTCTGTCCGCCTACTGTATGACTGGCGACTCCAGGCCCCTATACCACAAAACTTTAGACGTCTACAATTGGACAAAATTGTACAATTTTCCATAGGAAAAGTTGAAAGTTTCGTCAAATAGTGCGCTTGTAAAGTTTTGTGGTACAGGCCCCAGCCCAGCTGTTGTTCACCGAATGTGGTCGACAACCAACTTATTATACTGTCAAATCAATATGATAGTTTCTCGGTGCTGTATACAGATGTCACATTACTCCACTAATTTTAATAAATTACATATTAATACAAGCATTATACATGCAAATAATATGACATGTTCTGGGACAAAAAACGATTACAAAAAGTTCTACCTAACTGGCTTTTTGCGCATCAATCAATTGCTGATTTTTATCCGTAAACAACCGTTGCATCAAATTATAGATTTCATCTGTCGCTTAATAGGTACTAATATTAAAGTACTCGTATTTCATATAGATATTTATATCTACTCAACGGCCATTGATATGATTGTGTTCATGGATTGTGAATTAGGTATAAGTTAGTTCATAATTGTGATATTCTCTTAGGTTTCCGCGATTTAATCGCGTATGTTATAAATACATCCCGACGTTTAGAGTCCTTTACATCCTCGTAGACAAACGGGTAGACAGGCTAAGTCCGATCCGTTAGACCTCATGTCGGTAAGTTAAGTCCAAAATATAGACTGAGGTACAGTCAGCGTCATATAGTATGTAGCAGTCAAAGCGGCCAAATAGTTCGGTACACCATACAAAATATATGGTGTACCGAACTATTTGCCCACTGTGGCTGCTACATACTATATGACGCTGACTGTACCGAAATTTGGTCCGAGATTTGGTCTAACGGATCATTAGAAAACCCGGACTGAGAATATTTATTTTTTCTATGTCTAATTACATTGCGAAAACTACGCACATACAAATTTCTAAATTGAAAATGCTCCCAAGTTTAGTCTTACCAATTCGGTTTATTTCTGTTACAGTCATGTTTCCCTGCAAATACCCACGCCATCCACGTTATCAACCACACGTGGGTATTCGACAAGATTTACAACATCTTCAAGCCTTTCCTCACAGCTGAGATGCGGTCCAGGATATTCTTCCACGGATACGACGTCAAGTCCCTGCACAAGCACATGCACCCGGACCACCTGCCGGAGAGGTACGGAGGCATCTGGCCCGACTACTCCTATACGATATGGTTGGAGTCATTGAAGAAAAACTACAGGGTAGTGAAGGACATGATAAGTTGCGGTTACAAGTTTCGCGAAGAAGAGTTATGCCCCGAAGTTGTTAGACAGCTGAAAGATGAAGGGATAAAGTTGTCATGAAACTAGGACAATCGATATAAAGTATTAAGTAGTATAACTTTCAGGCGGTATATTTACAAGAAGCCGGGTCGTGCACCTGGAGTTTTGCACCCCTGGCTTTTCGGATTGAAACAAAAATTAGACCTTGGTAGTAGGTATATTACAAATTTATAAGAAAGATGAAATAATTTTGAATATTATTGTTTGAACACAAAATAAATAGGTGTGCGACCAAGTAGAAAAAAATACGATACAGTTTAATTAAAATATCAAGGAGAAATATCTCACATATCGAACAAGATGAGATTATTATAGGTTTTGAGTATTATACCAGAAATAATTATTGTAATAAATTAACAATATCTGGGCGGCGGAGCTTTGCTCTGCGTTTTCCCGGGCATGACACCTAGCTAGATCGATTGCTCGTCCCCGAAAACCCCCACATACCAAATTTCATCAAAATCGTTAGAGCCGTTTCCGAGATCCTCGAAATAAATAAATATATAAATAAATAAATATACAAGAATTGCTCGTTTAAAGATATACGATATATACTCGTAAAGGTGACCCTTATAATTAAGTCTAGCCCAAAAGTGTTACGTTAACTTGCCACATTTATTGATGTATTTTATATTGATAATGATGAGACATCTTGTTGTTTCCATAGAAGTAATTTAATACGTAATTATTTAGGCTTATTTAGATTAATATGAATCAAGAAATCGTCAAAAAACCTGTGATATAAACGTGCGTTTTGTTTTTAAACTTGGATTAATTATTTTAAGGTTACTTTACTCCATTTCTTATTATGCACTATGGAAATAGGTGTGGATCTGGGGGCCGATTTTTGAGTGTCGAACGCTCGACTTTTCACTCGACATCATAGATTTTTGACAGGGGGCCGATTTTTGAGTGTCGAACGCTCGACCTTTCACCCGAGATCTGTCAAAAAACTATGACGTTTTGACAGATGTCGAGTGAAAAGTCGAGCGTTCGGCACTCAAAAATCGGCCCCCAGATCTCGAATGAAAAGTCGAGCATTCGACACTCAAAAATCGCCCTCCTGAACATGCACTCTACCGCCTTTGTAATAAAGTCGTGTTAACGTGTTTGTGTTGTGAGCACCATCTTCGCTGCTATGTATGCGATCGATGGTATTAAGAATATAACGAAATCAACTTTTAATCGCTTATAAGTATGTATTAATATTTATACTTAAGATTCGTTTTTATGGCCAATTAGTAAAAATGTGGTAAAGCTGTTAAAAATAAATCATCAGTCAGTTAATGGGTACATGTAAAACTGTCATGTTATTAAATATTATTATTTATTATACTTACATAGAAAATTAGAAAACTAAGCCATTAGTGCTTGACACAATAGTAACATCGACAATCCAGTTATCGATCAATACCATTTATGAAGTTGACATTCTATTCTAAGTCCTTCTGCTTTAATTTGGAACACAAAACACAATGGTGGTTTTATAATACAAATGTGTAACTTGTTTCATCATTATCTGAAATATGTAAATGCCCGTTTTTTACCATCAATATGTTTATGTATGAATGTAACCACTTTATTGTACAAAAAACAGGTTAAAACAATATACATGTCACATAAGATTAAAGTACAAAGTCCGTTCCGTTCCGTTCCGGTGACTCATCCAGCCAGCAGTTCTGCTGCAAGGACGCGGAGGCGTTGGCCACACCCGGGAGGGAGGGTCGAAGAGGCTTGACGACCTTGCTCAAATGATCGCACTGGCACCGCACAGACAGTCGGCCGGAGGTGCATAGGAACTTTAGCAGCCTCTATCCGTAGCTGCAAGTGCTGTGACAGAGCGAGCGTTCGGACCCTTTCGCTAGGTCCTCTACGTCTTCTGCCGCCCTGGTGTCTCCAACTGACCCTCCTGTCCGAGACACCGGAGAGCCAATAAGTACAGGAGGGGAGTGTAGGGCTATTGCAGTCGGGAGGTGGATTGAAGGGATAGATACAACCAGACCGAATACTAGCATCGTGCCCAGTAAAAGGAAGAATAAATAAATACGTGTGTCAATATGTATGAAGGGAGAATGACTGCTGTTACTCAGATTTGTGAGTTGGAGGGTGGCCATCGTGGCTTTCATCCTGTTGTTGTTCGATCTCGTCTAGTTCAGATTCAGTGTCCGTTTCAAGTAATATTGGTCGGCCAACCTTCCGCTTGCTCTGTTTGTTTACGATATAGTTAAACTTTATTGTCACTAGCAGCTGCGACGGCAACCTGCTGTCGATTGGTATCCGAAGACGACATTAATATTTACATTATTATCTTCGGTTGCTTTTGGGTGTTGTTTTCTAAAGCGGCACTGCGGCATTGTTAGATTTGTAGTTACTTGAGTACTCCAGGTTGGGTGAGAGGGTTTTATGACGCCCTGCTCTGCTCTTACGGTTAGCACAAAGCGGATTAATATTTGGTACTTACACTATAATTAGGTACACCTTATTATCTAGTTACACATAAAAATTAAAAAGTTAAATACACATTTGCCACTCTTAGAAATGCACACAAAATATCAACAATTCAACATAACACCATCACACTAGATAAGTAGGTAACACAGTTTTATCACAAAATTAATGATTTATGTGTTAATTGCATCATAACTTCAATGTTGAATCTTCAGAATAGTTTTCGGCAGGGTGGGTGAGTTTTAACCAATTCTGGTTAGTGCTTGATTGAGCCCTCACGTGGCCCTCACTAAGTGTTGTCTTCGTGTGAGAAAGTGAGTGCTTCAATGCTTTACGCTCCATCTTGGAGAATTCGTCTTGTTGAGGTTCTTATTTTTCATAGTTAATTTCTTACTTCGAATCTGATAGCTGCGTCTTCATAGCTTTGATTTGAATGTTATGATATATACCTTCGGGTAGCCCTAGTGTTCTTTTTGTTTTTCTTATTAAAAGATTTGAGTTGGTAGTAGGTAACTTTCCCGATTTTAATGTTAAGGGATGATATTACATGTAGGTACTCTCACGGACCTTATGGTTGTAAGACATTCCATGTCAGGTAGCATGCCTATCGTTGTGACTCGAGGCAATATTTTTTTTGTGCCTTACCTACGCACTATTCTTTTGGTTCTAAAGTTTTTATTTTCTCCATTAAGTCATTGTTGGCGACTTCTTTCGCTGCAGTTGTGTAACAGATGTCAGGGACCCGAGTTTCTTTGAAAATATCCCGGGTGCGTTTTTTTTTTGGCTCGGCATTATGTTCAGTTATTACGCAATGTTTTATGGTAGAATTTTAAAATAATGATTTTATAACCGGTATCGACTATGAATGTGTAGTTATACCTAATGTTTTTGTCATCACGTAACAGCGCCGTTTAATTGAGACAGGTCTTTGATTACCTCTTGTTAGAGCCGAGAGCCCTAGGTACTAAATTTTAGCAATACAGATTAAAAGAAATGACGATAGTAGAAACCCAGGTATTTATTATCTGTTCTGTGTGTAGGCACACTTCAACCATTTTTCTTGTGTACAATAAGGCATTCACATACATACATACAAAAGAAGGTACCGCCGCGTTATTCAGTTGTCAGGCGTTTACTTTTAGTTAATGCTTTTACATATTTATCTTTATGTTATTTCCGGGGTTGTGAGTATCAACTTACTCGCCTAGATTATATAATATTACGATTATGCTTAAGGGACCACTACACGACCGTGGTGCCTGAGTAGACCTGGCTGTTACCTACATTGTGGACCCTATGCGAATGTGTTTCAAACGAATCATTAATTTTAAAAGAAATGTGAAGAGTTTAAACTGGAAAGAGCTCACCAATTCGCAGGGTTTGCATTGCGTATTATCCCAGCTGTCGTGCATGGGACGGACGGGACGAGGTTGTCACTCACATTAAATACACATACACTCACTATTTATCTAAATACTATATAAGACACTGCACTGCATATTTTGAACTGGCGGTCGGCATTTTAAGTATGAGGTAGAGAATCGCGCGAAGTTTGGTTGACTGGTTGGACGAAGAGTACCGCGGCGGTCCTTGCAGAACACGTGTTTCTATTGTTTCGCGAAGGCCTATTGTTAATTGCCGAGTTTTTATGGATGTTTTGGGCTGCGGATGGACGCGTCCGTACCCTATCGTGTCTCAAACAAGACTCTCGTCACATAAGATTAAAGTACAAAGGCAAACTTATCCCTATGAGGGATCTCTTCCAGCTAACCTTTGAGGGACCTTTTATGATTAATTTTAATCTTGTTTTCTATGTAATTTTTTATTAAATATAATAATTAATATATATGCCATTTATATCGATAAACTAAGCATCAGAATATCGTCACTAGCATTGCTTTGTTCGTACCAGGACAATACTCTAGATACCTACAGTTATAATTTTTATTATTTATGTTTAGTTGTATGATATTTTTTCAATATTTATACAATACAACGTACTTTTTTTTCTTTGTGTATATAATGTAAGTTTCTGTACATACCATTATCCATAATTATGATTTGCTAATGCATGGAAATAAATAATTAAATTTTTAATTAAAAATAATTGCTAATGGAACATATTAATATCAGTTCCATAATTGAAACTGATATTAATATACGCGCTTGTCGGTAACGCACTGTATAAGTTCGTATGATAATTCTAACAATACAACATTGCACGAAGTTTCGTAACTTTGTCTAATTTACATTCACCTTCCCAACATTTCATAACGAACTCATCTGACGAAAACATTTCATTTCGCCAAGTTATTCGCATTTCCCAAAACCGACCGAATGAATTATTGTACCTAGGGCAGAATGCTTAATTTTCAAAGTTCGATGACCCTGTTAAATTCTAAAGCACCCTAGATTAATTTGTTTAATTACCATTGTTTGTGTACGCAGTGATATTTCAGTGAGGTCGTTTTGTATTGTCATATAAAGTGCTGATTGGAACACAATAGAATGCCAAGGTTCTTAAAAACGAGTATAAATGATCTCAAGGTTATGAAACGAGACTATCAGTCTGTACTTGTGTGTTGTGAACCCCATTGGCAAATTATTTTATGTCACACCTAGCCATAAAGTGGCCATTATCGCACTCTCCGCGCGCGAAAAAACCCACTTCCTGGCCAGGGGGTGACATAAAATTTTGTACTTACCACGGGCGATAATAAAGAAAGCCTCAGATCGCATATTTATCGCCCTTGCCTTCGGCTCGGGCGTAAAATACCTGCGATCTGAGACATTCTTTGTTTTATCGCCCTTGGTAAGTAATGTACTATTTTGTAGTACGTTAGACATACTTATATGTTATTCTATCAAGAAACGGCGTCAGCCTGAATAAAAGTGTTAAAGAAGACAAACTCAGCTCATCATTTTCAAAACTATACAACGACGGTGGCGAACAAACGTACGGTCCACCTGATCGTAAGTGGACATCGCAGCCTATAGACGCCCGCAACTCCAAAGGAGTTACGTGCGCGTTACCGACCATTCATCAAATTTGAGGATTCAATATTCAATGTGCTGACAGCAGAATGAGCAGATGAATATTAATGTGTATAATGTTATTTGTAATTTAAATAAACTGTGCAATGACTTGTAACTAATGTTATCAATAAAGAATTGAATTGAATTGAATGAGATGAGAACCATGGCCAACCCGCGCTCGTGAGATACAAGTACTGTAACTAAACGCAGTACTTCCCGACCAAACCAGTAATTAACTTATACACATATATGTTCGCATAAAATGGTTAGTATGAACATTAAGTGTGGCTTGGTTTGCAAATAAGCATAGGTAAAACATTCAGATATAAAGATAAGAGGTGGACACAACAGGCAACAAAATGGCCTGGCCCAATGGGAAAAAGACGAGTAGGAAGACAAAGGGCAAGATGGGCTGATGACATCATAAAGATAGCAGGAAAAAATTGGATGAACATTGCAACGGGCAGACTGAAGTGGAAGGAAATGGAGGAGGCTTTTACCCATAGGGGTTACACACAGAAAATATATAAGAAAACAAAAAATAACATATTATATATACCTATATATATATAAGAAAAAATAGTGTGGAAACATAAAGCTTAATAAAAAATAATAAAATAAAAAACATTCAGATTAATGCTAAACCTTGTTAACTTGGCTGTTAGAAAATTAATGTCCCTGCGTGCGTTGTTTTAGGGTAGCTTTGATTATCTCAATGTAAGGGCAACAACCGTGAAGCCAGGCGGACCCGCCGGCGCGGACCGTGCTCGGCTTCGCAATTTTAATGGCTTGGCGAACAATAGTAGCTTGGCAAATCGCTGTCTCGAAGGGCTGGCTGACCCGGACTACATATTTTACAACGATCTTCACAATGATCTTCACACATCTTTATTATAAGGGAATAAGAGCGTGTGAAGATCATTTTGAACACATCGCTCGCGTAGCAACCATTGCTGCTGACTGTACAACAACTAATGAACTTACGAAATTCTTAAAGGATTCATACGACGATTTTTTTTGTTCCTTAGGTTTTTTTAAATAGTTATTTACGATAAAAGTTCGGACATTAAGCAATTCCAATAAGTGACGGTGAACAACAGCGTTTAGCGAGTGTTTTTGGCCGACACGAGTTGGGAATTACGTTTCCGAACATGTATCGTACAACGATTTATAATGCAATTGTGCGACGAAAGAAAAAATATATTCGAAAAGTTAAATAAAAATTTATAGGTTAATTTTAAATATATATATTTAACTTGCTCGATACGTCAACATCAAACACAAACTGCGCATATGCAGAGCAGAATGCTAATGCGGAAAGGCACAGACTGAATCTGTATTTAGCCAAGCATGTTAGTAAATATTTATAATTTATTTATACGTAAAAATTTAAATCTTAAAAGATCAATTAAATGTCTAATGAAGTATTCATATTTATGTACCATTTATAAGAATTTAAATATATAATTGACTAATTTGTAAAAATCTGATGGCAGAGTAAAAAAAAATTCAAAATAAAAAGAAAATTTAAAAGCCGTAGTAAGGAAAAGAGGTACTTTCTGCACAGTTTAGCTGCTTAGAAAACGCGTTTTCGAGCACATGATGCATTATAATAGTTATTTATGATACAAGTGTGAAAAGTAGGCTTTTTCCCAGGGCATGTCGGTGATCTTAAAAGATGAACGAAGTGAGTGTTTTAAACCGCCATGAGCTGGGAAAAAGCCTAAGTACCTACATTTCAACACGAATATCATAAAACATTTTACAATGCAGAAGATGTAAATATGCGAGGAAAAAAATAGTATACATAGCTTTTCATTAGCAGTTCATGCTTCAATAAACGATTGGCCTCTTCGAGCCTGGATGGCGACCGCACGCTGCGACGGTACTGCGAGCGGAAAAGTGTCACTTTCTATGCATAAGTTTAGTCTTATAATTATAAAAAGCACTTCCTGAGCATAAGTATGCATTGTAAAAAATATAACAGTTTAAGCACAGTTTACCTCAAAACTTCCGTACCTATCAGGGCTGGAATGTCCAGTTACTGCAAGTCGAATCCTTCAACCTAGGCTACCTAGGCCACCGCAATATGTTACCTGGTTGAATATAAAATATGTGTACAACCTAAGTTACTAATAAGACGACCTAAGAGGTAAAAAATATAAAGCTTGAAAAATATTTACTTTATTCGTTTACTTACAAAACATCGCCTTCACTAATGGCATCATTAATATCGGGTGTCTCCGATTTTTCATTGGCAGATTCCTCTGATATCTTGACTAAACAGGATGGATGAAGGTCTTTGGTCCGTCGTACACATCGAGGAAATTTAAAATTAGATATAATTTTAGAGCTCTCTGCGTCATGCGCGTTGTTTGTCTCCGAAATATCGGCAGATCGTTGATATTTTCGGAATATTTTCTTTAATCGATTTACGAAATTGTTTCTCTGCGATTTTGGGTAAGGCAAAAGCTGGTGTAAAGACAAGGAAGGGCCTTCAACTTGGGCAAAGTCATTCCTGATGTGTGCTTCAGAAGATGCGGTGCTGCTGCTGGCTGGTTGAGAGATCCCTTCGATCTGAGTAAATTGACAGCAGCTTTGTGAACTCAGGTGTGGTCTCATCGGTAAATGTGTCTTCTCTTGTAGTCTCTTATTAAGGAAGCGCAAACTGGCCGTATAGAACAATTCATCATCGTCTGATCTTGCCAAAGTAGTAGTGAATAATTCTCTTTGTGTTCTCTTCCTATTATGTGTTACGGGATTATTTTGTGGCATTCCTTGTAAATAGAACCCTCATATGTATTTCACAACACATGTTTAAGCTATCATTGGATGTGTTCTTATAAATACTATTTTACAAATATGTAAATAATAATTTTGAAGTAATCTGACTTGTCTGTGAAACAGTAAAATGACAAGTTTGGTTTGTAGTTGTCAACTGTCATTATATATTTTTTTGTTTACGTTTCATGTGCGTGTATTGTGCATCAATTGTGTTTTCGTTATACAGGTTTAATACGGTTTGAGTATCTTTATTACCAGGTCTGTTTCTCTTGCCGCTTCGGCTAAACTCGGTTGTCGCACTGCACACCTCGGAACAAGTCACAAATCAAATTGAATGCAAAACGAATGCGCCAAATTGAACCCCATTGTAGAAGTAAACTTAGTTTTGATAACTACATTCCACCTAACTAACTATAATACTTACATATTTTTACAAAATAGTGTACCTACTACCTGTAGATTTCGTGAAATAAATAAGTATTAGGTATAATATATTTAATACTTACGCTGCTGGGAGGGCCCACGTGAGATATAAACGGTCAACAGTAAATTCTGTAAAAACCACCGAAAGCTCTTTTGTGAACAATGTGGGCTGTAAGTATATTAAACTTAACTTATGAATTGGAATCGGTTTTTAATTAGTCGTGCGCTCGTTTCTACGCATCGAAGCACAAAGCGCTAATAAGCGCAGGTGACAAATACCAAACTGGTTTTAATTCAATGCGCCAAATTAAATAGAACCCATGGATTAGGATAACATACATTATTTTCACTTATCTCTGCGCTCAAACGGAAGCAAGAGAAAAGCCTCCTGAAAAGGGTCGATGCCCTGCGGAAAGGATCTTTGACCCCTGCAAAGTTCATATAGTAAGTAGTCAAATATTTGAGTTCATATGAATCAACGCACGTAAAAAATGCTCCTCAGGAAGCGATGGGATCTGGTCCGTATTTCCACTGAATAAGTTATATATCGCTCAGACTGCGTTGACTTGTACTGTATCTGTTTTCGGACCCAAGCACTTTAAACTTACAGACGGAAAGGAAAACTAACCACACTGTTGTTAACTAATCCAATTTTGTGTAGACTTTATATCATTCTATTACGGCTACTTCTGGCTTTAGTAATGGATTGATTAAGAGGAGGGGTAGGGCAAGCTCTCTCCATACAAACTTTGTGCAGGATTTACTTCGTTTGTGTTTGCATCAAAGTTGTGATTTTTGGTCAGTATGCTTATTTTTCTCATAGCTATTTCGTGATGTAATATTTTTTTTTATTTTTTAGTTTTGATTTTTTTGAAATATTTGAAAATTTTCACATCACGATCTTCGCATATCTAATATTTACAACCAAAAAAAATATTATATTTGTTAGTGCCAAAACCGACAAATAAATCCTGCACAAAGTTTGTATGGGGAAGGTCTTGCCCTACCCTGCGCCTTAAACGAAAAAGCACAGTGGTTTGTGGAACGCATGGTAAAATAGGTTATTTAGGTAACTTTTACGGTAAATTACATGACACAGTAAAACATGTTACAAAATTATATACAATGATTTATCTTTTGTAGGTCACCTACTTAACGTTTACCTAATTCGACCTGTACCCTTACCATGAGTTTGCAATGTTTTCATTACCGTACGCGCTAGCGACTGCGTAAACGATTTGGTATGGCGATTTTTAGTTGTATTGCGTAACCGCCAGAGGCGCTGTACATTTGTCCATACTACATCGTTTACGCCTAGTGAGTATGGTAATGCAAACATTGCAAACTCATGGTAAGGGTACTGAAGTGTATCCTGAATTTTATTCGTTTCCACGTTAAATCATCAATTCATATCGGTCGAAGTGATGGACCCCCAGTTGAGTTGTTTGTTTCTTTAAGCCTTGACGCATGAAACTCAAAATACCTGTTATTACTTCCGCGATGAATCTGTGGCAATTAACCAGCAAGTAAACAGGTAAATCGGATATTGTGCCACCGAATCCAGTAGATTTCCAATGTTTTGCCGCTAAACTTGTCACTGGGAAATGTTCTAAAGGGATTATTGCTCGCCAGGTATTTCAGGCGCTTTAAAAAGTATCTTCGGAAGTAAATTCGTGGGTGCTACAAGACGGTTCCGTGGGTGTAAGTAAAAGTCCATGACGCGGGCTTGATGGTATCGTTGCGACGGAGAATTTAGGCCAGTCATTTTATGCTCAAAAAGAGTTATAGAGGGAAATGCTTGGAACACAATTTTTGACTTGGTAACTTTGTTTAGACTAATTAGGAGGTAAACGTATCAAAAGTCCCAGCCCGTACCCCCGCCGCTGGGGGGAGAGGGGGGCTTCAAAGGTTCCATTTTTCGGTATTTCGTAAAAAACTCGTAAACGGTGGCCCTTAGCAAAAAACGTTCTTAGGCATAAGTGATTTACATATAATTATCTACAAAAAAGGTTCTATACACTTTAAAAAAGGGGGTAAATCAAATTTTACGATAATTTAAGTAGCTTCTCATTTTTTCATTTTTCAATATTTTGAAAAACAAAAAACTATATTTATGCACTCAATGAGCTCTACTCAACGATACTACTCCATTTTTACACGACTGCCCAAAAAAAGGAGTGGAATGTTTTCAGGTTTCATGTATGTATGTATGTATGTGAAATTTTTTTGTTCCCCCAGAACTTCTGAACGCCTTAACCGATTTAGATGTGTGAGGTATCGTTGGAATCCTTACGTCATCCCGGGTGACATAGGATATGTGGCGTTGCAATAAAAACAATATGGCGGACTGTAGACTCCATTTTGAGGACTGTAGACTTCAAAGGTGCATTCAAATTAAGACCATTAATACCGAAATATAATTGTTAAAAGTAAACACAAGCCGAATGAGCGCCTGAGGCATTACGATTAGCAATGCACCTTTTCCTGTCGAAGATTGCTTGTCACGAAGAACTTCCTTCACGATACTTACCGAAACAGTGACACTGTAATAAAAATTGTAAATATCTCTGAGAAGTCAGCTGGAATAAAAATTGCTATTATGGATTTAATTAAAACACCAGCAGTATGTCAAGAACCACCCGTATTAAATTTACCATATTTTCGTAAATATCATATCAAATAAAAGAATATATATATATATAAAAAAGGCTAAACAGTAATTATGCTTTATTTCAGGCAAAACTTTCACCACTAACATACACACACACACACACCCATAACAGTGATCGAATTGCACTTCAAGAAGTTCGTATGATCATCTATTAAATTTTAAAACAGTGGATATAAACAAATATAATTTGCAATACTTTTCAATGTTTTCAATAAATTACAAGTATTCTTTTGTTTAATTTAATATAAGTTGTTTATTAACCGACTTTAAGAATTCAAAGGAGGAGGTTCTCAATTCGGTTGTATGTTTGCGTTTTACGTTATGTGTACGTTTTTGTCAAAACGCAATTCTGATGATGGGATCCATGAGGAATCGATGGAACTCCTCAAATGTGTAAGGCACACATATAGTGATTTTAGTATTTTCATCAACTAATCAAGCATTATCATTCAAAAAACTGACATTTGATGAAGTGGAACTGCTGATGATGATCAAAATGGAACTCTTCAACGACGCATAGTTCACGTTTGGCGAATTGTCCTCTTTGCTGCGTTTGTTAAGCAAGTTAGGTTTTCAAAACAATCATATTTTGTCCATGAGGAATCGAGGGAACTCCTCAAGTGGCGTAGCTAGATGACTAAGGGCCCTGGGGCAAAAAAAGAACTGGGCCCCCTAAACTGTTTAGGTTTTATCAATATATATACTTATTTCTCGCTAGTTCAAGAGGTTTGCTAATCAGGGTTTGGCGGCCCCCTGAGCTTGGGGGCCCCGGGGCACTGCCCCGCCCAGCCCTTCGGTAGCTACGCCACTGAACTCCTCAAATGTTAAAGGCATACATATAGTGATTTTAGTATTTTCATAAACAAATCAAACAAATTTAAATAAGTGACATTTGATGAAGTGGAACTGCTGATGATGATCACAATGGAACTCTTCAACGACGCATAGTTCACGTTTGGCGATTTGTTCTCTTCGTTATGTTTGTCAAGCAAGCTAGGTTTTCAAGACACATTTTTGTCAAGCTTAATTGAAGTCGGTTTTTTTTTCTTAAAAGTACGTATCCTTCAGATCCGCTTCCACTATTAACGTCAACCAATAGTGCCCGCCAAAGTGGTCCATACACAAACGCGTTTTTATATTTAGTTGGTTATGTAGAAACTGCAGCAACACAATAACTTTTTCATTCCTCATACTTACTCTGAAAGTAGGTCATATTTGACCTAAGGAGCGGAGTGGGCCATGGCACCCCATGGGCTAACATGTATATATATTTTTGATTCCAAAACATTTTAAATTAACCAATCCAAATGCTTCACCACATTGAATCAACCAATCACAAAACACATCGACAACCAAAACAGCCAATCAGACCTGTACAGCGAACTACATACATTTTTATTGATTTCTAACAATGTTTATAATTATTAATATTTCGAACTATGGTTATAAAAAAACTAAATAAAAACTCGTAGTTAAATGTTATTATTCAAATACATTTTAAGCTAGAAGTAACTATTTTTCAATGTTTAAACATGAACGCTTCCTAAAAATTATCGTAGTAAAAAAAGCTAAAGGATAATTATAATGAAATAAATTTTAAAATAATGGAAATATACAAATATGTTTGCGATACTTTTCAATGTTTTCAATAAATTGTAAGTATTCTTTGGTTCAATCATCCTCCCAGCGTTATCCCAGTATAGTAGCATCCTGACGGATGCCTGGGATCCGCTACCTAAGCCCAAGAGTTTGGCGTAGGCACTAGTTTTAACGAAAGCGACTGCCATGTGACCTTCCAACCCCGAGGGGAAACTAGACCTTATTCGGATTAGGCTTTGTCAAGTGAGTGGGCAACTTGACTGTTAGAAGTTCTCAAACCGCCCGAAGGCCTCCAATTTGGCTTAACGACTGCTGCCATAGACAGCAACCGGGATCAACGGCTTAACGTGCCTTCCAAAGCACGGGAGCGCTCAGTTAGTATAACCGCTCAAAGTGGTCACCCATCCAAGTCCTGACCGCTGCCCACGTTGCTTCTTTGGTTCAATATAAGTTGTTTAATTACCCTACAGATCCGCTTCCACTATTAACGTCAACCAATAGTGCCCGCAAAAAAAATTGGTCCATACACAAACGCTTTTAATTTGACTGGATTCAGACAATGTTTTTGCATATTTGGATTTTTTTAGTTTCCTCGTATCGGAATGAAAAGCAGAGTGTTGAACTCGGGTGAAACTACCCATTTCAGCCTCGAATTATTGGAATTATCTCGTCTGAAACGGGTGGCTTTCAACCCTTGGTTAACAATCTACTATTTCACAATCCTGCGCCTGCGCCTACAACCCGAACCCGGGACCTCCAGCTTCGTAGGCAGGGTCGTCATCTGCGCTAATCAAAATAAAAACAAATATTCAAACATATAACTAACTATAATTCAATTCAATTCACTTTATTTCAGACAAATGGTCCATAGTCGTTAGTAACAATGGTGCTTACATATCTATGTTAGTTTATCTTAACCCTAATACATTTAAATAAATAATAAATAATACAACCACAAACACATACTGTGGAAACTGGAAATGTTGTGGTACTCAACTTCCGGCTGACATTTTCAGAAAACGACACAACAACATCCGCAGAGATGCGCCTACTCAAAACACTCACATGACTACGTAGTAATGAGTAATATTTAATCGTGTCTCTACAATGTCAGATTATTTATATACAGAGAACTGTTTACTAAGATGTGCTATAAATCCATTTAGTTATTGATGAAAGTAACCTCCGAGCGCTTTGCTTCAATATTGCTATGTATAAATTGGCATAACTATAATTATGAAAAATCTTCATCATAATTATTTGTGTCAAATACTGTTACCTACTTATTATTTATTGGCTTTGAAGTAGTTACTGTTAATGAATACAAACATTGTAACTTGCGACTATGGGGACATTTCAATATTGGTTTTAAAAAATGGATACTCGTATTAAATTAGTATGGGAATTATTTCTTGTTGTCTCACTTAATTCAAGTTATCGAGCGTCTATCTCGGGAATCAAGTAAAAATATTGATGGTTATGTCCTATTGTTACGAGTAGCCCGAGTACAGGCTTCCGGAGACAATGGCTTTGTTCGCTTGGTCGCATTGTAATTAGGTACTTAAGTCTCCTCCGGCAGCTGAGCCCCTTTTTGCAGCGTCCCTCAGTGCTAGTCACGGGTGTGGGAGGGTTTCATCCGTATAACAGTTGTAAACATATCGAGCTAGGCCGTTGACTCTTGAGACTGCTTGGTTGTTAATCCGGATAAGGGTCTATGCCATTAAACGCGGTGAGTTTACATCTTAAAATGGGATCAAGATGAACCCGAGAGCTGTCCTCATTCTATTATTGGCCTAAGCAAATTTTAACTGGAAAAGCGACCGAAGTAAACAGTGACATAGTTCTCCATAATATTTTATCTTTTGCGTGGAAACGTCTTCAATTTTCCATTGTTATCTTTTTTCGTTGCTGTATGTGACCGCATAGTAGATATGTTCCGTCGTCAAGAACTTCAAAGCACCAACAATTTACGATGTTTACTCGACAAATATGTGCACTTTTAACATCTGCCGTTACTGAAACGGTTTATAAAATATCAAGGCGATTGCTCTCGGCCTTCTTATTGACCTAGACATGTCGTTATTTGGAACATCAGACTGTAATTGATATACGTTATTTAGTGTCAGTTATCGGAATCATTCGTCAAAAGGAATCATATAGGATGACCTTAAAAAGTGAAACGAGCACTACGTACGAGCAGCGCCGGTACGTTGGCGCCGTAACTCCGGAGATTATTAGCTGCGGCTCTTCTAGTGTTTCTAATGTAGATTACGATGTAGGACGTTGTTCTACATTTGTACTGTAAGTAAGCTTGCTTGGTAGGCCTGCAATATTTTAATATCCCACCAAAAACATAAATGTGACAACGGGAGCCAAGTCCAACATTATTCATATCGTGGCTGTCCTTTCGGGGTGTATTGGCCAGAGTGTCAAAATGTCCAAGCAAAAATCTTTCAGTGTTTATCGATTCTTTAAGGCAAGGCAGTCCCACTGCAGACGTCCTGCTCTAACACGAATGAGTTTACAATTAACCATCCCGCTCTCTACGGAAATCTGCGCGCAATTTTCGTGAATATTTAGTATATTTTGATTGATTCTTGAAATACTGGATCATTTATCAAAAATCTATCCGGTTATTGTGTTAGAACAATAAAAAAGCTACCCTTATTGTAAAGTTACCAAAGCATTTTTCAATATTTTGTTCGGTTATTGTGTTACTTTTTTTCTTTCTCAATCTACAGTAATTTTTGTGTAGTGTAATTCTATGTTATTTCTTCACATTCTAACCTCAAACTTTAATATTTTCGACTATTCGTGAACTGGCCTGGCCTTAATAACATTTACGAGTATGTACATCCATATCATAAATCCTTCATAATGTGTTCAAGTATGATTATTAGCAAATGACCGCCGTTAAACACTATAATATCATTTCATCAAGCTATGTCATAATGAGAAAAGTAGTAAGGTAATGTTACCATTATTTTTTTCATTATGATACCTACTGGTGCGTGCTTAGAAAAGACGTCATTGCGCACCACTTTTGTTTTCAACAGGAACTGTTGCGTTTCAAGCAATAGTTCCAGAACACATGATAGAAGATTTATGGACATGCATATAGATAAAGTAGTGTACATGCAACTGTATACATAATTAGGTCTCGAACCCTCATTATACAGCATAATGCCTTTTGGCATCTGTCGGAGATGGAGTGCTGTCACGAATCGAAGCAGAAAATACCCATGCTCTAAATCGTTTAGGATGACACCACCAGTAATTGACAAGGCCCAATGATGTACATTAACTCTTATGTAAAAGAAAATAAGATTCATTCATTTTTTATAGAACAATCAATTTAAAACCGCTGTGGGCGCTGCGCGGGCAGATTTTCGAGACATCAATCGATAAACGAACTAATACGTCGAGCATTGGTGTTCGCAAATCTGCCCTCCGTTTTAGAGCCCCAAGGCTTGAGCAGGACGGACGGGAAGAGACCGGACGGGTTGACATTGGTTCCATGGGCGAGAGGGCGCAGTCTCATCTGGGATGCGACGTGTGTAAGCACCTTTGCGCCGTCGCATCTCAACCACACGGTGCGCATAGCCGGAGCGGCTGCCGAGAGTGCGGCAAAGCTTAAGCACGCCAAATACTTAAACCTGGACCAATGTACGACTTCGTCCCGGTCGCAGTGGAGACGAGCGGCCCCTGGTGCACTGAAGCGAAATACTTTATTAAAAAGTTGGGGCAGCGGTTAAGAGACAGTGGCTGCGATCCTAGGTCCGGCTCGTACCTGGTGCAACAGATATCGCTGGCGGTTCAGCGCGGTAACGCCGCCAGCATACTGGGCACATTTCCGCCAGGTGCCGGCCGATCCGGGGATCTTTTATTTTAGTTTGATTTAGAATTAATTATATTTATATAGGTTAGGTTTAGAATGAGTAGTATTTTATGATAGGTTCTAATTTTTAAGCAATTTTATATTTTTACTGTTGTTAATAAATTTCTTTTCCCATTTAAAACCGTATGATCTTTGAATAAGGGTTGAAGTGTCCATTATTGGTGCTTGTTCTTAAAGTGTCCATAATTGGTAGTGTCACCCTAGTTGCTTACAACAAGTGAGACATTTTATTAACTACTCTTTCTACTCTCATGGAAGAACGGGAAGTAGCCTCTACGCTGGCCCAGTGCGGGTTGGGGACTTCACAAACACCTCCAAATTTCTTCGTGGATGTATGCAGGTATCCCCTTCATCGAAAGCTAACATTCTACATTCTAAATCTAAATATTTTCTGTGGTTACATGAGTTTTGAAAAATAGTGGTACGAGCCAGAAATTGAATTCACACCCGCTTGACAGACGCATGCTTAAACCACGAGTTAAAAGAGCCCTTGAAGCTTACTTGCAGAATAAATGCCTGTTTTTTTTTTATCATAGCTTATTATAAGATAAATGTCTATAAATTTAAATTATCAAAGTAGCCTCATTCATTACCTATGTTACATAAGTCGTGGCCAATCACTACCCATACTTTATTCAAGTTTGATATTTAACTTGAAAATATGTCAATTATTATTAGAAAAAAATATGCAATCTCATAATTAACTATTTTGTTATCTACAACGCTTTAGTAAAAAAGTGCATGAATACCTACTAAGCAAATAACTAATATTATAGTATATGTATTGTATGACCAAGCAAAAAGAGGTTGTGTAAAATCGAGTTTTCACGAAACGCCAATGCTACGCTCGCCGCTATTTTCAAAGCGAAGGTGATCACTAATTAAACAAACATTGCTATTTTCATAGCTTTAAGCTTGCGACATTCTTCCTGCGATTGCCAATATTGCAGAACCAGCGAAGGCCTTAGCCTCGCATATCTTATTCATGACTATTCTCTTACTGGGAAGTTATATTATCGGTTTTCCTTTGAAATGACGGTAGGAAAGTTTAGTGACATTTTCCGCGACTTAACCTTCAACAATATTAATCACAGTCTCATGTTATTAAATCCTTGATGTAACTTTCCTCGAGTTTTCGTTTATGTTGGTCACTTCCTAATTCAGCAAATAGGTACTTCACAGGACAATTTGTAAAGGGTTCACAATCCCTTTTTTCGAATTCCCTTTTTCGGGGTTGTTGCCCTTTTTACTGCGTACCGGCGCCGATTTGATGTTTTCCGCACATTTTTCACCGCATCCCCGACAAAATGCTCGTTAAAAACAAATATATTACTTTGAATGTAGTACTTCGGGAGCGATTAAAGTCTTATTTAGTGCACAGCGGATGACTGGTTGGTACACAGCTGTTATGTTGCTCGTTATCATTATCACGAATTTTATAACTCAAAATCTTATCCAAATCTATTGCATGTCCTAAAATTGCTAGTTTAAAATTTTTACACGTGTAGGTACACATTTAAGTAAGGCATGACTATGTACGTGAGTGTTTAATAAATAAATTCAGACAATTCCTGATAAGGACAAGTTCATTTTATTAAAACGAAGATCAGACAATGTGAAAAAAATTATCGACCAGGGGGCCGATTTTTGAGTGTCGAACGCTCGATTTTTCACTCGACATCTGTCAAAACGTCATAGTTTTTCGACGGAAATCGAGTGAAAATTCGAGCGTTCGACTCTCAAAAATCGGCCCCCAGGGGCCCGATTTTTGAGTGTCGAACGCTTTACTTTTCACTCGAGATCTGTCAAAAAACTATGAAGTTTTGACAGATGTCGAATGAAAATTCGAGCGGTCGACACTCAAAAATCAGTTCCCTGGGGGGCGATTTTTGAGTGTCGAACGCTCGACTTTTCACTCGACTTCTGTCAAAACGTCATAGTATTTTGACAGATCTCGAATGAAAATTCGAGCGTTCGACACTCAAAAATCGGCCCCCAGGTCTTCGTTTCAGTAGAAGGGCATTGGAGTATTCCACTTTAATAAATAATATCAAAATTTAACTAATATATCGCATCCGATTTGGCATGAGATGCTTTTGCTTTGTACAGTATCAGTTGGAAGCTATTTTATCTTAGCGCCCATTTAATTTTGTGAAATTAATAGGGTTTTAAATTCTATTTTCAAGAAGATTCAAGGTGAACAGTTGTCTAGTGGAAGTTAATATCGTTGGCTAGACGAATATCGAGGTGAATTGAAATAGAGGTAATAAAAGGGGTGACTGTGACTATTTTAATACTCTTACAAGGTCATTTTTAAAGTGCCTAGGTACAATATAGCAGGCGGGGAGGTGTACCATCCATTTCTAAATGGACTACAGAATCCTAGGGACATCGTAAATAATACGACCACAGAAGTAAGGGCGATTACCGTGCGTGGTTGCAACATTCTGAGAAGTATCCCAAATTAGTACAACCATAACTGATTGATATGACTTCTCGAAGTCTAGATAATAAAAACACTATTGAACCACAACTCTGTATATTTTGAGAATGACACTTTTAAATGTTATATGACTTACACTAGTATGGCTAGCATATAATGGCCTCGAGAGTATCTCGTCTTATTTCGAGCTATGCGTCTTTTTCTGATAGGTGCTGTTAGAAAGTGACGGATAGCTCGAGATAAGCCGACAAACTGACGTTGCCATCATGTGCTAGCCATATAGAAGACGAGCGCACATAGACAGTAGCGGCGTAAGGGTAGGGCGCGGTGGGGCAACAGCCCAGGGCGCCGGACATAAAGGGGCGCCGCAGGCGTAACAACATTTTTTTTAACTACCTATCTATATTATTATAAAAAAAAGGTACAGTGGATTTCATTTTTTATCAAATTCCTAGAAGTTCCATACTTAAAGTCGACGAATTTTTTTCATACAACTTAAGAAAGCTCTCAGATCTGTTGGGTATAACCACAGATGGTCAGCACTTGCGACGACCGGCGACCTTTGTCTATTGTTTAGCGAGTGTACAAACAAAAGTAGGTAACACGCTACACTGATGATTCCTTTGTAAACCAGTAGGTAGACCTTATCTTGTTACAATAAGGTTCACATATTTTCAGTTAAGGAGGCTGGTGTTTATTTGAATATTAAATTTAATGCTCAGTTAAAAAGCGAATTTCGGTGAGTTAACTGCGTTCCCTTAACTTGTGGATATGGCTCCTAGACGCATGTTTACTGTTAAAGAAAAAGCGGAAATAATTTTGAGATTAATAACCGGCCAAGGGCGTGTCGGACCACGCGCAAGGTAGGGTTCCGTAATCGTCTACCCGTTACATTATGTGGACTAAAAAGTTCGCAAACTTATATTTACTATGTTTTTGACAGAATTAACAACATTATCTA
Organism: Cenopis cana; assembly: GCA_951800055.1. Taxonomy (NCBI): domain Eukaryota; kingdom Metazoa; phylum Arthropoda; class Insecta; order Lepidoptera; family Tortricidae; genus Cenopis; species Cenopis cana. The sequence continues at coordinate 16,543,141 of OX637477.1, read as the reverse complement.
AGGTATCAAATATCAATGGAAATTGTACGAAAGTTTGCTTTTGTTTATTTACTTACATTTCTGAAGTTCGACTATTACTCGTTAACTAGTAACGTCTACTTGGCTGTGATAGTTTTCCTTTTAAATTCATCGTACGAGTATATACTATTACCATGATTTTTTTCACATGCCTAGTAGCCACCGTTTAGCTGGCAGGGGGGGGGGGGGGGGGGGGATACTTGACCATAACAAAAATTATCACTTCAAAGCTTAATATCACGCCAACCAATTCTTTAATCAAAAAATGCTTTTAGAAACATTACAATATTTTTGAAAGAGCTATCCAACGAATGCCCACACGATGGGGTTTGGAAGAAAAAAAAATTGCACCACCACTTTACATGTAGGGGAGGTAATCTTAAAAAAAATTAAGATTTTATTCTACCGTTTTGTCGGCGTCATCGATATGTATACTCATGCCAAATTACAGCTTTCTAGTACTAACGGTTACTGAGAAAAACGGGGGACAGGCGGACGGACGGACGGACATGGTGAAACAATAAGGGTTCCTTGTTTACTACGGAACCCTAAAAATGGAGAAAATAACGTTGATCTGTGCAAGGAATTCAAAGTTTCTAAGTAGGAGTGGAAGGGATCGTCCTAATACACACGCGACTACGCGATGATCGCGCGATCGCGCGACTTCAACTTAGAATATTTACTAGTAAAAGTCGCGAATTCGCGCGATAATCGCGTGGTCGCGTTAGTTTACGACTCTTTAGGACACCTATTCTAATTCAATATATTCGCGAATTTCACTCGCGCGATCATCGCGTTGGTTTTTTTTTTTTTTTAATACTTCGTCGGTGGCAAACAAGCGTACGGTCCACCTGGTGGTAAGCGGACAACGCAGCCTATAGACGTTGTATTAGGACGATCCCGAAAATATCGACTTTGATAACTTTTTTTTTTTTTTTTTTATGGCTCCGCGCTCCTGGCGCATTTAGCCAAAAAACGAGGAAACGGTATAAGAAGAAAGGTTTAGGACGATAAGGACGGAAATTTGGAAAAAACAGAGGATCAGTCAAAGGTATAAGGAATATAAATTACTGTTACAATTTTATATTATTGATACATAAAAATGAATATAAGGCTTTAAATATATACAAGGATGCGTCGAAGTCATGGATATATAAGAGTGATGGAATACAAAGAGGGAATGGAACGTTGAGGGATGACAGCTGACTTAATAATACAGAACGATCATATTGTTGACATTCAAAGAATATATGGTTTAGGTCACCGGGATCAGCTCCACAAATACATGCAGAGCTGGCCACGATGCCTAGTCTAGAAAGGTGCTCCGGTGTACATAAATGACCCAGTCTCATTCGGATTAGCATACTGGTTGCAGGTTTTGGGATTAAGATTTTAGAGAACCATGGTTTGACAGGTAGAAAAGGTTGTATGTCACGATAGCGTAAACCAGTTTTTGTATCAGATGATGTCCATAGACTACTCCATTCATCTCGTAAGTATACTTTGGGCAAAGCTAAGAGGTCTTCAGGTACATTTACATATGGAAAAATGTCACCACAATCAATTGCATCCCGAGCAAGTTTATCCACCCTTTCATTCCCTTTTATCCCTCTATGCCCAGGGATCCAAGCTAAAGAAACTGAATAATTTTTATGGGAACATTTTAATAATAGGCTCCGTATTTTGTAAATTATTGGATTGTTAGATTTTGAATTAAAAGGAAATTTAGCAATTGATTGTAGTGAACTTAACGAATCTGTAAATATAATAGTTTTATTAAGACGCATAAGAAGAATCATTTCTATTGCTTTTAGGATTCCAAAGCATTCACCACTATACACAGATGACTCTGGAGGCAACTTTACTTTTTGATGTATATTTGATTGCACATGGAGAACTCCAATGCCAACACAACTGTTGGCCAACATTTTAGAAGCATCTGTGTAAATATGATGAGCACCCTCACCTTCTGTTCCTATGAAACACAAGAATTGATGATTTTGTTCAACATCATTTTTTAAGATACCTATATTTAAAAGCACTGAAGGAACAAGGATCAGTGATTCATATTCATACTGAAAAATGGGCAGTGTTGAGGAGCTAACAGTTGGGGCTTCAATTGATTTAAGTCTCCCAAAGCTTTTGATTATGCAAGGAGGACTCTTATGTTTCCAATATTTAGAAGAGGCTATTTGTAAAGATAATTCTAATAAAATAGGCCAAAGTTGATGGTTAGAAAATTGAGAGCAACGGAAAAGATATCTATCACAAAGAAATTGTCTTCTTAAATGGAGTGGAGGATCAACACACTCAACTTGCATTGCATTAATGGGACTAGATTTCATAGCCCCACAAATGATTCTAAGAGCTCTAGACTGAATATCACGGAGTTTCTTGAAACCTGCTACACTTCCTGGTTCTAGTAAGAAAGTACCATAGTCTAGGACACTCCTTATTAAAGCATTGTACATCAGTTTCAAACAATAAGGGCGTGCACCCCACCAAACACCAGATACACATCTAAGTATGTTAAGATTTTTTTCACATTTAGCAACTACATAGTCACAATGTGGGAGGCCAGTTAATTTTCTGTCTAATATAACACCCAGAAATTTTGTTTGACTTTTTACAGAAATAGGATTGTTATTAAATTTTACAGTTAGTGGGGGAGGGAAACGTTTTCTAGTGAATAAAACAACAACACTTTTATGGACAGAAAGGTCTAAACCATTGGAGTCCAACCATAATTTCAATAAGCTCAATGAATGAGTAACTGTCCTACTAGCATCATCAATAGAAGAATTTGATGAGTATAGTAACAAATCATCAGCATACTGCAGAACTCTAACAGAGCCATTTAAAGATGATTCTAAATCAAAAGTATAAATATTATACAATAATGGGCTTAAAACTGATCCCTGTGGCAATCCTCTCCACACTAAACGAGTAATTTTATTGTTATCATCTAAGATGAGGCTAATGGATCTTTGAGACAGAAGATTAACTATGAAGTTGATAAACATAATTGGTACACCTAATCTATGAAGTTTATCACTTAATACTGAAATTAAAACATTATCATAAGCAGCATTAATATCCAAAAAAGCAGCTACCACTGACTCGTCCCTTGAAAATGACAGGCGGATATCCGACGTCAATATGGCTAGACTATCATAAGTAGATCTACCTTTACGGAAACCGAATTGACTATGAGCTAATAACTTGTTACTTTCGATAAAAAATTCTAATCTGTTTTTAATTAAATGTTCTGTTATTTTACAGAATATTGAAGATAAGGCAATAGGACGATAAGAAGTAACATCTGAAGCTGGTTTATTGGGTTTTAAAATAGGAAGGACAATTTGAGATCTCCATGAGACTGGAACTATGCCGGACTGTGCAACAGAATTTATGATGTCCAAAAAATAAGAAAGGATGCCATCACTTGCATTGACCATGAAGGAATATGGAACACCATCTTCGCCAGGTGCAGTATCCTTTAATTTACTTAATACACCTTTCAATTCTACGATTTTAAAAGGATCATTAAAACTATGACTGTTCCAAGGATCATACAAATAAGGAGAGGGTTGAAAAACAAATTCTTCAGGGACAGATGTCGGTGCAATTCGGTCCATAAATTGTTGAGCTAGATTTGGTGGAATGATTTGTCTAGTAGACTGATTAAAAGCATGCCTGAACCTTTTAATGTTATTCCATACAATGGAGGGATTTACATTAGGGCTAAGAGAAGCGCAGAATTGTCTCCAACCTTCGAATTTTTTCTTTCTTAATAACTTCTTAGTCTCACGTGATATCTGTATGTATATCTCAAAATTTTCATTTGTCATCAAGTGACAATAGTTCCTTTCGGCCTCCTTTCGTCTTCTAATTGCCTGAGTACATTCATTGTCCCACCAAGGTGGGGATGGAATTTTACCTGTTGTGCTATTTTTTACAGGGAAAACTTCATCAGCTGCTTCTGTGATAACTTGGGCTAATGCCACCGAACAACTAACAACATCACTGTCGGTTACACTAGGTAATTGCAACAACTTAGTCTCAATACACTCGCGAAATGATGTCCAATCTGCATGACTTAAGTTGTATTTTAAACGAGGAGAGCATTTACTCACAAAATCACAGGTAAAGGGAAAAGTGATCAAAATTGGAAAATGGTCACTTCCATATGTTGATGGAAGTGTATCCCACGTAAGAGTAGATGCTAGTACAGGAGAGCATATAGAAAGATCAGGTGCACTGAAACCCTCGTTGGGGCCATTTAAACGAGTTGGATTGCCATTATTGAGAATACAAATATTATGAATATCTACCAAGTCTAGCACAAGAGATCCATAATGATTTGAGGATGAACCCCAAGATTGATGCTGGGAGTTAAAATCTCCAATTATTATGAATGGCTTAGGAAGAGTAGAGATGATATGATCAACTTCATTAAAAATACTATTAGAAGGGCGTGGTATATATATAGATATAAAGCAAATATTCTTAACTATAGCTGCTATTATGGAAAAATCTTTGTTAGAGTGAGGAGTAGGTAAATATGTAAATGGGAAAGAATGATTGATGAGTAAGGCAGTACCTCCATACCCATCAGACCTATCTTCCCTAAGACAGGCATAGCCAGGAATCCTAAATGAATAACCTGGTTTCAGCCATGTTTCTTGTAAGGCAACAATAAATGGATTATACTTATTAATTAAATAAATTAAGTCACTTTTTTTGGAAATTGCACTCCGACAATTCCACTGAATTAAGGTCGTGTGGTCCATTGTTGGAAGGTATTCTAGATACAGCATCAATTAAAGAGGCAGCGTTGGACGGTGTGAAATAGTTTGATTGATTCAATGATTTTATAAGCGCAGCAATAACATCTGCTACGGAACATTCATTCGATGGATTGCTAATATTTTTCATCATACACCCGTTACAGGTTTCTGGAATAGCAAAATCTCTAATAATTGAGTCATGAGCAGCTCGGTCATAGCCCTTGTCAAGCTTTGGAGGAGGTTTTGATTTCATATAAACTGTTTTCTTATAGGAGGTAACCTGGGGATTCCTTGGAGCAGCGTATTGGGGTTGAGGCCCTGCTGTGGAAGAGGAAACATTGTTGGAAGATGATAGAGCATCAGAGAAGGACATCTTTAAAATAGGAGCGTGAATTTTAGAAGCCTCTGCATACGAGATACAGCTCTTTGACATTGACTCCTTAATAGCCTTTTGCCGGCCGAATTCAAGGCATGATTTACTGATGGCGAAGTGAGATCCATGGCAGTGACAACACGAAATATTTTCCTCCTCCACCGAGCATGAATCACCAGAGTGACCAGAATTACCACATTTACAACATCTAGGACTACTCGCTCTGCAGTTCATTTTCACATGTCCAAAGTTACAGCATCTATAACATTGGATTGTGGGAAATATATATGTCTCGACAGGTAATGCTGTGTAGCATAGGAAAATTCGTCTTGGGAGCACTTGCCCATCAAATGTCAATACTACTGATTCAGTGGGTTTCAACTGGGAACCTCCTTCCATTATTATTTTTCTATTCAATCTTCTCACTTTGAGAATAGGACCACATCCCATTGGTAATGTTACATTTTCTCGAAGATCCTCCTCGGACCACTCACTGGGGACTCCACGAACTAAGCCCATACGAGTCACAGAAAAAGTTGGAATGAACATTTTATAATTAAGTTTCTTAAATTCCGAGTTATCTAGAAAACTATTTGCCTCCTCAAACTTTTGAAAAGAAAGGGACACTTTATTCCTACCAATACGCTTTAAACTGCCATTGACGATTCCTTGAATGTTGTTTTTTTTAAGGGTCCTACCAAGAGTGATTGGGTGCAGGCTAACACCATCAGAAGGAGAAACCTGCTGCCTCTGCACATGTACGGTGTATGGAGCTGCATCAGATGATTGATAAAAAGCTCTACCAATAGGGGCTTTCAAAGCGGAGGGGTCAGATGTTGTGAGAGTATTTGACGTTGACACAAGTTGAGACGCATTAATACTTTGTGACTGAAGTAGGGGATTTGGGGGGGGCATAGATGAAATGCTTTGTAACTGAGGTTGGGAATTTGGGCCAGGCATAGATGATTTTACTTTTTTAGTTAATAAACTATTTGCCACTGTTAACTCCTCTGCTACACTACACATACAGTCAAATCCGGTCGGAGGAATGTCTTTATTCTTTTGTGTTCTTCGTTTTTTATTACAATGTTTACAGATTCGTCGTGTTACCTTCCTTTTAACTCTTCTGCCTTGAGATAAAACTGAAACATCAGTGTCCATGGACTCATCATTATTACTTATCGTGACTTCTTGAGCCACATCCAAAGCCTCTAAATCTACAACCCGATCTGGGGGATCCTTTCCAGAACCCCCCGGGTCAGGGGGCTCGTCCGCCATGTTAGGCGGAAAAAAATTAAAATCGACTTACCAGTGAATATTTACAAATATACACAACTATCTACAAAAAATATATACAAGACCACTAACTACATATAAAAATACAAAAGACTGATCCTAAACAGTCAAATTTAAAGTAAAATAACAAATTTAAACTGGAAATTACTAAAGACACAACCGAACCGTAACACGTTTCCCGCGCTTTTCCCTTTGATAACTTAATAAAAGAGTTCGCCGATAGTCAATTTTTATTAGTTCTTTTTAGGGTTCCGTACCCGCAGGGTCCAAACGGAACCCTATGGCTGTCACTCAAGCGTCCGTCCGTCCGTCCGTCCGTCGTCTGTCACACAGGTTTTACAGCCAAACGGTTGGAGCTACAGGCTTCAAATTTACACAGTATAAGCATCTTGTTGGCACGAAGCCATACAAATAGTCAAAACTTATTTTTAAATGTTTTTAAGGGGCTGACAACACCCAGAAAAGGTCCCGCTCTAACACGCGTGAGTTTCCAATTAACCATCCCGCTCTTTACGGGAGCTCTGCGCGTAGAATAGTAAATAAACACTACAATAATATTACGTTAAATTTACGATTGTTTTTTCCGAAAATTTTTTTTACTTCCCAAATACCTATAAACTTAAAATTTGGTAATAATGTTTTTTATTACGTATATTTTACCAACAAATACTAATATATTGATAAATTAGTTTTTTTTTTTGAAAAATTTCCTTATTTTTCCTATAAAAACCAACTTAACTTTGCGGTCGGTTCGGAACCCTAAATGTGCGAAGTCCGACTCGCACTTGGCCGGTTTTTCGTATAGTATAGGTTTGAATTGGCGTTAGGGGGCGCCTTAGAAAATCTCGCCCAGGGCGCTGGCAGTGCTAAAACCGGCTCTGCACATAGACAATAGATAATTATCAAAAATACTTTATTGCACAACAATAACAAACAGGAAATGGGACAAATAACAATTTTTGTGCAATAAATAATTGTGACTGCTATTCTCGTATTATAATCTATGTTTACTGAACTGATTGTGTAACAGTTGCTCATCAGCGGCCAAACCATAAATTTGTTAACTCGTAAACATGTTCCTGCTGGCCATACTTCGGTCCCCGTGGCGTTATACAGCACCGCATTATGAATGAATGGCCCACTGAAGTCTATAGTCCAATAGCCATAGACAATGTATGCATGCAGAAGTGTCATGATAACGTGGACTTGGAAGAAACTTAGAGCATATTATATATCGTCGCCATCTTGGCGAGAGTCACATTATTTATTATTGCTAAATAATATTATATTCAATAATTCATAGTTAATTTATCCCTTCTCTGACTTTGGCAAATGCCCTCGAGCGATTTCTCGTTTATTACAATAATAAACGTGGACTTTACTCACTTACATGAGTTTAGATGTATCCTTCAAGCACTTGACGTAGACTAGGTACTTAGGCACTGACGTTGACTTTTGACGTAGAAAATACTAACATCCAGCTATAACCCAAATTTAGCGTTCATTGCTGATCTCCGAAAGGATCTCTGACTCATGCGACTAGAATTAAGAGCTAGCCATATTTAGTCCTCATAAACCAATGACTGGGCCAAGGCAAATACAAGCATTGAAACTCCATTAAACAACGTAGTTACGAATGTGCCTACTTGATGGTTCATATTTACAAATCTCAATGAAGTAATAAGTTCAAGGCGGTAGGTAATTAACCGGGTCGTCATGTTTATTCTCTTATTGCGTGGTGTGGCGGGGGCCAATCGCTCAAGGTCATTGAGACAGTGGAGCGCCTGAATAACAAAACAACAACATAAAACAATGAAAGCCTTATGACGAATTGCTCTGCGCGCGTCGCGTCGAGTGGCACAGGTTGCCCGTCCAACGGCCAAGCGGCGACTGCCCCGCGTCGCCCGCGCAGACACCCGTGAGCCGTGGTTACTCACGAATTTGAATAGTATCGATTTCTCAAAAACTATTGAGAAATTCGAAAAACTGGCAAACGAAAATGAAATATACATCATTATTCACCATTGGTTAAAGTTTGATGTCTAAGTGCCACGTAATAAGGGAGTTTATAGAAAAGGGTTCACGGAAAAGTCATTTTCTTGAGATACGGTATCTTTTATAAAATATCGGTAGACCATATTAAAGATCAATAACCAAGGTAAAATATTGTCTAAGAAACCTTATTGTTTATGTAACGTTCAAGCATACTATAAGCGTCGTAAACACAGCAAATTCGTCAGGGAGCCCCTTCAGTGAGATTTATATTATTATTGCGACATAGACGATGTTTTCTAATTGTGAGAGTGAGGTAAGTCAATTTATTTAGTTATTCCTAGTAATAGGTGCGAAATGGACACAGCGCGTTTACGTAAGTACAGAGAAGGGTGCGCGGTGTGGCGGGGGCCAATCGCTCAAGGTCATTGAGTGAGCGCCTTTAGAAAGGTATATATGTAAATATACGAAATAAATAAATTTGAAATCAGTTTTATGATAGAAATGATGACATTTTAAGATGACAACGTTTTCTGTTTCCTGCATCTTTAGTCTATGTCTCATAACCTCATTCGCCCTACTTTCCATTACGCAACACACTGAGCATTTTATGAATGGAGAGACTGGTATATATTTATTATTCAGTGTTAAATTTTACTAAAATCCTACATCTGTCTGAGTTATTTTCTTTATAACGTTACTGCTAATAGTCCAAAAGTAGAGCAGTGATAGATGAAATCTACGAGTAACTAAATAATGAAAATGAGGTTAACTGTGGTATTGGAATTTACTGGATAATAAACCGATCGGTCGATCGATTTCTTTTTTATACACTGCAGAAGGTCTGGTGACTCGACTATTGATATTGATTTTGGATCTACGCCGTGGAAACAAGCGTGAGCAACAATTTTTCAATAATTAACTGCATGTCTTTACAAGGTCGGTTAATAAGTTGAGTAATAAAGACATTATATGTGCAAAGTTTAAAAAAATACATCACAATATGTATTTCTACAATTTAGCATGATGTAAATTTTCTGATGTATGAGATTGTATTCATTTAATTTTATTTTGGCGACGACGTGACGACGCACGGCGTGGGCGGTCCCATTCAAAAACTCTGAAACTACAAACTGTTTTTTAGACAAATTTATGAACTGATACAAGTTCTTCCTGCGTTCATAATAAAAGAGTTGCAGTTTGATATAATGGTGTTTATTTTGTCTCAAATCTGTTTTTACTTTTCTATATAATATTAAGGCAGTGATCATATTTTTATTGTTTCTTATAAGATATTACTAACCGATACACCATTGTAATTTAAAGAGAAAAATAAAAGCATTTGTATTTGTATTGAGGACGCTTACCAAAAACACTACCTACATACATAATAATTAACGTAGGAGCAACTTAATCCCTTTACCCAATCCTCTTTTCACACCCGCAGTGGCTATAAGAAAAACTTTTATCAACAAACTCAATTCAACGATAATATTTACAGATTAAATCCAAAGTGGTCTATATCGACGTAGGTACATTTTCCAAACAGTCCTGTGTTGAGAGGTCTATAACGCTTTGAACGACTAAAATATAGTTATACCTAGGTGACCAACTACATCCTTACTTCCCACAATTTTACTTACCTTCGTTTGCATACATATTTCAAGTACTTCCCTATTGAAAATATTTGTTGTGTATTGTAGTGTTATTAAGAGAAAAAAAATCCAAATCCAAAAATGTTTAATTACTTAACTATTATATATATTTCGAAGTGAAGTTTCATGGTAGATATTGAATTCACCGAGACAAGTAGAAATTAACCTGTATACTTATGCTGATTATTGCCCAACGATGTAAATAATGATAATATATTATATACTAGTGCTATTTGATATTATAACGTTTGAACAAACATACATTTTATTATTAAAGTGTTTCTTACATAAAACCTTATACTGTTATAGTAAGTAACATACATAAAGGGATATAGGGATGTCACAAGGAAGTACAATAAGTATATCGATACCTACATTAATATCGGAAGTTCGGAGGACAAATTAATTAGAGCCACTTAAGAGGAATGCCTAGCTGCGATTTTCCCATACAAACGCTCTCGACTGTTTCCTCCCTGGTTTTTGAACCTAGAGCAATGATTTTTTCAAATAAGATCAATATCATCAATATCTATGCCGCTACGTTTTGTTTTTTTGGATATTTTTATTTTAAAGAAAGTTACAGCCCTCCAGAAATCGCAAAAACGGCTTAGTTGAATTGGCTCCATAAAAAGGCGCAGTATACAAATATGACAACAAATATCCAAAAAATCAAAACGTAGCGGCATAGATTAGTTCTTGCTCTTGCAGTTTCCAAAATTTTATAATGATTGGTTGCGTTTTGGATGAGGAAACAGTCGAGAACGAAACCTCGATTTTTCAGTTTTTTGCAAGGGAATTTTAGTCCGAGCTGCAGTTGTCCTTATCGCACGAATTCGTGGCGGAGTCAGTTTCTAAATATACGTACACAGAAGGAATAGGGATGGGCAACAGTCGTTGACATATATTGTCGATACGCTAGTAGTGAAAAATTATCGATAAATCATTATTACCAGAAAAGTTATTAATCACAAGAAAAACCCTGAGTCACAATGGAAGAATATTGAATAGAAAGGTGACCTGAACCTGGAACCCTTGTCTTTGATATAGGAATAAATGCTACTTAGTTAGTGGTAAAGTTATTAACGAATCATAGGTTTTTATAACCCACTAGCTTTTGCCCGCGACTTCGTCCGCGTAGAACTCGTGGCGATTAAGAGTAAGAAAAATGTCATGTAATAGAAATAAACCTAATTTTTTTTATAGATCTACATATTATATAATAAAAAAAAACTGACTTCAATGGGGGAGACCGGTGAAAGATGATTATACTTAGATGGTGCAGTCTTAAATTCCATACAATAAAATAAAAATCTACATATTGCCTATATAATAAAAAATAAAAAATAAACCCTTCAATCGGGGAGACCGGTGAAAGATTATTATACTTAGATGGTGCACTCTTGGATTCCATACAATGAAATAAAAACCGGCCAAGTGCGAGTCGGACTTGCGCACGAAGGGTTCCGTAACATTATCTATAAAAACGGCAATAAAAAAAATATGTTTGTTGTATGAGAGCCCCCTTAAATATTCATTCTATTCTGTTTTTTAGTATTTGTTGTTATAGCGGCAACAGAAATACATGATCTGTGAAAATTTCAACTGTCTAACTATCACGGTTCTCGAGATATAGCCTGGAGAGCTGAGCATTAGTAATAGGGTCCCGTTTTATCCTTTGGGTACGGAACCCTAAAAATGGCTATAAGTATGTTTATAATGGTTGAAGAGTAAGTATACGCTCAATTCATCATGGAATCCAATACCAGAACTCAAGTTTGACAAAAATGTAAAAAACAAAAATATACGTGGTTGAAGAGTTCCATTCTGATCATCATATACATATACAGTTCTACTTCATCAAATGTCAATTTATTTAAATGTACATGCCTGATTTGTTTGTTAAAATACTAAAATGTGTAATGTAACTTATGTATGCCTTTAACATTTGAGGAGTTCCCTCGATTCCTCATGGATCCCATCACCAGAACTCGAGCTTGACAAATGATTTTCTTGAAAATCTAACTTGCTTAACAAACACAGCAAAGAGGACAATTCGCCAAACGTGAACTATGCGTCGTTGAAGAGTTCTGTTCTGAACATCATCAGCAGTCCCACTTCATCAAATGTCACATTCTTGTATGAAAATGCTTGATTTGTTGATAAAAACACAAAAATCACTGTATGTTTGCCTATAAGATTTGAGGAGTTCCCTCGATTCCTCATGGATCCCATCATCAGATCTGCATTTTGATGAACCGAATTGAGAACCTCCTCTTTTGAAATCTTGAAATGGGTTCAAAAGAAACCCATACTATAAAAGAATCACACATTGCGCACGTGAACTTTCAACCCATTGTTATTTGTTCTTATTTCTGTTTATTATTTTAGTGTAGATGTGTAAAATAAAGAGAGATATACATATTTTTATGCCAAGATAAAACGCTATTATTTTCAATATGATATTGCTAAGTATTTCAAGTTAAAAAAGTAAAAAAAAGTTTAGGCCTTATTTTATTTCATTTTCCTATTAATATATTGACGTAAATAAACATTTATTAGAAATAGAAATAGAAATAGAAATATTTATTTGCTATAAATGTTGTACATAAAGGTGTTACAATTTTATTATATTGTGACCATACATTTAGGCTTTGAGAAGCCATGCAAAGTAAGTTAACTTAATCTAGGTATGTATGTATAAAACGTTAACAATAAATAAATAAAAGATAAAAGATCCGCCCTGTTCCCTTATCGCTCCAAATATTCTTTTAAAGAGTAAAAACATTTCTGAGTAAGGAAAGTATACATTTTGTTTTTAAACCTATTGAAGGGTAGTTCTTTTATTTCAGTGGGCAGCTTGTTAAATATCCTGATACACATGACGTAACTGCAACGGTTTCTTATTGTAGTGTGAATTTTGGGCTGCACTAGTTTATTTGGATATCTAGTGTTGAAGTGTGTTGTTTCACATTTCTTTTTAAACATCTCAGGATGTGATTTTACGAATACACAGACTTCGTAAATATACAGAGAGTGAACCGTTAACAATTTCAATTTTATAAATGACTCCTTACATGATGTCCGCTGCGGGATATTGGATATTGCCCGGATACATTGTTTTTGAGCTACGAAGGTGCGATTTATGTGTGGCGAATTTCCCCACAGCAAGATTCCATAACGCAGGTTTGATACCACGAATCCGTGATATGCATGAAGTACAGTTTTACTGTCAGTTATTTTTGTTAATCGCCATAAAACATATGCAAACCTATTTATTTTTGAGCAGATTTTTTCCACATGCAATTTCCATGTACAACGGTCATCAACTACAAAGCCCAAAAACGTAGTGCTATCACATTCCGGTAGAGTCTTATCATTATATGTTACATTAAGTTTGTGTTTTTTACCTCGTTGATTAATAAATTGTATATATTTAGTTTTTGTTATATTTACTTGTAGATTGTTATCACTTAACCATGTCATTACATCAGCAATAGTATTGTTAATTACATTATTATAATATTGCTCTGATATATCAGGAATTATAATAGATATATCATCTGCAAATAATGTGCAATCATATTTTGTAATACTAGGCAGGTCATTAATGTACAGTAGGAAAAGTAATGGTCCTAGGATTGTACCTTGTGGTACCCCTACCCTATTAAAATTAGTGTATGATCTGTATTTGGTTTCAACATATTCATTATCTACGCCTACTATTTCTACTGTTTGTTGACGATTACTAAGGTAGCTTTCAAGCCACTTGCGGACCAGACCTCTCATGCCATATGTTTCACACTTATTAAGTAGCAGATTATGAGACACGTGGTCAAATGCCTTACTCATATCAAAAAATATAGCTATCGTTTTATTTCCTTTATCTATGTTATCGACAATTTTGTTTACTAAGTTGAAGGCAGCTAATGTTGTGGACTTTCCTTTTTGGAAGCCATGTTGCTGATCACATATTACGGCATATTTATTAATAAAACTCATTATTCTAGAATACATGGCTTTCTCTAAAATTTTTGCAAATATAGGTATAAGTGTGATTGGTCTGTAGTTGCTCGGTAGATCTTTTTCCCCTGCCTTAAATATGGGCTTGACAATAGATTCTTTTAGAACATCTGGAAAAATACCTTGTTCAAATGTTAAGTTTATTAAGTGTGAAACTACATGAGCAATGCAGTTCGAGGAGAACTTGATTATGTTTGTAGGGATGTCATCATGACCCACCGATTGAGTCTTACTGAGGTTCTTTATAATTTTGGACACTTCTGTTGGGTCCGTTGGAGAGAGAAACATATTTGCACTGTTAGATTTTAATGTGTGCGTATATTGTTTTTTGTTTATATCAGGACATTGTACACATTTTTTTTGAGTAATATTGATAAAATAATCATTAAAGGCATTGGCTATATCTATTGGTTTGTCTAATATTTGATTGTCGCATGTAATTCGATCAATGTTTCTTTTAGTATTATTATTATGTTGTCCTGATTCTTTCTTTATGATGTTCCAGCTAGCCTTAGAAATACTCTTGGCATTACTTAGGTAGTTGTTATTTTCTATTTTTTTTGACACTAGCATACATTTCTTTAATAACCTGTTATATTTATTGTAGTGAATTCTATTTTCCGGTGTTTTGTTCCTATAGTACGTGAATCTTAAATATCGTTTAGTTTTTAACGCATTTCTTATACCTTTCGTGATCCATTTCGTATTTGTATATGATTGTTTTACTTTAACTCTACATATTGGGAAGCACAAGTTGAAAAATAGCGTAAACAGGTTATGAAAATTGTTGAACGCAGTATTTGCGTCTGTTTCCGAATATACTTCATTCCAGGACAAATTTATTATACAACGTCTAAACTTTTCGATGTTTTCATGACTAAAATCCCTTTTTTTAAGATATAGGTATGGGGGAGGAATACGTTTTCCTGGTTTAGGTATTAGTAATATTTGACCAGTGTGGTCAGTCTGCAGTTATAAAAGCATTACATTAATTTACTTGGTAAGAAAAATAAAAAGCAAAAAGTTCTGTCAATCTCTGGATTTGAACCATGAACCTCTTGATTGCGTGTCAACCATGTTAACGTCTGAGCTAAAGTGGATTCATTTTAGTTGACGAAATTATTGTACAGTTTTCATAAAGTGCTCAAGGAGGGACTTTTTCTATGGTGCGATCTGTACCTACAGCCTAATTTATCGTATGCTGGGTCAGTAAGTAAATTCGCGGGCTCGCGTCTCGCGCCTGTGTGCGTGCGCTCACACATAGACAGCGCCCGCTCCCGCTCCCAGCAGCGCGACAGAAACATTATGTCAAAAATTCAAGATTTGAAAAGTTGGTCAGCTAGGCATTCCTCTTAAAGTTCTGGTTATTAATTTTCAAGTTAAATTGAAACCCATACAATAGCAAAAGTTGAACAGAAAGCCATATAAAAATAACTTCTTGAGTCGACTTAAGTTCTGTAAATAAACGCTAAGTTTGGAGGTCGCCAACCGCAGGTAATGTTGGTATGTACCTCTACAGAGGAAGCTCACGTGAGGATACTTGGTACGTATTAGTTAGATATAAAAGAGGGTCGTAATTGTGAATGAAGTTAGAAAGAGGCCAAAGTCCCCTAACCTAATAAATATACTGACGAGCAAAAACAACGGGTACGCTTTCTATGGAACTTCCATACAAAGTGTAAGTACCCGTTATTTTTGCTCGTCAGAATATTATCCATCAATGTCAAATGTGACGCAACCATGAGCTAACTAACATCGATTTTTTTAAAATAAATACCTATGTCACTTTTTCTACAAACGTACAAGCCACATACGGTACAAGCTTTAATGCTTTTTATTAAACTTGACCCGATTGGTAATTAAATTCGGCGATTACATTCGTGATAATACTAATAATAAAAAAATAATAAAATCAGAATTAGGATAAATTGTGAAGTAAGTACCAATGCAGATCCAATTAGGTACTTAAATAGCCCCTGCCGCGTAAAATAATAGGAACTACACTCATGAATAACCTAAATCTCATAAGATGCCGAATACTTGCCATGGCGTGGTTAATTTCCGACCGCCGTGATCAGAGTTTCCACGCGGAAATAGCGACGTTTAAAAAGGGTCGACCTATTTCTTGGTCACGTCTTTTTCGCGCTCCTAAGTATACAAACCCTCTAAGCTTAAAAAACAGAAACTTTATTATCAACGTAATAAGAACTATAGTCCGAGACTGATTCTTGCATAATTTCGCGGGAAACCATGCCTGAAACGTACATCGATAATAAACGATAAAGACGTTGTCACAATAAGCCTTCTAGGAAATTCTGTTAACTGTGTCGTAATCATTAAGCTGTGAGTAAGAATTTCGTAGAACGGGAGAACTATATTTCTCATTGAAATGTTACGACATAGTGTTGCTATTTTGTAGCAAATTATATATTTAATTGAAAATGTGGCAAGAGTATGCACCGAAGCCGTGAAAGTTATTTACCTGACATACTTAGTACCATAATTCAGTCTTGCATGTTGATAGATATCCTATCAAAAGAAAAAAAACCCGGCCAAGTGCGAGTCGGACTAGCGCACGAAGGGTTCCGTACCATTATTTATAAATAATATCAAGTAGAATTTTGGTCAGGTGCGAGTCGGATTTTAGTTTTCCCATACATTTTGAGACCCAGCGCCTGATGAAGACAACGAGCAAGGTTTTTATTAAAGTCTTTTTGCATAGGAGCCTTCCTTAAATATTTATTTTATTTTGTTTTTAGTATTTGTTGTTATAGCGGCAACAGAAATACGTTACATCATCTGTGAAAAGCTATCACGGATCATGAGATACAGCCTGGTGACAGACGGACAGACGGACGGACAGCGGAGTCTTAGTAATAGGGTCCCGTTTTACCCTTTGGGTATGGAACCCTAAAAACAACGTAAACACTCAAAAGACAAGCCCAGTTTCCTTAAGTGTATGTATAGTCGCGGAATGAAAAGGTCTCTCACTTTAACAGTGTAGTAATAAAGTCGAAAAGTGACGAACCTTTTCATTCCTCGACTTTACTCCAAAATTTAAATAACCTTTAGTCCAGAGTCGTCGAATAGCTGAAACAATAACCCAAATATATCCGGATGTGCGCTCTAATGTGTCTGCGGTTGTGCAACGCTTGCGACAGCGCTGCTGAATGAAGCGCGCGGGCGCAGGGCGGCTGGCGGCTGCCAAGCAATCGGGATAGGTACGTAGGTATACCCCACACTTATGTGAATGTGTAAATATGCTCCGTTTGTAAACGTCTGCGTCTGCTATCCACTATCTATCGATTTTGTTTGTAATGATTGTAACTGTAAGGAAATCATACTCAAAATAGTTTTATCTACACACATATCAACCCATACTAGTAAAGCAACGTTACGTGCGTAGTATTTTTCCTATATAAGTTAGTTCGTTTGATTGGATTCCGTAACAGCCGCGGAAACTGACCTCCCGGAGATCGCTCCACCCCTTGTTTTCCTTCCGAAGGGTTCGTTGCACGAAACTCGTGCTTCTGGTTACTGAGTCGGACAAGTTGGAATCGGCATTTAAGTAAACAGATACTCCATTATTTCCTTCAGTCAAAGGCTTTTGACCCCAATAGGTATAGTAGAAATTATTTAAAATGCCCGACATTTTATAAAACTTGTCATTGGACTTTGAATCTTCACGCTTGGACAGTAAAGTCGCTTTTCGAACGGCCTAATTTGATATAACTCGGACAGTTCAAATAATTTTAAGTATACCTACCTGTCGTAGAAACAGAAGAAATAAATATGCAGGGAAGGCTTTGAGACGAGGGAATTGGGCTGTAACGGGGTTCTTGTACCGTCAAATTTTGCGTGTGTGTTTATGCCGTACCGTACCTACAGTTACTTGTGACTCTTGTGAGACGACAAAGAAGGCACTTAAAAAATCTGCCATGCTCTAACGGCTATCCAAATAGTCACGTCAGATAACTTTGAGCACTTTGCAGGTGACTGGTAGTTTTTTTCTATTACTTATGTGAAAATTAAGAAAACAACTTATACACGTATGTGTTAGTGCCCGATAAGTAGGTAGTTTGATGAATTACCTAAGTGTTTTTGCAGGTGGCGGTGCGGTCTGCTGCCAGTGCCAGGTCTCGATGCGGAAATCTTCCATAATATTGATGCCGTAAATTTCATTCACGCAATAATTATAAATATAGACCAGGGGCCCATTGCATAATAAATTACAACTAATATTACAAGCGGAAGTCTCTTTCGAATGAAAGGGATTGAAAGGAGACTACCGCTTGTAATATTAGTTGTAATTTATTATGCAATAGGCCCCAGGTTAAATTAAAAATAAAGGAGCTTAAGCATACAAATATTTAGATATAAGTAGTTACGATATTATAGAGGTATAGAAACGGAATAAATTACGGTTATGAGTTCGAGGCGGAACTGCCGAAATGTAAGTATAGGTGAAAAACTTAAGTAAATGACCTGTTGTATGTGTGAGTAATGTGTGCGAATAGATATTCCATTTTTGAAATTTGTAATATAACGTATGGTTTGTAAATTCATTATTTGCTTCTCAGATCAAATAAAAAAACTATAGACGACGCATGGCAAACAACCTAATGAAGCTTTCAAAAACCAAGCGCATCATGTAAACATACGCTCACTCACACATATACAAACCAAAACCAAGCGCAGAGCTCTTCAGTACATGACAAGACGCTGTCAGTTACGTACGGTGGAGTTCAAAAAACATCACCTAAATGATGGTCTACTGCACAATGAACGCATGTAAAAATAATATCAGGACGGCAAATAAAATGAATAACGTAACTTACCTACCACTTGTAAATGTTAAAATAATACTTAACTCAAAACATTATTACAAAACATTGTTTTTCGGTAAACATTATTTATTAAGATCGTATACGATTGCTATATAATAAAAGTAATACAATCAAGTTGGCTGCAGCTGATCTGTTTTTGTTACATTCTATATTAGGGTCTCCCTTATTTTACGATTTTCATAATGTAATAAAGCATGCCCCCTAAATTGCTTTATTTTATTCCAAAACACAGAAAATAAATTTCACTTCATTACTGTAACTGTAACCCGAGCCGAAATTTATGCGACTCATACCTACAATGTATGAAAATGGCCAAATTTTTTCTTCTTATTTCTATATTATCATATCAATCTTATATAATACAAATATCTATGTGAGCGCAAAACCATTAAAAAAAATTAAATTATTGTGTTACCAAATTTCTCCATGGTAATTTATATGGGAAGTTCAGTTGCAAGTCGGCACGGGTTTCTGTACAAGAATGTCCTGAATTTTGCTTTCAGGGTATGAGTGGGGTAGCATTATTATACTTAGAGGGTATGCGTAATTAATTTCCGAAAATCGTAAAATAAGGGACACTTTATTCTATATAGGTAGGTAGTAGTTTATAATAAGAATAAATGAAAAACAGAACTTTGACTATGTTACACTTAATATGGCTTGTAATTACTGGTTACAGTAGACGGCTTATCAGTAATAAATTACAAAATAAATGACTTTGTTTGTTAAAGCTACTCCGCCACTGACACGGTTGGTAGGTGGGCACGGTTGATGTAACGTTAAAAGTCACCCCAATTATGGGGATTTTTCCCTTCCAGTGGCCACACTCACATTCTCACATCTTTACAAAAGTGGCTTCATTTTGTTGTTCGTGACGTTCCGTCTATATTTTTTATTTGGTCTGAGATTTGCTTGAGCGTTTTTTTGCAAACTGTACACAGCTACATACAACAGGTCATTTACTTAATATAAGTTTTTCACCTATAAGTACTCAGTGTACGTGAAGTACAAATTAATCTCCGGTGTGTGACCTACTGAAATTGTATCTTAGGTGACATAGGATTCATATTCAGGGCGTCAGCTCTAAAACCATCATGAATTCTAAAGAGGAGAGGAGCGTTAACCCCGAATAAGAAATACGCCACTTTTTACTGAGGGAGTTTAGCCGCCAGGGGATCAAAACTTGAAGCAAGTAGTTTAGTCGAGGCAAAAAGCCACTTAACAAACAACCACCGTCATTTCTAAAGGACACTTGTTCTACGCTGTCAGTGTTGTCAACAAAAATAAAGGCTAGTATTTAAAGACGTATAAATAATGACCTTAAACAACCTAAAACTACTAATTACTGCAAAAATGCTGTGCTAATCAGTATTTCTTGTTACGCAGTTAGAATTTTTAACGTGCAGTTAAATATATCCCTTAAATAAATAAACATGTTTATCTACACACATATCATAAATCCTCTAATATGCGTTCGGAAACCGTAGAAAATGACTCTCATTTCAACATTCAATGAATTTATGACCATTTTCTTATCTGTGGCTAAGGCTACAGCAGTAATATAATTTTTTATTTTAATCTCATATATGATGTTAAAATATTAAACGTCAAACAAAACAGTCAAAATTTAAATGTCAAAGTTGACATGTCCCTATTCTAGTATCACTGAAAATTCAAATTCAGTCGATGCGAAATGTCAGCTCGATGTTTTTTTAGTATATATCGCACGAAATTTGAGCTAGAACGACATGATCACATCAGAATAGGGACTCTTTACTTTTTAATAGTTAATAATAATAGAACGTAAGGTATAATGGTTCGAAGTTAATCAAAAAAGAACTTAGACTGTCTGAAAACCCGAGTACACATATGACTTTTTTACATTAGCGCTGATGAGTAGAGTGGGCAACTGGGCATCGTAAAGTCACGTCGAGTAAGACGCGTATTTGGGCGGCTAACGCATGGAGAGGGCTTCTTATAAGCTTTTTCGTTTTGGGGGTTCATACCCAAAATGCCATGAAAAGTCATGAAACTTTTTGCCTAGTACGTATGATTAATGAAAGGAGAATTTCATAATTGTTTATTGCTTTAAAATAATATGTGTCCGACTAACATAATTCATCATAGATGAGAAATAAGTACATGTTGTGCTTCTGCTTAAAATAATCTAAATTGCATACCTATTGTCTTTAAGGATGCCCAGCGGCGCATGCGT
Organism: Cenopis cana; assembly: GCA_951800055.1. Classification (NCBI taxonomy): domain Eukaryota; kingdom Metazoa; phylum Arthropoda; class Insecta; order Lepidoptera; family Tortricidae; genus Cenopis; species Cenopis cana. The sequence continues at coordinate 16,521,935 of OX637477.1, read as the reverse complement.
ACCGCTTGCGGTATCTAAGGTTAAGCAACGTAGGCAGCGGTCAGGACTTGGATGGGTGACCGCTTTGAGTGGTTACTAACTTTACTGAGCGCTCCCGTGCTTTGGAAGGCACGTTAAGCCGGTGATCCCGGTTGCTGTCTATGGCAGCAGTCGTTAAGCCAAGTTGGAGGCCTTCGGGCGGCTTGAGAACTTCTAACACTCAAGTTGCCCACTCACTTGACAAAGCCTAATCCCAATAAGGTCTAGTTTCCCCTCGGGGTTGGAAGGTCAGATGGCAGTCGCTTTCGTAAAAACTAGTGCCTACGCCAAATCTTGGGATTAGGTAGCGGACCCCAGGCATCCTTTAGGATGCAACTGTTCTGGGATAACGCTAGGAGGATAATGATGTCTTTAAGGATCCTTGTCAGTTAAAAACAGCCCTTTTCAGCTAATTTCTGTGTGACTTGACACGTATCTTGACATTTTCTCTTCGTTTCTATCTATGTTGCGGCCTAATGTATAAATTCATTGTTGTCATAATTTGAGTTCAAAACATTTTAAAACATGCCCTCTTAACCACATGTCAGTATTTATTTACATCTATATATATATATATATATATATATATATATATATCCTATCTCATCACTGAGTCAGCAGTGTGGGAGTCATCGTATGAGTAGATAATAAAGTTCTACACTTACCTATTTGCTTCAGACCTACGTACATGCTTTGAATTTGAATAAAGAGCAATAGGTATGACCATGACATGAAGATAACGAATTAGTTTTCAGATTAAACAACGGCAAAAAATAACAAAACTTCGTGTTAATAGTTGCTCAAGCGATTTTGGATGGGGCTGTAAAATAAAAAAATATATATCCGATAGGTAGATTCCATAGCTGTTAGCCCGCGCATAGTTGGCAGCCCGCCAGATGCACTCCGCAGTGCGCGCCGGATCTCTCCGTACTAAAACCACATCAGCAGACGTATCACATATCCTTCTCTACCATTAACGGTGCAGTGAAAGTTCGAAAGAGATGTAAATATTTGAAAATGTATGCGAGTTTATGAGGTGTCTGAAGAATTCGTTTCACGCCGGCGCCCGCGGCGCGTCTAGAGGTTGCGGCGGTTTTATTTGTTCATAGTTAATGGTGGAAACATATACCTAGGTACTTGCTTAATCGTGGTTTAAAAAGTTGGAACCCTCCTAACAAGTTGGAGCAGGGGCCGATATTTGAGTGTCGAACACTCGACTTTTCACTCAACATCTGTCAAATCATCATAGTTTTTTGACAGATCTCGAGTGAAAAGTCGAGCGTTCGACACTCAAAAATCGGCCCCCAGATGTCACATCAAACTAAGATATTTCTCGTATCTAATCGTCTAATCGTATATTATCTCGTAATATTTAGCGCCCCTGATCACTTGCATCATAATCTACTATTGCTATGCTGGTTAACATTTACAACAATTGTAAGTACTCCGCTCACGTATCCCTCAAAAAGAAAAGCACTTTTGCTCATAAAAATAAATTCAGCTCCACTTTTCAGTTTAATCGTAGAACTAAATTAGTTATTTATGATTCTTGCCTTTTTAATTTCAGACGCGAACCCACGTTACATAAGCTCTAGAATGTAGGTCATCTGTGTAAACATCGTAAAGCGCTCTCAGGCTACCTTTGGACTAACTTATATTTACTTACTTGGTCGAAATTACGGGCTCAAACATGTAGGTACTCCTTAAATTTGACCTAAATATGAAGATTTGCGTAGATTACCGATGCTGGTTATTTATTTAGATCGTATCTAGTAGGTAAACTTTACACGTGGCGTGTAGGGGCGTAGTGACCTGAAAAGAAAATTGATTCAAGATCCTGAGAATATGCAGATTTATTGAACTTATAAGGAAGTAGGTAGTTAGGTAGTTCTTTAAAGCCATTTAAACATATTCGGGTATATGTTAGAATATCACTAATGTTCATTGTTCATGGGGCCGATTTTTAGGTACCTATCGTTCGACACTCAAAAATCGGCCCCCAGGATAATGTTTCACAAATCACAAACCACACAGTAACCACACACAGCCTCTGCTAGTACAATGGGTACTAGCAGAGGCTGTTTTCTGTTATGCGTCTTTACTTCAATAATCTAATAATTAGGTACTTACAAGTACAACATAAGTAATGTAATCCTAATTCAGGATATGTTCGTTCTTATATACTTTTCAATGTTTGAATACAATGTCATATTAACCGTTTCATGCCAATAATGATCATGTGAATATGTGGTGCCAAACCGTGTCTTCACTCGTTACACGGCAATTAGTCGGTTTACGGAGCGACAGGCGCGCCGACAGTTAAGGCGACTTCCTGATTTGTCGGTGCGGAGGCAGTACGATATAAGAAAAGTGTCAAATGTCAGTCGACGCGATACCATTTTTTACTACGCCCCTACATTTAAATAAGTGCTTCCTGACTGGCGCGGGATGCGCGGTAGGGGGACGATGCGAAGGCGGTACTGCTTCGCTTCTGCGCATGATATTACTACTGCGCAAACGTAATACTGACAGTATTATATCAAGTGGGAATCTTTGCGATGTCAGTAAGTTTACGTCAAAGAAGAAAATGTCACATATCGATCCCGCCCCGCCAAGTCAGGAAATCGCCTAAGCGTGGCATTGTGGCATGCTTTATTCTGGGTGACTGGGTGAACCGCGCGCGCATACTCAGGGTTGTGACTTTGAAATTGAAATGCACATTATACGACTAATAAGTAATTAGCAACACAGAAATATTTCGAATTTACGTTGGTGATTATATATATTTTTTTATTTTATTTTTATTTAGATTTAAAAATTCTTATTTTAGGTTACACAGAAAAGTGTCGTTAAACCCTAATCGGGTTTGTATCGACACAGCAATCGTGGACAATTTTAGTACTATAACAAAAATTAAAATGAGCTAAAAGTTGTGTATGACACACTGATACATTGATACAAACGAACAAAAAGAAAGAAAAGGAAGATTATTTTCTATTAGGTACATCGAAGTTGCATTAGGAGGTAGTACTAAAATATTCTGGCTACGTTAATGCAATCACATATTTAAAGCGTACAATTAGCAACACATTAACTCAACTCTTTACGGATATAAATTACTATTCGGACTTTAAAAGAGACCTAGTGTTCACACACGCTCATTGCATTATACTTGTGAATTATATCGATTAGCTAGATCAATTGCTCGTCCCCGAAAACCCCCACATACCAAATTTCATCAAAACCGTTAGAGCCGTTTCCGAGATACCCAAAATAAATATATATGGATATAAATATATATAGATATATATACAAGAATTGCTCGTTTAAAGATATTTAGGTTATAATAAACACTTAAATAATAGACGTGGAAGAAAAATATTACATTACCAGCAGGAATAAGATTTATGTATGTGTTTGATGTGTTTCAGTGCAAAGGCCAATGGTCCGTCCGGTCCCACCTCTATATAAGGTAACCGTTCATCAACACCAAAATGGCAATGCCCTGTGATACCTTACAGCCTATTATTAGATGGTATATGGAGTTGGAGGTTCAAAAGACGAGATCCCAACTCGTAACCTACGACCTCCATAATCATAATGGAATTGAAGTTTGCGCAGGTATTTGGCTCTAAATTAATGTGCTAGCTAGGTGATTGAACTCAAATCTTATTATAACATTAACCATACGCACGAATATATAAATATACTAGATTTTCCCACGACTTCGTCCGCGTGAAACTCGTTTATCTACTTCCGTACAAAATTACACCCCCCATTTCATAAAAACTATGCTTTTTCCATCCTGCATAGATAGATTGAAACCCTGGGGTAAACTAAAAAATCGCCCACATATCATCATAATAGAACATCAAAAGTTAGCTACATGAAATTAGCATGTTAGCAGCATTATGTGTGTATGTTTATAAATCTGGTTATGTGTGTATGTTTATTTTTGTGGAGTTTTAGTTTGCCACCCATTATAATTCATTTCTCGCTATATTTCCGCTACCCAAAGGTTGTCTGGAAGAGATCGCTCTTTAGCGATAAGACCGCCTGTTGTTTACCTCTAGGTTTAAATATACATACTCTGTAATAGTTCTATTTATTGAGGTGTGCAATAAAGAGTATTTGTATTGTATTGTATATTCGAATAAATTAAATATTTTTTATAATACGATGGTATTATCCATACCATTGTATACCTACCGGAATTTTCTACTCTGATGTTATTTTGAGAATTGAGAATCAGGTAGAGGAACCGACTGATGTGCACTTTAACGACATTAGCCGCATGAGAAACACCTGCTTGAATTCCAACCGTCAAAGAATGAAAACGAAATACCTAGCTCTTCATCACAGCTCTCAGTTTAATAAGTCTTAATGCATTCATTTCTTTACCTCGTTAAATCTCTATTCTTGTTTTTCTTATCTTTATTTAATACAAGGAGAACCCATATATCAGAGGAGAACTTATTAAAATAAAGCATTATCTACTTAATAACTTGGCAATGATTTTAAATTGTGGGCGGTGCAACGTATTTCTAAGTTCTACCTCCACCCACTCAAATCGTAATGTATGAGTTTTAAACTGACTTGTATATAAGTTCGACTGTATTATAGTCAACGTGAAATGTACTTTTTATGTCAACACTTTTGCGAATTATTCCGTTTCGGCCTTTGACTATACCAGCAGTCTATTATATAATCCATTTCAGTTCGTTCAACGCAATTGGCCATGGCTGAAGTTGCCCGTCGATCGTACAGAGACAACGTACGAAGTACGAGCACTGTTTACAACGCCGTCGTCGCCGGGCCGGCCTTCCCCGAGGCCGGCTGACCTGGATCGGCCACGCGGTGTGACTCATTGTTGTGGTGCGCTGCGCACCATCTAGCGCCGCACTCGCGCGCATATTATATTACACACACTACCGTGCGTAACAAATTTTGATTCAACATGTCAGTCAGGCTGGGAATATGTGTGGAAATTTTTAACTACGTAGTTTTTTATATTACAACATTTATTGAAGATTTGAAAAGCATCGCCGCGCTCGTGTATTTAAAGTGCCCTGAACACAGTTACGAGAAGTTGAAGTAAGATTCATTCTACAGGAATTTTTCGCCTACTGTAACGAATAATATTTTTGTGTAATATTTAAAAAAATATGACGAAAAATTTACCAACAGCAACAGACAATAAAAACACTATTACGGATATTGCTTCTATCAATTCTAGGATAGGAGTTTCCCATCCGAAAGCTAAGATGGAAACAGCTTCCGGAAAAGCTGGTACTATTATCAAATTCTTAAGATTTACTACTTCGAAAGCCGAGTGGACCCCCGGTCCCAAATGCTATCAGCAAAACAAGGAGCTTAGAAAGCTATCGGGAAAGTGTGTAGGTGATTTTCAGATGCAGCTTTTTAAAGAATCACAACACGTGCGGGTCGCACGCGTGAGTCATCTGAGCCCAACCTACCTCTGAAAATTATGATACCTAACTCCCGACAACCAGTCCATTATGTTGAAATTCTAATGAATCCCGAAAATCTTCTCATTATGTTTTTAGTCATTATTATCTACAGGAATGTTTGCACAATGCTTTTCCAAACCCGCACGTGGACGACGGATCGCGTCGTCTCCGAAACATTTAAGCCGGTCGCACATTCGACACGTTTTCGTACGAAATTACTCGTCCGAACACGCAAAAAGCCGCGCGAACGATCCCGACCTTGAAAGTACTATGGGAGCGCGCTCACTGGATGCGAATACGACCAATTCGTATCCAGTGAGCGCGTTCCCATAGTACTTTCAAGATCGGGATCGTTCGCGCGGCTTCGTGCTTGTTCGGACGAGTAATTTCGTACGAAAACGTGTCCAATGTGCGACCGGCCTCAGTTTGCAACCACGGGGCTGGGCGTCACGTGGAGAGGTCGTTAACAAAGACGGCTGATTGAAATTGCTCAATAAAGGATCCACGGTATTATAATCGTAGTTTATGTAGAAACGTGTTCGTTTAATAGATTCTCGCAGGAGCTTTGAATGTTCAGTGTATTGACACAAAGATTATAGAAATGCGTTAACAATTGCGTAATTACACGAACACGCGTACATTACGCGTACGCGTATATTATCAACTAATATCCGGGCAACCGAGCTTTGCTCGGAATTTTCCCGTACATGATAGGTCTCATAGCTAGCTAGCTAGATCGATTGATCGTCCCCGAAAACCCCCACATGCCAAATTTCATCCAAATTGTTAGAGCCGTTTCCGAGATCCCCGTATGTATGTATACAAGAATTGCTCGTTTAAAGATATAAGATATTAGTTTTCAGCTCCGAAGTGACAGTAAATAAAGTCTAGCGGTAGTGCCAATCCTAAATCTTATGGTCTGGTTAACCAAATTTTGTTGACAGATACTTCCTTGTTGTATCAATGTTGTATCACCAATGTTGGGGTTTATTTGGGGTCTGTCAGCACACAGCAGTCAACACAACGAATTCTCAAGTCATTAAAGGGTTGGCAACGGGCTTGTGATTCTTCTGGAGACGCAATTGTCCATAGGCTACGGTATTTGCTGACAGACAGGCCGTAACCGTAATCTTGTTTGCCATCCATAATAATGAACTTCTTGTTGCCACCGTTTTGTATACCTGATAAATTAAATTAAATTTACTGTTGAGCATTTTTCAAAATCCCGAGCATGTACTGTGTTGAGTTGAGAGCGAGTAGGGACCTAGATATGTCCCTTCTGCTGTCAACACAGTGAATCCTCGTATTTGATAAAGGGTCGGCAACGCGCACGTGACTCCTTTTGGAGTTGCGAGTGTCTATAGGCTGCGGTGTCCGCTTACCATCAGTTGGACCGTAAGCTTGTTTGCCACCGTCGTTGTATAAAAAACATCATTACAATAATTATTGAAATCGGGCAGATACTCAGTATCAGTATAAATAATCCTACTTAGTGCAGTCAGATATTTGGAATTCCAATTTATACCGTCTTTGTATATACGGTTTCTAAGAATGGGTACCTAACCTAATAGACATTCATGCTAACAAACCGATTATCCCGATGTTAATACATCCGATAATTACTTCGCACATTTCCGATATCGAGGTCGTTGGAACTATGTACCTAATCCTGGCAGCATTAGTGATGAGATGAGTGTCGTAGGTATTCGTGATTGAAATATCGCTAGAAGTGGGTGATTTTTTTATTTAAAAGTTTAATGGGTAGTACTTGTTTATCAGGTAATATATTATAGAAAGCAAGTAACTAGCAATGGAAAATTGTCTTGATTAATAGTTTTTAATAATAATAAAAATATAACCGTTGAAATTGTTCTACGGACTGTCACCCTAAATTGCTGATTTTGTTTACTAGTAAAGAATGAGGTCAACCCACAGATCGGTGACAGTGAGTGGGGAATCTCTCACCTGTCGGTCGTTGCCCCGCACTTGACATGCCGCGGATGCTGCCTCACGTCATTAATTCCGCAGCGAAGATTAAGTTGTCAGAGAGGAATTCGACAGACTACATCCCGCCGCCGCGACGCCTCTCATCTGCAATCGATGCATGTGCTTTCAGTTTCATTCCTTCCCGCTTTATAATACGGGATTAATTGGCCAGTTAACACTCGCGGAAAGCATGATTTCCTTTGAGACAGGAAAAATGTGAACACTTACGGCGCCACGTACTGACTGCTTTTCGTCCCGACAATATACATCTGTTAAATGTCAAGAATGGTATTTAAGATTTACTTTATGGACGAGTTGTTATCCAACACAAATATTGAAGAGAGTAACAATTCGTTTAAGAAAAGTGAGAGGAGCTGCTTACTACCACTTCATGCTGTAACGGAAAGTCCTCTGAAGAACTCATTTCTCGGCTCGCTGGTTCGTGACAAGAAACGAACATGACAGCCGCATGTTTATGGATAGGATGTCGAGAAAATGCAAATGAGTGTTGGTTAATTTGGTTTTGATTCAAAAAAGCAGTTGTTCTTTAAACAAAGTAAGCCGGCCCGGACACGGTATCATCCTTAATGGTATATACCTATATTTTTTAGTACAGAAGTTGATTGTAGACTGACTGATAAGGTGAAAATAAATGAGAGGTTTCGTAGAGCCTTCCAGCTCATGCACCTATATAGGTACTTAAGAATACGCTAATCATGCCGTTATTTTAGATGTACCTATTAAATGACAATGGAGGCTCCATAGCAAACGACCGACAGTTTTATATTTTAAACGGGTTTGAAACAAGATTTAAGGATTTACATTGACAAAGACAATCTCCTATCATAAGGTGTAGGTATTCGACATGGGTAGGGTATGTAAACCTTACTTTTACTGTTTACGATGGGCGGTACTGTTTGGCAGCAGCTATTCGTTCATTTGTCCGTTCATTCGTGCGCGGACAAGCGACGTATTTGTATCATTGGGGTGAATAATAACTGTCACATACCTGCAAAATGATTTTTCACAGTGACAGGCTCCCCGTGAATCATCAGCCAGCGTGTCCGTGGGCGACAAATAACAACACACACAGTTTACATATATTTTTACAAAATTTTTACAACACGTAATTCGGCTAATCTTAGCACGTTGACACTCCGTTTTGGTAACACCGACGGTATTAAAGTCACATTTTTAATCTGAATCTCTGAATCGAGATCTCCGTAAAATGTATTTTTGCGCAACACAATACTTGGGTATTTTTATGTCGCGCGCGAGCGCATTTCCTTCGACATATTTGTACACAAATAACGAAGTTCATGTTGTCAGTCATGTTTTAGTGAGAAATTGATCATGAATCTTTAGAATATTCCTGAATCATAGGTACTTTGTTTTGGGTTGCTTCCAAAACCGAAACACGTGCAGGGTCTATCTATTAGCAATTTCGCTTAAACTTGTTCTTATATAGGTAATTCGGTACAGGAAAGGCTGAAATCATAGGATTTGCTGAAACCTATTATAAAATATATCATTATTATCATTATCAGTCTGTGTAGGTATGTCCCAATTCTGGGCTCATGGGTTAGAACGACAATAGTCCTCACGCTCGCTGGCCAAATGCAATGGAATAATATGTTACAGTAAAAAGAACAATTTTTAAGTGAAAATAAATTTCATCCGCGCCCCGCAATAGCGATGTCCACATACCAACATACGAGTATAATGTGTTATTGGCTTCCTGGCGCGCATAAATTGGCTGGGTTAAAGTATTTTTTTGAAGTTTTTATTTTCATTTAGGTACATGTAATTGCAGTATTTTCCTGTTCAAAGCCAATATTACGGCCACTGTTTACGCGCAATAATTATTAAATATGTTCTGTTATTGTGACTCAAAGCACAGTTCCACTTTGTGTCATGTTGAACACGATTGTAAATATTGTAATGTTGATCAATATCATACTGTAATACGGATCCACTGTAGGGGGATACTTCGTTTATCTATTAAACTTTGTTATATTAAGGATCGATAGAAATCCTAAGCCATAATATCAATCTTCGCTCTGACGAATCCATCTTTTGACGGAGGATCCGGAAAAATTAAAAAAAATCTAAAAAATAAAACCCGTCTATATAAAAGTGGACTAAAAAGATAAAAACAAGTTTCAAAGTAAAGAACTTAATGAAATCTATTTTTTTGTAGTCGCGGGAGCTAATTGTACCTAATTAATAATAAAAACCTAATGTTTTGGTATTGTATGTAGTAAGTCCCCCGACTGCAAACAAAATACAATCACGAGCAAAAATAATGCACACACTTTGTATTAACTTCCATAGAAAGTGTACCCGTTATTTTTGCTCTTGAGTTTAAGATTTCCTTAAGTTATTTTCTTTGAAGTTTTATAGTTCATTTTAATTCAGTAGTGTTTTTAATTTTTTTATATCGCATTTTTTTATTTTCATTATAAAGTGTTTCTTTACGTAACATCATGTTTTAAATATATACCTACGTGTATTTTTGAAATCGTCTTTTCAAATTCTTCATTTTGATATCCTACTTCATAAGATCGAAATTTTTTTTTTTCTTCAGATAACACACCAAATGAACTACTAAGATACTCGGGATGACGATGGTGACGTAAGGATTCCAACGATACCTTACACATTGAGAAGTTCTGAGGGAATATAGAATCTAACATACATACATATATGCATACAAACATGCATGAACCCTGAAAACATCACACTCCTATTTTTTAGATTACTTGAAATCTGATAAACGCCCATGAAAAGTGAGTTCCATAAATGTTCACAGCGCTTTTTAAGGAACCAAGAGTTGCCGGGCAGGTCAACAAAAACACGATGTGATAAAATTACCAATTCGACAATAGTGATAAAGTTTACATTTGGGGGCCGATTTTTGAGTGTCGAACGCTCGACTTTTCACTCGAGATCGGTCAAAAAACTTGACACAAGTCGAATGAAAAGTCGAGCGTTCGAAACTCAAAAATCGGCCTTCTGTTCTTCAAATAAACTGTAGTAGTAAAATTAGTAAACCGACATAGTGGTAAGTAAGTTGCTGTCATAGTAGTTTTGTATCGCGTAGGGACATTCTTGGTAAAGGGTTTTTTTGCGGCTACGAAGTAATTTTTGACTGATGTATCAAGTACACCTATTTTACACGAGGGACATTTTAAAATAAATATATATGGTTTACGACTATGGCCTTTTCTTTTGCTTTATATTGCTGACCGAACTTATCAACCACCCTGTAAAAAAGAAACTATCCCACTCACACATGAGTTGCCTTCATACAGAGTGGAAAGCCTCCGTGCCTCGCTTTTAATAAATACCTTCATTATCCATAGCGCCAGCCGTAAATTGCTCCGTCAATGACTAAAAATAATAATTGGATATGCGATGAAATCTGGAGGGCAAATATTAAAATAACTCACCAGGACGTGGAGTGCACAAAGACATTATGCATAAACAGATCCACTTATGTTTACTCAAATTATATACTAAATAGGTAATAAACCCCAATAACACTGATTTCTTATGACCATTCTATAAGTAATAACAAAATAAAGAAATAGTTATATATGGCAAGCAATAAAATCGTCCGTGAATTTGCCGTGAATCAGCTATTTTAAATCTTCTTTATATTCATTGTGGCTGGTTATGTCCAGCCAGTCTGAGCCGTATGAATGAGGTTTTATGTTTCGAGGAAACGTTTCCTGAAACGGATACGAAGCCAAAGAGCTCGCGCGCCGATCAGGAGCGCGCTTCGGGGAACCGACTCCGTTGCGCCTTTGTAAGGATTCACGAAAATGTCCCATTTGTCAACAATAGTAGTTTATGCATACATTACTTTATCTACACACATATTATAACTACTCTAAGATGGGATCAGAAACCGGAGTAAATAAATACAATAATTGTGTTAATACAACCTTTTTTGCACGGTTGCGGAAATATCGAAATCAGAACTGGCAATCGATAACTGAATGTTCAGTTGCTGAATGTGAGTCCCTATTCTGATGTGATCATGTCGTTCTAGCTCAAATTTCGTGCGATATATACTAAAAAAACATCGACCTGACATTTCGCATCAACTGAATTTGAATTTTCAGTGATACTATAATAGGGACATGACATATAACTGTGACATTTAAATTTTGACAGTTTTGTTTGAAGTTTAATATTTTAACATCATATATGAGATTAAAATGAAAATTATATTACTGCTGTAGCCTTAGCCACAGATAAGAAAATTGCCATAAATTCATTGAATGTTGAAATGAGAGTCATTTTCTACGGTTTCCGAACGCATATTCGAGGATTTATGATATGTGTGTAGATAAAATATTATATATCGTTTGATAATTTCACTAGAACAAAACTCTACAAAAGGTACCTAAATAAATTGTTCTAAAACAAAACCGTAAAAGCGACGAACTCAATTAAAACAGCCAGAGACTTTTGAAAGTTCCAATATTACGTAAAATAACATTGCATAACTTTTGCTATTGCGAATTGTAGGTAGCATTATTTTGCTAGGCAACAATCGTTCAATAAATGCTAACTGAAAATATCTTATCAAGTGTCCTCGGTGATACCAGCGCCCACTTGGTGTCGGCTCACTCAGACAATGCCAATAAAACCAAACCACTATTGGCACTTATCTGTGGTATGTACCTACACTACATTTTGTCAGAGAGAACACTACATATACTTAGTCACATAAACCGATATCTGTTGAAATGATTATTAGTGAAATGGTTAAGATAGAGTCGTGTGCAAGTTAGCTACTTACTTGTTTATGTTATAAACGGCAAACGAGCAGACGGATCGCCTGATTGTAAAAGCGTTATTAAGTGAATAGGTAGTTTACTCGTACTTACGTCAGAAGATCTACTTATTTCACTTATTATGTAGCATAATTTCTGCGAGATATGTCGTCACATTTTCGTAATAATTACAATTATACATTCAGAGCTTACATTGGGGAGTTTCATGATTAAAAGAATATTGTTATATTTCTACTTCCTCTAGGCACATTTTTCCGATAGAGAAATTCCTTGGAACTAATATTAACAGCGCAGCGATGTGTTTGCTGTATTCTGGATATGATGAATTCGAGAGAAATATATTTATAAATGGGCATACCGCGTCGGTCGTGAGGTCTGTCTTACTAAGCGTATGGTTTGATTTCAAAAGTACCTAACTACATTTATATTGCGCACTCGCTTCCACGCGTGTCAAACAAAACGAGTGAGCATAACAAAATAAGCATAACATCATAGCAGCATACGTCGAGCCAAATAGACTTCTGGTCAGTTGCACGAACATTCTAATGACCGACATTCTATACTCCACATGCATAACGCACTTGAGAGGCTTCAAATGGTGCCATCGAATGCAATTATTGTTGTTGACATGATGTAATCATTCATGCTCATTTGTAAATAGATTGAACGTTCATGGAATAGCAAATACGCACGTTCTCAGGGCATAAGTAAGTAGATGGATAGCAGAAACTTGATCATTGAAATAACGTGTTTTCATGGAAAGCTTAAGCAAATTAAATCGCAGTTGTAACAAAATAACAACAAACATTACTCTCATTCGAGCATAATATTAATTTAAAAACCAGTGAAGTGCGACTTGGACTCGCGCATCGAGGGTTCTGTACGCGCTTTCTCATCATACTTTCTGTTTTGAAAAGTGTAGTTCTAGTCCTTTCACATGATACTCCATTCCATTTGACCTAGTAACAACGATAATTTATTTAAACAAGTTGGTTTATAAACCGCTACTTTAACCCTTTCACTACCGAAGATTTCTTAGCACTAACTATATTCGTAGTAATAAAACGCGAAAAACCATATGTAGAGAAAAGCGCCTACAAGACGAGCGCCCACATAGCGAGCTCCTGCCACTGAAAGTATTAATCAGAAAATGATTAACACTAGACCTTTTTTAGTGCAAAAGACACAAGAAAACAAAAGCAGCCGTGTTACCTAATGATTTATTTCTTTCAATTATCTTAAGCCATTGGTTTAATTAGTAGTTGGCCGGGGATCTAGGACCGAAATAGCCGAGGGCACTGGTGCGTTGTGATTACTCATGCACGGCTGGAGCGGCACGTAATCAAGTCCACTGCAATTAATCGGAATTAACTAAGTTACCGCCGCACGTTGCAATTTACCTCTAGGTATATTTGTAAACTCCCCGCAACTCACTCGGGATTCACAATGACATGTCACGAGTCTAGCGAAGATTATTTTCTAGAGGTACAAAGCAATATGTGGCTAAAAGCGCGTTTTGCCTTTACTTTTTGACGTTTGACAATTTAAAATAATAATATCTTAACTAACTTATATTTTAAAAAATGTTGCAGTACTCATTGTCACATTCCTTTCACGTTTTAGTTTGATTTAAATGTGTTTCGCGCACTCGCTCGCTTCCTCATAGTTACGCCAATAGACCTCGCGAAATCCAATAATAGATGGATCAGGGGGCCGATTTTTGAGTGTCTCGACTTTTCATTCGACAGCTGTTAAAAAACTATGATGTTTTGACAGATGTCGAGTGAAAACTCGAGCGTTAAACACTCAAAAATTGGCCCCTAGGTCACTCCAATATTGACGGAAATGAGATATCAGACAAACTCTCCCGAAAGGGTGTAGATACACCGTTCATCGATCCAGAACCTTCCTATCTGTGGCATAAGCAAACGGAAAGTAAGTTCTCTGCTACGCAATAAACAATTGAAAGAGTTAATAAGAAGCCACAATACTAAGTTACAACTCAAAAGACACAACACCTGTGCAGTGGTGAGAATAATCACTCTAAACAAACATCTTACACAAATGGATATAAAGCAAAGTGCAGCGTGCAGGCGGCCGATTTTTGAGTTTCGAACGCTCGACTTTTCACTCGACATCTGTCAAAACACTATGAAGTTTTTACAGATGTCGAGTGAAAAGTCGAGCGTTCGACACTCAAAAATCGGTCCCCTGGTTCTATCATGATTCTGAGGAAACTGCCATCCATATCCTTTGCTCCTATGGACTACTTATATACAAAAGAAGTATCTACCTAGGGAGGCACATCATACATCCAGAGGTGATACAAAAGATTGCGACTCCAAGGATCTGGAACGTCATAGTTTTTTGATCAAAACATCATAGTTTTTTGACAGATCTCGAGTGAAAAGTCGAGCGTTCGAAACTCAAAAATCGGCCCCCTGGTCGAGGCGGCGTAAAAGGCCCACAACAATCCAATAATGAATAAATTATACGCCAATCGATGATCTAACGTATCAATATCAATACAGTTTGGCAGATTAGGAAAAATATATTTATGTAACTCTTTTTCTTGTAATAAATAAATTAAAAAATATATATCGTTGTTGTTCAATTGGAATTTCGAATATAATGTGTCTGATGCTGATCTGGAATGAATTCCCTTTCACTGAAATGATATATGCTACATGCGCTACGCCGTAGCACGTCGACCCCCAGGGCTGCCTCTATTTTGACCTAATCTGAAACAATAGTTCACCGAGTAAACTGTAAACAGTCTGCTAATGACAACGGTTTGTGGCTAATGCCAGGTAATTAGGTCAAGGAGGGTGATTGGCAAGTACAGTCAGCGTCATATAATATGTAGCAGCCAAAGTGGCCAAATAGTTCGGTACACCATATATTTTGTATGGTGTACCGAAGTATTTGGACACTTTGGCTGCTACGTACTATATGACGCTGACTGTACTCGTGTCTACGATAAAATATCGATCGATATAGTGCGAAAAGCTTTTCACTGTGAAAGTCATAAATATCTGTATGACATAAACTCGCGGTCAAAAATTTCGGGTCACCTTAGTTTAAAGCCTACACTGTACACTCGTTTTATTTACATATTATATGTTTTTCGCTCACGACAAAACGGGATGCAACACTCTTCGGGAATGGCTTTTTAGACAAATATCGATAAAAAGGTATCTGACTATGTGCAGTTTTATTAAATTTGCTCTTGACAGACTTTAGGTGAGGTAAAATACCATGAGTATCTTACTCATGTCTTTTAATAATGCGTTGTTTTAGTAGGCTAGTATCGAGAAAAATTTAAGCAACCACGTTTTGACTATTGCCAGAAACACAATCATATAGTCAAGAATCATATATCTGAAAATCAGTCCCTATTGCTTCTTAGGGTCGGTTGCACCAACATACGAACACAGGCCGGTCATCGTCAAATATGGCGCCGGCAGCTGTCATCCCATAGAAACTTGTCAAACTTTCCATACAATCAGATCTGACGAACACCGCATACGATTACAGACGGTTTGGTGCAACCCAGCCTTAGTCTGTGCAGAACAGCGTTTCAAAGAACGCGATATTTCTAATTGTAGCGCCTCGACAGACTATTTTGCACTAAATTCACAATTATATTGTTTGTTTCGCTCTTACGTAAACTAAGTTTTTGTGCTAGTACATTATTTTATTATTTTTCTAAATGGAACTTATTCTTAATTAATGTGAAAGTTTCTTTTAATGACTCTTACAAAATATTTTTATCCACGACTACTTAGGGCAGTCACGTTAAGTTATAAATTACGTTGAACTAGAGACATTTCGTCAATGTTTCCAATTTATAGGCCCTAAAGGTCAGTAGGTAATAGACGTGCGTGATGTAGAACAACGAAATAAATTCCATTTCCAAACGACATGCTAACCCAAATTGAACGATAGTTTCTCCGTATCATCACCATTTAGTGTTCCTCGGCCCAAATGCCGAACGTTAATAGGTTGAAAATTAGCCATAAACCTCATCAAGTTAAGTGCCTCTTACGGCCGCATGTGACAAAATGATTTAGTGCGAAACACGGTCAGTTCCGTATTACGTGGGACCGGTCCAGTTCCGGTCAGGTCCGTAAAGAACGTCTTTATATTCGCAACCATCTGAGACGTACTTCATTTCTCTAGTATAACTTGACCTAGAAATTCTGAAAAAAAATAAGGGAGATATTAGTTACTACAGAATAAATTGAAAATTAATTCTCTAGTAACTAATATCTCCCTTATTTCCACAAACCTCTGCTAACTAAAATGTATTGTGTCCCTATCTCACAAACATAATTGTCAAAGTAGAGTACTTATTACATCTAATAAGTAAAGAATGAAAATTGAAGTCAGACATTCCTACCAAGCGGTGAAAATAACGCTTTATAAAAATTGGTTGATTGTATATGGAAAAACACGCAAGTTTAAGTAAGTATATGTACATAGGTACTCGATTATGTTATTAAATCTTGTGGAATATGTAAGGATTCTGACACAAGCTTCTTTTGACTAATTAGTGGAATTAATAAAACATAAATCGAAACTTATATACCTATTTTATATTACCTATTCTATTATTTTGGTTTAAGTTATGCTTTTTAGGGTTCCGTAGTAAACAAGGAACCTTTATAGTTTCGCCATGTCCGTCCGTCCGTCTGTCCCCAGCTTTGCTCAGTAACCGTTAGTACTAGA
The DNA here is from genome assembly GCA_951800055.1 of Cenopis cana. Lineage (NCBI taxonomy): Eukaryota > Metazoa > Arthropoda > Insecta > Lepidoptera > Tortricidae > Cenopis > Cenopis cana. The sequence goes on along the minus strand of OX637477.1, from coordinate 16,504,921 downwards.
AAGCTGTAATTTTGCATGAGTATACATATCAATAAAGCCGACAAAACGGTAGAATAAAATCTTGAAAAAAAATTGGATAGCTCTTTTTAAAATATTGTAAGGTTTGTAAAAAAAAAGTACTGTTTATTTCAGATTATATCCATTAATTACATTTTTCACCTTAACCATTTTTTGATTAAAGAAATTGTTGGCGTGATATTAAGCTTTAAAGCGTTAATTTTTGCTATATTCAAGTGTCCAACGAAATTAAGGGTCAGAGGGTTACAGTGCGTGTCATCCACGACGAAGCGCCCCTCCACAGCGAATCTCATACTAATCTATGCGCAATTGTACGGATTGGGCTGTGGAGGGGCGCGCCTTCGTGGATGTCACGCACTATACACTGGTTTGCCTGAGACTTGTCAGTTCATATTGTGAATATGGCAATGAATATCCGGGATAGGAAAGCCTCGGGGAGCCGATCTGGGCTAACACGAGTCGCGGCACAGATTGCGTGAGCTATTGCCACTTGTACAACTTGCCCTTATGTAATGAACGGCAACAGCTCGTGGGCTAAGTTTATCGAGGACTCAAATGGCAAAGGAAATCTATACCACAGAACACTGAACAGTATTATTTATTATCTTGAATTTAAACTTTCGTGAGACATGTTATAACTTTATTTTACTAAACGGTTAAAACTCACGTATTAATTGTCACTTCGGGGGACATTGCAGAGTGTGCAATCGGCGTGGGTCGCAGACGCACTCATCCTGAGGAAGAACTCCCGACGAGTTCGAAACATGTCGCCCGAAGTGACAATTAATACGTGAGTTTTAACCGTTTAGTAAAATAAAGTATTATTATCAGTAAGACTTCGTCGCGTACAATTAACTAACTTTTTACAAAAAACTTTATGTAAAATAAACATATCACTGCCGTTCACAATTACGAGCATGAAAGTTTATTTTAACGATGATATTTAGGATTTTTTCACAGGAACTAAATCATTTTTCAATATTTTGATCGGTTATTTTATTACTTTCTTTCTTTTTCTACCTTTAGAAATTATTGTGTAGTGTAATTCTACATCATTTCTTCACACTCTAACCTCAAACTTTAATATTTTCGTCTATTCATGAACTGGCCTCACCTTAACAAACACCGCTTACGATTACAGACTGTTTGATGCAACCCAACGTCAGGCTTAGAATCGTCACGTTTTCACGTGATCGTCGAAATATAATGTGTGCTGCGCGACAGTGTCAGGGATCGTCCTAAAACAAACGCGACTACGCGATTATTGCGCGAACTCGCGACTTTTACTAGTAATAATTCTAAGTAAAAATCGTATGATCGCGCGATCATCGCGTAGTCGCGTTTGTATTAGGACGATCCCTCAATGTCAAACGCGATAGAAACCGAGTAAGTACTTCTAGCACCACCGTTTCAACAGATAAAAAGCGCATTGATATTTTACAATACAATACAAATACTCTTTATTGCATAACCTCAACAAAAATAACACATAACAGTACATAATGATAATGAGTAAAGTAAAGATGAGAGGTGAGCAGTTTTTAAATAAAATTAAAGATTTTATTTAGATTAGTTAAGCTAATTATTCCTCTTCATTTGTTTTATGTATGTGAAAGTATGTGGCTTGATAAATATGCGCATCTCGCCGGAGTGAATTTATTAAAGATCATAATTAACATAAGGTCACAAAATCTATTTACATTAATTAGCTTGTGACATTTAAGGAAGGTTATTATTTAACATAGTCTTGACGCCTACGGGCTACGCGCTACGAGCCGCGTAGCACCGCTACGGAGGCTTGGCTACGCTGTGGGAGGCTGCCTGCAGCTACATTTAGAATGTTCTATTTACCATGAAATATAAATATTTTATGTCACACCTGGCCATAAAGTGGCCATTATCGCACGCTCCGCGCGCGAAAAAACCCACTTCCTGGCCAGGGGGTGACATAAAATTTTGTACTTACCACGGGCGATAATAAAGAAAGCCTCAGATCGCATATTTATCGCCCTTGCCTTCGGCTCGGGCGCAAAATACCTGCAATCTGAGACATTCTTTGTTTTATCGCCCTTGGTAAGTAATGTACTATTACAAATAGAAGTTGACACCAGTAAAATAGTTCCCGATTTTGTACAGACTATAAGGAACCAAAATTGTAGAAGAACTAAAAGCCTTTACTATAGTCACAAAGTAGAAGTAGAGAACAAAAAGGTAATAAAAAAATTAATGAGTTCCACGCGATTCGTCTCACTTGGAGGCAAAGAAATACCTATATTCGAAATGAACCGTGACCAGTTGTTTGCTCTATTTATTATACTCATTCTGAATCGTGACACAGAATGGAATAATATTCATGTTCATGACAATCCATTAATTATTTCTATAGTTTTATGCAAACCGCGTCTAAATTTAAAACGTCTAGTAGGTTACGTTTATTTTCAAAGAACACTTTAAATTCGTTAAAATGACAGTCACTAATCAATGCGTAAACAGCGTAAGTATCTAACACAACCGTAAATTTTATTTATTTATTTAAACTTTATTGCACATGGCAAATGAGTGCATTATCTTCCAGTCAACCATAGGGCCAAACAGTACCTTGCAAAGGTGCGTGCAAGAGACAGACTACAGACAAAAAACCATAGGTGTACATTATTTTCAACCAATTAAACAAATAATATATAGATACAAAACACAAATATATACATGCATTCATACATAAATATACACTGTTGCACATGCGCGTATCTTTTCTTCTAGGAATTTTCTAGCAGGTGCTTGAAGAGCATACGTTTGGAAACAAATTGGCTTGGGGCTTCTCTTACGTCAGAGGCGAAATCACTGAGCGAAAAAAAAAACTAAGTTTTTGTGAATCCGAGGACAAGTAAATTATGTACTAACGTTTACAAACCAGTTTGTAATAATAGTAGTTATTTACTAATACCAAAAAAATTGTCCTTGTTATTATAAACTCATTTGTATTATACCTATTAAAAACGGTTTGTAACCGTTAGTATATAATTTTGTTGTCCTCGGATTCACAAAAACTTTTGTAGTTTTTTCGCTCAGTGTTGCTTGAACAGCGAAAGAAAAAAACGAGGATAACGCAGTTTTATGTGTTTCACCTACCTATACTATACATGTGGTCGATATAAGCGATCGAAATTCTAATCAATCCCTATAAGCTAATACAATCCATGAGCAAACAAAAAACGGGTGTACTTTGTATTGAATTACCGTATAATTTGCCTTAGTTTCGTTATATACTCTTGAGTCGTATCGCATTTTTTAATCTTGCGTCCTTGCTAACTAGTTTTGAAACGGTTTGAGTTAAAGTTGTTTAAAATTGTGTGACCCTTCCATTCGGTATAACAGGTCTAAGTCTAAATATAGTCTAGATTTTCATTAAGTGAGGCTTTTAAGTGTTCCTAGGCGGCGCGTGGGTACCGCCCACTCACCCGTGCGGTGCATCTGCGCGTACTAAATAAACTGCCCCACGGGCCTCCATTCTGGTAAATAAATCAGTCATATTTCGTCAGTTGTAAACCAAATTGAGATTGATTATCAGTTGTAAATTGAGGTGGAAGGAAGGGTCGGAAGGGGGCGACTAAGGCAAGGGTATCTTGATCAAACTGCGATACAGAAAAAAGGCTAAGTCAGTAGTTCCCGCAACCGAGGAGTTTGTATGGATGTTGAAGCAAAAGACATAAGGACAAGTAGTAATTGACGTTCTTTGGTTTTTGCCTGCCCCAATGAGATATCGGCGTGAGTATATGTATGTATGTAAACCAAAAAAGTAACAAATGCCTACTAAAAAGAACTCGTATCTCAGCATCGGTTCAATACCTTTAGTACGAAACAAAACACAAACGAACGCGTTTAAGTTAATACTTACAGTACTATCGTACTTACGGTGGCGTCGTTGGTCGGGTCGCAACCTCCCTTTCCCTAACATATGGTCGACTTGCCTATGATTGTTTCTCTGACTAGAGCCGAAACATTATTGCTTAAATGTACATTAAATTATTGAATCAAATGATTTTACGTCATTAAAAAGCCAGATTAAACTTGTATAAATATATCTACACTATAGATAAATTACTAATACCAATATACCTATTAAACTACGGGCTTAAAAGCTTTTTTGTAGTTTAAAAAACCATTAATGACATAATACGCTTTGCTTACCAAATGAATTTTAACGTGACACTTAATCTGTTGAAGATCGAATTCATCTTTAAGTATTTTATTATAATAAGCGTATATATTTCCCCACGAAGGGCATGCTAACCTTTACGGATCACAATTTAAACTAATTACGTAGGTTGAAAATATACGCAGACTAAAATGAGATTGTACCCCGTGTGGAAAGTACATATGGCAAACTATGAAACTTACGCTAATATTAGTAGTTCTAATGAAATATTATAAATTTAATTATATTTTGTTATTTCATTACCTATGTTCCCCTCGTAATAACGTAGCTTCAACAGATAGGTAAGTTAAAGGTCCTCGTGCTCGTCACTGACCCAGTAAAAATGGCATTTTCAATCTTATATCATAATGACAGAGAACACCAATAGGACTTCATTTATTGGGCATTCAAGTGTCGAGGATTGGCTCGTTTATTTTATTATCTAAAAAAATGTCAATTGTTGGAACCTCTAAAGAAGAAATCAAATTACACTGAATCCAAGCTAAAATTCGTACAATAACTGATAACGTTTCTATATTTAGAGATCCAGTTACAGTTAAACAATGATTCTGACAATCCAGCAACGGCAAATGTTCAATGGTAAACATATTGGAAGCGCTATATTCCACATCTTCTCGGAAGCAAGGCTGGAACCAAATTGTACGCGAATTTCGTATTGACTCACGAGTACTAATGAATGGCACGCATGTTTATTACACGAGATATTTAATAGTGCATTGAGATCATCGGATTTCGATGTATTTCTGAATTATTTTACAATTGTACGCCACTCTTGAATTTTCTCGGATTATATTACCTAGACGTCGTGTCGTATAGAGAAGTCAAAGAACTGGCGTTAAGTAGAACGGACTGGAGAGAACTGCACCGACAAGAGTGAAACTCTTAAATAATGATGATGATATTACCTATACTCCCCCCCCCCCAATATATATTTGTCATCGAATCGGTGGTATTCTGTAATAGCAACTATGAAAGCTACTTCATTTTATTCAAAGTATTTAATCATTTATTCATAAAACAAACTAAGCATAAACAGTCCACAAATTCTAATCCACAACACAGGCTTCGACAGGGGTCGTCGTTCGTCATCTTATTTCTAATATGAAGTAATAATTGGTCAAATTTCAAGAGAAAGGTACATCAACTGTTAAGTACAAGCTTATAGATGGAAAAAAGATGTCTGCGTGTCGCCTTGTTAATGTTTTATTGTACCTAGTCTTTGTTTTATATATATCTTATACTGTGCACTGAAGATGTGTAATTTTAATTGGTGATCACTCTTTTGTATCTAATCTCTGTTTTGTGTCTCCTTTTTATTTATGTAACATTAGTTAATTTCATTTAAATAATCTGCATGTATATAGAACTAGGCACCTATTGTATTGTCTCGACAACAATGCCAGCTTGAAATAATGCTTTATGTCTCAGTGGGAATTGTTTTAGGACATAGACTATCTATACCTACTTTAAGATAACTCTTGTGTGTGTTTCGTTCATTTGTCTTTGTCTGTTTTTTCCCCAATAAACAAAAATAAAAATAAAATAAAGTATTTTATGTCACACCTGGCCATAAAGTGCCGTAAATCCCACTTCCTGGCCAGGGGGTGACATAAAATTTGTACTGACCACGGGCGATAATAAAGAAAGCCTCAGATCGCATATTTATCGCCCTTGCCTTCGGCTCGGGCGTAAAATACCTGCGATCTGAGACATTCTTTGTTCTATCGCCCTTGGTAAGTAATGTACTATTAAATATTTTAGTAGCAATAATCAGCGAGTATGATATTTTTCACATACATTTTTCACCTTACATTTCCCTTTCGTTAGTAAGTATTGTATATAAATAAAAATACATGTAAAAATCGGTGTGAGCACAGCGCTAAGCTGGTTTTAATTTAAGCCCACCCGTAGTACTTGGTTTCACACTAGGTAAATAATGAGGGTTATTTTATGGATACGGATAGACGGATATTCATAAATGGGCCAATTTTTTTGGCGTTGTAGTTTATTTTTATATTTTAGAATTGCATGAAAATTGGTAGGTTGGAAGAGCTCCTGATTCTGAACCATATGTGTACGATTTCCTACACTGTCCCACAATTTTTTTTCCATTGAGTGACAAACGTATGGGATTTTCGTAACTCAGTGGAAAAAATGTGTGGGGGAAAAAATTTTTTTCGACGCCATGTTGTCATATTTTTTTTACTTGTACAGAATCAGGAACTCTTCCAACCTACCAATTTTCAAGCAAATCTAAGAAATAAAAAAAAACTACAACGCCAAAAAAATTGGCCCAAATAATGGAGTAATTCCATTCCAGGCATATTATTATATTAATTGGCGGCGGGTTATAATTTCAAAGCGGGATGCTATCAAATCCCGCTATCAATCGATGATAAAGTACTAAAAAAAAATAACATCGCTCTTGGCCTGAATAATAAGGCCATCTGTCGTGAATACACAAGTGAAGGTAATATTGTCGTTGTTTAAGGTATTGTTCTAAGTTTTTATATTAATCGAGCAATGTTAGGAAATAGTATTAAAAAAGTAATCTATTTATAAATAGGTACGTTTAGAGGACCCAGATTATGTTATCCTTGGTCCCTGGCTTGAAAGAGATTGCTGAGTATATTTCCACACGTAGACTTCTAGTCTGTGTAGGTACATACATATTGGTAATAGCAATAAATATCGGTAGAAATCTCATTGCAAATAGTGTGCAGTCCTTGAACTGGTTTCTTTTTGGGTGGATTTATGGTTATGCTGTTAATTGCTTTGAACCTAAACAACGATGATTTACTTGGTATTAGAAATTTTAAATGGAATGCGACTAAACCAAACATATACAAAGTATGGGTTCGTATTTAGGAATTATGTATTGCAGCCGGTCATCAGTCAGCTTCAAGGAATTTGGGCAGCTATCTCTGAATGCAGGCGTCGGGGATCAACGCTCTCATTGTGTCGGTATTAAGGCAGTGACAGCGAAAATTAGGCTCCGGATTCCTTTGATATTTTTGTATGCACAAAAAGCGCGGAGGGCGGGCGGCGCTGCTAGCTACACTGCCGTATATATAGACGGGACGGCTGCGCGGCGCCCAGTCGTTCGCCGTCGTTCGCTAGCGCCTCGCGTCAGAGCTTGCGCTTAGACAGCTATCCTAATATTTCTATTACATTTTCACAAGTTACTGTTGAAGAGCATAAACTATTGAACATTGTGTAGGTCGGGAAACATTCGTGTGTTCTGTGGATCGGGTTGACTGTTTGCTGTGTCGCCGGTGCTGTCGACTTGTAGCTGCCCGGGCCCGGTTGCCATTTTTCACCCGCCAGGTGAGCTTTCATTCATTACTTCATGTTTTACAGCTAACGTCAAACGTAACTCTTCTGAAATCATTCGATATGAATTATCTTCTACTTTTAGTAACGGAATTACATCAACATCATCAAGGATGAGATTATTATTTAAACTGTAATTAATTTACAATACATAATTATGGACATGCAAAATAGATTAACGTATTTAGATTTGGTCATTTTGTATTGTAGACTATGAATTTGGTTTTACAGTAACTAGAGTCAAAATATTGGCCCCTACAGATATTCGTCTTTCGCAAATTTGTTTTTTTTAACCGGTACGTATTATGTTTAAATTTTAACATGTAACGACAAATGAACGACCAATACGTTTATTGTTAGAAGTTCTAGCACCGTCATTTTGTTTTATATATTTATATATTTGGATTGAACCTTCGAATTAACTTGATTTCTGAACGCACAACGCATCATGGAAAAAAATGTACGCATTTTTTGCTCTAAACCTGCCATTATCAGCTCATCGATGTTGTATAGTTATAAACAAACATTCCTAGTGATTTTCCATCGATCTCTTTGATTCTATCGATCCGAATTTATCGATCCGCATTATTGTCTATAATATTGGGAAGAATATTTTTGCAGCGAATTCTCAAATCGAAAAAGAGTCAGCAACGTGCGAATCGTCGAACGTTGAAACCGTTCCCTATGGAACGTTCCATAGGTGACAGTTTCCGATTATTATTTCCACCATCGTGGTATACAAAAAAATGGGGCCTATCTATTAAATATACTTAAGTCAATATTTTCTTGAATTTTGGTATATATAGACGAGAAAATTATAGGTATGAAATTAGTACTTTTAGATTAATTGACTGTAAATTATGTAAATATGAAATTTCCGCCTCGCGGTCTCCTATGTCTTTATGAACCTCCTGAAGATATCCGTTAACAAAGCATCAACTAGTAGCAACTACCTACACGGCTAATATCATCGCAACATCTTGAGTAAGTATCTACTTATAAGTAGCTAACTAAGTACAAGCATACGTCATGGAATGTGAAGTATTATTTTCTTAAATCTGAGACGATGTTGTCGCACCATCAATCAAAATACAATTTGAGTAGATTACAGACGTAGAGACTGGTCGTGATCACGCAAGTATGCGAGAAATGTATGCTTTGAGCTAAAGACGTAGGCGCAGCGTAGCGTGCCCGCGGCAGCGTTAATACGAGTACATAGTTTGTATCTGTCAGTGATCCCGTTATTTTCGGATATCCTGTTTGACTTGATTTAATCAATTGATATTGGTATCATAGCTATATTATTTTACAATATTAATTGCTGCAAAAAAATACAAATTAGCCAGAACTGGGTCGCCTATCTAACAAAATATCATGTACAAATTCTGAAAATTAAGTAAATTGATTATGTACCTATGAATTAGCGAGATGGCGGATGGAATAGAAAATATTTGTTCCATATAACTATGTAATATCTGGGCGACCGAGCCTTGCTCGGCATTTTCCCGGGCATGAGACCTAGCTAGATCGATTGCTCGTCCCCGAAAACTCCCACATACCAAATTTCATCAAAATCGTTAGAGCCGTTTCCGAGATCCCCGAAATAAATATATAAATAAATAAATAAATATACAAGAATTGCTCGTTTAGAGATATAAGATATACTAGGGTGGAGCGCGTTAACAAATTTCGGAGTACCGAAAGTGAATACTGAAAGAATTAGAGTAGATCTTCCATTTAAACTTGTATAAAAAAATATTGTATGAGAATTTTTGTAGATATATAGCATTTTCCTTTTTTTGGACCATAATATTTTAAGCTCTCAAAGTTCAAAATGCCTTAATGTCGACTATATTGAAAAGAACAAAAACAATCACTGTAATACTGCTTTATTATAGTTTGATTTACTTTATAAAATGATAAATATTAACATTATTGTAATATAATTTATTTAAGTGATTATTGAATTTTGACTTTAATATCAATATAAGGGGGCTGTGCGGAGGCTAAAAGTCTAAATCTAGATTATTTTTATTATTTTTCCTGTGATCTACAGAATATTCTGCAACTTTTGAGCCCTATTACATTACGGTACTCCGAAATTCGTCATACCCAGTATATACCCAGGTATAAAGATAAATTGTCATAAGTTTATCAGTCCTAAATCTTAACCTAGGTGGAATTAACAAAAATAACTAGATTATGCCTATGTTTCTTTAAAATTTAAAAAGACCTTACCACTTTTCTCACCGCTATTCTCAGAAAACGTTTTGCAGTGATTTTACAATGTACATTTTATGAGCAATGTTTTTATAATACGAAGATTTTATGCACATCAGTAGAATTACCCCAATAAATTACGCCTTAATAAGTGAGTACCTAATGGATATGTAGTTCCATAATATGCATTATTAAGTACGTTTTGAGAACAAGAATCAAAGAGAGAGAAGCAATCTTATCTCTCTCAAACTTGATATGCTTTGTCAATACGAAAAGAAAAATAATTTTATTAACCTTATCAATATGCACTTTCCAATCCAGATGTGACACCAAGAAAGTATACATGATTTACTCTTCGTCTACTAATGTATTTTCATTTGAAACTACTATAATAGTTAGTTAGCTAAACGACAGCGCAATATTTCAGATTGGCGAATATCCCGACGGCAAAAGACTCAGTTATTTGCATTTACTTCCAGCCATCCGATCGGGCTATCACTCAAAGACTACAATGTATATACTAAAGTACATCACTCTACTAGCGATAATGGCCACCCTCCATTTATGTCGTTACTAGTTATCAGCGAAAGTGCCGATCTTAACTTCCCAAGGATCCGCCCATGATCAAATTTACTGTATTGACACCTCCTAAGATATTAAGACAAGGCCAGTTCATGAATCGACTAAAATACTTAAGTTTGAGGTGACAAAGTGAAGAAATAATGTAGAATTACACTACACAAAAATTACTGTAGACTGAAAAAGAAACAAAGTAGCAAAATAACCGAATAAAATATTGAAAAATGCCTCGGTATTCTGTCAAAAAATCCTAAATATCATCGTAAAAATAAATTTCCATGCTGATTATTTCGTAAATGTCAACGACAGCGATATTTTTTTTTACAAAAAGGATATATATGTTATGTGTCAATATTGTATCTAAATGTAAAATGTAAATGACTTGTAACTGTATATGTCATCAATAAAAATTAAATTGAATTGAATTGATAGCTTTTTTATTGTTCTAACAAAATCACCGAATAGATTTTTGCTAAGTGATCCAGATCCCAAAAATCAATCAAAATGTATGAAAACTACGCGCAGAATTCCGTAGAGAGCAGGGGACCGATTTTTGAGTGTCGACCGCTCGAATTTTCATTCGACATCTGTCAAAACTTCATAGTTTTTCGACAGATCTCGAGTGAAAAGTCGAGCGTTCGACACTCAAAAATCGGGTCCCTGGATGGTTAATTGCAAATTCACGCGTGTTAGTGCGGGACATTTGCAATGGCACTGCCTGGCCTTAACTCTACAATAAACTTAAAACAAAAGTCGCATGGTAACAGAAATAAATATAAAAATTTACTTATGTCAACAAGTAACGACTGTGGTTAATAATTCATTTTTCTATTCCCAGCGGCAAACATAACGACAAATTACAATTATGCGAATAGCAACATCCCAGGGGAAAATCCGAGAATTCATCCATTTTCATTACGAGGCCTGGAGCCGAAAACTTTTTCCGCTTGGAATATTCTGTAGACACACTGGTGGTGATTTTCCGATCCATAAAAAAAGTGTCTGGCGAGCCGGGTTCGACCATGTTAGTTCGCTATGCGCGGTAGACACATAGGCATTGTTTGCTGCGTAGTTATAATTCCATACAGGTTAAATTCGTTCTCTTACAACGTGGTTCAATATTTGCTGCAATGCGGAGGGAAGACAACAGAAATGTCAAGTACGCGCAATTAGTTGTAAAGCAAGATTCTAAAAAAAAAAAACATCAGCTAGTAGACATATTAGGTGCCTCTCATGTCCTTGATTCATTTACTTCATTTTCATTTATTTATTCAGTAAGAATATAAATTGCCTTTGAATGTGACAGAATAATAATCCTAAATACAAAACCTAGAGCTAAAATTCATGTCAAACATGTCAAAAGTTAATAATAAAAAATAAAATAGGTAATCAATAAATTAAATGTATAACAATCTAATTAAAATGAACTGATGATTGAGATTAACGATCAGCGTTTGACCGATGACCGTCGTAGTAAAATACCAAACAAACATCCGGTTGACGTCGATAATGACGAAAAATTGTAGAAGATCTCAATCATTAACAAAAGTTCAAAATAACAGGACGATTAAAGTGAACGCCATAAGTCAGAAAAGTTCAATGAAATTGATTGCACATTGACTTTGATACCAGACTATTTAAAGGCATTGTGCACTTTCGTCAATGGGTTTACCGTTGAACAGGCCATCTCGTGATTGATTTCAATGATCCTCTGATTCGTATATAAGATTATAGAGTTTAATACCTATTGTAAAAAAAAAAAAAAATTCGGGGATATAAATACGATAAAAATAACCGGAGATAATAAGCTCTTCAATGTAGGTAGCTGGTAGAATAGCTGTATTGTCTGCATCTGTAATTTTCGTGCCCAGTAATACTAGTATTGATTTTAGTAAATTAAAAATAGTGTCTGTTCGACTGTCTGTCTCGTTTATAACCCATCCAGATCAAACTGTCAGTTTATTGCGCAATTATCCGGCTATTGATCTTGACATTGCCAACTATGCTAGTCACATAGAATCATTAACAGTCGAATGCAACTAATTTTAGTTTCGATAAACGTTAGTCTATCCCAACGGATGCGATGCGCCGACATTGAGCGTGGATAAAATTGCTGTGGAAATTGCTTTTGGAAGTTGAATGATCGTTACTAGAAATGACATTTGCAGCAATATAATGTACGACTAGACAGAGGATAAATTTTGTAGGTATATTTTTAATATATATTTGAAGCTTCGCTTTCGGTTTTCGTTGAAGGAAAGCTTCGTGAGGAAACCGGTCTTATCGCAAGCAGTTTAGTTTCCCTCTGCTTTGAAAGATCAAATAGTATCCGCTTTCGTATTAAAACTAGTGCTTACCAGTGGCGGAGCTTCCATACGACTCGATTCCCACCGGCTTGCCTAATTTTCAGCCAGTCCAGTTTTTTTACTACGGCTCATGTAAAAGAAGGAAGGCAAATTATTTCCGGCTTGCCTAAGAATATTTTTGACGCGCCACCACTGGTGCTTACATCAAATTTTGGGATATATACCAAAGCGGACCCCTCCCTTTAGTACATTCATTGTTGACGAATGCTACGCGCTACGCTCGTAGCCGATGACATGTTTTCTTCTGCTTTGTAGCGAAAACTGTCTACGAACGGATAACCCGATATCGCGTCCTCGGCGCTGAATGTGTTAGGGAAAACTCCAGAATAATACTCCCCAAGTACTCAGTTTTCCTGCATACACTTTTAAAAGTAGGTGTAAATTGAGATGGCACATCAATTCAATCTGGGGAAAACCATGCAACGAAGATTTAAAAACAGATAATAATATTTTATATCATGACTTACAATATTGGCATGTTACGAGCTACAAACCCCGCAGTAAACAATCTGCGAATGGCAGGCGAAGCGCGATGCACAAAATCGTTACGCGTTTGCGTTTTCACTCGTAACCCTGCTGCGGGGATATCGCCGGCAATTAATCTAGCGGAACGTAAAACACGAGTGACTCACCGAACCGAGTGTGACAGATCCAACGTCTTATTACAGTGTGTGCGCCGTGGTGCGGCTTACCTTCATTGTATACATGGGAAAAGGCAAGAAAATGAAGAATGTGCTGTACCGAGGGTCCTCATTAGTCTAATTTTATATTCGGTGATCTTCATGCATGAGTCATTGTAACTTTCATAACATTGTTAGGGAACTGGGTCAAGTTTACTTGAAATACTGATATTGATGGGTGGTTTAGTTGCGCAAGAGTGTCTGTTATGTTATGACACATATTTTAATAAGATAAACAACCACAACGTTATAAAAATCTCTTTATGCAACGTAAAAAAAGTTGTCGCAGCACTATTTTGTAATTTAATGAGACATTGAAAATCTCTAGTTTGAAAATTGTTTTGTGAAAATTCTTAAAAACCTAAAGAATAACAAATGTTTATGATCGTTTCAGTCAAGGTCGAATGTTTAAAAGATAGGAGTGTTAAAAATCAAACCGGCACATAACAATGGTTTCGTAACGCAACCGATTACCTACACTTGTTGTAAACTTTGTGTTGCCGATCCGAAGATTAATAATTATAACGGGATACTAGGTCAAGTACGAGTCATTTTGGGAAACATTACAACATGGTTACTCTAGTACACAGTAATGAATAATCTAGGTACATACCAGTTGCACCGAGCCGAGCGAAAACAATTCATTGGACAATGGACACCGAAAGTGTATGAGTACTTGATAATATTGATTATTAAAAATACAGTGAGTGTTCGTTGTACTTTCTTATCTTATCTTTCATCGAAGCGCTTTATGGAGAAGGTCCTTAATGAATACGGGGATAGAAACACATGTAACATTTATGCGGACAATTCTAGGGTTTCCATTTCAGACGTCCTAAATGACGCTGTCACGATCCTTTTGTCAACGGTTTCATCGAGAACCAACTTACAATAGGTAACCCGCCATCGTATTACCACAGAATAAGTAATATACTACGTACAGAAGCCTCACTGTTAACAAATCCCCGCGAGGCAAGTCAAACGTGCCTACGCGTGGACATCTCCTTCTATGGCATGCGCATCACTCGCTACATCACTTTCTATCGCATTAAAAGTCCCCCTAAGGGGGACCTTTGAGCGGCGCAATGACGTCACGCGAGTGAGTCGCCCCTTAAGAAAATTATATTAGACAGAACGTAGTCCGAACCAGAACAAATTTCCGAAAATTCCTTTCACGTGTCTCTAGAGTTATAACTAAGTTCAGTAAGTAAATATTTGATTTCTTCTAGATGTTTACCCGTTTTTGTTTCTCGGCGCGATTTTATTATATGACGGCGTTAATGGTATAAAATATAATACAAAACAAGGACCGACACTCGTGGAGTTTTCTGTTTTTTACTTCCTTTTCATAATATACCTTCTTCACCATTAAATTGTATGGAATTAACTGCGCAGTTTGAATACTTATGTAAAAGGGGACCCAGGGAAAAACTATAAAAATAAAAACAAAACAAGAACAGAAAGCTTTAAAACCCGGCCAAGTGCGTGTCGGATCACGCACAACGAGGGTTCCCTACCGACACCTGCTAGTCCACATTTCAAAACACTATTTAATACCTTGAATCAAAAAAAGGTCGTATCTTCATACGGAAGTCACGGCACTTACGTCCTTTTGTTTGGGCAAGACCGTTTTTCAGTGATAATTCAAAAACCCTTAATCCCATCTTGTTCAAACTAATTTTCGTTGAAAGTATTTATTAATGTACACCACCTCAATTTTTTCCAGAATTTTAATCTTCGTAGTTTGAAAATTAGAGGGGGGGGGGGGGGCACATTTTGTACAATTTGTACGACTTTGGGAGCTAATATCTCACCAATGATTAACTTAAATGGAAAACTTTCTTAGTACCCTCTATATCATTTTTAAAGGCCTATCCAAAAATACCCCACACAATAGGGATGTTGACTCAAAATTTATTAATAATCCATACGAAAGAATACATATAACTATGCCAAAAAGTGAAAATCCTATTCAAATATCTCAAAAAATAACGAAACTACAACCGTTAGAATGTTTTTAGTTAGAGAGAGAAAACGCTACAGGTCAGTGACGTCACTGACCTTGAGCGCCATAGTAAATGACGATCGTTCAATACAACGGGGCGTTTTGCGGAAAAGGGACAGAAAATGCCCCCTCCTAAAACTTTGAAGACTTATATTTATGTAATTATTTATTCTTTTGGATTACTTTTTTCACTATTTGATAGAGAATTTGATCCTTTTTCGAGAAAATTCGGATTCATTGATTTTCTTATTTGGTGTCAACATCCCTATTACTTGAATTGAAAAAACATTTTTCGTCCCCCGGTTACATGTATACTACTCCATACATTTCACATCACATTTATATAGTGGTTCATAGAATACAGGATATATTCTATCAAATTTCATAATTGTAGTACTTATAGTATCCGAGTAAACCGGCTGTGACATACGGACAGACAGACAGACATGACGAAACTATATGGGTTCCGTTTTTGCCATTCTGGCTACGGAACCCTAAAAAAATGAACGGATACCAGAGGCATGTCATAGAGGTACGTTTTACCAAGTTTCATTTTATAAGCCTAAGGGAAAGGCCGACCCAATTTAGTTCGTATTATTACTGCGCAGAAATAAGAACAGACTTGGGAAAGATGATATCGAATCTGTGAAAAATATAACCACCTACGTAATCTGGTACGTAATCTAATCCAGATTTATTTCAAAACAAAACGAATCTTCCCTATCGCTAAAACAAATGACTAGGCACCTATTACTCTAACATTACATACTACTTTATTTTCGTCTCCGTTTTACAGAGTACCTAACAACGTCCAGATTTACATTCTGGATATTTATTCTTGGTTCTAAAGTAATCGAGTTTCTTTTTATGAATATAACGGCAGCATAAGGGTACTTCAGAGGGTCTCAAACACTCAGGCACTGACACTAAGCTAAATCTGCCTCCGAGAGCAATCAAATAAGTTGATGTCAAATCAAAGCTTCAAACCGCTTCGCATTCTACAACCACAAACATGTCGTTAGGATATTTATTGTTTATTTCAGTCCATTAAAAGAAGTAAAATGTATTAAGCAGGTTGTTGAACTACAGAATCAAAGAGGACTTTCTAATGTACAATTAGAAGTCCAAATAAATGATAATGTCCGCTTGAATAAAGTTTAATATTGCTGAAATAAAGACTAAGAAATATTTTGAAGCGTTATACATAGTAGCCGCTATAATGGGGTTGTAAATACACAGTTATTGGAAAAGTGCTAGCTTTCTCCCTCCTTAAATAGGGTGAAGATGGGCAGGATCTTAACAACTTTCGGGTCCTACCATCTATTACATATAATAAAGCAGAAGAGGGTCGAAAATCTGTACATTGAAGATATTAGTAAAAAAATCGATGGAGGGGTCTAAGAATCGATAACAGAACACGTTTCAACTGTTTTTAGAATTCGTGTCTGTTTGTCTGTTTGTCTGTATGTCTGTTTGTCTGTCTGTTTATATGTCTAACTATCACGCGAAAACTAGCGAATGGATTTGAATACAGCCTTCACTAATACGTTTATTGGATCTTCGGCCAGGTTATAGGCTATAAAAATCATACAGGTTAGGGATGAAAGGGGGTGAAAAGAGGGGTTAAACTTTGTATGAGAAGTCTTTCAGTTCATGATTTACAGGCTTGAAAGTTGGTAAGTATATACAAGGACGCAAAGTAAATAGAACCTCATTCAAACATTGTATAATAAACAGATAGTATTTGAAAAAATGGGGGGTGAAATAACAATACCTCTGCCTCTCAAGGCTATAGACAAAAATACAAAAGTCCCTCAAACCATATTAACTGTTTGAAATGAGAGATCTAATTATGTTGGTCCGTCAGTCGCTATCAATATTCACAAACTTTACTACGCAACCTGGGTTTTTTTTTTGTTTTCGATGGAGGGTACCTTACCTACGCAGAGCGGCGGGCTCTCGGTTGCATGGTAGCACTTGCGACATGTACTACCTATATATTAAGTATGCGCATTTTTGTATAAAATATTGTTTTTTGAGGTGCTCATTACAAGAATGATACTTATCCATTTTCAAATCGAAGATGGCGGACATTTACTTATTTACTTTTCTTAATAATCGATATGGGTGTCATCTTTGAGGTTCTTCGAGGTGCCGATTAGTTGCGTTTTCCGTCAGCAAAATGTATAAAATACGTTCAGCGCGTAACAGACATAAATTTAGGGTATATTGGTATTCGTTATTAAAACATACATACCTACGTAACAATAAACATCAAGTATGACCAAATTCGAACAGGCGGATTGGAAAGCAAAAAAAACCGGCCAAGTGCGAGTCGGACTTCGCACATTTAGGGTTCCGAACCGACCGCAAAGTTAAGTTGGTTTTTATAGGAAAAATAAGGAAATTGCAAAGAAAAAAATCTAATTTATCAATATATTAGTATTTGTTGGTAAAAAATACGTAATAACAATCATTATTACCAAATTTTAAGTTTATAGGTGTTTGGAAAGTTAAAAAATTCATCGGAACAAAATTTCGTAAATTCCAATAATTTATGAACAAAAAAAATATCTATTCAACTACCTCTTTACAAAGCCACTTGATAGGTCAACAAATTTTTTTTGTTCAATATTTCGCGCTCGCTGCGCTCGCGTTTTCATCTACATTGCTTGATGCGTATGAAGTATTTTCCGTACCTGCATCATAATGTTGAAAAATTTCGCGCTCGCTGCGCTCGCGTTTTCATCTACATTACTTGATGAGTATTTTCCGCACCTACATCATAATGTTCGATAATTCTCGCGCGCCCTACGCTCGCGTTTTCATCTGCATTATAGTTGATGCTTATGAAGTCTTTTCCGCACCTGCATCATAATGTTCGAAACATTTCGCGCTCACTACGCTCGCGATCTCATCTTCATTTCTTGATGCGTATGAAATATTTTCCGCACCTGCATAATAATGTTCGAAAAATTTCACGCTCGCTGCGCTCGCGTTTTCATCTACATAACTTCATGAGTATGAACTATTTTCCGCACCTGCATCATAATGTTCGTAAAAATTTCGCGTTCGCTATGCTTGCGTTTTCATCTGCATGACTTGATGCGTATGAATTATTTACCGCACCGGCATCACAATGTTCGAAATATTTCGCGCTCGCTGCGCTCGCGTTTTCATACACATTACTCGATGAGTGTGAAGTATTTTCCGCACCTGCATCATAATGTTCGAAAAATTTCGCGCTCGCTGCGTTCGCGTTTTCTTCTACATTACTTGATGAGCATTTTCCGCACTTACATCATAATGTTCAAAAAAATTTTACGCGCCGTACGCTCGCGTTTTCATCTACATTATAGTTGATGCGTATGAAGTCTTTTCCGCGCCTGCATCAGAATGTTCGAAAAATTTCGCGCTCGCTGCGCTCGCGTTTTCATCTACATTACTTGATGAGTATTTTCCGCACCTGCATCATAATGTTCGACACATTTCGCACTCACTACGCTCGCGTTTTTATCTTCATTACTTGGTGCGTATGAAGTCTTTTCCACACCTGCATCAATGTTCGAAACATTTCGCGCTCGCTACGCTCGCGTTTTCATCTACACTATTTGATGCGTATGAATAAGTATTTTCCGCACCTACATCGTAATGTTTGAAAGAATTCGCGCTCGCTGCGCTCGCGTTTTCATCTTCATTACTTGATGCGTATGAAGTATTTTCCACACCCGTATCAGAATATGCGAAAAGTTTCGCGCTCGCTTC
Source organism: Cenopis cana (assembly GCA_951800055.1). Taxonomy (NCBI): domain Eukaryota; kingdom Metazoa; phylum Arthropoda; class Insecta; order Lepidoptera; family Tortricidae; genus Cenopis; species Cenopis cana. Next base: position 16,485,739 of record OX637477.1, on the reverse strand, counting down.
GCTCGCGAGCGTTTTCATCTACATCAATAATAAGTTAATAACATATATTTAGTCCTCTGTCATGTTTCATGTGGGCGCATTGAGCCGGCGTGCGCAATGTTTGTCGAGACAACCCGGCGAAATACGGTGTAGAAGTTGATATGGATAATGGATATTCACGCGAATGAAGTCGCGGGCAAAAGCTTAGATAAATAAATTTAAAACCTGGACTACCCGTGCGAAACTGGGGCGGGTTATAAATGCGAAAGTGACTCTGTCTGCCTGTTTCCTCTTAAAATGCTCAACCGATTTAGATGAAATTTGTTATGGATATAGTTTGAGTCCTAGAGAAGGACATAGGATACTTTTATCCCGGAAATCATCCCTTAACGAGGTTTAAGTTAGAATGGAAGAGAGATAACTAGGTAAGCGCATGAAATAGAAGAATGAAATAACATTTTAACGCGATGACGCGAGTTCTACGCAGACGAAGTCGCGGGCAAAAGCTAGTTAATAATATTTATAAAATGCTAACATTGGGTTCTTTACAGAACAATGACTTTTGGAGTCACTGCCCTCATTAACGCTCAAACAAATAATTTTAGACAAAGCGTAATGTAAAAGGAATTACATTTATTACCAAACAGATTCTGTTTTAGTGACAAAAGCTTCTTAAGATACTTTCACAAAATTAATACTACTACCAACTTAAGGACGACTTCAAATTACCCAAGTACTTATTTATTGACATCTACATTCATTTTCTTGTGTGCTGTGCTGTTTAGATTTTCATCAAAGTAATTATAAATGTAAGTAAGTCATAAAAACAACTAAAATGACGAGAAAGCCAATCTTCGCCAAAGTTCCTCTTCGGCGACATTAGTGCGCGCCGCGGATTGAGGAAATTACTTTCAGCTAGCGAGCAACTGTGTGAAAGCAATACCTAATAAGTACTTCTAGATCTTCTGTAGAACTCTTCCGAAAACAATAATGTAATTTATAAAACCATGAAACTGTTCCGCATGCTTACTTTATTATTTGTGTTATAAAATACCCAAGAAGAATCAAGAATCAAGAATCAATTATTTATTCGTGACAATACACAACACACACTGCAAAAAGAAAGAAAAACAAATAAAACAGTAAAACATGGTAGGTATTGCACGAAATGGTTCTGTACCCACGTGTATGTATTGTATTTCTACGTCTCGTGTTTTCACACTAAAGGCAATCGTAAAATGATTAAACCCACTTTGTTATGCCAGTGTACACAAAGTTTGCGAATCTTATGATATCAAGAAAGTGGTCATAAAACGTTGCCGCGGTAAACGTTACGTTTGGCAGATGCGAAGTAGACCACGCTCCAAGGTTTCGCACATTGTACACAGTACATGCAGACCTAAATAAATAACTTGAGCTATGAACTGTAGTATTTGAACTCGAATAGTAGGTTTACGATTTGCTTATTATTCATGTCTGCATCAGCGAAACTTGGGTAGGTGCAGCTTGAGTTACGATTAGCGAAGAGCTCGATATTCTACATGAAAGATAATTTTAACGGATTCGGGACATTCTGTATCGGTTTAGAAATTATAACCAAAGATATTAGAACATTTTGGCAGTTAATTAACAACCTAATAACAACAACAACAAATATTCTTTATTGTTCACCAAATACCAACCTAATTAACCTAATTAGACATAAGTGAATGTTTAACTTACATTATCCTTCCAGGAACGGAACACTTATGTCTGAACTGACATACACAAAATGACAACTCTGTGTATGTCTGTCTGTCTGTCACAAGCAGGTCCCAACCGCCATTCTTCAGGGCTTTTTTTTCTTCGTGATTAATCCGATCATTAGTTATTCTCGGCTCAACCAAGGCTGCTTGTCATGCGAATGTAGTCTTGACCTTCGCCAGTGTCGCCGCGTCAATGTGACGCTTAGGGTGGCGGAGTCCCGTGTCCTTGCCTCTTGCCTTCAACCCCTGTGGGAAAATTCCTGTAGAGCCTATTTGATCCAAAGGTCGTGGCCTCCGACTATAAGTGCCAGCCTAAGATGAAGGACGTTAAATTATGTAAACATCTTAGGAACGGTAAAGGGCGTATTCGAATCATAAATAAGCTTCAGGAAAAACAATGACACATTTCTTCCACGCGTTTTTCTTTTTTCCGCGCAAATCTTCGAGTTCATTTCATACACCCTTTGAGACGTTTATGATGTTGGTAATACAATAAAAGCATCCCTATAAAAATGTAGATACCCCGGTTTCATCACTTTCATCAGATTAGCTTAATTTGCGTGGGTTTTGCACTTGGGAACATTAAGTCTACGAGTAAGAAACCCATACCTAATATGAGAGTAAATGTCGTTACTATATAATACCTACCCACATCTCACTTATCTTGATTGGTTTTAATGGAGATATTTTGATAACAGAATGCATACAGCTCTTCACAATCTCATTTTAGGTACATATGGTACAGTCAACCGCAAAAATGTCTATCTATACCTTTAGTAGGTAGATATTTTGTTGAGTTGTATTATTTTATTTTGTTACCGTGTGTTTTTTTTTGTAAATACCATATTAATAATATTTCCTTATATTATAGTTTATAAAAGAGATAATTAAATACCGATTAGGTTTACTTAGGGATAAGCAATCGTGGATACATAAATGTTGCGTCAATCCTGTCAATAGCAGAGCGTCACGTGACGCCTTCGCCACGGGCCGTCCGCAGAGGTATAAAATACGGCTGCGACTGTGGCGATATAAACACAATTAATTATTTATTTAATGATTTAAAATACCTTACCTTAGACTGCCAACAATAAGCATGCGGATGCGTTGTAGCAATAAAAAGTAAATAAACACATTTGTTACTGCCATATCAATCGCTTTTATGATTCACAGATTAAGGCGGATTAGTTTTATAGTGCGTAATAAAGTAAAAAACAGCTGTGCCTAGTATTTAACACTCCATGCGCATCTGCTTGTTATGATTGCTAAAAACTGGAAAATTGATATGGAAAAATCCGACGATAAACAAGCTTTTTGCCCATCAACACATTGTATCGTAGGCATACTAACATCGCGTGTCCATCACACGTGCATCAACAACGGATATAGCTAGAACCGGAAAAGTCAGTTAAGAACTCATCAAGTTTGTCCACATTCTGCTGGATGATCGTCAACGTCACGGGGGAAACATGTAATAAGTGAATTTATTTTGGCTCCCTAATTCACTGCGTAGAGTTTTCGTTTTTTTGGCAGCTCACGACCACAGCCGGGTGATAGATTAATTTTATGAATTTTGGCGCCAAACATAAATAAACCAGCGTCGCCGGCGAGACGGTTCTCTATTACTATTCTGGATAAGACATATTTCAATGCACACTGTATATCTGTCACTGCTGAAAAAATACTCGATAATACGACAAATTGAAAATAGTAATTCATTTTTGTATAAGAATAGATTCCGTTGCCGACCAGCAGCAGCGGATCGGCAGTATAACACATGTTTGACAACGAACCCTAGGGATGCGAACCCTGCCAACGGAATCCGAATATATATACACCCATATGATTTAAGTTTGTACTTGTATTGACTTCGGTTTTATTTGTAACTAGCTTTTGCCCGCGACTTCGTCTGCGTAGAACTCGCGTCATCGCGTTAGAATGTTATTTCATTCTTCTATTTCATGCGCTTACCTAGTTATCTCTCTTCCATTCTAACTTAAACCCCGTTAAGGGATGATTTCCGGGATAAAAGTATCCTATGTCCTTCCCTAGGACTCAAACTATATCCATAACAAATTTCATCTAAATCGGTTGAGCATTTTAAGAGGAACAGGCAGACAGAGTTACTTTCGCATTTATAACCCGCCCCAGTTTCGCACGGGTAGTCCAGTTTTAAATTTATTTATCTAAGCTTTTGCCCGCGACTTCATTCGCGTGAATATCCATTATCCATATCAACTTCTACACCGTATTTCGCCGGGTTGTCTCGCCAAACATTGCGCACGCCGGCTCAATGCGCCCACATGAAACATGACAGAGGACTAAATATATGTTATTAACTTATTATAGATGTAGATGAAAACGCTCGCGAGCGAAGTGAGCGCGAAACTTTTCGGATATTCTGATACTGGGTGTGGAAAATACTTCATACGCATCAAGTAATGAAGATGAAAACGCGAGCGCAGCGAGCGCGAATTCTTTCAAACATTACGATGTAGGTGCGGAAAATACTTCATACGCATCAAATAGTGTAGATGAAAACGCGAGCGCAGCGAGCGCGAAATGTTTCGAACATTGATGCAGGTGTGGAAAAGACTTCATACGCACCAAGTAATGAAGATAAAAACGCGAGCGTAGTGAGTGCGAAATGTTTCGAACATTATGATGCAGGTGCGGAAAATACTCATCAAGTAATGTAGATGAAAACGCGAGCGCAGCGAGCGCGAAATTTTTCGAACATTCTGATGCAGGCGCGGAAAATACTTCATACGTATCAACTATAATGTAGATGAAAACGCGAGCGTACGGCGCGCGAAAATTTTCGAACATTATGATGTAGGTTGTGCGGAAAATGCTCATCAAGTAATGTAGAAGAAAACGCAAACGCAGCGAGCGCGAAATTTTTCGAACATTATGATTCAGGTGCGGAAAATACTTCACACTCATCGAGTAATGTGTATGAAAACGCGAGCGCAGCGAGCGCGAAATATTTCGAACATTTTGATGCCGGTGCGGTAAATAATTCATACGCATCAAGTCATGCAGATGAAAACGCAAGCATAGCGAACGCGAAATTTTTACGAACATTATGATGCAGGTGCGGAAAAGACTTCAAACGCATCTGTAATTTAGATGAAAAAGCGATCGTAGCGGGCGCTAAGTTTAGTAAAGTGCGGAAAATAGTTCATACTCATGAAGTTATGTAGATGAAAACGCGAGCGCAGCGAGCGCGAAATTTTTCGAACATTATTATGCAGGTGCGGAAAATACTTCATACGCATCAAGAAATGAAGATGAGATCGCGAGCGTAGTGAGCGCGAAATGTTTCGAACATTATGATGCAGGTGCGGAAAAGACTCCATAAGCATCAACTATAATGCAGATGAAAACGCGAGTGTAGGGCGCGCGAGAATTATCGAACATTATGATGTAGGTGCGGAAAATGCTCATCAAGTAATGTAGATGAAAACGCGAGCGCAGCGAGCGCGAAATTTTTCAAACATTATGATGCAGGTGCGGAAAATACTTCACACTCATTAAGTAATGTATATGAGACGCGAGCGCAGCGAGCGCGAAATGATTCGAACATTCTGATGCAGGTGCGGAAAAGACATCATTCGTATTAACTATAATGTAGATGAAAACGCGAGCGTACGGCGTGCGAAAATTTTCGAACATTATGATGCAGGTGCGGGAAATACTTCATTCTCATGAAGTTATGCACATGAAAACGCGAGCGCAGCGAGCGCGAAATTTTTCGAACATTATGATGCAGTTACGGGAAATAATTCCTAGGCGTCAAGTAATGTAGATAAAAAAGCTAGTTCGAAATGATTCGAACATTATGATGCAGGTACAGAAAATACTTCATACGCATCAAGCAATGTAGATGAAAAAAATTTGTTGACCTATTAAGTGGCTTTGTAAAGAGGTAGTTGAATAGATTTTTTTTTTGTTCATAAATTATTGGAATTTACGAAATTTTGTTCCGATGAATTTAAAATTTGGTAATAATGATTGTTATTACGTATTTTTTACCAACAAAGACTAATATATTGATAAATTAGATTTTTTTCTTTGAAATTTCCTTATTTTTCCTATAAAAACCAACTTAACTTTGCGGTCGGTTCGGAACACTAAATGTGCGAAGTCCGACTCGCACTTGGCCGGTTTTTTTTGCTTTCCAATCCGCCTGTTCGAATTTGGTCATACTTGATGTTTATTGTTACGTAGGTATGTATGTTTTAATAACGAATACCAATATACCCTAAATTTATATCTGTTACGCGCTGAACGTATTTTATACATTTTGCTGACGGAAAACGCAACTAATCGGCACCTCGAAGAACCTCAAAGATGAAACTCATATCGATTATTAAGAAAAGTAAATAAGTAAATGTCCGCCATCTTCAATTTGAAAATGGATAAGTATCATTCTTGTAATGAGCACCTCAAAAAACAATATTTTATACAAAAATGCGCATACTTAATATATAGGTAGTACATGTCGCAAGTGCTACCATGCAACCGAGAGCCCGCCGCTCTGCGTAGGTAAAGTACCCTCCATCGAACACAAAAAAAACCGAGGTTGCGTAGTAAGGTTTGTGAATATTGATAGCGACTGACTGACTAACATAATTAGATCTCTCATTTCAAACAGTTAATATGGTTTGAGGAACTTTTGTATTTTTGTCTATAGCCTTGAGAGGCAGAGGTATTTTATTTCACCCCCCATTTTTTCAAATACTATCTGTTTATTATACAATGTTTGAATGAGGTTCTATTTACTTTGCGTCCATGTATATACTTACCAACTTTCAAGCCTGTAAATCATGAACTGAGAGACTTCTCATACAAAGTTTAACCCCTCTTTTCACCCCCTTTCATCCCTAACCTGTATGATTTTTATAGCCTATAACCTGGCCGAAGATCCAATAAACATATTAGTGAAGGCTGTATTAAAATCCATTCGCTAGTTTTCGCGTGATAGTTAGACATATAAACAGACAGACAAACAGACAAACAGACAAACAGACATGAATTCTAAAAACAGTTGAAACGTGTTCTGTTATCGATTCTTAGACCCCTACATCGATTTTTTTACTAATATCTTCAATGTACAGATTTTCGACCCTCTTCTGCTTTATTATATGTATAGATATTGACAGATACTACTAATTCCTAGTGCAGAGCGTTGAGTGTTAAACCTTTATTTGACGTGGCTCATACCCATTTCCTATCGAAAATTCCGGTCTAATTTCGCGATGTTTTCCACAATCAACAATGTGTATTAGGTAATATTTTCTTATGTCTTATGACGTCTTGTGTCTGTTGCCTTATGTCACTATGCGTTGTAATCCCATGTGGTTTAAAAATGTTTGGAATGTAGAGTGAATAATGACCTAACGTTGACTATTTAATTAGAATAGTACTACCTATTCGAAATCCTAGGTAATTACTATATATATATTCGATTTCTTGCATGTAGGTATCTATCATGCGAAAGCAATCCTAAAATAAACGATACCTAAGTAAGCTCATGCACCTGTGAATAACGGAGCGCTGGGTGACAGTGTCAGCATTGTTGTCAAGTCAAGCCGTCCGCCTCCATGGTGTTATTCATTGTATTTTAGGGTTATTCAACTATTCGCGGGCGCGCGGCGCGGGCTGACGCAGGTGGTCGCATCCACGCTGTAAATATAGATGTTTTGTTTTTGCCATCTCTTTACGTAACTTTGAATTAAAAAAACATCAACCTTGGTAAGAAAAAAAATGGAATTTAGAATTCAAGATAATGAAACCATGGACGTCGTAATACGGCACTACTTCAATAAATTCAGATAAAAGGTGCACTAAATTTAAGTAGGAAAAGCCTTCAAACTTTATATTAGAAAGCCGTTTAACAAATGAAGAGTTATTTGTGTCTTTTATGATTCTGACGCGGTTTCACTGCGTCTTTAGCTAGAGGATAGACGTCATTTGAAGCTAATCACGCCTAATGAATGAAACTCTAGCGCGCCAATTAGGGCCTTCGCCCAACGGTGAACTAACAACGTACTTACTTTCCCAAAAAGTATTTTTGGCGTTTCTAATTACATCAAAGGAAATCGTTAATTGCATCAATAATAGGGTTAAACGTAGCATTAAAGTTTTAAGATATTTAGAAACGTTAGAGAACACGAAAAAAGAAACAATTTTATATCGTTGTTCGCAACGAAAACGTTTTAAAGCGAATAAATACCTATGATATAGAGCCACCAAGTACTTACAGTTAAAATAGGAATTCTGTTCTACTATATAGTATGTACAAAAGCCGCAAGCTAACAAATGACTATTTGTTTGTTTCAGTTATTTCTTCATTCACAATAATGAAGGACGAACGTGCCAGTCCACCTCGCGTGCGTGTCGCTGTTCTCGGCAGTTCCCGAGTGGGAAAATCAGGTAAACACACTGACTCACACAAAAATAATTCACTGAGAGACGAATTAACACTCGTCAAATATATTTAGAACGAGCGTACAAGAATGTGTCATGTCAAGAATATTTTAGATCCCCTGGCTTTGCTTGGATTACATCTTGTGACCTAAATACTAGAAGTGCATGGTGTTTTAAATTACTCAGCTATAACTCGAATCCGATCAAGTTTAAAAGGATTCCCGCTCCTCCTACGAAGCGCTCTTTCGTGGGCGTCTGAACCTTATGAAAATACAATAAAATGCTTTTATACTCTTATCAAGAACTAGCCGAAGTGTTACAACTGACCCACTCCGCGTTACATAAACAGCAAGGCATACTCCAGTGACCCGTTCTACTGGTGATGTAATCTCGTAAATTTTGTTTTCTCTAACAACAACCATTCAATCTCTACTACTTAGAATTTAATCTGTTCTTCAACTTGCTTTTAGTCGGTCAACACATGAACCAATTATAAGATGAATCATCGAAAAATTATTAAGCCTCGTCGACAAGACATCATGTCTGTTACCTAGTAAATCAAGATAATACATTTAGACTTTGGATTTTTAAATGGTCTATAATACTTTTAAATTAATCTAGAATTGATGTCGACGTTTTTATATATTGCAATTGACAAATTTAAAGCACTTTAATAGTTTTGAAAGTCGTCCACCCGCGCAGAAATAGGGCATCCTGAAAGTCAGTATATGACAACCTACACAGTCACAATTTTCACTGATATTCGGCTATTTGCCTACATTAATTTCAATATATTTTGTTACAGCTCTTATCGTCAGATACTTAACGAGAAGATACATTGGGGAATACCATTCGAATACAGGTATAATCAGTTTTATTAAAAAAAAATACAGTACATACATATTTGAATTATTTGGAAGTTTATTAACTACAACATTCGAATATTTTTGTTGCAGATCTATTGTACAGACAAACAGTACCAATAAATGGTACCCCGGTTGAATTAGAAGTAATAGATGTCTCCGGTTCAAACTCTGACAAATTCCCGGCAGAACAGGTGAGCAATCATCGAGGAAAATTTCTATCTATATCTACATAATACGCACAAGATTCCCAGCTGAGTTTTTCTTGTGTAATTGGAACAAAATGTAGGTTAATGCAGTTCTTTACGAGACCTTGCCGCGAATCCAATAGACTTCACCTTCACGTTAAAAGCTTAACTCAACAACTAAAGGAAGGTTACAGTTGAATACATCCTGCATAACTGGAAGATTAGTGACGGCCTATTCGAAAATACAATCGTATCCTTGATCTTGCGTTACATATAGGCTCTACTTTACGGCGTAGTTTCATAAATATTCATAATACATAATGATGTATCAAGAACATCTATAAATGTAAAAAAACATTAGTTACTCCTGTATCAGCTGTCTCTTTGAATATGCTCCGGCTATAATTACAGGTCTGGTGAATCATGGCATTGTACTTTGTTTGACTGATGATGTTTATGATGAATAATTTCTTTGATACGCTGCCGAGCTGCACCTGGCTTTTGTCTGCAATGGAACGAAGTCTATCTCCTTCCGCAAACAACATTGAAGATTAACTGAAGATTAAACCGGTCTTTATGAGTTAGCAACTAGGTTAATCGTCGTTAATATAATAGAAGTGGAATGAATTATGACTTCTAGTGTTCCAGTGACCAGATAGGCTGGTGCAACGTGACTCATAATGTTTACCACTCCTACTACACAAACGGTATCAAGTAAAATATTCGCATATACCGTCAAATAAATTACTAATTGTTTCCGAATTGATTAAAACTCAACCAGCACTCAAAAACTCCAAAGTAAAGTTACTTTATTACAACAATTATGAGGACGACAAAACCGGCCATTTTATATCATTTAATATGTTTAATAACATCGCAAAAAGGCCCTTGTCATCCGCGTCCTGATAGCGTGGGCGGCCGGCGGCTAGACGTCTAATCGATGGAAATAAGACGGATCTGTTACCAGCCCCTATTTTATGCTACCCACGCCACCTAGACGACACGTATTGCATAGATCAAGATATCTACTTTGAACGGGTACTTTTTATGCTAAGTGCAGAAAGTATTGTTGTATTCTGACTTTCCAAATAGGTACCATGAAAATTGTAAATCTGATTAGTGTCGTTCATCTCTTAATAATGATATGTACAATAAATATTGGGAAAATGTAAGATTATCTTCTAACACTTACACCCTTTAGGAAGTACACTTAACATCGTTACCGTGGTGACATTTGAGCTAATTAATCCACTTAACCTTAAGTGTGTCTCATGGGCTTGCTAAAATGTATAGGTACGAGTATAGCCGTCATCTACTGGTGAGGAATATCTGCGGGCACATAACAAAATAATGTTTATTGTTTATTTCTTTTCTCCGGGAGAGGACGGGCTATATAACATTTATTTTACTTATCCCTGTTATTGTGTTTGATGGAAAAAAAAGTTAAAATCGATATTGTATGTAGATTGTAGATTTTGATTTATTTATTTCACAATCATCATCATCCTCCTAGCGTTATCCCTGTACAGTTGCATCCTGAAGGATGCCTGGGGTCCGCTTTATTTCACAATAAAGGATTATATTATAAATTATAGGTATGTCAATTTACCAGAATCTCTATTGTGATCGTCAATAACACTAAATACAAATAAAATAGTAAGTAAAATAAAATAAATAAGATTTAAAACTCATATCACCAATCAAAAGCGGATTGAATTGGGTCCGAGTGTCAACAACATTACGTTCTTATGAATGAGTCCCGAGGTCATTAGCTATTTCCGAAATGTGGGATTGAGTGTTGGAAAGCAATTCGGTTTAATTTGGCCCAACAATACTAATCGCCAATCACATCGCACTGGCGACGCCAACGCGACGGCGGGGGCGCCCGTGAACCGCCGCACTCTAATTTTAACACGGAATGTTGGCTTCGACCCCGTAATTAATCATTTATGTCTGAATACTGAGCTTTTTACGGATAGTACAGCTCGCCTGCGCTTCCTCAGACTTTAGAAAATAATCAATCAAAATCCTTCGAACGATTAATAATAGCACAGAATTAAACACGTTCTCTTAGTCACATGCCTTTTATAACTTCCACGTTTAACAAACAATTTCATTTAGGTATATCGGATCTTTATTTTCGGAAATCAAATACAGACCTGACTGAAATAAAAGTATCTTCTTCATTTATTACAATTTTGTATGTTGTTGTGTTAATTCTGTTAACACGTAGTAGTTTCTCGTAGGACATATTTTCTCTAGTTGTATGTCATCATCATCCTCCTAGCGTTATCCCAGTACAGTTGCATCCTGAAGGATGCCTGGGGTCCGCTACCTAATCCCAAGATTTGGCGTAGGCACTAGTTTTTACGGAAGCGACTGCCATCTGACCTTTCAACCCCGAGGAGAAACTAGACCTTATTGGGATTAGGCTTTGTCAAGTGAGTGGGCAACTTGACTGTTAGAAGTTCTCAAACCGCCCGAAGGCCTCCAACTTGGCTTAACGACTGCTGCCATAGACATCAACCGGGATCAACGGCTTAACGTGCCTTCCAAAGCACGGGAGCGCTCAGTTTGTAACCACTCAAAGCGGTCACCCATCCAAGTCCTGACCGCTTACCCACGTTGCTTAACCTTAGATACCGCAAGCGGTACCCGGCGCCGCTGGGCCACGAGCGCTCCTTTCTCTAGTTGTATGTATATTTTAAATATTCTGTTTTAATTGTTTCAGATCCAATGGGCTGACGCGTGCCTGGTGGTCTACTCTGTGACTGATAGGAGCAGCTTTGAATACGCCACGGAAGTCCTGAAGGCCCTGCGGAGAGCACCTGCCACCGCGAGCCCGGCACACGGACCCGCCGGCGCCACAACGCCCATGCCCCTAGCCCTCTTAGGCAACAAGACAGACTTGGACCATTTGAGACAGGTCAGCAAAAAAGTTGGCCTACAATTATTTACAGTATTTAATAGGGTGGTTCAAAAAAAATCTTTTGCGATTTCCGGTTTGAACACCTATTTTATCTGTTGATTATGCCTATTGATTTAACATCCTAAAATATTGGCCCACTAATCGTATTAGAAGTCGGTGATAATAGGTGGTAAAATACAAGAACGTGTGTGATTTGGTGTCTCTGTTACTCACAAACTACTAGTCTATTAGTAATATTTTTTCCATTGAAATACCTAAACAAGACGAAGTGCTTTTTCAGATGCAATTGATGTTAAGTCGTTTAGTCGGCCGAAAAATGCTCTACCAGGGAGCCTATTTTTGAGTGTCGAACGCTCGACTTTTCACTCGAGATCTGTCAAAAAACTATGATGTTTTGATCGGCCCCCCAGTAATTTGAAAAGAGGTCTTGAAATTAAAAAGTCCTTTTTGCTCCCTGATGTATTTCAGAATCTGGAGCTTTTTCAGTATTAAACTTTTATTCAAAGTTCAATGACAATTGAACAAGTTCGGTATCGAGCGCTACAATTATACGTATATGTAGCTAATATGTGAATGAAACAATCCGACAGCTTTCAGTACACAAACAATAGGTAGAACCCTCATGAAACCGCCTTCATTCATATGTCAGAAACTCATATCTATGAAGGTTCCTATTTTTTCGTCTACTCGTACACGCCTATTGTGCAGTTAGGGATGGCAACGTTCATGAGCCATCTCGACTATCACAAGGGCTCCTGAAACGCATAATTTGTTGAAAGTAATGGTAGGTATCATACATTATACCTATACATTCAGCGTAAAAAAGTTCTTGATAGGTAAACTATAAAAACCATCAAAAAACATTACGTCTGACGTTCTCTCGGAAGGTGTTTAGGTGTTCTTACTGAGACTGGGAAATTCTTTTCAGTTACTTAATTTAATTGGCCGAAAAATCAAAGAAAAACCGAACACATTTAGTAAAACCTATTTAAACCAACTCGTAAATTCCCTTTCCAATTTACAACCTAACTCGGACAGAAGTTATTAATGGGAATTGGGCTTAACCGAATGGAATTGGGCTGTACAAAACGGAAAACTTTCCTCCATTTATAATTAAAGAAGAGAGATAACCCACGTTCAAATTAGATTTGACATTATAGCCGTTACCACGCTGTTTTCTGGAAATATCTAATAAGATACCTAAAGATATTGTTGTTCATCTTTCCTTTAGTTACGAGTACCACCCACACTTGACAAAGTGTAAAGAGGACGTTAGAAAATATTTTTCAAGGAAAGATTTCTCTTAGATTGACCTGCGCTAAAAGGAGCTTCACATTTTGTTGTACATGATATTATCGACTTCCGTCTATGGCTAAACACTTTATTTACAGTGAACCGTCTAATTTTCAGGTAACGACTCAAGACGGGCAGAGCATCAGTGCTGCCCACAACGCGTCATTCAGCGAGGCGAGCGTGGCCGACAACTCCGGCGACCTATACCGGTGCGTGGATCGGCTGCTCGCCGAGGTACGCACGCCTCTGCGCACACGCAAGTTCTCCGTTACCAAAATGCTGGGCTCCTTAATAGGTAAGATTCTGCTTGCAACTGCTTGACTGAGATGTGAACTACGTTGTTATGTTATATTTAATTTGATTGTATTATTGTAGAGTCGTAAAAGCCTCACATTTTTACGACTTAAACAGTGCAGTTTACATATTGTAAAGATAATTATACTTATATAAAAGAGTTGTATGTTCAACAGAAGTATTTTACACAGGTGGTGCTACGAACAACAACCAAGCGAGCCGCAGCGGGTCAATGGTGGCGTGCCCTCGCGTGCCCACGCCAGCGCGGCCGCCGCTGGCCGCGGCGGCGCCCTGACCGCCAGCGGCGCCCGCCCACCGCGCGCGTTGATGCCTCGCCGGCGCGGGAGCCGTGTGGCTGGCCTGCCTGCCTGTGCCCACCCGCTTTACCGCCGCGCCGCTGTCCGCCACCATGTGATCATTTGCTACTCGTTACCGCATTTCAATCGGCCTAATATATTTTAACTTATCTACTATTATTAACTGTTTTTAAGATCTGAAAAATTTCATGGATTTATGCGCGGACTTAGAAGTAGAAAAGGACTATAAATTACTGCTGGTGAAATTTCATAAATATGTTATAACTTAATGGTTATGGTGTACCTATAATGGTGCTGATCTCGATTGATGAAGTGCGACCGGCAGAATTGATAGTAGTCCGCGTCAAAAACAAAAGAAGTCATAGTTATAGAAACTTGGAAATTCCACCTTATCCGGGATATATCCCCAATTGATGTTGTATATTACTTATATAGAAGCAAGTATCTCTCCGCGTTACCATTTTGTGTGGTGCAGAAGGAAGTCTGAGGACCAGGAAGGAAATTATGGATGTTTCGCCAAAGATGCTAATTCCTAGTCTTGCGTTAATAAATTATAACATTGTAAATAGAATTGTTGTAGTTTTAAATATGTACACATTTCAGATTACCGAGGTTTAAGTTAGATAGATATAATTTTTTTTTTTTAATGTATAAACGTACTTCTCGTGGTCTTATGGTGGTTGAATTTACCGCAGGAGCATGTAGAGTTGTAGAGAGCTTATCTTTTTTGCAAAAATGTTAGTTATTGTATCGATCGTGATAAATACCGCCATCATAGTTAGATACTTTGAGTTGAGGGTTAACCATTTCAATGAAAAAACATTACCTTAATGTCATTAACCCACTGTGGTACTATATACCTACAAGTGATGGATATTAAACTATTGTTAGTAAGCATAAACGTTTTAAATGTTTTATCAATAAACAAGACAATAATTTCTGTGCTTATAAAAAAGGTCACCACCAGGCGGCTGTAATCACGATATATGCACCTTCAAATAGAGATAATAAATTATCACTATTGGAATAAAAACGGTTTGATATTAGGGTTATTCCCGTTAATATGTCATAAATATTTTTGTCACGGTCAGAAAATAATTGCAGGAGGTATGTATGTGACTGTGTTATTGGGTTTCAATCTTATGCCATGTTATGATGACAGAGGGGTTTAATAAGGTGTCGAGCATTGAAACGTTTACCTTATTATGTAATTTTTTTCCACAACGTTTTTATTCCAATGTCAAATATGTAATAAATATAAATATATAATATTGAAATATAATAAATGGGTCACTCACGTCTTTAAAGTCGAATATCGCTCGACATGTTTCGGACCAATACGTGGTCCTTAATCATGAGAACCACGACGCCACGACGGCCGCGCGTCTAGCGACATATACGTCGCATGATATTCGACCTTTATTATATTTCAATATGTGTGAGACTCACGAGAGTTTTCTATTTAAGTAGGTATCGGTATATGATATTGCAAAATATCATCAGTGTTGACATACCTGTCTAAATGTCTATAATATCTGGATATTTTAACAATGATAATTGTAACAAAGGTGTAACTACCACTACTTTCTCGTAAAATGTTGGTTTACCTAGGCTAATGCTATGCTAGTATTAAATAGATCCTTAAAATGATGATTTATACCAAAGTTACAAAGCCCTGTAAAGTAATAATTGTATAGGAACTTATTAGCTTTACAAAAGTGAGAGTAGCTGTTACAGATCGTAATACTTTTAGGACTGTTTATAAATGTGTCCCCTATTTGATGTATCAAATTAAGTATGGAAGTCTCGATAGAAACTTGAATCTTGTTATTCCTTGTTTCTAATTATGTTAGGCTCAGTACTGTGCCAATAAATGGTTACTAGTCAGATATTAATTAACTGGGTTATTGTCAGTCGGAAAAACAAAAGTTGTCCATTCGGTGGTCAATAGTTAACGGCTTGTGTGCATGTAATTTACGTTTTTATTACATGGATTTATAGACACGGAATTACAGATTATGCGGGTTATCAGATCAATCGAAAATTAAGCTTTGTAGCCCTTAACTTTTGACATCTCCACCGAAAAGACGCGCACCTAAATCTGACAATGACCCAACTAGTGACTAGGGAAATGAACCAGTGTGATAATATACACTAAGTGCTGTATCGGAAAGGACGGAAAGGAGTGATTTGATTCTTGAGTAGGTAGCCTAATATACTATAATAGATATATATAATACAGTATAATGTAATCTAAATGGCCTAAATAAATCTTAGTAGGTATTAGGTACTTGTACTCTTTCTAACTAATTTTCTACTTTTGCACAGTATTAATAAACTAAGTCTTTAGCTGCTTTTTCACTACGAGCATGCTCTGGAGAAGACATTTTCATAACATGCTATCGCTATCAGTTATCATTATTACTTCACGTTAGTAAATTGCAAGATATAAACTAATCATTGTTGTTATTACTTGTATATTAGTTACGATGAAGAAAGTAGAAGACAAAGTTTATAAAGATGGCCTGGATCTGCCGTATAAAATGTTCAAGCTGTGGTGGGTTCACTCAATTTTGACTGACAGGCCGGTTCCGTGGATAAAGAACCGAGTCTGTTGTCATATGCCCGAACCGCCATTGACTTCCTAATGCATAATTAGCTTTACTTGAATTTAAACTTTCGTGAGACATGTTATAACTTTATTTTACTAAACGGTTAAAACTCACGTATTAATTGTCACTTCGGGCGACATGTTTCGAACTCTTCGGGAGTTCTTCATCAGGATGAGTGCGTCTGCGACCCGCGCCGATTGCACACTGTCGAACTACCCGCCGCCCGCCGCAAGGCACGTGACGCACGCGCAGACAGCGCGGGGGCGGGGGCGGGGGGGCAGCTCGGCGCTGAAGGTGTTGTATGAGGTCGTGGTGAGGGATCGTCCCCCCCGATCAATGGTAGGCACACTGAACTCACTATGTCCACTCGATTGTCATTACGCACTTCCCGCTCTATGATCGGGATCACAGGTTTCCATGCCGGCGGCAACACCCAGCCAGCGTCACGATTAAAGTTAGGGCGGCGCCCTATTTCAACAACACAACACGACAAAAACAACGTGACAATTAATACGTGAGTTTTAACCGTTTAGTAAAATAAAGTCATAATTAGCTTTATTTATCCGTATCACTCAACATAGAACCTCAGACTAGTAAATTACACAGACTGATGATATTTAGTAAGTTCACATCAAAACATTCTGGTTGCCAGTGAATTTAGTAAAGTAATTGATATTGGCAGTCTGTTTAATTAACTAGTCTCTTATAAAACGAGATTTCCTAACAGTTAGGACTTCTTTTGATCTCTTTGATTGTTCCTACGTTCTGATGAGATTTAGGATGGAATTGTACCTAAAGATAATCTTGGTAGCGTGTGTGTATCAATACTCACATATTCCGTGGGCGTCCTTTGCATTTATAAGTTTATATTATGAATTGTAATTTTAAAAACATACAGACTAAATAGTCGGAACTGATTGGGATAAGTTGTAAATAATTTTGAATTGTTTAGCTTTAATATCATATAATAAAAATAAGCTTTATTGAAATATTTGACTTTGTTTTTATTTAATTACATAGTGAATTGATAGCAATTCACTATGAGCCTTGACCTAGCCCTCGATGGCCCTCGACCCCGCGGTAGACCCAAAAAGCGATGGCTGGATGTCGTGAAGGCCGACATGAGCGAGAACGGGCTCACTAAAGAGGAGGCCCAGGATCGTGCAAAGTGGAGAAAGGCAAGCAGGAAAGCGGACTCTGGCACGATCCGGGATGACGTAGAAGAAGAAAATAGGAAATTGATTTATAAGTACGAGTAGTAACCAAACCGAGTAGTAACACAGTAACCAAACCTCGTTGTGAATGTCAAGTATACAGTGTGTAGGTATAAAAGTATATATAAAAATGGTGTTAAGCATATGTCCATAAGACGTAAACTTAGAATATCTAGATGACATTTGCTGCAAATTACAATAAGGCGCTACAATGAGAAATTTGGAGACTTTGAAACGCTGTCTTGCCCAGACTAACAAACAGTAGGGGCTGATTTTCAGATATATGATTCTTGACTATATGATTGTAGTACTGACAATAATGAAACATGATTGGTTAAAATTTTCTCGATAGAAAATAAATCCAAAGTTGAGTCTATATTTTCCTTTTTTTCCTCAGCCTACTAAAACAACGCATTATTAAAAGACACGATTAAGTTAATATGATGGTATTTTACCTCATCTAGGTACTGACAGGAAGAAATTTAATAAACCTGCACACAGTCAGATATTGAACGAGATTTGTCTAAAAAGCCATTCTCGGAGAGGGTTGGACCCCGTTTTGTCGTGAGCGAAAAACAAAGGGTGTCTCTTTCAATCGATATATCGCCTTAAAGTGCCGGTAACTGGTGCCATCGCCTTAGTATACTTTCAGGATAATAACTTTTGGAGTAGATGAACGTCCTCATCCAGCGTTGATGTTGCATTTATTAGATAAGACGTGCTTTTTGACGTGGTCCTAACACCGTTATCAGATGATAGGATTTACACGTTGCTCAACCCGTCATTTTGGAATTCGTAAACATGATTCAGTGCAATATTCCTCACAAAAAGGTAAATAAAAACAACATCCACATCCCGTTACTTCACATCATTGCTATCATTATGCCAAAAGATATATGCTGATGGGCCATACTCAGTTAACCCACTTGTGCGCCCATAAATTAGTTCGGGATAATGTTAGAGATAGAGTTGAGAGCGCTGCGGGGCAATGACCGCGCCATTTTGAGATAACTGCTGGGGTTTAACAGTGATATTTGTGAATGGGCATCATAATTTATACTCATGGCGTTAAAATATCTTTTTTGGGAGGGTTGTACAATCCTGAGCGTAGCGAGGCTCTCAAGGCACGAGACGCCGAACAACTTTGCTGACGAGCGCAACACAACTTTTCACCCCACCATACCGTCACCGTCGTTACAAAGCATTTCGTGGATTATAGATTTAAATGCATTAAAGAGCTTCTATTACTACATTAAACGAGTCATATTATTGTTGACTATGAACTCACGGCTAACGGGTAAAATAAATATATTTCACTCTTTCCAAACTTATCAGGAGTTAAAATTGTAATATAAATATCTTCTGCACTGAAATCAATTAATAAATTCATTATTTTGATATTATTCTAGCTCAACAACAAAACAAATACCTAAATATTTTAGGGCCTTTATTCGATTGCTCTCTTTCAAAGCTCAATTAATCACATTTGAATATGTTGACTCTGTGCGCGTGGAAGCGAGCGCGCGAAGTGTGATCGGAACCGGAAGCATCGGAACCTTGTGATGTAGTAAAAGTAAACAGCTTTGGTAACGTACCAAATACCTACTCGTAATTACTCGTAGTTCTTGGACTTGGAATTATAATGAACATTTTGGTTTTGCAGTGTTTTTATTAAGTGGTTTATAAATTACAATAAATATAAAAAGGTTGATTCTTTGTTAGGAACTAAGTACATAGGTACTTTTTATTTGTTCAAAAAATAATTATTTCATAGTAGGTGTACCGAAAATTCTTCGCACAATAATGAAGATTTACTTGTCTTTGCATTGTATATTGTTCAATTTTATATAAAATGAAATAAATAAATAATAATAAATAAATAAGTATTTGTGGACAATCTTACACACATTGACCTAGTCCCTAACTAAGCCAAGCTTGTACTATGGATACTAGGCGACGATACCTACATATGCTTATATATACAATGTGTTACCGGCAAGCGGGCTTTTATTTAAACTGGGTATATTTAAACGTAGTTTCTTAACCTAACCCTGCACATTATTTTATAATTAAACCAATATTTCGACTTCACTTAATTTCTAACAAAATTTTAATTGCCAGCAATGTAGGTACTGCAAAGTATAGGGATGTTGACACCAAATAAGAAAATCAATGAATCCGAATTTTCTCGAAAAAGGATCAAATTTTCTATCAAATAGTGAAAAAAGTAATCCAGAATAATAAATATTTACATAATTATAAGTCTTCAAAGTTTTAGGAGGGGGCATTTTCTGTCCCTTTTCCGTAAAACGCCCCGTTGTATTGAACGATCGTCATTTACTATGGCGCTCGAGGTCAGTGACGTCACTGACCTGTAGCGTTTTCTCTCTCTAACTAAAAACATTCTGACAGTTGTAGTTTCGTTATTTTTTGAGATATTTGAATAGGATTTTCACTTTTTGGTATAGTTATATGTATTCTTTCGTATGGAGAACTAATAAATTTTGAGTCAACATCCCTATTGTAAATTGACAACTCAGTACCTACAAATGACGGCCCTTAGTGTTCTAATATGTTTGTTAAGGCCGGGTTATAGTAAAAATCTGATTTGGTAAACGGTTTTATTTCGAAATACTACATATTAAAAATGTAAAAAAAATACGATGTTATATTTGAGACCTTTATCTAGTGCCGTCGGATGTCCGTTACACAATTTGCAAAACTTTGTTCGATAGAAAAAAATTCCAAACATACCTCTATTTTCTATCTTAAAACTCATTTTATTTCAATCTTAGGTAACATGATGAGTAGAAAATAATACTAAAATAAACGTATTTGATGGTATGAGGGATGTCGGGATTAATATTGTTAATATAGTAAGCCATGTATTTTTCTCACCCAAAAATGTACTAAAAATTTACGAAAATTACGCGCACAGTTCCGTAGAGAGTGGGATGGTCAATTGCAAACTCACGCGTGTTAGAGCGGGACATTTGCAATGGAAGAACCTCGCCTTAAGCGGATGCGTCCGCTAGCGAAAATCTCAATTTTTTAATCAAAGTGAAAATAGAAAAATTCAACACCACGGGTGGGTCACCACCTTAGTGTTCTGTTTACTATGACATTACGTTAGGAGGGGATTTACTTCGTTTGTGTTTGGATTAAAGTTACGATTTTTGTGATAGCTATATTTCGTGACGTAATTTTTTTTTATTGATTTATTTTCATTTTTTCATTTTTTTTAATATTTGAAAAGTTTCACATCACTATCTTCGCATATCTAATATTACCAACCAAAAAAAATATTATATTCGTTAGTGCCAAAAGCTACGAATAAAACGTGCACAGAGTGTGTATGGAAAATGCCTTGCCCACCCTTGCGCCTTAAGGCAGTATACGTAGTACATTGAAGGTGCGGAATTAGAAAATTTTATTTAGCAGTTAATTCACATAATTATGATTTGCTAATACATGGAAAAAAATGCTAATGGAACATATTAATATCAGCTTCAATTAATGCCCGCTTGCCGGTAACGCACTGTATATTGAGTATAGAATAAAGTATTGATATGTACCTATAACAAAAACTTAGAATTAGAAAGGAATTATACTATCCCTACCTATTTGAATTAGCGTAAAAGGAACAAAAATAACTTGATATAAAACAACATCATCAGCCTGAAATGCCCAGAACCACTAACGGCCATCACACACCGATCAATATCATAAGCGATTAAAACCAATTTGATGTCGGCCACGCGACAACAAATCACAATCGCATCTCGGAACAATGCTCAGTGCGAGATCAGAGGGGTGCGCGCCCCAGCTGCGTACCGCGATCGATTATGGACCGCGTCAGCTCGCCACGCTGCACTATCCGAATACACGGCGCCCAATTCAAACGTCCCGGTCCAACAGCAATAACCTTTTTCAACTAGTGTTTATTTATTTTTTATTTCTTTAACCTGTACCCCGCACTTAGACAGTTGTGCAATTCTTCGGTGTCCTTAGTGACGTAGATAAGTGTTATGTGTTAATTGTTTAATGATGGAGGGGCGAAGGGCTTGGGATGGAGTGCCGGTGGAGTCGCACTCGCCGCCACAGTCGGTGCCGGGGCGACGGACGCCGCTGGGAGCCGTGGGACTCGGAGGGTTCTACATGCAGGGTGGCCAGCCGCCGCCGCCACAGCATTGCTACCAGACTGATGAGAATCAGCCGGAGCCGGGGACCAGTTACGTGCAAAGGTATGTAGAACAGCCAAAGAGATACTAAGCAATGTGTAGGTACCTATAGTGTACCTGTTCTTCGTATTACATTCAAATAGGTACTTATATAATACCTATACTCTTCATTTGCATAATCGAGTCCGGTTGGACATTTAAAACGAAAACATTACATAGCAGTCAACTTACATCCTTATCGATATGTGGTTTAAGGCTTAAATCTTCTTCAGCTGTAAGATCCCAACATTAAACTGCGCATGCGTTTTATGAAAACTTTTTTTATAAACTCCATTTATGTACAATCGCAATAGCTACAATAATCTTTATGAAGCTAATCAAGAAATCTACAAAATACATAACAACTTAAGTAGGAATCTACATGTGTATGTAATATTTTTTATTATTCAGTCACAACCAACTCTAACATCGTAGATGGTCGCAGGTATTTTCGAAACCAACTTTTAAGTAAATAGCTTCTGCACGGCAACAAAAGGCGATATTAAGCAAACAATTAACAGTTAAAAGGTGAATAAATTATTTATTATTTGTTAGCAGAAATAAAAATATTACCTCTTGCTCGGCTTTTTAAGTGTTCACCTAGGTATGTAATTTGAAATTACATTGGATTTCTTGCTGAAATATGAAATAATTGCCATACGATAAATAAATATTTGGATATCTTTCTAAGCCTATCATATCCATTTAGAATTCTCAACTCAAAGCTCCAGTCATAATTCAGCTGTCTCCTCCTGACTCCCCTGTGAAGCACGGCACAGTGCACAAGGACAGGCAGCTTTTTTAAAGTGATTATTTATAGCTTATTGCTTTTAATTATAGCAAAAGTAGATGAGTTTGGGCATCATCTACGACATAAATAATGATCGATAATTTAAGAAAACAAACATTTAATGTTGCGGACAAGTATCACGTCATCGTGAAGCGTATAAAAATAAATAGAATAAAATGGTACTCTTTGTTTACTTTTCAAAAGACTAGTAGGTAGGCAATATGGTTGATATCTGATAAATATGCACAGATTGCAAATTGTACCACATGTGCACATGTGCGGTACAAATACAAAGGGTAGCACACAATGATGTACTTCTAATGGAGTGCATCTGCACACAAAGGCCCGTCAGGGTACCCCTGTCAAGTGTTAGCTCGGCAGTTTACTACGTGACAATATTAAACTAGAAATCAATCTTAATCAGAGCATACCTACCGTACACATTCAAACGTATGTCATTTATTAGTTACTGACATATTGCATGCATAATAGGACTAAAATTTATTACATTTGGATTAGGTACTATTACCTATTATTATTTGGTAACTACTATTGAGCCAATTCACGAGTTAATAAGTTTCTTATTAGGTCACACGTACCTTATAAATCACCGAGATAGATAGAGCCCAATTATCCACAATAGTCACTTAAGTACCTATCTTGAAATCCAAAGGACGTGTAATGAAAAATACCTACCTACCGCGTATATCTTTGAAAAGCGGTTCTGATTAGACGATGAAATATTCGGGATTGATTGGCACATGCCCGATATAAAGAAATTCAAAGTTGAGTCTTTAGGTCTTTATGCTCCTTTTTTTCTCAGTCTACTACTTAAAACAAATGGCGGTATTTTGCCTCGTCTAAACTATTGATTTCGAATGAGTATATAATGTGTGTGAAGTATAATGTGTGTACGTAAGTAAGCACTAGCATGCTAAATTCGGACTTCTAGAAATGTTTTCTGAAATTGATAAACTATTTCATTTCAATAAGGATTTTAGATATAGGTAGGTACATATCACGCTCTAGATATTCATCATCCTCCTAGCGTTATCCCAGTACAGTTGCATCCTGAAGGATGCCTGGGGTCCGCTACCTAATCCCAAGATTTGGCGTAGGCACAAGTCACGCTCTATATAACAATTAAAAATAAAATTCCTATTTAGTAACTTTTGTCATAAATTTGTATTTCAAAAATTCTGCAGATTGTATATTTGAAATTGAAACAAACTCACGTAAAAGAGCTTGAGGGTATGAGATTTGCCCATAAAATTATCATTTACGCCCTCTACCCTCTGTCCCCTAGCACCCCTAGCTACACACTGCCCCATTATTCACTGCAAGGACCGGCCACTTGTTCCGCACCACGGAAACCCTTTGTGGAAAGTTAAAACTTAACAAATGGCGTAATTTTACAACAAAATAATTCACTACTTTTCTTCTGTCTGGGTTTGGGCCTCTGGGGGTCCATATTAATATCTTGTAAGGGCTAGGTATGTAACATAGATTTATGTCACACCTGGCCATAAAGCGGCAATTACCACACGCTCCGGGCGCGGGAAATCCCACTTCCTGGCCAGGGGGTGACATAAAATTTTGTACTTAACACGGGCGGTAATAAAGAAAGCCTCAGATCGCATATTTATCGCCCTTGCCTTCGGCTCGGGCGTCAAATACCTACGATCTGAGACATTCTTTGTTTTACCGCCCTTGTTAAGTAATGTACTATTAACCTTCCTCATTCAGACGTCAGGTGACCAAAAAGCTATTTTGACCGGAGATTACCTTACCTTATCAATACAATACAATACAAAAGGGCAACCTACCTTCGGGTTACCGTATCCTATGGGGACTTGAGGGGCATTTACTTTTTACAGGTTTAGTTTATAAATTTTATAATTTAAATTTATATTTTTTGGTCCAAGAACATTAAACTAAATATTAGACACCTAAGTGTCTAATATTTAGTTTAATGTTCTTGTATGTTGTACCCTATTATTGTTCTTATTCTTAAGTAGTACGTTGTATTGAAATATCTGATTATATAAACCTTCCTTAAATGTAAACGAATAATGATGTCCTTGTGAGGAGATTAACTTTAATAAATTACTTAATTTTCTTTTTCAGGCCTATGGGCGAAGGTAAATCAAAACAGAAAATGCGACAAGGAAAAACAGTACGACTAAATATCAACGCTAGGGAACGAAGAAGAATGCATGATTTGGTAAGTAGTGATACATGATAAGTTAACGAGTACGTTACGATTTTTTTCACCTATTCCGAGTAAAATAAACGTGTCATATGTATAAATCATGGGCGAATAAATCAAGAGGGCGAAGACGTAGCTGATTTCAGGGGGGCAATTTTTGAATGTCGAACGCTCGACTTTTCACTCGACATCTGTCAAATCATCTTAATTTTTTGACAGATCTCGAGCGAAAAGTCGAGCGTTCGACACTCAAAAATCGGCCCCCAGGATCACTGTACGCTTATTTTGTAACACATTATTAACATTAATTATATGATTGTTAACTGCCTATGAAAAAGAGAGGCTCGCCGGCTCGCTTCTGTCATGGGCAGAGAGTGATATGTTTGCAAGTCGATGGGCGGTTGTGTATCGAACGTGTCTGCGGTACTGTGAGGTGATGGACGAGAGTGGATTTTCGTCTTAATTTCCTATTGTTATAAATGTTGTATTGTATATGGGTTTTATAATCCGAATTGTACAGTGCCTTGGTTTCGACTGTAATGATGTATATATTTTGTTTGCAAGAGTTCATAGAAAGTTAGAAAATAGTAGATTGTTTGACAAGGGTCTAAAGTAAGCCATATTACCACGAGATAGTTACTTTATTTTCCCGAACGCAGTGAGGGGAAATTGTTCGAGTGGTAATATGGCTTTTAGGCCCGAGTTATACACTGTACTTTTCACTTCAATTGCGAGAAAACACATAAACACAAATTATCTACCTAAAATGAATAATTTAACGCATTGGCGGGCGTATGTCTAATTTGACAGCTTGTTTTTTTTCTAAGGGCAGCACCATGTCTCGCTATGCGTGTTCGCTTTGCGTATTCGCCGCCCTTTCTTTTGCTATATTAAAGAAAGAGAAGCAACATGCGCTTTTTTTTCTTTTAAGAGGAGTAATTGCTTTTACCATAAACACCGCTTAATCTTTAGACAACTGAAAAACGTCTTTCCTGATTGGTCAATTTTAGTACAGCTGTGTTCAGGTTGGTTGATATTTTTACCAAATAATTTTTAATCTGTCAAATTACTGTCCTGTGATTGGTGGATTTAATAGGTGAAGTATTTTGATTGGTCAAATTAAAATGTTTTGTAAATCATAAATATGTGTACATATTTTCCCTAGGGCTTAAATGTACTACTTTAGCCCCGCTTCACAAGTCTAATATGACACACTTTTCGAGCATGAGAAGTGAAATAGTACATTACTTACCAAGGGCGATAAAACAAAGAATGTCTTAGATCGCAGGTATTTTACGCCCGAGCCGAAGGCAAGGGCGATAAATATGCGATCTGAGGCTTTCTTTATTATCGCCCGTGGTAAGTACAAAATTTGATGTCACCCCCTGGCCAGGAAGTGGGTTTTTTCGCGCGCGGAGCGTGCGATAATGGCCACTTTATGGCTAGGTGTGACATAAAAGCATTTTCACCTCATCCGCTCTGAAAAACTTTCTTTATCCTAAACCTAAACAACTGCCAACTCAATTTTGCGGCCTTGCATAACAAATAACTATTATTCGATATAAAACACTATAACGAAATGGCTCCAAATCTGCATAGCAAAAAAAATCAATACAAATGGCCTCAAATAGAAAAAGCACAATGAATAAGTATAGGTTAATGACTAACTCATTAAACCGCGCTCAAAACATGGAAAGACAAATGTACCATACCTCGTGTTTTTCATTTTGGTTGTGACACGATCATATACCTGCCAAGTACCTAATTCATAGGAAAGCAACAACTGAGACAAAATTATCCAAATTCCAGAATGATGCCCTCGACGAGTTGCGTAGCGTGATCCCGTACGCGCACTCACCGTCCGTCCGCAAGCTGTCCAAGATCGCCACGCTGCTGCTAGCCAAAAACTACATCCTCATGCAGGCCAGCGCTTTGGACGAATTGCGAAGGTACATCAACAATATCTACTTATTCAATTCATAGTACATTACTGCAGAGACCAGTAAGTAAGACATCCTGGACGAGTACGAGTTAGCCGGCCGAGCCGAAGGCGAGGTCCGGCTATAATACGAGGCCAGGATGGCACTTACGGTCGAAGCTTGTATAGTGCTTTTCTCAAAAATAAAACAAATTGTATGAACAACGGTTAATAGTACCTGCATTCTGACCAACTTGTACTTTCATGTTCCGCTTTCCACTTGATGAACTTTTTATAAATGGTCAAATACCACCTTAGACTTGGGTGGAAGTAATTTTTTCAGTACCTAGTGCGATCTGTGTATGTATCGCAATCTGATTCATCTAAACTCATTTTTAGCAATTATACTTCTGTATAATTATATTAATTAAATCAATGAAGTCAATCCCGTCAAAATACAATGGCAACTTTTTTTAGCTAGATGTTGACACTGATATTATGCCACAACCCCAATAGAATAGATGTATAAAATCGTATTTAATTAATCGTAAATAAAATCGTATTTATTTTATGTTTACTATTAGTATTTAATTTCATTCAATCGATTCATGTTAATTTCTAAATTAGTCTCGAAATAGTTAAAAACATGATTGAATTGTATTTCCCGCCAATACACATCGTGCAATACGGACACGTCAACCTCCATGGTGCCTAATTTTTTTTTAATGTCAATTACTGCCAACTTTTATCTTCTAGTTCTAAATTCAAATATTATGATATGTAATGGGATTTACATACTTACTTCCTGGACAGTAGGTGTGATTTCCTGGACACTTCTGGCAACTATCCAGGATGAGTCACTTTCGGATACTATCTTCACAGATGTTATGAGAACATTTCATACTATTTTTGAGAAAAATAATTTGCTGCAAAACATGCAGTCACTAAGCTAAGAAATGCAGAAATACATCTAGAACATCTCGTGGCCCAGCGGCGCCGGGTAACCGCTTGCGGTATCTAAGGTGCAACGTGGGCAGCGGTCAGGACTTGGATGGGTGACCGCTTTGAGTGGTTACTAACTGAGCGCTCCCGTGCTTTGGAAGGCACGTTAAGCCGTTGATCCCGGTTGCTGTCTATGGCAGCAGTCGTTAAGCCAAGTTGGAGGCCTTCGGGCGGTTTGAGAACTTCTAACAGTCAAGTTGCCCACTCACTTGACAAAGCCTAATCCCAATAAGGTCTAGTTTCCCCTCGAGGTTGGAAGGTCAGATGGCAGTCGCTTCCGTAAAAACTAGTGCCTACGCCAAATCTTGGGATTAGGTAGCGGACCCCAGGCATCCTTCAGGATGCAACTGTACTGGGATAACGCTAGGAGGATGATGATGATGACATCTAGAACAAGCTCGATAGACTTCTGACTCGTCATGAAAATAGTAGAATTGGTTAGGCTACAAAAGTCTCCTCTGAAATTATGTTAGACTTCCTCATGGATAGGAAGTAAATATTGTAGATGTTGATCAATATGACAACTTAATCGGAGATATAATAACAACTAAATAATGTGTCTGTGAAATGCCTCTAAGTTATGAACAAAGAGAAGCAAAAACCAAACTCCATTACGAGTTAGGCTAAGTATTTCAAGCAGTGGGTTATGAGTTCCTTTGAGCTGATGATGCCTATACATATTCAATTAAAATCTGTTATAGTTATTGAAATAAATTACTTGATAGTTAAACTACAATTTTCCAGGTTAGTAGCATATCTGCAAGGCACAGCGACCGCAGCCGGCATAGTGCCACCGCCCGGTTTCGACCTGACCGCGCTACCAGCCGCAGCCAAACTGCTACAACCACCAGTGCTGGGCCCGCCGGCACCGCCCGATCCGCCTTCTTGAGACCCGCCCTTGCCCGTCAAGCTAGAACCCATCACATCACCCCCCAGTGACAACACGTTAGGATAGCGACGCAGTAGCGCCAAAATCAATGTATACAAGTTAGACTACAATAGTTCAATTTTGCAAGTATTCTGAGTCGAGTGGTCGGCAAGATTGTTAAAGTTCGTACCCAAGTATCCGTCTAAGTAGTGTTTCAAACTACCTACACGCGGCGATTAGTAGGTGTACCTATTCACACATGTCTGGCTCGTGCTGTTTTAACGTAAAAATGTATAATACAGACTGATACCAATTATATTTTAGTTAAAACTTAAAATACCTACGATATGCCTGATTATTTCTCTAACTAAACGTAGGTAGGTATATTATGTTAGTTTTTAATAAACAGCAAATTGAACTTAAAACTTAAACAGATTTGGGATATCGTAGTTCATAGCTCATGTAAGGTTTTTACCTACCTACCAGTGGCGGTGCGTCAAAAATATTCTAAGGCAAGCCGGAAATAATTTGCCTATCTTATTCTTCATGAGCCATAGTAAAAGAACTGGACTGGCTGAAAATAAGGCAAGCCGGTGGGAATCGAGTTGAATGGTCGCTCCGCCACTGCTACCTACTTTTTTCGCAACTACCCATAGCATTTCTTAGTCATAACTTTAACGTAATCCCTAAAAAATAATAGGTACATATAGAAGAATGTTTCGACGTGTCCTGTAGATTCATAAAGTGGTTTGTGGTTTTGTCGACGGGCAATATACAGTACCTACGTATTAACCTAGCCTAAGGTTTAAAATAGAACTTAATATTAAGCTAATATTTTCAAATTACTCCAAACCGTCTCATGTCAACTATAATAAGTACTAATTATTGTTTAGGTAGATTAGGTATTGTGCAATTTATCTGCCTGCACATACTTAGCGAGTAATATTTTATTAGTTATTACCTAGTTACTCGTTATAAATAACGAAAAATAACTCAAGTTCAAAATAGTCTGCACATTTTAATGACAAAAAAATTTGGAATATTTTATTCCCGACATATAAGGTACTTATCATGAATCGGCTCTATACGTACGTATGTAGGTATGATTGAATAATTCTTATTGTAGAAGTTTGATTTTGACATTTCTCCCCCATATTAATATATTGGAAAAGTTAGAGGTACAAATTACTTAGTTATGTACCTATACTAGTAAGTTATATTATTTCTCTCCTTGAAGAAAAGAGAGGACTGTGAATCAACGTGCCAAAATAATTAAGGACCGTCTTTTAGATAATTAATGTAAATTTAAAACTGTTGTAAAATAATTTTTCAATAATTTTATAGTGCTTATGATACTGATTTGTCACTACATAGTATAAAACAAAATCGTTTCCTCCTGTCTGTCTGTCTGTCCCTATGTATGCTTAGATCTTTAAAACTACGGAACGGATTTTGATGCGGCATTTATTAATAGATAGAGTGATTTAAGAGGAAGGTTTATATGTATAATTTGCACCCGTGCGAAGCCGGGGCGGGTCGCTAGTATTGTATATTTCATTAAAAATATTATTTAATGATTAGTCAACAAACTACTTTTATTCTAAGTCATCGTAGGTAGTAATAAGCTCAACACAATATGTTGATAAGCCAAAGTAAATTGTGATTGTTAATAGCAATAATATATTATATTATTTTAAATTAGGTGACATTAAAAAATAAAGGTATGTGTATAATTGTATTAATTTTCTCTACAACTTCAACGCATCAAATTTCAGTACGTCAAAAATTTCTTAACGCATTCACTGCCACCCTCTTTTCCTGGACATTCGGCGGGTGCCGCACTTTGCTGTGTGCCCCAAACGCACATGTGAGTTCAACCGATTATTCTGTCTAAGGCACTAAGGCACAGGGTGAAAGTCACTAAATATTATGAACGCGTCTGTGCGTTCAAGGCACTGGGTGAAAGTAGCGGAAACGCATATATGCGTTGGTGGCAGTGAATGCGTTAAGTAGGTATTTAACTATCAGTTATATGATGCCCGTGTAACTACTGATACCAGGAATCCATGGACACTGCGAATTTTCGGAGCACTGGGGGCCGATTTTTGAGATTCGAACGCTCGAATTTTCACTCGACATCTGTCAAAACATCATAGATTTTTGACAGATCTCGAGTGGAAATTCGAGCGTTCGACACTCAAAAATCGGTCCACAGGACCTGAACAATTTAAATCCAATAAAAAAGAAATACGAGTACCTAAGTACAGTACTAGTACAGTACAGTACTAAGGAAGTATAGTACTAAGTACAGAGACTAAGAAGAACGTACAGTCAGCAGCAATGGTTGCTACGCGGGCGAGGTGTTCAAAATTATCTACACACGCTCTTATTCCCTTATAATAAAGATGTGTGAAGATCATTTTGAGCACCTCGCCCGCGTAGCAACCATTGCTGCTGACTGTACATGGACCAACCTAAGGAAAAAGTAAACGTCGTGTCATATCAGGCGGTCAAACGAAAGGCTCAAGAAAGAGATACATGGAAATTGCTCCACCGACAAGAGCTTGACTCTTAAATTGATGATGATGATGATGAAGTACAGTCGCCCTCTTACAAATTAGCTAGCTACGCGCTAACGAACTAAAGAGCACCAACCAATAACATTTCAATCAAATACCAATATAGTAAGTATATCTTATGTATAAATAAGTACTAATGTAAAGGTTCTGTACTGCCCACGTGGTCGTGTCGGAGGTTTCCCCTGGATTTTCCCCTGGCCACTCTCCAATCGCGCACTCAATACGCTTTATTGGACCCGGACCATAAAGCTACTGTCAGGTTTAAAAAAAAAGGTTCTGTACACTCACGGACTACAATATTTGAGCCAATTAGGTGTCTGTTAATTTAATAGGAGTATAAAGTAAGCTCTAAATGGCTTAACAATTAAAGTCCCAAATACGTACTTATAAAGAAAACTCTACGTCACTCATTGGTGGGGTATTATTGCTCATAACATAGATAAGAGAGGAGTAGATATGTTTGTTTATGTTGCATATGGGGTTCACAAATTCGCCGTCGTCTGTACCCGTTTCTGGGATCCCAGGGCAGATAACAGAATGGCATTGTATATTTTTTCCGCCGGGAGACGACGGCTTAATGCATGACTATACTGCAGCTTGAAGATATCAGTAGGTCTGAATCACCATACAAATACATTACGGGAATAACAAGTCATGATAAAGTTTGGCCTCACGATGGAACCAGCATTCATACTTACTATATGTGAATTCCATGTTAAATTTAAAAAAAGTGGTATAACTTTACTATCGCGCCATCCAGTGAGCAAGGTCGACACCATCAGCCTTTCTATCATATACGACTATACGTGCTTTGTTGCCAAGTTCTAGCCGCAATCAAGAGGTGGCGCCACGGGCCTGCGGTGTTGAATTACCCTGTGCTGTCACAGTGTGTTGATCAATAGCTGAACAAAGCAATGAGTGAAATCATCGCTACCTACATTTAAACTTACTAAGAAATAAGCTACTTTATAATACCAGTGGTTCCAACGTTGACCAAACTGATCCATCCAGCAAAAATTTCAAGTACCTACTTATTCACAGGAACCACCTTTGGGCCGGGGTACTATGTATAAAGAAAAAGGCACAAAAAGGGGCATTACGCATACGGTAATCGCATACGGAATAGGGATACGAATGTAAAAGTTCGGAATATTCTGCTACCCCTACTCCAAATAAAACAAAAGTGCACGCGAGGCGATGTCGGCCAATGGGCTCAACTTTATATTTACTTCCTTATCGAGATCTTTTTAATATCTGTAGATCTGTACTAACCAACAGTTGTTGAACTCTCGTCGATGTAAACTACCTATATCAACGCATGAAGGGTTTATCTACCATGACTTGCGGAACCAATATGTAAGTAGGTAAGGTCCAAGTCAATGGAAATAAGAAATGATGTAAACAGACCAATTTACCTTCATTACTTCGTAATCACGCACTTTTAAAGAACAAACACAGTCTTACCAACAATTTATAGACATAATCCTTGTATTTGCATTCATTTTAAGCTATAAGTAATATCTTTTAATTATTTATATTTCAATAAAAACAATTTTCGTTTACAATGATTAGTTATGTGACAATAGCTTGTAAATTTTTTTACTCATAAAAATGCTAGGAATCTATATTGTCATTGAAAAAAAAGTTCGTTTAAGTGATGGGAATACCAGTATATCGAAAAAGTTTAATGCCATTATAGATTCAATTACAAATAAACTCACTTCCCATCATTTTCCATTTACTTTGCTATTATTTGCTGCCATGAAGTTAAGAGCCACAAATACTCGCAATGAATATTCAATAAAATAATTTCTCGACTGTCAAGTGGATTGATTAATAGGGTATTAAACTAAGGTAAAAATAAATTATTTTTTACTTGACTAATAAAAGATATAACGAAAATACTCGAAAAACATCAATTATTAATTTATTTTAGCTAATTGAAAGATTTTATAAGCATAAAGATTTAAAAAGGACGCTGATTTGAACAAACCTACTCACACTGTCTTAGTGACGTCACTAAGACAGTATTTTCCTACAAACTTCATATTAACAAATCGTTTTTGACATTTGATAAAAAGTTGCTGATTTGACTAGGGGTTTAATACCGTATTATTGTTATAGACATTTCTCATCACTATTTTACAACAAATCCATAGACGACAAATGAATTGTCAGTCAGCCATATTTGTTGACATAATTTCCAATTTCTATTGACACACGGTATACTCAGTGCGTACGTTGTAGTTAGCCATTACGCTGAAACAAAACAAAATAAAAATCGGCATCTTATGATACACCATTACTTTTTATCAAAATGCTGACCATCAGAATTCCCCGTCCTAAAAAGGATAATAATTCCCCAAAACCTGCCTTGTATCTAGGTATGACGAATTTCGCGTCAATGATTTATAGACTATATTTATGTCTACTTAGGTGATTAGGTACTGATTACCCTGATACACGTAAATGACGACGTCAATATTACATGGGCTCACTGTCACTGGTCCTGTCCCTACGCAACATTCCGTTATCGGAAGGGTCTTGCTCTTGGTAGAGCAACTAAAGGTTACGACGCGGTCGCAACTCATATCGCCGCCGTTATATCACTAATTAACAATACCTAACAAAACATTTACCTACAAACAATGTGATGTCGCGATGTTATCAAAACGAACCAATATGGAAGTATAGGCTGCTATTAAAAGCTATGACACGAATTACTATTCTGTCCATCGTAGGTATAGTTAGTAGCTATACCTAGTGAGCATCTACTTCTTGCCATATTTCTAATATTCCGATTTTAAAGGAAAGCAGAAGAGGATTAAAACAACTCTGCAGGACACTAAACATTAATGTTAGTTAGAAATTATAATTAAATTATGTTTAGCCAACGTATCCAACCGTTGACGCTAAAGTAGGTATGTATTCCAGGCGTATTTTTTATGTAACGTACATAACGTAGAACATAGAATTATACTACGTTCAGACACTCGTGTACACACATAGTCTGCCGTGTATGTATGGTAGGTGTGGCGATGATTATTGATTGAACATGTAATGTCGTTGCCTTAGCTTAGTATCTAACTACCTACTTATTATTTGGCTTGCGGGCTTGTAGATTCTCGATTAAAACTATCTGTGGCTATCGGGTACCATGAGCATAGAGGCTTACTTAACACACAGTGCCAGCCAGCGCAGCGCATGAAGGGTGCAGTCAGCAGGTAGCAGATGGGGAATCGTGCGGCAGGGCCATGAGATGAGGCAAGCGCTGATGTCCGGTTTTTGATCTCTACTTTTTAAAACTACTTTATCTTTAACTGTCCCGGCCTTGGTCCCCATATTTATGGCAACCCTATTATAATGGTATAATCAGATGTCTTGGACTGCTCAAGTACACAGCTACGTAAATACATATGTATAAATGTTTGACATAAGTTTCAAAGGTCCGCTGTCGTGCTCAGAACCTATCAAATACAACTTTATATTAGATTCTTTTGGTTTGGTTTCTAACTGAATTAGGATAGAAAGGCTTCAGAACCTAAATAACAAATGCATGAATGTCTCTGAACAAAAACAAGAGCTCCGTCTATGCATGCTTCTGCGATGACGTCACCGCTACACGCATAGCGCCGAGTCACGCTAGTGGTCTAAGAGCTGGCTACGATAAATATCGATAATTCCCCATTGCAATGATTACACGATAGCTTGGGAAGCTTGAGAATACGCGGGAACGTTAGTTCCGTTAATTTGTAATGCAAAACTCATTTTTGTGACAATTTTCAGTGCCCTTTTTCGGGCCTACCGGATCCGGTGTCCGGCCCGATTGCCGGATTGCAATCCCTAAATATAATGTTACCATTGTTTTGAGGAAAAGTAGTGCCAATCACCGTCAAGAGTACGTGAAAATACGGTTGCAATTTATAGAAAAACTCACCCTCACTGCTGAAAAGCTGCAAGACACCCAGATCAATCAATAATAACAGCATAGCACACTAACTAGACGGATTTCGTTTCTCTATAAATTGTAACCGTATTTTAACGCACCTTTGACGGTGACTTTTCCCCTAACAAAAAAGGAATTTATATATAAAAAAAAAAAAACATAATATACATAAATTGCAGCAGCTATGTTTGAGCGTGCCGGACGAGTACGCGGGGCAGCGGCGGCGGCCGCGGCTGTTGGCGAAGCCGCACGGCAGAACCAACTTGCTTCGTAAAGCGCCTCTCAGTCGCGCAATACACACGCTAAATCTAGTTGCTGACCGAACTGATATTTTTTATTGTTCAATGTCTGAATTTGTGAATGTATGTTTGTATTTAGTATCCAATTGCTGTAATTAGGTTAAGTATTTAAGGCACTATTGCATTAGGGTTACCTGTAATGATAGTTGCTGTAATTATAAATAAATAAAATTTAAAAAATGAAAATAATTAGGTAATACCACACCAAATCCAGACCTCTAAAAATTTGGCACCTTCAATAAATTTTAAAATACCTTTGTTGTCCAACTACCCCACCCTCGCCACTGAAACTCTGCCAGTCACCCGGATCAATTAATAATAACACCATGGCACACCAACTAGACGGATTTCGTGTCTCTATAAACTGACAACTATTGGCCGTCGCCAGCTCTCCGGCTATAGGTATTAGGTACCTACTGCATAGATTCTGCTGACTATCAGCATTTCTTTAGCAAGAAATGCTGATAGAATGAATGCTTGCTTTTATAGCAATTGGATACTCTCACCGTGTTAACACAATAACATGTCCTATACAAGAAAATATATACAGAATACAAAGCTCTTTCTAAAAATATTACTCGTTCATTTAGTTTAGTCTTTACACCCAACCAAACATCTTCTACTTTTTAGGGTTCCGTAGTAAACAAGGAACCCTTATAGTTTCGCCATGTCCGTCCGTCCGTCCGACCCCCGTTTTTCTCAGTAACCGTTAGTACTAGAAAGCTGTAATTTGTCATGAGTATACATATCAATGACGCCGACAAAACGGTAGAATAAAATCTTAAAAAAAAATTCTTTTTAGGGTACCTCCCGTACATGTAAAGTGGTGGTGAAATTTTTTTTTCTCCCAACGCAACCCCCATCGTGTGGGGTATCGTTGGATAGCTCTTTTAAAAATATTATAAGGTTTCTAAAAGCATTTTTTGATTAAAGAATTGGTTAGCGTGATATTAAGCTTTGAAGTGATAATTTTTGTTATGGTCAAGTGTCCCCCCCCCCCCCCCGCCAGTTAAACGGTGGCTACTAGGCAATCTGGGCATGTGAAAAAAATTATGGTAGTAGCATATACGATGAATTTAAAAGGAAAACTATCACAGCTAAGTAGACATTACTAGTTAACGAGTAATAGTCGAACTTCAGAAATGTACTTTCGTACAATTTCCATTGATGCCTTAGATAAATAAAATAAAAATAAAAAAGCCTTTTATTTCTCCATCACATGCTGTAGAGTGTAACATAAGTATTTGAAAAAATATTGTAATTACAAAAAAACAAATCTTAACTATTTAAAATAAAATATAAAAGAAGATAATAAGATAATATTAATAGAAAGTGTGTTGAATAAAAAAAAAAAAAAAAGATGCCTTAGATAATGTTGTTAATTCTGTCAAAAACATAGTAAATATAAGTTTGCGAACTTTTTAGTCCACATAATATAACGGGTGGACGACTACGGAACCCTACCTTGCGCGTGGCC
Organism: Cenopis cana; assembly: GCA_951800055.1. Lineage (NCBI taxonomy): Eukaryota > Metazoa > Arthropoda > Insecta > Lepidoptera > Tortricidae > Cenopis > Cenopis cana. The sequence goes on along the minus strand of OX637477.1, from coordinate 16,448,562 downwards.
AGACACGCACTTGGCCGGTTTTTTTTAATTGACGATAAGATACTTCTACGTGTAATGGATTACTCCATTACATGTAGAAGTAAGAGAAACTGAAAGCCGATTCCTACCTAATCAATAATTAGCAGTAGGTATATATGAGGACACATCGTTCGTTACACACACTGAAAAAAATACGCAAGCCTAAATACCTATGTGTCATAAAAAAGGAACTAAGCAACTATAGTAACGCCATTTACTGATACAGATTCCATAAAAAAATAAAAAAATAAATAAATAGTTTATTCACAAAATTATACAAATGTTTACATTTCATACACTTCTGCCAAACCACATTGCGGTTTATTGGCAGACGAGGCTCCATTTATGTTTAGGTACTTTAATAGTTGAGCATAAGCAAGATTCCGGGTTTAGTTCCCAGTCGTTGCAGTTAAGAAATGTTTTTGGTTGAATTAATTTATTTAGGTGCGTTGAGACGTCCGTTTTTCGGACATCATCATCAACTTACATTTAAATGTGTACCAAATTTCAACTCAATCGGTCCAGTCGTTTCGGAGCCAATTGTCTGTGCCAGAAGGACGGACCGACAGATAAACACATGAGTAGTATATAGCATTAAGGGTTCCGCTTTTTCCTTTTGAGGGGACCTACAAATTAAAATAAAAAGAAATTTAGTAAATTACCTATACCTACTAATATCTGTGTACCTACACTTTTTATTGGCAATTAATCATCCACGAAGCCTGCTTCTAATATTTTACTGCTAATACCTTACCTATCTATCACTACTAAAGATCAATTAACTCACTATTGTTACATAACATAACTAATCATTTTGTTGTTTTTTAAAATTTTATTTATTTAAAACACTAACTTGACAACACCCAGGCAGAGATTATAAAATATCTACCTGCTGTGCATTACTCATCGATGTTATTTTTTGCATGATCCTTAATGCCCCATAAGACAGGTAGAATCTGCCGTTCTTTTGACGCACACGGCACATAGTTCAAACGTGTCGAATAATTTTACTACTAACAATTATACAACTACGTGTATTTATTTATTCATTCGTTTCATACTTAAGGCGTGTTCTCTGCTTTGCAATCGCTCCCTGCAATAGTTTAACTGCTCGCCAATGAGATTTACTACCTGCTCTAGTATTCAGAACCTGTTTCAACTCCTCGCGTCTCACCTCTTATAACTTGATCCCGAGAACGGTAAGGCTCCGTGTAATCGGGGATCTGACTAACTTTGGTTTGGGGAGCTGAGTTGTCGGTAAGCGTTGTGAGTGTCTGCTCAGAAGCTTACTATAATGGCGAGCAAAAATAACGGGTACTTTGTATGGAAGTTCCATAGAAAGTGTACCAGTTATTTTTACTCGTCAGTATAGTCTGACAAACACACTTGGGCGTTGGTTGGTAGACGGGCAACGTGACAAAATTTTTATTCTTATATATTTTTCGCAAGACATAATTTGCTATTACTTTAATTAGTTTTCTACTATACCTGTCCGCAACTGCAATAGTTATTTGTTATGCAAGGCTGCAAAGTTGATTTTTGGCGCGAGTGTTTGTATTGAGAGCCGAGCTAGCGAAGGATTGTAAGATTGAACCACGAGCGAAGCGAGTGGTTCAAAAATACAATCCTGAGCGTAGCGAGGCTCTCAAGGCACGAGACGCCGAACAACTTTGCTGCCGAGCGCAACACACAACTTTTCATCTCACCATAGCGAGGAAATACTTACATGTATAATTCAAGATGTACTCATGTTGTTGTAAAGGGTTGTTTAAATTTCACCCGTTACTTAAAGCATTTCGTGGATTATTAACATTTAAATGCATCAAAGAGCCTAATTATTATTGTTGAGTACTGTGGTACGAAATACTCACGGCTAACGGCTAAAACAAATATATTCCACTCATTTCCAAACTTATCAGGAGTTAAAATTGTAATATAAGTATCTTCTGCACTGAAATCAATTAATTAAATTCATTATTCTGATATTATTCTAACTCAACAACAAAACAAAACAATATTTAAATATCTTAATCTCTTGCATCGAGTTTTTTTCTTAAAAACTAACTTTTTAAACGGTGCGTTCCGAAATTGCACTGAGCGTAAAATGTTGAAACATAACATTTCAAATATGTTTCTTCGTGTTATTTCTTTATAAATAAAACTAAATTATTATTGAATATCATCAAATTAAGCTGGTAAAAGTAATATTAATATCATTATAAAAAAAACAAAACAATAATAAACTGCACCATTAGGTACATGATATGTATACTTCTAAACGCTTAGGAATGACCTGTCGTTTCACTTTATAGAAATAAAGTTGGAACTCATGGAACTGTGTAACGTTCGAATTTCAAAATCACTTTCCACGCTAGCGTGGAAAGTGGACTTTTGCACGCAGATTTGAAAGGATAAAGAAAGCCTTTCCGAGCGGGTGAGATGAAAATAATATTTTATTTTATATTCCGTAGTTTCCGTACCAACACAAAGCTGCGCCTTTCCCTTTCATAGGCACAGTTTTATTCTAGTAATGGGAATAGGTATCGCGAAGAACTTTTGTCAGTAATCAGTAGACCATAGAATAGTGTATTTATACAAAAAAGAGAGATGAACCAAGTAAGTATAATTCAAATGTTTGATCAGAAAGACTGACAGAAAGTACCTCTGAAATAAAATCTATATAGTATATATATATGGGTACCATTATGCCTGCATCGCAGGGCCTGTTGACGTATGTACGAATGTAGTAGGTATGTATACGGGGACTATTGTGCTGGAATACACCGGGAAGCAATTGCAACCCTAACGGTGATGAATATAAGCGAGCTTGAGGCAGCTAGCGGTGTGGTACGAAATTTAATCTACCACCCTGTCTGCCACCCACGCGGCCCTGCCACCCCGCCCGACGACCTAGCTATGCCATCTACCTACACACATAATAGAATAGATATACCTACCTACATACGAGCTTTGTGCACTCTCCAATAATTTATTCATGTTTGTGGCCAAGTCTACTAGGGTTATTACTGTAATAAGGTTAAGGTGAGTTTGGTTTCAACGTTTCCATGTGAACGATTACGTTTTCTAGCTGCTGATACATAGCTAGCTAAGGGCTAGATGTTACATCGGCCGTGTAGACTGGGAGAACCTCCTGCTTTGGCGCAACAATTAACTGCGAGGAAATTCTGTTAAGACCACGTTATTCGAAATCATAGTATTTTTCATTCAATTTTAAACCATTAAATACTCACTTTATTGATGGGATATTTAGATATGTTATAGTTTAAGAGTCGGTCTAGTGTATTTTAAGGCTGAAAACACGATATTTGAAACTTCGCTCGATGATCTCACATCGCAAAAACAGGTAAATTTTGATCTTATTGTGAGTCGTATATAAAATATATCCAACTCAGACTCGAGTAAAATATATCAATAGATAGGAAACGATGTGAAGAAGTGTATTTTACGGCTAATTTTTTTTTTAATGTTTTTATATTTAACAAAACTCAAAAATATCAGAAAAGCAAACTGCGCGCTTCATTTTAGTAGACAGATGGCCGTTGGGCCTCGAGCTGGACGGACGTCTGTCACACTTTTTGCAGTTTGACATTTATAAAAATCGCATATTTAATACCAGTAACTAGATGATATTAACATTTTCAGGGTAAATTACTGGTGAGTCATATCGACGAATAAACATTTAAAATAGTTTTCCTGGTACTTTTACAATTCGAGATAGTGGAAAACATAAAATGTGGCTAATAAAGCTTATCATTATATCATTTTTTTCCTTTTTAAACCCTCTCTTATTACAAAAGGTTTCATTGAGTATTTTTAGAATGTGGATTTTTTTTCCATTATACGGGTCACACTCCTTCATATAGCATATTGTATATTTTATGTCTATGTGTGAGTATATTCATAGCGCCTGACACATAGTTTGACATCTGACATTAGCAAATTAAATTCAAGCTTGGTATTTCAAATACAATATTTTAAATTATTAAATATATTGAGCTTCGTATTGTAACAAAATAAATATGCCCAAACGGACCGTAATCCTGCCAAAGTTTTGACGCTATTCGACTTCAATTTGCTCTGCAGTTCAATGTAAAGCAGAATGACATCAGTATTACGATGAAAGTGATATTATTGCATTGTGTAATTATTCCAATATACCAACGTAAACGATAAAAAAAGAATAATACAAATTTAAATGAAAAGATGCCTCGGATAATATCTGAAATAGAAAGGGCCCAGAGCTCTGAGGAATTCTGGCCGCTTACGGCTAGTATGTGGGGGAGGATATCTGGTGACGGCGTCGCGGTCTCAGATCTATGATCAGCGGCTTCGGTGAACTTCACTTCATAGCCACATCATGCGCAAATGTTTACGTGAATTTACTGGACGAAGTGATGCTGCAAATTGTTCTACTGACTTTCCTGACTTTATTCAAGATAATTGCCCCATACAGCAAGGGTCACTTGGGAATGGTTTACTCTACAGCTACATCCAGGCATAAATGTAATGATGTAATGCCATCGCCTGAAATTTGAACCCGATTGAGAATCTTTGGGGTTTAATGGTTCAACAGTGGGATCATCGCCATGAAAGAACCAAAGAAGCAATTCAAGCAATAGATACTGCAATGAAATATGGGAGGAAATGCGGGGAACTGACATAATTATCAACGTCTTCTCTGCTTATTGAGAGACAGGCTACAAACTGTTATAGACGCACTGTGGTTGCACGCATTATAATAGGGATGTTGACACCAAATAAGAAAATCAATGAATCCGAATTTTCTCGAAAAAGAATCAAATTCTCAATCAAATAGTGAAAAAAGTAATCCAAAAGACTAAATAGTTACATAATTATAAGTCTTCAAAGTTTTAGGAGGGGGCATTTTCTGTCCCTTTTCCACGATTGAACGATCGTCATTTACTATGGCGCTCGAGGTCAGTGACGTCACTGACCTGTAGCGTTTTCTCTCTCTCTAACTAAAAACATTCTAACGGTTGTAGTTTCGTTATTTTTTGAGATATTTGAATAGGATTTTCACTTTTTGGAATAGTTTTATGTATTCTTTCGTATGGAGTAATAATACATTTTGAGTCAACATCCCTATCCCTCAGTCTTATGTTTTATGTTTATAATAAATTATATGATAAATCTTGAATTTTATTTAAGATGGATTTATGAACCGTACTGTCTTCTCGAAGATCTCACGGTTCGAAATAAAGGCCATACGATAAATAAAGAACTAATAAATAAAGTTGTAAGCTTTTATTAGCAGGGCAAAATATTTATGTTGAATCTTTTTCTAAATAAATAAAAAAAGTACAAAATATTTATTTACCAAAATAACGCTCAATAATTATTTATGCTCTAAAAATTACGGTTGTTTAAATAAAACACAAAAAAAACACTTGCTCTTGCCTGAGATTCGAACCTGTGACCTGTGCTTTAGAGAGCAAGCGATTACTAATTACACCACAATGTACTTGGCTTAGTGGTTGAAATTAAGCTACTTATTTGTGACTTTTTGTGTCGAGTCGTGATAAAATTTAGCCCTTATTTAGTTAAGTGAAATCTGTCAAAACTGCGCAACAGAGACAGAGATATGCAATGACAAGTCTACACTCTTTTGCGTGAATGTCATAACAATCTGTTCTAAATTTAAATGGTTGACAACCTAATTATCACGTGCGCCACTCTGGCTTATTCTGGTTAATTTGACAAAGAAGGTCTGTCACATATTCAAATTCTAAGTTACAGCAATCATTAAAAAAAAAGAGGTCAGTGACCTGTCACAGTAAAGTGAGATAGTGTGTGTAAAATATAATTGTGTTTGTTACTGGGGAGGATTACGATAATGTTGCGCCGCCTAGCGGATTTTTTGTGTCGCGTTTGTAGTTTCGCTGCAATAAGAAAGCCTTAATGGTTATGTTATATAATGAAATGACATGTCGTGTCTTATATTCACAAAATACGGAGACAACAAATTAAAACGAAAACGTAAAGGTCACAGAGTACGACGACTAATATCATAGGCGCGGAAAAATATTTGACATAAAGCTATTGGTAGAACAGCCCCTCTAGCACAACATGCATTCCGTATCTACTCGCACGCGAGATAAGCTACCTGTCACTTTTTGACAGCATTAATCAGACAGTGATAGGTAGCCTATCTCGCGCGCGAGTAGAGACGAGATGCATGTTATGCTAGCCCCACAGAGCACACTAAGAGCGAGTTAGCACTGCACAGACAGATGTAGGTATTAGATGTATAGCTCATTCGCCTTTAAATGGCAAAAATGCAATTGGGATTTTACAACCTCTTTTGTTGCTAAATATGAAATAAATAGATAACAAAGAGAGGCCATAAAACTAACCAGACGGCTAACTGGTGTGGCACGTGTATACATTGTATTTTTTTAAACAATACACGCCTGCGTAATTGTTTTACAACCCTACTTGAAGATAACAATTAAACAAAGGATGCTGGTAATGGTTGGCTTTAACTGCATTTTCGCCAAGGTACCTGGAATGAACCATACAAACAAATAAACTGATGATTTACTGCATTAATTTGAAATATTCGCTATTAGACTGTTTTCATCACCGCATAACCACCAGCCAAGTATGGATATGAATCTCCACAGATTCATTTATATACAAAACCTCACTAGGTCTATATAGCGCAGGGAAATGAGGAAATGACACTCGGCTCCCGCGCTATACCAAGTAGGTAGATATGAGACGGTAACCACTACACGCGCACAGCTCGTACCCACATAATGTACCAGCTGCCACACAAGCATCAGCGACAGTAGCTTACCGTTACGAGCGAGATAAAAAACATTGGTATTTTTGATAAGTAACGGAATACTTACACAGTTTTTTTGGTGTAAGTATTAAGTAAAAGCCTTAGTGAGATATTTAGTGCCAGTTGCACCAACGTACGAACACAGACCGGTCATCGTCAAATATGGCGCCGGCAGCTGTCATCCCATAGAAACTTGTCAAACTTTCCATACAATCAGATTTGACGAACACCGCTTACGATTACAGACGGTTTGGTGCAACCCAGCCTTAGACACAAAAGGCTCATAATAATAATGACAGTCCTTAATTAAATTACTAATAGTTAATCATAATTTTATTATTTCTCACATCTTCAAACTTATTCCCAAGCACAATCACATGAGCAGTCAAGAAACCAATTTCAGAAAACGTTGCTTCGAGCTTTCGCGTGTCACGTAAATTACGAGCGAGCGAGAAGGGCGGTGTGGAAGCGTCGCTCTCGCCCTCCGCGAAAGCCTCCTGAAAATATCTATTGATTATCGTATACGTACAAGGCGGTACGTATAGCGGGCTCTTCGCCCTGCGCTACGTCGGCTAGGTACCGCGGAGTGCCAATTTATTTGAAGTACATGCTAGTAAGGCGTACTAACTATTCGCTGCACTAGCTATGGTAAACGTCATAGCCTCCCACGAGCGCGTTCAAGATAAAAATAGTTCCAGTGACGGTGAAAAATACCGATTTCTGTGTCAGTTTGGCGAGGACTTATTAGTATTTATTTACAAAACTTTTCAGTCCGCGCTCTTGAAGTTACACGGGTGTTATTGAACTCTGACCTGAAAACGCTTTTTTATTCCATACAATACCTACACCTATCTCATTCTTGGAGTCTGGGAGGTACTCCCTTTATCGAAAACGGCTGTTCTGCTAACACTCGCGCCGTCTCTCTCAAGGAATGCTTTGAATTATGAAGAGCGAAAGTGATAGTACGATCGATATGTTCTTGATTTTGTTGTGTCGCATATTTATAGCAAATAATTATATAGTATTATAAAGTAATTGCAAGAACTTATCCGATTTCATATTCGGTAATTTTCAAAAAAAATGTACTTAGCGAAGGGCCTAATGAAAACTAGTTTAGTTTTGTTTTAATTAAAGCCCTTAGCTATGCATTATTTTTTTTGAAAATTGAAAAGCGTCTGCTTAGCATATTGCATAATATTGCATCCGAGCATGCAGAGGATGAGTACAGAACTTTTATTACGAGCGCGGGTGAGCTATGGTTGTGTATTTAGCTGTCTATGTGTGCGTCAGCGTAGGAGCTATGAGTTCGCGTTGTCTATGTATTCGTATGTGTCACAACATAACTACGACAATGGCCAACCCGCGCTCGTGAGATAAAAGTAGGTACTACTTTTTTTTTTTTTTTTGGGGCATCAACAGCAGTTCAGTAAAATTATACAAAACTTAATAGCTAAAAACAAAGGCAATTATAGATGTCCACACAAATACAGTTCATTGAAAAAGAACTATAGCTCCAGCTCCACAGGAAATAAGGAAGGAATTTTGGAATAGAATCTATTACCGCAATCTCTGCATCTCTACAATGTTACAACAATAGGTACAATCTATATGTAAACTAACATATTATATACTCGAATATAAGTATATTGACTTTACCCGAATATGTTACCACATATAGGCAATATAAGGGTCATTTACCTTTATCAGAACATAATTCCAGTAGAAATCTCTGAATACGACTCTATTGCCAATAGAGTAAGTGCGCTATTAGATGAGATTTTTTTAGAAGTTTGGCCCGAAAACTTAACGCCTAGAACACTAAGGGCCAGTTGCACCAACATACGGACACAGGCCGGTCATCGTCAAATATGGCGCCGGCAGCTGTCATCCCATAGAAACTTGTCAAACTTTCCATACAATCAGATTTGACGAACACCGCGTACGATTATAGACGGTTTGGTGCAACCCAGCCTGAGTGCCAGTTGCACCAACGTACGGACACAGGCCGGTCATCGTCAAATATGGCGCCGGCAGCTGTCATCCCATAGAAACTTGTCAAACTTTCCATACAATCAGATTTGACGAACACCGCGTACGATTATAGACGATTTGGTGCAACCCAGCCTAAGTGCCAGTTGCACCAACGTACGAACACAGACAGGTCATCGTCAAATATGGCGCCGGCAGCTGTCATCCCATAGAAACTTGTCAAACTTCCCATACAATCAGATTTGACGAACACCGCTTACGATTACAGACGGTTTGGTGCAACCCAGCCTAACTCGTAAAATGCGTCGTGTGTTGTCGCGCTCAATAGAGCCCATAACGACAATAAACGTCAAAGTTACATTTATGTACCTAATCTAGTAAAAGGTATATTGACTTTCTACCTCAAGGGAGCAAAATGTTTTTCAGGTGAGGGTGGTATATTGAATTCTGAATGAAGTAAAAGATTCTAAAATGGAATCTTGAGAGTAACGCGGGATTCAAGTACTTACGCCCAAGACGAAAATAATTTTGCTACGAGTGGCACACACACACATTCAGAAAGAAGCCGTTGTTGCCCTCAAATGAGGAAAGAAAAGTACAACTTTCCTGAATAGCATTGCGAAAATATAACCCTTTCTTATTACCATTTTTGGATTATTTCACGTGAACGGTGACGTCACGGCCACATGGAGCAATTTTTCATTTATACCTAGATATTATATAACCCGGGAATTTTCCGCGTAGTAGTTTGTTTACTCGACTCAAAGTATTGCACTTTTTTTATATACAATGACCGTGGCAAACATGCGGTCCACCTGGTAGTAAGTGGACACCGCAGCCTATAGACGCCCGCAACTAAAAAGCAGTCACGTGCGCGTTGCCGACCCATTATAAAATTACTTATACAATTAAAATAATCTGAACTGTACAAATTGTATCGGTACCTATACGACCTGAACCTAACAGCTCCACCTCTGCCTGACACCAGGTTTGCTACTAATACTTTACTTTTTTCCCAATAATAGGTACTTTTCGGGATACTTGTGTAACACAACTACCCAGTGGGATACGAGAAAGTTGTCGCCCACAGCCATAAGTATTTAAATTTTACTAAAATGGTGAAAGAAGTAAAAACAACTTAAGAATATTTCTATTTACTTTCATTATTACTTTTTCCGGTTTAGATCGGTTACACCTACCTACGTACCTATTTTAATACAACGTACCTAAGTCCGCAAAATAATGTACATTGAATGTTAATTTAATCTGTTGATAATATGATAAGTTGATAACCCTCGCTTAATGTCACCGTACTCTTGTATTGTTTATAGTCAAAATTTGACAGTTAACTAGACTGGAAGCTCGTTCCTACTTCTATTCAAAGTCTAAATTCATAACCGCCTTGTTTTTGTGAATTAATTATTCGTGCAATCTGTAAATGTTGCTAAAAACCTATTGGGCAAAATTAATCCGAATCGTCGCGCGATAAACTTTACTTTTTGTTGAATCTGCTGTAATATTATATATTAGACTGGCTTTTGACTTGGTAACTAGCTAAATACAGGCAAATTCGACGTAGCACTAGAATTTACAAATAACTACCTACAGAAACTAGGGATCATGGGTGCAATACGACTGGCAAAGTAGATGAGTACGGCTATTCAAGCTATAGGTATAGGTATGGAATGACAATGACGTAGGCAATGCTGGCGGGATGCAAGTGGAGTATGGTTATGTAGAGATCGCCCAAGCAAGTAGGTAATAAATAGCAAAAGGTTTTGTGCGATCACTGCCGGTGTTGTCAATTTACAAATACCCGAGTTTCAAGGAAAAGTTAATCGCGTAAACATTGAAAATGTTGAATATGCATTTTTTATCGCTTATGCAAAGATTGTCTATCGCAAAAGCATTGCAATCAAAGATTTAAAAAACTGATAAAAAATTACTGTCATACAATTTTCTGATAACAACTTACGTAGGTAATACGTAACTACGTGACGTAATGTACTTAAACTATAATTATAATGCAATAGTTACAATCCTAAATGCAATTTCACGGGAATGTATATTTAGAAGATGGTATCACAGCATTCGAAAGACGGAACGCGCCTGCGCGAGCCCAACGGTGAACGCAGAGCGGCGCGGAGGGTCGCAAGGCCGGAGTGAGGCGCGCGGCGGGGCGGGGCTACGTCACGTCGAACAACGCATGAACACGGCTAAATCTAAAATTGCCCCAACACGCTCCGGCGGCCATGTTGAACGCTCTCCGTAAATCAACAGGGTAAAACTTGCCTGCGTCGTTCGTCCGAGCCGCCCGCTGGCGGAGTCGTCCAACGCGATTAGGCGAGGTGGGAACAACGAGATCAGTGTAGTAAAAGTAGCTGGCTCAGTGCGACTGTTGATCTCTTTACGTGTGTAAATAAATTTCTCTACCAACAAGATCAACCTTCAAAGGAAGACATAGCATCGTTTTCTGGAAATATAGCAGGACAGTCATAAAACGAGCAGCATATCGCCGTCAAAATAAGGCGGAAAATAAATAAATAGGGTTAAAACTCTACATCGCCCAGTGATTGTGTTTCAAATTGAACCTTACTGTGCTATACATTAAAGTGAAACTCGAACAAAGGAATTGAAGTTGGTGACCGAATTATGGAAAGAAATAATTATGATGACTTGTTCGAACAGTGGTGATAGGATGAGAATGTCGGACGGTGATGAGCAGTGAAGTGTTATCGCGAGTTCAGTGAGCGTTATCACCATGGACTGGAGAGTTCGAAGGCAAGCCCGCCAATACCGATGAAGTTCGTCGAGGCCGCTGCCTTTTGAACAGGTACCGGTTTTGAATTATCATTTTGTTTGATTTATAACGTTGCCTCGGTCTTCTGAGTGCAAGGTGCCTTGTTGCACTCATACTATTGTTCGATGCTACTTCTGGAATATTTGTAAAATAATATATCCGTCTTACTATACCTTCTAGGACTACCTACATACAACTAATGTACCTACTCAGTTCAAAGTCTAATAAAATAATTAAGTATAATAATTTAATCTGGTAACTGTTGTTGTTACAGAAATTTCGCCATGGGAGACACAACAACTCCTGGTAGTCACCTGGGTGATGTTCCAGAAGCATCAAAGCACATCAGTGATCAAGAAGTCGTTTCAGATATAACGGAACCAAGAACTGTAGAACAAGAATCTTTATTTGTGATAAAGGACGAAAAAAATTGTGATAGTGACGTTAACAGTGACGACCTTAGCTCCAATGATGAACAAAACCACGTTGACAGCAGCAGTCATTCTCAGTTTTATGAGAACACCGATAGCAAAGCAGATTATGCTCTTAAGAGTGATGATAATGATACACTAAGTGATATAGATGATATTAAGACAGACACTGCATCAGCCGACAGCGAGGACTCGGCGCTTGGTAGCTTGCCACCAGACAGCACCAGCAATGATAGAGATGAAGAAGCACAGGATCGTTCAGATGGAAGTGACTCTGGTCTTGGATCAGAGACCGCAGAAGAACAAAAGTTAATAACATTCAATCTTGAACTCCCAAGCACCAGCGGCCTAAATCATGCTGGGAGTCAAGAAAACTCAGCTGGTCTAAGTAATAACGGTATCAATAATGAATACAAAGAACAAAATCCTGAAAATTCGGAAGCACAAAGCCAGAAACCCCTTCGAAGTAGTCTCAAAAGAAAGTGTAGCGTAGAAGGGCAAGAAGAACCACCAATGAAAAAGAGGAAAGAGGGTATTAAATTTGATAACGTTACTGTTTATTACTTTCCTAGAACACAAGGATTCACCTGTGTTCCGTCTCAAGGCGGCTCTACTCTAGGAATGGAAAGACAACACTCTCATACGCAAAATTTTACGTTGGCTGAGCATGCTCTAGAGCAGAGAAGACTACATAGGCAAATTTTACAACAATTGAAAAGTGAGAGACATCTATTGCAAGGAGCATCACTATCGTCTAGTGAAGACAGCGACACAGAAGAAGAAGCAAGCGATATATCTGAATCTGAGTTAGATTTAGATAGCTATTATTTTCTGCAACCAGTACCTACGCGGCAAAGACGAGCTCTATTACGCGCAGCGGGAGTTCGAAAAATTGAAGGATATGAAAAAGACGAATGCAGAGACATTAGAACTTCGCGTGAGTTCTGTGGGTGTGCTTGCAAAGGTGTATGCAATCCAGAGAATTGCTCATGTAGTTTGGCCGGCATAAAATGTCAAGTTGATAGATTAAACTTCCCCTGCGGATGTACTAGAGATGGGTGTGGCAATACCACCGGACGAATAGAATTCAACCCTGTAAGAGTTCGGACACACTTTATTCATACACTCATGAGATTAGGTCTAGAAAAGAAAAACGAAGAAAACCAAACAGCTAAAAGACAATGGGCCGAAGCTCATAACACTAATTCATCATCTTGTGTTTCAAATACATCATATGACAGAGAGCGTTGTCTTACCCATGAAGACGGATTGCTCCGTGACGTCAATTTAACTCCAAGGGTGGAAGTAGAATCGTGTGTAAACGCTGGAAGTTTTAATAATGTGCACTGCGACATGAATAATGTCCCGAACCAAAGCAGTAATATTCAGGATAACATCAAAAGTTACAATTACACAAACAATACGCTAAATCATAGGATCATGAATGATAATATGAATGTTACGCATTATGACGAAAATCTGCATAGCAACCGCACTGACTCATATACATGCAACATACTTCAGGGCAAGGGCCCTCCTTACTCAATGCCTAATAACGTGGGGTTTGACATGTCGAGCAATGTACATAAGTTTCACAACGATCTCAACTACGCCTACGGCCAGCACTCTGATAATAATCATTTCAAGGGGCTGCAGACTAGTTTTTCTGCGACCAGTTTCGAAGAGTTTGCCCAAAACTCCCATATCTCCATGTTCAGTCATTACGGTCACATGTACGTCCCAGACTATAACCACAAACCGAGCACAAGCATGCATGAACATGATTCAATACAGTACCCATTATCTCAGAACCATTATGGCGCATACAAAAATGCCACGGAGTGTATGAATACGGAAAACAAACCAGATTCTCACTACACCATGATGTTGCCATATCAGACTAGCAATAAATTGCAAACGGTGGAGAACGATGAAAATTGGTTCAGTCACAACACGTTGCTAAACCTGGACCACTCGGACCAAGCGACGCAGGACGCGTCCGACCTGCAGCAGGCAGGGCCGCCGGCCGAGGCCAATACTACCGAATCTACTGATAATTTCGGTGAATTAATTAAGAAAACTATGGTAGAATCTGTTACTGTGTAGATACAATCTTGTTGTCTTTTATCATCTTACTTATTATCATGTTATTAAGTTTTAATTATATGATATCCAGCAGATTATAATTTATATCCTCACAAAGCTCATTTATTCCAGTCTTTCCCCGTCATTACTCTTCCCTACCTACGCTTCTTTATTGGATTTAATTATGATACCACATACATGGTACTAGTTTCTTGTATCTACAGTATCTACACTTCTGAAGTCTTTTGTGTCGATAAATACTAAAGTTTACCATACAAATCGATCGTCCTTCGATCAGTCGAACTGTCGATAGACGTCGAAATTACTTGGAAGAACTAGTATAGATACAAACCTAACCTAACCCTATGGTTTTACGTATTCGAATGAGATTGAAACACATTGTATAGGATAGATTTTATTGTCGTTAAAATGGATCTTATACAGGTACCTTATGCATATCACAAGAAGTCTTAATCTTAACACAATAAAATATGTTTAAAAGCAAACTGTAGCACACGTGCAGAATCGCTATTTTAAAATAACTCTCCAAAACAACCTTTAATTTTATCACATATCACAAATTCGAAACTTTAAGTCTACTGCTAAAATAATACGGTCGTAATTAAAGTTAGTTACTACACTACGAGGACTGGTTGGACGTTTTATGACATATAATATAATATATTCTTAGTCTATCGTCATCAAGGACTCTTACAATAAAAATAAATCGCCTAATTTTGATCACCAAACATAACTTAAATCAGTACAATTTTGTTCAGTATAAGATCTAACAAGAACTGGAATACTTATGTTAACGCAATAATAATTTATATGAAGAATAATAAGGTAGAATAAATAGCACGCTTCAATAATTTGAGCCTCTTTTGTCACGAGCTTGAGATCATTTTCCAAAGTTTGACTGTTTTATCTTTACTAGCGGTGACTATGGTTTCTGTAGCCGCGTCGTAATGAACGCTGTTGATCACGTCTGAAACAATATAAGAAGCATTAATAAATTTGTTCAACCCACTGGAGGCCAATTTCTCTCCACATTTCATATTCGAATATGATAGGTTCGAATCCTGCTTGGGGACAATTTTTTTAAATTTTTCCTTTATTTCTAAAATTGTAATATGATATGAATGACGTGCGCGCTCTCGCTTCCACGCACGCCGTGTAGTGTCAGAATAATTGCGTGTTACACATTGATATCATATCATATTCGAACGCAGTGTCGAGTGAGATTGATCTCCCATTCCCTCTGTGCCTTCTATGCGTTGTCGTGTCGTAACAATGACTTGCAAGTTTTACAATAATCGCCATCTTTATGCCATATGAGTAAAAACATACAATCGGAAGATTCTATCACAGTAATGGTTAAATGAAAAGGTCTCAGAGTAAGCTACTTTATTTCATTTTAGGTTATAAAATGGTAAGACGGGTGCATTGCGCACGTTCGAGCACGTACGACAGCACTTACTTGCTGGGAGGTAGGGATCGGGACTGTTCGTGAAATAACTATTCAGTTTTCTTAGTTTCTACAAGACACACTACTAAATACATTTAAAAATAACAAAAATAATAATCAGTAATAATCACCCATTCTCTTGCAGCAATGCCACTTGCGGGCCTCGCAGCTCAAGACATACTTCTGTTTTTCCCACTCATCCAAATCATCCATCTTCATTCTCAGGCCATTCTTTAAACTTTCTTCAGAAGTCTTTTGCTCTCACGGAATAAAAGTATAATTTTAAGTGATACTTGAGTTTTAATTAGGTATATCTAAAAACTAAAGAAATAGGGCAGTGAAATCGTACATTAAAATCGCAAAGCGCGATGTAAAGCTGCATTTTTGGTATGTTATTTGGACCCCTTAGGGTAGTGTGAAACCACATTTAGCAAGCAAAAAAAATTGTGGTACCTGCGTAATACGTAAAAAGATGTAAAGATTTCGGACTTTTTTCAGTTATTGTGGTATAATTAAAAAACTATGGCTTTTTAACATTACTTGTCTATGCTATTTTTAAAGTACATTAAATTTGCAACAATTTAAGCCTATCTACAGCTCCCTATGTCTTATAGTTTTTGAGACATGATGTTTCAAAAATACTGTTTTTTTTTTAGTTTTGCCTATAGTGCGTGTTGTTACGGGTTTCCGTCGAACAAATACTTCACTTTCGGAAACCAGTGCCAGCTTTTAGTATGTTATTTAGGCATATCTCCTGGACATCGGAACTGCCGAGAGACAATCTTTCCAAGGTCGGTCTTCCGAGTAATGACGTCATGAAAATTGCCGCCGCCGCGTTTGGAAAAGTGGCAATCACACCCAACCTATGCAACATACATACACGTGTATGGTATTAAATGAAAGCTGAATAAATATGCCATAACGTAAACCTACATTCAATTTCAATCATCATCATCATCAGCCTATATACGTCCCACTGCTGGGCACAGGCCTCCTCTCATAGATGAGAGGGATTGGGCAGTATTCCCCACGCTGGCCCAGAGCGTGTTGGGGACTTCACATACATCTTTGAATTTCTTGGCGGATGTATGCAGGTTTCCTCATGATGTTTTCCTTCGCCGAAAAGCTAACGGTAAATATCAAATGATATTCCGTACATAAGTTCCGAAAAACTCAACGAGCTGGTATTCGAACCCACGACCGCCGCTTGACAGCCGCATGCTTGAACCACTGGGCTACCGTAGCTTTACATTTCTCAAAAATCTGGAGCGGTTATGGTTATGATATCTTTACTGGAGAACCAGGCAGGTCAGAAACAGTCTCCTTGCAGTTTTACGGTTCACATAACATGTCTAACAATATACTAAAACGCTGGAGCTGGTTCATGGAAAATAGACATATCATCATTTTTTTATCTTGTATGGAAAAACAGCTTTTCGGTGTTGGTGTTTTCAGCATTTCTCTCCCAGTTTTGGTCATATCTAGAAACAATAAATGATAATGGAAAGCTGAAATGCTAATTATTATTTACGGTGAACATAATTTTAGGGACCTGTTCTAGTTATTATGCAAAATCTGGAAACCCGAAAATGTTTTCCTTACTTTTTTATTATTTTGTTTATAGTTTTGAATTGTGTCAATGTATTAAAATATAATGCAGATATAAGTTATAGCATATTTATTCAGCTTTGATTTGATACCATACACGTGTATGTATGTTATGGCGACTTTTTCAAACGTGGCGGCGGCAATTTTCATGACGTCATTACTCGGGAGAGCGACCTTGGAGAGATTGTCTCCCGGCAGTTCCGGGGTCCAGGAGATATGACTGATAACATACTAAAAGCCGGCGCTGGTTTCCGAGAGTGAAGTATTTGTTCAACGGAAACCCGTAATAACACGCAGTATAGGCAAAACTCAACAAAATAGTATTTTTGAAACATCATGTCTCAGAAACTATAAGACATACGGAGCTGTAGGTAGGCTTCAATTTTTGCAAATTTAATATACTTTAAAAATGCCATGGACAAGTAAAGTCACCCATAGTAGTAGACCCATAGTTTTTGAATTGAACTACAATACCTGAAAAAAGTCTATATATGTCAATTAGTATTGAAATAAGGAGATATAACTCATCTACGGCACCGCGAAATCTGTAAACACCAATGGCACCTAAAAGAAGAAGATGCGTCTGTTTCGAGTGCGGTGCTTATCCGCTATTGTGATGATGACTGCCAAACGAGTCCTGGGGGCCGATTTTGAGTGTCGAACGCTCGACTTTTCATTCGACGTTTCGTCAAAACATCATAGTTTTTTGAGAGATCTCGAGTGAAGTCGAGCGTTCGACACTCAAAAATCGGCCCCCTGTTCAAACTTAGAAAGTACACAAGGATAACCACCGTCTTTATGGACACGGACGAACTAGATCGAGCATAGAGTCTCTGTTTGGGCTATCCAGGGGAAGTTTTCCCTACGAAAGTCGACCTGTGTCCATAGCCGACTTTCGAAAGGAACTTCTACTTGGAATGGCAGAATCTAAGTTAGATTTTTGTTATCGATCAGTTTCCGACCATTTTACGCCACGCCTGAGCAATACCTCTAGATTATATTTCTTTCGAAACATAAACACTAACGAACGCGTTTGCGTTTAGTCTCGATTTGTATACCAACGCGAACAGCGTCCCTAGGGGTCTTTAGTGGTAACTATTTGTTGCACAACGCCACACCGTACACTCTAAATAGGAGGAGACAGTTGGAGTTGGAGACAGGAGACAGTACTGGCACCGGTACAACCTGGCCACGACTTCGAGCGGCGGCGGAAGCGATTCTCCTAATACATTGCTTGGTATGCCTACTCTACTAACCGCACGCGCGGCGCGCCCGCCCAGCCACAGCGCGGGCGGGCCCCG
Source organism: Cenopis cana (assembly GCA_951800055.1). NCBI lineage: Eukaryota > Metazoa > Arthropoda > Insecta > Lepidoptera > Tortricidae > Cenopis > Cenopis cana. The sequence goes on along the minus strand of OX637477.1, from coordinate 16,430,033 downwards.
CCAGCACAGCGCCGCCGCGCCCGTCGCCAGCCGCGCCCGGTACATCCGCCCGACCCCACACCTCGTACCTTGGTGCGCCTGCAGCTCGGCACGGGGCTGCGCGCGCATCATGTCCCACTGCCGCAGCGCGCCGCCACGCCCGCCCAGCCACAGCGCACGCGGGCCCCGCCAGCACAGCGCCGCCGCACCCGTCGCCAGCCGCGCCCGGTACACCCGCCCGACCCCACACCTCGTACCTTGGTGCGCCTGCAGCTCGGCACGGGGCTGCGCGCGCATCATGTCCCACTGCAGCAGCGCGCCGCCACGCCCGCCCAGCCACAGCGCGCGCGGGCCCCGCCAGCACAGCGCCGCCGCACCCGTCGCCAGCCGCGCCCGGTACACCCGCCCGACCCCACACCTCGTACCTTGGTGCGCCTGCAGCTCGGCACGGGGCTGCGCGCGCATCATGTCCCACTGCAGCAGCGCGCCGCCACGCCCGCCCAGCCACAGCGCGCGCGGGCCCCGCCAGCACAGCGCCGCCGCACCCGTCGCCAGCCGCGCCCGGTACACCCGCCCGACCCCACACCTCGTACCTTGGTGCGCCTGCAGCTCGGCACGGGGCTGCGCGCGCATCATGTCCCACTGCAGCAGCGCGCCGCCACGCCCGCCCAGCCACAGCGCACGCGGGCCCCGCCAGCACAGCGCCGCCGCGCCCGTCGCCAGCCGCGCCCGGTACACCTGCCCGACCCCACACATTCATTTATTATTCAATGCCGATCATGATGTTACAGGGATATATAAAGCATATACATATATAGCGACATGGCGATACGTGCCGAGTAACTAAATGTCCCCAGCTGGCACGCAGCACGCGCCAACAACGGGCGACGAGTGAACGGACATCTTGGCGAGCAGTTCGCGCGCCTTCAAGTCCCACACGTATATCTAATATCCAATGAAAGACACTCACTGAATCGCAGACGAGTAAATCCGTGACGCTCATGTCTCCGTCGTGCGCTATGGTGACAACACGGTCCCCAGCTGGCACGAAACACACGCCAACAACGGGCGACGAGTGCACGGACATCTTGGCGAGCAGTTCGCGAGCCTTCAAGTCCCATACGTATATCTCGCCGTCGCTGGTGCCTGCGATTATGTCCACACTGTGACGGCGGCGTCTGTAACGAATTTGAATTTTATTGAGATTTATTTACGAATATTAAGACAACCAACCGAACAAAGCAATGTCCGTGATGGCGTTGGCTTTCAGATACTTTTTTTACCTTTTCAATTTGAATCGTCAAATAAACAAAACCGACTAACCGACACACGCATTTGTGGACCCGCTAAGTAGATTAGCACGTATTTTTGTAGAATAAATAAAGCTAATGCTGTATGCCGTTTTAGAGATATATTTCTGAACAACACACAGTGTAGATAGTCAGTCATTTCTGTAACGTCAGCTCGTGCTCAACGCCCCACGCACGCACCACGCCCACGCCAGCATGCCCACCCTTAATCAGCAAACACTTTGCCGCAACCTTCCTTCCGTAGAAGTCAAACTCTGCTCATAGCCCACGCAGAGCCTGTTCAATACGTCCGAGCTCGCCCCAAGCACCCCACGCCACTGTACACGCCCGATATTACGAGTAGTATCCGCTTAATCATACCTGAACGTGACAGCAGCGACTTTCCCGTCATGGTCGAACTCTGCCCGTAGCCCACGCAGAGCCTGTCCAACACGGCCAAGCTCGCCCCAAGCGCGCACAACACCATCGTGCCCGCCCGATATCAGGACACGCTCTAAAATCACCAAATCATCAGATTGAGGCCACAAAAAAATACAGTTTTATTAAACACACAAAACTGACTCGCTCAAACTGCTATTTAGTTAGATAGAAAAATACTATATACAAATTGGGTACCTTTTTCTAACCACATTAAACAGCTAACGCAGTCGTCATGCGCTCGGAAGCTTTCTACCACTCTCCCGTAATCCACGTCGTACAAATATCTGAAAAAATCGGCGCCCATACAATATTTCCATATATGAAGCAGGAAAGAAAGGTCAATGTCAAGGAAAAGTGTGTTTCTGAAAATGAATTTGATTTAAGGTAAATATTAACACCACATGTGTAACAATTACTTTAACAATAACTCACATTTCATTGTCCCACGAGCCAGCTGCGACAATGTTATCGTCAACCATTACGCACGAGCTGAGCGGCGTCGCACTCAGTATGACGCTTCTTATTTGCTTTTTCTGTAACGTGTCATACACTTTCAACGTGCCATCTTTACCCACAGATATCAGTCTTGGACCTTGCCTCAGGGCGCAAGTGACCTCCTCCTTGTGGAGCTGAATACTGTCAATGCATTCCAATCTATACACTACATCGTTCTCTTCCAAGTCATCTTGTACGCTCTTGGGTATTTCATGGGTGACCCTTCGAACATGGGGCTTAGTAAAAAGCTGTTTTGGTACCTGACCAAATTCCATTATTTGTACTTCTAACGCGTGCCTGTCATTCATGTCGTAGATATCATCTAAGTCAACAGAGCCCTCGTAACACACGTGGTGAAACACTGAAATTTAAACGCGCGATGATAAGTAACGAATTAAATATACATCAAACTTATGTAAGAAAGTTACAAACCAACCATTATTTGCTTTAATAGCTTCCTCCCCTCTTTGTTTGTAACCAAAAATGAGATCGATCCATAAATGTAAGTGTCGAGAGACATATTCGGACTCCAATGCCTCTCTAAGTTTAGTCACAAAATTCGCCGGTGATTCGGCCCAAGGAGGAAGTGCGACATTGTTTACTTTGGTCCCGTCGTGGCGATCTCCGAAATTTATTTGATATTTGTTTACTAGAAAATCGCCTTTAGCATCTGTATCATAGAATTCGGGAACTAGTTCCTGAAATGATTGAGTTAATATTAGAGATAGTTTATATTATTGTATCCTGCTCTCTCTGTACACTTATATAGGTTAAGTAGTTAATTGGAACGAAACTGGGTCCTGTAACACAGGGTTTTCCTAGCTCAGGACACAGGGTCGTGATTTATATTGTAGTGATGCCCTTATATGATAAACTTGTTTCACTTCACTTTTCAGACCCAAAAATTAAGAAAGAATGTATTTAGTGTGGATGGCGCCGAAACGTGAGGTATGTTCAAGAAACTTATTATTATTTATTTTATTATTGTTTCAATACAATCAGATTTGACGAACACCGCTTACGATTACAGACGGTTTGGTGCAACCCAGCCTAAGTCTGCTGACAAGTGAAACAGGAAAATGGAATGTGTTTACCTTAAAGTCTGACATATTCCGTAAACAATTATTATACACATCTTTGACAGAATTGAACATTCTATCGGGATGATCAAATCTTCCATTCTGAAGACAAAGCATATACTCTGGATATTTTCTGACCTAAAAATTAAAAAAGAATAAAATAGTGGTACTAGAAAAAAATTAACTAAATGAAATTAATATATACAAAATATGTTGATTTGGACTTACTAGATAAAATAGCACCAGACCTGGGGCGGAATAATGTGATCCATACATAAATTTAGGATGGGACATCTCCTGATACCTTTCCTTTAATCTTTCTAATCTATCTGGATTCAGTGCCCCCATGGGTTTGGATAAATCTCTGTACACATCAACATTGTCCAAGTCTAATTCTGCTGAGTTGTAATCAGATATTACCCATGGAAATACTGGATATTGAGTAAGATCGTTTTTACTTCTGTCTGCTAGGCTGGAAAATAATAGAATAAACATTTAGCAAATTTTTACTAATTAATGTAATGATAATAATCGCCTCATCCCCTCCCCCCTCCTCATTCCCTCTTTTGATCCTCCATCCGAATTTCAATATCATTGTGTCTAAAATATTACAAAAATATGTGACACATTATACAAATGACTTTTGCTGAGTTTATAAATTTATAATGCCAGTATTACCAGTTTAAATGCATCAAGTAGTCGTAATTGGAGACAACTCCATTTTGCCACTGCAGTGTTGTTTCTTCAGCATGGATTTTTTCTAGGCTCACACTAGGGGACTGTTCCAAAATATCATATATTCTGTCTCTGTCATCCTGTGACTGGAATGTCAGGTAAATGTGGGCTACCGAGCTCTCTTCTGCACTGTAGATTTCCAAACCCTGTAATAGGACAAAACATCTGTATAGTAACAGAACCCCCAACATGTCTACATAAACATTAATTTGATCCCTTAATCATTCACAGGACATTATTTTTATCTACAAGTTTATATTAAAAAAAAGTTTTGTTGTTAACTATTGAATAAACTGCTGTAATTTAAGTATCACATATCAGACAGCAGCATTCCAATACAGCAAGGAAATTCCGCCAGCATCATCAGTACAATACCTCACGGGCCTGTTTTAGATTTAAGTTAGCTTTAATATTATTTAAAGTATAATTCTTGTATATATTTTCTTGTAAATAAATGATTTTTATAACTTTTGCTTAAGCTATTCATAAACATACTTTACAAATACTCATTATTTATATCATGAAATAAATTGTGGCTACATTCATAAACTTATAGTAGAACTAAAAGTTTATAGATATAATATAAGCTAAAGGATAAGGATGTTCTTATGGGAGTGTGAAGTCATATCTATGACTTCACACTCCCATAAGAACATTCTATCCCTCCTTCACCTCTTTAGGAGAAGCATTTCTTTATTTGTCCATTCCAATTTTCATCCAAGTTGATTCAGCAATTTAATTATGATATTATTACAAAATTATTTTCACACTTATAGCATTACAAGTCTTATAAGTGTCTTAAGCTGTTGGTTTTCCATGTATTAAATAAAAATAAAGTAAATAAATAAAATAAATTACTCGGGACTTTTTCACTAATACAATATAAAACTTATCCTCAACCACTAAGTGTTAAGAATATTTAATTACAAGGAAGTTGTGCAAAGAACTACAAAGGCAGCCTCTATTTGTAACAGTAATCACAAGTTACAGTGCGCGACCATGAAGGTCAATTGCCATAAAAGAAAAGCCACAGCTGGAGCATTGATGAGGAACTAGGATTAAATTGGATGCTGAAACTATGTATTTATTTTCTAACTAGAAGGGATGTACAGTTGATAAGCTGGTGTGAATCAGGCATTACACATTTTGCAAATACAGAGCATAGCTGATAAATAATAATGGAACAACATTGATTGATACATACAACTTGCCTTAGTAAAAATCTGCGCTTGTACAACCGCTTTAGGTGGCTCAGCTTCAGTTTCAAAATTGGGCTCTGAAAATAATGATTATTTTAAAATTTAGTTTTAATAAATGTTATAAGTTAATCTATGTCATGTTGGGGTACTTAAAATTCTACTTCACTAAAGTACCATAGGTCATAAATAAATCTCACCATATTGCAACTAAGTATGCACCATCAGCCTGAACATAATAACAGATACATTGTAATGGAATCATAAATATTTAGTTTCCTTTGTTACTTAGGTTGTGATTTTAAAAGACTGGCTGTGTTCAATTGTTCATCACGTTATAAAAAATTGTTCAAAGATTTCATTCATACAACCTGGTGCAGGCTGTGGAAGTATGCTGCATGAGGACTTAGTCCCTCCCCTCTAGATCCTCAGATTATTGTGTTTACCACTGGACATTGTTTGGTCAATATGATGATTGTGATATTTTCACCAGGGTTAAATATTTACCAAAGATATGCAATTATTATACCAGCAATAAATGATTAATCACAGTTATCTAATCTAACAAACTGCCTGCTTTAATATGAAAAGCACTGATAAAATCAAATATGACTCATCTCATCAATACTACTCACACTTTCCACATTGCTGAATGGTTGAAAATATAATGTTGTTGGAGTCAGGGCCAGCTTGCCTTGATGTCTTACTAATGGTGAAATTTTCTCGGCCTGAAGTTCGCATACAATCTCCTCCGTGAAATCATCCATCATCACTGGGTCAAATACCATCCTCATGTACCGAGAATGTAGAATAGTAGCCACCATACTATTGTGTTCAGGTGCATTCAACGTTGATGCTCTTTGCAGCTGGTGCATTTGATATAATGTCTCTTCAGCCGAAGCAAAATCAAAAAATATATAAAATGTCTTCTTATCATATCGAAATTTGTATGGAGCCAATATATTTTCCTCAAGCATTTCCGCAAACTGCTTTATTTCTACCTTAATAACATTCTGTGGGCTCTCTGTAGTCTGGGGTCGTATCACATCTATGTTAGTACAATCTCTAAAATGTAACTTAATTAATGGATATGTCCAGTCTCTCGGCTCGAATACAAGGGATTTTGAGCATAGTTTCAATCTACCTTGTCTGGAATTACCTTCATGTAGCGATTCAAAATCATTGAATGTGCATGAATAATCTTCAAAATAAATTTCGCCAGGCTCTAAAAGGAGCATCGAAAACCTGTAAACAAGGTTAAACTTAGGGAAGAAAATTGCTGAGAAATAAAACCGTGAGAATTCTGTTAAACTATAAACATTTCATGAATCATCATGGCAACAAAGAGAAAATTAATACATAAATACCTTGATTTATCCATTAGTCTACCCAAACTTTTAAATTGATTATATTTATTTCACTTTCTTTCAGTGCTGTTAGAATAATGAATAACACCTTTCCGTAATTTGAATGATAGTTCCAAAAGTATTTCCACTTTACATTACAATAGTGCTGATGATTATCTTTGTTGTTTCCAAATAAAATGAGATGAAAGGCTCGTAGGAAACAGCTCAAAGCAAAGGCGCTTGCTTTTATTTTGACAATGACAATTGACAAGAAGTTGTTGGTTGGCTACATTTGGCTACATTCTAAAATTTTAAATACAGTTTGTGCTGAACTGGTATATACTAATCTATGGTGCTGAAAGCTGAAATCACAAAAATAGTCGATTACACTCATACACAGCACAGACGGCCATGCGAGAAAGAGAAAAAGCATTTAATCCAGTTCAGTTAGGCCAGTTACCCATAGTATTAGTGCACTGCTATAGTGCGTGCACTCATAGCTTAACGTAAAGAAAACAAAAAAAAACTTCTTTTTATAGTCTATGCGCAACATGCGCAAGATGGCGATGGCGCAAATAATTTAAAATTGTTACACGATTTGGATTATATTAGTCACGAGCAATATGCAAGACGATAAAAGCGCAATTCTTCAAATGCGATTTCCGCAAAAGCTATGGTATTTGCTAAATTTGCAGACAGACGCAATTCTCTGGGGAGGGTCGGGACGGACAATCTTATTAAATTATCGAGTTCTGCATAATTATTTACAATGTGACCACTCAGTTTTTAAGACCACAAATATCTCGAGTTTTGTTAGACAATTAAATCTTTACGGATTTAGAAAGGTAACTTCACATCTCCAAGATCCGTTGTGTAACTCGAGTAATCCTTATATGCATGAATATGTCCACGACTACTTTCAACTTGGAATGCCAGAGTTATTGAATAAAATTACAAGGAAAGCCTTGACTATCAAGAAAAGTTTCAAGCCCAAGGTATGTTTTTGTATACCTTTTGTTAAAAATAGTAGTAACTGTAATTAACAATAACAACAAACAAATGTTATTTTCAGAGTCCTAATAGTTATGCTGATCAGCCTTTACTGACTCCACTACAAAAAGCTCGTCGCGCCCTACGTCTAGCTCTAAAAAAGGCGGCCCAGGATTTGTTTATACAACATACACCAAACTTATGCACTATCAATTTTGGTTCAAGCGGTAAGATTATAGTATCTCCAGTAAGATACGATATCTATCAGGAGGAAATCTTACTAAAATCGAACTACAAGTACCCAGTTTTATTATGATTAGAATTTTAACGGTCGTTTTCGCCTACAATTCTCCGTTTCCGAGAGAGATATATCTATATCTTTAATCGAGCAATTCTTGTAGGTATTTATTTATTTCGAGGTCGGAAACGGCTCTAACGATTTTTATGAAATTTGGTATGTGGAGGTTTTCGGGGACGAGCAATCGATCTAGCTAGGTCTCATGACCGGGAAAACGCCGAGCAAAACTCGGTCGCCCAGATGTATGCACTAATTTCAGTAGCTTATCACGTCTCAAGGGTAGCACGCCACATATTTACCCGTTTCAAGATTGATTTCCCTGAAATTGCATGACGACAATCTACGATTTTCCAAATCTGGAAATTATAGTCCTGTAGTAAGTAAAGCTAAGTACCTAGGCTTTTGTTATACGTACCTATTAGGTACTCGACCACAGAAAATACGTAAGACGTGTCTCACCAGTCTTTGTAGCAAAAGATGGAAAATGAACCTTACTTGATTGCACTTAGGTTGCCTTTACATTGTGTGGCAGTGGCGTTGTGGGCATGGCGTCTCTTGTCATCTATAGGTACGCGATTGTGGCGGTCAAGAGGTTTAGTGGATATTTCTGCTGCTGACTGTAGGTATCTAGCTGTAGGTACCTACGCCAGAAAAATTAACATGATTTTATTGGGCACACGGTACAGTAAACGGACGTACGGGCTTGTTTTTAGTGTAACATTATTTGGTGAAAAATAAAGAATATTGTATTGTAACCTAACAAGAATATACATACAATGACAACACCTACCTATATATGCACTAAAAAATACACTGCTTTAGAGCTGCCCAGCAAGGAAAATAGGTTTTATGGACGAAATTTACTAAAAAGTTACATAAAACATGACTGTAATACGTACCTATCGTGCTAGCTGGGCTGTGGAATAGTTCGAAATTATTGCGCGCTAGCGCGCTGTTATGTCAGATATGGATTAGGTGGCGGGGCGGTTAGGTACAGTTGTGACAATTTACGGACAGTTCTTACAATTCACGGTAGAAATATAAAATACCTGGCACCGTCCCATATTTCAGGCACCAAAATTGATGCTGGCGCAGCTGCCTCCTCGGCAGAAAACCTCGAGCGTCGCAAATATGCTACTCTCGGCAGTAGGTAGCTACTTGTTTGCGGCGTTTGGGGTTGAGACCCTGGGGCCCATGGGGTCAAGTGCTCGTCTAATAAATACCTATCTAATTATAATGATTATAATTTCGTGTGGCAGCGTCGCGTTCTTGAATAGGCTTTTGATTTATGCTGAAAACAAAAACTTTCAGATGACGGAGCGGATGCGTTTCCTGAAGGAGAAGAAAACATTGAGTTTGACTGGCTCAATGCAAATAATATTATGGTCGAAGAAGCACCCTCTCCACCATCAGGTTTCATCATCCATACCTATTTCCTTCTCACAATTTCCTTGATTGTATGCCCCTTTCTGTTTATCATATTCTATTCCTAACACTTCCTTTTCGTCGTGGTTGTATAGCCAATGAAGAACCAGAACCAGAGAACATTAATGCAACTACAAATACCATTGAAAAAGAAAACGATAATAACTATAAGTAAGTACTAATATTTTAAACAAAAATAACATACCTTCATATTTCAGCTAGATAAAATTACTTTCCTCATAAATTATTTGGCAAACTAGCTCTGATTTAGCTAAAGCTAGATTTACTTCAATTTTCATCAGCTAGTCTAGTAATGCCTATTTTATTTATAACAACAATATGAAATAAAAATAAATTAAACATTTCCAATTACAGGGATATTAGTGAAGAAAACCTAATAGTGTTTCATGACGAGCCTTCCCAACGAACCAATGATCACTTCCCAAATCAATTCCTTTCAATGCCAGACCTGGATGATCATGGTCCATGTGAAGACAATTCTGGTGTGGAGCTGCTTGCAGAATTTAATATCAACAATGATAATGATGAAGGCATAACCACCAAAAAAGATAATGGAGCTGAGAATGACCTCAATTCATTAAACTGTGTTCTGCCATCAATAGGCAATGATCATATTGATGATGTAACCATAGTTGGGGTAGGTGCCACAATTTATTTCATGAAGAAATTAGTTCCTTATGGAGATTGTTACTATAGAAATAATTTTGATATTTCAGAAAGACTGTGATGACTCGAGCCAAAATTACCAAGGAGAATGGGATCAAATGCTTAATGACATAATCAGCAACAAGAGTTCTGGTCATGACTGTGGGTCTGACATGAAGGAATTCTACTCCCAGATCTCAAGAACCATAGATTTACTTAATTCTTAAATGAGACAATGGACACTTTTCAAATATATTTACTTAGAAACCATTAAAATAGTGTAAGAAAAAGCTTTTTCTGTTACTTCTTCTGCTTCTTCTTTTCAGCCTCCTCTTCTTTCTCTTTCTCAATGACTGACACGTATGAGTTGATTGTATCCGCGTCCAACATCTGTATTGGCTGCCCACGCTTCATTACAGCGATTTCCAAATTCTTCTGGCCAGATTGTACCACTTCCAAAAGAGCCCTGATAGCAAGCTGAAAAGTTAAATTAGAATAAGGAATAATTAATTCATAATTTTGAGGGTCGGGTCAGCTCCAAACAGATCATAAGAAGACTGAATGTGGGCTCTTGAATTATTAGGCATAACATATGAATCAGATTTTGTGCTCAACATAGAGATAAGGTCTTACAATGTCAATATACTGCTGCCACCTGGGACACCTCACTAAACCTTTACCGAGTTTTTTCAAGGTTAGCAAGACAATTTACCCACCTAAACTTGTTTTAGAAATTGTTTAGGTACCTGTTAATGCCACCAGTGGGGCTACCACAACTCACTGTGACGCTACATGAGTACTTCCTCGTTTTTATAGCTGTCATGGAATGCTGCACCGAGACAAACCAAGCTGTGGTTTAATGGTGTTGTTTAGTCATTTTTTGTATAATTTCTTATGTTTTAAATAATAAATAAAAAAATAAAATTAAAAAGTTATTGTGTCAAGAATGCCTTCAAGATATGACAAAATATGGTGTAAAGGGGGAAATTGGTTGTAGTTTGAACACATTACCTTCACTGCTCCTTTCTCATTAGCAACCTCATCATTGTTGTAGTTCTTCTCTAAAAACTCACGAACAGTCTTGGCAGACCGCCCAGTTGCATTTGCCTTCCACTCGTAGTAAATACCAGATGGTTCAGTTTGGAATAAGTGTGGTTTTCCATCATAATCAAACCCACCAATTAGACAGGAAATGCCAAAAGGCCTGCGCCCATTACTCTGAGTATACTTTTGTTTAAGGCCAGCAATGTATCTAGTAATGTACTCCAATGTGACAGGATCTTCAACAGTCAGTTTATGAGACTGGCATTCAATTTGAGCTCGATTGATCAGGATGCGAGCATCAGCAGTCAAACCAGCAAATGCCATAACAACATGGTCATCAAGAAGGCAGATTTTCCTCACAGTTCTCTCTTCTTGCAATTTTGCAACAGATTTTTTTTCAACGCCCAGTACAACTACATCGGTACCTCTAACACCAACCTAAAAGTGGTAATTATAATTGTTTAGATATCAACTTAGTTAAACTATTTTAAATACATTTTAATTAGTAGTTATGAAAATGCTAGTGAAATACGATATAATTCTTAAAAATGAGATTAAAAGGCAATGAGGGGCCGCCAATGTACAAGCATACATACTGCAGTTGATCCCTTGCGAACTGCTTCCTGTGCATATTCTACTTGTAACAGATGGCCGTCCGGCGAAAATACAGTAATAGCTCTGTCGTATCTAGCCGACATTTTCTGTAGTAACAATGATAATTGTTTCTGGGCAACAAAACTTACAAAACCTTCAACACCGTAATGCCAATGAAGATGACAACGAAAATTTCGTTTAGAACAAGCTTTTTTGACAACTTGACAAGTAGTGTGCCGTTCTGAATGTAGCCATTACTTAAAAGTGAATTATTTTGTAGGCCCAAATTAGCTATAATATATAATTAACAAAAAAGTTTTCGAATAACGATAAAATTAAAATATATTAATCTATTTAAATTAAATCAAAATCACTAATTTTTTAACAAAATGCTAATAACAAGTCTATACTCTGAACAGCTCCTCAACTTCTAAACTGTTCAAGACCCAGTTTTAAAACGCTTTCAATATACATGAAAATCCATGAAAATGATATGACTTTCTGTCAAAATTCCAGGGTTGCCAGCTTAGGGATTTATCCCTTAATTTAGGGAGAAAAAATGTAAACAGGGGCAAGTTTGGGGGTAGAAATTGTTTAGGGGTTTTTTAGCGGTTCTGACTAAACCTGTCGTATCAAGAAGTCAAAGGGCTGGCGTGCGACAGGGAAAAATGGAAAATACTCCACCGACAAGAGGATAACTCTTAAATTTGATGATGATGACTAAACCTGCAATTAAATTTAATAATACCTGCGTGACCTGTGTATCGTGCGTATATAAACCCGGCACCACATTTTGTTATGCGTATTCGCCTACCTTTCTTTAGCGATATTATAGAAAGAGTTGCAACACGATTTTTTTTTTGTAATTACTAATTTTGGAGAGCGCTCCATTAATTAGCTATTTTTGCGCGGGTGATTTGCACACGCATAAGGCAGTGTGGTGCCGGCATCACGTAGCACATACGTAAAGCCTTTCGTTCAAACTTCACATCGTATAATCCATCCCTCTCACGCAAATGATGAATTATGATTCATGTTCAGTGAGAGGAGAGAGACGGCACGATACGACTTAGGGGTTTTTAGGGGTATTTGAAAAATTACGTGGGGGTAAAATTGGGCTTGGGTTGGCAGCCCTGTAAAATTGTCAAATTGACATTTAGACAATAGACAATATGGCGGCAGCGGTAAGCGACTTTGGGCCGTGGTTAAATGATAAATTAAAATCATTAAAAACCGATGAAGGAGTATTCGGATCTTATATATCTGGCATTTTAGAAAGCGAAGATAGCGTAGATGAAAAAAGAGATGCTTTGGAGGGTCTTCTGTCTGAGATTGTGGTAAGTCATGGACTTTCAACTTCTTGAGGGTTATTTCAGCTAGTTCATGAATAAACGTCTCAATTACATTCTGATGTAATCAACAGGAGCACGATATATCCAATCACGTCACTGAAATACTAGATAAGTGGGAATCAAGTCGCCCCTTGGAAGAAACTCCCAAAGCAGCGGCAGATGTCGACATTCAGCTAACAAAGATATTGGAATCTCAATCCCTCGCCACTACCACGCGACGAGAATACACAGACGAAGAGAAAAAGATTCGAGAAGCTATACTGTCGCAGTATAGCCAACTATCAGACAATGAGGTAAGGGTTATTTTAATGATGCCAAACATTTTTAATAGAAGTTTTCCGTTTAAACGAGTGTTATTGGTGTCTTAACTTTTCAGGCTGATCCCGAAAATGTGGAAGAGCCTGATAGTCCAGACCTAGTTAAAAACACCAATGCTTTAGATGTAGCAGCTGCTGCTAGAGAACGCAGAGAACAAGCACGACTAGATGCACAGCGTAAAAAAGAGAAGGATAAAGAAGACAGGTTGGTTTCTGAATATATCATTCAAAAGATCTGTATAATCTGAAGTTGATTGAAATTTTACAAATTTATCTGTAATTGTTAAATTTTCCTAATACATTTGACATCTTATTTTCAGAGAAAAGCAAAAACAACTAAAGGAAGAAAAAAAGGAAAAGCGCAAGACAGTAAAAGGAGAGAGGAAGAGGTAGCAACTTCTTGGTTTATTAGAGTTGTTAGGGTGCTCCATATTACTTAGTTATAGATGAAACTGATAGTTTTTTAAATATCCTGGAATTATGATTAGCATACATATAAACAGTTTAAAGTAAATAAATAATTAAAATATTGGAGCCTACACCAAATATTGGGATTAGGTAGTGAGCCCCAGGCATCCTTTAAGCCATTGTCTACCAGTGACGGGTATCCCCGTCATGTAAACAAAAGATTGTTTTGTTTTTTATGTTGGTAGAGGACAGGGCAACTGTACTAGGATAATATATAGGAGTATGAATGATTGGAGAAAATATTTTATGTAAATATTTGTTTTTATCTGCCTACTCTGTAGACTCGAAACCAGAGACTAGTACATTATTATAGAATGCATGTCTATACAATATACATTGTAGAGTAACTTTGTGCCTACTATTAAATTGTTTGTTGTTTTATTACATTGTAATTCCAGGGTATTTCATGAATGTAAAAAACTATGATTCTATTGTGTTAAATCTTACCAAACTGCATTTATGAAAGCTATTACAATTTGTCTTCACAGTATCTGGTTATAATAATTTAAAAAAAACAGTAAAAAACATTACCTCAACAAGTCCATACACCATAATATTATATTTCCTACTTTACAATTGTATACCTCACTTTAAACAACCACAATACTTTGCCATCTGTGTTAAATGTCTCTCAGTGTCTCAGTGCAACAATATTAATAAGTTCCAATAATGGGTTGTAAATGCGTAATTTGTAGTCTACAAATGCAATTTTGGTACATGATATCTGACCGGTAGAAAAATTGTGTAGGTAAGCTGTTATATTATTTGTATGAAAAATATCCATGTATGTAAATTTTTCATATGATAGACTAAACAGGTTTTACTAAATGTAACAGTATTTTGCCGTTGTATTGAAATAATGAAAAAAAAATACTTGCATTGTAGTGCTTTCATTATTCTTAATAGGTGTTATTTAGTGTGCTGCTCTGCGGCGGCGCCACCATAATAAAAATCAATTAATTATATGGCGAAATGATGTACGTTGAACGTACATATAATGTTTATCGCTGTACCTGTATCGGGGAATGAAATAAAGTGCATTTTATTGTGGCGCCGCTGGGGAGCATACTCTGCAGCGGCGCCACTTAGAACGCATACTTAGAAATTATATTAGCTGTTTTTTTCTAATTGAAATTGATGTACGTATGCTTTTTATTGTGTACGTATTGAAAAAAATCATTATTACTAAATGATTTTACGTACTTTAATTAATTCTGCATTCTAACCTAAAAAGTGCACAGGAGCGCGGGAAGCGGGGTATCTCCATCTCGCTCCCCCGCGCTCATGTGCACTTTTTAGGTTAGAACGCGGAATTAATTAAAGTACATAAGATCATTAAATATAAATGATTTTTTTCAATATGTACACAATAAACAGCATACGTACATCAATATCAATAAGAAAAAAACAGCTGATATCATTTCTATGTATGAGTTCAAAGTGGCGCCGCTGTAGAGTATGCTCCCCAGCGGCGCCACAATAAATGCCCATTATTTTCGTTTTCCGCTAAAGGTACAGCCATAAACATTATATGTACATGATGTACGTTCAACGTACATAATTTCACCATATAATTAATTGATTTTCATTATGGTGGCGCCGCCGTAGAGAAGCACACGTTATTTATTATGATTTATGATATACATTATAATGAAACATGTGTAATTTTGTAATAAAAATACATTTTGTAAATAAAGTTTTATTACTAACATATCTACAACTGCATAATATTAGATACCTACATGTCCTACATTCTATTTAAAACTAAAAACTGTTATTTAGCACCATTGATTCAACTGATTTAAAATCAAAATTTGTTTGACTAGTATGATTTCTTGTTGGTCTTTATTCACCATCTAATGATTTTCCATTGATTTCTTCTAGTTCTTGGTTATCTGCTTCTCCTTCAATGTAGATGAAGTTATGTGCTCCCCCGGCATATATCTGTGTAATTCTTTCACCATGTGTCATATCCAACAGGACCTGGGTGGGTTGATACACATGTTCCCCTGAGTCAGTACCTGTGTTGGCATGCTCATTCCAACCCCAAGCCCACAGGGTGTTGTCTGTCGCTAAACAAATTGTATGTTCAGAACCAAGCTGTACATCTTGAACTACTCTGGCACCTAAAACAATAAAACACATGTAAATAGAGGAAGGACCTTTCCACAAGCATTTTGAAAGTCAAACCATTTGTGAGACCCTGTTAATTTTGTTCTTATACCCTGATTATTAAATAAATAAAAAAAAACATATGACTATTGACAGATCCACAGGGAAAATTATTTCTGAATATTTGTAAAGAATGCAATGCTTATGATTTAGTAATTAAATAGCAGCAGTTTTGTAAACACAGACCTGGTAAGTTGACCTTAATGATTTTGCCTACAAAAGGCTGTTCCGTGCCCAGCTGACCATAAGTATTCCTTCCCCAACAAAGTAAAGTTCCATTCTCAAGCCACAGCAACATGTTAGTCCAGCCGCTTAGAAGCTTCTTAATTCCTTGTTTCACATCAATATCAATTTTTTGTGGGTTGAAAATCTTTTTATACTTTTCAGAACTGAGGAGCAGTTGCCCATGCTTATTGTCACCCCAGACATATAAAGCTTTCTCTTCAGTACACCAAGCGGCAGTATGGTTTTGGCCACATGCAATATGAGTTATTTTTCCAACTTTTTGAACCATTTCAAACCGGTCAGAATTTAATTTTTCTTCACCCAAGCCAAGTTGCCCATGTCTTCCACAGCCTGTCATCCACACTTCTCCTTTGGAGTTGACTATAGCTGTGTGCCTCAATCCCATGGACACAGCACATGCATTTACTTGTAGCCTAACTGGTTTCACAACCTCGGTAAAATGTTCTTTCGGTAGACCAAGTTGCCCATTGCTGTTTGATCCCCAAACAAACAGGAAATGGTCATTAGTTACGCCGCAGCTGAAGTCCCAGCCGCATACAATGTTAGTAAATTGTATACCACTTAATTTCCATACCCTCTCAAATATTAGAGTTTCTGTTTCCTTTCCTAGTTGCAGCTTTAAATTCCAGCCGCAAGAAAACAGTTTCCCCTCTCTGTCTAGCAGAAGAGTATGACCACCTCCACATGCTACTTGTTGTACTCCATCACAGTTACATGAATCAAATATTATTTTGGTAGGGCTTTTGACTTGTTCATTAATAACACCCAAGCTTAACTGACCGTGGGAGTTTGCACCCTGTGTAACATAAATAAATAAGTAGGAATTAGGACCATATTCGGCTAAATAATTCAATACACAACTCAATAAAAGGTTTTTCCTCACCCATGACCAAAGTGACATGCTCGACGACTTAAGAAGAATACGATTGATTTGATCATCAGCCGCGCTTCAAAGTTACATTAAAATTAAAGCAATTATCTCTGTTTTGAACTTTTGAAAACCATACAATAATTACAATATTTTCATAATTTGATAGATAAATAATAAGTTGATAACATCATTTATTTATAAATTTGACAGCAGGCGAGTGTATTTGTCTACTGTAAGGAAATTATATACTCTTTGTCTAAATGTCTACTGTGTCTTGCTTTGCTTTTTTTTTTTTTTAAATTTATTTCTTGACCATGGATACAAGTCCTTCAGTCGGAATAAATAGAGTACATATAAAATCCACTAAATTTGAATAACAGTTGTAACATAACATAAGAGAATAATCTAGCTTTGACTTTAACTATAACATAACATAAGAAAAAAGTCTACATTAAACCTTAGATCTACATTAAAGCTTACTTTAACTATAATTTCATGAATCAAATTTTTTCCACAGTATTTAAGATAAATTTAAACACAGGAATGAAATACACTGGGTTTGATAACAAATCTTGAACGTGGCGGGGAACACTTAAAGAATTTTCGTCTGCGATATCACTAATTACACTGGCAAGTGTTAGCCTTTCAATGGCAAACGATTGACATTTAAAGATCACGTGTTCTATGTCTGCAACTTCATCTTCCTTTTTACAATACGAACACTTGTCATCATTGATGATTTTCATCCGATAAAGATGCGCTCGGGTCAAGCAGTGACCCGAGCGCAAACGATTAATACATGTTATGAATTTTCTGTTCAAGTATTTAAAACTGTTGTACCACGGTGCTGTTGGTAAGTTTTGCTGTAATTCTGCATACCATTTTCCTTTCGTTTCTGTAGTAGCTATCCAGTATTCCTTCCATATTCTCTTAGATGACATTTTAAAGTGATGATAGTAGTCCGTAAAAGGTACATTAAAGGATTCTGATAAATCCTCGTCATGGTCGCGACGAGTCGCTTGATCCACAACCTCATTTCCTGTTATGCCACTGTGGGAGGGAACCCATACAAATTCTACATGTTTCCCTAACTTAAGTATCATGTCTTTAACTTTATGTACAATATAGTTTTGCTTATAAGTTAAATTACAATTACATAAGGTGGATAGAACACTTTTAGAATCACTAACTATTAAGATATTTACACTATTTACAGTTGTATATACATATGTCAAAGCAGCTAATATTGCCCAGCTTTCTGCAGTGAATATACTACATATATTTGGTATTTTATAGCATTTTGTTAATTTTATTTGAGGATCATAGTATGCTGCCTTAACATAGTCTCCCTTAGAACCATCAGTATAAAGGGTATAAAAGTTGCATTTTTCATTTAAGAATTCTAAGAAATCAAACTTATTTGTTACAGAATCTAAATGACACTTAATGTCAAGGTAACTTAATATTGTGTTATATGGGCAGTTGTAAATTGGCCACTTGTTACTGGTGTACATGTTTTTAGTCAAGTTTTTTATATTTCTCATTATTGTTGGAATTTCAGGCAAGGAACCTGAAAGTAAAGTAATAGCTGAGATGTTGGATGTCTCAGCTGACTGTGTGATTCCTGCAGGGTGTATTACTTTATCTAAGACAACATGGTTGTCACAAGACAACTCTTTCAAACAAAATCTCTCAGCCAGCTGCAAACGTCGCAAGGACAAAGGAGGTATACAATTTTCAATTTCCATAGTGTTAATAGGAGTGGTGCGCATAGCTCCACTTATCACTCTCAAACCCATATTCTGTATAACATCCAATTTTCTTAATAAAGTACTGCTTGCATTCATGTAAGCCAAGGAACTATAATCAAAGTGACTTCTGACTATGCTTTTGTACAACATGTTAAGGGTTTTCGGGTCAGAACCCCAGAAAGTTCCAGCTAAGCTTCTCATTACATTTATGCTCTTCATGGCATTCTGACATATATAGTCTATATGCTTATCAAATTTTAGTTTATTGTCAATAACAACACCTAAAAATTTATGATGACTTACAATAGGAATAAGATTGTTACCATAAAAAATGTTTACAGCGGAATGTGCAAATGGGTCTCTACTAAATACTAATACTGAGCTTTTCTCTGAACTGATTTCTAATTTTAAAGTGTTGTTATAATAATACTGTAGTTGATTTAATGCTGTATTCATGTTTTTAACAGCCAAGTTTAAGTTCTGATTTTCACTGTACAAAAGCAAGTCATCTGCAAATTGTAAGATTTTAACTTGGGATGTATCTACAAAATTAAGGATTTGAGATGTATATAAGTTGTACAATAGAGGTGACAATGTAGCGCCTTGCATTGTCCCTTTATTAACAATTCTAGGTCCATGTAATTTATTATTGAATTTAACAAATAAGGTTCTATTGTGTAAAAAATCTAATATCCATTTTAAAGTTTTACTTGGTAAGCCCAATTCATGTAAAACATGAATCAGACTTTCAATATTAACATTGTCAAAAGCACCTTTAACATCTAAAAAAACACAAATAACATTAGTGTGACTGAGTTTTGCCTTTTTAAGGTCAGCTATGAGTGATACAAAGCTTTCAGAGCAACTTCTTCCTTTTCTGAATCCAAATTGAATATCCGGTAACTTTCCTTGTGTTTCGGCAAAGTAGTCTATTCTTAACATAAACATGTTTTCAAAAAGTTTACCTAAACATGATGATAAGGAGATAGGTCTATATGATGAAGGATTATTTACGGCTTTATTTGGCTTTAAGATGGGAATGACACATTGTGTTTTCCATGATTCAGGAATAACTAGACAGTTCCATAATTTATTATAAACTTGTAATAAAATCTCTACAGCATTAGGATGTAACTTTTTAATTAACATGTATGGTATATTATCCAACCCTGGTGTTGTATCTTTCCTGCTTTTTAGTGCTATGTACAATTCATTCAATGTAAATGCCCTATTGAGAAAGGAGTTGGTTTGATTTTCAGGAGACTGATTCAATATGTTACTTAGGTTATTCAGTTCAAACTGAGAGGAATCTGTAATTTTATCTAAGAAACTTGGTACCCATTCATCATTTAGATATCTGTTATGAGAAGAACCTATTCTTTTAAATCTCTTAATGTATCCCCATATTCTAGAAATAGGCGTCATTCTGTTAAAACTACTGCACAAGTCATGCCAGGAAATAACACTTTGTTCTTTTAATGTCCGCTTCTTTTGTGCATCAGCTTTTTTGTATTCTATGAAGTTAGTAATGCTTGGCGATGTCCTATACAGTATTAAAGCTTGTTTCGATTTATGAACAGCATCATCACATGTTTGATTCCACCAAGGAGCAGGTTTTCTCATGACTTTCGGAGTTTGTTTTGATTTCTGCTTTGGGACTGTTTCTGATCGAATTTTACATAAAGTGTTTACAAAGCTGTTGTACAAATGAAGTGGTTCTGTATTATAAATATCTAATTGAGAAAAACAGGTTTCTGACAAATTATAGTATTTAGGCCAATCTGCTTTATTATAAATATATTTTTCTTCTACAGGTCGGATCTCATATGTGGAAGGCTTTACATTTACAACCACCTGAGTTGGATAATGGTAACTGCCCATTGGATCATCATGAACGCGCCATTCGCAAAGTGGGGCCAACGTGGGACTAACTAGAGCTAAATCAATCGCAGATGGATTTCTATTTGGATATGTAACAGTTGTTGCAGTACCATCATTTAAAACACACATGTCAAATTCATCAATGAGATTGTACAAGCTGTTGCCTCTGTTATTATTCGAATGACATCCATACAAAATGTGATGTGCATTAAAATCTCCCATGATAATATATGGTCTAGGGGTTTCCTGTAATACCTTTCTCATTTTGGTAGTGTCAAACCTGTTAACATTGGGAGGACAATATACACAAAGAATGTTTAAAGTACCTATAGAGGTTTCTATTGATACACAGATATTTTGGATGGATTCATAGAAAGTTGTGTTTATAACAGTATATTGTAAATTTTGTTTAATTAATATGGCTACACCGTTATGTGAATTTACTGAATTTTTATGTATAAAATTATAAGGTGCAAAATTAGGAATAATACTGGTACTTTTGAGCCAGGTTTCATTTAATAAGCAAATGTCAATATTATGCTCATAAAGAAATGATTTTAATAAGGCCTTCTTGCTCTGAAGGCTCTGTATGTTAAATTGTGCTATGGTTAAATATGTATCCATTAGTTTAATAAATTTGCTAACAATATTTCCTTAATTTTTTTATTTGTAACTGGGCTATCCTCTTTGTCATTACCCAGAGTGATAAGGGACTTAACAATGGCATTAATTATAATATCATTATTCACTATTTGTTCTGCATTGTAGGTAGGGTTGCGACTAACTGGTTTAGGCAAAGGCATGGCCGGAAAGGCAATCGTCGACTGTACAGGTGGTGCAGTACTCACCACAGTGGCATAAGGCTGGGACATGTATTTCTTTTTCTTTTCTTCCATCTTTTGTTTTTTAATGGGACAATCCCTAGATATCGCGAGGTGGTTCCCGCTACAATTGATACACACTATCTCTTCAACATCGCATTCTTTGTAGGAGTGTCGGCCGGCACAGGACGAACACATTTGCTCGCCTCTGCACACCCTGGCCGAATGATTGAACTTCAAGCATTTATAGCATTGCAGCAAGGGTGGTACATATGCATGCACCTTGTACCTGAACATATTTAAATATGCATACTGAGGCAATATTGTTGTCGCAAATGTTACGGCAATGGTTCCCAAAGGGACGAGCTTTCCGTCAACCTTCCTCATAAACCGCTTGATAGAAATAATTTCGGCGTCGCACGCTATATTTTTATAAATTTCCTCGTTTTTTAGCTCTTTAGGGACGTACCGAAGCACCCCCGTTGTTTCTGTCAAGTTTGCCGGCACGAAGGCCTTTAATTTATTGCGGCCTAAAAAGTGGTCCATTTTCAGGAAACTATTCGCTGGCGCGGGCTTCTTGAATGTAATGCCAATTTTGTAGGCATTCACCCTGTGAACGCCGACTATACCTTTGACTTGTTCGGTGAAAAGTTTCGTCAGTGTAATGGGGTTTCTATTACCCAACTTATCGTTTTCCTGTGATTCTACGTAAACTATACACTCCGCACTATGATTTTCAGGAAATTGCCGTTTATAGTTCGGTTTTGTATACATTTTATAGTCCGAAGCACTAGCGTCCAATTTTCGCTTCTTGGGTTCTTTGTCACCGGGGGCCTCGCCCCCGGGGCTATCCGCACCCATTTTATTTACACTATATATACACTTTTTACAATTACTATATTTACAGAGAAAACAAACAAATATACACAAAGAAAATCAATTTTAAAACACGAGAAAATTTTAAAGCGCCCGCCTAGTTCGACTTCCCGCCAAAAAGTCTCCTCTCTTGCTTTGCTTGTGTTTGTGTCATTTATTTTATTTGTATTGGTATTAATTTGACGTGTTTTAGTGAAACGTGTGAACGAGTCTACCGAGTAAAGCTGCCTACACAAAGCCCTGCCTGCAGGGCCCTGCTTGCAGTGCCACTGCCAAATCGTATCGTGTGTAGGCATGCAGGGCCGATTTAACAGATAAAAAAATCGGCCCTGCATGCCTACACACAATACGATTTGGCAGTGGCACTGCAAGCAGGGCCCTGCAGGCAGGGCTTTGTGTAGGCAGCTTAAAGCCCATTACATGATTACACACTGCAGCGGTCATTCGAAGTTCGAGTCGTGCCGTCCCCTTCACTTTCGTGTTACAGATTATAAGAGTGAAAGGGACGGCACTATACGAAGTTCAAATTTCGATGTTCGGAGTTTGGTTCGGAGTACGGCCAGCGGAATACGATACGGGCTGACAAGAGTGACAAGTTTGTACACGACGTTTTGTCCACACTTGTATCTTTTCAGCGTATCATATCTCCGTCACGTAACGACTATCGACAGTGGTAATGACATAAATAAGAATGGGTAATGATACGATAAGCCCACATTGAGCGTCCACACCCACACTTACGCGTGCTCGATACGCGACGGAGATCTGATACGGTAAAAAGATCAAGTGTGGACAAGGCTTTAGTAATCTGTGAAGTTTGAGTGTTTGGTTTGGTTGGTGTTTGGCACAAACTACTAAGGAGATACTAACGTGTTTGGTGGATGAAATGAAATGAAGTGGATTTTCATGTAGTGGTATGATAGTGGATATTGGTTTTATTATGGTGTTTGCGATTTGCAATGAACATTCGTAAATTATAATCCTTGATAGAGGGCCAAAATAAAAATATTATTAACAACAGTCTGTTAAGATTTGACAGTCAAATCAAGATAGAAATTGAAGAGATTCACATATGTTTACATAACAATAAGCGGTGTTGGTATTAGACGAAATGGATACTACAAAGAGACATGCCACCGCCGCCCAAGTGTCGGCTCTGATGGACTATATGCAGGAGCACTCTGAAGTGGCCAAGGGGCTAATGAGCTCGGGGCTCGAACGGGAAGACATCGAGGGTCAGTGGCGGGACCTCACTTCAATGCTTAACTCGATGGGAGGTGCTGTTAAATCTACCGATAAATGGAAACAGGTTAAAGCCAAATCAACTTTGTAAAGCTGCCTACTCAAAGCCCTGCCTGCAGGGCCCTGCTTGCAGTGCCACTGCCAAATCGTATTGTGTGTATTAAGGCATGCAATTTCCCGGGAATTCCCAGTGTTGTATGGAAACCGGTACTGCACGCCCTAGTGTGTATGCATGCAGGACAGATTTAACAGATAAAAAAATCGGCCCTGCATGCATACACACAATACGATTTGGCAGTGGCACTGCAAGCAGGGGCCTGCAGGCAGGGCTTTGAGTAGGCAGCTTAATTTGACTTTGTATTAAGGTTTGCAATGTGGATTCAAATTGTGTGTAAGATCCGTATAATTTCATACAATTTCAATCCAACTTGCCAACCCTAGTCCTGAATGTAGAGACCATTTGGTTTGATTCTTTATGTTATTGATTATATTCTACCATAATCTGCAGATTAGTTAAAAGTCGAAGCAAGTGCTTAGGTACTTTTATGTGTATTTGTCGACACATATGTGACTGCTTTGTAGTTGCGAGTGTTTATAGGCTGTTGTATCCACTTACCATCAAGTGGACCGTATGCTTGTTTGCCACCGTAATTGTATTAAAAAAGAAATTGTGAAAATAAAGCTGCACACCTTAAATATTTCTGGGAATCTGATCAATGAATGAGCAGAACTCTGAAAGGTAGCTTGGTTTTGAGAGTACATACATAATATGGGCATAATCTACAGTTGGCTATAGTCGCAAAATACAGCAAAAAAATTCGATTTTTGAAGAAAAAAAATATTTTTATCATAATCAATCAATCAATCATTTATTCACTACACATACAAGATAAAATAAAACAACAATACAGAGAAAACTGTGTGGGCCGTGTAGCGAAATGGAGCCTGCTCAGCATAATGCTGGCTTTGCAATCCTCAATAGTATAGTTCGTACACTACTGTAAGGCCAAGTGCTGTCATATTAACGCAAGCTAAAATCTACCTAACAGTCAGAGCTCTATGTCGAATTTTGCTTGCATTCATTTGACAGAATTTGGCCTTAGAGTTTTGTACGAACTATTTGAAAATTAATATTTTCAGACATGGCGTGACTTGAAATCAAACACCAAGAAGAGGGCCCTTAAACAGCAGCAGTCCCTGTGTGACACTAGCGTAGGGCCCAGCACAGACAACTCCCAGTGCTCCGACCCACAGAACGATAGTGATTATCTGCCTCCGAAGAAAAGATTTGGTAATTAATCTTGTATTAAGCAGTAGCAGATGAAAAAGTCCACGTCATCCTGGAATGCGAAGGTGTAGTTGCACAACGGACTCAAATACTCAACGCACCAAGGTCACTCCGTGAAGCCTGTGGTGACAGCAGGAGTATCCTGCGCTTCTGGTCGGAGTTAGGCTGGCTAGACCCCTGGCTAGCGAACAAACCACGCACAATGGTCCGACATACACGGCCTAAGTGCGGAAAAAGGAGTCCATAACCATAATCAGTAACACTGCTAACGCAAAAATAGAGGATAAATTGAATTGATTTTGTTCGCACCTATAGCTCAGTTGGCTAGAGCGACTGGCCGCGAGTGCCGGGAGGTCGCAGGTTCGAATCCTGCTCGGTGCCTAAGTATTTCAATTTTTCCTTTATTTCTAAATTTGGTCATTGTTCTCTTCTTTCATCAGTTAAATGGTCAGCACTATTGCAGTTAATATGCAGGTAGCTAAAAATTGTCTGAAAAAACATTTCATCTCTACATTATTGTGTAAAGTTATTTTATCAAATACTAATTATTAATTAGGATTACTAGATTTACTAGTTCATGGGAGCTTTGCTCGGTAGTTTTCCGAGCATGAGCCCTAGTGATATCAATAGTTACCCCTGAAAACCCCTACATAGTAATAGGGATGATTATTACACTATAAAAGAAAATCAATCAATCCAATTTTTCTACATAAAGGCTCAAATTCTCAATCAAATGGCGAAAAAAGTAATTAAAAATAATAATAATTACGTAATTATAACTATTATAAGTCTTCAAAGTTTTTAGAGTGAGTATTTTCTGTCCCTTTTCCGCAAAACGCACCTTTGTATTGAACAATCGTCATTTACTTTGGCGCTACTCAACAGTGACGTCACTGTTAAGTAGCATTTTCTCTCTCTAACTATGAACATTCTGACCGTTGTAGCTTCGTTATTTTTTGAGATATTTGAATAGGATTTTCACTATTTGGCATAGTTTTATGTCTTCTTTCTATTGAAGTAATATTTTTTTTTGAGTCAACATCCCTATTTCATCATTAGTTGTTTCTAAGAGTCCTGAAATAAATATAAATATGCAAGAATTACTCCCCAAAATAGAATGGTTATTATACATATCTATTCAGTAGTTAATTAAACATTTGTTGGTTAACATCAGCTTATGCAAATGTAATTACTGTCCACTGATCCTATCTACCAAATATTTGCCTTTCAAATGATCTCTACTATGTTTATTGTAAAAAATAATGATGTAAAATTTATTTTCAGCTTCATTTGATGAAGAAATTCTCAGGATAGAAAGGGACAAGTTTGAAGTGGAAAGAGAATATAAATCACAGAAGATTGAAGTTCTTTCTAGGTACGTTAAACATATATTTTTATGTGTTACAAATTTTTATTAATATACATATTCAATTCGACTATTTTTAAATTAGCAAGATAATAGAAGTTGATTCCAAGTATATATTTAATCTGTATTGAATGTTCCACATATATAAAGTGCTTGTTAGTGACACACCAATTTGTCACTAACAAGCTAGAGCTATACGATTGAAACCATTTTAAAGGTGGATTTCTCGATAAATTAGTAAGTTTGTACAACACTTAAGAATCCCTTACAATCTGATTAAATACATATTTAAGTGCTTCGCAGAATGGAGGCTGCTGTAAATACATATTTTGAACAATTTATAGTTAGTTTATATTTAAATTATACATTGCTTGGTTTCAGGATAGCCAGTGCATTGGAAGAATTAGCTAGAAAGAAATGAATGAAAGAATTAACTTCTCTAAGACATTATCTTTTATTTGGTTACAAACAAATGTATGGAGTTCTTTTGATTATTTGTCTCATCCCTGCTTAAGTTAGGTATCTATTTCCTGAATAACTTTTTGTTTGTTTATAAGCAGGTTCAGAAACAAAATGTTTCATAGTGGATATGTGGCTAAAGAGAACTTATGCCTTGGTCACACTCACACGTACCGAGCAAAACGGGCAAGACAGTAAAACTTGTATGGAAGTTATTGGGAAATAAGGTGGTCTTGTAACAATGCCGCAGCCTCAACAATTTATTAGCTTAGGGTACTATGTGACATTTAGGAATCATGCTATGTTGGGTGAAGTTTACTTTTGTAGTAGAACTACCAAAAGTTAGAGATTGACTACTTTTCAATGTCTTAGGACCAATTTTCTAGTCAACAATTTGGACTTTCACCTGGACTTTCAACCTGCAGATCCTGGAATAACTATAAATAAGGGCGCCTACTGAGATGAGGCTACTGAGGCTATATGTATAAATCAATGTTCCTCAGAAATAGAAAGACAGTTGTGGATGACCTTGAGAGATCTCTGTACCATTTACCTTTTCAACGCCATGTTAAATACAAAAGCTGTCACTCTCACGCCATGACATCGGAACATCCGTCATTGGCGTCCAAAAGGGTAATTTTGCTTGTCCCTGTGCAATACGCCTATACTTAACCACTAGCCTAACACCATCTATGGAAACTTTATCATGAATGGCACTAATCATTTATTTCTTGGGAACGCGATCATTGTCATCATTCCAATGGCAAGAGGCTCAACTATTTAATTCTATTTTTATTCTGTGATTAGACAGATGGCTAACAGATTATTAGTCCGGTCCGGTCTCGCATTAGTCATTACGACTATGTAGTCTCATAGACTAATCTAATAGAGCTGGAATAGGAAGTAGGTGCAGTAGCGGAGTGTGCACCTGGTTCTCGGGACGATCTGCGTTGGAGTACTGCAAGGAAACAACGAAATATATTAATATCATATTAAATTGAATGATGCTGAACCGACTTCGATTAAATTTGCTATGGATATACTTTGAGTCCCGGGAAAGGACATATGATACTTTTTATCTCGGAAATCATCCCTTAAGGGGTGGAAGTTTGTATGGAAAAGCGATAACTAGGAAAGCGTCTGAAATTATATAGCAATGAAATTCTAAAGCGGCCTACACACAGCCCTAAAATCAGAGGCGATATCGGGAGAGTGGTGGGGAGCACCCTAGATTTCTCCCTAGATCGCCTCGTGTGTAGGTAAATCGTATATACGATAATCATAGACGATTTCCCTACACACGAGGCGATCTAGGGAACAATTTAGGGTGCTCCCCGCCACTCTCCCGAAATCGCCTCTGATTTTAGGGCTGTGTGTAGGCCGGTTAACGCGATGAACGAGTTCGAAGTCGCGGGCAAAAGCTAGTTTCTAATACAAAATGTACCTATAATGTAAAATGTATGTGAGATAGGTATACTCCGCGGCGATTAGAGTACCTATCTCACATACATTTTACAGGTATCTTAGTGTAAGGCCTGAGTGGACACTCGAGTCGGGCGTCCAGCGTTGCGTCCAGCGGGGCGTGCATGTCAAACAATTGAACTCATACTGGTGTCCTGAGTCGCCGCCGCACAAAAAGTATGCACGCTCGCCCGCCCCGCTGGACGCGACGCCGAACGCTCCGCTCCGAGCGTCCACTCAGGCCTTACACTTAAGAGTGCAAGTTGAGTCTCCATTTATAGGTATGTGCGATACTCCACGCGACCTATTTTCCGACATTAGTATGTGCGTTCCGTATCCTAATGAGAGACCGGGTTTCGAAAATACGTTACAACATGGACGTCTTACATTTATAGATTTCTTTATGGGCTTTCTCATAAAAAGGGGCCAAAGGCAATGTTTATCAGCGGTCTATGGGGTTGGAGTGATTTATGGATGTCATACTGGGAAGGGTTAGCCAAATGAAAGAATATTTATTATCTACGAAATATAGCCAAAAATCTTTATTGATCGCAATGAATTAGCTCTTAGTGCTACCAGAGACTAGGAATTATATAGACTGCCAATGCCTATACATTGTGGCGTAATTTTAAAATAATGGGCCTGCTGTAGCTAGTTTCACTATGGAGAGATCACTTTACCATTTAATTCGTATGCGACTAAGACCTCTGCTTAAAACATAGCGCCATCTGTTGGGAGCTTCTACGTTGTGTTCATAGATGGCGCTATGTTTTAAGCAGAGGTCTTAGTGGCATACGAATTAAATGGTAAAGTGATCTCTCCATAGTGAAACTAGCTACAGCAGGCCCATTATTTTAAAATTACTCCACAATGTATAGGCATTGGCAGTCTATATAATTCCTAGTCTCTGGTGCTACAATTAAGTTAAAATAAATAAGTACATAATTAGTTTTAAGTCATAAAATAATTATGATACCTATGTTTTTATTTTCAAAAACCCCGAAAATAAATTAATATATATATGAACTACAATGTAAATATGTTTCAATTTAGTATTATAGACACTTATGTATAAATTAATATATGTACCTACCCATTTTAAAATGGGTAGGTACATCAAAAACTCAACAAGAACATCTTAACTACATTAACCTAATTTAAACTGAGGGCCTAAACTATAAGCGATTTTGGCCTGCCCTAAAAAAGCGATAGGACGAGTGCGCGGTTGGAGTGGCCTGGGGAAAATCCACGACACGACCACGCGGGCGATGGAATACTCAGAGTTTGTGTTCCAGTGAGATTGGATTCCATCGAATCTGAATTGTGAGTGGAATCGAGCTACTGGGTGTTTTGTCGCGGGTTTACTAAACCTGGCCTATAAGTACAGGGGCAGCCCAAATAGTGAGGGCGTTTAGTGCAAAACCTTACTTTTTTTGACACAAGTATGAAACTTGGCACAGTTATTCCTTGTGTCAAAATAAGCCGATTAAGATCGGTAGCCCACGGGAGCCCCCCCTCTGGCGCCGGGGAGGGGGGGTTAAAGTACCGCTCCGCCCGCCTTCATTGTAAAAATTCTAACCGTCCACGGTTAGCTAGTAGGTCGTGTTTGGTATCATTTTCGGATAAATCAATAACGTAGAATTCATTTCTGGTATAAAAAAAAGCAATTTGTTTAGTAATTTTCAAAAAAATACAAAATTTTCAAAATTTTCAGCTACATGTTTTTAATTTGAGTCAAGGTAAATACAAAACTTTCTGTTTTAC
Organism: Cenopis cana; assembly: GCA_951800055.1. Lineage (NCBI taxonomy): Eukaryota > Metazoa > Arthropoda > Insecta > Lepidoptera > Tortricidae > Cenopis > Cenopis cana. The sequence goes on along the minus strand of OX637477.1, from coordinate 16,400,121 downwards.
TTATATACAAAAAATACGATAACAAAGCACATTTAATGCAAATTTCAAAAAATATAACCTTTAACTATACTTGCTAACAATTTATAGTAAAAAAAATTTTTGAAAGACGCACGCTAACACCTTATTCTTGTCGCCAACAACCGAAGTTCACATTTTAGGTGCCCGACTGACTGTCTCATTATATTCTTCCTAAAAAGAAATAAATATACTTTTCATATACTTTTTCCTTTGAACAAAAGTGGGGTTCCCGGATCCCGGAGTAATGAAATCTTGGAATGATTGAACCTTACATACATCGCAGAGCCCACCTATTGAGAGCGACACTGTTAACAAACGCCAATCATTCTAAGATTCCTTTCTCGAAGCTCCAAATAGAAGATAAAGGTATATACAAGATGACGTACAATTACATTACGTGTCTTGTGACTCTTGTGATTCTGAGCAGTTTCCTCCACAAAGACATAACTGCGTGCATTTCAAACTTCTCTTCATACAATTACATTTCGTTTTGCAGCCAACTTTACATTTGCATCTAGTTAATTCTATGCAGATGCTGGCCACAGCAGGGTTGTCACGTTGTCAGACCAGTATGGGACCCATTGGCCAGCATCTTGCTTCCATCCCCAAGCAGAGGGACTGGGCAAATGTTGATGCGGAACTAATGCCTGACCCCAAACATGTACCCCTTGGTAAACTGCCCGTAATGTGTGTTGGTATAGGGCAGCTTCCGTAGGAGGTATGTTTTCCAGTTGCCGATCTTTTCTAGAAAATAAATGCTTTCGGCATTCATTTACTTTTGTGCATGGACTTGATCTGAAATAACAGGCAAAAAATATATTTTTGACACTTAAATCTCAACATCTATGTAGTTAACTTTATGCTTATTTGTACCTATAACTCTTACCTGTCATACAAAGTTATAACAAACTTTTGTAGAACGCTAACCGCATCTACAATTAGTTCGTCCTGTAGTAGTTTAAAACCTCTTGTTGCCTCGTTAAAGACGTTCCAAGCTTCAAAAGCAGTTCTTTTACCTCTCCCATTGAAAGAAGAAACAATATCGCGTCCAGTAAAAGCATGTAACACGGGCAACACTTCCGCTCTTTCGGGGCCTAATGAATATAAAATAGATGTAAGAGACATTGGGCCTGTTCAGCTGCAGCACCGGCCTGTGAGCGGGTCGCTTGTATGTGGGACTGGGCAAATGAGTCGACACAAGTGGCGTCCCACACAAGGACACGGCCCAATTTCCACGGTACCAATGTGGCTCCGTCGGTCGCTTGCCACCGCCTCTGTGCCTGCGGTTTTGAAGCCCGTAGCTATGGTCAGGGAAAAAGCGCCCCGACGGAGCCACATTGGTACCGTGGAAATTGGGCCGTGTCCTTGTGTGAGACGCCACTTGTGTCGACACATTTGCCCAGTCTCACATACCAGCGACCCGTTCACAGGCCGGCGCTGCAGCTGAACAGGCCCAATGTCTCTTACATCTATTTTATATTCATTAGGCCCCGAAAGAGCGGAAGTGTTGCCCGTGTTACATGCTTTTACTGGATGCGATACTGTTTCTTCTTTCAATGGGAGAGGTAAAAGAACTGCTTTTGAAGCTTGGAACGTCTTTAATGAGGCAACAAGAGGTTTTAAACTCCTACAAGACGAACTTATTGTAGATGCGGTTAGCGTTCTACAAAAGTTTGTTATAACTTTGTATGACAGGTAAGAGTTATAGGTACAAATAAGCATAAAGTTAACTACATAGATGTTGAGATTTAAGTGTCAAAAATATATTTTTTGCCTGTTATTTCAGTTATTTTCTAGAAAAGATCGGCAACTGGAAAACATACCTCCTACGGAAGCTGCCCTATACCAACACACATTACGGGCATTTTACCAAGGGGTACATGTTTGGGGCCAGGCATTAGTTCCGCATCAACATTTGCCCAGTCCCTCTTCTTGGGGATGGAAGCAAGATGCTGGCCAATGGGTCCCACACTGGTCTGACAACCCAGCATCTGCATAGAATTAACTAGATGCAAATGTAAAGTTGGCTGCAAAACGAAATGTAATTGTATGAAGAGATTGAAGAGAAGTTTGAAATGCACGCAGTTATGTCTTTGTAGAGGAAACTGCTCAGAATCACAAGAGTCACAAGACACGTAATGTAATTGTACGTCATCTTGTATATACCTTTATCTTCTATTTGGAGCTTCGAGAAAGGGATCCTAGAATGATTAGCGTTTGTTTACAGTGTCGCTCTCAATAGGTGGGCTCTGCGATGTATGTAAGGTTCAATCATTCCAAGATTTCATTACTCCGGGATCCGGGAACCCCACTTAATTTGTTAAAGGAAAAAGTATATGAAAATTAAATTTATTTCTTTTTATGAAGAATATAATGAGACACAGTCAGTCGGGCACCTAAAATGTGAACTTCGGTTGTTGGCGACAAGAATAAAGTGTTAGCGTGCGTCATTAAAAAAAATTTTTTTACTATAAATTGTTAGCAAGTATAGTTAAAAGTTATATTTTTTGAAATCTGCATTAAATGTGCTTTATTATCGTATTTTTTGTATATAAGTAAAACAGAAAGATTTGTATTTACGATGACTCAAATTAAAAACATGTGGCTGAAAATTTTGAAAATTTTGTATTTTTTTGGAAATTACTAAACAAATTGCCTTTTTTTATACCAGAAATGAATTCTACGTTATTGATTTATCCGAAAATGATCCCAAACACGACCTACTAGCTAACCGTGGACGGTTAGAATTTTTACAATGAAGGCGGACGGAGCGGTACTTTAACCCCCCCTCCCCGGCGCCAGAGGGGGGGCTCCCGTGGGCTACCGATCTTAATCGGCTTATTTTGACACAAGGAATAACTGTGCCAAGTTTCATACTTGTGTCAAAAAAAGTAAGGTTTGGCCATTTTATGTCGCTAAACGCCCTCACTAAAATCACTGCCACTGGGCAGGGCTCCCATAAGCCTGGCCGCTTTGCCTCGCTGAATGGCAGTACCGATTCGCTGAGCGATGACCAAATCGAGTCGAAGGACCTACCTGAGGACCTGATAAGCAAATAAGTAACTTAATCTTTAGAAAAGTTTAATTTTATCTGTTCGATACGGACCCAGGGTCTCCCTTAGAGTTTTGTACAAACCGTACACCTTTTTGTACAAAAGGCCCTGTTTAAATTGTATGTCTCTCTCTCTGTATGGCTAGCACTAGCACATAATGGCCTCGAGAGTATACTTAAAATTATTTAAACTGTCAGATTTTTATCAAATTAGTCCATTCAAAAAGCGACTTTACCGTAAAAGCAAGAAGGTTCACAATTTAATGGCAGTTTTCTAAAAAAGTCGAACATCTTAAATAATTTCATCTATATCTCGGCTTATCTCGAGCTATGTGTCTTTTTTTGATAGGTGCTGTTAGAAAGTGACAGATAACTCGAGATAAGCCGACAAACTGACGTTGCCATCATGTGCTAGCCGGTATGCTTTCGCTACCGTACCGAGAGATTTAGGTTCCTATCCATTGTAAGAATTGTATTTCTTTTATGAAAAGGAATTAGTTGAGCCACGGATGTTTCAGGAACTCCGAAACTCAAAATCAAAATGTAAAAGCAATAGGTAGATACGTTAATCTTTTCATTAGGTACTTAATACGGTATTCTTTTCATTATCTCGCGTATAATTGAATAATATCTGGGCGGCCGAGCTTTGCTCGGCGTTTTCCCGGGCATGAGACCTAGCTAGATCGATTGCTCGTCCCCGAAAACCCCTACATGTATACCAAATTTCATCAAAATCGTTAGAGCCGTTTCCGAGATCCCGGAAATATAGAAATATATATATAGATATAAACAAGAATTGCTCGTTTAAAGATATAAGATATCTGGGCGGCCGACCTTTGCTCGGCGTTTTCCTGGGCATGAGACCTAGCTAGATCGATTGCTCGTCCCCGAAAACCCCTTCATACCAAATTTCACCAAAATCGTTACAGCCGTTTCCGAGATCCGGGAAATATAGAAATATATATAGATATAAACAAGAATTGCTCGTTTAAAGATATAAGATAGAAATATAAATAGATATAAACAAGAATTGCTCGTTTAAAGATATAAGATAGAAATATAAATAGATATAAACAAGAATTGCTCGTTTAAAGATATAAGATGTGTGAAAGATGCGTCTTTGGGCTCAGCAGACGCATTGGAATTTCAATTCAATATCAATCTGTATTGCGTGCCTGGGGGCCGATTTTTGAGTTTCGAACGCTCGACTTTTCACTCGACATCTGTCAAAACGTCATAGTTTTTTGACAGATCTCGAGGGAAAATTCGAGCGTTCGACACTCAAAAATCGGCCCCCTGTTTTGACACGTTATCGTTAGATCGACGCTAGTAGAAGTATAAGTATGTATGCGAATTGTAAGTACAAATTGACCTCCTTATCGCCATATAATATATCCAAGTTTTTTGCCGAATAGGTACAGCTGGTAAAATTCATGAATGGCCCATCAAACCCATTTGGTCCCATTCCGTCTACCTAGCATGTAATAAATCTTATGTAAGATAGTAAGAATCTCCTACGCTCGTAAGTGATTAATGACAGTGCCTGCAAACTTGGCTTTTGTCTCAGAGATTCGACATTACCCTAACTTTGTTGACTTCAACTTATGAGGTCGTTATATTATAGAGGTATAATTATAACTATTAGTTTGTACTTATGAACACGAATCGTTTCACAGCAACATGGTCAAAAGTATACAATAAGTATTACAGTATGTGTTTTGTTTAATATATAGAGTTTCTTCAGTCTTGGTCATCATATCGTTATCCGGATATTTGGTTTTTGCTTCATTTCTACTAATCGAAGTATTTGAAAGCAGAAGCACCTTCGCCCCGATATAGGTAGGTACTTATACCTATATCTAATGGCGTTGGGACACAACTACATATCTTAAGTTAGGTTTCAATCACTAATAAGTATTATCGTACCAAGCCTACAGTTATACTTAAGTAGGTACCTACGCAAAAAAATATTGCAATGTCAAAAAAAAACGTTTCGGTACTTTCAGTAACTTACATGCCGGGGGCCGATTTTTGTGTGACGAACACTCGACTTTTCACTCGACATCTGTCAAATTATCATATTTTTTGATATTTGATATATATATATCGGCCCCCAGTTCTCTCACCGACTGGGTAAGAAAGCCATGCAAATTATGTCTCCAGACGTTACCTGCCTACCTGTACATCTACAGCCCAGCTAGAACGATGGGTTATAATAGATATATGGTCATGTTTTAGGGCCCAAATCTTCCAACACATTACGTCACGTAAAACATGAGCAACCTCGTAAGTGCCATGCCATCGTTCTAATTTAAATACATTCGCGTAGTAGGTATCAATTCAAAATTATTTATTTTAGTAAAAGGAACTAGTAAAAACTACTGTAGGTATATTATATGAATTGCATATAAAAGGCATATCTGCTATTTCAATTATTCCAATTTCCGGCAACCGGGTAACATAGCCGATACAGTTGAACAAGAAATATTCCCCTTTCAGTTTCGGCTGAGCGGGCAATATTTTAAAATTAAATTATAGTCGACGTGCCGCACCGTCGCTCGCAGTCATTTGCTGTAACAATAAATTTAAAGGTCGATTGTACGTGCCCGATGAGGGCCGCAGTCTATGTACAATCCATTTACATTTCCAGCACTCAAGCAAGACTGCTAAATTACAATATTGACGTAGGTAGCGGCACGGCTGCGGCTGTCTTGCGGGCAGCTTACCCTCTCCACCTCGCTTCGTTTCATGGAGAGGTGAGCTATGTAGGTAAACATATCTTCAACATTTTAAAAGGCAATAGTTTAATTTTTCTAATGCTCTGTATCAAACCAGGGGGCCGATTTTTGAGTTTCGAACGCTCGAATTTTCACTCGAGATCTGTCAAAATACTATGATGTTTTGACAGATGGCGAGTGAGAATTCGAGCGTTCGAAACTCAAAAATCGGGCCCCAGTTACATTTCACATATGAATTTTCACTGTTAGCATAATTATTACTTATATAAGGTACCTACTGTAATTCTAAATGTCCGTAACTTGAAGCTCAGACTGCAGTGTACTCGAGGTAGGTCATGTACTTACCTACGTATTTTTTTATTGCACTTCTTTCAATTTTTTCCTACTTCCCTTAGCACCCAGGACCCCTAACCTAACCTAACCTAACTTGCCTGATTTTTCCGATTCCCTCAGCAACAAACTTGAGTGCTTAAACAACTTTCAAATGGAAAGTCCCCGCGGAAAAGTTGCAACTGGCTGGATTGTGTTTATTCTTTCTACGAAGCGATGTTCCTAGCGACTCGGCCTGCTTTGTGAATTTCTTGATACCTAGGCAAGCCCCTACTTAGCGAAGTTGAGCGGTGCTTGAGCCAATACGCCTGCCTCTGAGGACACGACACAGCTCGTTTCACTTCAGGTATAACCAGGTATAACAATCGGCTTTGAGAACTTTTGCCGGGATCTTAGTGTGTGTAGATTCATTATACCTACATCTCTATAGCAAATTCTAAAATTTTCTGTGACTCGACAATTGCACTACATTTTTAGGTAGGTATATTTATTTACAAGATACACTCAATTGTTACGATCTCACGTCACACGTCTTTTTTACGATGGGAGTCAGTATGTGCTATTATAGAGGTATATTTGCTACTTTGGCTGCAACTGACTTAGTAGGTATGTATGGCACGCACGCACGCTTGCACGCTTGTAATTCTTGTGGCGTCCAAGGGCTACGGTGTCTGTTTACCATCAGGCGGGCCGTTAGCAATGTTTGCGACCGTTGCATTAATGTATATGTAGAACGTCGCTAGAGGAGGATGGACTACTCACAAAAACATTTAAGCTACTATGAAATAATTGTCCGTAAATTAGACATTTTAATACAATTTAGTACATTGCAATTGGTACTTAATAGAAATTGACGGGACAACCATCCCTTGGGAAGCCAATTCTGTCAAGCAGGGGACCGATTTTTGAGTGTCGAATGCTCGACTTTTCACACGACATCTGTCAAAACGTCATAGTTTTTTGACAGATCTCGAGTGAAAATTCGAGCGTTCGACACTCAAAAATCGGCCCCCTGGTCTAATTTGGCAGATATTCAGATGTACAGTTAGGTAGCTGCAGAGAAACGTGACCCGTGGGGAGAAGGGGCAGGGGTCATGCTTCTCTGCATCTGACCGTACTCTGAGGTTTCTGAGTAATTTGACTTGGCCGCGGGCACACAACTGGCGGACACCTACACGACGCCGCCCCGGGTGCCACACACGCTAGCTACGCTACTGAGGGTTAGATACGGGTCAGGCCGTAGATTTTGCCACTTTACTACGAGTCGGTCGCGCAAAATATTCTCCGAGATGGTCGCGCAGATTGACGCAAAACGATAACGCATCCATTTTGCGTGATCGTTGCGCGACACCTGCGCGATCGTTGCGCGACATTTGCGCGACCGTTGCGCGACATAGCGCAAATAAAATCGACAATTACTCAGTAAATTGACTATGTTTTGAAGTGAATTTAACCTTGAAAGATCACGCTCACCTTACTTAATATGCCGCAAGAACAATAACAGATATTAATTCAACACTTACCTTGAAATCTCAAAAAATGTGCTCCGCAAAAAAAGTGACCCATTTCACTCCGAAGCACTGCGTCATCGAACTGACGAAAATAACGGCCTCTGTCGCTATATTGACCACAGATTAGGTTAGTTCGGTGTTGCCACTACTCAGAATACAAACTACCCGTTGTTTAACGCCACAAATTGGGGAGATAATGATCTCGCAATAAAAATCACGCACAGACAATGGCTGTTGGTCATTTTATTATAATGTACGAAAAACAATATACTTTCTTAGCAAACACGAAACGATATTTAAAAGGGGGATAGGTAACTATTATATCATAACGTCAAATCAAACAGATAACCAGAAATAGGTATTGTTTCAATTTTATGTTCGCTCAAAGTGCACTACTACCAAGGCGGATTCGCGATTTTTATGAAATTTTCGCCCTTTTTTGACAAATATATCGTCATAACTTTCCAAGCTTATGAATTTATTGTAATATCTCTAGTGACCATGGTTCACCATTTCTTGGGGAATAAAATGCAGTAGTTGATTAATATATAGTCATTAATATAGTTAGGAAAAAAAGAGGCGGAGAGTTAGGTTATACAAAAAGTGGCAAAATCTACGGCCTGACCCATACATTATCATGTCACTGGAAATTGATATACAATATAATATACATACTTTTTATTGCACACTTAAATTAAATGACACGGAATAACAGTACCTACATAATCATCCTTTAAGGATGATTCACGCTAGACCGTTCCGTGTCCAGGCCGGCCGGCCCATTTTCTAATACAGGACGCGCGACGGCCGTCGTTTTCTTGTATTAGAAAACGGGCCGGCCCGGACACGGAACGGTCTAGCGTGAATCGTCCTTAAGTAGAGGCAAACAACATACAGATGTATCGCTATTAGGTATATCGCCAGGTTTGCTTTAAAATAGGTATGTTTCGGCTCTGTCATTTTAGATACGTAGCCCACCAGCAAATAGGTTGTCAATATTACGCAGTATTGAGGAATACCTACTACCTACACGATGCGGACAACAGTCCATCGCTTGGGGACTCGTCACTGTCTGGGGTGTAATAGCGCGGGTGGCTGCATCCGAAACTCACTCTAGCAGTCATGTACCTATACTCAAACAATACATAGTCATGCATGTACTCATGTAACATGCTTCATCTTGTCTAAGACACATAGATACTACAAAGTCACTACGCCACTAGGGTATTTAGTTTTAGTAATACACAGCTATGTCGTAGCTGAAACTTATAGGTATTCTAAATTATATATACAGACTGCCATCTCTGAAATGCTCTGACGACTATACCTTTACCTATTAATACTTACTTTACTCTTTGCTATACCTCAAAATAATGTTGAGTCAGATATTGTTACGCGCATTATCCTGTCAGATGCCTGTACCAAGGTAACGTACAAATGATTTTGATAAGGCTTGACTAGGGTTTGCAATCCGGATATCCGGATATCCGAAATATCCGGATATCCGCCGTTTTTTGGATCCGGATCCTAAGGCTTTCAGGATCCGGATATTTCGGATCCAACGGATCTTTCAATATTTGAACAAAATGTGATAATGAACTAAAAGAAAGCTTGTATTTTCTATTCTTAAATGGTAAATCTGAATGGAATATATATTATTTGACAAAAATACAAAATAAATAAGTTTTTGGCATAAATTTCAGTTTTGGTACGAGCCTTCCTTAGCGTAGCGTGCTTGTTTTCCACAGTCATCAACTACTCGTTTTCGGTTATAAGGAGCCCAAACACGACGTGTGTATCTTGTGTATAATTTAGGAGTTGCTATGACCTCCAGCATCAGATCAGCTCGGTCGCCCTAATGTAAAATCAATCTGACGAAGCGTATGTATGTGGTCTACGGTACTGAAGCCTTTTCTGAAACCGCATTATTCGGGAGGATGGAAGTCGTCAAAGCTGCGTGTAAGATGGTTCGTAATGACTTGAAAACAACTTGTAGACATGGTTCAGAAGTGAGATGGGCCTATACTATATTGCCCTTTTTGGAGAACAAGACCACCACATTCCTGTTTTATGCTTTTGGTTTTTTGCCTTTGAGTATGGCGGAATCAAAAAGCTTTTCAAGCGCCCTAAGTACGCCTACTTGTACGTGTAATTGTGTGTAATGTTAATGTCAACTCGTGCCTTGTGATGTTAAATAAAAAAATTCTATGTCTATGTCTATGGATTGACTTTTCGCCCGCCTTCAGGAGTTCAGCCGTTATTCCGTCATCGCCTGGTGCCTTGTTATTTTTAAGCTGTTTGAATGCCGTTCTAATGTCGTATAGGCTAACGTCCGGTATATCTTCGGTAAGATGTCGGGTTAATCTAACTCGTGAGTCGTTAGCTAGTTTAGGAATGGGTTAACGTGTTGACGTGTACAGCTACAGCTGTCCATAAAAACCCTCTATCTCACTCAAGTGCCTAGGTTTGGACAAAACGATTCTACCATCCTCAGTTCTCAGCTTTGCAAGCTAACTCTGGCCGATAGACAACCGATCTCTTGCAAAACTTTAAGAGCTTTATTTCGCTCGTCCGATAAAACAAATATTATTAACCTTTACATTATTATTAGACCTTTAATTCTAATCTCAGCCACATTTAAAATCAGCAACCCACTACTATGTTAGTGCAGGTACATAGTCAGTTAGTTGCTTTTAGGTCGTCTTCCTGGAATATTGTCAGTGTTCTTGCGTGCGTGATTGTGATTTGACTTATTGATTGATGATTATTTCGTAAATATGGCCATTATTTAATTTGGAACTGCTAGTTACACTTTTTAAGCATATATACAGCAGCTACTTACTTGAAAAAAGCATTTTTTAATCGAAACGTCGTTAATATTGAAATGGATCCGTTTTATCCGAAATATCCGGATATCCGGATCCTACGAATTTTAAGATCCGAATTATCCGGATCCTTAAAATCAACGGATCCTGCAAACCCTAGGCTTGACAGTAATAATTGTAATATTTAATTGCACTAAAATACGTGACGAAATGAGTAGTCTCGTCATTCCGCTTCTTTACAACTGACACGGTTGGTGGCCGAACTAAACAAACAATGCGTGTTCGTTTTTTTTTTTTTTTTTTTTTTTTTTTTTTTTATTTATTTTTTTTTTTTTTTTGCGAAAACCGTCATTATACTTGATTTCGACTAATTCAGGGATAACGTTTTCAAATTTTATATTTATTTTGAATTACAATGACGATTTTACGCAAAAAACTTTTTTTTACTTATAACTCAAAATAAATATAAAATTTGAAATCCTTATCCCTCAATTAGTCGAAATCGAGTATAATGACGATATTTCGCAAAAAAAAAATGATTGATTTGAACAAGCCATGTAGGTATAGCCGCACATAAATATGTACCTACTAGACAGACATGGTAGTTTTTTTTTAAATGTGCAAGTATGGTTAAAGAGTCTAGTGGTGGTTGGCATTGGCAGTATGTCATTTTTCCTTTGTCAGTTTAATAATGTAAGCAAATTTAAAAAGTTAGAGTAGCGGCCAATAATCTTTTTTCTTAGGGTTTTCATAGGTAGTGTAGGTAGGGCGCCATTAGCAAGAAACTTAATTTCTTCATTTCGTGCCATTGACACACACATACATGTCCGAGCATGTTTGAGAAAATTTATATTATTAGCGTAATATTAAATTCAAGTAGAAAGTAAATATATTCGGGATGAATTACTTAGTGGGTACTAAATTCTACTGATAGAATTGAATACGAGTGGTCAGTACCACTCGACTTCGAATTTTCTATCGCTCGAATGTCAAAAATAGCATGTCATCGTTTTTTGTCAGATCTCGAGTGAAAAGTCGACCGTTCGAAACTCAAAAATCGGTCCCCTGGGGGCCGATTTTTGAGTTTCGAACGCTCGAATGTTCACTCGAGATCTGTCAAAAAACTATGACGTTTTGACAAATGCCGAGTGAAAATTCGAGCGTTCGACACTCAAAAATCGGTTCCCAGTAATAATGTTAAAAATGGACCGTCCCTCCCCATCAAACTTTTAAAGCATATTTTTGCACCACGTCACGCGAGCTTGTTTTTGTTCCGCAGTGAGAGAATGAGGCTGAGTGCCTCATAATTTCCTGACTCCTAGCCGGCCGTGTAAAATTTCATTAATTGCTGGGGCTGAAATCTTAACAATCTCTTCTACTCGTATTTTTTTATATCACTTTTGGGTCTTCCTTTATAATTTTTTTCACAGCCAGGACGTTTTCCTCTGTCACTGAGGTCGCGGGCCGTCCACTTTTATCATCATTCAAGGAGAAGATCCCGCGTTTAAATTGAGAACACCATCTGAAATCGCTGCGATTCTGAAAACCGTTGCCTGAGATGGTGCATAGTCCTCAAATGCTGAAACTAATCGCTCTCTGCTCACATCCATTTAACCCAGATTTATTTATAGTCGTAAAAAATCATTGCACGAAAATGTTCTCGTTTAAAATCCATGGTTGTCAAGATAAGTCCGCGAAATAAGATAACATAAATATGTAAATGTATACAATTTTCGAAGCTGTGAAAATTGGATTTGTTTTAATATGTGCAAAATAATCAATACGACCTGCAATTTCTAAATAAAACCCACCGATAAGCGAGTAGAGCGGAAACAGTGAGCGCAGGCCGAGTGGGGCATCTAAACCCAATCATGCGCGTTATTGGGTATCGGCCTGTGATGCGACGCCCCTTACCCCGGTAAGAAGCTCCACACGTCCACTCCAGTCAATTAAACTGGTTGGGTTATGTGCAAGTTGCGGAATTTCAGAGAAATATAAGAAATTTCCATTTTACATTTCGGAAAGTTTCAAACCCCATACAAAAATGTGAGAAATTTCAGAAACTTACCCACGTGGAAAAATTAGCAGTTTTGGAAAGTTTCCGACGGCACATCAGTAGTTGGGTTGTGACTAGCTGGGACCATAAAACTAGTTGTGAGAGGCTTGAATTGATGTTAGGCACTGGGTACTTTACTCATACTATGTAAACTTTTTGTTACCTATCAAACTGTAATACCTAGTAGATTGTATTACAAGGGAGAAAAATTTAATATTTCATCGAGGGCTGGCGTGTTGAATCCCGACCGAATCTAAGGATTCCGGAATATGGAATCCTGAGCGTAGTGAGCAGGTGTCAGCAGTATGCGCCACTCAATATATAGCATAACATGTTTTCGATTTGGGCGTACCTAAACACTTGAATCCCTCGCTACGCTCAAGTTTCACTCAAGATTCAATGTACCACTACCACCCTCGTACCGCAAAGACACAACGTTGGGCGTTCTTGGACACGTCATTGCCTCGAACCGTTAAAAACTGTTTTAAGAAGGCGTAGATGGCATTGCAAATGTCCCACTCTAACACGCGTGAGTTTGCAAAAAATTAACCATCCCGCTCTCTCCCGAAGCTCAGCGCGAACGTTTCGTAAATATTGATGTTTATTCTAAACGTATACATTTATAAGGATAATCTTTTTTCTCAGGTTTTAGAACTTATCATTGTACAACTACTTATTCAACCAAAAATCATTGTTAAAGATGGGAGGGTTTTAAAGATCCAACCAAAAACATCGAAAAGAAGGGTTATGTTTGAAAAATAAAAGTATTGAGAAAATTTTTGCAAATCGTGTTTTCGCTTTTAGCAGACTGCAGGAAAATAGTTCAAGATTAATATACTGAAAGAACAGATATCTAATCACTATACATATTGAGATCCGTGTCGATAAACATTGGCAAATTTGCAAATTCGCAACGCAATACATAGGCTTTATAAGTATCAAAACCGTAGGTATATCTTTATAGAAAGATATGTATAGCAACGTACAGCACCGACACAGCGATTAAATAAGGGTAGCATTTAACGAACCACCAAATTAGTTGCCGAATGATGCTCTAAAAAATTACATTGATTACCAAAAATACTAGATTCGCACCAAATTTTCAACTCCTTTTAAATATAAAGTGCAACTCAAAGAAGTAACATGTCAATAACCTATTAAATTAAATTGTTACCAAATAAATTAATCACTACCCAAAAATACATAATGATCACCTAATTTCAAACACCAAATTTCATATAATTTACATCCAAATATTACAGGGCTCGTAATCCTATTAAAATTATTTACACCCAAATAATTCTTTCGATACCCAGAAATACTACATGATCACCAAATTTCACGCGGCAATTGTTTTTTAACGCCGGACGCGCAAAGCAGTTCCAATCTAGTCTAACCTCATTGCTAGCACACTGATGCGGTTTTCCATACGGTCCGTCTCGCTCGCACGTCGCACCGCGTGCGAGCAAGACAGCGCTAAATCATTTTATTTTATAGAAGCTTCAAAATTTCTGTAACTTTAATGAGACACGTACATAACATAATTTATGTCACACCTGGCCATAAAGTGGCCATTATCGCACGCTCCGCGCGCGAAAAAACCCACTTCCTGGCCAGGGGGTGACATAAAATTTTGTACTTACCACGGGCGATAATAAAGAAAGCCTCAGATCGCATATTTATCGCCCTTGCCTTCGGCTCGGGCGTAAAATACCTGCGATCTGAGACATTCTTTGTTTTATCGCCCTTGGTAAGTAATGTACTATTAATTTAATATATTTTCAAGTTCAGTGCTTTCCTTACTGGTCGCATACAGCTATTTGTTCTCAGATGTTTTTGCCTCTACTCTATTCGCTGATAATCGTCAATTTGCCTAGGTAGTAGTATTTTTCTATGACATCTATTTTTATTTCAAACTAGTGGACATTGGAACAGTATTGACGGATCTCCGCTGGCGCGGAGCTCCTATTTTGAGTTGTTTTGGCCCTTCGGGCCGATGCAAAACTAACATAACCTAAACCTACCTATACCTATTTCTACCTATTAACTTCCTTTAATTTTTCCATTAAAGTCTATCTAAATTAATAAACTAAACTCATTTGAGGACCTTTATCCATTTTCATAACAAACTAACAATTTAATAAATCAACAAAACTCATTTTCAAATAAAAGTTTTCAATCAAACGCGCTCACGTCAACGCATTAAAAAATTAATAATAAAACTTCTTGCAGTTCGTAAACCATCAGCAATAGGTAGTTAGAATGAAACAGCAATAGGTACCTTTCACTCTAACGACATATCAATAGGTTTTATGCTTCAAACAATTCTTCGTATTTGATTGAGTGGGATAGCAGTATACGTGTTATTATTTCACACAGCCACATTGCGCGTTGCTTTTTAAATTAATTAAGAATTTTACTTTCTAATTTATAACATTTTGGAAATGACTAAAATATTTATAGTGCTAAAAACAATTAATTTGTAACTGTTTACTAAAATGTAGCATGCGATGTGTATAATATTTGGATGCAATTCTAATGAAAAAAGGTGCATGAGATTAGGTGGTAGTTTAGTGTTTTTGGTGGTACTTGACAATTTTTTTGATGCGATTATAAATTTATAAGAACGCAATAAGTAAAATAGGTGCAAGTTCTGCAAAAATAGGTCGAATTTTTTTGGTGACTCGGAATTGCTGATCGCAAAATTTTATTGAGTGTTCAACCTTATTTTAGGGTTCGAAAATTTGATGATATCAAAAGTTATTTAGGTGATCATTTTATTTGTTCCCATTAAATAACACGTTGCAGGGGCCGATGACGCCCCGGGCCCGTTATTGCATTTCGCCGGAAGCGGCCCGTGTAATGCCGGTTTATCCTATGAGCCGGTCACTTGATGCACTTAAATAATAGAGGGCTGGGAACCATAAAATATCGAGATGCTGAAAATAGATTGGCCAACTCATGAAGTTCTTTGGAGTGGTATTGCAAATGTAGGAAGGAGCATAGACTCCCCGGGACTCAAACTAATATCCATACCTCACCTAAATTGTTTCAGCGGTTTATACAGTATACTTTTTACTTATAAATCTTATAATTCTATATTTGCTCAGAGTACCAATCTTATTCATCTTAACTACCTACGTACAACCTACATTACGCCCTTTTAGAACGCGGCAGTTTTAGATTACTAAAATAAGGGGAATTTAATGAAAATAGGTAAACTGAAAAGAAAAAATACGTATCTCCTAACTTTTTGACTACTTTAGTTAGTTAGTAACATTTTGTCTTGAATAACACATTACAAGATTAACAATAGACATGTGTAGTTCACGAATGAATGATTCAATTGAAGTACTTCACTTGGTGTCCTTCATTCATTCACTAGTTCAGTTCGGATCTATATACTTCAATAGTTCACTTAGTTCAGTACTTCAGTTCATGTGTCATCGTTTCAATCATCTATCTCATGACCGTTTTTACAAAAAAAAAAATTTTCTTAAAATTCAAAATAAATGTAAAATTTGAAATCCTTATCCCCGAATTAGTCGAAATCGAGTATAATGACAAATTTTTCGTAAAAAGAATATTTTTACTTAAATTATTCAAAATATATATAAAATTTGATATCATTATCCCCGAATTACCCTTAGAATGAGAGAAACGCGACGCGACGAATGACTGATCAATATGATTAGTTGAATCGGTTGAGCTACTGAACTAGTGAACTAAACTGAACTAGTGAACTAAATGAGTGATATACTTCACAGTGAAGGATTGACAAATAGATAGGTAGGATAGGTATATCACTCTTTTCTTTTCAGTGACACATTTTGCGCATGTCTAATTAACAAGCTGAATAATAGATAGGTAGGATTTTCCAAATTCCTAGTCGAATGCACTTTTCGTCTGCTTCCGAATCTATTAACACCATTAACATGACGATCAGTCAATAATCACTCCAGCTTTCGATGATTCTTAAAAAATAAAAATATCGACTTCAAAAATTTTCACTACACTCAGGACTCGGTCTTGATTCCCTCGCTTCGCTCGGGAATTAAGATCCGTTGCGTAGTTTTAAAGATCTAAGCATACAACGGGACAGACAGCAGGGAGCGACTTTGTTTTATACCTAATGTAGTGAAGGACTAATGTCTAAGATAAAGTTTCTTGCATTTAAAAGTAAATTAGAGAGGTAGTTAAGCTCAAGCCGTCGCTATCAAGACGTGCATGCAATTAGTCGCAGGAAAATTATTCTATTTTTACTAACTCTAATTAAGAATTAAGCTCTGCCTGTAAACTTATTTTCACAATTATCTTCAGAATTTCGTACTTAACATTGTAATGAAAATGTTATAGTTTTCGGTACAGCATGGTACAAATGCGACTGATGATGAAGGAATAAAAGATTTCCTCATATTTTGAGCAATATTTTGTCTTATGTTTTATGACCCTAAAAATCTGCCATCGGCATTTTATACACTCGCTATAAAAGTAAGATGGCTGCCACAAAATACGCCATTTTGTGTATCATTCGTTTTATATCTTTAAGCGGATTTGTGCAGGTACCTAAAGATGGTATTTATCGCCGATGCTGGCATAGTAAAACCAAGTAACAAACATCGTCTATTCTGACTGAGGTGAATGTAGCATGAATGATGTTTTACTTCGTAGTTGCTGCCTTAAGATGTGCTCCATGGGAGTAATAGTGCCTGCGAAGGTAACGCCTCGTCTCAGTGGTCGTTAGTTAATATTTGAACGCGGGCGCACTGCGCAGGGCATTAAATAAAACATGGCTGCCGACCGAACTGAATATTTCAGGCGATCTGGTGGCCCTACAGCCTCACTGGCTGAATTTAAGAGTAGACATGTACCGAACCTAGCTCCATGTGATGTGTGCCTAATTGCTTACGGACCGCTATTCGGTGGGTGGATACCTAACTCAATTTGCCTGCAATATTTGAAATGATATAAAAAGAATAGAATATTGTTATTTACGCAGTGGTACATATGTACATGCGGTTAGCTCTAAAATAACACCGAATAGTTGTGTTGTGCTAGGTATTTCATTATAACGTAATTTGAATTTCGTTAATTCAAACTTATTTATTAAGTATCACAAATCCCAGTTATTTTTTGTGTACGAACCATGAATTACCAATATTTATGTAATTATAAGTAAATAGGTTAGGTATGTGCTCATGCATGGAAAGTACCTAACAATGATTAGTGTCACAGGCGCGACACGGGTCTATCGGTGTGAGCCGGGCGCCAGTGACCTTGGAGCGGCACGTCTATTGCATAGGGTTAGCAATGTAGCTACCCTGGCACGAGGAAACCATAAATTAGGTACAACAAACAACAACAACAACAAACAACAATTGAAACATGTTATTTTTAATGTTTAAAAATTATTATTCTCTTTATTCATTTTTCTTCTCAGGTTAGATTTTATAATATTTCTATAAAAAGTAAAATATAAAATACATTATGGAAATTTTCTTATCTGTGGCTAAGGCTACAGTAGTAATATAATTTTCATTTGAATCTCATATATATGATGTTAAAATATTAAACGTCAAACAAAACTGTCAAAATTTAAATGTCAAATTTGACATGTCCCTATTCTAGTATCACTGAAAATTCAAATTCAGTCGATGCGAAATGTCAGCTCGATGTTTTTAGGGTTCCGTAGTAAACAAGGAACCCTTATAGTTTCGCCATGTCCGTCCGTCCGTCCGACCCCCGTTTTTCTCAGTAACCGTTAGTGCTAAAAAGCTGTAATTTGGCATGAGTATACATATCAATGACGCCGACAAAACGGCAGAATGAAATCAAAATCTTTAAAAAAAATTTTTTAGGGTACCTCCCCTACATATAAAGTGGTGGTGCAATTTTTTTTTCTGCCAAACCCCATCGTGTGGGGTATCGTTGGATAGCTATTTTAAATAATTGGTAAATTTTTGATTAAAGCATTGGTTAGCGTGATATTAAGCTTTGAAGTGATAATTTTTGGTATGGTCAAGTGTCCCCCCCCCCCCCTGCCAGCTAAACGGTGGCTACTAGACATGTGAAAAAAATCATGGTAGTAGTATATACGATGAATTTAAAAGGAAAACTATCACAGCTAAGTAGACATTACTAGTTAACGAGTAATAGTCGAACTAAGGAAAGTTGTAATTGAAACCAACATGTTAAAATTCAGAAGTTCAAAACGCGCCTACAAGGAACTTTCAACACACAAGAACTGGATACAATGTTTAAAAAAAGGAAATAACGACATAAGAGAAAGAACAGATATTGTAAACTGTGCAACAAACTTCTACAAGCAATTGTATAAAAAACTACCACAAGAAGCAGAAAATCCCCAACTAAATCAGCACTCAAATAGCACTGAAAATAGCAATATGACGCTGGAACCCATGAATGAAAGAGAGGTATTAAGACACATAGCCAAGCTCAAATCTGAGAAGAGCCCGGGACCAGACTGTCTGACAAATGAAACCTTAAAAATAGGAGCACCTATACTGCTACCATTTCTAGTTCGGCTTTTCAATATGGTTTTGAACACAGGACAGGTACCAAAGCAATGGTGTCGATCAAATATAATTTTACTGTATAAAAAAGGGAACCCGCTAGACATCGGAAATTACAGGCCCATCAGTTTGCTATCTTCGATATACAAACTATTCTCATCGATAATACTAAGCCGAATAGCTCCATCAATAGAAAAAAATCAACCTATCGAACAGGCAGGCTTTCGACAAAACTACTCCACAAGCGATCACATACATGCGATTGAACAAGTCATAGAGAAATACAAGGAATTCAACAAAACACTGCTCGTGGCATTTGTCGATTACTCTAAGGCATTTGATAGCATAACTCACACATCAATATAAGCCCTAAAAAATAACAAAGTGGAAGAAAAATACATATCAATTATAAAGAACATATTATACTCTAAAAGTGTAAGCAGAGTGAAGCTCGAAAGGGAAGGAGATGAGTTCGACATAGAAAGGGGAGTCCGGCAGGGTGATCCACTCTCACCAAAGCTCTTCATAGCAGTCCTCGAAGACATCTTCCAAAACCTAGACTGGAAAAATCAAGGCATATTGATAAACGGACAAAAACTCACACACCTCAGGTTCGCAGACCATATCGTCCTTTTCAGCGACTCTGGAACAAATTTGGAAAAAATGCTAAATACCCTAGATAAAAAAAAGTCGACTAGTGGGATTGCAAATGAATGCTTTAAAAACAAAGATTATGACAAACGGCCACCAAAAACCAATAAGAATAGAAGGAAAAGAAATAGAATATGCAGAAGAATATATCTATTTGGGCAAAAAAAATTCCTTAAAGACCAACAGCAACGAAGAAGAGGTTGAGAGAAGAATAAACACTGCATGGAAAAAGTACTGGAGTCAAAAAGAAATCCTCAAAGGAGACTACAGCCTAAACATTAAAAAAACGATAATGGACTCATGCATCCTACCTACACTAACTTACGCATGCCAGACTTGGGTGTTCACTAATAGAATAAGAAACAAAATTATGAGCTGCCAACATGCCATGGAGAGGAGCATCTTGAAATTAAGAAAAATTCAAAAAACAAGGAATGTAGACATAAGAAATAAAACAAAATTAACAGATGCCCTCCAACATGCCTTAAAACTAAAGTGGAATTGGGCAGGCCATGTTTCAAGGTACCAGGATAAGAGATGGACTAAGTCAACCACAGAATGGACTGGCCCCCTAGGTAAGAGGAGTGTAGGACGACAGAGGAAGAGATGGGTGGACGATATAGTGGAGGTAGCTGGTCAAAACTGGATGGACAAAACTCACGATAGAGAAAAATGGAAGAAGATGGGGGAGGCTTTCACCCTTATAGGGACCACAAATAAAAAGTGAAAAGCAATAACTTTGGAATATAAAAACAGACAATTAAGTGGAAAAAGCTATAATAATAATAATAATAGTCGAACTTCAGAAATGTACTTTGCAAAACCAAACTTTCGTACAATTTCCATTGATACCTTAGATAATGTTGTTAATTCTTTCAAAAACATAGTAAATACAAGTTTTCGAACTTTTTAGTCCATATAATGTAACGGGTGGACGACTACGGAACCCTATCTTGCGCGTGGCCCGATACGCACATGGCCGGTTTTTTTAGTATATATCGCACGAAATTTGAGCCAGAACGACATGATCACATCAGAATAGGGACTCTTTACTTTTTTAAATAACATTCAGGTATCGGTTGCCAGTTCTGATTTCGATATTTCCGCAACCGTGCAAAAAAGATTGTATTAACGCAATTATTGTATTTATTTACTACGGTTTCTGAACCCATCTTAGAGTAGTTATAATATGTTTGTAGATAAAGTAATGCATGCAACTGTACATAATTAGGCATTAAAACACTCGTGTTTTAATGCCCCTCATTATGTACCAGTTGCATAATAGTAGTTTATGCAACTGGTTGCATACATTACTTTATCTACACACATATTATAACTACTCTAAGATGGGTTCAGAAACCGTAGTAAATAAATACAATAATAGGCATGATGACTCAAAAAAAATTATTACTTCAATAGAAAGAAGACATAAAACTATGCCAAATAGTGAAAATCCTATTCAAATATCTCAAAAAATAACGAAGCAACAACGGTTAGAATGTTCGTAGTTAGAGAGAGAAAGTGCTACTCGACCGTGACGTCACCTTTGAGTAGCGCCATAGTAAATGACAATCGTTCAATACAAAGGTGCGTTTTGCGGAAAAGCGACAGAAAATACCCACTTTTAAAACTTTGAAGACTTATAATTACGTAATTATTTATTTTTTTGAATTACTTTTTTTGCCATTTGATTGAGAATTTGAGTCATTATGTAGAAAATTTGGATTTATTGATTTTCTTTTATAGTGTCATCATCCCTATTGTGTTCATACAAACTTTTTTGCACGGTTGCGGAAATATCGAAATCAGAACTGGCAACCGATACCTGAATGTTATTTTAAAAAGTAAAGAGTCCCTATTCTTATGTGATCATGTCGTTCTAGCTCAAATTTCGTGCGATATATACTAAAAAAACATCGAGCTGACATTTCGCATCGACTGAATTTGAATTTTCAGTGATACTAGAATAGGGACATGTCAACTTTGACATTTAAATTTTGACAGTTTTGTTTGACGTTTAATATTTTAACATCATATATGAGATTAAAATAAAAAATTATATTACTGCTGTAGCCTTAGCCACAGATAAGAAAATTGTCATAAATTCATTGAATGTTGAAATGAGAGTCATTTTCTACGGTTTCCGCACGCATATTAGAGGATTTATGATATGTGTGTAGATAAACTACTATTACAAAACATAAAAACATTATAAAAACCTAACCTAGAGTGCCGCCGGCAGCGAGGCAGAGCCTAAGCTACAGGTGGTTAGGGCGACAGAAACAGGAACCTCCTAACTAACCGCGCCGTGTCCAGGAGTACCGCCTTCTGAATCTGACCCTTGACCCAGCCATCTAGCGAGAGTCTCTTGAGGTGTTGGTCGAGACTCTTCGCTATTAGACCGTTCGCAGAAACGACTATCGGGACAATGGTCGTTGAATCAACATCCCACATGGCGGTTATCTCGAGGGCCAAGTCTAGGTACTTGCTGAGTTAGTCCTTCTCGGCCTTCACGAGGTTATAATTATTATTGTTGTTATTCAATCACATATTTTATAAATTACTCATTATTGTATGTTATATTTTTTATCATTATAATGTTCTCCTTAATTCTATTGTCATGCTTCTAAACCGTACGAAAAGATTTTCATAAAATTCAAAGAAACATTTCAGGGTCAGTAGGTAGCCTAAAGTAGCTTTTTGTGAAAAAGAAATCTAATTATTAATTTATTAGTTAATATACATTTTACAATAAAGAAACAAAAATGTGTGGCGTTTGATGTTATTGCCATAGCCTTATACACAGTAACATTAAGACGGTTATTCGAAATCATAGTATTTTTCATTCAATTTTAAACCATTAAATACTCACTTTATTGATGGGATATTTAGATATGTTATAGTTTAAGACTCAGTCTAGTGTATTTTAAGGCTGAAAACATGATATTTGAAACTTCGCTCGATGATCTCACATCGCAAAAACAGGTCAATTTTGATCTTATTTTGAGTCGTATATAAAATATATCCAACTCAGACAGGCATAGTGATTAAATGATGACATTGATATTACAAATAAAACTAGTTTGTTACAATAGTAGGTATCTAAACGTCATAGTTAGCATTATTGTGAGTAAGCATTCCCCAGACTATTTACTTATGAAATATTCCACGGCTCGCGTATAAAACGCCAGGTTTTACCCTAATGTGTGTAAAGCTACGTTTTCAGATGCTCTTCGCCGCTCCTTTAAGCGGCGATTTGCATTATTTTTCACGGACTTAAAATAAGGAGTAAGGAGTACGTAAAATGTAAATTCGTGGCTCTCCTGAATGTAAAGTTCACGCTTGATTTTATTGCCATGGTCGGCACGAGGATGGAATTTCAAAAATCCGTAATGAGCTATAATGATTTAGGTTCATCGTGCTTTAAACAGTAATAATTCTAACCCTTACTGAGCCATAATTGCTAAAAACTCTTTCAATCTATAAAACACGTTACCCGAGGTAATTAAGTAGATAGGTAGATACCTTCCTGCCGTTGTTGCCAATCGGTCACCAAATTCTAACCCTACCTACACGATACAGTGTTTAAGTTCTCCTAACTTTACTATATTACTAATAATATATATGTACCTATCAATTACATACTATGCTATGTTTTTCTGAATAACTTCATGAAAAGAATGGTGTAATATCATATTTACAAAAGGGTAGCATTTAACGAACCACCAAATTAATTGCCGAATGATGCCCTAAAAAATTACATTTGATTACCAAAAATACTAGATTTGCACCAAGGTTTCAACTCCATTTAAATATAAAGTGCAACTCGAAGAAGTAACATGTCGATAACCTATTAAATTAAATTGTTACCAAATAATTTAGTCTCTACCCAAAAATACTTAATGATCACCTAATTTCAAACACCAAATTTCATATAATTCGCATCCAAATATAACTGGGATCGTAATCCTATTAAAATTAATTACACCCAAATAATTCTTTCGATACCCAGAAATACTACATGATCACCTAATTTCAAGCGTCATTTGTTTCATCAAATTAATATCTAGTCTATAATACCGGATCTACGCAATGTAAGAAACGCAAGCGTCATGTTTCGGATTCATCGAGCGACATGTGTCGGACCGACACGCGACATGTTCGGGCTCATCGAGCGACATGTTTCGGACTCACACGCGACATGTTTCGGATCCAGCGACATGTCTCGGACCCATCGAGCGACATGTGGGTGTCATCGAGCGACATGTTTCGGACTCACACGCGACATGTTTCGGATCCAGCGACATGTCTCGGACCCATCGAGCGACATGTTGGGGTCATCAAGCGACATGTTTCGGACTCACACGCGACATGTTTCGGATCCAGCGACATGTCTCGGACCCATCGAGCGACATGTTGGGGTCATCGAGCGACATGTTTCGGACTCACACGCGACATGTTTCGGATCCAGCGACATGTCTCGGACCCATCGAGCGACATGTTGGGGTCATCAAGCGACATGTTTCGGACTCACACGCGACATGTTTCGGATCCAGCGACATGTCTTGGACCCATCGAGTGACATGTTGGAGTCATCGAGCGACATGTGTCGGACCGACACGCGACATGTTCGGGCTCATCGAGCGACATGTTTCGGACTCACACGCGACATGTTTCGGATCCAGCGACATGTCTCGGACCCATCGAGCGACATGTTGGGGTCATCGAGCGACATGTTTCGGACTCACACGCGACATGTTTCGGATCCAGGGACATGTCTTGGACCCATCGAGCGACATGTTGGGGTCATCGAGCGACATGTTTCGGACTCACACGCGACATGTTTCGGATCCAGCGACATGTCTCGGACCCATCGAGCGACATGTTGGAGTCATCGAGCGACATGTGTCGGACCGACACGCGACATGTTCGGGCTCATCGAGCGACATGTTTCGGACTCACACGCGACATGTTTCGGATCCAGCGACATGTCTCGGACCCATCGAGCGACATGTTGGGGTCATCGAGCGACATGTTTCGGACTCACACGCGACATGTTTCGGATCCAGCGACATGTCTCGGACCCATCGAGCGACATGTTGTGGTCATCGAGTGACATGTTTCGGACTCACACGCGACATGTTTCGGATCCAGCGACATGTCTCGGACCCATCGAGCGACATGTTGGGGTCATCGAGCGACATGTTTCGGACTCACACGCGACATGTTTCGGATCCATTGACATGTCTCGGACCCATCGAGCGACATGTTGGGGTCATCGAGCGACATGTTTCGGACTCACACGCGACATGTTTCGGATCCAGCGACATGTCTCTGACCCATCGAGCGACATGTTTCGGACTCACACGCGACGTTGTGGTTACCGAGTGACATGTTTTGGACTAACACGCGACATGTTCGGGCTCATCAAGCGACATATTTCGGATCCAGCGACATGTCTCGGACCCATCGAGCGACATGTTGGGGTCATCGAGCGACATTTTGGGGTAATCGAGCGACATGTTTCGGACTCACACGCGACATGTTCGGGCTCATCAAGCGACATGTTTCGGACGCATCCAGCGACATGTTTCGGATCCAGCGACATGTCTCGGACCCATCGAGCGACATGTTGGGGTCATCGAGCGACATGTTTCGGACTCACACGCGACATGTTTCGGATCCAGCGACATGTCTCGGACCCATCGAGCGACATGTTGGGGTCATCGAGCGACATGTTTCGGACTCACACGCGACATGTTTCGGATCCAGCAACATGTCTCGGACCCATCGAGCGACATGTTGGGGTCATCGAGCGATATGTTTCGGACTCACACGCGACATGTTTCGGATCCAGCGACATGTCTCTGACCCATCGAGCGACATGTTGGGGTCATCGAGCGACATGTTTCGGACTCACACGCGACGTTGTGGTTACCGAGTGACATGTTTTGGACTAACACGCGACATGTTCGGGCTCATCAAGCGACATGTTTCGGATCCAGCGACATGTCTCGGACCCATCGAGCGACATGTTGGGGTCATCGAGCGACATGTTGGGGTCATCGAGCGACATTTTGGGGTCATCGAGCGACATGTTTCGGACTCACACGCGACATGTTCGGGCTCATCAAGCGACATGTTTCGGACGCATCCAGCGACATGTTTCGGATCCAGCGACATGTCTCGGACCCATCGAGCGACATGTTGGAGTCATCGAGCGACATGTTTCGGACTCACACGCGACATGTTCTGGCTCATCCAACGACATGTTTCGGACTCAACAGGTGGTGGTTCTGGCGCTTCGCCGGCCGCTACCGCGGCACGCTCGCTTCGCTCGCTCGGCTCGCGCGTTGTATATATATATATATATATATATATATATATTATATATATATATATAACACATTTTGAGTCCGAAATATGTCGCTTGATGAGCCCGAACATGTCGCGTGTTAGTCCGAAACATGACGCTCGATGACCCCAACATGTCGCTCGATGGGTCCGAGACATGTCGCTGGATCCGAAACATGTCGCTGGATGCGTCCGAAATATGTCGCTTGATGAGCCCGAACATGTCGCGTGTGAGTCCGAAACATGTCGCTCGATGACCCCAACATGTCGCTCGATGGGTCCGAGACATGTCGCTGGATCCGAAACATGTCGCTGGATGCGTCCGAAATATGTCGCTTGATGAGCCCGAACATGTCGCGTGTGAGTCCGAAACATGTTGCTCGATGACCCCAACATGTCGCTCGATGACCCCAACATGTCGCTCGATGGGTCCGAGACATGTCGCTGGATCCGAAACATGTCGCGTGTGAGTCCAAAACATGTCGCTCGATGACCCCAACATGTCGTTCGATGGGTCCGAGACATGTCGCTGTATCCGAAACATGTCGCGTGTGAGTCCGAAACATGTCACTCGATGACCACAACATGTCGCCCGATGGGTCCGAGACATGTCGCTGGATCCGAAACATGTCGCGTGTGAGTCCGAAACATGTCGCTCGATGACTGAACATGTCGCTCGATGGGTCCGAGACATGTCGCTGGATCCGAAACATGTCGCTGGATGCGTCCGAAACATGTCGCTTGATGATCCCGAACATGTCGCGTGTTAGTCCGAAACATGTCGCTCGATGACTCCAGCATGTCGCTCGATGGGTCCGAGACATGTCGCTGGATCCGAAACATGTCGTTGTGTGAGTCCGAAACATGTCGCTCGATGACCCCAACATGTCGCTCGATGGGTCCGAGACATGTCGCGTGTGAGTCCGAAACATGTCGCTCGATGACCCCAACATGTCACTCGATGGGTCCGAGACATGTCGCTGGATCCGAAACATGTCGCGTGTGAGTCCGAAACATGTCGCTCGATGACCCCAACATGTCGCTCGATGGGTCCGAGACATGTCGCTGGATCCGAAACATGTCGCGTGTGAGTCCGAGACATGTCGCTCGATGACTCCAACATGTCGCTCGATGGGTCCGAGACATGTCGCTGGATCCGAAACATGTCGCGTGTGAGTCCGAAACATGTCGCTCGATGACCCCAACATGTCGCTCGATGGGTCCGAGACATGTCGCTGGATCCGAAACATGTCGCGTGTGAGTCCGAAACATGTCGCTCGATGACCCCAACATGTCGCTCGATGGGTTCGAGACATGTCGCTGGATCCGAAACATGTCGCGTGTGAGTCCGAAACATGTCGCTCGATGACCCCAACATGTCGCTCGATGGGTCCGAGACATGTCGCTGGATCCGAAACATGTCGCGTGTGAGTCCGAAACATGTCGCTCGATGACCCCAACATGTCGCTCGATGGGTCCGAGACATGTCGCTGGATCCGAAACATGTCGCTGGATGCGTCCGAAACATGTCGCTTGACGAGCCTGAACATGTCGCGTGTTAGTCCGAAACATGTCGCTCGATGACTCCAACATGTCGCTCGATGGGTCCGAGACATGTCGCTGGATCCGAAACATGTCGTTGTGTGAGTCCGAAACATGTCGCTCGATGACCCCAACATGTCGCTCGATGGGTCCGAGACATGTCGCTGGATCCGAAACATGTCGCGTTTGAGTCCGAAACATGTCGCTCGATGACCCCAACATGTCGCTCGATGGGTCCGAGACATGTCGCTGGATCCGAAACATGTCGCGTGTGAGTCCGAAACATGTCGCTCGATGACCCCAACATGTCGCTCGATGGGTCCGAGACATGTCGCTGGATCCGAAACATGTCGCGTGAGAGTCCGAAACATGTCGCTCGATGACCCCAACATGTCGCTCGATGGGTCCGAGACATGTCGCTGGATCCGAAACATGTCGCTGGATGCGTCCGAAACATGTCGCTCGATGAGCCCGAACATGTCGCGTGTCGGTCCGACACATGTCGCTCGATGACCCCAACATGTTGCTCGATGGGTCCGAGACATGTCGCTGGATCCGAAACATGTCGCGTGTGAATCCGAAACATGTCGCTCGATGACCCCAACATGTCGCTCGATGGGTCCGAGACATGTCGCTGGATCCGAAACATGTCGCTTGATGAGCCCGAACATGTCGCGTGTTAGTCCAAAACATGTCACTCGGTAACCACAACGTCGCGTGTGAGTCCGAAACATGTCGCTCAATAATTAATTTGAATGTAT
This sequence comes from Cenopis cana, assembly GCA_951800055.1. Classification (NCBI taxonomy): domain Eukaryota; kingdom Metazoa; phylum Arthropoda; class Insecta; order Lepidoptera; family Tortricidae; genus Cenopis; species Cenopis cana. Next base: position 16,371,750 of record OX637477.1, on the reverse strand, counting down.
TAACTACAATATAGCTTGTAATGTGTATAATATTTGGACGTAATTCTAATAACAAATGATGCACGAGATTTGGTGGTAGTTTAGTATTTTTGGTGGTACTTGAGAATTTTTTGATGCGATTATAAACTTTCAGGGAACGCAATAAGTAAAATAGCTGCTACTGCTGGAATAATAGGTATGAGTGGTTAGGTGATCTGAAATTGATGGTCGATACATTTTTTTGAGTGTTCAGCCTTATTTTAGGGTTCGAAAATTTGGTGATATCAAAAGTTATTTAGGTGATCATTTTATTTGTTCCCTTTACAAAACACGGCCTGTTTTTTACGTAAGCATATGGATTCTCAATTTTCATTAACTGCGGTCACAAGTCAAAACTCGCAGCGGGTCACGCATCAATTTATTAGGGTTCCGTACCCGAAGGGTGAAAACGGAACCCTATTGGTGTCGCCCAGACGTCCGTCCGTCCGTCCGTCGTCTGTCACAAAATTTGTTCCGAAGAATTTTTAGACTTCTCATTGACCTATGAACTAGAAATTTGGTGACAATGTTCAATATTACGTATATTTTAACAACAAATACTAATATATTGATAAATCATATTTTTGAGGTTGATTCGGAACCCTAAATGTGCGAAGTCCGACTCGCACTTGGCGGGTTTTTTACCAAGATACGCTGGTTCATATTTAAATGTCATATTGAAGAATTTTTATTATACCTACTCCTTTTTAAAATTCAGAATCAATACAGAAGCAACCCTGTGAGTCGGGCAAGTTTAGGTATGTGGTTGTTTGTGCAAGTTTAGGTAACATTGTCACCAAATTTCTAGTTCATAGGTCAATGAGAAGTCTAAAAATTCTTCGGAACAAATTTTGTGACAGACGACGGACGGACGGACGGACGTCTGGGCGACACCAATAGGGTTCCGTTTTCACCCTTCGGGTACGGAACCCTAATAAATTGATGCGTGACCCGCTGCGAGTTGTGACTTGTGACCGGCGGCGGTCGAGAGCGCCAACAAAGAATATAAGTACCTAATTAATTAGGTACCTACTTAACTAAACCATAGTACTTAAATACTGGCGTTTTACCAGCGAACGATAAGATGAATGTGTAATGGTTGATCGTCGTTATCAAAGCGGCTAGTTTCAAAAAATCACCTACCTACCTACCTAGGTATTGTAACTACCAAAATGAGAAAACCGTTTTATTTACCTTTCAATATCGTTTGAAAATTTGAAGAAAGTGGCACAGTTTTTTGTTGTATTTAAACAATAAAATACATTCCAACTGTAATAATATCGGTTATTCATTTTGACGTACGTGACACAAAGTACCTACGTAGCGGCGGCGACGTCAAGTGATCAACGCGCGCACAACTAGCACTCGCGACGCGACAGTGACAGTCGCGACTAAGCTCGTCCGAAATCAACCGAGAATGCCTGTAAATGGTACGTCTGTGTGCGTGCGGCGAAAATGGCACTTTGTACTGAGCGGACTCTCTGCTCCGGCGCGCGCCGCCGCTATTTACTTTGTGGTTCGACTCTCAAAAATCGGCCCCCTGGTTGGTTTCTCATTCCAATTTAATAATTTTGTATTGACTCATTCACTGCGCATTACACATGCATGCCTTATCCGTCTACATACGTGTGATTTCCGCTACAAGGCGGAAAAATTGCTGCTACGTGCTACGGCGTAACCATGGCGTAACAGAGGTGTACGCGGTCGCGCGCGCGCTGCCATCGCCTGTAGCTCTAGTATAAGTTTTTTCGAAACATTAACTAATTCGAACGCGTTTGCGTTTTGTCTCAAAATATATGAAAACGCTCTCACCGAGTTTGAAATACGCGCGTTCATCGGTTAGCAACAAATGTTATACTCGCTGTTTTAGTTTTCACTAGTGACCACCAGAGGCGCTGTTCACGTTTTCATACCACTTTCATACATTTTGAGACAAAACGCAAACGCGTTCGAATTAGTTAATGTTTCGAAAAAACTTATACTAGAGCTACTACCGGCTCGTGGCCGTCCCCAGCAAGCTGACTGGGGTGAAGCATTCAAGGGTCTTGTGGTTTTAAAGATGGATCCTTAAGGAATCGCGCTGCTGGCGTAAACTAGGCATATAAAGAAATGGCTGATGTTTGTAAAGGTGCTTGAGGTTAGCGACGCGGGAGAAAACACGGTGCAACGAGGCGTCCTTGCAAATTTGCTGGCGCGAGCCGCGGGCGCCGAGTCGTACCCACATTACGCCGCTGAGAATAACCGCGCTACGATAATATATAAGTACCTAGACTAGGATTACTAGGGATGTAACGAATAGGTAGTCGCATTCGCCAATATTCGCGTGTTCTTAGTACCCATAGTACATGCTTTGCTTAGTTTGGGACTAGGTTGATTTCTGTAAGATTGTCCACAAATATTTATTTATTTATTTATTTATGTTCGCATTTCTAGGCAAAGGCATCATTGAGATTGAGAATAGGTATATGTTGCGAATATTTCTAGAATTTTTTTATTCGCTAAGGCAGAAAGTACCGAATCTAAAATCGAAATGCCCAGTTGCGTTATTGTAAAAATTAAAAATATATAGTTTTAGGAATTGAAATACAGTTTTTTTAGGGTTCCGTACAAAGGGTAAAACGGGACCCTATTACTAAGACTCCGCTGTCCGTCTGTCCGTCCGTAGGTCCGTCTGTCACCAGGCTGTATCTCATGAACCGTGATAGCTAGATAGTTGAAATTTTCACAGATTCAAACAAATACTAAAAATATAACAGACGACTTTTTTGCAGTTTTTATTGATACGAAACCCTTCGTGCGCGAGTCTGACTCCCACTTGGCCGGTTTTTTCAAAAGAGAGTATGTAGATACTTATTGTGATTTAGTTTCAAGGTTCTGGATGGAGGAATATTTGAAACACCTATATTCGCATTCGTTTTCGTATTCCGCGAATATGAGCGACAGATATTCGCATCCACATTCGTATTCGCGAATGTTCAAAAACCAACATTTGTTACATCCCTATAATATATCTACCTACCTAGTAGAGTCCGAAAATATGTGCACAAACAAGGTGATCAAAAGTATGTAAACACGACTTTACTGTTAAGGACATAAGGTTGATCAGATGTTTATGAACCTTGGAAACGTAGGTACATATTTATATTTATGAACTCGACTGTGTTTTGCTTCTATTTCTTGTGCAACGGAAGGTAAGTCAAGCAACTTTAACGGAGTACATTTTGTGTGAGTTACGTTTACCGCCACGAAAAAGTTGCCTTTCGGCACCACGTGGTTTTACAAACACGAAATTTAACCTACACATAAATGTGGAGACCGCTAATGCGGTCTATCAATATAACTATAACGATTTCGGGCTTAGATATTATAAAGTCGGTTAAAAACCACTTTTTACGTATTGTGGACCTTAATTATAACTTATAAATACATTTCATATAATAATTATGTAGTTAGGTATGGGTAACATTCGTAACGAAATAGTAATAATTGAAATGTAGGTATAACCAAATTTTTTGGTCATAATTAAGACCTTAATTTTACCTACATTTAAATTTATAGTTATCCATAGTACTCGTTACGTAACTTACGAAAGTTACCCATATAAAATGTATGGGTAACATTCGTAACGAAATAATTATAATTAAAATGTAGGGTTAGGATAAATAAAGCATTAACTATGTACAAAAAATTTGGTGCAGCCGTTCTTGGTGTATAGAGGCAAACGGACTAACCGGCCAAGTGCGAGTCGGACTCGCGCAAGAAGGGTTCCGTACCAGCATTACTTACAAAAACAGCAAAAAATCGTGTCTGTTTTATAGGAGCCCCCTTAAATATTTGTTATTCTGTTTTTTAGTATTTGTAGTTATAGCGGCAAAAGAAATACGTCCTCTGTGAAAATTTCACCTGTCAACCATCATGGTTCATGAGATTACAGCCTAGTGACAGACGGACGTACAGCGGAGTTTTAGTAATAGGGTCCCGTTTTACCCTTTATGCTGTTGCCACAGGCTTTTATCAACGCATAAGTACAAAACTGTCCGCCTGGTCGTGTCAGAGGTTTCCCCTGGATTTTCCCCAGGCCACTCTCCAACCGCGCACTCCTATCGCTTTGTTGAGCCCGGCCTATTAAGCCACAGTCAGGCTCAAATTACAAGACCTACTTGGATTAAAAAAAGTCTAGGATCAACGAGCCAATTTGGCAACAAAGCAGACAAGAAAAGAGTTGGCAAGAAAACACGTAGCATTGTCAGAAAATAATCTCCAGTTCAGTTGAGATCAGAAATCAATTACCTACCTAACCTAAAATCTATTTTTTATTTGAAAATAAGAGTGGCCAAAATAATGAAGCAAGCAATTCTACGCTTCCCGTGAATAATAAACGACGTAGAATGAAAAAGGTCGCAATTTAGAGTAAGATATTCAATCCGCACAAGTTTGAACGAGTTAGATAGGAAAGTCGGATCGAGAGAAAACGCTTCAATTCCGCTCCAATAAATAGCCCCTTTAACTGCCTCGCAAATGGACATCAAATAAAATACTTACCTATTTATCTGAAGGTGTTTGAACCCTATTTGTATGAGTCAACAGATTCTTGCCTAACCACAATATTCCAAACCTTGAATTTAACGCCTGAACTTGGTAAATGATCTTATTATTATACTTAGGGGCGGAAACCATACTAGGTAGATCCAAGAACTTTGTGTTAAATAACAATTTAATATCCAACTTATAAAAGCCACAACTTTGTCGAGTTGGGCAGAACTTTCTAAGTGCGTATTACGGGGCCCCGAACAGACAGCCGCATCTATCTGTTTCGAGCGTATCTCTCTACAAGATATTTCGTGATAATTGCCCTTTGTTATTTCATTAAAATTACTTGTTACTTATTATTGGATGGATGGATGTTTCAAACAAAAATAAATTAATACAATGTAATTTAAATTATTTTCAAAAAAATGTGACCTAATGCTTTGTTTGACTTGAACCGTAATTAGTTTTTTTTTTTATGCAATGACGGCGGCAAACAACCGTGCGGTTCACGGGTAAGCGGACCCCGCAGCCTATAGACAATTCCAAAGGAGTCACGTGCGCGTTGCCGACCCTTACTGGCAACAGGGGGCCGATTTTTGAGTGTCGAACGCTCGACTTTTCACTCGAGATTTGTCAAAAAACTATGATGATTTGACAGATGTCGAGTGAAAAGTCGAGCGTTCGACAGTCAAAAATCGGCCCCCAGTACTGTCTTCTCGAAGATCTCACGATACGAAATAATTGCCATACGATAAATAAATAAATAAATGCCGAAATAAAGTTTGAGGACAGCAGGGGGCCGATTTTTGAGTGTCGAACGCTCGACTTTTCACTCGAGATCTGTCAAAAAACTATGACGTTTTGACAGATGTCGAGTGAAAAGTCGAGCGTTCGAAACTCAAAAATCGGCCCCCAGAAGGGACAAATTTAGGTATTTTACTTTAGGTTTAAAATAAAAGAAATACGAATTTTGCACTTCTGGGGCCCGATTTTTGAGTGTCGAACGCTCGACTTTTCACTAAAGATCTGTCAAAAAACTATGATGTTTTGACAGATGTTGAACGAAAAGTCGAGCGTTCGACACTCAAAAATCGGCCCCCTAATCCACATCATTATAATTGTGTTTAAATAAGGATATCTTCAATAAAGCTATCGTGTAAATGACTCTTACGACCCCCTTATTTCGGATCACATTTCGGATCTAAGTCTGAATTTAATAAAGGTGGCTCTTGTTGTTGGCTTCCTTTGTCGGTGGCTGGGGGAAGCTCCATTTCAGTACCTACCTACAACACTCGACGGAAGAGACGCTGGAGTGGCAATATATTTACGAAACCGCGGGCTCTCGCTGTATATAAATATCTTCAGTGAGATGTTTTATCATATCAGTTTACTCATATACCTACATATAATGGACTTATTTGCCGATCAGGGGGGGGGGGGGGGGGGGGGGGGGGGGGGCGATTTTTGAGTGTCGAACGCTCAACTTTTCACTCGACATCTTTCAAAACGTCATAGTATTTTGACAGATCTCGAGTGAAAAGTCGAGCGTTCGACACTCAAAAATCGGCCCCCAGACTAAACAAGCGTAAAGTTTATTCCTAGTTTATTCCGCACAAATACTTTATTTTTGTTGCAGTCGAGTTCATAAATATTCAGACATTTGGTAAATAACTAATCGTAATGCCGTATACACATTGGTATAAAATTGGTAAATAATTGGTTAGTAAGAATTAAGCAGACAGCAGGATTATCTAGTACTAGGAGTATCTAGTAACTAATAGTTTGGAACGACAATTAAAAACTTATCTTGCTTGATTACTATCCTATTAAACGACCAACATTTTTAAATATTTATACTTATAAATGTCTACGTAAAATCGGAAACCCAGGAAATTGTATCAGGAATTCATTAGGCGTCCGCTAATTGTATCGGAGCGGAATCGGAAACATTTCTAAATTGTTTTAAGGGGGATTTATGAACATTACCATTTAATTCCAGCGAATTTTCCCGCCGCTTGTGTCACTCTCGCTACTAACATTTATTTCGGACGCGATACTGAAACAATTATGGTAATGTTTCGAATAACCGTGATGATGATAAACACCCCATTAGATAAAAAAAAAACAAATTTGGGTCAACAGCAATATTTGAATTTAAGTGAACATTATCCTTCAAGTAAAAAACTAAAGTGGCACTAATGTAACACTAATGGTGTACCTAAATGTAATGTAGGTAGGTATCACTGCGTTCTGTGAGAACGATGCGAATAATAGGACCTACCTACGCTTGCACTCTGGTACTTATCTACCTACATAAATTCCATTTTAAAGTATTTTAAGCTGATTAAAAAATATTTGCGTTAACCTAGCAAAGGCTAACCAAGCCAAAAAACCGGTCAAGTGCGAGTCCGACTCGCGCACCGAGGGTTCCGTACACAGTTCTTGTATATGTAGTTGTGTATCCGTCCCGACCCCATTAATTCAGGAACAATCTTAAAATAAAAAAACATGACAGCACCATCTATCGGCGCATTGTGTTACTAATTTGCGCGACTGAATAACTTAGTACGTATGTTGGTTTTTCAAGGATAATTCTTTATCACATCAACCGATTTCAATAATTGTTTTTTTATTTGAAAGAAGGTATTTTCAACGTAATTTTGTAAATTTAAATATAAAACAAAAATATATACAAAGGTGATTAAATTACAAACTTAGTATAGAAGAGTTTTTTGATGATTAAAAAAAAGAAAAACTAGATAGAGCTATGGCTATAATTTTCCTGTAAAATATACATGCATATTAATGTTGTGTAATAATTTCAAATTTTTTTCTTCGTAAACTTCGGAGATAAGGGGGGGGGGGGAATGGTATTTTTTTTTACATTTTCCCTCGTAAATCGAAATTTCCCCAACGAAAAAAAAAACTAAAAATTGTTTTGGAATGTACAAGTCAAGCCCTTTCATATGATACCCCACTTGACATAGTTGCCAGACTTTAAAATTTTGAACCCCCTTTTATCTGTCATTATTCACAGAAAATAAAATAAAATAATTTAAAAAACCATCTTCTATGTATCTGGGTTACTCTTGTTTATAACTATTCCAAATTTCAAATCGATAGGATAAGTAGTTCCTGAGATATTTAGCAATGTGACAGACAGACAGACAGACAGACAGACAGACAAAGTGAAACCAATAGGGTTCCTTTTTTACCTTTTTGGTACGGAACCCTAAAAATGGAGTTTTAACTGAAAATGCGGCAAACGCTGACATTTTCTTATCTTTACGCGCAACACGTGCTTTTATGATGACGATAATAATAAGCGGAGAGGACAATGATTCTACGGCATATCATCATGGACGTCCATGGCCCATGCCGTTAACGTCTAAGGTAGAAGAAAAGCGTAGTTCGCATACGATTTCATCATGATTTCATACATTTTTGTGATTTTTGGTCCCCTATTTTATCGTGTCCTGACGTGGACCGTCCTCGGTAATAGTACATTATTGCCGTGGCCGGGAAGGGAGCAATTGCAGGCTGAGTATTTGTTTAAACGGACGAGCTTGCGAGTCCGTTTAATTATAATACGAAGCCTGCAATTGCCATTCCGGCCGAGGCTAATATAGTGCTTTTCTCAAAAATGGGGAAAATACGACAAAAATTTAATTAAGATTTGATAAACATAACCTTAAAACGTCAAAAACATCATGTTTTCCCGCCGTTTATTTTTTTTAACAGAATCGCAAGTGTATTTTTCCACCGAAAAACGCAAATTATTCGAGACACATAAAAAACGGTCGCGTTTTCAACAGAAAAATACGAGCTGAATTGGCTGAATACGACCTGTGCCTCCTTTTATATGACAGTTTCTACATTTTAAAAAGTTTATAACTCGACAAATAAAGGAATTTATATGTGACATTGCAGGCCATATATGTGGCCTGCAATGTTTTTTACTTTTTTAATTTGGATCTGACCTTAAACTATACACTTTACCTTCCAATATGTAGCGACTAAAGTCCAGTTTGCGGGCCATTGTTGAGTAAAGTATATTAAAAGCGACCATTGGTTGTGTCTAAATACCTTTAGTGTTGAGCTTGGAATGCCGCGTAGGTATACTTAACCAGGAAGCTGAAGCAAACGACTGTTCCTTGCGCCCTTGCCGGCACATAATCAATAATGATGTAGATAATCGCTATAATACTTGTAAAGGCTGTTGAAACTCAAGCAACGGCACGTGTAGGTCCCACTTTATCTTCAATGCAAAAACGTGACGAAATTACGAAAGGCCCATAGTTGTCCATTATACGTTTGTAAAACGGGTTTAAGGCCGGGTATTACCACTTTAGAGTTTTTAAAAAGCATCAGAGACGTAGAATATAGAGTCTAAAAATCTAAAAAAAATATGTGTTACATAAGGATTTCGGTTGCTGCTATTACAACAAATACTAAAATACAGAATAAAATAAATATTTAAGAGGGCTCCCATACAACAAACGTGATTTTTTTGCAGTCCAGGAACCCTACGTGCGCGAGTCCCACTCGCACTTGGCCGGTTTTTTTACCATTTATGTGAGTAACGATGTAGTGTAGTGTAGGGACGCTTGGCCGGAAACAGGCGGGCTGTCGATCTTTGTTCGGGATCATTGTGAGTAACGATAGCCTGTTTGTGTCTCCAATATGGACAACGTACCTACGAATGCCTAAGAAGTTGGATAGGTAACGAAAAGCGTCGAACGCTCGACTTTTCACTCGAGATCTGTCAAAAAACACAATAGTTTTTTGACAGATCTCGAGTGAAAAGTCGAGCGTTCGACGCTCAAAAATCGGCCCCCTGGTTTGTAACCGTTAGTATATAATCTCCTTGTCCTGGGATTCACTAAAACTTACTAATAATTAGTATTTTTTTTTCGCTCAGTGTACAAGCAAATATCTGGCTTATTTTAGTCATTGTCGGGAGAGAATTAGCAATAGGTACCTACTTTTCATCGATACGCTGCATCTGAAATGCTACTTTTCAAAATTTCCATGATAATATTGCCGCCGCAAGTAAGTACGCGAATCAATTACCTCTCTAATAATAGGGTACAACCATGTAATTTGGTACGTTTTCCTCTAATTGGTAATTTCTGCACACTAATGAGAAACTACACGGCTTTCTCACGTTTGATTACCGTTCTACCTAATTGATTTTGACTGACGAGTTATGAAGAGAATGCCATTAAATAATATTTTCGTGTTGTTATATGGTGTTTACATAGTATTTGCAGGTTTTTTAAACTGCGATGCGACAGCGATCTGGAATAACCAAAATAGTAAGTACATACACGTAATACTTTTGAGCATTTCCCAATAATAATTAACTTTTGTTGAAGATTAAACTACTGTAGGTACCTACTACAGCTTACCTAAAAAGCCGGCCAAGTGCGTGTCGGGCCAGCATGCGTTATGTAGGGTTCTGCAGATTTACTCGTTACATTATGCGGATATAAAAGTTCACAAACTAATAACATTATCTAAGTAATCAATGAAAATTGTGCGAAAATCCGCTATTCCAAGTGCATTTCTTAACACTTTAAACTCTCGCGCTTTGTATTTGCATTTCTTAAGTTCGGCTATTACTCGGTAACTAGTAGGTAATGCCTACTTACTTATACGACTGCGATAGTTTTCCTTTTAAATTCAACCGCCAACGATACCCCATACCGAGGGTTTAAAGTGTAGAAGAGCGTATCCGAAACATATTTTTCGATGTTCTTTTAGCATTTCATCGGTTTGACTGATTTATATAATCATACCAAACTATGGACAGCTTTCTTAGTACCTTACCCGTCCTTATAACCAAATGGTCACTGAGCTAAACCACGGACGGACAGACAGACGTGGCGAAACTAAGAACGCTCCTTGTTTACTACGGTACGCTGAGCGAAAAAATACTAAGTTTTAGTGAATCGAAGGACAAGAAGATTATATACTAATGATTACAAACCAGTTTTTAATAATAGTAGTTAATTTACTAACACCAAAAAATGTGTCCTTGTTAATAAACTCATTTGTATTATATTAAAAACTGGTTTGTAACTGTTAGTATTTATATAACAACGGTTAAAAACCAGTTTTTGGTGTTAGTGTTTTCCTTCGTTATCCTGGGATTCACTAAAAGTTACTAATAATTAGTATTTTTTTTCGCTCAGTGTACCCTAAAATGTACCATCAGCAAAATTCCAATAGTAGATTGTTTGAAAAGGGTCTAAATGTAAGCCATGTTACCACGAGATAGTTATTTTTAAAAGTTAGTTTTATTTTTTATTGAAATTGTTCGAGTACTTTTTCACTATAGGTAATTGCGAGAAAACACATAAACACAAATTATTTACCTAAAATGAATAATTTAACTCTTGGCGGGCGTATGTCTAATTTGACAGCATGTTTTTTTTTCTAAGGCCAGCACCATGCCTCGCTGTGCGTGTTCGCTTTGCGTATTCGCCTCCCTTTCTTTTGCTATATTAAGGAAAGAGATGCAACATGCGCTTTTTTTTAAGAGGCGCATTTGCTTTGACCATAGACACCGCTTAATCTTTAGAGAACTGAAAAACGTCTTTCCTGATTGGACGATTTTAGTACAGCTGTGTTCTGGTTGGTTGATATTTTTACCAAATATTTCATTTATCTGTCAAATTACTGTTCTGTGATTGGTGGATTTAATAGGTGAAGTATTTTGATTGGTCAAATTAAAATGTTTTGTAAATCATAAACATGTATACATATTTTCCCTAGGACTTAAATGTACTACTTTAGCCCCAAGTCTAATATGACACTTTTCGAGCATGAGAAGTGAAAAATATTTATCAACAAGTCGATTTCATATATTTGTTTACACTTTTCGCCTTATCACAATGGAATAAGGTGCAAAAGTGCAAATATTTCTTTAACGTCGACGAGAATGGCATTGATGTTTTTGAGTTACAGAATATTCAAATGCTGCGGGTCTATTTTCCTATTGCTTCAACGAAAAGGGCGTGTGCACCTCGATCAGAAGCTGTCCGAAGAACAAGATGTTGGACCTAAGGAACGACCACTGCATGGACGTCAGCGCTGACGCCGTCTGCTGCGAGATTTCCAAGATTCGTATGGATGATAAAATATTTGACAATTTTTTCGTGTAGTAGGAACAAATAAAGAAAATAGGTAACTTGAAACGACGGAGAACTGAAGTCCTTAATCACTGACCTCTAATTAGAGTAAGTACTATAAATTCCCTTTTGAACACATATTTGCGCGTTTAATGCGGTATTAATTACTTCCCTCATAAGTGATCCAGGGTATTGAACAAGCGGATTTTATCACATTAAATTTGCGCTATACTGGATAATTATGTTATGTATATTCCGATTAAAAATTCCTTCTTAAATTAGGATTTAGTTGGTCTTGATAAATATTAAATACACCTTATTTTATTTGCGGGTGTGACACTAATTAATAAAATCACCAATTTCCAATGCCAGTGGTCGGCGAATTGTATTATGATTGTTAGTGCAAAATAATTTCGTATTGACACATTCAATTTTCAATTTCTGCCGAACGTTCAGACAGAAATTAATAATAATCATGCACCTATTGAATCCACTCGTATTTGACGGTTGGTTATTTTAATTCAATACTTAATTTACAAGTTAGTCTGTTTAGTCGAAAAAAGTAGATCGTTGAGACCAGGGGCCCGATTTTTGAGTGTCGAACGCTCGACTTTTCACTCGAGATCTGTCAAAAAACTATGAAGTTTTGACAGATGTCGAATGAAAATTCGAGCGGTCGACACTCAAAAATCAGTCCCCTGGGGGCCGATTTTTGAGTGTCGAATGCTCGACTTTTCACTCGACATCTGTCAAATCATCATAGTTTTTTGACAGATCTCGAGTGAAAAGTCGAGCGTTCGACACTCAAAAATCGGTCCCCTGTTTATAAAAACTAGGTCCCTGTTATTTTCCTTACAAAAAATAATATATATATCTATTAAATCAGAATGAAAACGACATGAAACACTTAATAAAATTTAAAAATGAAATCAATAATTAACTCTCTGCAAGACATATATAAGTAATCGAGATATCTCCCTTTGGAGTTTGGAATAAGTAGTGTCCCTGACTTAGGGCTGATGGGCAAAGCACAATATACATATTTGTCAGTATTTCACATTCACAATCATTTATTTAACATTTATTGCACAGTTACAAGCTACAAATGCAAAAGGCGAACTTAACCTTTTCAACGTCACGTGAAACAAGAAAGCTGTCACTCGCACGCCATGATATGGGAATGTCTAACGCAATTTTGAATCCAATATAGATATGCATGTGATGGGTGATGGGTAGGTATATCTATCGTTGGCGTTGAACCGGTGGCATGGCTAAAACATGAATAGTTTGAGACATTATATACCGGTCAACCTTTACGCCTATCAGAGAATAATCTATATAGATACAATAATCAATAGATATGTGATAGAAATAGGACCATATCGAAAGTCACACAGCGTGAATTCTGGAATTCATCACTAGGCACCTCAGAGCTTTCGTGGATGACACACGTCCCCAAGTGATAACGTTTACGTTCTTACGTCCATCGCAATACTAACGACGTAATCCGCCATCGCACTGTTATCCAAACTTGACTAATGAAGTTTAGTTAAGCTGGATCGTAGATCCAATCTCCCACCAGGCCTAATCCCACGGATGTAAGTATGTTGGTTCCTGGAAATGCTAGGCGGATAATCAATGACCAATGAAAGTGTAACGCGCCTACTGATTAATCTTATTACGCATGACGCCATTTCGCTACAAAAGATATCTGTTACGGGTTAATGGAATAATTGAAATCCAATAGGTCCCAATGACGCTCGTGTAAATCCACATTTAGAGCCGTGAATATACTTTTCTAACTGGCCACTCCGGTATATGAAGAAAATGAGACCAAACCTTCTCTCAACAGTAAGATCATGTAAAAACAAAAACGCCAGTCTGTCTTCTGTCTTTCTCTTTAATTGAATAAACTATCAATAGTAGATTGTTAACCGAGCGTTGAAAGCCACCCATTTCTGACGAGATGTTTAAATATATGAATAGGAAGGTATCGAATATGAGGAAACTAAAAAAAATATCAAACACCTATGCAAAAACATTTTCTAAATAATATCTTATTAATTTTAAGATCGTAAGTGTGAACCATTTTGACGGGAACTGTTGACTGACGTTAATAGTGATTGTACCATTTGTGTTTATGGAACATTTTCTGTAAGCAGTTCTAAATGGGACTAGGTACCTATATTGAACAATAGAATGCTTATAATTTTACAATATAAAAAGTATCAATTTTCTTTTTAATTCCTTAATTTTAAATTTTAATCCATCATGACTAAAATAATAGCTTCAAAAATTACTATACAAATTAGCGGCAGTGTGGCTGAATAAGTTCCTTCCTGCTATTGTTGTTTTTTTTAATGATTTAAAGAGACTGTTCTGAAGCGGAATTAGTATGTTGAAAACAATTTCTTAAAATTTATTCATACACCATAAACAGCCATTTAACAGTCATTGCTTAGTATTTTTATTATCATTAAGTATTAAAAAAAATAACTCATAATAATTAATGACAAGTCTAAAATCAATACAATTACAAGGAGGTGGCTGTACAAATACATGTTTCACCATTGCTTATTTTTTTCAATACTTTTCTGCTCTAGAGCAGAAATGTACCACTTTTAGCATGCCACTTAGATGAACAACCCACTTTCAAAATATGAGAAATGATAATACATATGATCGTTTATGAATGGCTTGATCTACAGACGGATTAATTAAATACCTATTTGTCCATTATATTCATTTAACCTACCTAATAGTCTTCAAAGAAAATTAAACCATTGACGACACGACATAAGTACGCCCTTTCTAGTCACCGAGTACCTAATTGTACGCGCTTTGTATGCGCTATGCAAATGAATCCATCGCTGGTGGAAACGTTTGTTTCCTTTGACGACTATGCGACAGCGAGTAGCGACATCATCTAGTGCATCTCAATCCGCGACAGATTAAGGCAGGTACACATTTTCGATGCCGTTTCCAGACGGGCTAATTCGACTGCTCGGATATTGCAATTTCCATCTAGCTCACGGCCAGTGCGCTCCTCCCTTCCATTTCGTTTCATATCTCGCTCGACTATAACAACGTTTGACATTTATAAAGCAATTTTCTAAGGTATTCGATATACTGCATCCGTTTCGCTTGCAACAAAATCGAATTGGATTTTAGTACCTAACTTACGTTTTTTAATTTCTGTTTATTACTATTGGTTTTGATATTCTACTTATTAACCCTTTACAATCGACAAATTGCGGCTGAGCAAAATTCAAAATTGACTTTAAGGGTCCTTATAAGGTAAAAAATGCTCATCTATTTAGCCCATTTTTTGTTAAATTGACAAGTTTCTTGACATTTTATCAATGTTACTATCTAGAACAGGACTATTGCGACCTCACTAAATAAATTTTAAATGTATTTCTTGCATTTTTCATTAACATATTTTGTTTCAAACATCACTCCAAATCAACCATTTTCGAGCTAAAAACTGCATTTTTCCGCTTAAATTCTTGGGGCAATGTTACTATCTAAAACTTTAATTAAATCATAGTATCCTATAATCACTTTATGGGTATTATCAATACTTTTGTCAAAATTTGAAATCAAAAAAATTTAAAACTTGTAATGCCTCTTAATAACAAAATAGATTTATCTATTTCCACTGTTTTAGAACACAGAGATGTGAGAGAGTGGCGACGACCACCAGTGAGCGATTGCGGGCTGAAATTGATGATTATAAATCCGCAAATATAACCTGATTACTACTTAGGTAACCGATGTTAGTCATCCAATTATGTTTTACATACTTATACCTATATATATCCTGTTCGGAAGTCCGGGTTCCTTCATCAAATCATCTACGGAAAACCCACAAAAACTATTCGCTTGTTTCAGTAAATTAAACATAAAAGACGAACGAAGTTTGATAAACTCCTATTTGTTTTTTCTCCGGTACATTCACGCTCGGTTGCCGCAGTGGATAATGTTTTTATTTCCCGTCCGGAGAAAATGAAATATAGAGATCCGCACGAGCCATTTGGTATGAAACTTTCCCATGGATCCGATTCGATTATCGTGCAAAGACAAATATTTGTATTGGAGCAAGTATTACCAGCTTTCGTTGCGATTGAAATAGAGATTAAAGAGTAAAGTATACTTGTCTTTGAATTGGTTTCGATTTGTTACGGGGTGGGGTGGTATCAGAATTAGGTATTAACATGTTTTTACTTAAGACTATTTATCACAAGTGTATTTTTAGGGTTCCGTAGCCAGAATGGCTAAAACGGAACCCTTATAGATTCGTCATGTCAGTCTGTCTCTCCGTATGCCACAGCCGATTTACTCGGAGACTATAAGTACTACAATTATGAAATTTGGTAGAAAGACGTATTCTATGAACCGCTACATAAAAGAGACGTGAAATTAGGAAATAAACCTAACCGGTAAATATGTATTTTGAATTCTTGACTAAATCCAATCCATGCCATCACTGCTAGTATACGGGAGGTAAGTTGATCACATAGCATTCAAGGAATGGATAGTTGAAACTTAAATATTCAATTCAGTTAAATGTAGAATGAGATGGTGCGGTACCGAGCTATCGGCGTCGCTTCCTGCTACGTGCTACGCCAGAGCGTGACGTGACGTACTACGTGGCTCCGTGAGAATGCCTAATGGCGGCACACAGCGCTCGCACAAGCCGGCTTTAAAAACACCCCACGTCGCACGCCTCAAAACTATACTGCAATAAATCGAAAATAAAACTCATTCAAATTTCAATCTTAATACGTCCTGATTGTGTTTAAAATAATATTAATACTACAAAGGCTTTGGTTACTTTTATATTTTTAGAAAGCGACTTGTGCACTTGACACAAACAGGCTGTTTATGACCCGTGCCAAACAGCTACCTACGTATCTAAGGTAAACGAAGATTAATCTCTGTAAACCAGCAGGCCCTTTTTCGTAAAATGTTGGAATACTTGATATATTTTTAATTTTATTCACAATCCGTGTATTGTTCTGGTGCGGAAGGGTCGGCCCGAGGGTATGCCGGTCTTGTAATATTCAGCTCCGCCACAATGTTTTATTTAACCGCTCGGCGGCTTCAATATTCATCACTTTACTTCAAGTTCTCTTAGCTAGTGAATAAAACACTGGAAATTATGCAGCGCGGTTTGTATTTAAACATCTTTTGAAGTTTTTTAGCCCGTCAGACACTAAATATTGTCAGTAGTACTTAATGACAATATTCGCTATCCTATACGTGAAATGTGAGTAAGACGGATACAAAATACTGCCATTATTACTGATATTGTTTGGTCTTCAGTCAGTCAAGCGTTGTTTAACAATGCACCTCATAAATTTATTCCCCGGTGCATACTAAGTCGATTATCTTTTAAGCTGCAGTCTAGAGGGATGGACGGACGGACGGCCGGACGCGTGAGTGACAGCAATAGGGCTCCGTTTGGACCCTTCGGGTATGGAACCAAAGAGTTTTTTTATATTTCGTACTCACTTCGAAATGCCATACAAATAGAAGTTCTAAGCGGACGAAGTCGCGGGCAAAAGCTAGTGCACTTATATAGGTAATTTAGAATTTCGGTAAACATTATTCAGACGGGAACTTCCTATGCAGAATGTTTTAGGTATTTTCTATTATATACATAAGATATTTTACTAGAATTAGAATTAAGCATCTCAAAACACTAGGGTAGGTACATAAAAGCATTCAAACATTCTTCACTTTTTTTTAAATTACCTATAGGCTCGAAATTATTAATCTGTAGCTACATTTAGATGCATCTCACACAAAGATCGTAAATCAAATGATATTTCAGTACATTTGTAGCATGCCAAATAACAACAACATGTGCAGTATTTAGGATAATTCATATCATAGCTTTGATCATATTTTGAATGTATACGTACTAATTACTCGAAGTTCTGAACGAAACGAGCTCAGCACTTTTAACGGGGAAATTCTCAAATGCAGCTTAGCTAGTAACTTATGGGAACTAGGGGCTACTGAGCAAAATGGATATTTGCCGAGTTAGAAAACCGCGCAGTCTTTAGCGACGTCGCCGTTCCCGACGTGACCGCACTATTTAAGTTATGGAGGCTTTATATCTTCACTAGGTACAAAATTAAAACAAGCTACAGCGCTGTTTCGCGCAAATTTTCCGTCACAGTTTTTTTACAGAATTTGCATGAGAAACTGTTTTAAGTTTAACGTGGAAAAACATTTCATCCCTCTCAGTATAATTTAGTTCGAAATTATCGTTGTTTCTACTTTTATTAAATTAACTATTTTTTCAAGATTCTCGTAATGGGGAGAAAAGGTTTAACTCATTTTTCATTAAAGGCGCCCTAAATAAAAGTCCACCATAACATAACATGCTACTTATTGTAAGTATATTTAGATGCAGCTTAGAAGTCTTTAGGAAGGGTACTTATACTACTTATCAATATATTAGTAGCCATATGGACCTCCCCTTTTTTCTCTACTATTTCGCCTGCGAATTTAGAGGTTTTCTGCTCACTCTCGGGGGTGTCTTTGTTTTACCGCTAAAATATCGACTTTGTGAATCGGCGTTGGCGCTAAAGTGTACTTTGAGTGTCACGTCTGTTTCCCGAGGCGCAGCCCGTTAAACGGCATTAGTATCAAAGTGTCATCCCGAGCCGGCGAGCAGCCTCAAAATCTAAGGCAGAGATTCATTAACAAAATATGCGTAAATCAGTCACAACAAATACGACATGAAAACGACTAAGGTACGTGAAGGTAATATGGTCACGTTAAGCTTTGAAGCCCTTTAGAAAAAAAGTTAGTGGAGGGTGGGTATAAAAAATATATACGGTTGTGTACTTCAACTGATACACTAAGAAAACTATAACAAATTAACTTTGGTATTAAAAAAAACAACTTAAAAAAAATTGGTAAACGTCCATATTTCCAACACG
This sequence comes from Cenopis cana, assembly GCA_951800055.1. Lineage (NCBI taxonomy): Eukaryota > Metazoa > Arthropoda > Insecta > Lepidoptera > Tortricidae > Cenopis > Cenopis cana. The sequence continues at coordinate 16,353,107 of OX637477.1, read as the reverse complement.
TGCGGTTAATATGGACATTACATGTCCATATTTAAGGTATGAAGTGAATCTTCATTTATTGCTCGCACTTTGGACACAGAAAATGTTTTCGTCGTCTTCTGAATGCCCTACATACTTTTCATCTACGTAATTAACAGCAAGAGATGCAGATCCTCATACCTGCCATTCTATCCTCTTGACGGAGGAAGCCGCAGCATGATTTCTCGGCACCTGAACCTTTTGTATTCTTTATTTGTTGGGGTTTGGTTACGGAGAAGTCTTCTTTTCCCGGAAGCTTCTTGGTGCTGGAGAAGTCATTATTTTTTCCGGGAGCTTAATGTTCATATTAACAGTAGGGTACTTATTTGCTTAACTTATTACGACTTAAACAAAAATCTTAGGTACTTTTAAAACTTCCTATGGGCATACCACCACTTGAAAATATGATTATCTGTTCATTTAACTCCCATTATAAGGTCACAAGTATCTTGTTGAATTTTGCGAGATTTTAATGTTCTCAATTTTTTAAGAAGGCCGGTGACAGTTGCGAATCGAACGATATTTTTGATCTGTCAAAACTCCATCGATAAAGCAGTCCCAGTGAAACTTTGCAACGTAACTAGACTACTAGGCGCCATCTATTAACTACAGTGCCATCTATGCAATATGAACTGTATTTTTAAGATATACCGAAGTGATCATATTACCCAAATGACCATATTACCCTCACGTACCTTAAGTAAGATTCTCGTCATCGTCACGAGCTAAATTTGGGACCCACTTAAGGTTGATAGTCCGTTACTGTATAGCGTTTTTTTTGCTAAATGGGACTGATATTAAAACAAGGCGACTGTGCCTGAATAAAACTGGCACTGTCATGTATAACATTATTTTAAAACTAGAACTTTTACCCCAATTCCAGTAAAAAGTACGAAAAAACTGCGGAAAATGATACCGCGGTGCCGTATTCTTACGTTTTAATGATTGAAAATAAAAATAAGCATTTTTAAGACCACGTTATTCCAAATCATAGTATTTTTCATTCAATTTTAAACCATTAAATACTCACTTTATTGATGGGATATTTAGATATGTTATAGTTTAAGAGTCGGTCTAGTGTATTTTAAGGCTGAAAACACGATATTTGAAACTTCGCTCGATGATCTCACACCGCAAAAACAGGTAAATTTTGATCTTATTGTGAGTCGTATATAAAATATATCCAACTCAGACTCGAGTAAAATATATCAATAGATAGGAAACGATGTGAAGAAGTGTATTTTACGGCTAATTTTTTTTTAAATGTTTTTATATTTAACAAAACTCAAAAATATCAGAAAAGCAAACTGCGCGCTTCATTTTAGTAGACAGATGGCCGTTGGGCCTCGAGCTGGACGGACGTCTGTCGCACTTTTTGCAGTTTGACATTTATAAAAATCGCATATTTAATACCAGTAACTAGATGATATTAACATTTTCAGGGTAAATTACTGGTGAGTCATATCGACGAATAAACATTTAAAATAGTTTTCCTGGTACTTTTACAATTCGAGATAGTGGAAAACATAAAATGTGGCTAATAAAGCTTATAATTATATCATTTTTTTCCTTTTTAAACCCTCTCTTATTACAAAAGGTTTCATTGAGTATTTTTAGAATGAGGATTTTTTTTCCATTATACGGGTCACACTCCTTCATATAGCATATTGTATATTTTATGTCTATGTGTGAGTATATTCATAGCGCCTGACACATAGTTTGACGTCTGACATTAGCAAATTAAATTCAAGCTTGGTATTTCAAATACAATATTTTAAATTATTAAATATATTGAGCTTCGTATTGTAACAAAATAAATATGCCCAAACGGACCGTAATCCTGCCAAAGTTTTGACGCTATTCGACTTCAATTTGCTCTGCAGTTCAATGTAAAGCAGAATGACATCAGTATTACGATGAAAGTGATATTATTGCATTGTGTAATTATTCCAATATACCTATCAACGTAAACGATAAAAAAAGAATAATACAAATTTAAATGAAAAGATGCCGTTGGTAATATCTGAAATAGAAAGGGCCCAAAGCTCTGAGGAATTCTGGCAGCTTACGGCTAGTATGTGGGGGAGCATATCTGGTGACGGCGTCGCGGTCTCAGATCTATGATCAGCGGCTTCGGTGAACTTCACTTCATAGCCACATCATGCGCAAATGTTTACGTGAATTTACTGGACGAAGTGATGCTGCACTTTCCTGACTTTATTCAAGATAATTGCCCCATACAGCACGGGTCACTTGGGAATGGTTTACTCTACAGCTACATCCAGGCATAAATGTAATGATGTAATGCCATCGCCTGAAATTTGAACCCGATTGAGAGTCTTTGGGGTTTAATGGTTCAACAGTGGGATCATCGCCATGAAAGAACCAAAGAAGCAATTCAAGCAATAGATACTGCAATGAAATATGGGAGGGAATGCGGGGAACTGACATAATTATCAACGTCTTCTCAGCTTATTGAGAGACAGGCTACAAACTGTTATAGACGCACTGTGGTTGCACGCATTATAATCTCTCAGTCTTATGTTTTATGTTTATAATTAATCATATAATAAATCTTGAATTTTATTTAAGATGGATTTATGAACCGTACTGTATTCTCAAAGATCTCACGGTTCGAAATAAAGGCCATACGATAAATAAAGAATAATAAAGAACTAAGTAATAAATAAAGTTGTAAGCTTTCATTAGCAAGGCAAAATATTTATGTTGAATCTTTTTCTAAATAAATAAAAAAAGTACAAAATATTTATTTACCAAAATAACGCTCAATAATTATTTATGCTCTAAAAATTACGGTTGTTTAAATAAAACACAAAAAAAAACACTTGCTCTTGCCTGAGATTCGAACCTGTGACCTGTGATTTAGAGAGCAAGCGATTACTAATTACACCACAATGTACTTGGCTTAGAGGTTGAAATTAAGCTACTTATTTGTGGCTTGCAACTTTGACTTTTTGTGTCGAGTCGTGATAAAATTTAGCCCTTATTTAAGTTAAGTGAAATCTGTCAAAACTGCGCAACAGAGACAGAGATATGCAATGACAAGTCTACACTCTTTTGCGTGAATGTCATAACAATCTGTTCTAAATTTAAATGGTTGACAACCTAATTATCACGGGCGCCACTCTGGCTTATTCTGGTTAATTTGACAAAGAAGGTCTGTCACATATTCAAATTCTAAGTTACAGCAATCATTAAAAAAAACGAGGTCAGTGACCTGTCACAGTAAAGTGAGATAGTGTGTGTAAAATGTAATTGTGTTTGTTACTGGGGAGAATTACGATAATGTTGCGCCGCCTAGCGGATTTTTTGTGTCGCGTTTGTAGTTTCGCTGCAATAAGAAAGCCTTAAGGAAAAGGAAAAAAAATCGTTACCAGCCAGCGGTAAAGCCGCCACGAACGGCTTAACTGGACCGAAATTATTCACATCGAACAGTTTAGTCGCGATAATTATCTAAACAACACTTATTAGAAGCTTTAAACAAAAAGGGGATAATAAAAGGGGATTGTTTGTTCAATTAAAGCTTCAGATAAAGACTCTAGTCGAACCCAGAATACTTGGAGGAGTTTAATTACACTAAACAACGGGTAACAGCGTTTTGCCCTGTCCTTTGTAGAGAACGAAATACTTAAGTACCTAGTTACTCGTAGACAAGTACGTTTTAGTACTTACCTAGAACCTGTTAAATCCGTGCAGAATTGATGTGTTTCAGAAAGCAACGAGAAATACCTACTTACTATTGGATAGCAATTCAACGGCTTTGGCGGGCTTGACGTTCTTTGCTGACATTATAGTTTTATGGCTTAGGTACCACGAAAAAAAACCTCATATTTTCTAACTTAATAATGTTTCGTACGCAATTTCTGTAAGTGCAAATATGAATTCTAGTTGTAGTATAGAAGAAGCAAGAGGTTATTGTGATTATGATCTACCATCGCCTACCATTATGTACTAAATATAGTTAGAGATAAATAATTCATACCAAAAAGAAAAACTATTTATTTCGAAGTTTTATAACACAATAGAAGCGTTTCATGTTTTCTTTTCTTTTCGCCAAATTAACTGTTTTTCGAGGGTCTGCTGCCTCCTATAGTAACTTTAGTTACTGCAAAAAATAACGTAATCTCAATAAAAAGTATTTGAGGAGTTTCGTCGATTCCTCAAAAATCCCATCGTTATCGTCGGTACCTCATCATCAGGTTAACATCAAAATACGTGCGTTGGATGAGTATTTGCTGAAATCTCATCGAAATTTATAAAATTGTATAGTTTCTACGTAATGAGGGCTACCGTTTTTGCGCTCACCAGTTAGCGCCACTGCGCTCTCAGTCCAGCTATCAAAGTTGTTTATTGGTTATTATGGGCGTAAAAACCAAATTTACGTTTAAGTCGTATTTCATACATTAAAACCGCACCGTAAATAGTTTTATCGAATATCGCGTATTGTAGCGCAGTCCCGTTTTCTTCTGAAAAAGTATGACATAAGCTTACAAGTCATGCGATAAAATTATCGCTAAGCACTGAAATTCGTTGACCCGTAACTCATATTTGCCATTGTCAATCTCAGATATTGCAAAATAGTCACCATATTAATCTAATTTGAAATAAACCTGCGTAACCCACCCACAAACTATGATATTTGACATTTCGGAGGACTGACGTCACACTAGCGCCTCTAGCGACGAATCCATACGCGGTAGCCCTCATTATGCAATCCATATGTTATCTGTAGTCACCATCAGTTCTACATCACCAGACTTGAGATTTCCGAGAGTAAATTGGTTTACTATAATAGAAAATACCGAAACCCAGAACATGTGCTTACCTATCACATTTAAGGAATTGTGTCAATTTGTCATGTATCTCGACATCAGATCTTAACAAAATTTATATGGGACCACTTCGAAGGTGCAACAGTGAAGAGGCCGATTTTTGAGTGTCGAACGCTCGACTTTTCACTCGAGATCTGTCAAGAAACAGATGTCGAGCGAAAATTCGAGCGTTCGACACTCAAAAATCGGCCCCCAGCTTTCGAATAAAATCGTACAACATGAACATGGTAAAGAACTGGAAACCTCCTTCCTCCTATTGAAGTCGGTTAATTGAAGACGGTGTAAACTCACTCTTAAGTCTCCCTGGCTGCTAAGTGAAGTAACTGTCAAGCAGACCACAGTGCGACTGACGCAGGGACATGGCTTTTTAAGATTCGTGACCCCGAGCAAACTCGCTCGTTAACGCTGCCAATTATTCACTGTCGTAATATGGATCATAAAAACACTACCGTGCCCTACATCGACTATCTTTATTACTATGTATTGCTATAAGTATAGACGAAGTTATCTTTCTTTCATTTCGTCCTAATAAACATGACGGTTCAAACGATAGAAAGCTAGTTACTAAATTATCTGAGGTGCCCCTCATCTAATCTAACAAAATTTAGGGAACGGCTCTAGTCTCATTAAATCGTTGATCTTGGTGCCACGAGATTACTTTAGTAGCAAAAAAATTGCCTAAAATAACCCTGTTATTTATAGGTACAATATTTGTAGCGTGTTATTTTCATGGCAACGATTTATAAAGTAAACTTCAAAACCCTGCGGTCTTATAAAGTTGCTACTAGAAGATACGGTTTTTCTGTCTGAACATTTATGTTAACTACATTCTTCATTACGTAGATATCTACCTATAACAACTTTGCCTTGTTCAATTATGTCCACTGTTGGTTAGTATAGAGCGCCCCAGAGATTCGAGTCTCTTCAAGTAAATACATTTCAATTGTAACGGTTTTGTTTTTGTGACGCTCTTTCATTTCCACGCGAACCGACCCTTCCAAGTCAGAACGTGAACGCGCAATAAGTGTCAAACCGATTCCAAATCAATTCGTTTAGTAAAACACATCGTCTGTTCTAGTTTTCCCGCAGGTGCTACGGAGCGATCTAACTCGCTCCATTAGCAAGAGTTACGCGTATGCAGGCTACGGTTTAAAATGGAAACTCTAGTTTGCACTTAAGAAAAATAGCTGACACCAGATGTTTTCATATCATTAGCTACTTATTTAAATAAAATGAAATAAATGAACTTTATTCTGTAAGTAGGCCGCAATGGCACTTTTACAAGTCAAACCCTACTAGTTTACCTGGCTTCATTCGCTGTAGTGTGCATAAAACTTTAGTACTCCTTCTCTCTGTGTTGAACGTACGTATTTGATCAGGGGACCGATTTTTGAGTGTCGACCGCTCGAATTTTCATTCGACATCTGTCAAAACTTCATAGTTTTTTGACAGATCTCGAGTGAAAAGTCGAGCGTTCGACACTCAAAAATCGGGCCCCAGATCCTTTTTCTAAATTACGTATACTTACTGCAAGGATGTCCAATGGCATTCTAATAAAACACAAATATATTTGATGAATGAGAAGAAAAGGAAAAAATGAACGGATCCCGAAATCACACATTCTCATTTCGCAGCGTGAAAATAAAAGTAAAAGAAATGATTGGTAAAAGGTAAAAGGGAATACTGAAAGTACCTATACATTTAGTCGAGATCAAAAGAGCGGGCACAAAGCGGGGGAGGGGAGGACACGCGCGAACGTTTGAGGTCTTTCAATCGGCGCTCTGTAGACGCTATTGCGGTGATCGCCGCCATCTCAGCCCGATCGGGATTCTGACGTTAAAGCAAATATGCCATGGTTAATCATGAGTTACGAGAGTGAGAGGGGTTTTGTTTTCATAAGAGTTTTATTAACACAAAAGGAATGGGTGACCAAACTGTTAATGTTAAAGTGTTAGTATTGTTATTTAATTAGGTAATCATTGGTTATTATGGAATTTGATGAGACATGCTTGTTATCCTTGATTTTCTGTTAAAAACAATGCAATATTTACCTACACATTGAAAAGAAGAACAAGCATTGTAACATAATTAAGTTAAAGACAATAATACACATTAATCTTATAAAGTTTTCATATTCTAGTCAAAATCAAAATTAATTTATTCTTCAATTTATGCATATTACATGCACCTATGGAGTTCGTAAATAAACCTCTGCCTCGAGAAGAACTGGCGTAAGAAACTCGGCGAGGAGTCAGTTTTTCAAAACAATATATATATGTACAAAGTTGATGTTTTACTACAGTAGAAAACATTTTAGTTAATAATATTTAGTAGTATTTTGTGTTAGATTGGACGCTTTATCGACGGACGATTATGATGTAATCGTAAGTTGTCCAAATAGGTATACTTTTAAACTGTAGATCCCGTACATGTTCATCAAATATTTCCGGAAAATGATGTGTGGCATACGGCAATTCTAAAAAAAAATGAACGGACGCGGAAGTACCTAATCGCAAAGGATTTCCGTGTATTCTTTATCTTACAGAAAATGAAGCATTTTCGAACTTGCAGTAAGTTTTTATTGCAAGTGTAGGTTTAGGCTGGGTTTCATAATGATCCGTTATGTCCGTTAGTTATGTCAAAAACCGTACTGAGTTATCTGACAATTGGCATAGATAGAGCTTTATACAACCCAGCTTTAATATTTTAATCCTGAATAACCAAGCTGCATACAAATCCAGTGAATTGTATTAGATGTCCCGAGCGATTATCAGTCGCCTCATTATTCAGGTCATGCGGTTGCTGGAGATAATAAAAGACGGGATGCGTACGCGTCGTCCGCGAGCGATAAATTGTGGTATTCGCCGTGATTCATGGCCGCCGGATTACGGGCCGCGCCGCACGCCGAGGTGACACTAGTGCTGGAAATTATACAATACGTTATCACATGTGTGCTACGATATAACATTATATTTGTAGACTAGGTACATAGGTATGCGGCTAGACCAATGTACTCATTAAAAGCTTATTTCTGTTGCGTTTAACCAAACTTAACATTCAAAAGGCTTCTTAATTATTAAAATTGATGCCCTTGATTGGCACCTTTATTGGATTTACCTTGTCTTTAAGGGGAGGTATCCCCAACGCAAATGTCCCGCTCTAACACGCGTGAGTTTATAATTAACTATCCCGCTCTCTACGCAAGCTCTGCGCGCAGTTTTGTAAATATTTAGCTATAGTTATTAAGCCAATCATTCTATCAAAGCAAACCCTGCGAATTTGTCTATAACTATTTACGATCTTTAATTGAGTACAAAAATAAAACGTTAAATATCAGTAATATAGCCGTAGTATTGAAAATACATTCCAAAAAGGGGTAACTTCGTGATTTATTTCTATCGAGTGAAATTCATCAGGTCATGTAACTGACTCCGATTTTGACTAGACAAGATCCTTATGTAACACATATATTTTTTTTAGATTTTAAGACACTATATTCTATGTCTCAGATTGTTTTTAAAAACTCAAAAGTGGTAATACACGGCCTTAATAGCTAATACCTACTGTATGCAGATTCAAGTTAGTTCACCGAGTGCGATAACAGATCACATTAGCAATAAGAATCAACAAGCCCAAAAAACACGTTATCAAATCATACATACAGTGATATCTTAAATAGGTTCGATGAACGTTTAGGTATAAATAAAATAATTCTGTATGCTTTCTACTTACTCGTACATCTAAACACAGGAGCACGGTCAATTAACACAGCTATACAGAGCCTTGCAATAAATCCTGTTTAGGCATTACCTCTTTTACGGCTCTTCTGAAATTACCGCCCATCGAAGCCCAGTCAGCGTCTCGACCTGGATTTAAGGACAGCCACCCGCGGGAATCGTTTTGCTCTAAACTTGTTCCATAAACTCGCGCTTATCTAGATACAGTAGATAAGGTAAACGAAATATATGCGTGCACAAGGGTAAGCCGTCTTTGTCTCGTATTATTTGGGTTGTCGCAAATCTCTGGGTCACCTTTTCTAGTCATAATACGCACCTGCAAAACAGAGTCCATAAATACTCTTTATATATTATACTTACGTTGAAGTGTAAGTATATTAAGTAATTTTAACCTTTTTGTGAATATTTGCGCCTTTATAAGATCTTATTTCTTAGTATGTAAATGATGTTGTTCACGAGTTGGAAGCCAGCAATTTGTCTAGCTTATTGCTCTGAAAGACGACAAATTGCTAACGTGTGAAGTTAGGGCATGTTGCTCATTGACAGATACGCTGGGAAAAAAAAAGAGTCCATTTGGTTAACGGGACATTAACGCGTACCTACCTACAATTAAAATTTATCACCTTTTTAGGTTTGGTTGGTTGTGCGGCTAGATGTTGATATTCTCGCTCACGCCAGTCAGCTCGCGACCAAGGATGTTGTGAAAACATTCGAAATGTCGACCGAACCTCAAAAAGTCGTACATTTTAAATGTCCGCGATTCAGCCCGGATTACCAATAATAAAGTTTGACAATTGTGTAAGTTTACATCAATACAATACCTAGTTAAAGTTGGGAGCTCATGAGGACGTTTCAAGGTAAAACTCAGGTTACTTGGACTTAACTTTAATGATTAAAATATAAGATGAGTGAACAGCTTGAAGCTTAAACTGTAACTAACTTATTCTATGTAAGAACTATCTCATACACAGCGGTGGGCTTGATTCCCGGTACTCGCCACCTGTGCGCGGGCGCTCTGGGCATAACATCCTTACCGCAATGTCAGCGGTTATGCATTCACTGTAACTGGCCGGGAGGCCCGGGAGTCAACATACATAACTCTTCCCTCCGCAAGTTCAAAATCCTCAGTCGGACGATTTTGCGACTGATGATTTTGAAAACATAAAAGTTTCTTATATTTAGCAAAAATGGTTATACATGTGCCTAAAACTAGGATTATATATAGCCCCAATGTCCAGACACTGATACCTTTCACTTTCACTATGCTTTCATTACTACTTTCCACTATTTCACTATCACTTTTCTGTAACGCATATTGTATGAACTGCAAATCCGCCAGGTTAACTCCGTTCAAATTCAGAGGCTTCCTCTCTGGTAGCGGTGTCGGCATATCGATCTCTGGTAGGTTTATAATTGGTAATTTTGTTACTGGTACATCCTTCCCTTTTATCAGGAGGGGCTTACTACCGTGACGTCATCGCGCCGCGCAAAGTACATGCGGCCGCCGGCTCACACATTGTGTGACTATTCAATGGCTGCGGAGCAGCGTTACGGATCGCACGCGCACGCGCTTGTACGATCATAAAAAATAATTCTTTTCGTGTAGTTTCGTGTTATATAATAATGTCAAAACCACAGCATTATTGTATTGCAGCAGGTTGCACCAATAATAATAAGAACCTAGACGTAAGAACGGTCATTGAGAACTTTTATTTTTTAAAGTGATGCCTTTAAAAATTATATAAAACTTTGTATCCCCTGGTTACATGTATGGAGTGTCCCCTCCCCCTACTTTAATATTTTTTCGTCATTTCACATCACTTTTACGTAGCGGTTCATACGAGTAGAACACACCTTCCTGCTAATGTGTTATAGTACATTACTTAACAAGGGCGGTAAAACAAAGAATGTCTCAGATCGCAGGTATTTGACGCCCGAGCCGAAGGCAAGGGCGATAAATATGCGATCTGAGGCTTTCTTTATTACCGCCCGTGTTAAGTACAAAATTTTATATCACCCCCTGGCCAGGAAGTGGGTTTTTTCGCGCGCGGAGCGTACGATAATGGCCGCTTTATGGCCAGGCGTGACATAAATTGTATTTGTAGTGCTTATAGTCTCCGAGTACATCGGCTGTCACATACAGACGAAAAGACGGACGGACGGGTTCCGTTTTCACCATTTTGGCTACGGAACCTTAAAAGTACTATTCGTAATTGTATTGTAAACAACACTACTAATAATAAAGTACATATATTAAAATAGGTTCTCGCTGGTGGTAACCCTAGCGCTGAGGGCGGGGCCTCGAAAGAGCGCGTTGCGTGCGATTGAAAGAGATGGCCACGTTTAGGCACGTTTGGCATACCTAAACGGGGAATTTGTTAGCAGAGAAACTTCTGTACTTGTACTATTACTTATTCTGTGCTTTTATTAAATGTTGGCTCAAAAAGATGTCTGTGATCCTTACTTCACAATTGTCTTCCAAGGTAAGTATGTAAGTGCCTCGGATCATGTGCTGAGTGACTCCTGTTTCGCAGAACCTCTTCAGTGTGAGGGGCTCTTTTGTAAAAATTAGCCATTGATTTAGTTGCAGGGTTTCTATTTTTAGCCCTTGTATGTTAGCAACCACAGGATGGCAAGAGCTGGTATTTGTGTTAAATTTCATCAAATCTGCTACGCAGCGGTCAGGGGTTAACGGGAGTATTTCATTTTCTTGGCAGAGGAAATAGCCTTCTTCATTCTCCATACACGGTGTAGCAACCGGCTCGGTTTTCGACCCTTTTACGAGGATATAAGGATGTACAGGTATGATAACGGTTATTTGGTTATGGATATTTACGGTTGGTAAGGGTAAGATTTTATAGTAGGAATAAGTTTCCTTTCGAATAACTGGAATGTCTAGCAAAAATGTTATTGTACTTCCTTTAGTGTAAGCTTTTAATTCTATACATTGTTCAAGTTTTAATAAGTTCTCTAAGTTAACAGGGTACACTAAAATGTTCTTTGATTCAATAGTTCTTAGCATAGTTAACAATTCATCGCTATCCACAATGGTTTGGTGTAGGGTTCTTAACTTACTAAATGTTATGGCTGTTTCTATTTCATCCAGGCGGACATACAGCGTCATAAAATTATGCAAAAACAAATTAAATGTAAGAATGATTTTGTTGACGGTCTGATTACTTGCAGTTTGGTTAAACATTTTTCTTAATTCCCATATTTCCTTGTCCAGCTGAATGAAGTTAGATCGAGAGGAATTGGTGGCATTTATGAATGAATCCGCCATTTTTCTAACCAAGGTGAACCTTTTGTTAGTTGCATCCTGGCTCGACTTTAATTCGTTTATCAATCTATCATACCTAAGGGCGTCTTGGTGATCTAGATTACCAGTTATAGCCTTAACTAAAGAGCCAAGGGGGTTTAGAATTCCACGTTTAACTCTACGCGATGGGAGTATTTGGACAAAATTTTTTTTTTTTTTTTTTTTTTGTATTGTTATAGTCTTCACAAAGCAAATTTAAATCTAAAACCTTAACTATAGCCCATTTGTCGTATCTGATCGGAAGAATACCTCTGTCATTTTCCATTTGTTGAAGGAGGACCTGGCCCTGTGCCCCCTGGATCAGTACGTGGGTGGCAACCCTGCGGAAGACGTTTGATATCCTTAATTGGAGTTTTAGTTTTTCTGCCGCGAATTTCTATGGGTACAATGTTTCTAGCGACTTCGCCCTTAACTTTTGCTTTTTGGTAGCGAGGTACATTTCTACGTCTTACATTGACTCCTTTTACGAATACTGTATCTCCTTTTGTAACATCAAATTCGGCTTCGCCGCCCCGTTTTTTTCTAACTCTATCTTTTTGTTTCAAGAGGTATTGCGTTTTTTGATTTCTGTTCCAATCATATGTCAGTCTCTGATTAGGTTTTGTGTCGATGGCATTGTGAAGAATTGGTATGCTAATGGTGTCTACAAACTTTGCGGAGTGCACAGCATCTGTACTGGGTTTACTATGTTTCTCTAAAGCCGTTAAAGTGCTTGACGTAAATGAATGTTCTGCTTCCGTAACGGGATTATTCCATTCGTTTGGGTCGATGTTTACACTCATTGAACTTTGGTCAACAATGTCATCATTTTCTAAAGCCGCTAAGGTACTTGACGTATGTGAATGTGCTGTTTCCGTATCAGGTTTATTCCATTCGTTTGGATCGATGTTTACACTCATTGAACTTTGGTCAACAATGTCGTCATTCTCTAGTACAGATGGCATTCTTTCGCAAGGAGGTTTGTATATAATTGGTATGCTTGTATTCCGTGTGTGTAACATAAGATCTTTCATGTTCACTGTAGCGTCTAATTGTTGGAGTAAGTCAGAACCAATCAGTCCGTCATAACCTTGGGCGACATCATATACATAAAATTTGTGATATTCCGTACTTTTAAAGGTTTCTAGAAGTGGTATATATATAATTTCGTTATGCATGCTTCTTGCGTGGGTGCTGATCACCTCAAAGGGCTCTGTGTATTTAAATTCCGAAAAATAGCGATTGGCCAGTGTAGTATTTATGAAAGATCGGGTGCTTCCCGTGTCGACCATAAAGCGTGCACCGATTTCCGGTAACTCTATACACGGTAATTCCGAAATTTTGTCGCAATTTAATTTGATCACTAAGGCTTTGGGTTTTTCGAGGCCGTTAACTGTTTTTTCAGTTTCGATTACGTTTTGTTCATCATTCGCGTTTTCTTCAGGTATTTCTTCGATTTGAGTCGGTTCAACAGGCTCTTGTTCATAGTAATATTCGTTGTCTAAATACTGCGGGGTGTCACTGTAAAACAGGTTATCATTTTCGCATGGCACGACCAAGTTGTTCTGTCTAACTGTGCGCATGGTGACGTCAGAATTGTCAAGGGCTCTTAGGTTTGGCTGAACCCGTGGACCACCAAACCGAAAGCCTGGAGATGCTGTTTGTTGGTTGAAACCGTGATTGGGCAAAGGCCTGTAGCCTTGTTGAGCAGGAGTGCCAAATCTAAATCCATTATATTGTTGGGGTGCACCATACCCAAATACTTGATTAGAAGTAGGCCTAAAACCTAGCTGTGGCTGATTTGGGATACCAAATCTGAAACCCCGATTCGGCGTTGAATTGGGTTGGAAACCATTTGGTCTCGGTGTCGAATTTTGAGGAATGCCAAATCTAAAATTGTTTTGTTGAGGAACGCTAAAATAACGATTTTGTGGTGGTTGTTGGAAGGTCAGACGTGGCTGTGAGTTTTGCTGCTGTTGCACTGGACGCGTGCCGTTTTTAGAATTGTACTGGAGTTGAAAATTCACTTCCTCAGTTACCACACTTAACGCACTCTCCAAAGTGGAGCAACCCTTCAGACGCACTATCCTAAGCATGTGCTCGGGAAGGTTATACAAAAACGAGTTTAATGCGGTATTATTATATATTGTCGTCTTAGCATTTCGTAATTGTTCGTCGTCAGTTTCATTGACCTTAGCAAATAAAGTACTTCTTACGTGCTGAATTCTATTGCAAAAATCGGTGTAAGATTCTCCTTGTTTAATTTTTAAATTTTCTAATTCAATAGCAATACATTGCTCTGAACGAGGATCACCGAAATGTTGGCGTAATACACTTTTTAATTGATCCCATGACACCAAATCTCCTCGTTCACTCAGGAGGGTCGCAGCCCTACCAATAAGTCTGCTCGTTACAGCATGAAATACATATTCATCTTGAATAACATTTTCATCTACACCTCTAAATCTCTGAATTACATATTCAGCTTTACGGATGAATAAATCTAATTGTTTATTGTCACCCTCAAATCTAGGGATGATATCAATCATCTCTTTGGGAATTACTTGTAATTGTACTTGAGCCATTTTATTTTAATAAAATTTATGATCAATGTGAAATCACGAATTTCTATTTACTGGCTCAAAAAAAAAAAACACAAATTTATTTATTATATTTTTTTTTTTTTTTTTTTTTTTCGAAAAATTAGCACAAAACACTTTTAGCACTTATTCCTATATCAGTTTCTTATAATTTACGCCACTCTATCGATGGAGAGCAGAGCACGATAACTTAAACACTATTTGCTAGAGTTTCCAGTGAAGTTTATCCGAAAATCTACTATTAACAACTACTACTAAACCTACTAGTAACACGAGTTTTCACCAGCTTTCAGGAAAAATCAGGAATAAGCAAGGAATGCAAAAAGGTCTACTCACAAACCGCCGATTGCCATGACTTCCGCCGCTGATGACACCTTTTATCACGTACCTCACGTTGTAATTCAATTAATGTCCACAATTTAACTTATTTATTTGGTTCGAAGATATTCGAGTTACGCGTGAGAACCAATAGTAGTGTCCTTTATCACGCGACGCGACTATACGCACTATTTTCACGAATATCCTTCAAGGCTGCGCCAGTTAAAGTTGGGAGCTCATGAGGACGTTTCAAGGTAAAACTCAGGTTACTTGGACTTAACTTTAATGATTAAAATATAAGATGAGTGAACAGCTTGAAGCTTAAACTGTAACTAACTTATTCTATGTAAGAACTATCTCATACACAGCGGTGGGCTTGATTCCCGGTACTCGCCACCTGTGCGCGGGCGCTCTGGGCATAACATCCTTACCGCAATGTCAGCGGTTATGCATTCACTGTAACTGGCCGGGAGGCCCGGGAGTCAACATACATAACTACCTATACTGCTTCCTGTTGTAGTTTATATATTATGCAAATATTTATTATGGTTCGGTAGAATGAAAAGAAATAATAAAATATTTATATTATCTATCTAGTTTTGATGTTATCTTATTATATTTTGTAGATTCGGTTGGATAATAATTTTGGATAATATTATACCTATTCCCAAATATTGAAAGTAAATACCAATACAACACTGCATATTTGTAGCACATTATAGATGTAATAACCAACCCTTTTAGTTCTACTCTGACACCGTTTTACCCGCTGACATCCCAAGGGTCCTGCCTCCGTTCGTTAAGGCAGTGCCAGCACTTCTGACAGTTTAATAAATTAAGCTGTGGTCAAGTTAATCTTAATGAAATGAGACAAACATTTTGTTAACGGACATTCCTTTATGAAAGTTATGTAAAATGTACAGTGGGCCAACGAAAATGTTGAGCACTTTAGTACTTTGTCAAATTAAAGAGGTTTCAAATTTTATGACGTTTCAGTCTAAATATTTCTTAGATTTCGATGTGACAAGGTTCTAAGTATGCTCAACATTTTCATGGGCTGACTGTACACACTACTCCTTTTTAATGGTTTGCACTGAATGTTGGTTACCTACTTGTTAATAGAGAGCGCGGGTAGCAAGACCGCTAACAGCTTGTTTTAACAACTCCGCTGGCTCGCCCTCATTCAAAAAATTCTAATTGCGCACCGGCACCCGACTGGAAACAAAAAAAAGTGGACCAACTCGAGTATAGGAAATTACTGGCTTGAATTTAAATAATTTTAACGACATTCTTTTGCTAACTGTTAACGACACTTTTCCGGCTTAATTATTAAATATTGAAAAGTTTCACTTGTGTTTAAGAAGTCGATGTTCTCAATTTATAAGTTCTGGGCGAGCTAATGGTACTTTTACCGCTATGTCTAAATTATCCATCAATTTCACTTCGACGAATTATTTTCACACAATTGATGGGTATACATAATCTCTAACGCTGACTATGACTACAGCGATACCTGGCCCCTGTACCACAAAACTTTACAAGTCTACAATTCGAAAAAATTGTACCATTTTCCATAGAAAAAGTTGACAAATTTGTCGAATTGTACGCTTGTAAAGTTTTGTGGTACAGGCCCCTGCATGCAACAACTTACAAATAGATACTAATACCTAACGCGCATTTGATACGTTACGCAATTACCAGCCTGATCAATTGATCATAATCGGCCTGACATAATAATAATTATCATTTATTTCAGGCCAGACGCCCTTAAGTTTTACAGTTAATTTACAAAAATTCACATTAAATAAATCAACTTACAAAAAACTAAATTAAATTCATTAAATTAAAGTAAAATATTAAAATGCATCACATTAAATTTAAACAATTGCAATGCTATTTATTATTAAAGCTGGAGCATAAAACCTGAAACTACAGGAGCTTTATTTATAGCTTTAAAATATATCCGCATATGATGCTCTCGACGTAGTTTTGCCTCGTTACAAAATAGTAAATATTAAATTTGTACTTACACATTTTAATATTTATGATCAGTAAAAACAACAAGTAGAAAAAGTAGATTAGTAACTTTAAGATTATATGAGAAGTTAATACATAAGTAGGTATAACAAAAATACTGTTTATGTCACACCTGGCCATAAAGCGGCAATTACCGCACGCTCCGCGCGCGGGAAATCCCACTTCCTGGCCAGGGGGTGACGTAAAATTTTGTACTTAACACGGGCGGTAATAAAGAAAGCCTCAGATCGCGTATTTATCGCCCTTGCCTTCGGCTCGGGCGTCAAATACCTGCGATCTGAGACATTCTTTGATTTACCGCCCTAGTTAAGTAATGTACTATTAACTTGTGAGCGCACAGAGCGCACTATTCGCCAATAAACTGCCCTCAGTTTGGCGAAATGTGTTATATATACCTACCTAACACTTAAGCTTGTTTTGAATATAAATAAAAAATAAAAATAATTAACCTAAATCCAATTATGATCCGGTCTTCATGCTTAGCTGCGTTTTATAACAGAGACTATTACTTTTACATAGAAAACGAATACTTAAAACAAAGTACACATTCAAAGTAATGATAGTAAGGCGACTTCCTGATTTGTCGGGGCGGAGGCGGTACGATATGAGAAAATTGACAAATGTCAGTGTCAACTGTCAGTCAACTCAGTATTACTTTTTACTGTGCCCTTACATTTAAATGAGTGCTTCCTCGCGGGATGCGCCGAAGCGGGATGATGTGAAGGCAGTACCTACTGGTCCGCTTCTGCGCATAATATTACTACTGCGCAAATGTAATACTGACAGTATTCCGTGAAGTGGTAGTCTTTGGGACGTTAGTAAGTTTACGTCAAAGAAGAAAATGTCACATATCGATCCCGCCCCGCCAAGTCAGGAAGTCGCCTTGGCTACCTTTGGTGTTTCGCGCAGCGCTTGGTTCGCTGAGAACAGAGGATGTTTTTGCCGAGGGCGCGAGGAATAACAATGAGCCGTGTAAATAGCTCTGCAGTAATGGCTCCTCTTCCACCTAAAGTGTCCATGATAGTTGTACTTACATAGCAGTTAAAATGAGTATGTAGTATGTAGGTAACTTACTTACGTTATGTACCTATACACCTATACAGTTTTCAGTAAATTAAAGTAGCGAATGGCTGAAACTGAAACTCAATTTATATACGTGAGACCTATGTTAACATGAGATGTTTCTCCTACAATCTTAGCCTTACCTCGCAAAAGACCTCTCAACGAACCTCTCACAAAGAGGCTTATGCACGTCTTTAGAAACTCTTGTCGGCCTGTGTATTCGAACTTCACGCAAGTATGAAACAATACCAAAATAGAGGCCCAACCGGAGACAAGTTTTTGACGTACTAAGTGTATAATGTGACGTGTTGGTTGGTGTTCTCTTTTGCGTAAACGTACAGCAAGGCGTGAGTGACGCGAGGCACTGTTATTGATGGTGTTAGTAGGAAAAATTAGATTTTCAGTTGCAAAATTGAGGTCTAGTGGGTATTAACTTCGCATGAACAAGTAAAATTGGATGCTTTCAGAACAGCTTCAAGTTATTACGGGATGCGAATTTAATATCCCACACGTGCAATCGTGCATTCGAATTTCAAGCTAACGGTTAAACTTCTTGAATTTAATGTAAGCGATTTACAAGTCACGTATACGGGTTGCATGTTGCATGTAGCTTGTCTGAGCTAGCTGTCATACATAAAGCAACTTTCTGATGAATGTTCGACAACGTATTAAATGTTCTGATGGATTTATAGTTTGACCTACCTATTCATAAAATATACCAAAACTCTGTTAACTAAAATGGCCACAAATGTCAAAAATAATTTTATCTTTAACGGCATTTTTGCTAGGCATTAGGACAACGTTTGATGTATATTTTTGGATAAGGACATAAGTATTCAAAAGTGTATGTAAGATTGTCGCGCATTATTTTCAGCAACCAGAAATATCCATAACGTACTCCGAAATTTCCATATTATATTCAGAAATTTCCGGCATAATTTTACCTCTTACTACATATACGAGTATACGATATATTATTTTAAAGTTTACCATTTAGTACGCGTGAGTGTATTAGGTACCTAACAATGTTTAGGAGTGGAATGAACATACAGCCATTGCCTCCAGGACCTATTTATCATCCCGTCACCTATGTCCCGATGGCTAAATTACTAACAATTTTTTGGGGATACCTATTACAGCAACTGTCATTTCCCTGTACAAAAAATTACAGTTGCCTATCTATTGTACGCACGCACTTGCCTATCACTACGCGCTGCACTGTGAGAAGTCGTCGGCAACACCAACAGTCTGCTAGGCTTTCTGTTAGGTTGACACGAGTACCTATCACGCATTTTATTTCTTCTTGGTCGTATTCTCATATCTGAGAGATTTGACGACTATTGGTGACTATCTCGACTATCCACTGCTTTCTACTCAGCTCTCTCTGCCCCTCTTACCTCCGCTGTTGCCGACCGGTACCAAGCTGATATAAACTGCTGGAAACTCGGCTCTGCCAGGCAATAACCTCTGAAAGTCTGATGTGGAGAGGATGGAGATACTGCGGTAAACCATTCTCAAGAAAACTGCTATCAAGCATAGGCGCATATTATAATTACGTCGATTTGTGGAAATCCAGTCCGCGTAAAGTTATAACCTAACCTATACGAAATTTCCTAGCCGGGCGCATCAGGATATACGAGTACATAACAATGTGTAAGATATATAGATATATCTGCCCTACATTGTAACGTTCGGCGACATCATATCACTGGATTCGGTTTCACGTAGGTATCTCCCGCGACCGCGAGCGTGCCGTCATCTACGTGATATTCCCGCGATAGTGAATACGACGCTATTTGTAAGCAAACCAGGTACAGGGGGCCGATTTTTGAGTGTCGAACGCTCGACTTTTCACTCTACATCTGTCAAAACACCATAGTTTTTTGACAGATGTCGAGTGAAAAGTCGAGCGTTCGAAACTCAAAAATCGGCCCCCTGGGGCCCGATTTTTGAGTTTCGAACGCTCGAATTTTCACTCGACATCTGTCAAAACATCATAGTATTTTGACAGATCTCGAGTAAAAAGTCGAGCGTTCGACACTCAAAAATCGGCTCCCAGCTCCGACATATCTGAACTATTGGAAAGTTGGCAGCATTGCTATAGTAGTGTAGTTCTTTTATTTCACAGGCCAGGGGGCCAGGGTGGTGGGTCTGTACCCACTGGACCCATGTACCCATGGGAATGCATAATCATTCTTAGATAAAGATTTATTTCTTTTAGTACTTACCAATAAAAATCTCTAAAATGTAGCCTCAGGGCAAATTTCAAAATCAAATCTTAGCTGATAGTATGAGGGCCAACGCTAGCTGACGCGGTTTACACGGAGCGGGTCGTAATCATAATCATTATTTATTGCATTATTATAGTTAGAAAAGGTCTTAAGGCGCTACACTGAGAAATTTGGAGACTTGGAAACGCTGTCCTGCCCAGACTAGCAAACAGTAGGGGCTGATTTTCAGGTATATGATTCTTGACTATATGATTGTGGTACTGACAATAGCGAAACATGATAGCTAAAAATTTTCTCGATAGAAAATAAATCCAAAGTCGAGTCTATATTTTCCTTTTTTTTCCTCAGCCTACTAAAACAACGCATTATTAAAAGACACGATTAAGTTAATATGATGGTATTTTACCTCATCTAGGTACTGACAAGAGGAAATTTAATAAACCTGCACACAGTCAGATATTTAACGAGATTTGTCTAAAAAGCCATTCTCGGAGAGGATTGCATCCCGTTTTGTCGTGAGCGAAAAACAAAGGGTGTCTCTTTCAATCGATATATCGTCTTAAATGTGTCTTATGTGTTGTATGAGTATGAGTATAGAAAACTCCCGTGAGTCTCACAGATATCGATAATATAGCGCGCAGTGCTAGACGCGAGGCCGTCGCGGTTGGCTCGGACCACGTCTTGGTCCGAAACATGTTGAACGATATTCGACCATAAATACGCCAGTAATCCGTTTATTATTTTTCAATAACTTAATTATAATTTAAATTCTTAATACCTACATAATTACCATAATATTAATACTTTGATTAACATAATAATTATAGATTTATTCATCCATTACAATTTTATTCATATTAAAAAATCTTTTAGGGTGTAAAAAGCTATTCTTAATTTAAAAAAATATTATAATTTGTAAAAACATGTCGTTTCTATAAACTCCATCACTGACAATATGGTGAGCACCGGATCTGACAATTTGTATTTTGTTACCCCATAAATATACATATCGGCGTGAATTGCGACAAATACCCCACACTTTTTCAACACGCGCTTTCCAATTGAATTCCGAGCCTATTTCAATTCCTAGTAAGTAACAGGAATAGACACTATTTTCTCATTTTTGTAGGAAAATTCAGTATTGATTGGATTTTTTTGTCGCGGTTTAATCTGCATGAGTTTGGTTTTAGAAACATTCATTAAGTACTTAAATTGTGATCGTCTAAGTTGTATTACAATCAATTCAGTATTGATTGGATTTTTTTGTCGCGGTTTAATCTGCATGAGTTTGGTTTTAGAAACATTCATTAAGTACTTAAATTGTGATCGTCTAAGTTGTATTACAATCAATTCAGTATTGATTGGATTTTTTTGTCGCGGTTTAATCTGCATGAGTTTGGTTTTAGAAACATTCATTAAGTACTTAAATTGTGATCGTCTAAGTTATATTACATTCTTATTTATGGTCTAACCAATCTTCTGTTTGTGCAATAAGTACTGATATTAAAGTCGTTCTCTGAAGTGTTCACTGTCTTCACATTTGAAAACTACAGTAATGTAGGTACTGGGGACCGATTTTTGAGTTTCGAACGGTCGACTTTTCACTCGAGATCTGTCAAAAAACTATGAAGTTTTGACAGATGTCGAATGAAAATTCGAGCGGTCGACACTCAAAAATCGGTCCCCTGCGCCCGCCGCGGTCAGTTTAGTATAGGTATGTTTTATCCTATGTAAGATTTGCAGCCTCGGGTCTGGCTGGTATAAGAAGTCCTGAAAGTCCCGGTATTTTACGGACCGGTGCCGGGACGGCAAATTTGTCCTAGTCTAGATTTTATAATGACACTTTTTATTACTTCCATTTACTTTTGTTGTTTATACACGCTTCAAATGCAAGTGACCACTGTAAGATACTGGACTTTCGTTTCCAAATTACTCCCCGGGTATTTTCACGAAAATAAAATATCAAATTCGCAATCAACTTTTCCAACTCAAATATGCTTACCTGCGCCGGCAATGCTTCCACCGGCTCTAATGAATAGCTTTTTATTCTTTTGCGTTATTACCTCATGTTCGTAAGGAAATTACAGTGGGAAAGCGAATATTCAAATAAATATATTCCTATTTAAAAACGTCGGGTTTTATCTCGCGGAAAATATTGCAGGGAAATGTTAATGCTATTTTTATATGCGGCTGGCCGAGTTATATTTAGGTAGATTTATATTCTGAATGAATTGATGTTATCCACGAGGCCTCGCAGTACTAAATAAATAAGCATATGATCGTAAGAGTCGACTTTGGGCACCGGGATGAAATAGCGACCTATCACTGCAATCACATATTTATTACCTTACTACCATTGATAATTAATATAGAAAGAAATGTCACTGAAATAAATTTTTATAACTATGGTCTTCCCGACCCTTTTCAGAATAGGTTTTTTTTTTTTTTTTTAATGCTGTATTTGTCTGAATTTAGTCCCCGCGAAGGGTACGGGCGGCTAAATCCTAAATAAACCTGATAAATGATTATTTCTTAACTAATTTTGTGATTCTGGGCGTCAATGAGATGAGAGATGAAATGATGATGGGTGAATAACTGATGTGTGATGAGTGGAATGAACTATGTACCATTGAACTTTTTTAGATTGTTGACTATGGTGGTGATGAGTTTGCAGAATGAGGTAATGGTAGTTTCTTTATGAATGAGTTCCTGTAAGTTGTATGGATCTATACTGAGATTATGGCAGATGATTTCGTGATCAAATCTTGGATTGGTGAACTTTGGGCAGTATTTAATGAGGTGGTCGATGGATTGTGAGGTGCTTCCATCACACGGGCACTGGTCATCGGCGGTAATTTTAAAGCGGAATAAGTATGATTTATGATAGCCATGTCCAGTGAGGATTTGAGTGAGGTGGAATGAGCTATTAGTTTTATTTCGAAGGTCCTGGATGTGTTGCAATGTGGGTAGCCAGTTTTTCAGGTGTGATCCGGTGGTTGAGGTCAGATAGAAGTCGTTGCACAACTTATCGGTTTCGGTTCTGCATAGGCGTTTGATGTATGAAATGGGGTAATGATCAAAATCCAGTGGTTTCAGAATAGGTACGTACATGTGTGAGTTTTTATTAATTTATTCCAAAAAAGTAATGGTACATTTGTTTTTATAATCAGTTTCGCCAAGCAAAATTTTTATTGGCCAGTTATTGCACTCACTTTAATAGCACTATTGTACCTTAATAACTAGTGAGATTTTTTACTTATTTCTAATCTATATTTTACTAAGAACTTACATATTTCGAATCTATTTATCTTAATATAGCATCTACTAGCAACTTTTTTAACCTTTTTCTAAACACGTATTTTCTAGTGCATTCGGTTTCTGGAAAGATTGAATTAAATATTCTAGGTATTAAATAACTTCTAGTCCTTTTCCCGTAGTAATTATTTGCTTTTGGTTCTACATAGTTACGGCGCGACGTGACTCTCAGTTCCCGGGTGTACACTCTGACAGTTTTAAATTCATCATTTTTAAATTGTTCCGTTGCTAATATATGCTTAATTTTATGCATGCACTGGCAGTATATTTAGTTTTTTAAATAGGGCTTGTTACAGCTGTATTTGGTTTTTTTATCCACTATATTTTTTAGAAGTCTAGTCTGTAATTGTAGTATTTTATCAATATAAGTTTTAAAAGTACGTCCGTATGCAACAATTCCATAACCAATTATTGCGTCTGCCAGTGCATGATATAACATACGCAGTATTTTCTTATTGACTATATTTTTTAAACTAATAATTTTACATAATATGGAGCGAAGTTTATTACATACTATTTCTACGTGCATTTTCCAATTCATGTTTGTCTATAGTTAGGCCTAAATATTTATATTTGTCTACTAATTCTATTGGCTTACATTTACAATCGGATTTTCCATTATGTAAACAATCGTACGAATGACCCACAATCTTAATAGGGGGTGACTTGTTTTTACATAGGGAGAGTTTATAAGCATACATTTGTACGTGTGTGCGTAATTTGATCAGAGCATTTAACCCTTTGAACACCGATCTTTATGTACTGCAATTACACTACACGCCAACTCATTTTCCATAAGAGATTGAATATGAATTTTAGTGTAAATCACGAAGGTGACTTTGACAACGTAAGTCATAACACCTATAGGCGGTATTGGCGCCGAAGGCATGAGAACACGCGACACCTTTAGGCCAGGTTCACACGAGCGCTTTTTTAACGCGGGTTAAAAAAACGTTGAAATGACACACATTAATAACCATGTATTTATTCACACGAAGGCGGCGGACATTTGATGTCTTCATAGGCGTAGTTACTTTTGATGCTGACTGTACGTAACAACCATAACTTATACTGTCTAATAAAATAGAAAGGAAAACGGAAATCCCCAAACAGACTACGATAAATGATGTCCAATCAAAAATTAGAACCTCCTATTACATTTGTGTGAAACCATTTTCCATTTGTACCCGTATAAGCGGTTTTCAGGTTTATAGAGGATCATTATATTGCTTTTCCCATTCATATTTAAATTATTTTTTGGCTGTGCCTTTGAGGAAAATATATGACTGAATGGGATGACAACTAATTAGAATGCCGACTCTCAGTTTATGTGGTGCACGACATCCTATGTTTTAAGGCTTTTTCGTTGTTTAGAGACGAACCTTATGATGCCAAATGTATTGTAACACATAATTTCTCTTATCGGGTAATAAATATGTGTTATGATACTTATTCAATTCAATTCAATGTCGTTTATTTCAGGCATTGCCCATAAAGTGTTAGTGGATACAAAACATGGCATGGCATAGTGGTTATGATATAGTTTCGGCGAATGTTTTGATGTTTGGACAAATTCAAGATTAAGATGCTTGTTACTCAATCACCCAAAAACGGCTGGACGGATTGTGGTGAAACTTGATATACAACGAGTTTATAGCCTAGATTAACATACCTATAGGATACTTTTCATCCCGAAAATCACCACCGGAAGGGATGAAATAAGGAGTGGAAGTTTACGCAGACAAAGTCGCGGGAAACAGCTACTCGAAGATTAAATATAATGCTGATGTAACTATGTAATCTGTAAATTCTTAGTATTAAAGCGTTACACGCCAGGATAAATTCATAATTCAAACGCAGATTACTTAAAAATCACTATGTTGAAATTTTGTGCAAGTTCGGTCCAAACATCGTTTTTTGACAAAGGTTTTCTACTATATCGCTTGATCGATTTATTACGTGTTTGTACTCATTAGGCGCAGAATTTAATGTTATTTAACTTGCTCGTAGATAACTTTACGCTAGGATGCTTTGTATAGAACACATGAGCGTTAAACCGAAAAAAAGTAAGGTAAAGTAGCTGCTAGAATTCTTTTTAACCTAATTACAGGACATGGAAAACGGTGCAGGGGACCGATTTTTGAGTGACAAACGCTCGACTTTTCACTCGAGATCTGTCAAAATAGTATGATGTTTTGACAGATGTCGAGTGAGAAATCGAGCGTTCGACACTCAAAAATCGGGCCCCTGGTGGCCGATTTTTGAGTATCGAACGCTCGAATTTTCACTCGACATCTGTCAAAATACCATAGTTTTTTGACAGAATTCGACTGAAAAGTCGAGCGTTCGACACTCAAAAATCGGTCCCCAGGCTCCAAGCTTTAGTGAGATATCTACGTCGAGATTGTGAATCTCGACTCCCAGCTACCAGCAAAGCGTTAAGGGGGTCTTGCACAAAATTCTGAAAATTGGCGTATAAAATAACTTATGTAGGTTAGCCTGATCAATTGATCATTACACAAGGTAATCGCATTGTTGAAATTTGAAATAAATACCGTTAAAATTAATAAACAATACATAAAGTTAATGACGTCTAAGACCTTTTTTTCGGATATATTGTGGATTTTACGCATGAAACAATAATTCCTACATGAAAATGTTTGTATATTGATATTACGCAGGGCATCCCCTTCTTAATAGTCATTATACAAAATATACTTTTCGAGAAAAGTACGAAAAACTAGTTTTTTGCCGTAAAAATGGCAGTTTGGTGGCATATTTCTTGGTTTCAGTGACTATAGTTGAGGTAAAGTGAGATGGTATATTGTTTAAGATAAGGCGGCCTTTGTTAATACGATGAGACAAAAACACCGGGAGAAAATGAAGAATTACAGTTTCGTCAGAATTTCGTGCAAGATCCCCTTAATTAACTTGAGCTTTTGTTTACGGCGCGACTACAAATTATTACCTACTTTTACGACTATATATATATAATAAGGTTTAAGTGTAATTCACTTCTTGAGCAAACAAAGGAAGATAAATAAGAAAGAGATCTATCTAATTATGACCAAATCAAATATCATGATTATTATGGTTAACATTCCCAGCGTTCGACATTGACCTAATTTGACACATTCAGTAGATCTTACCTATGTTTATGCTATGTGATATCAATAGAGACGAAGAATATAGGCGTCAACTATCGGGTAGGGTGTCAAACATTGGGTCCTTAATCTTGTATTGTATCGAATAGCGGTGGCGTATAATGGCTCATTCAAGTTTTGTAAGTATGGTAGGAAATTATTGTGAAGTAAATAAAATACAGTATAACCTAACCATTTCGGATATGACACTAAATTTTTCCTCATTTTCTATTTAACTACTGCCGTTTGAAACATTCACGGTTGACCGGAAGACTTTACCCGGCTTACGTCTGACAATTTGTCTCTGGGAATTCCGTCGAGGAAAACATTGAAAAGAAAAATGCATGTTAGAGACAATTTTTCGTCGTCTGTAAATCGTCCAGGGAGAGAGATGAGTTCGTTCGTCCCCGTTTACGTATACGTAGCCAGTCTCGACTGCTTTTCTTAATTTAAAATTTACGTAGGCCTGTGTAATTCTTTGCTTCCTTGCCACATTAGCATAATACAAAATATTGCGTTGTCTTTCCGCCTTGTCTCGGCTTGTGTTCGTGATGTTATAAAAATGAGATCTTACTCGTATTAAAATCAAATGTGTTTTACTTTTGTCGTATGCTTACTGCTTCTTACCATGATTTGGATCACTTTGTCTAGCAGAAATTACTACTGGGCATTGTCTGGGAATGCGTCTCAACTATACCGATCTATCGCTGGTTTTGTACTGAAACGTTTAGTAAAATGGCTTCTGGGGGGCGATTTTTGAGTGTCGAACGCTCGAATTTTCACTCGAGATCTGTCAAAACATCATAGTTTTTTGACAGATCTCGAGTGAAAATTCGAGCGTTCGACACTCAAAAATCGCCCCCCAGTGCTTAATTTTCTACTAAATAAAACTTTAATTGGAACTATTTTGGTTAGTTTAGCTTCTTGTAGATTAATGTTAAATAAATTAATAGATTTCTTAAGCATGTTAGAATTGAGTTTTGAGTGGATAGCTCACAACCACCTCTTTTATAATGGTATTCGACGCCAAGAAGTACCTATAGAGATTGCTTTTATATTTACTCGTATCTAATCTAGAGTAAGTAATTCTACTTCCAATCTAGGTAAATGGTTTACAAGGCATAAGCACTGCCTACACAACGAGTTAGGTTAAAACAACTGGGTTCTTCAAATATGCCAAGAGCGTACAAATGAAATTTGCCATTAACAGATTACGACGTTAATTTAATCACTTTGGCTTAAGTGCCGCGTGGATGGAGTGCAAGCAACGGCAACGGTTGATTGACAGAACACCGGCGGCGCGGCGTGCCGAGCTCGGGCCGACGCCGGAACATATTATCCGACTAAATAAAGCATTATAACAGTCATATATTCACCACTTACTCAAATATTGTAATATCCGTTTCTTACGGGAATTTGACGGATGTCGCACAGTTGTACGGAATCGATGCGAAAAAATTTCTTGACGATTGTTTTAATTTATACACAAGATTTTTAATTCCTATTTTAATTTTGTACTATTGTAAAGTTTAAGATTTTATTTGAATTATTGAACTATGTAATTAGCAGTTAAGTAGGCAGATTATAAATATTGCGATGACTGAAGTTAGCGAGTCCTGACTCGTTTTTTACAAGAAAGGTTTAGATGGAATTCCATTTACTAAAACAAATGCGTTAAATGAATTTAATAATGGCTGCGAATCCACACTTATGATCCGCTAACATAACACGAAAATAAGACCTTACTGCTCACATTTCAAGATTGAAATTAGACTGAAAGCTTAAGTGTGACTCGAACTCGTAAAGGTTATTCCTTTGTTTGCGTACTGCCAGTGAGCGCTAAATTAACAAAAACAATATGGAGGTATTAAAATTAACGTGCGGCGTGAGCCTGAATCTAAATGCATACTTGTAGTTAAATAAATTTTCTTTCATTTAAACTATTAATTATTTATGTGATGTGTTATATGCCATTTACGACACTCTTAATACTATATTTTGAAGTACCTACTTACTTACTCAAGTATGCACGTGCGATAAAATAAACATGACCCAAACCGTTTCTCACGGTTACTTTGGTTGTATCGTGAGACATTTACATCGACGTGTTCAAAAGGGAATACTTTACCGTAAACTTTCACAGATTACCTTTAACTTTGTTATAATATTACCTATTATATCTAACTTTACGTTGGTCGTCAGATCTTCCTTATTCTAGTTTGTCGAAATGTGCAAAAACAAGTTCAAAGAAAGTATCCGCTTTTGGATTACCGAACTTTTAATCTCCTTTAGCGGACATGCCACCAGGAACTTAACTAATGGAGTCGACCTAAAATACGTGTACATGCAGGAAATTGACAACCTAAGGCGACTTCCTGACTTGGCGGGGCGGGATCGATATGTGACATTTTCTTCATTGACGTAAACTTACTGACATCGCAAAGATTCTTACTTGACATAATACTGTCAGTATTACGTTTGCGCAGTAGTAATATCATGCGCAGAAGCGGAGCAGTATCGCCTTCGCAACGTCCCGCTACCGCGCATCCCGCGCCAGTCAGGAAGCACTCATTTAAATGTAGGGAGGGGCGTAGTAAGAAATGGTATCGCGTCGACTGACAGCTGACACTGACATTTGACACTTTTCTCATATCGTACTGCCTCGCCGCACCGACAAATCAGGAAGTCGCCTAATGTTCAGATAATCTGACAAATCCATAGTTACAGGAAACAAACGTGATCAAGGTCGACGGTTCAATTCGACAGTTGATAAGAAATGCAGATATGGCTCTACATGTCGTGGGACATTTGTCCCCTAGTGAATCGCCGGCTTAAAGCTTTGGGCCTAATCTGGTATGAACCTTTGAAATTATAGGTACCTACAGTATCTACGAAACTTGTATAGTTGGAGGCGGAGTAATGAGGGAACTTGGTGTATGTTTAGAAGAACATTGTTCTATGTGATTCTAGGTTTGTAGGCGTATATCCAATGTTATCCAAAGGCGTGATATCAACGCCATTGTTCGGAGACTTCGAAGGCTTCCACGGCGCGGCGTTCAGTCTGAATGGTTTCTATTCATTATAATCCGCGCCCGCGGCGCTATTTAAATGATGAACATGTATTTAAGCGTTGTTAATTACAGAGAGCTAAGTTTATATCGGTGTTTTAAATATTATTTTTATAGCAGAAACAGTTAAAAATATCCGAATAAGACTACACGAAACCGTCTTGTTAATCTTTTTAGCCCGAAATATTGGCTCAGTTGACATGACAAACTATATAGTTACTACCTACTCGTATAGTATTAAATTAATAATCTGCTGTGACAGAGATACATTCGAACCATGCCTACTCCTCGCAAACGCTGTAAAAATAAAGTTAAGTAACTACATCATTATGATTATTGCATTCCAACAAACCGATTTTCTCTAAACCTACCTTCAACGATAAAGTCTTCATATATAGTAAATATATAATAATATTTTTTTTGGGCCAGCGTCTATGTATACAGTAGAACTGTGGTCAAATTTTACCGAGGCTGCAGAGACGGACATGTGCATTGCGCGTACATTACAATGACGCATGGCGCGCCTTGTTTCGGCTGCCGCGCTGGTGCAGTGCGAGCGGGATGTTCGCGGAGGGGCGCGCGCCGCGCCGGCCTGGACGCGCTGCTGCGCGCGAGGACCGCCACCGCAAGGAAAGCCACTTACGCCTCCTCCAACACACTGCTATCTTCGGCAAGAGAGTGGGACTCCAGCCCACTGCACGAGCGGTGGAGGCAATACTTTGTATAACAGTTAAAGTTACTAAATATACTGTTATTTTAATTGTTACACAGAGTATGTTACATAAAATCATTAGAATTAGGTACAGTACTAACAATAATAATTATAATAATTAATTTTACTAACAAGACAAGAATTTATGTATGAGTCCCATGTTACTCGAAATAAATGTTTCAATTCAATTCAATACCACAGGCCTGTCGTCGCGGGCCAACCCGCGATCTAGACCAGTTTCACGGCTTACTTAGTTTTTTATTTATTTAATAAATAAATATTTGTCGACAAGCTTACACAAATCAACTTAGTCCCAAACTAAGCAAAGCTTGTACTATGGGCACTAAGTGACGATATACATACTTATAAATAGATACTAGATAGATACCCGTACAAGTCGGCTTCGGCACCCGCGGAGGGTGCGAGGCGGCGGTCCATGCTGTACGTACCTTTTATTATTATTATTATTATATATTTTTATTTCAAGTAAATAACACTCATATATGATGTTAGTTATGCCTTAGGATTAGGTGTTAGCTTTGCAAACAACGACTTGTGCGAGGTTCTCCTAAAATTAGATGTTAATAACGCCTTCAATTCAGTAAATAGGGAGGCCCTGCTGAACGAAATCAAAATTCATGTCCCGGAAATCTATAACTTTCTTTTACAATGTTATCACGGTTCTTCTAAATTGATTAATAAAAATAATGAAATTTCTTCGGCTACTGGATGTCAGCAGGGTGATCCCCTCGGTCCTGCTATTTTTAGTTTGGCGATTAATTCGGTAATTCATAGTCTAAATTCTAAATTAAACGTGTGGTACCTCGATGATGGCACCCTAGGAGGTGATTCGCAAACTGTT
This sequence comes from Cenopis cana, assembly GCA_951800055.1. Taxonomy (NCBI): domain Eukaryota; kingdom Metazoa; phylum Arthropoda; class Insecta; order Lepidoptera; family Tortricidae; genus Cenopis; species Cenopis cana. The sequence continues at coordinate 16,321,853 of OX637477.1, read as the reverse complement.
CTGGCGGACTTAGTATTAATAAAGAACAAGTGTGAGTTGTATATTTCTGAAACTGTAGATCCTCTTTTATCATCCCAAATTCTTCATAATTTTAATAATGTCTGCCCAAATATCAAAATCTTAAGAAAAGACAGTTTACATCTCCTCGGTTCACCCATTTTTGATGAAGCCATTCCTCCCTTTTTGAATAAATCAACTTCCAAATTTAAAGATCATTCGGATCGCCTTACCAAAATTAGCAGTCATTCTGCTCTATTTATTTTGAAGTTCTGTTTATTCATACCTAAATTTACTTACCTGCTCCGCTGCTGCCCCGTTTGGAAATACCCCCATCTTGTCCAACCTATTGACCTCCTATTAAAATCCCAAATTGAATGTATTTTAAACATCCGTTTTAGCGAGCAGGCGTGGACCCAAGCCTCTCTTCCGATAAGGTTCGGTGGTTTGGGAACACGCAAAATTAACAGTATTGCTCTGCCGGCATTCCTGGCGTCAATTCATAGCACCTCCGATCTCGCAGGTAGGATCCTTAAAGCCCCTTCGGCTATAAACTGCGAGATTGCGTGCTTGGTTGACGCCTCGAATGCTTGGCTAGCTGGACCGAGCCCAAATTTACCTTCGCGACCCAAAAATCAAAGGGCCTGGGACTCCATAGCCTCCGTTTCCACTTTGAAGTCCTTGATTGACGACGCTATAGGCACGGATCGAGCCAGGCTCCTGGCCGTGTCTAAACCAGAGTCAGGTCATTGGCTTCATGCTTATCCCTCACCTAATATTGGCACTTTCATAGATCCATCCACACTCCGTGTAGCCGTCGGTCTCCGGCTCGGGGTTGAGGTTTGTGTGGACCACAGCTGTGCCTCATGCGGGGCCCCCGTAGACCGCTACGGCCACCACGGGCTTGCCTGCTCCTCGGGCGCCGGCCGTCTGTCCCGCCATGCCGCTATCAACGACATCATCAGAAGGGCGCTTGTCAGTGCCAACGTTCCCGCCGCTCTGGAGCCCCAGATTGTGCGGAGCGATGGTAAGCGCCCTGATGGGATGTCGTTGATCCCTTGGAAGAGGGGTCGTGCGCTAGTGTGGGACGCAAGTTGCGCCCATACGCTGGCTGCGTCCTACCTCTCATCGACCAGCAAGCGTGCCGGGGTGGCGGCAGACACCCGGGAGAATTCAAAGGCTAGCAAATACAACTGTCTCGGCGCCCAATATGACTTTGTCGCATTTGGCGTCGAGACATTAGGCCCATGGGGCAGGGGCGCACGGGGGCTCCACAAGGAGCTCAGCAAGCGGCTGAAGGAGGCGACGGGCGACCCTCGCGCGGGCAGCTTTCTCGCGCAAAGAATTGCCATCGCAATCCAGCGCGGGAATGCTGCCTGCGTGATGGGAACCATTCCAAAGGGGCCTAATTTTGATTCCCTTTTTTAGCATATTTAGTTTAAGTTAGCTTAGTCTAGTTTTAATTTAGTATAGTTTAATTTACTTTTATACCCAATCTTTGTTTATGTATTATTAGTTATGCCGAAATAAATCTCTAATAGATACTTAAATACAAAGAAAACATCCAAGACCCCAAGAACAAATATTCGTGCTCATCACACAAATAAATGCCCTGGCCGGGATTCCAACCCGGGACCTCCAGCTTCGTAGACAGCGCAGGGTGGGCAGGGTTTTGTGTCAATAATAATTTAAATTTTATATTTTTTAATTTTTTTTATTTTAACTTACCTATAGTTCCGGCGCATTGTCCTATAACTCTACTAAGTGCGTTACAGTAGTAGCGTGCTGTCTCGCTAATTTCCTCGGCAAGTATATATTGAAGTTACAAAGCTTGGATGTCAGTTTTTGTTCGTTACTTTACATCTCATTAGTATTTCATGGTGTTACTCGGGATCGCTTCCACGCGCGCGTAATAGGTATGCATGTCATTCGAGTGCGCGCATTATACACAGTTAACAATTGAGAGACAAGAACTAAAATTCGTCAAAGTATTGAGTGGAGAGGAGTGTGTGACAATATGCTCCGATCTAAACATCAACTTATAATGGAGCCGATAAGTGTAGGTAATGACCAACGCTCACGTGTTTCATAAGCCGTTTCTCAACACACTTGCGAAAAATAAATAAAAGGTCAATCTTAATAATTAATGCAAAATTTAATTATTAAAATAGTTATTAAAAGAGCATTTGGATGATTGTGGAATTTTATTACACAATGTTGCCAGTTATTTTGGCTGGGGGAAAATTAGTACCAATCACCGTTAAAAAGGTGTTTGCGCAACACAAGTGTATCCGTGTCAACTCAAGTGTGCCTACCGAAAGTACCGAATTATTAATAGTAATGTACTGCCACCATTGACGGTGACTGGCACTACTTGTCCCCCAACCAAAACGACTGGCAACATTATACGCGAATTAAATAGATAATTAGCTATTGAGGACACTAAATCCAGACCTCTATAAATTGGACACCTTCACTTGCTCTTACAACCCTTTTGTTGTCCAACTATTCCCACCCCCACCAGGCTACCACTGAAAAGCTGGCAGTCACCCGGATTTATTAATAACTAGCTTTTGCCCGCGACTTCGTCTGCGTAGAACTCGGTCATCACGTTAGAATGTTATTTCATTCTTCTATTTCTTGCGCTTACCTAGTTATCTCTCTTCCATTCTAACTTAAACCCCGTTAAGGGATGATTTCCGGGATAAAAGTATCCCATGTCCTTCCCTAGGACTCAAACTATATCCATACCAAATTTCATCTAAATCGGTTGAGCATTTTAAGGGGAAACAGGCAGACAGAGTTACTTTCGCATGTATAACCCGCCCCGGTTTCGCAAGGGTAGTCCAGTTTTAAACAACAAAAAACAACAACAAATACTCTTTATTGCACACCTCAATTAAAGGACACATATCAGGATCACAGGGACAGGATTTTTTATGATTAAAATTAATTTATCTAAGCTTTTTCCCGCGACTTCATTCGCGTGAATATCCATATCAACTTCTACACCGGCTGTCTCGCCAAACATTGCGCACGCCGGCTCAATGCGCCCACATGAAACACATGACAGAGGACAAAATATATGTCAAGAAGGAAGTAGATGAAAACGCGCGCGAGCGGAGCGAGCGCGAAATTTTTCGGATATTCTGATACGGGTGTGGAAAATACTTAATACGCATCAAGTAATGAAGATGAAAACGCGAGCGCAGCGAGCGCGAATTCTTTCAAACATTACGATGCAGGGGCCCGATTTTTGAGTGTCGAACGCTCGACTTTTCACTCGAGATCTGTCAAAAAACTATGAAGTTTTGACAGATGTCGAATGAAAATTCGAGCGGTCGACACTCAAAAATCGGTCCCCAGGTGCGGAAAATGCTTCATACGCATCAAATAGTGTAGATGAAAACGCGAGCGCAGCGAGCGCGAAATGTTTCGAACATTATGATGCAGGTGTGCAAAAGACTTCATACGCACCAAGTAATGTAGATGAAAACGCGAGCGTAGCGAGCGCAAAATGAAAAAAAAAGAACATTGTGATGCAGGTGCGGAAAATACTTCATACGCATCAAGTAATGAAGATAAAAACGCGAGCGTAGTGAGTGCGAAATGTTTCGAACATTATGATGCAGGCACGGAAAAGATTTCACACGCATCAACTAATGTAGATGAAAACGCGAGCGTAGGGCGCGCGAAAAATTTCGAACATTATGATGTAGGTGCGGAAAATACTTTATACTCATCAAGCATTGTAGTTGAAAACGCGAGCGCAGCGAGCGCGAAATTTTTGAACATTAATATGCAGGTGCGGAAAATACTTCATACGCATCAAGAAATGAAGAAAATCGCGAGCGTAGTGAGCGCGAAATGTTTTGATGCAGGTGAGGAAAATACTTCATACGCATCAACTATAATGTCGATGAAAACGCGAGCGTAGGGCACGCGACAATTATCGAACATTATGACGTAGGTGCGGAAAATACTCATCAAGTAATGTAGATGAAAACGCGAGCGCAGCGAGCGCGAAATTTTTCGAACATTCTGATGCAGGTGCCGAAAAGACTTCATACGCATCAACTATAATGTAGATGAAAACGCGAGCGTACGGCGCGCGAAAATTTTCGAACATTATGATGTAGGTGCGTAAAATGCTCATCAAGTAATACAGAAGAAAACGCGAGCGCAGCGGGCGCGAAATTTTTCGAACATTATGATGCAGGTGCAGAAAATACTTCATACTTATCAAGTAATGTGTATGAAAACGCGAGCGTAGCGAGCGCGAAATATTTCGAACATTATGATGCCGGTGCGGAAAATAATTCATACGCATCAAGTCATGCAGATGAAAACGCGAGCGTAGCGAACGCGAAATTTTTACGAACATTATGATGCAGGTGCGGAAAATACTTCAAACGCATCAAGTAATGTAGATGAAAAAGCGAGCGTAGCGCGCGCTAAAGTTTTTGAACATTATGATGTAGGTGCGGAAAATGCTCATCAAGTAATGTAGAAGAAAACGCGAACGCAGCGAGCGCGAAATTTTTCGAACATTATGATGCAATTGCGGAAAATACTTCATACTTATCAAGTGATGTGTATGAAAACGCGAGCGTAGTGAGCGCGAAATGTTTCGAACATTATGATGCAGGTGCGGAAAATATTTCATACGCATCAACTATAATGTAGATGAAAACGCGAGTGTAGGGCGCGCGAAAATTATCGAACATTATGATGTAGATGCGAAAAATACTCATCAAGTGATGTAGATGAAAACGCGAGCGCAGCGAGCGCGAAATTTTTCGAACATTATTATGCAGGTGCGGAAAATACTTCACACTCATTAAGTAATGTATATGAAAACGCTAGCGCAGCGAGCGCGAAATGATTCGAACATTCTGATGCAGGTGCGGAAAAGACTTTATACGCATCAACTATAATGTAGATGAAAACGCGAGCGTACGGCGCTCGAAAATTTTCGAACATTATGATGTAGGTGCGGAAAATGCTCATCAAGTAATGTAGAAGAAAACGCGAGCGCAGCGAGCGCGAAATTTTTCGAACATTATGATGCCGGTGTGGAAAATAATTCATACGCATCAAGTCATGCAGATGAAAACGCGAGCGCAGCGAACGCGAAATTTTTACAAACATTATGATGCAGGTGCGGAAAAGACTTCAAACGCATCAAGTAATGTAGATGAAAAAGCGAGCGTAGCGCGCGCTAACGTTTTTGAACATTATGATGCAGGTGCGGAAAATAATTCCTACGCGTCAAGTAATGTAGATAAAAAGCGAGTGCAAAACGATTCGAACATTATGATGCAGGTACGGAAAATACTTCATACGCATCAAGCAATGTAGATGATTGAACAAAAAGAAATTGTTGACCTATCAAATGGCTTTGTAAAGAGGTGGTTGAATAGATATTTTTTTGTTCATAAATTAGTGGAATACCTTTCAAAGTTCAAAGTGCTTTATTGTAAAATATAGGTATAACTGAATACCTACTTTGGTCTGTTCTTTCACTTTCGAAGATGGAGTAGAGGCCTAGGTTGATAGCGCACCCACCCTGGTTGCTTCTAAGAGGTATGTGATTTTCTGAGAATTGTTTTTTTTTTGCTTCCTATCCGCCTATAACTTTCGAATTTGGTCATACTTGATGTTTATTGTTACCTAGGTATATTTTACTAACGAATATACCCTAAATTTATGTCTGTTACGCGCTGAACGTATTTTATACATTTTGCTGACGGAAAACGCAACTAATCGGCACCTCGAAGAACCTCAATGACACCCATATCGATTATTAAGAAAAGTAAATAAGTAAATGTCCGCCATGTTCGATTTGAAAATGGATATCATTCTTGTAATGAGCACCTCAAAAAACAATATTTTATACAAAAATGCGCATACCTAATATATATAGGTACATGTCGCAAGTGCTACCATGCAACTGATGCAACCGAGAGCCCGCCGCTCTGCGTGGGTACCTACGAATCCATCGAAAACAAAAAAAACCGAGGTTTCGTAGTAAGGTTTGTGAATATTGATAGAGACTGACTGACCAACATAATTAGATCTCTCATTTCAAACAGTTAATATGGTTTGAGGGACTTTTGTATTTTTGTCTTTAGCCCTGAGAGGCAGAGGTATTGTTATTTCACCCCCCATTTTTTCAAATACTATCTGTTTATTATAAAATGTTTGAATGGGGTTCTATTTACTTTGCGTCCATGTATATACTTACCAATTTTCAAGCCTGTAAATCATGAACTGAAAGACTTCTCATACAAAGTTTAACCCCTCTTTTCACCCCCTTTCATCCCTAACCTATATGATTTTTATAGCCTATAACCTGGCCGAAGATCCAATAAACATATTAGTGAAGGCTGTATTAAAATCCATTCGCTAGTTTTCGCGTGATAGTTAGACAAATAAACAGACAGACAAACAGACAAACAGACACGAATTCTAAAAACAGTTGAAACGTGTTCTGTTATCGATTCTTAGACCCCTCCATCGATTTTTTTACTTATATCTTCAATGTACAGATTTTCGACCCTCTTCTGCTTTATTATATGTATAGATAACAATATGGCACACTAACTAGATGGATTTCGTGCCTCTACAAATAACCAATGGTTGGAAGTAGCCACACTACCTATGGGCCATGACACTCCTTTTTCACTCGTACTTTCACAAATATTAGTGTCTGGGTTTTCGGCTCGCATATTGTTTAAATACCACATTATGTTGCGAAAATACGAACCAAATAGATCTTCTGAGCAAGTCGGTCGTTCTAATTGCGCTCGGTTCACAGGCGGGCGCGTCAGCCGCTCTCACGCTCCGCCGCCTCACACGCTTCTGTGCCTTACTGCGCGAGCTTAAATGCTATATTTGCATTTATCGATCTACTCACCAAAGCGAACTGTGATGCATTTTTCGTCTCATTTTATGTTCGATACTAAATATATTACGGTTGCAGAAACTTTTACGAGCCCGCTCAAAAAGTGTTGAAATAAATTTATTTTTTACCATCAAATAGACTAATAAAATAATTTTTCTTAGTCTAATATAAAATATTAATAAAATGATAAAGATGTACCTTCTTATATTCTTATCTAGTCAGTAATAGCTTACTTGTAAGACGGGCACCAACTTGGTTTTACCGTCAATTGGCTATCTTTGCTCAGGGGACCGATTTTTGAGTTTCGAACGGTCGACTTTTCACTCGAGATCTGTCAAAAAACTATGAAGTTTTGACAGATGTCGAATGAAAATTCGAGCGGTCGACACTCAAAAATCGGTCCCCAGCTTATAAATTTAAAAACAGTTTACATAAGATATATCGATTTAAACAGTTTATATAAGATGTAAGATAACAGATGTAAGAAAGCGGCAATGACCGTGATTAGAAACCTAACAAATGAAGGCCCCGAGATACACATTAATAAGATAAAACCTAAGAGACTCTTATAAATCCCCATTTAGAAATGATTGTCTAATTCCGGCTGCACACAAAAGCTAATGTACCCAAAGAAAAAAAAACAACGGGTTGCACTCCGGGAGTGCAGGCAGAAGTGAAAACTCAATAAAGAAAGTAAATAACAAAGATATTCATATCCGTCTCCGTAGCGGTATCGGTATCCGTAAATCCGTATCCGTATTTATATTCATACTCATGTTCATATTCATATTCGCATAATCCATTCACATATATACATAATATGTCCCCGAGTATCATTGTGTCTTACGCATCGTAAATCGTAAGACCAGCTGAGTTTAGCTGAGTTTACCCCTCCTAACATCGCAATCATGATACTAGGAGGGGTCAACTAGCTGGTCTTACGAATCGTCGCGACTGTCGCGAGTTTAACAATTTTCCCCCATCACAAAAAGTGCTCAGCGCCTTAGATTAGGTGTAAGTTTAGTATTTTTGGTGGTATGTATACAATGACAATTTTTTGATGCGATTATAAAATTTCTGGGAACACAATAAGTAAATAAAATAGCTTTAACTGCTGGAATAATAGATATGACTTTAGGTGACCCGAGATTGATGATCGATACATTTTTTTGAGTGTTGAGCCTTATTTTAGGTTTCGAAAATTTGGTGATATCAAAAGTTATTTAGGTAATCATTTTATTTGTTCCCGTTATATAAAACCATTAAATATGTAATCAGTTCCTAACAGCTGCAAAATATGTAGGTATACAACATGTAAATCTCCAATAAGCTACTTTATATTCTTGCTATATGAAACAAACTTGAATAAAATGAACTGGCAATTCACGAAAACAGTGCAGACTTGTCAGTGCATATGTTTGTCTCACATTTTGCGATCTACACGTCATAATTGAAAGAAGAACGGTGGTTTGTGTCAAACTGTAAAGATATTTACGTAACAAGAGTTGTAAGCAACACAATGTACGCTTGAACGTAAAGTTCCAAGTGCCATACTGAAAGTAAACCTATTTATGGCACATTGACAGTAAATCTTATTCTGTAACATGCAATGTAAACCTATTATATCACAATGTGTGTAATAGTACATTACTTAACAAGGGCGGTAAAACAAAGAATGTCTTAGATCGCAGGTATTTTACGCCCGAGCCGAAGGCAAGGGCGATAAATATGCGATCTGAGGCTTTCTTTATTATCGCCCGTGGTAAGTACAACATTTTATGTCACCCCCTGGCCAGGAAGTGGGTTTTTTCGCGCGCGGAGCGTGCGATAATGGCCACTTTATGGCTAGGTGTGACATAAATGATTTTATGGAAGACAAATTGTAAACAGAACTTTGGTGCATTAAGTGAAAAGATGAAACTGCCATATACGTTGTAAGCATGTTTTTCGTAGATATTTTTGACCTCGACTGTACCAGTTACCTACTGTGACATCTTAAACTTCCCGTGGCGATTTCCCACATTTTAAATTGAATAATGGTAATAAAGTTATTCTTTTCAGAAGTCATAATTTACTATATTTTTTTAGTATGACAATGGGGAAGTTTATACGGGAAGGTTAAGATGCCACAGTAGGTAGATAGTACATGAACAGTATTTTATTGTTTACTTTTATCTATAAAAAATCTTTCTCGGATTGGCGTGTTAACTCGTCAAATTTGAGTACAAATTTTAATCACGCCGTACTGAAAGGGTTAAGTGATTTGTACACAAATAATTATTCCAGTCAGGAGACTAATAAAATTAAGTTGTAGGTATATATAATATCATTTATTTACTTTTGACTAACTTATTTATGAGTAGTATATTAAAAGAAGGATTAAATACGATTACCTATAACTTGATAGCGATTTGTTTAACTTCTTCAATCACTAACTGGTAAACGAATTAGTGAAGTACAATCGTCTAAAAAAAGGTGTATCCATTTTTTTCACCTTGAAATGGATGCACGTTGTAGATATCTTCCTGATTTCATGTTTAGGGCCCAGGATTAAAACATTAAAGTTGGTTTAGAAATTCGTGACTTTATTCTGAAATAATCCATAATAATGACAGAAGTCTCACGCAGACGTTTTTGAAAGCCGCGCCGACAAGTAATGCGCGGTAAGGTGCGCAGTAGCTACATAGCTCCCCCCCTAGCGAAGCGTACTGGTAATCTGATAGCTCGACCTGACCTAGTACACTTCGCGGGAGGCTCTGAGCAAGGTTCTTCACGAGTATCTTCGTCCGGGGTCTCTTCCAGGTTCAACGTATAAGCGGGTTTTAAACGATCTATTGACACAGCGACAATCCGTCCCGGTAATTGTATAGTAAAAACCTTATCTTTACGCTTCAATACTGGGTAGGGCCCTTTATATGGAGCTTGTAGCGGTTTGCGCACTGCGTCTTCACGCAAAAATACATTTATGCAAGTCTGTAAATCTGAATGCACAAAAAGGTTTTTCCTGCTCTTACTAATTTTCTCTATAGGTTTGTGGTCATCGATATGTTTGCGTAACTGCTGGACAAAATCAGAAGGTTGCGTGTTCATATCACGTCGGGGTCACCACTTTAGGGCCCAGGATTAAAACATTAAAGTTGGTTTAGAAATTCGTGACTTTATTCTGAAATAATCCATAATAATGACAGAAGTCTCACGCAGACGTTTTTGAAAGCCGCGCCGACAAGTAATGCGCGGTAAGGTGCGCAGTAGCTACACATGTATTGGCCCAGGCTAAGTGTTGTTTTCTCCAACAATTGACATCCATGTTGAAAATACCTCTGTCCTGACTTTTTCTCAGCATGAGGACGTGGCACGATTGTATGCACTATGTACCTGCAAAACATAACATTAAATAATGATATGAGAGCGTAGGAGGTATGTGTGTATTTTTGAAATTATGTCCCTTATTATCTACTATACCTATTTCAAAGACAACACGAAGAAGAAAGTGGGCTTCATATTCGTTTATCGTATAGCTCACGTAGTTCAATACTCAAACGTTTATATTGCTAAGTAATCAACTGTTTTCGTTGATATTCATTTATGTTTGAGCTGCATAACCACCCGGCAAAACAGACTACCTACCTAAATAAATCAATTGATTGGAATATAAATATAACATCGCATCGGTGTAAACAGGGATAGTAAATAATGAATTAAAAAATACTTACTTTACTCGGCGGCGTATCTGATAACTGCTTTTCACAAGAATGATGCAGAAAATCTTATAATTAATTACGATTGTTTTATTTTCAATATGTTGACACGTTATTGACACACACGTGTTATTTCAATATTTAAAAAAACCGGCCAAGTGCGTGTCGGGCCACGCGCAAGGTAGGGTTCCGTAGTCGTCTACCCTTTACATTATGTGGACTAAAAAGTTCGAAAACTTATATTTACTATGTTTTTGAAAGAATTAACAACATTATCTAAGGTATCAATGGAAATTGTACGAACGTTTGCTTTTGCAAAGTACATTTCTGAAGTTCGACTATTACTCGTTAACTAGTAATGTCTACTTAGCTGTGATAGTTTTCCTTTTAAATTCATCGTATATACTACTACCATGATTTTTTTCACATGCCTAGTAGCCACCGTTTAGCTGGCAGGGGGGGGGGACACTTGACCATAGCAAAAATTATCACTTCAAAGCTTAATATCACGCTAACCAATTCTTTAATCAAATGCTTCTAGAAACCTAATAATATTTTTAAAAGAGCTATCCAACGATACCCCACACGATGGGGTTTGGCAGAAAAAAAATTTGCAGCACCACTTTACATGTAGGGGAGGTACCCTAAAAAAAATTTTTTTTTAAGATTTTATTCTACCGTTTTGTCGGCGTCATTGATATGTATATTCATGCCAAATTACAGCTTTCTAGCACTAACGGTTACTGAGAAAAACGGGGGTCGGACGGACGGACGGACGGACATGGCGAAACTATAAGGGTTCCTTGTTTACTACGGAACCCTAAAAATAACCATGGCAAACATACGACCATAGAGTATTATAAAATCTGTGACCATAGAGTTGAAAATTAAATTTTTACGATAAATTGTAACGTTCCTTTTCACGTTCAGCTTTGATTATTTGTATTGGGAAAGATGAAATAAAAACGAAACCTGCTTGAGACGGATTACACAAAATATGTCGACATCAAATATAATAAGAGGCAGCACTTTCTACGCCAAATTCACGCGAAACTGGTATTTTCTTTAAGTTTCCTCCCCCTGTCCATCACTCTTGGCCATTAGGTATTTTGAAGTAAACTGTCACCGTATTTAGGGACAATAAGAACTACTTTCCATGAGAATTTATTTGAAATATGATCTTTACGGAAATCGGTCAGTCTGGCTTTCCGATATTGGACTTTGGAAACGCTTTTTTAGGGACAATAAGAGCTACTTTCCATGAGAATTTATTTGAAATATGATCTTTATGGAAAATCTTAGGATTGTCTTAAAACAGTTAGAACCTTGGCTTTCTAAGAAGACCAGCTGGGGACCCCTCGTAACATAGCAATCACGATACTAGGAGGGGTCAACTAACCTGGTCATAGAATTTATCGCGAGTTTATACATTTTTCCCCAGTACAAAAGTGCTCAGCGCCGCTAAAGAAGTTTTCACTTCAAAAAAAAAGAAAACTACACAGGGTGTCGTTATTTCTGCATAAGTAGCATTAATCAAAAGATTGACACGAAATAATAAACTTCTTAATTATAGGGATAGTTCGTCCCTTATTTATATAATAGAACAAACAATTTCCAACAGTCTCGTGTACTCGAATTTTTGTCCTTCAAAAGTTCGCGAGTATAAAAACTTTCGAGATTAAGGTGAAACGTCACGTACGATTTTCATACAATTTTCCGGTCGACTACATGCGAAATCTATTGATGTCACGGACTTGAAATTGTAATTTTTAGATAATATACGACCCTCTTCTCCCGCAGTTTGAAAAATAAGACGTAATAACGTCTAGTTATTTAAATATAACCGTTTAAAAAATCATCAATTTTCACTCGGTGCTATGTATGTGTGAGCGAGTTTTATACTGTCCATGTAAAGAAAATGGCCGCGGCTTATGACAGATCGTTGTCCAAAACCTCCAATAGATGGCTCGGATGTCAATTTTAAGCTGTTGTTGACAGTTAGCTATAACAGTAGGTAGTACTTATTGACTTTATAGGTGGCGACACTTTCTTTGCAAACACTTTTATTTTGTGATGAAAGAGAAGGCATTCATTTTATCATACTGCGCTCTTCATTTTGGTAGTGACGTAACAGCCATGTCATTTGTTTTCTGATAGAACGAATTTCAAACTGTTAATGAAGATGAAACGAAACTGAACACTTTATTGTTGCTTTATTGGGATTGCCTTATAAGGCACAGTAGTAAGACTCGACGTGAAAGGTAACGCTTTATTACAAAGGAATAAGGTGCACAAAAATTGCGAAAATGTCTATAACAGTCATGTAACAGTAACACACATTATTATTATATTATAGATTATTGAGTTTCTTTTGAGATTATAATTGAGAAGTTTTACGATTTGTGTTTTAATACAGTTTTAAAGAAGTAAGGCGGCTACTCCGTACGAGTATACGTATGATTGGATTATATGGATAATTATTATTTTTGAAGTGAATACAAAACCCCGACAACGAAGTACCTATTCACTTCAAATAATCAAAACTTTTTCATCTCCACCTTTTGCAAGGTAATGTATGGAGTTCTATGGAGGCGAATCTCCTAAAATAAATTTATTACCGACCTGCATAAATGACATGTATTTTTGCTCAAGATGAAACACAACAATTTGTACTCGGACAACTATCTGCCTACATGCAAATTAAAAGCGTCCATGGGATACGGTTGTCCATTGATAAAAAATAGCTCTACGGTGTCAATCAAATATTAAGAACGACCATAGGCTACGGCGTTTATTGAAAATCAACAGAGACGATAGGCTACGAAGTTAAACGGAATAGTCTAATGGGCTACGGTGTTAATAGGATGTAACAGGGTCCATAGGCTATGGTGATAATTGGATATAACAACATCAGTAACTACTTTTGTAATCCCGTTATTACTAAGTCTGAAGCTTCTGTGGACGTTAGGTCAACCAATTTGATTTCTGGGCAACTTCGTACCTTGTCACAGTAACATCAATACGAGATTTCTAGCGGCTTTCATATAGATTTTCACTGTGACAAGGTAAGAAGTGGCCCAGAAATCAAAATTGGTTGCCGGTATATCCCACCCCACCGTGCCATGAGTTGATGAATGAGCATTTTTTTTAATACCATGGCGGTGGCAATCAACCTTATGGTTTGTTACTATCGTAAGTAGACAGCATAGCCTATGGACGATTGTGACTCAACAAAATATTCGATAGCGGTTTGTGCGACCCATTTTTTAGATCTACAGAACTCGTCGTGGTGTCCTTCTTAGTGTGTTGTACTTTCGAGATCTGAAATCAGTGTCGTCATTCTCATCCAAGCATGCATTTTGGGAATATACAGGGTGGATTTTCTTTATGCGTCAGTTAGGACAGCTACCAGATCCCGTGCTGCTACGCGAAAATGGTCTCAGAAGACCCTCCCTTAATTTTTAATCAATGAAGATTGGCGTTTACAGATTTTGGAAAAAAAACATACAGGATGCGAGAAAAATGTCATTTTTCACTAACTTTTTTTATGCCACTCGATCCCCTCGAGACCAGGATCAAAGCTTGTATCTTGTATGGGACCAAAACTAGTTATGCTACCTAATTTTTTTGAATTTTGAAATAAATTATAGCCTATTCTGATGTCTAAAGTTTCATAGAGATCCGTTCAGTAGTTTTTGAGATTAAACGGAACGTACATTCATACATCCGCACAAACTTACACGTTTATAATATTATTAGGATTAGGATTAGGATATTAGGAATTAGGATGTAAATGGATTATGCGAATATGAATATGAATATGGATATGGATTTGGATATGAATATGGATATGGATATGAATTTGAATATGAATATGAATATGAATATGAATATGAATATGAATATGAATATGAATATGAATATGAATATGAATATGAATATGAATATGAATATGAATATGGATATGGATATGGATATGGTTATGGATATGGATATGGATATGGTTATGGATATGGATATGGTTATGGATATGGATATGGTTATGGATATGGATATGGATATGGATATAGATATGGATACGAATACGAATATGAATACGGATACCGATACGGATACCGATACGGATACCGATACGGATACCGATACGGATACCAATACGGATACCGATACGGATACCGATACGGATCTGAATATGTTTGTTATTTACTTTCTTAATGACATAAAAAAAAACAACGGGTTGCACTCCGGAAGTGCCGGCAGAAGTGAAAACTCAATAAAGGAAGTAAATAACAAAGATATTCATATCCGAATCCGTATCGGTATCGGTATCCGTATCCGTATTCACTCATATTCATATTAAGTAATACTCATATTCATACTCATATTCGCATAATCCATTTACATATACATAAATATCCCGAGTATCATTGTGTCTTACGCATCGTGTAACCAGCTGAGTTTAGCTGAGTAGACCCCTCCTAACATCGCAATCACGATACTAGGAGGGGTCAACTAGCTGGTCTTACGAATCGTCGCGAGTTTAACTATTTTCTCCCATCACAAAAAGTGCTCAGCGCCGCTAAAGAAGTTTTAACTTCAAAAAAGTTTATCAAAAATGACCTTTTTCTCGCACCCTGTATGTTTTTTCCAAAATCTGAAAACGCCAATCTTAATTAATTTGAAATCGAGGGAAGGTTTTCTAAGACCATTTTCACGTAGCAACACGGGATCTAGTAGCTGGGCAGCTACTGCTGAGGGCTCACTGACCCAAAAAAAAATCACCCTGTATAATATAATGAATTTCACTACGTAGACACGCAGACACACTAAGTAGACATTACTAGAACTAGAACTTAACAAAAGTACTTTGCAAAAACAAACTTTCGTACAATTTTCATTGACATATTAGATAATATTGTTAATTCTGTCAAAAACGTTGTATGGCAAAAGTTTTCTTTAATTAGTGTCTTTTTAGTACATTTACCTTAAGAAATTATTGATACTGGATAGGAATGGAATCGATGGGCATAAAAAAATAGTAAGTGAAAAATAAAAGAAAAATCCATCCTGTATACTAGGTACTTATCATCATCATGATCATACAAACTTTTGATCCTGGATAGAAATGGGATCGATTGGCATAAAAAAAAGTTTGTCCAAAATGACCTTTTTCTCCCACCCTGTATGTTTTATTTTTCAAAATCTGAAAAGGTCAAACTTCATTAATTCAAAATCAAAGGAAAGTCTTCTTAGATCATTTTCGGGTAGCAGCACGGGATCTGGTAGCTGCCATTGCCATCACTGACCGGAAAATAAAAACCACCCTGTATAAATAAATATTTGACGCCAATCTTTAAAAATCGACCTAGACCCAAAATAAGCATGTATGTACTATCGAACCAACTGAATCGTGCGTGACCCACCGTGGAACCTTGTCACAGAAAATGTCATAGTGACATCGTACTGCCTGACAACGAAAATCATTATGACACTTTCTGTGACAAGGTTCCACGGTGGGTCACGATTCAGTTGGTTCGATAGTACCTAAAGCTTGTGCTATAGACGACGGTATTTATATAAATGTAATAAGAAAAACCAACATGGCATAGCGACGTTGCCATACTGTCCCAAGTGCGACCTGACAACGATGCACGAACGCATTCAAGAATTTTCAAGGGCTCACGGGCATAATACAAAATATGTTGTGAATATCATTTCATTTTTTGGTTGACGATTCCATGCCACTCTTCTTAGTGAATTTGTACAGATATTATGTGCTTTGATATTATTTATTTCCTACGGAATTTCATAAAATAATTCGGCCACTGCAGTATTTATTAATAAAAGAAACATGCTTGACTGAAAACGCTTCAATCGTTCAGTACATAATATCTGTACATTTATTTCGTAGTAGGATATATATTCATATATATGAGCGTTCGTATTTTACTTCACCTAGCAAGTACCCATATAATAAAATATAAGAAAACGCAAAACGATAGATTAGATTATGTATGATATAAATAAATTGCAGTACAATTTTGTGTCTATAAGAATTTACATCGTGATCTTTAAAAATGTATGATAATTGCAGTACAATTTTGCGTCTAATAGAATTTACATCGCGATCTTTAAAAAAAATACTGTACCTATAACGTAATAACAACTAACTAACTAACTATAACTATATTAAAAAATAATAAATGAACTTCGAAGAAAAATAAAAATACAAAAAGACTATGGTACCCGACCAAGGCTCGAACGTGGGTCTCTAGCGATACTGCGAATAAATTTGCAAAAGCGTAAACCACAGGACTAACCCATGTCTTCAAGAAGAGTGCGAAAATGTAGTTCTATTTATGTCCGCCTTATTTACGTTCGTCGCACATTTGTAATTTTGTAAACGTGAGCTACTTCCTTGATTTATTATTACGCCCTCTATATTCAACTTGCGTACTGCTTGACAATGACTGACATTCCCTGTGACATTAGGTACGCACGTGTGCGTGAATGGACGAAATTGCAAATATTTCGCTTTCGGTCGAATACACGTAAAAAATAAGCACTGTTTAGTGCAGGTAGATCTCGATTCATACGTACGATTTTTTGCTTCTTCCGCAGTTTGAAAATCATCTTATGTACTTTAGCAGTTTCGCTGAAAACCTTGAAAAACCCCCTAAATTCCAACATGCTGCCATCTATTGACAGATCATCGACAGGAACCCGTAACGTTTCACCTTAAGTTGATCTTGAGCAGGTAAACGAATGGCTCATTTATTTGAGTTCAATCCCATATAAATATCTCAACGTGTTTATCATATTTATTTTTAGCAAGGAGTCCCAACTAGAACTATTTCTACGGCTTTTAGTGTTCCGTACCCGAAGGGTCCAATTTTCATGGTAAAAATATCTTGTTGAGATCCAAAATTAATTCAGCATACAACCTTACTATCTCGGTAGCTAGAAATGTTCTGCATAGATGAAAAATAACGAAAATCCATACTCGTTCTGTAAAATAATTCCTACCTTTATGCTAAAAGTTTCGACGTGAATCGAAATAACATTTATAAAACTGCATTTTCAATATATTTATTAAAATTTTACTCTGGGGTGTTAGAGGAAAACCACTTTAGTAAGGTAAAAGTTAAGTTTATTCCGTGAATACGTTGTGAGTACAGCTGTTAGAATATAGAACATAGTAACCGTCACACATTTCAAACGTCGTTGCTTACAGCTACTATTCAGCCAGTATAGGACATTTAGTTTACCTATACGCAGGTTCTAACACCACCCCTTAAACTACATGTCCATACAACTACATAAAATAACATAGCTACCAGTATATAAACTCTAGGCACTAAGCATGTAAAAATCTTTAACAAAACGCTGATACTTTTCAATGCACAAAGGCTTTGTTAAAGCATCCGCCAACATATCATTAGTACACATGTACTTAACAACCAATATGCCATTTTCAATTATTTCGCGGATAAAATGATGTCTAACATCAATGTGCTTAGTCCTTGCATGAAACATGTGGTTTTCAGACAATTTAATCGCAGATTGGTTGTCATTGTAAACCACTACTGTGACATCCAACTTTAAGCATTCTTTCATGAACGATTTTATGAACAGTGCCTCTTTACACGCATCAGATAACGCCATATATTCACTTTCCGTGCTGCTAAGGGCCACTGTGCGTTGTTTACGGCTCTCCCACGAAACTAGAGAATTGCCCAATTTAAATATGTAACCAGTGTAAGACCGACGATCAACTACACTAGCCGCCCAGTCTGCGTCCGCTGACCCTGTCACGTCTAACCCACTCTTCTCATACGTGATGCGGTAGCCTATCGTACCCTTAAGGTACCGAAGCACGCGCTTCGCCGCCTTCCAATGAGCTTCCGAGTAGCAATCGTTAAACTGACTTAACATACTCACAGCATGCGCAATATCAGGTCGCGTACAGACTGCTAGATATTGGAGGCATCCAATCAAGTTTCTGTATTCGTAGTCTCCATTCTTCTCAGCTTTAGTAAGTTTTAGCCCAACTTCCATCGGTGTTTTAGCCGGTTTGCATTCAGTCATTTTGAATCTTTCCAAAACTTTACTAATATAAGCAGACTGATCGAGAATGATTTTTCCATCTTTACGACAGACGTGTATTCCCAATACACTTTTCGCGGGCCCGAGATCCTTCATAACGAACTGTTTCATTATCTCCTCTTTTACTGCCTTTTTCTCAGTTTGACTGTTGCTAAATATCAAAATGTCATCGACATATAGGCCGAGTATGACAATTCCGTCATGGCTTGATCTCACGTAGACACACGGCTCAGACGCTAGTCGTTTGAATTTCAGTTTCTTGATGAGCACGTCGTTTATCTTTTCATTCCATGATCTGCTGGCTTGTTTCAGTCCGTAGACAGCTTTAAGCAAGCGGTATGCTTTTCCTTTGCTGTTTTCTACTTCAAAGCCTTCAGGAATTTCCATATATACAACCTCTTTCAAGTCACCGTTTAGAAACGCTGTCTTGACATCCATATGATCCACTTCCATATCATATTCAGCCGCCAGTGCCAAAAGTAACCTTATTGTTGAGTATCTCACGACAGGTGAGAACGTTTCAAAGTAATCTACTCCATACTTTTGCGTAAATCCCTTCGCTACCAGTCGAGCCTTATATTGCAAGAGCTCTCCATCCAGTCCTCTCTTTTTCTTGAAAATCCACTTGCACTTAACGGGTTTCTTGCCCTTCGGTAAGTCTACAAGTTCCAGGCATTTATTATCCAAGAAAGACTGATATTCGTCCCGCATTGCGGCCTTCCACTGCGCAGACTCAGAACCGTCGAGTGCCTCGCGAACGGTAGTAGGTGTTTCCGTGTCGCTACTCGCGCCGGTCGTGAATGCCGACAAGAACGCATCCTCAAACTCGCTCCGTTCTCTCGATTCCTCCGAATCCCAAGATGACGAACCAGGAACGTATTCTTCATCCGAAGTACTGGATTCTTCATTGTTGGTTTCATCTGTGTCGCGAGTCTGATCTTCATGTGATTCTTCTGTGCCGTCAACAGGTTCCACCGCCGCCTGCACCTCTACATTTTCAGATTCATTACTAACGATCATGTACGGAGTCGGCTCGTTGACCACAGGTTGCTCAACAGTGTCATTGTAGAATTTGTCCTCTACAAACACGACATTACGCGATATTACGTATTTAGTAGGATACGCGGGATCTATTAGTCGATATCCTTTTGTATCTTCACAATAGCCGATGAAGATATACTTCTTACATTTCGGATCTAACTTCTTACGACCCTCGACGACAGAGTATGCAACACAACCAAAAACTCGTAAATGGTTCAAGTTTACCTTCGATCCCGACCACTTCTCTTCAGGAGTAGCGCCCAACACAGCCTTGCTTGGTGAACGGTTCTTCAGATAAACTGCTGTGTGCATAGCCTCCGCCCAGTATTTCTGTTCTAATCCCGCAGCCTGTAACATACATCGCGCAGCCTCAACCACAGAACGATTTGCTCGTTCCACAACACCATTTTGCGATGAGCAGTAAGGGACAGTCTTCTGGTGCACTATACCATGTTGCTTTAGAAAAGCGTCGAACACTTTATTGACAAATTCGCCTCCCCCGTCTGTCCTCAGAGCTTTAATTCTTTTGTTTGTCTGATTTTCGACAAGAGCTTTGAATTGTTTAAATTTTTCGAAAACTTCATCCTTTGATATAAAATAACAAAAAGTTTTTCTCGAAAAATCGTCTACAAAAAGCAACATATATCGCGAACCGCCAAACGAGGTTTGTGGCATTGCTCCGCACACGTCACTGTGTACGAGACCTAATACTTCAGTAGCCCTAGTAAATGACTTCTTTGGGAACGGTAATTTGGTTGCCTTCCCTTGAATACACGAAATACACTGTTTGTACTCAGAGTTACTAAAATCAATGCCGTTTGCCATACCTGTTCGTAGCAGATTCATGCTTCTCGAGTTCAAATGACCCAAACGCTGATGCCATACATCTTGAGACACAACAACACGCCCAGTCCCCACGTTCGCCGCGACATGATTAGCGGACGCAGACTCAGACGATTTCGGCTTACTACGCGTCGAAAATGTTTGTAATTTGTATAAACCATTTTCACGTTTTGCATTAGCAATCAAAACATTATCAAAATAAATATTACAAAAATCAGAACAAAATACAACTCGAAAACCTTTTGACGTCAACACGTTGACAGATATCAAATTACATGACAAGTTAGGAATAAAAACTACGCTGCTTAGAGTTTTTATGCCGTCTTTGACATGCAGTTCGGTACTACCACGACCCGCACTCATAAGTTTTTCGCCGTTCGCCACGGTGACTTCCAAGCTCGTATCCACCACGAAGTCGTCGAGAATGTCCCTCCTATTGCAATATTATGGGGTACTAGTTAAAAACAGTGAAATTATCGAATTGTTGTGTTAAAGAAACAACTACTTAGTGCTCTCTTTAGAATAATGTCGAAAACCAATTGGCAAGTGTGGATTTTTTTTAACTGACGATGTTGAAAGTGATTTCCAGCAAGTCATAATGTGCCGATTAGTCGGCCTCTTTAGCCGACTAGTCGCCGACTAGAAATGTGGCCGAATAGTCGGCTTTCCCGGCTAGTCGGCGACTAGTCGGTACATCTCTAATCGTCACCTATATGGATGGGGTTTTCTCTACATACGGTTTTTCGCATGTGTGGCTACGAGTGTAGTGCTACGAAATCATTGGCAGTGAAAGTGTTCCTCTAGCAAATATCAAAAATAGAACAAAAAATATATAATCCCTCCTCCCTCGCCCTCATTGTAAAAGAAAAATAGTACCTAATATACAACCCCAAATACAGATCATTATTATTATTATTCGAAATAAATGTATTCTATTCACCTATAAAATTTCCCTGGAGCTTTAACTTGGCATAACGACCGCGCATTCAAACCATAAGTACATATCATATAGGGTGCGAACGTCGGCATATCTTATGTTTTACTGTCGAACATCGCGCCCGAACATCCGTCATTGTGGTGACAAAACGAGAGACACAATCGTTAGCAATAAAAAACACATCGGGGTCGTTTCATCCATCAACAACAATCCAAGACAACGTTGGAAAATATCCCTTAGGAGTGGATATCTAGAATATTCATCTGGCTGAATATTCTACCTTTATTATTGATTAGGCATTTAAATAAATTATCCATTACCTCGGCTCCACCAATAGCGCACCCAGCGCGAAGCTTACTATGTACAAACTTTTAAATCGGTAATAACTCTCTAGTGGCGATACGATACCCCCAATACGAGACGAGCGCCCACGTAGAAGAGTCCTAACCTGGCACTGAAAGTGTTGAATAGGTTACATTTTTGGCGCAAGATTTTAAAAGCCTTCTCTTGTTATTCAAATTCAATCAGAGTTTTACGTCTCTCTAATATCCATTTTACATATTCTGTGTGCTTTGAATAGGTACATGTATTTAACGTGGCTGGTGTTATACTATTTTAACATCCTTTTTAGGGTTCCGTGGCCAAATTGGAAAAACAGAACCTTTACAATTTCTTCATATCCCTATGTCTGCGCTGAAAGTACGTTATTCCCAAAGCCACAATAATCGTGTGTGTCCGTCGCTTTCTAATTTCGATTAAAATTTATGAAAAATCCATGAATATAGTGCTAGAGGTAGTGAAATACTTTCCACTAAGATTGTTTAGAACAAGATATATACATAGGTTTAACGGTTTCTGACTTAGCGTTGAAACACTGCATTGCCCATACCAAAGGACGTAGGTAAGTGCCTAATGATGATACAACTTCTTTTAATTTACAGTACCTACCTTCCTATCCGACACGCACTTAGCTGGTTTTAGCGTCTCATAGTAAACAAGGAACCCTCATGGTATCGCCATGTCCGTCCGTCCGTCTGTCCGTATGTACGCACTAGAAAGCTGTAATTTATATAGTATACATATCAATGACGCCGACAAAACGGTAAAATAACATCCCCTACATCTGAAGTGGTGGTGCATTTCTTTTTCTTTCATACATCATCATGCTGGCACTGGATAGGATAGCTCTTTCAAAAATGTTTTAAGATTTCTAAAACCATTTTTTGATTCTGGAACCTGGGGGCCGATTTTTGAGTCTCGAACGCTCGAATTTTCACTCGACATCTGTCAAAACGTCATAGTATTTTGACAGATCTCGATCAAAAAGTCGAGCGTTCGACACTCAAAAATCGGCTCCCTGATGGTGGCGTTATATTAAGTTAATTAAGGAAAATTATCACAGCTAAGTAGACATTACTAGTTAACGAGTAATAGTCCAACTTAAAAAAAGTACTTTAAACTTAATTTCTATTGATACCTTAGCTTAGACAATGCTATTAGTTGTGTCAAAAACTTACCTAGCAAATATACTACGTTTGCAAACTTTTTAGTCCACATAATGAAACGGGTGGACAACTACGGAACCCTAGATTGTGCGTTGCCGGACACGCACTTGGTCGATTTTTAGGCATGTTGTTTCGAACAGTTTTTCGTTTAATATTGTACCCCCACAGGCTTTGTTAGTCGATGAAAGCCTGAAATAAACAACAGGCCTTTTGATTGACACATGTCGATGTGTGAAACGGGAATTTGATTTTTTTATTGATATCACCTACATAGATTGCTATGAAAATAAATCTCACTCATATGAAAATAAATACTTAGAGCTGAATTGAATGCCTCCTCTAATTTAGAAATTAGTCTATTGTTACAAGGCAACAACTTAAAAGTACCTACCTTTACTAGATGTATTTTTGCCATTACACGATAAACTTGTGGTTTACGCTACAAATATTTTCCAGGTTGCGATAAAATCACAAGTTTCAGGATTTACAACGAATGCGCATAGCCGGTGCAAAGTCGTCGGTTTCTTGCGACGACGGAGCGCTGCGCGGCACACGTGGGGCTAATACGTCTCGCATTCTATCACTATATTCAATTGAGGAAAAACATTTTTCATTATTATAACTACTTAGCAGTGGCGGCGCGTCAAAAATATTCTTAGGGAAGCCGGAAATAGTTTGTCTTTCTTATTCTTCATGAGCCGTACTAAAAGAACTGGTGTGCCTGAAAATAAGGCAATCCGGTGGGAATCGAGTTGTATGGACGCTCCGCCACTGCTACTTAGGTAGTTTAAATACTATACTTAGTTTTCTTCCACTATTATCTATCCATCCATGTACTTATATTTGATTAGGTAACGAAAGGTCCTTATCGAATATACTTAATCCTATTTATTTAAATTGATAAATCTGTTACTATTTTTGTTCTAACCTGTTCATAATAGTCCACATAATACTTATCCAATACATTAAACATTTCCGTACCTACCCTAGTAGATCAAGGTGCCATTTTGCCCATAATACTTACCTACTTACATAAATTTCTTTACACCTACACTAGCGACCCGCTTCCTTTGACACTCTATCTATTAAAAACAAACCGCATCAAAATCCGTTGCGAAGTTTTAAAGATCTAAGCATGCAACGGGACAGACAGACAGGGAAGCGACTTTGTTTTATACTATGCAGTGATATCCAAAGACTACAATATATATACTAAAGTAGTGATATCTACAATTAATGAAACCGTGACTAATCAATTGAACATTCGTATACCAAGGCGCATTTCATAGAATCCTATGAAGTCTTTATCCGTCATCGAACTGAAAGCTGTCAACGCTACAGTGGGCCGATTTTTGAGTGTCGAACGCTCGACTTTTCACTCGAGATCTGTCAAAAAACTATGAAGTTTTGACAGATGTCGAGTGAAAATTCGAGCGTTCGACACTCAAAAATCGGCCCCCTGGTCGAATAAACCGACACGTAGTAGGCACTGCCGCGTCAGCGCCCTTGATGTGCGAAAGTGTTCGTCATCGGAAAAACGCGGGATGCTGACGGGGCGCGCGATGATGAATCGAGCACGTACGTGGCGCCTGCTCTCTACTGTTTCTTTTACTGTGAATGTTATTTTATATTCATTCATGTAGGTACTTCCATTTATCTTGTTTGTTCGTTGTTAGAAGGTAAAAATTCATCGTAATAAACATTAGCACTTTTAGAAATAGGTTTTAGTTTAGATTTAGATTTTATTTATAATTATACCTTTAACTTTGTCATAGGCTAGTTTAATTTTGTTATTTGTATTTAAATATATTCATATGACTTTGAAACTTATTAAATGAATATTTAACAATTTGGTACCTATTAATTATCGCATCACCTGATTTCAATGTCGATTAGGTGCCGTTTATGTAAGAAAATTATTTTCAATTAAAAAAATCATTCTCGACGTGGGGACCGATTTTTGAGTGTTGAACGCTCGACTTTTCATTCGAGAACTGTCAAAAAACTATGATGTTTTGACAGATGCCGAGTGAAAAGTCGAGCGTTCGACACTCAAATATCGGCTCCCAGTTTTAAAAACGTTTTTCTAATTATACGTACAATGGATGTGTGGTAAAAATAATGACAGTTCAGTGGAATTCAGGCTGAATGCAGCAGCAATCACAATCAGTCCCATCGTGAACTAGGGTCTATATTGAGATCCCTAAAGTTTTTTGTCCTATTTTTGTATGCCAACATGTTGTTTGTCCTAGTGATCATTTGTCCTAACGTTTTTAGCCCTAATAAAGAGTCACCTAATACATTTTGACCGAAATTTATTTATCCTACTGGCTTATTACCTAATATTAATTGTCCTAACGTTTAGTTCCCCTAATGACGATTGACCCAGTGTCATTTATCCTAACACTCAGTACCCCTAAGAAATGCAGTCGGACTCCGCCTTAGCTCCGGCGCTGCGGGAAGACCAGCCTTTCCGACCTTGCGTGCACGTGCTCCCGCGCTTTGTCACGGCGGGCGAGGGCTGCTCTCCCTCCGCGCCTCCGAGTTTTCATATACACTATTATATAGGGGTAGGGCAGACAAGACCGCGTGGATAGTGGGGTGCTCCGATTCGGATTTGGTACCAATATTATGGATTGAAAGGTTGTCTTTTGTAGCCCAAATTAGGTTAATCGATATTATGGTAAATAAATTTAGGACTCTTAATCATTATGGCATAAATACTTAGGACTAAATAATATGCTTTAGGATAAATAATACGTTATTGAAAATGAATGTTAGGGCAATTAAATGTTATGACAAAATCCAATAGGGCAAAACTGTTATGGCATGTGACTTTAGGACAATCGTTAGTAGGAATTTAGACGGTCCCCCCATGAACTGTGCAATTCACATTCCAATTACACGTCGCAACTTCCCAAAAGCAAATGAAGCCAAAAGAGTAATTAATCTGAAAACTCATAACGTAAACTGTGCATAAACATTAGCTAGGTATCTACAACTATTTATTAAGCAAACAATACCCCGTTCTGGACTTGTTATTACGACTTGATTATGCAGCTGACAAAGAGTGGGCTGAGCACAAAGGAAAGCCTCGAAAAAAAACAGTAAGCCAGGTTGGATCTCGAGGCAATTATCTATGTCTACAGTCGTAATTACTGGCGACCCGAGAGGTTAAAGTGAGATAAGCGGCCGAAGTAAAATTTACATAAACCCCTGCCTGGCGCTTCTTACATAATTAGTATTATGGGGACGTTATGACAAGGATACGTAGGCTTTTGTTTGTTAAATCGTTCTTAGCACGGTTTCACCCACAAATGGTTGTTATAAATAATTTTAGATGAATTGCGAAAACGTGAGCTTAGCAAGAAACTGGAGGTAACAGTAAAGTTCACTATACAAACGGCCGACAGTATCTATCAATTCACGTCAAAGAAAATCCGCGGACAGATTGATGTGACACTGTGACGATGCCTTGGAGCCCTCGGAGGAGCGAAATTAGGTAATTTGTAAGAAAATACCTTCACTTCTACTGCCACAGCAGGAAATTACGAGGTAGACGCATCATCGGAACTATTTCCTTTCTCTGCTATGATAATTGAGTCTAAGCTTCTAGAACAAAGAAATAATCTTTGTCTGCTATTTGAATAAGTATTGAAATTAAACTTAGGTTTCAAACTCATTTGTCTCGTCATTTAAGAGAGTATTTTTGTCGTTTCTAAGACGCATAATTGTATAGGGGTATCTATTTGCTACACGGGCACACAAATCTCACGTTTTTTTACGCTTACCGAACATTAAAAAATTGAAAGTTAAAGCATAGGTAATATAAGTTCTACATTTAATAAAGAGAATAAATTAAATTTTCAATATATATAATATATACTTATACAGACAAACCGCATTAATTTATGTTGGCAAATGGATTAATTTTTAGACTGAAAATCCAATTAAACGTGAAATAATTGATGCGGGTAATATAACGAGGTTCAATCGATCGCCTTTTAAATATGAAATCCAATCGAGGCCTCGAAAATTTGTCGGAATAATTTTAATAGCAGTGTACTTTTTGCCGTTGCTCTTCTTTTGTCAACTGTATCATCCCGAAGTCCATCAAACAAAATTCATGTTGAAAACTGTATCGTTGTATGATAAGTTATTTCTTATACAGGGGCCCGATTTTTGAGTGACGAACGCTCGACTTTTCACTCGAGATCTGTCAAAAAACTACCTACGGTGTTTTGAAAGATATCGAGTGAAAAGTCGAGCGTTCGACACTCAAAAATCGGCCCCCTGTTCTAATGAAATCAGTCAAATTGGTAATCCTTCTCTCCTCCGAGAACATTACTTACCTTATGTACATTTTAATGGGATCCCTATCTACATCTTTCCATTTGAGAAGAGGTATCGGTGTCGATCTGCGTACGGGTATATAGGTAAGTGCCCTCGGCTCGAGTCCCGACGCGACCCACTTCCAAACCGCCCGCGACTCAGTCCGTTTTTCTCCAACCGGAAATGAGATTTCCCGACAGATATAATGGCTTACCACAGATTATGTCATGCGCGAATCGAATTTAAAACTCCAACAAAATTATCTTATGACTTAGAAAGTTTACCCTAACATTAAATTCTTAATTACCTTGAGAGGGAGTAAATTAGAGTTTGATGAGATTAAAGGGCAAGATGTTACCGGGATTTGATTTTTGTTTTGTGATAGGTAGATTACCACCGTTTAAATAATGTAGGTATGTTGATAAAGGACTGAAATGGTTGTACTATATAGATATATTAATATTTACCTGAAGACAGTCGGTAGGGTGCAAAACATACTAACTATTGATTTAAACTATACGTTCCTGCGTGTACCTGTACATATCTAATCTTATTTGTGGTTACAGGATTCAGCGGGGTAATGCTTCCGCAGCACAATTCAACTCAATTCCGCAGGGACCATTTGTGAAACTTAATTTAGTTTTATACTTGTTAATAGTGTTGCCCAAACAGAATCACCTAGAAATAAATAATATAATGTTAAATATACACGAATTTCGACTGAAAAAATAAATAAATAAACACAATGTAAATTTTTAGTATAGTTCGTACAAAACTGTAAGGCCATGAGCTGTCAAATTAACGCAAGCAAAAATCTATCTTACAGTCAGAGCTCTAAGTCTAGTTTTTCTTGCGTTCGTTTGACAGGATTTAGCCTTAGAGTCGTGTCCGAACTATACCAGGGGGCCGATTTTTGAAAGTCGAATGCTCGACTTTTCACTCGACATCTGTCAAAAAATCATAGTTTTTTGACAGATCTAGAGTGAAAAGTCGAGCGTTCGACACTCAAAAATCACCCCCGAGTAGACACTTTCAGAAATTTCTATGAAAATGCAAGATATGACTAGTAACTAGTAGTTAACTAATATTTTTTTTTTATTAGTTAAAATTATTTGTTCACCATTTAAGAAACAATATTTTAGAAATGCAACGGATATCCGACCACTATTCAATATACGGCCTACCCGGCCACAATTTTACTAACCGGCCGAATCCCGAATAGTGCTGAAGTATGTAATGCTGCCGGAAACGTAGATGATTTCACACAGATAAGAGTAAAAGAAACGTTAATAAATAACTCAAGAGAGTCTAGGGTACTTACCTAATCAGTTAATACAATGAGTTTAACTTCTTTCTATTATAGATGATAACAAGTTGGATCCTGGGGGTCGATTTTTGAATCTCACCAAGTGACTAATTCTCACCGATGTGAGTGATTTCCGAAAGTTCGTATTTTTGAAACTCATCGGTGACTTACATTTGTCATACCTATGATATCGATTTACGAGTGCCCCTACCCAGTCGTAATTGAAATCACCATGCGATTATTTTATAAATGTAAGTCACCGGTGAGTTTCAAAAATACGAACTTTCGGAAATCACTCGCATAGGTGAGAATTAGTCACTTGGTGAGATTCAAAAATCGACCCCCTGCTCAAACTATCGCCACATCATTTTAGGCAAAACTTTTGAATGAATATCCGGCGAATGGATACCGGATATCCGGCCGACTGCATCGCCGGATATTCGGTATCCAGTATCCAGTGAAACCTGTATCCGTTATCTCTACAAAATTTACTTAGATAAGTACTTAATATTTATATGTATCTGTAATATTCACCTGTGCTTCAAAAAGAAACCTGGGAGCCGATTTTTGAGTGTCGAACGCTCGAATTTTCACTCGACATCTGTCAAATCCTCATAGTTTTTTGACAAATCTCGAGTGAAAAGTCGAGCGTTCGACACTCAAAAATCGGCCCCCTGTGCCGTGTGTGAAGGTGAAGGTCACTGCCTAATAACACCATTACACTATAGGTTTATGCGCTATGTTAAGATCTAGGGACCTAAGTATTTCTCTAGCTGTCAACATTCTGAATTCAATTTTGAGTCAGCAACTTGCGGTGTCTGTAGTTGCAAGTGACCATATTAGGGCACGGTATCTGCTTGTAGGCAGGCCGTATTCATGTCTTTGTCACAGTATAAAAAAATAATTTTACTAATATCTAGAAACAGGAACTAAATAAAATCAAAGTGGCGGCGACGGCGATAACAAATGAAGCGCGTCCTAAGGATCCCCATTAGTTGCTGCCAACTCAGTGCGACAAATGGTTTGAATAATGACTATTCCCCCTTTAAAACGGCTCCATCTGCGGTTCTGACGCCAATAAATAACGGTCTTTAGGCACCGTAGTTCTCCCACTACATAAATAACTCGTTCACGATCAATACCTTTGTAGTATAAAGTTTGTGAATAGCTTTATTAGATTATACTCGTATGACCTATATATTTTATTCATATTCCTCACAATAGTTTATCAGTATTATACATTCAATGTAATTTGCAACACATTTTTAGCCTTTTCTGGGACAAAATCTTCGAATTCAAGTTTAAACTCCTGCAGCTAATACCACAGAATAAGTAATAGTACAAGTACAGAAGTTTCTCTGTTAACAAATCCCCCGTTTAGGTATGCCAAACGTGCCTAAACGTGGCCATCTCTTTCTATCGCACGCAACGCGCTCTTTCGAGGCCCCGCCCTCAGCGCTAGGGTTACCACCAGCGAGAACCTATTTTAATATATGTACTTTATTATTATTAGTAGTGTTGTTTACAATACAATTACGAATAGTACTTTTAAGGTTCCGTAGCCAAAATGGTGAAAACGGAACCCGTCCGTCCGTCTTTTTGTCTGTCATGTGACAGCCGACGTACTCTGAGACTATAAGCACTACAAATATAATTAAAACATTTAGAAGGAAGGGTGTTCGCTTCGTAAAAGTTATGTGAAATGACGAAAAAATATTAAAGTAGTGGGAGGAGGGCACTCCATACATGTAACCAGCGGGATAATCACGTTAGGATAATATGTACTACCGTTGGTACGTATATAATCTCAGTTTTAGTATGGGATTTGACATTTAAATCTATCGTACTAACGGTTGAAAACGTTACGTGATTACCGCGCAGGGGATACAAAGGGAAACGATTTATTTAATGATCGTACAACAGCGCAGCAGCGCGTGCGCGTGCGATCCGTAACGCTGCGCCGCAACCACTGAATAGTCACACGACGTGTGAGCCGGCGGCCGCATGTACTTTGCGCGGCGCGATGACTTCACGGTAGTAAACCCCTCCTGCTAATACTACGCTAGCTGACGGCATTGGGTGGGAAGCTCTAAGGGAATTTTACATAACTTAATACATAAAATCACGTCTGTGTCCCAAAAGGGGTAGGTAGACCTCATGAAATTAAATTATCAGTTACATTTAGAAAACATTTGAGGACGGATAAAATGTGCCTACAACACCCTTCAATCCTATTCCCAAATTCGCCTCTATTCTATCACACGAGCGCGGGAGAGCCATGGTTGTGTGTTGCCTGTTGAGCTATACATGCACATTATCTATGTATTCTTATATATCACAAATACAACTATTTATGGCCAACCCGCGCTCGTGAGATAAAAGTACTATAATACGAAATGATCTTTCTCTCTTTCTTCAAATTGCTGTTTATGTAGGTACGTCATACAAGCAAATTCACGTCCACCGTTATGAAACTATCAAACATTGAAGTCTGCTTGCCAGCCATATTTATTAAACTGAAATTCTCTGTAGCAATTTTAATTAAATTGAGCTATTTTGAGTCAATACCCGCCGAAGAACAAAGTTTGCCCCTCATATTTGAAATATTTCGAATTATCGACAGTGAAGCTGCGTGCCACGGCTGCTTCCGTAATTGTTCTGTAAGATTGCTTTACCCATTGGCAGAGATCCACCCTCGACCTGCAACGTAACTCGTGCTTGACCCGATTTAATGAGAAATTGGGTATTCTTGACACGATCAGTGTGTGGCGAGTGTTAAAAAAATAATTTTAATGGAACACTACATTGATATCTATATAATATATGTATTAAAGCTGACTGCATGTGTACCGCATGCCCTTATTTCGTATGAATGCGTTCGTTTTTGGTGTGCGCCCCAAAAATATTATGTCTTACTTTATTATATTACTTATAATTATATTGTTTTTTTTTTTACATTTTCATTTTATTTTGGCTTAACATTTCATTTACTCATCGCCGGCACGTCGGCAGTATTCAATTCAATTAATTTTTTGAAGTGAAAACTTCTTTAGCGGCGCTGAGCACTTTTTGTGCTGGGGGAAAATTGTTAAACTCGGGACATGGCGTAAGACCGGGGGGCCGATTTTTGAGTTTCGAACGCTCGACTTTTCACTCGACATCTGTCAAAAAAGTATGAATTTTTGACAGATCTCGAGTGAAAAGTCGAGCGTTCGACACTCAAAAATCGGCCCCCAGATAGTAGACCCCTCCTAGTATCGTGATTGCGATGTTAGGAGAGGTCAACTCAGCTGGTCACATAGCTGGTCTTGCAATACGACAACTGGGGACCGATTTCTGAGTGTCGAACGCTCGACTTTTCGATCGAGATCTGTCAAAAAACTATTATATTTTGACAGATGTCGAGTGACAATTCGAGCGTTCGACACTCAAAAATCGGTCCCCTGCACTCCAAATTGAACCGACTAATATTAAGACTAAAAGTCCGAATTTAGAGTGAGCGGCATGTGTCGTTGCGACACTTGTCCGCTCATTTCAAATTGAGCTTTTTACGCATACATTTACGGTTCAACTAAGTCCAATATCGGATAGCCACTCTGACCGATTTCCATAAAGATCACATTTCAAATAAATTCTCATGGAAAGTAGTTCTTATTGTCCCTAAATACGGTGACAGTTCACGTCAAAATATTGGCAAAGTACGAACAATTTTGAATTTTTAATGCTTCAAGGTATATATGTAGATAAATTATTCGAATATGAATATCTTTCTTATTTACTTTCGTTATCAAGTCATTGTATTTTCACTTCTGACGGCACTCCCGGAGTGCAACCCGTTTTTTTTATTGATAACACATAGACAGTTACCTACCACGCAAGCATTCTATGGAAGGATCCGTTAACTGGATTGGTTGCTGCATAATGGACAGCGTTGAGTTCCAGTTAGGGTTTTAAGGCCGATTTAGATTAGCAAGAACTTGCATGTAAGCTTCATTACATTGAAGGGCTAAAATACGATCAAACCCTGGAGCCGATTTTTGAGTGTCGAACGCTCGATTTTCACTCGAGATTTGTCAAAAAAACTATGACGTTTTGACAGATGTCGAGTGAAAAGTCGAGCGTTCGAAACTCAAAAATCAGCCCCCAGCAATGTAATGAAAGTTCACGGAAAATTGCACGCAAGTTCTTACTAATCTACATTGCTTTACTCTTTCTGTCGATAGATACAAGATAAACTCGGAAGTCTGAACTCGGAATCGGCAAAACCAGTTT
Source organism: Cenopis cana (assembly GCA_951800055.1). Lineage (NCBI taxonomy): Eukaryota > Metazoa > Arthropoda > Insecta > Lepidoptera > Tortricidae > Cenopis > Cenopis cana. Next base: position 16,288,909 of record OX637477.1, on the reverse strand, counting down.
GAAGCTCGGTGCAGCGGGCCGCATGAATAAATCGCGCGGTACATTTATTTGGCTCGAGGCGCCCGCGGTGGACGCGGTATCTCGGGCTTTACGACTGTTCGACATGGATGGGCCCGATATTCTCAAAACTCTCGATATGTCCATGTAGATACGGTTTATAATAACACGTAACACTCTATGCAATTATATATAACTGTACCTGACTTGAACATAATTATTTGTAATTAGTTAACTCTGTATTTACTGTACAATACAACACATGAAAAATGCAGAAATAAATCTTGCTTTGCGAATTTAGCCTTTTTGAATTGCTATTAAGGTACGTCATACAAAATCTTGTTCAGTACCGAAGTACCAAAGGAGTCCCACATAGCCAACACGTATTAGAGGCCCGACACTTTAATGAAATGCAAGGGATACACCGAGCGCATGCTGCCCCTGCCCGTTTCATGGGACGCACACAGAGACAGCAGGACAGCACCCGCCAGGGTGTACAGGAACTAATAGTCGTACCGCTCATCAGTCCACTGCGCTGGAGCACGGATATTGCGGATTATAGCTGGGACTCATTTGATCAACTTTATAAAATAAAATAAAATAAAAATAAAAATAGCCTTTATTTCCCTTTTTTTTGTTTAGAAATAGTGCATGCTTGGAAATACAACTTAGATATAATTTTTATATTGGTATATTGTACATTTCTTCATATATATTATTTAGTTCCTATGTTTTACATTGTTTACATTAAATTATTTAACTTGATTTTTATTCTTATTCTAATTCATTTATTATTTATATATGTATGTTGAAATTTATTTAAATAGGCACATAGGTGATCAATCAATCAATCAATAAATAAATTGATCAACTTTAGACTTTACTAATTTAGACGAGATCCAAATCAACTTGACATACCTATCCAACTCATACCTATAACTCCTACAAGTTTATATAATAGACTATCAAAACATTACACAAATAGTCCGTTTGTGCCAACTATGACAACACTTATCCTTATCAAGTTAAGATTGTCTAAAAAGAAGGCTTGAGCTCTTTAAAAGCCTACAAACTTTTTTTAGACTAAACCCTTATTAAAATCACTAACTCTTCGAGTCCTATTCCAACAAGCGAGCTCTAAAAAGGCTTAAAAATTAGGGCTAAAAGACCGAGTCCTTTGGATCACTAGGGACTATTGCTGGTTGATGGTGTCTAAGTGAACTGGGTTATTGAGCGAAAATGATGGAGTAATGGCTGGGCTATTGGGGAAGACAACTGACGCCTACCTAAGAAAATGTATCAGATCTTTAGGTATTTCCGGCAGATGGTGATTCTGTCTCTGCTCGTTTGATATGATATATATTATTATGGACTGAAATAAATGCTGTATAAAATTTGAATGCGTATTCGAATAAATCCCCAGATATGTTGAGACTATCACTGATTGGATAATAGGCGCCCGTCCAGGGGGCCGATTTTTGAGTTTCGAACGCTCGAATTTTCACTCGACATCTGTCAAAACGTCATAGTATTTTGACAGATCTCGAGTGAAAATTCGAGCGTTCGACACTCAAAAATCGGCCCCCTGGTCTGGAGTTTTATGAGTATTTCTCTTCTCATACGTAGTGGCGCATTTCCATTGAGCGTATACATACAACATTTGTATTCTGGGGGCCGATTTTTGAGTGTCGAACGCTCGACTTTTCACTCGACATCTGTCAAAACGTCATAGTTTTTTGACAGATTTCGAATGAAAATTCGAGCGTTCGACACTCAAAAATCGGCCCCCTGGTCAGAATTCAAATAAGTTGTTAGTATAATATGCGTATTTGAATTTTTATTTTGCACGTTTATTTTTATAAACAAGTATTGTATTGAAGTGTGTATTCGTTCGATTTTTTTAAAATAGTTACTAGGTGCATAAGCTAAGGTAAGGAAATATAACGAAGTCGTCTGTACAGTTTCAAGTATGTTCTGGGGTTATTTTAGTCTTAGATACCTACATAATATTCTCCATGAATAAGAAGCAACATTTCTTCTTGAATTTAAACTATGCGTCTTAGAGCCCCAGGGCCTAAACCGTACTGACGGCAAAAGACCGGACGGACTCACACTGGTTCCTTGGGTGAGAGGGCGCAGTCTACTATGGGATGCAACATGCGTCAGCACCTTTGCTCCCTCTCACCTAGCAAACACGACGCGTGCAGCTGGCGGCGCTGCTGAAACCGCCGCCAAACTCAAGAACGCCAAGTACAGCAATCAGGAGCCAGTATATGAGTTCGTCCCGGTTGCCGTGGAGACTGGGGGGCCCTGGTGCGCCGAGGCCAAAGCATTCGTTGCCGCTCTAGCTCGACGCCTAAGAGACCGTGGAGGCGATCCCCGCTCTGGTGAGTACCTGGTGCAAAGGATATCCCTCTCCATACAACGAGGCAACTCCGCCAGTGTACTAGGAACCTTTGCGCCAGGTGGTAACAGAAGCGAGGAATCCCCCCAATTCGCTCATTAAAAAAATTGGCGGGATTTGAACCCAAGACCACGGCCTTTTTTAGCTTTAGGTAGTTATTTTAATTGTATAATAATTATATACTTTGAAAACAAAAAAAAAATAAAAAAAATTAAACTATTGAGACATGATAATATTTTACGAAACGGTTAAAACTCACATATTATATTGTGTGTGGTCAATTAATTACGTGAGTTTAAACCGTTTCGTAAAATATAGTTATAACATATCTTCTGCTAGTTCTGCTCAGACAACTCTAATTTCTAAGCTGTTTGATTGTAAGATTAATTGCCTATGAAAATTAGACTGCTAAATCTCTTTCAATGTTTAAAAGTAAATTAAAGGAATGCAATTTTTTTCTTTCCGTATTCCGTAGGTACGTAATTACCTAGTTTGCACCTACAGTGTCTCGGTACAGCTATATTTATATTTCTTACCTAAGCTGCAATTTTGTAGGTAAACTGTTCAAGTACATCTAGACATAAAATATAGGTACTTACATTGTAGGTACTAGGTACCTACATACTTACATACGCTATAATCACGAATATCTACGTTATCAACTATAGGTATAATGGTTGAAAAAATCCAACCAACAAGTAGGTATATAGTATATGTTAGGTATTAACCTAACATCGTAATCGCAATGTAATATTTATTACACACGGCCGTTGCTCGTCAGTTCCCTTTTCTTTGAACTTGGCTGGACACGCCACCGTGTGTCGAGATAAGCATTTTTACGATTAATCCAACTATGTCATCGTAAAGATAACGTAACTCTAAATATTCCTTCTATAGCTAATGAGTTCTTCACACTCACACGTGCTTGTGAGGCTTGAGTTAGCGTGACGTAATCAATGTAACGGTAATTTTGACACTGTTATGCCTTTCTAATGACCATAGTGATTGTGAATTAAAATTTCGTCGAAGTCAACAATCGGCTCGTTGGTCTAGGGGTATGATTCTCGCTTTGGGTGCGAGAGGTCCCGGGTTCAAATCCCGGACGAGCCCGACTTTTTTTAGTTTTATATTTGTTGATTCATTTGTTTAGCTTGTTTATTTTGCTTATAAATAATTATCTAGAAAAAAATAATGAATTTGAGTTTAAACGTAGTAAGGAACTTTTTTGTTTATTTATTTATTTTGTAGCTTCTGCCCGCGACTCCGTCCGCATAAATTTCCACTCCCTATTTCATCCCCTCGGGGAATGGGAAATGATTTACGGGAAACTATCGTATATTAGTATTATTACAGGCTATAAACTCGTTGCGTATCAAATTTCATCATTATCTGTTCAGCCGTTTTTGCGTGATTGAGTACCTAATGACTAATGAACACCCAAACGTCTAAACCTGTAAACTTTGGCATTTATAATATTACTAGCTTTTGCCCGCGACTTCGTCCGCGTGACCTTGTATTTGAGGGATGATTTCAGTGACAAAAAGTATCCTCTATGTTAAGCCAGGCTATAAACTCCTTGTATACCAAGTTTCGTCTTAATCCGTTCAGCCGTTTTTGCGTGATTGAGTCACAAACATCCTAACTATCGCATTTATAATATTAAGTAGGAAGTAAATATAATACAGTACAATACAAAAACTCTTTATTGTACACCTCACACAAATGAATCAAAGGTAGGTATAGATATGTACAAAGACTTATTACCTACTACTACCTAAATGGGTCATTGTCAGATTTAGATGCGCGTCTTTTCGGTGGACATGTCAAAAGTTAAGGGCTACAAAGCTTAATTTTCGATTGATCTGATAACCCGCATAATCTGTAATTCCGTGTCTATAAATCCATGTAATAAAAACGTAAATGACATGTACACAAGCCCTTAACCTGATATATATTATTATACTCTTTGCCCTTAACTATTAACCACCGAAAGGACAACTTTTGTTCTACCGACTGACAATGACCCAAATACAGAACTTAGACTATAAATTATTGTATAGGTATTAGGTAGTATAGTGGGGAGTGGAGTTTGACTCAAGATAGCGTGCTGCTGTAGGAATCTGCGTTCCGTCTGCGTGGACGTCCAAAGCGGGGTCAATGGTCGCTTTTATACTTTAGGTAGGTACCGTGGACTTCCACGGTACGATAAAACTCTATGGTTGCATTTATTTTTAGTGTAAAATCTGTGGTCTATTTACGAATGAACCTATAGAGAATATTGTGGACGTGCACGTCCACGGTAAAGTAGGTACCTAGGTATAAAAGCGTCCAATAAAGGTCGTAATACACATGTGATACGAGATATTTCTTAACTTTTCTTCTTTTTAGGGTTCCGTACCCAAAGGGTAAAACGGGACCCTATTACTAAGACTCCGCTGTCCGTCCGTCCGTCCGTCTGTCACCAGGCTGTATCTGTCTGAGTCCGACTCGCACTTGGCCGGTTTTTATATTCTATTTCGGTATTTAATCCATACAATAATACCGGAATTATTAGGTTCTTTTTCGCTCTTTGATTTATTTTATTTCATTTTTAATGAGACTCCAATCATACGAAGTTGTTATAATTCTGCGGCTTGAGGCAAAAAAGCATGGGTTTAATATGATGGCAAAAAAGCATGTGTTTTAACCACTACGTATCTACTTGTACTTTCTCTTATGCGTATACGCAACGCTCATAAATCTGATACCAATTTTCGACAGTCGAATCAACCGGCTCGTTGGTCTAGGGGTATGATTTTCGCTTAGGGTGCGAGAGGTCCCGGGTTCAAATCCCGGACGAGCCCAATATCTTTTTGCTTTTTAAATTATATGTACAGCTACAGTCCGTGACCTCTATGATTCTGCCTAAAATCGGACGCACCTAATCGTGTTATAGATATTTTAATTAGGTAAGTAATTATATTGACTTTTTGATTTGTAGAGACATTCTCTATTTTTTTATTATCACCGGAGGAATTCTAGAAATCGAATTACAGGTATAAAACTGCAAGACCAAGTGCTATCAAATTAACGCATGCAAAAATCTACCTTACAGTCAGAGCTCTAAGTCTAGTTTTGCTTGCGTTCATTTGTCACAATTTAGCCTTAGAGTTGTGTCCGAACTATAAATGACCTTGAGTTTGACTCTGACATTATGCTCTTATTCCATCGGATAGGCTACTTTAACGCGCTAATGTAATAATACCACTTTAAGACAGTGTGGTATGTAAATAGAAACTCTATTACATTAGTTTTAAAGTAGAATATCCAATAAGAGCATATGTCAGTTTCATACTATAATGTACGCATACAACAATAGGTCGACCGCGTAACGAACCATGGGGTAGGGTAGCGAGAGGCAGGGACCCGTCGCCCGCTACCCGTCCGCTACCCTTTGAGTCTCCCTTTTTGCCCCTCTCTCAGTTACTCATTTTATTGAAATCTCCTACATTATCAATTTTTGCGTGTCATATTGGACATGTGATACTCAATTATACATGAAATATGTAACAAGTTTATGCAACAAATATTTAAACTAAGTTATATATTGATATTTTTATTTGTCGCGGTTGAAAAAATACGAGTACCTAGAGAGTGGAAGAAGTATGTCATTTATATTTCACAGAGTTTTTAAGCTCGACAAATGTTGTCTCTGCTACTACTAGTATGAAATAATAAAAATAACATAATTTAGTAATGTATTTGTTAATAGTCGCATTTATTATACCTGTGACCTGTCATTGAATTGAAATTGTCGTTACCTTATCAGGCTCACGTCAATACGTTTCTTGAAACCTACAACGTACAAGGTATCATCTGATATGCGCTACCTACTAAAAAAAAATACTAGCAGAACTGCATCATAAAACGGTTTAATTATATCGATAACATTTTTCCACGAGTTGCAACACTAGAGACACGTGTCAGGGGATTTTTTATTTTGAATTGATTACACTGAGCGAAAAACTAATTATTAGTAAGTTTTAGTACAAGGAGTACTAAAACTTACTAATAATTAGAAAGTAGGACAAGGAGATTATATTATACTAACGGTTACAAAACAGTTTTTGATAATAGTAGTTATTTACTAATATCAAAAAAATTGTCCTTGTAACTACTAATTACTACTAAACTGTTTTGTAACCGTTAGTATATAATCTCCTTTTCTTGGGATTCACTAAAACTTACTAATAATTAGTATTTTTTTCGCTCAGTGTATGATAAAAAGTTAAATTGCTAGAAGACGTGGCACTAAAAAGTGTGAGGTAGCTTTGGTTATGCAGGCAGGGAGTTTTATCATGTTCCTAGGTATTTGCCCAATCAACATTTTAACAGTGTGACTTTTATCACACACCAGGGGGCCGATTTTTGAGTTTCGAACGCTCGAATTTTCACTCGAGATCTGTCAAAAAACTATGATGTTTTGACAGATGTCGAGTGAAAAGTCGAGCGTGTGAAGATCAAGCGATATTTGAGTGTCGAACGCTCGACTCACATCGGCCCCCTGTGTGAGCTTTGTAGGCAAACATTTGCCTACATCAATGTAGGTCACAGAATAATCCTTAAGAATACTAACTTATACACTTGTAATTATTCCGAGTAGCTGGGGGCCGATTTTTGAGTTTCGAACGCTCGAATTTTCACTCGAGATCTGTCAAAATACTATGATGTTTTGACAGATGGCGAGTGAGAATTCGAGCGTTCGAAACTCAAAAATCGGGCCCCTGATCCTAAAAGATAATCCTGACAGCTAACTAAGGAGCAAGACGACTCTCATTGAATTGCAAATTGTTTTGAGACCCATTATCCGCCTCAATGGCTTTGTTAATAACGAGTGCTTGATTCAGAGCGGGACTACGAATCGGAGACCGCAGTACAATAAGTAAACCTGGGGGCCGAATTTTGAGTGTCGAACGCTCGACTTTTCACTCGAGATCTGTCAAAAAGCTATGATGATTAGACAGGTGTCGAGTGAAAAGTCGAGCGTTCGACACTCAAAAATCGGCCCCCAGTATCTTAACTTATGTCTCAAATGTTATAAATGTTCGTATTCCATGCCGCACGTAGCCTGTGTCACCACCATTGAAAACTGTTTTCTGTGTTTTCCTGTAAACTTTAGAACAAGCTATCCATGGAAGCACACTACCTACATACCTACCATATTCTCGTATCGTTTTTAGGGTTCCGTACCCAAAGGGTAAAACGGGACCCTATTACTAAGACTCCGCTGTCCGTCCGTATCTCATGAACCGTGATAGCTAGACAGTTGAAATTTACACAGATGATGTATTTCTGTTGTCGCTATAACAACAAATACTAAAAACTAAATAAAATACATATTTAAGGGGGGCTCCTAAACAAAAGGACTAAAAAACTTTGCTCGTTGCCTTCATCAGCCGCTCGGTCTCAAAATGTATGGGAAAACTAAAATCCGTCTCGCACTTGACCAAAATTCTACTTGATATTATTTAACGTTATTATTTACAAATAATGGTACGGAACCCTTCGTACGCGAGTCCGACTCGCACTTGGCCGGTTGTTTTTTTCGTTATCTCTTACAGTGGATATCGGAAGTACAAGTAGACAGGACTGCATTCGTTCATCCGTAGTCCCTCAAATGACCGCCAGGGGGCCGATTTTTGAGCGTCGAACGCTCGATTTTCACTCGAGATCTGTCAAAAAACTACGATGTTTTGACCGATGTCGGTACAGCTCTCAAAGCGCCCAGCACAGGATGAGCCCCCTATGTACCCAACAAAGGAAGTAGATGAGGATGCAGCCGGGATAACGCCGAGATAGTTATATTCATAGCATTAACGATGATACTTAGCACATTATGCTCTGAAAGAAACGACACTATCGGCTTCCGCACTGCGCGATCCCATAACAAAAACACTTGAATCAGTTCTGGGGCCCGATTTTTGAGTGTCGAACGCTCGAATTCTCACTCGACATCTGTCAAAACATCATAGTATTTTGACAGATCCTGAGTGAAAATTCGAGCGGTCGACACTCAAAAATCGGCCCCCAGTTCAGATACGAGAATAACGAGACACTCGTAAATCTAGCGTGGGTTTGGGCTTCTTTTTCAATGGAATAAGCTTTTATGACCGTTTCGATAAATTCCGATTAGGATAAACAATAATGTTAAATGCCTGTTCACATCCATTTGTGAACCATATTATGAAAATAAATTTGTTACCTTTTTAATTCAAGCCTGAGCTTCTATGTACGTTCAGGGGGCCGATTTTTGAGTGTCGAACGCTAGACTTTTCACTCGAGATCTGTCAAAAAAACTATGATGATTTGACAGATGTCGAGTGAAAAGTCGAGCGTTCGACACTCTAAAATCGGCCCCCAGCTCTGAAAAAAAAAACATAATTATCTCCGTGTAGGTACATTTTTCAACAGCAATAAATTGCACTTTAAAGTTTAATATCACGCAAATTCAAGAATAAAAAGAATGGTTAAAGAAAACTCTCATTAGGTACTTTTAAACAACACATGATGGGTTTTGCAAGAAATAAAAATTGCATCCCCACTATCATATTTAGGGGAAGTACCCTAAAAAAATTAGTAACAAAATTGTATAGTTTCCGTTTTGTTGGCTTGATTTATATGTATACTGTGTACCTATGCCAAAGTACTTACAACAGCTTTCTGTAGTCATTAACTACTCGTGGAGACGGCCCCAATGAGCCCAAACACGATGGGTGCATCTTTTGTAGTTTAGGAGTTGCTATGGCCACCTTCTTTCTCCATCATCAGATCAGGAGGTAACGGTTACTGATCTAAGCCGCGGACGAACGAATGGGACGGACAGGACATGGCGAAACTACAAGGGTTTGGCACGTGCTGGGATTTGTGGGTTCGAACATTCGTTTGAAACCCGCACACATAGCTTCTACTGTTCTCTGTAACTTTGCGTTCCGTTTCCATTGAAAATAATGTCGTAAAATTCATGACACAATATTTAGGGCCGCTCGTATATTGAACTCAAAATGATCTGATGACTCAAAAGGATGCCAAAGACAAAGTAATGCGGTATTTGGGCAATGAGTACACGGGTTACCCCGGTCCATTCACGGGATTTATCGATGGTCGTGGCGGCACAATCGGGGATTATGACATTGATTTGTTATGCAAAATGAAGGGTCCGGGTCGCCGGGTTATCTGTCCTGTGGCCTACGCGCGAGCTACGGACATTTTCATATTTTTTATAGCCAATCAACACTGTATTCACATTTTTCTTTTATAATTTCTGTGGTTCAATTTAAAAACGACAGTATATATATTTTAACAACCATTCTTTTCTGTAATTTCTCATGAATTACCTACTCATGAGAAATTACAGGTGCTTACGTAATAATTAATAACAAGGACTGATTTGGGTAGAATCTTTTGTAAAAATACGTTATTAAGTTAAGAAAAGTCAATTATTATACATATAAATTTAAATACATGATGACCGAATTATAGACATAGGTAATTTGGAAAGTTACAGGAACCTAGAAGTACCTACAGAAGTATATGTAGATATTAGATTGCTTAAAATAATCTAATCGGATTTGTTATCTCAATGACTAGTCTATTACATGGATTTGCACTTTCATTGTTTCACTTACAGATCTGGGGTCCGATTTTTGAGTGTCGAACGCTCAACTTTTCACTCGAGATCTGTCAAAAAACTATGATGTTTTGACAGATGTCGAATGAAAAATCGAGCGTAACGGGGCCGATTTTTAAGTGTCGAACGGTCGACTTTTCACTCGAGATCTGTCAAAAAACCACATATGATGTTTTGACAGATGTCGAGTGAAAAGTCGAGCGTTTAGAAACTCAAAAATCGGCCCCCTGGTTGATTCCTTAACCTCTCGTCTACCGATCAAAAAAAAAAAACAATTCATACCAATTACACGTGGACGGTAAATGCAACAAACAAATAAACAAAGGTTGCGAAAAAACGTGCACTGCACCAGTGTCAAGTCCCTACTAGGACATATTTACCTTGTATCTGGGTTTGTAATGATTATATACTATGTCAAAAAACGCAATCCAAACTTATTTGCTAAACTTGTATTATCGGTAAAAACACTCCACACAAAATAGAGAATACCTATACAAAAAAATGTCTCCATCGACCTATATTTTTCCTTTTACGCAACGAAAAAGCGAGTTGGAATAAGTCAAGCAGCGAGGGCAGGACATGTCAATTTGTCCACGTCAGGGCGGAATTGATGCCGGTCGGTGACAGCCCCGCCGCATACACAAACACAATTACACAAACGAGCTCAATACGAGCCACGGACATGTTGCATACACCTAGTATCTACAAATAACACGTTTCTGTGTTTTATAGATAGGACTGGCGCCTTGGAAATTACTTGCAGGGCACAGAACTTAGTAAGTATGAACTTACTTTAAGGCAAAGAGACACCCTTTGTTTTTCGCTCACGACAAAACGGGTGAAAGGCTTTTTAGACAAATTTCGTTAAATATCTGACTGTGTGCAGTTAAATTTCCTCTTGTCAGTACCTAGATGAGGTAAAATACCATCATATTAACTTAATCGTGTCTTTTAATAATGCGTTGTTTTAGTAGGCTGAGGAAAAAAAGGAAAAAAATATTTGTATTAATTCGACTTTGGATTTATTTTCTATCGAGAAATTTTTAAGCAATCATGTTTCGCTATTGTCAGTACCACAATCATATAGTCAAGAATCATATATCTGAAAATGAGCCCCTACTGTTTGCTAGTCTGGGCAGGACAGCGTTTCAAAGTCTCCAAATTTCTCAGTGTAGCGCCTTAATTTGTTGAGTGAGGTTTATTTGTACAGCTAGGTTGTACCTACCTACCGCTCTATGGAATAGAACATCCTAGATAGATAGGTACTTACCGCTTGGATACCGCTGGAATGACGAAGCCCTCAAGGACCTAGCCAACCTCGGTGTACCCAACTAGCGTGAGCAAAAAAACTATGATGATTTGACAGATTACTCAAAAATCTTTTCACTCGACATCTGTCAAAACGTCATAGTATTTTGACAGATCTCGAATGAAAAGTCGAGCGTTCGACATTCAAAAATCGGCCCCCTGCATATATACAATGACAGTAGCTGTTTCCATAGCCCGAGGCGTAGTAATTAAATTCGCAATTTAAATGGAAGCCTCTACGTCCGGTAGAATATGAAGCGCAATCATTTATTCACCCACTGACAGGCTGATCACGATTACACATCATGCGTGTTTTTTAATTCGACGACACGGCGCCCCACCTTTCTCGTACAAACACACTCTCTATCTCTCCGATATACTTAGTAATCAAGCATTGTAATGTGAAACGAACAGATATAAAAGTCACATTAGGTATATGTAAAATAGTGTGTGTAGTAATCGACTATAGCTACAGCATGTGAAACCAACAAAAGCAAACAGTAAGTATCATGGCATAGGTATACCTATATATGCATAAGATATATTATATAACTAATAGATAAGCATTTGAGCACTATTTCACCATCAGACACTAAAGACAAAGTATATACCCATTACCTAACTATACGGAAGTATTTTTCTGATAATAAATAATACCTAAGTATGTGCCTCGACACTTTTTCCACTAACAATAACAACTGTGTAATAGATTAGGTAGGTATTATTGTATATGATATTTCTTAAGACAGACTAAGAAAGCCTGAAGGGATCCGTGCTCAAGCCAGCGCGGCACCGAAATAAGAGGGTAATTCAATAAATAGAGTAATCGAGCTCTAATGACGTTATAGCCGTTAATCGAAATCCGAGGCTTCGAGAAAATAGTTCTACAAATATGTTGTTACTTAGTTATATACTTGCCGAATATTTCCCGAAGTTTATTATATAAAGCAGATGAAGGTTTGATTTCGATATAAACCATATCATATATCACTTGTCACTTCTATGTTATGCTTATTATCGTTAGGTATTGTATTATAACCCCCGTATTATAGGCCCAACATTCTACGAACATCTACCCGCTGATATAAAAACCGAAACATCTGACGATGCATTTGGACGCAAACTCAGAAACCTTTTATTGGATAAACCCATGTGCTCGACCAAGGAATTTATGGAATTGAAATTTGCTTAATTTAAATTTAATTACCATTGCTGATATTTTTATTGACATTATCTCTGTTCTTGTTTGTTTTTTATATTATTATTCTCATTTCATGACATGACTACTATTGTTATTTTAATTTAATTTAATTATATTTTGACGACCCTGACTACCGGAAGATACGACGCTATATTATTTTAATTGAATTTTAATTCAATTATTTTTCATATTATTTTAAGACGATCGTGATGTAAATTCTTATGATTTTGACTAAGGCAAATTTGTAATGTAATTTATATCATGAAATAAATATATCTAATCTAATCTAATATATTCCTGTTTTTATTTTCAAATTAGCAAAAATTATGGTAGAGTAGGTAGATAGGAATTTTTAAACAAGAAATTCTCCATAAAGACTGCATACACGCCGTTATTCAATGTAGCGAATCAGTTGCGCAGTCCAAAGGATGTCATCCCATAACAGAATCCCGGTGTCTACATAAGGTTGAATGCAGTTGCGGCAGTGTTTATATTGGCCAGACTAAGCGAAGCGTTCAGGAGAGGGTAAAAGAACACATAGCAGCAGTCAAAAATTGACAAATAAATCTCGGATCTGTGCGCGGATACTGTGAATGTTGTCTGCCGTGCCTTAGACAATTTAGAAACATAGTGGACGGGTAGTGAACTTTTTTTCTACTCTACCCTTTACATGTCTATAAACTCGCCTCACCATACGTCCTTATTTATCTTGACCCTGAGGTTCGTGACAAATATCTGCATAATCGGAGGTCAGGCTTATACTGGTTTTTCAGAGACGAATTTTCCGTACGTGAGCAGGCATTGTAAATCTCCCATCACTCTGGTCTATTATCATAGATTCAACTTCCACCCCCAAATTCATTGATTTGAAAATATCATGTATGTTAATTCAGGCTAAAAACTCAATGTATACCTACCACGTTTCATCATAATCTGTTCAGCCGTTTTTGTGTCATTGAGTAACAAACATCGAAACATCCAAACGTCCTAACTTTCGCATTTATACTTAAAAGATTTGTTTTAACGGGTCTAACGCGATATTTATGTATTTATTTGTGCGTTAGAACAAACCTTTTAAGTATGTTTACAAAGCGCGAGAGTTTAAAGTGTTATTTCGCATTTATAATATTAAGTAGGATATTTTTTTAATGATTTCATTACAAATGTATAGTTTTCAGATTTTTCCCTGTACTTGTAGTATAAGACGATATTACTTGCCAAATTTTATAGTTCTAGGTCAACGAGAAGTACCATATACATTTTTGATTCCCTTGATTGTGTCGAAATATACGTTTTTTGGGCATATCTTTTTTTATGTTAACTTTGAAGTATTATTTTTTCACAGCGTCAAGGGACTGTAGACCGGGTCCGGTTTTAAGTGTCGAACGCTCGACTTTTCACTCGAGATCTGTCAAAAAGCTATGATGTTTTGACTGATGTCGAGTGTACCTAAAGTCGAGCGCTCGACTTTTTACTCGAGATCTGTTAAAAAACTATGATGATTTGACGGATGTCGAATGAAAAGTCGAGCGTTCGAAACTCAAAAATCGGCCCCCTGGGGACCGATTTTTGAGTGTCGAACGCTCGAATTTTCACTCGACATCTGTCAAAACGCCATAGTTTTTTGACAGATCTCGAGTGAACATTCGAGCGTTCGACACTCAAAAATCGGCCTCCAGACCTTTAATTTCAACTCGATACCCCCCATGCGCTCCCGAGACAAAGAGTATTATTGACAGACAGATAGATGGACAACAAAGTGATCCTATAAGGGTTCCATTTTTTTCCTTTTGAAGTTCGGAACCCTAAAAAGAGTAAAGAAGATAAATAAAGACAGTTTTCCATGACCCGTTTTTACCTGCAAACGTAGACACATACACCCTGTTACCTACTATAATTATAAATAATATGTACTCATTAATTAGTAGATACCTACGCCGTTATTACAGTGTTCCTAGCCGCCAAAATGACGTCCTCATTTTAAAATGAATTTACGGCGCCGTTGTCACGTAAAAAGAGCGTACATTTTATTTGAAAGGCGGCAGAATTGTTTTCACGTTCGTGCAGTAGGAAATAGGATGCATTTCAGACGTGTGGCTCGTCTTTCGTCGCGATGCTCGATGCTGCGCAGAATACCAAAAATGCTTAGGTACATTCGCTAGTAAACTTAGCTATTGTCAGTTTTAGCTGGAAAGCGCTTTAATCACCACGAGGTTTAGTGTTTCCTATGATTTGGAAGGTCAAATGGCAATCGCTATCGTAAAAACTAGTGGCTTCTGCCATATTTGGGACTAGGTGACACAGCCAATCCCGGACTTCTTTCGGACGTAAAAAGCGCTAAAAATGCAGTGATGATGATGAAGTTTTCTTACTTTAGGTTACTGCAGGTTTGAGAAGATAAAAATTTTGATAACCGGAGCTTCTAAGTTTTTTTTTAACATAATATTTCTCCTTAATTATTAAACACTTTTATCACTGTCCTAAAAAACATGAGGTAGGTACAACGTGAATACAATAAAACGCCGGTAGATGATATTGAATTTGAAGATCAAACATGGTTTTGAGTTGACTCGTGATCTGCACGAATTCCAAAAGAACAGAATTCCGACTCAGAAAGGCCGAATTTCAACTAAAGCACACATTATGTCGGCCCGCTGCAAGAGGATCGAACATTTCCAACTCCACACGACCGGAATTCGATGTCCCGAAAGCAAATAGCCGTTTGTGTGTTTTTTTTAAAGTAAACAAGTACTGCAAGCTGGCCCGTGTATCAATAGCGATTTTGTACTTTCTAAAAATATTATAGTTATTACTTTTATTTAATACTTTGTTCCAGAATATTCATAATCTCAATTTAAATGTTGTCAAGCGGATGCGTCCGCTAACGAAATTATAATTTTCAATCAAAGTGAATATTTGAAATATTAAACGCCACCAGGGGGCGATTTTTGAGTGTCGAACGCTCGACTTTTCACTCGAGATCTGCCAAAAAAACTATGGTGTTTCGACAGATGACGAGTGTAAAGTCGAGTGTTCGACACTCAAAAATCGCCCCCCAGGTGGGATTCATAATCTATTATGATAATTATAACCATATTTGCTTTGCACATAAACCTATGCTTATAAACTAAAATAAATCTTTCGTCTGATCTGGGGGGCGATTTTTGAGTGTCGCGCGCTCGACTTTTCACTCGAGATCTGTCAAAAAACTATGACGTTTTGACAGATGTCAAGTGAAAATTCGAGCGTTCGATACTCAAAAATCGGTCCCATGGGGGCCGATTTTTGAGTGTCGAACGCTCAACTTTTCTCATACGACTTTTCTCAAAAATCGGCTCCCTGGCATGACTTACTGAATATGCAACACAAATTAACCCCATGGTCAAAGTTTTAATCGTACATAATGTGCTAAACATATTTTTTCCATTATCTTTTAAAATTATTTTAATTTAATTATGCAGCCTTGCTTTGTTTTACAAATGTTGGTACCAATTCATGAAAAATAATATTCTTAATCTGATCAAATAATGTGTGGCCAAGGCCATGCGTTACTTGTAATAGTTACATGTTGTTCATCACAGAGCCCATAATAATATATTTTTGCTGTTCTGAAAAGAAAAGCCTGTCTAAAGTGGCTAAATTGAAGGAACGAGGGCGTAATTGACATAATTAATTTTAATTATGTTTGAATAAGTAAAGAGCAATTACTGAATTTCAAGTAGTCTCCTTAGCATTTGGGGACTTAGTTATTGGTAAAAACATAAAAGCGTTGAAAAAGTTGGGGCTTACACGAAAAAAAAACCTTGACATTTTACTCGGTATTATGTAAAAGGTATCTAGCGAAAATAATTAGGTAAGTACTACCTATATATATTTATATAATGATTTATGAAAAGTGTGTGGTTATCTAAGTTGTTAGGCCTATATTTTCCGGACCATTGTAAATACACTTGTAGAGAGGTGATGTTCAGGAATTCGTTAGGTATCTTGTAGCCCTCCAACAAAGCATAGTTCTACCTTTTTCTTTAAGCTCAATATTTGGATTGATTATGAATGCATATTGTCACTAAAACTAAATTTTACGTGCTCTGCCTACCGCGGTTGGGAATACGCGGGACACGGGCGTGGGTTTACATAATTGTTACCTAAAGAATGCGGGGTTAAATTGCTGAAAATAACAATAATAAGATTGAAGTGCGGCAGTTGATTTTAGCGCATAAGTCGGTGTTTGTGTCAATATTTGTGACCGAGGGGACAAACCAAACAGCCCCGCCCGGGTAAACATCCTGCTGGCTTCCATAAGCCGGCTTATGGATAGAGAAAATTATTTCCTTCTATATGGCGTCTTCAAGTGCAGCTTCTACAGAATTACATCTAGAGCCAAATACCTTAAAAAGCTATTTAAATGATCCAAATAGAGATAATTACAGTAACATCTTATTTTTAATTCATCGCATTTTGATTCCGGAAACATCTTAATTCAAGTGAAAAAGGTCAAGTCACTTTTCAGTCAAAGCACTCTTGAAATTTATGAATGATCAGAAAACGGCGTAAGCACGTAACGTTATGTACTACTGTTAGAGCATATGTACCTAATGTCAATTTTGACGTATAAATCTATGAGCTAATGTCGAAAAATGACCTTAAATATGCTCTAACGGTAGTACATAAAGTTACGTGATTACCCCGCGGGTCTAAAATTCTACATAAGGAATTGTCTCATAAAAAGAATTGAGTATGGAGACTGAAATATAAAAAATGGGGACAGGGTACCCATTGTATAGATATGCAAATTATTCTTATACTTTTCCTGGCATATTTTTTTCTTAAAAGACAACTTCCATCAACAGTGGGACGGAATGTTTAATTTTCCCAAATCTAAGCAAGTATCCCAAGAGTTTCGCAACCACACCCCGCCTCAAGAATTTAGTACAAAAAGTAATCGTTAATGGCGCTCAGCCGACATCATCTTGATTAACTGCCATTCTTGCCGGGCTCTTTGCAATTCGGATCAGAGATAATTCACTTGACGCATTTTTTGGGGAAAAGTGGTCATAATTGATCAACATTTTTCCATTATTTTAAAATAACATTCAGTTTTGTGTAGGTCTATAAATAAAAATGTAGAGGAAAACGGGATCGTTTTATTTTCTCAACGTCTTTCGACCCTTTCCTTGTGATAAAACGGCGAAGCCCTGCGGAACGGGAAAGCCCAAATATCTCATGTGTTTCTTTTTCCAGTCAAGAATACTGCAAAGTCATTCAGAGCCTGTTAAAGTAACCCTCCTGAAGGTAACTTATCAAGCTCACTATACCTATACCTATAGCTACTTACCTATAGAAATTCTTTTGTGAATTACGGTTTCCTTATGTAACTTTCTCTCTTTTACCTACCTATATCATCACCATAAACACGTCTTTGCTCTTGAGTTAATATTTTAATTAGGTATGTGACCCTTTTACAATCCTTAGCTGCTTATGAACAGGGGGTCGATTTTTGAGAGTCGAACGCTCGAATTTTCACTCGACATCTGTCAAAACGTCATAGTTTTTTGACAGATCTCGAGTGAAAAATCGAGCGTTCGACACTCAAAAATCGGCCCCCTGGGCCTTTCTTATATTATTTTTATCCTGTTTAACTGACTTCGACAAGAAATTATACTTAGTTACTGCGCCACATGTCAATATCAATAAATCTTATAAGATTGATACAAATTTGTATGTCGCTCATACTGCAGCATGTTCACTAATGGCCTAGGTATTTATTAAACATCCATTACAGAAATTAAGCGTTTGCTTGCACTTACTCGTACACGAATCGACTCGTCACGGGGTTGGCCGCGAGGCGTCGTCGCCAGCCGTGACGGAGTGGCGCAGCACTAAGAGCCGTCTAAATTGCTCGCGACAGAACGACAGAACTGTGTATTAGTTTAGTCAAAAAGAGCACGTCTACTCGGGAATTTCAATGAATATACGTCCTGTTCGAATTACGTGACTGCTTTTCAGACCGCACGCGTCTACCATGGTCGTATGCCGTCTCTAAGTGATATCAATTACATGCTGAAGCGTAGGTGACGCCGGATAATCGTGAATTCTATATGACGGTGGATTTCAAACTAAGGTAGACGGGTGTAGATTGATGTTTTTGTTCTAGTTTATTATAATAGTTTAGTTTTTCTATAATATTATCAATAAATAAGTATGAGTAGTTTCTTACAGGCGCGGCTCACTCATTGATTTCGTCGCGCCGCTACAAGTAGGTAGTTAAGGTTGGGAGCTCATGAGGACGTTTCAAGGTAAAACTCAGGTTACTTGGACTTAACTTTAATGATTAAAATATAAGATGAGTGAACAGCTTGAAGCTTAAACTGTAACTAACTTATTCTATGTAAGAACTATCTCATACACAGCGGTGGGCTTGATTCCCGGTACTCGCCACCTGTGCGCGGGCGCTCTGGGCATAACATCCTTACCGCAATGTCAGCGGTTATGCATTCACTGTAACTGGCCGGGAGGCCCGGGAGTCAACATACATAACTCTTCCCTCCGCAAGTTCAAAATCCTCAGTCGGACGATTTTGCGACTGATGATTTTGAAAACATAAAAGTTTCTTATATTTAGCAAAAATGGTTATACATGTGCCTAAAACTAGGATTATATATAGCCCCAATGTCCAGACACTGATACCTTTCACTTTCACTATGCTTTCATTACTACTTTCCACTATTTCACTATCACTTTTCTGTAACGCATATTGTATGAACTGCAAATCCGCCAGGTTAACTCCGTTCAAATTCAGAGGCTTCCTCTCTGGTAGCGGTGTCGGCATATCGATCTCTGGTAGGTTTATAATTGGTAATTTTGTTACTGGTACATCCTTCCCTTTTATTAAATGTTGGCTCAAAAAGATGTCTGTGATCCTTACTTCACAATTGTCTTCCAAGGTAAGTATGTAAGTGCCTCGGATCATGTGCTGAGTGACTCCTGTTTCGCAGAACCTCTTCAGTGTGAGGGGCTCTTTTGTAAAAATTAGCCATTGATTTAGTTGCAGGGTTTCTATTTTTAGCCCTTGTATGTTAGCAACCACAGGATGGCAAGAGCTGGTATTTGTGTTAAATTTCATCAAATCTGCTACGCAGCGGTCAGGGGTTAACGGGAGTATTTCATTTTCTTGGCAGAGGAAATAGCCTTCTTCAATCTCCATACACGGTGTAGCAACCGGCTCGGTTTTCGACCCTTTTACGAGGATATAAGGATGTACAGGTATGATAACGGTTATTTGGTTATGGATATTTACGGTTGGTAAGGGTAAGATTTTATAGTAGGAATAAGTTTCCTTTCGAATAACTGGAATGTCTAGCAAAAATGTTATTGTACTTCCTTTAGTGTAAGCTTTTAATTCTATACATTGTTCAAGTTTTAATAAGTTCTCTAAGTTAACAGGGTACACTAAAATGTTCTTTGATTCAATAGTTCTTAGCATAGTTAACAATTCATCGCTATCCACAATGGTTTGGTGTAGGGTTCTTAACTTACTAAATGTTATGGCTGTTTCTATTTCATCCAGGCGGACATACAGCGTCATAAAATTATGCAAAAACAAATTAAATGTAAGAATGATTTTGTTGACGGTCTGATTACTTGCAGTTTGGTTAAACATTTTTCTTAATTCCCATATTTCCTTGTCCAGCTGAATGAAGTTAGATCGAGAGGAATTGGTGGCATTTATGAATGAATCCGCCATTTTTCTAACCAAGGTGAACCTTTTGTTAGTTGCATCCTGGCTCGACTTTAATTCGTTTATCAATCTATCATACCTAAGGGCGTCTTGGTGATCTAGATTACCAGTTATAGCCTTAACTAAAGAGCCAAGGGGGTTTAGAATTCCACGTTTAACTCTACGCGATGGGAGTATTTGGGCAATTTTTTGTATCGTTATATTCTTTATGTGATCTGTCTGGAGTTTAATGTTTTTTAACTCTGAGTTAATACCCCTTTGTGTATAAAAGATCGAAATATGTTTGCATAGATTCGCGTACCTGTTAATGTTGAATTCTAAATCTTCACAAAGCAAGTCTAAATCTAAAACTTTAACTATAGTCCATTTGTCGTGACTAATAACCGCTTGACCCTGTCTAATCGGAAAAATGCCCCTGTCATTTTCCATTTGTTGAAGAAGGAGGGTCTGGCTCTGTATTCCCTGGATCAGCAGGAGGGCGGCAACCCTGCGAAAGACGTTTAATATCCTTAATTGGAGTTTTAGTCTTTCTGCCGCGAATTTCTATTGGTACAATATTTCTAGCAACTTCTCCCGTAACCTTTGCTTTTTGATAGCGAGGTGCATCTTTACTACGTCTTACATTGACCCCTTTTACGAATACTGTATCTCCTTCTGTAACATCGAATTCGGTTTCGCCACCCCGTTTTTCCCTAACTTTATCTTTTTGTTTCAAAATTTTATCAGTCAAATATTTATAGAGATATTGCGTTTTCTTAACATGATCTCGAACTAGTTTTTGAGTATACTGTTTGTTAAAATCCACATCAAAGACATCGTTAGAATCAGTGTGACCGAATACTATTTCGAACGGGGTCAAGCCCGTTGTGGAGTGTATTGTTGAATTATATGACATGATCGCATAGTTCATGGTGGATATTACATCGGTAAGTTTGTATTCACGCTTAGCTAAACGGTATATTTCCAAAATGGTAGAATGAAATCGTTCTATAATACCCATAGAGTTGGGATTATGCGGAGTGCCAATGTGCATGTCTACTTTGTAAAATTCTAGCATCTCTTTTAGTAGTGTGTTGTTGAACTCCGACCCTGGGTCTGAGCTCCACCTTTTAGGAATGCCATATAACGAGAAATATTTTAGGAGGGCCTTGATAACTTCGGGGGTAGAGCGATTTGGGATTTCAAAGGCTTGCCCTAATTTGCTAAAGGCGTCTATTATGGTAAGGAAGTATTGCCCTTCAATAGAGAAGAGATCAACAAAAATTTCTTGAAAAGGTTTTGTCTGTGTTTGTGTGAGTTGCAGCTTAGGTTTCAGTGGTTTTCTGTCATATTTCATAGTTTGGCAAGTCTCACAGGAATTAATAATACTTGCTACAGTGGTGAGCATATTATTCCAGTAGTAAGTTCGTTTTAGATGCATTAGAGTTTCCCTAATGCCACGATGGCACGTTTTGCCTTGATGATACTGTTTTACGATATCGCGTTGTTCATTTTCATCATCAACATATATTACTCTTTCAGTGCATTCAAAGAACCATACGGAGTCTTTTCTATAAAGGGCCATCACTGCTTGGGTGAATTGGGCTCTATGAGCAGCATTTTCGAAATACATAAAGTATTTAATCTTGGGCCTTATATATTCTTTCAGGAACTGTTTTACTAGATCAGGTCTATCTCGGGGAAGGTGGACTTCTAACACCTTTTGTTTATCTCTTGCAAGGTCTTTTACGCTTATATGATTTCTATTCCAATCATATATCAGTATTTGATTAGGTTTTGTATCGATGGCTTCGTGAAGAATTGGTATACCAATGGTATCTACGAGCTCTGCGGAGTGTGCAGTATCTGTACTAGAGTCACTATGTTTCTCTGAAGCCGTTAAAGTACTTGACGTAGATGAATGTGCCGTTTCCGTATCAGAATCATTGCCTTCCCGATCGTATTGTTCATTTGGATCGACGTTTGCACGCATTGAATTTTGGTCATCAGTGTCATCATTTTCTAATACATTAATTACAACACGGGATAAGGCATCCGCGTTCGTGTTTTGTTTCCCGCTTTTGTACATAATTTCGTAATCAAACTCCTCCAGTCTCAACTTCCATCTCGTTAACTTACTGTTAGGTTCTTTGATAGATTTTAACCATGCGAGAGGTCTGTGGTCTGTATATATAGTAAACTTTTTGCCATAAAGGTAAGGCCGGAAATACTTGGTAGCCCAAACTATCGCTAGCAGTTCCTTTTCAATCGTGCTGTAGCGCGCTTCAGCATCGTTCAGAGTACGACTCGCATAGGCGATAGGTTTGTCGCTGCCAATAGGGCCTTGGGAAAGGACGGCGCCAATTGCTATATTTGACGCATCCGTGGTGAGAACGAATGGTTTAGAAAAGTCAGGGAATTGAAGCAACGGTGCATTCACTAATAATTCTTTACATTTTTCAAACGCCGTCTTATATTCGTCCGTTATTAGAATTTTCTTTCCTTTGTTTTTCTTCTTCAGACAAGCGGTAAGTGGTTGGGTTATTTTGGAGAAATCTTTTATGAATTTGCGGTAGTATCCTACAAAGCCCAAAAAGCTTTTAATTTCTGTCGGTGTTCGAGGAAGGGGAAAGTTGAGAACGGCCTTTATCTTGTCATCATTGGGTTTGAGGCCGTCTTTTGTGACTTGGTGACCCAGGTAGAGTACCTCTTTTCTTAAGAATTCACTTTTGTCTAATGTGACCTTTAAATTTGTTTCTCTTAACCTGTTAAAGACCTTGCGTAATTTTTCTATGTGTTCTTGTAGACTTGTTGAGAATATAATTATGTCATCCAAATATACGAGGCAATGTGAGCCTTGTAAGCCTCTGAGAACATTGTCCATAGTACGCTGAAATGTAGCGGGTGCTGTTTTCAACCCGAATGGTAGGCGGGTGAATTCATAGTGTCCTGATTGTGTCGTGAATGCAGTTTTAGGTCTGTCTTGTTCGTCAACCTCTACTTGGTGGTAACCGCTCGCCAGATCTAGAGTGCTGAAATAGTTGGCTCTTCCTATTTTATCAAAGAGGTCAGTTATATTAGGAAGCGGATATTTGTCGTCGATGGTTATATCATTTAGGCGTCGATAATCAATTACCATTCTATATTTCTTTTCGCCGCTTGCATCTTGTTTTTTTGGTACCAGGTGGACCGGAGCGCTCCACGGGGAATAAGATTCCTGCACCACGTTGTTCTTAAGGAGCTTATTGACTTGTCGCTGAATTTCTTCATTTTGCGAAGGTGGGTGACGGAATGGCCGGATGTAAATTGGATCTTCGTTCTTAGTCCTGATTTTATGCTTTACGTTATTAGTAAAGGTAAGTGGCAATTCTTCGCAGTAGAAAATGTCGCGGTATTCGTGGCAAAGTTTTTGTATGCATGCTCGTTCTTCGGCATTGGTGTGATCTAATCGTAACTTCGACAAATTTTGTTTTAGCAGATCGTCCACATCGCAATTTGCTCGAGAAGTAAAATTAACTAAGACATCATCTTCATTGAATTCAATCTTTTCAACGTGTACGGCTTTTTTAAATTTGATTGTCACATTATGTTCGGTCGCGTTCTGTATAACTGTAGTTGCAAAATAGTTTTCACATTTGACTAATGCAGATGGCATTCTTACAGCGTCCTTGAACTCTTGAAAGCATACAATGGCTGTTCCGTCGCGGAGATCCGTTGGAATCTTGACTCGTGTCTCTGTTCTTGGCTCTAAGTTGATTTCGCAGGGGGGGTTGTATATAATTGGTATGCTTGTATTCCGTGTGTGTAACATAAGATCTTTCATGTTCACTGTTGCGTCTAATTGTTTGAGTAAGTCAGATCCGATGAGTCCGTCATAACCTTGGGCGACATCATATACATAAAATTTGTGATATTCCGTACTTTTAAATGTTTCTAGAAGTGGTATATATATAATTTCGTTATGCATACTTCTTGCGTGGGTGCTGATCACCTCAAAGGGCTCTGTGTATTTAAATTCCGAAAAATAGCGATTGGCCAGTGTAGTATTTATGAAAGATCGGGTGCTTCCCGTGTCGATCATAAAGCGTGCACCGATTTCCGGTAACTCTATACACGGTAATTTCGAAATTTTGTCGCAATTTAATTCGATCACTAACGCTTTGGGGTTTTCGAGGCCGTTAACTGAAAATTTTCAGTTTCGATTACGTTTTGTTCATCATTCGCGTTTTCTTCAGGTATTTCTTCGATTTGAGTCGGTTCAACAGGCTCTTGTTCATAGTAATATTCGTTGTCTAAATACTGCGGGGTGTCACTGTAAAACAGGTTATCATTTTCGCATGGCACGACCAAGTTGTTCTGTCTAACTGTGCGCATGGTGACGTCAGAATTGTCAAGGGCTCTTAGGTTTGGCTGAACCCGTGGACCACCAAACCGAAAGCCTGGAGATGCTGTTTGTTGGTTGAAACCGTGATTGGGCAAAGGCCTGTAGCCTTGTTGAGCAGGAGTGCCAAATCTAAATCCATTATATTGTTGGGGTGCACCATACCCAAATACTTGATTAGAAGTAGGCCTAAAACCTAGCTGTGGCTGATTTGGGATACCAAATCTGAAACCCCGATTCGGCGTTGAATTGGGTTGGAAACCATTTGGTCTCGGTGTCGAATTTTGAGGAATGCCAAATCTAAAATTGTTTTGTTGAGGAACGCTAAAATAACGATTTTGTGGTGGTTGTTGGAAGGTCAGACGTGGCTGTGAGTTTTGCTGCTGTTGCACTGGACGCGTGCCGTTTTTAGAATTGTACTGGAGTTGAAAATTCACTTCCTCAGTTACCACACTTAACGCACTCTCCAAAGTGGAGCAACCCTTCAGACGCACTATCCTAAGCATGTGCTCGGGAAGGTTATACAAAAACGAGTTTAATGCGGTATTATTATATATTGTCGTCTTAGCATTTCGTAATTGTTCGTCGTCAGTTTCATTGACCTTAGCAAATAAAGTACTTCTTACGTGCTGAATTCTATTGCAAAAATCGGTGTAAGATTCTCCTTGTTTAATTTTTAAATTTTCTAATTCAATAGCAATACATTGCTCTGAACGAGGATCACCGAAATGTTGGCGTAATACACTTTTTAATTGATCCCATGACACCAAATCTCCTCGTTCACTCAGGAGGGTCGCAGCCCTACCAATAAGTCTGCTCGTTACAGCATGAAATACATATTCATCTTGAATAACATTTTCATCTACACCTCTAAATCTCTGAATTACATATTCAGCTTTACGGATGAATAAATCTAATTGTTTATTGTCACCCTCAAATCTAGGGATGATATCAATCATCTCTTTGGGAATTACTTGTAATTGTACTTGAGCCATTTTATTTTAATAAAATTTATGATCAATGTGAAATCACGAATTTCTATTTACTGGCTCAAAAAAAAAAACACAAATTTATTTATTATATTTTTTTTTTTTTTTTTTTTTTCGAAAAATTAGCACAAAACACTTTTAGCACTTATTCCTATATCAGTTTCTTATAATTTACGCCACTCTATCGATGGAGAGCAGAGCACGATAACTTAAACACTATTTGCTAGAGTTTCCAGTGAAGTTTATCCGAAAATCTACTATTAACAACTACTACTAAACCTACTAGTAACACGAGTTTTCACCAGCTTTCAGGAAAAATCAGGAATAAGCAAGGAATGCAAAAAGGTCTACTCACAAACCGCCGATTGCCATGACTTCCGCCGCTGATGACACCTTTTATCACGTACCTCACGTTGTAATTCAATTAATGTCCACAATTTAACTTATTTATTTGGTTCGAAGATATTCGAGTTACGCGTGAGAACCAATAGTAGTGTCCTTTATCACGCGACGCGACTATACGCACTATTTTCACGAATATCCTTCAAGGCTGCGCCAGTTAAGGTTGGGAGCTCATGAGGACGTTTCAAGGTAAAACTCAGGTTACTTGGACTTAACTTTAATGATTAAAATATAAGATGAGTGAACAGCTTGAAGCTTAAACTGTAACTAACTTATTCTATGTAAGAACTATCTCATACACAGCGGTGGGCTTGATTCCCGGTACTCGCCACCTGTGCGCGGGCGCTCTGGGCATAACATCCTTACCGCAATGTCAGCGGTTATGCATTCACTGTAACTGGCCGGGAGGCCCGGGAGTCAACATACATAACTAGGTAGGTTGAATTTTTAAAACCAAACTTTCTTTACATTATATACCTACGTACCCAAGTTGAGTCTTGTTATATTTTTTGTAGAAACTGACAGTTATGATTAAATACGTCCATATATTTTTAATATTGTAAATAACACTATTATACCTACCCTGCCTACCTTACCTACCCTACCTTATACCCTGTTTCTTTGTTTTTCTTTTGTATGTGTGTTTATGTGAGGTGTGCAATAAAGAGTATTTGTTGTTGTTGTTGTTGTTGTTGTATACCTACTTTACTAGCGTATAATTTAAGACGCTGACAAGACCTAAAAAAAGTCCCGCTCTAACACGCGTGAGTTTCCAATTAACCATCCCGCTCTTTACGGAAGCTCTGCGCGGAGAATAATAAAAAAATACTATAGTAATATTGAAATAAAAAAAAGTGTAGATTATTTGTGAAATATGACTCGTTAGCGGTTTAGGTATGAATATGTTGACTTCATGTTTTTTCACACCACCTGGGGGCCGATTTTTGAGTGTAGAACGCTCGAATATTCATTCGAGATCTGTCAAAAAACTATGACGTTTTGACCGATGTCGAGTGAAAAGTCGACCGTTCGACACTCAAAAATCGGCCCTCTGCTCGATTTTGCTCAATTATATATGATACAAACCTTTCGGAAAGCAAATCATTACACGTGCCCCTTGGTTTTAGCGGGTTATAATTTCAAATTATTACCCGCCGGGTAATAATTTCATTTGAGTTCCGATAGTTCTTATTGATGTCTTTAAAGTCTAATTTCGTGAAGTCCACACGGCGGCGAGGAGGTGGCACACCAGCTCCGTGTTTTGTTTGGAACGTCGCGTTCACGGTTCGAAATAAATGCCATACGATAAATAAATAAACGTCGCGTTCGAAACAAAAGACTGCGTCGACGGCCGACTAAAACTATATCTTTATTTTGAATTTTAAGTTAAAAAAAAATTTTTTTCCAAAAAAATTGTCATTATACTCGATTTCGACTAATTCAGGGGTAAGGATTTCAAATTTTATATTTATTTTGAGTTTTAAGCGAAAAAAAATTTTTTTTTGCAAAAAATCGTCATTATACTCGTTTTCGACTAATTCAGGGATAAGGATTTCAAATTTTATATTTATTTTGAGTTTTAAGAGAAAAAAAATATTTTTTTTGTCAAAAAGCGTCATTATACTCGTATTCGACTAATTCAGGGATAAGGATTTCAAATTTTATACTTATTTTGAGTATTTTTTTTTTTCTAAAAATCGTCATTATACTCGATTTCGACTAATTCAGGGACAAGGATTTCAAATTTTATATTGATTTTGAGATTAAAGCCAAAAAAATTTTTTTTTGCGAAAAATCGTCAATATACTCGATTTCGACTAATTCAGGGATAAGGATTTCAAATTTTATATTTATTTCGAGTTTAAAGAGAAAAAAAAATTTTTTGCGAAAAATCGTCATTATACTCGTTTTCGACTAATTCAGGGATAAGGATTTCAAATTTTATATTTATTTTGTTATTAAGGTAAATAAAAAATTTTGTTTTGCGAAAATCGTCATTATACTCGATTTCGACTAACTCACGGATAAGGATTTAAAATTCTATATTTATTTTGAGTTTTAACGTAATAAAACATTTTTTGCGAAAAATCGTCATTATACTCGATTTCAACTAATTCAGGGATAAGGATTTCAAATTTTATATTTATTTTGAGGTTTAAGCTAAAAAAAACTTTTTTTGCGAAAAATCGTCACTACCTATACTCGATTTCGACTAATTCAGGGATAAGGATTTCAAGATTTAGAATTAAGGATTACTAGATTTTTAATATTTATTCAGAATAAAAAAAAACTTTTTTGTTAAAATAGTCATCATACTCGATTCCATATTCAATAACATAAAGTATAAAATTGGCCAAAGGTGGTGAGAAAATTAGAGTATACCCCACGGGGATAAAACTGTTTTTGTCTTGGGCGCGCTTAAATCCCTCACTACACTCAGGACTCAGTCTTAATTCCCTCGCTTCGCTCAGGAATTAAGTCATTACTCCCTCGCTCCGCTCGGGAGTAAGATTTGGAGTCCTTCGTTACGTTCGGGATTCAAAATCGCACCCGTGACATAAAACAGTGCTTTATCCCCTTGGTGTATAATCTACTATTTTTTGATGTGCTAGAACAAATAGTTTTTCTTAAAAAACTGCTTAAATAACATCAATTTCAACCAAATTCGGTCTTGTCAGCCTCTTCTGGCGGTAACCCTTAGCGCTAAGGCGTGGACTCCGAAAGAGCACGATTGTATGCGATAGAGATGGCCCCGTTTATGCATATTTGTTAACAGGCGATTTGTTAACAGAGAACCTTCTGTAGGTAGTATTATGACTATGACTCTACTTATTAAAAAATGTTTTAAAATGATTGCGAGTCAACGAAGAGTTTTGTACCATTCTATGTGGACTATGGGGAAGTAATATTTGAAAGGTCAATGCGGCTTATTTGTTATGTAGGGTAGACTTATATCTATGTCGGTAGTTGCATATTCGAAAATAAACCAGTCTGCTTTGGATCTCGGTCTTTCATTGATATAACATTGGCGCAGTCGGTATTAAAATTGTTTTTTTAATTACTTATACGCTCCGTATTAACATGCCGATCGGTAAAATCGAACCGTTTTTAGTGGAGTCACAAAATTGGGACAATTACGTGCGTCGCGTCAAACAATTCATCGCGTTAAATTCCATCGATGAGGAACTCGAAGTGGCCACGTTGTTAACCGTAATCGGCGGCGAGTGTTACAATTTGCTTTGTGATCTGTGTTCACCGGACCATCCGGAGGATAAGGAGTTCGATGATTTAGTCGTTTTACTGAAAAATCATTTGGAACCGGAAAGGTCAGAGATAGCCGAGAGACACATTTTTCGGCAAAGAGTGCAACAGCAGGGTGAAAGCATTCGTGTTTACCTTCAAGGGCTAAAACATTTGGCTAAAACCTGCAATTTCGGGACCGGCCTCGAAGAAAATCTACGGGATCAGTTCGTCTCGGGATTGAGCAGCGAGGAGATGCGGTCGAGACTATTTGCCGAGAAAAATATTGATTACAAGAGGGCCGTGGAGTTGGCCAGCGCTCTCGAGGCGGCGGAGCGGCACGCGAGCACGGCGGGCGCTCCGGCCGGCGGAGCGGGCGCGGGCCCCGGCGCGGCGGACGACGGCCTGCACCGTGTGAGCGGCGGCCGCGGGGCGCGCGCGCGCCCGCCCCTAGCCGGCGCCGGCGCCGGCGGCAGCGGCGGCACACAGCGGGCCCCATGCGCACGTTGCGGCAAGTTTACTCATCCGCCGAATAAGTGTAGGTTTAAAAACTTTACGTGCGATTCGTGTGGCATTAAGGGCCATTTAAAAGTTATGTGTGTTCGTAAAGGTGAGAAAGGCGATTTTCCGGACAGGCGGCCGGCGAAAGGTCAGTACTTTTTAAATGAAAGTTGTGATTCGGACGACGACAATTCTCATTTCTATAATCTGATTTCAACAGGAAATAATGATGGACCATACTTAGCTAATGTGTTAGTGGACGATATCAGCTGTAAGTTTGAAATTGATACCGGGAGCAAAATTTCTGCAGTGTCGAAAATATTTTATGATCAACATTTTGCGCATTTGCCCATTAATAAAAATATTTTAATGTTAAAATCGTACACTGGTGATTCTATCGAGACGCTGGGTTATATTGACGTTACGGTGCGCTATGGTAATAATTCAGCTAAACTTAAGTTATATGTTATTGAAAATGGTGGGCCTCCGCTCATGGGTCGCACTTGGATTAAAGCATTAAGATTAGCGATATTAAATTGTCACAATATAACTGACGGCGACTCGATAGCCCAGTCTTTAAAAAAAGAGTACCCAGAGGTATTTGCGGAGGGTTTAGGTACTTGTAAGTCGCGTATTCGGCTGTATTTAACGGACGATGCCCCGGTGTTCGTGCGCGCGCGCGCGCTGCCGCTTGCGCTGCGCGGGCGCGTGACGCGCGAGCTCGAGCGCCTGCAGCGGGAGGGCGTCATATACTTACAAGGTCGAGCGGTCGGACTATGGGACACCCATAGTACCTGTCATCAAATCTAATGGTGACATCCGTATTTGCGGTGATTATAAAATCACAATAAATCCGATCCTAAAGGACTTTCATTACCCGCTTCCGCGTATCGAAGAAATATTTGCAACACTGGGTGGCGGCGAACAATACACGAAGTTGGATTTATCAAATGCATTCCAACAATGTATGCTAGAAGAAGATTCGCAGCCGATGACAGCGATTTCTACTCATGTCGGAACATTTGTCTACCGTAGGGTACCTTTCGGTATTAAATGCATACCGGAAAACTTCCAAAAAATTATGGAGGAGACTCTTAGCGGGTTGCCCTCGACTGCTGTGTTTGCAGACGACATTTGCGTTACAGGAAAAGATAGGGCAACACATTTAACTAATTTAAGAGCTGTATTACAACGGCTCCACGAAAATGGACTCCGTATCAATTTCAATAAGTGTCAGTTTTTCAAGGATAGCGTAACTTACTTAGGATACTGTATTGACAAGCACGGTTTACACACAGACGAAAAAAAAATTAAGGCAATCGTTGCAGCCCCTCGACCCACGAACGTCACACAGCTTAAAAGTTTTATGGGCCTGGTGAATTTTTATTCCAAATTTTGTTCCAACATGAGCGATATACTTAAACCCTTATATAACTTACTTAAACAAGACGTGGATTGGGTGTGGAGCAAAGATTGCGATACGGCTTTTAGTAGAATAAAAAAGGTATTGAGCAGCGCCCCCGTGCTGGCTCATTACGACCCGGCGCTGCCGCTGGTCCTCTCGGTGGACAGCAGCGCGTACGGGCTGGGCTGCGTGCTGACGCAGCGCGGCGCCGACGGCCGCGAGCGCCCAGTCAGCTGCGCCTCGCGCACACTCAGCAAACCCGAGCGAAACTACTCGCAGCTGGACAAGGAGGCCTTGGCCATTGTTTTTGGCGTAACTAAACATCACCAGTTCTTGTTTGGCAGACGTTTCATACTACGTACTGACCATAAACCCCTGAGTTACATTTTTGGCGACAAAAAAGGCATTCCGGTCACAGCTGCGAGTAGATTACAGCGATATGCCATTACATTATCAACGTACCGGTATGGTATTGAATTTGTAACGTCTTCCCAGAATTGCCAGGCGACGCGCTGTCTCGCCTTCCTTTGCCCTCGACTGGTAATCGAGGCGAAAGAGAGGACGAGGCAGGCAGTTACCTTAATTTTATTCAGAAAAGTTTTCCGCTCAGTTTTAAAGATATTAAAACAGAGACGGCCCGCGATCCTATTTTGAGTAAAATAATGGGCTATGTTATGTTCGGCTGGCCGAAAACAATTATAGATGACGTATTGAAATCGTATTTCATTCGGAAAGACAGTATTCATATTGATCAGGGGTGTTTGTTATGGGGTTACAAAATTATAGTACCGATATCGCTGCAAAGTGAAATTTTAAAGGAAATTCACGACGGTCATCCAGGGATCGTTAAAATGAAACAAATAGCCCGCAATTATGTATGGTGGTCAACGTTAGACGCAGACATCGAGCGAACGGCGCAGGAGTGCGACGCGTGCCGCGCGGTGCGGCCCGCGCCGGCGCCGGCGCCGCTGCACTCGTGGCCATGGCCGGCGGAGCCCTGGTCGCGCTTGAACGTTGATTGGTTAGGGCCTTATAACAGTAAATATTATTTAATTGTTATTGACGCGCATTCTAAATGGATAGAGGCGGAAAAAGTCAACAACACTTCGGCAGCAACAGTCATATCATGTTTTAGAAGAATGTTTGCACGATTCGGTTTGCCCAAACGAGTTATATCTGATAATGGACCGCCATTCAGTTCACTTGAAATAAGGACATATTTTGAACGTAACGGTATCAAACAAACCCTTACGCCCCCTTATCATCCGGCGAGCAACGGAGCAGCCGAAAATGCTGTGCGAGCCATTAAGCGAGCCTTAAAAAAGGCACATGTCGAGAACACTGACGAAGAAACCGCCTTGAGTAGGTATTTATTCAGTTATCGCAACACGGAACACAGCACAACCGGGCGTGAACCGGCAGTTGCGCTGATGGGGCGGCGCCTGCGCGGGAGACTGGATCTGTTAAGGCCCGACGCGAGCGAGGTGGTGCGTGAACACCAGGTCGCTAGCGAGCAGCGCCGTGACGCTCGCCCGCGCCAGGCCCTTCCAGGCGATGCCGTCATTATCAGGGATTATACGAAGGGGAATCGAAAATGGGCGGAAGGGGTGGTCATGGACCGTCCGAGCCCGGTATCGTATACTGTCAAAACAGGAGACGGTCAAGTGCATAAGCGGCACATTGACCAAATATTAAAAGACAAACGGCCATCGCGGTTCTCTCTTTCAAAAGTTCACGAGTCTATGTTACCCGATGATACGCAACCGCAACGAGGTGTTTCGGAAAGGGAAAATCCAGGGGATGATTGGCAGCTCGCAGAAGAGGACCCTGAGCCACACTCGTCCCCCTTAAAGAGCCCGGGTCACGAAGCAGGGCCCTCCCAGCCGCGGGCGGTCGAAGGTCGAATCCGGAGGCAAGCCGCTTTGCGTTGTTTAGAGAAATTCCATAAAAACAAATAAGATATTCCGCAAATACCTTAGGTAGTACGTCACCTTGCAACCGTACTAATAACAGTGATAACTATGATACCTAAAATTATTGTTAGTCAATTATACTGTACGTTAGTGCTGTACCTAATTGTATGTATAAATCGAAACACTAAATGTACCATTAGTGGACCTTATCTCGTTGTCATAAGGTTCACAGGTGGCCACTATTTGTGTACTCAATTGACAACCTTAATTAGAGTATAAATTAAGTCTGAATTGCATTGTTAAAGAATACCATGTTAATGAGTTGTTGTTATTGTGCTGTAGTACACCGTTGACAGTCATTTATATATTTTTAGTGAACCATATGAATGTTATATTATATACCTGCATAAGTGCATAAGTGCATATGTATATGTACCTTAAATATGATTGTACACATTTAAGTTAGCATCATCAATCATGTATCAAGTTTGTTATCAAATACTTACTAACCGACTTGGGAAATGAGGAGGAAGTGTTATGTAGGGTAGACTTATATCTATGTCGGTAGTTGCATATTCGAAAATAAACCAGTCTGCTTTGGATCTCGGTCTTTCATTGATATTCTATAGCGATTAATAACAGTAGGTAGGTACAGTAGGTACGGGCTTATTCCATTTTAAAAAGGACGCGTGTCCAAGCAGGCTTCTGAAATACATTGGAATCAAATCGGAATGCGAAAAAAACAGATTGACGTTTGCTGACTCGCTGACTGTATCGATAAAGTATTTCACCAATTTTTTTTTAAATGGAGATGGATAAATAACCATGAAATTATCCTCATCGACCTTACCTTTCCTATAAATTCTAAGATAATTTAAACGACTTTCAAAACTATGAGCACATCGTTATCTATAGTAACGATTTACGAACTTAATTTAACCGTCTGACAACCTGTCTAAAATTATGATGACCGAATTTAAAAAAGAGATTTTTAGGATGCGTCGCCGGCTAACTTCTCTTTGAGTTTTAAAAGCGTTTTGTGAAGTTCAATATTTACATTACTTATCCGATTAATGCGGTTTAGTAGGATGGCTCTTTGGTTAATTAGTACCCACTCAAATCAAGTTGTAGGCCGATCTAGATCCTATTTGCGGTTCTGACCAATTTCGGGCCTATACCCGTAAGCCGTAACGTAATATTCACTGTCACTTTCGTGCTGACGCGTCAGCATCGTAGGTGACGAATTATTTGTTCAAATTATCTAAGGACAACAACTTTCTCGGTCTGCATTCTGTGGCAATCATCACATGCATAGTTATGTACCGTCCATCAGGTGGGATGTCAAATTTTTTGCCTCCGACGTAGTATAAAAAAATTTTTTTAATAAGTATTTAATGTGGATGTTGCTCATCATATGGTGTACCTATAGGATCATAAACGCACTATAAGTATACAGATAAGATCCTTGTCAGTACTTATATCTAGGTGTTTATTTACTTCAATAAAAAACGCTCTCCAGTTTTAGTGCTACCTATGTATGTACAATGTATCTGTACATTGGTAAGAGTAGGTCACTATAGTTTGGTTTTTCTCAGATGCTGCATGCTACTACCTATAAAAGTTGTCGGTTAATCTACAAGTTCCTAAGGCCGGGTTTTATAAAGATCCGTTAGACCAAATGTCAGAACAAATTTCAGTAACTCAGTACATTTTTTGACATAACATACCGACATAAGGTCTAACGGATCTTTATTAAACCGGTCCTAAATATGTACCATTAGTCATAACGTAAGATGTCGTTGAAGCACGAACTACTCCCCCAAATGCTTGAACAGTATCAAAGGTGTTACATACTGGCTGTATGTGTCAAATAAGTTTTATACCGCGTTCTATTTGTCTATTGTATGATTGTCTATTATTACTTATTCAACTGGCTTCCAATAAACATGTCTAGCTAAAACATCTTTTCCTTGCCTTCGAATATAAAATATGGTGTCAGAAGTGGTCTCGGAAGAAAAATAAAGTCGGGAAATGAGTGACGAAGATGAGAAGCACCAAGAAAATATAATAGTCGGTTCCATCAAACCATTAAAAGTCGACAGCAACGTAACGGAAAAATGGCGTACGTGGAAACAAAAATTCGAAATTTTCATCGAAGCCAACAATCTTTTGGACCTTCCCGAAACACGAAAAGTCGCAATATTCCTAAATTTAATCGGCGACAGAGGCCTAGACATATTTAATTCATTCTCCATCGATCGCAAAACTGCTACCCTGAAAGAAATCATCGAACGGTTTGATTCAAAATTCAATCCTCTGAAAAACATAACGGTCGAGAGGTATAATTTCTTTTCTCGTCAGCAAAACCCAAACGAAGAATTTGAGGAATATGTCACTGCCATCACCAACCTCAGTACCTCATGCGAATTTGGCACATTGCGTGACAGCTTAATAAAAGACAAATTCGTGATTGGAATTCTTGACAAGAATGTCAAACAACGTCTTTTGCAAGAAGAAAATCTCAACATCGAAAAATGTCTCAAGATCGCGAAAAGCATGAAACTTTCCCATGAAAGGTCATCAAAATTAAACCACAATGTCGAGTCTCAAGAAACTATCAACGCGGTGTCCCAGTCTTATCAAAATCGCCGTGCGAGGTCTACAACGAGAAACTTCAGTCCAGCACCACCAAGGAGTGAGTCGCGCACATCGTTGCATAGATCTACGCGTTATCAAGATCAACGAAATTTTCGTCGACAAGATCATCGCAGTCCTAGTGAAACATGTCAACGCTGTGGTCAAATCCATCGTTTCAGATGCCCAGCCAAAGGAGTCAAATGCAAGAATTGCAATCGTCGGAATCACTACGAGAAATATTGTTTCTTTAATACTAATAAAGGTCGTGTAAACATGGTAAGCGACAATAGCGATACTTACATAATTTCGTCTATAGATAACAAGTCACCAATAAATAACAATTGGATACTGAATATTAAAGTCCATGACACAAATGTAGAATGTCAAATTGATACAGGAGCTGAAATTAATGTCATATCGAAATGTACCTTAGATAGTCTCAATCAAAATGTCCCAATACTATTTGCAAGACATAAACTTTGTTCCTTTACAGGTAACACAATACCAGTTGTTGGAGGGTGCTACTTAAACTGTACATTTTCCAACAATGTTTCTGCAAATATCTATTTTGTTGTAGCAAATACTCCATGTCGTACAATAATTGGCCAAAGAACATGTGAAGACTGTGGAATAGTAAAACGGATTCTAAGTATCAAAGAGGAAAGTCAGGAAAGTAACAATCCTAAGAAATCATGCCTTAAGTCAAGGTCAGTAAATATTGTCAATAAATATGCTGATTTATTCGAAGGTTTAGGATGTTTACCTATTAAAGCTCACTTGGATGTTGATCCCAGTGTCAAACCAAAAATTAGTGCCACACGAAGAATACCTTTTGCTTTACAGTCTCGTTTGAAGACTGAACTTGAAAATATGGAAAAATTAAAGGTCATTGAAAAAATTGAAAAGCCAACTGATTGGGTTAATTCAATTATTCTAGTCGAAAAAGCAAATGGTTCACTTCGAGTATGTTTAGATCCACGTAACTTGAACGAGGCAATAAAGAGACCCCATTACCTATACATTCCCTACATTTGACGACATACGATCAAACATAGCTGGTTCAACAGTTTTTAGCAAACTTGATGCTACTTCAGGATTTTGGACAATACCTCTAGATGAAGAGAGTAGTGACTTATGCACATTTAATACTCCTTTTGGTAGGTATAAATTCCTTCGTCTACCTTTCGGAATTAATTCTAGTAGTGAAATCTTTCACAGAAGCATGGTACAATTATTTGATGATTTACCAGGCATTCAGATTTTCATAGATGACATATTAGTATACGGAAAGTCACAAGCTGAACATGATGAACGTCTAGATAATCTTTTCAAAAGAGCTCGAGAAGTCAATATTCGATTTAATAAGTCAAAATGTCAATTTAACATGTCAGAAGTATATTATGTAGGTCACATGTTCAACAAGGACGGTATTTTTCCTGATAAGTCTAAAGTTAAGGCTATTATGGATATGCCTAGTCCCACAAATGTCAAGGAACTACAAAGATTCCTTGGGATGATTAACTACTTAGGTCAGTACATACCTAATTTATCTGATGAAACCAGTATTCTTAGAGATTTGATTAAAAAACAGAATATGTGGCAATGGTCTGAGTCACATGAGAAACAACTTAGCCTGAGAAAGATACGTTTTTTTTGGAAAAAATTCTCTAACAGGCTAATTTTTTTTATACGGTTCTTTTAAGTGATTTTAAGAATCAATATTTTTAAAATTTGCGAATCTACCACCGGAAGTTGGATAAAAAAAATGGTGCCCAAAAACTGTTGATTTTTCACAGCAAATATGGTATAAGTAGTTTTATTGAGAATGCTTCTATCTTTAGGTCTATTTTGATGCTTACGATCCGAATCGAAACATATATGCAACGGGAAATAAGAGAAATTTAATCAAACAGGTATTTTCAGTTTTTCTGAAACTTATTAAAAAGAAAATTATATATAAGCTTTTTATAGCAACACATGAAAAACAAGGACTGTTTCTCAGAATTATCATTGAAAATGAAACTATTTAAATATTTGGTAAATAGTTTTTTACAAATCGCGTATTTAACATTAGTAGAAAAAATATATCAGTTCCAATTTTTCCGTGGACTTTTAATTTAAGCCCTGAGAATGTCAATGGAATAAGAATGAACCCCATATGTTATTTGTTTTCGTTGATTTGCTTAATTACAGCACACACGTGCAATCTGATTTGGACTTTATTGCCTTACTATCAGGGATTATTTTAGAACGCACAACGAGATGGAAGTAGCCATGTCGAAACAAGCGCGCGGCGCGTGCGGCCGGCCCCCGCCGCCTCGCTCCGATGTCTGTTTATTATTATTACTTACTATGACTTTGATATGAATAACGAATGCATTGATGACGGTGCATTGATGAAAGCTCAGAATATCAACGGAATATGAATCAAGCGAATATTATTTATATTCGTTAATGTACAGCATACGTTTGCAATCGGATTTGGACTTTATTGACTTATTGTTAAGGATTATCTGAGATGAGAATGTAGGGATTGAGTAGGCAGGTTAAAACTTAAAACACGCGTGCTTGAGGCCGCCGCTCGGCCCAGTGCGACATTTTATTATTATTTACCTACTCATTCATTACCTTTAAAATGATATTGAGTTTGAGTAACTATGTAAAATTTGTTTGCGGCGTAGGAAATTTTGTTTATTTGCGTAGTATATGATGTTTACGTATAATCTTCTTCTTCTAAATATATAAAAGAAGAAACCGACTGACTGATTGATTGACTGACTGACATATCAACGCTCAGCCCAAACCGCTGGTTCTAGAGATTCCAAATTTGGCACGTAGGTTCCTTATAAGGTCTAGGGGTGCAATAACGAAGGATTTTTCAAAATTCATCCCCTAAGGGGGTAAAATGGGGCTCCAAAGTTTGTATGGAGAAACAAGATTAGTTTGATTATTTTATTCGAAACTTCACAGGGGTACTCCTAACAATAAATGAGTGAAGACGTATTTCAGGTTTTTTGAAAATTCAACCCCTAAAAGAGGGAAATGGGGTGTCAAAGTCTGAAAATCGACAGTGGGTATTATTTCTATGGTTTATCGGGTCGCTGATTACGAAAACAACAATGATTTTAAAATCCAACGTGGCGGACGTGAAATACCAATTTCCCCAGTCGGGGTGAAATGGGGTTGAAATGTCTATATATCAATATGGGTGTCGTTTTCATGGTTTTTTTGGAACGTTAATTACGAAAATGGCATCGATTTTAAGATTTAATATTGTGGACATGAACATTTCTAAATATGTTAAAAAAGAAACTGACTGACTACCACAGACTGACGGATCAACGCACAGCCCAAACCGCTGGTTCTAGATTATATTCCAAATTTGGCAAGTAGGTTCTTTATAAGGTCTAGGGGCGCACTATGAAAATATTTTTCAAAATTAACACCCGAAGGGGTGAAACGATGTAAAAATTTGTATGGGAAAACAAGATTAGTTAATGAGTAAACGAGTTTTTCATGTTTTTGAGAATTCAACCCTTAAAAGGAGGAAATGTGGTCACAAAGTCTGAAAATAATACCCATATTGATTTTCAGACTTTGAGACCACGTTTCCTTCTTTTAAGGGAGACAGATATGTACTTTTATTCAAGAGTAGTAATTATAATCTCTTAGTAGTAGTAAGTCGATGGCGGCATAAAAATTCGTATACCGAAACCTCCAGAACGTAACAAATAGTTTTCCGACCCGCACCTAAATCGGTTCAGCAAAACGCGTGATAATCGCGGACAAATACATACCTCTGGTTGGGTCAAATTCAAACTGAAATCATCTTTTTTTGTCGGCTGTTTAAAGTTACGTTTAGTACGCGGGCGAAGCCGCGGGAAAAAGCTAGTGTGGTATATATCTTTAATAGTACGGTACGGCTTTCACACTTTTTCACCCGATTTCCTCCTTTTAGGGGTTGAATTTTCAAAAAACCGGGAACACGTGTTTACTTATTTATTGTTAGGAGTACTCCAGTGAAGTTTCTAATAAAATAGTCTGACTAATCTTGTTTCCCCATACAAACTTTGGACCCCCATTTCACCCCTTAGAGGATGAATTTTGAAAAATCCTTCCTTAGTGTACCCCTAGCTAGACCTTATAAGGAACCTACGTGCCAAATTTGGAATCTCTAGAACCAGCGATTTGGGCTGTGCGTTGATATGTCAGTCAGTCAGTCATTTAGATAAAGAATGTTCATTTCTACAATATTAAATCTTAAAATCGATACCGTTTTCGTAATTGACGTCCGAAAAAAAAACATAAAACTACACCCATATTGATATTTAGTTATTTCAATTTCAACCCCATTTCACCCCGACAGGGGAGATGGTATTTCATGTCCGCCACGTTGGATTTTAAAATCATTGTAGTTTTCGTAATTAGCGACCCGATAAACCACAGAAACAATACGCATTGTCGATTTTCACACTTTGTCACCCCATTTCCCCCTTTTAGGGGTTGAATTTTCAAAAAAACGGAGACACGTGTTTACTTATTTATTGTTAGGAGTACTCCTGTGAAGTTTTGAATAAAATAGTCTGACTAATCTTGTTTCCCCATACAAACTTTGGACCCCCATTTCACCCCCTTAGGGGACGAATTTTGAAAAATCCTTCCTTAGTGCACCCCTAGACCATATAAGGAACCTACGTGCCAAATTTGGAATCTCTAGAACCAGCGATTTGGGCTGTTAATTGATAAGTCAGTCAGTCAGTCAGTTTCTTTTTTTAGGGTTCCGTAGTGAACAAGGAACCCTTATAGTTTCGCCATGTCCGTCCGTCCGTCCGTCCGTCCGACCGACCCCCGTTTTTCTCAGTAACCGTTAGTACTAGAAAGCTGTGGAATAAAATCTTTAAAAAAAAAATTTTTTAGGGTTCCTCCCGTATATGTAAAGTGGTGGTGAAATTTTTTTTTCTGCCAAACCCCATCGTGTGGGGTATTGTTGGATAGCTCTTTTAAAAATATTATAAGGTTTCTATAAGCATTTTTGATTAAAGAATTGTTAAGCGTGATATTAAGCTTTGAAGTGATAATTTTTGTTATGGTCAAATGTGCCCCCCCCCACCACTGCCAGTTAAAAGGTGGCTACTAGGCATGTGAATAAAATCATGGTAGTAGTATATATGATGAATTTAAAAGAAAAAATATCACAGCTAAGTAGACATTACTAGTTAACGAGTAATAGTCGAACTTCAGAAATGTACTTTGCAAAAGCAAACTTTCGTACAATTTCCATTGATACCTTAGATAATGTTGTTAATTCTGTCAAAAATATAGTAAATATAAGTTTGCAAACTTTTTAGTCCACATAATGTAACGGGTGGACGACTACGGAACCCTACCTTGCGCGTGGCCCGACACGCACTTGGCCTGGTTTTTATATATTTAGATAAAGAATGTTCATTTAGATAAAGAATATTAAAATCGATACCGTTTTCGTAATTGAAGTCCGAAAAAAAAAACATAAAACTACACCCATATTGATATTTAGTTATTTCAATTTCAACCCCATTTCACCCCGACAGGGGAAATGGTATGTTATGTCCGCCACGTTGGATTTTAAAATCATTGTAGTTTTCGTAATCAGCGCCCTGATAAACCACAGAAACAATTCCCATTGTCATGTTCACACTTTGTCACCCGATTTCCTCCTTTTAGGGGTTGAATTTTCAAAAAACTGAAAACACGTGTTTACTTATTTATTGTTAGGAGTACTTCTGAGAAGTTTCGAATAAAATAGTCTGACTAATCTTGTTTCCCCATACAAACTTTGGACCCCCATTTCACCCCCTTAGAGGATGAATTTTGAAAAATCCTTCCTTAGTGTACCCCTAGCTATACCTTACCTATACCGTACCTTATGAGGAACCTACGTGCCAAATTTGGAATCTGTAAAACCAGCGATTTGGGCTATGCGTTGATATGTCAGTCAGTCAGTCAGTTTCTTTTTTTATATATTTAGATAAAGAATGTTCATTTCCACAATATTACATCTTAAAATCGATACCGTTTTCGTATATGACGTCCGAAAATTCAGTGTAAACCAAATTTAATTGTGTTTATGGTAAATAAATGAATTGAATTGAAAAAAAAAACATAAAACTACACTCATATTGATATTTAGTTATTTCAATTTCAACTCCATTTCACCCCGACAGGGGAGATGGTATTTCATGTCCGCGACGTTGGATTTTAAAATCATTGTAGTTTTCGTAATTAGCGACCCGATAAACCACAGAAACAATACCCATTGTCGATTTTCACACTTTGTCACCCCATTTCCCCCTTTTAGGGGTTGAATTTTCAAAAAACTGGAGACACGTGTTTACTTATTTTGTTAGGAGTACTCCTGTTAAGTTTTGAATAAAATAGTCTGACTAATCTTGTTTCCCCATACAAACTTTGGACCCCCATTTTATCCCCTTAGGGGACGAATTTTGAAAATTCCTTCCTTAGTGCACCCCTAGACCATATAAGGAATCTCTAGAACCAGCGGTTTGGGCTGTGCGTTGATATGTACTGACAGAAATGACTGCAGAAACGAACAAACCAGTTTTGTCTATTTAAAAAAAATTGATCCCCATACAATATTTAATCCCTATTTTCAACCCTTTGGGAGACGAAAATTTTTAAAACACCAAGTTAACTTTCCTTGTTACGGTCACCCGCCTGTAGCCCTTATTATCTCTGGTTGGTGACTTTTGCCGTGATATGAGCTTTATAAAACATGCGTGTGCCGCGTATCTATTCTATACTACTTATATAAAATAATTATCACGATGTAATATTTTAAAAAACGAATACATTTGTCATCCTATTTACTTGTTGGTTGAATCAAGACATACTTATTTACGCAACACCGAGCCGTATATGTAATTCAAGATCGCGAAGGGCTTCGACCTGCGCGGCGTGCGAAGTAACGAATACCTACTTCTAAGCGTCCCTATAAGGCATAATTTAGCGTGGCATCATCTTTCTAAGAATTTATGTCGATACGTATACATGTTCTACTTTTTATGTATACCTAATTTATGTCTTCAACTGTACTGTTAATAAAGTGTGTGCAAAGTACGAGTCACGAATATATGGTCTCAATATACCTACCGTCCGGCCGACAGCGTAGTTGTTCAGTACCTACCTACACCTACGAATGCACCGGATGAGCGGACTTTTATTATAGGCGTGTAGGTTAGGTTGTACACAAAGTCCGTGATTTCTTAATCGATAAATTATATCTATTTGAAAATCATTTTGGCGGTTTTGAGTCGTTTTAGATGTCAGATTATATACACAATTTAAAGTTATTAAATGACTTAGTTTTAACTTTTAATTCATACTTCATAGCTACTATTGAACCTAATAATAAGTTGTTTAAATTACACTATTTACATATACCTAATAGAACATTAAGCTTAGGGCCGCACCGAAGCCGCCGATAAAAGTAAAGTACCTACACACACACTTGCTTGTCACCCACCCGCGCGCCTCTCGCTGTGCTGCACACCTCCGCTCACCCCGCGTATTCCCCTCTCGCGCCTACTATTAATGAAGATGCATTTGAAATCACTTAATAGGTATTTATAGGGTTCATTAGCATTACACCTTCTTCAATGTGGCCTTCATGAAAAGTCAACGTAGTGAGTTTGGCTTATATATAAATTTCACAAGACTTTTTCAAAGAAAATAAAGCTCCAGATATTTTGGGTAGCTTCAGTATAAAAAGGGTTAATACATATAAGAAAGATATATATAAACCATAACTGTAATGTTAGCTTATATACCATAGCCGTAATTTAATTTTATATATTTCTGTATTAAAAATTATTATATTACAAGGTTGCCTTAACAAATATCGGTTGATTTTTCATGTATCACAAAGAATATAAATATATATAGTATGTCATAAAGTAAGTAAATGCTTATACCATTTTCGCCCGATTTTTAAGGATTTTTTATAGATTATTTTTTAATATTTTCTACAGTCACGTTGGTGGACTACGTGTTTTATTAAAGAATACCTAATCTAATTGCTTTAACAAATTTTTTGGTGCAAAAAAAGTAGCTGTTATGAATTAATGTTCAAAATTCATACAGCGCAACCGTACCGCTCTTAAGCGGTTATTACACTATCCCGAATTCAGAATCCTGAATGAGCTAGGAAGCAGATTCAGGAACGTGTAATCGCATTCAGGAAGCAAGGATCCTAAAAAGTATCCTACCTAGGACGTCAGGATGGCTCCGGACGAACTGAATGACCAAGCATCCTAGCTATGAAGCTGTTTAGGACAGTGTAATAATATTTAGCCAAATCAGTCGGCTCGCGCCAGCGACAGCGTACGTACGTGTAGGTCGCGTGCAATGAACGAAGCACGTTGGTTTTTGTAGGAAAAATAAGGAAATATCAAAGAAAAAAAATCTGATTTATTAATAT
Source organism: Cenopis cana (assembly GCA_951800055.1). Lineage (NCBI taxonomy): Eukaryota > Metazoa > Arthropoda > Insecta > Lepidoptera > Tortricidae > Cenopis > Cenopis cana. The sequence goes on along the minus strand of OX637477.1, from coordinate 16,244,672 downwards.
GTATTTGTTGGTAAATTATGGGTAATAATAAACACTATCACCAAATTTCAAATTATAAGTCAATGGGAAATGAAAAAATTCTAAGGAACAGGATTTTGTAAAAATAGTTGAGTGATAGCTTCTCACCCCCTATATAATTCCCCTATATAATTCCCTTATTTTTCTTTTTCCCTTTTTCTTTTTTTTCTTTTTTTTTTTCCTTTTTCCTTATTTCCTTTTTCCCTATATAATTTTAAAACAATAAATTGTGTATTTATGTACTCAATGAGCTCTATACCCCACTCGATGGGGTGGAAAGTGGATGAAAAAAAATTTTCGCACCCCCTTTAGCTTTATGGGAGAATTTGTATGGCAAATTGTCAAAACTTTGGGTCAACTAGATGCTTATATACTGTGAAAATTTGAAAACTATAGCTCCAACTATTTGGCTGTAAAACCCGAGTGACAGACGACGGACGGACGGACGCGTGAGTGAGTGACAGCAATAGGGTTGACCCCTCCGGTACGGAACCCTAAAACAATTACATGAATAATAGGTGTGCGTGAGGAGGGCTATATAGTTTTTTATTCTTTATTGGCATGGTTGCCACTGCTAATAGTGCCAATGCTAGGCCAAGGCCAACTTTCTGGTTTTTTGACAATATCGGCGGCATCTCTACGACGTCTCTCTCCGTCGAGCAGTGGAAACGAACTGATTCAGAGAGTGAATTCAGTGTAGTGTAATCAGAAGCTTCCTTCCTATCCCCTCCCTTGCGTCCTAGTTAGGACGCCCGAATTCAGGATAGTGTAATACCCGCTTTAGGCTAACTAACTAGATTAAAGTCACTAATATGCAAAGCACCTGTTCTTACTCACTTTGATCTCAAGAAGCCAATAAGAATGTCTGTTGATAGCTCAAAGTCAGCGGTCTGCGCCGTAATATTTCACGGAAAGAATCCTATAGCTTTTGCATCACAATCTTTATCAAAGTCACAAGTAAACTATGCTCAAATTGAGAAAGAACTTTATGCTATATTGTTTGGAGCTAAAAAATTCCATCAATACTTATATGGTAACATTGTCCATGTTGAGACAGATCATCAACCACTTGTAACCTTATTCAAAAAACCATTATGCGAAGTTCCCACTAGATTACAAAGAATGATGATTAGTTTACAACCTTATCACTTGAGTGTCACATATACAAAGGGCTCAGAGATGTATGTGTCTGATACGTTATCTAGAGCACCTGTGCAAGATATCCCTGATAATTGTCAATTTAATTTTGATGATTTAGAAGAGGATGTAGAAATCCATGTCAATCTATTAATTTCACACTTAGCTATCACTAAAGAGAAACTTGATAAAATTCTTGAACACACTAATAAAGATGAATCTTTACAGAAATTAAAGTTTTATTTTCAAAATGGATGGCCTAATTCTAAAACCCAAGTCGATCCTATTGTTTCCCCATACTGGAACATTAGAGATGAAATTCATGTCATTAATAACATACTTTTCAAAGGTGAGAGTGTTATTATTCCCATGTCATTAAGGTCTGAGATTCTATCCATTTTACATGAAGGTCATTTAGGCATAGAAAAAACAAAAGCTCAAGCTAGAGGCACGGTTTATTGGCCGAATATTAACAATGATATTGAGTCTAAAATAAAACAATGTGAATATTGTCTCATGTATATGAATAACAAGCCTAAAGATCCAATTATGTCACATGAGCAACCTATTTTTCCTTGGGAAAAAGTTGCTGTAGATTTATTTGACTATAAATCTAGAAAATATTTACTCGTAGTAGATTTTTATTCTAACTACATTGAAGTTGTTCATTTGTCTAAGGGCAGCGACAGCAATGCTGTAATTGCTAACTTAAAGTCTATATTTGCCAGACACGGTATTCCATTACAATTGCTTAGTGATAATGGCCCACCTTTTAATTCTCAAGCATTCAAGCTATTTTCATTAAATTGGGATTTTCAACACATAACTTCTAGTCCATACTTACCTAGATCCAATGGTCTCGCTGAAGTGTCAGTGAAAGTTGTCAAGAACATTTTCAGAAAATGTGAGGAGTCAGGAACAGATCCTTATATTGGTTTACTAAACTATAGGAATTCCCCAAGAGGAAATCTTAGCTCTCCTGCTCAGTTACTTATGTCACGACAATTGAGAACTAAATTACCAACTAAAACTACTAACTTAAAGCCTAAAGTTGTTAATTTCAAACTTCATTCTGAAAATAAAAGCCATAACTTTGATAAAACTAGATTTTACTATAATCAACATGCAAAACAGTCAGATACTTTGAAACCCAATGATTTTGTTTATTTCAAAAAGAAACCTACTGATAATTTTTGGAATAAAGGCACTATAGTTTCAAAGACTGACTATCCACGTTCATACATAATTAAAGACAGCAATGATGTTTTATATCGGAGAAATCAGCAATTTATTTTTCGCCCCCGAGAAAGGGAAGGCATGAATGACAATATTACGTCTCATGACTATTATAATTCGTATCCTTTCGGTACTCCTACTAATAGTCCTCGTACAGTTCTTTCGCCAACTCCTAATGTAAATAGAACTACACCAGATACTGTTGTGCGTAGGCCAGCTAGTGGTAACTACGTAACTAGGGCTGGTAGAACAATTAATAAGCCAAGAAGATTGGATTTATAAGTTTAATGTAAATATTTCTTTAACATTTTGTATCAACAATGTAACTTGCAGCTTCCAATGTCTATGTTATGATATTGCACAATTTCACTTATCACTGGTTGTTGATATTATCACAACATAACTCCCGAACTTATTTTCACTGCACATCCTAACATAAACATTATTTTAACATAAAAATAAGTAATTTATTTTATGTCACACCTGGCCATAAAGCGGCAATTACCGCACGCTCCGCGCGCGGGAAATCCCACTTCCTGGCCAGGGGGTGACATAAAATTTTGTACTTAACACGGGCGGTAATAAAGAAAGCCTCAGATCGCATATTTATCGCCCTTGCCTTCGGCTCGGGCGTCAAATACCTGCGATCTGAGACATTCTTTGTTTTGCCGCCCTTGTTAAGTAATGTACTATTGTTAATATTTCACAATTTCTGTTGACAGTGTCCGGAATGTCATGTGCCACTTTGACTTTTCAGAGTTGTATTTTTCTTTCAAAAAAGGGGCATGTTACATACTGGCTGTATGTGTCAAATAAGTTTTATACCGCGTTCTATTTGTCTATTGTATGATTGTCTATTATTACTTATTCAACTGGCTTCCAATAAACATGTCTAAAAAACATCTTTTCCTTGCCTTCGAATATAAAATAAAAGGGAAGGAACTTAATTACAAACTACCGGCATATGCTTTTGGGGCTTAGGTAATTGCGAAGTTATATAGCCTTGATGAATAGCGTTTTGGAGTACCTAATACTCCAAAATGCTATTCAATTCTCTTTGTTGTACTCAATATGTAACGGATTATCTAGTGGCACAACCCAGTGAATTTATGAATTAAGAGCACGCAAATGGGTCCACTAATAGCGCCAATCGTGTTTTTTTAAGTTGCTAGATTCGTCGTAGATTCTCTAACGCGTTGTCCTACGTGGGCGAACTCGACGCGAAAGCGAAGCGACGCGGTGACAGGCAAATGCGGCGCGAAGCGGTGGCCCTGTCCTACGTGCACGCGAATCGTCCCGCTTCGCAGTCGCACTACTAGCTAGGGAATGCAAACCGGTTAATCCGTCGTCCGTCCGTCAATTAAATTACCGGTTATTGAAATTCTTAAACCAACTGATCGCGTTCGCTTCGCATCGCGCCGCGCCGCTCGCACATCGCGGGTAGTTCGCTCACGTAGGACACTTCAATGGGTATCGACTGTTTGTTTTTTTCGCGCCGCTCGCTTTCGCGTCGAGTTCGCCCACGTAGGACAACGCGTAAAGCCGGTCGCACATTGGACACGTTTTCGTACGAATTTACTCGTCCGAACAAGCACGAAGCCGCGCGAACGATCCCGACCTTGAAAGTACTAGGGGAGCGCGCTCACTGGATACGAATTGGTCGTATAGATCGACTAATCTAGCAACGTAAAAGCTAATTTGACTTATTCAATAGGTTAAGGCGATATATCGATTGAAAGTGTTGTGGAGGTCCCATGGATCGGCAGCGCGTCTGTACTGCGAGACACTTGAGGAGAGCGAGGGGCTGGATGTTGATTGATAATCGAAAACAACTCACATGGTCTTGAAGCAGTTCGTTTATTACACAGAATAAATGACTTCTTCTACATCATTATGTTATATCTTTAATTAAAATAAGGAGCGACATGTTACTCCGATGAAAGCTTAGATAGGAAGAGGAAGAGACAATATAGACTATAACTATCGTTCAACTAACCATAGATATTAAGGCCGCCTTACACTACTCTATACATTGGGGACAATACACACTAACACTTCCCCTTATTGTGCTCAATGTACATGCTATCAAATGCAGAAAATGAAACTAAATCACATACAAAAACAAACTCTATGATGCTCTACGTGACTCTACATTACTCTACATGACTCTACATGACAACTCTACATGACTCTACATGACAACTCTACATTGCTCTATCATGACTCTACATAAACAAACAATGTATGCATATAACACATGCTTAAATTAAATTCATAGCGGCAACAAAACGCTCGTGTTTGACTCTACCCAAAGGTTTAGTTAAGATATCTGCGAGCATTTTGTCTGTAGGCATATACTTTACATTTATCACATTCTTATTGATAAGATCCTTAACATAATGAAACCTTAAGTCTATATGCTTCGTGCGCTTATGACAATATTCATTCACATGCAGTAATCTCTGTGCAGACTGATTATCATTAGAAACAACATATTCAATTTCTTTACTCTGTTTAGGTAATAATTCAGATAGCAAATTTTGAATAAATGTAACATCTTTACAAACATCACTTATTGCTAAATATTCTGACTCCGTAGAGCTCAGGGCTACGCATCTCTGCTTTCGCGATTCCCAGTTTACCGTATCGTTACCTAATCTGATGACAAAACCAGTATAGCTTTTCCTATCGGTTACATCATTGGCCCAGTCTGCATCAGTAAAGGCATTTAAAAACCAATTCCTACTTTTATGAAAACATAAAGAGTACTGAATTGTTCCTGCCAAATAACGCAGAATACGTTTAGCTGCCAACCAATGACTTCTATCAAAGCAGTTGTTAAACTGGCTAAGCTGGCTGCATGCAAACGATATATCTGGCCGCGTACATACAGACAGATACATCAGGCATCCAATCAGCTGACGATAGTTATAAATGTCATCCTGTAAACTGTCAACATTTTCAGATTTTAAAAGTTTACAGTTGACCTCCATTGGTGTGGATACGGCCTTACAATTTTGCATATTAAAGCGAACAAGCAATTTACGTATATATTCACTTTGGTCGAGTTTTAAAATGCCTTTAACTCTATCTCTAGTGATATTAATACCTAAACAGCTCTTCAATGTTCCCAAATTCTTTACATTAAATTCTGTTTCAAGAACTGATACTAACATATTTTTAATAGAGCTGTTGGAGCTGTAAAATACATAAAAATCGTCTACATATAAAGCAATTATTACCATATCGTTACCAGTGCACTTGATGTACACACACGGTTCACATTTAGACTGTATAAAGTCATGTTTACATAATAGACTGTGTATCTTACAGTTCCACATTCTGCTCGCCTGTTTAAGACCATAAATACTTTTCTTAAGCAAACAAACTTTATTAGGATACTTATCAAAACCTACAGGTTGTTCCATGAATATGGTTTCATTTAGATCACCATTCAAAAAAGCTGAGGCGACATCTAAATGATCCATATTTAAATCAAATTGATTGGCAATAGAAAATAGAATTCGCATTGTAGAGTGTCGTACGACTGGTGAGAAAGTTTCCTGATAGTCAATGCCACGACATTGTGTAAAACCTCTGGCAACTAAACGAGCTTTATATCGGTCAAAATTACCAGATGCATCATATTTTAATTTGTATACCCATTTACACTTAACTATATTTTTATCTAATGGCCTGTCTACCAGTTCCCATACATTATTAGCGACAAGGGCGTCATACTCACTGTTCATGGCTTCCTGCCACTCTTTACTATTTGACGAATTTATTGCCTCCTCGTAAGTAAGTGGTTCAGACTGGAGAGGATTTTCATAGACTAAAAAACTGCTGTCAGTCATATAATAGTCTGAAAATTTCTGAGGTTGTACGTTACGTGTAGAGCGGACTGGTCGACCCGTGTGCGAAGCGACAGTCTCTTCTGCTGGACCAGTCGCGGCACCATCTCGAGCTGTGGTCTCACGCGGCGGAGTTACAGGCTTGCAGCCCGTCTCGCCCGATGACAAAACAGCGGAGTCAGAGTCCGATTCGTCCTCGCTGCCCGTACGGTACTCTCCATCTGAAATTGATACATTTCCACTATTATTTTTACTGTTTAAATAACTTTCATCTAGACGTGTGCGCCGCGCCGGCGCGCCGCCGCCGCCGGCCTTTTTGCCACGCCGCCGCCGCCGACAAAATGATCGGCGTGAAATCGGCGTAACCTTGACTGAATGCCAAAGAGTCTTTTTATTAGATAAAAGAGTGTAATTAACATTTTTGTTTAACTTTTTTATTGCTTTGTTATTGTTTAATGTATGTACAGTGGTACACTTGTTATATTAAATTTGTTGTGTGACAATAAATATTTTTCTTAGTTTATATATACTATCAGAGCAGTGAACTACATTGAGCGCCTGAGTATGGAAATCCGAATGAGAAAATCGTATTGGTAGGCATCTATAGCCAAATAATTATAGCAAAAACAAACTCTTATAGCTTCGTCATATCCGTCTGTCTGTACGTATGTCCTGTAATGTCACAATCCTTTTCATTTTGAAAAACTTTCATTCAGAAACGATTAAGAATTTTTCAAAGACATTTTTTTACTTTGGGCATAATCGATTCATAAATCTAATATAATGTCCCCCTCCCCCACCCCTAGTAGTTGTCTCATTCGGAAATTTCCTGACAACGATATGGCGTGCCTGTGCGCGTGTTTCGTGCTGGGACAACAGAACTGGTGGTTATGGCATAAGACGATGGCAAGCATCCTGATGGAGTCACGTTGGAGCCGTGGAAACTAGGGAGGGCTCTGGTGTGAAACACCGCATGTGCGCAATCCCACTTCCACGCAACTCGCTCCCAGACCAGTGCTGGAGCTGACGAAGCTCTCAAGCACCGCAAACACTCGTCTTTATTGTGTAACTCTACGAGTTTGCAATGCTTGCAATGGACTCTGGACCCTGGCCGGCTGACATGAAGACATTCATGGGAGCTTTGTTGTGGCGACTGGTCGGTACCTCGGGGGACCTGACACTTTCCTTTCACAGAAAATTTATCTGGCAATACAGAGGGGTAACGCGGCTAGCGTTATGGGGACCATGTCCCAGGCGGAGATTTTAGACTGGGTATTTTTGTTAGCTATATCTGCCTCTCTTGAGTCGGTCCCTCATTCCTGAGGATCGTGATCACTTCTGGATTTCGCCGCCCTGAGGACTTATCTCCAATGTCTCCATCGGTCTCGATCCAACGTAGCCCTCATCGCTTGGTGAAATTTGCTTGAGGATGTGGCTTCCTTAACCTGATCTGTCCATGTAGTTGATAAAATAAATCATAAGTGTACGCGATTAAGTCCCGTTTTCCAACAATAATGTGTAGTTGATGAGCGTCCCCTAGCCCTCTTGCCTTCCATTCCACCAACCACGACCAGTTTCTCCAGACTATATAAGTATGACAGCAGCCACTGCCGACAAACAGTGGATAACCGTGTCTTGATACCGAGCTGGGTCATTGGTCCGTTTGGCTATCCAGGGTATCCTGAGCATTCGCCTCCAGTACCGCATATCGAATGCGTCTATTCTTTGTCGCTCCCTAACCAGTATTGTCAATGTTTCTACCGCATTGTTGTTATATAGGGATGTGGTTTACTTGTATGAATACAGATTTATTGCATTGATCTCGATTTAAAAAAAAGAATACGAATATTTCGCATTTTTATTTACGTGACCTTCACGCCGATTTCACGCCGAAAGTACGCCGCCGCCGCCGATTTTTTGGCAAACGCCGCCGCCGATCATTTTTAAATCGGCGCACACGTCTACTTTCGTCATTGCATGATACAGTATTAGAACTATTACTGACATTTAATCCATCATTATTTAAATTTAATTCATCATTATTAAAATTGGATTCATTATTATCTATATCACAGTTCTGTTGTATATCACAGTCAAAATTAAAAACATTAAGCTCTTCCATCTCAGCTTGTGATGGTTTCATTTGGGAATTTCTGAATTTATTCTCAATAAATGCTACATTGCGCGAGATGATGACCTTTGTAGGGCACAAGGGATCAGCTAGGCGATATCCCTTCGAAGTCTCACTATACCCCACAAATATATATTCCTTCCCCTTAGCGTCTAGCTTATCCCTTTTATTTTTAGGAATAAGTGAATAAGCAGCACAGCCAAAAATCCTGAGATGGCTGAGGTCGACCTTTGACCCCGACCAAACCTCTTCAGGTATCTGTCCAGACAAAGCGCCTGAAGGCGAACGATTTATAAGATACAGAGCCACCATTGCAGCCTCTCCCCAGAATCGCTTGTCCAAGGACGAATGCTGTAGCATACAACGCACTTTTTCAAAAATTGTTCGGTTCAACCTTTCCGAAACACCATTTTGAAAACTACAATAAGGAACTGTGGTCTGGTGGATAATGCCTTCTTTTTGCAAATATTTAGTAAAATTTGAATTACAATATTCCATTCCATTATCACTGCGCAAGCATTTAATAGGCAAATTAAGTTGCTTCTCTACTAAGGCTTTAAAAAGAACAAAATAACTCATTACCTGAGATTTGTTCTTCATTAGATATCCAAAACTTTTTCTTGTAAAGTCATCGGTAAATGTGACCAAGTATCTCCCTCCACCCCAGCTGGCCTCCGGCAACGGTCCACAGACATCGCTGTGTATGAGCTGTAGTGCTTGTGTTGTCCTGCTTGAGCTGGCTCCAGGAGCAGGCACAGCTGTTGCCTTCCCCTTAAGACAGGCTTCACACTTGTCGTGAGCTTCACCCTGAAACACGACACCACACACATGCTTTCTTAACCTATTCATACCTGCAATGTTCAAGTGACCAAGCCGACGATGCCACAAATCCACATTGGACATGGCAGAGGCAGCGACTGCTGCGCTCGGTGCCTCCTGCCTCTCTTGCAGGAGCAAAGAGTGCATCTTATTGAGGGAGTTACTTTCACAAACATACCCATCTAATTTATAAATGCCATTAGAGCAATAAGCTTTAGTTAAATAATTGCCAGAGTTTTTACTATCCCTATCATTGTATAAATAACAACCATCACTATTAAATTCAATAACAAAACCGCTTTGACACAATTTGGAGACTGATAAGAGATTGACAGATAAGCTAGGGACATACATGACATTTTTAATGACTCTAACCTGTTCATTCACAATGATCCGCATATCTCCTGAACATGTACTTTCCATTTGCTGGTTATTCGCTGCCGAAATCACTTGCACACTAGTGTCTTTAACGTTATAAAGAAGATTCTTGTTATTCACTAAATGGTTAGACGACCCGCTGTCCAGGTATACTTCGGTTGCAGTACGAGCTAAGAATGCAGAAACGGTTGGCTCATTTCCCTCTTTCTTCTTCAATTTGTCCCGTTTTAATTTAAAACATTTTGCTTTGAAGTGTCCAGGTTTCCCACAGTATCTACAAAGCGCCTGTTTCTTCGTGACATATGCGGTTGAAGAAGATTGGTTGTTTGATTCGTCCTTCCGTTGTGCTTCCTGAAGTAATCTTGTTCTTACTAATTCACTGCTAAGTTTGGATGACAGACAAAGTCTCCAAGTTGGATACCAGGGGGTCATAGTCCTGTGGTAGACCACTCAATAGTATTTCCGCTATTTCTTCATCTTCAACAGTTTTACCGATGTCAGACAATTGGTGCACTAATGACATAACCCGTTCAATGTATGCGGACATAGAGTTACAATCATTAAACTCGATACGATGCAGTTGACGTAATAGTAGAACACGCCTATATAAACCGCGGTCCTCGAAAACATCTGAGAGCTTCTTCCAAGCTTCTCGTGCGGTTGCAGCTTCCCGAACATATTGGTATAGTCCCGGCTGAATGCTTAAACACAGACGAGCGAGCGCACGTTGATCGCGCGCGGCATCCGAGCCTGTGAGCGCTTCGTCTTCTTCTCTTTCAATTAAATCCCAAACGCCTTCAAGTTTCAATGCCATTTTCAAAGAAAATTTCCAATTGTGATAATTTACGGCACCCTCCAGCTTCTCCACTGCGCCTGATCCGCCCAACAACATCGTCGAAGTATTTGTGTTCATGATTATAACACGGAGCGCGTGTATAACCTCAATATATGACAACTTACAGGTGGCGACCGGTTGGCTGCTTATTCTGCGCTTTAAATTTGGTCTCGCCGGTATTGCAGACGACGGATGTTTCGCGATTTAAAATTCACTTGCCTGGGCACTCATAACCTGTTGTGGAGGTCCCATGGATCGGCAGCGCGTCTGTACTGCGAGACACTTGAGGAGAGCGAGGGGCTGGATGTTGATTGATAATCGAAAACAACTCACATGGTCTTGAAGCAGTTCGTTTATTACACAGAATAAATGACTTCTTCTACATCATTATGTTATATCTTTAATTAAAATAAGGAGCGACATGTTACTCCGATGAAAGCTTAGATAGGAAGAGGAAGAGACAATATAGACTATAACTATCGTTCAACTAACCATAGATATTAAGGCCGCCTTACACTACTCTATACATTGGGGACAATACACACTAACAGAAAGAGACACCCTTTGTTTTTCGCTCACGACGAAACGGGATGCAACCCTCTCCGAGAATGCCTTTTTAGACAAATCTCATTAAATATCTGACTGTGTGCAGGTTTATTAAATTTCCTCTTGTCAGTACCTAGATGAGGTAAAATACCATCATATTAACTTAATCGTGTCTTTTATTTAATAATGCGTTGTTTTAGTAGGCTGAGGATAAAAAGGAAAATATAGACTCGACTTTGGATTTATTTTCTATCGAGAAAATTTTAAGCAATCATGTTTCGCTATTGTCAGTACCACAATCATATAGTCAAGAATCTTATATCTGAAAATCAGCCCCTACTGTTTGCTAGTCTGGGCAGGACAGCGTTTCAAAGTCTCCAAATTTCTCAGTGTAGCGCCTTAAGGTAGGCATTTAAATAGTAAATACAGTACATAGATTCCCCTTTTTTAAATACTTACCTTCAGAAAATTTGGCCCAAATTAGAATAATGCATTTGTACTTATATATTAAACATTATTTAATTTGCCGGTGAGTGTATCTATTTGATAATCTTAAGTAAGCATATCCCAAGGTGATTCAAAGAATAGGTAATACCCTCTATTGAGCACCGAAATAATTGTGTTATCACACTAGGATTTTAAAAAGGCTTAATGTTCGCAGGAGGATTACTATTCAGTTGCGTAATTTATGTGTGACAATTCTTACAGCCCCAAAAGTATATAAACACATACAAACCACCGCACCGCACCTACGGCTGGACCGATAGTCGTTCGCATACATTATGTAAGTAGGTAATCCCTAATAGGCTGGGGGCGTCGAAGTGCGGTCACATTTGTACCACGGGCAGACCATAAAATTTGCATAGCAGTTGTATATTACGATTATATGCGGTGCTTCTGTAATTATTGTCCACTGCGTAGCGAAGCCAATCTTTGGCTTGCTAATTGAGAATTACTTTGGTGTTCAAGAATAATAATTATAAATAATCATTAAAATATGTTGGACTTCGAAAGATTTATTTTGTTAAACAAAAGAGCGATATCCTCATTGTACTCATATCGGCTTTATTAACCTTTTTTTATTTACCAGTGACCGTCATAAAAATCAGTTCAGTAATCAGATCATCAATCATCATCAGGGGGCCGATTTTTGAGTGTCGAGCGCTCGAATTTTCACTCGACATCTGTCAAAACATCATAGTTTTTTGACAGATCTCGAGTGAAAATTCGAGCGTTCGACACTCAAAAATCAGCCCCCAGTTTTCCTTCATAATAGGTACCTACCTACTCTATTTCTAACGGCAAAACAAGCCTTTTACGACGCTACCTAAATATTAGCGATGAAGCTTTCCATTATAAGATTATACCGTAATTAAACTTCTTTCAGTAAATTTCCACCCTGCTATCTACAAAAATACTGTTAAGGCAAGAAGATTCATCAATCTTAAAACTTCTAATCGTTCAGCATTCAAGTGAGATAAAAACTTTGAAGGATCCAATCCACAGCAAGGAGACGGACTAGCTGACTACACATAAAAAGAACAACGGCTTTGTTGAAAAATAACTGTATAACAAAAATAGATGTACAATAAGATCTTTTCTAGAAATTCTAGATCTCTGTTCAGTTAAAGAACTTTTAACGAGGTACTTATTCAAACAAACACTTGAAAAATAAATAAGTAATAAACACTTGAAGTCTTGATGATGTCTGTGTGTTGTATACATTTATATCGTCACATGAAAACCCGTTTTGAATGAACATTGAACTTTAAACGTTTTAGATTTGTAATAACGACCAGGGGGGCGATTTTTGAGTGTCGAACGCTCGAATTTACACTCGACATCTGTCAAAACATCACAGTTTTTTGACAGATCTCGAGTGAAAACGTATATTCGTCATAGTTTTTGACAGATCTCGAGTGAAAATTCGAGCGTTCGACACTCAAAAATCGGCCTCCAAGTCCCATTTTTGTCGGAAGAGATTTTTGTATATACTTGAAATGTATGTAGGTACCTACACTAATAACGATTCTAACAACATAAATATGTGTTTACGTATTTCTGTATGTTTCATGATATAAAAGCGTTTTATGTTTGGCTAGAAAGCCGAGAATTGACGATAATCATTTTCTATTGACATTATTGAATTGTCTCCAAAACATAATAGCAAGTTAGAAGCGCCATAAATAATTACATCAATTCTTGAAAGCAAATTCGTGGACTGGTATTCCTAATAAGGAGCAAGAGACAGCGGTGACGAGGGTCCTAACGGGATTTAAATTTAACTACTGACGTTATTGCGATAGGCTTTCAAGTCAGACAGATTTGAATTTAAAAGGGACATGTTAATTGTGTAAAGTTTACCATAACAAATAAAAACCTTTTGCCAAATATAAATGTATAACGTTTCTTCGCCGCAAGGGGGAAAAAGGCTCCTGCGTGCTACGGCGTAATACCGACACGCAGCATTCGTGGGCCTACGATGAGTTACTACAGCCGGTCTTATCGTAAAGAAGCGATCTCTTTCAGATGACGAAGAAAAGAATGGAGTATGCAGCACCTATGTAAGTCCCAAAAACTGTGAGAATAAAAAATAACAACTGTAGAAAATAATGTAATGTATGAATTTTAGAAATGTTTTACAGAGCTTTAAGATTAAATTAACATTTCCTTTAAAGTTCTCATTCTTCCACATTTACTAGCCGGACACGTGTTCTAAGAGTAAATAACAAAGAATGATTTAGGTATAATGCCACAATTTGCTAAACGTTTTCGAGCCGGACCAGCGTTCGACTCTCAAAAATCGGCTCCCTGGTTCTTCTTTTATTACAATTTATTACCCTTTCGCGCTAGCCTTTTCAAAGGATGAAATGACATAATCCTTTGAACTGCCTTTGAAAGAGACACTAGGCGTTTTACGTTTAATGCGATGCGATTTAGTCTAACATTTTACAGCTTTCATGAAAATGTGCCCGCAGCTGCTCTAATTTATGTTAAAGTACATACTTTAAAGGCGAACAAATTGCAGCTTGCAAGACGCCGGCTGCAGTGTTTTCTAGAGTTCACATATTTTTCAGAAGTCCTCGTGTGCCAGTCGGACCCGCGCTTTGCCGATTTTTTTACACAAGCAATGTAAAACCGCCATAAAAAAATATAATGCCCGACTTTAAGTATTATTACTCAACTATCAAAAGTAAATAATAGGTATTTTGCACAAGTTAGGGATGTTGTGTTGCCAAGATTTCTATAACTGCTTTGAAAAGTTGAGATATCTGCATACCTTCAAGTATAAAAACAAGGCTGGCGTTAAATAACCGTTTCTATAACTAACTGTATTATTGCGGACGGAAGAGGGCGCTCTGTTGATCGCCGCTAATTAAATCTTTCCTCTCCTTTTTCTGTTTTTAATTTCCGCTCGGCTGACTTCGTATTTTATTAGAATTTCAATTCTGAACCTCTCTGAAAGTCAAGTAGAGGAAACTGAATGAACAAACAATCGCTTACGAACATAATGAATTTTTTTATCATTCGACAGTCCTAATTTATTCGTTTAAATTGATGTCCCTGGGAGATCAGGGGCCCGATTTTTGAGTGGCGAACGCTCGACTTTTTACTCGAGATCTGTCAAAAAACTATGAATTTTTGACAGATGTCGAATGAAAATTCGAGCGGTCGACACTCAAAAATCGGTCCCCTGGGGGCCGATTTTTGAGTGCCGGACGCTCGAATTTTCACTCTACATCTGTCAAAACATCATAGTTTTTTGACAGATCTCGAGTGAAAAGTCGAGCGTTCGACACTCAAAAATTGGCCCCCAAGTCTTGCTCGAAGTTTTCCCGGTCTTCCCCGAAAAAAAAGCAAATTTCATCGATATCGTTAGAGTCGTTTAAATTTCCCGAAATAAATGAATATATAACACTTACTCGTTTAATTAGATAGATGTCCAACCTACGGGCTTATGTTCCGTGTGCGTGTGACCTCCACTTGTGCGGCGTCATATACGGGAATATTATATTACAACGTTGGCAAACACCTAAAGCATACGGTGTACCTGATGTGAGCAGATAACGGAGGGTCACAAGCGCATTTGGAACTCATAGCTAATAAATGGGGAAAAGCCATACAAAAAAATAAAGGCTGCATTCGCAGACGTAGTAAATGAATCTGAACCCTGCGGAAGCGTCTAAACGCTAGATCAATACCGCTGCACCGACCGTGGCTCGGCTCGACACCGCCAACCCAATTATTGGGGCACTTACGCGCTGCATTCCGCAACTCGATAAATTCTCGGTAGTCGAGGAGGTATCTCGACGAGCGAGTGCCGGCGAGCCACACGGACACACCGAACATAGAGTTCGTAGGTTGGATGTAACTTTATGCTTGACATAATGCATTGAGTTGAGACATAATATATGGAACTAGTTAATAGTCCATACTAATATTATAATTGCGAAAGTGACTCTGTCTGATAGCGTAAGCACGCTGAACAGATTTAGATGACATTTCATATGGAAATAGTTTCAGACCCTGGGAAGGACATAGAACGGACAAATTGTTTCGGAGATAATTTTCTTTACAGTAAATTTTGGAAGTTTGTATATGAGAGAGATAAGTTAAGCCTGCACCTTTTACCGCTTTTTTATTTAATAGCATATTACTCTACGCAGGTCGACTTCCACGCGGACGAATACGCTGGCAAGATACTAAATAATAGTACTTGCTTGCTTGCGTGGCTTACTGTTTAACAGACTATTAAAACCGATGTTTGACCGCTAGAAATCTAAAATCAGGGCATCCCACTCTACAGCTCACAGCACATGTCAATCTGTCTTCACGTTTGTGCGTCATTTTCGTGGTACTCGTACAACACCGACCGCGTGTCGATATAAAATGTTACCGCTAACTGGTAAATTATATGCTTGGAGTAGCGTGAGAACCGAGTTTACCAGAAGCGGATAGTGGAATAGGCCTGCATTTAAGGGCGTCATTACTTATGAGTTATACTTTAAAAAAAATATAAAAAACCAGTCATTGTGCCCGGTGAAAACCAATTCAAATCCAGCAACGTAATAACTATGTAGTTGCATTTATTCAAAAAGTACTTAAATACAGGCCGGCTATATTAATAGCGGCCCACTTTTCATAATATTATTAAATTTAAATAATCACAAGTGGTTACGCCGTAACTAATTTGGTATCCCCTCTTTGTGTGTACCTAAACCTGGGTGGCGATTTTTGAGTGTCGAACGCTCGACTTTTCACTCAAGATCTGTCAAAACGCCATAGTTTTTTTGACAGCTCTTGATTGAAAAGTCGAGAGCGTTCGACTCTCAAAAATCACATCACATCACTCTTTAAAAAAGGTTTTCCATCAAATTTATGATAATTTCGCCAATCAATACTTGTTCAAAGACGTTGTTCGGTAACGACGCCATGACAGTAGGCAACTGGTTTTGTTCGGTAGTGGATTCAGCCCGTCGTCACGAAGATCACGTGTGTACAACGCGGCGACGGGCAAAAATCTCTCAAAAATCGGCTCCCTTGGCTAGCGAAACATATTAGTAAAGAACAACTACAAACGTCTGTCATTGTCTAAAAATTACTGCATAAATAATATACTTATGAAGGAAAACCGAATTCGGACTAGGAAGTCAAAGAATAATATACATATAAGAATATAATACGCAGTATACGCACTAAAGAGGACGCAAAAATATTAAGAGGAACCAGGGGGCCAATTTTTGAGTGTCGAACGCTTGACTTTTCACTCGACATCTGTCAAAACACCATAGTTTTTTGACACATGTCGAGTGAGTGCTTATAATTATCTGTGACCATTATTTATTATTTTTATTTTAGATTTATTTATCAATCAAGGAACATGTTAATCACTTATATTTTTGACTTATATTTTTTGACTTATATTTTTTGATTTTTTGACTTATATTTTTTGAATTATATAATTTTAATGAATGTGACATATTATATTTCGATGTAAATTGAGTATTAATTAAGTAGCTGCAAATTTTATAGTAATAAGTTTTTTTGCTGTACCCTATCAGGGTCCATGAGATACCTAAAAATTATTATGTAACACCTGCATTGTACCATGGTTGCAATAAATGAATTATGAATTATGAATTATGAATTATGAAAAGTCGAGCGTTCAACACTCAAAAATCGCCCCCCAGGTATGATTGTCTATTCCCCAACAACTATTTACGAGTACCACCACTAGACACGGTAAAGGCCTCTTAATGTTTACAAACCTTTTGAATTGAACCAAGCCTTGTTTTTCTGAAAAATCACCAATACTTATAAAACCGCAGATTCTTATTAGGAAGTTTTGATCTGGAGCCGAGAAGGTAAGTAAGTCTAAATTACGGCAGTAGGTACTTAATAGTAAAATCGAAGGCACTATATATAAGTAACACCCAGCCTTTCCGGACTAATCCTTCAAACTCAAACTCAAACTCAAAATATTCTTTATCTACATACATATCATAAATCCTCTAATATGCGTTCGGTAACCGTAGAAAATGACTCTCATTTCAACATTCAATGAATTTATGGCAGTTTTCTTATCTGTGGCTAAGGCTACAGCAGTAATATAATTTTCATTTGAATCTCATATATGATGTTAAAATATTAAACGTCAAACAAAACTGTCAAAATTTAAATGTCAAAGTTGACATGTCCCTATTCTAGTATCACTGAAAATTCAAATTCAGTCGATGCGAAATGTCAGCTCGGTGTTTTTTTAGTATATATCGCACGAAATTTGAGCTAGAACGACATGATCACATCAGAATAGGGACTCTTTACTTTTTAAAATAACATTCAGGTATCGGTTGCCAGTTCTGATTTCGATATTTCCGCAACCGTGCAAAAAAGGTTGTATTAACACAATTATTGTATTTATTTACTACGGTTTCTGAACCCATCTTATAGTAGTTATAATATGTGTGTAGATAAAGTAATGTATGCAACTGTACATAATTAGGCGTTATGTACCAGTTGCATAAACTACTATTATTCAAATAGGCCTAGCAACAAGCACTTTTAAATCGTCAGTTTTATATTACATATGTAGTTTGAATTGAATTATTCAGAGCTATTTATTGATGCAATTATAATTTAAAAAAAAATGTTGAATTGCTGTAACAAATTCACAAAAAGATCGTCATTAAGTAAAATAAAAACATATAAATAATAGAATAATCTAGACAGTTTCTAGAACAAAATCTAAATGTCAAGAGGAAAATTCAACTCAAAAGCGTTACTAGTTACTGTTATTATGCGAAGACTTGCGTGACTGCGACTCGGACGATGCGCGCGCATACGACATTCACATCCATCTTCGTTGTAGGTACAGTCGCCATCAGATAAAGCTGCACAATTCAGGGATTTACGAAATATCTGCAAATGAATTAAGGTTCTTGACATGATTGTTCATAAGCAACATTACAATCGTATGGCGCACGTAGGTAGTTCGGACGCTATTTGTATTTGCGTAATTGGACGTCTTATATAAAACCACCTAGGTCTACGGTGATAAGCATCCTAATATACTTACCTAAATATTTCGATTGCATAAGTATGCAAATTAAGAATTTTTGGTTTCAAAGATTTTCATATTAATTAAAATCAATTGTTGTCAATTCTAAACCTAAAAAGAAAGTCATTTATTCTAAGTGGCTTAGTAGGCCTAACTAATTGCGGTAGCTAATTTGTGGGCACTATAAGTAGCAGGCAGGGTGGGTCTAATCCCCAACAGTGTTACCGCTGTAATCCGAAGAGCTGACTCGAAGTGATTTGTGCTGGAGCGGGTCGGCTGGACAGGTAATCGTAGATTTGCATAATGCGTGTCGCTGCCGACTGCTATCAAACTTGACTGTTTCCTTAGAAAGTATTTGGCTAAATGTTTTGAACTATTTGGTAATAATGAACCTTTTGTGTTTTCGTATAAGTACTATAAGTAGGTGCCGGAGCTGGGGGCCGACTGTCGAACGCTCGAATTTTCACTCCGCATCTGTCAAAACATATAGTTTTTTGACAGATAGCGAGTGAAAAATCGAGCGTTCGACACTCAAAAATCGGCCCCCAGGTCAGAACGCTATGAAACTTACGTTTTAACTTCAAGATCATGATTCAAGTTAAACATTTTTATTTTAACACACTTTACAAGGGATATTCTTACGCAAATCGAACTAATCCCACAGTAAGCCCGAAACGTACGTTAGTATCATGATACTAAATGGCGACATAAATATATAAAAAAGATCCATGACTCAGAAACAAAATTCATGCTAATTAACATACTTCAATATTTGCCTTACTGGAAATGAACCCAAAACAGTCAGCTTCGTAGGAAGGGTCAGTACTATAGGCTAAAACGGTTGTCATAATGAATGACGAAGATGAACGAGAAAAGGGGAAAAAACTTTTTCATTTCTCATACTCTGAAAGTGGGTCATTGTTCATCTATAGGTATACCGTGGGTCATTAGAAATTAGAAATTTTGTAAACAAATATGGCTGACTGACAATTCATTTGTCGTCTATGGATTTGTTGTAAAATAGTGAGGAGAAAAGTCTATAACAATAATTAATCAATCCACTTGACACTCGAGAAATTATTTTATTGAACATTCATTGCGGGTATTTGTGGCTCTTAACTTCATGGCAGCAAATAAAAATAAATGGACAGAAAATTCATAGCAAAGTAAATGGAAAATGATGAGAAGTGAGGTTATTTGTAATTGAATCTATACTTAATGACATTAAACTTTTTCGATATACCTAGGTACTGATATTCCCATCACTTAAACGAACTTTTTTTTCAATGACAATATAGATTCCTAGTATTTTTATGAGTAGGTACTAAACAATTAAAATAAAATAGCTATTATCACATATTATAGCAGATATAACCTATCTTCTAAACATAACCAGTGGCTTAATTGACTGCCCTGACTTGCTAAGTAAACTTTGCTTTAAGGCCCCCACTCGTTCTAAAAGGTATCATCCACCAATGGCACTCAAAAATGCATCTTCCAAATATAGACAGAATAGCTTCTTAATGCGCGCCAGTCGTAACCTAAATGAGTTGTCTAAGAAACTTGATATTGATATATTCAACTGTAAAATTTCTAGCGTGAGACGTAACATAGTGCAGCAGTATTTTGAGTGAGTGTGTTAGCATCTCATTTATTATTATAATTTTTGTCCTTGTCACCATCGGGTTAGTATCCTTGTCACGGCCCAACTATGCTCGTTATGTACCTTGTTATACCTACATTGCACTTTTAAATTAGTTAGTTAGTTGGAACTTCTGTTTCAGCAAAACTTCAAGTCTTGCATTTGTATTAGTTTTATTTTCTTTGTAATACTATTTTCTTTGTTCGCATGTGTGGTTACGTTAGTGCGTAACAATAGTTAGTACCTACTAGTTAAGTATCATGGCACTACCTGTGAGTTCCTATAATTGGCTCTCTGTATCTACTTTCATGTTTAATATATTAACATAGCTGTTGGTTCTCCAAATAATAAAAATAAAAATAAAATAAAAATAAAATAACTAATCATTATAAACGAAAATTGTTTTTATGGAAATATGAATAATTAAAAGATATTATGGCCTAAAATGAATGCAAATACAAGGATTATGTCTATAAATAGTTGGTAAGACTAGACCTAGGAATCCGCGGAAATTATAAAATTGTCTTTAAAAACGAAGGAGAGTATTAAGTTATGGGTAGCATTTAACGAACCACCAAATTAGTTGCCGAATGATGCTCTAAAAAATTACATTGATTACCAAAAATACTAGATTCGCACCAAATTTTCAATTCCTTTTAAATATAAAGTGCAACTCAAAGAAGTAACATGTCGATAACCTATTAAATTAAATTGTTACCAAATAAATTAGTCACTACCCAAAAATACTTAATGATCACCTAATTTCAAACACCAAATTTCATATAATTTACATCCAAATATTACAGGGCTCGTAATCCTATTAAAATTATTTACACCCAAATAATTCTTTCGATACCCAGAAATACTACATGATCACCAAATTTCACGCGGCAATTGTTTTTTAACGCCCCACGCGCAAAGCAGTTCCAATCTACAGTCTAACCTCATTGCTAGCACACTGATGCGGTTTTCCATACGGTCCGTCTCGCTCGCACGTCGCACCGCGTGCGAGCAAGACAGCGCTAAATGATTTTATTTTATTGAAGCTTCAAAATTTCTGCAACTTGAATGAGACACGTACATAACATAATTTAATTTAATATATTTTCAACAGTTCTTTCCTTACTGGTCGCATACAGCTATTTGTTCTCAGATGTTTTTGCCTCTACTCTATTCGCTGATAATCGTCAATTTGCCTAGGTAGTAGTATTTTTCTATGACATCTATTTTTATTTCAAACTAGTGGACATTGGAACAGTATTGACGGATCTCCGCTGGCGCGGAGCTCCTATTTTGAGTTGTTTTGGCCCTTCGGGCCGATGCAAAACTAACATAACCTAAACCTACCTATACCTATTTCTACCTATTAACTTCCTTTAATTTTTCCATGAAAGTCTATCTAAATTAATAAAGTAAACTCATTTGAGGACCTTTATCCATTTTCATAACAAACTAACAATTTAATAAATCAACAAAACTCATTTTCAAATAAAAGTTTTCAATCAAACGCGCTCACGTCAACGCATTAAAAAAAAAACTTCTTGCAGTTTGTAAACCATCAGCAATAGGTAGTTAGAATGAAACAGCAATAGGTACCTTTCACTCTAACGACATATCAATAGGTTTTATGCTTCAGACAATTCTTTGTATTTTATTGAGTGAGATAGCAGTATACGTGTTATTATTTCACACAGCCACATTGCGCGTTGCTTTTTAAATTAATTAAGAATTTTACTTTCTGATTTATAACATTTTGGAAATGACTAAAATATTTATAGTGCTAAAAACAATTAATTTGTAACTGTTTACTAAAATGTAGCATGCGATGTGTATAATATTTGGATGTAATTCTAATGAAAAAAGGTGCATGAGATTAGGTGGTAGTTTAGTGTTTTTGGTGGTACTTGACAATTTTTTTGATGCGATTATAAATTTATAGGAACGCAATAAGTAAAATAGGTGCAAGTGCTGCAAAAATAGGTAGAATTTTTTTGGTGACTCGGCATTGTTGATCGATAAATTTTTTTGAGTGTTCAACCTTATTTTAGGGTTCGAAAATTTGATGATATCAAAAGTTATTTAGGTGATCATTTTATTTGTTCCCTTAAGTTATGGGTAGCATTTAACGAACCACCAAATTAGTTGCCGAATGATGCTCTAAAAAATTACATTGATTACCAAAAATACTTGATTCGCACCAAATTTTCAACTCCTTTTAAATATAAAGTGCAACTCAAAAAAGTAACATGTCAATAACCTATTAAATTAAATTGTTACCAAATAAATTAGTCGCTACCCAAAAATACTTAATGATCACCTAATTTCGAACACCAAATTTCATATAATTTACATCCAAATATTACAGGGCTCGTAATCCTATTAAAATTAATAACACCCAAATAATTCTTTCGATACCCAGAAATACTACATGATCACCTAATTTCAAGCGTCATTTGTTTAATCAATTTAATATCTAGTCTAATGCCGAATCTACGCAATGGACATAATGGCGCAATGTAAGGAACGCAAGCGACATGTTTCGGATTGATCGAGCGACATGTGTCGGACCCACACGCGACATGTTCGGGCTAATCGAGCGACATGTTTCGGACTCACACGCGACATGCTGGGGTCATCGAGCGACATGTTTCGGACTCACACGCGACATATTCGGGCTCATCGAGCGACATGTTTCGGACTCACACGCGACATGTTAGGGTTACCGAGCGACATGTTTCGGACTAACACGCGACATTCATAATAAGGTCACACGAGTGTTTTTTAGGGTTATGCTACAATGTTTCGGACTAACACGCGACATGTTCGGGCTCATCAAGCGACATGTTTCGGACGCATCCAGGGACATGTTTCGGACTCACCCATCGACATGTTTCGGACTCAACATGTGTTGGTTCTGGCGCTTCGCCGGCCGCTGCCGCGGCACGCTCGCTTCGCTCGCTCGGCTCGCTTCGCTCGCTCGGCTCGCGCGTTGTATATATATATATATATATATATATATATATATATATATATATGTATATTATATACACACGCTAACGTTTGAGTCTTGGGTATCAACAATATCAACATAAGGTGTCAAACATTGCGACGTTTACCTTAATTGGAAGTTTAACTTATAATTCAATGCTAATAGTAGTTTATGCAACCGGTACATAATGAGGGGCATTAAAACACGAGTGTGAGTTTTATAAAACGAGCCGAAGGCGAGTTTCGTAATAGGGTCACACGAGTGTTTTTTAGGGTTATGCGACATGTTTCGGACTAACACGCGACATGTTCGGGCATTAAAACACGAGTGTTTTGTTTGATACACATTTTTTTTTAAAGTTAAAATTCAAAACAATTGTAAAATTTGAAATCATTTTCCCCGAATTAGTCAAAATCGAGTATAATGACGATTATACGTAAAGAAAATTTTTTTTACCTAAAATTCAAAATAAATGTAAAATTTGAAATCCTTATCTCCAAATTAGTCAAAATCGAGTATAATGACGATTTTACGTAAAAAAAAAATATTTTTTACTTGAAATTCAAAATAAATGTAAAATTTGAAATCCTTATCCCCGAATTAGTCGAAATCGAGTATAATGACGATTTTACGTAAAAAAAATTTTTTTTTACTTAAAATTCAAAATAAATGTAAAATTTGAAATCCTTACCCCTGAATTAGTCGAAATCGAGTATAATGACGATTTTACGTAAAAAAAAATTTTTTTACTTAAAATTAGATAAATGAAAAATTTGAAATCCTTATCCCCAAATTAGTCAAAATCGAGTATAATGCCGATTTTACGTAAAAAAAATTTTTTTTACTTAAAATTCAAAATAAATGTAAAATTTGAAATCCTTACCCCTGAATTAGTCGAAATCGAGTATAATGACGATTTTACGTAAAAAAAAATTTTTTTACTTAAAATTAGAAATAAATGAAAAATTTGAAATCCTTATCCCCAAATTAGTCAAAATCGAGTATAATGCCGATTTTACGTAAAAAAATTTTTTTTTTACTTAAAATTTCAAAATAAATGTAAAATTTGAAATCCTTATCCCCGAATTGGTCGAAATCGAGTATAATGACGATTTTACGTAAAAAAAATTTTTTTTTACTTAAAATTCAAAATAAATGTAAAAATTGAAATCCTTATCCCCAAATTAGTCGAAATCGAGTATAATGACGATTTTACGTAAAAAATATTTTTTTTACTTAAAATTCAAAATAAATGTAAAATTTGAAATCCTTATCCCCAAATTAGTCGAAATCGAGTATAATGACGATTTTACGTAAAAAATTTTTTTTTTACTTAAAATTTCAAAATAAATGTAAAATTTGAAATCCTTATCCCCGAATTGGTCGAAATCGAGTATAATGACGATTTTACGTAAAAAAATTTTTTTTTTACTTAAAATTCAAAATAAATGTAAAATTTGAAATCCTTATCCCCGAATTAGTCGAAATCGAGTATAATGACGATTTTACGTAAAAAAAAATTTTTTTACTTAAAACTCAAAATAAATGTAACATTTGAAATCCTTATCCCCGAATTAGTCGAAATCGAGTATAATGACGATTTTTTGTAAAAAAATTTTTTTTTTAGTCAAAATTCAAAATAAATGTAAAATTTGAAATTTTTAACCCCGAATTAGTCGAAATCGAGTATAATGACGATTTTTCGTAAAAAATTAAAAAAAAAACATTGTTATTATATTTAATAACATAGTGAACAATTTTAATTCATAATAATCATTATGTTACTGCTGTAACCTTCTCCACACGTAAGAACATTGAATGTTATTATGCGAGTCATTTTCTACGGTTTCTGAACGCATTTTTTAATTTGTATGTATTAACTACACTGCTTTGGAAGGCACGTTAAGCCGTTGATCCCGGTTGCTGTCTATGGCAGCAGTCGTTAAGCCAATTTGGAGGCCTTCGGGCGGTTTGAGAACTTCTAACAGTCAAGTTGCCCACTCACTTGACAAAGCCTAATCCCAATAAGGTCTAGTTTCCCCTTGGGGTTGGAAGGTCAGATGGCAGTCGCTTTCGTAAAAACTAGTGCCTACGCCAAATCTTGGGATTAGGTAGCGGACCCCAGGCATCCTTCAGGATGCAACTGTACTGGGATAACGCTAGGAGGATGATGATGATGTATTAACTACAATATAGCTTGTAATGTGTATAATATCTGGATGTAATTCTAATAACAAATGATGCACGAGATTAGGTGGTAGTTTAGTATTTTTGGTGGTACTTGACAATTTTTTGATGCGATTATCAAATTTCAGGGAACGCAATAAGTAAAATAGCTGCAAGTGCTGGAATAATAGGTATGAGTGTTTAGGTGACCTGAAATTGATGGTCGATACATTTTTTTGAGTGTTCAGCCTTATTTTAGGGTTCGAAAATTTGGTGATATCAAAAGTTATTTAGGTGATCATTTTATTTGTTCCCTTAAGTTATTATTTAATTATATATTTTTTTACTTTTAATAAAAACATATTATTTCAAGCAAACCCTTGAGTGATCACTAGTATAATAGATCTAGCATCGATAGTTGAGTTTATCGATATAGGAACTCCCTACTTGTCAAACAATTTTGCCCCGCCGGCTGATTACGAAGTAAGTAATGAAGGTAAATTGGTTTGTTTACATCATTCGCCAAGGGCACTTTTACAAGTCGAAATCTATCTGCACATCAACAGAAAATATTACAATATACAAAATAAAACTAATTACATATCATAAATAATATTAAGCAAATAACAATCCAGATTTTTAGAGATGTAGGTATAAGATCTCTAAGCGTCACAATAAAAATAAAAAGGTACAATAGTCTTCATAGAATGTTATGAGATGTAAGTCAGAGAAGCTAATAACAACACAGATTTGTTAGAGATCAGTGGCGGAGCGTCCATACAACTCGATTCCCACCGGCTTGCCTTATTTTCAGCCAGTCCAGTTCTTTTACTACGGCTCATGAAGAATAAGATTAGGCAAATTATTTCCGGCTTCCCTTAGAATATTTTTGACGCGCCGCCACTGTTAGAGATGTACAAGGTCTCTTAAGCGTCAACCGTTTCTACTAGAGGTACACGTAAATAGTTGTTGGGGAATAGAAAATCATACCTGGTTCTTCTTAATATGTTATTTTTGCGTCCTCTTTAGTGCATAACTGCATATACTGCGTATTATATTCTTATATATGTATATTATTCTTTGATTTTCGTGGTCCGAATTCGGTTTGCCTTTATAAGTATATTATTTTCTGCAGTATTTTTTGACAATGACAGACGTTTGTAGTTGTTCTTTACTGACGTTTCGCTAGCCAGCGTGGTAATCACGTAACGTTTTCGACCGTTAGTACGATAGATTTAAATGTCAAATCCGATACTAAAACTGACATTAAATACGTACCAACGGTAGTACATATCGTTACGTGATTACCCCGCAGGTTTAGGTACACACAAAGAGGCGATACCAAATTAGTTAAACTCAAATTAGTCAACTGTGGACCAAAACTTTTAATATACATTTTGTAAGAACGTATATAAAATATTAATCGTAACTTGGAATCAAAGTTACTTCAGATAAGACGAAACAACTTCAACAAGGCCCAAGCTGAACAAAGTTTTCACCTTTGATGTTACGTTTTTACATCTATCAAAATCATGAAAAGTTGCTCGAAATATTCCTTTGATTTCAAACAAAGTTCCCTGAACGTAGTTTTTTATTTATTTAAGGCCTGTGGTGCTCCCAAATGTTTGTCTTGCTCACTCGCTAGTGATAAATCTGGGCTGCTCATGCTGGGCTTTTTGCTCGCGCACGGACCAACTTTCGAAATAAGAATAAAGTTTCATAAAATAGACAAAACACATGATTATTTAAGGTAGGCGTCCACAGTTACGCGTTGCACGCATCGTACGCATTGCACGCAACGGATTTTAGTATTCTTTTTGTACGGTGCGAATCAGTACAAAATATTTCGCGCAATGCGTGCGATGCGCAAGATGCGGAACTGTGGACGCCTAAGTAGCTTTAAAAAACCAAGTGTGCAGTATTTATATCAATTAATTAACAATTCTTTTTTGAAAAAACCGCGAAGATACCACCTAGGTAAGTACCTATGGTTTAGAAGTAGTACGAATTTTAAGTTAAAACGGCTTTATTTTAATATTATTATGTTCACATTATTATTAAGACAATAAACTTCAACATATATTTCAAATTTATTCGGTTGCCCATTTCAGAGCCTTAATGCTTAAAAAAACCATTTGGCATTTACTCTTAAGGTAATGTCGCAAATTGGGACATGACAAACTACACCGATTCGGCCGCACCGGGAGAGGTAAACTTCAATAAACACTTAATCTCCATTAACACAAATTGAGTAGGATACCCATGGCAGCAAGAACGACAAAATTCTGAATAATGGATGAGAATGGCGGTTCTCGTGTGACCTTTGCCCTTTATTTGGTAGCGGAGTGTCCGATCGTGCTAACTAACCAAGCGACCCATTAGGGATGTCATTGCCGATAGATATTAGTTTGAATATCGTTTCCTAGAGGTTTGTTTTTACGACAGTCTCACATTGGAGACCAGAGAATTGTTGAATGAGTTTATTTTTTCTACTATTCCAAACAGTTTTAGATACGTCACATAAAAAAACTAACGTCGACTGGTAATATTCGATATGAGAAGATAACAAAGACAAACCGATTCGCAGCATTTGTTTGTGTTATGAGCCGTCAGCCACAGGATCGGCCACAAACAGCAATCAATTAATAGAGATTACTACTTAACACAAATATCTAGTTAGCACCTTTAATGCCAGGAACCTTAGTCAGGAGGTCGACTCATAGGCGCTTTCCTCTACGTACGGTGTTTCATAATTTCATAGTGTTTATTGCAAGCATAATTTTTAATTTCATATGTAAAGATTGCAAAGTTCACTTGTAACTGCCGACGATTTCGTAGCGTATAGTTTACAGAATCGAAATATCCCCTTAAGTTCTTCCTGAATGTTTTTTATACATTATGCTGGTGAAAAAAGAAACAATTAGAGATTACCTTTTTACTTACAAACTTACCTGCTGTTTATAATATAATATTAAATATATGTATATTGGTAGGACATTTTTTGTGATGTGCGTCATGCATACTGTAGCTACTTTGCGGCTGAAGTATCTGTTTTTTATACCTACCTACATTAGGCTTAGTCTCACAGCATTTTCTATAAGAATAAACATTTTCCACACCCATCTAGGTACAGGGGGCCGATTTTTGAGTGTCGAACGCTCGAATTTACACTCGACATCTGTCGAAACGTCATAGTTTTTTGACAGATCTGGAGTGAAAAATCGAGCGTTCGACACTCAAAAATCGGCCCCCAGTGCTTCTATTTTCTTAGTGTCACTTTTTATCTCTGATTTTGGAGATAAATAAACTGTCATCTGCGTCACCGACACCTTTTGAGGCCAACGACTTATATATGCGCACCATCGGTTCGACGCCTACGACGCATATATCCGTCACACTTTGCCCAATGCTATATCAGCCTACATGCATTTCTATGGGGCGACAGTGACATGTGAGTGACAGCGTTTGTATTAATGCTAAAAAGGTTAAGAAATTCGTGTTACTGTAGGTACTGCATTCTTATATAATTTTAATTCCATACGGCACCGAGCCACCAAACTTTATTGTTGACTGCAACCAAATCGTCTGTGTATCAATTTATATTATGTAAAGGATGCGGAAACAGCAACCTTGACCTCGCGTGTTGGTGGGTCGGGGTAGTTCAGCCAGCATTATCCACGCTAAACGATCCCAAGGCTGCATACTGACGGTAGTGCCTCGTTTACGGATGAACCTAACCCTATCTCACCGATATTTGAAATTCTCGATTTTTATTTTAGCACGATAGCATCTGCCTGGGACTTTATATATTACATCAATCCGTGTCCTGCTGATTATGATATATTATTTTTTGGTTTTAAAATTGTAATAGTTAATACATGCAGAATGTGTCCACAACGCAGGTTTCGTCCAAACATCGTCAGATCAATCGTTACATCAATAATATGTGACAGTGACATAGATTCTTTGCACATACTGCCATCAGCATATTATTCAAAATCATTTCTCTGGGATTCAATAAAACTCTTGTTTATAGTGAATTAAATAAATTAAATTCCAATTTAATCAATAAGAAACTAGCGTTTATTACGCCTCGCCTACTCGGCGAGTTATCATTTTTTCTAAATAATATACATTCTATAGGTTTAGAACTCACAAAATGTATTGATATAGTCGATTGGATTGCACCAGAGCCGCAGTTTACCACTCGTTGAGCGGGTGCGGGCTCTGAACCTCCCCATTTTTATGGGTTTTCCATGTACCTGCCTCGTTAGCCAGCGCGTATATATCCATTCGCGAGACATTAATATGAATGAACACATATATCTCGAAATGTTTTTGATAGCGTTGCTTTGTTAGGAGTATAACATTAATTTTCGTAGGTGGGAGCCGATTTTTGAGAGTCGAACGTTCGAATTTTCACTCGAGATCCGTCAAAAAACTATGACGTTTTGACAGATGTCGCGTGAAAAGTCGAGCGTTCGACACTCAAAAATCGGTCCCCTGTACTTGGTACCTACTGTAGAAGATATAAAATAGTCAAGCATTGGCGATCCTGCCGCGATCAACATGGTTTTTATATTTAGAACTGTGAAACTGAAAATATAGGATTTTTAGGATCATTTAATAACAGTTTAGAAACACCAATAAAATAATTCAGTAACGGTATAACATACCACAAGGATGCAATTCACAGAGTCGAGAACGAAAGCATAATTATAATCCCTAGTTAATGTAATACAGAAACATGTACAACCAAATAGAAGCCTGGCCACCGTGAAACTATGTCAAAGTGCCGTTATAAATCAAATCAGGAATGTCTTACTGGTTATTACTCGTATAGTTCTCAATTTGTTATGGTTATAAGATGGGTAATACTACTGTGTTGGTTGTTGGATATTGCCGCCTTATTTCTGTGTAATTTAATATGAATGACCTTGAAACTGTAATTCTTCATTTTTCTGCGGTTTTTTGTCTCATCGTATTAACAAAGGCCGTCTTTAACTGTATACCATCTCACTTTACCTCAACCAGTCACTGAAACCAAGTTATATGCCATCAAACTTTGCAATGTTTACGTCTAAAAACCAGTTTTTCGTACTTTTCTCAAAAAGTTTTAGGATATTTAAAAAAAGTTTCTGTGCAATTACGGAGAAAGTGATGCTAAAATGTAAGCTGTAGTTATTTTGATGATAAGTAGTTCCAAAAAAATGTAGTTTACGATTTTTGTGGTTTTTTGGGCCCACCCGGGGATTGTATTTGTGAAGTGTACAGTGGGCCGATTTTTGAGTGTCGAACGCTCGACTTTTCACTCGAGATCTGTCAAAAAACTATGAAGTTTTGACAGATGTCGAGTGAAAATTCGAGCGTTCGACACTCAAAAATCGGCCCCCTCGACTGATTTCTAAATTCTGTTCTGTCAAAGTGTTAATAAAAGGCCACCATTCAACATACATATATTTTTTTGAATGCGGAAACTTAACACCCCGTGAACTAGTTACGATGCAAAATGCACTGAAATCGATTGATTTCGCCAGATAGCCCCTTAATAGCTAGTTTGATAGTAAATAAATTTGAGATGCTTGTATGCTTCAGTATGGATTGAGTTGAAGTTGGCTCTCGAGTGAGATGTCGTGAGTGCTTCGCAAATATTGACTGCGACAGAGTGTCCCGAAGCTTGGGACTTACCGCAAACCTACCGCGACCTTATGAACTCTCGCCGTGTGGCTCACGCGATGTACACCAACAAGTAACAAAGAAAATTTCATCCTCTCTCTGACAAATATACCTTTTGAAAGATTTAGAATTTATGGCACAAGCATTGCTGAGCGAATAATTCTAAGATGTTGGTTCTTCACCCACATTTCATTCAATACAAAATTACCTACCTACATGTTGCCAGTTGGAATACGCAAATATACAATTAAATAACTAATCTATTTCCAAAAGAGTTTTATTTATATATATTTTTTGGTCAAAATATATAACAGGGAAATAGGGGAATACTGAAAATTCATTGATATATTTATTGTAAAATTTTAATTGTCTAAAATCTCTACATACATGACAAATAGATTTGAACACAAACAATAACATTAAATTGTGCCTCGCATATTATAACATCATCTGCTGAAAATGAGGAATTTACGATGGGTAGTTCCCATCTAGTGCCATGCATAGCAAAAGGAACTTCGGAAGCTACTTATGTAGTTTAGTCAAACATGTTTGGCTCAATAGAATAGAATAATTAGGAACTACCGATCGTAAAAGTTTTCCAAGTCCCACGGCCATCTTTCAGATTTCGTGTTTACAAATTAATTCACTTGTGCACATCTATAACTCCAAATAGTTACATAAAAATATTTTTTACACAGACCTTAACCTACATGATATGATTGTAAGTTCCATCATAACATGAACATGATCACCGCTTGCTATACCTACTTATTTTATATTCGCCTATTAAATTAAATAATCCTGCTAACTATCTAAACTTCTCTATGTGGTAGATAATATGTATTAAAGGTATGTGTATTTGGCAATCTTAACAATGTGTGTGATTCGTGCCAGTATAACTGAATTCTAGTACTATGATGTTAACCTACGATCTTAAAGTTGAGTTATAGCTATGCTATGTTTTAAAAACAATAAAATTGACTAATACCTTCGGCTATAATTAGTGCGAAGTGTATGAACTACCCTATTTTTATTAATTCATGAAACACATAACTAAAAAAACAAGCGGTTTTTTTTTCATTCGGGTCTGATTTTTCATCGTCAGATGTAAAATACTATATCTCTGTTGAAAGCAGCCCCTGCAGCACAAAGAAAAAGGTAAGGCTTATCAAATACTCTAGAGATAAAATTAGACTTTAATAAAATAATTATAGTAATTTACATGAATAAAATTCAATATAACTATTTAAAATCAACATGTAAAATTTCGTGCAAACAGAAATGGCATACAGTGTATACTTATTAAACATGTATAAATATCTAACGTTTTACAGGCAATTTATTTTTATCTCAATTGCACAGTACCTAACGGGCTTCATTAAGTGCACCATATCACTCTTATGCGACTGTTTTGAGTTACTAATTCTAGCGGAATCAATACAGAGTGTATATTTGTAACTTCAGTCACCATCATGCCCAGTAAAATTCCATTTATGGCAGTCGTTCATATGATAGTCATGTTTGCAATTTAACCTAAAATGCGGAAAGGATTAAATTTGTTAATTCGGTTCGGGGGAGGCAGAGGTCTTCTGGACCGGTTTGGTCGATGCAGCGGCTCATTGGCAGCAGACAACAAAGGCGATTGGTAATCGTCAATAATTTCATGTTCCTCGTGCTCGTGTTCTTCTTCAAAATTGTCTGTGTGGTTAAATATATCCATCTTTTCTGTTGTCGTAATTTCCTTTAACGTCGCTGCACTGCTACTAGTGGTGTTGACAATAGTAGTAAAATTTTCAGTGACATTCATATTTGCTAATAACGTAGCTGTAGCTAAAATGGGTGCTTCAGTTGGTGTTTCGTATTTTGTGATCAACAATTCTGTCGTAGAAACAAAATTTGCCTGGTTGGTAACAATATTATTTGAAGAAGTGAACACTGAGGTGGAATGCCCGTCACTTTCCAAATGAATCTGCTGGGTTTGAGTGCTTGAACTACTTGAAGCCGCAGTGGTAGTGGATGCTACGGAGTCATTGGTAGTAGAAGGCGTAGTATTATCCCTAACGGTCTCAGTAGATGTTAACGTAACTACTTCCGAATCATTGTGGAAAAGTGGTACTAAGGTTGACACTTCAAATACAACTGGAGACGAACTTTGACTCTCCTTATTATCGTTTATAACTGTTATTTTGATTACTTCATGATTAAGTGTACCGTTCGAGGTTCCTTGTAAATGTTCTTCAGTAACTACTGAAACGGATTTGGTTGTTAATATAGGCATTCCGGTACTTGTGGACTTATCTGACTTTTCTGTGGTCGTATCTGTCAAATTGGTTACCTGCTCTCTTCGTAGCAAAATATTTGTATGGTTGGAGTAAAATATTTGTTGCCCGTTACCAGTACCCGGTTCGTTTATAATCACAGTAAGATCAATTCTTGGATCTTCTTCTGAAGAATTATGGACCTCTGTCTGTGATGTTGCAGTTGCTGCTTCTATTTCTTTCGTTGAGATTAAAGTTTGCGAAGTAGAAGCTACATCAATTTTAAATGGTTTTTGCATTTTATAATCTTCTGTTTTCCGTGATTTTGCCTTGAGAAAGTCGTACTTGTCTATGTATTTCTTAGGCACACTTGGTTTTATTATATGTTTTTTCTCACTGTTATTGTGTATTGGTGTTTCTGTCGATTTTTGGTCTTTTACAAATATTATTGGGGTAAGAGTACTAATTATTACAGGGTTAGGGCTAGTATCCTGAGATGGTGTTATACTGCCATGGTCAACTAAATTATTATGCTTACTGTATAGACGTTGTTCAGCTATTTGTTGTGCATGCTTCTCTTCAAGAGATAAAACAGTCATGTCATCGCTGATTCTAGCTTTTGCCATTACAAGAGGTGGTACAAAATGATCTGTAGGCTGCGTAAATATAGTTTCTAAATTGCCAAGCCTGGTCATCTCGTCGTGTAAGAGTCTATGATGATAACTCTTGTTTTCATCAATTGCTTTAAGATGATGATTGGTTAATGTATTTTCTTGATGTTCTGGTTGTGGGATGTCATTACTAAGGATTTGTCCTAGGTTAATATCTTTATTCAGAGGTATTCTAATAAAATTATGAATATTCAAATTATTTTTTGTCGATGTAGGGATTTCTGTCTCTGTGTGTGTTTCTGTTGGGATAGCCTCAATTTTTGGTGCTGGTGTCATATTTGTTACATTTTGTTGGGTGACAATGTTTCCTGCAGTGGACAATTCATCGGTAGTCACTTCTTGATCGTTAAAAGTAGTCTCAGTTGCCGGCCAAATGGTACTTGTTGACGTTAGACTCATAGTACTCGATGAGTCGTCTTCATCGTTGCAGGACAAATCTTTAAGAAGTTCTTCTCGTTTCTGTCCAAAAGTAAGAAACATATATTTAGTACAGTTTTAGTTCGGATTTTCCGACAAAAGTTAATAAATAGTGGTGCATGATTAGTAATTAAAAAGAAAATAATTTATTTAGACTTGCATAAGATAACGAACAAATATCGACAACAAAGTTCATCCTGCTAAAGTATGGTTTACAGCTGCAATACACATACTCTGTTATTACGGATATATTTTAGTATTGAAATGAAAATGCTTTCACGTGCATATTATAGCTTTGATGTTGTTTTGATTATGCTAACAAAATTACATTCACAAGAGTTTTGTCTTCATTTCACTTTTTCACTTCATTCTACGTGACTATTTTCTTTAACTAAAAATAAACTATTGCTAGACTGTTATTGTTATTCATAGACAGTATCCGTTTAAGCTTATGTGTAAACGGAATTTGCACCACTTCGTTAATATTTAAAACGAATTCGAATTCTCAACGCTAGTCTCGTCATATATTATTAAGCTATTACCCGACACTTACCACATTGCCCGTGCATTGCACTCGCTTCACGCCGGCGAGACCGCAGTCGGCGGTGAGCTGTACGGCGGCGCTCTCCGGGAGGTACAGCGCAGTGAGCGCCGGCAGAGCGCGCACCATGCAACCGTCTTTGCCGAGCGCCCATTGAGGTACTTTTAAACGAATAAGTAAAATTATTTGATTAGGTATGACTATTTGAATGCTCCACTGGCAAAGAAGCTGAACATACAATTAAAAGGTTTGTTTTAACGGGTCTAACGCGATATTTATGTACCTATTTACCTTTTTTACCGACGTTTCGACACGGGTTGCACCGGCCGTGGTTGCGGATATGACTGTCGTCTCAGCTGGTTGTTATCGGAAATATGGGTACATAACATTTGAGTATGTTTACAAAGCGCGAGAGTTTATAAGGAAGCTGAACGTCAGTCAAATCCTGACCTTGAATTACATCCCAAGTGAAAAAAAACCAGGATTTTCTACACAGAACTTAGCACCCATATAGATCTCAATTATTTTGTCGTCGAAGTCGAGCAACGACGCATATTGAACTTATATATACCTAAATAAACTTAAATATTGAACTTGGCTCTCATTTCACAGTTACATAATTATGTTTTTGATAGGATACGATTAGGTACTTTTTGTACCGAGATTTAGCTTTGACTCTATTATACTATGCGGTTCCAATCTCTAGTTGATTTCGAAACTAAACTTTATTTTAGTAATTACTAATTACAAATTCTTTAGGCGTTTGATGTTTGGTCGTTAAGTCAGTCAATAGGTCAGGGAGGAAAATCGTTATATTTAGATGTTTGTATCTTATTAACCGATTGAGAAATTCATGAAATTTGGAGTTTTGGGGACCGATTTTTGAGTGTCGAACGCTCGACTTTTTACTCGAGATCTGGCAAAACACTATGACGTTTTGACAGATGTCGAGTGATAAGTCGGGCGTTCGAAACTCGTGTCGAACGCTCGAATTTTCACTCGAGACCTGTCAAAATACTATGATGTTTTGACAGATGTCGAGTGAGAAGTCGAGCGTTCGACACTCAAAAATCGGCCCCCTGGTTAGCTTTAATTTATTAAGAACCGGCTAACTAGAATTCCAAATTTAACATACATAATAATAACATACGGCCGCTGCGTCGCCATTTCTCTTCTTTTGAACAGTGAGCGTGTCTACTTGTCTAGACACGTCGAATTGAGAAAATCCAAATTTTTGAAGCGGATAAAAATAGGACATAGTGACTACGATAAAGTTGAATGACTTACCAGGAAGTTCACATATGAAAGAGGCTACAGTAGGTCCGCCACAGGCGCGAGCCTCCCACCGGTAGTCGGCAGCCGGGTCCGCAGCCGCGCACAGCGGGGCGGCGCGCGCGTCGGGCGCTGAGCTCCAATACCCGTCTCCGCTTAAGCCGCGGTAGTCCCTGCCATGTGATACACAGTTTTGGAACTGAACCAAGTGTTGGTAATGTCTGAGAGACACCATGTTAAACGAGATGTTAAGTTACTTAATTCCAAGTTGGATGTTAAATTAGGTACAAATCAGGCCCGCCCATAGTGATTAACAAATTATTGGGTATATACTATAGTAGCAATAAGATTAAATAAAAAAAATATCTATTACAAAATTTACAAACACGTACCTACATTAATTATAGCAACTCTCTTTAAGACTGTTGTGAACCTGTCGTGCGAGCGAAAACAGGCATTCCGGAATATTCTTGCGTGCGATAGAGACAGTAGTAATTTCAAGCAGAATTAGTGCTTCGGACGCCAACGTTTTCCACCCCTTAAACCTTTATCAAATGAGACAATTTTGGCCTTGATCGATTCCTCACATCCTTAACTAGGTTTTTACGTTTTGCTTTTTTCGTAATTCTTTCTAGTGTATGAAATAGTAACAAAAATCGAGGACGAAGTTTTCGTGTCAAAAAATAGAAACTTGGGTTCATGTTTTCAATTATATGCAATATTTCCAACGTATAAACCTAGTATTTAATGATACTTGCATCATTTCCAAAAATTATGCAAATCGGTTCAAGTTTAGGGGGTGGAAAACGTTGGCGCCCGAAGCACGTTTTTGTATGTAAAAAAATTGCAACACAAACCTCTTAATAAACATGATTATGTGTATTTCTACTCAATACCATAATTCGCAACGTTACTATCATTATTTCGGTTTGTTTGAATATTTATTACGTGCATGATTGCTAAGCAAAATAACTCACGTCCAAGTGAAATCTCCATCGGGATTACTGCGGATGAGGCCGACCCAGACAGCACTGGAGATATCCAGTTCCTTTAGATATGCTCGCACCGCGTCGTACTGTGCTGTTGTATCCACTGTAACCAATATTGGCATGGTTAGCCTCATCGGCACACATGTAAAACTTAGGGTGCCTATAATTATATTGACGTCATTGATTAACAAGCGTTGAACACGTGCCAACCAGTTAATTATTTCCAGACAGCTTGTAAATTTCATACGGCCATGTTAACATAAGTTTCGTAGCATTTAGAACAACAGCTGAACTTAAACAAAGTTGTAATTTCAGCTTAGCTCTACCTCTTTCAATTAATATAGTTTTACTTTTGTTTGTAAATTATAATTGCGAGTTTACGAGGTCGTATTTGCATGATATTATATATATTTTGCCTCGGTTGATTCCCACGAAAATTGTCCGAATAAAATATATTGTACACAATAAGAAAAAACTCCTTAGTATTTCTAAGAAAAACATTGAAAAAGAAAAACCTTTGTTATGACATAATTTTTTCGTGTAATTACACAACACATACCTACTTTTCAACTAGAAAAACAAATATTTACGCTTTAGTTAGACTAGGTTAGACGTTTACGTTACTATATATAATATATATGTATGTATTTGTAATTTTGTATTGCTATACTCTGTTTTTTTATCTACATAGTACTATCCAATAAAAGTTCTATACAAGAATTGAAATAAAAGAAATGAACGCGCATTTAGTTAGATATAAAAAAACTTGCTATAAGTACATAGTTTTATTTAAGCACTAGAGGTCAAACTGCTTCATACCATTACCAGATAGCAAAAACGCTTTTCCAGCTGAGTTTGTTTCAGGATTGACAGCGAAACTCAGCTATCAAATAACACTATGGACAGCTCGAGAGAGCTCCCAATACAAGAAGGAAATTTGCATTAGCTACCGTTAGAACCCGTATAGACGTCAAGTACTAGTATTATATTATATCTATATAGTTACGCTGTATTCAAATTGAAGCTATTAATTCGGGCTCACGTCGCTTAGTCGTTCCCGTAAAGCAATGTCGGATATGTACATACGTTACTGCGCGAAAACCTCCGGCTAAACGCAAGGAAACCTTTTGTCAAATTGTTAGCTTTCAGTACTAAACGCGCGCGAGAGAGTACTGCCATAAAATTAATGTTCTATCCAGCTACGCAATACGCATATGTACGCATGCAGCAAATAAACGTGATATTGCTGTGAAACCCACTTAATTACGTTTGAAAGTAAATATTTCCTTTCAAACATGGCAAGTTCAATGCGCAATAGATTACCTGGCACTGGCACCTAGATAACGTTAAATTGGTATAGGTATTAGGTATTGATTAGTGTTCCGCGCGGCAACCAAGCCATTGGGCCTTTATTATTGAACCGACTGCACCAGAGGAAAGAAGTAAAACCACATAATCCTCTCAGAACTCATAACAAAAGAGATTAACTTGGGCTGTAATAACACATTGTGAAATTATCCGCCGCAAAACCGCGTTTTATTTCAAAGTAATTTTCCATCCAGACGAGATAGACTTGATCGAAGTTCCTTTAATTTTTTAAGCTAATGTTTTGATCATCTTTCCTAAATGACGAATTTAAATTGGCTGTGCTGAATGCAGGCAGTAAACGCTTTTTACTACCTATCAAAATGTGCGTCAATACCTACCTAAGCCTTTTACATAGTAGGTAGTACACACGACCTCTGAGTATTTCAAGACTTCAGCTTTGTTCATAAAACTTAGGTGTTGGGGGAAGTTTGTATTGCACGAATGTTTGGAGTTTTAGAACGTTTTGATGTTTTCTCTGTCGACACAGCGTAGTTATACGCAAGTGGCGTTGGCGGCGCGCCAGGCATCCCGCGACGCGACTTTGGAACCGCCGAGTCAATATTTGTGATGCCATTTAATTGTCCCAACACACGCTACTTACGATATTAATTGCTTGCTTATCTGGCAACATCAACCTACGCCGAAAGTGAAATTGTTGTTGGTGCTCGGGTAGGCACCTGCCATTAGTAAAATGACAAACATTAAGTACTTCATGATTATATGACTAACTTTTTTCATGGAATTATGGAAAAAAACTTTTACCTTCTCGTTTACTAACCCAACATTTGACACAGTCAAACAAGAACAAAAGTGTCTTTTGTAAAATACAGAGGCGCGCTAGCGTGCTGACCCAGAAATTGTATTTCCATTGTAATGTTGAACATCTCCAACAGAATGGACAAATATTTTCATAATGCTTCTGTAGCTGCAACTTTTATGATTCTCGGAAACTTCCGTCTGCCGAAGGTTGTTTCCAGTTCAATCCAATCCCGTTGTAGACAAAAGTTATATTTAAAGAAATCGGCTTCATTTACCTCTGTTATAAAATTTTAGCATAATAAGACGTTTATAATATGTAGTTCCATCATTTCATTGTAATTTAATATTGTTATCCTAATTTATTGTTTAATTTTAACTGTAAAACATACATATTTATTATATAGTTGTAGTACGACTATTATATTTCTTCCAACATATTATTTATTTGATGCGTAATGTATAAAATTCATTGCAAATAAATCAGTATGAATATATTGAATATTATGTAGATAAATTAGTCCCGAATTTGCTAAAAAGTGGTACATACCATACAATACATATGCCGAAACACCACAAATTGTATTAAATTAATAATTACATCTGGGGACCGATTTTTGAGTGTCGAACGCTCGAATTTTCACTCGACATCTGTCAAAACGTCATAGTTTTTTGACAGATCACGAGTGAAAAGTCGAGCGCGCGACACTCATCGCCGCCGCACTGAAACAAATTCAGATCGGGCCCCAAATCCCTCCAATTATACAGCTTATGTAGGTACTCGTACTTGATTGAGTAACGTATCAAACTTACCATTGATGGATCTAACCGTTATTTTTAGTATAGAAAATGATATTTAGATCCACCCTACGCACGCTCGAAAACGTTACGGATCCACCACTCAGGTGTCAGTAGAGAAATTTTTACATAACTATAAGGTTATATAGGTAATGTCAGTGAATATGAACGGAACATCGTTCATAATATGTCCTGTCTGTGTCTACGTAGTACCGAGACACGCTTGGAAGCCCGAGGCGTTCAGTAACCACGTTTTGCCTCGCAGGTATCTCTTTCGCGCGGGCCAATATTTATTCGAGTAGGTATATAGGTATTGCCGGTACGCCAATTTTTGTATCAATATTAATGTACATTGGGAATTTAGTTCGTGAGCACTTTTGTTGTAGTAAACTGGTAATGGTTTGTTCAATAAGCCACTTTACGATCGAAGCTAAATGAAAATATGAATTTTAGATACAGTGTCTGCGTTAATACACTAGAAATTCCTGAAAATAGTAATTATGCGAGCAGCGATAGTAGTAGATAGGAGCCTAATTATCAACAAAAACAATGTTATCGGATGTCTTTGAGATAAACAGTGTTGATTTAAAATATACCAAAAATTGTAAGCCAGAGGCCAATCACGCTAAATAATGTAAAATTTAAATTTCAAATTGATCTCATCGCCTAACAACTCTAACAAGATTTACCTGATAATACCAACGTAACAAACTTGACTTCAACAAAGTGGGAGTACCTACAGGGGGACGATTTTTGAGTGTCGAACGCTCGACTTTTCACTCGAGATCTGTCAAAAAACTATGATGATTTGACAGATGTCGAGTGAAAAGTCGAGCGCTCGACACTCAAAAATCGGCCCCCAGATCCCTACACTGTTACGTTGTTTCCATGCAAACAACAGCCTGGGAAACCCCGCCTATACCAACATTGGCAATCAGCCAATCCCAATAACATGTCAATCGGACTCGGTATTGTCAAAATAATGTGATTTGCAAATTAACGTATTTAATTGGATCATTAGAGCCATTATGTCACGAATGACGTTAAATGTACTATGTAGTTGACTATGACAGTATGTTGACGAGTTGGGGGTCTGAGTTGGCGATGAATAGGCCTCAAATTAATCGTAAGACGAGCGCCGACCGCGAGCACTGGAGCTATTCACTGAGTAAATCGATGTACCGCACAAGTATTCATAACGCTTACCATCTCGCTTCACTAGAACCAAAATAAGTCCACCTCAGAGTACGCTTATCTTGCTACCAATCTCGAGATCAAGATATGTCAGAGGTGATTGTTAGAACGATCCTTCACTGGTTGTGAATATCATAGCTGAGATAAAGCGCTGATCGACGGCTTCGATGTACCTACTCAAGCGGCGGCTTTGACACGGACTAAAATACATTTTCCTGACTTAATTCTTGATTTTCTCATTTACTTGTTCCCACTTTTATCGTGAGAACAGCCAAGCTGTGGAACTCCTTGCCGGATTCCTTGTTCCCTGTAAACTACAACCTTTCGGTCTTCAAGGCGAGAGTGAATCGG
This sequence comes from Cenopis cana, assembly GCA_951800055.1. NCBI lineage: Eukaryota > Metazoa > Arthropoda > Insecta > Lepidoptera > Tortricidae > Cenopis > Cenopis cana. The sequence goes on along the minus strand of OX637477.1, from coordinate 16,203,072 downwards.
TATTTGCTAGGTAAGCGCGTTCCATCCTAGACCGCAATATCGCTTACCATCAGGTGATTTGTGGTCAAGCGCAAAACCTATCTTGAGTAAAAAAAAAACTTGATTTTTCTTTCAGAATGTTTTATTCATCTATATGTTACCCACATATATTTATAAAATATATGTTGAGCTATTTAACGGTTGGCTATGAATGCAAAAACAGTAGGTAACAATTTTTAAAATGCACTGCCAAACTTCACCCGTGCCAAAGCCAGCAAAAAAGGAGGATGATATGATGCCATTAAATTCCAAGAGAAGAACAGTAGAAATCCAGGTCATTAGCGATTTTTCATGTTGTTTCTTAGCTTTTTGTGACTCTTATGAGGTTGTATAACGCGTATTGTTCATTATTTCAAAAAACTTCAATTACTATACGAACACTTAGCAAGAAATCGGGTCTTCACGTTCAGAGTTTCTGTGAAGGCAAGTCGCCGGAGGCATTTAGTCCGCAGGCGAAATTAGCTGTTAAACAGGCGCCACCGCCGCTTCGAACCTTCATTAATTAACTCAATTCAAACCATCCTGATTTATACTGACGTATTCGGTTACTACGTCTTCTTAGGCAACAGAAACGAATAAGCCGAGAGCTCTCAATAAATATTCGGTCGAGTGACAAAGGAAGATCTGAAAGCTCAATGGAACTTCGAACGTGGTTTAATTTTTGTCATAGGTATATTTATTTAGTTTCACGGCGCACACGAAGTACAAACATCATTAGCTTCTATTTAGTGTCTTCGTACGCTTTCATTTCAAGTTATGTAAACATGTTACGAAGTGTAAACCCTAAGTTGAATTAATTGGTAGTCAAATAATCTAAAATGAACAAGTTGAAATGTGCAGATTGAAAGAAGCTTACAGGGCATTATCACTTTGAACATTCACTTTTATATGGAAAAAACACTTGTCAAAATAATTCTCACATGCGATTATAGATGGCAGTGATTTCATTTTCTAATTGTAACCTAGGGTTACGCTGTTGTTTACTGTCGTGCCTTGTCACTTTTTTTTTGTTATTATGTGAAAAATGTGAAAATAAGGCTTCTCGTGTGCGGATTTTAAATACTTATTGGTTTTTAGGGTTCCGTAGTAAACAAGGAACCCTTATAGTTTCGCCATGTCCGTCCGTCCGTCCGTCCGTCAATCCGTCCGTCCGTCCGTCCGTCAGTCCGTCCGTCCGTCCGACCCCGTTTTTCTCAGTAACCGTTAGTGCTAGAAAGCTGTAATTTTGCATGACAAAACGGTAGAATAAAATCTTTAAAAAAATTTTTTTTTAGGGTACCTCCCCTACATATAAAGTGGTGGTGCAATTTTTTTTCTGCCAAACCCCTATCGTGTGGGGTATCGTTGGATAGCTCTTTTAAAAATATTATAATGTTTCTACAAGCATTTTTTGATTAAAGAATTGGTTAGCGTGATATTAAGCTTTGAAGTGATAATTTTTGCTATGGTCAAGTGTCCCCCCCCCCCCCTGCCAGCTAAACGGTGGCTACTAGGTATGTGAAAAAAATCATGGTAGTAGTATATACGATGAATTTAAAAGGAAAACTATCATAGCTAAGTAGACATTACTAGTTAACGAGTAATAGTCGAACTTCAGAAATATACTTTGCAAAAGCAAACTTTCGTACAATTTCCATTGATACCTTAGATAATGTTGTTAATTCTTTCAAAAACATAGTAAATATAAGTTTGCGAACTTTTTAGTCCATATAATGTAACGGGTGGACGACTACGGAACCCTACCTTGCGCGTGGCGCGACACGCACTTGGCCGGTTTTTAAAGAATAATTAGGAATATGGAGACTTCTGCAAGTGCGCAAGTGAATAATGGAAATAGAAATTGAACAGTTTGCAGTGACATGACAGAAAACTGTTTGAAGGTGGTTTGAAGTTTTGCGGTATTATTATTATCCTCTATAGTTTACGTGAATTGTGAGTGTGGTATGTATGTGTTTATGTATATGTGTGTACGTACGTATGTGTGCGTGTGGCAAATGATTCTTATAGTTAGTAAATCGCTCACTAGATGGCGATGGTACATAAAGAAGCTAATGACACTATCTCAGTATTCGCTGGGTGCGAAGTAGGTGGTGGGGGAACCACGAATCGACCGCAGCGCGCACCGTGGCCAAAAAAGGAACTTTCCGCGGACCAACTGTCACTTTTTACTAGCGAAATTTACGTATCCGTGCATTTTAAGTAAAAATAAATAAACATGCGTTACGAAACCAGCTGCGTAGTTAACTGCAAGAAGAATGGCATAACAGTGTACACAATCATAAATTCTATAAATTCCCACAAGTAAGTTGGAAACGAGCACAACAAATGAAATGGATAATCGTTGTCAAGAGGAAAAAGTAAGGAAGCTAACCTAGCACGATTTTTAATATTATATTTTGTATGCTGTAAGAAGTAACGGTTAAGTTACTATAATTTATTTGTTGCTTTATTTCAGTGCCGATCGATCGCCATGGTACCCAAAGCCACATGACAGGATTTGCAGTGCGCACTTCATTGGAGTTTTTATAATTAATTTAGCCATGTTTACCTGAAAATGCACAAAAAGTCTGCATTATTTACGACACTACAGTCATAAATGATCGTCTACATTATATATGCAATGCTTTATTCAATTATATTTGTTTATTTCTTTACTTATTTCTCGTGAAGTCAGCCATGAGAAAATCCGTGTAGGTACACCTGAAATTTATTGATTTAGCCATTTTAGGCGTGAAATAGACATAAGCTTTACGTGATCGAATAGAATCTATGAAAATTACGATATTTCATTAAAATTGTTTGTTTGTTTTCCTTCTTTTCGTAATGATAACCAGCCACTGGATATTTCTAAGTCCGCCGTAATTGTGACCGCTAGTTGGCGCTGCCATCGCGCACCCAGCCAATATAAGTAGAGTAGTTTATTTTTGTATTTGTATATTTGTAGCTTTACGAGTACATCCCCTTCCAAGCCGTTCCAAGTCGTCCAACAGTTTGACGTTTAGTTAGCTTTACTTTTTATGCGTAAAAGTTTAGGCGATATCCCGAAAAGGCTGCATATGAAAACTCCCGCTCCTGAATTATCTTATATCTTTAAACTAACAATTTTTGTATATGTCGATATTATGTTGCATTATTAATTAGTTTAGTTTCTCGGTGTATTGGTGTAATACTGTCATGCCGTGTAAACATATTTGTAATAAAATAAATAAAATATATATATTTATATATCTTATCTTATATCTTTAAACGAGCAATTCTTGTATATTTATTTATTTATTTATTTCGGGGATCTCGGAAACGGCTCTAACGATTTTGATGAAATTTGGTATGTGGTGGGGGTTTTCGGGGTCGAGCAATCGATCTAGCTAGGTGTCATGCCCAGGAAAACGCCGAGCAAAGCTCGGTCGCCCAGATATTATTTATTTATTTATTTATATATATATTTATTTATTTATTTCGGGGATCTCGGAAACGGCTCTAACGATTTTGATGAAATTTGGTATGTAGGGGTTTTCGGGGACGAGCAATCGATCTAGCTAGGTTTCATGCCCGGGAAAACGCCGCCCAGATATTATGAGTTTATGGTGATAACATTTTATCAAAGCGGACAGTTAATGATATGTGTACGGTAAAATAAAACCGGCGCAGCTCTATATAACGAAGACTTCAAAGCGATTGTTAATTTGATATACTTATGAACAACGTAAAGGACGGCACTCCAATCAAATGCCATCAATTTAAAACCAATTTATCAGCCGTAAACACTAACCTACATAAATAGACCGGCCGACCCTTTTAAAGTAATTATACAAGGTTCCGAGCCACTAAAGAATATTACAATTGCGCAGTTGAAAAGCTCGACGTAGCAGCTTTCTTTACTGTTTCCTCGTGTGCCTATTTCAGACTAAGATGTATGTTAACTAGCTGACGGATATAATAAAGAATAATTTGTATACTAAATATCTGCTTCATATATAGACAGTTTTAGCTTCATACATAAACAATCCTGTGTTTTGTGTGGTATATGGATTAAGTCTTTTTTTCTTCTTAATTAAGAATTATGAACATCCGTTTTATCAACAGTACGAGTATAATAAACATTTAGCTTAATATACCATTGAGCCATCCACGTACCGTACCTACGTGGAAATATATAATTACCAACAGAAAAGTACTTTAAACACGTATAACGAACGCTTTGTTTTGTCTTTAAGGGGAGGTATCCCCAACGCGAATGTCCCGCTCTAACACGCGTTAGTTTACAATTAACCATCCCGCTCTCTACGCAAGCTCTGCGCGCAGTTTTGTAAATATATAGCTATAGTCATTAAGCCAATCATTTTATCAAAGCAAACCCTGCGAAATTGGTCTATAACTATTTACGATCTTTAATTGAATACAAAAATTAAATGTTAAATATCAGTAATATACCCGTAGTATTGAAAATACATTCCAAAAAGGGGTAACTTCGCGATTTTTTTCTATCGAGTGAAATTCATCAGGTCATGTAACTGACTGCGATTTTGACTAGACAAGATCCTTATGTAACACATATATTTTTTTTAGATTTTAAAACACTATATTCTACGTCTCAGATGGTTTTTAAAAACTCAAAAATGGTAATACACGGCCTTAAGTGCAATATTGACATAAATAATTGTTAAATCTCACAGGAAAAACTAAAACAAATGATTGGTGAGGGGCAGGTAGGTACCTAAGTATAATTTTGTATTTGAGTAAACCACGAAGCGTTTCAGACGCGCTTTCCCGTGCGTTACCAAATTTTCATATATACGATGACAAACGTATAAACTTTGTTGAAGTTCATACATTTGTAATCGTATCTAATTTAGTTACGCACGGGAAGGAGCGGCTGAAACTCTCCGTGGCCTAACCCATTTACACCGTAAACATCAAACCATCGCGTAGGTACAGTCAAGGGCACCAATATGTATACACTTTTTAACCTTATTCCATTGAAATAAGGTCCAAAAATGTAAACATTTTTATGCCCGAAACTCGAACGAAAATCGAACTTTGCCCCTAACTGTCGAGGGGACGTAGCGACCGAATTCGAAGGATTACCTTTATCTCGTTATAGCTTTACTCAGATCAGCGCTGAGGGTGTCTCAGCATATACCTTAGAAGAGGTTCTTTAATGTTTTATCCTTAACGTGGATGAGTTATATATAAAAATAAACTCGGCATTAGTATAAGATAAGTTTAATAACAATTTGCATGATATTGTTTTTAGGGTTCCGTAGCCAAAGGGTAAAACGGGACCCTAATACTAAGGCTCCGCTGTCTGTCCGTCTGTCTGTCCGACCGTCTGTCACAAGGCTGTATCTCATGAAGTAAGACAGTTGAAATTTTCACAGATGATGTATTTCTGTTGCCGCTATAACAACAAATATTTGAGAATACAACAGACATGATTTTTTTTGCCGTTTTTGCACGGAACCCTTCGTGCGCGAGTCCGACTCGCACTTGGCCGGTTTTTAATAATTATTTGGTTACTGTAGTGTTAACATTTACAATAATGATCGTCACTTAGATTTATAATTTGTAAAAATTATCATCCAAATAATATTAAATTGTAGCAATTATTGTTCAAACCGATGTAAAATTCTTCAATTTGTTCTAAATCTAATTTTACCTCCGTTATTGTGCATATGTTTTGCGTTTTATATTTATCTTTACGGTAAAACTACTTAACTGAAACATATAGTTCCAAATTAATTGTAATAGTCATTTATTCGTAATTAATATCAGCCCAATTACATTTGCGGGAGACGATAACGCGGTGGGGCGCGGGATCAACTAACAGCAATTAAAATGGCGATGCGATAGCCCGGGGCGGGCGAACACCGCCATTAGTAATTGGTTCCAGGCCATTAACTTTTGTACCTATTTATAAACAAATGTACAACCGCGTTACTACAATGTCTTAAGAGGAGGGGTAGGGCAAGCTCTCTCCATACAAACTTTGTGCAGGATTTTCTTCGTTTGTGTTTGCATTAAAGTTGTGATTTTTGATCAGCATGCTTATTTTTCTGTTAGCTATTTCATGATGTAATTTTTTTTTCATTATTTTCATTTTTTTTTAATACTTATTTAAATATTTCCATACATTATTCCAATATTTCCGTACATTTTGCGTGTAGTTCGCATTTTGCGTGGTAGGTATATATTATCAGCCGAGTGCCCTACATTTCACGCTATACATTTACTTTGATTTACGTTAAGTTATAAAAATTTGATTTCGTTTACAGTTTGTTACCTATGAACAGCATAAGTAACATGATTTACCTGCAATTCATACACGTTCGCAACTTGGTATTTTCCATTACACTTTTGTTCAATTTCAACTGTCAACAAACAAGTTATGTAGCGTGCGCAGCGTGCGCGTGCAGCGGAGAGAATACCTATCTTAATAAATAGGAGAGTTGCTCAGACACGTTTCGGAAACAATGTTTCGTGTGGTATTTATTTCGGACTGCTGTTTTGGAAAAAGCAAGCTAAATACCGAATCCACTGAGGTACTTACTCCTACATTAGTATCAAAATAAATGATCATGTATCCTAACCTAACCTAACTAGGAAATGATTTAAAATTAAAACTTTATATAAAATACTGTATGCCATAAAACCATAATCATAGACATTCACGACACAAAACCAAATCCAATCCGGCAAAAGCCCGCAACTGAATATAGGAGCAGCCTTTAATGCTTCTTTTTGTTGATTGAATGTTCATAAAAGACCGATGAAAAACGGTATATTTTGGGTGGGTAGGTATATAAATATTTATTTATGTGTACCTACAAGCAATCAACAAATACATGCGTTAAAGCCTACCAACTCATGCCCATGCCCATGAAGCCCATGCTCATCAACTTTATCAAATTACAAGCCATAACAAAAACAAAAACGTAACGTAACTCTACCGAAAAAAAAACTATAACGAACTTGTTTCCATAATGCTGGAGTATATTACAAATACTTGGAACTCAAATGATTTATTAGCTTTCTCGAACACATTTCTCCGAGTTATGTTTCCTCGTCGGAAACGTAACTGGAACTTATTATTTTACGTGAAATATTATTTCATGATATTTGACTACTCCTGGCATGAAATTGCGCGTTTTTAGGGAAAATAAAGTAAAACCGGCATGTGACACTTATTTCAAAATATGAGTATTATTATGAATTATCTGAGTTGGCTTTTATTCTAATATGACCCATATGTCCTATATATGATTCATACTTACGCAGAAATAACATTTTACTGTTTTATCATATGCAGAACATGTACAGAGTTTGTTTATAAAGAAAATATTTTCCAACCCCAGCGGGGTAATCACGTAACGTTATGTACTACCGTTAGAGCATATTTAATGTCAATATTGACGTATAAATCTATGAGCAGCGCGGTAATCACGTAACGTTTTCGACCGTTAGTAAGATAGATTTAAATGTCTAATCCCATACTAAAACTGACATTAAATACGTACCAACGGTAGTACATATCGTTACGTGATTACCCCGATGTCGAAAAATGACATTAAATATGCTCTGACGGTAGTACATAAAGTTACGTGATTACCCCGCTGGTTATTAAACCGAAAATACGTCTGACGAAACAAAAACATTATTTAATTCATTCTCTTAGTTCTACGTTCCGATTGTTAGTGTCCCGTACCAAAAATGTAAAAAAGGGAAGGTTTCACTCTGTCTGTCTGTCTGTCACATAGCAAAATATCTCAAGAACTAGGTATATATTATACTTATGCTATCGATTTGAAATTTGGAATTTAGTTATAAAAAAAAATTGTGGACAATATTACACAAATCAACCTAGTCCCAAACTAAGCAAAGCTTGTACTATGGGTACTAAGCGACGCGATATACATACTTACCTAGATAAATAAATACTTAAATACATAAAATACCATTCCAATTTCAATTTATTCAATAATTGCAAACATGGTTACAACTAACCACTTACAAGTTCTTATTTCTAGATATTGAGTTGGTACAATCATGGACCCTGTTAGGGTGTAGCAGTTTATCTTAATCTAATCTATTCTTATTATTATTTATGGTAGCTGTTAGGTTAACAATTTAAATAAGTTAGGTAAGATTCCACTACATACGGTTAGGAGGCTCTAAAAGTCCAATATAATGCAATGTGAACGAGGGCGGTACTCGGTCGTTATCTCGTCGGGCGGGTGTGGAAGTGAGTACGCGCACCGATATCAAACTTGAATGAGAAATGTTAAGTCAAATGGACCTTGAGGGAAGGGCTATCTATATTGTGAATATCCGAGCTGCTGTTTCAATTTATTTTATTACTAGCTACAAGGACCCACGCACGAAGGGTTACCGGCTTTCTAAAATGTACCTAACCCGTGATAAGGGTCGCAGTGAAAAATGTAATGAAAAATTTCGACTCGACACGCGTCGCAAAGCCAATGAACCGGAAAATAAAGTTAACTCTAATCCGTAATCATACTTTAGATAGGCTAGGCCTTAATATAGGCCGACATTTTACAAGAAAAGGTCAGCCATATCATATACTTTATTTTAGAACGTCATAACAACCCACTACAAATTATTGTTTAACAGTGTAGGTAATTGTGTCGCTTTTTCCAATTGACTGTTATCGCATAAACGTCAGAAGTTACGTATTTACCTGACCATCAGGGTAACCACGTTACTATTCGAACCTTAGTACGGTTGCTATATTTTAATGTCCTTTTTAGTATCGAAGGTCACATTACTCACGGTCGAAACGTTCCGTAACGTAAAAGTACTTATAACACAAGTATATATTTTTAGCACCGCCGCGATGAAAACCAAGAGAGGCAGCTTCAAGCACAGATGACGAACTGTCTCCTTTGAATGTAGTCAAAAGTCTTATTGAATTTTCGGCTCGCGATTTATTAGCGAAAGCAATATAGGCCGCTGGACCGCCCCGCTTTTGTGCGACTTTTCATTATGCGCTTATTGGGCACGACGTAGACTCATGAGCCAGTGTTACATCTTACTTTATGTCACACCTGGCCATAAAGTGGCCATTATCGCACGCTCCGCGCGCGAAAAAACCCACTTCCCGGCCAGGGAGTGACATAAAATTTTGTACTCACCACGGGCGATAGGTAATAAAAAAAGCCTCAGATCGCATATTTATCGCCCTTGCCTTCGGCTCGGGCGTAAAATACCTGCGATCTGAGACATTCTTTGTTTTATCGCCCTTGGTAAGTAATGTACTATTATTCATCCTGTCTGCGATATTAAACACAAACAGACTTGCGCATACGTGTAAGTATAGAAAAGTATCGCAAAAAGAGGTTATTTACACTTTTCAGAAATGTTTGTACCTAAGTACCTATGTACGGATTATTTTTCAACATGCGGGTCAATTGTGTAAATTTTCGATCGAGTGTTAGGACTCCATATTCAGCTGTATTATCCTCTCCAAAAATAAATACTTAATAATGCGCGTTTGAAAAGTTAAGTAACCCTGTCAAGTTAAAACAGCTACAGAACATACTCTTTCATTTAATTTAATCACCTATTTTGTTTATTATACATATACTCGTAGTATATTACGAATTGTGATAAGAAGAAAGATTAAGATTTTTAAAATGTTTCTTTATTTTCTTATCAAATTAGGTAGACTCAGAACTAGTCAAGAATTAGTAGGTACTCAGTATTAGAACTATATCCCTAGTCAAGAATTTCACGTTCTACGTCACTACTTTCCATAACCCTGCCTTGCAGTCGGGTAAAAACAGACATCTAAGTACTTGACTCTGCGGCGCGTTGTTGCCATAAACAATTTATAAGACGTTGTGTAAAGTAGGGTACTTAGCCTTAATCTATGGCGGGCAGACCACATACGCAGTTTACCTTCCCGCGCCCCCATTATGTTGATGCATGAGCTTATCAGTTTCAGCTGAAATTCTATTACGAGCTGAAAAGCCACAACAATGCCCTGAGTGATGGATTGCCCCAAACAAAACATCGCGACCCGATACTGGCTTTGATTTTTCCTACATGAAAATAATAGGATGGGTAATGTAATGGTTTCAAATGTACGTAACGTAAGGTAGTAGGGGGGGGGGTAGGTTATATCGATTTTTTTTAGTGAGTATGGAAATTACATCTAAGGTCAACCTTACTTACGTTTGAAAACGGTTACGTAAGCACCTCTCCGATCAGACCATTTATTTATGTGATGAGCACGAATAATACATAATATCTGGGCGGCAGAGCTTTGCTCGGCGTTTTCCCGTGCATGAGACCTAGCTAGATCGATTGCTCGTCCCCTAAACCCCCCACATACTAAATTTCATCAAAATCGTTAGAGCCGTTTCCGCGATCCCCGAAATAAATAAATAAACATACATATAAATAAATATACAAGAATTGCTCGTTTAAAGATATAAAATAAAATAAAATTTGTTTCCTGTGTTTAAGTATCTATTACTCTACACATTAAGTATGTTTATCGTCACGTAGATGACAATTATGACCTATTTGGCGGCTATTTTTGTCTGATATGTTCAGTAGAAAATATACGCGCTTTGCTTAGTTTAGGACTAGACCGATTTCTGTAAAATACGAAAGACTAAATTTTCTACTAAACATACCTACCTATTAGATAAAAATAGCCGCCAAATAGGTCGTAATGTGTAATGTGTGTCGAGCTAACCAATGATCCTCCACGCACTTTAATTATTTATCGTATAGCAATTAATTCGAACCGTGAGATCTTCGAGAAGACAGTATGGTTGCCAGTTTTGTTGCACTTTTAGCACCACCCAGGGGTCACATGTAGGGTAGCGGTGGGTACTTTTCCTACAGACGTGGTGCAACTTCTACCGCCCTTTATCAACTTGACTGTTAGCAGTTCTCACGCCGCCCGAAGGCCTCCAACTTGGCTTAACGACTGCTGCCATAGACAGCAGCCGGAATCAACGGCTTAACGTGCCTTACAAAGCACGGGAGCGCTCAGTTAGTAACTACTCAAAGCGGTCGCCCATCCATGTACTGACCGCGGCCGACATTGCTTAACCTGGGATACCGCACGCGACACGCAGGCGCCGCTGGGCCACGATCGCTCCGGCAGACCAATGATCCTCCACGCGCTTTTAACATATTCTAACAAAGATGTAATTTAGCCCCATTTTCTTCTATGGGTACAGTTGCTTAGTAATATGGTATCATTAAAAGTGCCTAGGGGCTTCTCAATTCACGTCGTTGAATTAATGACGTATAATAACTCAACGCAAGAGGGTGTGCCCTAAGCGCCTACACTAATGAATAATAGTGCCATAAAATATATGAGAAGGTGAACCCTTCTGCTAAAGTCTGTCGCGTGTCAACATTGTACGTAAGCCTAACTAGGCTTAACTAACGGGCCGAGAGAAAACGCTTTTGCAAATTGCCTTTGAAATTTGAGTTTTATGTTTTCTCTATGTGTAATGAAACGTTCGGATTAATTAACAGTGTAAATACGATAATATTGTGTGATGTGATGAATCAATATAGCTATTACTGTCGGATACCTGAGGTGATGGTACAAGTCGCGTCTCTCTTAGTCATTTAATTCGACGATAAGTTCACAGAATGTATTTGGCTAAGATATACACTTAAAGCTACCCCGTAGGGTGTACAGGACTGAAATAGACACCTGGAACGATCGATATGTGGCGCACCCTGTGGAGTGGCTAGCTAATACGCGGGCTAATAAAGCCGCGCCTTGACGCTAAAACAGATTATGGCTGATTTAGCGGCGATAAACTAGGCCGGATTATTATGGCTCTGCAACATGAACATTAATGGACATATTTTTTTAAATAATATACCCGAATTCGTTTCATTACACGCTGGCTTCAAACACCCCTAATCCATTGAAGATAAAAGTTACAAACAATAATAAAAATGTGCTGCCCATCTTACACAAATCGACCTAGCAAAGACTAAGAACATTTCTTGCTATGGGCCATCGTTTACGAGTTTTTTACGAAAAAGGGTACTCTCATATGAGAAATTAGAAAGGTACATACGTATTTTCTCGAATTGAGCCATATTTATCACCTTTTATCATTCGAGAGTAATTCATTCGGGTATTAAAGGCTGACGTGTCAGGTAATAAATACAACGCAGTTCAATGTTTATAAGAGCGCTAACATGCTTACAATATTCGTAGCACATTGTAAAAGCTATTTGTAAATATCAAAATTTCATTTAAAATTCTGTTTTATTAAATATTTTATAAAATAATGTTGCGTTAAATTTATTTTAGGCGATGGACTACTTTTTTCTCAGCCATTAATTGAAAAAAAAAACAAGTCGTGTGACATCGATAACCCTCGTTATCCGCACGATAAACCCCTTCTCGAGCGAGCGGTCGGGGTGACTTTCCTTCGACAGTAAAAGTAAACATATTCATTTTTATAGGTCACAGCGTAAACATATCATGTACCTATTCTAGATCAGGTGTGTCCTTATACGATGTTTTATCTCTTGTTTATCTAATTTGCTAAAAGAACAAATGGTTTTGCGTGTTCGAAATATTTAAAGATAAATGCAAGAAAGATAAGTAGTGATAAGTCGGTTCCAGAAAGACGCCAACCGACACGGTGGTACAAAGGGAAACACAGCTACAGAGGACATTAGCATCGATTTACATAAACGGATTGGAATTCTATGTCCAGTCTGATTTAAATAATAAATGGCTTACGATTCCGAACTCGGTACGAGTTAGGGAATTTGCGTAAGGTCGGTAATAAAGAGACCGACCGTCACTTTAACTAGTAATTGACCTTCTAGATTTCAAATCAGATTATAGTTACGTTTCTCGAACGTGTTCCAGCCGTGGGTAAACGACCTCTTATATAAAGTCTATAGCTATACAAATTTCTAGGTATATATAATACTAGCTTTTGCCCGCAACTTCGTCTGCGTTGAAATTGGTCATCGCGTTAGAATGTTATTGGTATTCTTTTATTGCATAGCTTGCGCTTATATAGTGTCCATGGTATAGGGTATATATATATGAAATAAGTTTTTTAGGGTTCCGTACCCGAAGTGTCCAGCTCTCTCCGTAGCCCTATTGCTGTCACTCACGAAAAAATATCTTTAAATGCTTTTATACAGCTAAAGGGGGACACGAAACATTTTTTTTACCTACACCATCGAGAGGAGTCTCATTGTTTAGAGCTCGTTGAGTAAATAATTAGTGTATTATTGTTTTAATTAATATTGGAAAACAAAGTAATGAGACCAAAGACAGCTTTCTTCGCAAAATGTTTACCGAAGTTTTTATTTAATGAAATTGATAAATTAGTGATAAAGTTAATTTTTACGTAGATTTGACTAAAAAAACCAATGATAAATGTGATTTATTATTTGAAATTATAACCAATTTAATTTTGCAGTTGGTACGGAATCCTAAATATGCGAAGTCCGACACACACTTAGCCGGTTTTTTACTTTAATTCATTATAAAACGATTTCAATATCAATTGTTGAAATTGAATATTTGTTATAATGATGAGGCTATATTCGTATGTTATTTTAATAGCCTCTCGTTGGCTACAATGGCACGCTTATTTAAGTTCAACTCCCCAATGCAGCCAGGAACATAAAGTAGAAGTCTAATGACTAAATGGCCTAGAAAATCGCGAAGTAACTGAATGATGATTTTAAATTAAAGGCCGGAAAACCGTATTGGCACACTTTCCCTCAGATGTTTTTGTGTCCGCTGCCCATGTCACCCAAAGCTGTCGAGGACGAGTAACGCTGTTTTGCTACCTAATTTGTACTTTAATCTTGATTATGATAAAATCTCGAGAATTTATTAACTGCGATGTTGTTATTTCACATATAATGCCAATATTTTCTTGTATTCAATGTAAATATCAAGTAAGTCCTAACATTAAATTAAAGTTGAGCAACTCTATAAGCATTTAAATGTGCATTAGTAACATAAAATATGTACCAGTGTACAGGGACCATACATTTTTTATCTCGAAAATGGTCCACGCCATGACTCCAGAGATGTTTACGACAAAAGCTTACTTAATCAAGGGATATTTTATCAGATCAACTTTCTTATTACGTAATTATTAGTATATTGTTCCCGTGGACGTGACTTGGCTGATCAAGTTTCGTTTGTTGTACCAACTTGGCGTGTATCAGACAGATTGGTAGCGCACTGAAGTTTGTTATTCGGCTTAAGTTATCCCGCCAACTAAGAGAAATATAGAACGCGAATCCTCGAGGGAAATTACGACAAGAAAGAGTAGCTACCGAAGGCCTCATAGGTATAACATAGAGCAGTCACGTCGTCGCGTTGATCCACGCACGGAAAGGTGTACCTATGTATATGTGTAATGTACTCAACATATCTACAAGTAATAGTCCTGTACAAAAGATTGCACAATTTCAGAACAAAATTTGGTACATTGTTTATTTCTTGTTTATTTCATATCAATCGCATTTTTTGAATTACTACGTAATATAAAGAACATAAATTAGGTGCATAACAAACTTAGACTAAATATTTACAAAGGTTAAAATTAAACATACAAATAATAAATTTGACCCTGACCGCTGTGCCCAGAGGCTGGCTGCATTGCCACGCTGGATGGCAATGCTAATTCGCTGAGCGAAATATTGGCCAGCCTTCTGGGGACCGATTTTTGAGTGTCGACCGCTTGAATTTTGTTTCGACATCTGTCAAAACTACATGGTTTTTTGACAGATCTCGAGTGAAAGGTCGAGCGTTCAACACTCAAAAATCGGGCCCCTGGTCACCTGATGTCTCTACTAGGCGCGATTGTACTTTGTTCCTTCTCAAATATTTTTTAGTGTTCATTCAAGATAATCCCACACCACACCACCATAGAAATTTTGACATTCACACCTGTCAAAAACGATCCATGTCAAATCATAACTGAGCTGTCACGTACCGAACTCAACCCATTCTATCTATCCTTTATAACGCAGTTAGGGGCAGTATTCGACAGCGTCGCAATGTTGGTAGGTATGTACGAGACATGCGAAACCAGCCCGATTCGAGATTCAAGATGTGATAGCTTTTTGTATTAAAAATGGGATTGCTCTTGGTCTACCCAAGGGGCAAATATTAGACCGACGGTGACGCGAACTCACCCAGAAGATGCTTATTCACACTTGCCTTAAAAAGGTTTAGGGTATAAGAACTCGGAAATACAGACGTCCAGAATTCCAAACCCTAGCAGTGCGCGTATTAGTATTTAATTTGTGATGATTGCAATGTATTAGGTTTAAGTTTAATGACGCATTGGACTTCTGTAATGTCATGTCAAACACAATTAGTTATAAAAATAAATCACGATGAAAAGCGCTTGGTTCGAAAAAGAGGAATTTCGACCAGTTAGGTAAGTACCTATACCTTATCAGGTCTAAATTTCTGCCGTGCGTCTGGTGTTTTATATATTTTTCTGCCATGTTTCTATGGACGTGCAATTCTGTCATCAAAGAAGTCGTTTTCATCTTTAAAACATGCTACTTGAAGTATCTCCAGAACCCCACAACCCGTACCTAACTCTACGCTGAGCATAGCTGGGCTATAGTGCCATATCTATATAAAAATATGTCTTCCCACACCCATCCCATAGGCTGTTTTTGATCAATTTAATCTGTCGGTATCAAAAGAGAACGTTATGAAAGTCCAGCCGTGCCCGCAGAGCAGACTGCTAGGATCAATCAACATAAACGTACGCTACCATTATTTGACTAGGTAAGTACTTCCATTGCCATGCCATTGCCGAAACGGGCGCTGCAACAAAATTTTGTACATGTTTCATTTATGTTGAAAATATTGCTTTTGCTTATCCTTTATTATTTCTAAACAAAATATGAAGCAGGTTTGTTGACCACCCTATTGTAATATAATAACAGGGTTTTATTAACGCGGTCCCTAATAACGAGTTTGATGGAATTTTGTTGCAGATATGACCCGGACGGAGGGACGTTGGAGATTATGTGTGTCCCAATCTTTTCTAAATTTATGAAAATATTATTCTTATATAAGAGTTACTTATTAAAGCCGAATAAACACTTACGACACAAATAAAACCCGGGGTAGCGTATCACGTTCGCATTCGTCCCGGCTAGTGCAGAGGCCATGTTTGTGAAAAAGTTATAGCCGCCCACGAAACACACGGCTAGTATGTGACTATCATTTGAAATCGTACAGAATCTGTTTGCCACTCTTGACTTCTGTCCAAACTAAACCTTACAAAATATGTACAAAAGAACTACGTTAGTTTTAGTTTAATTTACTGCATTTCGAAAATTCACCCGTGATTCAGTGATTGTTTTCTCATTGCGTTTTGCATTTTAACAGTTTAATTCACAAATGTGATGAGGCCAGTCATTTTACGCTAAAAAACCAGTATAGAGGGAAATGTTTAGAACATAATTTGTGACTCATTAACTTTGTTTGAGCTAGTTAGGAGGTTAACATATCAAAAGTTTTATTTCCTTCTATACCTTCAAAATTATTGGCCTAACTAGATGGGTTTTTTTATCGAATCAAAACTTAAATAAAGACAGTAAGGTAAAGAAGAAGAAGTTGAAGGAAATTACCAGCGTTGGTTTTGATTGCTATTCTAAAGCCGTCCATTTGAAACCCACGTAATCCACGATACAAAATTAGTATTCTTCGAATCGCGCTAAGAATGAACAATGTATTTAATTAGCTATACGACATAAAGTTATATGAAGGGCAGACACAATTATCCAGCAGGTGGTGTACCGTCTATGGTGGTTTCTTTATTACGCTTCTTTTGAAACTTAACCATTTTGTGTTGGTAAGTTATTAAAACTTGATAATAGATTAGAAGGCCTCCGGGGATGAAAAACATAAGTAACGTCCGCAAGACGGGACGCTACAATAAATAACTTTGATGATAAAGTTTCACCACAAAACGTATATGAAGAAAAAACTATGTACCCAAGCAGATGAAATCTCCACCAAGTCGATATATCGCGGTGATATATGGCTCGGGGTCCGATGTCGCCGCGCACGCCTGGCTACAACAATGCCCGAATAAAGATTATTTACACATTTCCCGATTATAATTCGCTTCTTTCCACATCTTTAAAAAAAACGTTTTAGTGAATTTATTTGTTTGTTGTACTTGTGTAGCAAATTGACAGAAACCCCAACACATAGGAACATTATTTTTACACAAACTAAGGCAACGCCATGAAGATGTAATAATTATAGCAGCTTTATGTATTAGGTATATATTTGTATATAGAATAGCAGAGGTGAGGCTTACTACCTCTTCTATACTAGTGTTCATACTATAGGTATGGGTAAATTAACTAGATTATTAATTCACAACCTAATAACCTTACGAACTATCAGTAAATAGATAGATAGTTTATTTGTACATAAAACTATCACAGTTTATTTCAGACAAAGTTTTTGGTGAGTTATATTAGGCCTGGCAAACATGCTAATTTGAGCCAGTTTTGTTCAAAGAAACCAAGTCGTCAATCAAAACTCACGAAATAGAAGTTTAGAAAATGTCGTCGGCGTACTTGAACCCAAAACTTAATATTCAAAGTTTGAGTGGCAATTTACACGAGAGTTCCATCCAAAGGGCCGGACTACAGAGCTTGAATAATGTAAGCAAAGAAACCCTCAAAGCGACCCTTTCCTATTTTTCTTATCAATACAATGCACTACATTAAAAATCACATTTTATTTAAAACAACGAATGGGGAAAGAAATTAAGAATGATAAATTTTTCAAGACGATTATTATGGTAAATAATACCTATATGATATTTCCAATACGGTTTACACGTATACAAATTGCCCCTTTCATATCGTACATTAATCAAGTTCAATTCATTTGAAATCGTACCTAAATTGTCGATGAACGCTCTCTTCTGCGTATATAAAAGTAGAAGTGATGGTGCGATTGTACTTATTAATCGGAATTGCTAAATCACCTTTTAAGACTAGACAAGAAGTAACTTTTGAAAAGTCAACAATCTATTGGATAATTATCAATCCCTGGGGGAGATATTCAAGAAATCGCGATCCCTGCCTCGTGCCGAAAATTGATTTTTCATTCGCGAATTTTCATTTCATTTCACCTTTTAATAATAATCCGTTTTAGGTTACATCAGAGGGAAACATTAGAACCGCACACGATATCGTCGTTATTATTGGGCCCTCGAAAATCTGGAAGATATTAAATAAATCCTCTGGCATTGTTATTTCTAAGCTAATTAATGCTTCCACAATAAAGGCGCCTTAATTTACAAAGGAGCTTTTGGTAAGGTCCTTGAAGCGTACCTATATCTAATTCAGTTCTAAGCGTTAGAAGTCATTATTCCCCATTGTTTTCACAAGCTGTCAATGACTTAATATTTGGGTAAATATTGGACATTTAGCTTAAGGTGCTACAACGAGAAATTTAGAAACTTTGAAACGCTGTTCTGCCCAGACGAGGAAACAATAGGGACTGATTTTTAGAAATATGATTCTTGACTTTATAATTGTAGTACTGACAATAGCCGACACACGATTGCATAAAATTTTCTCGATAGAAAAGAAATCCAGTTGAGTCTATATTTTCCTTTTTTTTACTCAGCCTACTAAAACAACGCATCATTAAAAGACACGATTAGGTAAGTTAATATGATGGTATTTTACCTCATTTAAACTCTGTCAAGAGAAAATTTTATAAACCTGCGCAAGTGCGCACAGTCAGATATTTATTGAGATTTGTCTAGAAAAGCCATTTCCGAAGAGTGTTGCATCCCGTTTTGTCGTAAACGAAAAACATACGCGCGTCTCTTTCAATCAATACATCGCCTTAAGTACTTACTTTATATTTACTGTAACAGATGTATGGCAGCAAGACATGGGCTGTAACCCAAAAGCATGGGTATACCATTCAAGTTGCCGAAATGAAGATGCTACGGTGGACGTGCGGCGTCACCCCGGCTCGACAAAATCCGCAACGAGTACGGGCGAGGAAGCCTAGGAGTGCGCGACATCGCTGATAAAATGCAGGAGAGACATGTGCCATGGTATGGCCACATGAAGATAAGACCATCCGACCAGGTACGTTGGAAACTTAGCACTACAGCTTTCAATCCCCGGTCGAAGATCCATACCCAAAACAAGGTGGAAAGATGTTGTGCTAAAATACGTATATTTATATATACGTATTTTAGCACTTATAGCATACAATTATAAAAACAACAAATCATATATCAACAAATTATAAAAACAGATATAGCATACAAAAATATATAAAAACAGACCGATTTTTAAGTGTCGAACGCTCGACTTTTCACTCGACATCTGTCAAAACCTCATAGTTTTTTATCGAGATCTGTCAAAAAACTATGATGATTTTTTAATTAGATACGCTTCACGAAACACCTTGGAGTTTTGGATGACCGGCCGGTCTTCTTCATCAGTTCCACACCAAATAATGATACTTCCTGAATGTACCTAAGAAATGTTTAGTTTGTTACCGAACATACTAAAATAGGTTTCCCTTGGATTTTTGAACCTCAATTCCTCATGGAACAAAGCTTCAGAACAGGATTGTGTTAACAATGGAAAAAAGCATATATTTATGCTTTCAAACAAATATTTTGTTCTAATCATTTCATCAAATGACGAAATTCTGAGGTAACAAACATTTAAAAAACAATACAATTGAGACCCTCCTCCTTTTTTTGAAGTCGGTTAAAAAGAAAACAATTGCGAAATTATTATATTTGAAATAACTAGAGGTATTTATTTTTCTTTGATCGATTACTAAGACTGTTGTTCCCAGAATAAATCATTATTATCAGAAAATGAAAGGAGGCAGGCGAAGTAATAATTTCCAATACTCGCTCTAATTACCAACTGATTACCCACGTCATATTCGTTCGCCTCTCGCCAAATTATTTCTCAGGGAACGGTATTTCAGAGTATTTTATTATTTTCACTGATCTCGAATAATATTTGTGATAGACATTGACTGATTGCCTTTTCTTTGTGTGATCAATCAATCAATACCAGCTTTAGACCATAAAATAAAAACTATTTTTTATGAAACGACAAATTACTATATATTTATAGACATAGGCTCTTTGTACGTACACAGTAAAAAAATACAGCTGCTCACTACTATAATATGCTACGTCGATCTGAACATTGAACCTATTTATTTTAATAGGATTACATTATTAATTAGTTTAAGAGCCCACATATGCAAATTTTCCAATGTTTATCGATATAGATCTCAACATCTACAGTGATTAAATATCTGTCGTTCCAGTATATTAATCTTGAACTTTTTTCCTCCAGTCTGCTGAAAGTGAAAACACGATTCGCTGCAATTTTCTCGATACTTTTATTTTTCAAACATAACCCTTCTTTTCGATGTTTTTGGATAGATCTTTAAAACCCTTTGGTTTAATAATTATACAATGATTAGTTCTCAAACCTGAGAAAAAAAGATTATCCTTATAAATGTAAGTACACGTTTATAATAAACATCAATATTTACGAAAACTACGCGCTGAGCTTCCGTAGAGAGCGGGGTGGTTAATTGCAATCTCACGCGTGTTAGAGCGGGACATTTGCAATGAAAGTACACCCTCTTAAGCTTTTTACAAGTTCAAAGTTTCAAAGCCACTTATCACAAGATAAACTCTGTATTTACAATATTGTGACTTCAAGAAAAGCTCCTCCCCTGGGCCTGTGACTAATGACAAGCTCCGGCCGGCTGTTCGTTTTTGTCTCATTAACTGTTCTATAATTATACTCTAATATTGATCGGATTCATTATCACGGTTTCCACCCCTACACTGCGCTAGTGACGGAAACAACCCTCTTACCGTAGCAACCATTATGTCCATTACGGTCTTATCTATCATTGGCACCTATCGTGAATTCATTTCTAACCTATCCCGTAATATCATTATGGAATCGGGGAATGTTGACTTACATAGGCTTTAAGTCGATTTATTTTTGATGGTGGTACGTCGAGTTACCACGAACAAGAACTTCTAACTGTCAAGTTGCCCACTGACTTGACAACAGCTGACTTGACAATAACTTCAAAACATTTCATTAGTCTATTTTCACCCGACTAATTGCCTTTTTACTAATACTTTTTTATCAAGGCGATATATCGATTGAAAGAGGCACCCTTTGTTTTTCGCTCACGACAAAACGGGATGCAACCCTCTCCGAGAATGGCTTTTTAGACAAATCTCGTTAAATATCTGACTGTGTGCAGGTTTATTAAATTTCCTCTTGTCAGTACAGACTGTTAGCTAGTCTGGGCAGGACAGCGTTTCAAAGTCTCCAAATTTCTCAGTGTAGCGCCTTAAAATCGATATCTTTTTCTCATTAGTACGGTATCACGGGAGCGGTATTTATATGTTGGGGCATCCGGAGATATACTTATTTGCGATGGGTGAGTATCTGGCGGCGCAAGGGTCGAGAGCGTCATCACTGGTAATGGGGTCTCACTGAATTGCCGCCGATTACCCCGCCATATTGAAATGTATGTACCTCATCCACCATACTCGTGCCAGCTTTCGGAACAAAACGCCTATGCTGAGGAATTCTTAATAACTCTATTGTGGAGTCTTTTGTGTTTATTCAAGCTATTATGTTTCGTCATTATAATATGAATTGCTATTCTTTGGAATTGCTGAGTAACGTGAGGTAGATTAAACTTGATGATTGCGACGTAACGTTTTATTTAACGGTTCAGTACTTATGTTCTAATTGATGTTCTATTGTATGCGGAATAAATATTGTTAAATTTATGTCATGCTAGTATTTGTAGCTTATAATACCGTGTTTCTATGTACACTGCAGAGTGTACATAGAAACACGGTCACTAAGTTAATGGTCGTTTTTTTAGGTAAAAAAAGTTCTTTTTTTTAAACCTGACTGTGGCTTTTCCGGGCCTAATAAAGCGATAAGATAGGATAGGCGCGGTTGGAGAGTGGCGTGGGGAAAATCCAGGAGAAACCTCTGACATGACCACGTGGGCGGCTTAAACACTGGATTACTCTAAGAGTTTGCGCTCTAGTGAGATTGATTGAGCGGCTTCAACCGAATTTAAGTTGTCAGTGGAATCGAGCTACTGGGAGTTTTGTCACTGGTTCACTAAACCTAGCCTATTGTCTACCATCGTGCAATTTGTTTCTGTTATTTGTTTTTAGTGTACATTATATAGTGAACAATAAAGAATATTTGTATTGTAGCCTAGCTGAGCAGAGTCCAGCAAGAAACTCAGCTAAGCCCGAGTTGGTCGTTAGTTTAACTCAATCCAGTTAGAACTATAGAAGTAAAGTTGACTGACCTGTGACCAAGTTGGCATGGTGGAACTGGCAGACGGCATCGGCCTCGTACCACGAGATGCGGTCCCTGAAGTAGCGATAGAACACCGGGAACCCCTCCTCAGGCAACACCCACGTGTTGCTGATGTTCACCTGGCCAACACAACATCATCTTTCAAAGTTGTCTGGAAGAGATCCCTCTTTAGCGATAAGACTGTTATTTACCTCCACTTTAAGCTTAATTTTCTGTACTGTGTTGCTATTTGAGGTGGGCACTAAAGAGTATTTGTATTGTATTGTATCACCTCATAATTTCCGTCACGTACAGTAAAAGTAAACACGTACCTTTTTATCTCTTGTTTTCATTGTGACAAGAGCGATAAAGGTAAGTGTTTCAATTTTCTTGACTGTGCGCAATCACCATCAAGCATAGTACTATCGGAAAAAGGAAACCCTGACACACCAAATATCTGTATCTGTCTGTCTGTATCTGTGTTGTGTGTAATGTTATGTAACAAGTCGTTTGAAATTTAATGACTTAATTTTCCGAGTCTGGGGGCCGATTTTTGAGTGTCGAACGCTCGACTTTTCACTCGAGATCTGTCAAAAAACTATGATGTTTTGACAGATGTCGAGTGAAAATTCGAGCGGTCGACACTCAAAAATCGCCCCCCTGATGTCGTGTCGATAGTACAAATATACAACTTTCATAGTGCCCAAATCTCGTGCTCTAAATAATGTGATGAAAATACCGCTAGTAAAGCTTCTATATGACTAGGTACTTAGATATTACTCGTGTCGCATTAACCATCATAATTACACACAATACAATAATTCATTTGAGGATTGATTTATTAAAACGTATATGGTATTATGGTCGAGATATTGAGTATTCCGTGAATTCAACCAGGATGAACGTTTAATTAATACCACTCGAGCGAACATCGCTTCACCAAATAATTCTCAAGCTGTTTACGAACTCAGAGTTTTCCAGAAAATATCCACAATGAAATAAATTTCCATTGAAAATTCAAACATCAGAGCAGTACGAATCCTACTTTGTTTAGCAATAGACGACAAAGTCGCACTCAGTTAGCTGAAGTTGCGGTGAAGAGGAAAGTTCCGAAGTCATTGCTACTCGAGCGCACCCTGATACCTATCGGGAGTTACATGCATAACCGCGGGTGGACTGTTCGGTTAAGTGGAATGCTTCCAAAGCGCTCTTCAAACTAAGGATGTCTCAAGTTGCGCAGCCTCCAGTGAATACATGGCTAATTTAGACTTTGATAAGGAAATGATAAATGGACTGTGCTGTAGTCCATTTATCATTTCCTTGTTCTTAAAGTCACCTGCTACAATACAGTCCATTTATCATTTCCTCGCCAAAGTCCAAATTACCCATGTGTACGGTAAAGCTCAAGGTCGTTGCAAAATGCACCTAAGTGGAGGTTCCATTTCTCGCACACCGCAACTTCAATATAGTAGTGTAGGGTATATATATATATATATATATATATATAAGATATTACTAACCGATATATCATTGTAAGTTAACGAGAAAAATAAACGCATTTGTATTTGTAAGTAGTCGCTTTGTTTCACCGACTTCGCTTCATATAGCCTCCGTAGAAACTAATTTCATATTTGCTTTTATTTGTTAACTTTCGGGTCGTACACTTGCGTACAAAGAACACGGGTTGATAAAATACGGTCACATTTCCTAAAACACTGCAGGGTTGTACAGTTTTTTAATCATGTCAGGATCTTTATTTAAAATTACAATATAAACTGGGGGCCGATTTTTGAGTGTCGAACGCTCGACTTTTCACTTGACATCTGTCAAAACATCATAGTTTTTTGACAGATCTCGAGTGAAAAGTCGAGCGTTCGACACTCAAAAAGCGCCCCCCTACAAAAATAACAGTTAAAAAAGCAACGTTTCTAGGTTTAAATCGGACTCGTAAAACCCATGAAAAAAACAACATTACCGGAGCTTTATCGCATAAATCTTAATTTTTGGATATTGATATTTTTTTTTCAATCAATCAAAGGTGTTTATTTGTTAAACATAGGTTAAAAATAGATGTAAAATGAAAAATTCTGGTATCACTATGTTTTGCCTTCTGGCGTACAAAAACATTTATGATAGGATCCCGTAAATTATCAATACTTTTTCTTTTTAAATCAAAATTATTTAAAAATCTATGAATGCAGTTTAAATAACCAATAAATTGCTAATACGAAGAATAGTATATTATGTTAAAAAAGTAGTGTAACATATTTAAAAAAAAACCTATTTAGGCTATTTAATCTGGAGAGACCCGTAATTTTTGACCTCGAGTGTATTTGCATCTCGCGTCAGACGTGCTACTCGTATCGCAAAACGAGTGTCTCATCAGGGGGCCGATTTTTGAGTTTCGAACGCTCGAATTTTCACTCGACATCTGTCAAAACGTCATAGTATTTTGACAGATCTCGAGTAAAAAGTCGAGCGTTCGACACTCAAAAATCGGCTCCCAGAAACTTGTTTTAACTTCACTAGACAAAACACCCCGATCCTATAATTAATTAGCGCACCCTTCGTTTGACTTTGTACTCCAAACAATCGAGTATACAGAGAACACCATTTTCAATCAAATTAATTAATTAATTACAAATCTTTGTTCTCGGATCGGATTACTGGGAATATAGATTCAACATTAACACCCTCAGAGGAGATTTGAGTCTATTGTAGATTAAAACGGTCGTCTCTCTATTTGGAGAATATTTTATGGAATAATTCATGTTCCGTTAGAGTAATTAAGGTAGCACTTAAGACGGTCTCTCGGTCGTTTAAGTCAGGTAATTAGGCGTACATATCGTATGTGGAAATGAGGCTAAATGAACCCCTGGCGGTGAATGCGGCCAGAGCTTCTGTACCATTTAATGAGCGCTTAGGCTTGAAATGTGGTCGAGGCGATTGCTCGCTAACCGGCAGTCTCAAGGTGCTGGCTGGAGAAACGTTAAGTACGATAGGTAAGGTTAGGTTTTGAGATTAAAATTTAAGTAAAACAATTGTACCATACTTTACATTTTAAAGGTAAACTGTAGTGTGATTATTTACCTAATCCTAATAATAATGTTTGGTTATTTTTTACAATAGATAGTAAATTACACACATAATAAGTACCTCGTTTTTTATGTATTCCGTTAAAATAACCAGTGATTCGCCTTAAACTTTTATTACGGGTATTTCATGAAAAGGAAATGCTACAAAATAATACCGCATTAAAACGTAGTTCTTTTATTTCGTAGAATCAGATTTAGGTATCGCGTCGAGAAATTGCGTCTTTTTTGCGCGTGAATATTTCAAGAATCAGAATCAGAATCAGAATATATATTTATTGCCACAATTTAATATACATATACAACTTTTTACAGACTAAACATAAGTACTACTTAATATCAAGGACATTTGTACTGGATTGTCTTTATAATAAAGCCTATAAATTTATACTAGATACTTACTCAAATTAATAGATTGATCTACCTGATAATAGTCTAGAGAGACCTGTCCTTTCATAAGGGCGAACTATTTTCCACATAAGTTTCAATTTCCAAGCGACGGATCCGTTAACTTTTCAGGACTTATTGAAAATATATCACAGCAGAACCCCTTAGGTAAGGTCTGTTTTACAACTATGAAAGTATTAGTGAAAGATTGTTTCAGAATTATGAGAAATAAAACTTCTGCAAAATATACCAGTTGGTAAAATATATTATATTATTGATATTTTAAATTTTAATGTAAACATTATAAATAAACATATTATGATTTATTTAGTCACCACATATGAAATTTAACTATAAGTTAATGTGAGTAATATGCAAAATATCCACTTTTATCACAAGTATTTTAGACAATTGAAATATATATTTCAACAAACAATACAATTGCAACGAAATTTCACCAGAACCTTAAATTCGATGTCAAGTAAACATCTTTTATGCAAACTATTTAAAATAAGTACTCTTTATTTATTTTTAATGCCAATTCAAAAGCATGCATTCTTAAGCAAATATTTACTAAGGTCTCAAGGATTTCTACTAATATTCATAAACATTGGAGTTCTTGTAAACTTATGCTTACCGCTCGTCCTTGGACCGACGCGAAAAGCGCCAAAAGCGTAACGGAGAACCACAACATTTTGTAGCCGCGTAGCGTAGTCGTAGCGGCCGACTGGGGCGGTCGCCTTCGCGGCACTGACGCTACGGGCCCACGGCTACGAGCGCTACGAGTGCTACGAGTCGCGTGCTCCTCCTCTGACCTCGATGCTCGGACCTCCCTTGTACATTATGTAAACAAAGTATTCGACACTAAAATGTAGATGTACCTCGTTGTTTTTGTTTGCACGAAGCGAAGGTCAGCGAGAAAAACAAACAATTCTTGTGAATTATTAGTATATTTCATGGTACCATTTTCTTTTTGCTTTTACAACACATTATTTATTAAGGTTTGTTTACCCTTGACACATTATTTTAACCAACATTAACACTAATGAAGTAAAACTATGAGGCTAAATAACTTTTATACTTGAATAGCAGAGCTTTGCCTAATAATTCGTTTATTTGATAAAGGCAGACAGTAAAGTAGATAATAAAAATTCAAGTATACTAAGTATCTTGGCAATATTTTAATAAAAGTTGCCAAATATATTGAGAATTCTAGAAATATAAAGTAATTTAGCTACCTGTGATTCAAAAGATTTTATTGCTTTTAACAAAACAAGAAAACAGTTACTTTTTTATTCTAAGTTAATGAATCCATAAATCGTTGAAATCTGAGGATTGGCTTCGTATCGTAGAAAATTAAAGTCACCTCTAATATTCAGTATCAAAATAAATATAAGAAGAAAATCATATGCTTTATATATTTCGGTGCTATTTACTGACACATTCGCCGTCGACAAGGATTTTTCACAGCAGTAAAAGTCACTTTAAAAGTATAACGTTACATGCCCAAGAGAAATGCCCCGGGGAACAGGGGATCCATCGGACATGATACTAGTCAATATATAAATTGAAATCAAATTTGAAGTTGTGTCGAAGTTTTACCCAAGCTACCAGTGGCGGAGCGTCCATACAACTCGATTCCCACCGGCTTGCCTAATTTTCAGCCACACCAGTACTTTTAGTACGGCTCATGAAGAATAAGGAAAGCAAACTATTTCCGGCTTTCCTAAGAATATTTTTGACGCGCCGCCACTGCAAGCTACTCTCCAACTACTCACTCCTATCGCCTTATTAGGCATCACCTATAAAGCCACAGTCAGGTATAAAAAAAAATTGCATTTGTAGCGAGTACAGTTAAACTAGTTGTAGATCGGACTCCAAGACTATGTGGAAGCATTGAGTGAGTAGAGTGAGCAATTAAACGGAAGAAGAAAGAAGGAGGTCCACTCACTGAGCGCTCGTGGCCCAGCGGCGCCTGCGTACCGCTTGCGGTATCTAAGGTTAAGCAACGTGGGCAGCGGTCGTATGGGTGACCGCTTTGATTGATTAATAACTGAGCGTTGGCACGCTAAGCCGTTGATCCCGGTTGCTGTCTATGGCAGCAGTCGTTCAGCCAAGTTGGAGGCCTTCGGGCGGTTTGAGCAGTCACTTCTAGCAGTCAAGTTGCCCACTCACTTGACAAAGCCTAATCCCAATAAGGTCTAGTTTCCCCTTGGGGTTGGAAGGTCAGATGGCAGTCGCTTCCGTAAAAACTATAGTGCCTACGCCAAATCTTGGGATTAGGTAGCGGACCCCAGGCATCCTTCAGGATGCAACTGTACTGGGATAACGCTAGGAGGATGATGAAGAAAGAAGGAGGTCCACTCCATAGATATATTATATACAAGCAGTTATAGATGCGCGACCGATCGACCGGGGGCAAGAGAAAGAATATTCATATAAAATTGATACAACCGCGAACCGAAAACGAAATATCTACCTTTCTGTCGCACTTGCATATTGGAGCAACAGAGAGGGAGATACTTCGTTTTCGCTTCCCGGTAGGCCCTCAGTAGAGAAAGCCGGGCCCACGAAATCGTTTTTGCCCAAGCTGAAACAAATGTTTTCTTTCTTTCTTTCTTAAACGGAGGCGCTCTGCTCGCTCGGTCGATTATCAGTAGTTATTTTAAAGGTTCGGAAGTTAATATGCTTTAACGATTTTCCTTTCGCGTTTGCGGTATTGTCGAATACTGGTATACAAAACAACCGGTGTTTAATTTCGGTAAGTATCTCACGTACCTAATTATTGTGTTGTTTAACTGACGAAACTATTATAGTGTTATTACCTTAATTACTTTTAAGGATACCATGCAGCGTTTCCGGAAAATTATATTTTAAGGCTGGGTATTACCACTTTCGACTTTTTTAAAACCATCTGAGACATAGAATATAGTGTCTTAAATTCTAAAAAAATATATATGTGTTACATCTTCTCTAGTCAAAATCGCAGTCAGCTATATGCCCCGATGAATTTCACTCGTTAGGAAAAAATCGCAAAGTTACCCCTTTTTGGAATGTTTTTTTCAATATTACGGCTATATTACTGATATTTTACATTACATTTTGTACTCAATTAAAGATCCTAAATAGTTATAGATAAATTCGCAGAGTTTGCTTTGATAAAATGATTGGCTTAATGACTATAGCTAAATATTTACGAAAACTACGCGCAGAGCTTCCGTAGAGAGCGGGATGATTAATTGCAAACTCACGCGTGTTAGAGCGGGACATTTGAATTGGGGATACCTCCCCTTAACATGTAAGCGAGCGCGCTGTATAATTATCAATTTGATTTAAATACATCACGGGCAGTGAAATAGACCCCTCACTGAATACGTGATGTCGTCCCGTGACACGCGGCGAGAAGCCGACACCGCCTCATTTTTCCTTACTCAACACTACTCTTTGACTAATAGTTTCGTGAAAACAACTCATTTTTACGGATTGTACAGAATTCCGAAGGCATAATTGTGCCTGTTGGGTACTAGCGACTGTACCTAAAATATACACTCATTTTTCAATTGATCGTTAGTAATCAGTATAATGTCTGTAGCTCATTAGTAAGCCTCATTGCCTACCCCCTTCTGACCCCCTTTGTTGATTACGCGTAAACGCACGAGCACGAGGTAACACAGGGAAAACTTCTGACTTAATTTCGTGTGAGCATTGAATACAATAGCAAGCATTACGAAATTGGAATTTTATTGACAAACTTACGACCATGTCACTTGCCAATTTTTAACCCCCGACGTAAAAAGATAAGTTTAACGTGTCTGTGTATCTGTGTTTCTATCTGTGGTATCGTAGCGCCCTAACGGATGAACCGATTTTCGTTTAGTTTTTTTTTTGTATCATAGATAATTTTATCCCGAGTGTTCTTAGCCATGTTTCATGAAAATCTGTTCAGCCGTTTGAAGATCATTAGCTCTTTTCTAGTTAATGAGGGGATCTGACTACCTTGCATATGTCCTATCGATTCGAAATTTGGAACCCTGCCTAATATTTATACCTACTCTAAAAAGGACAAAATAAAAGTAAAATTAAAAAATTTAAAACCCCCCGACACAAAAAATAAACTCTAAAAATTAACATTGAGAAAAACTGTCGATAAAAAAGTGAGAAAGAGTTTTGATTTTGCGAAATTGTTGCAATCTGCGACTACACTGTTTTTCTCACTTAGCGGTCCCCCAACGCGACGACGCGATGCTTGGAAAATAAAAATATTTGAACTTACATAACATATGCGACGATAATAATTATAATAGGTTTAAAATATTATTTGTCAATTTCTAGAGTTTATTTTTTGTGTCGGGTGGTTTTAATAATTTAAATTTTTCTTCATATTTAATTCCCATTCGATTTTAACATATTTTTCTACTCCAAAGCTTAAATAATCCTTACAGTTTAGGAATCTGAATTGGAGACAATATTCTGTGTTGTAACGTTTTGATTTTTGCGTTTATTTTTCACAGATTAGTATACTAGGCTTAAGTTTGTAAATTATTTAATTGGGACGTTTTAGGTACTGTTAGCAAAACAAACAGACGCAGATATTGACGATATCGCTCTACGATCTAAAACCAACAGTCGCGAACATTTGTATGGGAAAAATGACCACCAATGTCTCCTGTTAACTGAGCGAAGTTGGAAACCGTAGGTGTTCCTCCACATTTAACCGCTTTAATGATGCCTACCAGACACGGCACACGTGACATCACGTGTCGACGTGTCACAAAGGCGCAAACGAGGTGTGCCGCCGGCGAAAAAACTATTTATATACGGGGGCTGTTTCAGATCCGTCGTACAATCAATAGCAGATTACAAAAGGGTTTAAGTAAGCCAGAATACCACGAGTTAAACTTGTTTCAATGACGACGTTACCAACCAAACGACCTTACCGACCAAACGAACACGACTTTCAGTATCGATAGATATATAGATAGATAGAGATAGATACATTATCATTTATTGTATTGATCATACATTGTCAAGAACATTATCAAATAAATTGGATTGGATCATTAAATTGTTTAAATGTCAACAATAGAGCGCCAAACTTGGTACATTTTCAGATACCGCAACTTTTTGAGCTAATAAGAACTCAACCCATTTTTTACATTGTTGGATTTTTTACATTGATCACCTGATTATTATTTGAACTAGAGAGCGCCGATTACATAGAATAGATTAAAGCTGCAAACGCACTGACAGCGGTGGCGTCGCGGTGCGGAGGCGGTACCGGTTGTAATGTTCGTACTAATATGAAAGGGTCCGCACAAAACGCTTTTTTCCCGGCCGGTTTTCTGTGCGGACCCTTTCATATTAGTTCGAATATTACAACCGGTACCGCCTCCGCACCGCGACGCCCCGCCACGCTACCGTTGTCTGTGCGTTTCGGGCTTTAAACGTATCTCAAAGACTGCCTCGAGGCAAGCTATTTGTACATATTAATGACGTGTATGTGAGCTGGTAAAGGGTATGTTAGAATAATAACATGCCCTATTATACAAGTTATTAGTTTTAGAATTATGTTAGGCAATTATCGCACACCAACCAAACACTTACGGCAAATTAACTGAATAATTACTGCCTAAATTTTCCTGGAAAAGTTATATATGTGTTTAAACACAAATTTGTGCGTGTAGCTGCTTCTTATACCTACATAATTTGTGGCAGAGTATAATTCCAATCAAAGCAATCTATATATCAAGATCATCATAAATCAACTTCTAGCGTTTTCCTGGTTGCATCCTAAAGCATTGTATTAATACAATAACATAAATAAATTGTTGAGAGTAAACTTGATATTTTTTTAAATAACAGTTAATCGAGGGAAATGTATTCACCGACAAGAACTGAAATAATCATCTCCACAGACCGTAGAAAGAGGATATATAGAAGGAGGGTTAGCAAATCACACACAAGGACGGAGATATTGTGACAGTTTTTTCTGGGGTTACCACAAAAAGAATAATCTCCCCATTTTTACTGACAAGTAGGTTTTTAATTATTGGGAATCTTCAAAATAAACTCTTAGTAAATATTAGCGGGCAAACACAAAACATCCGATGTCCTCCCAATTACGATATAAATGTGTACTAATTTAATACCTACATTAAAGTTAACAAAATCACGATTAGATTAAAAACGTCTTAGTTATTCAGCCATTATAATAATGAAATTCACAATAGTATTCTAATCACGTCACAATTAAATTTTTTATCTGTTATTTTTAACATTCGAGCCGGTTTAGTTTACCCAACATTATCGGTAACATATTTTTTTATACTCTGGCCACTGGTTCATCGATGACACTTCGGTGACAACGGCCGGTGACAAATAATCGGTTCCTTATACGCGATGAGGGACAGAAGATATGTCATTTTTTCTCGCTCCCACGTGTGTTATTGTCTATGCTTACATCTCCTTCACACACCTTTGTATGTGTGTATCACCAGTTCCATCTTATACTTGTTCCATGCCACAGACAAAACTTTCGATTTAAAAACAACACACAGACAACACACTTATATACACATACTCGTTTGCGTTCGAAAACTTACTGGACAAATAATGTAGTTGGGTTTGTATTTTTTGGAGCAATTGAATCAACTTGTCAAATCAAACTGTCCAAGAGCTTTATTGTCAATCTTACAAAATTTTAAATTAAATTATTGGACAAAACAGCGCGCTTTCATTCCAAAAGAGCATTTTGTTTCCATATCTACTATGGTACAGTTGCCGAGGCTCATTTATAATTCGTATAGTTCAAAAACTAATCGACGGATTGTCATAATTTTTGTTTTATCGCGTAGATAATACTATTTAAAATATATACTAGAATTTAATAAAAAAATAAATATCTTAATGTAATGTCCACATAAGCTTTAGGAGTGCACGGTGGCGCAGGGAACCCTGCCCGAGCTCCCCAGTGCCACCGCCGTGTCGTTTGCCTATCTCACTCGCTGTAACTTTTTTCATTAAATTCGACCACGCTTTTTGGTCAGTGTAAAATATTTCTGAAACAATTCCAATTACAGTTTCTGTATTAAATAAGTTAGGTGTTACAATTTAAATGTTAAACAAGACATTTGTATTCGATATGAATTCAATTTAGAAGAGTAATATTATACCTAGATACTGCAGCTATAGGTAATTATGTAAGGGTAGCATTTAACGAACCACCAAATTAATTGCCGAATGATGCCCTAAAAAATACATTCGATTACCAAAAATACTAGATTCGCACCAAATTTTCAACTCCATTTAAATATAAAAAGCAAATCGAAGAAGTAACATGTCGATAACCTATTAAATTAAATTGTTACCAAATAAATTAGTCTGTACCCAAAAATACTTAATGATCACCTAATTTCAAACACCAAATTTCATATAATTCGCATCCAAATATAACTGGGATCGTAATCCTATTAAAATTAATTACACCCAAATAATTCTTTCGATACCCAGAAATACTACATGATCACCTAATTTCAAGCGTCATTTGTTTCATCAAATTAATATCTAGTCTATAATACCGGATCTACGCAATGTAAGAAACGCAAGCGTCATGTTTCGGATTCATCGAGCGACATGTGTCGGACCGACACGCGACATGTTCGGGCTCATCGAGCGACATGTTTCGGACTCACACGCGACATGTTTCGGATCCAGCGACATGTCTCGGACCCATCGAGCGACATGTGGGTGTCATCGAGCGACATGTTTCGGACTCACATGCGACATGTTTCGGATCCAGCGACATGTCTCGGACCCATCGAGCGACATGTTGGGGTCATCGAGCGACATGTTTCGGACTCACACGCGACATGTTTCGGATCCAGCGACATGTCTCGGACCCATCGAGCGACATGTTGGGGTCATCAAGCGACATGTTTCGGACTCACACGCGACATGTTTCGGATCCAGCGACAAGCCTTGGACCCATCGAGTGACATGTTGGAGTCATCGAGCGACATGTGTCGGACCGAAACGCGACATGTTCGGGCTCATCGAGCGACATGTTTCGGACTCACACGCGACATGTTTCGGATCCAGCGACATGTCTCGGACCCATCGAGCGACATGTTGGGGTCATCGAGCGACATGTTCCGGACTCACACGCGACATGTTTCGGATCCAGGGACATGTCTCGGACCCATCGAGCGACATGTTGGGGTCATCGAGCGACATGTTTCGGACTCACACGCGACATGTTTCGGATCCAGCGACATGTCTCGGACCCATCGAGCGACATGTAGGAGTCATCGAGCGACATGTGTCGGACCGACACGCGACATGTTCGGGCTCATCGAGCGACATGTTTCGGACTCACACGCGACATGTTTCGGATCCAGCGACATGTCTCGGACCCATCGAGCGACATGTTGGGGTCATCGAGCGACATGTTCCGGACTCACACGCGACATGTTTCGGATCCAGGGACATGTCTCGGACCCATCGAGCGACATGTTGGGGTCATCGAGCGACATGTTTCGGACTCACACGCGACATGTTTCGGATCCAGCGACAAGCCTTGGACCCATCGAGTGACATGTTGGAGTCATCGAGCGACATGTGTCGGACCGAAACGCGACATGTTCGGGCTCATCGAGCGACATGTTTCGGACTCACACGCGACATGTTTCGGATCCAGCGACATGTCTCGGACCCATCGAGCGACATGTAGGAGTCATCGAGCGACATGTGTCGGACCGACACGCGACATGTTCGGGCTCATCGAGCGACATGTTTCGGACTCACACGCGACATGTTTCGGATCCAGCGACATGTCTCGGACCCATCGAGCGACATGTTGGGGTCATCGAGCGACATGTTTCGGACTCTCACGCGACATGTTTCGGATCCAGCGACATGTCTCTGACCCATCGAGCGACATGTTGGGGTCATCGAGCGACATGTTTCGGACTCACACGCGACGTTGTGGTTACCGAGTGACATGTTTTGAACTAACACGCGACATGTTCGGGCTCATCAAGCAACAGGTTTCGGATCCAGCGACATGTCTCGGACCCATCGAGCGACATGTTGGGGTCATCGAGCGACATGTTTCGGACTCACACGCGACATGTTTCGGATCCAGCAACATGTCTCGGACCCATCGAGCGACATGTTGGGGTCATCGAGCGACATGTTTCGGACTCACACGCGACATGTTTCGGGTCCAGCGACATGTCTCGGACCCATCGAGCGACATGTTGGGGTCATCGAGCGACATGTTTCGGACTCACACGCGACATGTTTCGGATCCAGCGACATGTCTCTGACCCATCGAGCGACATGTTGGGGTCATCGAGCGACATGTTTCGGACTCACACGCGACGTTGTGGTTACCGAGTGACATGTTTTGGACTAACACGCGACATGTTCGGGCTCATCAAGCGACATGTTTCGGATCCAGCGACATGTCTCGGACCCATCGAGCGACATGTTGGGGTCATCGAGCGACATGTTGGGGTCATCGAGCGACATTTTGGGGTCATCGAGCGACATGTTTCGGACTCACACGCGACATGTTCGGGCTCATCAAGCGACATGTTTCGGACGCATCCAGCGACATGTTTCGGATCCAGCGACATGTCTCGGACCCATCGAGCGACATGTTGGGGTCATCGAGCGACATGTTTCGGACTCACACGCGACATGTTTCGGATCCAGCGACATGTCTCGGACCCATCGAGCGACATGTTTCGGACTCACACGCGACATGTTTCGGATCCAGCGACATGTCTCGGACCCATCGAGCGACATGTTGGGGTCATCGAGCGACATGTTCCGGACTCACACGCGACATGTTTCGGATCCAGCGACATGTCTCGGACCCATCGAGCGACATGTTGGGGTCATCGAGCGACATGTTTCGGACTCACACGCGACATGTTTCGGATCCAGGGACATGTCTCGGACCCATCGAGCGACATGTTGGGGTCATCGAGCGACATGTTTCGGACTCACATGCGACATGTTTCGGATCCAGCGACATGTCTCGGACCCATCGAGCGACATGTTTCGGACTCACACGCGACATGTTTCGGATCCAGCGACATGTCTCGGACCCATCGAGCGACATGTTGGGGTCATCGAGCGACATGTTTCGGACTCACACGCGACATGTTTCGGATCCAGCGACATGTCTCGGACCCATCGAGCGACATGTTGGGGTCATCGAGCGACATGTTTCGGACTCACACGCGACATGTTTCGGATCCAGCGACATGTCTCTGACCCATCGAGCGACATGTTGGGGTCATCGAGCGACATGTTTCGGACTCACACGCGACGTTGTGGTTACCGAGTGACATGTTTTGGACTAACACGCGACATGTTCGGGCTCATCAAGCGACATGTTTCGGATCCAGCGACATGTCTCGGACCCATCGAGCGACATGTTGGGGTCATCGAGCGACATGTTGGGGTCATCGAGCGACATTTTGGGGTCATCGAGCGACATGTTTCGGACTCACACGCGACATGTTCGGGCTCATCAAGCGACATGTTTCGGACGCATCCAGCGACATGTTGGAGTCATCGAGCGACATGTTTCGGACTCACACGCGACATGTTCTGGCTCATCCAACGACATGTTTCGGACTCAACAGGTGGTGGTTCTGGCGCTTCGCCGGCCGCTACCGCGGCACGCTCGCTTCGCTCGCTCGGCTCGCGCGTTGTATATATATATATATATATATATATATATATATAACACATTTTGAGTCCGAAATATGTCGCTTGATGAGCCCGAACATGTCGCGTGTTAGTCCGAAACATGACGCTCGATGACCCCAACATGTCGCTCGATGGGTCCGAGACATGTCGCTGGATCCGAAACATGTCGCTGGATGCGTCCGAAACATGTCGCTTGATGAGCCCGAACATGTCGCGTGTGAGTCCGAAACATGTCGCTCGATGACCCCAACATGTCGCTCGATGGGTCCGAGACATGTCGCTGGATCCGAAACATGTCGCGTGTGAGTCCGAAACATGTCGCTCGATGACCCCAACATGTCGCTCGATGGGTCCGAGACATGTCGCTGTATCCGAAACATGTCGCGTGTGAGTCCGAAACATGTCGCTCGATGACCACAACATGTCGCTCGATGGAGCCGAGACATGTCGCTGGATCCGAAACATGTCGCGTGTGAGTCCGAAACATGTCGCTCGATGACCCCAACATGTCGCTCGATGGGTCCGAGACATGTCGCTGGATCCGAAACATGTCGCTGGATGCGTCCGAAACATGTCGCTTGATGAGCCCGAACATGTCGCGTGTTAGTCCGAAACATGTCGCTCGATGACCCCAACATGTCGCTCGATGGGTCCGAGACATGTCGCTGGATCCGAAACATGTCGCGTGTGAGTCCGAAACATGTCGCTCGATGACCCCAACATGTCACTCGATGGGTCCGAGACATGTCGCTGGATCCGAAACAAGTCGCGTGTGAGTCCGAAACATGTCGCTCGATGACCCCAACATGTCGCTCGATGGGTCCGAGACATGTCGCTGGATCAGAAACATGTCGCGTGTGAGTCCGAAACATGTCGCTTGATGAGCCCGAACATGTCGCGTGTCGGTCCGACACATGTAGCTCGATGACTCCAACATGTCGCTCGATGGGTCCGAGACATGTCGCTGGATCCGAAACATGTCGCGTGTGAGTCCGAAACATCTCGCTCGATGACCCCAACATGTCGCTCGATGGGTCCGAGACATGTCGCTGGATCCGAAACATGTCGCGTGTGAGTCCGAAACATGTCGCTCGATGACCCCAACATGTCGCTCGATGGGTCCGAGACATGTCGCTGGATCCGAAACATGTCGCTGGATGCGTCCGAAACATGTCGCTTGACGAGCCCGAACATGTCGCGTGTGAGTCCGAAACATGTCGCTCGATGACCCCAACATGTCGCTCGATGGGTCCGAGACATGTCGCTGGATCCGAAACATGTCGCGTGTGAGTCCGAAACATGTCGCTCGATGACCCCAACATGTCGCTCGATGGGTCCGAGACATGTCGCTGGATCCGAAACATGTCGCGTGTGAGTCCGAAACATGTCGCTCGATGACCCCAACATGTCGCTCGATGGGTCCGAAACATGTCGCGTGTGAGTCCGAAACATGTCGCTCGATGACCCCAACATGTCGCTCGATGGGTCCAAGACATGTCGCTGGATCCGAAACATGTCGCGTGTGAGTCCGAAACATGTCGCTCGATGACCCCAACATGTCGCTCGATGGGTCCGAGACATGTCGCTGGATCCGAAACATGTCGCGTGTGAGTCCGAAACATGTCGCTTGATGACCCCAACATGTCGCTCGATGGGTCCGAGACATGTCGCTGGATCCGAAACATGTCGCGTGTGAGTCCGAAACATGTCGCTCGATGAGCCCGAACATGTCGCGTGTCGGTCCGACACATGTCGCTCGATGACTCCAACATGTCGCTCGATGGGTCCGAGACATGTCGCTGGATCCGAAACATGTCGCGTGTGAGTCAGAAACATGTCGCTCGATGACCCCAACATGTCGCTCGATGGGTCCGAGACGTGTCGCTGGATCCGAAACATGTCGCGTGTGAGTCCGAAACATGTCGCTCGATGACCCCAACATGTCGCTCGATGGGTCCAAGACATGTCGCTGGATCCGAAACATGTCGCGTGTGAGTCCGAAACATGTCGCTCGATGACCCCAACATGTCGCTCGATGGGTCCGAGACATGTCGCTGGATCCGAAACATGTCGCGTGAGAGTCCGAAACATGTCGCTCGATGACCCCAACATGTCGCTCGATGGGTCCGAGACATGTCGCTGGATCCGAAACATGTCGCTGGATGCGTCCGAAACATATCGCTTGACGAGCCCGAACATGTCGCGTGTTAGTCCGAAACATGTCGCTCGATGACTCCAACATGTCGCTCGATGGGTCCGAGACATGTCGCTGGATCCGAAACATGTCGTTGTGTGAGTCCGAAACATGTCGCTCGATGACCCCAACATGTCGCTCGATGGGTCCGAGACATGTCGCTGGATCCGAAACATGTCGCGTTTGAGTCCGAAACATGTCGCTCGATGACCCCAACATGTCGCTCGATGGGTCCGAGACATGTCGCTGGATCCGAAACATGTCGCGTGTGAGTCCGGCGAAACATGTCGCTCGATGATCCCAACATGTCGCTCGATGGGTCCGAGACATGTCGCTGGATCCGAAACATGTCGCGTTTGAGTCCGAAACATGTCGCTCGATGACCCCAACATGTCGCTCGATGGGTCCGAGACATGTCGCTGGATCCGAAACATGTCGCGTGTGAGTCCGAAACATGTCGCTCGATGATCCCAACATGTCGCTCGATGGGTCCGAGACATGTCGCTGGATCCGAAACATGTCGCGTGTGAGTCCGAAACATGTCGCTCGATGAGCCCGAACATGTCGCGTGTCGGTCCGACACATGTCGCTCGATGACCCCAACATGTCGCTCGATGGGTCCGAGACATGTCGCTGGATCCGAAACATGTCGCGTGTGAGTCCGAAACATGTCGCTCGATGACCCCAACATGTCGCTCGATGGGTCCGAGACATGTCGCTGGATCCGAAACATGTCGCTAGATGAGCCCGAACATGTCGCGTGTTAGTCCAAAACATGTCACTCGGTAACCACAACGTCGCGTGTGAGTCCGAAACATGTCGCTCAATAATTAATTTGAATGTATTAACTACAATATAGCTTGTAATGTGTATAATATTTGGACGTAATTCTAATAACAAATGATGCACGAGATTTGGTGGTAGTTTAGTATTTTTGGTGGTACTTGAGAATTTTTTGATGCGATTATAAAATTTCAGGGAACGCAATAAGTAAAATAGCTGCTACTGCTGGAATAATAGGTATGAGTGGTTAGGTGATCTGAAATTGATGGTCGATACATTTTTTTGAGTGTTCAGCCTTATTTTAGGGTTCGAAAATTTGGTGATATCAAAAGTTATTTAGGTGATCATTTTATTTGTTCCCATTATGTAATTCAAAATAGCTTGGAAATTTACGTCTCATCGTCATAGTTAAAAATTGTTATCAAACTTATTTAGTATCAGCAACGATTTCATTTTGCAACGGCGTAATTTATAGATTAAAATTAGCTGGTATCCCTTTGTCACTTACTGTATTTTTTAGCAATTTCTTATAGTAAGTCACGAAAATTTCTTATCATTATTTATCAAGGTTACATTAAAAGCAATTTCAGTACTTTGATGTCAGATAATTTAGGCGGCGCCCTGATCTCACGTACTGGATCTCGAGCAATAACCTACTGCTTACGTGATACGACTCTTTAACGAACTCTTTCACATCAAACATATTGCCTGATGGAAATCGGAACATTTACCTTAACATGTTTGTCTAATCAAGACATAAATTTATGACATATCATAGGTGGCGTACTGAACTTTTGAAAACGATATGATTAACACATCGATCTCTAAATATTTAGCATTTTGCTTATAGTACTTACTTTGTAGGTACCTACGTTATTAATGTTGCTTCATCACAGGTTGATGATGCAGGGGACCGATTTTTGAGTGTCGAACGCTCGATTTTTCACTCGACATCTGTCAAAACGTCATAGTTTTTCGACGGAAATCGAGTGAAAATTCGAGCGTTCGACTCTCAAAAATCGGCCCCCGATGCCGAAATGAAATATCTGACTTGTAATAGCAAAGTTTTTAGATCATCAACGTATTTTAAACATAAACTAACAGAGTAGGTATAATTAGAACGTAGTGGTTATATTCTCTTTAGGTAAATATAATTATATTTTCAGGCGAAGCTGCGGGGGTCGGCTACTGGACTGCTAAACACTAATGGCTCGTATGCAATATGGCTTAAAAGTTTTGTTGCAGTTTCTACTGTGAACTACCCTCGCATGTTGATTATGCTCACAAAGTTAAGTAATAAAAGACTGCATTATATTCCACGGCGAACATTTTGGTATTCGCTGCTCAGTTAAAAGCTTTTGCATTACTAATACAAACGTGCACCGGAGTGCTGGGTGGCTGGGGCTAAGTTCGAAAAACGAGTGCGTTTTCTTATGCACTATACTTACATATTTAGGACTGAGGTCAACACTGGAACAATTATGCATCGTTTCTCTCCTGGCGTTTCGTCCTTCTCGGTGGTGTCCTAAGGAGCAGTCCGCTTTGACACAAAATCCCAAGATTTGGCGTATGAAGAGTTTTACGAAAGCGGTTGCCAACTGGCCTTCCGAACTAGAGGTAAGACTAAACTATGTTGCCATTACAGCGGTTTCCTCATGAATCTTTCTTCACTGAAAAACCAATATTAAAAATACATAAGATTATGATGATGATTATGGTTGTGATATTTCATACATAAGATTTTTGAATATCAAAGCCAGTGTTTATGTTAATTGAATAAAAAATCAAAAAGAAAAATAGGTAAGTAGGCGTTTTTCTCTGTAAGTAGGTAGTTGTATTATATCGCATAGCCAAATTATTACAAAGTACTTGGGGACTAAATCGTTACGTAAGCTGCTGTAGGCAATGAAACTATTGGGAAAGATGCCAAACAGGGGGCCGATTTTTGAGTGTCGAACGCTAGACTTTTCACTCGACATCTGTCAAAACATCATAGTTTTTTGACAGATCTGGAGTGAAAAGTCGAGCGATCGACACTCAAAAATCGACCCCCTGTTCTGATAATGGAATGACTTGACTTCTTGAATTAATTTCCCTTTATTTCTATTCCTTTATTTAAGAAAATAACCCTTGCTGAGAAATTTATTTCAAAAATAATAATTACAAGCTAACTAATCTAAAATTAAATTGAGAAGTTTCTAGCGACGCCAACAGTGAAACATTTATCTTTAAGGAACGAATGATAAACAGATATATCCAGTAGAACTTGGCCTTAATTTCAATATTTAGATAGCGTAATCTTTTAAGGAAGGTCTCTATTCATGTCCGTAAAAGCCCTTTTAGGGTCTCACAAATACATAGGATCGTGTTTACCATCTAGAAAATAACTCTTAAGTAAATATTGCGATTAAGTAAATTAAATTTAAGTCAAGGCCTAATTCCGATAGAATAAAACGGTGTCACTCATTCATTAAGGCGCAGGGTAGGGCAAGGCCTTCCCCATACAAACTTTGTGCACGTTTTATTCTTCGGTTTTGGCACTAACAAATATAATATATTTTTTTGGTTGTAAATATTAGATATGCGAAGATCGTGATGTGAAAATTTTCAAATATTTCAAAAAAATTCAAAAATAAAAATTTAAAAAATATATTTAACAAAATAAAAATTACATCACGAAATAGTTATCAGAAAAATAAGCATACTGACCAAAAATCATAACTTTAATGCAAACACAAACGAAGTAAATCCTGCACAAAGTTTGTATGAAGAGAGCTTGCCCTACCCCTCCTCTTAAGTACATTGAACTAGGTACCTACTGTTCTACTACGAATGAACACGACATTGAACCGAAAACACACTAAAAATAACTCTGTAACATCAGTCAAGAGATAATGGACCTTCTGACCCTTAAAACGGCGCGAGATAACAACAGCCAGCAAAGTCCATTTCTGCGACTTCCCTACGAAACGTGACCGAAATGCAAATCGTATCGAAAGTGTAACGCGCGATATAAACACTGCGGCAAAATGTACACGTAATAGCATCCTTTTATACATAGGTACCTATGACGTTGCTATGTTGGAAGTTGGAACATGTACAGTTTATATTGTGACTATTTTATGAAGCAATATTCAAATGGAAAATACCTATCAACTGATTTTGCACTTTGAAGCACTAGTATAAAGACTGATATTTTAAACATTCTGCTATACTATTCACTATATGTAACTCAACTAATCGCACACGTCTAGTCTATTATGACATTGGAGACTCATAACAACTGGTCAAAGTTGAACGTCAGATTTAAACTGGTTTATCAGGCGCGTCGTGAATATCAGCACTCCGTAGTGGTTACACAAGTCTTTACCAAAATGGTAATAACGTCGTATCGGCTATTCGGACCGGCGAAGTATGATTGCAAATTTTACTCACAAATACGACTCGCTTTGTTTATGGCTGGAGTTTATTAGTCAGAGGCGGAGTGGAGTCGACGAGCTCTCGGCGGACATTAAGTATTATGCAGGCCCGTCTACCCAACCCGAATTAAGTCAAGTATTGAAATTGTAGCTGTACCCACTTCACTGGGATGGTTTTGTGAGTTTTTTGAATATCTGGTTTTCGTCTCGTTTATATTGTCAGACTTCATTGTTCACAACTTGTTTCTTAACTTTAAATTTTCCGCTCACCCCTACTCGTAGCCGACCAAGCTAATTAGATTAATTGACTCGGAAGTAATCCTATACATTTCGTTACCCTAATTTGCTTGGTCGGGATTATATTTTAAATAACGAAGTGTAGGTAATCGTTCCTTTCGGGTTAAGGTCGGATAAGGTGAAGCATTGGTGAATATGATTATGATTAGTAAGTGTATCTATATAGATCACTAAATCCAATCAAATACAAGTGTATCTATATAGATCACGAAATCCAATCATATACGAGTGGACTAATGGCCGTGTGGACCAAACTATTAAACAGACCAGAAAACCATCTGAGTTGTGTTTTCATAGTCATCCAAAAACTAATTTCAACAGCATGTTTTCCCGGACAGCTCACAATTGCTGTTGCTCCATTCTTTGGCCCAGGCGCACAGCTTCATAAGCCCGGGCTCCAAAGAGTCGATGTTCTGGTACGGACATTCTACTACGTTCTTTGCCGTGGATAATATCTACGCGCACCACACACTCGTTGCCTACAAACAAAACTTCTGCTCAGGATCGTTTATCGGAAGCAAAATTGTAATAACAGCCGCCAGTTGCTTCCAGGCTGAACAGCCCCCATATGATATTTACGTCAAATATGGATTCAGGAACTTCTTGGACGAAGGGTAAGTATATATAGTCACATAAGATATGTTATTAATCAATTATAATTTATTACCTATTCTTAACTAAAATGTAGCAGTGACGTTATTTTACCTGACCATATTTTTTAGTAATCGTTTCAGTGTAGGCAAATTGTTGCTGTGATCGAAAAAAAAGAGCATGAATATTTTCAGTTCGAAAGTAAACTGGATAATGACATTGCATTGCTAGTACTCGAGGTAAGACCATCTTAGCCTGCATTTTGCTAGTGACATCTCAATTTTAATCACATTTTAGTCAACTTTTTTATTTCTTATGAAGATACGAATTATGTGTACAATAGTAGATTAATAAATTATACACCAAGGGGATAAAGAACTGTTTTATGTCACACCAAGTTTATACTTTATATTTTTTATATTATTTAATTTGGAATCGAGTATGATGACGGTTTTACGCAAAAATATATTTTATGTCACACCTGGCCATAAAGTGGCCATTATCGCACGCTCCGCGCGCGAAAAAACCCACTTCCTGGCCAGGGGGTGACATAAAATTTTGTACTTACCACGGGCGATAATAAAGAAAGCCTCAGATTGCATATTTATCGCCCTTGCCTTCGGCTCGGGCGTAAAATACCTGCGATATGAGACATTCTTTGTTTTATCGCCCTTGGTAAGTACCTAATGTACTATTTTTTACTTAAAATTCAAAATAAACATAAATATTTAAATCGAGTATAATGACGATTTTTCGCTAAAATATGTTTTTTTAACTTAAAACTCAAATTAAATATAAAATTTTAAATCCTTGTACCTGAATTAGTCGAAATTGAGTATAATGACGATTTTTGTTTAAAAAAAATTTCACATTAGTAAATTAATGTTATCGGTCAAGTGCGTGTCGGGTCACGCGCAACTTAGGGTTCCGTAAATTGTCCAGGTCCACCCTAAAAAGGTAAAAAATTCGCCAACTTACATTTATTATGTTTTTGACACAACTCACAACATTATCCTTG
Source organism: Cenopis cana (assembly GCA_951800055.1). Lineage (NCBI taxonomy): Eukaryota > Metazoa > Arthropoda > Insecta > Lepidoptera > Tortricidae > Cenopis > Cenopis cana. The sequence continues at coordinate 16,158,123 of OX637477.1, read as the reverse complement.
TTTTAGGGTTCCGTACCCGAAGGGTCAACACGTACCCCTATTGTCGCGGACGGACAGACGGACAACTTAGTAATAGGGTCCCGTTTTACCCTTTGGGTACGGAACCCTAAAAACACACCCCCACTTTACATGCAAGGGGAGTTTTTTTCAATATTTTATTCTACCGTTTTTGGCGTGATCAAAAGATAGTCACAATAATAGGTACCAAATTACTTATTTTTAGTACTAACAGTTATTGAGCTAAGCTGCAAGTTCCAAGTTTAATACGGAACCCTAAAAATGAGATCCTCAGATGTGCGTCCTCTTCCGCTCATTCCAATTAACGCGGAACGCTCAAGAAGGCTCATGAGTGTTTGGGGTTAATCATTTTAGGTCCATTGTTACTAGCAAAGAGTATAATAAGTATGTTGGGAAGTTTCTAGTCTACTTAAGACCAACACTGAAACGTGATAGAACAGGGGGCCGATTTTTGAGTATCGTACGCTCGATTTTTCACTCGAGATCTGTCAAAAAACTATGATGTTTTGACAGATGTCGACTGAAAAGTCGAGCGTTCGACACTCAAAAATCGGCCCCCAGGGTACATTTGTATACATTTTTATAGAAACACGTACCGTTCGATAATCGTGTGAGGAAAGTGGTTTTATCCAGACCAGAGTTCGCGCTGCCTACCTTCAGTAGAATCACGGTGACAGGGTGGAGAAAGGTAAGATCTCATCACATTTTAGGGGGTCTGGGAGCCGATTTTTGAGTGTCGAACGCTCGACTTTTTACTCGAGATCTGTCAAAATACTATGATGTTTTGACAGATGTCGAGTGAAAATTCGAGCGTTCGAAACTCAAAAATCGGGCCCCTGGGTGAGATATGACATATCCCATATACTTTATGTAGTATCGTATACGAGATAACTTTGAAAAAATTATATGATAATTTGGAGATGTAAATGACAATCATCTAGTAAGTAAATATAACTGTAATCACCTAACTAACATAAATCTATATTTATGTTAGTTAGGTGATTACAGAATTACTATTAATTAAGTATACTTATGTTTTTCTTCATAATTCATAGCAATGTATTCATTTTAGAACATAAATATCTGGGCGGCCGAGCTTTGCTCGGCGTTTTCCCGGGCATGAGACCTAGCTAGATGGATTGCTCGTCCCCGAAAACCCCCACGTATACCAAATTTCATCAAAATCATTAGAGCCGTTTCCGAGATCCCCGAAATAAATAAATAAGTAAATAAATATAAAGAATTGCTCGTTGAAAAATATAAGATAAGATAAGATTAGCTGTGACACAATTTAACCCTATGACCGCCAAAGCGATAGTGTGTCGTCGTGCACACTACGCCAAGCACTGTTGAATTGGTGTAATGTCTAAACCAATAAAAACTAATTAACAGTTCATAAATGATTTTATTCATGTTCAAAGTACACCTTCTCTCCGACCTTTTAAGCGTGGCGTTTTGGCGTGTTGGGCACGACGACACACAACCACTTTATAGGTTCTTGGCGGTCAAAGGGTTAAACTAATGCAGCTGCTATCGCCTATCGCTGTGTTTTTTTACAAGTTTGTTATTATGCTCAATAAATTATCTTATCTATCTTATTATCTTACTTGCGCCATCTATTAAAAAAATGCTGCATTCGGTTGGCATCGAGTGCCCTGACCGTGCCTTGGCAATGAAATACTTCGCAAACGGTCGCAAAGATGGCGCTGTAACCAAAACGAATTTATTAATGGTACAGGTCGCAGCAGAAGATGCAAAGCAATAAGTAGTTCACGAAATACGGCACTTTTATTTTAAATTGCATCATCATTTTGAGTATATACGAGTTCGTCTGCTGTGGACTGTAGTTTTATTGAGAATAGCCAATCATGGCTTAGAGGCCTACGGGCGATTTTCGCAACTTATGAAAACTATGCTGCTACGGGTTACGGGTAGCGCGAGTGTAGCGTGGAAGTGAATCAGAATAAAACATTATGTAAACGCATGTTATAAAATGACATGACATGGTTTAACTATTATGTACTGCTCGGGCTAATAAAGAATAATATTATTTTAGGATATCATGAAAAGCCAAGGACATTTTTTACTCCAATCAGAAATGACAGTGATAAACCCTCAGGAATGTCAAAACACCTACCCAGAAATTCTAACAGCCTCAATATTCTGTGCAAAATTTGATGTAGTGAGTTCTTATTTGTCTACTACTCATTGTTAGGTATTTCGTTATTTTTTCAGAACACGGCCATAATCAGGGGGGCGATTTTTGAGTGTCGAACGCTCGACTTTTCACCCGAGATCTGTCACAAACATTGACATGAAAAATGTATTAAATTCTTATTGATATATTTCTTAAATTGTAAATTAATATTTTCTCATGAAAAATCTATCATATTGTAAGACTTTTTTAAATTGTACATTAACATTATGACATGTGAAAGTGCCCTTGTGGCCTATTTGCAGAATAAATGTTTGAATTTTGAAAAATTTTTGAACAAAACTATGATGTTTTGACAGATGTCGAGTGAAAAGTCGAGCGTTCGACACTCAAAAATCGGCCGCCTGATATAAAGCACTACGCAGAGTAATACTAGAGTAAAATTTAAAAAATATCTAATTTTAATTTTAAAAGTAAGCGTTGTTTTAATGTGTAGGATTCTGCGAGGTCCTTGTGTAAATTCCAAAAGTTATGTCACTGTCAGACACGACAGCCTGATGCACGTTGTGCAAGGAATTCGACGATACTTGATGTTACTTTAATAGTGAAACAGGCGATGAATATTTTATATCACCAACTTCCCATTTCGTTAGTAATAATAAAGTGTCATTCAATAGAACTTGCTAACTATGTAAACAAACCGCCATATTGCAAAAATAACCTAACTTATGAAACAATTTAAAACTTTTAATGAAATATCCAAGATACAGTTATATATTATATGATTTTGTATTTTACGGTAACGGCCGTTTCAATAGGATATGGTTTCAATGGTGTTTGATCAGGTGGTGTGAAAGTTCAAGGAAAAACAGTGATAAAACTAAGTTACGTCTTTTGTTTACAGTTTGGCAGAAGATAAAAATTGTTAACCAAGGGTTGTTTCGTAAATAAATTTATTATTATTTTTATTTTATTTTTATTGAATGACTCTATAATAGAGTATACGCAGTAACGTCTACAATGAGAATGAAAATTGTTTTGCCTTGTTCTCTCTTTAAACCTCGTTCAGTGCAATTAAGGTACGAATATAATAAAAAGAGGTAATTAATTATATATTTGCAGACATTTCTCCTGAGTGACAACGGGGGTGCCGCCTTGCACAATGGGGGGGTCGTTGGCGTACTGTCTTACGGTGCTAACCTAGAGGACCCGCCTCACATCGCCTTGTTCACCAATGTTACTTACTTTTACAAGTAAGCACAAAGTTTCTAGATTGAATGATGATTGATGTCCAACAAAAACGCGCGTTTAACACTTAAAATAGTACATTATTGCAGAGGTCGGGAAAACCAACGCAAGTTGATTTCTCTCGTGGTCGCGTATCTGTTGACGAACGCTAGCAGGGCGCTGATTTTTGAGTGTCGAACGCTCGACTTTTCACTCGAGATCTGTCAAAATACTATTACGTTTTTACATATGTCGAGTGAAAAGTCGAGCGTTCAACACTCAAAAATCGGCCCCCAGATTCGAGAGAACGAGAAAAGTACTTCAAATGCCTACTATAGATTTTCTCAAAAATTCTATGTAATTTGAAAATTTATAAGATTATTTAGATAATAAAAACATGCGCTGCAGCAGCCGGCAGCGTTCAGGACGCACCTATAGCGCAGCGGGCCCGCAACCTGCCGCGCCCAGGAAACAAAAGACGGTCCCTTTGCCGGTCTAGCCCTACAACTACAACTTTTATTGACTTGAGTTTGTAATAACCCTTACCACTAGGGTTGCCAACTTATGTGCTCCGATTTGCGGGACATTTGTTGTAGAATTGCGGGACTAAGCTAAAAAATGCGGGACTCGCGCACTCTATCAATATTACTAACGTATAATTGTGATGTAGGATACATTAATTATTCCCGCGAGATATACGTTCTTAGTGGATGATTTCGGAGCTAAAATTACACTATTACGAGTACGGTCCTCCGGGAGCGGGATACAAACTACTCATTTTCATTTATCGAAGTTGTGCATCTTTTCTAAAATGAAACAAAATGCTCGCTCCAGTTCTTATAATTCTGCCGAGGCCTGAAAACGGGACAATTGGCGTCCCGCACGCATCCTTTGCGGGACGCATCCTCTAGGTTGCTGGAAACGGGACGTCCCGCCTGAGGCGGGACGGTTGGCAACCCTACTTACCACCCGTGATACCTACACACAATATTTTTTCATCACATTTGCGAGGAAATAACGTACATTGCTATACAAAAACGAAAAATAATGCATTAATAAAATCGACATTACATTTAACCAATTGTCAATGGGAACTTTTTGAAATTATCGTCTTCACAGATAATGCTAATTTGCTAATCACATGCTATTTAATACTTAACTGCGTTTCGTTTTCAAACTTGATAGGCCGTACTGCCAGATTGTACCAATTTTCAAAATAAAATTTATTGAAATAATAACAGTAATATATAAATATTACACAGTTAAATGTACCGTATATGTTTTATATACACTAAAATTATTCTGTAGGCAAGCTTTGAAAATCGGAAATAACCCTTGGCTGATTTTTAACCTCCTTAGTCTGAAATGACGTACGAGTGTGTTCGATATTTTAAAACTAAACTCATAACGCCCGTGGGATGTAATAGTAGATTGTTAACCAAGGGCTGAAAGCCACCCATTTCTGCCGAGATATTTTGGCGCTCGAACGAAGTGAGAGCGCCAATAGTTCGAGGCTGAAATGGGCGGTTTCACCCGAGTTAAACACTCTGCTTTTCATTTCGAATACGAGGAAAGTAAAATATTCAAAAATAAATAAATATTTGTGGACAAATTTACATTAAAATCGACCTAGTCCCAAACCAAGCAAAGCTTGTACTAACGCGACGATATACATACATAGATAAATGCATACTTGAATACATAGAAAACACCCACAACAATTATACGTGTTCATCACACAAATAAATGCCCTGACCGGGAATCGAACCCGGGACCTCCAGCTTCGTAGACAAAAAAAAATCTAATATGCACATTTTCGTTTCATTTTTCACAAAAGACAAGATGTAGAACAATATTGACTTGATCTAAAAATTAGGAACTGTGTTACCTATTTGCAACGCGAAATACTTGTTAAATTCAATAACAATATGCACAAACATTTTCTGAATCAGTAAAAAAAAACATTTTAGCGGGAACTGTTGACTGACGTTAATGGTGTTTGTGTATGGACGATTTTATTTCATTTATTTTTATTAAAAAAATTATCGGCTTACGCTCAGAAAATAAGACTCGACATCAAATAATAATACCTGAACGAGATGGTCATATACAACTTTATATAAGAGCGACAGAGAGAGACATATGATTTGTTGTCCTTGTCATAGTTTCCCTTTTTTATCTGCACCAAACTATTGATATTACTTCCGACTGTGGCAAAAAAAAAAACAAACTAATTAAGGAGGTTGTTTATGGTAAGCAGTCAGGCATTTGAACAAGTAGGTATAGGATTTCTGTAGAATCTGTACTATGTGGCTGTAAAGGTTAGTGCCGTTGCCCAATTTAACTCCGATTCACCATATAATTATTTTTTAATACTTTTCTGCTCTAGAGCAGAAATGGACCACTTTCAGCACGCTTCTTAGATGAACAATGACCCACTTTCAGAGTATGAGAAATGAAAATCAGTTATAACTGCTCTGTACGCCTGCGTGCAATGACACCCTTTTCGAGCAAGTGTGATGAAAATATTATAAATGCGAAGATGTGTCTACCTGTCTGTGTCTGGGTGTCTAATCTATTGCTTAAAACGCTGAACCGATTTAGATGAAATTTGCTATCTTCAGTTTGAGTCCCGGGGAAGGACATACCTAACACCCTTTTTATCCTGGAAATCATCTCTTAAGGGTGATAGAAGTTCGTATGGAAGAGCAATAACTAGGTAAGCGCCTGAAATAAAATAATAAGCAATTTTAAATTCTAACGCGATGAATGAGTTTTAGGCGGACAAAGTCGCGGAAAAAGCTGGTTTCGCATAAAATTCCAAATTATGGGCCGATCGTTCCCCCGCAACCGCAATAATACTCACTTTTTTTTTGTTTCAGGTGGATCAAATTGAACACTGAAAGGCTCCTGACAAAACATTGTTCGAACGAACTAGACAGTTTGCTAAATAATCCACACATCGATTACTAGAGCATAATTATCTAATGATATTGTATAATTAGGTAGATTCATCGTGTTCATTAAAACTGTTACAGAAATAAATAATTTTTAACCCTACGGCACTTGCAATTTATATACAGTAAATCTCCTTCCTTAGTAAGGTTCCTTATTTCCTTCAAATACACATATTATGCATATTATTGCATTGTATAGGTATGTATGTCTAGTTTTGCACTAATCTTTGCATGGATGAAGTGTTGCAGTAAATATTACCAATTAGTTACTTAGATGACCGAGTGAAGCGAAGGTCTCTGCTTTAGGTTTGACAAAAATGCATTCGTATGTTCTTCCGTTTGTTCTCCTCTACTACTCTACTCTAGTATAATTTTTTTCGAAACATTAACTAATTCGAACGCGTTTGCGTTTTGTCTCAAAAGGTAAACGCTCTCACCGAGTTTGAAATACGCGCTTCCATCGGTTAGCAACAAATGTTATACTCGCTGTTTTAGTTTCCACTAGTGACCACCAGAGGCGCTGTTCACGTTTTCATACCACTTTCATATATTTTGAGACAAAACGCAAACGCGTTCGAATTAGTTAATGTTTCGAAAAAACATATACTAGAGCTACAGGTCGCATTACTCAACGGATTCTCGTGAAATTTTGTGAGGTTCTCTCTCAGGGGGCCGATTTTTGAGTGTCGAACGCTCGAATTTTCACTCGAGATCTGTCAAAAAAACTATGACAAGTCGATGATATGAAAAGTCGAGCGTTCGAAACTCAAAAATCGGCCCCCGGTCTGATAATATATAATTTATTGGAAATGTATAAAAGAAACACTCGCGAGGTCTACAGCTCACAGAGCCACTAGTATTTTATTCCTGTTGTTAACGATAAATCGGTGGCAGTATACAGTACTTTTTGTGAGCTGCTTGTATTTTCTTTTGTATCCACGACCTGAAGTAATAGACGTTGGTGTACACGCCTGGTTTACCTTTCTTGCCGCAACCTTCGCCATGGGACACCAATCCCACTACCAACCTGAAGGAATAGAACATTTTGTATTCGTGGGTTCGTTGCATAACCTTTAATAAGTAGTAACTTATCATGATTCCTAGGGACGAATAGTAATACCTAGTTGCTGCCACTATTAGAATTACATACAGGCGCGCCCAACCGGTAGAAATTGTATCCACAGTATTTTTTTCCTATATATAGCCGATAAAGTAAACGTTGCTCGCTATAGATTGGAAAGTAAAGGGTAGGTATAGTTTAAAGTCGGATAAAAACTATAAAATGAAAAACATCGCAGGCTCGCCTCATGCGCCATGTTACATTTGATAAATACGTTGGACCTACTATCTATTTGAGATATTTCACTGATATCTCTATTATCAATACTTAACTTAAGATAACTAGTTAAACTATAAATTAACTAAATCTACCTATAACCTATAAAAAGTAAATGCCCCCCAACCCAAGTCCCCATCACTGACTATAGTGCCCAGAAGGCTGGCTGCGTTACCTCTTTGGATGGCTAAGCTGATCCTTTGACCAAAAGACCAGTTGAACCTTATAACGTAAATTGATAATTATACACCTCTAAACGCCGATTTACATGATGCAAGAACTTGCATGCATTTTTGATTACATTGCGGGCTGCGGGCTACCGAGGGAAGACGAGGACGATCAAACCCCGCGATGTAATGAAAATCGCATGCAAGTTCTTGCACTGTGTAACTGGGCCTTAAGAGTCTCACCGTTTCCACAAAATGGCTCCGCCCGAGTCTCCCTGACACGTGTCCCGCTCGCCGTCTCCGTACAAGCAAAACATGTCCTCCGTGAAGTTAGAGGAGTGCATCTGACTGCAATGATTCAGTGACACGAAGCGCAATTGCACCTCCATTAACCCCAATTTTGACATCGAGCCATGGTACTGTTGAGATTATTAATACAATCTGGTCAAAAAGCCTCTTGAGGTCTTTTTTTTTGAACATAAGGTAGTACTAGTTTAATAATAAAATGAGAGGAATGATTACAAATCATTAGTAACACGATTGGCTACTGTGATAATTGAATTAATTATAAATTATTTACAATTTAATTAATTGGCATAAAATACCATAATGGTTTTAAATTATTAGCCATGTATCTATGTTCTGCAAATTAACTGGTTAAATAGTTAAATACTTATTTTGTTTTATATAAATTAGATGTACTAGGGGTCTACGTGCGTGCCAGACTTTAACACATTAATTACCGAGGATTGCTACGCACTACGCTGGCAGCCGATAACATGCCGCTTTGTTACGAAAACTGTCTATGGACGGAGTTCCCGACTATCGGTTCCTCAGCAACGAATGTGTTAAATCCAATATAATTGTAGTACTATTATAATCCATATGTAACATAATGTACCGACGTGAATCCCCAACCAGTTGCAATAAAATGGTGTTCTCTTTCATTCATCCATTTGTCTGAGTTTACCAGTATAGCCTTTTGCACCCTCTGCGAGAACTCTATTGGCCGTCTAGTAAATACCATCGCGATGTCGCAAGCGAACGGCGCTTGCTTATTGTAATCTTCGTGCAAGACAAAGTACCATATTCCGTATGTGTCAACAGTCAAGTCATACGTGTACTTAGCACCTGTAAATAAAGGAACCAATGCAGTTGATGCGCTTGCATGACAAAATTATACAAACTTGCTCATTGAATAATACTTAGAGCTTTTCAAGTATTCTAAGCTTACCATCGGGCGGACCATATACTCGCTTGCCACCTAAAAATTACTTTTAAGGCTAAATGTTAAACTACTTAACTGCAATAGTAACTTAACCTGATGACAGTGATGATAAATCGATCAGCGTTACATCAAACCGCGTAAGTACAGGGGGCCGATTTTTGAGTGTCGAACGCTCGACTTTTCACTCGAGATCTGTCATAAAACTATGATGTTTTGACAGATGTCGAGTGAAAATGCGAGCGTTCGACACTCAAAAATCGGCCCCCAGACGTAAGTAGGTGAAAGCTAAGACTTTTTATTAAATTTTTTGGGTTGACGGTGGCAAACATTAATATGTACAGCCTGCCTAATGTCAAGCACACACCGTATATATATATTATCCTCACCAAAACGCACATGTATATCCTCTATGTTCTTGTTATGATTGAAACAGTGCGCGGCGGTGAGGATAGCCCAGCTAGACAGAATGGTACCGCCACACAGCGCGCCGAAGTTAAAGACTTGTACGGCGTATGGAAACTTCTCTATTGGAGCTACAAGGCCTCCAACTATTCTACCTTCCATTGACCCTCTTAATCCTCTTATGCATATTAATTTTATGGATAAGGACAAACACAAAAATGCGAAAGCCGGAAAACTCGTTAAGTGAATCATTTTTCTCGTAGCAATTACGGTTACTGGTTGCCCATAAAACGAAAAGTAAGTACTTACCTATAATTAAGATCGAAACTCATTAACTTTAATAGCATCATGTGATTTCAACATACAATTACAACCATATTAGAATTATTTTAATCTTTCCCTGCCGTAAAATTTAATAAAACTTAACCCACAGTACCTACCTATTATATGTTTTATGGATTCTCTAAGTCATAGTCGAAAATGCTATTTCCGATTAACTAGCAATGAATTTAATATCCCAGAATTTGATACTCTTTAGGTAGGACAGAGAAAGTGAAATGGGGTGCGCTTTTTACACGACTGCCCAAAAAAAGGAGTGTAATGTCTTTCAGTTTTTATCCGCATTCCTCACTTTCCTATCTACGATTTCAATTCTACGGTGCCTAGAATCACTCATGTTGACCAAGTCATACATATTTTTATTTGGCAAATGAGTATACCTACTAATGAGCTGACTGGTGTGATCAACATTTTCTAGCAGCACGGGTTTTCCAAACTACCCGCACTTGGTCTTTATAACCACTTTTTCACTAGGGTTGTTACTCGCCCGACACACAACACCAACAATGTCCGTTGATGTAATGGAAGATGAATTTCCACGCTTGCACTTACCTAGTACTAACAACTGAATTCCACGAAGATGAAATCTTAAAACCGTCATCCCGGTTGCAATGAAATTGCGATGTTTTTTTCATTTCAACGGCTTCGCGTACGTACTTTAGAAATAACGTTCTCTAGAAAGGAGTTTCGGTTTATGGAGCTCAATCCAGTGGTTTGGTGCTGACTGCAGTAAATGCTCAGCTAGGCACACTTATTCATCTGACGGGTTTTTGACGGCTGTGATGTGTTCCTTAACCCTTTCTGCTATATATCCTCAAAATGCTCAAATTTTATAAAGGATCGGCAACGCGCACGTGGCTCATTTGGAGTTGCGAACGTCTATAGGCTGCGATGTCCGCTTACCATCAGGTGGACCGAACGCTAATTTGCCACCGTCGTAGTATAAAAAATATTGTTGGCTTCATCTCATAAGTAAATAGGTATATATGTATTATTAAATAATATGTATGCATTATTGATAAGAATTCATTTAATGCATGGTTATCAATGCTATTATTTAAACAATGTTTAATTGAAATTTTGTATACATATTAACAATAATACTTTTCCTCGCGGCTCAGGATTGTACTTTTGAACGACTACGCGCATTTGAATTAGGGAGGGAGAGGCGGAGTCAAAGCAATTACGTAGGTACGTCATGTCACAAGAAAAAAATCACTAATATTGTTTAACTTTTAATACAAACATACTTAAGGGAAAATAAAACTGTTATCCTTGTGGTGGTAATTTATTTATTTAACTACTTACTCAACACTTTATTATACCCAGTTATAGATTAACACAATGATACATTTCGCAATTGATTGTATGTTAGTTATCATCGCAATCAGGTTTAATTAACTTTCACACCTTCGACTCTGTGTTCGGATCCCGTCAATGATCGACCTGTCGCAGAACGTACTTCGGAAATCAATTATTTTTTTCTTTATCCAATTCCTAAAACACCAGACGTTGGAATACACGCTGGGCTTGTCTTTCTGGGCACAGCCATCGCCGTGAGACACTATTCCTACAATCATCCTGAAACAATTTTCTTTTTTATATTTTTAAGTATGAATTTTTCTCTTGTAAGAAATCATTACTAGAATATATGTCATCATACTCCATTTTTCGGTTTTAACCTATAGGAACCTGGTGTTCGCTTTGGCACCCAATTCCATGATTTTTCGTAGATACCAGTCAAATTACTATTATTTAATGGTCCTATCTAACTATCGGCCGGTCTTGAGGATACCATATCATATCGTAGATCTTTTTTTGTTTGCCGCAATTGTCATCAGACAAATTTGTACTGTTGTTCTAAATAAATAAATAAAAAGTCGTGCCGTGCCTTTCCTGCGATAAAAATGAGCACAAATACAATATTTGTTTCAGAGTCTTGGGCGTTCTAAGGTTTAATATGTATGAATTCAATCATCGCCCTAGCCCCAACTCATTATACAGGCCTTCTTGAGCGTACTATGTGGGTAATTTGATATGTGTCCAGTTGTATAGTCAGATAACTTAAGACTATTAGTTATTTACTTATTCAATGATCTCACCCATGCCACTCAACACCTCCTCCAGAGTCCCCCTTACAAGTGTCATATTTCCCGTTGCCATACAAACAAAACATGTCCTTCGACATAGTCAAGTTATGCAACTTGCTGCACTTATCCAATGACACATAATGCAGGTTGGTCGTCATTAAACCATGTGTGGAAAGCGGGCCGTCGTACTAAAAATGTTACCAGTTGTTTGGTTAGTCAGCTCAAATCTATTTGTACGGGATATAGTAACAAAATGTTGTAACACAAACGTTTATTATAGTTAACGGCGTAACGGCGAACAGATCATCCATCCACATCAAAGCGCCCACAGCCACTATGGACAAAATACCAACTAATACCCTTCATATTATAGCAATTGTGGCTTCTGCTTCAGTTCGTTGCCAATAAGGCTACGTCCACGCAAGGGCGTAAGATTTACGTTAGTATATCGGACGGACGAACGTGGTCTAAATCAAGTGAGTTAGGTACAGGTTTTATTAGTACTACTAGCGGACCTGGCAGATATCGTCCTGCCCGGAAAAGCAGCGCCACCTACCGAGTCCAATTGTATTTTCAAACCTTCCCAGGGCCAACACAAGTATACACAAAAAAAAATCATCCCAATCGGTGCAGCCGTTTAGGAGGAGATAGGTAACAAACACACGTACAGAAGAATTGTATATACGTATAATGAAGTATGAAGTATTAATTGGGTGTTTTTTTTTGTACAACTGTGGGACATCAGATACCAATTTGTATGTATGTACTTACTTGTATCCAGCCCCAACCAGTAGCTGAAAAGTTGGATTTCCCCGGGGACATCCACGCCTTAGTGTTCACAATGACCGCCTTTCTCGCCTTTTTGGAGAATTGAATAGATTCTTTTACATGTATAAGCGCGATGTCGCACGAAAAAGGCATAACCTTATTATAATCTTCATGTTTTACGAAATACCAAACGTCATATACTTCGGCATTAATGTCGTATGTATACCTTGCTCCTGAAATAATAGGTGAGAAGCTCGGTGAATAATTTATTCAGATACTTACCTACAATCTCACTCGCAAGAATGAGTTCGAACATTAAAAAAAATTAAAATGAAATAATTTATTCGTGACATAATATATACAACAGACAAAACTAACTAATAAATAAACTAATAAAATTGCCACGAAACGGGCCCGCCTCAGCATAATGCAGCATAACATCGAAGTAAGAGAAGTATTTAGGACCAGGGGGCCGCTTTTTGAGTTTCGAACGCTCGACTTTTCACTCGACATCTGTCAAAACGTCATAGTTTTTTGACAGATGTCGAGTGAATAGGGCCCCAGAATATTTTCTAGATTCAATAATGTTTCACTATTCTAATACGAAAAAAATGTTTTTTTTTCGACCAAATCGGAGAGGAGACTAAAGGGTCATTTTCAATTTTTTTTACATAGATGGGCTTTAATTAAAACGAAGCTTAACTATTGATTCCTTTGTGTAACGATTACTCATATACACTCACCGTCAGAAAATTTGGCCCAAAAACTTTTCGTGATTCCAAACTATAAATTAAATAATGTTGTAAAATGCATTTTTCTAATTTGGGCCAAATTTTCTGACGGTGTGTATATTTTGTATGGCTAACTTTCGTTACACAAAGGACGCGATCGTAATTTTGTTTTCATTAAGCCCTTAATTATGTAAAAAAATGAAAACGGCCGTAAAGACCGTCACCGGTCTGCCCTAAACCGAGGCGCATGTGTGAATGTCGTGAATATGAAGGCAGCGGTGAATTGGGTTTGTCAATGTCGTAGATATTGGAAATACGAAACAGGTGTTATGCATGTATTAAATTTTATAAGCTCTTTTCTTCGCTAACAATGTTATTGTAACCGTATAATATATACCGTCCAAATACACCGTAACTATTATTTACTTACATATATACTCGTGCCAAAAGGAAAATCATTCGCACAAATTGGGATCTAGGTACCTTGGTAATAACTACCTAGTGTCGCGTAGGTCTCCCGCCAGGGACGCGAATCTCCGTGCATATAACAAAAGTATGGTAAGTATTGTATATTATTTTCGCCGGGAAAGGACGATTTAAATATTGGTAGAAAGTGGTAGAAACCACGACATGGCTTAGCTAAAATAAATATCCTAGGAGTTGTTGCCAAATTAATGTATTTTTTATTAGCATTTTATCTTATCAAAATATTCATTTGTTCAAATCTCATAACATATCTACCAGTATCGTACCAGGGGACCGATTTTTGAGTGTCGAACGCTCGAGTTTTCACTCTGCATCTGTCAAAACATCATAGTTTTTTGACAGAACTCGAGCCGAAAAACCGGCCCCTAGTATTCCTCAGCTATTCCTATTTAAGCCCCTTTCCCACCCCCGCTGCCACAGTCCGCTAATTAAATGCACCTAATTGCCACAGGGTTAAGGCCTTACCTGTATGAATTTCCATTTCATCAGTGTCTTGGTTATAGTCAAAGCAATGCGCCGCCGTCATAATCGTCCAGCTCGTTATGATAGTTCCAGCGCAGAGCGACCCGCTGTTGAAAAACTGAACCATATGAGGGTAGTTCTCTATTGGAACTGGTTTACCACCAACGATTTTACCTTCAATTTTTGGTAATTTTATCTTGTGCTTACATGTCACTATTCGGGTAAATATAAGTAAAATTAAAACACATAAGTGCGTGTAACACGCTCGACATGACATGCTCAATGATTAATATACGTCGAATCGACGTCATTTAACGAAAGGCGTAATTAAATGGTACCTACTCTGATTAGTTTTTTACAGCATCATAAATGTATGACTACGCGTTTTAATTTAAATGACCTCATTTGCAATAAAAGTAGAACCCGAACATTATAACTTTTAATATTTGTAATTTATTAATGTACGGTGCGTAGTTATTTTAGTGGTTTATTTGTAGAGGGGGCAGCGCGCGTACAATTTTCTGGTGTTGAAAGCATAATTATATTGAACGGCATTTGCGCAATTTTCTTCTTAGTCGATATACGCTCTTTACAGAGTGGCTGTGGCCATTATGTCGGTTTTTGAGTGAACCGTTTCTCGACACTCCGCTTTTCCTCCCGTAGAGCCGCTTTCCGAAAGCGTTTGCTTAGTACTTCACTTGAAGTAATGGCTTTAATCTGGTCGGTCCATTGGAGCTTCCACTCTTCCTTGCACAGAGAAAACGCTCTATGGATGTTCCGTCCTTCTGTCTCCTCTATATACGTGGCAAAAGAAATTGAGTGATACCACGGCGTACCATTGGGCGGACTGACAGTGGCAAACATGCTTGTCACAAAATATCATCAATAAAAGAATAACTTAGAATCAACTTAACAAAATCGATCGAACGAATAATTTAGTAAGGATCGATGGACACGAAAAGTGGTTTATCATTTATTAAAGGAACATAATTAAAAGCAACATTGCGGTTATTAATTTCAATATTGTATAATCTACTTATAAGTGCGAACTAGCCAAAATTATGAAATTTACAATATAACCTAGCCAGTTCATTAGTAACGTTCTTTATCCATGGAGTATAGTAGTAGACATTTGCATAAATGCCAGGATAAGTCAGGCAGCCTCTGCCATGCGACACGATACCGACAATCTTACTGAAACAATGCAATACAAAAATATTCTATTATGCATTCATCGCCAAAATAATACACAAAGAAAACAAAATTAAAATAAATCGGTTAAGGCGTTGAGAAGTTCTGGGGGAACAAAAAATTTCACATACATACATACATGAAACCTAAACATTACACTCCTTTTTTTGGGCAGTCGTGTAAATGTAATGTGTGTAAATTGGACTGGTTTTTAAGTAAAAACCAGTCCAATTTACACATAGGTATGGATATAATTCCCCAGTTGGAAATTATCCTGATTTTACGAATTCAGTCAGCAACTTGTAATTTTACTCATGATCGATAACAAGCGGACCTACATCTACCTACATTATTAATGGACGGCTCCGCTGCCAGCCGACGCTTGGCCTTGCCATGTGTTGCTACTAATGAGCAATGAAAATACAGAGAGAAAACAATTTTCTGACTCGTAACGTAGCCTAATATTGTTAATATACAATACAAATACCACACTTCATTGCACACTTCAAAAAATAGGTAACACTAGAAAACGTAAAACTTAGAGGTAAAGCACCGGCAAACTTATTAACATAATAGGTATTTACTTTTATTACAGATACGATTATTTTACCTGTATCTTTTCTCCGCATTATTGTTACAAACCATACGAGTACATATTGAAGTTATTGTTGTTAAGTAAATTTTTTATAATACTTATGTTTATTTTGTGTGATGAGCACGAATAAGTTCTTAGATCTTGCATGTTTTCTATGTATTTAAGTATCTATTTATCTATATAAGTATGTATATCGTCGCTTAGTACCCATTGTACAAGCGTTGCTTACTTTGGGACTAGGTTTATTTGTGTTATTGTCCACAAATATTTATTTACTTATTTAATATTTTCTTGTTAAATGATTATGGTATGTTATATAATATAACGTCGAATGTAGTGAGGCCTGTTATGGCTACATCTTAGAGATATTTATAAATTTACTGAATGTTCTATAAAACTCACTTCTTCCACAGGACGCCACCGCCCGAGTCTCCCTTGCAAGTATCGCTCGTCCCGTTTCCGTACAGACAGAACATATCACGACTGAACGGTACTCCTTTATATATATCCATGCATTTCTTACGTGAAATGTAGCGTAAATTTGTTTCCATGAGACCTTTCAAAGATAGTCCACCACCGTCCTGGACAAAGGGGAAATAACTTGTAGTTGTGTTAATCAAAAGCGTTAAAAATGGTTTCATGGACTGATGACTACGGAAACTGTAGGTACTTACTTAGAGACATTATTACCAGGTAAAATATTAGAATTGTAGACTGTACATGTAGTAGCGTAAAATAATAATCGAAAATTACAAATGGGACAACATCCTATCCATATGTCAAGGAACTTTATTGGTAGCAGAGAAAAGTTTTTTTGCAGATATCGGAAATGAATAAAAATATGGGATGCTTTTTTTGTTTTAATATACAACGACGGTGCAAACTAGCTTACGACATGCCTGATGGTAAGCAGACACCGAGGCCTATGGACGCCTGCAACTCCAAAAGAATCAAAGAGAGCCTTATTGACTTCAGGATTAACAGCTGGACACAATACATATGCGGGGGCCGATTTTTGAGTGTCGAACGCTCGAATTTTCATTCGAGATCTGTCAAAAAACTATGACGTTTTGACAGATGTCGAGTGAAAAGTCGAGCGTTCGACACTCAAAAATCGGCACCCAGGTCGCTAAGCTCACTCTCAATTCAACGCATCCTGAGGATCTCTGGCGACGTTACTCACCACCAAGAACACAACACCACGTACCTAAAGAGCAAGTAGTGGTATTTAAGATTTCGTTATAATATTTATTTGTAATTTACTGTAGCCGAAAAGTAAGGCACTCTAAGATTTGAACCCTTCAGCATCGTATGAAACTTTAGGGTATTGTAAGGCACTCTAAGATTTGAACTCTTCAGCATTGTAAGAAACTTTAGGGTATTTATAATCACTAGGCTGTCATAAAATAAATACCGAAGTCTCTCCCCATCCACTAACAGTAAACGTTGTCTCATTTTCCCTCATCCAATCAAGAGTATCGATAAGCGTCGCGGGTTGAACTTTGCGGCCAATCACGAAGACATCATGGATGAGGACGATTGCTATGTCATCGGAAAATATCGCTGACGTGTTGTAGTTTGGGTGAAGCCTGAAGTCCCACACCTCGTGGTGTTGCCTGTGGTGGTCCAACACAAACCGGGCGGCTGAAAGTAATATAAGAATAATAATCAGAATAAGAATAATTAATTTATCCAAAGACATGTTACATAAAAAAACCGGCCAAGTGCGAGTCGGACTTCGCACATTTAGGGTTCCGAACCGACCGCAAAGTTAAGTTGGTTTTTATAGGAAAAATAAGGAAATTTCAAATAAAATATCTAATTTATGAATATACTCGTATTAGTATTTTTGGGTAAAATATACGTAATAACAAACATTATTACCAAATTTTTAGTTTATAGGTATTTGGGAAGTTAAAAAATTCTTCGGAACAAAATTTCGTAAAAAAAGCTGACTTTGGTGGCTTCTCATTCCTTTGTTTTCCAATATTTTTTAAAATTAAAAATGTAGTAAGTATCTACTCAATGAGCTCTAAACAACGATACCCCACTCGATAGGGCACGATAAAAAATTTTTTTCGCTCCCCCCTTTAGCTGTATGGGAATTTGGGAGCCCCCCTTAAAAACTTTTAAAAATAAGTTTTGACTATTTGTATGATTTCGGGCCAACAAGATGCTTATACTGTGTAAATTTGAAGCCTGTAGCTCCAACGGTTTGGCTGTAAAACCTGTGTGACCGATGACGGACGGACGGACGGACGGTCGGACGGACGGACGGACGGACATCTGGGCGTCGCCAATAGGGTTCCGTTTTGACCCTTCGGGTACGGAAGCCTAAAAAAGAATAGAATATAAATTATATATGTTACCGCAAAATTGTAAACTTTGATAGTTTTTATTCTAATGCGTAATAATACGTTATATCGATTATAGTTAAACTGTCGAGCTTCACAACTTCACGGTGACATATTCCTATATATTATATACCTACCTACATATTTACTTGGAGGCTGAAATTATAATTTCATTGTTATAAATATATTATATCAGGAGCTTTAGTTACTGAAATGTATTGAGATTACATCGTCAAATATGGAACGTTTACCAGAGCTCATATTTGATATTTATATTCTGACATTTACAAAAAAACAATACTTACAAAAAATTACTTAAGTAACTTAAATAGTTACTGAAATGTACGCGCTTGATATTTTATCATACCTACGTGTTATTACAAGTACCTGAAAATATAGCCATATCGCCAATATTTTTGTTAAAATCAAAGCAATGTGCTGCTGTCATCACTGTTCTTAATGTTAAAATCGTAGCCGAACACATTCCGCCTCTGTTGATGAACTGAACGTTAAAAGGGAACAATTCTAACGGCGCAGACTTCCCGCCGCCTATTAATGGTACTACGCTACTTAAATTTACATTATTTTCTCCCAAATTCTTCACATGGCAAATAACGGCACTAATTTGGAAGTAAATGATAGTCTTGTACGTGATACCAATAGGCCGATGCATGTTCACTTGAAAACGTCGATACTCACGCGGTTTATTTCATTAACTGTAGATTTTATAGTCGTGTAAAGTCACTGAAGTAGCAAGAAGATAAACTATAACAAGCACGTTCCTAGAATAATCAACAAATCTGTGAGATTT
Source organism: Cenopis cana (assembly GCA_951800055.1). Lineage (NCBI taxonomy): Eukaryota > Metazoa > Arthropoda > Insecta > Lepidoptera > Tortricidae > Cenopis > Cenopis cana. Next base: position 16,138,806 of record OX637477.1, on the reverse strand, counting down.
AGATTCGTTTGGATACAATACAACTTCCTTTACGTATATACTTACCTCTCTTAATTCTAATGGTTCTATCTTTCATATCGCACTTTAAAATATGCCCTTTCCCAGAATGTGAATCAAGTGCAAATTACAGTGTAAATGTTGCTGTCCCGTTTGTTTTGTACGGCCCATCGCACCAGGCGCAAATGGGACGGATGATTTTATTATAAAAGCGTAAAGTCGGAATACGGACGGAACGAGAAGCCGCCCGCCCTCGCTCAGTCGCATACCGCCGGGCGCCGACAGCGCCGCGCGTGGCCTCATCGCGCACTAAACATAACCTTAAACAGCCAAGCCTTCCACCTAGCAACTCTTTACCTTAACATCCTCTACTAATTGTTACTCCAATATCATCAACCCATAATATAAAGAGTAACGATATAAAGTAAACGGGCAGCTTGTTTTAGAATCATTAAAATTTTCGACGAGTCAGGTTGCGAGCTAAATCATAACAAATGTGTATATCGATTCAGTGATTACAGCTGTTAAAGTGAAAGTGACCATAATATATTTAATGCGCCGTTGCCTTAAGAGCCGAGTTCTGAACAAAAGGTAAGACATATTCTTTTAGTAAATTTTTGTTATAGTTTTAAAACTCGACTTTATTTTTTTAATAGATATGTCTCTACAATGTACACAAAGACATACGAGGTATATACTTGGTATACACCTACATTAAAATGTATAACTTTGTTATAATTAAGGAACACAGACTGATATATGTTCCTTTGTTATAACATATTATACGATATATTATGATCATACCTAAGAACACTAGGAAAACAGTACGTTTATATATAGTTGAGTGAAAGTTTTTCATATTTATTATAATTTCCTGGCAACGATTTTTGTAATAATCTCGTGAATAGTAGTAATATTTTAGCTCTTACTAAGATTATCTTCTCACTATTTAGTTTCTTAACAAAGGAATGAAATGTGGCGAACTGCGAAATCTAAAAACACGCATTTTTTATTTTAGCTTAAGGGTGAGCATGAACATTAATAGCTCGCGCTCTTATTACGTTTTAAGAAGGTTTATAATTGTTTGATTTTTGGCTCGGTAGCGGAGTGACATGCAATGCGGGACTGCAGCGCACGTGACGTAGCTGCACTTACAGACTGCACACGTGGCCATTGTGTGACAGCCGTGTCTCATTTATTTCTGGAAAATAACCACGCTTCAAGTGTTTTTGAAACATGAACATACTCATTTAACCCTTTGCGCGTGACGTGAATGCGTTAAAACTATATACAAAGATTTTTGCAACAAGTGTCTTTTGTTTAAGTACTGGGGGCCGATTTTTGATTGTCGAACGTTCGAGTTTTCACTCAAGATCTGTCAAAAAACTATGGTGTTTTGACAGATGCCAGGAGCTACACGTAGCGTACAGACTCAGTGCGGTTTTTATGACCTTAAAAAAATTGGCGTCTATATCGAAGTCTCTACTCGATTGTAACTAGGTTTTTTGTTGCGCCGATAGTCTTCATGAAAGTATTAAAACTACGACATCCCTCAAAGCAACGTCAACTTTTATTTACTGCAATGTTGGCTTAATGTTGGCGTTTTGCTTCTTTTTATCAGAAAACAACAAAATATGAAACAATAACGAGTGTACCAAATAATCATAAACCTAGAGATTTTAAAGGCACGAGATAGGCATCTTCTGGGTGAGCCGTGACGCTGGCCAAGAATAATACCAAAATAAAATTGAAGTAGGCAGGTGTAACAAAAAAAATCAACACATAGTATATAAATATATACAACACTAAATACAAACAAGTGTTTCCAACAATGTTATTTTATGATTAGTCTTAGACACGGGACGTCGAGATTGAGCCGTCTTCAAGCGAGTTGTAAATTCAGTAGCGAACTACGGAGGCGAGTGCGCGACCAATCAGCCGGCTCTAATCGCGTTGTACGCCCGCTGCCTTCGCTAGGGGTGTGCACACTACTTACAAAATATCATCATCATCAGCAGCAGCAGCAGCCTATATACGTCCCACTGCTGCGGCACGAAATATTATTTACGTAATATAAAAAGATATCTTATTATCTTATATCTTTAAACGAGCCATTCTTGTATACTCGTCTCGTATATCTATATTTCTATATATACTTATTCCGGGGATCTCGGAAACGGCTCTAACGATTTTGATGCCCGGGAAAACGCCGAGCAATTCTTGTACATATATTTTATTTATTTATTTATTTCGGAGATCTCGGAAACGGCTCTAACGATTTTGATGAGATTTGGTTTGTGGGGGTTTTGGGAGACGAGCAATCGATCTAGCCTAGGTCTCATGACCGGGAAAACGCCGAGCAAAGCTCGGTCGCCCAGATATTTTGCATTATGCCAAAGAGGTGGGGAATCAAGGAAGGAGAGAATAAACGTAACTTTGGCGAAAGAGTATTTAAATTGAATTGACTATACATACACTATTTCAAAATGTATATTTTTAGAAATAGTGTCTTCAATAAAAAAATATATAAATATATAAATATTTATGGACCATCGTACACAAATCGACCTAGTCCCAAACTAAGCAAACCTTGTACTTAGGGTACTACCTAGGCGACGATATACAACAATATAGGTAAATAAATACTTAAATATCATTTCAATCGCCATTTCGTCGTTGTCGTGTCATTTTAATGTAACTAATTAGGGACGGGGGCCGATTTTTGAGTGTCGAACGCTCGACTTTTCACTCGAGATCTGTCAAAACTTCATACTTTTTTGACAGATGTCGAGTCCCCCAGGAGGCCGATTTTTGAGACATCTGTCAAAACTCCATGGTCAAAACATCATAGTTTTTTGACAGTTTTCGAGTGAAAACTAGAGCGTTCGACACTCAAAAATCGGCCCCCACCCCCAGGATTTATAACTTGCATAATTAACAACTGATCGCAGATTTGAATCACTGGGTAATCAGGGATCGTTTTTGAAGAAGTAGCATGCAAGAAGCAAGTCGTGTAACAGATGGGGTGACAACGTTATCAGAGGGTTTAGACCCTGCAGAATACGGATCTGCCTGTCTCCATCCCCAAATTTGAGCCGGAAGTATGTTATACCGGATAATGTGCAGCCCATACAAATTTTTTCGTTGTACATTTGGTAAATCGTTGTTCCGGTACCCTAACTATGGTTTGATTGTTATAGGTTTTTGATATGCCGTAAAGGACAACATTTGTCATCGTATCCCGAAATTTTCGACCCTCCAGCTCCATATCTTTCTCCGCCATCTTGGAAAATCTGACACTTTTTTCAGTTTTTTGCTTGTGATTATCTCGCTTACTAATTATACAAGCGATAGCTACTTATGTACCTACATGTAATAAGCACATATATTATTACCTATGTGCATTGTTCTATTCGTAACATAAAATACAATTAACTACAGAGAGTAACTACAGAAATTCCGTACTAAATTACATTTCAAAAGGTGTCATTTTAATGGCTTTTGTGATAATATATCAAATAATAAAACTACATGGTTTTCCTCTGTAATAAATAGTATGGGCTTACATATTTTTGATGAAACATTACGTAAAGATATTCAATCTATTCATACAAGACATTATTGAGGACAAATGTCATTAGGAAGGTTATACAGCAGCCGACATAATCCCTTGCACCCCGCTGACCTTTATTTACACAGAATGTGGAGCGTTCACATGCCTGCATACGTAAATAATCGCACTATCCGCGCTGCCCGCTGACGTCGGGCTAAATATAACTGCTATTAAATTAACAGCTTATCTGTCTGACGAAAGTATAGGTACACTACAGTTTTACTTAAAGTAAATATTGTGAATGGAATTTTCTGGCGGATATTAATGTTTGAACTATGACTAACTATTGGGCTAAGAAAAACTGTTTCCCACTCACATCCATAGGCTTGAGGTTCATTGCAGTGTCCAGGTTACTCGGCATCACTATTCACACGCGTTTTACAGTAATTAAAAGCTTTTTAGGATTTTTATTATATGCCGTGTCGGCCGACAATTGCGAAAGTGTCAAATAGTATTTTTCTTCGATGACAGTATCATAGAGTTTTGCACTATGAAGTTCGGTAGCCAGTCGGTAAAGGTTGATGCGCGCTACTATGAGACGCACATCTAGAGAGAGGGATATGTTCCAAGCCCAATATCGTACAATTAACAAGTAATTTATCACACAAAAATGGTACGAATTCGTGGCCCGCAGTAATCAGGCGGACGACATACGAGTGTTAAACATCAAATGATATCTCGTACAATACGTTTTAAACGTAAGCCATAATATAGTATGCTATTTACCAAGGGCGGTGAAACAAAGAATGTGTCAGATCACAGATATTTGACGCCCGAGCCGAATATATGATACGGTTGTGGGATGGGACTATGATGCGATTATTCATTTCACGATAATGCGCTCGAACAAGATATTAGACATGCGCAAAATGTGTCACTAAAAAGAAAAGAGTGATATACTTCAATCCTTCACTGTGAAGTATATCACTCATTTAGTTCACTAGTTCAGTTTAGTTCACTAGTTCAGTAGCTCCACCGATTCAACTAATCATATTGATCAGTCATTTGTCGCGTCGCGTTTCTCTCATTCTAAGGCTAATTCGGGGATAATGATATCAAATTTTATATATATTTTGAATAAATTAAGTAAAAATATAATTTTTTTACGAAAAATTCGTCATTATACTTGATTTCGACTAATTCGTGGATAAGGGTTTCAAATTTTACATTTATTTTGAATTTTAAGAAAAAAAAATATTTTTTGTAAAAACCGGTATGAGATGATTGAAACGATGACACATGAACTGAAGTACTGAACTAAGTGAACTATTGAAGTATATAGATCCGAACTGAACTAGTGAATGAATGAAGGACACCAAGTGAAGTACTTCAATTGAATCATTCATTCGTGAACTACACATGTCTACAAGCAGTGGCGGATTTACATATTTGCCGCCCCTAGGCTGTTCAAATTTTGCCGCCCCTGTTGACCTCCACAATTCAATACCCTAGTTCACAAACCTATTTATACTTTTTCGTCGTAAAAAACGAAAAACTGTTTTTTGAAAACCTAAATTCTAAATGGTCGCAGAGAGCTGAATTTTGGCATGTGAGGAGATATGGGTCCTCTGACAATAAAAAAAAATTAAAGTATCCAAAACGGCGGCCGTCAGAGACAAAACAATTTTCGAGTAATGTTTGCGAGGGCGAGCTTCAGGCCGCGAGCTGCGAGGTCGCAGGCCGAAGGCTCGGGGAGCCTCCATTCGAGAGGCTATGCTTTTAGAGAAGGGACAAAAACTACAAAATACCGCCGCCGAATTTTTCGAACATCATGATGCAGATGCGGAAAAAACTTCATACGCATCAAAACATGACAAATCTAGAAGAAAACGCGAGCGCAGCGAGCGCGAAAATTTTCTAACATTATAATGCAGATGCGGAAAATTCTTCACAGGCATCGTAGCAAATCGAGAGATATAACAAATCATATGCATAATCAAAGTCATAAAAAACGCGAGCGCGCAATTTTTTATTTTGCCCTGTCTGTTGTGTGCGCGTATTTTGGCCTGTCAAGAAGTTCGAATTTGCCGCCCCCCTGCCGCCCCTAAAGTTGCCGCCCGGGGCTTGGGCCCCGGCTTGCCCCCCCCCTAGATCCGGCTCTGCTGAAGGCCGAAGGCCCGAAGCGTCCCTTCAGAGCGCGCTCTCCATGCGAGCCTGAGGGCCGCTTGCGGCCCGAAGCCCATGCGGACACTCACTATTCCTGTCATTGTACAAGCGAACCTGAAACCCAAGGCCCGAAGGTGAGCGGCAACACCACGCGAAGCCGAAGGCTCGTAGCTTGCTGCCCGACGGGCGAGGCCACACGGACACTCGTCCTAATCTCAGACTACCTCCTCCTTCTCTCCCATTCCTATATTCCCTCTCCCTCCTATACGACATAGAAGTCCAAAGTCAACTTAATCCGGCGGGGTTGCTTGCGCCCCGCGTATGGGGCGAAAAAGTAGTTTTTTTTTTTTTTGCCAAAATTTGCCGCCCCCTAAAATCTGCCGCCCTAGGCTTCAGCCTACTCAGCCTTGGGGTAAATCCGCCACTGTCTACAAGATATACTCTTCGAGCGCCCTGAAGCTGTGAAGCGCGAAACCGTGTCCGAGGACCTAATGCGATATCTGACGTGTGCTTTGAGCGGCACGGTTTGCAAGTTCAGAAAATAATAAGTAAATACTTGTATTCAGACTATTCAGTGCTAAAGCGTAAAAAATACCACTGTTTAATTTCAACTATAAGTATAATATTTTATGTCAACCCTATCGTAAATTAATGAGACATGCGAGATTGACAGGACAAATCAATTGCCTGGATATTTTAACAGCGTGCGTTTCACAAAGTAGAGAGCTGGCAAAAACCCTGCGGTTTCAGTTTCAATTGAGCCTGGTAACAAAGTTTTGATGGCGATAGTACATAGTGATAGTATTTGTCCCTATGCCACTGTTTTATTAATGTTGATCATTAAATATTGTAGTAGTTATGATGAAGAATGTTACATTATATTACCATTACCTTAACCTAATTACCTATTACAATACAAATACTCTTTATTGCACACCCTCCAAAAATAAAACTATTGCAGAGTATATAGATTTAAAACTAGATGTAAACTATTACTCATTCCTCCGATACTTAATAATTATTTCAGATGTTTAGCTAATGATTTTTCCTTTGTTACAATTAGACACCTATTCAATACTCATTTCATTAATGATATTTTTTACTAATTATTTATTTACGCTACATTCTGCGAGCTGTACAATAACAAACTGTATTAAATATTTTGTATGCAAATATCGACAAAACATTGCTTTTGACAGACGGAGTGAGTACAGGCAAGGGCATAAATATGTATACACTTTTGGACCTTATTTCAGTGGAATAAGGTGAAAAAGTGTATACATATTGGTGCCCTTGACTGTACCTAAACAAAAATTCATAAGTCACAAGTAACGGTTTCGCTGCGCTATCGACATTGATGGATTGGCTAGCAATGTAACACATAAGTACCCTATACACACATTGCCTTTGAGAACAGTAGCAAATAATATTAGGGCAATATTTATGCAAAATGAAAAAAAAAAAAATTTTTAACCACGTTAATGTATTTCATCCGGAGCGGAGCTCAGGGTTTACGACCTGACAGGTGTATGGATGAATTTCAGTACCTAATAAAATCAGTATGACTTTGGCTTTGTAAAATGTACCGTAAAATCACCGTAAACGTTTATAGCTATCCTAATATTAAATGACTTGATACAACGCCACTGCTAGTACGAACTTTCTAGAAATTACTTTGCATAGGTATGTCATTAGCCTCAAACATACTTTTTGCAGCCGTTTATCGAAATCATAAAAAGTTATTTGAGGAACTCCAATCTCACTCATCGTGAATGTGACCGGCGAGTTCGTTCATCTAGATAGCGAGTGGGCAGCTTCACTTACATTACGATTAACAAATATCCGCTGTCCGTCCGTATACCATGACACTAACCAAATCGGGCTTACTCATCTTGGCTGATTTACGAGATGAAACTAGAGTTATTGTTAAAAAACGGGCCACGCGCAAGGTAGGGTTCCGTAGTCGTCCACCCGTTACATTATGTGGACTAAAAAGTTCGCAAACTTATATTTACTATGTTTTTGACAGAATTAACAACATTATCTAAGGTATTAATGGAAATTGTACGAAAGTATATTTCTGAAGTACGACTATTACTCGTAAACTAGTAATGTCTACTTAGCTGTGATAGTTTTCCTTTTAAATTCATCGTATATACTACTACCATGATTTTTTTCACATGCCTTGTAGCCACTGTTTAACTGGCAGGGGGGGGGGGGGGGGGGACACTTGACCATAACAAAAATTATCACTTCAAAGCTTAATATCACGCTAACCAATTCTTTAATCAAAAAATGCTTTTAAAAACCTTATAATATTTTTCAAATAGCTATCCAACGATACCCCACACCATAGGGTTTGGCAGAAAAAAAAATTGCACCACCACATGTAGGGGAGGTACCCTAAAAAAATTTTTTTTTTCAAGATTTTATACTACCGTTTTTTCGGCGTCATTGGTATGTATACTCATGCCAAATTACAGCTTTCTAGTACTAACGATTACTGAGAGAAACGGGGGTCGGACGGACGGACAGACGGACGGACGGACATGGCGAAACTATAAGGGTTCCTTGTTTACTACGGAACCCTAAAAAAACAACGGACAGTTGTGTACTATTGCACCACCGTCTGTTTTAGTAGGTAGATATGGATCACATCATTTTTAGTAGTTATTCAAAAATTTTAACGAAATCATTTTCTCGTCGCCAAAGGAATATCGAAAAATAAAAGCTAGACTGTGGAAAATTTTAATAGCTAGGTACAAAAATACCTCAGAGAGTTTAGTGGCATTTTTCTATACAAATTCATCATTATTGCATTTGCATACAACATGAACTTAATGATAACTTAAATCTTACATCATTTATTATGAACAAAGACACATCGGTATATCGTGTATAACAGTCAAATGCCACAGCCTTGACCTCTGTGTCGCAGTACGGTTGGAAAAAAAACGAACAACCTTATCGTTATCGCTCAAGTTACAATACCTTATCGTTATCGCTCAAGTTTAAGCGATTTTAATATGCATAGTCTTTGAAAGCCGAGATCTTGTTCTGGCTTCTGTAACTAGAGAGAGGTTGATCTTAAGAGGCCGTCAAGCTTTGCGCTTTCATCATTTTCACGAAATCTTACTCGATAGATGGCGTTGGCGAGCTATTTACAATAGTCAAGCATCGATCACCTCACCAGTTACCCCTAGTATATCTTGACACTAGGACACGTAATAACTACATGCAATCGGAGGTCTGACGCATTGGTTCTCCTACGGTGAGGTCAAAGCGTTGCAGAATATTACTTAATTACCTAAGTAACCTACTGCCTGGCGTAAAAATCTTGATCGTTTTATTTACTTAAAAATGAATATTACTTTGTATGAAATAATATTAGTTGTTGTACAAGTAAATAAAATGCCCATTTTGATTCGAAAATATGTATACATATTATGGTACGATCATATACTGTACGTTTTATTAAATAATATGTAGTTTGATTTATTTATATCTGTGATGAATATACAAAAATATTTAAAAAATAATCCCTATAGTTATTCATTAAAATTCATTTTGAAATTTTCATTCCTCATTTATTTGTGACTCAGCATCACGGCGTTCAGCTATGAAGAAAACTATAAGCAATAACTGATTTTTAGTTCGTTAAGACATTCTGCCACTACGATTAATTAAAAAAAAACTTAAAAATAAGACGAAACGGAAATGAGACGGATATATAATAACACGGAATTTGAATTAAGATTTCATAAACATAAACCAAAAGTATTGAAACGTCAAAAAGTTCATGCTTTCCCATTCCCGCTGTTCATTTTTTTAACAGAATCGCTAGTGTATTTTTGCACCGATAAACGGAAATTATTTAAGACATATAAAAACGTAGCGTTTCCAACAGAAAAATACTAGTTGAATTGGCTGAATACGACCGGGCCTACTCTGAAATTCGAAATCCGTACTTGGTATTAGTGGCTTCCCTTTCACGCGAGAGTGAAAGAGACGGCATGTGCAAAGTATAGATTTCGGAGTAGACACTCTGTGCCTTCTCTTATACGCCTGTTTCTACTTTTAATAAAGTTTAGAAGTCGACAAATAAATAGTAATATATGTGTCAGTTTAATTTTTTTCTAGTTTACTTTCAGTTGCTATAGAAATTAAAGTTTGATTTCTAGGAGCTTTTTTGATTTATTTCATTGCATGTTTGAGAAAAGCACTATACATACATCGGTGTGAAAAGGGGTTGCCAGCCTCGTAAATATCCGGCCTCGCCACGCTCGGCCGTCTATATGTACTCCGCCGGCGACCCCTTACTTCTCGGCCTCTGTAGTAATGTACTATTTCTCAAACGTGCGTTTTATAACAGGATTCAAAGTATAACGTTTCAGGCGGAATAACCCGAGAGAACTGTAAAGAAATTTCGTACAAAATTGAAGGCCGGGAAGTATTTCTTTTTTGACCGAGTGAAACGAAGGTCTCTGTTTTAGCTTCCAGATAAATGCTTTCGTATAATGTCCGGATTTACGGTTGTCCGCATCTACAGGTCGCATTTTTAAACCGATTCTCGTGAAATTTGGTGAACAGGTTCGAAAATAAAAAGAAAATTTGTCGAGTCAGTTTTTGTGTTTTTCTGCGGCCGAATTTTGGTGGATAGAATCGTGCGACTACATTTTGAGCATCTACGTACTTTATCAGATGCTTATTGTAGCATTCTGAGAGACAATATTTCGCAGAACTACATAGTACTACCTAGGTATAGTTCGGACACAACTCTAAGGCTAAATTCTGTCAAACGAACGCAAGCAAAACTCGATGTTGAATCAATTCAACATTGAGTTCAGACTGAATTACATTGTAGGTAACTTCATTCATACCAACATAATGTTGGCTAAGTCATGGCCACTAGCGCCACCTAGCGAGTCTGTATGTGTTTCTACGAGTGGCTAGCTGTCTAGGATTGTCAGAACGATTGCATTCACGATTGCGATTCAGGAACGCAAAGGCGACAAGGATCCGCCATTAAAACTATTCAGTATCAGTTTATTGTATATTTCAAGTTATCAGGACATTAAAGTCAGTAAATTCAAGTCAGTTGTTCATATTTCACCATATCCTATATCCTCGGCGAGGAATCGAGGTCAAGGAGAAGCATCACATGTGGCCGCAGCGACCACATCAGACGTCGAGGTTCAGCGCGAGTAATCTGCAATCATCCTAGCCGAGGGACGCTCGGGACGGTTGTATATTTGGAGAGTTACAGATCGAGGATAAGTATCTCACCTGGTGGCCCTATTTGTATGCTTCGAGACTGTAAGCATATACTTATACATTGTTTATCTGGTTTCCCATGAAGACGGAACCCAGACCTATTTTACATGTGGATGTACCCACATACACAACACTCGACTTAGAGCTCTGACTGTTAGGTAGATTTTTGCTTGCGTTAATTTGACAGCAGGCAGGGGCCTTACGGTTTTTTACGAAATATACTTTGACAAATGTCTAGTTGCTAAATGATTACCTTCCAGGTAATCATCCACTAGATGCTGATCGCTGACTTTAATCATAATGAAATGCTCATCAAAACAAAGCATTTTTCTAAATATAAAAAGTCACGAGTAGACAAATAAATTAAATCTAGGTACCAAGTATCAAGGACAGTACTTGAAAATCAATTGACAACTGCGTTATCAGCTATGTGATTCATAAGTTGTCACGATTTAGTTCACAATTACGTTCCTAGTATACTTTGACTGCGACTTTCATAATAAATACACATAATGGAAGGTCACAATTTGTATTGGTTTGTTTGAGGGGGTTGTGGTAAGCTTTGTGAATAGCCACAAAAAAACGGTATATACGTCCTCCTTCGACGGCCGCTCGGCCGGTACTGAGTCACTTTGACCGTGTCAATGAAAATATCGTGAAAAAGGCATGTTGTAAATCAAATAGAATTAATATATTTCTATCTTAGTTGCTACTTTTTATTATCTCAAGTCATAAAATAGAAGTTATTTTATCATAGTCATATGGTCAAAAACCTTTTTATTAGCTTTAATATTACTAAAAGATACAATGAAGTTTGAAGATTTTCAGAAAATTTACCAATTTTAATATTCTGTTTTTATAACATTTTTGTATGAAACTTGTAAAAACCCTTCCACTCATCCCTAAGAAGAGTATCTATTGCACATGTGCATATTTTTTTCAAGCCGGTTTGGCACCAATATATAGCTTAACTAGGTCGTTTTTAAAGCCTTTTCAAGCGCAAATCGAGGAAACAGCTGTTAGGTTAAGCAAGATTATTCGAAAATAAATAAGAAAATTTAAAAAGTAGCACACTTATTCCATTCAGAATGAAATGATCTTTCATAATCTGTAATAAAATGTATATAAATACTAATAGATTATGAGATACGACGTCATCAATCTTAGCCAAATCGTCAGAATATGTTATACGGAGCCTTAAGATTTGATTTTATAAACTGAGAGAATTTAGGCATTTTCGTCGTGTGATGTTTAACTGAATACTTAGTATGAGTGTAGGCAAGTAGTAGTATGATGAGATGAGTGAACCAAAACAGAATATTTACAAAACATTTACGCTGAAAGTTATCTTGTCCAGTTGATAATGTTAGTGAAAATGACTTGCCAAAATTACTGCTGACTTTTAGCTAGGGGTAGGGACGGACGCATCGTGACGCAATATTCCGCTTGGTGGAACGGTGCGTAGACTTCCTGAGACATATAACTACTAAAACGAATACATATTCTTCATTGAATTTTCTCTGAACTTTAGACAAACTTTAGCGTCAGTATGTCATGATCTAGGCTGACAAGACAACTACTTCAGATATTTTTGGTCAAAACTGCGAGTACCTACTTACACTTCTACAATGAACTTTATTATATTTTCTCAATACGTTAATTATAACATATTTTATTGAGACCATTTTCCATAGTATAAATGTAATGGTATTCAGTATTATCCTACCACAAAGTTTTGGTTCAATGGACGTTGTCAATCGTCATCGCGGTCTCTCTCCCTCATTAGTGCTTGTTGGCGCTGGTACCTAGTTTCGCTCGAAGATATATTGGGCAATTCTGAATCAAACCTGGGGCCCGATTTTTGAGTGTCGAACGCTCGAGTTCTCACTCGACATCTGTCAAAACATCATAGTATTTTGACAGATCTCGATTGAAAATTCGAGCGTTCGACACTCAAAAATCGGCCCCCTGGAATGAATCCAAAACACAATCACTTTTTTGTGAAAACAAAAGATATAAGTTTCCTCAACGAAACAAAGGCGCCGGATGACTGGACTAAAAGCAGTACCTGCTTCGTACAAAATCTTCACTTGTAAAATTGCAACGTGGCCTTACTTACAGAATAAAGTTCATTTATTTATTTCATCTAGTACGGGATACAATATTCACACAGCTATTACTTTACTACTCGTACAAACGCCCTTTGTCCAGCAGACGAGACATTACGTATGTGTAAAATGCATTCTGCTATTTTCATCAGTATCACACACATAATTGTCATTCAATTTTTCAGGACAATTTAAGATGGCGATTTGTTTTGAATCGTTCAATTGAAGATATTGGCAACAGTTATGCGAATAACTGGGGTGTGTTCATTCCATGTATTTGTATGTATAACGTACCTATGTTATGAATGGACGCGAATATTACGACCTTGCCCGGTTCCCTCACTTTCTACTACCTCACTTCATACTAACAGTGTAAATGGGTGATACAAGTAAGGTGAGTTACGTGGATAATCACACTACACGCGGAATTACTTACTCAATAAGACAGCCGAGACTGTAAGGATAAGCCTCGTGAGTTTCATACGCGCATTTCAACACATAGTTAGGCGCCAAAAACACAAAATAAATATAAATTAAAAAATTATGCGCATACTATGCGGTAAATATTAAATTTTCAGTTGTTGACGGCAACAGGTTACTTACAATTGTACTATCGCCAAAAGTATTTCCAGTAAAATGCCAACGCTACAATTTATCACTTTTGTTTTTTCCACGAATTGAACATGTTTTGATCACAATCAAACCCACATGCATCGGCAACTATAGTGTTTACAAATATTTGTGTACTTACTTTTTCCGTGGGCTTTGCGCTAATGTGCTAACAGGGGGCCGATTTTTAGCGTCGAACGGTCGACATTTCACTCGACATCTGTCAAAACTTCATAGTTTTTTGACAGATCTCGAGTGAAAAGTCGAGCGTTCGACACTCAAAAATCGGCCCCCAGGTCCAAAGCGAGGCCGTAACGAAATCTCTATACAGCCATTGCATAATGAAATATTTTTTACCATAATTATAATATTTATTTTAATACAAATTCGTATTCAATGTCATCAAAAATATATAACTTTTACCCGCGACAACCCGCATAAACTTTGATTTCCTATTTCATCCAGCTTAGGCAAATATTTTTTTACAGTGATGTAAAGATTACGTTGGTATCACTATAACACAAGCGTGTTTAATATCCTGGATAAGCACCTATAGGTAGCCAATAAGATACTAGGAAGCAAATGCGTTCCAAAGTAACTGTATGTGTTTGTTAGTTTGTTGCCACCTTTTACCAGTTTTACCGCTAAACTGATTGAGATGAAATTCCATATTTAAATTGATGCTTATATTGGATAAGTGAAATAGTGGTGAAGATGGAGTGCGATTAACGGGTCATACGTGAATTACAGTAATGAAATTACAGTCAAAAGCTAAACCTTAATATATACCCATATTGCTAACTCCCACTCCAGTCTGCCTCTGTCGTCTGTCATCCGTCGGTGAACCACTGGTGATCCTATAGACAAACTGATTCGACTAATTACGTCTACAAGCTCGTGCTACTCTTTCGAACCTGTGACACCCTGTGACTCTATTTCCGTGCAATAAGGTCGAAGTAAGTAACCAATAGATCGATTGAGATATGAGGTATCGAAGTTTGTTGAATCGGAATGGGGCCACGCACAGTTATTGCCCTGTACACACAAATCGAGCCGATAGACCTCGAATAGCAGTTTGAACGCTTACTATGCGACTATGAGTGTGTACACAATAATAAAGTGATTTCGACATTGATTCCACTGCTTGGGCACTTGATTGAATCTTTAAAACTTGTTCCTGCATATTAGTATTTCAATCTAAAGATTCCTATAATAGTTCATTTACTATAATTTTAATAAAAATATATTTGAGGAGACAAACCCAATAAAATATATAAATAAATAATAAATATTTGTGGACAATCTTACACAAATCAACCTAGTCCCAAACTAAGCAAAGCTACTAGGCGACGATATACATACTTATATAGATAAATATATACTTAAATACATAGAAAACATCCTAGACCCAAGAACAAATATTCGTGCTCATCATACAAATAAATGCCCTGGCCTGCCCTTAAATATGCGTTCTATACTGACAGTGTCTGGCACCTATTATAAATACCAAACTTTTGGTTTGTTTTTAAATATTGATGAAGATTGATGTAATCTTGGTACAAAAATATAAGTGTTATACACTATATTTATATTTATTATGTATAGAACAAAAACATACGATGGAAGTTTTTGGAACAACTGTCAGATAAGAATCGTGTCACACATATTTATTATAGCTCCTATCTAAAACAAATAGTCATCTGTGGCTCTAGTATAGGTTTTTTCGAAACATTAACTAATTCGAACGCGTTTGCGTTTTGTCTCAAAATGTGTGAAAACGCTCTCACCGAGTTTGAAATACGCGCGTTCATCGGTTAGCAACAAATGTTATACTCGCTATTTTAGTTTCCACTAGTGACCACCATTGGCGCTGTTCACGTTTTCATACCACTTTCATACATTTTAAAACAAAACGCAAACGCGTTCGAATTAGTTAATGTTTCGAAAAAACTTATACTAGAGCTACTGCAACACTTACCATCGCGACATCAAATGAAACGAGATCTCTGACATGCCGAATATTGCTGAAATTATATATTGAAACGTGAACATTTTCAGTGGTAACAACTAACTGATGTGGTATCTGTTGAATACGTAACTATGATCTGTCGAAAAACTATGATGTTTTGACAGATGTCGACTGAAAAGTCGAGCGTTCGACACTCAAAAATCGGTTCGTTTACAAACTCACACACTGCCATCATTCAATCAATTTCTTCCCTAGTTCGGTGATACGGTATGCCGATCCGGTAATGGGTGCAAATTCCGTTTCTAAGTTCGTTGAATGGGACAAATCAGTGTAATCGATATCAAAAACTTTTAAAATATTTTTTATATACGTTTAACTATGTAATCGACGAACATTTAAATGATGACAAATGTATCTATCTTCACAATATGCTGTTGATCATAATCGTACAAAAATTCTAAACCTTATTTAAAAAACAATAGTAGGTACATTATTGCCGTGGCCGGGAAGGAGGCAATTGCAGGCTGAGTATTTGTTTAAGAGGAGGGGTAGGGCAAGCTCTCTCCATACAAACTTTGTGCAGGATTTACTTCGTTTGTGTTTGCATTAAAGTTATGATTTTTGGTCAGTATGCTTATTTTTCTGATAGCTATTTCGTGATGTAATTTTTTTTTAACTAATTTTTTTTTTAGTTTTTTGATTTTGAATTTTTTTGAAATATTTGAAAATTTTCACATCACGATCTTCGCATATCTAATATTTACAACAAAAAAAATATATATTTGTTAGTGCCAAAACCGACGAATAAAACGTGCACAAAGTTTGTATGGGGAAGGCCTTGCCCTACCCTGCGCCTTAAACGGACGAGCTTGAAGGGTACTTTTACCTTACAATTCGTTTCTGACACTCAATCATTACCAGTGCTGATGACAATAACATAACTGCATTGTCATTCTTGGAATGATCATGGAGGCTAACTAAATATTGTATATTTGTTTCAATCAGATTAATAAATCAAAGTAAACCTGAATCATATACAATTACGGTATACTTTTGATGAGCAGTGATCGATAATGATGTCAAAGTGCTTATGAGGGTTGGAGTGTGTAGATAACATCTTTCATAGTGAGGTATTCTCCTTCAGTATCTTGTGTTTTTGCCAGTCTGCGATTCACAGCGCAAGCGAGCAGCCGCCACGCCACGCTCGTACGGTGCTCTGAGGCGATTACACGCGGTGTCCCGAATTATTTTTGGCTCGTCTACCGACATATAAATACCTATGCATTCTTAAATATAGAACGACATTTTCTCAAACGCTTTGGTGGATTTTGGTTGAAGTGAAAAAGTTTTAAGAAATTTTCTAGAGTATAATAAATACAGCGCCATAGAAGCAATCCTGTAAGTATTTTTTATTGATTTTAATAAAACATATTTAATCAAATTTTAGTTTCAAACTATATGGAAATCAATGCAATCGGTAAACAAAATTCACCTACATAATTAATAATTATTATAATCCAATTAGTATTGAAATTTATTCGTTTTTTTTTCATACTTAGGTACTTTCGTTAAAACTATGTACTGTTCTAATTTTATTTATTCCTATATACAAATACTGCTACTAAGAAAGTAGATATTCAAACATGCGATGTCTCAAACAAAGGTCGAGTCATCATAAATCTAGAAATAATTAAATAATTATGTTATGGGCCACCGTAGCATGTTATTTTCATTACGAGCATTGCGTATCATGATAGCCTTCTAACACTGGCAATCATTCCCTGACATTTAAAATTGGGACGAAGGTATGAAACACCCGCAATTGCATTGTTTTGTTTCATTACACGTCACAAAGAAGTCATCTTTCATCGGCAATAGGTAGCTAACCTAGCATATTTCGCGCGCGTTGACTCACCTTGGAAAACATAAACACATTTAGTGAGAAAGGTAATTAAGTAGGTACCGAGCCGACAGTGTCCAGACTCTGACGCCGCCTCAGGGTGGTAAATATTGGCTAAGATTTAATTTACTACACTCACTGAGGTACTTACTAGCTCGATTACTAGATCTAAGGCACATTGCAAGAAATCGTTAAATTTAATATCGCCGTACCTTATTAGATTTACAGTGTATCTGTTTGTATACCTCCACCAGGGTACATCCATGTTTTTCATGACTACTTGAGGTCTTTGTAAACACAACACGAATGAAATGGTAAACAAAACTCACTTCTTATCAATAATGTCATAGAACGTCGCGCAGTTCAATTGAATCGATCGAGTTCAAGTGATTTAATGAAATGATGTAAGAAATCACGGGATAGAGTTGCGTGGGTACCGATACATAGGTATTAGATAATAATATGTTGTCAAAACAGACCACCCTGTTGCCCTGATACGAACTGGAACGCGTGCTGTGATAAGAAATTTCGAGTTAAAATACGTGATAACGAATGGCCACATATTTGTGGTCGGTAAAATCGAGGAAAATAATTGAAACTATGTACCTATACTAGGTATACATAGTTTCAATTATTTGTTTATTCATCAGTCGTTTACTACTCGTAGAGTAAAATTTTCAACTTCTGCATCCAATGGACAGTGTCATACAAGTCTGCTGGGTCTCCGTCGTATCTGCTGAGCGGACAGTTCACTATCCAACCACATTTGTGTAGGAATAGGAATGCACGCGGGCGTCCGCAACCGGGGGGCCGATTTTTGAGTGTCGAGCGCTCGACTTTTCACTCGAGATCTGTCAAAAAACTATGATGTTTTGACAGATGTCGAGTGAAAAGTCGAGCGTTCGACACTCAAAAATCGGCTCCCAGTTCTTAACCTATTCAGCTGAGACCATTCCTTTATCTAGGCAATGAGAAGCCTGGTGGTTTCGCCGTAGGATTGATTATAGTAAGGGGTTTGGAAGGGTTGGCTTTCCTAGTATTTTTTTACTTAAAACTATTTATATCGCACCCTGTTTCGAAACCGTATTGTGGGAACACAGTTGTGCACGATTCTCACAACGCAGCAAATTCCTCCTCCCCCCGTCGTCGGGTGCGGCTCGGCAGTCGTCTTGGACACTTAACATGTAAAATAAATATATTTAATTGGAGTCAGATTGTTTTACTTATGGGTCACCACTTGGGGATAACCTTGACTTAAGGTACGTAGCGAGGAAGCTTGCTCAGTATCATACGCAGATGACAGATCTCGAAGCACAGCGACTGTCTTTTTATTTCTTTCTCTTTTCTCTTTTGTCTTTCTTTGTACACCTCAGACCTCAGTACGACGACCTGGTAGAAAGTCTACTGAAAATTTGTTAATATGGCGATAAACAAAGTATTCCCAGTAAATCATGTACCCAAATAGGAGTCAATGAACGTGAATAAACGAATCGACTGGGGTCTCTCAGGCAATATTGTTTAACAGACGTCTGGAGCTTCGGGTATAATTAAGCGAAACAGTTTAAACATTATTCAAATACGTGCTTGCACAAAAATAAACTTTATTCTTGCTGTTAACTTTCTTAGAGATTTTTAATTTCTTATAAATGTCGAATGAAAAAAAGTAATACATATTTGTATTCAATACAATATACTTCTAAAGTCTAGAGGAAATGTTGCTGTCAGCAAAATGGAACCCTGTCCTACCAAGCAACTGCATGGTGTGAAATTGACCTTAACGTTTCCAATTTTCCGTTACTATTATGTATAGGATATATAGTTACTGATAATCTTATATAGGTTACTCAATCTTCGTTTATATTTCATTACGTGAGCAGTGATCCCTGTGGATTATCGACGCATCAAACTTCGACGTTTCCACGTCCAATTCTCGTATCTCTTGTTTTGACGTAATTCGGTCCAGCCCATCAGATATCACGTGCCGTGTTATATCGTGTTCCAGAATATGAAGATAATAGCGAATAACTTTTTTCATATAAAATGGATATTGTAGCTGGTACATGCTTATTTAAGTTATGAGGTTTCGCGGCGTTAAAGACGTGAGTGGGCCGTTTATTATATTTCAAAAAGCGAGGTTTCTGCTACATCCACAGAATAAGTTAGTAATAGTACTAGGTACAACCTCAAGTAACATACATACCTTCAGTAATCAGATCAGAAAAGTACATTAATAGACATATCCACGATAACCCAAAATATACAGATGTCGACTGATAAAATTTATCAACAAAATCAATTCTTGTCCACAACAGCACGCTATCTGAATGTTTCGATCGATCGAGTTATCACTACGCATCGACAAGCAATATCATCCATCATCATTCAGATATCATTGTTCCCTACAATGATAGGTATCTGAATAATTTGGACAAAATTTGTCGTAGCATTCTTTAAAATACCTACCTAACTAAGGTTGTAGATAGTAAATTTTAAACAGGTTAAGGTAAACTAAACTTAACTTCCCACCGTTTTACACTAAAACTACACAGTTGTTCAACTGTTACGAGTATGTGGTTTAGTTAACCAACTTAGAAAACGTATTGCTGGTTCACTAAACCTAGCCTAGCTGACCTTAGTATAGGCGTCAATTCATCACATTTGACCCGAAACGCTCATTGGGTTTTTGCCGGATATTGTCATCTACGGAATTCCTAGCTTTCATCTCGCTACGTGCAACGATAGGTACCTACTTAAATTACACATACAACGAACTAGATAAGTAATAATAAACAGATAATTTGTGAAAGAAATTATATCGCGAAAAATAACGTTGACTTTGATAACCAACATATAGGTAAACAAGGTTACGTTTCACCATTAATAGCGAGGTACTTGAGATGTAAGTATAGGATATAAATAATACTCATTAATGAATCTAGTTTACTTGGTACTCGTAATTTATTGACCCGTATTTTTTTAAATAACTACCTACTGCGATTGTCAGCTACTGAATACGAGTTGCAAACATAACAAACATGTGCAAAGATAATTAAATACTTAATTTGCTTTTGTAAGTAATGTAAACTGCAGAACTAACTGCTCACTGACGTAATTGCACAGCTGCAACCTAGCAAAAAATTATGCTATGTGATACCAGAGAACGACACGGCCTAGATAGTTAACTTGCAAAAAATGTGCGATGTTGATTTAACGTACATGTAACTTGGTTTTTATCTAGTAAATAAATACTGCGTTCCATAATAATAGTGTAATAGTAACTAGTTGTAACTGGGTGTGGGTGTAACTGGACACTGGCCTAATACTTGACGCTTTTTATCTTAATTAATAAAACAATAGAGGCGAACAAATTGGTATCAACACAAGCATTAGAAATATTAGGGACGTTTACCTCACGTACTGAAACCCATAATGTAGTTTTAGTTTTATTTTGTTGTATTTTATTTTTTAATTGCATGTTTATCTTATGTATTGTTTTTCTTTATGGATCTCAGTTATCCGAAATAAACGATATATAATTATTATTATCATTCCTAAAAGTAGACTTAGACATTATGGGTAAATCTAGATACGAATGTTGAATTTTTACGAGAACCTGATTATATTTAGGACGTACGGATAGCAACAGAGCTGTCTTCCCTCTATTTTCCTTACGATAAAGTCTTTCGACCTTTTCATATTCTCGTACCTACAGGTACCTACTTGTAATGCTGACTGTACACAATATTAGTGTTTTAATTTGTAAACATGCTCAGGAAGTTCACCTTTGTTTCAGATCGGGCGGGCTGCGTCAAACATGTCCTGTGTGCGCCGGAGACTGGGGACCCAAAACACAGATTTCATCCTACACCATAGATAGGCCTTAAGTACAATGGTTTATGAAAATAGATAATACTAGTAGAATATCCATTATTTACATTTAATATTCCCATCCTGTTAACTATTGTTACTGTGCTTCCTTAGAGTCCTTTCCACTGTTGCATTTATAAAGTAACCGATTGTGTTATACAATTTCAATCAAGATACATTATCTCTATCAAGTTGTTTTCATCCACAATTAAATGTAAATTTATATACACGTTAGATTGTATAGTGCATTTCAAAGATCATATCAAACTTGAGTTGCCTTATAAAACGATAAGCATTAGTGGTGCCAAAAAGCGTTGAGCGAGATGTCTCACGGAGGAGTGCAGAGTGCTAACGGGAAGGGCGCGCACGCGCCGGCGTCGCGGGAGAGTTCCGAATGTCCGCCGGCGCCGCCTCCCGACGGCGGTTGGGGCTGGATGGTGGTCTTCGCCTCCTTCATGATACATATAGTCAGTGAGTATTTCTAACCATGTAGTTACAAACCCCTCAACCCATCACGACGAATCCTCAAGTTAATAAAGGAGCCAAAGACATATAATTATTAGTGTCCGACGTGTCCGACCGAAGTTTCGGTTTCGGTTTAGGTTTCGGCATAAAAATCATGTTTCGGCCGAAGGTTCGATTTCGGTCAAAAAACTGCCGAACCTTTCGGCAATGTCGTAACTGATATTATTGACCGAGTGAACGAAGCGAGCGAAACGTCTCCGTTTCAACTTGGTTAATATTATCAATTGTTTCATATCTTGTTACTCGAATTGTTTTATTTTATACCACTTGGGTTTTTCATATGGCTAGAAAGAACGGCCCGCTGGCTGACGTTTTATTCAATGACTTTACAACGTTGTAAAAGTTTCGGTTTCGGCCGAAACTAGACCCAAAACCGAACCTTCGGTTCCGGCAAAAAAACATGATTCGGTCGGACACTAATAATTCTTCAACAACAGCTGCCTCATCAGCGCTAATGTTTCGTTGTCTCGAGTAAATAATAAGCCGCATAAGAATTTAATGATAAGTTGATTAATGGTATACATAGGGAGAGGAATACGTCGCGGCCTATGGAGAAGGTTTTTCACTATCTCTGTAACAGCTGTTTCTCATATTCAATCAACTTCTGGGGGCCGATTTTTGAGTGTCGAACGCTCGACTTTTCACTCGACATCCTGTCAAATCATCATAGTTTTTTGACAGATATCGAGTGAAAAGTCGAGCGTTCGACACTCAAAAATCGCCCCCCTGGGGGCCGATTTTTGAGTTTCGAACGGTCGAGTTTTCACTCGACATCTGTCAAAACGTCATAGTTTTTTGACGGATCTCGAGTGACAATTCGAGCGTTCGACACTCAAAAATCGGTCCCCAGGTCTATTTTGCTTCATTGAAATTTGTGCTTATTTTTTAATTTTTGGGAAGGAACAAATGAAACAGTAAATACATAGCCTGTTACCGGCTTAATAAGTTTAACGTAGGAACACAGGAACCACTGTAAGTAGATAATGCCACAATTACCTACCTGTGCGTTGTTTAAAGTAATCACTGATTACTTTTAAGTAGGTTGTACTAAATTCTGGGGGCCGATTTTTGAGTGTCGAACTCTCGACTTTTCACTCGACATCTGTCAAAACATCATAGTTTTTTGACAGTTCTCGAGTGAAAATTCGAGCGTTCGACACTCAAAAATCGGCCCCCCGATCGTATTTTGTAACATGTGTCATTTGATGTAGGTAACAGGTTAAAGTCAGAATTAGATAAAATGTATTCAACATAAAGGTACCTCAAATGTATACCTAGCCTATAGGGAAAGAGCAATTGCTCATAATTAAATGAAATAAACACATAATACACGGAGCGCAATCCTTTATCACGAATGTTATCGGCAGAGGTTGGTCACGGTCCATAGGTCATCGAATCCTCGCTCTGACTTATAAAACGAGTCGCCTAAAGTATCCTGTTTACAGTATAGGTATTTTATATTATAAGAAACTGTGGAAAAATATGTTGTAAATCTCAATCCACAATTAATAATTCTATCGGTCAATCACCTAGGTACGAGTAGGTACCTAAGTCCGACCTACCTTAGCATTAAACAATACATATTTTTGCGCATGTCGACACACACCATAAAAAACCGGCCAAATGTGAGTCGGACTCGCATACGAAGGGTTCCTAAAGAAATAAAAGGCCGTCAACGTGGTTTGGAATAGACTGATTTATTTTATTTAATACCTTTAGGTTTACCTACCCACATGCTTACAGAGGATGATAATAGATGGCGCCACAGACCTCATATATTTTGATATAAAACCAATACCCCCACTATATCAAAATAAGCTAAACACTTTGATTTACAATACTCTCTAAATTATTAAAGATGGTTGCATACCCATCAACTTCATAAAACTATAATGTTTGACAGAAGTTAATGCCTTTGTTAACAGATCTGCAGCCATATTTACTGTTGACAAATATTCAACTTTCACTATATTATTATTAACACATTCTCTACAAAAATGGTATTTTATATCTATGTGTTTTGTTCTGTTATGAAATACAGGATTAAGTAACAGCTTGTGTGCACTCTGATTGTCGTTATAAATAATAATACAATATGAGTCACCTGTAATTTCTTGATGCAGATTTCTCAAGTAAATTGCCTCTTTACAAGATTCAGATATTCCGACATATTCAGCTTCTGTTGTCGAAAGACTGACATTTTTTTGCTTTCGGCTGCCCCAAGAAATTACACCTCCCGATAAATTAAAACTATACCCTGTATATGACTTTCTGTCCATACAGTCACTACCCCAGTCTGCATCAACATATCCTACAATCTGCTGATTACTATCTTTACCATTATACCTAATACAATAATCTTTCGTTTTCTTAAGGTATCTTAATATACGTTTACAATGGTTCCAATGCTCTTTACCATAGCAATTGTTGAACTGACTAAGGTATCCTACAGAATAGGCAATGTCGGGGCGACTAAGTATAGCTAAATACATTAAGCAGCCAATTAACTGCTGATAAGGTAAGTTTTTATTACATTTCTCATTTTTGGTTAACTTCAACCCACTTTCCATTGGAGTGTCTACAGTATTACAGTCTGTCAAATTAAATTTTAATAATAATTGTTCTATATAATCTTTTTGACTTAAAGTTAAAGTTCGTTTTTCTTTATCATAACAAATTGACATTCCAAGGCACTGTCTTATTTGACCCAAGTCTTTAATTTTAAACTGAGATTCTAAAATTGCTTTTAAGTTACTAGTTTCCTTACTATCATTTGAAAACACGAAAAAATCGTCAACATACAATGCAACTATTGTGCGCTTGTTCTTTATATACAAACATGGTTCATATTTCGACTTAACATATCCATTTTTAGTTAAACATTCATCTACTTTTTGGTACCACATTCTTGAAGATTGTTTAAGCCCATAAATTGCTTTATTTAACTTAAGCACTTTATTACTATCTGAACAGTTAAAACCTTCAGGTTTCTGCATGAAAATGTTTTCATGTAGGTCTCCATTCAAGAATGCGGTCGTTACATCCAAATGAATAATGTCGAAATCAAGTTTTACAGACAAAGCGAAAAGTAACCTTAAGGTACTATGTCTCACAACGGGCGAAAAAGTTTCCACATAGTCCACACCAGGCTGCTGTGTAAACCCCTTTGCCACCAGTCTGGCACGGTAACGCAATTTATTGTCCGGTCCATATTTTTTCTTAAGTACCCATTTACACTGCACTATGGTACCACTAGCGGGAACATCTACCACTTCCCACGCACAATTATCTTCGAAACACTTAAGCTCTTCCTGGACTGCCTGTAACCACTGGTCTCGCTCAGGCCCTTTCAAAGCTTCATCTAATGTTAGATCCATTGCGCCGTCCATAGTATTATTCTGAGTGAAAAACACACTATCAAATCCATATCTGTCTGGGGCTCGACGTTCTCTGACGGGTCTGGTCTCCTCCTTAGAAGTACTCTGGATATCCTTAGTGTCCTCTGAGTCTTCATACTCGCTAGGGACATACTCACTGGACAAGTCCGATACAGACCCCTCTGTCAGTGTCGATTCTGTGTTTTCCTCCCCCACTGAATCCTGCAGTTCCTGGTCTCTTGTTTCATCTTCATCTGTGTTTTTGATGTCTTCTGAAACCTCCATCATACAATCCGGCTTCAACTGTTTCTCCATTATAATGACATCTCGACTTGTTGATATTTTCTTAGTTTCAGGATCATAGATGCGATATCCCTTTATGTTATCAGGATAGCCTACTAATATGCACTCACGCGACTTCTTATCCCACTTTGTTCTCTTCTGTTTCTCAATGTGAACCATAACTGTAGAACCAAATATTCTTAAGTTGCTAATATCTGGTTTGACACCTGTCCACAACTCGTATGGTGTTTTTCCATTGAGCACCGATGACACAGTGAGGTTATGCAGATACACAGCAGTATGACAGGCCTCTGCCCAAAATCTCTTATCAAGATTAGCATCATACATCATACATTTGGCTTTCTCAATGATTGTTCTGTTCTGCCGTTCACATAATCCATTTTGCTCAGGTGTGTACGGGTTACTTCTTTGATGAATGATCCCCATTTCTTTCAGGTAGGCGTCAAAGCTAGTATTACAAAATTCTTTGCCATTATCGCTGCGAAGAATTTTCACTTTTCTATTTGTTTGATTTTCTGCCATGGCCTTAAATTCTTTAAAGCATTTCAAAGCCTCATTTTTGTGCTTCAAAAAATATATAAACGTCATCCGGCTAAAATCATCTACAAATAACTGAAAATATACTGAACCACCAAGCGAGACAGCCTCCATTTGGCCACATAAATCAGTGTGAATTAAATTCAGTACTTGAGTACTTCTCGTGCCAACATGCTTGAAAGGTAGTCGGCATTGTTTACCTTCACAACAAGTCTTGCATGACGATTTGCTGATCTCAACTTTTTCATTTAAGTCCATTCCTTCCACTGCATTCTTTGTTTTCATTAAGCAATCACTGTTCACATGTCCTAATCTGCGATGCCATATTTCGCCAGACGTAGTCACTGCAGCGGCCAATCGCTCAGCGGCCGTATTTAATTTGTAAACACCGTTCAACAATGACGCAGTAGCTACTAATTCGCCATTTCTGTTGAAAATTTGACATCCACTGTCTGTAAAGTTCACTTTATTCCCTTTTTCTATCATTTTACTCACGGAAATTAGGTTAGTTGTCAAATTCGGTACACACAGTACATCTTCGATGTTTATCTCATATTCACAGCCGTTCACTGAAGTTACGATCTGAATATCGCCAGAACATGTAACCGAGACAGTTTCCTGATTTGCAACAACAATTTCTTCGTTAGCTACACGATAATTGCGGCTTATCCAATGTTTGTTTGCCGTTAAATGGACGCTAGCTCCAGAATCAATATAATAGTCATTTTTACTGAAACTTCCACTCAAAAACACGGCGGAGAATGCGTTGGACTGTTTACGGTCTTCATTTTTACTGTTTTTGGAATTCAAAGGGCACTGCGTACGATAATGTCCTACTTGTTTACATCGATAACACTTGACATTGACCTTCGACTTTACGCCATCTTTGCTGCCGGCTGTCGTGTGATTGGTCGATTGTCTATTTCGGTGTTGCCAGTTCTTAGAAGCGGCAAATGCGCTGTCAGATTCGATATCGTTGACATAAGTTCCGGTTTCCATATCGAGAAGTTTGCTTTTAATGGCGTCCGCTGTCACTTGAATGCCCGAATGTTCTATGGCCATAATCATTGGCGAGAACTTCTCTGGTAATCCAGCTAGGAGCAAGGAGCCAATCCATTCGTCATTTATTGCAAATCCTGTTCCACACAATTTCTGTCCTGTCTCAATGATCTGGGTAACATACGATGTCATGGAACTGCAATTATCCAGTCGAATAGAAATTAAACTTCTCAGAAGACTTATTCTTCTCGTGAAGCCAGAATCATCAAAAAGCGACTTCAGCTTTTCCCACAGTTCCTTTGTAGTCTTAACGGTCTTGATATGAACGTATAATGACGAATCAATGGTGAGTATCAACTTCGCCTTTGTTTTCGCGTCGTCTGCGGCCGGTACAACGATCACAGCACCGTTTTCATCATTTTCTGGTTTGATGCACTTCATCAT
The DNA here is from genome assembly GCA_951800055.1 of Cenopis cana. Taxonomy (NCBI): domain Eukaryota; kingdom Metazoa; phylum Arthropoda; class Insecta; order Lepidoptera; family Tortricidae; genus Cenopis; species Cenopis cana. Next base: position 16,111,178 of record OX637477.1, on the reverse strand, counting down.
TCCCTCCAGAACTAAGAAATTTTCTGCCGCGAACACCCACTCGTCATAGTTCTCTCTTCCCTTAAGTTTTGGCACATTAATTATATAGTTCGCTGCCATTTTTCGCGATCACACACAGTACACGACTAAAGAGAGTTTATTTAAACAATACGTTCGATATTTTGCACAGTAATTAAAAGCACTGGGGCCAATAACCTAAAGAAATAAAAGGCCGTCAACGTGGTTTGGAATAGACTGATTTATTTTATTTAATACCTTTAGGTTTACCTACCCACATGCTTACAGAGGATGATAATAGATGGCGCCACAGACCTCATATATTTTGATATAAAACCAATAGTTCCCTTACTTGAGGTTATCTATAAAAACGGCAAAAAAAACATGTCTGTTGTATGGGAGGCCCCTTAAATATTTATTTTATTATATTTTCCAGTATTTGTTGTTATAGCGGCAACATAAATACATCATCTGTGAAAATTTCAACTGTCTAACTATCACGGTTCATGAGATACAGCTTGGTGACAGACGGACAAACGAACAGACAGGCGGACGGACAGCGGAGTCTTAGTGCCAGTTGCACCAACGTACGAACACAGACCGGTCATCGTCAAATATGGCGCCGGCAGCTGTCATCCCATAGAAACTTGTCAAACTTCTCATACAATCAGATTTGACGAACACCGGTTACGATTACAGACGCTTTGGTGCAACCCAGCCTTAGTAATAAGGTCCCGTTTTACCCTTTGGGTACGGAACCGTAAAAAGAAAAAGTAAGTTAACACTTTTGCACCCTTATTCCATTATGATTAAGGGATACATTGTTTACTTATTTCTGTTTTTGACGATACCCAAGCTATAATATTTCCTCGAAGTTATTTCTCATTTTCCGGTGTTCGGCGGTACCGGCGCGGAGGGAATCGTCGCTCGAACACGATACCAACGAGCATCACGAGGATCCCATTACGCATAAATTATATGACAAATTAAAATACATTAAATCCCACGCCAATGTAAAGTGAAATACAACATACCTATACCTATTACCATATCTTTTAAATAGGTAAAAAAACTCACTGTATCTGATATCCGAAGTAGAATGAAAAAGATTTCTTTCGAAGTATGGACGAGATATTTAATTTGCGACACATTGCCAGGCTATGACAAGTACTTCAGCGGAAAATATATTCAGCTGTCGCTCTAAAACCCCCTGGGGATACAGTGTTTGCCTATTACAGTTACGTATAGTATATGTATCTCCTCCAGAGCGCAGACTGCTAGTAAAGTTTACAGACAATTACCATGTGACTATGCCTCTACTAAAATATTTATCTTGTCGCCAATTTAGGATAGTGCTATTTATGTAAAGTCTTCAGTCAACGAATCGTCTTGATGACTTAATTCGACTTGACGTGTTTATTTTCTACAAATGCTCTTTACAAAGTAAACCAAATGAAATGTGCGAAACAAAGCAACCTTTAACTTTATCTGTGTAATTATAATTACAGTGAGCTGGATTCACTTTGATCACACGATAAATAACAAAGTCAAATAGTAGCATAGTAAATAATATGACTTTTTGTTTGCACGTGCATTTTTGCGCTTAATTCTGTATTAAGCAGTAACGCTGCTACTAACCCAAACTACACATTTCTTAATAAAGAAATAAATTCAACATTCAATGTTTTCCTTTCTTTGGAAATTTGTAATGCATTTTCCTCATTTAGGTGCAATATAAAAGTCGCATGCCGCAACGTTTTACCTACTTATCACTAGATACTTACATTAAACTCCTAATGTATATTTACGTTAGTGTTAATTAATAAACAAACCTTATAGATAAAATAGTAAATACGTTTCGATATTCGTTACTCTGTTAAGCCTCCGTGATAGCCCATACGTCACTGAGGCTTTCACAAGCCCCTGATGTTTTTTCCATTATTCTCGTATAAATTCAAAATCAAACTTTGGCACATCACCTATATCAAGGTAATATAATCAGTGTCAATGATAGTTCACGGCGCGTTCAACGCGCCGCTAAAGCGGGTATTACACTGTCCTGAATTCAGAATCCTGACGAGTGGAGGGGAGTTGAATGATCTCGCTCTAACGTATAGGTCCGAACCCTTCTAAGTGTCCTGAATTCAGGACAGTGTAATACCCGCTATAGGACAGGCGTAATGGCGGCCCCGTGCCGCCGCCATCTCACTTGATAAGGGCGGTGCTATGTCCTGAATCTTTACGAAATTATACGTCAATCAAAAGGCTTTCTCGTTCAAAACCCATCCTACGAATATCTAAGTATAATTTATAATGGGCCACTACCTGTTTACAAATATTTAAATAGAAAAAGGTTAGTACTTACCGATATTTATTATTTTTCAGTTGCTTGAAAAACTCGTATTAATGAAGTCAGTCCTCATAATATTCTGAAACGGATTTCATCACATGGCAATCTTCCTTTTACTTTGGTCACATTTTATTTACGTTGTTAATATTAATTATTACAGTTTAAATTCAGTCTTTCTTTAATTAAAACACACTGACTATGAGACATAAAGCCCCAATTTTAGTCCAAAGTGGTTATTAATTTGCATCGGTTTTCGCTGCTAAGTATTCCAGGTAAATCTCCGCTTCGTGGAAGAAAATGGCTTGTAAAACGAAGCAAGGATGAATAAACGACATGTGAGAACATTTGTTATTCCGCTAAGCCAGTAAGTAGCTTGAGCTACTTATCACTATGACTTTGACTCCCTGTGTCAATCGATATCTTAATAGTATATTTAATGATATATCATTACGTATTCTCAGTCTACTCCTTGAACAATGTAAATTTAAAAAGATCTAAGTATGTTTATCGTCGCTTTTAGTACCCGTAGTACAAGCTTTGCTTAGTTTGGGACTAAGTTGATTTGTGTAAGATTGACCACAAAAAATATTTAATTATCTTATATTAACAGGGAATTACGATCAGTTGCCGTATATATTAAAGTTCTCTGAAATATCCCGAAGCATTCACGGGAAACTAAAAGTTAGTTTCTCTGGAAAGATACCGACATGATTTTTTATTGGATGGTATCATTAATATTACAAACTGTAACGTGCTAGTCTTTTCCCGCGGCTTAGTCCACGTAGAACCCGTTCATCGCGTTAGAATTTAATTGCTTTTGCTTTACTTCAGGAACTCACCTTCCGAGATTTCCGGGATGAAAACTATCGTAGTTACCTAGTATGTCCTTCCTTCCCGACTCAAACTAATGTCCATGCCAGATTAAGGCATGTACGAGTGTAACCCGTGCCTTTTTAGCATGTTTTCATTAAGAGAATAACGGTTGACACTCACTTGAAAACTCTTTTATCGCAACGGTGTATTGTTAAATATTTATTATATTTGGTATGGTAGGTACTTAGTGCAGAGAAAATATAACGTAAGCTTGCAGTAAACAATGGGTTGTATGTTTGCGTTCAAACAATTTGCAAACACCAATCAGATGGTTGGCATTTACGGCCTTAACTCTTCTAATTTTATAAATCCAATTTATTCACGACAAGCGAGCCACGCGCTATCACGGGTTCGTTGCGTGGCGTGAGTATATTTTGAGTAAAGTGGATTCGATTTACTCTCAAATACAGAACGCATTTTTTACGTATACCAGTCGTTGATAATAGTGTTAACACATAAACATAACCTACCACACGCACCAGAATATAATGTTACCAATTTGCAGAGATTGATTAGTTATGATATGAACCCGCCTGACTTAGTCGCGAAAATATCGTGATTATAATATGTTACGTAACTATGTGCCTATTCTATATTTAGGTATTGAGAATTATATTACATGAATTCAGTTATCAATTAAATTAATTATCTCTGTTGTTTAGATAAACTCTAGTGAATGATGATTTTTCATGTTTTAATTAATGATGACTCGAAATAATTTCAGTAAGATAGTATTATACATATGGTATTAAGAGGTTGTCAGGGGATTATAAAACTAAATATACATAGATTTAGATTTAGATTTATTTATTTCATAATATAAATTACATTATAGATTAACTTAAAGCTTTTTACATTATGATCGTCAAATAGTGAACATTACGAGTATAATAATTATGTCAGGTAGTTATATCATTATTCATTATAAAAAATATGTTATGACAATACCAATCTAAACAAGGAATTCAATGTCACTATCTCATAATGATCGTCAAAGTAAAATTATAACAAGAATTAAATTAATCAATAATATTAAATTAAACAATGTCAACTAAAATGTATCGTCAGATGGTTCAGTTTGCAATTTGGCGGGTAGACGCTCGTAATAGGTTGGTCCAATTACCCGTGGATTTTTTGCAGAGAGTGCCATGCGACGCGGTACTGTCATGAGTCTCCCATATATATATGTATAAAAGAGAATTATATATACGTTTATAGGTACCTACTAAGCATTTAATAAGTATGTAAAATGTAATTATTGTGTTTTGTATCCGCGATTGTGACTCATTAAATGAAACGATTTCATCCGATAAATTAGGTAACTAATCGTGTATTAAATAGGTACCTACGTAACATACGCGATTTTTTTATCGTATGGCATTCATTTCGAACCGTGTGATCTTCGAGAAGACAGTACGGTTGCCAGTTTTTGTTGCAGTTTTAGAACCACCTAGGGGGGTCACGTGTAGCGGTGGGTACTTTCCCTACGGACGTGGTGCATATTCGACCCCTCTTTGTCAAGTGAGTGGGCAACTTGACTGTTAGAACACTTTACCAAAACAAAAATTATCACTTTAAAGCTTTAGCTTTGACGACCGCTTTAGCTTAGTTGGTAGTGACCCTGCCTACGAAGCTGGAGGTCCCGGGTTCGAATCCCGGCCGAGGCATTTATTTGTGTGAATAGCACGAATATTTGTTTTTGGGTCTTGGATGTTTTCTATGTATTTAAGTATCTATTTATCTATATAAGTATGTATATCGTCGCTTAGTACCCATAGTACAAGCTTTGCTTAGTTTGGGACTAGGTTGATTTGTGTAAGATTGTCCACACATATTTATTTATTTATTTTGTTTATTTAATATCACGCCAAATGATTCTTGAACAAAAAAAAATTATTGTATACCAAACGATGGGGTTTTTAGAAAAAAAAATGCACCACAGCTTTCATTTCAATTCATTTCATTTATTAGTGGCGGTACGGGCTTTATGCATTACAGCTTTCTAGTAGTTACTAACAGTTTGAGCAAAGTTGGCTACAGATGGACGGACGCACGGACGGATATGGCGTAACTAATAATAGGGTTTCTTGTTTACTACGGAACCCTACACTTGGATAAGTATACGTTAACTGTTTTTTTTTTTGAGTTACGTAAGCTAACACTAAACTTGCAAACTAAAATAAGTGGGCCAAAAATATAACCAAACTTGAGGCACACTACTACAACTGTTCTATCCCGTCCCGTATCAAAATAGCAGTTGAAAAGCTCCTGTTGAAACAAGATTACAATTCGGGAAAATTCCGCAAAATACCGGATTTGATAAGGTTCCATTACGTTGATGGAGCATTATTGCATTATTGTGGTCGGTCCGGCCCGTCACGTCATCTCGATCCGGCCTCATATGTGCTAAAGTCACGCGAGATTATCCCGGCCAAGGATAAGGGTAATACTGGGGGCTGGGGGCCAATATTTGAGTGTCGAACGCTCGACTTTTCACTCGAGATTTGTCAAAAAACTATGATGTTTTGACAGATGTCGAGTGAAAACTCGAGCGTTCGACACTCAAAAATCGCCCCCCAGGGCTGATATGCCAACTGTGATAAGTGACAAAAGGGACCTCCAACTTGATGTTACCTTTTTGAATTTGAATGAGACATTTTTTTTTCCGTGGGTGGAGGAAATCCTCCTTGGATACTACCGGCCCGGTTCCGGTCGCATGACCGACTCATCTCGGAATTGGCCCAGTCGCCATATTTCGCAATCGACTGGCAGGGGGCCGATTTTTGAGTGTCGAACGCTCGAATTTTCACTTGACATCTGCCAAAAAATCATAGTTTTTTGACAGATCTCGAATGAAAACTCGACCGTTCGAAACTCAAAAATCGGCCCCCAGGTCTCGGTCTTTCACAATATACTTGAAAGTGTTAGGCGACTTCCTGACTTGGCGGGGCGGGATCGATATGTGACATTTTCTTCTTTGACGTAAACTTACTGACGTCGCAAAGATTCCCACTTGACAGAATACTGTCAGTATTACATTTGCGCAGTAGTAATATTATGCGCAGAAGCGGACCAGTACTGCCTTCGCATCGTCCCGCTTCCGCGCATCCCGCGCCAGTCAGGAAGCACTCATTTAAATGTAGGGGCGCAGTAAAAAGTAGTACTGAGCTGACTGACAGTTGACACTGACATTTGACAGTTTTCTCATATCGTACCGCCTCCGCACCGACAAATCAGGCAGTCGCCGTAGGGGGAGACTTGAAACTGGGCAAGGATTTGAGTCATATGCAATTTTTTTGCGGATGGATAGATTAGATAAGGAATTAATTATGTGTTTTAAAAATGACATGATTTAAGTGTCAGTGTAATTAAGTCCTCAACTAGTCCGAGTAGCGACCACGTATCGGAAGGCGCAGCATGGGTAGACCCCCCACAAGGTGGACTGATGACCTGGTAAAGGTCGCGGGAGTCCGCTGGATGCGGGTGGCGCAGGGCCGGTCACTCTTTGGGGGAGGCCGATGTCCAGCAGAAAAAATATTTATGCTGCTCGTAATTTAACTTGTTCATACATAGGTAACCTATACCATGTGTACTACATACGAGTATATACATATAGTGTAACCAAACATATTAGCAACAAACCCCAAAGAAAAAATTAAAGTAACCCAACTGATAGATAAGTGTGGTCTAAAATGACCTCCTATTATCCCTCAAAGTCTTTATATCTAGTTTCCATACAACCTATATAATTATCGAAGGTATTACATAATATAAACGAAGCAAAATTAAACGCCTTATTGTTTCATGTCAGAGCTTTAGTAATTTAGACATATTGTCTATTGAGTATATTATGTTTGTATCGTACAGAAGTTAGGGTGACACCACCAGTAATGGTCAAGGCCCAATGATGTACATTAACTCTTATGTAAAAGAAAATAAGAGTCATTATTTTTTTATAGAACAATCAATTTAAAACCGCATCTTCTTTGAATAAGGGTTGAAGTGTCCATTATTGGTGCTTGCGCTTAAAGTGTCCAAATTGGTGTTGTCACCCTACATCAATTTGGAGTGCGCGTGTCATGAAACGATTTGTTAAGTTAATTCTACTTTCCGGGAATACGGCTTCTTTTGGTCGATGAAAATGGATCGGCCTGTCCCATCGCCGGGTGTACTTACTGCACAAGTTATATCGCTATGTATGTATATCGTTATTCGACTAGCAGCAACGCGCAACTGCGCTCCCTCTACAGGTGTTCACGGAAGACCAGCGTCGGGTACTCTAGTAGCACCTGGCATTATGCTGAGTGTACACCTTTTTCAGTGTAATGGTCAGTGTAAAATTTTAGTTAATAAGTTTTTCCATTGTTTTCTTTTAATTGTATAATTGTATTACTGTGTTCTTGCACTGAAATAAATTATCTTCTATATCTATTTCTATGTATGTATAAAGAGTACCTCTGTCCTTTGTGGCTTTTAGGAACCGTCTTTCAGAAAAATAGGTTCTTTCATATGTTGAATTCAACTATCCAGACATCATTCACATACATATCATTTAATAGATTGCTTTCCACTATGTGATTGCCAGTGAAATGTAAATGTTAATATTGTAAGTATGAAATAATCTAGATGTATTATCAAAGTCATCTACATACATCGCCAGCATATATAGCTATCGCAAGCTACTGATTACTTTTCATATCATATTGTAGACATGTCATATCGTTTTTATTATCATTACATTAATAAACTAAATAGCATCCATATCTTTAATTGAATAGTAACTTCTATCACATGCATCTGATTTTGTGCGTATCTTGCACTGTGATTTTTATCATTTAATTTTATCAAATCAATAATAAACGCAATAGGTACTTCCTGATGATTAGGAAATCATATCTATCAGGTATGAGCATTTATCAACTATACTTGTAGCAATGGATGATCCCAGTCACTAGTTTTGATTTTATTAAAGGTCACATGTTGTAATCAAACATATTGCGCGATAAGGGCGATCGATATATTGTTGCCATGAGCTGTCTGTTATTATCATTATAAACGCAATTTTACTACAAAGTATTTCTTTGACATCGTGATTATACCTACTTTGAATTTCTATAGGCATCGCATGATTGTTAGTACTTGCACGATATAAGATACCTAGCCTTGTGCTTGATGGTTGGTTGACAGGATATCAATGTATATTTAATAGATTTGAGATTCCAAAGCGATAACAAACCACGCTATAGCCATAGCCACATAATCGCAGAATTAATAGGTACTGCCTTGCCTTGACATGTTAGTTTCCTAATAAGTACTTAGATGTATTTATAAATTTATGTGCAAATACTAGTTTTTGATTGATCTTTGGAAATGCGTTGAATTAAGGGCATGACTTCCTTGAACCTATTAGGCCGTTATACTAGGAATTATACCGACGACCGCTTTAACTTAGTTAGTAGTGACGCTGCCTACGAAGCTGGCGGTCCCGGGTTCGAATCCCGGTCAGGGCATTTATTTGTGTGATGAGCACGAATATTTGTTCCTGGGTCTTGGATATTTTCTATGTATTTAAGTATTTATTTATCTATATAAGTATGTATATCGTCGCTTAGTACACATAGTACAAGCTTTGCTTAGGTAAGGTTGCTTTGCGTGAAATTGTCCACCAATAAAAAAAATATATGGACATAGTACACAGCTTTGTCCGCATCTCACTTACAAACAAACTATTTACTATAACTTAATGATAGCTAATGATGACCGCTTTCGTCACGCAAACAAGACAACGAAACGTTTATCTGGTAACCTTTTTGTTCGTTTATGCTCATGACGTGACGTCACTAAATACTAGAGAATGATTATAACTTCCAAGTTAACAGAAGCTACATAAGTACTAGTACTAAATTATCACCAAAGTAGCGTTATCTAGTTAATAATACTAGCTGCCATAAAATACTTCACTAATCAAAAACAATGATTAGTACTAGACCCTTTGCATTAGCTAGGCACGCATCAACTGACCCTAACTTGAAGTAAACTATTGAGAACTATTTATTGTATTAGCTACAATTACAATATAGTACATTACTTAACAAGGGCGGTAAAACAAAGAATGTCTCAGATCGCAGGTATTTGACGCCCGAGCCGAAGGCAAGGGCGATAAATATGCGATCTGAGGCTTTCTTTATTACCGCCCGTGTAAAGTACAAAATTTTATGTCACTTCCTGGCCAGGAAGTGGGTTTTTTCGCGCGCGGAGCGTGCGATAATTGCCGCTTTATGGCCAGGTGTGACATAAAAGCTATTTTTGAAAGTTTAAAGTGTGCCCGGAGTGTTTATAATTAGATGGATGCGTGTAGCGTAGCACTGGCACCGTGGCCATCGCTTTATAATATATGTATGTCAAACGCCTCTTCCGTAAAACAAACACATCGTAATCATGTCATGTTATACTAAAATAGTGATTGTTTGGATTCAATAAATGTATAATGTAGTCAGATCACTAGGTATATTCACTAATGCTTATTAATTAATGGGAAATTGAGGAGGGGCGTTTCAATTTATAATTATTTATTTTTAAATATTAGTTAAGTGTTCAGTTATGTATTTTTAAGTCAGTAAATAATAAAATGCCAATACTACATTAAGATTAAAATCAAAAATTATATTACTGCTGTATCCTATTAATTAATTAATTAATTGTGTGGATAGAATGTGGGTAATTATCAATACTATTGCATATATATCGTAATATCAATTAAATTGACCAGTTCTGTTCAATGTCATGGGGCTTCGAGTAAAATACACAATATCTTCCACTGAAGATAACCGATGAATATCCGAAGGTTATTCTTCGAACTTGGCCGGACACACTATCGTGTACATTATCATACGAGACATGAGCATGTTGCACTGCTGCCTCATTGGACTACCCAAGGATCAACGTTACTTAAGGTACATAAAGTTTTGGTAAAATCTTACTAACTAATTCGGACTGGCGCTGGCTGACGGTAAATATGCCGAACTATATAGTTGTACGAAACATTGTCGCCTTCGACAATATACATATTGTGACGAGCCTCGTCGTTCTTAGAAGGTATAGAGGCTAATATCTTAAGGCGCAGGGTAGGGCAAGCCCTTCCCCATACAAACTTTGTGCACGTTTTATTCGTCGGTTTTGGCACTAACAAATATAATTTTTTTTTGGTTGTAAATATTAGATATGCGAAGATCGTGATGTGAAAATTTTCAAATATTTCAAAAAAAATCAAAATTAAAAAATTAAAAAAAAAAAGTTAATAAAAAAAAATTACATCACGAAATAGCTATCAGAAAAATAAGCATACTGACCAAAAAATCATAACTTTAATGCAAACACAAACGAAGTAAATCCTGCACAAAGTTTGTATGGAGAGAGCTTGCCCTACCCCTCCTCTTAATGAGCGTAAGCAAAGAGAATATTGAACATGGCTTACCACAGTTCGCAAGCCTCTTTGCACTTTGAAGGGCCAGTTGCGTCTTTTAGAAATCTCCTAAAAAATATAGTAAAAAAACCTGAACAAATATTTGAGATTCCAAAAAAAATAATTTTACGGAATTTAGTTAAAACGTTTGCCGATTCCTGGCTAAGGTATTCCGTTCCCGTTGACGCCTTTTGCTTGTAACATTAACTAACATACCCCCCACATACCCCCCACCTCCTCGCGACACGCTCAACAATAGCTCCGCGTATTTTAATACGGTTGCCCTATAAAAATGGCTAAATCCACATTGGAAGCGCTCGAAAAGGTTATGACGAAGTTTATTACTCCTTTGGAAAGCAAAATTAACACCATCCTATCCGTGGTTAACAAGCTGGAAGCCAAAATAACTACGTTAGAATCTCAAGCCAAATCGAAGCAAGAAGCCAAACAAGATGAAGGACGGAAGAATGCAACAATGGATTCTCGACCTAATGCGCGGACCTCGACACAGATGCAGGTAAATAATACTGTATCACAATTTCAAAAGCCAACTGTTCCGCAATCGACGAAGAGGGTATCTCTGCCAGCAGCGGCGGTGACGTATAGCTCAATCGCGCGCGCAGGCGCACGACCAATTCCTGCGCACTCTGACAAGGTGAGCCCCCCCGCCGCTCCCGTAAATAAACCCGCCACCGTATCCAGCGGCCCTGCGATGACTGAAAATGTCTCCACAGCCGCCAATAAAAACAACTGCGACACTCATAACGGCTTGTCAATTAGCACTATTATTAGCAGTCCAGGTAGCCACAACGAAATACCACTGAGTAACGAACCGCAAACATCAGCAACAAACAAACAGCACAGCAAACGAGCACCAAAAAGGAAAGCGGTCACAGGTACAGGCCCTACAGATGACGAACTCCAAACTACTGAGCGAAGTAAAAAAATTCACACATGCTTTTTCAAAACAAACACCACCTCAGAGGCAGTCATGTCCTACATGTTAAAGAAAAACGGCGGTGCAAACTACGTCGTCGACAAACTGCCTCTAAAACACAATCACTACGCATCTTTCGCCGTAACAGTGCCCGCGAGTTGTTTTGATTATTTTATGACCGCCGAGAACTGGCCGGCCGGCGTCGAAGTTAGCGAGTGGTTTCGGCGGAGCGCTGGGCGTGCGAGGCGCGCCCCCCGCGCGCGCCGCACCCCGCGCCGCAGCTCCACCGGCCCGCGACACACCGACACAGCGGATAACTAAATCGACGCTGACCATTTGTCATCAAAATATTATGAGCCTTGGAAACAAAACGAAGAAGCTAGAAGTGTTGTTACTAGACGAACTAAAATGTGATGTGCTAGTAATCACCGAGCATTGGCTGCTCGATCATGAAATTATATCTGTTAGTTTAAGCAATTTTGATTTAGTTTCACACTATTGTAGACCATCTATAGAACATGGAGGCAGTTGTATATTCGTGAAACAGGGAATTCGAGCTGTAAATGCGGTACAATATTCTGACATGTCGAAGCAGCAAATACTTGACTTATGCGCTTTGAAACTAGTAGACGAGGAATTATTCATAATCGGGATTTATCACTCGAATAAAACCAGTCACTCAGACTATCTAACACTCTTTGAAAATCTCCTGACCAAAATAAATGATAACGGCCACGATGTAATAATAGTCGGCGATATAAATATAGATATGTTAAATGAATCATCGAATAAAAAAGCACTTCTAGATATTTTAGCCGCGAATAACTTCACCCAACACGTAGATTTTCCAACGCGTACAACCTCAACGTCGTCGACATTATTAGATCACGCCTATTCTAACATCTGTCGCGACCGTGTGTCCACGCAGCGAGCGATAACGCTCCTCAGTGACCACTGCGCGCAGATGATAGATATCACTAGAACGGTTTCGCATAAACGCGTGTCGCTGCCAAAACGTTCCTACACCCTCAATAATAAAAACAATTTCGGTCAGAGTCTCGAGTCTATAGATTGGACGGAGGTTATAACGAAATACGAAACCAATTGTAATAAGTTAGCCGAGGCAATAGTAAATATATTGATAAACAAGTTTGACATTTGCTTCCCCAAGAAACAAACCGTTTGCACCGCAAGACTAAAATCGTGGATAGATACCGACATAATAAACACCAAAAATCTCCTTTACGATGTCATGAACCTAAAAAACAAATTTCCGGGATTGGACAGCTTATCTCGTTTCGCGGAAAACTTGTCAATCGCATACGGCAACAAACTAAAACTAAAAAGAACGGAACACTACGACAAAATAATAAGTAATAATAAAAATAAAAGTAAGTCTATGTGGAACGTAATTAACACAGAGCTCGCTAGAAAGCCCAGCGAACCCATGGACTTTACAGAAGTGATCCGGGAATGTAACGGTCTCCCCGTGACGACCGGGCAGGAGGTGGTGGATGCTCTGAACGCGGAGTTCGTGGGCGCGGCGGCGGCGTGCGGCGCCCCGCGCGCCGACGTCGGCGCCGCGCTGACTGCGCTCGCGCAGCTCACGCCGCCTCTGGACCGTTCTATGCGGCTCAAGCCATTTACCCCACACGAAGTAGCCGAAATAATGCAGGATAAGATAGCACCAAAGGGAAGTAAAGACATATACGAATTATCACCAAAAATCCTTAAATTTGTAAGCCCGATCGTAAGCCACCCGCTGTCATATCTTTTCAACATGTGCATTAAACACGGTATTATCCCCGAAACACTTAAAAAAGTGAAAATATCGCCCCTATATAAGGGGAAAGGACCGAAAAGCGCTAGTAAATCATACCGCCCGATATCCTTAGTGCCTGCTCTCAGCAAAGTAATTGAAGTGGGTCTCAACCAGCGCATTATGTCCTTTTGGTTATCCCAAAACGTAATGTCGGACCGACAATACGCGTACCAGCGGGGGCGGTGCACGACAGACTTGGTGCGCGAGGTAGTGCGGGCGGTGCTGGAAGCGCGCGAGGGTGGCCAGCACGCAGCCGTGCTGTGCTGCGACCTCTCGCGCGCTTTCGACACCGCGGACCACAGTCTCGTCGCGGCGAAGTTAGCCCACTACGGTCTCCGCGGGCCCGCTTTGGGATTATTAGTTTCCTTCATGAAGGACAGGACCCAAGTTGTGGTGGGGGACCGGGGAAAAATAACATCGAGTGAGCAAAACAGCGTAATGGGAGTTCCGCAGGGGTCCTGCTTATCTAATACGTTGTTCACAATACTGCTTAACGATCTACCAGGAGCCCTCGATAACGCCGAAGTATTTATGTACGCCGATGACGTAACTGTGGTGGTCACAGCGCTGAACGAACAGCTGCTCCAAATAGCCGTCAATGACACCGTAAATCGACTGTATAAGTGGTTTACGCAGAATGGGCTAGCACTGAACACGGAAAAAACCTGCTTTCTGCGCATAAGTCTAAATGGCCACCACAGTACCACTCTAGATATTCGGGCCGGGAACACAACAATCGAGCAAGTTACAAACACCAAACTTCTCGGTTTTGTGCTTGACAGCTCACTTACGTGGCGGGAGCACATTGATTACATATGTTCGCGCCTAGGCCGAGCATGCTACGCACTGCGGCGTCTAGCATCAACAGCAAGTAGAGAAATTGTCAGATCCTGCTACTTCGCCACCGTCCACTCGATATTAGCATACGGTGCCGAATTGTGGGGTCAAGCATCAGAATTCGAACGCGCCTTCCGGATGCAAAAGCGTGCAGTGCGTGGCATTGTAGGTATCCGCAGTGACGAGTCTGTCCGCGATCACTTTAAGGACTTACGCATCTTGACCTTACCAGGCTTAGTGATTCTCCAACTCGCGAATTTTACCTACAAGAATATTAATAAATTTAAACGGAAGGGTATAGTGACGTCATACAACCTCCGGAGCAATGCACATCGGGAACGCCTGCTTGCACCTTTTCATAAACTTGTAAGGTCGGTACAATCGGTGTACGTAACGGGCCCTGCGATATACAACCGCCTCCCAGAAAACGTAAGAGACGCACCTTCTCTGCCATCTTTTAAAAGTCGGCTAGAAGTGTGGCTCCTTACAAAGAGTTTTTATAAACTAAAGGAGTTCATGGAACTACCACAAACAATGTAAAAAAAAAAAAATTAATAAAAATTATATCCGTATTTTGTGCCAAAGTGCGAATGTATATTTTAGGTATTTTACCATATATTTTTTTTTACAACGTGTTGTAATTAAATTTTGACGTGTACCATTTATGTTACCAATAAATATTATCATTATCATTATCATTATCATTATAACAGCAAAACGTAACAAACGAACTTTTCTTTACAATTTCAATTGAACAGTGGTACAATCAATTCTAGGCTTCCTTTATTAAATCAATCCTCCCATTCTTTTCCTCTTGACAGGACGGGGACATCGCGTCGAAGGCCTTTTGTCTACATAAATGGTGCAGACTTTGTCGCCGGCGCGTGTTTTCCACTTCCCCTAGTTCCCGGTGTTCCGATATTGTGAAGGCATAGCTACACGAACCTATCACGCTAACCTAGTTTTACTAGCTACCTACGTTTGTAACGTTGCAAGATTATTAGCGTAATTGTTGCTGTGCAGCTAAACATGCCTACTTAATTGGCCAGGTTCGCAGGTTCTATAAAAATCCGTTAGCATGTTTAAGTTAAGTAATGTGATGATGAGTCTTGACCGATTTCGGCCACAGCGACTGTACAATTATCCTGATCGCGTTAATTCAGACTCCTGATGGGTTGTTTTGTTGCTTCGCCCTTTAGGTGCGCTCTTGTGAGACTTACGTACCCAATAAGTAAATGGACTACTACTTAAGTTACTGAACCTTGATCTGACGCGAGTCAATGTTACTTATAACGAATCTTTGTAAAACTAGCCTTATTTATTTATTTATTTAAACTTTATTGCAGAAAATACACAGAATTGTACAAATGGCGGGCTTAATGCCAAATGGCATTCTCTACCAGCCAACCATTGGGCTAAACAGAGATTTTACCTTATGTAGTACGTAAAACGAATAGTTGCAAGGGACTTTATGGTGACTGCTGCTTACATGGCAGCATTGCATCGATTCACAATTGTATCCGAGCAACGACAATAAACGCGTACCTAATAAGTCCCGGCCGCGGCCGCCAGAACTTTCCTTTTTGTTGTAAAATTAGGTCGAAGGGTTCTAAGAGGCGAAGAAATTGTAGGTATAAAATCGTAAAAAGAGATGTTACTCACATAAGTGTTTATATTGAAGTGAAGTAACTATAGGTAAATAATAAACATTAAAATAGGATTAAAGAATATGCCAAATAAATTAAACCTAAGGCGACTTCCTGATTTGTCGGTGCGGAGGCAGTACGATATGAGAAAAGTGTCAAATGTCAGTGTCAGCTTTCAGTCGACTCAGTACCATTTTTTACTGCGCCCCTACATTTCAATGAGTGCTTCCTGACTGGCGCGGGATGCGCGGTAGCGGGACGATGCGAAGGCGGTACTGCTCCGCTTCTGCGCATGATATTACTACTGCGCAAACGTAATACTGACAGTATTATGTCAAGTGAGAATCTTTGCGACGTCAGTAAGTTTACGTCAAAGAAGAAAATGTCACATATCGATCCCGCCCCGCCAAGTCAGGAAGTCGCCTAAAGAAGAAAATAACTAAGGTATATGGTGGGTAAATGTATAAAGAGCCTGCACAACAGAGATTAGAGTAGACAATATCTAACAACACTTTTTATTTGGACTATCACAAATAGTACCTAAGTATGGTCTGTGAATATTAGCATGTAGCGAAAGTTCTCATTCAATTACTTTTCTCTTTTCAGCCGATGGCATGACTTATTCTTTTGGCATTTTCTACGACGAGTTTCTGGACTACTTCAATGAGGGCTATGCGAAGACCGCGTGGATCGTCTCTATTCTCGTCGGGGTCACACTCAGTTCAGGTATGAATTTAACAGAAATAACAGTTAACATTATTAACATTTTAAAACAACAGTGAACTTTGATTCAAGTCCAGAATCTGGGCATAGAGTAATATGACCATATTTTATCAACTTTATATATAACTTTTTATATATATTTATATATATCTGGAAAGGATCAGCTGGACGGAAAGAAAGACGAACAAAGAGGTTTTGAGTATGGTAGGAGAGAGAGGAAGTTTACTTAAGACAATTAGAAATGAGGCAGGATGATGGGACACTTAATACGGCACGACAGCTTCTTCTTAAATATCTTAGAGGGCAAAATTAAAGGCAGGAGAGGAAGAGGAAGACCTAGACTGACTTACTTTAATCAAGTGAAGGAGGAAGTTGCTGCCGGGTCATATGAGGAAGTCAAGAAACTGGCAATGAATAGAGAAGAGTGGCGGTTACTCCACCGACAAGAGCGAAGCTCTTAAGTTTTGATGATGACATATTTTACATGGTCATTTCCTATGTGACCTTCGTAGAGGAAACCTGAAAATTGTACGAAAAATTAGGTTCAGTGTAAGAAAACCATAGAAATCTAGATAGGTACTAGTCTTCTCTCTCGCTTACTGGAGGTGCGATATGTAAAGTTACTTTGTATCTATCTACTCGTAAATGTCCTATTTAATCCTACATGGTTCTCAAGGCCTCTACAGAAATTTGAAATAGTCTATTTGATCGACGGCGCGAACACAATCTTATTACTGTGTAATGCATTCCAGGTCCCATATCGAGTTCGTTCGTGAACCGTTGGGGCTGCCGCCTTGTGACGGTGGGCGGGGCGCTGCTGGCCGCCGCCTGCGTCACCATGTCGGCCTTCGCGGGCAACGTGGTGACGCTCATCTTCACCATCGGCGTGGGCACGGGCTTCGGCTGTGGTCTCATCTACCTGCCCGCCATCGTCAGCGTCACCGTCTGGTTCGAGCGATATAGAAGTCTTGCTACAGGTAAAACTCGACTACTTACACTATAATTACGTTCCGAACTTATCAGTCATGTACGGCCCACTTCTGGGGTTTATAAGTTGTATAACCTACAACTGACGTAAATGATAATGTCCTGAAATAACTAGTGTCTGTATTGACTTATTATCTGCTAGCAACTCATTATCATCTTCCAAGCGTTTTCCCGGTTCTGTCTTGGCATCTAATACCAAGATTTGGGGCAGGCACTTTTGAATTCTTAAGACAAACAACACATATGTATGAATTAATGGTCTCTTAACAACCTCCTTTTATCTCTCTATTTCAGGTATCGCGGTATGTGGTTCGGGGCTTGGAACGTTTATCTTTCCGCCAATGACCAAGGGTCTCATCTCCAACTACGGTTGGCGTGGCGCCATGGCCATTATAGGTGCCCTTATCTTAAACTGTGTGCCATTGGGACTCATGTTCCGACCAGTACCTGATGTGCCAAGGACACCAGTCAGCGAACCAATGCTTCCGAAACAAAAGAAATCACCACTGAAAAGGTCGCAAAGTACAGAGCACATGGCTCGAGCGAACGGGCATGCTGAAGATGGGGACGTGGCCAGGCTAACTCTATCGCAACCTGCCCTGAACAAATCTCATCATCATCACGGACAGAAGCACCAGTCTCATTCTAGACACGGCAGTGGCATCATGCATAGACCAGATGTATTATACCAAGGAAGTATGACTAGCCTCACTAAATTTCGGGCGTCGTCACCAGAAAGAATTCAAATCACGACTAGAGACGAAGTCGATGAAGACCAGTGTGGTTGGCTACCTTGCTCCTTAGAGTATAAGTCGGCGTTATTAGAAATGCTCGACCTGTCACTGCTTATGGACCCCATATTTTTACTATTTACTTTATCAAACTTTTTGACTAGTATAGGATTTTATATACCCTACGTTTATACTGTGAACATGAGCAAGAAAATGGGCGTCGAGCACCCGGAATATTTAATTTCCATCATTGGAGCCTCGAATTTGATCGGGAGGATAGTACTTGGCTTCATCAGCGACAAACCCTGGGTGAATCGATTGCTGGCCTACAATCTGTGCCTCACCATAGCTGGCATTAGTGAGTATTGAATTACATTTACTGATAATACGTACCTACAACGACATTTTAACCTTTTTATCCGTTATCAAAATTATAAGCGCTCATTTCTGAGCAATTAGCATCTTAAGTCGTTTCATGGCGATCCTTGGCTAGTTTTATCCAGGAGTGACCCGCAATCTTTTAGACGTCGTTGAACCGTTGACCGACGCTTCCTTTGCCAATAATACGCTATTTGATTACATTTTTTTTTATAATGCCAATCGAACCAGTTTTTAGAGACGATCAAATGTCTATATGGGACCAACGACAATTAGAGCACAATAAAGGGCTAAAATTAGGGACAAACCTAGCTCGACGTTAGCGGCCCTCAAAAAGGCTCCTACAAATTGGCCCTGGCAAATGACGTCACTTGCACAGCATTCGACCAACCGTTGTATAGGAAAATTAGTATTTTGCTGTTTTAGTCGTAAAATAATGCGTTTAGATACATAGTTGCCATACAATTTATTTATTATTTTTACATAAGCATTCTATTGATACCTTTTATTTGAATTTTGGACGGTAAAAAAAATCACATAGTTTTTGATAATTCATATCTTTTTATGATTTGGGTAAAATTTTATAATTTACGATTTATTGTAATATTTTGATTTCTAACTATCCAAAAAGTGACACTGTGTGATAAATTTAACATGTGTCAAATACCCTATTGGCCACACCACCACCCTGTTAAAGTCAGCAAATTTGTATTAATTACAGGTACGGCTCTAGCAGTAGTAAGTACAGAATTCTGGGGACTAGCCATGTATGCGACGGTGTTTGGTTTCACTATTGGAGCATACGTGGGCTTAACGTCGGTAGTACTGGTGGACCTCCTTGGGTTGGAAAAGCTTACTAATGCCTTTGGACTCTTGCTACTATTTCAAGGCATTGCGTCTCTCATTGGACCACCTCTAGCAGGTGAGTTTGTTTTATATTTTAAACGTTCTTACCGATGTTTGTATTGTGTATACTCGTAACTCGATATAGAGTTTTTTAACAATTTTAAAATCTTACCGGGGAGTCTATTCAAGACACGGTGTTAAATTGTAATAGATTTTGTATTTGTCACTCGTTCTGAAACGTTAGGCATGGCGTGGCGTGTGTGCGCACTGAGCGCAAGAAATATATTATAAAAATGTAGGAATTCAATAGGTCTCCCTTATACATAAATAGAACCCAAAGCAGTTCCCACATTGATTAACTTGATGTCATAATGACTACTGCTGCGTCCGCTCGGATGATTGTTGCAAGTGTTGCAACGTTTGTGGTTTTATTGGTTTATGGCGACCGATGCATTTACGTACAATGATGTTGACTACTTGATGTTGACAATGAATAAAATAGTGAATGTGTATTCCAGGCTGGCTGCTCCGCGTGACGGACTCGTTCGCGCCCGCGTTCTACGCGGCCGGCGCCGCCATCTCTCTGAGCGGGCTGGTCCTGTTCGTGATCCCGCTGCTGGAGCGGCGCGCGCGCACGACGCACGACGCACGCGCGCTGCCCCTGGACGACATATAGCAGGCCGGCGGCCGCGGCGGGCCCGCGCCGAGGGCCTGCGTCGCCATCGTGCTCCACAGCCCCTCCACGCCCTCCTCCACTGCATCCACCGACGACTCCTTCAACAGGGTATATTCGACTACAATAACAGAAGAAGATGATACTTTTTATACCGATGAAATTAGATAATAACTTGTAAATATTGCTTATATATTTACGACGGATGAATGTGATAAAAGTTTTGATGACTAAACCATCAAACTCATTCCAAAGATAGAATAGTGCATGAGGAAAGTTTAGTAATGTGAATAGTGTTAAACGAAACGGTGCAATAATATTATTTTATTTTTATCTTACTAGATCGTTGTGAATAAAACAAGTGAAGTGCCGATGTTTATTATATATTTCGGGTTTTCGATGAACTGCAACAAATTTATGAGTTGATATATATTACTATCTTAAAATTATATGTGACGTATGACGTACAATTGCTTAAATACTAATGATTATATTATAAGTAGCTACAATCATATGAAGTGTTGAAACGAATGCGTGGCTAACTTCATCACATGGCCTTAATGCGGACCAATCGAGGTTAGATTGTATGGTGCGGTCCAACATGTATACCTTCTACCTAACTACCAATTAGGCAATCAATCTACGATGCCTGTTGTGATTATTGAAGTCTGGAAAAATTGTAGGTACATCATTTATATTCAACCGTTAGATACAACTACTGCACTTTCTGTTCCATGTGATCTTCCAAGTTGTGTTCAGTAGTTAAGGATGTTATTTTAATAGTAGATAACAACGTTATTTTATTCGTTTCGCTAAATGTGTTTAGTTATAATATTCAACTTGTTACTGTAAATACTGTACTTGACTGAAAGACTTAGATTAACATTATATCGTTTACAATGAACTGTTCTGATATTCTTCGTACAAATATTGTCTCTAAGTACATTATTGAGTCTTTGATAACGTATGTAATGCGATCAACTTGTACATTTCTGATGTACCTTCGTATCATAATTATATATCTACTGGAATTGAACATGGCTTGAATTTTATTCTGTTTTGTGGATTTTCGAACTTTCGAGTTCAGGGGCGTGTCGGAGACGGATATTGAATGCGGCCTTTCGTATTTTCGGAGTGAGCATGAGCAGAGCTATTGTGGAACAGGTATGGGAGCTCTGGAATTAAGAGAACAGCGTATGAAGGAACGTTTTCTATGTCTATTTATTTGATGCCCTAGCCTAGATTTTTCGATTCTTACGGAAATCAATCTTGTGGTTGGATGTGACATAGTCTAGGGCAATTAAAATGGATATATTTTGCAAAGCAATATACAAACTGGTACTGCACTTTGGACGACATTGAAAGCGAACCATTTAGCACATGACTACCAAGAAAGTATTAGGAAGATAGAACTCTCGAAAGGTATATTAGGGCGTTAGATTTTCTTCAAAATTAACTTTAGTATACAGTTCAAAAGTCAACTAGGATGCCGATTTTGAACCAGAAACAAACAAAAAATTACGTTACCCAATGTAGCAGTAACGCCACTTTGACGTAGAATGGCGCAGGCAGCGCCAACCGCCTAGGGCCGGCTAAATGCTGGGACAGGATCACCGACGCTTGAATTATGGCGATTGGTGTCCAGCAGATCAGGTTAACAGCAGTCAGCATTACAACGCCCTGTGGAATATTTTACAAACACTAAGTGAGACCTTGCTTTATTTTTTATAATTTTAGGGGATTATTTCAAGATAAATATTTCTATTATACAAGTAGTTAGGTATACATTTTAGTCCATAGTTAAAGTATTCGTTAGTAAAGGTTAATGCAACAGCATTAAATTACCTTAGTCGTTTCCCTCTGTTTGCGATTAATGGCCGCGTCAGAGAATTTACTCTCAAGTTGTTTGGCCCAATACAGCATACCGATCCTGGAATAACCGTAATTATACCATTTTAGTATAGTACTTATCTATTCTGCAATCACTTACCAACGCTCTTAATTTAATTTATAGTGTGTTCGTATGTGTCCCAACTAAAACGATGGGCTAACCCTGTATGCAAAAGTGACAAAAAATTGAAGACTTCATGTTATAACGATGAAGAGTTCGAAACATGTCGCCCGAAGTGACAATTAATACGTGAGTTTAAACCGTTCAGTAAAATAAAGTTTAAAAAAATATGATTACTCCTTGCGCAAATGGCGGTCACCTTTTCGTGAAGCACCATTTTAATTTGACTTTTGCAGTAAGTAAGTGATTTTGGGGGCTATGATAATGCAACGTTTTATGGACATGATGTTAACTATCTTTAGACAAGGCTGATACTGAATATACATACATAAATCCTACAGGCTTGATGCTCCTCAAAAAGAAAAGTCCCATAATGCAATACTTCTGCATTCCTTCAGTATCAGTCAACATCATGTTCATAGTACAGCTCAAGCAGGTGAAGTCTGGGCCGTACCCGGCGCTCATGGCGGCGGCAGCTAGCGAGTACGCGCCAGCAAACAGCAAACTCAGAAGGCGGAACATGTAGTAATGCCTGTTTGGCATATGCCAGCCTGAAAATGTGTCGATCTCAGGTAAAAGGTTACTCTGCGGTACGGGTTAGAGCCACAGCATAATATTTATGAAATATATACTAAATCAATACATTTTTACCGCACATGGGGATTAACGTCGTGTTTAAAGGATGATTCACGCTCCGTTCCGTGTCCGGGCCGGCCCGTTTCCTAGTCTAGTACAAGAAATCGACAGCCGTCGCGCGTCGATTTCTTGTACAATCAGCATCAAAAGTAGCGACACATATGAAGGCGTCAAAAGTCGTTATTACAAAGGAATAAGAACTTTTGACATCTTCATGTGTCAAGCTACTTTTGATGCTGACTGTACATACAAAAAATTAAATTAGGTACACCAAAGGGAAGGGAAGGGAAGGGAAGGCAAGGCATCTAGTGAAACTGGTAAAATATGCAAAATGCTTGTTAAACTGGACAATTACTTAGGTACATATACTTATTTAATATCTACGTACTATATATAAAGATAACTAACCATTAACGATGTACTTCGCCACGACATATCTTTCGATGCATATGTGCGTGAGACATTCCACCTCATGGATCGCCATAAAAGTTTCCAAGAATCCAAACAGTTTGCACAAGGACATTCCCAGACGGCTAAATGTACAAATAAAATAATCTGTATACATACACTATATATGTAGGTGTGATATTAGAACAGTATTCGGGCTCGGGTGAAATCATTTATTTTGGCTAAAGAACCTGTACGAAGTAGCAACAGAGAAAAATAGACCCGGTTCTAGAACCGGCATCTAGATTTATTGATATTCTATTTCCTTAGTTTTCCTATAAAGACCAACATAATTTTGCGGTTGGTTCGGAACCCTAAATGTGCGATGTCCGACACATACTAAACCGGTTTTTCTACTTAATCATGGAATAGGGTAAACTTCCCATAGTGTAACAACCAATATTTGATACCTTTTGGTATCGTTGCAAGTGTATTAGATCAGTCTCAAAAACTGGGACGTTTACTTTAAATATTAGGTAATTGCATAGGTATTATACACATGAACTTACAACGGATCTTTCCTATCTATGATGAAGGACGTTAAAAATGGTGTTACCCTCCTAAGCCACGCAGATATCATAAAAAAACCAATGTTCTGGTAGCTACGATCAGTATCCACTGCCGGGTGAGCATACGCTAATAACAGCCAAAGAAATATCCCAGAAGAGAATCCCGCTGAAATGATACGCCGCTATTATAAATTACGTGATCTTCTATTTCAATATTGATTCAAAATTGATAACAACTCAATATATAAGTGTAGGTATATCTTACCTATAAGATGCAGCTGATCAGCTATATCATTTCTTTCTTGTTCATCAAACAGAGGCCAAGGGCACGTGTCGTTCGTCATTTTAAATTACGCAGACAGACACCGAATTTATAATTCACTTCGGGACCACAGGGAAACGGGGGGCCGTACGAGACAGCGCGACTGCGTGCTGCGTACTGCGGAGGGTGCAGCCGGTTCATACCGCGCTAGGTAAGAAGGAATATACCTGTATTGTAATATACTTACACATGTCATTTATATTATACGGCGGGGGGTCGGGTTGCAAACCACCGGCACTGAGATGATGCTTGCCGCTCCGCTCTGCTAGGTACTCGGTATTGTTCTAACATAATAGTAAACTTGTTGTTAGTACAATGCTACGGGTGGGGTACTTGCTTGATGCCAGCTCGTTGTCACCTTTATAGATCAAGAGATAACAGCAAAAAAATAAGTGATTTTATAACATTTGGAATATAAACCTATAGTTGTGTTAAAGACTCGTCTCTGGACTACTAAATATGCCAGTCTGGCTACTTGAGAGTCGTTGCGATTGGAAAGGGTCTTATACACATGAAGTGCTGATGCATTGCATTTTTTTTCTTTCAAACCCCATCGTGTTGGGTGTCGTTGGATAGCTCTTTCAAAAATATTTCTAAAACCATTTTTTGATTCAAGAATCTGTTTACTTGATATTAAGGTTTTATTAATCTGAAAGCGAAAGATTAAACAACCAGTCTGGCAACACATTAGCAACTTCTATTTGGTCTGGCGGTTTTCAGAAACGTAAAGCCGATAGTATAAGCTATTGAAATTAGTTTATTTCAACTTTAATAAAATTACTTGAATTTTCTGCTGGTTTCAGCAACTTTTAAAATCAGTCTGGCAGTGTTTTAGCAAGCAGTAAATAGTCTGGCAACACTAATACAAGATTATTTATGTTAATAATTCATGGAAAATAAAAATAACTACTACCTAGTATTACTCAATACTTGTTGTGTAGTATTACCTAATATAGTTGAATTTTCACTAACTTTCAACCCCCACCCCTTCCAATCACAACGACTCTCAGTAGCCAGACTGGCATATTTATAGTCCAGAGACAAGCCTTAACACAACTGTACGAATTCCAAATGTTATAAAATCACTTTTTTTTCTTTGCTGTCAGCTCTTATGCATTTATTATGCAGTAACCCTTCCATTTTCATTAACGGGCCTAATAAGTGATAATTTTCAATATTAGATCACTAGAACCGTAATTTGGTATTATTATTTCAGTGAATACGGGGAAGATTGGTCAATTTAGGTACAATCAAAGATACGTATAATAAACAAAAGATTTAATTTGAATTGATCATTTGTTTTTAAAGAGATTTAAAAGTGGAAAGTAGGTTAACCAATAGGTAAGATATAGGTTGTCAATGAACAATTAGGTGGGTATTCGTTAAGTGATTGTACAGCTTAACAGTAGTAAAATTGGCAGTGTTTCTATTAAGTATTATTGGTAGGTATCATAAAATCAGTCTTTCTCTCTTTACGGAATTCACATACACACTAGGTATACGCAGGCGTCTTTGATTTCAAGCCACTGTACAAAAATGTATAATTTGTCGTTTACTTCTTACACCGCAGCAACGATCGTGTCAACGTGATCGCCGAATCTGAAGACTCCCAAACTTCAGAGTGTCTTTTGGGCAAGCCTTACTGGTTGGTTAGGCCACTGATTGTTAAGTCGCTGATTAAACTTGGAAGCGCTTGGCGCGATCAGGCCGCAACAGTGCGTAGTGCCGCCGCACTCGGCCAACAAGCGCCGCGCGCAGCCGCTCATCAACGAACAGGTAGCACAGCACGGGAATGCTGGTCGCCGCCTACCAAAATAATATCAATGAACTTCTTGCATCTGAAAATATAGTGCGCGCCATCCACGAAGGCGCGCCACTCCACAGCGCAAGCCGTACAACTGCGCACAAATTAGTATGAGATTCGCTGTGGATGGCGCGCACTATACCGATATTTCCGATGACTTTAAGTAACTTATACAGCTATATGAACCTAGGATCTTACTATAGCTGCAGCCGGAGGTTTAAAACAAGGCGATATCCAATGAATATCTATTCCTAATCCTCAATTTGTCTGATTTGCATATACGTATCTCCGTAAACTCTACGTAAAAAGGACTTTCAGTTAATTATAGCAATTTATCTAGAAAGGTGTTAACACATTCACGATCATATCGGCAATGTGCGAATTTATGTTTTGGTGAAAGCCACAAGCTGTTTCAATTTTATTACCCTTGTGTCTTCCATATTTACGAACGTACCTCGGAGGTTATTGGAGCTATGAGCGCCAATGTCGGCGGGACGTGGTTGCGGTAGCTCAGTACCAGGGCTGGAAACCATTGATACCCGGCCAGTACCGCGCTGGGGATCCATAGAGCCAGCGTAGTGATTGTGAGAACATGGATACTCTAGAACGTTGAAAATGTAGGTATCGTTTTGGCATTACACAGGCATATTATTGCTATAAAACCTACTTAGTGTTTACTTTTAGTTAGACATTATAGATAGAGAGACTAGAAAACATTTCATAGATTATGATTTAAGAGATCTATCTTACCTTGGTTAATCTCTTCTGTTCCTTTTGTTGTTCACTTCTATAGTAAATGGTTTCTAGTCGAACTGCTTTACCCGTGTAATAAAAACTGAAAGATACATAAGTACATTAAATGAGCGTAATTCAACTGCATAATGGAGAATTTATGTGTTTGAAATAAATCTACATAGGTCGGTACCTACAATGGACCTGGCGAAGAATTGGATTTTATTCAAAGTATGGAATTAAAACTAAAAGGAAAGTAAACATTCATAGACAAGAAAATATATACAAGAATACAACAATAACAATAATATTAAAGGTAACTTAAATCCAAAAATCTCTAAAAGACTTAAATCAGGCTCTTGAGGCATTTTACCGACGATGCTAGCGGCATTTCCTCGCTGTATCGCAATGCTATTGTGCCAGCTCTTCGGTCACCAGTTACGCTTCGGCAGTAAATATGTGACTTACATGGCAATAACGGGAATCACACCACAAAAGACGACATAAGGCACGGTGTAGCCCAGTTGTTTGGCACCAGAAGTCCACGACGGCCAGAAGAACGTGCACACGGTACCGGTGGCATCGCACGAGTACACTCCGTATCCGAACAGCGGCGGCGTCGCGAACACCGCTGCGTTCAGGAAACACGCGCCCACCAGTATGTAGTACAGTCGTAGCTGTAGAATCCTCTCTGGATACAACACAACGATATTACAACAACAACAACGATACAACAACAATATTAACAACGATATTAGAAATTAGAATGTGTTCTTATGGTCGCCTGTGGCTTGCATTTGTGTTGATATTTGGACACGCTAGAAGCCCGAAGCTGTTATCCTAACATTAGTGCTCTCTTTTAAAATTAAATATGTTGCACAATGTCATTAGGTCGATCAGAATGTTCATTAACTAATCCTTTAAATCAAACTACGACTTGTATTGATGCGATAAGTTTGTCATCAAATAAGTCTAATGATTACATACACTGCCTGTCAGACGTGTAGACATTATATAGTCATTTTGCAATAACCGGCCTGAAAATGGCTTAAATATAAACCTGTACCATATATTATTATACTCTTTGACCTGTACTTACCACGTCTGTAAAACTTTGCTAGTAAGTAGCGCTCTATGATTATTACAAGTAGTGCTGTCATTTGATAGACACCGTAAAATTGATTTAAAAATGCGAAGAGTTGACAGCACGCTGATCCGAATAACCATCTGAAACAAATGAACCCGTAAATTAACATTGCGTCAAGCACATTTTCCTTTCCACTTTTTGTTTAGGTACTCCAATTTTGAGAATTAGGTACGGTGATTTCACTTGATGTATTGAGGAAAAATTTTAATGCCTACGTACATACTTAATGTGTAGGTATCTAATTTTTTTATTAAATATGAAATAAACAACAACGATATGAGAACTGTAATAACTTTCTTCCCGCTAACCTTTAAAAAATTGAGTGGCATAAAAAAGTTATAGGCAAGCCAAGAAACTAATTGATTGACGTAGGTAGGTACCTACTAATTCAT
Organism: Cenopis cana; assembly: GCA_951800055.1. Classification (NCBI taxonomy): domain Eukaryota; kingdom Metazoa; phylum Arthropoda; class Insecta; order Lepidoptera; family Tortricidae; genus Cenopis; species Cenopis cana. Next base: position 16,082,916 of record OX637477.1, on the reverse strand, counting down.
AAATTATGACGTTATAAGACAAACGTACCGTTTTTAATTATGAGGTATGGAAAAGCCTATATTATAATCGATCGACTTACATTATTACGTAAATAAACTTACCGTTTTGTTAGCGCTGAGGTTCCTGCAAAGGGTGACCCGAGTAGATTCCTGCCGAGAGACGCCGAGCAAAGGTTTAGCACTAAAATATGGCTTCTGAAGGTAAGTAGGTGACTGTGGATGAAAGTGATGAAAAGCCAGCCGTTTAGCAGCACCCCGAACACGCCTGCAGACAAAAATGTCTGTTTAATGTTTATTTACAGAAAGTACAACCATCATTGAATGATAAAATATATTATACTAATAATTAGACTGAGTAAACAAGATAACTAAGTAGTCGATGTCGATACGTTAGGATTGGATCCTGCATATTGCACGACGCATATTTTAGCACTTTTGTAACACCCTATACCGAATCTAGCCTAGTTAACTACTAATGACTAAATTCATCGTACATATTGTTGGATATGATGAATGGAATTAACCGAAGCTATAAAAATACAAACTGTTTATTTTTTGTTGCCAATATGTTATACTTTAAAAATACAAATACTCAGCATACATACGCGTACTACTAAGCGGTTAAGAAATATTCTGAAGTACTCACCAAAAACAAAGAGACAACTCCCTAATAAAGTTTTATAAGAACTATCGAAGTAATACCACGGACAATCGTCTTCCTGATAATCGTATAAGTTTTGCATCATGCTGCAGCTTCTATAACGCACTGGCACCAAGGTGAGGGATGTGACACCGGTATCCACAGCGCATTCAGGCGACGACGGGCCCCTGGGACGTCCACATAGCGCAAGTGGTCACAGAGACTAGGCAGGTTGTCGAACCAGCGCCGGCTGACAATAGGCCAGGATCGGGTTTCCGACGACGATACTTTGTGCGCGGCATCGGGGGCATGAACAAATGCTCGTTCAGCAGACTGAGGTAAGCAAATTAGTGAAGAAAACTAACTACCAGATTTAAGAAGGAATACCATATTGGTATCTTACGGCCTAGGTAAGCTATTATAATGACACAGTCATCATTCATGAAGCAATCTAGGTAGGGTGACACCACCAGTAATGGACAACTACATTAACTTTTATGTAAAAGAAAATAAGAGTCATTCCTTTTTTATAGAACAATCAATTAGGGTATTACACTAAGGTAAAAATAAATTATTTTTTACTTGACTAATAAAAGATCTAACGAAAATACTCGAAAAACATCAATTATTAATTTATTTTAGCTAATTGAAAGATTTTATAAGCATAAAGATTTAAAAAGGACGCTGATTTGAACAAACCTACTCACAATGTCTTAGTGACGTCACTAAGACAGTATTTCCCTACAAACTTCATATTAACAAATCGTTTTTGACATTTAATAAAAAGTTGCTGATTTGACTAGGGGTTTAATACCGTATTTAAAACCGTATGATCTTTGAATAAGGGTTGAAGTGTCCATTATTGGTGCTTGTGCTTAAAGTGTCCATAATTGGTGGTGTCACCCTAATAATAATATTCTAGTATCAAAATATAATGTAGGTCGTAAGTCATAGAAAACAACACCGTGTCGCCTGACGTCTCTGTCCTGCGTAACATTTTTCTGCGTCTATATTTTTGCTGGCATAACGATTAGGTAATTATATTCAGTATATCGAAAAGAAGAAATATTTTTGTATAACAGCTGAACAGAGCTGCGATTTTACTTACTTGTGGTATATTTATAAATAACTACCTACCAAACTCTACCGGTGGTCATACCTAAGTATATATTTTCAGCTTCCTAGTTTTTTCCCGATGTCGCGGCCTCGTCTTTCACACTCGCATCCCGCGGCGCGCTCAGGTATTCAGCATTTTATCAAACTGAGGCCATTAGTACTGTACGTGTTTATTCAATTGATTGGATTTCTCACTTGGCTCTCAGTTACTCAGTGACCGGAGGCATGCAGGTAGATATGCCGCCCAGTTGGTGAATCAGTATGGCTTATTTAATCGAGGAAATAAATATCGCATTGATTTTGGCAGTGATGCATTCGATTGTTAGACACTTAATGTTTTAGAACCCGTTGATGTGTTTATTCGCATTGAGCGCGCAGTGCAGTGTCGGCACCGAGCGAAGCGCGTCACGGCAGGATGTCGTCGTTGGATCAATTGTCACAAATGGTGAAGGAACATTTAGGGCTATACAGCTCTGTCGACGGAGTTCTACATTCCAGCAAATGGACCATCGGGGAATCGGCGGTTGCAGGCCGCGGGCTTATCGCCACCGAAGACATCATGCCGGGGGAAGTACTCTTTGTGGATCATCCTCTCATCAGCGGTTCCCGGGCGGCGTCTATCGAACTGAGCGGATGTACAGCGTGTTATAAAACTGACACAGAAAACTCATTCCAATGTTTGAAATGTGGATTGTTACTGTGTTCTGAAGAATGTCTTAGTGGTGACGTGCACTTCAGTGACTGTAGCATTATCGCACAGTGGAATAAAAAAGTGCCTGTTGAAGAGTTCGACGATAAAACTGTTCCACGCGCACTCACTGCTATACGAGCGTTATTACTTAACGATGATCAAAAACAATTGCTTTCCGCGCTTCAAGCCCACATGTTACCTCAGCATGGAACCGAAATACGAGACCTTAAGCAATACTTCGAAATACCCGAAGCCGAGGAAGAACTGATGAGGCTTGCGTGCTGTGTACTTGATGCCAACGCATATCAAATAGCAACCGCTTACGGTAAGAAGGAAATGAGTAGAAGAGGGTTATATCCTGTTGCTGGTTTGATGAATCATAACTGTGTACCGAATACGAGATATAGTTACAATAGCGATGCTCAAATGACAGTTAGAGCAATTAAACATATACAAGCGGGAACAGAGATGTTTACGTGTTATTCAGGATTGCTGTGGGGGACTCCTTCCCGGCAAACTCAACTGTATAAAACAAAACATTTCCTGTGCAAATGTGAGCGGTGCGCGGACCCCACGGAAAGGGGAACTCTCTTAGCCGCTCTCAAGTGCTTCGCGACTGAGTGTCCTGGCAGTTTATTACCTATTCAACCTTTGAACACTGCTAGTGCATGGCAATGCTTGGAATGTGGGATGCGGGTACCTAGGAAGAATATTGGTGCCGTACAGAGTGCTATCGGCAGCTTGCTGGGGTCGCTAGACTTTGAAAATGTGGGGACATTAGAAAATTTCCTCGCCAATCGGATTACTAAATACATTCCAAAAACGAACCAAGTAGTAGTCGATCTCCAGTGCCGACTTATTTGGGAGTATGGTGAAGTTGATGGACTTCGTTGGCACGGTAAGTACATTAAATAATACGTCGATATCCGAACCAAATTAGTTTCGCTACACCTGACTACACACTTCAATCTCTTATATAGATCAATTTATTTATAGCCACGAGGCCGAGAAGATACGGTAAACATTAATTTAAGAACTCATTCATAAATTGACTATGGACAAGGGGCTAGCAGTGGGAGGCGCGCGTCGCTTTAAATGCCTACCGCTCGCTCGGCCCGGGGCCTGCCGTCAGTCGTGGGCCGCCCGCCGCCGCGCGAACGCGTCTATATGCACGTTACCGCTGCCGCCGCAGACTACAACGCGACGAGCGACGAGTCGATAGCCCTAGCGCTATACGTGCCGCGTGTGAATGAATACAAGTTATACGATAGACAGAAATGCACAGAGTAGGCATGTTTTTTATGCCTAAACGCAGTTTTTGTTACAAAGTGAAGCTTCTGTACTTGTACTATTACTTATTCTGTGCTATGGATACCTACATTGAAACGTTTTACTATAATATACCTATCGGTGATCACTTCCCAACAACCAAAGTTCATAGACATTGCATAGTTTCATAGTAATTTACTTTCTGTCAAAAGTGCAATTTTTTAGGATTAAACATCCTAATAATCCTACTACCATTATAAACGTGAAAGTTTGTGCGGATATATGAATGTAGGAATGTATGTACGTTCCACTTAATCTCAAAAACTACTGAACGGATCTTTACGAAACTTTCCAGTATTGTAGCTTAGACATCAGAATAGGACATAGGCTATAATTTATATCAAAATTCATCCCCCTAGGGGGTTTAAAGGGGGTGGTCATTTTGTATGGAGAAGAAAATTATCTTTAAGATAGAAACTTAAAACGTCTGTATTAGACTAAGCATTAAAATGGAAGAAAACAGTTTTCAGCGTTTTTCGAAATTCGCCCTCTGAAGGGGTGAAAAAGTGGTTGAAAGTTTGTATGGCGAGCAACTTTTTTTTTAAACGTGAAACTTGAAACTTTGTATACTAGACCTAGCATTCAATTATAAGAAAACTCATTTCAGCGTTTTTGGAAATTCACCTTCTAAAGGGATGAAAGGGGGGTTGAAACATTGTAAGGGTAAGTTGGGTATTTTAAAGTGAGTGACTTCATAGTTACTACCTGGGTAGACATGGCGGATCTCAGATAAAATATAAATAAATGCGTTTTTGAAAATTCATCCCTTAAGGGTATAAAAAAGGGGGTTGAACGTTTGTATGGAAAACGAGTAATATTCTAAATGAGGGACTATATTATAAATGTCGTTAGTAGTAATATATAGAGTAAGTTAGTAACTAGGTAATAAGATAAAAAAAAACTAGACTACCCGTGCGAAGCCGGGGCGGGCCGCTAGTACATAGGTATATGTATTGCCAACTTTGTACGGTCAGCAATTGTTTACCACGTAAACTCGATGAGTAGTTGACGAAGTTGAAAAAAACCGGCCAAGTGCGAGTCGGACTCGCGCACGAAGGGTTCCGTACCATTATCAATAAAAATCGCAAAAAAAAAAAAAAAAAATGTCTGTCCCCCTTAATATTTATTTTATTCAAATTTTTAGCATTTGTTGTTATAGCGGCAACAGAAATACATCATCTGTGAAAATTTCAACTGTCTAGCTATCACGGTTCATGAGATAAAGCCTGGTGACAGACGGACAGACGGATGGACAGACAGACAGCGGAGTCTTAGTATTAGGGTACCCCGTTTTACCCTTTGGGTACGGAACCCTAAAAATGTATTGACTGTTCATTACTTTTCTGTTATACAATAAGTTCTTATCCAGAAATCACGCGAGGTTCCAAAGGGGGGTAGGGGGTTACGAAAACCTCACTACTGATCACGTTGGGGGAGGGAGGGGGTACAAGGAAACCTCACGTGTATTTTTTACTGCACCTACAATACCGAGAAATGGTAGCATTTTCTTAAAAGATAGGAGAAATTACACAATCACGTTTGCATAACGCATATACGAGTACCTACCAAAATAAGCACAAGATCAACTAATATGCTTCATTTATTTAAAAAATTTCATAAGTGGTGATAAATTCAAAAAATACACGTGAGGTTTCGTGGGGGGGGGGTCTAGAACCTCACCAAAGATCATCAAGGGGGTGGGGGGGTCTAAAAGTGGCCCAAGAAACCTCGCGTGATCTCTGGATAAACCCTAACGAAACGGCCAAGCCACATATATTGTGACTGAAGTGTACTTAGCGCCTAGGATGTGTAAAGTTACCTTGGCTCTACATGAGATTGAGATCTAATACATTTTTGACAGTGCGAGCCGATGAAAATGTTTTTGGTGGGATCAATTAATTATAACTGTAAAGGTTTCTTTTGTTTTCTTTGACAAATTTTTTTTTTTTTTTAATATAATAGATGACTACTTATTTAACAATTTATTATAAAACAGTCTACGAAAGTTATTTATAAGTAACTACTAAGGTTTTACAACACTCATAGAAAATTAAACAACACTGAAACCAGGAACTAAACAGAAAAGAAGTACTGAACACTTATTATTGTTTTTCCCGTTCACGGGACAATGGTGTCCCGGACCTTTGGGAGGCGTGCGCGGAGCCGAAGTACCGAGGCACCGAAGTGCCAACGAGTACCACATAGCCAACACGTAGAGGCCCTTTTGACAATTTAATGAAATGCAAGGGATACACCGAGCGGATGCTGTCCCTGCCCGTGTCATGGGACGCACACAGAGACAGCACCCGCCAGGGTGTATAGGAACTATTGCTGATTGATGGACTCTAAATGAACTGGGCTATTGGGTGAATCTGATGGACTAATGGCTGGGCTATTGGGTGAGACAACGGACGCCTGCCTAATAAAACTGTCTCAGATTTTTATTTCCGGCAGACGGTGACTCGCTCTCTGCTAGATGGGCCCCTATAAAATAGCGACATTTTATTGTTTATTATTGTTTATTATTACTAAGTAGTAATAAACTTAAAATATGTTACTCTAAACAAACCTTGCCAATGGTACCTAAACTAAAGTCATCTTCGTACGAGCTAATGAGCATACTAATATTTTGTTTCACCGATGACACGATACATTGAAAGTGCATCCTTTCAGTGCCGACGTGCCGATAAACATAATTCGTATACCAAGCCACGTTACGTCAGATTCGACACGTGAACGGGCCCCATGAATCGGTTTTAATACATACTCTTGTCGCTATTTTCATATCGGGTCATGGTACACTGATACGCTGGACGAGCGGCGTTAGTCCGCCGCGGCATCCCTACTGGGCCCACTATGTAACTCGCAGTCCTGTGACGTCGCCTTACCATGGCGCTACTGGCCCACATAGATTCTCTAAAAAAACATCTCACCCACAATACAATAGACGCGGTAATTTCATGGGATATCAAACGCTCCAGCCTTGGGGGAAGAGGAATATTTGCAACGAAGTTTATCAAACAAGGAAGCTTAATTTTCACCAATAAACCTTTAGTAATGGGCCCTCGGTCGGATCGAAGTCAAGATACCTTTTGTACCACTTGTTTCCAAATGTGTGAAAAGTGTATTTTATGTGAAAAGTGTTTCTTAATGGTTTGCTCTGAAGAGTGCAAAAATTCAATTCATGGCCAAAAATGCGACTTTATTGTTACGAATTGGAAAATTAAGAAGAATTTTAAAAATAAAGAAAAAATTATGGCTAGAATCCTTATCTACTTGGAATGTTTAATGCTATCAACCCAACAGATGGAAATATTTGCTCGTCTGCAGAAAAGCGACTCTAGTAACTTAGACTGGACAGAAATTAAAACATTAATACCAGAAGACATGATTCCTGAAGAACAAATTAAATTTATTTCTATGTGCTCAGAAATATTAAAAATTAATTCATTTAGAATATCTAAACACAGTCAAAAGAAAATGGTGCCGTTGCGTGCTTTATATCCGATATCCGCATTCCTGAATCACAACTGCAGTCCAAATACAAGAAACGAATTCGGAGATGATTATGCAATGGCTGTTTACGCGAGTACAGATATCGAGGTTGGGGAAGAGATAGTGAGAGATACGTGCCGCGTGTGAATGAATACAAGTTATACGATAGACAGAAATGCACAGAGTAGGCATGTTTTTTATGCCTAAACGCAGTTTTTGTTACAAAGTGAAGCTTCTGTACTTGTACTATTACTTATTCTGTGCTATGGATACCTACATTGAAACGTTTTACTATAATATACCTATCGGTGATCACTTCCCAACAACCAAAGTTCATAGACATTGCATAGTTTCATAGTAATTTACTTTCTGTCAAAAGTGCAATTTTTTAGGATTAAACATCCTAATAATCCTACTACCATTATAAACGTGAAAGTTTGTGCGGATATATGAATGTAGGAATGTATGTACGTTCCACTTAATCTCAAAAACTACTGAACGGATCTTTACGAAACTTTCCAGTATTGTAGCTTAGACATCAGAATAGGACATAGGCTATAATTTATATCAAAATTCATCCCCCTAGGGGGTTTAAAGGGGGTGGTCATTTTGTATGGAGAAGAAAATTATCTTTAAGATAGAAACTTAAAACGTCTGTATTAGACTAAGCATTAAAATGGAAGAAAACAGTTTTCAGCGTTTTTCGAAATTCGCCCTCTGAAGGGGTGAAAAAGTGGTTGAAAGTTTGTATGGCGAGCAACTTTTTTTTTAAACGTGAAACTTGAAACTTTGTATACTAGACCTAGCATTCAATTATAAGAAAACTCATTTCAGCGTTTTTGGAAATTCACCTTCTAAAGGGATGAAAGGGGGGTTGAAACATTGTAAGGGTAAGTTGGGTATTTTAAAGTGAGTGACTTCATAGTTACTACCTGGGTAGACATGGCGGATCTCAGATAAAATATAAATAAATGCGTTTTTGAAAATTCATCCCTTAAGGGTATAAAAAAGGGGGTTGAACGTTTGTATGGAAAACGAGTAATATTCTAAATGAGGGACTATATTATAAATGTCGTTAGTAGTAATATATAGAGTAAGTTAGTAACTAGGTAATAAGATAAAAAAAAACTAGACTACCCGTGCGAAGCCGGGGCGGGCCGCTAGTACATAGGTATATGTATTGCCAACTTTGTACGGTCAGCAATTGTTTACCACGTAAACTCGATGAGTAGTTGACGAAGTTGAAAAAAACCGGCCAAGTGCGAGTCGGACTCGCGCACGAAGGGTTCCGTACCATTATCAATAAAAATCGCAAAAAAAAAAAAAAAAAATGTCTGTCCCCCTTAATATTTATTTTATTCAAATTTTTAGCATTTGTTGTTATAGCGGCAACAGAAATACATCATCTGTGAAAATTTCAACTGTCTAGCTATCACGGTTCATGAGATAAAGCCTGGTGACAGACGGACAGACGGATGGACAGACAGACAGCGGAGTCTTAGTATTAGGGTACCCCGTTTTACCCTTTGGGTACGGAACCCTAAAAATGTATTGACTGTTCATTACTTTTCTGTTATACAATAAGTTCTTATCCAGAAATCACGCGAGGTTCCAAAGGGGGGTAGGGGGTTACGAAAACCTCACTACTGATCACGTTGGGGGAGGGAGGGGGTACAAGGAAACCTCACGTGTATTTTTTACTGCACCTACAATACCGAGAAATGGTAGCATTTTCTTAAAAGATAGGAGAAATTACACAATCACGTTTGCATAACGCATATACGAGTACCTACCAAAATAAGCACAAGATCAACTAATATGCTTCATTTATTTAAAAAATTTCATAAGTGGTGATAAATTCAAAAAATACACGTGAGGTTTCGTGGGGGGGGGGTCTAGAACCTCACCAAAGATCATCAAGGGGGTGGGGGGTCTAAAAGTGGCCCAAGAAACCTCGCGTGATCTCTGGATAAACCCTAACGAAACGGCCAAGCCACATATATTGTGACTGAAGTGTACTTAGCGCCTAGGATGTGTAAAGTTACCTTGGCTCTACATGAGATTGAGATCTAATACATTTTTGACAGTGCGAGCCGATGAAAATGTTTTTGGTGGGATCAATTAATTATAACTGTAAAGGTTTCTTTTGTTTTCTTTGACAAATATTTTTTTTTTTTAATATAATAGATGACTACTTATTTAACAATTTATTATAAAACAGTCTACGAAAGTTATTTATAAGTAACTACTAAGGTTTTACAACACTCATAGAAAATTAAACAACACTGAAACCAGGAACTAAACAGAAAAGAAGTACTGAACACTTATTATTGTTTTTCCCGTTCACGGGACAATGGTGTCCCGGACCTTTGGGAGGCGTGCGCGGAGCCGAAGTACCGAGGCACCGAAGTGCCAACGAGTACCACATAGCCAACACGTAGAGGCCCTTTTGACAATTTAATGAAATGCAAGGGATACACCGAGCGGATGCTGTCCCTGCCCGTGTCATGGGACGCACACAGAGACAGCACCCGCCAGGGTGTATAGGAACTATTGCTGATTGATGGACTCTAAATGAACTGGGCTATTGGGTGAATCTGATGGACTAATGGCTGGGCTATTGGGTGAGACAACGGACGCCTGCCTAATAAAACTGTCTCAGATTTTTATTTCCGGCAGACGGTGACTCGCTCTCTGCTAGATGGGCCCCTATAAAATAGCGACATTTTATTGTTTATTATTGTTTATTATTACTAAGTAGTAATAAACTTAAAATATGTTACTCTAAACAAACCTTGCCAATGGTACCTAAACTAAAGTCATCTTCGTACGAGCTAATGAGCATACTAATATTTTGTTTCACCGATGACACGATACATTGAAAGTGCATCCTTTCAGTGCCGACGTGCCGATAAACATAATTCGTATACCAAGCCACGTTACGTCAGATTCGACACGTGAACGGGCCCCATGAATCGGTTTTAATACATACTCTTGTCGCTATTTTCATATCGGGTCATGGTACACTGATACGCTGGACGAGCGGCGTTAGTCCGCCGCGGCATCCCTACTGGGCCCACTATGTAACTCGCAGTCCTGTGACGTCGCCTTACCATGGCGCTACTGGCCCACATAGATTCTCTAAAAGAACATCTCACCCACAATACAATAGACGCGGTAATTTCATGGGATATCAAACGCTCCAGCCTTGGGGGAAGAGGAATATTTGCAACGAAGTTTATCAAACAAGGAAGCTTAATTTTCACCAATAAACCTTTAGTAATGGGCCCTCGGTCGGATCGAAGTCAAGATACCTTTTGTACCACTTGTTTCCAAATGTGTGAAAAGTGTATTTTATGTGAAAAGTGTTTCTTAATGGTTTGCTCTGAAGAGTGCAAAAATTCAATTCATGGCCAAAAATGCGACTTTATTGTTACGAATTGGAAAATTAAGAAGAATTTTAAAAATAAAGAAAAAATTATGGCTAGAATCCTTATCTACTTGGAATGTTTAATGCTATCAACCCAACAGATGGAAATATTTGCTCGTCTGCAGAAAAGCGACTCTAGTAACTTAGACTGGACAGAAATTAAAACATTAATACCAGAAGACATGATTCCTGAAGAACAAATTAAATTTATTTCTATGTGCTCAGAAATATTAAAAATTAATTCATTTAGAATATCTAAACACAGTCAAAAGAAAATGGTGCCGTTGCGTGCTTTATATCCGATATCCGCATTCCTGAATCACAACTGCAGTCCAAATACAAGAAACGAATTCGGAGATGATTATGCAATGGCTGTTTACGCGAGTACAGATATCGAGGTTGGGGAAGAGATAGTGAGTAACTACACTGGACTGCTGTGGTGCACCCCAGCCAGACGAATCCAACTGTTCAAAACCAAAGGCTTCTGGTGTAAATGTGACAGGTGTTCCGATCCCTCTGAACTGGGAACAAGACTCTCGGCGTTGCGATGCTTGGACAAGGAGTGCACCGGAGTGCTCTTGCCGGTAACGCCTCTGGACCCCCGATGCGAGTGGCGGTGTGACAAGTGCGGAGCCCTGGAGCCCCCTGCCCGGGTGAACATGGTGCAGGGAGTGCTCGGCAGCCTCGTAGCCACGCTCAACTTGGATGATCAACTCCAGCTAGAAACTTTCGTGTTAGAAAGACTAGCAGCTTTAATCCCTTACTCCAACCACATTTTTGTTGATTTACGATTGAGACTCGCACTGAAACTTGGATTTGCTGACGATTTGAAACTACTTGGTATTGTGATATTATCCCTATTACCTGAACTAATAACTACTAATAAGCACTATCAAAGGCATGGGTTTGTCATCCAGTTTCTTACTAAGTAAATCTATTCATTTAAATTACCACCAAGTCTCTCTTATCGACAATTTTAAAGTTGCGCGTTTAATACATTGTTTAAGTTTTTGCTTATAATATCTCGCCGCATTAAGAATCGAAATAGCTATAAAACTAGAAACACAAACAGCAAATAAAATACACAAACCGTAACTACAAATATATGAAAACACGATTTCTGCCCATATTTTCGTCGCCGCCCGAACGAAACGGTAAAAGTACTGAAAAATTAATGATCGATATAAATAAACATGAAACTACAAGACAACACAAAATGAGATATTCTGCCACCACATGCTGGTTCTAAACTTATTATTAAAGCATGTGGATGGTCCACAATGATTTGTAAAGCGAAGGAATATCTTAGCAACTTAAATCGATTAAACTTTTACAACCAAAAATTAAAACTTAACTAAACTGAAATACATTTTAAAAACGTAGTCATAGACCCTAAGATGCTGGCTTGCTGGCAGCATTTCCTCGCTGAAATGGTATGCTGCTCAGCACTAAATATTTCCAACGCTTATCACAATTGTGGAATGACTCGAGTCAGCGTGAATTAATGAGTACTTTGCACCAGCGCACTAATTATAGACTAGGATTATTTCTGAAGAATTACATTCCATGAAGCAGATCACGTTACAGTTCGAGTGCCGTTTTTAGTGTGTTTAACCCTGCTGATTATGGATCTGCCTATCTCCACTGCGAAATTTGTACCGGAAGTAGTAGGTAAGGTATACCGGAAAAGGTGCCGCCCATAGAAAAAATACCGGCCAAGTGCGAGTCGGACTCGCGCACAAAGGGTTCCGTGCCATTATCTCTAAAAAACCGGCCAAGTGCGAGTCGGACTCGCGCACGAAGGGTTCCGTACCATTATCTATAAAAACTGCAAAAAAAATCACGTTTGTTGTATGGGAGCCCCCTTAAATATTTATTTTATTCTGCTTTTCAGTATTTGTTGTTATAGCGGCAACAGATATACATCTGTTGTGAAAATTTCAACTCTCTAACTATCACGGTTCATGAGATACAGCCTGGTGACAGATGGACAGACGGACAGCGGAGCCTATAGTAATAGGGTCGGGACCCTTTTACCCTTTGGGTACGGAACCATAAAAAAATGTCATACATTTAGTAATTCGTGGCTCCGTTACTCTAAAAGATGTCCGATTGTTATGGTTTTTGATATGTTGTAAAGGAGGATATTAGTTGTCATCGTCTCGTGGATGGAGGACCAACGGTTCGCTAATACTTCTACTCGGAGTTTGAGGAGGGCAAGCAGAAAGCACAAAGGTGTGCTTAAGCGACACATGAAGAAATACGGAAAAAGGCAATATTTTACCAACAGCTAGTTTTAGTATGCTCGTCAACTGACTAGCGCGAAGCATGCTGAATTGTGCCTAATACGCGCTACGTCACTAGGTATTGGACTCGTAGTCGTACCAAAGTCATACAGGGGACCGATTTTTGAGTGTCGAACGCTCGACTTTTCATTCGAGAACTGTCAAAAAACTATGATATTTTGACAGGTGCAGAGTGAAAAGTACAGCGTTCGACACTCAAAAATCGCCTCCCTGGACTAGAGCGCTCGTGGACCAACGACGCCCGCGTACCGCGTGCGGTATGCGAGGTTCAGCAGCAACGTGGGCCGGGGTCGGTTTTTGGATGGGTGACCGTTTTGAGTAGTTACTGGGCGCTCCCGTGCTTTGTAAGGCACGTTAAGCTGTTGATCCCGGCTGCTGTTTATCGCAGCAACCGTTAAGCCAAGTTGGAGGCCTTGGGGCGGCTTGAGATCTTCTAACACTCAAGTTGCCCACTCACTTGACAAAGGGGGGTCAAAGTTGCACCACGTCCGTAGGGAGTATCCACCGCTACCCTACACGTGACCCCTGGGTGGTGCTAAAAATGCAACAAAACTGGCACCTTATTTATAAGTAGGTGCCTATACCTACTCCGCATATTTTATAATTTTGAGCGTAGAGAAGGCTCCCTACGCTCAAAATTATAAAATATGCGGATACCTATTAGGGTGGATCGCTCTAGTATGGGATTTTTTTTTTTACGATTTTCAAATTGGCGGGCGTTGGAAAAGTTGCTTTAGTATCGTATCATTAGGTGTGTTAAATATAAACTTAATTGAATTACAGCAAGTACTGCCGCAATCGCAAATAAAAAAAAAATACAGAAAAATGGTAACTGAGAATGGTTTCAAGAGGGTTATAACTGAAGAACACATTACTACAAGAACCCGGTTCACAATACATTAGCCACATAGCAGTCGAGTCAGGTGGTGCAGACTATCGCTAATTCGTTACATTCTTATTTACTAACAACACAATTGTGATGTGATGGTACGGCAGTGAATACGGGGGTTAGAGCACCTGCTACAACCCCCTGCTGCTGCTGTATTCTGATTATACCTATCCTATATTCAGAATACTTGAAAGCAAATTTAAAAGCCCTCTGCAGTGGTTGGTTTGCCAGTTGCACGCCAATGAGTTGCTATTAAGACATGTATTTCAGCATCTTGAAGAGACAACTACAGGACCTAAAAGTTTTACTGGTACGATTGGTAAGGCATTGAATAACTGCGAAAAACTTCCTGTAACTGAATTTTATGCAATTGAATGTAAACTGCCAGAAATTACAACGACTCGGACCGATCTCAGTACAGCCAATTATACTGGAAATATGTCAGGCCATCAACCAAGGTTGCTGTAATGACAGATCGGCTAAAAGAAATCCAGGTAAACTTTGTCATTCGCGATGGCTAACAACAGCGAATAGGATTCTAAGACTTTATATTGCCACCCTTCAGAGCACTTACTGATTCTGGCTAAGTTTGTATTAAACATCTACGCTCCAATGTGGTTTAAGATCTTCATGTGTTAGTGGAGCTAAACACTTACACGAACCAATAAGGCTATCGCGATATCCTCCAGGAATTCTGAAGAAAGTGGTTGATCCTGTAATGCAACGCAATGGATATTTCGGACACTGTGGAAATATATTATAATAGCCATGTTAGCTGATGGTCGATTTCATGTAAGAGAGTTGGCAATTCGACGAATCATCAAAGCTAGAGCTAGTCATAGGCTCGGAGTTTATAAGAATGTTCAGATTGCCAAAGTTTAACTTCAATGCTGATGAACAGATTGACTGGCAGCAATGGCAGCATGTCACGGAACCACCAGTGACGAAACAGTTTGACAGCAATATCGTTAATTTCCCAATGCATGATGGATCTCAAGAAAGTGGAGACTGAAATTTTGTCCAAATTCTGTTTGATGCCATGTCATACACAAGCGACTAAAAGATGCTTCAGGTTAGTAACAGAATCGTTTTCTGCTGTATGCGGACAAGAAAAACGTGAAGGATGGATAAAAAACAAACTTAATTCTTTACGTTTCATGCCGGTATTTTACACAAACAAAAAAGGACTACAAAATTTGCATGCTACAGTATTTTCAGCGTCATATTAATATGAAAAATCTGTGTTCTAGATGTCTTTTTCCATTATTTTTTGGTTTATTGATCCTTTTAGCAAACGAAAAAGCAATAAAAACGTTACATTTTGAAGTACACAATCATTTTTATTTATTAGAAAGTGAAGTCAAATTTCAGACTTTTTCATATTTTCAAAGGGCTTGCGGCAGTACTTCTGCTGAAAATTTTGAAAAGTTTTCATATAAACTTTTGATTGTGTTCCCCTATACCATCTATATATAAAACCGCTATTTAAAAAATCCCAAAAAATTAAAAACGATCCACCCTAATACCTATACTTTACCGCTATCATAGGTCCTAAATTTTCAAATTAGTCTCTGATTTTATAGTTGGTTTGCTGTGTTGAGAGTAACGGACCCATAGCTGTCAGCACAACGAACCCTGCATTCAATAACGGGACAGCAACTCGGTGACTACGCCTTTGGAGCATAGGCGTCCATAGGCTACGCTACGGTGTCAGCTAATTATCATGCTAGCCGTATGGCCCGTATGCTTGTTTGTGACATGCTGTAGATGTGTGTATATTCGTGTTGCATCTCTTACTTTAATATCGCAAAAGAAAGAGAGGCGAAACGCGGACACGCATAGCGAAGTGTGGTGGCGGCATGACATGTGTCTGTTGATAGGCATTAGGGCAATAGCATATAGGTAGGTAGCAGTGGCGGAGCGTCCATACAACTCGATTCCCACCGGCTTACCTAATTTTCAGCCAGTGCAGTTCTTTTACTACGGCTCATGAAGTATAAGAAAGGCAAATTATTTCCGGCTTTCCTAAGAATATTTTTGACGCGCCGCCACTGGTAGGTAGGTAGGTTATTTGAGTAATAGGCTTCAAAGCTCCTCACAAAAAATTGGATTATCACGTAAACGCAGTCCTTTCCATTAAATCGCAAATATAACGCTAATTAAAACTAAGAAAGTTGTCTTACCTAGTTATAAATTTTTAACCAACTTCAAAAAAAGGAGGAGGTTCTCAATGCGGTTGTATGTTCTTTTGTTATACACAGTATAGTAATTGCTACAAGTTATTACGTCGTAAGAGTCGTAACCTTCACAAATGGCGTATATCTTGTACTAATACTTATTCTGTGGTATTATTATGGTATTATGTTCGCGGACGTTTTGCGGTTTGCATCGCGTCAAGGAGTTTTTACTTAACATTGGTACCAAGGTTGGGTACATACAATTTTAGTAAATCGCTATACATATACTAGAATTGTATGTGCATATGTAGATTGAAGATCGAAATTAAATAGTCTAACACATGTCGCTATTACTTATTGTTCTCTTCAAGACGGAAGCGCGCTGTCGACTGTGTCGACCCCAATCGTTTAACAATATACACCTGTGGATTGGGGTTGATTTAATGCCCGTGGTCATCACAATTATTGGCAGCACAGATGACATCAAGTATTTGTACAATATCAGTCGCAAACTCCCGGTCCAATGTTTACAAAACAGCAACGCAATATGGCACACTAGCCAAGCGCGTTAGTTAGAACAATGGGTGTGGATACGTCATGTCCAGTGCATTTCCACATTTGGACGCGCTACGGCGATGCGCATGTAGGCCGGGCGACGGCTGCGTAACGTACCCACTCATTATCATGTTAATATACATTTAACACCTGCATAGCTTAGGTATTTATTACATAACCTCGTAGAGAGAACGGACATGCCCGCCCCCAAATCATCAGCGACAGTAATAGTCAGAATATTCCAAGTAAGTATATTACAACTGCGCCATTCCGTGGTCTATACGCATAATAGCATTTTGACGGCTTGTATTAATTTTAGTTAGTGTTACAGCACGCGTTCAGAATAGCGTGTCACGGTATGCAGTCGTACTACGCAACAAGTCAATAAAATCAGGGGCGATAATATCGCGAGGGGCAGTTGTACGATTGACCGCCGTTGACATGGGCGCAGCCGCGAGAAACGCCCGTCCGCACGTCGTCAGCAGGTGGATCTGCCTACCTGTTCCGTTAGTACTACGATTTATCGCAACGCGCACATCGCTATTAATCCCGGACGCACCGCACTAGTTCCTTAGTTCGTCATTTTGGCGTGTGTGATGATTTACGTATGTGAGTGATGTGCTGAGATGTGACGACATGATACGTTTGTGAGATGCGAGGCCTCGTCGTTCAGTAATTTGACGCGGTAATTAATGCCATCAATTCGTCTGGCAGTGTTTGTAGACACCCGTGTGATTGATAAGAGCACGTCGGAATCTACGCGAGCGGAAATAGGCAATGAACGTGTGTGTCACTAATGTCACAATGTGTCCATATTTAAATTAGGTACAACGTTTATATTTTCACGCTCAATTAGCCCATTCCGGTCATCGTGACCCAAACATATTCGTTTGGCATGTTGCCGCTAAAATCTGCGGATGAAGACATACATTTTTACAACAGCCAACTATTTCTATTGTAGTGAGCCAAGATTGAATGAAGAATCGAATATCAATACAGGTCGCTCGTTAATCTTGCATACTTGCGTAACAAAGATAGATTTGGTATAGAATAACTACACGTTAATTAAGTTTTATTGAATTCATGCTTTATAAGTGTAGGGCTCAGGTCAGTCACGAACGACGGTCTTAGATGTTTTTTCTTTATTTCCATCTAGTATATTTTTTGATTTCTGTTTCTCAAAAGGAAAAAACGGAATCCTTATGGCACCACTTTGTTGTCCGTCGTCTGTCAAGACCGTTTATCTCTGGAACACATGGAGGTATCGAGTCCGACGTGTTCTACCTTCTCCTACGCTGTACCTACCTTACCGCCATCTGGCATCCTAGCATAAAATAATTTATTTGGGCCTAAAGCATTGGTCATAACGTGTGAATGAAACGAATGCTCCCTTTCGAAACCAGCCAATGTGAAGTGTTTATCAAATCAAAAACATGTCAATTGTACGTCAGCACAGTGCTGATTTGCAGACTGAAAGGACGTCGAAATGCATAGCTAAGGCGACTTCCTGATTTGTCGGTGCGGAGGCGGTACGATATGAGAAAACTGTCAAATGTCAGTGTCAACTGTCAGTCAACTCTGTACCACTTTTTACTGCTTCCATCCTGACTGGCGCGGGGATGCGCGGTAGCGGGACGATGCGAAGGCGGTACTTACTGGTCCGCTTCTGGGCATGATATTACTACTGCGCAAATGTAATACTGACAGTATTTCGTCAAGTGGGAATCTTTGCGATGTCAGTATGTTTACGTCAAAGAAGAAATTGTCAAATATCGATCCCGCTCCGCCAAGTCAAGAAGTCGCCTTAGGAATTGTATTTCTATATGTAGAGTAACGTACAACAATTTATTTCGACAGAGCTGTCGGAATCCCGGCTGTCGCTGAAGCAGACGTTGTGCCGCGGCACGTTGCGCACGGTGGCGGCGCTGGGCGCGGGCGACGCGCACCTGCGCGGCCTGCTGCTGTACCACCTGCACGCCGCGCTGGCCGAGCGCGCGCGCCGCTCCCCAGACCTGTTTGAGGTGAGCACTGTATGATCCGGAGCATGCGGAGCGGCGCAGTTTTGCACTAGATCAAGACAATACAATTTAAAAAATTGGCCAAAATTCCCGTCAATTGAATCGCTGTAATTGGGCCCAAAAGGTTGGCTGCATTGCCACGCTGTATGGCAATTGAGCGAACAGTGGTAAGTACCTATTATGTCCGCGCTACGCTGTTTTATGAGCTGCATAGCAGCGAGCGTAGCACGCACATTATTGCCATTGACATTCACACCCACCACCTACCACCTACGTACCTAAATACATGACACTACATGAATAATAGCTATACGATCGACTACAATAAGTCGAATATCTGTGGATAATATTTTAGTTAGACTACTTAAATTCGTAGGACGTTTTTGTAGATTAATAAAATTGTGTTCTAAAAGCATTGTTATATTGTTTTTCAGGAGCTGAAGCCAGAAATCGAAAGTACCATTGAGCAGGCGTACAGTATTTTACAAGGCGACGTGTCAGCGCCGCCCGATCTCGAGCTCAGGCGCCGCTACCTCGGCCCTGGCTGTGACAAACCCCAAGAAGAGCGGTTCTTCATCCTTGACGCTTAATAACAATATCTGGGCGGCCGAGCTTTGCGCGGCGTTTTCCCGTGCATGAGACCTAGATCGATTGCTCGTCCCCGAAAACCCCTACATACCAAATTTCATCAAAATCGTTAGAGCCGTTTCCGAGATCCTCGAAATAAATAAATATACAAGAATTGCTCGTTTAAAGATATAAGATTATATAACTTACTTATACTTTTGTACAAAGATGTCCATTCAAATTCCGACATTACGGTAAAGCAAAAAGGTTCAAAATTGTCATAAGAGTATACCCTATGGCCTGTATGAATATTATCTATTGAGAGTTGGAAGAAGACTGCAGATATATTTAATTAAGTAATAAGCAAATATAGCCTTTTATTAGTTAAAGATACTTAGAAATGTACGTTAATTGTTCAATGTGTATGGTGATTGGTCAATAATGGTTTTGATTTGAGCATTTAAAATGCTAGGTGAATTTTTACACCTTACTTATTAAAGCGAGAACTGTCTATATCGATAGAGTATAGTAGTTTAGTAAATCAACCAACCGGTTATGCCATTCGTGATCAACTGTGCCCTACTGAGTCACTGTTCCCATCTTGACCATACTCGTTATACTTTGTTATACCTAGTTGTATTTTCATTCAGATTTACAGTTAACCTTTTTCCATGCATAGTACGATTTATCGACCACATGCGTGTAGTTAAAATTTCAACCTTAAAACCCAAAGTTAAGGTTTAAATGGAATTGAATTTCGGCCAAAAATTAAGTAACTTTTTTTAAGCGCTAAATTAATTTCTAATACATTATTTTTCTTGCAGAATTACACACTGTACATAACTGGTTTTTTTCCTCATTTTATTCTTTGTTTTTGTGTTGCTTTATATAGATACTTAGATTTCTTGATCTTAAGTAGGTTAAGTATTATCATTTATCATTGTAATAAGCATATTTTTGTGAGAAAATGGCTGACTGTCGAGTTTCTTTCGGCGTTTCTTCTCGGCAGTGGCCTCTGTGAAACGCTAGTAGGGTTTGACTTGTAAAAGTGCCATTGCGGCCTACTTACAGAATAAAGTTCATTTTATTCATTTTTATTCATTTCATATTTATTTTGTTTTTCGCAAAACCACGTATTGGTGCGGCCTGGAAAAAGGTTAATGCAGGTACCTACCTACCGAGTACCTAGTAATTTTTTTTATTGTTACTATTGTTAGGTGTTTCATTAAAGTGAGAATCTAAAAACAGCAATTTTAATGAGTAATACCTATGTAGAGCGCTCGTGGCCCAGCGGCGCCGGGTACCGCTTGCGGTATCTAAGGTTAAGCAACGTGGGCAGCGGTCAAGACTCGGATGGGTGACCGCTTTGAGTGGTTACTAACTGAGCGCTCCCATGCTTTGGAAGGCACGTTAAGCCGTTGATCCCGGTTGCTGTCTATGGCCTAAGTTGGAGGCCTTCGGGCGGTTTGAGAACTTCTAACAGTCAAGTTGCCTACTCACTTGACAAAGCCTAATTGGAATTATCCCAATAAGGTCTAGTTTCCCCTCGGGGTTAGAAGGTCAGATGGCAGTCGCCTCCGTAAAAACTATAGTGCCTACGCCAAATCTTGGGATTAGGTAGCGGACCCCAGGCATCCTTCGGGATGCAACTGTACTGGGATAACGCTAGGAGGATGACCTATGTACAGTCGAGGGCATAAATATGTATACATTTTTGGACCTTATTTCAATGGAATAAGGTGAAAAAGTGTATACATGTTGGTGCCCTTGACTGTACATACATAAATAAAAATAAAATAATTTCACAACACCGTGTTTTAGAATTTTAACGTGAAGATAAAGTTCATTTCATATTTTTTGATGACAGAGGCTATGAACAATGTAAACCCATAATTATGTAACTATTTTAAGGTCTGTATTTTAATTAAATACAATGCTCATCAGCATTGTTTACTACGTTTGTGATGGTTGTCGCTGAGGGCGAGTCACAAAATGTCCTCGCGCCGAAGGCCGCAGTGAAGGTTTCTCAGGATTAGGACATAGGTATACATACACATATACATACATATAACCATCTGCCAGACGATTTAAATGTCTTAACAGCCAACGTTTTTAAACGGCGACTATTATTGTGACATTTGAAATTGTATATATGATCTATTAATAATAATAATAATGAAATGATATCTCCACGGAAAATGATATCTCTCGTTGTTTGCCTCTACTCATTGTCATTATGTACTGTTATGTGTTACTTTTGTTGAGGTTATGCAATAAAGAGTATTTGTATTGTATTGTATCTCTATGGTATTTTAGATATCTCCACGAAATAATTTGCACGCCTGCATGCAGGCTGGATACACGGACTTATATATTTATAATCATTTATGTAACATCTCTGTAACTGTATTCCAGCAAATAAACATTTTGTATTTGTACATTAAATTTATAACAAATATTGGTATTTTACGTCCTTTAATAGTACTTAAAACCTATCGACCAAATAGGTATACGTTAAATCTACAAATCGATACGCGGATAACACGGGTCCCGTAGGAGATTACGGCGACGAGGGAAAGCTAAGTACAGGAGTAGAGATGCAGGGGCGTATTTACCCTAGGGCCAAGGGGGCCATGGCCCAGGGCGGCAGGCATAGAGGAGCGGCGAAGCCACCCCTCGCCAGGGCCGGCCCAAGGGTAGGCGGATGGCGCGGACGCGCCAGGCGCCGGATGTCAAGGGGCGCCACTCTTATACATTAATTTTAGCGTCATCTAGTGATCAAGTAACACACTAAATAGTTTGGCTTTTCACCGCTAGATTTCAGGTCTTATACATTAATTTTAGCTCCATCTAGTGATCAAGTAACACACTAAATAGTTTGGCTTTTCACCGCTAGATGTCAGGTCTTATGCATTAATTTTAGCGCCATCTAGTGATCAAGTAACACACTAAATAGTTTGGCTTTTCACCGCTAGATGTCGGGTCTTATACATTAATTTTAGCGCCATCTAGTGATCAAGTAACACACTAAATAGTTTGGCTTTTCACCGCTAGATGTCAGGTCTTATACATTAATTTTAGCGCCATCTTGTGAACAAGAAACAAACTAAATAGTTTGGCTTTTCACCGCTAGATGTCCAGGTTTTATGCATTAATTTTAGCGCCATCTAGTGATCAAGTAACACACTAAATAGTTTGGCTTTTCCTCACTAGATGTCGCATAATTAGAGTAGCTCGTTCTCACACCACTAGATGTTTTGAATGAGGGACTGTAGTCTTTGCATTCTACTCAAATTATGTACATGTTCTTTTGCGAAAAACATATATGTGTTTGTTTAACGTTATGAATAAGGATTACTTATGTTACAAAACTAAACATTCAAAAAAGTTCAACATTTTTTTTAATAAGTAAATTGCTTCACCTCAATTTCTCAGCAAAGAAAAGTTTAAAAAATCATAACTCATAACTCGAAAACTACGAAAAAGCACGGCTACATACATGGGGTATATATTCTGACAGCTCACGATGTGAGGAATCTAAAAAATTAAATTCAGTCATTTCCTCTCGACTGAAACTAGGTTTAAATGATAGTTAAGAAGATACCTTAACGAAAAAAAATCGTCTGCCACTTGTAGCGCGGTGGAATACCCGTCTGCCAAGCACGTGAACATGTAAAAAAAATAACTTTATTTTACTAAACGGTTAAAACTCACGTATTAATTGTCACTTCGGGCGACATGTTTCGAACTCTTCGGGAGTTGCAATCGGCGCGGGTCGCAGACGCACTCATCCTGATGAAGAACTCCCGAAGAGTTCGAAACATGTCGCCCGAATTGACAATTAATACGTGAGTTTTAACCGTTTAGTAAAATACAGTTATAACATGTCTCACGAAAGTTTAAATTCAAGAATGTAAAAAAATAATTTAATTTCAGTCATTTCCTCTCGCATGAAATTTTGTCACTCCGACAATGCTCCGACACTAGCAC
The DNA here is from genome assembly GCA_951800055.1 of Cenopis cana. Lineage (NCBI taxonomy): Eukaryota > Metazoa > Arthropoda > Insecta > Lepidoptera > Tortricidae > Cenopis > Cenopis cana. Next base: position 16,059,713 of record OX637477.1, on the reverse strand, counting down.
TACCGAGGTTCCGAGGTTTGTATACTCCGTCATAGAGACCCGACTGTGTTGCGACTGCGGAAAAAGTAAAAAAAAAAAGAAATGCCTGCGAGCTGCGACATTCCTACGGACAAATAGTCGGTCATGACAACACTTGAGTTATTATTTCATTATTATTTGCCATTTTTTTAACGGAGCCCTATATTAAAGGGCTACACCTTACAATTTGTAACCACGACTGGTTGTAGTTAGAATGATGTTAGAATAATATTAAAGCAGTGCATGCATTGCTGTCTCATTTTAGCAGTTTGTTGAGACAAATTGCAACGTTTGTAGTGCTTAAAACGAGCGATATGCGGTGCGGTGCGGTGGCGGCTGCGCTGGAAGTCAGTTGTACACTATGTGCCAGTTGCACCAACGTACGAACACAGACCGGTCATCGTCAAATATGTCGCCGGCAGGTGTAATCCCATTGAAACTTGTCAAACTTTCCATACAATCAGATTTGCCGAATACTGCTTACGATTACAGACGGTTTGGTACAACCCAGCTCAAACCCAGCCTATGACTATCCTAAGGCCGCCACCACACTTCGCTATGCGTGTCGCGTTGCGTATTCGCCTCCCTTTCTTTTGCAATATTAAAGAAAGAGATGCAACACGAATATTTGCACAAATACGGCGAAGTGTGGTGGCGGCCTAACATTCATTCAGATAAACGCGGTTGCACGCGGCCAAAGCAAAGAATATATATAACCCAAAGAGAATAATAACCACTATGTCACGCGGCCTTGAAGGTAAGACCGCACTAGGCGACGCGACGCTACGCGACACGGCTCTAATATTCTTTGTATGTGCGGTCTTACCTTGATTGTAAGGGCGGCCGCATATTTATAAGATATTTCTAACAGAAAAATTCTGAAGCTAGCCGGAAGGCACTCGGTGCATACATTTTGTATTAGCTCCCGCACACTGTCAGAGTTAGAATTATTCTAACAGTGTGCGGGAGCTAATACAAAATGTATGCACCGAGTGCCTTCCGGCTAGCTACAGAATTTTTCTGTTAGAAATATCTTATAATGAGCGGCCGCCCTAAAGTGTCAACTGGCCGCCACCGCGGCTGCCACCGCAGGTTGCTGCATTGTGTGCAGGACTTAAAAATTAACGGAAAAAAATCAATTAGTTTGTTAAATTGTCACTGTCAAGTGTCAATTTTTATTTATAATTCGCATTGTTTGGGGACCACTCTTATTTATGTTGGGGACTTTCGCCGCCATCTTGGCGAAAGTCACATCTTTTTCTTCTTGTTAAGTGGTTTTATTCAATTTTACTTAATTTATCCCTTCGTGTGTCATTGGCAAAAGTCCTTGAGGCTGCCATTTCTCTTTTATATCTAACTAACTAATTTATCCCTTCGTGTGTCATTGGCAAAGGCCCTTAAAAGAGGCTGCCATTTCTCTTTTATATCTATCTATCTATCTATCGCATTGTTTGGTTGCATTGGTTGTCTCACCAGTTTCAAGGCAAAACTTTTGCTTTAGAAAACTAATATTTATTACATGAATCAAGAATAGTGTTTTAAATCACACTACGCCATTTTGTATAGGGCATAAAGATAACATTGACACAATCGTTATTTACTTACCTATGCGGTGTTCAATTTATCAGTTATATGTTCCATTGTTTTCTTTATCGCATATCGTCGTTAGCAAACAAAGATTCAGCCGCATTGCAGGAGTAACGCCCATAATGGAGTCTCGTCGTCAAGCATTACTACTTTCTTCATCAAATTGCCATGGTTATTCCTTGTTGGAATTTGCCAAGGAAGAGATTAGCTCTTTCTTATTAAAGTAAGTTCCTATCCTCTTACGAAAGATTACTGGTATCCTAGGATTATCATATCATAATTTGTTACTTAATGAAATTATTTATTGTTTAACCACTTTCAGGAATAATGTGCATGATCTAATTTTTGTACCTTATGCTCAAAATGACTTTGATGGCTACACATTAAAAATAAAACAAGTTGTTGAGCAATGGGGGTTCAAAGTAACGGGTCTGCACACATATCCCGACGCAGCAGCTGCAGTGCATTCCGCTAAAGCAATATTAGTTGGTGGAGGGAATACTTTTCTCCTCTTGAAGCGGTTGTATGAAAACAATCTGGTAAAACTCATTAGAACTAGAGTTGATGAAGGCAATCTTTTGTACATTGGTAGCAGCGCTGGAACTAATGTAGCTACAAAGAGTATATACACAACTAATGATATGCCTATTATTTATCCACCATCTTTTGAAGCTATTGGAATTGTCCCTTTTAATATAAATCCACATTACATTGAAATGGAGAGTGGGACTCATAAAGGAGAGACAAGAGACCAGAGGATAAATGAATACTTGGAAATGCCCCATGCGGGCCCTGTGCTTGGTCTGCGGGAAGGATCCATTTTACATGTCAATGCAAACCAACTAATAATCAAGGGAATTGCTGGTGCTGTTCTTTTCAGAAAGTAAGATGTGACCTATTTTTTCTTTGTAAGGTGTACCAGTAACTATTCCTTTAGGAAACTCTCTGTTCGGCCACCTGAGGTTGCATACAAGTTTCGGGGAGCATAGGGGCAAGGGCAAACTTTTCCCCTCAGGAGATGTTTGCCCTGAGGGTAAAAGTGCTCGCCACAGAAGTATTTGCACATAAAAATATGTTAACAGTGAGGCTCTCACAGCAAACCAATATTGTGTGTCACACAAAACAGTGTCAGGCGCGAATACAGCTGTTGCTAAATTTATTTATGATAAACGAAAAATTGCATTGGTGGTGGATGAAACAATTATACCATACTCGTAGTTCACGTACCGCTCCAATTCGTATACATCACATACTCAGTTAATTTGTCTGCTCTGCAGCACCACGCTCGGATTCACGTCCAAATCAACACACAGAGGCGCCTTAGAGCATGTGAAAGTGTCTTCTCATATTTTCATATTGAGCACAAAGCATTCTTCATGAGAAACAATGTGTAACATCATGTAACAATATCTGGGCGACCAAGCTTTGCTCCCCAAAAACCCCCACATACCAAATTTCATCAAAATCGTTAGAGCTGTTTCCGAGATCCTCGAAATAAATAACAAGAATTGCTTGTTTAAAGATATAAGATAACTTATGCAATAAACCTATGTCAATCTGCATATGGTTGACGAAATATAAGCTGCACCGATTCGCCTTACAAGTTGTTCGAGGAATCGGTGCAGCTTATATTTCGTCAACTTTACCAGCATGCAATAAATTAAACTTCAAATAACTCATTTCTGTTTTAGGGGCCAGACAAAAACGGAATTCCCTGTTGGTGAAGATGTTTCATTCTTATGCAAGGTTGCTCAAGATATAAATTAAAATTGGTTGTTTTCAAACCAGATGTACTAAGCCCTCATCAAATGATGAATTCTAAATAGCAATAAGTGAAAGTTCAAATTTTATTATATACATATTATTATAATGTCCTTAGTCCATAACAGTCAATATTTTCTATTTTATATACATATATAATCAATTAATGTTATGAATAATATATTTTAGAAAGGATTACAATAAAAAGACGATTTCATAATTTATCTGTAATTCAATTGTTTGAACATACATATTATATTTATAATATATTTATGATAGATCACGAAAGAGTCAATAAAATATCAACCACAATGTCTTAAAACAAACCACGGAAAAGTATCCATATTCATATCAGTTCTCCTAATTCATAAATATTACTTTAATGTTACATTAGTCACTTCACTCCACCTCAGCAGTACGTTTAATTCAGACTATGCACATATAGTTCACAGTTAATTTCACTTTAGTTCATATTAATAGGTTTGAGAGTCAGAAGTTGGTTGTTTGTTATCTTTCTTAATTAATGCACATTTTTCCAATAGTTACTAAATAACTTGACGAGGTGCAGCATCATTTAATACCTTCGTCAGCCGGTAACGGGAGACTGCATGAGTAAAGCTCGAGCAGCATGAAAGAGTGAGGGCTGAGGAGCCACTCTCGACTGGCCGGTGCGCTCGGCTGCAGGGAGGTGGCACAAATAACGCCTTAGCGCCAAATCCCGGCGTGCACTGAGCGCTCTTGTTATTTCACAGCCCGATCCGAAAAGAACTGCGCGCTGGCGTTTTCGTTTCTCCACTGCCACCTGCAGCACAAACAAAATTGATTAGTTTCACTTCAAAACCAAGACGCAAATAGTTGACGTAGCTCGGAAAGCGGCTATGTTAAAATGGGAGTGGGCTGGTCATGTCTGCCGGATGCCGAGTAAGCTGTGGGTCAAGATCGCCACTGACTGGCAGCCCGACAGTTCCAAACGGAGACGAGGCAGACCCCGCCTGCGATGGCTGGACGAGCTAGACACTTTCTCAAAGGAGTGGTCAGAGGAGGCGCAGGATCGTCAACGATGGAAAAGAAGGGGAGAGGCCTTTGCCCAGCAGTGGGACAAAACAGGCTCACAATAGTTTCACTATTCATGTTTTGTATTGGGCAAATATAAAAACATTTTTAACAATAAATACCTGCATAGCAGCAACAGGATGCAAAGAGTTGATATCTGGTGGAGGTGTTGGCTTGTCCTCCTCCTCATGCTTCCCATTCTGTTCCGATGCAGTTTCAGCAGGTCGTTCAGAACTTGGCGTCTCGGCAGTTTTTTCAGTCTGTAAACTTTCAGCGTTCTTATGTAGTATGTTTTGCACTGTATCCTTGCCAGCCATGTGTACGGAAAGGCCAAGTCGAGCCAGTACTCGTTCAGGTTTCCAGCGATCGCGCGCACCGCCGGTAGGCGCGGTTTGTTCACGTCTATTCACATCTGCCACCAAACTAGCCCAATCCACTCCAAGAGCGTCTCCTAAACCAGCTGAAAATAAGAAAATACCTTATTATATTGTTCTTTTATATTCTATTGACAACAAGTGCACATCCACAAATTAGATTTCAAATGTTATGTAATAAACCAACCTCTAGTTCGCTCCTCCTCTAGCTCCCCATCCGATATTTCTTCAAAATCTAAATCAGTAACATCATCATCATTTTTGGCACCTTGCGATTCTTTTTCATCCCCAGCACCGCTGGTATCCTAATTCATGAGAATAAATTAGTTAAAACTGAATTGTACACTCCATTTATAGGTGTAAAATATGTCTTGGTGAACAAAAAATACCCTGTTAATGATAAAGAAAATACGCAACATTATTTTAAACAAAAGCTTTCTCGTTCACACTCATTCCAAAATAAAATGCACCTTCCTATGGGTTAAATTGTTAAATAAATAAATGTCAAAATAAACAAATGAAATTATCGCATACCAAAATAAAACATTACCTGTGTAGACTCTCTCTCTGAGCCGTCAGGTTTCGCACTTTCATCCACGGGTGGGGCAGTTTGGCTGTCTTCATCCATAGATTGGTCGATCATCTTCGGAAAGAAAAAATACGATACTCATAAATCATAAAACCCAAACCCACGTCACAAGCTATTCTTAAGCGCGCAATAGAACCACAATATTAAATTAACGCAGTTCAAACCAAAACAAAAATAAATAGATCTGTTAAATTGAAATGTAAATAGATAAAATCCTCCTTTACGGCGATATGGCGGCCATTTGGCTCCATCATACAACTCGACGATCATATACATCTCTCAGACAGAAAGATGTTTCGCAATCACTTTTTTTAAAGTGAGTTAATAAGCGCTCTTTTTTAAAGAATAAAAAATAATTGAAGAAGATACTGACATCTTCTCTATTTAGAATATCGTCAGGATCGTCACTGATTTCGCTGAGGTCGTCGGGTATGGGTTTGTCGTCGTCCGCGTCCCGCGTGGCGGTGGCTGCGGCTTGCGCGGGCGCAGCATCCTTCGCGGACTCTGGCTCGGTCCGTTGTGGCCGCCGCTTGTTACCTTCTCTCATATCCATTCTCATACCACGGTTGTAATCATCTAAAAATATTTTCATAACTAAATTATGATTTATTCTCAGCTGGACACTTCTAAAACAGTTATTATGAACTTTTTGCTCACTGAAGTTGCTAAAAAGAAATCCTCTACCCTTAACTATTACCAAGTGTAAATTCGACCAAGTGGAAGTAGGATTTATTCCGATATTGGCCTATACAATTTTGCCGTACCAGGCGTATAACCTCAGATGAAGTCCTAATGCTTGTTTGGTAGAATCTGGCCTTAGTGTAAGGCCTGAGTGGACGCTCGGAGCGTTCGGTTCGGCGTCGCGTCCAGCGTTGCGGCCGAGCGTCCATACTATTTGTGCGGCGGCGACTCAGGACACCAGTATGAGTTTCAATTGTCTGACATGCACGCCCCGCTGGACGCAACGCTTGAGCGTCCACTCAGGTTCTACACTTAGGCGCTCGGTTGTTTTATGCGTCAAACGCATGCGTTTCCATATAAATCCATTCAACGCAATGCGTTTGACGCAACGTATTTATATGGAACGCATGCGTTTGACGCATAAAACAACCGAGCGCCTTAGAGATTCCAACTATAGTCTCCGCAAGATAAGAATTAAATCCTAACACCTGTAATTTCCATACATTTCCATATAAATCCTAACACCTGTAATTTCCATACATTTTATAACCTAAGTCGCTTGTAGGTTAAAAAAATATAAGGGATTAACTATAGACTCGAATAGTTTCACAGAAATCCAACAATGATAAAAATAACAAGTTCAAATGTTTGGCGTATTTTCAAGCGACTTGGAAGCGAGGCGAGCGCGCAGCGCGGTCGCCCGTAGAGATTTTCCCGCGAGTACGCAGCGATTTCGCTGCGCGCTCGCCTCGCTTCCAAGTCGCTCGCAAGTCGCTAGTGTGATAAGGCTCTAAGGCGTGAAATACACACAAGCGGCGTAAGGCGCGAAATACACACAAGCATACAAACGTGCCTTATGCCTTACGCCGCTTGTGTGTGGCTAGGGCCTAAAGCTCGAAACGTACTGACAGCGGTAGCGAGGCGGGGGCCTCGCGGTGCGGAGGCCGTACTGGTTGTATTATTCGAACTAATATGAAAGGGTTCGCACAGAAAACCGGCCGGGAAAAAAGCGTTCTGTGCGGACCCTTTCATATTAGTTCGAATATTACAACCGGTACCGCCTCCGCACCGCGCCGCCACTGCTGTTAGTGCGTTTGCAGCTTAATTCGAATATTACAACCGGTACCGCCTCCGCACCGCGCCGCCACCTCTGTCAGTGCGTTTCGAGCTTAAGTAGTAAGCGCCTCGCACGTGATCTATGAATTGTTGCAGTTTGTAAGATCTTACCACGCATTCGTCCTCGATGAGGCGCCGATGGGTGGCCTCTGTGGTGCCATCCTTCCATATCTGCTTCCTTGTCACCCCAATCGTTCATCTGTAACCGGGAATTTGTCAAATATGCACTAAACACATTTACTATGACAAATTATGCACTAATAAAATAATTAAAGTAACTTAAAAACATACCAAAATGACGAAAGGGGCACCCAAGGAAAATATGGGACAGGATAAAACATGGATTTTCATAGGTTCTGTTACGGTAATCAATTGATTGGTACTGGTAAAGGGTTTGGTAGTAAATGCTCACCTAAGAACAGAAATGTTAGAAATAAATATTAGGATGTTTGATTTTCATATAATGAATGAAGTTAAAAATATGTTAACCCACTCAATATCTATGTAGGTACCTGAGGTTCATGTAAAGGCCAATGCCGGTCTCGCCCCCATTCTCCTGCGGCGCGGTAGTCTTCGCTGTCCCACTCTTTATGTGGATGCATGTAACGCTCTCTGTCCATGGAACCAGAGCGGCCTTCCCACGAATGGTCGCGATGTGGACGTCGATCATCGTAACCTTGAAACAAAGGAATACTTAATATAATATTTGGGTGTGTGTATCACAGCACAGCCGGTCGTTGTAGCCGCATTGTTGAGGTCTTCATAAGGCTCAGAGCACTCTTAGACTAGGACCATTTTTGAGGAAGTAGAATGCAAGAAGCAAATCATGTAACAGTTGGGGTGACAACATTATCGGAGGTTTTGGACCCTGCAGAATACGGATCTGCCTACAACTTTCCGTAAAATGGCCCATATAACTTTCTAATTCTTGTTGCAAGACATCTGTTCATGTTCACATGACCTGACCTGGCCCTTCCTTAACAGTAGGCTATAAATAAATACGTACAACGCTGAAATTCTTACCCATGTCACCGCCCCGGTGGTCACCCATGCGGTCAGCATACATCCTATCTTCATCTTCAGGATACCCTCTGGGTGGACCGGGCATGTCGTATCCGGTATCGTAATGTCGATCTCGACCATACCCCGGCGACCTATCGTCATCTCTCGGGCCATCGTCATAGCGATCTTCCATTCTTTCATATTGATCTATGCCATGATCATAATTACGTTCCATTCCCATTTCATAATCCCCTCCTTCCCTATCCAAACTGCCAATTCTATCCCTTTTACTGGATCTGTCACGTTCCAACCTATCTTGTTTGCGGCCACCTCTATCAGAATGAGTGTCCTGACGATCTTTAGAGTTTGTTGAATTTTTATCTGTTTCGAGAGCTCTATTAGAAATAGCCGCTAGGGCGGCAAGGCGCTCCTCAGGCCTAGGTAGCAGTCTCTCCATAGGCTTATTTGGTTTTTCTAGGCCCTTATCTGGACCTCTACTACCCAGACCCCTATCACGACCTCTACGTTTGCCATCATCACGTTTACTACTTTCTTTATTCCTCTCGCGGCCTCTATCTTTTCTATCGTGTCGATCTTTTTCGTCATGCTTTTCTTTTCTTCTTTCTAACGACCTGTCTTTGTGATCGCGACCTCGGTCACGATCCCTACTCGGAGATCGTTTTCTATGTCTCTCAGTGCTACCAACTTGCTTTTTGGGTGAAACTGGTCTACTTCTTTCGGAACTTTCTTTTGGCCTAGGGTCTTTAGAATGCCGAGGCGATCTAGACCTACCTTTTCGAGGCGAACGACTGCGGCCTCTTGTTCGGTCCCTTTCTTTCTCACGCTCCTTTTCTCTATCCTTGTCCCTCTCTTTTTCTTTTTTGTCTTTTTCTTTTTCGCGGTCTTTAACAGAATGTGGGGAAGCACTTTTTTTGTCTCTCTTTGCTGGGGACTTACCATGTTTTACAACAGCTTTAGATATACTCTTTGAAGAAATAGGTGGAGTGCCACCAGATTTCTTCCCAGGCGACAGTGATTTTTTACCTAGTGCTGCTTTTGTTAGAGGCTTCTTTTTTGGTACATCTGTCTTTTTTAAAAGCCTATCATCTTTTTTGACATTTGCTTTTTTAGATTCACTTTTATCTCTTTTAGTATCACTTTTCACAATTTTCTTTTTTGATGGGGCATCACCCTCAGATGAAGAACTGGAATTTCTCTTCAATTTCCCTTTTTTTGTTTTTCTCCTTGCTTCCCTAGAAAGATTGACACATGATTCATGGTTTGGTTGAATATGTAGTTAAAACTTACCAATCAAGTCTTTAATCTGTTGAATTTAATAACAGACAACACACTTTTGCATTTATAATATTTGTATGGATGTGGTTGAACATGTCCACATGCCCCATCACCACATGGTATGATGACCCAGCTAAGAAAACTCATGTAAGGGAATATTTTAAGTATTGAACGAACTACCAAACCAGGTGTACCACAGTTAATGTAAATAACACACATTCCAAGACCAAAAATTCTTACTAACATGGTGATATGGTAGGTTGTACTACCCAAAAGTTATCTGAAAGAGATTGCTCTTTAGCAGCGGTCGGCAACGGGCGGCCCGCGAGCCTCCCTGGCTTTATTGTTTATTGTGTTAAGAATTTTTATAATTTTTAATAATTAAAAAAAAAATGTAATTCTTAACATAAGTACGTGAAAGCGTCTGTATCGCCAACCACGAATACTTTCACAGTTGGCCAGGACGAGATATGTGTTTGTAAGTATATTTTATAGTTTTAAGGCACGAGTGAATAGGCATCTCCTGGGTGAGCTCGCTTCATCGTCGGGCTCATCGTTGCCTCCTGGCAAGATAATGGCCAAGAGCAATCCCATTTTTAATAATAAAAAAAAAACCTTCATTTCAATGTTCAAAAATTTCCGCGCTCGCTATGCTCGCGTTTGCATCTACATAACTTGATTGATGCGTATGCGTATGAAGTATTTTCCAGAGCTCCATCATAATGTTCGCAAAATTTCGCGCTCGCTACGCTCGCGTTTTCATCGAGATGTGTTATGACTTGATGTGTATGAAGTATTTTCCGCACCTGCATCATAATGTTCGCAAAATTTCGCGCTCGCTACGCTCGCGTTTTCATCGAGATGTGATGTGTTATGACTTGATACGTATAAAGTATTTGCCGCATTTGCATCATAGTGTTCGAAAAATTTCGCGCTCGCGTTTACATCTACATGACTTGATGCGTCATGCGTATGAAGTATTTTCCAGACCTGCATCATATTGTTCGCAAAATTTCCCGCTCGCTACGCTCGCGTTTTCATCAAGATATATTATGACTTGATGCGTATGAATAATTTTACGCACCTACATCATGATTCGAAAAATTTCGCGCTCGCTACGCTCGCATTTTCATCTAGATGTGTTATAACTTGATGCGTATGAAGTATTTGCTACATTTGCATCAATGTTCGAAAAATTTATGACCAATATTTTTCGCCTTTCTCGTTTTTAAAGTAAATAGGGGCGCGAATTTGTACTACGTTACTGCCGCGTACGGCGTACCTATTTGTTTCGAGTTGATATCAACAGACAGTGATCATTATTCTCATCTGCGGCCTGCGAAGATTTTTTTAGCTACTATGTGGGCCGTGGGTGCTAAAAGGTTGCCGACCCCTGCTCTTTAGCAATTACCTACACCTATTGTTTACCTTTACTGTGTTTTTTTAGGTGCAATATAAATTACTTGTACTTTAGTTGACACAAATAATCCGAAATGTTGTTAGTGTGATAACCCTCAAATGCTAAATATTAAGACTTACCGGCCAGAGGAAGAGGAGGATGAGCTGCCATCAGAAGAAGATGAAGAGACGCTTGAAGAGCTGGAGCTCCTCGAAGACGAGGAGCTCGAAACAGGCTTCTTTTTATCTTTTCGCATGTCTTTACCAGATTCCATCTTCAGCTGCAATTCTAATTCACGCTGAAGCTGGAGCCTTCGTTTCTCCAGCACGTCTGTATCCGCACATTCTAGGTCATTTTGATCCCAGTTGTCAATTTCACCATCAGGACTCCGGCCCGACCTCACAACTACTGTCGAATGAAGCCTACTTTTAGGATCATCTTTCACTAATCGTTTTTGTTCACTATCTTTATTAGCCGCCCGTTGCTTCGAAGGGCTAATCAACGTGTGTGTGGCAGCAAATTTACAACTTTTACCGTAAGCGCAACTTCCGTGTTGTGCCCACTGTCTGCAATGTTCAGTTGTTTTTTTTGCACTGGTTTTCTTGGTCCCGAGACGCTCGAAAACACTAGGTCTGTTAGCTAAGTCTTTTGTTTTCGGTATCTCGACAGTAATTTTTCTTTTGCCTTGTTTTGACATTATAGTGGTAAAACATTGGTCTCACTTGGAAAGATAATTAGAATAAAACACATTCCCCGGCGTCTAACAATCGCCAATCGCCATTGTTGGTTTTGGTTGGTTATATTTTTAATTCGTATTGAATAAATGACCATAGACTAAAATAAAGGTCCATTCAGTATGGAAATGAAGCGGTTTTAAAGTAATCTTAAATAGTTTGTTGCGTTCCTTTACACGTATTTTTGCAGGGTGGTAAGAAAACTGAAAAAAAAAAACAAAAAAATATAGTTTGGGTCCTCTCGGACAATACAAGCACAGAAATATTATTTCTTTGACTGTTTCACGTAAGTGATGTGTTAAATACCAGTTATAAAGAACTTAAACTTAGCATTTGCAGAACATAAACTTAGCAGTACTTTGAGTGAAATGAAACAGTTTTTTACCTGCTTCAAGCCACCTTCAAGCCAAAGTGTCAAGAGTCTAGCTGTCATATTGACACTTCGTTTATAGCGTAAGCGTAGCAATCGTAGCATTATTTTCGGCTTCGGGCTTTTGAAATTTCAGCTTATCTCGACATACAAGAAAATTTCAAAATGCCGTTACTTGACGGCAAGGAGATAGAAATATTCTTTGTAAGTATTCTTTGTGAATATTCCATGCGAAGTGTGGTTTTAACTTAGCCTGTAAGGTTATTGGAGCTGATGGCTCATTTTACCATAACCCTTGCCTTGATACATCTATTGGAGGAAGTACCTAATCCTGAAATGTATCACCATCCAAAATTAAGCACATTGATAGTTGATACTGCTTATTTGTTATCCTGTTTGATTCAAAATTTATTTGCTACTTTAAAATTACTAACTTTAATCTGATTATTTTGCAGAGTGAAGAAGATTTGCCTTATGAAGAAGAAATATTAAGAAATCCATTTTCAGTAAAACATTGGCTTAGATACATAGAGCATAAAAAAGGTGCACCCAAACAAGAAATTAATATGATTTATGAACGAGCACTGAAGGAGCTGCCAGGATCCTTTAAATTGTGGTACAATTACCTAAAGCTTAGAAGGGCACAAATACGTGGCCGCTGCATCACAGATCCATGCTATGATCATGTAAATAATTGCTTTGAAAGATCATTAGTATTCATGCATAAAATGCCTAGAATTTGGATGGATTACTGTACCTTTTTGACTGATCAATGCAAGATAACAGTGACTAGAAAAGCATGTGACAGTGCTTTACGCGCATTGCCAATTACTCAACATCACAGAATATGGCCTCTATATTTGAGCTTCTTGAAAAAACACAATATTCCTGAAACAGCTGTGCGGGTATTCAGACGTTATTTAAAACTGAGTCCTGAAGACACTGAGGAATATATTGACTACCTCATTTCAATAAATAAATTAGATGAAGCTGCAGTTAAATTGGCACAAATAGTTAACAATGAACATTTTCAGTCTAAACATGGCAAATCAAATCACCAGGTATGGAATGAATTGTGTGAATTAATTTCTAAAAACCCTGATAAAATCCATTCTCTGAATGTAGATGCTATCATTAGAGGAGGACTGCGTCGCTACACAGACCAGTTGGGACATTTGTGGAATTCTCTTGCTGATTACTATGTCAGAAGTGGCTTATTTGAAAGAGCCAGAGATATCTATGAAGAAGCTATTCAAACTGTGACTACTGTCCGAGACTTCACTCAAGTTTTTGATGCATATGCTCAATTTGAAGAACTTAGTTTAAGCAAGAAAATGGAAGATGTTGCAAAAAAAGCTCATCCATCTGAAGATGACGATATTGATTTAGAATTGAGACTTGCAAGATTTGAATATCTGATGGAAAGAAGATTACTACTCCTCAATTCTGTTCTTCTAAGACAGAACCCTCATAATGTGGCAGAGTGGCATAAGAGAGTTAAGCTTTATGAAGGAAAACCACATGAAATCATTGACACATACACGGAAGCAGTGCAGACAGTAGACCCGAAACTAGCAGTTGGAAAATTGTACACTCTTTGGGTTGGGTTTGCTAAGTTTTATGAAGAAAATGACCAAATTGAGGATGCGAGATTAATCTTTGAAAAAGCAACACAAGTAAGTTATGCCAAAGTTGATGATTTGGCATCAGTTTGGTGTGAATGGGCTGAAATGGAAATCAGACATGAAAATTATGAAGAAGCTCTTAAACTCATGCAAAAAGCGACTGTATTGCCAAGCAGGAAAGTTGCTTATCATGATGATACAGAAACAGTGCAGATGCGTTTATACAAATCACTGAAGGTTTGGTCAATGTATGCAGATCTTGAAGAAAGTTTTGGCAGTTATAAGTCTTGCAAAGCCGTCTATGACCATATTATTGATTTAAAAATTGCTACTCCTCAGATTATAATAAATTATGGTCTTTTCTTAGAGGAACATAATTACTTTGAGGAAGCATTCAGAGCCTATGAAAAGGGCATTGCTCTTTTCAAATGGCCCAATGTGTATGATATATGGAATACATATTTAACAAAGTTTTTAAAGAGATATGGAGGTTCTAAACTTGAGAGGGCTAGAGATTTATTTGAACAATGTCTTGAACACTGTCCAGCAGAATTTGCAAAGTCTATATTCCTGCTGTATGCAAAATTAGAAGAAGAACATGGCCTAGCTCGACATGCCATGTCAGTTTATGAGCGTGCCACCACTGCTGTTTTACCTGAACAAATGTTTGAGATGTTCAACATTTACATTAAGAAAGCGGCCGAAATTTATGGCGTTCCAAAAACGCGTCAAATATATGAAAAGGCAATTGAAACATTACCAGAAGAAAAAGCAAGGGAAATGTGCATTCGTTTCTCTGAAATGGAAACTCGTCTTGGGGAAATTGATCGAGCTCGCGCTATATACGCTCACTGCAGTCAGATGTGTGATCCTAGAATAACTGCTGATTTTTGGAACACATGGAAAGAATTTGAAGTTCGCCATGGCAATGAAGATACAATGCGTGAAATGCTTAGAATAAAGAGGAGTGTACAAGCTACATACAACACACAAGTGAATATGATGTCTGCTCAAATGTTAAGTTCTGCTGCACAAGCAGCGGGCACTATTTCCGACTTGGCACCTGGTATGAAGGATGGCATGAGAATGCTAGAAGCTAAAGCAGCCGAAATGGCTGTTGCTAATAAAGGAAACATTATGTTTGTGCGGGGAGAAACACAAGGCCTTAAAGAGAGTGGAGACAAGGTGGTCAACCCTGACGAAATTGACATTGATGAGGAGTCTGGAAATAGCAATGATGAAGAAGATGACACTGTTGTCGCCCCAGTTCAGAAGAAAGAAATACCAGCTGCTGTATTTGGAGGTCTTGTACCAAGTACTAGCAAAAATAGTGATTAAGAAATGATACATTCTTGTTTATTAAATCATACTTTGAATACCCACATATTAAACTTTTATTTATAACTGCTGAAACAAAAACTTGTACTTAAAATTACTGAAATTATGGAATGCCCTAGGTCACTACACATTTTTCTTCCCCATATGAAACCCTAAAGTGCTGAGCACAATATAAATTCAAACAAGGTACAAATAGTAATATTTTTTAATTCTTTTACATAACAGAACCTAGTGATTCAACTATCAGTCACGTGCACTGCGATCGATTATACAAACTAGTTAGGAAACAGAGAAGATAGAAGTTACCACATGTGATCCAGTAACTTTATTTATACTTACATTCAGGGCGTGCGTCATATCCGGTAGTTCTGATTTTTTGCGGACTTGTTTATGATGTTGGCCCAATGTTGTGACCTCGAGCGCCAAACGCAACAATCTCAAAAATTTAAAATATAAATTACAACCCTAAAGTGCTAGTTCCTAATAGTACCTTTATGTTCTTAAAGTAGACTAAATTTGCTATTATATGAGACTAGAATTCTCTGTAGTCTGCAAAAAATCAGAACTACTAGATTCGACGCACACTGCCCCGTGCTTTCAAACGGGACTTACTGGATTAATAATTTAGTATGAATTTTATCTGGTAACATTGTAGCAGAGTTCAAAGACCAGTAGGTTCAATTTATGACCAATGCAAGTTGATGATTGATTTACATATTATTTATTACATATTTACATGGAACTTTATAATATTACAAGTTAAAAGCTATTCATGCCTTAGTTAAGTGTGTTCACGTGAGCTTAAACCGCGTTAACTTGTATAGTCACTAATTTCATTTCATAATTCAAAGAAATTGTTTTTTTTTTGTTGCATTGGGCATTGTTGCAGGTTTTTTCTTGTCAAATTGCTATTATTGGTCGTCATTGAAATATTGAAAATACATAAAAATGACACCAGTAGGTAGCGGACCCCAGGCATCCTTCAGGATGCAACTGTACTGGGTTAACGCTAGGAGGATGATGTCATAATAATGACACCAGTTACGAAGGAAGTTACAACCCCTTACTATAGTTTAATATTGCAATGATATTATTATGATTAAAATTGAGAGAATACATTTATTCATACATAGAATACGTCGTATAAAAACATCTTGACACTTTTAGCCCACATTTGACCGACGATCCGAAACACACTAAAAATAAAAATAAATCTCATTAGAATTATTAATGAGATTGTTCAGTACAAGACAAAATGACAATCATATTTCAAATCACATCCCTTGGTGGTGTAATAAAATGTAGTGAATTAGAATACATGCTTTGGTGTTGAGAGTAATTGAGGATACTGATGTCATTGTGAACACCTCCAAACATAATAAGTTCACCATTTCCTTTGACCAGTGAATACATGACTAGTTCCTCTGGTGCTCCAGTGGTCTCCCCAAGCCTTGGGCACAGCCAAGACACGTAATTAAATGAGTTGCCATTTAATACAGTTGATATATCAAGTACATGCATTGTCAATGTGTTCCGTTTAATCTTCTTTACAGCTGGTTGTCTTTGAACTGGATTCTCAGCTGGTGGTTCTTCCCGTCTGTTTTCTAGATGAGCAATTTGTCTTTGATTGATGAGATCGTTTTCTGGTGGTGCAGTATTCAGACTGTTATCACAAGCAAATGCTGCCATCCTATATTTGTTAGCCTCTTGTAGTTGTCGAACAATTTTCATACCTTTATTCTGAAAATTAAACAATTTTATAATGATATTTACAACATTGCATATACTATAACGTTGTTTGCTATTCAATTGTACCATGAACATCAGATATCTTACCTTGTTTTTATTTCTCCGCATAATTGATTCTTTCCTACCTAAGTCTAAGGCACTGCCGGACTGTCTCGAGTCTGAACTTGGACCAGCAGTAGAACTATTAGTATTAAAACTAGCATTTTCATCACTAGTTCTAAATTGTGGAATTCCTCCTGGTTCATTGCTAGGGCCCGCAACAGGTTCATTAATTTGATTAAGTTGTTGCTGTCTGGCAGAGTTTAAAGCCTGCCGTGGCAAAACCCCTCTTCTCCCATTTATATTCTGGTCTCTGTCTAATGGTCTTTGTAAACTTTGCTCCACTCTCACAGAGACTGGAGCGCTTTCAGGCCTGCTGAGAGCTGACAGTCTTACAGCTGATGTCACTAAAGGCTTGGCACAGTTCCAACCATACCGGGTTCTGCTCAAACTGACTATCTTGTCACCAACTCTACATGCAGGGTTACACCATATATTGGCTGCGGCCCATTCTTTATTCTTCACAGCCAACTCTTTCCATGTCCAGGTTGGTCCCTTCATAGTTAATATCCAGCAATCACTATACACAAAACGATTGTGTAAGGTCTGTACACCTCCTAACAACATCACTTTATCAGAGTCCAGAGATACAAGTGATTGTGCATATCTAGGAGAGGGCCTTGGCTTGGTAGTCGCTTGTTTTTTCCAGTTAAGAGTAGTAAGATCCAGCACCCACACATCATTTGAGCATTGAATTTGATAATTTTGTGCTGGTGACATTACAAGCCCTCCAAAAACAACCATTTCATTATCCCTAATGCAAGCAGAGTGACCTGCCATTGGGGGTGGACTGTTGGTAGCATTGATCAAGATCCATTTATTAGTGCTAACACAGTAAAAGTGAATATCATTAAACATAGTAACATTTTGATAGTACTGTGAGAGTGATGGATATGTCCACCCACCAAATACAATGAGAAAATCCTTGTAGCTCACCATAGATGTGTATGCTTTTGGCACTGGGTAGGTTCCAGTGGCCAATGGCCTCACCCACTGCCTTTTAGACAAGTCAAACTGCCACAAGTCATTGAACGATGTAGCATTTGTAGTGCAGCCTCCAAATATATACATGTTATTATCCAGTATGCAGGCAGCATGAGAGAACCTTCGTGTTATAGTTGGCAATAGATCTGTGGGTGCTATTTTCTTCCATAATATGTTAAATTCTCCTACAGCTTTGATAAGCTTCATGGAAGTTTTACGCAGAACATCTGTAAAAAAGGAAATGAAATATTGACATAAAGGATATTAAGTCATATCTTTGATTTAATCATGCATGCCATTCCTATTGAAAGAAAATATTATTGATCAAGGACTTACTCTCCGCACAATTGTACCATCTTTTACAAACTGATTTACAATTTTGTAGATCTTTATAAGGAGGCAAGAAACCCAAAATAAATTCCAACACTTCGTCTGGAAGGTCTTCGATTGTACTTCTCAATGTTTGTTGTAGTAGAGATTGATGAATAACATCCATATTTATTAAATATTTAACTTGACTTCAATGAGTTGTGATTTCAACAATGTTTAATTTTTTTTACTTAGTGCTTGTTTTCCTCATAATATAAAGAAACTACATCAATAAGGAAATGAAACGGAATTTGATACAGAAAACGACAACATTGTCAAATTTGACATTTCATTTATGGTACCACCGATGTTGCGTTCAGAATGTTCACATAATGATAGATGTATAAGAAGAAGACATAGGTGATTTTCAATCCAGATTACATAGCTAAAAGTTAGTTACTGTACAAGCGGTTAAAACTAATAGTGAATCTTTCATTTATAAAATAATTTTAAATTTTTGATTCAAGTATGCTATACATTTAACGTCATTTCCTAATTATCGTCTGTCATATCGGGTAATATCTGAACAGATCTTTACCATTTCAGCTATTTTTAAAAACGTTGATAGGACAAAAGTACCTATACCTATTTCATTTCATTAAAATAAAATATTGTAATTATATTTCGATGATGAGGATTCTTAGCAGAAGTTAAAATTTTCAACATTTGTATTTTAGGCAAAAAGGCGTTTGATCAGAACATATTCAAGTATTCTGTAAAAAGGTATATTATTGAATTGAGTATTATCTGTTCACATCGTATAACCGGGAATTTCAAGTGTCTTTTAGTATATAAGTATATATATTGTGTTAAATAAAAATATGAATAAAACATAACTTATAACATGGTTGTATTCGTGAATGCTATAAAGATCATTATAATACGACGTGCTTAAAGTAAATAGACTATTTGGGGTGTGACAGTACTTGACAGATAACCTATCACGACCACAATTTGGCCGTATATTGTAAACCCAGAATTTGATAATATTGTAAATAAGCAATGCAGCTTCAAGCCAGTGCGTTGCTGGATAAGCTGAAGCACTGCCAAAAGGCACTATCGTTCAGTACATTGGAGTTAACCACATCGCAAAAGGTTTGTTGCTCTGATTATATAGGTAATAGGATGTCTATAAAGTTTGCTATCATTTGTTGATAAACATTATCTAGGTCATGATCTAAAAGCTAACTCTGCCTTCGGAATTACAACAAAGTTAACTCTCCATTAAACTATTTTGAAAGAGTGTATAGGGATCTTAGAAAATATGAATGTGTTTTCATTTAAATTGTATTAATTTGATCTTTATTTTTTTATATTACAATTATGTTTAGAAATTGGTACAGCCAAGTATAACCAATAATTGCCATAACTAGTTAAGAAACTTGTAATGTGCACTTTATTCATATAAGTAATCTTTGAATACTTTTTTATATTGTAACATAAAAAAAAGTAAGTAAAGAATTCATGTGCATCGCCACTAACATCATCAGACATTGTCACCTACATTATGCAGGTTATTCATTAACTTTGACAAAAAAAATATTCAAAAGTTTATTCTTATTAGAATAACCAGGTAGGTACAACTTATTGTTTTGCCCAGCTAGTATGAGAGATTGTACCATCATGTTTTATTTTACGTTTTAATACATGTAATTTTGGCCACAAATTGTGACAGTATATACTATATATATGTTGTTATTATAGACTAATCATATTTTTTAATCAATTTAAGGTTGTATTATGGAGTCTGGGAGTAGTGGGCACAAGTGCGGTTGTTGTTGGTATATTGTCAAGATACTTAGCCAGAAGGAGAGCCAAGCCCATTCTGAACCCTCGGATACAAAGGGCAATCAACAAGAGGATCTCTAGAATGCGGAGTCCTAGTGGAGGTAGTAATCCCTTAACAATGTAATAAAGCTTTCTGTTATGCTTAGAAATTATTATAGTAAGCATATTTACTTGATTCAGCTACTGTGGGTACTAGTGCTGAATGAAATCATTTTCCACAAAATACTTCAAAGACCTTGACCATAATTCTGCAAGCATTTCAACTACCCCATTATCATATTTATAGAATGTTCTGTTCAGTTTGATGATTTTTAAGTTTTCTTAATAGTCCGGCAACCCTACAAACAAAAATGCCACCAAAATCAACAGAAACTCGGACAATAGTGGGGTCACGGTAATTGGAGCGGTTGAAACACTTGTACAGTGAATTCATAAGTCACTGACCAAGTAACCCCTTGGAAATGGTTATTTACTTTGCATATAGTTAGTATGTCAGTATAGTGCGCGCCATCCACGACGACGCACCCCTCCACAGCGAATCTCATACTAGTCTGTGTGCAGTTGTACGGCTTGGGCTGAGGAGGGGCGCGCCTTAGTGGATGGCGCGCACTATTATCATAATGAGCATAATGAATTCATGACATAACAAAACCACATGCAGGAATGGGATAATTTTGTGTAGGAATGGGATCAGTTGCAAGTAGTGGAGGCCGCAGCAGTCCGCTAGGCTTCAGTGAGCGGTTGTCGGTAGCTTCAGGATCTATTGGATCAGGAGGTGGAGACGCAGCCCCACTTTCACCACAGCAGCTTGGTGTTATGGGTAAGTGCATTTTCTGTTTTTAGATACTATAGTAATGACATCTATTCAAGGCTAGACTAAACATTTATTTTACTTTTGTGTCAACTTGTGTACAATTAATTAAGATGTTCACAACTCATATGATAAACTGTGGTATTTACCTACAAAAATCAATTCAAAATCAGCTCCGTACTGCACTGTAGGTATTCGCATTAGTTATTGATTTTTGAGCCACTGTTTATGTGGCTGTGACAAAAGGAAATATAAAGTATTGTCTTTTTTTCCTAGCCAGTGTGGTCAGATAAATGCTTAGTCTTGTCTTTACAGTCTGGCTAATGAAAGTTGAGACTTGTTTACACTTTAAATGGCAAGTATAATGTCAGTTATGTCAAATTTTACTACTTTACGAAGGATCAAGCTTTATCCTTCAAGGGTCGGCGTCGGCCCAACAAGTCGCGTCACAGTACATTATTCTGCTTAAATTGGTACTATTCTAGTCTCTACTTTCATTAAGCAGACTCTATCACGCTATAAGAGCGACTATCATATGTTCGCAAATGTTCGAAACAAACTGTTAAGGGGTGGTATGTAAAATAATGATAGAAGTGCTAACGTGGGATTGTATTAAAAAAATTACAGCGCCATCTCTTGTTGAGTAGCCAAACGTAGCTTAAAGTTGAGACAGAATGTTGATCATTAGTGTTTAAATGGTTGTACAGATGGCGTTAACATCAATTTATCAATGTAATCAAAAGTGTAGCGTATTTTTTTACACGACTGCCCAAAAAAGGAGTGTAATGTTTTTTTATTGGTGTGTTTTTTAAATCCGAATTTCCTTTACGGTTAATTCTTAGTACTACTACAACAGATAATTATGATCATAGGCAAGGGTATGTTTTTTTTTTATTCCTTCTGCTGCTGGTGCTTAGGATACGGCCGGACAGTGATACCTACGCATAATATTACGTTTCCACGGGTCATCTTCATATTGCTGTACCTGCCAACTTATTTTCCTACCTTGGTATGTCTATTGATAGCTGGAAAAAATGCACTTTAACTTTATTGGATAATGTCTCAATTGCTCAAGGAAGCGTTGTATTAGGTTGCCCTGTCGGACTCGAATTGGTCTGCTATTGCAGTTTTCCGCTATGCTATTCTGCTCGGTCCATGCGCCAATAACAATTCCAAAACATGTAAAATTACCCTGTTACAATATACTAGCTGCCCCAGCGGTTCCGCCCGCATTATTTGTGAATTGTGATCCAGCGGTGGAAATATTTCCTATAAGTTAGCAGATAGGTATATGAAAACAAACATGATATGTAAGTAAGTATATTTTGTAACATTCAAATATATTTTTATTATTTCACTAGTTATTGCCCGCGACTTCGTCCGCGTGCAACTCGTTCATCGCGATAGAATCTAATTACTACTGTTTTTATATCAGGCGTTTACCTAGTTATCGCTCTTCCATACAAACGTCCACTCCCTTAAGGGATGATTTCCGGGATAAAAAGTATACTATGTCCTTCCCCGGGACTCAAACTATCTCCATGCCAAATTTCATCTAAATCGGTTTAACGGTTTAAGCGTGAAGAGGTAACAGACAAACCGACAGACACACTTTCGCATTTATAATATTTGTATGGATTCGTTGAGGGTACTAAATAATTAATAAGCATGCCTATTTGAATTGTTGACTACCTATAACTTTTTTTGTTTTCCCCTGAACTGAACCAGATGGTAACTATATAATATAAGCCTAAATCTACACCTATTTACCTACGCACGGAATCGTTATCTATAAGTTTCTCTTATAACCTACTCTTAATTTTTTTTTAATTTATTTGATACATTAATAAATATTTAAACAACATACCTATCTAATATCTGCCAAACTTCATAACAGTTTGTCGGCAGAAAAACAAGTTACCCTCCACCACTTAAAAATATTGAGTACATCACATCTGATGGTATTTACTTGTTATTGTTCCGCTTATATTTGAATAGCTATTTCAAATATAAACACAACAACAATATGGTATACTTATAGGCCTTAGTTAAATTTTTTAGGATCACGGTGCAAGTGCTAAAGTGTCCTACATTACAATACCTCTAAAAGAGCGTGAGTGGCACTAAAATTCTAAAATAGTACATTACTTAACAAGGGCGGGGGTTATTGAATCGTTAGTCAGGATTAGGTCTAAAATTGGGTACCTAATATATTCATTAGTAAGGTTTTGCTACTAAAAATATGGTATAAGTAAGAACGATTTACAAATATATATATATATATATATATATATAATATTATGAACTAGCTTTTGCCAAAGACTTCGTCCGCGTTAACTTCCACTCCCTATTTTGTCCTTCGAGGGATCATTTTCGGGATGAAAAGTATCCTGTATATATTAATTCAGACTACAAACTCGTTATATACCAATTTCATCATAATCCATTCAGCCTTTTGTGCGTGATTGAGTAACAAACATCTAAACATCCAAGTTTCTAAACTTTCGCATTGATTTTTTTTTTAACTCGAAACTGGTGAAGACATCGCACAGATTCGATATTTGGTATATAAAGAAATCGGATCTATATTTTGTTTTAGTTTTTATTTGGTTCCTATCAATACCAAAGTTCATACTGTAAAGATTTGTACTAGTACCTACGTACCTACTGTACCTAGAGAAAAATTAAATGGCACAGAAGTCGAGAGTCCGGCGGTTGCATTGATTGATAATAATTCCTCAATTGGACGTATCTGGTTTGCGCCGTAAGACGTCACTTACTACTTTAGGAATGTGTCAAAAGCTGTGATAATCTCGCTCTGTGGTGTATATTTGTCTTGATTAGGAGTCACCTTGCGCCCACGCGATAGTGACGCGACCCACTCCTGTTGGTGATGTAACCTTTGACACATATTTATATCAGGATTATCTGTACCGTCAACAGCTTTTTCATCATACCTACCATTTTCAAGAGGTACAGTTGCCATCTCGGAGCGACAAGGTGTTGTATATAAATGACTGAACACTACTTTTTTGATTTCAAAGTCGTCCGAGTGCTTGTTTAGATATTTTGGAGCAACCTGTAGATATCTACAGATATAATTGTTGATTAGTACTTACGTCACAGTTCTTCAATTCACGGTTACGGTATCAAAAGGCAATGTAGCTTTATTGAGAGTGACGGATCTGCTTTAGCATAGTTGGCTGGCTGTCGACACAACGAATCCTCAAATTAATCAAGAGTCTGCAGTCGGCAAGGAGTCTCAAGCGTCCATACACAACTGCCGTCGTGGTATAAGAAATACTACACTATTAGCTGTATACTCATATAATTATCATATTCTAAATTCTGTCCTTGAATTAATTTTTCAATCTCGCACAGTAAATATTCGCAACGTACATCAAATATACTCAGAGAAATATGTGCTTTTTAGTATAGAGAATAGAGACAGTATGCAAACTGTAGCCGTTTGTTCTTGACTAATATTTCCAGTTATAACGTACGTCCCGTTTCTCCCTGCATCGCCTACGTGATGCTGTGCACTGTGCACATGCGCTCGCTGCATCAGACTCCACTGCGTAACTCAATAAAGCTATCAATACCTATACCTATAGCATTACTGAGACCTAGACCTCCACTGGGAGTATTTATTGTGCCGCTTCCCACATGAGTAATAGAATAAATTTCAAGGTATCGTAATACGATTATTACATGATTTCTGATGCTAGTGTTTCATTGTCTTGCCTTAACCCGCTTGGAGATGGTATATTTATAGCTACGGCTAATGCCATAGAATTAACGCGACGAACTCAAAATTTTATTGAATACTTATTGAAATTAAAGTTTATTCCAAATTTGAAAGGAGTGACTGGTGAGATCCGTCCTTTATATTTTCGCGAAGGCGATTCATTCAAAAAAATCGAATAAGTATAACTGTGACAGAACACAAGTAAGTTGAAAATGCCAGGCTTGGGTCGTTAGTTAATTAGCGACAACACCAAATCATGTGAAACTATTGTTTAGACGGCGAGTTATATCATAATTTAAACGACATTGGGGGACAAACTGATATTTGCTTACATGCGGTGTATATTATGTAGTTTACGACTTTTAGGAGCGATATACATCAATTAGGTGTGGCTACGAGTTTGCAAACTCAATGTTTCTTCCCATACGGTATATTAATACATGTGTTATACTTTAGTGTTGGTGAATTCAAACATTTCCACGGCACGATTTTCTTAATATGTATAAACAGGAAATCCCATGACTTGCTGTAGTTGTTATCGTCTCAGACATTTGAATATTATCATACCTACCTGCCTACGCGTCGTCAACTCGTCACCCACAATACAAAATACAATCGTTGTGTAGTATATAGTCAGTATTTACATTACAGTGTCGTAAAGTAATATAGGCGGTCTACAACATAACATACATTTTGTAAAAGAGGTCGTAAGCATAGTTGGCTACTGAATGTTGCATTGAAAACAAGGTTTTAAGGTTCCATCTAAAGTTGGCACCTATGCAATTTTAGATTTAATAATAATTACATTCAAACTTTTTTATTAACTCTCATACATAACCGGGAATCGAACCTGGTCAAAATCAATGTGTATAAATTCTGCAAGTCGCAAGAAGCACAACACTAATGGAATCTTGTTTACTAGAATAGATTATTGTTTATAGTTTGAATGTAATTATTATTAAATCTAAAATCGACATCATGGTTCCTAAGAACAGGGGGCCGATTTTTGAGTGTCGAGCGCTCGAATTTTCACTCGACATCTGTCAAAACATCATAGTTTTTTGACAGATTTCGAGTGAAAATTCGAGCGTTCGACACTCAAAAATCAGCCCCCAGATCTCGCTATCTCTCATAGTTTCCGACTTCACCATACTGACCCATTTGGATTGTACACCCGGTATATTTTTTTTTTCCAAAATTTTACGAGAATCGGTTAAGAAATGCGACCTGTAGAGGAGATAAACCGGAGATCCGGACATACGAAAGCATTTTTGTCGAAGCTGAAACAGAAACCTTCGTTTCACTCGGTCAACTAGGTTTATAGAATAATGCTTAGTTTGAGCTCCCGTTGGTTCAGAGGTAAAAGTTCATAACTACTAAGAAAATGATAGGCACTTAATACAGTATTGTACAAGGCAGAGCGTGGAAAATGTACTTTATGGACCGGAGCCTTTCACCGCAGGCTCGCTCTTATGACGTCTGGCACTGGCACATCGAGCCTGCCCGAATGGCAATATTCGCTCGGTGATAATGTGGCTCGTTGGTCTAGGGGTATGATTCTCGCTTTGGGTGCGAGAGGTCCCGGGTTCAAATCCCGGACGAGCCCGCTTTTTGATATATTTACTATAAGCATAAGAAGCGCATGCCGCAATAAGTCAACTATGCGAAAGAATACACGTAGGTACACTTAATTCAGCATTGGCATCTTTTTTTTGAAAAGCCGAAATTTTCGTTGAAACTCATAGATTTAATTGAAACTACCTATTTTTAGTAAAATACGCGCCAGCAACGAACGGAATGCCATTAGCCATTAGGTACGTAACTAAGACGAATATTACCTAAACTCTTCATTTTTTAGGTCATAATCATAAAACGTGTTATAGGTACAATAAGATCAAATCAAACGATAACCCTACCTATTGTCGACACTACTACCTCAATAATGATTTTCATCTTTAGCCCTTACTTCAATGGCAATTACTGAGCACTGAGTAAATAAAATGTGAAAGAAAACTTAATCAGCTTCTTTTCTATATGTGCGAAGTGTAAATACGAGAAGGTAAATAGCGCTAAATGCCCCAGCGGATTTCACAATTACCTAGGATTATATATAGGAAAATCGCGCCGCCGTTTCAGTAATAACGGATGGCGCAATACTTCTAACAGTGACACGTCTCAAAGGGCTCGAGACAATGGCGTCACCCGTTAGTTCCCCCGGGAAGCCGCGACACGTCCCGACCCACTGACACAGTGCAGTGATGGAACTGAGACGTGAGGCCTATGCTAAATAGAGTAGGTATATACTGCATTTTGCTCAAACTCTAGGGACAACGTGCATCGGTAACAAAGTAGCTAATACCTACTATTCTCATTCATACGCTAAGCATATGTCATGTCGTCACAAAGAAAGGGATGAATTCAAAGTTTTCAGTGGGTTCGTTACTGACATGATTGGCACGTCAAAATAAGTTTCTTCACGTGGTTTAGGTATCTACACTAGATTTTTCCAATAAACAATTATATGATACAATGCTTTATTAAAGTTTTTGATATTAGCAACAGGGTCAGTTTATGGTTTTATTTAGGTAATATTTAAGCAGAAAAATCCGATTGAAATTTGTCGATTTGGAGTAATGTTTGAAAGAAAATACAAAGGGGACTATCCTTAACAACGAAACGTTGTATTTTCTATTGCTTTTAAATATTTTGTAGTAATATGTTGCTTAACATGCCATACTTACTTTGTAATAGCACAACACAGTTAAGTGCTCTATCTAGGTACCTATATGGCTAAATAACTAGCAAATCGCCGTAATCTATGTAATTACAATTACCCGCAATACCTGCCACATAACAGTTACAAATAAGGCATAAAACGAGAAAGTTATTGCAATCGAACCTTAACTACCATTTATTCTAACATCCACTTGAGACAGGATGTTATCAAACAAAATTAGCGCGGCGTACTTTGTACTGTCATAATTTATTGCCGCCGCGAAATATTACACGAGTAGCAGTTCCGCTATCCAGCAATAGATGGCGCCACCATCATCTGCGTTATAAATGCGGCGTCAAGGGAAAGATCTGTCGTATTTATACGAAAACAATGAACCATAAGTTCAGTATAAATACACCACTAGAATATTATAAAACAAAATAAAAATATACCGTCCAACTTGACTTAAATCTGTCATACTAATCAGCAAGCATTAATACAAAGGATTAATGGTCTATTGATAAAAGTATGAGTGTACTAATTTTGTACTAATGATATGTTAGTCTTGAATTTATGAGCACATGAACGTATTCAAAATAATGGTGATAAATTTCAACCGTTCTCTCAACCGGCTCGTTGGTCTAGGGGTATGATTTTCGCTTAGGGTGCGAGAGGTCCCGGGTTCAAATCCCGGACGAGCCCAAATTTCTTTTTGTCTTTATGTTGTTTTTTTTTTCGGTTACTAACATTTTTTCTGCATCAATGGTTAGCTATATATGTAATTCATACATATGTTTCTTGCTGTCATATTTTTAAATGTCTTACGTCTGGTCACATACATTGTAGGTACTAAAGGGGAGGTATCCCCAACGCAAATGTCCCGCTCTAACACGCGTGAGTTTATAATTAACCATCCCGCTCTCTACGCAAGCTCTGCGCGCAGTTTTGTAAATATTTAGCTATAGTCATTAAGCCAATCATTCTATCAAAGCAAACCCTGCGATTTTATCTATAACTATTTACGATCTTTAATTGAGTACAAAAATAAAATGTTAAATATCAGTAATATAGCCGTAGTATTGAAAATACATTCCAAAAAGGGGTAACTTCGCGATTTTTTTCTATCGAGTGAAATTCATCAGGTCATGTAACTGACTGCGATTTTGACTAGACAAGATCCTTGTGTATCACATATATTTTTTTTAGATTTTAAGACACTATATTCTATGTCTCGGATGGTTTTTAAAAACTCAAAAGTGGTAATACACGGCCTTAACTAGGTACCTCCCTATATTCATTGCGTCATAGTCATAGGTAACTTAAGTTATATAGTGTTCAGCTCATGGACCGTCAATATTTTTCGGGTTGCTGGCAAGGTCACTTGCTACCTTTTCACCCTTTGACACGGAATCCTAAGAGTCAAGGCCTTATACACCCCGAAAAATTATGAAGGTTTGAAGGTCTATGTGCCGAACACCCTGTTTATTTTATGTAGACGATCTATTATTATCTGGGCTATTATTATTGGCTGGAAAATGGACATTGGACGCTTTTATACTTTTTCGTGGACGGCCACGCCACGGTAAAACTCTATGGTTTCATTCATAAATAGACAATGGACTTTAGACTAAATATGAATGAAACCATAGAGTTTTACCGTGGCGTGGACGTCCACGCTCCACGGTAAAGTATAAAAGCGACCATTGAAATAGAAATATGACGATAGGTATGCAAATTGCCCATTTGCGGTCGGGAGCTAGTGTCCCCTAGGTCAGGTGTCAAAACAAAAGGTACCTACGCTTGTAATGTAGATATTTTAGTGTTGAAGCATGGTTGAAGCAGTCGTCGTAGCCGGCAAACGGCTAGGAGAGAGTATTAGATATAAAATATCTAATACTTTAAGTTTAGTGTTAACTACCCGTTTTTATAAAAAAAAAAACATCTATGAGTGCCCTAAACTGTGTGCTCAGAATCCTCAGATACAAAATGTATGCGTTACATTTCGTTTTTTTTTCTAAAGATTTTATATCACTCCGACTCTCACTTCTGGCACAGAATAAGTAATAGTGCCTTTTGGTCCGACCCTGTTAGTTTATTCGGCTTAGCCATTCTTTCAGATTTCCAACCATGCATACATGTACCTACCCATTTTTTATCCTACTTAATCAGTTGAAGGTCTTCCGTCGTAATCTTTTACACGACATATACAAAGTCGAGGTTTTCTGTTCCGTTTCCTTGCAGCGCCGACGCCGACGGCCATAAATAAAGAAGGCGCCTTAGCTCGTCGCTGAAACGCCACAAAGGCCTGAATGCGCCGCGGGTAGAAAGGACACGTTCTATTTACTAAGACTCAACCTGTGTTCAGACCATAAGGTCTTGTAAGCATTTAATCCTCTGAATAGTAATGTCCTCTCTTGAAAGTAGGCAACAGTGAGAGAGACGTCAGTTGATTTCGCCGTGCCATTATTACCACGTTACCCCAGATTTTATTAACAATAGGTAGGTAATATAGTTATCCCTTTGCTATTCCGCTAAATAAGAGAATTTGTTTTTAGCGGAATACCAAAGGAATACTCTTCCTACACTAGAGACTTAACTGTGGTAAGTACCTAAACACAGGTTTTATAATACTAAGACCTAACTTATTCTGAAACTAAGTGTTTTTCCGACTAAAGGAAATGTTTGGAATTCTTGTATCACAAGGTTTTCCGGTCTCGTGGAATTACAGAGCCAGGGTCGTTGTTGCCATCTGTCGCGACATAAATTTTATACAAACCGGGTTTTTATTTGAGGGGAAGTCATAATAAGTAACTTGGAGCAAACTTAGGTATACATTAAATTCCAAAATTTAAACTTTAGAAATATATTAGAATCGAACAAAACTGAGTATTATACTGTAAGTGAAGTATTAATTAATAAATGCTTTATTATATGCTATATTGGGTTTCTTGGCTTTCCCCTTATTCTGACCGTTAAAGTGGAAATGGCCCAGGAATGGTCTTTTTATGGCGCAACGGGCGCATTTCGCCGAGACCATGAAAATGCCAGTACCATGAACTTATACAGTTTTTATATTGGGCAAGCCTTTTTTATTACCGCGATAATAAAATTCCGCTGAATGTAAGACGTACACGACGCGACACAATTCAAGCTCTACTCAAAGACTACAATATATATACTAAAGGCTCTACTATCCTATGCAAGCGGATTGTTGGTAATATGTACAGTCAAGGGCACCAATATATATACACTTTTTTTACCTTATTCCATTGAAATAAGGTCCAAAAATGTGTACATATTTATGCCCTTGACTGTACATACCTAAGTTAGGTAATGTAGCTTCCATCACTCAGGTATAATAGTCCTCCCAATTGTGACGTAACTGTAGTTCAAACTTTTTTGTTATTGTTCAAATTTGAAATAAGTTATTAAACAAAGAAGTTTGTGATAAAACTGTAGGCGAGTTTTCATGGAATTTAGACCTAAGATAGATAAGGACCCTTTTTCGCATTAAAAAACACAGCAAAGTGGATATCAATTCATCAATAATTTGCAAAGTTTTGATAATACAACACCGAACTTACAAAAAGATAAAGTCGAAATAACAGGGCAAGGTTGTATAATTAATTGGTAAGCACATCGTTTTACTAGTCTTTTTTTATTTATTTATGTTCTTTCGATTGAAAATTATACTACCTATACAATATAGTTACCTACACTTAATCTGTTACTACAGACTTTGGCAATATGGTATGTTGAGGTCGTCCTATGGAATTAAATTATATTAACCTATTTTTATTTCTGAGACGCGCTAACAAGAACCTGGGTGTCGAACGACATGTTGTAGAACAAGAAATAATGAACGCGACAGTTAATGACAGACATGTAAGTGACGCAATGTTCTATATAAAATAAAATGGGGGAAAACATTAAAATACTTATGAAATAGAACGGTAGCGACGTTATTTTATTTCGCGTGAACATCTTCTCCTAATTTCGTCCTTTTTGGGGATGATTTCTGCAATAAAATGTTGTCTATGTTTAAATGCAATATTAAATTAAAACTCACTATTTCTGTTAGTGTAACTATGTCTAACTTGGCTCCACTATCTCAAATACCGGGGGATGTAGCGACGAGATCAGAAGACGATGCGCCATCACCAGGTCGGCAGTCGAGCGGCTGAGAAAGATTTGGAATGACAGATTGATGAAATGCCTTGTTTTCCCAATCTTTCTCTATGGGGCTGAAACTTGGTCTCTGAGACTCCAGGATCGCCGTAAAATCGACGCATTACAAATGTGGTGCTGGAGACGCCTCTTAAAAATCCCGTGGACGGCGTTTCGCACGTTTCCATCCTCAAAGAGCTTCATATTAAGGATCGACTTTCGTCAATTGTGCATCTCCAGAAACGAAGATTCAGTGGAGAGACTGGTGGTTCAGGGACGAGTGGAAGGCAAGAGAGCACGTGGCCGATCACCAACTCGCTGGACTGACTTGATCAATAAAGCTATACGGAGTCCACCATGGTCCAATGTACTCGCGATGCCTCTAACCGGCAGAAATGGAAGCTTATCGCTAACAGAGCTGTTCTCGAAAACTACAACAATCCACCGAACATCGCTCCGTGTACCTCGTCTGCGCAACCACGACCACTCTGACAAGAGTGACCGACTAAGAAGATGAAGAAGAATTTTTGTTAGTATATGTACACTAACAGAAATGTTTATGCTACGACGCGTAAACATGCCAAATGTTTAGAGGTCTCATATCTCGATCCAACTCGACCACTCTAACAACTTTTAGATGACCTGTGAATACATAATTATTAAATATACATCTTTTCTGTTTCTTGTACGATTATCTTCTCGGCTTCGATAACGTGTCGCGCGTCGAGGGTTCTGTACTACACTCACCGGCAGAAAATTAACCTACCTAGGAGGTCAAGGCACTGATTTGTCAATGTTGACAGCGACTGTCCAGAATAATATATCTCTCGCAGCAGTTCAAGCAGTTACCTAAGGTTTAGGTGAGGGAATTTTGTTTTTTGTCGGTCAATTTATCCGAATAAGTTAACTTTAAGTTTTAGTTGGATGTGGATGGCCCATATTTTTGCACTTGATTATACGTATCCTTATCAAGGAGTTTGAAGTGTACCATAAATACTTACCTTGATTATGAATCTTCGATATGGTATCTCAAATAACATGTACCTCACCTCGCCCGTAGATTGAGATCTACGGAATATTAAGTAACCCACTTCTGCTCGATGTAGCATGTATTAAACTTTTATTTATAGGAGCAATTCGTATATTTCCGATATACCCCAACGGCCGGGTCCGCGGTACTTCGGCTATAAATTGCGTGTAAGCCCTCCCTCACTGAAGGGACCCCGTGGAATTTTGAAGAACGGTACTTATACATGCATAGGAACGCGTACTCTCTTTACCCTCTGCGTCACCTATTTTTTATGGTCATTGGAATATATTTATTGATCGAGTGCGAAACGAAGGTCTCCGTTTCAACAAAAATGCTTTCGTTATGTCTGGCGGATGTCTGTTCGGCTGTTATCCTGTAGGTCGCATTTCTGAACCGATTCTCGTGAAATTTTGTAAGCTGGTTCGATAATTTGGAAATAAAAAAATAAAAAAACACTCTCGTTGTCTAGGTACATACAGCTCAGAGATCCACTAAATTATATATTCCATAAAAGTAACACTTTACAGTCAAGCTAAATACACCTGATAAGTGGAGAGAACAACATAAAATAGGAAACGCCTGTCACATAGAACATTGGCCTCCTCAGATGAGAGAGGGAATGAGCACTTGCGCTGGCCCAGTGCGAGCACATTGAATATACATAAAATAAACAAAAACGATTTTTGTTGGTTAAACCTAATAAGGTAAGGTGTGACAATAAGAAACTTTTTTTAAATTATTAATTACACTTTAATAAGTTTAAACAAATAAAACTTACATGGAATTAACATCACAATTATGCTTCGCAAAACAGTGTTGGTGTGTCAAAGAGGCTCATTGATCAATATCTACTAATTAGACAGACTCAAATTATTATCAATTTATCATTACATACACAAATATCCCTAATTATCGGAGACTTTCTATATATCTAAAGAACAGTAAGCAAGTTGAAATATTAGACGTTGAACATTCAAAGGCCGTTGTGAACACTTATCTATACTTTTCTGTAGCCAACTACATACATATAATCAGGGAAACATTCATTATTTATAACAATGATGCATAATTGAAAAGGTACCCAGACAAAAGCATTCAAAGGGAAGTGGAATCTTATAATCATAATAACATTTCCTTGCAATTTGTAGTTACTATCGGAGCTTGTATTGTGGGCTCCAAGAAGAGATTCAAATATGTCTACTTACTTACACAATAATGGTACACTAGGTGGGACATTTATCTACCTACATAAAGTAATCGATAAAACTGTTTTACTACTTTGAAAGAACTAACGGATAAAGTCTTAACTAATTATATTTAACAAAATACTGAGAAACACTTGATTAGTTAGTAGTTTTAACTTTCGAAATGTGTGTGAAGTATGACGTGACTCTCAAGAGAAGTTATCTTAAAGGCGAACACTTACAATATATATCATATACTCATATAAAAATATCGTTCACTTTCTATACACATACCAAAACACTGCGTTTGAACCGAAAGTTAGACAGAAAATTTTAGACTTCGTAATTTAGCAGCGGACGATAAGTTAGGTTTAGGTAACCTGAGAGACCGTTCTTACGAGTAGGTACTATTATTTTGAATGCATTTTTTGTTAGAGCTCCATTACCATAAGTTTTACACAACTTTGGTGATACTCAAACTGTAATAATAGCCACTTACTGTCTCAATACCTTGATGTAGCTTGCGTTAGACGAAACTAAAATATTTAAGTAATACATCACTGTAAAAACAAATAAATTAAATATCATTTAACACTAAAAGTTTTAAAAATAATAATATCTCTTAATTCTGGATTTTAAACTCTTGTAACTTAATAACTAAACAAACAATTAAAGAATATGGAACTTACAACACAACGAGGTACCGTAAAATATATGGTTCTTTGATACTGTTCATACGAGACTTGCTAGTTGAATTTCGGTGTTGTAATATTAACTAAATATTTATAACACGCTAGGGCTGGAATCGATAGGTACAGATAAAGCTGCAATTTAGTAACTACGTTCTTGTGATAATGAGCCAGATCACTAAGTGTAGGTATCTATAAAAATATTTACAATTTCAGTATTTGCAATAGCCGATTATATAGAAAAATACAGATTTATATTTATTTTCTTTGCATAGATTTGACCTACATATTGCCAACAGGCTCTAGATACTATTGATTGGCAAAGTCCTGAACACTAGATATAATAGCCTGCACCACAATTTTAGTTTTAAATTACTTGAAATGATGCTTGCAACTTATAATTTCAATCATAATCTTGGTGTAATTAAAAAGAAGTCAAACCCAAAGCATCCCATTTTATTTCATTACTGTATTCTCAATTTTTATTATATTTTCTTATTTAACGTTTAATTTTATGTGCGGCTGGAATACTAAGTATCATTGGTAACAACAGTAATAACTGGATAATTATACTGCATCATTAATTTTTCCTACCTACATTGCTGGGTATCTCCATTTCTTCTACTGCTTTTGACATGATCTAATCTTGTCGCTAAGCGACATCGATTTGATATTCAATAACTATATACAATACATATTTACAGTTATGTGATAGATTTTGGCGTCGTATTTTACATGGAATGGATCACATAACGGGAATGTCGAAAAACTTCCACTACATACATCGTACCGCAAAACTCTATGATAAAAACAATAGCATCAAGCTTGATTGAAATACAAAGCGATTTTTTTTTCACTATTTACATGATTTTCAATATTGGTTACTTAAAGCAGCATCGCAAATAATGGCGTCAGAACGAGTAGGCTGAAAGCAAATACACTCCTGCTGGCATCATTGGGATTGCTGCCTAATCCACCTACCGAAGCAGCTTTGATGTCTTCCTTGGGCTGTGGTGCTTTTCCCATATTTTCGCCGCTGTCGCCTAACATGTCCTCCCCTGAGTGATCAGGTTTCTTCATTTCACTGGCAATGGTGTTCTCGTTATCTTCTTCTTCTGAAGCTGGTGGAGCGAATTTGGGCGGTGGAGCCTGTGTGGTCGTGGTCGTGGTAGTAGTCGTTGTAGTTGTAGTGGTTGTGGGTACCAAACTGTAATTACTGCTGAAATAAACTTCCCCATATATTGCTTCAACGTCCACTGTATTTTCAATGCGCTCTCCTTGCATTGGCCTCGATCGGGTTTGACCGTCGCTATAAGAAGTAATTAACAAAGCCGAGTATTGCGCTTCTCGGTCTGTATAGTTCCCTCTAAAGGTAACATTACACGATGTGCCGGGTTCCAAGAATTTTTCTATTTTATATAATTCGTTTCTCTCTTCTTTTAACGGGTTAGCCCAGCGAATTGTAAGAGGACCATTAGGCATGTCTATAATTGTGTTTAAACCTGCCGCAAGTCCATGACCGTGACCCCAAGAAACAGTGTAGTTAAACTGGTACTCTACAGCCTCGCTAACCGTGCCAGGGTATCCCATTTTGTTTGAAAGAACCAACTCTCGGAATATGATGGGGTCTTTCTGTTTGAACGATTTTTCATCAAGCTCTACGTTCTCTAGTTTGTAATTTACAGGCTCGATTTCAATTAGCACTTCGCCTTCTTCTTCATTTTGGTCATCGAAAGTAATTAGGCGGCCTAGGTCATTTTCGTACGAAATTTTGGCAATATTGTCAGTTCTGCCGATGAGTACGGAACTTGCAGATGGGTTAACGATGATTGCGCCATCCGGTTTCGAGGTGAATTTATTCCATGTATTCCATATGATCAAAGATGCATTCTCAATGTTTTCGAGTACTTCAAAAGAGTCGTAGGATTTGGTTGCAGACACGGTGCATTTAGTGTATTCAGGTTCTAACTGTCCCAGCAACATATCGCCATCAAGTTTTGCTCGACATATATAAATGGGTCCTGCAACAAGCAAAAAAGGTGTTTAAATTTAAATACATTATTGAAATGTAATTATTTAATATTACAGATAAATAAGCTTAATCCATTATTACCTGCATCCGATTTTGCTGCGGTGACATAGTTATCCATGTTTTCTTTCTTCAGATTTGACCACTTCAGTGTGCTCGAGGTGATGACTGAATGAAACTTCGTCTTGTATATGCCGGCCATGCCATCGTCGGCCAAGGCGGGAACTGCCAGCATGGCAACCAGTGCCACTAACCACCATCCTTTGCAGAAACTACTTCTGTTCCTCATAGTGAAATCTGTAACAAAACAGAATGTTGTTCATTACTTATCCACTTCTATACACTAGATATATTGTTCTGGGCTTAAAATGTAACATTATGTAAATAGTCAGTATTGGAAATCACATTCACAACATGCTGCGATGATGTCGATCGTGCTCAAACTCAATTCGGTTTACGCTGTTACCGAGCCGAGGTCGTGGAGGCTATACCATCGAACCCTCCATAACGCTTTGATGCACAAAATATTTTTATATCATATCTGTTCACAAAATTTTGCAATGAGGAAAATGTAGTGTCAAAAGAATACAATGGTATTTAGTTCACCATACTCGTTGAAGTGAAGGCCTAAGAGTACCTAAACATAGTTTATTTATATTCCGCGAAATATGGAAATTTATAAAGCTTAGTGTTAAAAGTCTTCGCGTTTCTCACTGCCAATGTCAAGGAATTGGCAACAACCTACGATAATAATGTGGGTGGCGCCTAGTGGGCAGTGAGGGCGGACTGAGAGGCGCCTAAAGCAATCAATAGAATGTTCGCTGCAGGTTGAAAATTGTCTATTTCTGTTTACCTTTCTTTCGCTATTGTTCCGAAGTAGCGTTGAGTTGCGATACATTCGTTGTTGTTTTTTCATAAGCTCTACTTATGTGTATTTGTACATAAGTGTACATTTTGAATTTTACTTCGATTTGCTCATATATTTTTTCTTTATTTACAGGTAAGTTTTCAACATAGTGCTATACGTAAGTTAGCGTAAATTCAATCCTTGTCTCCGTTACAGAATGTTGAAAGGTTATAATTGAATATTATAATCCCTCGTCAGATCTAACTATTATTCATCATCAGTGTTGCAACAAATTCAATTTAATAAGTTCAATTGGGATTTGACATGGCCCATTTGGTCCGACACAAATCCGGACGCACCGTTCTTTCATTTGATCAAGTAGTGATATATGGGTTTACAGATAAAGACTATCAGTGCGGTCTATGTGCGTCACACCGCTAGTAATATAGCATAACTTATTATGCTCCTTCCTACCTAATTCAATTAAACACTACATTTTGTACTGCTAGACAAGCGTCAATTGTTTAAAATGAATGGTGAAACTATAGTTAAAATAGTATTACATATCTTTACTGGGCCATATACCGGTCAAATGTTATCGTGGCAAAGAAATATGTTTTTTCTTATCTCAATACCTACCTTCCTATAACTCACATGCGACCGTTTTTACAATACGCAGTTTCGAGCAAAATGTCGGAATAAAAGGCTGTATTTTTGACCGCATTCCGGCGTGTGTGAACAAATCCCATTGTATCGAAGCACGCTCCATGTCCGAGCCGGGCATTCTTTGATCGTCAATACGACACCTAACACAATCGATCACCATATTACATTGCGGGCGTTTGGTGGGTAACTGGATTTGGCGCTTTATTCAACAAATACACATATTTCATTTATGACTATATATTGTCGAGTGCTCTGTTGGGGTACACGTTAACCCTTTTCTTCACATCGAAATTAAAACGGAAATTCCCCCGAGAAATTAGCAGCGATAACGCTTGCAGACCAAGTTGTTAACTTTACAATAGCGGCGCGGTACATCGCCTGCTCAAACGCCCCATATGTCTCGACATTATTCCTGGCAGTCCTGGCACCTCTCTCGTCTAGCTCTTTATCCACGAGGGGAGACAACACTTGAGATGAAACAAGGAAACGTGTTGTCTGTGTTTCCCCGCCTGTCGGCCCTCAATAGAACAATATCCGTGCCGCAACTTGTACGTAGAAAGTTATGACTCTTATTAAAATTAAATTATTATATTGCCCTTTTACAAATGTATATGTAATTGTTCTTCTTACATTAAATACTCATAAAGTATAGAATCGTAAAGAATCTACTAATGTAGCGATGAGTACCTAATAAACTTTTATGATGGTCTAACTAACATGTCCGGGGTTGCATTTTATGGACAGCTAAAAATAACTGCATAACACAACACACACGTGGAGTACTAATTACCGCCAAGGATAAATAGTGACATTGGAAAAGTGTTTTCTTGTTTATTAGGTATTTGCACTATAACTACGAATTAGTTTACTTCGAAGTTATAGACGTACAGCTTATCACTACAAGTTTTTCACTCCTAACTATAGTAACTATACGAAACTAGAGAGATAATGCTCTTTTATGAAAGTTTACTTTCGACAGTAATTAGTCATTACTTTCATTCATTCACAGTTTTTAGACATCCGAAGGGGGGCCCATCCCATTTAGTCATTTATAATGTCCTCCCTATTTAAGACATGACAACCAATTTGTCTGAGAGTTTTGATACTTTTGATTTAACCGTTAAAAACTTAAAAGTTTTCTGAAAGGTAACTGGGTGAACACATTATTTGTAATTGTAAATCATGTGCATAAAGAGAGAAACAGACGCTACAAAGAGCGAGAGAGAGGTTTTTTGGTAGAAACAGAAACTAATATAAATAAAATTAGGCACATCGTGGGAACTATATAGGAACATTTGGTTTATTACGTTTTGTGATTACTTAGAAAGACGCCAAAGGTGTGTCGTGGTCCGTAATAGTGTCGCACTGATGTGATTTATGTGCATCATTGTTGCGGGACTTGACACATGAGATGACAGTTTTGTTGAGTTTATCTTTAGTTCCGACGCTGCCTGTGGCATTCTGCTATTC
The DNA here is from genome assembly GCA_951800055.1 of Cenopis cana. Classification (NCBI taxonomy): domain Eukaryota; kingdom Metazoa; phylum Arthropoda; class Insecta; order Lepidoptera; family Tortricidae; genus Cenopis; species Cenopis cana. The sequence goes on along the minus strand of OX637477.1, from coordinate 16,020,424 downwards.
GAGTCCATTTATCATCATGTTGTTTACTAGTACAAATACTGCATAGAAAGAATTGATAAAATTATCAGGTATATGGTTTGATCTAGATATATGATTATAATCAATTACATTTATTTATTTCAATACAAAGTACAGCTTCCTTGTTTGCTGGCCGCTGCTTACCTATGAATGCTAAAATGATGAGACGAGTCGATAGATACTTAAAGTCAACTAGCCATGTAAAAAGCAAATTTCATGTATACGAAAAGACAACGTCAGGTTCTCAGCAAGGTTTTTTTCTGGATGTATTCATTCTAGGTTTGTATTATTTAAAGTGCAAATGGTAGTCCCTTAGGGAACCCTAATACATTATTAATAACAAGAAATAGCTACAACACAATTAATAAGTACGTCAAGTCGACTTGTAATGTTCTTAACACAGATTTGCATGTTCATTGCTCTTAGCCAACAGACCGCGCGACATTTGTCATGGACAATGAGATGAGCAGCCTTAAGATATTGTAAGCTTTTGAGATTCAATCGGTTCAGTGTAAGACTATTATTGTAAGGGCGTAAAGCTCCTCGCGAGCAATTGCTCGTAGTAATCCTATTGCCCGACGCTGCTCCACATTCGATCCATAATACTTGATCGGATTAGTGTCAATTGTTATACATATGTATAAGGCCCGAGGGGAAATTCTTGCTGACAACAATAGGAATAATTACATTACGACCATGTTCTTCCCATTTCCAAATAAACTAAACTTTCTAATTGTTTTCTTTACTTTTATTAAAGAACCTGACAATATTTGCTTTCTAAATTGTGCCTATTGTTCCCAAACAGACGAGTATTTTGCGAGAATGTGGTGAACTTATACCAACCGGACTAAACACTAAACAGCAATAAGCTTTTAACCCAGTTTACATTTAGGTACCCTACCCACAGACTATTCCATTAGAGCTAACATGACGACACTCCCTAGTGACTCAGTACGTTGATTAATTGTAAATTAATTAATTTAGGTAGTTTATATTTTAATTACTTTAAACGAGATATTCGCATGAATATAGGCTAATAGCTTAATCCTGTCTATTTAATTCTGAATCTTTCGTAATCGTCAGTGCGATCTAGGGCCTGGACGATTTAATCTATCTAAATGTCTGTACCAGTACCGTTACAACATGATGAACGTACGGACAGTTATTTTTGACCCAAGTTCAGACCGCTGTTATTTGCCAGCGCAGGCCATCAACCACAAGTGGCGCTCAACTGGGGCACGCTTACCACCTAGCTTTATAGTGGCAAAGTGCTTACTGATTTCACACTCGGGAAAAACGTTCGTGACGCCCCTTATCTAATCTTGCAGTTTTTGAATTCCGTTACTGTAACGGCTCGAGTTGTTCGTGTTCTTCATTTAATTTATATAAACCGTTTAATACAACGATGCGACGGCTAGATACTTAAGTCACTTAAGTTTTCATTGGATGTCAGCATGTCCTTAATTTGTGCTAGTATTAGCGGCGCGTTAGCTACAGCCGAGCGTGAGGTAAGGCGTGAAGCGGGCGGTCTAGGCCGGCAGGCAATTATCGCCGTAATGGCTTCGTTATCAGTTGCCGCCTCATCTCAAAAGCTAATGATGCACGTGCCGGCTTTCTCGCCACTGGATAGCCTATTGTCCAGTCGAAAAAATCTCAGCGCAGCAAGCGTCCACATCAATAGGCAGTGGAGTCCACTGCCTATTGATACTTCCATCCAGATAAGGTTATAAAATTCCACATATGCAACGTATACGTGCAACGTGCAACAATGTTTCTGGGACATCTCAAGAAATCTATAGTCGCGCACTGTAGATTTCCTTTGTCGGTACTGCTCGCAAAGCAAAACCAAAAGGTAGTACCTATCATATACATTGTAGTCTTTGGTAGTATCCAAATTAACCAGAGGCCCATAATATGTACCACTAAGAATACTTTCATGATTGCTTATATTTGGAGGAACTGCATCATGTGACTAATAATAGTTATTTAGTGACTACCGCTGTTGCTAGTTTTTGTGGCAGTGCAAATTGCTCCCCGGTGGCGGACTCCGCGCCGGCCGTTAGTCGTCTCGCTCACGTGTACCTTCTAACTAACTGTCTATTAAATCATTCTCTATCATTGTCCGCGGCTCCCGTTCTCATGTTGTTGCCAAATTGGCTTCCATATTACGTATGACAAACAGCAGCAGTATGCCTTTTATTAGTAGTATTACTTATTCTGTGATTTTATTGATGATTGTTCATGAGTTATTGTTATAGTTCGTAACATAAATACGGTTGTATTCGAATCGTGCCTTTCCAAATTCATAACCCACGCAAATACTACAACACAAATCTAGTTACGCGCGTTACTACAGACATTTGAATGGCCTGACGTGTCTAAATTCAGATCGCAGGCTAGTATGCATATTCACTACGGAGTCATAGTTCCGGCGTTATCAGCCGGCGGCGGCGCCGGTGACGCGGCGGCCGCGCGCTGGTGCCCGTGCGCAGCGGCGCGTGGAGCAGCTGATAGCGTGGGAACTGCCTCATGCGTGAAGACCATAACCCGAGACGACCGACGGCATGCTGTGCTTTATGCTTACCATCACGCCAACCTATATTCTCGCTAAATGGATTTGCATATTTATCCTTGTTGTTAGCTTCGACGTTTGTTTACAGATATCACCGTATTAGCCTTCGCGATAATCGCGATTATTAAATTAACATGTATTATATTTGCGTTTTTAGTTCGAAGAAGCTAATGCGTATGTAAGTGTGTCTCCTAATTTTCCGCTACACGATCTTTCGTGTCAAACGCGCTATTTTCGTACTGTTTATAAATAAGTTTTTCCTTTTAATGTGTGTTTACGTAACTATAATCTGCATCATCGCATAGTTTTGCTGAGTACGCTTAGATTGTAAATATACTATCGGGCTATTTATAATTTCATGATATCGGCTACAGTATATTTGTCGTCAAATACAAATATTGACGATGGACTCAAAAATTAAGTCCTATCCATCTATAGAGAGTAACACCTCGAATGAGAAGTACTGTCACATACGAGTAGGTATACGATTGTTAACTGGATGATGAAAAAAACTTAATTGGCCGTATTCAGTTGTGGATGGGTGAGTATTGTTTACACAAGTGAAACAGACTTGGCTGAGTCACATCACAGTACAAATAAAAACGCCATTCATGCACTCAAGCCTTTCTTAAAACAATAGGATGCGGGCTGGCTTTGTAGCGGATCTCTTTCAGCTAGCGGTCATCAACTTGCTTGACAATACAATTAATTTATTATTGCTCAGTGACTCTTAATCTTCATGCAATAGCTGAGCAAGTATAATTGAGCAATTTTAACATTATATTATATGTACATAGTCTACTACTACTCATTCAATTCAATTCAATGGTTTATTTATAAAATGTTACATTTTACATTCGTAAACCAAGTCACTGTGTAGAAAATGTCACTAGGTATTAACGATAAGCTTTCGACTTTTGAATTCGAGCGTGTTGACAATAGTTATTTAATCATCTAAAAATGCACTCCCATTTATTCACCTTATCATAGCGGCAAAGGGGCTATCTGTTTAAGATTGTGCTACGTCGCTGCACCGGCTTAATGGATGAGACATGAGACTACCGGCGCGAAGAAAGCATTATCGTGATTTAGTACTCTTGGAGCTATAATCATGGCATTTCATAGGTTGTTTAGCTATGCCTGATTATTCTACACAGCAAACTATTTGTGCTTGTTAGCTTCTATGACCAAGACTGCTATGTGGAGCGTGTACTCAGTTTACCTTTCGGAGTTGTTATCGTAATTATTGTAACGCACGTACGTGGATATGATTAAACTGCTAACGTCCGGTGGATTTAGTTATTTATGTGAAATAGGGGATCGTGCGGACGAACAAGGTTAATCAGAATCATGAGATCGTCAGTGGCACTGTAAATGTAAAATGTAAACTGAGGCGAGGCGTGACGGTGTCGGAGATGTCGCGTGATAGCCGCTCACGCGCTCGCACGCAATGGTTTCCGTTTTCAATTCCACTAGGAAAAAAAACATTAGATCCGTTAACCCAAAGATCGCCCTTGACAGCCTTATCGAAGGTTCGTTAATTTATCGAAGGCACTGTGACAAATGTGGACAATGTGAAGAAGCTTTTTGGTCAATTTATAGAGTATATTACGCACTGGATCAGGAATCAGAATCATTATATTACCAGCACTACTTGATTACATGTAATGTAACAATCACACCTACCTATTACAAAACTTGCCTTAATTTTTTTGCAGTAAAATGAAAGAAGAGAAACGTATGAGCTGCACGCTCATAATATTAGAAATAACAGTTTCTCGCTTATACCTGTAACTTTTAATTACTACTAATTATTATTATGTATGTTCTATTCTATCTCAGTTAGACGTATAGGTACTTGACTGATAAATCTACATGCATTTTGTTAGATCTATTAGCTCATCGACATCCTTGCATATCGCAAGGCTAAAGGTACTCGTATAAGTAGTTGGTACGTATTAGAAGACAAAGTTAGTCTATAAATCAAGCAGCGAGGGGCTAATTAACAGCCGCGAGGAGTTTCTCCCGCACCTGTTGCCAGGCCAAGCTACACTGCACCAGTTGGAGAAATCAATAACTCCTGCGACGGCAAAAAATTAAACATCATTAAATGCAAAACGTCCATTAATCAACCCATTACACTTACATTCATTGATTACTATCCGCACAAAAACCAGAATCAATTAACAGAAAATATGTACTTTCAACATCGTTGCATGTAATTGAGTTCGTTATGTTCTATTGCGTGAACGAACGCGTATTTGGATTCGTATGGGTTTTCGACTAGAGTGAATTTATAGATAAATCTCCATATTCACTTTTTATTTGGTTACCGAAGTAAATTATGTTTATACAAACAATAAAAATCAATATGAGCATATACAATTCAATAATCAATTCAGTTTATTCTATAGCCACTGGGTTGGTGTAAATATTTACATTATAAATAAACACTGCAGATGTTTGACAAAGCGGTCGTGTGCTTTGACATGAGACCTCGAGACTAAACATCATACAACAAACAACTCACTTTGTTTATTAATGCTTGGTGTTTTTGTATGGGTAATAAAATCGTGAATTATATATAATTAGTAATTAATACATTGTACCTTAGTCATAAACAAGTGTAAATTGGTAAACCGTTTTTGTTTAATAAATAGATAAATAATAATAAATGATTTGAGGTAAGGGACTTTACTGCAATCAACGGCGTCAATTTATGTGTTGTTAAATACAACACATAAATTGACAAAGAAATACAATATACCTACATACAATAACGCGAAAGTTTCAAACACATACCATGCAGTTGTGTTTAGGCTTATACACGATTCTAGCATGTTTTTGTTAAATCTAAATTGGAAGGATGACATACACCGGGCATTATGTAATGAAAATGAAGTGCGACAAGGCGGATGGAAACCTCCGTCGCCCCACGAACTGCGCGACAAACGACAACTAGCTGCAAGGTCGACATCTGATTGTCGATAATAGCACCAGCTATGCTCTGACGAGTGACGACACACTGGCCCAATTTTATTGCGGACGTGTGCCTAGACTATCTATAGCACCAGGATTGCACGAACCCCCGCTCTACGTGACGAGCTTAGTTGCATTTCCTTTATCGGCTCTTTGACATTGACAAAATTGACAATTTCATCGAAGTTGCCAGGGTTGAAATAAATGCAACATTTTTTATTACACAAAAAACACATAATATAGAAAAGAAACAAAACAAGATCTAACAACTACTTAAACCTAATCTAAACTAAATACAATACAATGAAATAAATTAGTTCCGTTTCTAGACTTATTTGCCAAGCTGTGGCCACTGGCCAAGCTACACTTATAATATGTGTGTAGATAAAGTAATGTATCACGCGCGTGCGTAAACTACTATTTTCCAAGTACAACAGAGATTTTAAATGAAAGGTCGTGCTATTTATGGTTGTTTAACTGTGTAGTTTTGTCGAATGATGATGACTGCGATATTCCGACTGACTTTGTGGTGTTTTGCGGGTCGCGTCGCACGCCTCGGTTCGGTTCACCGATTCGTTATGCACTCGCATTTTGTTTACAGGCTGGCGGACGTTTTATTACCTTCTATTTAACGTGAGCCTGAGCTGAGTAAGATTGCTGCGATACATTTAAAAGATTGCATTTAGTAAATCCCTTGGGATTTTTATATAACATTATTTACCTTTCTTTTATGGTATTGTTTCCAGTTTCCCGTTTCGCAGAGTTTGAATCTGAAACAATATAGTCATATTTAATTCACGTACACTTATTATTTATAACAGTATGTACTCGCATGTATAACGATTCATTGTTTCCATATGACCTTATATGGAAACAATGTTAACAATAAGTAATAACATTGTTAAATGTTTATTAATTGTGGAAAAAACCGTACCGCTTCAATACTCTTAGTATTCTAATAGGCGATAGGTATTTTTAATATTAACCTAACTGCGTATAATTCAATCAGTACGTCGATCAACACTACATGCATATGTACCTAATGTTCAATTATTATAAAGAGTCTATTAGCGTCAATCACTGCAAACATGTTGCAATTCACTGCAGCTCTCTACGTGATGCGCTTTGTGTATGACTTCTACGTCTACAAGCACATCCAACAGATGCACAGTATCGGGTTTAGCTTCAACCGGCAGCTGCAGCCATAATCGCACTATTAATCTTTTTTGCAAGCGGTTACATACAGTTAACACCTTCTTGTGGTCTTAGTTTGAATACATATGATTCGTCAAATAGAAGTTGCTAACGGTCCCTAATAATATTAAGTCTGAGAATGTTTGTCTTCTGTTTGTTTTTTTCTACTGATCAAAATCACGCATAATCATACATAAGAATACCTCTCGATTTGATACTTGTAAATGTAATTAAAAGTTCACGTTGATTTGATTACCAACACTCGCCTTAATGTCCTTAAATTCTTGAATTGACTCAATAGCTTTGCGCTTAAACTTCGATGTTATCCTACTAATAGATATTATAAATGGCAAATTTTAGAGGTTTAGATGTTTGTTTCTCAATCACGCAAAAATGACTGTACCTATTATGATTAATCTTGGTATACAATGACTTTATAGCCTGGATAGGATATTTTTTATCCCGAATTTAAGTTTATGCGGACGAGATCGCGGGCTAAAGTTTAGTATGTATATTATAATATAAGCGTCCATGTTATGCAATCACAAGCGGCCTTCTAGACAGATATCTGCAAAACTGCGTCACATAATGCAGCCGTTATGCGACGGTGGGCCGTCCTTCGCCACGGCAACGGAGCCATTGTATACGCTTGTTACAATGAATACTTGGAAACTGGATACCAGAGTCTACTGTACGTATAAGACTGGTAGCGTCTTAACTCTACTAATGGATAATTAGGATACGATGTCCACAGGAAGCGGTGTATTCATAATACACTCTTGATTATACGACGTCGTCTGCGTACAATATGTCATAATCGATTCGCCAACTCCTTCAATTTATACGTGATACAGCTGCCGACCGGACGCGGCGGCATCAGGCGGTTCATTAGTTAATGGACAGTTACCGCCCTATCCTACCGGGATGAAAATAGCGAGTAGCAATAGCAAATACTTTCCTTTTTGCCATTGCCATCATTATATTTACACTCGACACTACCACTATTTTCATGTTGTGTATATACATAATAGTCAGTGAATGCTGAATTTAAACCGCGTGTCGGTTTCACTTAAACAAACCTTTCAATGGAAATTTATTTGTAGCATTCGTTTGTGGTGTTCGTTTTCATAATACGAAAGCTAAGCTATATACGTAATATACGTACGCTTCGATTTGTGGCGAGTTCCCGTTGTGCAAAATTGCAGAGTTAAACCACAAGCATGCCAAGGAAGGAGCAGCGATTTCCGATAGTAGGGGGGAGGCTAATGGACAAGCCTTCGTTGCATATTGACAGGGGTCAAATAACTAAAGAGACAAGGGGCTCCGAGGGTGTTGTCTGGCCTCCGTTATCGGACGACTTTACGGCACTGCTGAAAGTGCTGCCGGCTTATTCGCTAACGCCTATCCCCGAAGTCTCTTGATGTCCAATGACTCCATTGTTTTGTTTTGAAGTACATGTCTATTTGATATCCCAAGCATGGGTCAATTCTAGACTTTCAAGCGACCACATCAAAAATTGTGAATCAGTTCAAAGGTTCAAAACTATGTGGTCAACGTTTCCACAAATCCCATAATCTCGGCCTCCCTATGTCTAGTCATACGACTGATATGGCTAGCGATATACTCGTATGAAACCCGCCCCCGCGTTCTCAAATTGCCTGGCAAAATCCCGCGACCCTTTGTTCAATAGAGTTATTATTACGGGCCACTGATTTGATGAGGAGCTTCAAAACAATATTATTTTAACAGATGTTAATAACGACACGGATTATATTCGTGATATAATAAAGGATATCGTAGTTTGAAAAATTGTACCTAATACGTAATGTAATATTTGAAAAATATAAAACCTATCTGTAAATTCTGAAACATGGAGCGGCTCCGGGTCGGGGGTTTGAAACGACGTAGTTTCCTCGGTTGCCATGGCGACGCCCCGCACGTGACCCGCCGACGCCGCCTCCGAATTAGCAGACTGAAACCCGCGTCTTCAATTCATGGGTAAACCCTAAACCCTTGTGTCGGCCGATTACACCGTGTGTGTTCTATCAAGTGTAATCACTTGTGTAATTTCGCATTCGCGGTACCAATCAATCTGGTATCGTAAATTTGTTTTGTACAAACGAACTGCGCAAGCGTTTATTGACGTGTTAGTTGATTTCTTTTTAATACCCCACCCTCTTTTCAATTGTGATAAGAGTTTTCATAACTGTTTATAAAACGCCGGTCGTTACGCGGGGCGTGATTTGCGCTCTATGCGCACCACACCCTAGTATAATTGCATTTTATTTATTCAGCACCTTAGTACCCCCGAAGGATATGAAACCAGGCCGGGGGGCCGTCGGTAGTTTGTTTATGTTTTATTCTCATCATAACTCAACCAACTTAGTTATTCATTACCGGCCTATTGCTCAAGCTGATATTTAATTATTAGAATAAATTATGACTCTAGGATTCCTTTGGTGGGTTAAGCTTTAACAATACAATTGCGGTTTTCAATAATAGCTATTCAATGTAGCTACTCATTGTATTAAATTAATTACAAAGGACAGGCGAATGATTCTCATTATTCTGACTAATATTCTAAGATGAACATTATGGCCAAGTATAACATAAGATGAAACAAAACTTAAGCGCCATTCGACATTTCCTGGGATGTCAGTAACATCCTTATTCCTTGTCTGACTTTGAGATTTGAGATGTTACATAATTTCTATTGTTGTGAACTATAAATATTTTTTTATTAATTTTCTTCGATTCATATAATTAATTATGAAACGAGATCGCGCCTTATCTCAAAAGTATAGCTACTTTTCATATCTTGAATTCGTACAATTATTAGTATAATTGTACCTGTAAAACAGTCTTATTCATGCTACTCATGTAGACGTCTTAATACGTATACTTTTCAAAATTATATTACTTAGTACCCACGCTGTACTACATAGGTAAACGTACACTGACTAAACTAAATCTTCCGGGTTTGCATCATTTGCATCTTGAAACATAGACGTTGGTCAACGATTAAAAAGCAATTTAGATCAACATTGAACACAGATGCACCTCTCGATTCCCTTCGTTCTAATTCTAATCTCACGCTAACCAGTCACGTATCGATATCAGGTACTCCATTATTTATTCTAGTATCTACGACCATAGTTAATTTGCTGGTTATCTTAGACTGTAAAGGTTCCCAATAATAAGCCCGTCGCTTATTCTATTGGTGGATTCTTAAGTAATGAAGCTGCGGTTAACGTTTCCGTCGGATCGGATCGGACCGCGTGCTTTTTGCACTAACGACATTTACGACGGAGAGCAATGCTCTCCTAAAGCTTAGCTTTGGCGAAACAAGAGGAATTTGTGACGAATATAAAAAAAACTCAAATTTGCGCTGTTTAATTATTGAAATATTTATTTATTAGTACACAGAGAAAATACGTATACAGAAGATATTCGTGTAGGAAGAGTAGGAGGCTCATCATCAGTATCATCACTAACAAACATTAGATAACACAGAAAAGTCAAATACCGAATTGAAAGGTAAATGTATACGAATGCCAAACGATGATACTCTTGCTCTTATAAATAATAATTTCCCAGCCTCTTCCAATAAGAATAAAAATGTGGCTAAACGCTTTTCAGCCCGGAATTTAGGCTTGAATTTTACCCCGCCATCCGGACCTGTTTGCAAACCGTAAAGTTTGTGCCGACGCACGTTTCCACATGAAATACGGTTAGCAGACCGATTCATTCTGTCAGTTGTATTTAGACAGCATTCGTATTTAATGATATTTTTGTGACAAATGAGAATGACTCATCCAGTATGATGTTATGATATATACCTCGCACAATCAGCAGCAACACAGTCAAGGTTCAAATGACGTCAGATCAATGCGGAGTTGACTCAGTCACTATTTCATAGGCCCATTTTCCTACGAGTATAGGTACTATTGAGTCCCTTGGCATTCCTTGAAGTAACCTGTGATTCATACCATCTCACTGGGAGTTGGCACAGGTGAGAGTTGAATCTTGTGATATTCGGCTATTGTCCTGAACTCCACAATTGTTCAATGATTTCAAATGAATCATTCTCACAATAATATCAATGTAGCTTAACTTTTTATTGTAGTTGTAGTTCATTACTCCCGTTATATTTGCATGAAAAATGCAATTTAAAGGGTAACTGCATGCAGGTCGATGATCGCAGGCGCACCGTTGACTCACCAGTCACCTGGCGCGGCCCTGCACTTGCGCAAATGCAAGGGTTTGAACGCTCGGGAGACGAATGAAAGCGCAAACACTCCTCAGTCACGTACCAAAGATAACATGATGAACGTGCCACTCACACGCAAACGGAACATTATCTTTTTTGTCGCTATACTTAACACATACCTGATCATTTCTCGTTAGTTAACCTAACCTAACCTTTCGTAGCGATCGGATCCTGGTCAGCTTATGCATGTATTTAGCATTATTCTTACTGAGTGCAGCAACAGCGAAATGACGTAACAGCCAGCATTCCGCTGGACTGGACCATTAATAACGCTATTAATCGCAGACAGCTCGAACTGGCCAATTATTATTATTACTATATCCTTGACCACGATATTATAACTATCAAAAACAATCTAATGTAATTTCCCCATGGCGTTTTGGAAACACCTTATGCTTAAATTAAGAGAATGTTTGTGCAGAAAGTGTAAAATTAGAAGAACTTCTAAAATTCATATAATGCAGGTATTGTGGCTTTATTGCAAAGATGACTACATAACTATTTTGATGTAATTATTGAGTCGTGCCATATGTACAGTCATCAAAGAAAGTGCTCTGCCACTTTGGACTTTAACGTACACATAATAGAACCTTAATTTTAACCTTAATTTTATGTATTCTCGCATTAGATTAGATAAATAAGCAAATACAATACCTAAATACAAATACCTATTCTTTAAGACAAATGTTACCTATTTAAGTGCCTAAACATAAATGGAGCCTCGTCTGCCAATAAACCGCAATGTGGTTTGGCAGAAGTGTATGAAATGTAAACATTTGTATAATTTTGTGAATAAACTATTTATTTATTTATTTTTTATTTTTTTTAGAGTCGAAAAGTGGTAGACCACTTTTTTGGTCGACTGTACACTCGACTGAAAAAATAAACGCTACGAAGCTCTGAAAAGCGTACTGCTACCAAAACGGGCGCTTTTATCCATTCACGCGTTGCTTGTTTTATTCGGGTTATGCAAACTTGACCCATTTCGTTTTCAATTCACATTCTCATGCAGCGTTCGATTCCTCGATGAATCACATTTTAATGCATTGACTTCGTTTATTTTATCCTTATCGTTAAAAACCGTTGGAATTGTATGTATGTTACTTGACTCTTTACTTAATCTTGTTACGATTAAGACCTTGATTGAAATTTACATATTCAAGTTTCGATTCATTATCACTAAAACAAGTTTTATTTTTTTAAGTATTTTCTGTTACTGGAAAATAATTTAGGTATGTGCTTTTGTAGTCGAGGTTTTTAGTTTTCGGAGTCGATATGTAATGTAGTCAGTATAGCTTATGTATGAGTGCATTTGTTTACGTTCTACATCGATTTAATAATGTCCTTCAATCATTTCATTGTTACTGCGAGCGATTCGGACGAGGTCATGTCGCCAAACAATTTACTCCGCCTATTACCAAAGCGTAACACAGTGACACTTGTTACACTTGCTTTATTCTTGCGCGTGCGATGATTGCGTAACCAACCCATGGGTAACTTATTATAGCGGTAGCTATTCTAAATTCGACATATCATGGACAAAAACTATATTACCACTTCCTACGCTTTTTTGGTTGGAGTAATATACTACACATAGGTATTAGGTAGATATAGATACCGCTCCATTTTAGGTGTTACCTGTTACGCTGATCTGTGTTAGACGGCAGCCGCCATACATTGATTTGATATGTATGTTTTTGCAGTTCTTATAAAATCCATTACTTACTACACGTCCATTACCTATCAACTCAAGGGAGTGCTAAGTTAATTCAAACTCACAATGATTGGACACTTTGTAATGGTACGCAAATATGAAAGTTATGAAACGAGATAAAGCAAGTCTTACTGTAGACACACATAGGCACTACTTTATTTACAAATACAATTGAAATCAAAGTTCACATCTCCAAAATTTGTACGATACTGATACGTGTGAATGTTCGTATTAATTAGGACTCACACGCCGATCAAAGTACAAAAGGTTCGATGCACTAGTTCGTAACCCGAGCTGACGATTGGTGGACCATGCATTAACGGGAGACACACTTTAAGTGCATTTGATATCTGAGAGACGCCGGTAACATGATCTTGCTCCGAGCATAAAACTTAGAAAAAGACTGCACTTATCTCCGGCGCCTATGATAATTTGCCTTTCCTGCAAAAAATATACAGGATAAGAGAATTAGTGCCTATGTACCTACTAAGATATTTCACTAAGACCAAGCTATTTCACTAAACGATTTTCTCGCCGTATAAGCTCGAATAAATTAGTTGCAAATTAATTGGTCCAGTCTGTTACACATTTTTTATGATTCAGTACAGTACCGAGGATTGGTCTGAGTGACTTAGGCAATATATAAATACGAGTATCTGTAATGATTACGACCATAAAGAAGAGGTTTATTACGATAGGCGGTGGCCTGCGTGCGTTCAACCTATTGAATCTCAAGTGGAGCAGTTTTACGAGGAATGCTAACAAAAATAAATCAATTCACCCACCCTGAGTACCCCTGCAGGAGCTACCTACACAATAAATTAATTCAATATCATGGAAATAGTACTGACTTTGATCTGTCTGTAACAGTCCGCAACTATCGCATGCATGTTGGAAGGTGTTTTTTTAGTGTGTAGTTTTTTCGATTTGTTTAAAGAGCGAGGTACCTATCCTATGCGGTGTTTGCGTTTGTCTCCCGTCTGAGCATCTTCACCGCACATGCAGTAGCTTCAAGTTAAGAAGGGTGTTTGTTGAACAGCCTCTCTAGTGAAGACGTCGGGACAGGCAGGAGCACCTGCCTAGACCACTCGACGTTTTCTTTACGCTTTCGTTTCACTTGTTTTTGTTTGCGTATTTTAAGTTACATTGCTGAGATATGATCATCAACATCATCAACATCATTTAAACCTCGTTAAAGATTTTGCGTAGTAAAAAATCACATCTTTAAAAGGCTTTGAACACCTGTAGAACTTTGCTTGTTATGTCAAGGGCGAGTGCCATTGTATTTACAATCGGCCTACTCGTACCATAAGAGGCGTTTGGTTTGGATAAGTATTTCAAGCGTTGTAAGAAAACCTCTTAAAAGGCGTGTGTTGACCAATAAAATCAACAGCTACCAAAAACTCTAATGCATACTTTCTGATTATAAACCGAACGTTGACTGATTGATATGCCGTTAAAATGTAGGTCGTATTTTTGTAATCAATATATTTAAAAGCTTTATAAATTTTGTACGTACCTTGAATGTGACTGAATATACGTAAACACGACGTTGTACGTATCGCCTTTGTGTTTATAAATTGTCGTGAGGTGTTGACGGCAAGCGCCTCTGCGGTTGCGGTTTGGACGACGTTTAGCTTGCTTCGCCACAACCGTACGCTTTAGTCTTACATAACACCACATAACACTTAGTACATTACTGTCTATTACTCAATCAATTCGTTTGAAACACATAAGATTATAATTACCGCAATATTTATTGTAACACCATTTGATATCTGAATAGTTATCTGTAAAAACGTTTGTTGTCACTTTTTAACCACGTCCATTTATGTAGTTAGTCCATTATCGTTCATTATTACTTAACATTCTCATATCTGTTTGGTTGTACCCATGAAACCGATGTATAATTTCGAGACAGAATTGTACGTGTTGTGTTCCTAATTCGTGCTCAGCAACGAAAATAAGAAAAGTCTTTCGGTAGTCGTGGCACGTCTCACGGCGACGTTGGCTCGACGTTGATAAAAGTTTAGCTGAACAAATTTCATTCCTAACATTCTGAATAGGTATATTAAAAAGTTTCGGAAATAGATAACTCGCCGCTCTCTATACATATATACCCAAACCCAATAAAGTTCAGCCCGAGTTTAGACTTGATTCTAGTGAGAATCTAATAAGGCGAGCTTTACCTTTAATCGAGTCAGGAAAAGCATATAGTGGTGCGGTATGTGCCGGTTGTTCCCGGAGTCTCTTAACGCGCCGCGGGTAACGGAAGAGCTCGGTTCACAATTAGTGCCTGGTCCCGTTACCAAGCCGCATTGTCCGCTTCAATACTCCGCTAGTTATATTCCTTTATGCACTCTTAATGGAAAGTTCTCAGGTTGTTTGCTATACGTTTAACGCGGCGTAAGCGAGCGATTGTTTGGGTAATAAAGTTATTCAAACTTCAGGTATTGTTTCCCCAGAACGTGTTACAAAAGAACATTATTTCACGTGTAAATCGATCATGATTTCATGATTTTATTAATCCGTTCCTTCGTTGCCTGCTCGATATCGGCTTGATTACGTTGTCGGTGAATTTCACAGTGTAATTAAGTCTTGCAATTTGCTTATCTAAATAGCGGTCCCCTTTGCTGGCTTCTGAAACATATTTGTTTGCACTCCCGTCCAAACCCTTCTATCGACCGACGAAAAGGCCTCGTCCGGCGCAAGTTGTCTCGCTTTACTCAAGTTAGCTGTCCGTGTTTTAGTCGTATTGTGTAGGCTACATTATCTAACTCGTGTTTAACTGTTGTTTATTTAGTGGCTGACTCGAAAAGGTAAACTCGCTAACGTGACTAGCTGGCTTTTGAATTAAATTTAACCTGCTATTAATATATCATCAAGGGCTCATTCATCTGTGTGTTGAATAGTGGTGGTTGCCATAATTTAGTATAATACAATACCGTTAGCGAACGGTGCGGCCTCAAAAAGGGACGTGTACTAATGCCGGAAGTGTAACATACTGAACTGCAACGGCTTCCGGAATTTCACCCGCGCCAATAATACTTGAGCAACTCATTAATTACAGTATGCAATCAATTGTAACACGAGCTGCGATTATTATTACCTACACACCTCACGACTAAACCAAGCACACAAATACCCTCTTATCGCAAGTTATATTAATCATTGAATATAGATAGATACGCTGAAAACGGAACGGTGGCAAGCCCGGGTAGCCTAGAAAAGGCCAAGGACGTCGATCGCTGAGTCCGGGCGAGGCCTTCGGTGTAACCTTGTACGGAAAATGGTAAACCGAGACGACCTTGGGCGAGAAGTTAAGACGCACTTCCATCCAGCCAAGTGTAATGATTAATGGCCCATGTTCCACTCAGTTCGGTACCTATACGTAGGTATCTCCGTTTAATGTAGTCTTGCTTTGTCTTTGATATCTATACAACTGAATTGTGTCAATCCCGTACAGTGATATGTACTAATAAATTACTCCACCCAAACATAGATCTGTGCATATACATGCACGCATAATCAAACGAAATTTTATATCATTCCTCACCATCAGCCTATTTACGTCCCACTGCTAGACACAGGTCTCCTGATCTCCTCTCATAGATGAGAGGGAACGGGCATTATTAGTTTCCGCTAGGTGCGTTGCAGATTAGGGATTGCAGACACCTTTGAACTTTATTATAATACCCTCATTTTGTTATAAGTAATAAGGCTTTAACTTTAACAATCGCCATATAAAGTATCCACATTAAATAGATACGACTTGTTATTGTGGCGACGCGTTTTTTAATTTACTTACAGTAAGCTGGTACCTAGCTTTCCTAGTTAGCAGCTGCTTTAGCTGCTCGAGCTTCCTAACGGATCTCGAATGTCAGGCGATGCATCACTTTCGTCACGACATCCATCATACGCGACACGAAGCCTGTGCTCTCATCGATTAATACCACTTGTCAACACAAACACTTTGACTTCACCGATTGTCTTGGAAATGTTATCGCTTTCGACTGTGTTTTCTCGACAAATACAGCCGCGCCTTTTTGTGATCCTTCCTGTCGAAGTAAGATTACCCTATTTTCATTTCTTTTTGAAGACGCTGTAGGTATAAAGTTACTCGGAAAATTTCTGCCGTCTTATAAAGGATTTTAGCCCGTTCGATCTCCGACCGCTGGAAAAGTTTCAAATATGAAGTAATTCCGACTAGCAGAACTAACCCGGTATTGTCAAGGGCATTACCGAGGAAATAGGATTATTTTCGGGCTTCGGGCGGATATTAAATTATAGCCGGTGAGAGCCGGACGATGAGGTGCGGGCTCCATTGTGGACTGAGTTTTACGAGCCAATTATGAACGGTCATTGTGGATTTGGGAACGCCGTGCTGTGATCCAATGTGAAAGTACCAGAGAGCTCCATCTCCTTGTTGTTACCATTGTGGGGCTCAGGCGAGACTCGATATTAATTCGAGTTGTACTTTTCCTGTACCATTACATATAAATATTCTCTGAGCCTCAGTTCCAATCGAGGGTCAACACGTCAGCAAGATAATCCAACGGGAGCGTGTCGATGGAATGGAAGCCTTAGTTTTTATTCAGTTGTAGTAGCCCTTCATTAAGTGTTAACACCCATTAACATTTCCTCTCATAGTAACCGGTAATGACAATAAACTGGTCATAAAGCAAGTTGTTTATATGCGTACGCAGCCACGTGTGATGTAGGCACGCGTCAATTAGGCGATACAAGGTGCACGACGCACGCGCCGGACTTCCGCGCCGCGCCGCCCAATACTCGCGCGACATAGGTATTATTGTACTTACCTACTTATTTAAATTTAAAACGCCGCGCCGACGCAGTATCCAAGCAAGCTTACGCTTAGTGGGTGCCTATTATGTATTCGTTATTAATATTAAGTCGAATCCTCTTCGCGGTCTTATTTAAAAAGGTATTTTTGAGGGCCTAACGCTCCGAATATAAACGACTCCAAATTAAACGGCTACATTGGCCTTAAAGCTGTGATCAAATTGATTCCCTCATCAACAACACAGGTTGTAAGAATAAGAAAGCTGTTAATTAATCTATACCACCTCACCGATTGATCAATTCATTTGCGAGGAACACGTGAAACGTCGGCAAATATGTGTTTCTCGTTAGTGCATCATTCGCTACGTCCGTATCTGCATTCTAATAAGAAAAGTCCACGGGAGAGGCATCTGCGTGTTCATTTAATTTCCTCGCGGTGACCGCATTTACCAGCTTGGTGGTTCAATGTGAGTAATTAATTTTACTGAGCTTCGTTATGTATGTACTGAGACAGCTTAATTACCGCCTTTCTAGCAGAGGTCTTATTAGACTTTAAAGATACTATTTTTAGAGCCCTTGTTGAGGACTATATTTCCACTTTAGATCTCTTTAAGTAGACACAACCGTCAACCGTCGACAAACTTTAACTACATAACTATTCTACGCGAAGTACGTATGTATATTTTCTTGTGAAATGATATTAGTCAAATATCGTTGCAGTATTTACTAAGTTCTTCTTACGTTTCTGTTTTTCCGTTTTCAATTTGCGGAAGCGGTTTACAACTCCCGGAAGAGATTAATGTTAGGTCTCATTTCTCTTAACACTCCTGGGTGAGTTACCGCCATTACCGGGCTGTTATTTACTATCGTGAAATGTACACCCTGTTGCTTTATAATATATAGGTATCCATTCTCATAGTCTCAGTGGCGGATTTACCCCAAGGCTGAGTAGGCTGAAGCCTAGGGCGGCAGATTTTAGGGGGCGGCAAATTTTGGCGAAAAAAAAATATAAACTACTTTTTTGCCCCATACGCAAGCATCCCGCCGGATTCTTTGGGTTGATCTTGGGTTGCCCTTAAGTTGACTTTGGACTGTTTGGACTTCTATGTCGTATAGGAGGGAGAGGGAATATAGGAATGGGAGAGAAGGAGGAGGGAGTCTGGGATTAGGACGAGTGCCCGTGTGGCCTCGCCCGTCGGGCAACAAGCATCGAGCCTTCGGCTTCGCGTGGTATTGCCGCTCACCTTCGGGCCTTGGGTTTCAAGTTCGCTTGTAACAATGACAGGAATAGTACTGAGAGCGCGCTCTGATGGGACGGTTCGGGCCTTCGGCCTTCAGCAGAGCCGGATCTAGGGGGGAGGGACAAGCAGGGGCCCATGCCCCGGGCGGCAAATTTAGGGGACGGCAGGGGGGCGGTAAATTCGAACTTCTTGACAGGCCAAAATACGTCTTGACAGGACAAAAAATTCGGCGCTCGCTGCGCTCGCGTTTTTTATGACTTGATGCATATGATTTGTTATATTTCTCGATTTGCTACAAGTTGATGCCTAGTATTTTCCGCATCTGCATTATAATGTTAGAAAATTTTCGCGCTCGCTGCGCTCGCGTTTTCTTCTAGGTTTGTTATGTTTTGATGCGTATGAAGTTTCTTCCGCATCTACATCATGATGTTCGAAAATTTTCGCGCTCGCTGCGCTCGCGTTTACATGCACACGGGGGCGGAATTTCGTGGTTTTTGTCCCTCCTCTAAAATTTCTAGATCCGGCGCTGGCCTTCAGGTTAGCTTTAAGATACATGGGGCATATGAATAGTTGGGCAACACCTTCCTCCTGCCTTCGGCGTCTCAAAATTTACTTGGGGAGGAGAGTTGGCATAGCCTCTCGAATGGAGGCTACCCGAGCCTTGGGCCTGCGGCCTCGCAGCTCGCGGCCTGAAGCTCGCCCTCGCAAAAATTACTCGAAAATTGTTTTGTCTCTGACGGCCGCCGTTTTGGATACTTTAATTTTTTTTTTATCATCAGCGGACCCATATCTCCTCACATGCCAAAATTCAGCTCTCTGCGACCATTTAGAATTTAGTTTTTCAAAAAACAGTCGTTTTTTTTACGACGAAAAAGTAATAATAGGTTTGTGAACTAGGGTATTGAATTGTGGAGGTCAGCAGGGGCGGCAAAATTTGAATAGCCTAGGGGCGGCAAATATGTAAATCCGCCACTGCATAGTCTCGATTACCGTTATATTTCTAAAGGCTCTAAAGTTTTAACTTCTACAACGAATGCTATTTTTTACCATACCATTATATGGGCGGAATGCGGGAAACATTGTTAGTTCACTTACACAAGATACACGTAGCATGAAATCTGCAGAATCTGTAAAATTTGTTAATAGATTATAATTGCTTGTGAAGTTGTAGGAGACGTAAGGAGTATACTATAGGATAGGTACCTTTATGTTAATAATGGATAAGTTCGTGTTTAGAAAGATAAGTGGTTCTTGCGACACAGTATTTAATAACAACATAATTTGAAACCAGATATGTCACCAGGCAACGTAGACCAGAAAATTAGCACTATTCATGAGATAGAAACTACACCTAACGCCGAGACGGGAGATGGCGCCTAGCAAAAAGTTGTGCACTTTAGGAATCTAAACCGCATTGCGTTTCTCGACGTTTCACGTTGCATCATAAATGTTGGAGGCTGCGCAAACCCATCTCGACCACTTTTTTGCTCGCGAGAAACGCTCTGCTTCAACTTTCAAATATAGAACTCGTATTACTGAAGTATTAAATGACTGACTTAGGCATGGCATGGTGGACTGTATCAAACTATTCACGACGGATTCCTGTTTCCGTAATAGACTCCTATGCTAAATTGGAACACCGAATAAAATCTTCGCGTATTTGAATTTTCCTTTTCTAAAGCTGCACTCAACTTTATCTCCTTATGAAATCGGCATCTATTTGCGACCTAGTAACTTCCTTGAGCGTCTCAACAAGGAAAAATAAAAGAGCAGCTGCATCTCGCGGTCCGCTCCCCTCTGCTCGGCTCGCTCTAATCATTGTTCGGCCAAAGGGTCTTCCAAAACGGGGAGTAATGGCCGCAGTAAAAAAAAACTTTATTAAGGGAACGCATCCAGGTACCCACGCATGGAATAACTTAGTTGAAACATTTACTTTATACGCAGGCTAAGTTTAGAGAGCGTCTTGATATTATGATACATATAGTGTAATCTGTGTAAAATGTATCGCGAATAAGGCATTTATGACATATTTGCGCAAGTTGCTGTTTACGCACAAGTCTGTCTGTTATTGTTGACACCTGAGTCAAATTGAAAAGATGTTTACAAAAACGACATACCGGAACACAGTTGCCTAGACTATTTTTTTGGAAACATTCCATTAAATGAAGTATTCGATAAATTCTTCATTTAACGGAACTTTTCATGGAATGTGCCTTAACTAATTTAGTTAAAATGTCTTCACCGTTTCTTCACAAAATTGTCATTTAACAATGCCTCGGTCTACAGTGTACGAGTATCTATCTATAGGTATGTCAAGCGAGTGTGTATGCGGGTAGTCAATGACCAGTTAACTGTTCGCAATGCGTCCAATGTTTTTGCAATGGGGCTTAATTCACTTATGACGTTTCCCCGGGCTCCTGTGCATTTGATAATTGAACAATGCACCGCAATACCATTGATTCGCGTCTGCTCAATCAATTCGAAATCACTGCTCGTTTTAAACCGCTTGCATCACAAACTGAATTATTTGTTGTGCCTAATAAATTGAAAATTATGTGTTATGCCTAAGTTGGCAAGTTTGAGATAAATGTGTTGATAACACACGTTTAATTTTACGGGCGTACCTGCACGCTTTCATAAACTTGTTTTTGATAATTTGAAGTCTTATGACGAGGCAACATACACGGTATAATCACAGGGCCAGATCGTAATCGTTGAATGCATCAGGTTCGTATCTCGACCTACATCGCGACGTGTTCCTCTCCTAACCGGTACAATGCTTCATAAATAGAGCACAATATAATGCTTTCCTTCCAATGTAAAACGTGGGTGGTAAAAAAACGTCGCCATGTGGTTGCCATTCGGATTCAATTTATTCCGATGAAGTAACGATTATCAGACCGTTTGTAGCTTGTAAAATCATTTTTATGACTCACTCGTCTTCCGTATAAAGTATACGTATTGAAATGTATATTGTTCTATGTTAAATTTACTGGAACAATGCATATTCTGTGTGGTGGAACCCTCCGACGTGCAGCGGTAGTTCCCTCCTTGTGTTCGCTCCCCAATCTCCATGTCAGCCCGACAGCCATCGGCAGTACATTAAACTATTAGTCAACAATTAGTGCACTCCATCACTATGGAGGGAATCTGATTTAGAACATTTAAAGCCGCCACCAATATCTTGAAATTTTCTTTTAGTTTATCTATCTCGTTCCTATTTCGTAATCGTAATAAGAAACACTGAGTCATAACTTAATGATTATCTGGTTAAGTATTGTTAGTAACACGTGGTCGCAATGCCGCGATCTCATTTTGAACGCTTCTTTCGCCAAGATCAGGGCCACGCGGTCACCGGCCGAAGAGTGCGTACTCCGTACATGCTCATAATAAATTGCTTCACTTCTTGTGTCAACACAGTCTTTTTTCACTTGACCAGTCGCCGCGTTGTCGCCGTTGATGTCATTCAAGTATTGTTACTTATCGCAACTTGGCTGTTACCCTCTCTGCCTACTATTCTCGGACTTCTCCGTATTATCTTCGGGTAAATGCAAGATTCCTTGGAGCGTAATACTTAATGCCCGCTGTAAGTGGCACTACTTACCAGTTGTTCACGTTGCACTCGGCCCGGAACCGTGTCTCAAAATGATCACTTAAACTACCCTCAGATGGACGGGTTAATGGCCGTAAAATTATACAGTTGCAGAGTTTAGACGTTTCAAGATAATGAAAGTGATAAAACACTGCAAAGATAAAGATGTTGTCGTGTGTAAATTAAACAGTTCGTTAACTCCTGACACGTTGGATATAAAATGAAGCGAAGTTCAAATTGCAATACAATAGACTGTGTGCACTGTGACCGTACATAGGTGTACCCCATCTCTATATTTGTAATTGCGCAATCATGATTCTTTTTGTTTACCTAAGTTAATAGTGGGGGGACGTTTATAATCTTCCCGTGGTTATTTCGGTCGCATTAAAGGAATACGTTAATTCTTGTAAATGACCTTCAAGCCTAATCGAATTTTCGAAGGTGTATTTGTGTTTAAAGACTTGTGAATTGGTAAGTCGCGAGGGTGGCGCGTCGCGCGGGCGCGTATCGATCGCGCCACCGCGCGGCCTGCATACGAATACAAGAATCGCTCCCGTGCAGCCCCTTATCAACTTCCACTAGACCCTGAGCCCTTCGTTAGCACTGGCACCTCGCTGATTGTTATGTCGTGTCGCCGCCATTCGCTATTGTGTCTCGTATCTTCTAATGTAATTAAGTTGTAACACGCGCCATTCAAACAAGTGACCTAACCCCAAAGCCAATTAACAACGGAGTAAAACAATTGTGGACGTAATATCTAAAAGTTAAGATGACATAGCAATTCTGTCGCAATGTTAATGACGCGTAAATGTAGCCAAGGGTAAATTACAAAAAGCTTTTTCCATTACCCCGACGAGGGACACGACCTCGTTTAGATTGCAAAAAAAACACATTCACCTAGAACGCCCTCCACGATGAGGTCACGGGTACACTATGACATAATCCAAAGGGAATATTTTCTGAAGAACCGCCGACTCATGCCAATGACGTCATCCGCCCTGAGACGAATTGGGATCGTACAGTAACGATCTAACAATCAAGTACTTGCAAGTTAGCGTTCCTAATCCTTATTTACTATAGCACTCTAAGGTAGTATGAGCACCTACAATCCTAGATCACCAGCTTCTACTCGTATCAAAATAAAATTAAAAATTCTGTTATTTAAATTTTCTGCCCACTCGCCCCAGTTTTTCTTACATAGTTTTCCTTGTCGAGGCTATTAAACTGATTATGTCTTGGGGAGGCGGGCCCGCCCTGAAAATTGACGCAATTTTCCGCCTAAGAACTCGCCTATTTATTGCATCGCGAAATGTCTTTGCGTGGCCTACTCCGGGCCCGCCTAATAAGAACACCGAGCGGGGCCCCGTGGGTTTGTAAGCGTGTAAATTCCCAACACCCTGCGTGACATTATTAAACTTGAAGGAATTAATGTTCTAACGAAGTTTGTTGCGTTATTTTCCACTTTTATTACAGTTTTAACTAAAATTTTGCCCTAAATTTGTAGTTGACCCCGTTTTAGCTTTCAACCTACAATGCAACGTAAATACATACAACAAACAATGCTATGTAATGAATAGTTAGCGTGGCAATCAGTCTTGAAGTATCGAGCACAATAGCTATTTTACTGTGATTAGCATTATACTTTAAAAAACATTTTCAATTGAATGTATCATGAATAGTTCTGACAATACACTACTTAATGCTTTCATATTTGAAAAGATCGGCCATTGACACGAAAATGACATAACATGTGCTACATTGCACATGTACTTACTATGTAAATATATGGAGCTATGATGGAATCGGAGGAGCTCTCTACGGAAATAGGCAACTACACTATCGAGACGAGTTGATGCAGGAAGGTAATTTAGCACACCTTTGCTGGGAAGCGTCATTTGATCTTGTCTGATACATTTAGGTAGAATTCGATTTTGCATCGCGACAAACGTTCACATTAATCAATACATATATACTCGAAGCAATGTTTGCCTACGCAGCACCGTTTGGTTAAAGAACACCGAAAAATACGCGTAATGCCGCATTGTCTGGGGGTAAGCTTTATTTATATTCGCTTAGAACTCGCAAATAGATGTGATGTTGGGGAAATGAGAGAAGCAGGTAAAGCGATCCGACTACAGCCCTGAGGGTGGCGCAGAAAAGAAAACACTGCCGCCTATACCTTCCTAAGTATAAAAGTATGAAATAGGACTATCCGCCGGCATTCATTACATCAATCAATAAAATAATGACTCTATGTATATATTTTAAAAGGAACAAAAGGGTACACAATCATTTGGGGCAAAGTGTGCTGAAAACGGTGGTTAATCAAATGGCAATTGTTTACATTGTTGGAGGATTATGTCCCCATGCCGTGGGCGGTAATGGGCTGGATCGATACGTGGCGCCGTCACATGGCACTGGTCCTGGCTCGGCCAGCACGGTTCAACACTCTGAACTGTTGCTATTTGTTATTGCCACGCCAGCACAATACTGGCGCGCTGACCTTCAACTTGTGGGTAAATATAGCTTTGTTTCCCTGCTATTTATTGCCTTCTATGAAGAATTCCACTCGCGCGAGCTTTATGCTGGGCTAAGGTCACGAGGGGTTGTTGACACTGACATGACGTGAAATTATTTTAAAAAATTGCCACAATATCGGTGACACAACAAATACCCGGGATTCATCTCTCATAGAATTGTGCTCTTCAGTGTTGATACAGTCATTGTCATACATCAAATCAAACCCCAGCACCTGGATATACAAAAACACAGTTGCGGATAAAATGCAAAAATTTTGACACAATACGGACTCTCAACAATTACTCACGCGCATCACATGCCGACATAAATGGTTCCGCGGAATGTAGCTATACGTCCGTTTTTTGTCGTATTTTTTTTATTTATTACGTATTGTGGACGAGACACGTGGCGATGCAGCTGCTGTTTACAATGTGCAATCACAATCATGAATTCATGACATCGAACGATTTTATTGCCGCTATAAGTCTTTTGGTAAATAGGTTCCTAGATGATTTGATCCTAAGACGACATCTATACAATAAAGTTCCTGATAATCCTTATTACATTACTAATACTAATTTTATAAATTACTCCGATGTTAGTAAGCGAGGCAACATGAAGGACGCATTATTTTCATACTTAATTTATAATTTACGATGTTCCTTCATAAAATAGTCTTGATCAGTTCAAGTTACCTATTTCATTAAGTGATTCTTATTCATAGCTGGAACTTTAAGCAGATTTGATACACCTGTAACAGCTTTATCGTCTCGCGGTCTGAACTGGTTCTCAAAGTTGACATTCAGATGCTAACTCAAGACGTTGCGAGGCGATTACTCGGTTACATTTGAAATGTTCACCAATAATAGTCCTTGCTCTAATCAACTTTCGTTTTCACGCTATGTGTGTTGTGTAAAGCATTCTTCACGCAATTTGCCTGCAAGGATTGCAGGTAAGTTGCATTGAACAGGCTTTACGGCTGCACACACCCGCTTATTAGATCGTAAATCGATTTATTTGTCGATTGCATAAGTCTCACCGACGAAACACTGTCGAACGAACCGGTTTAACAGAAACGTGTTAGAAGGTCCTCTTCAGAGCTCAAACTCTAATGTAATGCATATGATAATGATGTGCCGGTAATAATTATACAATACACTTATAAGCAAATCTAACTATTAAAAACAATCTCTATTTTTCATAGATACTTAATCCATTACCAATAATTTAAGCAAATAACTAGGTACCTATCGATTTGGTTGCTAAAAGTATTGTATCGGTATTACGAAAACACGAGGAGTTGCCGACAGAAACGTGCGCGTATAGATAGGTAATTTAAAAATAACAAACAATATTTAGTTCGTGTCAATTATACCTCGCCCTCAAATTAGAATAGAAACCGAGCCAAAGTACATACAAGACTTCACGCTCAGAATCCTGCCCATAGGTTTCTTACCTGTAATTTGATTTGATACAAATCAGCCTCAATAAGCGCGGGATGAGATGAAGCCTCTTTAGGAAACACAAATCGCGGGTTTTCGTTCACTCACTACACAAGCGATGTTTCGCTAAAGCACTAACAGTTCAATGACTATAGATGATTCCTTGGTTTGGGGGAATGACAGATGAGGTACATCGAGTACAAGTGATTGTGTAAGTGTAAGGAGCGTTGCGTTTCGTAGTGTACCGCCGCACTGCGGAGTCTCCACTCGACTGGCGGAGCGCTCGGCCGCGGCGGCGCCGCGGGTCCGCCCGCTCCGCAAAATCGCCCAAGGGATCCGTCGTCGACGTTTTCATTCCACAACCGTGCATCCTCTAATCCTAACATCCTACATGCATATGACCCAAGCCTCTCTCTAATTATTTTACCACATTTACATTTATTACATCCTTGCATCGTTAACGTCTATAGAATCTAGACAGTGTCGTAACGTGAAGAGACACTTTAAACCTATAAATTTAATTTAATTACTAAAGGATGTCCCAAAAAGGACGCAACTTTTAAATTTGTCGCCATTTTTGCACTTTAGTTCCGGTAACCCTAAAAAAAGTTATTTGATAGCTGATAGTTTAGGGTTTTTAAAAATGTAGCACACTACACGAGAGAACAACTCATTTTTATTTTTGACCAAAAAAATAATGAAAATTTGGCTACGAATTCTCGCAAATTTCAGTGTACTGATTCGTTTCGGTAGCAGAATTGGCGCCCTATGTCATGTGATTTAACACCATTCGATTTCTTTCTATGGAATTATTTGAAGTCAAAGGTCTATGTGTCTATGCCAAAAGTCCTAACACATGAAAGGTGGAGGTTCAGTGTTGCATTCCCGAAATTCAGCCACATTTGAACAAAATGGTCAAGGAAAATTTCATCAAAAGAATTCGTATGTGCCAGCAAAATCGTGGTGGGTATTTGTCCGATGTGCTATTTCATATATAATCCTATCCTCTGTATGTTGTTTAAATAAGAAAATACAGTAAAACCAAAAAAAAGTGTTTTCCATTATTTTCAAATATTGCGTACTTTTTGGGGACATCTGTATATAATAAAAATAGCAGCTCAAAGTGCTTTAATATGAAAATGCCTTTGGTTGTGATATCCAATTAGGTAGAATCGACGAACTGCCAGAATTAGAAAACGGAGTGGCATACGAATAGGTAATTCTAACAAAACAAAATACTCTAATGAGGCAGTATAGCAAAGTAACAACTATACAGGCTTAACTTTAGCAGGGCTTCGGATGACGTCACCTTCAACCGGTTTTTGTGCTTTAAAATCACCATTCGTGACCGTGGAAATTCCGTTGCGTCGCGACTCGCGCAAAAAACCATTCACCATTCTTTAAATTATATCACTTGACTTCTCGATAAGAGGTGAAATAACTAATTTGAAGTACGAGGAAAACGTCGTTGAATAATATTTTTTTAGTAAAGCATGGATATAATTTACGACTAGGTATATATGTAGGCTATACTGAACACAGTTCGCATCTACGTAAGCTAAGTATATAACAAAGTAACTGCATCCTTGATTCTCTACGAGTGTGTACTTATGTTTAAAATAATAATCGGTTATTTAAGTAGAACAAACTACTCATACAGATATTTCGATATTGTCTTTGCAATTTTTCGTTTAATTAATACCCCTACATGGATACACTGAATTTGTTAGTGGGACATTTCTCGTTAAATTAATTCTCACGCGAGGATATAAAATTCAGGGTAAATTAATTAAGGGGGTGCATAAGCCGACACTTGAGTGCCGCCCGCCGATTTACATGTGGCTTGGGCAGGTGCCGGCTATTCGAAAACTGTTTGCGTACTACTTAGTAGTTTGGTATAAAATAAAATATAACAAGATAAATGACTAAATTATCGTCCCTAAGTCCCTAACACATAATATATAGTCTTAAAAACGCAATAATTTCCAGATTGTATATTGTCTCTAAAACAAACTTTTAATCTATAGAGTTTGAGTACAATTCAAGGATATAAGATACTCAAAAAATGTATAAATTGAGGGATACCTACTTGTTATTTTCTTCATTCGAGCCTGGGTTCGAGCGCTATAATATCTCGGCTGAAATGGGTGCCTTTCAACCCTTGGTTAACAACTTTTAGATCTATAGAGTTTGTGTATACCTAATTCAAGGAGATAAAAAGATAGGTACCTACTGAGTACTACATTGAGGGATACCTACATATTATTTTTGCTCTTCTCAAGCAGACGCCTAAGATGGCTGGGGCATGTGTGCCGGATGGAATCCTCTCGAATACCTCGTCGTACAGATGTATTGCAAAATGATTTTCTTTCGGCAAAACTCTGATCTCAATCGGAATACGATGGCACCCGAACTGTCAATCAATGATTGTATTAAATGAGTGACGTTTTCATATCCATTATTATGGAACTTTATTGTTTAGTGTCAAATTTCAAAGTGAAAAATGTCAATGGTTCAAAGTTACCCCTACGGCTGTAAGATGGGTACTGAAGCTTATTGAGAGAGCACGATAAATACAAACTTTTCCGATAAAGTTCGAAGAAAAATCATTTTGCACTACATCTGTATCTTGCTTGGCGCTATAGCGAACGCTAAAAGGAACATTGGGAGATTTGGGAGACGAATGCTGCGCTTTAAAGACTGCGTTAAGCGTGATATGGCGGGCTTTCGAATTGATAATCAGGCCTGAGAATCACTTGCCGCTGATAGAAACGGATGGCGCAAACGTGTTGTGGACGGCAGAAAGTTCTGCGATGAAGCCTGGTTTGACGAATTGGCTAGTAAAAGGTGCCGCAGAAAACAAATCGGAACTAGAGCTTCTGACGTCAACCTTCCCTGTAATACCTGTGGAAGATCGTGCCGTTCCCGCATTGGTCTCTACAGTCACCAAAAACGATGTTCGCAACTACACCGCAATGCTCGAATCGTCTGCAATAGACGCAAAGCAAAGGCCTATGATGATTTTTGCTTCATTCGAGCCTGGTTCAAGCGCCATAATATGTCGGTTGAAATGGGTGCCTTTCATTTTAACCCTTGGTTAACAATCTATTATTTCGTAATTTCACATCACTTTTATGTAGCGGTAGCGGTAAAAATAAAGAATGTTACGTAAAGTAAAGGAAGGACCACTTCGTAAATATATATATAACCTTTTGTATAGCAGCAAGCAGCAAAAATAGAGAAATAAAATAGTAATTAAAAAATTAAAACTCGACTGCAATGGATAAAAAAATGAACTAAACTAAAAAGATCGAAAGATTGTTTGCAGTCGGTGTCTAGTTGTCTACTAAATACATTCAATACCAAAAAATATTAGGCCCCCCGACTGCAAACAAAATAAAACTGTTTCTATCTTTTTAATTATATCCATTGCAGTCGTGTTTTTAGTTGTTAAGACATTCAAGTCGACGAAGAGTAGAAAAACGTACTAAACCAGTAAACCCAAACACGCCACAACGCACACACCACGTACTTACTAAAGCCATCTGTATTTACGTGTTAAAGTTAACTGCCTTGACGTTTATGTTGTGTCGTTATGTTTAAGCTACTCAGCGCTAGATGGCAGTCAAACTGTCGACTATATCGAGTTTCTTTTGCAATTTAGTTTTTATCCTTTTATTCTTAGATTTTCATATATTTTTTTCCTTAAATACTCAATTATGATGAATACTCATTATAATTAATAAATTATGATTAAAATATGAAAAGATATAATTTTCATTTCTTTTTTATTTGTAGCAATTGTAGCTAACTTCGCGTCGCCCTCAAGACAAGAAAGGTCGCCATTACATATCGCGATTACAATTATTTATTTCTTTCAATAACGATTTCTGAAAGAAATATCTTATGTCAAACGAATAAGCGCGCGATTAGTTTAGTTTGTATTTGAGAAATACAAAATAACTAAACAAAATATGTGTTTCTTTAAAAAATTGTAGGCCAAGATGTTTTAATTTAAAAACTCAGTAGAATAGCACAAATACGTCCTAGTTCTCATAAAGTTTGTGAGTTAAAACATAAATGGCACCACCACGAAGGATTTCAAGAGATCAGTTGGAAGTGATGATAGATTTCCTGGAGCAGAACAAAGGGATGTGCATGGGGACTCCGTCCAACGGCACAGCGGCTTCTACCGCCAGCAGCGCCCACAACGCGGTGCGACAGACTTGGAGCGAACTGGCCAAGCTACTCAATGCTGTGCCGGGAGGCGCTTTGAAGACTGCGGATGGGTGGAAAAAGGTACCTACTTCATTCATGAAACATATTTGTAATAGGTAGTGTTTGGTTAACACATAATGATAACATTTATCTTTACAGTACTGGTTTGAATGGCGACACAAAAGTAGAAAAAAAGCAAATGATGCTAGAAGGTTTGAAGAAAATCCTAATGGTGGGCCAAGCAGGTTTGCCCCACTTAACGACTTGGAGGTCAGAGTATTAGCATTGAGCGGCAGCAACTTGGTGCGGTCAAAGTCAAAACCAATTAAAGAACTAGAGAATATGTTGGCAGACAACTCGGACAGTGATCCCATCGGGCGAACCTCACCAGAAACAGTTAAAGCTGAGCCGCTACCAATACACAAAGTTCATAGAACAAGGGGTTCTACAAAAGGATCTGCGGCAAATGGTATGTTTCTATGTTCACTAACAAATTAACGACTGTCAAAATGCAGTCCATGTCCAAGAATTGAATCATTTGGGTAAATGTAGAAATAAAGTATTCAAAACTGCTCAAACAATATATTAAATAAGTATACCTATTGGTATTCCTTTGTTTTTTTACCACTTATAAATTAGATTGTGTGCATTATTAAATGATTTATTTATTTCTCTTGCAGATGAAATAAGATCCGGGACACCACCTCCACAATGGGCTTTAGAATTGGAGGAAAGAAGGATAGCAGCAGAGGAGCGAATGGCTGTGGCATTAGAGTCCATAGCATCTATCATGAGGCTTCAAGAGGAAAGAAGGTCCATGCTGGAAGAGAGGATAGCAGACACATTAACTTCCGTTGCAGGGAATTTCCAAGAACTTAATAATGGAATACAAGAGGCAGTGATGCACTTACAGAGGCTAAATCCAGTTCCTTCAAATGGACCTGATATAAAGGATCATGTTTTCATATAAATGGATAAAATTATAGAATTGTTTCGCCATGTCCGTCCGTCCGTCCGTCCGTCCGACCCCCGTTTTTCTCAGTAACCGTTAGTACAAGAAAGCTGTAATTTGGCATGAGTATACATATCAATGACGCCGACAAAACGGTTGAATAAAATCTTTAAAACATTTTTTTTAGGGTACAGTCAGTCCATGAAAATGTTGAGCATACTTAGAACCTTGTCACATCGAAATCTAAGAAATATTTCGACTGAAACGTCGTAAAATTTGAAACCTCTTTAATTTGACAAAGTACTAAAGTGCTCAACATTTTCGTTGGCCCACTGTACCTCCCCTACATGTAAAGTGGTGGTGCAATTTTTTTTTCTGCCAAACCCCATTGTGTGGGTTATCGTTGGATAGCTCTTTAAGATATAATAAAGTTTCTATAAGCATTTTTTGATTAAAGAATTGGTTAGCGTGATATTAAGCTTTGAAGTGATAATTTTTGTTATGGTCAGGTGTCCCCCTCCCTCAGTTAAACGGTGGCTACCTGGCTACTAGGCATGTGAAAAAAATCATGGTAGTAGTATATACGATGAATTTAAAAGGAAAACTATCACAGCTAAGTAGACATTACTAGTTAACGAGTAATAGTAGAACTTCAGAAATGTACTTTGCAAAAGCAAACTTTTGTACAGTTTCCATTGATACCATAGATAATGTTATTAATTCTGTCAAAAACATAGTAAATATAAGTTAGCGAACTTTTTAGTCCACATAATGTAACGGGTAGACGACTACGGAACCCTACCTTGCGCGTGGCCCGACACGCACTTGGCCGGTTTTTATTATCAAACAACTATGGCAGAAATTTCTGATGGCCCTTGTGAATAAGAGTGAATTATTTTTAACCTAATACATAATTGTATTATTTTATTTGCTAAGATCATAGAAGTTTTTGTTCTATTTAAGATATGTGACTGATTTGTAATTGACTGATAAAGAGTGTGATTAATTTTTAGAAGGCTGGTCCTTTGACAATATTATTATAAATTTGTACTATTGTTCCTTTGTGATGTTTAATAAGAAAGATGTGCAATAATGATGAAATGTAGTCAACATTTTGCAGTAATTGAATTATTTTATTTAACATAATTTATAATATGTAGGGGTACTTTCTGATTAAACATTTATCTTATAAATATTATTTTATTTACACTTATTAGTGCAGTATTTGTACAGTCAAAATCACAAAGTAGCCAAATATAATTTAACACATCCCTAATCCTACTGTGATAATGATGTGTATTGTGTTGATACATTTGGCTACCTCACTGCCACTATATGTTATGATGATATACTGAATAACATTGACAAAACGTCAAAAAAATCGTCATGTTACCCCATTTTCAGGTTTCCGTACCCGAAAGGTGCAAACGGAACCCTATTGCTATCAATCACGCGTCCGTCCGTCCACTCCGTCCGTCGTCTGTCACACAGGTGTAGGCTGCGTTTCCACCAGAGATGTGCGAGGATGTGTTTTCATATATTTAACACCTCGCTCGGCGCGTTGCGAGGTGTCAAATGTATGAAAACTCATCCTCGCACATCTCTGGTGGAAACGCAGCCTTACAGCTAAACGGTTGGAGCTAAGTCTTCAAATTTTCACAGTAGGTATAAGATAAGCATCTTGTTGGCCCAAAGCGAAAGATGAAAGTGAAAACTTATTTTTAATTGACTTAATTTTGCGGTTGGTTCATAACCCTAAATGTGTGAAATCAGACTCGCACTTGGCCGGTTTTATTAAGATTTTGGGCGCCTGTCCTTGCATTTGTCTAAAAGGCATTTGACCAGCTCTGGCTTACCGAAAAAAAACATTTTGTGGCAATACTTATGCTACAAATCGTCGCTTAGTACTCAATACTCATAGGGACTAGGTCGATTTGTGTAAGGTTCCCCACAAATATTTATTTATTTAATAAATCTCGCAGGTATGGAGGCTCTAGAGACGAGCATCAACTACTGGGAGGACGCGCTGGCCGCGTTCTCGCTGGGCGCGCGCGGCGGCGTGTCGGGCACGCTGGCGCTCACCTCGCCCGAGGAGGCGGAGTTCTGCCGCGAGATCCAAGACCTGCTGCAGAACGCGTACCTGCTACAGGTACGGCATGGAGGCTCTAGAGACGGGCATCAACTACTGGGAGGACGCGCTGGCCGCGTTCTCGCTGGGCGCGCGCGGCGGCGTGTCGGGCACGCTGGCGCTCACCTCGCCCGAGGAGGCGGAGTTCTGCCGCGAGATCCAAGACCTGCTGCAGAACGCGTACCTGCTACAGGTACGGCATGGAGGCTCTAGAGACGGGCATCAACTACTGGGAGGACGCGCTGGCCGCGTTCTCGCTGGGCGCGCGCGGCGGCGTGTCGGGCACGCTGGCGCTCACCTCGCCCGAGGAGGCGGAGTTCTGCCGCGAGATCCAAGACCTGCTGCAGAACGCGTACCTGCTACAGGTACGGCATGGAGGCTCTAGAGACGGGCATCAACTACTGGGAGGACGCGCTGGCCGCGTTCTCGCTGGGCGCGCGCGGCGGCGTGTCGGGCACGCTGGCGCTCACCTCGCCCGAGGAGGCGGAGTTCTGCCGCGAGATCAAAGACCTGCTGCAGAACGCGTACCTGCTACAGGTACGGCATGGAGGCTCTAGAGACGGGCATCAACTACTGGGAGGACGCGCTGGCCGCGTTCTCGCTGGGCGCGCGCGGCGGCGTGTCGGGCACGCTGGCGCTCACCTCGCCCGAGGAGGCGGAGTTCTGCCGCGAGATCCAAGACCTGCTGCAGAACGCGTACCTGCTACAGGTACGGCATGGAGGCTCTAGAGACGGGCATCAACTACTGGGAGGACGCGCTGGCCGCGTTCTCGCTGGGCGCGCGCGGCGGCGTGTCGGGCACGCTGGCGCTCACCTCGCCCGAGGAGGCGGAGTTCTGCCGCGAGATCCAAGACCTGCTGCAGAACGCGTACCTGCTACAGGTACGGCATGGAGGCTCTAGAGACGGGCATCAACTACTGGGAGGACGCGCTGGCCGCGTTCTCGCTGGGCGCGCGCGGCGGCGTGTCGGGCACGCTGGCGCTCACCTCGCCCGAGGAGGCGGAGTTCTGCCGCGAGATCCAAGACCTGCTGCAGAACGCGTACCTGCTACAGGTACGGCATGGAGGCTCTAGAGACGGGCATCAACTACTGGGAGGACGCGCTGGCCGCGTTCTCGCTGGGCGCGCGCGGCGGCGTGTCGGGCACGCTGGCGCTCACCTCGCCCGAGGAGGCGGAGTTCTGCCGCGAGATCCAAGACCTGCTGCAGAACGCGTACCTGCTACAGGTACGGCATGGAGGCTCTAGAGACGGGCATCAACTACTGGGAGGACGCGCTGGCCGCGTTCTCGCTGGGCGCGCGCGGCGGCGTGTCGGGCACGCTGGCGCTCACCTCGCCCGAGGAGGCGGAGTTCTGCCGCGAGATCAAAGACCTGCTGCAGAACGCGTACCTGCTACAGGTACGGCATGGAGGCTCTAGAGACGGGCATCAACTACTGGGAGGACGCGCTGGCCGCGTTCTCGCTGGGCGCGCGCGGCGGCGTGTCGGGCACGCTGGCGCTCACCTCGCCCGAGGAGGCGGAGTTCTGCCGCGAGATCCAAGACCTGCTGCAGAACGCGTACCTGCTACAGGTACGGCATGGAGGCTCTAGAGACGGGCATCAACTACTGGGAGGACGCGCTGGCCGCGTTCTCGCTGGGCGCGCGCGGCGGCGTGTCGGGCACGCTGGCGCTCACCTCGCCCGAGGAGGCGGAGTTCTGCCGCGAGATCCAAGACCTGCTGCAGAACGCGTACCTGCTACAGGTACGGCATGGAGGCTCTAGAGACGGGCATCAACTACTGGGAGGACGCGCTGGCCGCGTTCTCGCTGGGCGCGCGCGGCGGCGTGTCGGGCACGCTGGCGCTCACCTCGCCCGAGGAGGCGGAGTTCTGCCGCGAGATCCAAGACCTGCTGCAGAACGCGTACCTGCTACAGGTACGGCATGGAGGCTCTAGAGACGGGCATCAACTACTGGGAGGACGCGCTGGCCGCGTTCTCGCTGGGCGCGCGCGGCGGCGTGTCGGGCACGCTGGCGCTCACCTCGCCCGAGGAGGCGGAGTTCTGCCGCGAGATCCAAGACCTGCTGCAGAACGCGTACCTGCTACAGGTACGGCATGGAGGCTCTAGAGACGGGCATCAACTACTGGGAGGACGCGCTGGCCGCGTTCTCGCTGGGCGCGCGCGGCGGCGTGTCGGGCACGCTGGCGCTCACCTCGCCCGAGGAGGCGGAGTTCTGCCGCGAGATCCAAGACCTGCTGCAGAACGCGTACCTGCTACAGGTACGGCATGGAGGCTCTAGAGACGGGCATCAACTACTGGGAGGACGCGCTGGCCGAGTTCTCGCTGGGCGCGCGCGGTGGCGTGTCGGGCACGCTGGCGCTCACCTCGCCCGAGGAGGCGGAGTTCTGCCGCGAGATCCAAGACCTGCTGCAGAACGCGTACCTGCTACAGGTACGGCATGGAGGCTCTAGAGACGGGCATCAACTACTGGGAGGACGCGCTGGCCGCGTTCTCGCTGGGCGCGCGCGGCGGCGTGTCGGGCACGCTGGCGCTCACCTCGCCCGAGGAGGCGGAGTTCTGCCGCGAGATCCAAGACCTGCTGCAGAACGCGTACCTGCTACAGGTACGGCATGGAGGCTCTAGAGACGGGCATCAACTACTGGGAGGACGCGCTGGCCGCGTTCTCGCTGGGCGCGCGCGGCGGCGTGTCGGGCACGCTGGCGCTCACCTCGCCCGAGGAGGCGGAGTTCTGCCGCGAGATCCAAGACCTGCTGCAGAACGCGTACCTGCTACAGGTACGGCATGGAGGCTCTAGAGACGGGCATCAACTACTGGGAGGACGCGCTGGCCGCGTTCTCGCTGGGCGCGCGCGGCGGCGTGTCGGGCACGCTGGCGCTCACCTCGCCCGAGGAGGCGGAGTTCTGCCGCGAGATCCAAGACCTGCTGCAGAACGCGTACCTGCTACAGGTACGGCATGGAGGCTCTAGAGACGGGCATCAACTACTGGGAGGACGCGCTGGCCGCGTTCTCGCTGGGCGCGCGCGGCGGCGTGTCGGGCACGCTGGCGCTCACCTCGCCCGAGGAGGCGGAGTTCTGCCGCGAGATCCAAGACCTGCTGCAGAACGCGTACCTGCTACAGGTACGGCATGGAGGCTCTAGAGACGGGCATCAACTACTGGGAGGACGCGCTGGCCGCGTTCTCGCTGGGCGCGCGCGGCGGCGTGTCGGGCACGCTGGCGCTCACCTCGCCCGAGGAGGCGGAGTTCTGCCGCGAGATCCAAGACCTGCTGCAGAACGCGTACCTGCTACAGGTACGGCATGGAGGCTCTAGAGACGGGCATCAACTACTGGGAGGACGCGCTGGCCGCGTTCTCGCTGGGCGCGCGCGGCGGCGTGTCGGGCACGCTGGCGCTCACCTCGCCCGAGGAGGCGGAGTTCTGCCGCGAGATCCAAGACCTGCTGCAGAACGCGTACCTGCTACAGGTACGGCATGGAGGCTCTAGAGACGGGCATCAACTACTGGGAGGACGCGCTGGCCGCGTTCTCGCTGGGCGCGCGCGGCGGCGTGTCGGGCACGCTGGCGCTCACCTCGCCCGAGGAGGCGGAGTTCTGCCGCGAGATCCAAGACCTGCTGCAGAACGCGTACCTGCTACAGGTACGGCATGGAGGCTCTAGAGACGGGCATCAACTACTGGGAGGACGCGCTGGCCGCGTTCTCGCTGGGCGCGCGCGGCGGCGTGTCGGGCACGCTGGCGCTCACCTCGCCCGAGGAGGCGGAGTTCTGCCGCGAGATCCAAGACCTGCTGCAGAACGCGTACCTGCTACAGGTACGGCATGGAGGCTCTAGAGACGAGCATCAACGTTCTACCATTTAGGTTCTGAGGTTTGAGGGTGGCTGAGTTTGGCAGTTTTTTGGCTAGTGGCCACATGTATCCACATCCCCATCATGAAGCAACTTCAAGTTCTGAACTCCATTTACCGTTATAGGAGCGTTGCGAGCTGCTGTTCCTAGACCAGCGCTCGGTGCTGTTCCGGTCGGAGAGTGGCGGCGGCGGCGACGCGGGCTCGGGCGGCGCGGGCGCGGCGGGCCGGCGCTCGCGCCTGCTGTCCACGCACACCGGCTCCGAGCACACGCGCCGCGACCACCACTCCAGCGCAGAGTCCTTCGCCTCCGCCGAGGACCAGGTCAGTACCTCTAGTATAAGTTTTTTCGAAACAAAACACAAAACGAACAAGTTTGCGTTTTAGTCTCTATCTGTATGGCAAAAAATAGTTACCACCAAAGGCCACCAGAGGCGCTGCTCACGTTGCCTTACAAAATGAGACTAAATGCAAACGCGTTGGTTTGTGTTTTGTTTAAAAAAAATATAAACTGTTGCCTTAGTCATTTCTATAATTTAGAAATAAAGGTTTTTTTTTAAATTTAGGCACCGAGCAGGATTCGAACCTGCGACTTCCTGGCATTCGCGGCCAACTGAGCAGTAGGTGCAACCTACTCCCGGGCCCCAAATTCTTCAATTGTTCCAATTTTTTGTTTTAAATTTTTCCTTTATTTCTAAATTTTAGCGTTACTGCTTAATACAAAACTAATTCATTTCAATAATGCTGCGGCCCGAAACATACGATCCTATTACCTATTTAAAATTTGTCGTCAAACAATGATCTCCATAAGCGTATTATGACCTAATATTTAAATTTCACGACATCGAGCGTACGGGATCCATTGAAACTCATCGTTAACTTTTTGGTCTTTCAGGTGGCGGACTTAAGAGAGTTTGACGACTTGAAAGATGACCTACCTGAATTAGAAAACTTAGAATTATATCAATTAGGTGTGAAACAATTAGAAATAGGTATCCCTTACAGGTACGTCATATTTTTGTATATAATTAGTTTTTTTTTTAACTTCACTGGTGAATGTTTGTCATTCCAATAAGGATATATGAAAAATAATAAATATTCGCGTCAATAAAAGAAACCGCTTTAGCTTAGTTGGTAGTGTTAGTGCCTACGAAGCTAGAGGTCCCGGGTTCGAATCCCAGCCAGGACATTTATTTGTGTGATGAGCACGAATATTCTTGGGTCTTGGATGTTTTCTATGTATTTATGTATGTATTTATATTTATATCTATATAAGTGTATATAAGTAATAAGTATGTATATCGTCGCTTAGTACCCATAGTACAAGCGTTGCTTAGCTCGGGATTAGGTTGATTTGTGTAAGATTGTCTACACATATTTATTTATTTAATAAGTAAACAAAGCCAGTCATACGAGTCAGTCTCGCATTTTTTTGCGAAAAATCGTCATCGACTAATTCAAAGGATTTTAAATTTGATATTTATTTCGAATTAAAAAATAATTTTAAGACAAAAAAAAATTTTTTCTAAAAATCTTCATACTACCTACTATACTTTTAATTAAAATTTAAAATAGATATAAAATTTGAAATCCTTATCCCTGAATTAGTCTAAATTGAGTATATTTTTCGATTTTTCGCAAAAAAATGCGAGTCTGATTTTCGTAAAAAAAAAAGTTATTCCCAGGTTATTCCTATTAAACTATTATTGACTTGATTACCTGGTAGTTATTTTAATTTTAATATTTCCTCACATTGTTTGAGAAAAGCACTATACAATCCTCGGCCGGAACAGGAATTGCAGGACTCGTTTTATCCGTCTACACCACACTCGTCCAGCAATCCCTTACTTCACGGCCTCTGCAGTAATGTACTATTTTCTAATTTTCCAGAACGCTCCGGACGGAGGTGGTGGGGTGCGCGTCGGACTCTGAGTTCCTGTGCAAGTTGCACGCGCTGCGGCTAGCGCTCGCGGCCGTGTTCCGCGCGCCCGCCAACTGGGCCTGGTTCGTGGACGCCGGCCGCCAGGTGCTCACCGACCTGCTGCTCTACGCGGACAAGGTAACACTGTGAGGACGTCCATGTCATCTTGGCCTTTACTTAGAGTATCCCGGAAACCCGGAATCGTGCAGCGAATGAAAGGTTTTTGAGTGGCGACCACGGACCGGACCGGAACTGACCGGTCGCAGCGTGGGTAGACTGATGACCTGGTAAAGGTCGCGGGAGTCGTCTAGATGTGGGTGGCGCAGGACCACAGATCGTTGTGGCACTCTATGGGAGAGGCCTGTGTCCAGCAGTGGACGTCTTTCGGCTGATATGATGATGGTGATGCAGCGAATTGTCACAATCAGGTGACAATCGACGCAGTGGCGGGCTATGCCCGTCGGAGGCCCTGGGCGGAAGCTGAGTGGAGCCCCTAATTTGCTGGGAACAATGAACATGGAGGCGTTTGGGAACCCCCCTGAGGCCCGGGATGGGCCGCCCCTTCTGCTCCTCAGTTAGTCCGCCACTAAATTGATGTGTTTGTGGAATAGGAGCCAAAACAATGGTGCTAAATACATACATTGTGCCTAATATGAATAACAGATATCGGATTCCCCTGTTAATTGAGCCTTAATTATTAATAATTGTGGTCTAAAGTCTAAATAAACACTAGATATCCTGAACATATTTATTATATGTTGTTGCAGGAACCGAAAGAGTTTCTAGTTGCGTATGAAGAAATGGTTACGTGGACGGCGGATCCTGCGAATTGGACAACGATTGAAAGCGAACTATCTAGTAAAGGCGTTAAGGTAAGTTTTTCATTAAGTATCGGCGTCGAAAGTACAGAAAACCCAAGGGAGTCAATCACATAAACCCCTTAAACTCCGGAATTGGTAATCTCAATTTACCGGCCGTCGGGTCGGGCCGTTACGTTAGAGATGAGATGAGACGTGATTGTGTGGGTTAAAGTTTTCTGACACTTATGAATTGCTTATGATATTTTTTCGTGTCCAACGCACGGCAACTTGTGAGGTACTCCTCGATATTTCTGTTGTGGAACTTTTACAGTTCACCGGCACGAATGGCCGGCAGCCACCCTTAGCCATCTGTTTATTAGGAAAACCGCTACCGCCGCCGCTCGAAGTCGTTTTTAGAGGCCGGGCCCAAGAAAGAGATAGGAGTGCGCAACTGGGGAGTGGCCTGGGGAAAATCCAGGAGAAACCTCCGAACCTCCGATACGTCCACGCGGGCGGTTCAAACACTGGAATACTCTAAGAGTTTGCGCTCCAGTGAGATTGGAAGAGCGGCTTCGACCGAATCTGAGGTGTCAGTGGAATCGAGCTACTGGGAGTTTTGTCACTAGTTCACTAAGCCTAGTCTAGCTGAGAAGAGTCCAGCAAGACTCAACTAGGCTCGACCTGGATCGGACTGACTCTACCCGGCACCACACCTGTGACACGCGAAGGAACGTAAGCGCTGTGGGTAAGTATGTGTGCGTGCACTGTCGGTACACGCGTCAATTGTTTGCGCGGGTGCGTAGCGCGCGGCGCGGACGAATCGCGAGGCGCGACGGCACCCGATCGGCGCCAGGCGGGTCTCTCAGGGACGAGGTAACTGACCTCGGTGCGGGGGGTTCGTGGCCATTCTGTATGTAATAATACTATTATATTATTCTGTGCCGGCACTCGAAGTCGTTGCCGGGCCGTTACGTTACAGATGAGATGAAGATGAGACATGAAACGCTTGTGGTTGTGTGGCAGGTGCTGTCGTTCTACGACGTGGTGCTGGACTACATCCTGCTGGACGCGTTCGAGGACCTGGAGGCGCCGCCCTCGTCCGTGCTCGCCGTCGTGCGCAACCGCTGGCTCTCCGACGGGTTCAAGGAGAGCGTGAGTACACCTGCTTTTCAATTCAATTCAAATATTTTATTTCATTTTATTACGGCCGCTATATCATAGGAAACCCGAGCTTTAGTAAAACATAGTAAATCTATGCTCTTATCTCATGGACGGACGGAGACGGTGTTTATGCGGGTTCAGTCCAATCCAAAATTAAGCTTTGTGGCTCTTAA
Organism: Cenopis cana; assembly: GCA_951800055.1. Taxonomy (NCBI): domain Eukaryota; kingdom Metazoa; phylum Arthropoda; class Insecta; order Lepidoptera; family Tortricidae; genus Cenopis; species Cenopis cana. Next base: position 15,978,887 of record OX637477.1, on the reverse strand, counting down.
CGAATGAACGAAAGACGCGAACCTAAATCTATTTATGACCCAATCGTACCTACGCTGCAAAGGCTTTCTATAAAAAAGGCAAATTTACCTAAATATTGATGATGAACGTATTGTTTAATCTTAGTACTTATTGATATGTGTAAATTTGTAGGCGTTGACTACGGCGGTGTGGTCGGTGATCAAAGCCAAGCGGCGCTACCTGCAGTACCCGGACGGGTTCATGGCGCACTTCTACTCCATCTCGGAGCACCTGCTGCCCGTGCTCGTGTGGGGCTTCCTCGGCCCCCACGAGCGGCTCAAGGAGGTCTGCCGCACCTTCCAGGTCATTCTATTATATTATATTATAATTACAAAATCCTACTGATATTATAAATGCGAAAGTTTTGATGTTTGTTACTCAATCACGCAAAAACGGCTAAACCGATTATCATGGAATTTGGTATTTTCACTCGAGATCTGTCAAAAAACTATGATGTCTTGACAGATATCGAGTGAAAATTCGAGCGTTCGACACTCAAAAATCGCCCCCCAGTACATTTGATACAATTGCGCGGACTTTAACGTTCACGCATTGTAAAAAATTTCTTAATTTTTTTGAGATGATCTTGATCGGTGATTATATCTGTCAGGCGGAGATCGTGGGGTTCATCAGCGACCTGTTCAGCTTCAGCCGCTCGCGCTACACGTGTGTGGAGGAGCTGGCCGCCGACGCGCTCGCGCACGCGCGCCTGCGCGCCGCCAACATCACCGACAAGCTCGCCGACCGCGCCTGAACGTGAACACGTCGCCTAGCTCCTCTACCTCTAGTGTCATTTTTTTCGAAACAAAACACAAACGAACGCGTTTGCGTTTAGTCTCATTTTGTAAGGCAACGCGAGCAGCGCCTCTGGTGGCCTTTGGTGGTAACTATATTTTCATCTCTCCTGTTCGGAAATTGCAATTTTCATGAGTAGGATAGCCGGGTTGAAAGTTGTGTTTCCGACCCTAGGGTGGAAAGTGTTTTTTTTAATAGTTCCATAGGCCGGGAGCGGGCTTGAGCCACGCGCGCGGGGCTCGGGGCGCGGCGGCGCCGGCTGCTGGCGGCTGCAGCGCGTTTATTACTGAATCCTTAGAATATCATTTACTATTACTTTTATATCTGATTTATTTCCCTCAAAGTCGAAATGAAAGTAGAGTTTTAACTCGGGTGAAAGCATCCATTTCACCCTTGAACTTGAAAATATCTCGGGTGAATTGGGTCGCTTTCAACCCTTGGTTAACAATCTACTATTTGCCATACATATTGAGACTAAGCGCAAACGCGTTCGTTTGTTTTTTGTTTCGAAATAAATTATACTAGAGGTACTGAATCTTTTCCAAGTAAAGCGATAAGAGTACGCGGTTGAAGAGTAGAACCGCGTACTCTTATCGCTTTAGGCACTAGTCCCACTGCGGGCGAGCAGTGAATACTCTCATAGTAATTCTACTCGTTCTCTCGCTCAAGCGAGTAGAATTACTACGAGAATACTCGCTACGCGCCGGCGCTGGGGCTACTGCCTTATCGGGCCCGGCGTATAAAGCCATTGTCGGGTTCAAAAAAAAACTTCGCCTGTTTCTCTAGTATAAGTTTTTTTTAAACAAAACACAAACGACCGCGGTTGCGGTTAAGGTACAAACCCACTAGACCGTTCCGTGTCCGGGCCGGCCCGTTTTCTAATACAGGACGCGCGACGGTCGTCGATTTCTTGTACTAGAAAACGGGCCGGCCCGGACACGGAACGGTCTAGCGGGTTTGTACCTTAAGTCTCATTTTGTAAGACAACGCGAGCGGCGCCTCTGGTGGGCTTGGATGGTAACTATTTTTTCCTATATAAATTAAGACTAAACGCAAACGTGTTCGTTTGTGTTTTGTTTCGAACTAGAGGAACTGATCTGGGTATGGTCTAGGCGACCGTGGACCGACTACACCTTATAGTGCGCGCCATCCACGACGACGCGCCCCTCCACAGCGCATCTCATACTAATCTGTGCGCAGTTGTACGGCGCGGGCTGTGGTGGGGCGCGCCTAAGTGGATGGCGCGCACTATATTTATTTATTTATTTAATCTTTATTGCACAAAAATAAATTCAAGTACAAAAGGCGGACTTAATGCCATGAGGCATTCTCAACCAGTCTATACTGACCGGTATACGTTAAACATGGCGCCGGCAGCTGTAGTCTCATAGGTAACTGTCAAACTTAACGTAACTTACGATTACTGACGGTTTGATTTGAAATAAACTTAAGGCGCAGGGTAGGGCAAGGCCTTCTCCATACAAACTTTGGGCACGTTTTATTCGTCGGTTTTGGCACTCCCGAATAGAATCTTTTTTTTTTTGCTTGTAAATATTGGATATAAAAAAAATCAATAATTTCAAAAAGAATAAAAAAATCTCCAGTTCCTGGCTAACAGAAAAATAAGCACACTGATCAAAAATCATAAGTGTAATGCCAACACGAGCGAAGAAAAAATTGCCAAAAGTTTGTATGGAGAGAGCTTGCCCACCCCTGCGCCTTAAGCTCAATAAAATAAAATGTCGCTATATGGGAATTTGGCAGTACTTGTGGCATGAGATCTTGGAGTAAACACGCCTTAATCTTTTAGTGTGTGAAATCGAGAGTACCAAGTGGCGGCACATAGCATATGTCGCATTCGAAAGCTGTCGACGATTTCTAATCATAATGCTCGTATTCGTATCTATTCATATTATTCAATCGTAAGCACCAACTACCGCTTTAGGCTGCCTTTCCACTAAGGCGTTCTAAAAAACCAATCAAATTAAATCGAAACGGAACGCAGGAGCGAATTTGATTGGTCGATTCTGCATGTCTCCGCTGCGATACGCCACAGTGGAAGGGCAGTCTTAAGGCGCCGTGATCCCGAATCCGTGCCAGTTAGACAAAATAACGTGTAAGCCGATTGACACGAAGGAGTCGATACAAAATTAGTTTCAAGTAAAACAGTTCAACTGATGTCGATCAACATTTAATCAATTATGAAGATGTGCCATGATAAAATCACCCTAGTGTCTTATGGGGGATGTCGAAAAAACTCATAGGTCGTTCAGAAACTAAATAATATGCCAATTCGAAACGCTGATTTGGTGTCTCTCTATGCTAGATTCGTTTGAAATAATTTTCGACTTAAAATCATAATTCCATGCCTACATAATTGACGATTGGTAGCTGAGAGATAAGCGTTATAAGATATATAACAGTGAAAACTATTGAAATGAAATAATCGGGTCACTCACGTCTTTAACGTCGAATATCGCTCGACATGTTTCGGACCAATACGTGGTTCTTAATCATGAGGTGTTATCGCCGACGCCTCCGCCGCCGACCGGCCGCGCGCGCCGCGCGCTCGCGCGCAGTGTGAGACGCGAGGCCGTCGCGATAACACCTCATGGTTAAGGCGCTACACTGAGAAATTTGGAGACTTTGAAACGCTGTCCTGCCCATACTAGCAAACAGTAGGGGCTGATTATCAGATATATGATTCTTGACTATATGATTGTGGTACTGACAATAGCGAAACATGATTGCTTAAAATTTTCTCGATAGAAAAAAAAACCCAAAGTCGAGTCTATATTTTCCTTTTTTTCCTCAGCCTACTAAAACAACGGATTATTAAAAGACACGATTAAGTTAATATGATGGTATTTTACCTCATCTAGGTACTGACAAGAGGAAATTTAATAAACCTGCACACAGTCAAATATTTAACGAGATTAGTCTAAAGAGCCATTCTCGGAGAGGGTTGCATCCCATTTTGTCGTGAGCGAAAAACAAAGGGTGTCTCTTTCAATCGATATATCGCCTTAAGGACCACGTATTGGTCCGAAACATGTCGAGCGATATTCGACGTTAAAGACGTGAGTGACCCAATTATTTTATTTCAATATGTCTGAGACTCACGTTTTCTATTTAAAACAGTGAATACTATTTAGTAATTATTATAGAGTATTTGACATTCCTAATGCTTTAGGCATGCAAGTACATGTGTATATTACTTACATTGAGACATTGTAATATTTTGCCGTAAGCTTATCTAGCCGATTTCCCCTGTATGTGTCCATTGAAGCAAAGATTTGTCAAGACATTTTATACCAATTAATGACAAGCAAGGGCACACTTAACTTACTATTAACTTCTTTATAAACGTTGCATGAAGTTTCAGGCCCCTGTACCACAAAACTTTACAAGTCTACAATTCGAAAAAAGTGTACAATTTTCCATAGAAAAAGTTGACAAATTTGTCGAATTGTATGCGTCTTAAAGTTTTGTGGTACAGGCCCCAGGTATATTTTGGCTTAAGTGTGTCTTTGTTTGTACCTTAGTACAATATTAGGTATAAGTTTAAAGTGTTTAACTATTTTATTTATTCCGTTCTGCCTCGTAGTCCTCTAGCGACTGTAGTCTCAAATATATGCCATAGAACTAGGTTATAACTGAGGGGCTTCGTATGGAAGTGTGCACGCGTATGAGCAAACATATATAAAAATTGTACAAACAACCATTTTGTTGATATGGGAATATAACCCTGTCAGAATAAGAATTACACAGTAACACTGTACCTATATATTTTATACTGTAAAATATATTGTCAGTTTGGCACTGACATATGCTCTTATAAAATCTGGAATTAAACTTCCTGTGCTCTGCCTACCCCTTTTGGGAATACAGGCGTGAGTTTATATATGTTATGTATAAGTATATCCTATTATTATATTGGGCATTCTACTTTAACACCAATGTAATTCGTTTCAATTAGGTACAATATCTGGGCGACCGAGCTTTGCTCGGCGTTTTCCCGTCCTGAGACCTATCTAGATAGGTTGCTCATGCTCGTCCCCGAAAACCCTCATATACCAAATTTCATCAAAATCGTTAGAATCGTTTCCGAGATCCCCGAAATAAATAAGTAATACAAGAATTTCTCGTTTAAAGATATAAGATAGACACTCTAAAATTCGTACGTTTGTAATAAATACTTTATAAATATTTATTGTATTGATATTATAAGCATGTCAGTGTCAAAGTTTCGGTAAATCCTACTGTGTTATTTCAATACACAGTGAAAAATACCTATCGCCAGTCGAATTCCAATCTTATGTCACTGTCATAGAGACTTCGACGTTTGGTAGCTTTTTTCACTTGTATACCTACTTAATTTAGTATCAGTAATAAAACGTGTATGACTCTTGTAAGAGACGCAGCATTTAGCTCTATGAATATCATCATTCACTATTGTACAGGGAAATTACTTTCGAGACGTTTTTGCATTTGTAGTTGTATTTCTATATTTACAGGAATTCTACATTTAAATTTACACACACTTAAAATAGTACATTACTTAACAAGGGCGGTAAAACAAAGAATGTCTCAGATCGCAGGTATTTGACGCCCGAGCCGAAGGCATGGGCGATAAATATACGATCTGAGGCTTTCTTTATTACCGCCCGTGTTAAGTACAAAATTTTATGTCACCCCCTGGCCAGGAAGTGGGATTTCCCGCGCACGGAGCGTGCGGTAATTGCCGCTTTATGGCCAGGTGTGACATAAAATAATTTACACACATTTAAATTTTGTCCGTAGACAGCTACAAATGCAAAAAAAACGTCTCGAAAGTAATTTACCTGTCCCCATTCTGTTGTCTGTCTGTCTGTATAATATTAATAATATAGTATATGACACATTTCCAGTCCATGGCGCACTTACCATACGATTTAATCATTTCATTCGAATCCTACCTAACCATTGTAGATAGTTTACTTACCTACAGCACAATAATTACCAATTGTATATTGTCTCGCATTCCATTTTGACATTTATTCTGCCAATTCTATTGAAATAACTTATGCATTCAAATAAAGTAATAACAATATAACGTTCTGATAGCTATTATCACATTATCAGTCATAAGAAAAGTGCTGATTAGGTGCTAGAGAGATGAGAAACAAGCTAAACCTTTGTAAAGAATTCTAGAAAACATCTGAATAAGTATTTTTTTTAAACGCCCATTCCTGATACTAATACATAATTATAGTGCGGAATAATTTTACCAACGTAGTTAATTAGAATTTTAAAACCTGTTCACCGCCATAGACTTGATATAAGATCCGGACATTATGTGCCACACACGCCAATGACTTCATATTGAGTCGATCAAGTCGATGTAAAGGCGAGGTATGGTATGTGTGCTATCAAGTAAGGTTCATTTTCAGTAATTTGCTACGAAGACTTCGGCGTGTGCGGCACAACTTATGTGTATACGCTGAATAGGTTAATGGTAGTACCTTAGTAGTTCAGGAGATTTATTTTAGATTTAAATAGGTTTCTACCTTGTTATCTAACGCATGCCACTGCCACAGTTGTATATTTTTTCTTATAAAGCTGTATTTCTTTAACAGATGCTTAGCTTGTTTCTCACTTATTTTATTCGAACAAAATGAAATTGACAATATTCTATGCATTTTCTAGATAAAATAATGTTTTAACGTTAGCCGATTCAAATCTGATGAATTCTGTAGTCAAAGTGATTTATTGTATCCGTAAATTATGATGTAGATTATTTATTGTTAATTTGTAAATATTAATATAGTACTACTAATTCGGTGGCAGTTTTAATTTAATAGCTCTTCGTAGCGTAATTTAGTAGCGTAAGTTTCTTCATAAACTAGTTATTTGGTGAACGTACCTACAAACCATAGATTTTTTTGAAATCTCGGTTGTATTACTTATTAAGAGCGTATTTACAGATATTTTGTCTCGTTGATAACGTCGCACGTCGCACGTGTTCCCACACCAAGTAAAAGCGAAACTGTTAGAGATGTATAATTACTAGATGCACATGAATTGTTAGTGCGTGCACAGCAGTGGCGGAGCGTCCATACAACTCGATTCCCACCGGCTTGCCTAATTTCCAGCCGATCCAGTTCTTTTACTACGGCTCATGAAGAATAGGAAAAGCCAAGTATTTCCGGCTTCCCTAAGAATATTTTTGACGCGCCGCCACTGGTGCACAGAACACCCCTGTGAGTGCGTGTCATGCACGCACTGTATGTGTATAGACCGTGGTCGCGCGCGCGCCCTTCCACATCGGATCTCATACTAATCTATGCGATATTGTACGGATGGGGCTGTGGAGGGGCGCGCCTAGGTGGATGACACGCACTATAGTTACAATTCACATTTGAATGAAATCGTGTATCGTGTCCATTCAAATATGAACTATAAACTACTGTATTGGACGGTTCCAATTCCTCTGATTCTAGTATAATGCGTTCCGGTCCCCTTCCGGCCGCCATGGCAACTAAGTTTCGCAACTTGTAGTGGCAGATTAGTCCGACGCGGTGGATGAGAAGGTAGTTTATTGCTTAGGCTTTTTGAACAACGTCTACTTTTAGTTTCGTTTCCACTATATTCGTGCTAAATCCCCCTAACTGGTGCAGAAATACCTGGGAATAATAACGATTAGATTTTAAATAAAACGCATTTTTATTAGAAAATTTAGTAGTAATTTACATAATACATATAACACTTTGCCTTATCCAATAAAAAAGTGTAAATATTTTTACATGAGGTGAATAAAATAAGTAGGTAGATAGGTATCTGAGTAAACTAATTACCCCTTGGTTGACAATAATACTTATTTAAAGCACCGAGTATATTGTAAATGAATATAAAGGTCATATTTAATATATTAATTTAATACACTGCAATACATAGGTACCTACTGTGCAATTGTATTTGAAGATTCCCAGAAGATTAACAATAAATTTGAAAATAATAAAAACAAAACAAAATACTTTTAACTCGTCTTCAGGGACTGCTACCGGTATTAAACAGGTAACGGAAATAACTGGTGACCACGGGTTTATCCACGTAGTCGCACTAAAAATAAACCTTTTCCTTACTTCTGTCTGAAGGTAATAGAAATGTAAAATCAGACCTCTTTTAACCTGTACCGGTAACATAATAAAATCATATTCTCGGTCCCCAATCTCCACCTACTCTCAATCGAGCTAGATACAGTAAAATTACTTTGGTACCGTAAAATGGTCCTACTTTGCTCCAAAATTGGCTCCACTTTTACGAATCGCTTCGCATCTTTTATAAATATGGAGTTATGGTACTTTCAATGGTTTTCTGGGAAATATGTACTCTTTAACTACCCTTTGGGGTGAAATTTGTTCCAGTTTAGTTGATACATTAGATTTTTTTAAACTTTGTTTTTGGAGCAAAGTAATCTGTATGAAGCAGGAAACTTTGCTCCAAGGCAAGATTACTTTGGATTCGGAGCTATTCCTGGCTTGGAGCATTAAATAGCGTGCTTTATTCATCAATGCTCCATTGGATGATAGTTGGGGTACCAGAAAAACGCAAATTTCGCTCAGAATCACAGTTTTTTTTATTAAGATCAATCAAATACCTTGTAGCTCCATTAGAATCAGTCTTAAATTTGAATAATTCTTATTATTACACAAAGTTCATATAAATCAACGTTTATAAACATTTCGCAAGTTATTGCTTTTAATTGCAACCATTAAATCTAAAGCCTACCTATAAAAACAAAACAAAATATCAGGTAACTTTCACCTACCTATGTAAACAAAACAAAACAAAAAGGTTGTTTCAATAACACGAAATAAAATATTAGTTAAGGAATAAGAAATCAAACAGCCCACAAATAATCTATTTCAGGGATGGAATAAAACTCTCGTCTTCCTACTTTTCTGGGAACGTTTATGCCTCCTAGGACGTCCGCCCATTTGTACATAATTTCATCTTTGGATTTTGGTCATTTCCAATTTTTGAGGGATCTCTGCATGGCCGATATTGCGTCAATCCTTCTCACGTACATTCTGGGCATGATTATCTAAAAAAAACAATAACAGAAAAATTATTAACTAAAAAAAATATTTAAAAGGGATACATTGCTCCTAGAGCAAAATATCCCCAAAACCATGTGCATAGTAAGACCGTCCGTGAAAAAAATTAATAATTTGGAAACTATCGAAGCAATCACTTAAATATCATGTTTCCAGATAGGTAATGAAATGTTAAATGAAACAATAAAACACTTACCAAATTTCATCCAGAGATGTTTGAGATTGGAACAGATTTTTTGTATAAACAAAATCGGTTGCACATGCGCGTGTTGAAGTTTTGACAGCTACTGACATGACGTTTAAACTTTTGACAGTCAATCATACCGGTGTTGCCAGGTGAAATATTGTACTACCCGACAAAAACATTTAAATTTACCCAGCTAACAAGCACTTTCGTCTGGAACGGAACTTAACTTTTTTTTTTCTTGGAGCATAGTTACCACCCAAGGAGCAAAGTAGGACCATTTTACGGTACTGGATAATCTACTTTCCATTGGATAATCTACTTTAACACTAATTTAATTAGAGTTCATATTACAAACTTACTATTTTTGAACAGTTTGTATGTAACTAATAGAAACTAATATATTTGTGTTATAGTAGAAATATCCAATTGAATAAGAAGAATATATGTCAGTGTCATACAGAAATTTACCTGTATTAGCTGATTTTTCATGTTTTTTTTTCTCAGACTACCAAAACGAATATAAATTGGGTCTGAAATAAAGAAAGCCTGTCAACTATCATAACAATAAAATAGACTCCAATAATATATAATCTTGTTAGTGTAAATAGATTTACGAATCAACAATTATTTGGTTTAGTGCACAGCATTTGTAATTTTAGCTCTAATGGTTAAAATAAATCTAAATCTAAAATATATTTTACCGTTATTTTCCTAATTGCCCCAACAGTTTAATATATTTATAATAATTAATTGGCAGGCTTCCTTCAAATAGATACATAGCACTTAAGAAATAGTGAGAATCGATAAACTACTCTTCGAGACTAGACACTAATTACAAAGTCTGAAAATGATCACACAGACACTCAAAAGAAATGCATGCATTCGTCTTATAGTAAATGGAATCACTCTGACATCCGGGCCGATGCCCGTTATAGTCAATATATACAAAAGTAAATAAAGTGGACTCGTACAAAAGTTGAAATGTATATCGTACTCGTAGTCGGATAATATTCTAATGGCGTCATACCCTCACTTTGAGTAAAACATTATTACGTACTATGTGTAGATAGGATGTTAAATGGTTATCATAAGGTGTCCCATACAAAAAATGGATAGACATTGGACGTGTTTGTTTTACCCTTGTGTGTACCTACGCTAATGATGGATGGCGACTAATGGTTGATGCCACCAGATACGCGCAGTCAGCAGTTTTATTAGCACAGTTTCTCATAAACTTATAAACCAAGAATGTTTTAAGCCCTTCGTGTCATACATAAGGGCGCGGGTTCGATTCCAGGCGTAGGATAGTTTTTCTTTTCTTAGTATCTGATCTGTACCTTATCAAATAATTGAAAATAATAGTAGTCAATTCCACGTTAGATTAAAAGCGTATGAACGTGTTAATATAACGATAGATATTTAAAGACGACCTATTCAAAAGGTACTTGAACAATTATTCACGAGTGGCGCTAAGGGGACACGTTCATACGGTCTTAACACGAATCAACACATAAGATGCCGACTGTACGTATCAAATGACAAGTTTGGATGGCAACGATGTCTTGATTTTTACGAAATACATGGTGTTTGTGTGTTAAACATTTTTGAGTACCTAAATGAAAAATCTAGAATAATTTGTAAATGACACAATGGACATTTTATAGAAATGAGCCATACCACTCTAATGGAGTGCGATGCTCATTTAAGAAAATAATAATTCTCAGGAGATCAACTATGGCTGTGAACAGCGTTTTGGCCCGAGTGACCAAAACCAAGTTCAAAGCGTTCTTATAACGAGTTACATGATTAAAATGAGGTAAATTCTAAGGAAAAAATAAATAGTTATAACTTCTAATTTGGTGTGTCAATACTTTTAGTAAAAATGTGTACACCTCTAAAGTGCATATTACAAGGAAGACTTCGATTTAGTGCTGGCACGTCTACTGGAAGTGGCAGTAAGTTAGGTAGTTCTAATCAGATTATTTTTTACATATCGCTTCGCTCAATCATCCTATAGGTACGTACAGTCTCTTTATTACTAGTGCCCGTATAGCGTGCCCAATGAAATAATATTACTAAATGAGTAGGTATTCTATCTTCTAGCTATTGAGGCAGCCATGAATAACAGAACGAAGTAAGTACTTTGCGTAATTACCTATGCAGTTATTATGAATAGGTATCAATGCTGCAACCACTAGTTAAGTAGTCACTTTCAAATTGCTCGAATACCTATCTACTGTGGTACTGACACCTGTCATCCCAGAACATATCCTTAATACGTTCACTGTCCCCATACAAAACGATCTGACAATGTCACAAGTTCAACTGCGTTCAGTATGGGGCTGTGACTCTACAGTGGTAGTATAGACACGTGAGAAAAAGGTTCATGACTCCACATTGGGGGCACCCGGACGGGGAACGTATTAACGTCAATCATGACAATTTATACTAGTATGTCAGGTCTCGCCGTACCCAAGCAATATGAAACGCATTATAGCCTCTTAAACGCATTACACTCCGCATCTACCGTATGTCAGGGCCATAGAGGTTACGATTGTCGAATCGTAACCTCTATGGCCATAGGAAGCGAACTTGGACAGAAGTAATTATCACAATATATTTCGAAATAGTTTTCCATTTAGCGTAATCCTAACCAGGAAGTTGATAAACGGCTTTAACCTCTTGACTGCCACCAGTCAATTACGTAAGTCGTGTCTCACACGCCAAACTGAAAAGCCAAAGATGGAGAATGAACCTTAGTTGATAGTACGTAGGTTGCCTTTACTTTATACGTGTTGTCATCTATACATGACAGTGGCGTTGTAGGCACGGCAGCTCTTGTCATCTATACGTGACTCTGGCGGTCAAGAGGTTAAATATTATATTTTTGGAATAAGTGTTTCATGCAAGTTAGTGGAGTATTGTGGACAAGGTTGAAGATATGGGCGAGCTGGGCACGTCGTGGCCGGTTACTCGGGCTCGGGCGAGTCGGGCGCGTCCACGGCCGCCACGGTAGTACCGGCCGCCGCGCGCACCTTCTTCAGGTAGCTGACGCTGTCGAACTCCAGGCAGCTCTGTTGACACCACACCCGTTAAACCCAGCTCGGAATAGCCTCTCACAACGCCTCACACTTCATTCTTAAAGGATTGTTCCTTTTTCGATGTATACACGAGTCTTTAACACGTTCACTGTCCCCATACTAAATGATCAAACTGACAGTTGGACTGTGCATTCAGTATGGGGAGGTGACCCCACAATGGAAGCATGATGGGCTTCTGAAAAAAAGGTTTATGGCAACACATGTGGGGCACCCGGACAGGGAACGTGTTAATTTAGAAGTTATTCTTACTTGAAAAATAAGGGTTAATCCAGTGGCAAGTTTGTAAATATTAGGATGCGGCAGGCAACAAGACATTGGGTTGTCATCCTAACTACCCATCATTTCAATACATTTTACGTATATTGTAAAATGGACTGAAATTGTAGGTGTCATGATTTACAAGCTATGGCACGGAACCTAACCTTAGAGATAATCTTACACGTCGTAACTTATTCATACTTTACCTACCTTACGCAAGTAAGCACTGAAGCCTTCGCCAAACCAAAAATTCCTTCAGAACTGTCGAGTGTCACTACTTCCACAACAAAAAGTTCCGCATGCACCGATTGTCCTGACCAATTTTCTATCAAATCACCTTTATAGTAGAAATTATTTAAAATGTCCGACATTTTATAAAACTTGTCATTGGACTTTGAATCTTCACGCTTGGATAGTAAAGTCGCTTTTTGAACGGCCTAATTTGATACAACTCGGACAGTTCAAATAATTTTAAGTATACCACGGTGCTGATGCCGACTAATGTACCCAGATTTTGTATACTTACCATGATTCCCAATAAACAAAAGCAGTAAATCTTCGATAATACTGTATTTATGTCACATCTGGCCATAAAGCGGCTATTTCCGCGCGCGGGAAATCCCACTTCCTGGCCAGGGGGTGACATAAAATTTTGTACTTAACACGGGCGGTAATAAAGAAAGCCTCAGATCGCATATTTATCGCCCTTGCCATCGGCTCGGGCGTCAAATACCTGCGATATGAGACATTCTTTGTTTTACCGCCCTTGTCAAGTAATGTACTATTTCAGGAGTGATGTGGTAGGTTATGAATGTATCCACCGCGTGCATTTAACTTTAGAACAAGCGCTTAAAAATGTTGACGAACAATGTAGCGGAATGCGGAATCCATTCCCACACTAATTATATAAATGATATACTTGCAATACGTTTACAGTAGGGTAGGTGATTAACGTTTGTCAACATTTTCGTTTTACCTAATAGGTAAGTTTAAGCAGTGTTTTGAAGTGCAAACGTGTAAGATGTTAGTAACAAGTGTTGGATATTAGATTGGAGCAGCAAGATTAAGACACATATGTAAGTACCTATCTAAGTATCTACCAAAACCATGGTAGAGACAATTATTATGGATTATATTTTGTAATGAAAAGAGGAGGATAAAACTATAATTCAGTTCATTATCTCTCATGGTTTTAGTAAAACGAATAAATACATATTAACCCTTTGAACGCCAAGAACCTATAAAGTGGCCGTGTATCGTTGTGCCCACCACGCCAACAACCACTAAAAATGTCGGAGTGAAGGTGTACTTTGATTATGAATAGTTTTTATTGGTTTAAACGTTACATCAATTCAACAGTGCTTGGCGTGTGAGTGATCACTTTATTCGAATATGAAAGCGTCCATAGGGTTAAGGGTGTCTTTCCACCAGAGATGTTCATTGGTCCACATAGCATAGCACTGGAGGAAACGGAAGCTTTCACAGCATAGCTGCATGCATTATTATTTTTTTATTATTATTTATTTATTTAATAAACATACATATATTATGAACGTGAAAAACATAATACATCGCCCCACAAAACAGCACATCTCTTGTGGAAAGGCACCCTAAAGAAAGAAAAGAAAGGTTATTAGTAAGCTGTGAGCAAGGAAAGACGGATTTACTTCATCTTTTATTATGAAATCGAATTGACAAGAAATATGAAAATAACACTAATAATTTTGTTAGCATATGAAAAAATAATATCAATAATGAATAAATTAACATTAAATAGAATGTCAACAATGTAATAATTTGGAACCTCACTGAGATCGTCTTTCATTCGAATATTCCTAATCTTTTGTTTTACCTTTAACGAATCCCTCTCGAATACCCATTCTGTCCGAGTAGCATGAAAACGATACAAACATTGAATTAGTGAATTCGTATCTTGCAAACACTTCATAGCATCATTGTCAACAAGGATTTGCGTGAACACGCATGTAAAATTTAACAAGTCGAAACATTATTACAACGTTTAAACACTAGTGAATTTAATTCAATTAAATCTATAAAACTACCCTCAATAATTCTTATTCAGTCTTAGACATTTCTGATCAGGTCTCTAATCAACATATAATTTTCGTAACCCTAAAATTAATAATACTTGTGTACATTTGGGGGTGGCCACCGAACGTGTTTCGTTACGGTGTCCACAGAGATCGGCCCGCAGGCACTCAGACTACGCTAGAGTCAGTCTTACGTCTTTAAGCTATTCTTAATCTATTCAAATCACAGGACATTGAGGTAATTATTAACAACATTTATGCTTAGTATGAGTGCTAATATAATGGACGAAACAATTATATATTCACAACCGTGAGTAGAATTTAAAGCAACAGACATGTTCCGAATACACACACCAGAATTTTCAAGCCCAAAAGCCAAAGTGTACAATGGTTAGTTCGTGGAGGTACAAACATACAAGCAGAGTGCTTAGTTTATTAGTACATAATCATTAGTGACGCGGCGTGTGAACTATTTTCTACGGAAGATAAAGCGTTTGAATGTTTCCAGCGCATCTCAAGCTTCACCAGGCGTCATAGTTAATCGCAGGTGCCGATCACGGAACTAGAAAACTCACGACGAAACCGTACCGCCAAAACCGAAGCCGAAAACATGCAAGCGACTTTACGAGTCGGGTCGATCCGGCGCCGGCGACACACGACCTCCTAGCGCGGGATCTCAAACTAACTTATAAAAGAAATCACTTTGTATAAAAAGTTTGGGTGAAGTCGCGCGGCCTCGACGGGAGATCAGGGTGGAATCGAGCGGGACGGGAAAGGGAGAGGGAGACGTTCCGACGCCGCTAGCGGGCGTCCGCGTCGCCGCGTCCGGCCGCGCCGCCGCCCGCCTCCGGCTGCGGGCAAACAGTCCGGGCTCAGACACCGACCCGACTCGCGCTTCACTTCCCGAGGAACGAGGAGCGGCGCCCCACTCGCCCCGGCCCCAAGACTGACAAATAAAATCCGGCCGCCGTCGAAGCGACCGCAAAACAAAACTAAACAAACTATCGTTCCGATAGAGAGCCGCCTCCCGAAACCCCCGCTAAAAAAATGACGATCTCGTCGTAGGAAAGACGCGTCTCGGCGGACGGGGCGAGCGCCTCGACGCGCCCGCCGCCGCCGCCGGCTCAGTAGAAGTTGCGGCAGAGCAAGGCCGCGAGGTAGTTTGGGTGGCGGAGCGGCGCCCACACGCGCAGCGGCGGCGCGGCCGGCGGGTGCGGGTGCGGGTGCGGGTGCGGGTAGCGGCGCGGCGCCGCGTGCGTTACCTTGCGCGCCAGCTCCGGCGGGAACAGCGCCAGCCCGGCCGGCGGCAGCTTGCTCAGCGGCGAGTCCGCGTACTGCACCAGCGTCTCGTACGTGTACGTCTGCCGCGCCGTGCTGCCGCTGCCGGTGCCGCAGCCGCCCGGCCCTGCCGTTCCAAAACAACGCTTAGCCTGTTTCTCCCCACCTACTCTCCACCCACTTTATTTACTTCTACCGATAAAATTTAATAATCTAGGGACCGAGTAGATTAAACTTATAATTTGGATATCATTTCTGTTTCAACCCGGTCAATTTTCACAGCACATCACACACAAACATGCGACACTTACGTCTCAAACGTAACGTACACTCGAGGACTTTCAATTGTCGATCCATTTAGAGCACACTTTATACTAGACGCTTCATAGCAAATATGAAGGTCCTGGTATTAACTGTGCTAAAAATGGCTCAACAATTAAAGTCCCCGAGTATACCTATTTCATCACATGCATTGCATTTATTAAAACATCACACCAAAAAACGGGTGATAACACGCAAGCCATCGTATTATAAATTGCAGCGGTAGGCAAAAATGATATCCATTTTTCATAAAATTACTATTACCTACCTTGATTAAATGACATAAACAAAAAATCGAGAACCAACGAAACGCAGAAAACGGGTGCAAGCGGACAAAGCTCTCGGAAAAAAGGACTAGGTTCATGCTACAGCTAAGGCTACTACATTGGCATGTTTTTTTGCATTAAATTTTTCCTGCTTTTATGAAACAGCGACTTGCAAAGATTGGTTTGATAAGATTTAATGAAGTGCCATCCGTTATATGTTAATTTCATTCACAGGCCAACAGATAAATAGGTATATTTTAAGTTATTGACTGACTGCTGCATACTGAAACAGTTAGTATGTAATATGACGATACAATTACAATGGCCCTCACAATCACAAATGAAATGAAGATGCACGACATGTAAATGAAAGGAATTGAAATATTATTGATAACATTAACTAAGTGTTACGGAATTAAAAAAGACCACCACGCCTGTTATTTATAAAGATCAGGTTAATACTTATTGATAATGTATGACTTAATAGTACTAACTTTATATTATGATAGTTTACAACAACAATAAATTAACTTATTAAAATGATCAATGATCATAATGATAAATATGTGTAGCAGAGAGTAGTTTTTAGACACCACATTGGCAAAGATTGACTTAAAGTTGTTCTAATTAAGAATTTCTATTTTTTTGCAACATTCAATAGGTATAATTATGTATATGTTTACATGGCTCACCAGATTCAGTGAAAACATGCGAATACCGGACACTGAAGGTATTATGTAAACAATTTGCATAACATTACAGACTGATTACTGTTACTTCTGCATCCGATTGTAAAATGCACCGGGACGCGGCTCACAATCTCTGCTAAGTGGTGCGTGTCGAACCGCGCTCGACTAGTAGGACGAGGCGGTTCACAAAGATACCTAGTAAACTCACTGATAAAAGTTACATCGACATTGTTAGAGCAGTACCTTTATTACCACGAGTTCGCTCGCTAGCGACTGCGTAAACGATTTAGTACCCATGGCGATTCTTAGTTCTATTGCGTAACCGCGCCAGAAGCGCTGTACTTTTGTCCATACTAAATCGTTTACGCAGTCGCTAGAGTACGGTAATGCAAACATTGAAAACTCATGGTAAGAGTACAGATATCGCTGCCTATAACTTGGATAAATCGTGATAGGTTCTGGATTTACTTTTCGAGATTTGACAGTGATATAATCCTGTCATACCGATTGAATACATTAACTGGTTTATTAAGCGGGGACGAGAGCGGAACCCAGAATCTTGTCTATTAGCCGCATTTGCATTTAGATATCGGTCTTCTATACGTGCTCAAGGCAGTAGTCCCACCGCCGACGAGCAGCGAGTAACTCTCACAGTAATTCTACTCGTTTTCTCGCTCAAGCGAGTAGGTTTACTAAGAGAGCACTCGCTACTCGCCGGCGATGCGAGTCGCTAACTTTAAGTACGTCCAGGTCCACAGCAGCTAATAGCGGATGAAGACTGGCAGGCTGACTCGAAATGTACAACATGCTTACGTGTCCTATCACGTAAACAAAATCTTTTTGAAGACGTTAATCATTATCACACTTTTCCCTACGATTACAATACTTCGTGAGCAACATTTTGAGGTGACGTGACCCCAGGTCACACCCTTTTTTTAATAAATCCTACGAAGTAATTACTTCAATTTGGTTACCACAAAGTTCACATATTAATTCTTGAGGCCTTTCTGCGGGGACTATTGCTATCCAAAACACGATTAAGTATTATTGGCACGATAAAAAGTAAGCGCAAACATACCTCACAATTAAAAATTATAACTAATACACACAGTCATCTTCTTAAATGAAAATTATACCAAAATGTTTATAATTTGAATCACGAGGGCAAATTGCTACTACTTTTTAAAATAAATTAATTTAAAACTAATAATAATAAAAATATGCGATTTGCGCTCACGGCTCTCTTCGATTCTGATTTCTTCTGAACGTCAGTGCTCCGAGAGCTGCGTTCGAGGTGATGATTATGGTGCAATCTTAGAAAAAGGGGTGATAATGATTAATGTCTTCAAGAAGAGTTTGTTTAGATGATAGGACACGTGAAAATGAATATCCCCCCCTATTCATAAACGTCCAGCAAACCTCTATTAAGGTCAAGTCCATAATTCGGCGGAGTAAACTGGTAGATGAGATGTTGCCAGGAGTAGAAAAAAAAATAGTTACGGTATATATCGATAAATATAAAGTAACTAACTATACCCTCTTATTAAAAATGTGCCAGCATTTTTCGGAATATTAAAATCGATATACTATTCGATAGGAAGTTTTTTCGATCAAGATTTAAGCCCTACTACTTTACTACCTAATTTAATAAATGTAAAAGTTTCTACTTTTCGGCAACTAACGACAAAAGTAAAATAAATATGAAAAAATCATAAACCTTTTACAAATCATTTTAATTTGTCAAATTGAGGGCATTTTAGATTGAGACAAACTTTTCGATGATCTCGGCAAGCACCAAGGGGTACCCGATAAATAGGTCCGTAAGATCCGTACGTCCAGTGAGGCCTTAAAAAATATCGATATGAACAGCACTGGCCGTACTGTGGCAACATTTGTGCATTTTGACTTGTCAAACAACTCCGCCGAATGGTGGACTCGAGTTTAGTTAACAAGCCGCTAAAGTTCGTTTGTCCTTATCTGTCACTCTGACATTTACGTTTGTGAGAAAGGGACAAACAACATTTTCTCAAAAATGACCCGCAAACTGGACTTTAGTCGCTACGTCGCTACATATTGGACGGTAAAGTGTATAGTTTAAGGTCAGATCTAAATTAAAAAGTAAAAAACATTACAGGCCGCCTGCAATGTCAGATATAAATTCCTTTATCTTTTAAGTTATAAACTTAAAAAAAAGTAGAAACTGTCATATAAAAGGAGGCACAGGTCATATTCAGCCAATTCAGCTCGTATTTTTCTGTTGGAAACGCGACGTTTTTTTTATGTCTCGAATAACTTGCGTTTTTCGGTGGAAAAATACACTTGCTTGATTCTGTAAAAAAAAACAGCGGGAAAGCCTGATGTTTTTGACGTTTTAAGGTTATGTTTATCAAATCTTAATTAAATTTTTGTCGTATTTCCCCCATTTTTGAGAAAAGCACTATATTAGCCTCGGCCGGAATGGCAATTGCAGGCTTCGTATTCTCGCAAGCTCGTCCGTTTGAACAAATACTCAGCCTGCAATTGCTCCCTTCCCGGCCACGGCAATAATGTACTATTTAGTTAGCAGAGGTTTGTTAAGTTTAATGGATAAGGGGGTAAGACTGGAGATCAATGTAACTCATAACAGTGGGTAGATTGGAGTCTAATGGGCGTGCTTCGTCACTCACCTTGGTTCTTGTCGGTGGAGGCGGCGCGCGAGAAGCGCGGGCGCCGCGGAGACTCCTCGCCCCCACCCGCGCCCGCGCCCGCGCCCGCGCCGGCCGCTGCGGAACACTCCCGTCAACACACACACACACGCACACACGCACAGCCCACGGCCGCACACCACACACACGGGACGACTACTCTCCCACACCCTACTTCCTAGGTTTCTTTTTCTTCTTTTTATTGATTATGGCCTGGGTGCGAGTCCTTTAAGCCAATCCCCTAGGTTTCATTTTAGCGCGTTTTCACAAATATAACTAACATGCATACGAAGCGAGGATGACCTTAGTGGGGCCTGAGACGTTTTTAAGGGTTCCATACTCAAAGGGTGCCAACGGAACCCTATTAATAAGCGTCTCCTGTCCATCTGTCAGCGGGGTGTATCTCATGAACCGTAAGAGGTGGACTGTTGATTTTTTTTCCAAAATATGTATTACTATTGCCGATGTTACAACAAATAATAAAAAATAAATCCAAGGTGGGAGAGGCGTAAGAACAAGAAACGAAGGCACGTAATTAATTGTACGATGGTACGGAACCCTTCGTGTGCGACTCCGGCTCACCTTTGGCCGGTATTTTTACTATGATTATATCATCTCATCCTCATCCTGAATCAGAGAATGAAGTAGTCTCATATTTATATGACAACATGTATATAATATTAATTATGTTAAACCACATGCAATTTGGATATATTTCACCTTTATATAGTATTCTGATAGTAGTATTCTTTAGTAGGTATAATTCATTCCAGTTTTAATAAATCTCAACTAAAATGAATACGTTAATGAATAATAGGAAGCAAGAAGTGAAATAGAGCAGTCGTTCCATGAATAGAGCGGGGTGATCTGCTTGCTCGGCGCCACGACAGGTTTGAGCGATCAATGGATGATTTGTTAAAAAATGTTCTCGTGGAAATGAGATAAATTTGGAAGACCCGCTGCCGCGACCGTGGATTGATGTGGGTGGATGTTTTGAATAATATACATTATACCAATATACAATGAATAAAACATAAATATTTATTTCGACGAGCCTGTACACCACCTATAGATATGTGAATGATACACAAACTTTTACCATGACTGATATAATAATATGAATCGAATGTAGTGGCGGGAGACGTCAAAACGTGATAACTACATGCTTCAGTCAGTCGATACAAAATTTAACTTATTTACTATTAAAATATAATATCACTCATTATTTGGAGATGCAAATCATGCTACATTAGATCCGAATCAGAAACACTGTCTCATGCTATTAAATTTATGGATATCATCGACGACTACTGAAACTCTGCAAAAATGATTATTGTAGAAATCATAGGTACTTATGAGTCTTATGACGGTAGCGTTCGTGCCGAGTATGTTTCAAACATGACACACATAATGCTTCCTCTTAATAATTCTTCAATAGACTGTGTACGAGTACTTACACGCGTGATTTATATGAAAAAATGCGAGCATATGTTGTCTTTTACCTGATTTCATTGATTTCAAATTTTTAGATGCAAGTCACGTTGATGTTACGAGCCTTGCGGCAGCAATTAGACACTGGTCCCACCGACGGCAAGCAGCGAGTACCTACTTTCATAGTAATACGGCCCCCAACGGTACGTACCGGGCGGGTCCTGGGTGGAGTCCGGCGCGAACACGTCGTCGTCGTGGTCGCCGTTGAGCGCGGCGTCGTCGCGCAGCAGCAGCGCGGCGCCGGGCCGCTGCGACAGCGTGAAGAAGTCGCCCGAGCCCGCGCCGAGCGCCTCCAACGGTACGTACCGGGCGGGTCCTGGGTGGAGTCCGGCGCGAACACGTCGTCGTCGTGGTCGCCGTTGAGCGCGGCGTCGTCGCGCAGCAGCAGCGCGGCGCCGGGCCGCTGCGACAGCGTGAAGAAGTCGCCCGAGCCCGCGCCGAGCGCCTCCAACGGTACGTACCGGGCGGGTCCTGGGTGGAGTCCGGCGCGAACACGTCGTCGTCGTGGTCGCCGTTGAGCGCGGCGTCGTCGCGCAGCAGCAGCGCGGCGCCGGGCCGCTGCGACAGCGTGAAGAAGTCGCCCGAGCCCGCGCCGAGCGCCTCCAACGGTACGTACCGGGCG
This sequence comes from Cenopis cana, assembly GCA_951800055.1. Classification (NCBI taxonomy): domain Eukaryota; kingdom Metazoa; phylum Arthropoda; class Insecta; order Lepidoptera; family Tortricidae; genus Cenopis; species Cenopis cana. Next base: position 15,957,026 of record OX637477.1, on the reverse strand, counting down.
GGTCCTGGGTGGAGTCCGGCGCGAACACGTCGTCGTCGTGGTCGCCGTTGAGCGCGGCGTCGTCGCGCAGCAGCAGCGCGGCGCCGGGCCGCTGCGACAGCGTGAAGAAGTCGCCCGAGCCCGCGCCGAGCGCCTCCAACGGTACGTACCGGGCGGGTCCTGGGTGGAGTCCGGCGCGAACACGTCGTCGTCGTGGTCGCCGTTGAGCGCGGCGTCGTCGCGCAGCAGCAGCGCGGCGCCGGGCCGCTGCGACAGCGTGAAGAAGTCGCCCGAGCCCGCGCCGAGCGCCTCCAACGGTACGTACCGGGCGGGTCCTGGGTGGAGTCCGGCGCGAACACGTCGTCGTCGTGGTCGCCGTTGAGCGCGGCGTCGTCGCGCAGCAGCAGCGCGGCGCCGGGCCGCTGCGACAGCGTGAAGAAGTCGCCCGAGCCCGCGCCGAGCGCCTCCAACGGTACGTACCGGGCGGGTCCTGGGTGGAGTCCGGCGCGAACACGTCGTCGTCGTGGTCGCCGTTGAGCGCGGCGTCGTCGCGCAGCAGCAGCGCGGCGCCGGGCCGCTGCGACAGCGTGAAGAAGTCGCCCGAGCCCGCGCCGAGCGCCTCCAACGGTACGTACCGGGCGGGTCCTGGGTGGAGTCCGGCGCGAACACGTCGTCGTCGTGGTCGCCGTTGAGCGCGGCGTCGTCGCGCAGCAGCAGCGCGGCGCCGGGCCGCTGCGACAGCGTGAAGAAGTCGCCCGAGCCCGCGCCGAGCGCCTCCAACGGTACGTACCGGGCGGGTCCTGGGTGGAGTCCGGCGCGAACACGTCGTCGTCGTGGTCGCCGTTGAGCGCGGCGTCGTCGCGCAGCAGCAGCGCGGCGCCGGGCCGCTGCGACAGCGTGAAGAAGTCGCCCGAGCCCGCGCCGAGCGCCTCCAACGGTACGTACCGGGCGGGTCCTGGGTGGAGTCCGGCGCGAACACGTCGTCGTCGTGGTCGCCGTTGAGCGCGGCGTCGTCGCGCAGCAGCAGCGCGGCGCCGGGCCGCTGCGACAGCGTGAAGAAGTCGCCCGAGCCCGCGCCGAGCGCCTCCAACGGTACGTACCGGGCGGGTCCTGGGTGGAGTCCGGCGCGAACACGTCGTCGTCGTGGTCGCCGTTGAGCGCGGCGTCGTCGCGCAGCAGCAGCGCGGCGCCGGGCCGCTGCGACAGCGTGAAGAAGTCGCCCGAGCCCGCGCCGAGCGCCTCCAACGGTACGTACCGGGCGGGTCCTGGGTGGAGTCCGGCGCGAACACGTCGTCGTCGTGGTCGCCGTTGAGCGCGGCGTCGTCGCGCAGCAGCAGCGCGGCGCCGGGCCGCTGCGACAGCGTGAAGAAGTCGCCCGAGCCCGCGCCGAGCGCCTCCAACGGTACGTACCGGGCGGGTCCTGGGTGGAGTCCGGCGCGAACACGTCGTCGTCGTGGTCGCCGTTGAGCGCGGCGTCGTCGCGCAGCAGCAGCGCGGCGCCGGGCCGCTGCGACAGCGTGAAGAAGTCGCCCGAGCCCGCGCCGAGCGCCTCCAACGGTACGTACCGGGCGGGTCCTGGGTGGAGTCCGGCGCGAACACGTCGTCGTCGTGGTCGCCGTTGAGCGCGGCGTCGTCGCGCAGCAGCAGCGCGGCGCCGGGCCGCTGCGACAGCGTGAAGAAGTCGCCCGAGCCCGCGCCGAGCGCCTCCAACGGTACGTACCGGGCGGGTCCTGGGTGGAGTCCGGCGCGAACACGTCGTCGTCGTGGTCGCCGTTGAGCGCGGCGTCGTCGCGCAGCAGCAGCGCGGCGCCGGGCCGCTGCGACAGCGTGAAGAAGTCGCCCGAGCCCGCGCCGAGCGCCTCCAACGGTACGTACCGGGCGGGTCCTGGGTGGAGTCCGGCGCGAACACGTCGTCGTCGTGGTCGCCGTTGAGCGCGGCGTCGTCGCGCAGCAGCAGCGCGGCGCCGGGCCGCTGCGACAGCGTGAAGAAGTCGCCCGAGCCCGCGCCGAGCGCCTCCAACGGTACGTACCGGGCGGGTCCTGGGTGGAGTCCGGCGCGAACACGTCGTCGTCGTGGTCGCCGTTGAGCGCGGCGTCGTCGCGCAGCAGCAGCGCGGCGCCGGGCCGCTGCGACAGCGTGAAGAAGTCGCCCGAGCCCGCGCCGAGCGCCTCCAACGGTACGTACCGGGCGGGTCCTGGGTGGAGTCCGGCGCGAACACGTCGTCGTCGTGGTCGCCGTTGAGCGCGGCGTCGTCGCGCAGCAGCAGCGCGGCGCCGGGCCGCTGCGACAGCGTGAAGAAGTCGCCCGAGCCCGCGCCGAGCGCCTCCAACGGTACGTACCGGGCGGGTCCTGGGTGGAGTCCGGCGCGAACACGTCGTCGTCGTGGTCGCCGTTGAGCGCGGCGTCGTCGCGCAGCAGCAGCGCGGCGCCGGGCCGCTGCGACAGCGTGAAGAAGTCGCCCGAGCCCGCGCCGAGCGCCTCCAACGGTACGTACCGGGCGGGTCCTGGGTGGAGTCCGGCGCGAACACGTCGTCGTCGTGGTCGCCGTTGAGCGCGGCGTCGTCGCGCAGCAGCAGCGCGGCGCCGGGCCGCTGCGACAGCGTGAAGAAGTCGCCCGAGCCCGCGCCGAGCGCCTCCAACGCGCCCGCGCTCTCGAAGTACTCGTCCAGCACCAGTTTCGCCGTCTAACACCAGACAAACATACTCAACGAGGGCTTTCTCTAACAACATCGACTTATACAACAACGATATAATTAGCCTATGGCCCAATTAGGGGGGCTCGCAAAAAACGGTTTTTTACTGCGAAGTAAAAAAGGCCTCGCGAACTTGGACGTTGCCGACCTCCACATGTGGTCTAGCGCTGCCACTGAGTAATGTTACTAAAGTATTTTTTCGCAGAATTTTCATTTCATATAAACTTTTTTTTCAGAGAGGAGAGAGGTGACAACACGCGGAACTGGGGCAATATCTTCATTTTTTTTTGACAAACAAAAAAATACGCGCCCAATATTTTACAATAATCTAATTAACGGACTAAATACATTTTTTTATTAAGGCGACGTGAGCTCAGCGCTTAGCTGCTTTCGAGGGGGTGAGGTGCGTGGCTTGAGGGGAGCAAGCGCGGGGTTAGCCGCTTGCCACCGCGCAAACCATTTCTGTTCCCGCGCGCTCGCTGCCGATACCGAGATGTCACAGTATAGTGTATAGCCAGTAGTACAACTCTTAGTCACTACAACTGAACGGGTAAACCATATGTGGTGTATGTCACACACCCTAATAACTCAGCTGATCACAGCTGATACACATCTGATGGAAACTTAACTAATATTAACCTTTGTACTTTTTCCCAGAACTAAGGAATGCAAGAGACCTTGATATTGATTCCAAGAAAATAGTATTAAATAAATTACCATATGTTCTATTTAGCATACCAAACCTTTAGTATAAAAGCAGTGTAATTGTTACTCAATGAATCAGTATTAAATCAGTATTTAAATCAGTATTAAATCAGTATTACTTTGAGTATTTCCTCGAGTCTCGTCTAATCATTATAACCCGTAACGCTCCTCATCTCATGGCTACCCTGCCAGGCGGGCTGCCACAGGCAGCCCTGAATTAGTGAACAAGTGCCAGAACCAAGATACTGAGAGCAGCGACTCTGCCAGAGCTCCGCTTCTCATGGCGACCCTTCCAGTGCCGAACTACTAAGAACAGGTCGTCTCATGGCGACCCTTCCAGAGCCGAACTACTAAGTGCAGGTCGCCTCTCATGGCGACCCTTCCAGTCCGGCTGCGCTAGGCAGCCCCGATATAGTCACCGTCAGCTGCTCCAGCACCGCACTGCCAACGTTATTAGAGGAAGAACCAAGTGCCAGTGCGGCCTTGTGCCGTACTGGCGGCGCGCTGCGCCTTCCAGTCAGATTTCTCGAGACAGCCTCGGTATACATAGACACCGAACAGCCAGCTTCGCTGCGCCAGCCATCGAGCTCCACTACGTTGCGCCAGCCATCCAACTCTACTACGCTACATCAGCGAGCCAGCTCCACTACGCTACGCCAGCCAACCAGCTCCACTGAAGCCGAACAAGCCAGAGTAGATAGCGTCACCAGCACCAGCCCCATCGCCGCTACCACAGCTCCAGGGCTCAGCTGATACCACACAGATGACTTCAGGTCCATAAATGCCTGACAGCTGATCACCAGCTGATCATCAGTCCACGTGAAGAAGTAATTAATTAAGGTACTTATAAAAAAAAAAAACCTATAATATATGTAGTATGTACTAAATTACTAGGATGTTTAAAAAAAAAAACATTTGAGTGACGTAGATCTTTTTAAAGTAAAATTTTAAATACTTTGTTAATTAATAATAAAGAACAATAATAATTAATTTTATCAGAGTGTTAACAGGGAAATATTTTTTTTATCACATAATGTGTAAAACTTTATGGTATTGAACCAATTTATGTTATAAATAATTAAGTAAATAAGAAATAATGCCGCTTGATGACGAGGTGATAATATGATTAAGATTTACGAATCTAAAAATAGCAACCAACAGTCCACCTGTACAACAACATCTGGACTTCTCGAGTTACAATACGTTCACGATACACACAGACGTATCGAGCGTAATATAGGATCAGTTTTATCAAAATAAAAATGGATTCCCAGAATATATCAAAATAAAATATTAAAATAATATACAAGAATGTTGAATAGTTTTAAAACAATAGTAATAAGGATTCCAACTATGACAGGTCTGATCAACCAAGAATAGTGGAAATTCTTAAAAACCAAATAATTTACCTGAATTAAGTAAGTTTCGATAAACGAGATAATGACAAAATAATGAAACAGACTGTATTATCAGTCAGAATAATATTATTTTATACTCGCCATCCTTACTAATAGTGTGTCGAATCTAGTACTCAATCGCGTACGGAACGAGCTTTCCTCGCGAGAGAATTAGGTATGTTTTGCAAGGCACAATAAATAAAAATGTATGCATATGGCATACTATATAATGACGACACCGCGTGTATTATTAGCTACGAGTATAGCTCAATATATAAATAAATGTAAAACTGGGTACGGATCCCGATTATGTATAATTAAAGGTGTCTCAAAAGTGAGTGATAACGATGATAGGCGAGTCATAGAGTCATATTAAACAACTTTCATTATTTGTATTTGAGTGTTTAGTAACTGAGCGCTCCCGTGCTTTGGAATGCACGTTAAGCCATTTATCCAACAGCTGTCTATGATAGCAGTTGTTAAGCCAAGTTAGAGGCTTGAGAATTTCTAACAGTCAACTTGCCCATTTAGTTACTTGACAAAAGCCTAATCGAAATAAGGTCTAGTTTCCCCTCAGGTTGGAAGGTTAGATGACAGTCGCTTCCGTAAAAACTAGTGCCTACACCAAATCATGAGATTACGTAGGAGGATGATTATGACTAGGATTAAATAATTATAAAAATCGTGTCCCGCCGCAATCAGTGGTAAACCCGAGAGGTGCCAGTGAGCGAGTAGGTAGATACATAATTATTAGCAAGGTACACCAGAAATACAAGGCAGGCAGCAAATCCTTGAAACCTTGAACATGATTCGATCGAGCATCAATCGTGCAAGTTCTTGGACACATAGTATAATGTAGTGTTAAAAGCACTGTCTGAAAGGTATATACCTACCTCTAAATGGTATTTACGCGCGCTTATGTATACAATTTATGTATAAAATCCTTGTATTACTGAGTTATAATTAAGGGTCGGCCGACCATAAAATAATGCATGCCGTGTACCTTAGCAACCTTAGCAAGCTTTGCAAGCTTAGCAAAAAGTGATGCTAAATTGCACACTTTATGTCACAAGTAAAATACTAAGTGACAAATAAAAATGCATATATACTCGTATATAATTATGACGTCTAAAAGAGAACAAAATAACTTGCAAGTCACAATGACTATTTTTAAATAGTAAAAAAAAAAAATTGATGTGCACAAAACATTTGTTATTATAAGTAGCATTAAGATAAATTAAGAAACCATGTATACCATACACTTAAGTTACTTTAAGAAACCATGTAAACCATAGACATAAGTTAATTAAGTTTACTGAAGCCAAAAAATAGTAGTTATGTATTTTACTATTTTTTGTCTCAAAAAAACGGGGAAGCTGTGGTGTATGTCACACACCCTAATAACTCAGCTGATCACAGCTGATACACATCTGATGGAAACTTAACTAATATTAACCTTTGTACTTTTTCCCAGAACTAAGGAATGCAAGAGACCTTGATATTGATTCCAAGAAAATAGTATTAAATAAATTACCATATGTTCTATTTAGCATACCAAACCTTTAGTATAAAAGCAGTGTAATTGTTACTCAATGAATCAGTATTAAATCAGTATTTAAATCAGTATTACTTTGAGTATTTCCTCGAGTCTCGTCTAATCATTATAACCCGTAACGCTCCTCATCTCACATAAATATGATGACCATTGTCAAGAGTCAACAGTTCAGTATAATCGGAACAATGCGAATGGCAACTCGTCATTTTTACTTACTAGTTTCATGTAATACACCGTAATAAAATATTTTGACACAATGACAACACATCGTGGATTGTAATAAAATAGACTTTTTTTTTTATTCACCCTTATGTCATGATATAATTGTCGAATTGAGTTTATTTACATGTGTCTTTGAACATCTACTTGAAAAACAAAACGAAGTTATTGTTCCTTGCGAAGTATGTCTCAATATTGTTTTATTATTACAATAAAAGTGAAATTAAAATATCCACACATAGAAAAACATAATCTATTTATTAATAAGTATTGTACTTATCATAATTCAATATGAGCCACGAGGCGGGTCACCCTAGATATACAGGGTGTTTTTTTTTTGGGTCAGTGAGGGCAGCTACCAGATCCCGTCCGGCTACGTGAAAATGGTCTTAGAAGACCTTCCCTCGATTTTGATTTTGAAATAGGCGCTTTCCTCGATTTGCGGCTTTTTTAGTCGGAGTTTTTTTTTGGTCCGATACAAACTGGGTCCTGGATAGGAATGGGATCGATAGGCATAAAAAAACAAAGTTTGTCAAAAATGACCTTTTTCTGGCAAAATAATATAAACAAAGATCAACAATAATATAAATAAAACTAATAAATAAAATTTTAATCTGAAATCCTGACACCTTTTCTTAATAAGGGCGGTCTATTAAAAATGGAAGCACGTCGGACATTGCATCTTGCTTCACTTCTTTTTGAAGTAATTAAAACGAAAAAGCCTTCATATCTTTATCAAAAGTTGCAATTTTCCAGGATGCATGTCAGACTGGCTCCCCGGCTTATTTGTCCCAAACACGGAACGGCTGCATTTCGTGGCAGTTTCAAGTATACTGCCACGAAATGCTGGAATAACATTCCACCACCTATTAGAAATATCACCATGCGCTCTAAATTTAAATTCGAACTTAAAAAACATTTACTTCACATTCAAAATTCAATTTAGCCTTTCCGTGTTTTCATATAATTCATATAATTATTATAAGTCTGCTGCTGTTACTTTATGTTAATATAGCCAAAAACGTGTATTTAATTCCTAAAAGTGAAAAACTATTTTTGTTAAATATTTTTAAAGTAATAAGAGAAAAATGTCGATCATTATAATCGACATAGTGTCTCTGTAAATGCACAGTTTGTACAGTTGTGCGGATTTGTCGCGCAACCTCATCTTTTTTGTCGGGACCCACAGAAAACCAGCGTCGGGACACCTTTTGTGACCCGACACATGCTGAGTGGGCTCCATTTTCGCAACAGTTTCTAGTTTTAAGTAATTTTATTGTAATTATAACTCCCAGCATGTTGTCGAAATAAAGATTTTTCTATTTCTATTTCTATTCTATTTCAAATAATTATGTGAGAATACTGTTAAACAAAACAACGAGTAAACTTTGTATGGTCTTTTTATTTGCACTTACGTCGAAGTGATCCTCGCAGCAGTATTATATATAAGTAAGACTGGAAATACTCCACATTGACTTCACGAGACCACGTTTTACGTAAGTCTACCCGGTTTTTTAATTTTGTTTTAGAGCTATTTTTTGAATCATTTTCACACGGAGGAACAAAACATTTCTTTTTTTTTTCTTATTTTAAGTGATTTTGACGACTTAAACAAATCGAAAACAACGTTATAACCTAACAATAATTTATAAGTGAAGGAATTGACAATGGTGACGGTTAAACACCACAGATCCAAACTATTTTAATGACCGTAGGTTTTACATATTCAGCCAAAGAGGATTCGAGAAAAGTCAAACAAAGGTCACACGTATATGTATTGAAATATCTCTAATCATTGATTATTTTGTCGAAGTAATTACCTGAAATTGGTTGAAAATCTCATATCTCGAAATGGATTTCGAATTAGCACCTTTGAAAAATAATGAACAATCCTAATTGCTACAATATAAAATGTGAAAATTTCAATATTATATAAAGAAAGTCCGCTGTGTCTATTTGTCCGTACACGTAAAATAAATACCACCGTTAGTAAAAAATGTATTACGTTGTACGTTTGTGTCACGAGTATTGTCCTACTGTTATTCATAGACTGTGTTAGTTTGACAGCGTCAAAGCGTTCAAATATGAAGGTTGTATATACCTGTATTCCCACTATAATACGATAATGCATTATTTGCATTACACTTAATATAGTTGTGCAGGTTTCCTTCCGCAGTCTCGAGATGACGGAGTCTTGCAGGTTTCCTTTTATTAATTACCCATTGTTTATATTGAAATGTCAAGTGACGTTGAATTGACGCGCGGCACAGAACCTACCTCGAACGCAGCTCGCTGAGCACTGAACGGGGCGGCGCCGATCGCGTACGAACGAGTTTGCAGAAATGAGTATTATTTTTCTACTATTTTTTTAAAGTTTTTAGTTAAGAAAAAGTAATTGATGATTGCAATGAAGTAGAACATTACGCATTTATTGATATAATTTTCATGTTGATAGCTAATGTGCAAAAATAGTAATAACTATTTAAAGGTGTGGTTTAGACGCAAGTTCGCGATTTTTTTCTATCCAGCGAAAGTTGCATAATCATGTTTTGAATCGATGATTCCACTACAGAAAGGTCTCAAAATTGTTGTGCATATTTTTTGAAAACCATATCTTCATCTACAAACGCGTTAAAAGGCTTCAAAAACTCTGTTCTCTAAGCTCACGTCATCTTAAAATTCCTTATTGCAAACAACAACTTCTTGATTTATGAAATGTTGAAAATTGCGAGTAACTTTTTTAAGTTCGGCAGCTAAAGGGTTAAACTTTCCAGAAAACTGCGAACTTTAACATTAAAAGCGCGTGTTTTAGGTACAACTAGAAGTGTAAAGTATAAAATTGAAATACAATAATAGTACCTTGACGAGATCCAGATTTTGCCCAGTGATCTTGATGGAATGTTGGCCAAAAGTCACAGTGTACTTATATTCTCCTAACGCTGCGTCGTTCGTCGAAAAACTATGAAGTAAAGCTCGATTGTTGTGTGGCGATTTCTGTAAAATTTAAACGAAATATTAAATCACAACACAGTTAACAATCCAAGTTATTGAAGTGAGGTCAGGTCAAGAACACACAATACTCCAAATTAATCAACAATTTACATACAATTCAAATTGCAACGATTTAGTACATAAAGATTCCAATTTCTAAACTAAAATACTATCATCATCAAATTATATAAAGTCCCAATGCTTACAGCCATTTCTCGGTTTTCCCGAGCGAAAATCATTTTAGGGTTGCCATGATCTAAAAAAGATCTTGAAAAACGGTCGTAGGAATTAGTCTACGCTAGACTTTTCATGCCAACGGCCCAACGGGGCGGCGCCGGACTGCCGCCGCGACGCGATTTGAGAAAAATCTACCCTCCTCTTTCCAATCAAGACAGTTCGAGCGAAATAGGTATTGTTGAGTCGCGCCAGATACGACTTAGCAGCAAGTTGTGCTAGCCCACCCAAATGATTCACCACCTGAGGCGAGCCAAGGAAACCTGAGGCACACCTGTGACACGCGAAGGAACGTAAGCGCTGTGGGTAATACATGTGCGTGCGCTGTCGGTACACGCGTCATTGCGCGAGTGCGTAGCGCGTGGCGCGGTCGAATCGCGAGGCGCGACGGCACCCGATTGACACCAGGAGGGCCTGTCAGGGACGAGGTAACTGTCCTCGGTGCGGGGGGTTTGTGGCCATTCTGTATGTAGTACTATTATGCTATCCTGTGGCTGAGGGATCGAAGATGGATGCGGCGGTTACCTCCCGGGCCCTCGGCTCGTCGTCGCCGGGCTCGTCCAGGTCGGCGCTGCCGCGCGCGCCCGCCTCCAGCGCGCCCTCCAGCCGCACCGGCGACGCGTTGCGCCGGATCGTGTCGCCGATCAGGTGCTTCGCGTGGCTGCACACGACACAAGACGTCACACAATGCAACAATACTCGCATTTTTTTTAACCTCACTGTGGCCGTATTGGCCGGGCCCAATAAAGCGATAAGAGTGCGCGGTTGGATTGTGGCCTGGGGAAGACCAGGGGAAACCGGCGCGCAGGCGGTTTATCTCGCTTTTGCCAAATAGGAACGGGCAGACACAGTGCGTAAAGGAAATGACAGAGGAAGACATGTTTTCATAGTCGTCTCGGCCGATCTCGCATGTCGAGCTAGTCGCGATAGCACTGTTAGAAGTGAACTATTTGCAATTCAATGGTATTTAGCACCAGGGTTTAGATGGTCCTAACCAAACCACCGACCGACATATGTGTGACCTAAATAAAGGTGTAGAAATAAACGATCTAATTCAAACGGTATCCAAAATATTGTACAGTGGGCCAGTTAATGGACTAGCTATTTCGTCATAAAATGAGAGGAACACTCACTTCACATTTTCTTCGTTGGGTCCAGTGATTTGAACGAGGCGCTCCTTAGCACCAGGGCTCACTGAAAAACCATTCACATTTTTTCATTATAAACTGAGTCATGTAAGTCTGTACGTTAGTATGTGTCATGGATGTTATGAAGTTGAAAGAAAGTAAGGATCCACTAGGATTTTCAGGTTGGTTGCAGTGAAATATGACATTTTCTGAAAATGGATAATCGTGATGTGCCACAACTTATTTTATATTATTGCTGTTAATAGACTACATGATTTTATTAGTAACCAATCCAATTCCCCATGCAAAAAGACCATGTGTTACTTTGTTCACGCAACAGATGTGAGTACGCTGAAAAGCAGTCAGTAGAATATAATTCAACATGAAGCATAGAAATGGCGGGAAACTGCAGACACCGGGCACCCATGCAAGCGCCACTCCGTGTTCGTACCTCGCTGAAACGATATGATCGTGTCGCTTAGCTCCTCGATCATGTGCACCCGCCTGCCCTTGATACCCATCACTGTAACACCACAACACAACTTCAGACTCGCCGCTTGTCGCCCGCAACACATCTCGCTTCGGTTATCAGTCACTACCCCGGCTGGCGTAACTGAGTGGTACACCTTTATTCAGTTTTGCAATAATTTATGATGTTATGCTGGAGGTCATGGGCCAATGTACCAACAAAGTCATTGAAAAGAATAGGATACTACGTAAGTAACATAGATTTGGATATCTCTGTTGTACTTCTGTATTCCATAGTAGTCAGTAGCTGAAAAATGCTCAATATATAAACTTTACAATCTTGTTCTTCTGCTATTTACTATACTCTCCAGTCTTTCACCTTGCTTCTGTTATTGATTGTACCTACTCTGATACCATCACATTAAGATACTTTTTACATGCAAAAATTACATTATGCATTTGTTTCTGTTATTTGTTTTTAGTGTACATTATTTGGTGAACAATAAAGAATATTTGTATTGTATTGTATTACATTGGATAAAAGATAAAAATAAAAACTATTGTATAACAATTAGATTTAAAACTCCTCCAAATTCACCTGTATCTATAAAAACAGTACATCCAATCCCCATGTCATTAATTTAGGAGTAACTTTCAGATTTAAATTGAGATAATTCTTATCAACATGCAGAGTAAGGTAACACAATTGGACAACAGAAAAGATAAAACTACAGAAAGATACGCATAACATTGAATTTTATCATGCATTGTTCTCCCAGATTTATTGACTTAAGTACTATTACTAAGTAACATGCAGAGTATCTCTGTTTGTTTGGTAATTTTTCCTAAGACACGCAATTACTGAAATAACAACTACTTTAGAATTAACATACCTTTTCCAGAGTCAGCGTTTCGGATGACAACCTCGTCTTTAGAGTAGTTCTTGCCTGGGATCTTGGTGGGCTTGGGGAACTTGCCAGAGGGCTTAATGACTTCTCCGGGCTGCAAGAGCGCGGGCGGCTCGGCCGGCGCAGCCAGCGGGGGCGACGCCGCGCCGCCCGTCCCTTCCATCGTCGGCACCAGCAGTGGCTGCCACACATCCACAACAGACATTTTAAACTCTTATTGCACCTCACAACCACACACCCTGCCCTCCGAAATTGTACTGAAAGGCTGGAGGAATCAAATTTGAAACTTCAAAAAACAATAGCTTGCCTCAAGCAGATTATAAATAACCAAAGCTTGAATAGTCAGCTTAGGAAAACAATTCAGTTGTTGTGCTTCTCAAGTAGGCCACTTGAAATTATTCAGGGCTGAAATTTGAGAAGCCCTTTTTTGTTGCATTGTGACATAAGAGCTATAATGGAATCCTTTAACACATTTGCTCGCTGGTTTAACACATTATTACAAGGCTGAATTTGTTAAGGGATTACAACAAGTTTTAGTTACCTCGGCATGTGTGCCACGGTGCCTGTAATACTGACTCATGTAGTCTGAAGTCTGCCAATGCTTAGCGCGCAGCTCGATTAACTCAAGAAGATGTAGCCTTGTTTTCTTGTCCAAACGTTCGTCCTGCGAACCATTACGGAACACAACAAAATATCTGAAAAATAAAAAAAACAATATTCTGTCATAACACACTCCATAAAAACAATAGGTTTAGTCAGAAATATGATGAAACTACAGCAAAATAAGTCCAGTTAATAGAAATAAATTGGATCATACCTATCAAGGAAATCTTTGTAGAGTGCTTCGAGCTGAGCCCCATAAAGCTTTAAGTTTGAATACATGGTAGAAACATTACTTTGAAGTGCACGGTCATAGTTGCCCTGCATCATTTCATATGCCACTGCTTCCGTCAACACTATGAGATCATCCACTGTAAATCAAAGTTAATTCAAACACAAAATTAAAATGTAAATCACAAGATAATATACAAGGCGGTACAAATACAAGCAAATTTCGAATAAGATTCTTATAGGAATTATAACAATCATACTCACCGGAATTTATTTTGATATCCAATACAGAGTTGCGGTTATGAGCAGAACTGGTCGTCGATTTCAATGGTCTGGGCACCTCCAGTTTCTTAACCGTGCGGGTCATTTTCGTTACAGTCGACATGGTGCTGGAAAATAAATAAACCATTTTTAGAACAAGTTCGAGAAAATATAGGAGCGCCAAGTTTCTTTCAAATCGTTGTTAACGTAAAACGCCGAGTGAGCAGTGATGAGTAACCTTGTCATAATTATACACAATGAAACCAACAAATACGAAGCGAAATATTAGGGAACTCACTCATCCATGGCGACTGCGGATGGTTGCAGCGTATGCACACTAGAACCACTAAAACGCGTGAAAAGTGAAAGTGATGACAATGATCCTAGCGAATAAATTCTGAACAAATCCAATACGTGTTCATTACTCGTTAGAATGGTTTTAAGTGCAATAAAAACAGATTAGCTGAAAAAATTTTGACTTTATGGAGATATAATATTTTGCTCATTGAAAAACATTTAGACAAAACAATTGAATACCATAGAACACTATGAAAATAGGAAATAAACAAGAAAACTCACCTGGCTACGCCATTAATTCGCAATAAAAATAAAATTGACAGTGATGTTAGAAACCGGTAAAAGAAGACAGTGAACTATTTATTTATAGTTGTACTTGAATTCAATAAAATACCTTGAACTTTTGAAAATATTGAATTTTTGTATATGAAAATACATAAAGCTAGTACAATAATTATGATGAGGGATTTAAAATGCAAAATGATGCAAAAACCGGACATAATAAATATTCTGTACAACACTATCCACAATGTTGCCACAAGACGTGAATAAGTTTTTTGGTAGAATATGTAAATAGATGTAATTTGTATTCATTTTTTATTTATTGTACGTACTAGTTTATAAGGATACTAGCTTTTGCCCGCGACTTTGTTCGCGTAGAACTCGTTAGTGTGATGTCAGTCCTCCGAAATGTCAAATTTCATAGTTTGTGGGTGGGTTACTCGGGTTTATTTCTAATAGATAATAGACAATAACTAGTATTCGCATTAAACATTACCATATACAAGCTGCTTAGTAAGTTAACATGTTTAACCAAAATTGGTATGCAAATATAATATTATGCTAATATTTGGTACAAGTACAGTACCAACAGAGATCATTATAAAATATAAATCTATATAATACATCTCTAAAATTCCAGCCAGCATCATTTTCCGGAGTGTTCCCTCCTGGGTAATCTCAGAATCCGCTGCATCGATTTAAACAATTTTTGGCACACATGTATACTTTTATCCCCGCCTCCTGTTAGGATAGTTTTTATCCGCCCGCGGCAGTGAATTAATTATTCGAAATATGCGACCTTTTTCGTTTAGTTACATACTTCATAATATTTAGATGCCACTATTGCTGTTAGTGTGAGTCTTGACGTAACGTCATTCTCATTTGTCAAAATGACATCATTCCTGGTACATTTATTTGCCTGCAAACATGATCTTTTCTATAAGTTAACAAAATAGTGAAAACCTAATATTTGTATGAATTTGCTACAGTAATAAGTTTAAGTTTGTTTCTCAATAAATATTTGTAGTATTTAATAAATCTAACCCGTGTAATAAAAAATAGTAAATATTACTTCTAACCTGTTGAAGAGAATAAATACGAAGTATCGGAACGTAGTGCTCTGGCAATCTGACATATTGCGACAAGTTTTGAAACTTATTCCTATTAAATTAAAACAAACTTAAATTAAAGAGAATATAAATGATCACTGTTTAAAAAATGCTTTGAGTGAAGACATGTGTTTATGTGATAATTACAATATGATACGGTAGTGCATAAATGTAAAACGCAAAAGAACAATGTTTGAATTGAAGAAATACACACCGCGGGACCAGCATATTTCCTGTGATATCCAAGATATGATACCAAGTAAATATATAATAATGGTATGCCCTGTGCCCAGCAGTGGAAGTGGAACATATATAGGCTGATGATGAACCATTAATAGAGTCTACTGAAGTTATTTTTGAATTTCTTTTTTTAAAGCGACGGATAGCTCGAGATAAGCCGACATACTCTCGAGCGCAACACATGCTAGGCCTACTGATAGTAAGTTTGCACCGCAGCCTATAGATGCCCGCAACTCCAAAGATGTCACGCGCGCGTTGCCGACCCCTTATGGAATTTGAGGATTCACTGTGTTGATATTGACAGCAGAAGGGACACTTTTAGGTCCTTCGCTCTCAACACAGTGCTTCCTCAGAGATACCAAGTAAGTACATAATAGTAAATAATGTTATTATGGCGTTGCCGAACCTTTATTGATTTGAGCATTAGTTATGTTAGCTAAAGCCAATACCACCTCCTTTCTTCCCGTGGTGGGTGTGGTAAGAGTCGACTATGGGAACCGGGTTGAAGAGTGTTTGTGGGCGTAGGGCTAGCAACCTATCACTGCAATGTCACATTTCCTCCAACTTTAATTTTAACCTACAATTGCTAAAAGTGGCACCGGTATTAAATTTCATGTGCTCTGCCTACGCCCTTTGGGAATGCAGGCATGAGTTTATGTATGTATTGTATGTATGTATGTATGTAAAGCCAATACTGGTCTCGGGAGATCTGGTGCCTTAGGCTTAGGTACGTGGGTCTAAGAGAAGAAATTATAAATGTATAATAAGTATAACAACGCACACAAAGTTGCGGGTACAGCTAGTCATTAAATATTTCTTAATGTAAGTTACAGCTACACATAGGTACATATACATTGCCTGCCATCACGTCGCAAAGAATTCATTTAAGCTATAAAAGTTTTTTTCATTTAGCCATCGGTGCAGGTACTTTTTAAATAACAATATATTCAATGATCGCAATTCAGCAGGATAATTAAGCAACTTTTTTATGTTTAGCCAAGCGTGAATGGTCGTCAGGCAAAAGTCTGTCTGGATCTCGACAGGCACGAGGATGAGTGTCACATGCTTTATTGAACATCCATTTATGCTTTTGGACAAACATACACACTTCAAAGAATTAGATTAATATGGTGACTATTTTGTAATATCAACGAATTTCAGTGCTTTGCGATAATTTTATAGTTCGTAAACTTATGTCATACTTTTTTCCGAACAAAAAGGGACTGCGCTACAATACGGGATATTCAATATTAATATTTAGGGTGCGGTTTTAATAATGTTTGAAATACGATTTCAACGTAAATTTGGTTTTTACGTCCATAATAACCTATAATAGATGATCAAAATGAACTTCTTGAAGTGAAGTTCGATCACTATTATGTGAGTCGCTTCATTCGAAGATATAATTTTTAAACAGGTAGTGCCTTAAACCTACAGGCAACTCTTGCACGCTTTTTAGAGTATTTCATTTGATTCAAAATAGGTCTTAGTACTTCCGGCGGCCGCCACCTTGGGTGGGGTGGTGCCATCGTCTTCATTATTTTAGATTGTTGAGCAAAACTTTCATTTTATTCATTATGGGTTGACCACGTAGAAAGAGGATATATAGAAGGAGGGTTAGCGAATCACACACAAGGACGGAGATATTGTGACAGTTTTTTCTGGGGTTACCACAAAAAGAATAATCTCCCCATTTTTACTGACAAGTAGGTTTTTAATTATTGAGAATCTTCAAAATAAACTCTTAGTAAAGATTAGCGGGCAAACACAAAACATCCGATGTCCTCCCAATTACGATATAAATGTGTACTAATTTAATACCTACATTAAAGTTAACAAAATCACTATTAGATTAAAACGACTTAGTTATTCAGCCATTATAATAATGAAATTCACAATAGTATTCTAATCACGTGACAATTAAATTTTTAATCAGTTATTTTTAACATTCGAGCCGGTTTAGTTTACCCAACATCATGGGTAACATATTTTTTTATACTCTGGCCACTGGTTCATCGATGACATTTCGGCGACAACGGCCGGTGACAAATAATCGGTTCCTTATACGCGATGAGGGACAGAAGATATGTCATTTTTTCTCGCTCCCACGTGTGTTATTGTCTATGCTTACATCTCCTTCACACACCTTTGTATGTGTGTATCACCAGTTCCATCTTATACTTGTTTCATGGTTGACCAGGAGTGGGTGGGTGATATTTGTATCTTCGAATGAAGCGACTCACATAATAGTGGTCGAACTTCACTTCAAGAAGTTCATTTGATCATCTATTATATTTCCATTATATCCTCGCTTCATTCTCAATAAGTTTTAACCAGGTAGTCCCTTAAACGTACAGGCAACTTGCACGAAGAAGCATAGCATAGCTTGCATAATAACCACAGACATCAGAGCAAAGCAGATCGCTGGTTTTTAATTGAACGTTTTCTATGAACACAACGAAGAAGCTCCCAACAGATGGCGCTATGTGTTAAGCAGAGGTCTTAGTGGCACACGAATTAAATGGTAAAGTGATCTCTCCATAGTGAAACTAGCTACAGCAGGCCCATTATTTTAAAACTACGCCACAATGTATAGGCATTGGCAGTCTATATAATTCCTAGTCTCTGATTATAAGAAAAAAGTATACTGTAATCTGTGTCACCTGCGACAGTGACAGTGACGAATTTCAGTGACGAATAAGAATATCTGCCTCTCTGTCGCACTTGCATATTAGAGGAACAGAGAGGGATATACTTCGTTGTCCGTTCCCAGGATGCCCCCTGGCCACCCGAAGATCGAGATTCGTATGTTTCTTTCTCTATCGCTCGAAGCAAATGAGATAGAGATGGAGGTATTCGAAAGATTTTAACCCTTCACTTGTCAAGATAGCATAACTGACAATTGTCGATGTCAAAGTTGACAATGTCGCATCCGCAGACATTTTTTGAGTTATGGTAGTTTTCTATATTTTGGTAGATTTTAACTTATGTATCTGGCAATAATATATGGAGTGTCACTCAAAAGTCATATCGGGCGTGGATCGGTGTCGGGTGTCGTGTCGGTAGTGTTGTTATTCAAAAATATAGTTATGTCGTAAAATGTGCGAAAATTATGCTAATTTCTCTTATCAAAGACTTACTTATTATAACGTTAAGTTTAAAGTTGTGTGCTGCTGAAGTTACCTAATTATTTG
Source organism: Cenopis cana (assembly GCA_951800055.1). NCBI lineage: Eukaryota > Metazoa > Arthropoda > Insecta > Lepidoptera > Tortricidae > Cenopis > Cenopis cana. The sequence continues at coordinate 15,938,535 of OX637477.1, read as the reverse complement.
TTTAGTTCAATCAGGATTGTTTGTTTAAGGTTTGTTTTTTGGAGTTCGAAAGTTTTCTTATCGTATACTGAATTAAATCTGGAATAACGATTAATTTAGACGCATTTTTAGCATAAATTTTGTGATCGCTTTGATTGAGAGTACGATTAGAAACATTGTTTATAAATAGTGTTATTTTTAGAACTACTTTTGCAAAGGAAAAACAGCTGCGCTTCTGCGCGACTTAGAAAAATTATTGTGTTATAGTTAATAATGCTCGGTCAAGATTGCATGCTAAATATTTCTTTAATCGTATATAATTTCGTTTCTTTAATCGTATATAAAATCGTACTAAATTCAATTAAGAGTCTCAACACCTTATATATTGTCTTATGATACCTATTGTTGACACTATTAGAGTAACGAACGCGTTTAAGTATTTGTAACCCTGATTTCCGTGCATGTTTGTAGCATGAGTAATTTTGGTGTGTGAGTGTCAGTGTTAGTGTATGACTTTCATGTGGGTTTTAGGTGTTTAGTGGTAATAGCAATATCCTCTTCTATGATTCCAGTATGTATACAGTCAGTAGTTGTTCTTTCTTTTCTTTTTCTTCATGTCTAATTACGTTATAATATTTTACAGTTAACAACATGGCCAAGCTTCATGTAGCAGCTCTCTTGGTGCGAGTAGTGCTGCCATGTGGGCTGCTAATCAGTAAGTCGCTTTTCTCAATTATCAATAAGTACTTGACTGGTTACTGTAAAGAACATTGTAAGAATGATGAAGTGATGTCTTATAATTTTTTAACAGGTAAAGGTTATCAATAAAATTATGATAGGTATCTTAGTGTAGTAGTCACATAATTATATACTCATGTATGGGTCATACTTATGTGCAGCACTGCCTTAAATTTTTTGATAAAAATGAATGCAAATAAAAGGCAATTTTTGAACTCTTAGAAAATTAAACCAAGTTAAAATTCATAATCAAAGTTATCACTCTGGTGTGTGTAAGGATATTATATATATTTTTAACTATGATCATTCTTAAAAGCAAATAGGCATTTTATTTGTACAATGGAAGTTAATCCTATTGTAGTTCATTTAGTTATTTACCTCTCATCTCCCGACCCTAGAGATTCCCAAAAAAATATCTATTCATAATAAATAACTCAGGTAGATATATGATGGCGTAAGTTCTCATTCTGTTTATGTTTCCTTTAAGCTTGCCTTGCCTTTCCTAATAGCAAAATTGTCATTATAAATCATGTCTTTACATTACAACCTATAAAATACTAAATAGATCCCCAGTAGACAGGTCTCTATTTTAGCTGTAGCCAAATTCTGGTCCAGTACAATGTAATGTTACGAGAACTACTGTTAGTCAGTGATAAATACTAAACTTCACTCACAATTCAGATTCTATGCCCTAATAGGCCAAAAGTCTCAATTATTTCAATTTGACTGTTATGTTCTGACCTTTGAAACTGGCCCGCATTAAATGTGTACTGTCGTAAGTGCGAATTAACTGTCACCTATTAATTTAATGTTGGGGTATCAACGTGCCACGATGACGCAACATTTACACTTTTACACAAAAAAGTATAAAACAGTATTTTGACCACTCAATACCTAAAAACGGCGAATGTGGTCCACAATCAGTAGAAGTAATAAAGTGAATATAACATATATAATAATTATGATATATAGTACCTATAGAATACAAGAAATACTTCTTGAGAGAAATGGAAAGTTATTTTAAACGTATCATATCATGCTGTTGCTACTTTTCAACATAGCACGGACGGCGTTTATCGGTGTCCCCATTCACGTGTGCCGATTCGGAGACTCGTTTTTGGTGCCTAGAGGTTATGCGTTTCAAGTTATTAGTAACCTCTCGCGTAAACAGTAAACTCAGTTGCTCACGCGACGCGAAGTTTCAGACATGGGATTGATCGATCGGAAGCGCGGTTCAAGGTCTTTTATTACACAACAAAAACAAAATTCTGGCATGGACGCGACTTATCCGATATCTGCTGTGTTCCGGCACGTCGTATAATGCAATTGTTTAATGTAAAAAAATAACAGTACGCGTTTTCACGTGAAGATGTATCTGAAGAGAGCGGCGTCATCTTTCTTGTGTGGGAACTATTGGGAAGATGCACAAGCAAAATCGCTCTTTGAGACATCGAACGCTTGCGAAAGGCACAAAAAGATAATTTGTAATATTTGTATGATCATTGATCAACCCACTTTCGTGAAATAAAACATCTAAGAAAAAATCTCTTTCGAAGTCTAATTAGAGTAATTAGAGTTGGGAATAGATTAACGTGCGTAATTAATGTACGTTAAAATCGCGGGTCTCCAGGAAACGCTTAAAATACTGGTTAGGTGGCTATAATATTTTTATCTCGCCGGAACCGGCCGGCGGCCGCTGCTATTATGTTGTTATGCGTACTGACCTGACAAAAGTCGCTATTACATCACCGACTTAAGTTTTTTTTGCTCTTTAGACATCACGATTCTTGGTTTTTGTGAAATAAAATATTACTAATAGAATTCATTACTATTCCAGCCAAGACGCAGTCTGCTGTCATTAATTACATCCTCACCTGCCTATTCAATGTCTTACCCACCTATTTACATTAGTCGACGAGTAGGATTCAGCGCATGCGGAATACTCGTCGGAGTATACAACTACATATATTGACACCAAGATATGGATTTTGTTCTATTATTCTGCGTAAATACTTCTGCTGATAAAGTCATGAATGAAAACACCTGCAGGAAAAAATAAGCCTTCTACCCTCCATATATATATTACCAAGCAGTGTTGCACAAGTACCTGCACTACCTACCTACCAACAAAGAATATATATACTAACGTAACCTACCAATGAATACCTATAGTTCATCTACCGGATATTTTTTTAACCTCCTATGCGAGCATTTCTTAATCAGTGGAAAACTTTGCTTGTAAGCATTGTTTGTTTGTTTGAATTTTATCGATCTCGTAGACGGATTTCTTTTTTACACTCGGTCTACATTTTTCGTGAATAGGTATCCAGCACAGATTCGTAATCGCGCCGTTGGCGCCTAAAATTATCATCAAAGAATATTATTATGTATTTTATGTGTTGAATTTATTAATAGCATAATATATAAAACTTCACCTGGTACCTACGTACCTACAAAAATATGGAACACATGTAAATAAATGTTGTCATCAGCGTCCTCAGTTTCGTTCAGGGAATAGGTAAACGTTACAATTTATAACCTAGCGGTGCCTAGCGGACATGAAACCGCATTGGTGCTAAAAATAAATAAAGATAGTAGAAATGTAGACACCTATGCTATCCACATCCCCAGACTAATTTGACTAAGTTCGTTGACACTTTGCGCGTTGACTATTAAGTCTCCTTACTTTATTAAATTGGTTCCATTTTCAGTACGCAAACGCATTCAACAAATATAAATAGTTGAGGCACCTGTATACGCAAGGTCTTCTCCATACAAACTCTGTGCAAGTTTTAAGGCCGGTTCACATTGGTTGCGTGTGCAGCACGTAAGCGTCGACGTGCACAGCACCCCTGTCACACCGGGTTACGCGCACGTCTACGCGTACGTCGACGCCACGCATGCTGCAGAGAGCTGCACACGCAACGCTGCCGCACGCAACAGCTCCGTTGCTTGGCTGGCCGCCATTTTGCATTGCATTCTCGAAAACAAGCATCATGTTCGATAGCAGTTCATCTGACGAAGAAGAAGCATTACTTTTACTTTTATGTCGTAGTGCTTCTCGTAATTCTAGGGTATGAGTTCATGAGATAAACGAAAAAAGAGAACGACTTAACGAATACCATCCTATGCCGCGAACTTGAGTCGCACGAGGATCGTTTTTTCTGGTATTTTCACATATCAAGAGGTTCTTTTGAAGAATTACATGATTTAGTGAGACCTCTAATATTAAAAACCGGCCAAGTGCGTGTCGGGCCACGCGCAAGGTAGGGTTCCGTAGTCGTCTACCCTTTACATTATGTGAACTAAAAAGTTCGAAAACTTATATTTACTATGTTTTTGAAAGAATTAACAACATTATCTAAGGTATCAATGGAAATTGTACGAACGTTTGCTTTTGCAAAGTACATTAGTAGTTGGTTATTTACTGTTTCTGCGGCACGTAAAGCACGCCGCGAAGCGGCGATTTTTTTTTCCAGTTTTTTATGTCCCTCTTAACAAATTCTCTGCGGCAGTTTTTGCGTGCGTGTTTTTTCTTATGAGCGAGCATGTGATAGTCGACCGCCCGCTGCTTGTGTTGATGATGGGTTGGAGATATGTCCACATGTCCCACTGTTGTTTTTTTGGATATGATTGCTTTTTTGATATGGTATACGCGTTTCCTTAAATCGATTTATTTTATTAAGGGCAACGTCTGTTTTTTTGTGCTCTTCCCACGCAAGCGTAATAATATTCTGCGGATGGCAATATATTACGAAATTTATATTGTCATTCATTAGATAGACGATCGTGAGAATTAAAAAATATATTTGTAGAAACCATAACATAGCATTGGTTATTACAAAATTGTCACGGGTTTTGTATTTTATTGGGTATTAAAGCAAATAATAAATTTGAAGCTATTCACGTTCACATGTCTCTGTTCCATTTCTTTAGATAGTACAGTAAAAAATAATAGATTTAACGTGTCGAATCATGAAACGAACAGGTGTGTTTTTTAACTAGGCAACAGATTCATTATCTTTTTTGCAGCATGTGTGTGTACGTGTGCAGCATATTTGAAGAACGATAAAGTATCGTTGATTATTATCAAAATGCCACGGTTTTTGTATTCAATTGGGTATTAATGTAAAATATATTTATATCTGCGCACGTTCACATACCTTCGTTCCATTTCTTTGGATAGTACAACAAAAAAAAAAATAGGTTGAACCTGTCGTAACATGAAACAAACAGGTGTGTTTTTTAACTATGCAATAGATTGCCTTGTCTGCGGCATGTGTGTGTTTGTGTGCATTATATTCGAAAACCGATAAAGTATCATTGTTTATTACGACATGTCATGCTTTTCGTATTTTATTGGCCATTAAAAAACCTAAAGAACATTAAAGCTAAGCAGGTTGATGCACGTTCCACAGTATTCCAGTAAAAATCCTGTTAGAACCTGTCGGGTGATGCAACGAACAGGTGTCTGTTTTATTAATAGATTTTTTGTCTTATCCACCACATGTGTGCGTGTGTGCGTGTTGCTCAATAAAAGCAGATCCCAAGGCGATGGAACCAGCATTCGTTCAGATTAGTTGGTCTGAAAAACCGTGTCTGTCAAGTGGTAAAAGTGTATTAAAGAACAGTGCGAGTAGTTATCCTTAGATTTTTTTGAACCGTGTGTCTACGTCTTACTACCGCTGAAAATGGAGGTAAGCTCGACATTAACTGACTATGCATAAATAGCCATTATCTGTTTCCATTTGCATCACGCATTTAACATATTGTTTTGATTGTTTTAGACATCAAACGCGAATTCTCTTGAGTACACCATGAAGAATTATTATTACGGTAATTTGAGTGACGATGAAGCCCAAGTGAAACCGCTTAAAATTCAAGCCCAGAAACGAACCAACAACATCGATGTATTTTTCGATAAGTCTAAAAAGAAACAGACTACAGAATATTCATCTACTGTCGCCCAGTCAACAAATGGCGGTACCAACTATATATCTTCTCGCGCAGATGATGTTACAAAGATCACTCATCTCGTTAAAATTGATGTTTACGATATAAAAAAGTTGCGTGGTATCCCAAACGATCAGCACTGGAAATTCGCGGATACTAGAATCAAATACTACACGCAGACAGAAGACGATGACTATTATTCTAACACAAAAGAATTGGTCTACAATATTACGAAACATATTGCAACAAAAAATGACTGTAAAAAGTATTTCATAGACGCTAAGCCATAAATTATTTCTTACTCCGCCCACAAAAAACTCTCTCCCCACCAACGAACAAATGATTTCTGGGGCTATATATAGTTAGACAACGCAAAAGAAACCATACCGTATCTACCTTAACACCCGAAGCTGCAAAATGGATCTCCAAAGCTCAATCTACGACGAAGATTTGGTGCAACTCTGTGTGGACATGGAAACACAAACATCAAACGGTTACTCACCAGCATTTCAACCGTTTTGTTGGAGGCTTACTGGAAACCCTCTTTTGATTGAGTGGGAAGACGAAGAAGACGAAGAAAATTCTGATATGGAGACGGATTCTCCAAAGGAAGATGCATACGAACCCATACGTATTAATATTGAATTGGATCCTCTCAGAGAAAATGGTCATGAAACATGGATTTCGCCTTTGTTAAAAAGTGATGAATGGTGCATGGAGTGGGAGAAATGGGGTGATTTGTAATAAGACTTTTACGAACTACGTTTTTTCTATGTGTGTATTTTTTATGTTATAAATACTTGTGCATGTGCATGTGTACCTATATAAAAATGTTTAATAAATGGTTTCAATTATCCTCTTGCATTTTTATTGATGTTTTATCCTGTGTGTGTATATAAGGGTTATTAAAGGAGGGTAAAGAAAATATATTCATTATCTAAATATTCATTTATTTCGTAAAAAAATAGATTTGTACATATGTTGTATCATGAAATCATTATACAGGGTATTTTCTACAAACAATCTTAAAAAATCCAACATCGATTTACCTTTAAACTTAAAATATATGTAAACTAAACAGTATTTGCCACAAACTGATGTTAAGTGGTTTTGTATTGTCATGTGGTTATAAAACCATTTCTTTGCATTCCTAGTCAAAAACAACTTATGATAACCAACAGGTTTTCTACCAAATGAATCAAAATATTCACCATTGCCATTAATATCAATATGAATCGCTACCCAATGAGAACCAGGTTTAGAGTCTGGGTCTAAATTGCTGATAATATAAACTGGAAGATCCATGAAAATAGGGATTCTGTTTGCTGGAAAAACATGTGATTTAATAGTAGGACAAATTTTCTTCATACATAATTGCAATTCCTGCGTGTCCATAACAAACTATTGTGTTTATTGATGAATGCTTTACTGAGGTTTAGTAATAAGTGGTACAAAGTATCATAAACCTATTATTATATATGTAGTACATGTTATAATTAACTGTTATAATCTACACTTACATCTCGATGTTTGTTTATTTCAATGATATTATCAAACTCTGCATAGACAACACAATTAACAGTTGTTGTAAGGGCTTTTTCAAATCGAACTTCTAACCGCACACTACCATGTCTAACGAGATTCCAGTGAGATGTGGAACTCGCGGCTAAGTCAGGTGTTAAATCGAAACACATCAAACAGTAACCGTTACCATAATCTTCTCTACTTATTGAATTCCCTTCATTATGAAAATGGATACCCGTACCCGAAAACAAAGTGTGATATGTTGATACCATTAAACCGGTACTGAAAGACGGTTGTAATGTTTTAGAAGGAATTTGATGACCATCTACATACAAACTAAATAAGTTCATATCATGGTGGTGGAAGTTAAAAGGATTATGTTTTAAACTGCCATTAAATGCTGTATTATCAACAAAACCTACAATACACCTTTTTGGAACTTGACCGAGGAATATATTATCAAGTGATTTCCCTTGTACTCCTGATGGTATTGTAAGTACTTTAACTTCCGCTCTTGTGATGGGATATTTTGCAGTTGTTGAAGCTAAAACCTTTTGATGTGCAAGCAAAACACTTGGGTTAATTTTTGTTCTTCGTATTATTAAACTAGCATCCATTATACGTACTTTAAGTTTTTTATCTTGACTGCACATGAGATTAAAGGACTCTTTTGATCGTACTAATTTAACGCGGACTTCAACGCCATTTACTAAAAACTTTTCTTGATTAAAAATGTCACCATGTAAGTGCCCTATCATTTCAACTTCCTTACTATCCTTAATAAATTCTTGCCTTTTAGTCCATCCTTTGTTATCCGCACCAGTTTCATCCATATGACTCGAAGTGTCTTCATACCATAGCCCACACGTAAGATGAGACTTTTTTGCTGCAGGTCCATAATTTAGTAGAGTTTCCATATATGCACGGTACGCGTATGTATTATTAGGCGGTGATACTAGTTTTTGATTCAAATATATGTCCAATTGGTTAAAAAGTGAATGTAGCCAATTATTCACTGGAGCAACATGAGTTTCTGCTGATTTGATCTTTGTGCCATCTTGATTCAATACCTTGGCTTTGATATGTAGTAAAGTATGAGACAGGTCAATATAGTCATCGCCTGATCCTGGAACTTGAAATTCAATAGGACCATCATCACTAAGAGATGAAATAGGTTTATAATGTATCCACTGCCCATTTTCTATACTTGTTTGCGTTGATGGAAGAGCAAACAAATCTAACTCTGACTTAGCGCATTCACATGAATGATTATGTAAAAATGACATGATTTAATTAGTAAAAATATCGTTTATATATTTTTTATTCTTTTTTGGACCTCTCCCCCGTAAAGCTTTGGGTGCAATGGCGCGCTCTTGCCTCTTTCGTATCATTTTATACCCAGATCCTGACATTAGAGAATCTATTTTTTCATCAGCCTTTCTTTTTAAATTACTGCTTGCATTCTTAAAACGAGACTTAAATGATTCGTCGATAGGGTGCGAATTCATCATGTCTGATAAAAGACCAACACCAGCATTTAATGCTTCTTTCCCAACCGTTCTAAAACCACTAGAAAGCAGAGGAAATACCGATCTAAACAGTCCCCCTAAAAAACTTCCTATGCCATGCCCTCGCTGGTGAGGAACACCTTTATAAACAATGCCTACTCCTGAACCAGCTTGTTGAGCATAGTAATGTTCGTATGGACAAGCAGTATTTTGACGTCTATTATTCATTTTACTCGTTGAAAATGTAGCTTCACGCATGAAGTTCCAAACTGGAATGGAACCTTTCCACCCGTATGCATTCTTATATCAATTTCCATAGTATCAAACTCTCTACGCAAAACAGGTATGTAATGTGCAGGAGAAAAGCTATGCATTTTATATGCTCCATATATATATTTAGTAGGATCAAGCGGTATTATTCTTACTAAAGATGTCATAACATCTCCTACCATTTGAGGTTGAACAATATCCGAATATATAAACAATTGTGATGGTAGTCCCAAATATAAATTAGCAGGAAATTTTCCTAGTTGACATTGGATGAGATTCGTATTTGGTTTGAAACCTAGCTGGAGGTTTAGTATTGGTGTTGCATGTACGGAAACAATGTCTTTATGTGAAGAAGTGACCTTGATAACTTTCGATATTCTGTCATAGTTAAAATTCACCTTGTTTTTCAATAATGAGTTTTCGTTAAAAGCAGATATAAAGTGATCCATGTCGTCATAGGTTGTTGCTGGAATATAAGACTTATATTCAACGGTAACAGGCAACTCTTCGTTCTGTAATGTTACTTTCTTTTTTACATAAACAACGTTTTCATGTTCTTGAACGTTGTACAGTGAGCATGGGTAATGAAACTCCACTAATCCGACGACCCATTCTCCTTCTAATTTAATTGTCTTTGGAAGTTTGGTGAGAAAGTTTGCTGTTGTATTTTCGGGGTAGTATTGTATTGAACTGTTACTCAGCAGAGTTAAATAAAAACTATCATCACTCATGTTTCTTCTAAACTAGATGCAGATATCCAACTATTAAATTTATTCGGATAACCTCTCCACTTCACAAACACCTCCTTTCTGTTACCAACGCGTCTAGAACTTAATATTTTATCTATTTTATATATCATGGTGGGGTTATAAGTAACTTTCTGTAACTCTTTATAATAGAAAGTGCCTGTGATTGGTTCATCTTGTAAGTCTTTTAAGGTGTAAACAAGATGAGGTGATCTATTAATAACCGAGTCGATTACAAAGATTTCATCGCTCCAATTGGTCTCATAACCTTTTTGAAATATGTGTTTATATTTTGTTATTCTGACATGATCACCAACATTTAACATTGTATTACTATTTTTTTTTAATCCGTTTCTTGGTGTTTCATATAAGTTAGTCCAAACCGTCATAATATTGTTAAAATTAACATCTATAGGACACATTTTAATACTTGAATGGTAAGTGTGATTATATGAATAAAGGAGGTCTTGCAATATATCGATATATTTATATGTATTTTTATGTGTAAAATAACGTCACATTTTCATTTTTAATGTTCTTTGAAAGCGTTCTACAATACTAGCCTTAATATCAGGATTGTTAGTTGTATAGTAGTTTATATTTTTACTTTTAAAATAATGTCTTACCCACAGAAATATATCAAGATAGAAGGAAAGAGTTCGGCAATTTGTAGGGAGACCGAGCGTGTAACATTTTGCGTAGGTACTTTGACGTCACGAGCGTAATTTAGTGATGAGAAACATAAGCCGCGCGAAAACGATTCAAAAGGATCGATTAGAAGTATTAGAACTCGGCACCGATTCTATGCATCGATTTAAAATATCGATAAGAACCGACAGAGGAAATGATTTTTTTTTCGACAGAAGAAATGTTTTGACAGAGGAAATGTGTAAGCTCAGAATTTAAATCGAAAAATATAAATGTAGGTAGGTACCTACCTAATAACCAATAAATTGCGTTACATTTTAGTAATTTGTACATATTAGCCGCTCCAGTTATTAACTAAGTACCTATAAACGTGTACCATTTTCAGGGTTCCATACCCTAAGGGTAAAACGGGACCATATTACTAAGACTCCGCTGTCCGTCCGTTTGTCACCAGACTGTATCTCATGAAAAGTGATAGACAGTTGAAATTTTCACAGATGATGTTTTTCTGATGCCGCTATAACAACAAATGCATATTAATTTAATATGCATAAGAATAAAATAAATATTTAAGGGGGCTCCCATACAAAAGATATAATTTTTATTGCCGTTTTTATAGATAATGGTACGGAACCCTTCGTGCGCGAGTCTGACCCGCACTTGGCCGGTTTTTTATATATTCTTTGTTACAGACCATGGAAAAATCAAAGAAGTCCAGCGAAAAAATATTAAAAGCTAAGAGGAAAGCGATTAATAATATTTGTTTTGCACTACGTACATTATATAGCTGCATAATAATATAAGAACGTAATTATTATTTCGTCTGTTTTCAAATTCAATTTTAATAATCGAGTAAGAAAATCGCAGTGCACAGCACTATTCTTTAGTTTTGACAGAAAAAATGACTATCGACCTTGAACGTGACTCGACAGTTTGAATAGCTTATTTTTACATTGCTGGTTTTGAACGCACGCCAAGTCTGGCTCGTCAAATTAAAGCCGCAATGGAAAGCTAGCGTTGACACACAATCGCCCGCTACCGTTATGATGAAAATAATAAAATATTTCGTTTTTTAATTATTAACAGATATTTAAGAACAAATTGTACTTACCAATGAAAGGAAATACCTCGATTAACAGCTCCAACTTTCTTGGAAGTGTTTGAACAATTAATTATTGCGCAACGAACCATTTTGTTTTTAAAACCTGGCGTCGCACGCATAACGCGATCGGGAGCACACTGAAGTTTGCGGCGAGCAGTTGTGTCCCCGGTACGTAATTTCGCCACGCGAGGTACGTACACTCTTTCCTTCTATCTTGATATATTTCTGTGGTCTTACCTCTTTAGAAACAAATTCAGTGCCTTTATCAGATTGAATATGACGTGGAGTTGCTCTAGCCTCAATAAATATATCTTCAAAGCATTGCTTAACTGTTTCTGAATCTTTCTTTTTCATTGGTCTAGCAAAAGCATACTTACTAAAGACGTCAATTACGCATAATATGTATTTAAAACTCTCATTATATTTACTATATGTACGCATATCACTTAAATCTACTTGCCAAAGTTCATTATAGTTAGATAGAATGTACTTATTTCGTATAAAACGTCTTTGAACTGGTTTATGTAAAGTATAAGTTTCCTGAGACTGTAACCACTTTTTTACTTCATCTTTGTTCATTCGGCCATGCATTGCTTTAGTTAACTTATCAATACTACTGTAGCCAGCTGGATTAGAAACATCATAGTAAATCCTATTGATATCTAATAAGGGGTCCATCTTTCCCAATCTATTTTCTTTTTGGTTGAATCAGGAGTTTTATATGAAATTGGCGTTGATTGTCCTCTTGATTGAATCGACGTCGATCTGGTGTTTTTATAAATTGGAAATTCCTGGACCTTCTCTGTCTGAAGACCATTTATATATTCCAGATTAGTCGGGTTACCTATACAAGAAGTAGGAACTTCAATATCTTTTAAAACTGAAGCAAATTCTTTCCAGCCGTTAGGTTTGGGGCGTTTGAGAGGTCTTAGAGTGTCACTTATCAAATCAGTTATATTAGTTTCTGGGATAACTTGATTGTTCACTACGATTTCCCCTCCTTCCTTCCACCAAATCATCGGCTTATGTTTTAAAATATTATCGATCAAAGACTGTCCTTTTTTTATGTAACTTTTCGGAATTTTTTTAATGATGTGAGATGGAGTAAACTTCTCAGGGTAGTTATGTTTTGAAGGAGTACTAGTAGCGTCTCTTTCGTATGGTTCTGGGTTAGGTAATGTAACATTATCTTCAGTTTCTTCCTTTTTAACCATCGATTTCTCATGTTCTTCATGGGCATTATTTATACCATCAATCATTATTGGAAGCTTCAACGGTTTTCGATCTGTTTCAGTAATATGCAAAAAACGTTGTAATGCTTGAGAATATAACGCCCATTTTTCACGATCTTCTATTTTACTTTTCAGTATTTTTTGCATCTCCTCGTCTAAGCGAGATAAGGAGTTTAATGGCGCATTGTCAATGTGTTTGAGCTTCTCAATAAAATCTGGTTCTACTAAAAGCATTTTCTTCGTGTTCTCCATTTCAATTATGTTAACGAGCTTAATAAACTACTTAAAACAGCCCCCAGTATAATTGGTAAAAACGCACCACCCTTTTGAACTATAATAGTCTTCCTTAACTTTTGTTTTCCTTTCGAAACTAATTTGCGTAATATATTCTTATGTTTATTTAACTTGTTTTTTTCTAAATTGTCTAATGGAACTTTTCCCTTTAAAACGTTGTAAATGCACTCACAAATTATATTTATTTCATCTTCATCACATGCTTTAAGTAAGGCTTGGCGATATTTTGGTTTAAGCGTGTGCAAAGCTTTAAGTAAATGTTGATATGTGGCTACTCTGTCAGGCATCATTTAGAACTGACGGAAACAGAATGACTACTGGCATATTTAAACCCTTTTTTGGGAATATATATAATACAACATTTATCAAATGGGAATATCTTACTTTTAAAACGACACATATCATCAGTGCTTTGTTTTAAGTCAATCATCAGGTACCCATGTGCTGGCATAGTAGCATCTTTATACGCTTCATCAACAAATTTTGTATTTTCTGGATAAACTTGTCGGGACAAGTGGCGTATTTGAGTTTTGTCTCTGGGATTTTTAAAATAAACAATGTAGGTTGTGTTCAATGATATGTCGCGTTGTCCTCTTCCTTGATGAAATAAATTTTGAGTTATATAAAAAACGCTTAAATTTCTGTGATGACTACCTTTAGTAAAAATATCAACAATACGTCCATCTGACTCTCTCATTAAATCATCGATTATAAGTAGTTTGGGTTGCTTTCCATCAAACATACTTAAATCGGGAATACCTTGAACATAATCGATACCATCCAGATTATAAAGTGGTTGCATTTCATCATAGCACCATAGTACTTGGCTAAATTCAATATTACACATTTGTCTAACATTTTTTAAAAAATTCGTGACAAAATTTGATTTTCCACAACCACTTGGACCAGCAATAATAGCCGTAAACGGGTGAATGAAATGGTACATAGCAAAAAACTGTCTTTCCTCTCTAAACGCTGTCTAGAAACTAAAACGTAATTTATGAGGTTATTGATTTATATTTTAAGTACACACACACACACACACACACACACACACACACACACACACAGACACACATAGGTAAACAAGCAAAAAAAAAAACAATGTGTTTTCTTAACGATATATTTATATAATACATAATAAAATGCTAAATTACTTATAAATACAAGAACATTTGAAAATTTATTTAGAACACTCCCCACCGCATGCAACGAACAAGGCAAATTTACAATTTTTATTTTATTTCTTATGTTCTAAGCAGCTACAACATCAACTCAAAAATATTTGTATAAACATAATTATTGATACTTTAATTTATAATGACCCCAAGCTAACGTGTCAAACGAGTCGTTACATAGATATCTTTTTGTGTCATAATATGACAAAGAGATTTTATTTATTTTCTGTGTAAAAATTACATGTTTAATTGAGCGAAATCGACACATTTCCGAAAATATTTTTTTTTTCTCCTTTAGACAACGTTTATAATCCTGAATCTGAAACTTCTTAGTCACACATTTATTTATACCTTTGGCCCTAGCTACTATACAGTCCTCCACATTTAAAGCGTACATTTTAGATCTCAAACCTACAAATTCTTTTAAAATTTTACCTTTATTTTCGTCTTTAAAATATCCTAACTTTTTTTTATTTATACATGGAAAATCGTAAATGTTATTGGATGCATAGTCAGATGTATCAAAATGTTTTTTTAAGTCATTTTTTATGTCATAGTAGAAATCGTCCGTAAAAATTTGATATATGAAACTATCTGTATCCGTATATAATAATTTAAGCTTATTTTCAAATTTTGGATGCATGTACCCATAATGAAATTGGTACATTAAAGTTTTAGATAAATCTAATATGCAGAAGCCCAAGTAAATAGGTTTGTTGTAAATAAGTTTAGTTTTTTTTAATTGAACTGCAGCTAAAGTATCTGAAAATATTGAGATACTGTGGAATTCAGGCCGAGCTATGTAACTTTCAATTCCTTTGATCTTGCCATGATTTTCCCAATGAGTCAATAATTTAACATCGACCCTTTTCTCAATATTTTCCATAGTTTTTCCAAAAACTGCATTATTCATAAGTTTATAAAAGTCTTTTTCGAACTCGGATTTTGCAGCTATTCTTAGCGTTGTGTTTAAATCGATATACTTTTTGAGCCAGTTAGTTTGTTTAAATTTTAGGATCCTATGAACTTTAGTTAACTTTAATCCATTTTGTAAACATTGTTTAAGATTTCTATAATGTATAATATATTTCTGTTTATTTTTTAAATTTGGAACTAATTTTTTTTGTTTACTCTCATCAATTATGTGCTCAGCACAAAATGGTAGGTCTGAATGAGAGTCATGTAAGGAGTCAGGGTAATCCAGATCTACTTCTAAGATGTATCCATTATCAGCATCATTAGGAATTTCAAAATCCGTAGCAGGATCAACCCATTCAAATTCACCTACAGGGAGATATTGCGACATCGCCCAACCATACAAGTTATTTGCGTCGAGGTAAATGAGATAAGATGAAGGTTCGTCTGGATTAAATTCTGCCATGTAGTAATTATTTGATTTCGCATATCGGTTGCTACATTGCGAAATACCGCCTCGCAGTCCTTTTTTAATAAATGAAACTTTATCAAAGTCTGTTAAAAGTTCAAGCTGAATCCCTGTCATTTTCAGCATAGCATCCCAACTTAGACCAGGTGCTGTAAAATAATGAGCTGGATCTAAGTTATATGTTTCAAGACACACGCTACGAAAATTCTCAAAGACATCTGTTAGCAAAAGTACGTCCGTTTTTAAATACAAGTTGGAATAATCCAACATTGTTTTACAATTGAAATGACCCCAAACGTTTTGTGCATGTTGATAATCCTCAATTGTTATACTGCTATCGGTTAAGGAACTGTAGAATTCAGTTATTTGAGGCAATGATGTTACTTCCAGAGATTTATTCGATTTCATGAATTCATATGGAAACACCCCCTTTCGCTTCAAAAGTTCAAAATCTCCATCTCTAGGGTATTGCTTTCTTAACTCATGAAACTGATGGTCTTGGAGATTTTTGGCTAAACTATCTAAACTACTCGACATGAATCTAAAGGAATCAACAAATCTCAGCGATAAACATTTCTTATCAAATTTTAGTTGTTTGGAAAAGGAAATATATTTTTCTTTATTTTGTGGGATAATATCGATTGGCCCTTCTCGGAAATTCAAAGCCTTGACAATAAAATGTGCATCATAATTACTTAAATTGTGAAAAAAAACTGGTACATATGATGGAGGTATGAATTTATCATCACATGACTTATGTGCCACTCCTTGGAATTTCCCTGAAGTCCAATCGTAACTAAAACTGCTTTGGGATTTTAACAAATCATCACAAATGATACACTTGATGTTACTACCATCTCCAATTTTATTAAGATCAGTCTGATTTAATGGGATTGGATGTTTCCGGTAATGAATGAATTTAATTAATTGTGCTAAATCGTTATAAAGATTATTCATAAACACTTTAGCGCAATCTGGGCCTGTATATGAACAAAACCGCGAAAGCTTATCATTAAATGAACATTTGATAAAATAACCAAAACTGTACATTTCATGTT
The DNA here is from genome assembly GCA_951800055.1 of Cenopis cana. NCBI lineage: Eukaryota > Metazoa > Arthropoda > Insecta > Lepidoptera > Tortricidae > Cenopis > Cenopis cana. The sequence continues at coordinate 15,921,921 of OX637477.1, read as the reverse complement.
GTTGAATACTATGTGTATAAGATTTCGATGTATCTGGATCACAAGATGATATCGGATTTAAAAATGCTTCGAAATCTGCATACACTACAAACGGTAACTTAAGCTTTCGTTGGTATTTATCAAACACAATCATATGACTTGAAATGTCATCACCGAGCCAATTTTTTTTAGTTTTATCATGGTCAGGGAGTTCGACAACAACGTGGCCGCAATCATTTTTTTGATGATTTGTTAATTGTTCATTTGAATAGAATGCTAATAGACACCCATCACAGATGTGAAAGCTATAATTGGTTGTTGATATTTGCCGACTTACTAATCGAGATAAGTTTTTTATATAGCAGTAATGCGTCTGGCTACCTCTAGATATGAAAAGTAAATTTATGTGTGTTGGTTTACGGCATTTGGTAAAGTGGAGTGGACCGACTACTTCATGTGATTTAGATTTTTTATCATAGCTTAATCCAAAAACATTAATGCTTATTTCATTTAATTTTTCAACTCTATGAATATCTGTCAATTTTACTGGGAACGGTATATCTGAAAATTTTAATTTGTTTTGATGAGAAATATAGGACGACACTCTCTGTGAACTATCCTTAACTGGATACAATGCTGAAAGTATTGCCCATTTCAAACACTCATGATCATGGTTTTGCACGTTAATTATTGCCTTTTTTGCTTTAATATCATGTGGTAAATCAATATATGAAGAACCACGCAATGGATTAAATTTATTAATATTCATATCTAAGTATTTTATATGTTTCAGACTCCATCCACTGTCTTTTTTTTCAAAAGTAGAAATTTTATTCGTCACTGAGTTTCTTAAGTGTTCTAAAAATGTTTCCCTGTCATCACCTTTGCAAATGGTCCAACTCAAAATATTAAAATCAAAAAAATTGTTGATTCCTTTAGTTTCTTGTATAAATTCTGCGTGTAATATAAAACTTACTTTGAAAATTGTTAGCTGATTAATGGTGTCATCTATTAGTTTATTAAGAGATGGTTTAACCCTCTCAAAAAAAAGTTCAGGTGTTTCAAATTCAGGATTATTTGTTTCCTGTATTGATACTATTCTATAAGTTAATAACCTATTTCCAAACGCAGCTTCAATAAGTTCAACATTGGGATAGGAATGTTGAAATTTTAAACAGTTATTTTTATGGATATTACTTCTTAAATGTTGGGCGTAGTACCTTCTGGTAACGTTTCGTTTGCAGGTTTTGCACTCGACGATGTCACCAATATTAGATGATGGTTCAGCTCCGGTTCGAGAAGTTGATGGTTGTGGGGATGTAAGATCTTGTTGCGGTTCCATATCAGCTGCTGGAGTGTGCGAATCACATGGTTGAAAGGCTTCTTCTGATGTTCGCTTTCTTTTGATTCCACGTGTTACTGATCTACAAATGAAACAAATAATTAGGTAAAATATATAAATAAAGCGGTTTTTTTTTTACAATTAGTAACGGAAAGCACCGTAATATACCTGATTTACTTGATTGACAAAGAGAACAATACGCTTCCATGGGGAATACACCATCTATCTCATCGTAATCCGATATAAACGATTGAAAAACGGTTACGTGCCCACTGCAAGGGGTTATATATGGTTTAATATCGGGATCGCAAGCTAAATTTTGATCAAGTTTCCCACTTATAAACCACATTCTTAAATATTTATGGAAATTATTTAATAACACTGGATTGCTAAACATTTTAATGTCCTCACTAGTAAGCACCATCATGATGGTGTGAAAAATATGATACATTTCGTTGAGAATTTTACTTATATCGGGGATTCGCCTCCCCACTGCCAGTCAACATAAAAAAAATAATGAGTACTCACATATTTGGCAGCTGATTCTCGACTTCCGAACAATGTTCATAGAGTTCGTTATCGAAAAGGGACTTGTTAAGATCCGAGACATCTTCACAACGTTCATAAAGGTCTTCGTCGTAGATTGAGCTTTGGAGATCCATTTTGCAGCTTCGGGTGTTAAGGTAGATACGGTATGGTTTCTTTTGCGTTGTCTAACTATATATAGCCCCAGAAATCATTTGTTCGTTGGTGGGGAGAGAGTTTTTTGTGGGCGGAGTAAGAAATAATTTATGGCTTAGCGTCTATGAAATACTTTTTACAGTCATTTTTTGTTGCAATATGTTTCGTAATATTGTAGACCAATTCTTTTGTGTTAGAATAATAGTCATCGTCTTCTGTCTGCGTGTAGTATTTGATTCTAGTATCCGCGAATTTCCAGTGCTGATCGTTTGGGATACCACGCAACTTTTTTATATCGTAAACATCAATTTTAACGAGATGAGTGATCTTTGTAACATCATCTGCGCGAGAAGATATATAGTTGGTACCGCCATTTGTTGACTGGGCGACAGTAGATGAATATTCTGTAGTCTGTTTCTTTTTAGACTTATCGAAAAATACATCGATGTTGTTGGTTCGTTTCTGGGCTTGAATTTTAAGCGGTTTCACTTGGGCTTCATCGTCACTCAAATTACCGTAATAATAATTCTTCATGGTGTACTCAAGAGAATTCGCGTTTGATGTCTAAAACAATCAAAACAATATGTTAAATGCGTGATGCAAATGGAAACAGATAATGGCTATTTATGCATAGTCAGTTAATGTCGAGCTTACCTCCATTTTCAGCGGTAGTAAGACGTAGACACACGGTTCAAAAAAATCTAAGGATAACTACTCGCACTGTTCTTTAATACACTTTTACCACTTGACAGACACGGTTTTTCAGACCAACTAATCTGAACGAATGCTGGTTCCATCGCCTTGGGATCTGCTTTTATTGAGCAACACGCACACACGCACACATGTGGTGGATAAGACAAAAAATCTATTAATAAAACAGACACCTGTTCGTTGCATCACCCGACAGGTTCTAACAGGATTTTTACTGGAATACTGTGGAACGTGCATCAACCTGCTTAGCTTTAATGTTCTTTAGGTTTTTTAATGGCCAATAAAATACGAAAAGCATGACATGTCGTAATAAACAATGATACTTTATCGGTTTTCGAATATAATGCACACAAACACACACATGCCGCAGACAAGGCAATCTATTGCATAGTTAAAAAACACACCTGTTTGTTTCATGTTACGACAGGTTCAACCTATTTTTTTTTTTGTTGTACTATCCAAAGAAATGGAACGAAGGTATGTGAACGTGCGCAGATATAAATATATTTTACATTAATACCCAATTGAATACAAAAACCGTGGCATTTTGATAATAATCAACGATACTTTATCGTTCTTCAAATATGCTGCACACGTACACACACATGCTGCAAAAAAGATAATGAATCTGTTGCCTAGTTAAAAAACACACCTGTTCGTTTCATGATTCGACACGTTAAATCTATTATTTTTTACTGTACTATCTAAAGAAATGGAACAGAGACATGTGAACGTGAATAGCTTCAAATTTATTATTTGCTTTAATACCCAATAAAATACAAAACCCGTGACAATTTTGTAATAACCAATGCTATGTTATGGTTTCTACAAATATATTTTTTAATTCTCACGATCGTCTATCTAATGAATGACAATATAAATTTCGTAATATATTGCCATCCGCAGAATATTATTACGCTTGCGTGGGAAGAGCACAAAAAAACAGACGTTGCCCTTAATAAAATAAATCGATTTAAGGAAACGCGTATACCATATCAAAAAAGCAATCATATCCAAAAAAACAACAGTGGGACATGTGGACATATCTCCAACCCATCATCAACACAAGCAGCGGGCGGTCGACTATCACATGCTCGCTCATAAGAAAAAACACGCACGCAAAAACTGCCGCAGAGAATTTGTTAAGAGGGACATAAAAAACTGGAAAAAAAAATCGCCGCTTCGCGGCGTGCTTTACGTGCCGCAGAAACAGTAAATAACCAACTACTTACATTTCTGAAGTTCGACTATTACTCGTTAACTAGTAATGTCTACTTAGCTGTGATAGTTTTCCTTTTAAATTCATCGTATATACTACTACCATGATTTTTTTCACATGCCTAGTAGCCACCGTTTAGCTGGCAGGGGGGGGGACACTTGACCATAGCAAAAATTATCACTTCAAAGCTTAATATCACGCTAACCAATTCTTTAATCAAAAAATGCTTCTAGAAACCTTATAATATTTTTAAAAGAGCTATCCAACGATACCCCACACGATGGGGTTTGGCAGAAAAAAAATTTGCAGCACCACCTTACATGTAGGGGAGGTACCCTAAAAAAAATTTTTTTTAAAGATTTTATTCTACCGTTTTGTCGGCGTCATTGATATGTATACTCATGCCAAATTTCAGCTCTCTAGCACTAACGGTTACTGAGAAAAACGAGGGTCGGACGGACGGACGGACGGACGGACGGACGGACGGACGGACATGGCGAAACTATAAGGGTTCCTTGTTTACTACGGAACCCTAAAAACGACACCAACTTCAGGAAAGCTATTGGAACTAGAGAAAGACTAGCAGTGTTTTTAAGGTTAGTAATATTATTTTCCGTAAGTAAAGAAATTCTTTTCATGAACAAGATAATCATTAAACAAATTGCTTACGGTTTTCAAATCAAGGGACATAGAGTTTATACGAGTAGGTAATATTATTAAGTCTTGATTATTTCGACTACCAGCCCATCGTATTCTTAAAAATTAGTGGGTTGTTGTCGGTTTCCAATTTTGTAAATCATCAATGCGATGGTCGTGAGATATGGGTACATACTACAAACAAGTCGATGATTAAAATCCCAATTGTTATCACACCATTTCACGCAACAAACAAACAAAACAAAGTGCGCACAGGCTGGAGTTGTAAATAAACACAAAAGAGCTGCGCGTCACACGCGCAGCACCGAGCTGTGCGTGTCCGAACATATTCAGTTTGCCGTCTCTTATGGAACGCCGTGAAATACAACGTCATCAATGCACGCAGCGACCCGACGTTGCCGCTCCTCTCTGCGTGTGCGTGCACGCAGCACGCAGCCTGTTTGTCTCGAGGGAGCTGCAATGCGTGCGTTGCGGGTGACGTGCACGCGCACGCACACGTCACGCAAGCGGTGTGACATCTACTATGGAGATTCATACATTACAACGCGTACGTGCACGTGCACGTCGACGCTTACGTGACTTGTGCTTGACAGTCCCGCATATAGTTTTTTTACTTGTTAAGGCGCTACACTGAGAAATTTGGAGACTTTGAAACGCTGTCCTGCCCAGACTAGCAAACAGTAGGGGCTGATTTTCAGATATATGATTCTTGACTATATGATTGTGGTACTGACAATAGCAAAACATGATTGCTTAAAATTTTCTCGATAGAAAATAAATCCAAAGTCGAGTCTATATTTTCCTTTTTTTCCTCAGCCTACTAAAATAACGCATTATTAAAAGACACGATTAAGTGAATATGATGGTATTTTACCTCATCTAGGTACTGACAAGATGAAATTTAATAAACCTGCACACAGTCAGATATTTAACGAGATTTGTCTAAAAAGCCATTCTCGGAGAGGGTTGCATCCCGTTTTGTCGTGAGCGAAAAACAAAGGGTGTCTCTTTCAATCGATATATCGCCTTAATGTTAGATATACGAAGAATGTCAAGCAAGAAAAAGCAAAAAATTAAAAAAATATTTGACAAAATAAAAACTTGTGGTTCTAGCTAACTAAAAAATAAGCGTACTGACCAAAAATCAAAACTGTTATGCAAACACAAGCGAAGAAATACTTGCACAAAGTTTTTATGGGGAGTGCTCGTGTATACAGGCGCCTCAATATAGAGCTCCGCTATTGAAAAATAAAAATACGCGCTAGACCTAGACCACCACTCCGCAGGGACTTATTGGGCGAAGATAATAATCTTTTTAAAAGTTTTAAGTTCTACAGACGTTTTGAACTAGATCTATAGCGAATAGACCTGACATTTATAAGAGCGAACTAAACCAAGGCGTTGAAATTTTTTATAGTTTTGATCTTATCTTATCTTATCTAGATGAGGGCCCTTGCGGATGCACTTCGACCCAATGGGATCTTTTGTGCAATTGCCCCCTCCTTTATACCTACTCCAAGCTGTTCTCCAATCTCTCCACAAACTGGATGATGGAGTTCAACGGGAGTACTCTGAATTCCTTTGGTTCTGGATAACCATTGCCAAAGTCGTTCATTCTTTGTCTGGCGAGGGCGTGACATTCACACAGCAAGTGTTCCATTGTCTCGTCCTCCTCGCCACACATCCTACAATCCATGTTGTCGCATAGTCCCATCTTGGCCAATAGTCCTTTGACCCCGAAGTGACCTGTGAACACCCCAGATATGATCCTGAGGTGCTTCCTGCTGCATTTCCAAAGTTTTTTGGTCCAGCTAGAGTTCACTCCTTCAATGAAGAGCTTTGAGTGCCTTAGGCCTGCCTCCTTCCTCCACTCGGCTTGGTGTTTGGTTTTGGCGTAGGCTTTTAAGGCCGTTGTTATGGTTCCCTGCGAGAGTCCCACAAACGGTTCCGGACCAACGAGTTGACTCGCAGATCCCATTCTTGCAAGCTCATCAGCCCTCTCGTTACCGATGAAGCCTTCGTGCCCCGGTATCCATACCAGTTGCACCTTGTTGTGCCTTCCAAGCTTATTCAAAGCTTGGATGCCATTGTAGACCAGTTTAGAGTCCACTCTCGGCGCTGTAAGCGCTTTGAGGGCCGCTTGACTGTCACTGAGTATATAGATAGTCTCCCCCTTGGTATGTCTGTCTATATTCTCCTGTGCACAGGCAATTATGGCATATGTCTCCGCTTGGAAGACAGTTGCGAACTGCCCCATGCTTACGCTACTGCTATAGTCATTTGCATAAATGCCTGCTCCCGTACCGGATCCCATTTTTGATCCGTCTGTGTACCAGATCTTTTCTTCGCCACCAGAGTTTGGTGGTTCCAGACCTTCAGCCCATTCGGCCCTTGAAGGAACTTTTGTCGTAAAGTTCTTATGGAACACATACTTGGGTTGCATTTTATCGCTTCCCATGTTTGTTATTCTGTCTAGGAAACTATCCGTTTCCATATTAGTGTGTTTAGTCTTCGGCTTGTTATCGCTCCACAGTCCAAGAACCCTCAGTCTGTAGAGCGACTTACGCGCTTCCGACATAATCACCGTGTGAAGCGGCGGTAGGTCCAGTAGTACTTCTAGCGCCGCCGTTGGCGTGGTTCGAAACGCCCCTGTTATAGCCATGCATGCTGTCCTTTGCACTTTCATTAGTGCATCTCTGCACGTGCTTTTTAGAGTCCTTGGCCACCATACAAGGCTTCCGTACAGAATTATGGGTCTCACCATCATGGTGTAAATCCATTTCAGTACCTTTGGGTTCAACCCCCACGTTTTGCCATACGCTGATCTACACATTCCAAACACTCTCAAGGCCTTGGTTATGGTGAGATCTGTATGCTTTTTCCAATTCAGTTCCTTATCCAGTGTGACACCCAGATATTTCACTTCATTGGACATTTCTAGCACCCTCCCATACAGTTGTAACTGCTGTATTCCTCGAAGGGTCCTTTTCCTAGTAAATGGTATTACTACAGTTTTGCCGGGATTGATGGACAATTGGTGACAGTCGCACCATTTCTCCACCTTCCTTAGTGCCTCATTCATTCATTATAGTTTTGATACTTTTGATACATTTCACGCACCGTATATTATATGTATATTACCTGCGCTACATGTACCGATACCGATTACCGTCAAATAAAAATAATGATACATGTCTGTGGGATTTCGCCCGTCGCCGCGTTGGTGAACACACGTGCTCTTCACGACGACGGGCTGAATCCACTACCGTACAGTGTTGCCAGAGCACTTCCGTCAAAAAGCACGGTCGGGTGTCCAAAAAAGCACGTTTTTGGCATAAATAGCACGTTTTTAGGGTTCCGTAACCGAAGGGTCGAAAATGACTCCTATTGCTGTTACTCACGCGTCCGTCCGTCCGTCCGTCAGTCGTATGTCACAAAATTTTGTTCGTAAGATTATTTTATCTTCCCATTGACCCATAAACTTGAAATTTGGTGATACTGTTCATTATTACCGGTATTTTGCCAAGAAATACTTATATTTTGATAAAACAGATTTTTTTGATTGGAAATTTCCTTATTTTTCAATATAAAACCAACATACTTTTGCGGTTGGTTCGGAAATCTAAATATGTGAAGTCCGATACGCACTTGGCCGGTTTTCGTCACATACAGAGTATTGAGCCTTTACACGACACGAAGGATAGAGCTTGCAGTTGCAGGACAAGTTCTTTCCTGCAACGGCAACCACAGGTAAAACATAACTTTTAACTTTAGGATATCAAAGCGTAGGGTAGGAGAGAAAGATTGTTTAACACAATGATTGTTAGATAAAAAATTACAGTTTTAGAAAGTACCAAACCAACATTACCTCCTCATTTAGTAGTAAAATCATAAAACACCATAGCACTTAAAAAAGCACGGTTTTAGCACGTTTTTAGGGAGCGCACGTAAAAAGCACGTTCGTATCCAAAAAAGCACGTAAAACCGTGCTAAAAAGCACGTTCTGGCAACACTGCTACCGTACAAAACCAGTTGCCTACTGTCATGGCGTCGTTACCGAACAACGTCTAATGTACGTACACGTGGTTGGCGAAATCATCATAAAGATGGAAAGCCATTTAAAAAAAAAGTGAAGTACATGTCTGTGCACGTGTCGTCGCATTGCGGAGAGGATCTCCGCTGGGCGCGCCTGGTTTCAGGGCTGGGCTGCCAGTACTCTCCCCCGGTGACCGACTTCAGTGGCCTTGCCCGCGAGCCCTTCCAAATCACAAAATTTGCAAGCCATTTACGACACGCAACGTTACCCCAAGCGTTCTGATTTCACCCCAACTGCGTACTACTATTGTTACTGTTCCCATGTTTGTCCCATCCTGAAATTGTAGCACGAATTAAAAAAAAATGTGTTGATACGCCTAGCACCTAAACTACCTAACAAAGCGTGACTTTAAGTGAACTGAAGATGATTTATTAGATGAGTCACACAACCCATACCCACATAAAACTGAACTTCACTTGAACTACAGTCTAGTGTTGTGAAATCTGAGTCATGCTTTCAGCGCGTAATGAGAATAGCGTTCAACCATAGCGATATCCATACGGCATTCACGTGACCTTTTCCTGGTTCATTTCGTATAGCTTTAGTTAGATCATGAAAATGAGCAGGTCAAATGAGTGCCACACGTAAAGGAGGTAAATCCTGCGTGACCCGATTCCCCACGTGGCACATAAATCCGACGATTTAGAACACTTCCACATGCCGGGCCCTCTGTTTATTCCCGCGCTAGCTATATATTCTGCTACATTCAAAGATTTACCAGCGAAGTTAAACTCGAATTGGCTGTACTTACTGTAATGTCTGTAATAGCGTTTGGCGTTTGTGTTACAGAATCATATTAATATTTTTCTATTTTAATTCTATGACGCCGGATTGTTTATAAAATATTAATGACCCTGTGTTCGTTTGAAGGTCATCGTGCCACTTATAATTTAATGTACCTAAAGTATTTGGAAATGCCCAGATTAGCAAGTGCCCATCACGCCCAGATGGTTTCCGTTGGTCCTTAGCGCTGCTGTACATAGAGGTAAATTAATGAACACTTGTGTGATACGTGTATTAATTATTGCTGAAATCGGTTGAGGTAGCTTTAAATTTATTATTAGTTGCCTATGATATCATAGTTCATCATAGTCTAGCATACATAACAAAGCAGATGTAAGCAGGTACTGGATATGATATGTGCGGTTCGTCTGGCGGGCGTCGGCCGCGAACGGTCGTAATCGTAACGCGGCCAGTCGCCGACCCCGCCTCACCTCTGCTCTGCACCTAATACGCTATGGGATACAACAACACGAACCAGAATGACCTTTATTGAGTACCAAACCAACTGTACAAAATATGTACGATACAGCTTTGTGTATAGAAGCGTTGGGATGTTTGCCCAACTAATGGGCCGCACCCCGCTCACCGAAAGCCTTCAATTAAACCTTTTTTGTCTAGACGTCGACGCTGCTTGTCCTGAAGAAAAATCTTAAGCTTTTAAATGCTTCTCGAATGGTTTGAGTTTCGAATAAAATTGTCATCCACTCGATTCCCAACGTCGAGTCGTGGAATTGTGTTCTGCCTGACGGTGTTTTTCCATTAACTCTATGGGTGGGCCATGATGCGGCAGCTGCTTCATTTCCAAGATTGTGCGAATTTGGTCACACCAAGTCATTGGACTGTTGCCAGAGGATGTTTGCCTTTGACCATTAGTTGTTCTTCACTTCAATGCACTCTTTAAAAAAGGCTTTCCATCAAATTTAGGTGATTTCGCCAAACAATACTTGTTCAAAGACGTTATTCGGTAACGACGCCATGTGACAGTAGGCAACTGGTTTTGTTCGGTAGGTAGTGGATTCAGCCCGTCGTCGTCGCGAAGAGCACGTGTGTTCACCAACGCGGCGACGGGCAAAATCCCATTAGTTGTTCAATGGTAAGGATACCTTACGATGTGACTGAAATCACTACTACCTACGGAAGTTTAAATTGACTTGAATTTGATTTTACGAATAGAAACGAATCGTTATGTTTATGAAAAAGACCATCAAGGATGGATTGGACGGAACCCGAACTGGGTTTTGGAGGTATAGGTTTAGAGTTGTTATTTGACCAATTTCGTTTTGGTTTTGCGTGAAATGTTTCGATCGATTCATATGATATTTATTGTTTGCAGTTGAGATATCACGCTTGGCGTATTTCTATATTTCTAAGACTCCCTTTTCACCACACCTTTTTTTATTTGCACGGTGATATGATCATATGATTCCTCGGCTGTATCAAGCGTGAGATACTGTTTAATAGACCCTTTCAAAACTTGGCTTATATGGCCAATGTGATCAATCCTAGTAGGAAGTTCTAGTCTCGTCATCTAAGAGAGAAAAAGTACTAACATCCCCGTATCGAAGACACCATCCTCCCAAAAAATCGGGATTACCTATAACAGGTAGTCTATAATACATTAGGATATTTGCGACACTCCCTCGCGAAGTAATCGTTACGCTCACGCATCGCACTGCCCAGCCCCATATAATCCGCCGCTTAATTACACTATACGAACTTGCCACTCAACTATATTAAAACACACAATCTATTCCAGGAAATACAATAAAATCTTTACCGAATGTTACATTCAGCGCGTTAATTCGTTGAAGTGGCTTTGAATTTCAATTACGCTAACACGTTTTGCTACAATTAATTATTATTATACAAGTGATTCGTTCTGCTGGCCGGTTATATAAAGGTTGAGATCTTGAGAAGTGCGCCAACGTTTATGTTTTAATTATTTTACTATAAACTAGAAAATTTAGACACACGTTTAGTGCCTAGGTATGTATGTACTGTACGGCTGAAATGTGTCTACTCATCAGGAGTGGTTCACATCAATTTGTAAAAGTGAATTCCATGAACCCGCAGAGTAGGAATGGAAACTTGTATTATAGCATCGAGTGTATCATTAGTATGTTCGGCTGTCAGTAGCCGTTTCAACTCATTCGGCGCGCATTACCTTATCGGATTCACAAGGTCGCTCACATTTTAACCGGGTAGTGGGAACCTACATTAACAATGATCTCATCATTGCACACTCCACTCCTTCTCTATCTGTCGAATGTAATGAATCTTGTAAGTGTAACAATGATTTTTTTCCTTAATTAGAGAGAAACGGCCCGTTCTTTTATCACTTCAAAGTCGCTTACCTTTAGATGTGAAAACGAATAAAGTATATCGCATTTCTATAGATTGAATTTTGTTTTTGAATTTATTTCTATTTCCGTAGATAATTACATTACATATGTTTCAGTATTTGTCTATTTAATTTCACTCATAACTTAATCTGACACCTTCCTTTGATGTTGAAACGAAATGAGGACATTTATGCACTTAAATGCTTTGTTTTAATAAACTTTAATTATTATGTTAGGAATGTTTGTTGTAGAATTGGTCACACCAGGGTCAAGCAGGTCGTGTCCACAAAATTACTTAATGTCCGATTTTTTCACATATTGATTAATAGTATTAATATGTTTGTTAAGCGGATGCGTCCGCTAGCGAAAATCTCAATTTTTGAATCAAAGTGAAAATTGAAAAAATCAACGCCCACCCGTGGTGTTGAATTTTTCAATTTTCACTTTGGTAAAAAAATTGTAATAGTATTAATACCTAAATGCTATTATTAGTTGGTTTATCTCTACATTAATATGTATAATTTGATCGTTTCCATTGATTTTATTCATTACCAACTTAAAGAGAGCCAAATACATTTTTAGAATGATTCCCGCTTTTCAGATTCCAGTGTATTTATAGGTAACCCATATTCGTGTCAGCGGCAGCGCTTGGTTTGTCAGTCATAACACTTCCCAGGTCTCCCGCGTTTCGACAGGTACCTATACTACCTATCGGGGTTTCCCTGTATAATGACATCATCTGGCTCTAGCCTTCCCGTATTTGTTAAAGTCAGTAGACATTGCTAAACAGGAAAATGTAATTCTTTGTTTGTTTTAGGTCCTCTCTTTCATCACTTGAATACTGCGTTAAACGTAAACGCTCAAGCGCATTTATTCTCTTGTATGTAGCGCATGCGTGTAAGGCAGTTATCAGGAATTCTAGGTGAATTTCGCTACAGCGAAGTGATTGCATTTGTGTCAAAATGCCAATGACCTGTAATCTGAATAGTAACTGATCGACTGGTGCTGTTTTTAGGCTACTGCCTAGGCAGTCGTGTTTTAGGCTAGTCACAGAATTTTGCGTTTTTAACCCCCACACAAACTGGGGAGTGGGGACTGTCGGCTATGTTTAAGGGAAATAAAAGCAATTTCAAAAAATCGTCTCAAAGACATTTAGTTCTCATTGGAAGTGACAGGTTCTCAGCTAATATTGAAACCATAAATACACATAGTAATAGTAACAGTAACATTTTCTATACCACTAACTAAAGGGAGTCTTATGGTGACTAGCTATTTGTATTGCTTCATATTTTTTAAATACGATGGTAAATGATTTAGGAGATAGTTCGTAAAATCGGATGTTAATTTATGTAGTTTTATCAGTATGCGTCAGGATTCACGAAAGCTGGCGCGGAAAATGTAAGTATGAAGCTGTCATTAATTTTCATTTGGAATTAAGCCCGCCATTTGTGCAATAAAGTTAAAATAAATAGAAATTTCGCGCCAGCTTGCGTGAATAGACAGGTAAACAATAGAAATGTTTAGTAAATATAGCGCTGTAAATTCACAATACATCGATAATAAATATGCAAAGATTGTCACGTGCAATTACACTAATTTCTTGTTGAATCATTCACACCTTTACCCTGCGCATTATCTATCACTTCAATTATCATAGACGTATATGATCAACACACCGAATTAGCACATCAGCCACTTGACAGGTATAATTATCTTATGTTGTAGTTATTTCAATGCCTAAGCAGGTACTGCTACTACATATGTAGGTGCATAAGGTTGCATGTTTACCAGTGTTTGCCCATTTAAATAGACATTTGCAATGGTGCATGGTAAACGTTGTACGTTAAGTAATTTTAATAGTTTTAATTAAACAGATAAAATCATAACTAGTAGGTACCTACTAGCATGCCATCCTTGACGGCTGCAGGTGTGTCCATTGTCTGGGTATTTAGTAATTAGTCAGAGTATGTACTTGTTAAAATCACACGTTGTGAGTACGCGCGTCTTGGTCAAGGCAATGGGTTTTATAATGTTTATACAATTAGTTGCGCTGAATAAGTATTTTTTCTTCAATTTTCCGAAATAGAATAAATAAGACGTAAATGAATGAATAAGACGTTATGACCGATAAATAGGTATTACAGGAATAACTATTAGATACACGGTGCAAAAATGATAAGTGATATGCTACTTTCCGAACTGTATGCCAAATTTCAGTTCAATCGGATACCGGCAATGGGCTAAAAAACCGGCCAAGTGCGAGTCGGACTTCGCACATTTAGGGTTCCGAACCAACCTCAAAAATGTGATTTATCAATATATTAGTATTTTTTGGTAAAATATACGCAATAATAAACATTATCACCAGTTCATAGGTCAACGGGAAGTTAAAAAATTCTTATGAACAAAATGTTGTGACAGACGACGGACGGACGGATGGACGGACGGACGGACGGACGCGTGATTGACAACAATAGGGTTCCGTTTTGACCCTTCGGGTACGGAACCCTAAAAATGATAGTACTTTAATACGGGCAAAAGGTACCCAAACATGCAACACAAACTCGCGTAAACAGACGTTCGTGCTGTTTGTTATGTGTTATTGTTTGTGTTTGTAATCTAATCAATACAATTTTTGTCTCACCGGTAAAGATTGAATAGATATCGCATACAATTGACAGTAAATTAAATTACCGTTTTATGGCTGAATATGCTGATAATGTGAAATTTCACACTTCAATCACACACATGTAGTGTTATGATTTTAAAGCTTTCAGTCAAAATTGTAGGTAGATTATTTAAAAGCAGTCAAGTGTACCTACTGATTGTCTTGATTTCCTAAGGTTGTCTAGAAGAAATCGCTCTTTAGCGATAAGACCGCCTGTTATTTGCCTCTACTTGTTGTGATTTTGTACTGTACTGTGTCCTTTAATTGAGGTTTGCAATAAAGAGTATTTGTATTGTATTTTATTGTGTGTAGGTATATTGAACATTTGCAAAAGATGAAAAAAAATGATTTCCATTTTAGTTAATTTTTAGCTGCAAAATGCAACGAATGGGAATTTGTTTTTATTTTCATTACCGAATGTGTTTTTAATAATGTGAAATGAATAAAAATAAGGATAACGGGTGTATAAAGTGTCACGATTGTAAGAAGTAACGGAGCAAACAAGTGGTCAGGAGTTAATTAGGCACCTAAGTATGTGGGGAATAATTTGTATCCACTCTGTGGGATCTTATTATTAGTACCAAGTTTTTAATTGTAAGAATTAAATTTTACAAATATCATTGAGCTAATTGAGCTTAGCCGGGCACGGACGGACACACGAACGGACGGACATAGCGAAACTATAAGGGTTCCTTAATGACTAAGGAAACCTAAAAATGGTTAATTTCACTCTCTCTATAGCTATAGCTACACATCCGCATTTTATAATTCCTTGTGCTTTTTTTATCTTTTCATGACACCATTCGCTAGTCGTGATATTTAAAATGATGACAAGATTATGCTTTTACTGCGGCAATAATGAACCAAACTGTGGCGATGTCGTACTGTGACGTCTGGGCTGCGAGAAATGGGGCGAAATATAAAACAGAGTGGAACAACTCCGACTAAATGTTACAGTGGCATTTTGTGGCCAGGCGACGCCAATTATTTTAGCTTTGATATACTACCTGCGTTATGTTCCTGAATAATTCAAGCATAGTCGATATCCTTATTCGTTTCGGTGTTTAGATGTTTGCATGTTTGTTTCTCAATCACGCAAAAGCGGCTTAACGGATAGAGATGAAAATTGGTATATAACGAGTTTACAGCTTAGAGTAACATCACTGAGCGAAAAAAATACTAATTATTAGTAAGTTTTAGTGAATCCCAAGACAAGGAGATTATATACTAAACGGTTACAAAACAGTTTAGTAGTTACAAGGACAAATTTTTTGGTATTAGTAAATAACTACTATTACCTATCAAAAACTGGTTTGCAACCGTCAGTAAATAATCTCCTTGTCCTAGGATTCACTAAAACTTACTAATAATTAGTAATTTTTTTTCGCTCAGTGATATAGAATACTTTTTATCCCGAAAATTATTCCTCGATGGATGAAATAGGGAGTGGAAGTGTACGCGGACGAAGTGTAGGTACGTTTTGAGGCAGCTTATAGAACGCCAAAATGAATGTTTAGAAGCTGGTTATCTCTCATTAAACAGATCATAAATAAATCATAAAGATCATAAAGTAATCCGAGTTTGAACCCTAAAATAACTGGATCAAGTACCCGGCAATATAATATATTGCACGTCGGGCTTTGGAAAGAGACAATTAGCTGTTTACGAAGATTTTCGAACACTGGCAAACATCCATCAATAATCTTATTTATTAATTGACGTTTCATGTCAAAAAAATACTGCACTTTATGGACTTTATTAGTTTACGTCAATTCGGTGACATGTAAACTTTGGATATCTATAGAGAGCTGTTATAACTACTAAAAAGTATTGTCAAACAAGTCATGTATAATTTTGTACATGGAACAATTTCGAGTTGAGGGGTTTCAATAACTCTATTTTATATATTTTGACGACGACTAACAAACGTCACATAGTGTGAGACAATGCTCTATGAAGCCAAAATTAGCTGAATCTCTTTTCAAAGTAAAGGTCGATGTGCAAATTGTGCAATATATATCGCCGGGTACTATACAACTTACAATTAGTTTAGTTTTAATAAGAGATAATTCGCTAATTAATTCTATCCCCCTACCTCTTTTGAGAACACAGGCGTGAAATTAGAGCAAGGACGTGAATATGTACAGTCAAGGGCACCAATATGTATACACTTTTTCACCTTACTCCATTGAAATAAAGTCCAAAAATGTATACATATTTATGCCCTTGACTGTACATGTAGGTACCTACGTGAGTTATTATTAATTAATGAAACATTTTTTTTTCAGGTATAGCACTACGGCCGTTCGGTTTATCATTTATATACCTTCTTCTATACTTAATAGCACCTCTAACACATGTGCCATCGGCGCAAACGATACGTGGTAAGCAACTGGATTATTTTCAATCTCAATGCAACACGCAGCTGATTATTCAATCTATTATGAGTCAAATTAGCACCAATTGCATAGCAAAATGAAGCTTTTCTAGCGATTTGTAAGCGCATCATAAAACTTTTAAATCTACTTATTTACCGTTAGTGTTTCTGTTTATAATAAATCCTAGAACTTTGTTTGAATATTCTCTCGAACAAGCTTCGCATACTTTTTACGCGCCCGCCTGAATTATCTTGTAACAATAAATCTGTCTGCTGTCATGGATTGGTAGCATTATTTACAATGCTGCAAATATTTATTTGTTTTATCATCTCTTCTTTATATTAATTAAGTAAATATTTAATTCCAGGATGGCCCGGAAAGTTTATTTCTTTAACACTCGTGGTTTCTATATTGCTTCTGGCGGTACACATAGCATGGCACATAGTACTGGCTGCGTTCCCGCCCTACGGGTCACTGCTAAAAGAAAACGAACTCGTAGAAAAGATCGGCCGCAATTTGGGGCTCGTTTCTTTCGACTGGATTGACCCAATCATGGCGGTGCATTATTTGGCACCAGAAGTATGTATACATCATTGACGCTAATTCCTTTAACTTAGATCAATATAGGTACCTACTTGTAACGTTATTAATTATGATTTATTTTTTCCAGCTAGTAATGACTTTAGTTTCGATAGTGGTATACGCGTTGGTGAGAAAGTTACTCTCGGTTGGAAACCGTCCTGATGAAGTAAAGCCAAACTCGAAACACCAAAAGTATCCGCTGCTCACTACTGCCGGTATTGTCTACATTTTTTTTTAACCTCTTGTCTCCTGCCTTTTTTCTGTTCGTGCACTTCGCAAAAGTGATTCAGATTTAAATCTTGGGACTCCTTAAAACAGTTCGTAGATTTTTCCTTCGTAATCCATGTAGGATACCTCCTATGAATGTCCCGTCCCGCCACAGCTCTCAAAGCGCCCAGCGCAGGAAGAGCCACCTAGCACCACAGAATAAGTAATAGTACTACGTACAGAAGCCTCACTGTTAACAAATCCCCGCGAGGCAAGCCAAACGTGCCTACGCGTGGCCATCTCCTTCTGTCGCACGCGCATCACACGCTACATCACTTTCTATCGCATTGAAAGTCACCCGGCGGGGGACCTTTGAGCGGCGCGATGATGTCACGCGAGTGAGTCGCCCCTGCTAGCACTAGCACCCAGGAGGGTGCAGAAAACACTCACCACCACCTATGAATGTTAATAATAATATCAAGGCTCTGTTTCTGCGTGATTCCAGGGAAGTACCTGTGCCTGTTCCTGATAATGTTCTCCGGGATCATGCTGCCGAGCGTCACATCGGGGATCTACTTCCTTGTCTTCATCGGCGCGGCGACGGCGTGGTCGCTGGGCCAGCCGCTGGAGCGCGGGTTCGCGGTGGTCGGCCGCTGCCTCATGGCAATCATGGCGGTGCACATTATAGTGCTGCTCGCGTATCAGTGCACCTGGTTGCTCGATCTCTACCCGCCCGACATGAATTTTGCTAGGTAAGTTCATTATATGACTGGTTTCAACTATGTGCAAGGACAGATTTGCGGATTTTACAGGTTTTTATATGTTAATAAATCGTCTACCTCTGCAGCCACCCTAGTTTTTGATATGAAGTCGTGGACTGCGGAATTCTGGTTGCGATTTTTTGTACAATTGAAAATACACAGCGCAGCGCATTTATATAATCTCTTAATTGCAGATATTTTGGCCTAACTAGATTGGTAAACCTTAATGAAACCATACCCTCGAGTTTTTCATACGAAACGGCGAACAAGTACTCGTGGGCCACGGTGGCTAGTCCATTAGTTATACTCGTCACTTACTTCGTGCTAGGCTTAGAAACACGAGAACTGTTCAAACCAAAGGTACGTGTGCATGTAACTTTCATAATGCTATTGATTCTGAATGACGTTATCAGTTTTTTATTGACTAACCCTATGGTTATTAACAGAATGCTTTGTTCAGTGATAAAATCGTACCGTAGAGAATTGTGCCTTAAGTAAAATTGCCTGCCTGTTCACGCCAGGATATTGAGTCTCGACTCTCTTCGGATGGGGACTGATAAAATTTTGTGTACTTAATATATGTATAGTTTTTTATTGGAGCATTTTATTTATCTTCTATGCTGTCGAATGGGATTGTAGGGGAAAAAAAAGAGTGCCCTGACCGGAGTAGAGGCGGGCAAGCTGAATGGCTCGCTTGTGCGGGGAGTGTCGTTTCACCGCGTCGGCTCTCTCAACCCTAAGGAAAAGTGGATGAACGCTACTAAGACCGTTCGAGTAAGCGCACGAGTGCGGAGGCACGCTTCCACTGTAGAACGCTATTTATAAAAAGCTGCACCTCCAGTACATTAAGTAGATTACATGTATATATCTAGGTAGAGGTAGAATTTATCACCATATTTTCACATAACTAACTGTACTCTAGCATTAAGCATGCTGTAGTGTAGATACTATGTAGTTGGTAGATCCCCTAACCTATACATTTCGGCTTAGAACTTAAGCATGAACGCTTCTTTAACACGTTGCAAATGGGCAATCGACATTGTTGACACCTGATTGTTTTCCTTTTCTTCTTGAACCTTGACTGATTTGTTCACTTTTTTGCAATTTGCTTTCATTCTTTTATAGGTTGCATATTCCTACATAGATTATGATACACATCGAGGGAGTCCCAGTGAGAACACTCCTGTAGGTATCATTTTTCTTTATTTATACTGGGGCTGGAATGTTGTAAACATATATATTAGGTACAAAGAGTTTTTAAGACAACTCTGCATCAAAATTTATATTCACATACAAAAAAATTATGACCTCAGCGTATTCGAGTACAGTTCATAAATTGTTTGATAAGAATAAGACAATTAAGGCAGGTTTTTGCTGCCATCACAACAGTTTTTATATGATATCAATATAACGCACCAAATCGCAAAGTAACCTGGTGATAATTAAGAAAATAAAAAAATTGCTGTGCCCAGCAGTGGGACGTTAAGAATAAAATTACAATACTGAATAAATGTCAGACAAGACTTGTATAGTCACACGATGAATAACGAGTACTTTAATTTTTTTTTTGTCTACGTACGTTCTATACGTAGGTCAATGAACTTACTCGTAATAATGGTAATGTCCGCCAGGCTAGTTTCAGGTGTTATCCTTTAGCACTGTGTTGTCAACTGAGTTGACCGCCAAACTAATAAAAACTGCTGAACTCGTCACCAAGTTCTTCGATTCGGCGCGTTATATGGAAATCTCACTCTCATACGGTGAGGTCTTTTAAAAAATGCTAATGGAAGCTTATTAATCCTATTACCTATCATTCAATCGATTTAAATGCATTATAATAATGCTTAGCCGTATTTTATATAATGTTGTTCATGCACCTTTTTGACTGAAGTTTCATTGTTTGCTTTTTGTGTAGGTATGTGTGTCCTGTTTGTAGTTGAATTTGTTTAACTGTGCTAGTTGTACGCATGTAGCTTTTGACCTTTCGGTCCCATATACGAGATGACTTATCCTATACACAAATGTGGTACCGAAAAGGTTCAAGGTACTTGTCAGATATATGTATTCAGAAGGGATGTATGAAGTATACCTAGATTAAATATTGCCATTTATGTATATATGTTTATCAACCAAGGGAAATTTTGCCATAGTACCTCCCTACGTACGAATGTACTGAATATTATTACTTTAATAAGTTTAATATTGTGAATAATCAAAGCAGCTTTGCCTTTCATTGACATGTCAAACAGTTGGCAAGAACATATTTAGCAGAGTGCATATTTATTGTGAGTCTTAGCGATTTCAATGCCTTTATTCAACATATTACCCGTATTATTACGAGCTCAACTGCTGGATAAAGTAAATAAAACCTCCATAAAAAAACAGAAATGTAATTAATCACAATCTCTAATTTAGGTATCGTGGAAGAAATCGGCAATTTTTAGTAGCGACCTTAAAATATTAACTCGTGTATTTTTCTAACTGTATGTTACACGTGTATAGCTCATTCGCAACATGAGCCCGAGCAAGCGGTGGTCATCCGGACGGTCGCGCTCCACGATAAGGAGGATGCAGCAGGATCCCTCCGGGTCAGTCATCGTGGGAGATGACGGTAAATTTTATACTACTTATAGTCATCATATCCTCATAATCAGCCGAACGACGTCCACTGCTGGACATAGGCCTCCCCCTGAGAGCGCCACAACGATCGGTCATGGGCTGCCCGCATCCAACGGATCCCCGCGACCTTAATCAGGTCATCAGCCCAACCCCCATCGTGGGGGGCCTTCCAACACTGCGTCGTCCGGTATGTGGTCGCCACTCGAGAACTCGCTGGTTCCACGCGCCATCGGTCCTCCGGGCAATGTGGCCTGCCCACTGCCACTTAAGTTTGGCTACTCTTCGGGCTATGTTAGTTACTTTGGTTCTTCTGCAGATTTCATCATTTCTGATTCGATCTCGCAGAGTAACTCCAAGCATAGTCCTCTCCATTGCTCTTTGAGTGACTGACTACTTAGTACCCGGCAATAAATATTGATCGTCGGTTTTTGGAAAGAGATAAGTAGCTATATACGACGATCTCTGAATACTGACGAACGTCCACCAATCATCTTATTTATTAACGTTTCATATCAAATAAATGATGGACTTTCAAATCGATGACATGTAAACTTTAGATATCTATCTCTATCTATTTCTGACAAACGTCACATAGGTCGTGTGAAACAACGCCCTATGAAGCCGAATTTAACAGATTCTCTTTTCAAAGGTCGATGTGCAATACTTATCGCCGGGTACTGTACTCATCTCTCCTATCCAAAGCTCTGAGTTTGCTCAAGTGTCCAATTTATCCTATGCAAGCTATAGGTAGACTTCTATTTAAATTTGACTGAGACCATACCTACGCCGAGGCAGGAGTGCGGGGAGATATAACACGAGTCAAGACTACCGGGTGGCAGGCGCTTACCTTCCCCCACACTTCGGTCCCCTCTGTCGTCTATCCCTGCTTAATATAGAATAGGATTTTTTCTCAGAGCCAATACGATCCTAGAATTAAACATAAGGGAATCACCTGTCGTTATTTCCAACTTTTTTACTGCTCAAGTAGCGATTAAAAAACAAGTTTACAATTTATTTTGAATACAGGCCGCCGCGTGTCTTTATATAGGCATAAGGTACTGCATAATCTGTCTTTTCTAGTTTTTGCGTATAAGGAATCCTTAGCCTGCGTTGTTTTGCCCTGACCTGAAACGCCACCCGAATGGTGATTCATTTTTTAAATTAATACTTTAATACTTATTTCAGTAATGTATGTCTTTACAGATTCGCAAACGGAATTTGGAGAGCCTACTCTATCGGATGATATATTGGCCGCTATAGTAGATTTCTTCCAAGTTATAGTCAGGTAAAGAAACAATTTAAATCTTATATTTTTAAACGAGCTATTCTTATTTTTAAGCCAATGCACTCTGAAATGTTTAGAAGATGCATCACCATCTGTCTTTTAAAAAATTAACGTCATTACCATTATGGTACTAAGCACCGTATGCGCTGACGGTCAGTAATAGTCTGAACATGTTCAATGCTTCCTTCTTGTTGCATGGAAAAGTGGCAGTTTATTGGGTGACAAACGAGGTTGATTTCTAGTTACAACTAACCTACTTTATGAAATTATGAATAAAACCTGTAAAAACAAAGTTGAACGCACTACATCATTCTTTTTTTTAATGTTGCCAAAATAAAGTGCGTGTTATCTACGACGAGGCGCCCCTCCACAGCGAATCCCATACTAACCTATGCGCAATGGAGAATGTTACCTAATTTAGAATTCCATTTTTCTGTATTCTCTGTTGAAAATAAAAAAAATATATGTGAAAGAATTATTTCGATACTTCCATTAGTTTCCAAGATATTGAATTGTAAAGTGATGCATAGTGCAACACTCGCCATACACGCTCTCACTCCGTTCGCGCGCTTCCGTACTAGACTAGCGTTGCAAAATGACGTCACACGCGGTTAGCGGGATTCACATTAAATGCCTGTAAAATCAAAACTACTTGGTATTTTTGAATGAAACAAAAACTAATGTATTTGTATGAATCAACAAACTTTCAAGTGATTTTGCAGACCTATTGACATTATCCATTGTACGGATTGGGCTGTGGAGGGGCGCGCCTTCGTGGATGATACGCACTATACTCACCTCGTTGTTGAGCGCTGCTTAAGCACTCACCTACGTGTTTTCCAGATCGTCGTACATAGCGACAACGATCACTATGATGGCATGGAGCATAATGTTCCACTCTTGGCTCACGTTCGTGTTCCTGATGTGGGCGAACATCGTGTGGCTGTGCCAGGACCAGCGCTCGTTCATGCTGAAGACGAGCCCGGTGCTCGTTATCTACGCCGTGCTGCTGCTTCTCGCTCAGTACATCTACGGCATGGACCTTACCAATACGGAGCTGCCACTCTCCGTTTCCGAATACACAGTAAGCACCATGTTTGATTTATATTGATTTTAAGATCCAAATCCTGATTTTACTTCTTTTTCTTTATGTCGTTTCACTGACTGTGGTAACTTGACTTCTAATTATATGGGTATTGATAAGTACTAACCGTTACCTGCTTGTTCCTCTCTACCTGCTCCTTTTATTAACACTGTCCTAAAATGCTTAATTTTTCAATGTCCCCATTTCAATGAACACAACACAACAGGTCTGGATAAAGTAACAGATGATACTATATGTAGGTATTTGAATAACACTATTAAGAAAAAACATTTTGACATCTCCGTAGGTACTATTAGGTAAGTATTACGTCAATACATTGTAACTGACTGGTTTTCTTTTATAGTTAATTCAAAGTTCGTCGGCATAAAAAATAGGAAGAGTTTGGTTCAATTCGCTAACCGCAGTTTCGCAAGATGGCGGGGCTTTGCCTGTGTTGTTTTTACTTTTTAACAGTTCTACATTTCTTATATTTTACACCTGTGTGCCGACGAACTAAAGATCTATACAGTAGGTAGTGAGTTTTGTGACTTCTCTGCTATCATGAAGACCACAATTTGAAAGTTAATCCTTTAAAGACCCACTTCAGTCATAAAATGTTTGTCAGAATTGTATCCTATACATTACGATAGCACTTAGATTCCTTTCTCTAACCAGGTGAACATGCTCAGGGAACGCCGTGTACTCTGGACTCTACAAATAGGCGAAGTCAGTAGGGAGTTGTTTGCTGTATTGGCTTATCTAAGGCGGCTTCGTAATTTTCTTCTTATTTCTTCTTTCCGTCGCCATTAAAATTCCGCTTGGTTGATTGCTAATCTACGTCAATTACGTGATTTTTTGATCAGTATCTTGGTAACACTGAAAAGTAACTCAGTAAGCATGAGCATTTTATGATTATGACAGAGGTAGGACATATCGGAATGTCATCTCATCTCACTTATATTTGAAGCAGGCTGATTGCAAAAATACATCGACGACTCTACGTTCAATAGACCGCAATTACTCTACTACATACTCGCTCTGTTATGTGCTGTTATGTTTCTACTTTCTAGAGATGACTAAGGTCGCGACAGCCTCCCAGGGTACGTTGTTGTCTTATGAGTGAGAGAGCTACATTTATCTCTAGCTGCCAACGCAACGAATCCTCAAATGAAACGCATTGGTGCCTCCTCTCAAATGTTAAGGATCTGTACCTCTGTAACTGATCAGGCATTTGTTTAAGAACGTGTGTGGTGTTATTAATTTACAACTCGTGTTTTTATCTTCACATGTTGTGCCACTTACTGTTTATGTTTATTTTAATTTTCTCAGTTACCAAAAAGTTGTATGGACTGGTCTGACCTGTCTTTATAGCGAATAAAAAGTTTATGTATGTTTTTCTACTAATCGCTTGCTGTTTTTCGCTCGGTCCCGCATTCTTGAGGATCTAGATCCAATGGGAGTGGTTATGAACCAAGAGGATCGTGCGTTGCATAAGATTATAGAACGTATGTAACATGAGTTGTATTCTGTTCTGCAGGACGTAAATCTGCAGCAGATAGGCCTCGGGCCGACGGTGGGCATGCCGTTGGTGCCACTTCTCATCAAGTCGCTGTTCACGTGCATGTTCTGGGTGACGCTGCGGCAGCGGGTGCAGGAGATCCGGCAGCGGCGACAGTCCGCCGTCATCACGGACATGGCTGCGCCGCTGCAGCTCACTGTGTCTGCCGCTGCCAGTGGTAAGTTCTAGAGGCGTACGCCGTACATGTATAGCGCGGTTGAGGTTAGCAAGAACTTGCGTGTAATTTTCTGTGAATTTTCATCACATTGCAGGGTTTAATCTACCCATTTGATCTGTTCATCTTAATACCCGGCAATGTAAAGAAACTTGTATGCAAGTTCTTGCCAATAAAACCGCGTACCACTCACTGGAGCGGCTTGCGGTGGCGGCTGCGGTGGTGGTCAGTTGTATACTATGACACTCCTAAGAACCGTTCAGACACTAGCGGTCTTGATTGTCGTACTGTCAACTGGCCGCCACCACGAACGCTCCCGTGAGTGCTACGCTTAAATCGACCTTAAAGCCGATTTACATGGTGCAAGAACTTGCATGCAATTTCGATTACATTGCGAGCTGAGGGCTGCGGGTGCGGGCTACCGAGGTAAGATAGAGGAAGAAGGGCGATCAAAGCCCGCCATGTAATGAAAATCGCATGCAAGTTCTTGCACCGTGTATTTTGCCCTTTAGAGTTGAGAGCGCTGCCATCGCAGTTGTGTAGCAAGTGTACCCACTTCTAAAAATAAGTGCAACTTTGCATGAATTCGGACGAATATTCTGTTGGAACGTATTTAGACTGGCGATGATGATCATGTTACATCGTTTTAACGTATAGCATTAAGTTATGTGATTGTTTTTTTTTTTAGTAAAAATTGCTATGAACATAATTATTATTTGTCCAGTAAGAGTAGGTGAATAAGACAACTACCAATATCATAGCGATACTCATGCTCTATCTCTATGCTGTTGCCATTTTTCTCGTCTCGATGTATAGGTAACAAATATACCCAAAATATACCTATGCTTAATTTAATTAAGTATTGTATGTCATCCACGCATCAGGTCTAGCCGGTGGTAATTATACCTTATCTGACTAATATCTTCCTGATAACTACATATTTCATGCGACTCAAAACAGCTATTTTACGATTAATTCTATTCTCACTTTCTGTTGTCCTCCGATCTTTCCTAAATTAACCTATCTTCCAGTTCTTGAAATTTTAGGTAGCTACCTAATCTAAAATCATCTTTTATGCCTACCTAATTAGTAATTACTAGTGTCCGACCGAAACATGATTCTTTTGGCGAAACCGAAACTTTTACAGAAATGTTAAAATCATTGAATAAAACGTCAGCGGGCCATTCTTTCTATCTAGACATGTGAAAAAATCTATTATTTGTGGAAAATAAAACAATTTGAGTAACAAGATATGAAACAAGTGATAATTTTACCTAAGTTAAAACGGAGACGCTTCGCTCGCTTCGTTCGCTCGGTCAATAATATCAGTTTCGGCATTGTCGAAAGGTTGGGCAGTTTTTTCGACCGAAACCGAACCTCCGGCCGAAACATGATTTTTATGCTGAAACCTGCCGAAACCGAAACTTCGGTCGGACTTTAGTTAATACATATCACGTACTTGCATGCACTTTTGCACCTTACAGTTTAAAATGACTTTACTTAAGGAAAACACTTGATTTTCGATTTTTACTACTACTGTCATTTCTCCAAGCTCCTATTTCTACTAACCCATTTTTATAAATTTATAAAAGCAAATTTCGAAAACGTTCATGATCGCAGTTAATTCCTAACCGCTTCTGTACGACCCGAAGTGAGTTTGTGTTGGAAGAAGCATTTATTATGCTGCTTAGATCGATAACATACCTATATACTATGTAGGTGTACAGTTTAACTAAAACTGACGTGACGAGGGAGGGGCAAAAGGGAAGACGCCAAATAGAGTGGCCGGAGGGTCCCTGCTTCCCGGTTCCCTTCCACGGAGACTCAGTTCAGCTGTCGACTTATACACGTGTAGTCTACATTTTTATATATTTCGCTATTTGACAGTCGTAAAGATAAAATAATTAATGTGTTGGATACAGGAGCTTATAGGTTTACAATACTCATACAATAAGTTTTGTGCTTTAAAATTATTGAAAACATTTTATTTTTGAAAAATAAATTACGAGTTTTTTATCTGTGGATTACAAAAACCGAAACGCGTGTGACGTCACATTTCAAAGTTAAGGTTTAATTCCGCAACAGACCGCAACTGCACTTACTGCACGTTATGTTTCTCCGCACTCCAAATTGAACCGTAACGGTATTCGTAAAAAGCTCTATTTAAAATGACCGGAGAAGTGTCGCAACAGCACAAGTTACTGTACAATTTGGAGTGAGTGATTTGCCGTCTGCTGCGGCTGCGGAAGTAAACCTTTAGTTGTTTATCAACTGCGACGTCACAGTACTCACAGTCACGTGATCGGCTGTTTTCGCGCGAAATTCAAATTACTTAAAGAAAAAACATTTTTTTTGAAAGAAATTAAGCTCTTTGGGGAAAAAAGATAATTGTTACAGGTATAAAATAAACCTACGTATAATTTAAAATACATTTATCTACACACATATCATAAATCCTCTAATATGCGTTCGGAAACCGTAGAAAATGACTCTCATTTCAACATTCAATGAATTTATGGCAATTTTCTTATCTGTGGCTAAGGCTACAGCAGTAATATAATTTTGAATTTTAATCTTATATATGATGTTAGAATATTTGTATTGTATTGTATTGATCTTAAAATATAAAAACGTCAAACAAAACTGTCAAAATTTAAATGTCATAGTTGACATGTCCCTATTCTAGTATCACTGAAAATTCAAATTCAGTCGATGCGAAATGTCAGCTCGATGTTTTTTTAGTATATATCGCACGAAATTTGAGCTAGAACGACATGATCACATCAGAATAGGGACTCTTTACTTTTTAAAATAACATTCAGGTATCGGTTGCCAGTTCTGATTTCGATATTTCCGCAACCGTGCAAAAAAGGTTGTATTAACACAATTATTGTATTTATTTACAACGGTTTCTGAACCCATCTTAGAGTAGTTATAATATGTGTGTAGATAAAGTAATGTATGCAACTGTACATAATTAGGCATTAAAACACTCGTGTGACCTTATTATGAAACTCGCCTTCGGCTCGTTTCATAAAACACACTCGTGTTTTAATGCCCCTCATTATGTACCAGTTGCATAAAATACTATTATGTCACACCTAGCCATAAAGTGGCCATTATCGCACGCTCCGCGCGCGAAAAAACCCACTTCCTGGCCAGGGAGTGCCATATAATTTTGTACTTACCACGGGCGATAATAAAGAAAGCCTCAGATCGCATATTTATCGCCCTTGCCTTCGGCTCGGGCGTAAAATACCTGCGATCTGAGACATTCTTTGTTTTATCGCCTTGGTAAGTAATGTACTATTCCGAAAACTGTCAAGTAGCCATTTCTTATATTGTATTTTGCAGTGATAGAAGCGCAGCGTGAAGAAGAGAACCGTTCCCGACTACTACGTATAATAGGCGACTTCCTCAGAGCAGCCTGCGCGCGCTACTGGATTTATGTAGTTGTCATAATGCTCTTCGTTATCGGCATCACTGGAACCAGAATGACCATATTCCGAATAGTCTATATGTTCTTATGTCTCGGATTTATACTGATGTTCCAAGTGAGTTCAAACCTTTTGTTTTATATTTAGGATAATGCCATGGAGCGTTTCAACCAAAGTATTTATAGATATGATGACAAATATATGATCATGAAATGTATGATCTTTTGTGATACAGTTAACCTGTAAACACGGTGTAGAATTCCATGATATTTGGTAACGCACAGGAAGAAATGGTTGAACCGCTCCGGTACTTACCTACTTTAATTGGAGACAATTTAATCGTGACCACGTGAACCGCACGCTTGTTTGCCACCGGCGTTGTAAAAAAATTACATTTTTTTTTAACAGATGAGCTGGTATTGGTGGCGAAGACTGATGTACGTGTTCTGGATAACAGTGATCATTTACTCTATGATCAATTTGATTCTTATTTACATATATCAATTCGACGGCTTCCCCGAGACTATACATGAGTATCTCCATATCTCAGTGCAACTGTAAGTTTTATTACTGATCCTATTATATTCAATGCTAAGGCTGGGTTGCACCAAACCGTCTGTAATCGTAAGCGGTGTTCGTCAAATCTGATTGTATGGAAAGTTTGACAAGTTTCTATGGGATGACAGCTGCCGGCGCCATATTTGACGATGACCGATCTGTGTTCGTACGTGGGTGCAACTGGCACTAAATCTTTGCATTACGCAAAAAGGGCTCAACGGAAATAGAATATTTTTTTTATATCCGGAAATTAAACTCTTAGGGGATGAAATTGGGAAAGGAAAGGATTGAATAAATATTATTCAGATAATGAAGTATCCGAGTCATCACAACTTTTATCTTTCAGGCAACATGATCTAGGATTGGAGCCGTATCCGCCCGCGGATCTGTTTGTGAAACTGCTGACGCCCACCTGTTTTCTTATAATAACCATAATGCAGGTCCATTACTTCCACAAAGACTTTATGGCCCTCTCAGATCCAAATACCAGGTAAATTAAAACATATCATTTTTATACGTTAGAATTAGAAGTCCCGCACAAAAAATCCAATAGCTATAGTTAATCTTTTTGTTGGGTTCGTCTCGCATATATATTACAGCTGCTTATACCTGCAGTATTTTTTCTGCTAAGATAAATGTGTAATCTCAATATACAGAAACAGTGAGATTGTGTTTTAATGATACGTTGATTGTACTGATTAAATGACAATCTTAATGAGTTGTGTCATTTATTTATTTTATTTTATTAATTAAAGTACATCCACATACCATATATTGCAACACTTACTACTATAACTATGATGACAGTAATATGTCTGATAAATGCGACAATTAGGGAGTACATAACAATGGATGGGATTTGGGATGAGTCCATTCCAAAACAAAGATAAGATAACTATGACAACATAACGCTATTTTCTTTACAGTACACATACGAATACTATAGCTAACAATGGAAACGGATCGAGTAGACCTAGTAACGCCGGCGCTTCCACTATAAAGGACGATGTAAGTACATAAATTATTTATAATATATATTTATTTATATGAAAAGGGCAATTAATTATGATCCAATCGGTTAGCCTATTTAAGTACCTATACAATTGAAAAAAACGGATTTGGTCCTGGGGC
This sequence comes from Cenopis cana, assembly GCA_951800055.1. Lineage (NCBI taxonomy): Eukaryota > Metazoa > Arthropoda > Insecta > Lepidoptera > Tortricidae > Cenopis > Cenopis cana. Next base: position 15,891,668 of record OX637477.1, on the reverse strand, counting down.
TAAGTTTCCACATCAGAGCCAGAATTGCTTAAGTTTTTATTGTGTAGTACGCGAGGTAAGGAGCTTAGCGAGTTTGGCTCTTACGCTATTATTTCACAGGTAAGGTTGGGTTGCACCAAACCGTCTGTAATCGTAAGCGGTGTTCGTCAAATCTGATTGTATGGAAAGTTTGACAAGCTTCTACGGGATGACAGTTGCCGACGCCATATTTGACGATGACCGGTCTGTGTTCGCACGCTGGTGCAACTGGCACTACTTCGGGAATCCCATTTATATTAGTGTCGATCGATTCCTATCTTTAATAATGGCGTAAGTGACAGCCGCACTACGGCCGTCGTCTCCGGTTGACGCCGTTCGCTGCATACAGCATCTGTATCTCTATAATATTTTTCGAAACATAAACGCAAACGAACGTGTTTGCGTTTAGTCTCAATATGTAAGGCAACGCGAAGAGCGCCTTTGGTGGTAACTATTTTAAGTTAAGACTAAACGCATAACCGTTCGTTTGCGTTTTGTTTCGAGAAAAATCTACTAGACCCCAAGTCCAGTCGAAGAAAAAAAAACTAGGTAGTATAATAGGGGTTAGTCGTAGCTTAGAGGTACGGTTGAGGGATCTAGGAGAAGGGTTTAGATATCTGGAAGGAAATACACAATCCACATACGAATTATAATGTATTCATACTATATCCGAATACATTCACATACAATTGTAATCTAATTAAAATAACACATCAGTTGTGACTCCGAGCGAGTCCCAGGCTAGAGTCCTTGGAAAACCATTTGTTTCCAGCAGAATGCCGCTTTGACAGGCATTCCAGAATATATTCAAATACGAATATGTTACTTTATGGTTCTAGACCAAACATATTCTAGCCTCATACAGTAACAACCTCTACAGTAGGTTCTATAAAAATGTGGCTGGTCTTCCATACACCTTGACGCTGTTACGCGGCGTACGGCATCAATCAAAGACCGCGGCGTATTGACAAGGTTCGTTGTCCCTGAGAACGACACATTTAGAATGCACGTTGCATATTCTTTTATCATTTTCTCATTCTCTTTTTACAGGTCCCACCATTGCCTTTAGAAGAGGAGGCGGACAGGGGATCCGGTGTGGGTTCTATTACCGATGTTGAACAATCCATATCTACGTTAAATACAAAACGTGACTTGCACAGGTAATCCCTCACTGTTAAAAATAAATCCATCTATATCCAGGAAGCTAATGTTGTGTTACTATTCTAACCTGCAATACTTATTAAAAAGGTCACTCGTCATGGGTCAAAACGCCCCAGTGTTATTTTAGACTTTAATAGTACATTATTGCCGTGGCCGGGAAGGGAGCAATTGCAGGCTGAGTATTTGTTTAAACGGACGAGCTTGCGAGTCCGTTTAATTATAATACGAAGCCTGCAATTGCCATTCCGGCCGAGGCTAATATAGTGCTTTTCTCAAAAATGGGGAAAATACGACAAAAATTTAATTAAGATTTGATAAACATAACCTTAAAACGTTAAAAACATCATGTTTTCCCGCCGTTTATTTTTTTTAACAGAATCGCAAGTGTATTTTTCCACCGAAAAACGCAAATTATTCGAGACACATAAAAAAACGTCGCGTTTTCAACAGAAAAATACGAGCTGAATTGGCTGAATACGACCTGTGCCTCCTTTTATATGACAGTTTCTACATTTTAAAAAGTTTATAACTCGACAAATAAAGGAATTTATATGTGACATTGCAGGCCATATATGTGGCCTGCAATGTTTTTTACTTTTTAATTTGGATCTGACCTTAAACTATACACTTTACCTTCCAATATGTAGCGACTAAAGTCCAGTTTGCGGGCCATTTTTGAGAAAAAAAAATTGTATACATATTACAATCGATGGGATGGAATCCTATACCTACTCTGTTATTTTTGTAAGTATAAAGTAGGCACTGCTCATAGTAAAACGTATGGCGCGTTCATTTGTTTCTTGTATAGAACTTGTATAGCATAGTACTTATAGATAAAAAATTGGTCATAGTTCATAATTAGGAGACCCCAGAAAAGCGTGCTGCACAGGAAGGTAATAAACTAAAACTAAGTAGACGGGCTAGGCAAAATTCAACCTTACATCAATGTGATAAAGTCTTTGAAAGTAAAAGTTTTTACTATTTTAAACAGTCAACGCTAAAGATTTGTTCACACTTTTCGTCTCATTAATGAATAAAATGAACTTTATTCTGTAAGTAGGCCGCAATGGCACTTTTACAAGTCAAACCCCACTAGCGTTTCACGGAGGCCACTGCCGAGAAGAAACGCCGAAAGAAACTCTACAGTCAGCCATTTTCTCACAAAAATATGCTTATTACAATGATGATAATACTTAACCTACTTAAGATCAAGAAATCTAACACAAAAACAAAGAATAAAATGAGGAAAAAAAACAGTTATGTACAGTGTGTAATTCTGCATTCTTTGAAAAAGGTGAAAAATCTAAGTATATAGCCATTAATAGACCTTACGAGTATCTCGTTGCAATAAGGTTCACGGATGGTCGTCGATACTTACATAATTTTGACACCGATCGTACTTAAAATTTAAAACTAAGTATTATTTATTTCTCACACAGAAAGCCATCCCGTGCGCGCTCGTACGCGCCGACGACAACGGAACCCCAATCCACGGTGTTCCGCCAGTGGGTAGCTGAGAAATTCGCGGCCTGCAGGGCCATTCTGAACGTTTGGATCAACTATCTGTTCATGTATCTCCACTTGCATCTCACCAAAGTTGTGTTCCTCTCGCTCACGCTCGTTTGTGTTTTGCATGTAAGTTGATAGACTAATTATTACTACTCTGTATAGTTCGGACACAACTCTAAGGCTGGGTTGCACCAAATCGTCTGTAATCGTAAGCGGTGTTCGTCAAATCTGATTGTATGGAAAGTTTGACAAGTTTCTATGGGATGACAGCTGCCGGCGCCATATTTGACGATGACCGGCCTGTGTTCATACGTTGGTGCAACTAACCCTTATTCAAAATCTTGGCAATCTTGGCATTCAGCTCTTGAAGACAAAGTATATTTGATCAGCAGAGCTGCTGAGTATCGATTTACAGAACGACCTTATGATACGATTATAATATAGGAAATGTTTTGACCTTTACAGGTGTGCGCAATGCATGTGCCAATAATGCTAATAGTGATACCAGCCCTGCTGCTGAATGCGAGTAAACAGCGTCTTATCATCCTTTTTATATCCACACTGATCACAGTTTACTTTATGGCGAAGATGGTCTATCAAATAGAATACATCCGGCCTGACCTATTTGATGTCAACTGTACCGTAAGTTTACATATATACCTAAATATGAAACGTATATACCTATAAAATAGATGTCTCAAGTTTAATTATACAGATAATTCAACGTATCTTGGCGCGTGTCTATATGTGTGCGCGCGCTTGTTACTGCCACTGTGTGCATGGGTGTGCCTGTATAGTGCGTGTCACCCACGAACTAACCCAACCCAATCCGTACAATTGCGCATAGATTAGTATGAGATTCGCTGTGGAGGGGCGCGTCGTCTTGGATGACACGCAGTTTAACGACGACGGCTGTGTCAATGCATACTTATCAAAATCTGCATAGTATCAAGCGCACGTACACATCTAGAGCCGCGCGGCATAATGAGTTTAACTATCTATATAAATAGGTATACTGCTATATCTAACTCCGCTTGAGGACTGGAAATCTTACATGACTATATATTTATCCTGGTATAAGTAATGTCAGATTTCCAGTACCAGGGGTGGTTAATTACTGTAAGCCAGCAGGTAAACGGGTATACCTAACCAACCTGTGTGAATTGCCGTCTTTATAAATAAGTATTTTTCTACATATCGATATCGAAAACGGTTGGAATTATCTTTGTTCCAGAACTATGAAGGAACAAAGGAAGTCACGTATAATAATGCGGAATGGCTCGGTTTCACGAAGAATCGTAACTTAGCCGTGCTGCTGAAAGATTACATTGGGCTAATAGTCGTATTCACCATCCATTCCCTCGTCATTTACCGACAGAAAACAATCAGGTTCGTATTAACTCCTGAACGGTTTATTTGAACCCTTATTGTCCGCTGAATTAAATACCCGTATGTACATAAATTCTCGTCCTGTAAATAGTTTTTTCTCGAACATGCTTGGAAAAATAGAACTTACTTTCGCGATAGTAGACTGTGAAACTCAAATCAACGTTGGGCGAATTTATGGGTCCATAATGGGATTAGTATAGGAAATTGACGGCTAGTTCCGACATAGTACTTAGACTAAGTCGGTTCCTGCATCGTGTTTTTTTATTAATCAACCCTTAGAGATTAATTTGGATTTTTCTTATTATTTAATTACCTTGCATTATGTGAGTAATGAACATACTGATACTGATGATGCATACTTCGACCGGAACAGGGATTGTCTGCCTCGTGGCTCGTATTAATAGACGGCCTCGCATATACGCGGCCGTCTATAACGCCCTCGGCAGACAATACCTTCCGTCTAGGTCTTTGTAGTAATGTACTATTGACGGGACAATTCATATCTTAAATCTGCTAATCCCGACTTGTTATTGACACATGATTACAGGGAGCAGGGATGGGCATCTAATCAAAAAGATAAAGTTCTGTTTCCCGAGGTGACCCGCAAGGAGGCCGACATAGACTTGGTTCACTGCGCGAAGTACATAATTAATTATGGATTCTACAAGTTTGGTGTTGAGGTGAGTAGCAGAAAGACAACGAGAAGATGTATGTACTTGTGCTGTTGACTGTACAGTCGGGGTACGAGAACCTTCGTCAGTTATTAAATTCATTCCTTTATAAAGTCATTGACTCTGAAATCAAAGTACTAACTAGACTAGTGCATATAAAATTATACTTAATTGATACACTGTACTTGGCATGTAAGCCTCTCCAAGTAAAAAAAAAACCATTTTGTTTTGCAGATAACCTTGATATGTCTAATAGGTGTGATAGGATCGCGTATGGACATATACGCGGTACTGTATTCGTTCTGGCTGCTGCTGTTCGTATCCCTGAAGAGGCCGACTCAAGCGAGGGTGTGGCTGCCGTTTACAATATTCATCACAATTCTGGTGCCCATACAGTACATGATTGCGGTGGGGTTCTTGCCGCAGTTCTGCGTCACTTATCCGTGGGGGAATGATACCCTTGTGAGTACATGTTATGTCTTACGAAACTGCCAATGTTACTATCGCTAACCATATTCATACAACGTAGATTTTGTGAATTAACCTTGTTGTTTTGTTGACAATATCGCTTTATTACACTAAAATAAAGCTGCAATAATACATAAATATTTTTAAGGTGAACATTGTAGATCAACATTGAACAGGGTGAATCATAAGATTCATAAGTTGTGAACAGAAATATGAAAATATGATTCTATCAATTATTCTGAACCACTTACTAGGGGACCAACTTTGTCAGTGAAAAAAAAAATCAGCTTCTTCATACATTTCCATTAGGCGACTGATGACCTTTTCCTGTGAAACATCAGATTTATTTTGGCACGGACACAGTTGATCATGGTGGTTCAGAATAATTTAAAGAATAATATTTTTATATTTCTCTTCACGACTTATGATGCACCCTGTATTATACTGCTAGTAATATACTGTTTGGTCATTGAGCAAATAATAATTATTTTATCAATTTTTTACCGATATTTACCGTGTTTGTATGAATTTTGACTAATATCACATGATATTTCAGCGTTCCAAGGATCTTCGAACATTCCTGTTCCTCCCTTACGCCGACAGTCCGCCTCACGCCACCAAGCTTGTGTTCGACTTCTTTCTACTGGTGTTCGCCTCGCGACAGCTGCGCGTGTTCCGTCTGGAGCGGAACGGTGACGAGTACCCGGGCGGCTCCAACAGCGAGGACATCGGCCACGACTGGGAGACGCCCAGCTTCGTCAATCCCGTGCCGGACTTCTTGGGTGTTGTCGGGTAAGTACCCGGGCGGCTCCAACAGCGAGGATATCGGCCACGACTGGGAGACGCCCAGCTTCGTCAATCCCGTGCCAGACTTCTTGGGTGTTGTCGGGTAAGTACCCGGGCGGCTCCAACAGCGAGGACATCGGCCACGACTGGGAGACGCCCAGCTTCGTCAATCCCGTGCCAGACTTCTTGGGTGTTGTCGGGTAAGTACCCGGGCGGCTCCAACAGCGAGGACATCGGCCACGACTGGGAGACGCCCAGCTTCGTCAATCCCGTGCCGGACTTCTTGGGTGTTGTCGGGTAAGTACCCGGGCGGCTCCAACAGCGAGGATATCGGCCACGACTGGGAGACGCCCAGCTTCGTCAATCCCGTGCCAGACTTCTTGGGTGTTGTCGGGTAAGTACCCGGGCGGCTCCAACAGCGAGGACATCGGCCACGACTGGGAGACGCCCAGCTTCGTCAATCCCGTGCCAGACTTCTTGGGTGTTGTCGGGTAAGTACCCGGGCGGCTCCAACAGCGAGGACATCGGCCACGACTGGGAGACGCCCAGCTTCGTCAATCCCGTGCCGGACTTCTTGGGTGTTGTCGGGTAATTACCCGGGCGGCTCCAACAGCGAGGACATCGGCCACGACTGGGAGACGCCCAGCTTCGTCAATCCCGTGCCGGACTTCTTGGGTGTTGTCGGGTAAGTACCCGGGCGGCTCCAACAGCGAGGACATCGGCCACGACTGGGAGACGCCCAGCTTCGTCAATCCCGTGCCGGACTTCTTGGGTGTTGTCGGGTAAGTACCCGGGCGGCTCCAACAGCGAGGATATCGGCCACGACTGGGAGACGCCCAGCTTCGTCAATCCCGTGCCAGACTTCTTGGGTGTTGTCGGGTAAGTACCCGGGCGGCTCCAACAGCGAGGACATCGGCCACGACTGGGAGACGCCCAGCTTCGTCAATCCCGTGCCGGACTTCTTGGGTGTTGTCGGGTAAGTACCCGGGCGGCTCCAACAGCGAGGACATCGGCCACGACTGGGAGACGCCCAGCTTCGTCAATCCCGTGCCGGACTTCTTGGGTGTTGTCGGGTAAGTACCCGGGCGGCTCCAACAGCGAGGATATCGGCCACGACTGGGAGACGCCCAGCTTCGTCAATCCCGTGCCAGACTTCTTGGGTGTTGTCGGGTAAGTACCCGGGCGGCTCCAACAGCGAGGACATCGGCCACGACTGGGAGACGCCCAGCTTCGTCAATCCCGTGCCAGACTTCTTGGGTGTTGTCGGGTAAGTACCCGGGCGGCTCCAACAGCGAGGACATCGGCCACGACTGGGAGACGCCCAGCTTCGTCAATCCCGTGCCAGACTTCTTGGGTGTTGTCGGGTAAGTACCCGGGCGGCTCCAACAGCGAGGACATCGGCCACGACTGGGAGACGCCCAGCTTCGTCAATCCCGTGCCGGACTTCTTGGGTGTTGTCGGGTAAGTACCCGGGCGGCTCCAACAGCGAGGACATCGGCCACGACTGGGAGACGCCCAGCTTCGTCAATCCCGTGCCGGACTTCTTGGGTGTTGTCGGGTAAGTACCCGGGCGGCTCCAACAGCGAGGACATCGGCCACGACTGGGAGACGCCCAGCTTCGTCAATCCCGTGCCGGACTTCTTGGGTGTTGTCGGGTAAGTACCCGGGCGGCTCCAACAGCGAGGACATCGGCCACGACTGGGAGACGCCCAGCTTCGTCAATCCCGTGCCGGACTTCTTGGGTGTTGTCGGGTAAGTACCCGGGCGGCTCCAACAGCGAGGACATCGGCCACGACTGGGAGACGCCCAGCTTCGTCAATCCCGTGCCGGACTTCTTGGGTGTTGTCGGGTAAGTACCCGGGCGGCTCCAACAGCGAGGACATCGGCCACGACTGGGAGACGCCCAGCTTCGTCAATCCCGTGCCGGACTTCTTGGGTGTTGTCGGGTATGGTATACTGACTCCGTACATTTTCGTTCCTCCGACAGCCTTACAGTCCTCACATCATTGGCGACAACAAACAAACAAAATGTGACAGATGCTTTATGTTGTCATTTATCGCGCGAGAGCATAATAGGCAAATGCTTCTGGTGTTGATTTGGGTATTCTTCAACCGCCAACTAGAATATGATTTTTGTATCAGAAAACAGGGTTACGATTCTATGTACTTATAGATTGTCTATGGAGAGAACTGGCTTTATAAATTCAATAATACGGTTCAATAACGCTGAAGTCAGGATCCGTTCTCAATGAGACATTTATTTGTCTTGACTTGAAGGTGGTACTAAATTTGAGTGCAATTACATGCCAATGCCAGCTTCACCAAATGCTAGATTGTCCTTCAATTTCAACACGTTTTAGTGATTTTAATTCTATTGTCCACAGCGCTAATGCAACTTTTTTTATTTTTGTATTTTTTTTAAACCAGCAATTGGCTAGATGTCATAAAGCGGATGGTATTCCTGGGCATGCTATGGGTGACGCTGGCCATCATGTTCCTCACTGGGACCAACCGTGTCAACCTGTTCTCTATGGGCTACCTCATCGGCTCCTTCATATTCTTGTGGCAAGGGACGGACTTCTATTTAAGACCGAAACATGCTATTTTGCAATGGTGAGTTTAGTATTCAGATTGATGTTACAAAACCTAATTCATCGCAATATTTTTTTTGATGATTTTGAGCAACCATTTGTTTTTTAATCTTTTTTTTTTTCAATTTATAAAACTTATGTTATGGGAACTGAACTACTGAAATCCATATTCGAACATACAAAATCTTCGTTCTCGTCACACAGATGTCAGTCGTGTATTTGTAAAAATATTTTTTTATACCTGCTTTGGTCTGTGTATTTCAACGATTCGACTGATATAAGATTTCAATTTTCAAGCTCAGATGGAAATTTACATTAGACGGTAGGTTTTGCCATGGCAAGCTTGACTGATGGTTGCAGGATGGAAAATCAAAATATCTAGATTTTCGTCAATTAACCATCAAAATAAATAAATAAATAAAATATATCAGTCACTACCCTAGACGATAGGTTTTCCGTCAGTCAAAATCTCTGCCATCTAATGGGCGCCTAATGATTGGACTGATTTTTATCACCATTCCGCAGGTGGTCGTGGCTCGTCCGCTACAACGTGTCGATAGTGGTAATAAAGGTGATCCTGCAGATCCCGGGCTGCCTGTTCCGCGAGGAGACGCAGACCAACGCGTGCTGGCTGGTGCAGCTGCTGGGTATAGGGTGTGTCGACAAGTTTGCAGGCACTCTTGGCAGCTTTATCAAGATGCAAGATTATAACAAGGTACTACACGTTTAGTAATTGTACCTGAGGCAAGCGGTTATGTAACAACTTCGGGAAGAAAGTCGAAGAGTGGTGTAGCTGGGCTGGTAGCTTTTCCGAAGTGCCGCTCAGAGCAGTCCTTGTGCCAGCAACCCGCTAGGTGGGCGCTCTTGTTCGTCGGTGTTTTCCTCTACATATCACATAGCGTTAAAATAACGGTATTCAGCTTCGAGCACGCTACGATGTCGCTGACACTGAATGTGCCGTATAGCCGTATGTGCCGTGTGCGTATAGGGGAATTGGGCATATGGGCTTAGGCCCCAGCATTAGCTGACTATTAAGTCAGTTTATGAACTCGCAGGACCATGGACGCCACATCAATCATGTGGTCATGTACCTCTTTTTGAAACAAAACACACGTTTGCACTAAAAACTTATACTAGAGGTACTGGCCACCGGCCCATAACGAAAGGGAAAGACGAAAAACTTCGCATCGAGCGGAGCATAGAGATTCTTTTAAATTGACATTAATGTAATTTATATAAAGGCTTGTTTTGTGTAATAAATGAAATCTAAATCATCCTCCCTGATATGACTTAAACAGCTGCGAAAATCGCGTCACGGGCTAATAAGGGTGGACTCGGCCTATGTGTCGCAGAGAAGATAATAGTTGTGATACTAGGGTTGCGGCAAGTGTTCTGGAGTCGTGGCCACAACTACTAGACAAATGCAATGTACTCTCTGCGTAACTATGTAAAATGGCCACATTTAACTCGAAACGAATTATTGTTGTAGGAAGCTAGATGCACGGTGCCTCAAGAAGACATCGGTCTGGCCTGGGACGGCGTCTGCTTCGCCTTCCTGATATTGCAGCGGAGGCTTTTCCACAGTTACTACTTTTACAGAGTTATTGATGAAAGCAAAGCCACCACCGTTCTTGCATCCAGGTATTCTTTTTAAGACTTAAATAATGATTACAATACCCGCCAATAATTATGGCATGCTGGTCTTTGGAAAGAGACATTTAGCTGTTTACGACGATTTTCGAACACTAGAGAACGTCCATCAATCATCTGATTTATTAAGGCGACGTGAGCTCAGCGCTTAGCTGCTTTCGAGGGGGTGAGGTGCGTGGCTGAGGGGAGCAGGCGCGGGGTTAGCCGCTTGCCACCGCGCTCGCTGCCGATACCGAGATGTCACAGTATAGTGTATAGCCAGTAGTACAACTCTTAGTCACTACAACTGAACGGGTAAACCATAAATATAATGACCATTGTCAAGACGGCGCCATATTAGTATTCTGATGTATATGTCAATAGTTCAGTATAATCGAAACAATGCGAATGGCAACTCGTCATTTTTACTTATCTACTTTCATACACCGTAATATAATATTTTGACACAATGACAACACATCGTGGATTGTAATAAAATAGACTTTTTTATTTTATTCACCCTTATGTTATGATATAATTGTCAAATTGAGTTTATTTACATGTGTGTTTGATCATCTACTTGAAAAACAAAACGAAGTTATTGTTCCTTGCGAAGTATGTCTCAATATTGTTTTTGCACAATTTATTACAATCAAAGTGTAATTAAAATATCCACACATAGAAAAATATAATCTATTTATTAATAAGTATTGTACTTATCATAATTCAATAATATGAGCCACGAGGCGGGTCACCCTAGATATACAGGATGGATTTTTTTGGGTCAGTGAGGGCAGCTACCAGATCCCGTCCGGCTACGTGAAAATGGTCTTAGAAGACTTTCCCTCGATTTTGATTTTGAAATAGGCGTTTTCCTCGATTTGCGGCTTTTCTTGTCGGATTTTTTTTTGGTCCCATACAAATTTTGGGTCCTGGATAGGAATGCGATCGATTGGCATCAAAAAAAACAGTTTGCCAAAAATGACCTTTTTCTCGCACCCTGTATGTTTTTCCAAAATCTGTAAACGCCAATTTTCATTAATTTTAATTCGAGGGAAGGTCTTCTAGGACCATTTTCGCGTAGTAGCACGGGATCTGATAGCTGCCCTCACTGACCCAAAAAGACAATCCAACCTGTATATATATATATACCAATAACATTTACAAAACACTGAATTATTGCGCGCACACGCTTGAAAGAGGCCTGGTACGCAGTTTTAAAACCGGCCAAGTGCGTGTCGGATCACGCACAACGCACAACGAAGGGTTCCGTACCGACACCTAGCAGTCCGCTAATAAAATTGAAATTGAAAACATAAAATTGAAAACATTAATAATTGCTACAATATAAAGCGTGAAAATTTCAATCAATATATATATATAAAAGGAGAGTGTTAGTGGGTATGTCCGGCCTTTTCTCCATGATCACCAACTGCCACCTTCTCATGGTTGCATTGCAGTGGTAGAAGGCCCTTGGTGTGCACTTGCAAGTAAGGGAGTTTGGTGGCGGTGGGTCGAAGTGGGTGGTAAAATGGGGTAAATTTTAAATTTTCAATAGGAGTAAAAGAGACAGACGATAAGTGTGAAAGGAATAGACTGTATGTGTAGTGCATTCCAATAATGCTAATGCCCTCGAACAGTGCGACAAGGACAGCATTGTTAGAGCGAGACAGTCATATTTTCCAGAACTTTCTGGGCGTTCGAAATCCTTCTAGAACATGCTCGAAGGGTTAAGATGAAGACTCCATACAGACTTTCTAGACTTCTTCTTGTTCTTTTTTTAGAAACTTCGATCGCGAACTTTCTAGAACCTTCGGCACCTATGCCTATAGCTTGAAAACCCGTTTTCAGAATCCCTTATATCTGATATCAGTATATGGCGTAACAATTCAACAATTATTGCGAAACTTACACTTACGCGTGCGAAGCCGCGGGGCAAAAGCTGGTATTATATAAAAAAAGTCCGCTGTGTCTATTTGTCTGTCCGTACACGCCAAAATAAATACCACCGTTGGTAAAAAAATGTATTACGTTGTACGTTGTGTCACGAGTATTGTCCTACTCTTATTCATAGACTGTGTAAGTTTGGCAGCGTCAAAGCGTTCCAATAAGAAGATTTGATATACCTATACCCACTGTAATACGATATTGCATTACACTTACCATAGTTTGTGCAGTTTTCCTTCTATTGGCACCCACAATCTCGAGATGACGAAGTCTAGCATGTTTCCTTTTATTAATCACCCATTGTTTATATTGAAATGTCAAGTGACGTTGAATTGACGCGCGGCACAGATCCTACCTCGAACGCAGCTCGCTGAGCACTGAACGGGCGGCCGCGCCGGTCGCGTACGAACGAGTTTGCAGAAATGAGTATTATTTTACTACTATTTTTTTAAAGTTTTTAGTTAAGAAAAAGTAATCGATGATTTCAATGAAGTAGAACATTACGCATTTATTGATATAATTTTCATGTTGATAGCTAATGTGCAAAAATTGTTATAACTATTTAAAGGTGTGGTTTAGACGCAAGTTCGCGATTTTTTTTTATTCAGCGAAAGTTGCATAATTATGTTTTGAATCGATGTTTGCACTACAGAAAGGTCTCAAAATTGTTGTGCATATTTTTTGAAAACCATATCTTCATCTACAAACGCGTTAAAAGGCTTCAAAAACTCTGTTCTCTAAGCTCACGTCACCTTAATTGGTGTTTCAGATCAAATAAATACTGCACTTCATGGACTTTTTTAGTTTACATCAAATCGATGACATGTAAACTTTGGCCATTTAAATTTTCTGACACGTCACATAGGCCGTGTAAGACAATGCTCTACGAAGGCGAAATTAGCCGATTCTCTTTCCAAATGTCGATGTGCAATACTTATCGCCGGGTACTGTACATGGTATGTAATCATAAGAGCAGAGAAATATACAATAATTTATTCACACAGGGGAGCCGAACTAATAGAAGAGCTCCGTCAAAAGCAAATGCACCTTCAAGAGGAACAAGAAATCAAAATATTAGAAAAGATCAAAGTAAAAATGGAGAGAATAAAGGCTAACCAAAGAAAGATACACGGCGTACACAAGGAACCGAAACACCACGATCGCGGTAAGTTTGCAATAATACATATAATTATACATAGATAAAGGATGTCGAAAATCTTATTAATCAGTACTATTGAAACTCGTAACCTCGCCTATCTTTGTCTATAACCACCACGATTAACACGCGCAAACTTTCAATTCAACATGATATTAAACAAGGCGAAGTAGAACAACGGGATTTCAAGGTACCAATCAGCCTTTCAACCTTTGGATGAAAATGAAACCAGGCAAAGATAGGCGCTATAGGTATCGAAGTTTCAAAAGTGAAACCAGTAAACTTTCACATGATAAATCACTGATCTTCAAACTCAATGCCAAGCACAGATCTCAATCGCGACTTGATCAATGCAGCACTTATTAACTTTTTAAAGGCATGAAGATCTATGTATGAATATTAACTTATTAATGATATGATTAGATAAAATATGATCCTAGTTTATTCGAGTAATATTACCCGTAATACGACCTACTCGTAGAAACGAAACGGCGTACATCTTTACTTAGTTGTGGCAGTGAAATGAATATTGTTCCATTATCGCTAACCATAAATAGAGGACGAAGAGGAGTCGGACACTCAGCCGGGCGACACGGAGGCGGTGCCGCTGGTGCGCGGGGACTCCGAGTCGCGCGGCTACCACACCCCCGACAGCCCAAACTCCCCGCGCGGCTTCCACACCCCGCTCAGCGAACCCTCCGCCCCCCCGTCCCGCGCCGCCACTCCCCCGCCGGCGCCCCGCCCGCGCGCTCTCCCGGCCCTCCCCCCTCCCAGCTCCCAAGGCGGGCCTCCTTCCCCCTCCTCCGCGCTCATGACCGTCTCCCTCGACGCGTACCTGGAGCCGCGGCGGATCTCCTTCGAGTCCCCTCCTTCGTCGGACCTGCTGCCGCGCGCGCAGAGCCCCGAGGAGTCGTACCCGGTGTTCTCGCCGCCGCCGATCCGCCGCCGGCACACGGTGGCCAGCCCGAGCCTCCTGCGCACCTCTCTCATTTCGCAGTCGAGCCGCGCGGAACCCAACTCGCATCATACGTGTAACGTTTTTCGATATCGACGCACCTCTAGTTTCGTGTCCGTGTCTCACCTTGTATATAATGTAAAGCATTTCCTTTCAGATCTCCGTGTTAATTATGTTTTTATTTTATTTCATTAGGGTTAGAAAGTGAGTCGCCCGTTCTAATTGAGCGACGGGTGCACACGAACAGATTTAAAGGTATTGATCTGACACCTTGACGGTGTGGGAGGTGATTGTCTCCTTTGCGCAAACGCACTTTGTCGTATCTCAACTAATCTTCCCGCACAGTGGTGTTCGAGATGCTGATCCATAATAAATTTCATAGACATTCCGAAGTCATCGATTAATTTTCGAGAAACGCGCTTTAATAACAACTCTTTGTAATGTTGTGGTGTATTTTTGAGTTAAGTAGCCCTGTATAGACAATAAGCAGCGAAGCTCCGATCATTCCGTGGTGTGTGACTTGTGGTGTTGAGCTCTGCTTTATTCTTGTAGCGCCGGACAGGCCGTTAAAGCAGCCGACCAGCCATCAGAGGGGTAATGTTTAGCCTCCGTCTATCGCCCGTAACCGTAACCTGTGTTCGCTTCACTAATCTCTAGCTTCTACTGATGATGGTATTTAGGCAAGTTGGAATTTTTGGCGGGGACTGTCTTGATTATGTCAATTGGTGTCAAATGTAAATTATTGTTTTGTAAATTTTGTAAATACAATAACTAAGACAGAATGCGCCACACTCTAGTAGTCAAAGCTTTGCATGTGCTGTTTTTGTATGAGAGTGCATGCCCGCACGCGCATGCCATTTATTATCAAGTATGATTGTTATTGTGTTTTTTGTCATGTGTTTCACTGTGTCAGCATTTTTTATTATTCAGGAGCGAGTTCACGTTGGGATGTCCTAACTAACGATATTCACAACACCTAACATACACATATTCATACTACCTAATTATCAATTTAACATGAACCTATAAAAATCTATTTTAAAATAATTATTTAATACCCTGTTTGAATGCGCTCCTGATGCTCCTTATATTGAAAAGATTATATTAAGGCGGATTCTTTTGCAACACAAATGTGGACAAGCTTATAATTGGGATTTTCTATCACTATTCGTTCTGTGTTTTATTAGCATTAGCACTTATTAAGTATCCGCCAGAGCGCCTGATGTTGATAGATGTTCAATATTCAGTACTAATGATAAAAACATTAACGCTTTTCTATGATCTGGCATTTAATTAATATAATAGCAGTCAAATGTATTCCAAATTGGCTTGAACTAACAGTAATTGAGCTTTTAATCTCGCTCCCAACGTTATTTCACAAGATTAAAAAGTGTTTTCTGTATAGCCGTTCGATCGGGAGACTACTACATGTTTGATGACTTCGATGACACGGAAATTCCACTGAAGGGAGAAGAATCGAGCGAGGATGAAGACGCGCCCAAGGAAATGGGCCTGGGCAAGGTACGCAATTTACTAACACGCTTTTGGAGAAAATTGGCTGACTTTATAATACCTAGTCTGAGATAGTAGTATGCGATACTAGCATATTAATAGCATCATCCAGTGATTTGTGTTACGACTCGGTTTTGGATTTACCCTAAATTATGGCATTCAGTACGATAGCACCTCTCGTTAGAGACAATTGTGATTTTTACTGGTGAGTGAATTTGTATGCTTGTATTGACTATTGTAATACTATTGCCATTAGCGACTTCTTGGGTAGCTTAGCTGGGTAAAATGTTGACTTTTTGTGGGTAATTGAATGATGTGTATGTTTAGTGTGGTGGTTACAAAGGAGCATGTTTTTGCAGGCCGGGTGGAAATCTACAATAGTTAGATAAGTTTCCATATTAGCATGTTCCCATTCCTCTACAGTGTAATTGTTTTAGAGGTATTTTAATGTGTATTTCCCATATGTTTGGTTGGGTATCTGTAGACCAGAATATATTTGCCTTTATGCTGCTTATTGTAACTAACCAACGTTTTGTGATAACTTTTGCAGTTTTTCATCGACATGTTTTTTGTAATCGTGTACACTCTGGATAATTCTCTTGCAATGCACTGGAGTACCTAAATTATTCGAGATAACGTCTGTGGACTATCCGATGTTATTTTTGTTCATTGATTTGGGCGTTTTCACTACAATTTTGCTCAGTATTTATTCAGAAAATTTGGGGTAAATTTACTCCAAATCATAAACACTATGACTGACTATGTGTACCTAGTTTTTTCACACATTTTGAATGGATGGTCACATAGTGGACAGTGACTCACCCGCCCAAAAAATGACACACAAAAGTGTGGAATTTTGTGTTTTGGGGACATTTTTGTTCTATAACAGAATCATACGCATGAGTCTGAGAAGGAAAAACCAAACATTTCCAAATAGGTATTGAGAAAGAAACTAAAAGTTACCTATACCTTTTGGATGAATACGCCCACTTGAATCATGTCTACTACACCAACATTATTTTTCCTTCTTTCGATTTCTTAGCCTCATGGATACTACCCCACATGAAAAAACCTCGATTACAACAACAACAAATATCAGCCAACGCGGTAAAAAGATATCTCTAAACGTTCGTTTCCTGGATGGATGAGAATCCATCTCTCTTTTTAAATCGGTCATAAAGGCAGCTGTGGCACGACAGAGACGGTGTGAGTCACACCGTGTGACATTTGTTCACCAAGGGTAAACTGCATTTGCCAGGCTTGCGGTCGTGTATGCCACTCCCGCATTGGCTTGGCTTACACAGCCACGAAAGACGTTGTCTCCCTGATTGACACTGCTTGCAGTCTGAAATAGACTCAAAGGCCATTTGGATTGAAAGACAGCGGGCAAAAAATTGGGTTCTCTTCCAAATTGAATGAGTGAATGATTTTGTAATTTTGCTTGCCCGCTGTACGTTGCGCGCGCAGCTTCTATCGACGGCGATCAAGACGGACTTGAAGCAGGCGGTGCGCCGCGCCTCCATGCCCGCCGTGCGCTCGCGCCGCCACCCCTCCAGCGGGAGCATTCCTCACTCTTACCCGCACGAGGTAAACTAGTTAACACTAGACACTATTCGTTTCAGTCCTCCCATCGGTACTTATACCTATCCGAAACTCACAAACCAAACGTTAGTAAAAGCACGCGTACGATTACACGTACGAGATTCTCATGTGAGTTTAACTACATTGCGCGGTTTCTTTTAGTGATTGAATTCGTAATACCTCCGTGACCAGCAGTGAACTTAACAATATTTATGTAATAATAATATAACAATAAGATAACCTTTTTATTCAGATCATTTCCTTAACCTATTAACAATAGCCCAATACATTAAAACTTTAAAAACTAACTTATCCTAGTATTTGCTGTTTGTTTATTTTCTCTAGATCTGTTTGCCAATCGGCAAAGGCCTCCTCCAACCTTTTCCATTCTGATCTTTCTTGTGCATATCACTCCCGCCACTTGTCTAATGTCCTCATCCCACCTTTTCTGCGGTCTTCCTCTCTTCCTTTTACCTTCCCTGGAGTACCATCTCGTCACTAATTTACTCCACTTGTCATGGCCTCTAATTGTGACCTGCCCACCTCCATTTGTGTCTTTTGATTTTCGTTGTTACATCTGTAGTTTTTGTTTTATTTCTGATGACACAATTTTTCACTCTTTCTGATTTTTTGACGTTTAGCATACTCCTCCATTGCGTACTGGCATGTTGCGAGTTTGTTTGTCATTTCTTGGGTTTCTTGGGAGAAATGACAAGAAATATTTATGTGGTGCACTTTAATTTATAGTAAGTATCGAGTTAAATAATTTCAACGATTCCCTGTATTTGCTTAGTTAGATGCTTTAAGCTTCATCGGATAAAGTGTAAGTAACGCTTTTTAATTGGGTACCTATAATCTATATGTGCATGTTGAGTGGTGGTTGGCTATAGATGATTAATTTAATTATGCATGATCCAACATAGGAGGAGTAGATCAAAGTAGGGAATGCACATGTATTTAGATTTATTTCTCAGGATATGGAGATTATGTGCAACGTTATAAAATGATTACTAGGATTACATTGAATCTTCTAGATTACGTTTTTAGTATTGCGCAGAAAACTGATTTGCGCTTTTTTCGTAATAAAGAGAATAATGAAGAGAAATTTTCCACCTACTTAAATAGTTATTACAGAGGAGCCATTTAATTCGTGTGTAGTTATTATTAAACCTGTATAATATACATTTGACGACTAGAATGGTCACTAAAGCTCTGGTTTCCTAGGATAGCGGTGCCGTCATATAGCGGCCGTATTATTACGGAATTATTACTGTATTATTATTTAATTTATTATTTAAAACAATTGACAAAACTTATGTCTAAGTACATCGTCCCGCAAAACTGTTTGCACAGTTTGACTGTGGGATCCATGAGTCTATTCTATTACAATATAACAATCGTAGGAACTATGCGGAGGTAGGTAGGTACTTAAAGTGCTAAAAAATAAAAATAAACAGTACTTATTCATTATCACCGCCCTCTAGGAAACTGCGCCATTTTGTTTACATAGACAACGTTCTAGTAACGTTATTTCACCGCTGTATTACGGCCGCTATATGACGGCACCGCTATCCTAGGAAACCCGAGCTTAAGTCTGCCTAATTGCTGGATATGATAACAGGTCAGACGACACTGGACAAACGAAATTAAAACGTACGATCAATAAGACAAAGACCCACACGTCATAACTTTTGTTATATGCCTCGGCAGGCAAGCGTCGCCCAGAAGAGCGACACGGACAAAGGGCGGGACGGTGATCCTGATGCCGTTTCTGAACTCGACGACTTCGCTCCGGCGCCAGGTTTGTCCTTAACAAAGGCTTGTTATGAAGTCTCTCATGTATAGTCATAGGGTCACAGTATTGTAAGATTATCGGTGAAATCTACATACATCGGTACATCTATGCTGGTGAAACAAGGGCTGAATGAATTTTCGAACAATCATCGAGAAAAAGCTCCTTGTTAGTAGATCTTATTCGGCAGAAGACCACTGTTAGTTCCATAAAACTAGAAGTAACAAACTATGAGATTTAAAGTCTGAAGAAATGTGTAAAAAATCGTTGCAATAGGTTAAAGATAAAAGGAGTTACTACAAAATTTAAATGGTTCTGCAGAGCAAGAGACCGCGTTGGATAAAATCCGCCGCTACTGCAATACGGCCTGGGTGTTCGTGTCCAGTTTCCTGGTTACTGCTACGCGGCATCTCATGAGGTTCTCGCGAGACTACCGCTACGTCTCTCGAGCGCTGTCCGTGGAGAAGAAGATACTCAAGGTAAACTTCGCTTTTACTGCAACTGTGATAAAGCCTGGGTGTTCGTACCCAGCTCCTTGGTGATGGCGACGCAGCACCTCATGATGTTCTCGCGGGACTACCGCTACGTCTCTCGAGCGCTGTCCGTGGAGAAGAAGATACTCAAGGTAAACTTCGCTTTTACTGCAACTGTGATAAAGCCTGGGTGTTCGTACCCAGCTCCTTGGTGATGGCGACGCAGCACCTCATGACGTTCTCGCGGGACTACCGCTACGTCTCTCGAGCGCTGTCCGTGGAGAAGAAGATACTCAAGGTAAACTTCGCTTTTACTGCAACTGTGATAAAGCCTGGGTGTTCGTACCCAGCTCCTTGGTGATGGCGACGCAGCACCTCATGACGTTCTCGCGGGACTACCGCTACGTCTCTCGAGCGCTGTCCGTGGAGAAGAAGATACTCAAGGTAAACTTCGCTTTTACTGCAACTGTGATAAAGCCTGGGTGTTCGTACCCAGCTCCTTGGTGATGGCGACGCAGCACCTCATGATGTTCTCGCGGGACTACCGCTACGTCTCTCGAGCGCTGTCCGTGGAGAAGAAGATACTCAAGGTAAACTTCGCCTTTACTACAACTGTGATCAAGCCTGGGTGTTCGTACCCAGCTCCTTGTTGATGGCGACGCAGCACCTCATGATGTTCTCGCGGGACTACCGCTACGTCTCTCGAGCGCTGTCCGTGGAGAAGAAGATACTCAAGGTAAACTTCGCTTTTACTGCAACTGTGATAAAGCCTGGGTGTTCGTACCCAGCTCCTTGGTGATGGCGACGCAGCACCTCATGATGTTCTCGCGGGACTACCGCTACGTCTCTCGAGCGCTGTCCGTGGAGAAGAAGATACTCAAGGTAAACTTCGCTTTTACTGCAACTGTGATAAAGCCTGGGTGTTCGTACCCAGCTCCTTGGTGATGGCGACGCAGCACCTCATGATGTTCTCGCGGGACTACCGCTACGTCTCTCGAGCGCTGTCCGTGGAGAAGAAGATACTCAAGGTAAACTTCGCTTTTACTGCAACTGTGATAAAGCCTGGGTGTTCGTACCCAGCTCCTTGGTGATGGCGACGCAGCACCTCATGATGTTCTCGCGGGACTACCGCTACGTCTCTCGAGCGCTGTCCGTGGAGAAGAAGATACTCAAGGTAAACTTTGCCTTTACTACAACTGTGATCAAGCCTGGGTGTTCGTACCCAGCTCCTTGGTGATGGCGATGCAGCACCTGATGAAGTTCTCGCGGGACTACCGCTACGTCTCAAGCGCTACCCATAAAGAAGATACACATTGGAAATTTCTCCTCTATTGCAACTGTGACACGGCCTGGGTGTTAGGTTAGTTGAGACAAATTTGATGACTCATCACTGGAATGGATTGTTTCCTGTTGCCAGCGACATGAAATTATCGAAATATTATTGCAACGACTTACGTGTGCTGTCCTTGGGGAAGAAAATACTCAAGCTGCACTTCTCCGCTATACGGATTGCGACACGATTAAATTAGAAGTTAAATTATCAACAAAATTATAATTAAATTGATTGAATTTACTTATACGGCTATTGGAGCAGTGAACCAATGATCATTTTTGGCTTTTTCAGGAAAAGGAAGGTTTTGGAATCGGACTTCGAGAGGGCTCACAAATGATCTGGGAACCACTACCGGAGACACTGGCCCACCCGTGAGTGTAATCCTATTATCTTTAGGCGCACGTTCCTAACATTTTATAGACTAGTTGTTTTTGTTACTAATCGTAATCATTTAGTGTGGTAACATGTAGTTTTAAAGACTGAATTGTTTTGAAACTTGGGCTTTCAAAATAGTTCATTAATTTTACTGTAGTAAATGCTAACAGGTAGAGTATATTGGATTCAATTTAAAGCTTAAGTAATGCTCGCCCTTTTGTGCATGTGTTAAATAGTAATTAACATGAACGAAGTTAGACTTTTCTAGAATAATTAAGTATGTTATAGTTAGTGTCATTTAGTGAGTAGTGTCTTGTTTTTGCATGCTGCCTAGTGTGCACATGGAGACGGAAACCTATGATAACAATCTTCTCGCCCCTGCCGTGGAAATGGGGTTTGTACCTACATGAACTACTTTTGTAATAGGTGTTCTAATTGAACTAAATGAATGTTTGTAGTCGTGTTCGCATTGGTATTAACTGTCAACAATTGTTTTGAATCATAAAGATGTTTAGATTGAAAAATGTAAATCAAAGTAAAGGTTTATCATTAGTAGTAGTTGATAGACTAAGTGCCGGTTGCACCAACGTACGAACACAGACCGGTCATCGTCAAATATGGCGCCGGCAGCTGTCATCCCATAGAAACTTGTCAAACTTTCCATACAATCAGATTTTACGAACACCGCTTACGATTACAGACGGTTTGGTGCAACCCAGCCTTAGTGCCAGTTGCACCAACGTACGAACACAGGCCGGTCATCGTCAAATATGGCGCCGGCAGCTGTCATCCCATAGAAACTTGTCAAACTTTCCATACAATCAGATTTGACGAACACCGCTTACGATTACAGACGGTTTGGTGCAACCCAGCCTAACAAGCACTCCTTAGTTACGGTATCCGCTTATCACCAGGCGGGCGGTCACCATTTTAGTATGTAATGTAAAATTATACTTTAGACACTTCATTATCATATGTGAACGCTAAGAATGATAGAACAGTTGTTTCGAATCGAACTTCGTACGCTTTTGGCATACAAGTATAAGGGAGGGGGTGTTCACAGCCGTAAGTTAAGCGATATAAGCGTGCCGGAGATCCGTATCCTGGCGCCGAGCATGGAGCGAGGCCTGGACGCGAGCCCGCCGTCGCGCCGCGCCTCGCCCAAGCCCCCGCTCTCGGACTCCGACACCGAAGACACTCAACACGAGGACGACACTTCCGAACACGAGAGCGCGTTTAGCTTGCAGTCGACAGAGAGGTGTAGTTTCAACTGGTTTTGCACTTGTGCTGTGACTATCAAATTATGAATTATACGAACTTATGTGAAATTATACGAAAAGAAGTTAAGGTTCGAATCGGGCATGACCTTTTGTCAGTAGGTAGATATTAGAGTGTCATGTCGTCTTACTTACTTCAAAATTCAAGTGTAGGTTTATGTACAGGCATGTGTAGGTCATGTACAGGCAAGGAAATCGAAGCGCGTACCTTTTTCGCTCTTGTCACAATGATAATAAGGGATAAAAAAGAACGCGTTTACGTTTCCCTCACTGTACTGTTTCAAAGGCTTTTCTCAAGCCTAACTGTGCCCTTTGAATCAAATTTGAAAAGTATGACATCTGACAAAAAAGCGTTGCGTCGAATATTGAGTCTAAAAATGATGGACTAAAGTTACTACTTATGTAAAGTAATAAGCCAGATATGTCACAGCACGGGTTCATGCGACTGTTGTTCGTTTCGTTGTATGCGATGGGCTTGGCTATGTATTGAATTTTCCACATTCTATTCGTCGTATTTCCTCTACACTTTTGTTATTTTTATATACTCGCACGGTGTCGCTGCTTTCGTCGTTTGATATGTTTCTAGGTAAATCAAGAAGGTAAGTTTTATATTGTATCGAGTATGATGATCACTTTAACACCAAATTACTTCAAACCTACTTTTGATTCTAAGAATTGAAGGTATGTTTTCAAGAAATAACAAAACTGAATTCGCGTTAACATCTACAGCTGTACAGATTAATTATCACCCAGTATGGCCAGTTATCTTATGTTTATAAATGTTCCTTCAATAAGAACGCTGCTACTTACAATACTACACTTCTACTTCACTTTTTCTGACACTTTTCACTATATAACTAAGCGTTTTACTCTCCCATAGAACGTTTAACAAACAACTTGCCTCATTCGACGCCTGCTTCATTTCTAGCCTTCTAACTAGTGTAAAAATAGTACATTACTTACCAAGGGCGATAAAACAAAGAATGTCTCATATCGCAGGTATTTTACGCCCGAGCCGAAGGCAAGGGCGATAATTATGCGATTTGAGGCTTTCTTTATTATCGCCCGTGGTAAGTATAAAATTTTATGACACACATGCGGAGCGTGCGATAATGGCCACTTTATGGCCAGGTGTGACATAAAATAACTAAATAGTCCAGAATAACCTCTAAAATATCTCTGTCACGTGGTGGTACGGGTTCACTAGGACTACTAGGAGTTGCGTAAAGTGGCGCAACTTTGCCAGAATTCTCTCGACATATCTGTTGTCCGACACGCGGAACTATGATATCATGTCAAGCATAGTCGCGCGACCAGGGGCCTACACCATAAAACTTCACGAGCGTACAATTTGACAAATTTGTCAATACTAACCCCAGTAAAACCCGAGTAACAAGAAATTTCAACATGAGTGCTTCTAAATGCACACTTTCAACAAATGCTTTCCTTTTGTTGATGGAAGGAATAGATCCACTGTAATGAGTAGGGTGGGTACTAATATGTTATGGTGGGTTTTTCTATGGAAAATTGTGCAATTTTGTCGAATTGTACACTTCTAAAGTTTTGTGGTATACATTTCAACCGTCATCGTTTAGGGAAACAGTGCTTCGAGTGATGGTACAACAGTTGTTTAAATATCACATTGTCGGAAGTATTACTAGTAATGTTGTGTGTATTGCAGCAAGGACCTGACGATCCTGGAGGAACAAGAAGATTCCATGTTCAGACAGGGCCGCTCGCCATTCTTGCATCTCACTTACGCGCTGTGGTACGCCGTGCTGGCTCACACCGACATCGTCTGCTACATTATGGTTTTCATTAATCAGGTTAGTTCTCATAAATGACGTAGGTAATGGTAGCTGTAACAATATCCTAATGGTAAGTAATCGTCAGCAATTGTGTAATGTAAAATTGTCGTTCGTCGTTACAGATCCAGTCGGCGACGATTCTATCGATACCATTACCGTTGATGGTGTTTCTGTGGGGCACCCTCACCATACCCCGACCGACCAAGACCTTTTGGGTTACTTTGATTGCATACACGGAGGTATATAAAATCAAATCAAAATTAGTTTTAACAAAATTATCTCATAGTCAGAGGAAACAATAATTTGAAATTAAAGGAAAAAATTAAAAAATTTAGGTTACTAGCAGGATTCGAGCTTGCAACTTTCTGGCATACGTGCGCGGTCGATCGCTCTCGCCTCTGAGCTACCGGAACTACCCTGCTCGACCCTCAAATTCTTCAATCGGTCCCTTTCACAACGCCTTAGCTTAGGGAATGTCGCAGGTTCGAATCTTTCTCGGAGCCAAAAATTTATTTTTTTCCTTTAATTTGAAATGTGTAGTTTGCTTTAGCAGCGTTACTGCTTAATACAAAATTTAACAATAATTTGTTGATTTTATATATTTATTAAATTAAAGTACATCCACATCAGTATATATTACAATTCTTACTATAAGTATTTGTATTTACTAACAGTAAAATGTCTGATACAATATATACGACAATTAGGAAGTACATAGCTATGACTACAAGTGTTGCAGTGAGATCACAATTACATTCTAGAGTGATTTATATACAGGACTAGGTGCGGTTGTGAAGTAGTCATAAATATGTTTTGTTTTACCAATTTCGTTACAAACTTTGTTTAATAGCACGCGATTAATATTTATAAACTTGTTTGGCAGGTGATCGTGCTCATCAAGAGCATGTTCCAGTTTGAGATCCTGCCGTGGAACCAGAAAGAGGTTCCGGTGAACACGCCGTTCGCGGCGCCGCGCATCATCGGTATCGAGCGCAAGGGAAACTACGCGCTCTACGATCTACTGCTGCTGCTCATTATATTCTTACACAGGTGAGTCTACCAATGTGTGTGTGTTTTTTTTTATTATTCGTAACGTCTGTCGTATGCACCCGGGTCGGTGGGCTAATATAGCCACCAAATGCAATAGATGCCACAACAGCGACGCAGACGTGGCAAGCCTAGACGGAGATGGCGGGATGACTTAGATGCCTTCCTCGCCAACTAGCCGGACGAAGCACAGACACGGGAGTCGTGGAATTCATGGGGAGAGGCCTTTGCCCAGCAGTGGGACACCCCTATAGGCTAGAAAAAAATATAAGAATACTGCTTAAATCTAGAAATGGTTACATTTCCCCTGGCCTGGCTAATCGGCATTTTATTACCCAGGTTCATGTTGAAATCGCTCGGTCTGTGGAAGGAGTCGAGCCCAGAAATCGACCTCCGCGAGGACACGGAGTACCCGCTCACAGCCGATGACACGCAGATGATCGTCGAGGGCAAGACCGAAGAAGTGGGGAAGAAGTACTTGCAGTTGCACGATCGGTCCGGCCCGTGAGTAATTTACTTTGGCATACAAGTACGCCAAGGCGTTAAAGTGGGAATTATCGCACTTCCTGCGTGCGAAAAATCCCGCTTCATTTGTACTTACCATGGCCGTTCCTAAAGAAAGCCTCAGATCGCATGTTTATCGCCCTCGCCTTCGGCTCGAGTGTCAAATATCTGCGATCTGAGACGTTGTATCTTTTAATCGCCTTAGGTATAATGTACTATTATAACATTTATAACGCTTGTCTGCTAATGACAGACAGTCTGATCAGTCAGTTGTAACAGTACCTAGAGCTTTATTATGACAGCTCTAAGCGCAACAAAACTACTTTCTACTGCAACGAGGCTGACTAACTACTTTTGCCCCATATTAGCTTACGACTATAATTATTATTAATTCAATGGTCCCTTCCCATCCCAGAGCTCAACTCTCAAGAATCCGTATCCCCAAATATACCTGCGGATCCATCACCGTACCTACTTGCTTGATTTGTTAGTAGCTCACTTATGGAGGTGAGTCCTCCGTAGTAAAAAAATCTGAAAATTATCGCGTAATGTTCTCTTTATAAGCGCGTGTGACGTCAAAGATGTTGATGTTGATGACGAGTGTGTTACTTTATAATTAGTAGGAAAAGAAACAATTGGTTCGTCGACCATTGGTCACTGCCTAGAAATCTGCGGTAAGAGCTCGAGGTACTTTAATTTGCCAGGAAAGTGAGTGCATTACCCGACAATAGACGCAGCGTTTAGGGAACTAAGGGATCAAGGAAATGTACCATATTCAATTTGGAAAATAAAAAAGGTGCATTTGTTTTCCTGAGGGATTACAGGTTGTCCAATGAGATGCCAGGTTTTAAACAAACGCTGTCACTCACACGCCATGACATGGCAATGTCAATCGCGAAATGTGACGGATATAAACGAATCATTTATTTCAGACTAAAACGGAATCCACATTTGTTAGTACAGTCGCCAATAGTGTGGTCAATAGACATTAAAAAAATAAAAAGCTATGAAGTAGGTGTTAGTACAGATACATCTTATTATTTGCGTCGTTGTCTTCGAACCGATGTTGCGCAAATATACGTTTATCGTCGAAAAGTATAAAAGGAGGAATGCGTAGGCACCGCGTTCATATCGCGGTATAAAGCTAGTGGTGTGTCGGCTCAGACAGTCGTCACTGGCTGGTGGACCGGCTGCGGCACGCGGAGCACGCGCTGGCCGCCGCGGCCGCGGAGCTGCGCGCGCCGCGCACCGACCCGCGCGTCATCCGCCTCGCCTGGCTGCGGCTGCACCACCGCCAAGATCACAAGTAACACACGATTGCCAGTGCCAGTGCCACCACCACCACCACCACCACCACCACCACTGTCATACATCCGATACGTGCCACATGTCGCTTACTTATAAATATGTATATTCAGTAGATATTTGTAGACATGTCAGCGGGTGGCGGCCATAGAAGGTAGACACGCGAAATAGTTTTAAAAAGTAAAATAATGTTACTAATAGGGTAGTGTTACTAGTATTTTAAGTAGAAAATGTAAAGGTTATTCTATAAATTATTAGAATGTATAATTAATAACAGCATAACGAAATTTATGTAAAATCAGCAGTACGGTTATTTTCAGTAATATTTTGTATTCGTAAATAATTTACAAATATTATTTATATATTACAATCAGTACATGTAGTTTCCTATTTGTGTTAGGCAGAATGTAATACAAGTGTGTATTCAATGGCTATGTAAGACCAGAGACTAGGAATTATATATACATTGTGGCTTAATTTCCAAATAATGAGCCTGCTGTAGCTATGAACACAACGAAGAAGCTCCCAACACATGGCGCTATTGTGTTAACCAGAGAACTTAGTGGCATACGAATTGAATGGTAAAGTGATCTCTCCATAGTGAAACTAGCTACAGCAGGCTCATGTGGTTCTATCTTTAGTCTTACCAAAGACAAGGAATTATATAGACTGCTAATCTATATAATTCCTTGTCTCTGGTAAAAGTAAAGATAGAACCACTTGCCTAATACAAAACCTGTACCTATTGTTCCTAAAAACCCAAGCCCCATCCCATTACTCTGTCTTATTTAATAAATAATAAGTAGCTAGTAAGTTTTTGAAAAATAAACAACACTGATACATTTCTATTTCTCTTGAACCCTCCCCGAACACCGTAGCTAATAGTGATAAAATATGGCGATGTTTTAGCGTCGAGGAAGAAGCGGAGGAGCAGACCGAGAGACCCGAGTCGAGCCAACGCGACTCAGAAGAACAGGAAGAGGAACAACCATACAAAGATCAGGAGGCAGGCCCGTCGAGGGCACCTGACGACGACCATTACAAGTTCGTATAATCTATCTATGTACGTATAGACCGACCGTCCGTCTGTGACGGGACAGGGGTAAGTATAACGCCTGAGTGGACGCTCGAGTCGGGCGTGCATGTTAAACAATTGAAACTCATACTGGTGTCCTGAGTCGCCGCTGCACAAATAGTATGCACGCTCGCCCGCCGCGCTGCACGTCCCGCCTAACGCTCCGCTCCGAGCGTCCACTCAGGCCTTACACAGAGGGGAGAAGTCAAAGGGTAGCGGTCAGTGGGTTCCTGCCTCCCGCTACCCTTTCTCGCGGTCTCCGTTAAGAGGTCGACCTATAATGTTGCTTGACTTGGTTTATACCAATAATAACTATTTACTAAGCTTTGTGAATGAATGGCCCCTTAAAACCTTGTTTCGACGTCGTGTTTTCGTGTAACGTACGAGATTCATTACACTGCGGGTCACGGAAGCATAACGAGTTCAATCGCTCTATGAAACCGCGCAATGTAGTTAAACTTGCATGCGAGTCACATAGGTGTGTATTAGGTCCTTAATAGTACATTACTGCAGAGACCAGTAAGTAAGCCATCCTGGACGAGTATGAGTTAGCCGGCCGAGCCGAAGGCGAGGTCCGGCTATAATACGAGGCCAGGATGGCACTTACGGTCGAAGCTTGTATAGTGCTTTTCTCAAAAATAAAACAAATTGTATGAACAACGGTTAATAGTACCTGCATTCTGACCAACTTGTATTTTCATGTTCCGCTTGCCACTTGATGAACTTTTTATAAATGGTCAAATACCACCTTAGACTTGGGTGGAAGTAATTTTTTCAGTACCTAGTGCGATCTGTGTATGTATCGCAATCTGATTCATCTAAACTCATTTTTAGCAATTATACTTCTGTATATATTAATTAAACCAATGAAGTCAATCCCGTCAAAATACAATGGCAACTTTTTTTAGCTAGATGTTGTGTTAAGACACTGATATTATGCCACAACCCCAATAGAATAGATTTATAAAATCGTATTTAAATAATCGTACATAAAATCGTATTTATTTTATGTTTACTATTAGTATTTAATTTTATTCAATCTATTCATGTTAATTTCTAAATTAGTCTCGAAATAGTTAAAAACATGATTGAACTGTATTTCCCGCCAATACACATCGTGCAATACGGACACGTCAACCTCCATGGTAACTACATTTTTTTTAATGTCAATTACTGCCAACTTTTATCTTCTAGTTCTAAATTCAAATATTATGATATGTAATGGGATTTACATACTTACTTCCTGGACAGTAGGTGTGATTTCCTGGACACTTCTGGTAACTATCAAGGATGAGTCACTTTCGGATACTATCTTCACAGATGTTATGAGAACATTTCATACTATTTTTGAGAAAAGAATTATGTTTCATAGAATAGCTACGGCCCTAGTAGATGATCATTTTCAGCTTGTTAAATTCTCATTGTAATATTTACTAGTTGTTCTTATTATATTATTTATTTTATTTATCGTATGGCATTTATTTCGAACCGTGAGATCTTCGAGAAGACAGTACGGTTGCCAGTTTTGGTTGCACTTTTAGAACCACCCAGGGGTCACGTGTAGGGTAACGGTGGGCACTTTCCCTACGGACGTGGTGCAACTTGTCAAGTGAGTGGGCAACTTGACTGTTAGAAGTCTTCAAGCCGCCCGAAGGCCTCCAACTTGGCTTAACGACTGCTGCCATAGACAGCAGCCGGGATCAACGACTTAACGTGCCTTCCAAAGCACGGGAGCGCTCAGTTAGTAACCACTCAAAGCGGTCACCCATCCATGTACTGACCGCGGCTCACGTTGCTTAACTTTGTATAACGCTTGCGGCACGCAGGTGCCGCTGGGCCACGAGCGCTTCTTATTATATTATAATACGTATGTACATTTTCATCTCTCCTGTTCGGAAAGTTCGATTTTCATGAGTAGATAGCCGGGTTGAAAACCGCTTTTCCAACCCTAGGGTGGAAAGTAATTTTTTTTTAATTTCCATACGCCAGGGCTGCGCGCCCGCCGCGCTTGGGTGCTCCGCGGGCAGCCAGCCGCGGGCGCGCAGCCCGGCCGGGGGCCGGGCCGCGGCGGCGCCAGCTGCTGGCGGCTGCAGCGCGTGTTTTTATTACTGAATCCTTAGAATATCATTTACTATTCATTTTATTTCTCAATTATTTTCCTCATAGTCGAAATGAAGTTTAACTCGGGTGAAAGCACCCATTTCACCCTTGAACTATTGGCGCTCTCACTTCGTTCGAGCGCCAAAATATCTCGGGTGAAATGGGTCGCTTTCAACCCTTGGTTAACAATCTACTATTTATTGCAGCGTAAATGACGACCAAGAGCCGATAATCGCCGTGACGACGTCGCTGGGCGAAAAATATCAGCACTATCCTCGACTCATTTTGCTTTCGTAAGTATTTATGCTCCATTTCCATAGACAGGGTTTACCAAGCTGTCATCTCGCTCGAATTTGAAACCTTTATTTTATAAAAGGCTACTGTCACGCCACAGCCATAATAACACGTCATCCCGTAGAAAATTGTCAAACTTGCCATACAACTAGCATCACTTCACAGCTTAATATAAGTACAGACCGTTTCTACAACCAACATTTAGGCTCTTTTCTCATTGGCGATGGTGGTGATGGTTTGTGCTCCCCCTTTCTTCCGTTGGATGTATAGACTACGAGTACGATAGAGTTTAAGTGTTGTAGGCGGTGCGCTAACAACCTATCACACCAATGTCACATTATATCTGCCTTTGAACCTACAATTGCTAGAAAAAAGCTTTGTTCTGCCTACCCCTTCTTTGAACACAGGCGTGAAAATATGTATGCTATATCTTACACTTGAATTTAGACTTTCGCGAGTCAT
This sequence comes from Cenopis cana, assembly GCA_951800055.1. Classification (NCBI taxonomy): domain Eukaryota; kingdom Metazoa; phylum Arthropoda; class Insecta; order Lepidoptera; family Tortricidae; genus Cenopis; species Cenopis cana. Next base: position 15,860,450 of record OX637477.1, on the reverse strand, counting down.
GTTTAGAACTATTTACCTGCCAATCGCCAGTGTACGTTCCGGATTCGTCGCGGTTGCACTCATTCAGAAAATTACTTCCAAAGAGTACGAAACATGGCGCCCGGAGTGACAATCTGTTGCCTCCCGGCGAAAAAAACAAACAGTAACATTGTTATGTTATGTGCCCGGAGATCTCCGTGCTCGGGAGATGACATTAAACTATGTCGTGACACCTCCCGGTGCCGTCGAAGTGAGGGATCATAACAAAACAATCCCTATTGTTAATTTTTTTCGCCGGGAGACCTCAGGTTACCTTTTAGTAAAATATATGTTACATGTGAATACAGGGTGAAACGCTACATGCGTCCGATGCAGCGGTTTTTCCAACGCATGCTGGCGCCGGGCGCGCGCGTCACGGCCGACGTCTACGCTTACATGTTCCTCTGCGACTTTTTTAACTTCCTCGTCGTGATCTTCGGCTTCGCGGCCTTTGGGGTAAGTTCTCTAACCTAACCATATGACTGCCATTAGTAGGTGTGAATCCCCATATAAATAGATCACGGGAGTTACATGTCATGATAAAGTTTGGCCTGACGATGGAAACTATTCCTTAGGCTATTTGTAAGTGATAGTGTAAGGCCAAACTATCCATGCGAAAATTTCACGTACTTTGTACTGTACTTTGAAACTTGTACTTCTTCCGTACTGTACTTTGAAACCCATTTTTGCGTTTTGTGTTGTTCTAAGAACTAAGAAGATTGCCTATTTGAAATGTACTATGCCATACGATTACAAAAAAAATTGAAGTTATTCATTAGAAACATTTGTTCCTCTCCAAAAACTGGTTCGAAAAAAATTATGCATAGTATTGTCAATTATGATGCCAGACCGACATAAAACGACGCGTTTGCCTATGTTCCCAGACACACCAAGGCGACGGCGGTGTTAAAGCGTACCTGGAAGAGAACAAAGTCCCGATCCCGTTCCTAGTGATGCTGATCCTGCAGTTCGTGTTGATCGTGATCGACCGCGCGCTCTACCTGCGCAAGTTCATGCTCGGAAAGATCCTATTCCAGTACGGCCTCATTATAGGCGTGCACATATGGATGTTCTTTGTGCTGCCATTCATTACTGAAAGGTAAGTTATCAAGGCATCAAATGGGTAAGGCCGCGGAGCGTTTCAATCGCTCGTTCCCGTGTCATCATCATCATATTAGCCGAAAGACGTCCACCAAATATTCATATACACATCTTAGTACCTGAGGAGCTGGCCGCCTTGTTTCCGCTTACCCTCCTCTCTCTGGTCCTTCATTCGCGAGACGTGCCCACACCACCGAAGCTGACGGCGCATGATGTAAACCTCAATTCCACCTACATTTGCTCTACGCAGAACTCCGGTATTTCGTTTATGATCGGACCATCGGATTTTCAGGATCTTGCGTAAGCATTTGAGGTGGAATCGATCCAGTATGCGAATATGGCGGCGATAAGTGGTCCACGTCTCAGCGAAATAAAGCCACATATATATTGATTTAAACTTACACGATTTTCACACATTATTATTGGGGAACGGGACTTAATCGCGTACAATTATAACTAATTTACCTTTTTTAAGGTTTTGCCCGACGTTTCGAATGTATCACAACATCCATGGTCGCGAGCTGACTGGCGTGAGCGGGTATCAACATCTTCTAGCCGCACGGGTTTTCCGAACTACCCGCACTTGGTCTTTATTAATTACATTCTCACTAGGGTTGTCACTCGCACGACACACAACACTAACAATTAATTAATATATTAATATATTTTAATTCGTTATAATTGTACGCGATTAAGTCCCGTTCCCCAATAATAAGCCACATATAGTTGCCAGCAAACATCTTGAACCTAACCTTCAATGCGCAGTAGCGTGATTTGTACGTAAATCGGCTACTGCGCAGGTCTGTGCAGGTTCAAGAAGTTTGCCGGCAACAATACGAGCAACGACAATTACGGAGATGATAGCAGTCGCCTTGGCCGAAATCGGCCGTGGAGCTTATTGTTATTCAAGGGCACGATGTTGAGTTAATTTGACCCGTGATTACTTCGATGAGCGGTTTCCAGTGGTCATGTGAGCTTCAGAGCGTGACAATTCATCAGTGTAGGTAGCCATTTTTCTTATATCTTCAAACACGTATACATTTATTCGCAGAACATTCAACGCGCTTTTACCGCCGCCAATGTGGTACATGGTAAAGTGCATATATTTGCTGCTGTCGGCTCATCAGATCCGCTGCGGATACCCGCGCCGCATCATAGGCAACTTCCTATGCAAGTCCTACCGCTTCCTCAACATGATCTTCTTCAAATGGTATGTATACCTAGTATACACACGTATATTCAGTGGTACAGTCAGCAGCAATGGTTGCTACGCGGGCGAGGTGTTCAAAATGACCTTCACACGCTCTTATTCCCTTATAATAAAGATGTGTGATGATCATTTTGAGCACCTCACCTGCATAGCAACCATTGCTGCTGACTGTACGTCGAGACTAAAATTTGATGTGGGCAAGGTACATTTAGCGAGGCCTCCTGATGGCGCAAGAAGCAATGTTATGAATTAAAAAACCGGCCAAGTGCGAATCGGACTCGCGCACGAAGGGTTCCGTACCGTACCATTATCTATAAAAATAATATTATTTTATTCTGTTTTTTTAGTATTTGTTGTGATAGCGGCAACAGAAATACGAGTACATCATCTGTGAAAATTTCAACTGTCTAACTATCACGGTTTTTGAGATACATCCGTTTTTGGTGACAGACGGACGGACGGACAAAGGGAGCCTTAGTAGAGCCTTAAATTGTAAATTAATATGTTGATATGCCAAATGTATTGTACTATCTTATTGTCAGACTTTATTCAATTGTAAATCTTAACATTATGTCATGTAAAATTGCCCTTCTGGCCTATTTGCAGCATAAATGTTTGAATTTTGAATTATGAATAAGGGGGTATAGTGCGCGCCATAAACGAAGGCGCGCCCCTCCACAGCCCAAGCCGTACAACTTCTCACAAATCAGTATGAATGAGATTCGCTGTGGAGGGGCGCGTCGTCGTGGATGGCGCGCACTATAAGTGTATAAATTGTTTCCCAGCTTTATGGCGGTGCCGTTCGTGTTCGAGCTGCGTACGCTGATGGACTGGATCTGGACGGATACCTCCATGACGCTCATGGATTGGCTCAAGATGGAGGACATCTTCGCTAGCGTCTTCTTGCTTAAGGTGACTATTCATAGCTTTTAAAAAATAAAAAGTTTTTTTTAATTTTTGCCCAAATATCAAATTCATAGCTCAGTACCTCTAATATAAGTTTTTTCGAAACTGAACACAAATGAACACGTTTGCGTTTAAGGCTTGGTCACACCGCTTGCGCAACGCAAGCGGAACGCTGCGCTGCGCGCCATAATGTATGAAACCGTCCCGCTCGCATCGCGCAGCCTGTGTGGCGTCGCTAACCTGTTAGCACACGTTCCGTCCGGCGCGCAGCGGTCGCGTCGCGTGGACGTCGCGCAACGCTGTGTGACCAAGCCTTTAGTCTTAATTTATATGGCAAAAAATAGTTACCACCTACGGCCACCAGAGGCGCTGCTTGCGTTGCCGTACGAAATGAGACTAAACGCAGACGCGTTCATTTGTGGTTTGTTTCGAAATAACTTATACTAGAAGTAGAGGCATACGTCGATTCACAAAAGCTGGCGCGGAAAATGTATGAAACTGTCATTAATTTTGTAGACATTCTGCGCCAGCTCTTGTGAATCGTCTTTTATTCAAGACCTGACTACTCTTGCCTGTGTAGCAATCGCCAGCTGTTTCTGTGCTCTGCTATCATCTCTCTCTGATAAGACAAGACCTTAACCTTCTCTTTTATACGGGATACAAATCTGGTGCTAATGAATTGCCTATGTAGAACAATATATGTAGAAGTGTTTGTGTCATATCCAAAAACCAAGGAAGAGTTAATAGAAGGAAATTATGGGCGCACGTTATTCGTAACGCAAACCTGCCTACAGAAAAGATTCTATGAATTCTAGGCTAATTCCTGGCTGATTCCTGGCAGTGAACGTGAGAAATTTATAAATCTCACTTTTGAGAGCATTGCTTTTCAAGCTAGGAGACCTAAGAACCCTTTTAGGCTTTGACTTAAAATATGGAACACACAATGCCGAACAGAAATGGCGGAAAATGTGGCCAGTTACATTCCAATAGTGTCGTACCAAAAAGACTTACAGCTGGTCTTAAGTGTCAAATTTGTAAACACATACCAACACGAATGTACCGCCTGAGTCGTGCGGGCGGTATAGTGCGCGTCATCCACGAAGGCGCGCCCCTGCACAGCCCAATCCGTACAATTGCGCGTAGATTAGTATGAGATTCGCTGTGGAGGGGCGCGTCGTCGTGGATGACACGCACTATACTTTTACGGAGCCATTTTTTTCGGCTGACTGTGTATCTAGTTCTGTAATATTACATCTATGCTTTTAGCAGTAGATCTTGTACAAGTAGAAGTTGTTGTGTGCAGTCACGGGGGTGACACGCGAAGGAAAGCAAGCGCTGTGGGTAAGTATGTGTGCGTCCGCTGTCGGTACACGCGTCAATTGTTTGCGCGAGTGCATAGCGCGTGGCATGGGCGACGCGTGAGCCGCGACGGTAACCCGATCGTAACCCGGCTTGTCATCATGGCCTCTCAGGGACGAGGTACCTGACCTCGGTGCGGGGGGGTTCGTGTCCGTTCTGTATGTAATACTATTATACTATTCTGTGGTGCAGTGTTCCCGGTTCGTGGAGGACGAGTACCCGCAGCCGCGCGGCACGAAGCGGCCCGCCCTCTCCAAGTACCTGCTCGGAGGCAGCGTGCTCGCCTTCGTCATTGCCATCATCTGGTTCCCCCTGGTCTTCTTCGCATTTGGAAACACGGTGAGATCATCGGCAGTGTTCCCGATTCGTTGAGGACGAGCATGAGATGCGTGAAGCTGTGTGCTATGTTATGATCAAATCGCCTGACATGCTTTGACAGAGAAAGATAGCCTTATTGCGATTCCCATAAGAGGAAATAGAAAAGAATGCCATGTCTTTATCACCGGCCGAGCATTTTTCGGGTCGGGTTATAGGCACAGGCACACTTCCATAAGCAATATATTGGACATGCAAACCGTTAAATTGCGTAGTATACATTTTATATGAATATTCTTTCTCTTACCCCCGGTCGCTCGGTGGCGTATACTATATCTATGTTATGATATGTTTGTCAAATATAAGAATGAAAGTAAGCATGTCTTGTGGACCCTAAGGGGACAGACGGAGGTGCCATACTGGATTGTCTGATTATTATTCTTCCGTCGCACCGATTACAAACAATGTGGTTGGCGCATAAACTGAACAGCGCCACTAATAGCTATATTATAATATACACTACCGCGTCCACTTGGTCAGTGAATTGTGTTGCCGACTGTACTAATCGGTGTATGACGTTATCAGGTGGGACAGCCCAATCCGCCGACGGACGTCACCGTCAAACTGCGCATCGGGCCTTTCCTTCCCGTCTACCAGATGTCGGCGCAATCCCATGACATCTACGTGTAAGTTACTCTTACTTTATTACTACTCGTATAGTTTCCCATGCCCGTCTGGTTAGAACGGCGTTTCAAATAACGCGATATTTTTCGCTGCACGCCCTTAAAACCTTATTTCTTATTTTCTTTATTGCAACCATGTTCATCTCACTATGGGCCAAGAGCAATATAATTATAAGGCCGCGGTCTGACGTCAGCGCAGCGGGTAGCTTAGTGGTGAGCGAGCATGCATGCATAAGCAATTATTTTATCGAGTGCAATGCCTGAATGCCCGCTCGCTGCTCCGCTGCCCGCTAACATCCAGACCAGAGTCCTAATAAAATAATCCCGTCCGTAGGCGATTTTGCCTTGCAATAGGTGGAGATGAAAATGTTTTGTTATATATTGATGGTTCTAGAAAAAATAATACAAGTTTCCGGCCTTAGGCCGTGCGAGCGTTTACCACTTCATTTGCCTGAGGTCTCCCGGCGAATAAAATAAACAATAGGATTGTTTTGTTATGAGCCCTAACTTCGGCGGCAGCGGGACCTCCCGCCACTGACACCTGTCAGTTTTAATATGACTTATACCGTTCGTTGTTTCTATCTGAAAAATGTCTGACGTGACGCTCGCGCGGCCCAAGGCCCATCAATATGTATCAAAACGTTTTCATACGGCCTGGATTTAAAGCATTCGCTCGTTACCCTTTGACAAGTGAACCGATAAGGAGCGCAATGTAGACCTGTTTCAACATTCTATTGCTTTGTGCAGTGCAGTGAGCTATTCATACTTCTCTATAAATTTCAATTGACCATTGAAATAGGTACACGGAGCAGGACTACAACCAGCTGAGCAACCTGTACGCGCGCGACCGCAACGCTCAGACGTTCCTGTCCAACTACATGTACAACGACGTGGCGGTCATCAACCTCAACCCCAACTCCACCATGAGCTGGGACATCTCGCCGCCGGAGCTCGGCCGGCTCGAGAAAGAGGCCATGTCTAGTGAGTACCGAACCAATAGACCACAACGCTCAGACGTTCCTGTCCAACTACATGTACAACGACGTGGCGGTCATCAACCTCAACCCCAACTCCACCATGAGCTGGGACATCTCGCCGCCGGAGCTCGGCCGGCTCGAGAAAGAGGCCATGTCTAGTGAGTACCGAACCAATAGACCACAACGCTCAGACGTTCCTGTCCAACTACATGTACAACGACGTGGCGGTCATCAACCTCAACCCCAACTCCACCATGAGCTGGGACATCTCGCCGCCGGAGCTCGGCCGGCTCGAGAAAGAGGCCATGTCTAGTGAGTACCGAACCAATAGACCACAACGCTCAGACGTTCCTGTCCAACTACATGTACAACGACGTGGCGGTCATCAACCTCAACCCCAACTCCACCATGAGCTGGGACATCTCGCCGCCGGAGCTCGGCCGGCTCGGGAAAGAGGCCATGTCTAGTGAGTACCGAACCAATAGACCGCAACGCTCCGACGTTCCTGTCCAACTACATGTACAATGACGTGGCGGTCATCAACCTCAACCCCAACTCCACCATGAGCTGGGACATCTCGCCGCCGGAGCTCGGCCGGCTCGGGAAAGAGGCCATGTCTAGTGAGTACCGAACCAATAGACCGCAACGCTCCGACGTTCCTGTCCAACTACACGTACAACGACGTGGCGGTCATCAACCTCAACCCCAACTCCACCATGAGCTGGGACATCTCGCCGCCGGAGCTCGGCCGGCTCGGGAAAGAGGCCATGTCTAGTGAGTACCGAACCAATAGACCGCAACGCTCCGACGTTCCTGTCCAACTACACGTACAACGACGTGGCGGTCATCAACCTCAACCCCAACTCCACCATGAGCTGGGACATCTCGCCGCCGGAGCTCGGCCGGCTCGGGAAAGAGGCCATGTCTAGTGAGTACCGAACCAATAGACCGCAACGCTCCGACGTTCCTGTCCAACTACATGTACAATGACGTGGCGGTCATCAACCTCAACCCCAACTCCACCATGAGCTGGGACATCTCGCCGCCGGAGCTCGGCCGGCTCGGGAAAGAGGCCATGTCTAGTGAGTACCGAACCAATAGACCGCAACGCTCCGACGTTCCTGTCCAACTACATGTACAACGACGTGGCGGTCATCAACCTCAACCCCAACTCCACCATGAGCTGGGACATCTCGCCGCCCGAGCTCGGCCGGCTCGAGGAAGAGGCCATGTCTAGTGAGTACCGAACCAATAGACCGCAACGCTCAGACGTTCCTGTCCAACTTACATGTACAACGACGTGGCGTGACGGGGACATCTCGCCGCCAGAGCTCGGCCAGCTCTAAAAAGAGGCCATGTCTAGTGAGTGTCTTTAATGGGATCATCATAATCATCATCATGCTCGTAGCAGCCGAAAGACGTCCACTGATGGACATAGACCTCCCCCTAAGAGTACCACAATGACCGGTCTTGCGATCAGTCCGATATATAATATTAGTCGATTGGCAGGTGCATCTTATTTATTTATTTCAGTTTCCGCTACATTAGGTGAACAAAGCAAAGCAATTGAAGGCATGTTTACAAAAACAACATAACTGCTTAGACTGGTGGACACTCTGTCAAGAACAATTGAAATGACAGCAGATGTCGACCATTCTAGTCAATTGTCTCAATACAAAGCCTTTGTTTCAAGATAAAAATAAAGGCTCAATTCAAAAGTCAGCAATAGCGATGTAGTTCTTAAACATTTCTTTACTTTCAGACAATTCTATAAGCATAAAGTTCACGTTCACGATATCGCACCCGAGCAACAACGCGCAGAACCCTCCGGTGATCGAGGACAGCCGCGAGGTGCCGCTGGAGGCTTACCTGGCCAACGGCACGAGGAATCCTGAGAGAGACACATTGCTTAATTTGCTAACTGGCAATGCTACTGATGACACTTGGTTAGTGTTTATCTATCGCTAGTTTAATCAATCAATCAATCAATCAAATACTCTTTATTGCACACCTCAAGAAGATCATAGTACAGAAAGTACAGTCAGTAGTAGTTTAATTTGATTGTTCTGTTTATTTATTCTTACTCGGGCGCCAGACAGTATAGCTTCAAATATTTGCACACATGATTTAAGACTTTGCAAACACATATTGACTCAACCGGCCCGACATGCTTTGCAAACATTTGAACGCTTTGATGCGTCCAAAAAACCGACACCGCATGGCAAAGTGCAAATCTTTGTTCAAACGTTGAACACATAGTTAAAGTCCTTTGCCACACATAGCAATCGAACGTGTCTTCAAACATTTGAAGTTATGTCTACCGCCGGTTTTACGTAGGATGATTCTGAAATGTATTTTTCCCGAAGCATGACGCATATCGATGGTTTTTAATCGGTGATCAGGAGTTGTAAAATATTAATAACCAGCTAGAGTACATTCGAATGGGCGAGCTCGTGCAATTATATCGCTGCTTAATTATTGAAAATGTTAATATTAATTATCTACTAAATGTATGGTCATCCTACATTTCTTCAAGTGTGTGCGTACACATGTCAACTCTCTGTGCCGTGGCTGGAAATTTCATAGGCCTTATGTCAAAACAACTCTTAAATCTACTTGTCATGCATGTGACAATTGACAACTTATTACTCATAATTTAAATATTTGGCATAAGGTTTTACTTATTGTAAACCACGGGTAGGGTGACCATTATTTTTTATTGAATCCTGATATAATTGGGTTATTTACATATTTTACCATTGCAAAAAATATTTTCAAATTACAGGTTGAAGGTGGAAAAACTATTCCCTAAGTTCCTAAAAGTGTTTAACAAAGGGACAGCGAAGCCGGCTTATCAGTTTATACCCGACGCCACAGGTAAAATACACAATTGAACAATTTTATAAATAGTCAATTAATTTTGTTTTTGTTGTTAGAGACAATAAATATTTCACACCGATGTGTTGTTACGGTCATCATAGATGGTATGCGAGTATGCTCTTCATATGCGTCACTAATCCTGATGCAGACTGTACCAGGCAGGCAAAATAGCCAAATACTTGTAACACATCTTGATTACTATATAAAGGAGTCCGTACTCTTACTCTCTATGCGTTACGATACTTTTGTGTTACATATTGGACTACTTTGACCGCTCGAGGGGCTCGACCGTTTACGGGTTCATATGGATTAAGAAATATTGCTTCAAACGTCACTCCAAATAGAACATTTTAGACCTAAAAGTGCTTTTTTCCAACACTTATCATAATTCGTGGTCAATAGTTATCAGCTTATGTGCTTAGGATTCACTTTTTTATCACATTGATATATAGAAATGGAACCACCGTTATTGCAGATTATAATAAAAAACAAAAATCAGACTTTCTAGCTTCTTCCTTTAGGTATGTTCAGAAGGGGACCTAAATGACCTAAATCTGCGCATGAACCAATAATTCGCACGAATGTTGTAGAGATTAATTCGTCCAGACTATATAGTCTATGAGACCAAGATGGTAAACTTTTCCAATCTATCTTAATACTTAACAAAAATTACTTAAATAATATTAAAACTTGAATCTAAGACAGGTCCTTGAGCCTTCAGGCGTTGTAATAAGGATGCTGGCGAGATTTCCTCGCTGTACCGCAGTACTGGTGCTGAAGTTGTGTGAGAAAGTCGCCGGCTCTTCGGTCACCACTTACGTCGACCACCTAACATATATATATATATATATATATATATATATATATATATATATATATATTTTTTTTTCTTGTTTTATAGACTCAGATGTATCGACTCAGTACCGTGACGTGCAGTTGAGACTGGAGAAAGATAATAATTCGATGTATTGGCGAGTACATGAAAACTGCCAGGCAAGTTCTACACATAGATTTATAGTAATATATGTATAAGACATAATTTAGTAATTGATGTAATAATTGAACACAAGAAATATGTACCTACATAGGGTAAATAACGCGATATTTACCACGTTGTATAATTTGTATATTTGTGTTATTGAGTAATTCGAATGTAGGTAAATGACCATGTGGACTTGAATTCTTATATATCTTATCTTTTAACAGCAAACAAGTTAATTTCCTATATACCTGAAGGTCCATTTTAGATATTGGCGGAAGAATTTTAAAAATCGATGAGGTTCTATCTGAGATTACCTTCTATATCCAAAAGTACCATCACTACTTCTTTATACACTGACGAGCAAGATTCATGCATACACTTTGTATTGAACTTTCATAGAAAGTGTAGGTAACCATTATTTTTGCTGTTGAGTGTAATAAGAGTATGTTTTTTTATTTCAGTACCAGCTACCAAATATACCCATGAACAGTTGCAGCATGCTGGTCATGTTCACGTTCAACGACAAGCTGTTTCCGGAGACCCTCAACTTTATTTCCGGCGGAGGGTAAGGGACAGTATAATGGCAGGCATGGCGGTCAAAAATTTCGGGTCACCCTAGTTTAAGAGGGCGTAGATGATTGCAGAAGTCCTGCTCTAACACGCGTGAGTTTTCAATTAACCATCCCGCTCTCCACGGAAGCTCACAGCGCGTGTTTTTCGTAAATATTGATGTTTATTCTAAAAATACAGAGAGGTTGCTAGTAGTAGTGGCTTAAGAATACAAGGCAAATATTAGCCGGGAAGGCGTAGCGATCTGGGCTAGTGCAATGGTAAGGACGCTGGTCCGGCAATCCAGAGGCGCGGGTTCGATTCCCGTCTCAGACTGCATCCGGGATAACGGTTAATTTTTCTTTGTATTTGTTCTCTGTATAGAGAGCGCTCGTGGCGGCGTCTGCGTACCGCTTGCGGTATCTAAGGTTAAGCAACGTGGGCAGCGGTCATGACTTGGATGGGTGACCGCTTTGAGTGGTTACTAAACTAACTGAGCGCTCCCGTGCTTTGGAAGGCACGTTAAGCCGTTGATCCCGGCCCTAATCCCAATAAGGTCTAGTTTCCCCTCGGGGTTGGAAGGTCAGACGGCAGTCGCTTTCGTAAAAACTTGTGCCTACGCCAAATCTTGGGATTAGGTAGCGGCCCCCAGGAGGATACAACTGTACTGGGATAACGCTAGGAGGATGGTTGGATTTGTTCTCTGTATCAAATAATAACCTAAGGCCTGAGTGGACGCTCGGAGCGTTCGGTTCGGCGTCGCGTCCAGCGTTGCGGCCGAGCGTCCATACTATTTGTGCGGCGGCGACTCAGGACACCAGTATGAGTTTCAATTGTTTGACATGCACGCTCCGCTGGACGCAACGCTCGAGCGTCCACTCAGGTTCTACACTAACGTATTGTTATGGGCAGGATCATCGGGCTGTACACGACATTCGTGTTCCTGGCGTCGCGGCTGCTGCGCGGCTTCTTCTCCGGCATCTACACCAAGATCATGTTCGACGACCTGCCCAACGCCGACAGGGTGTTGCAGCTCTGTCTCGATATCTACTTGGTAAATACAGATGCGTCCCTAGCCCATGTAGCGCACGTGTGTAAATCTTTACCGTGGCGCCCTCTAGTAAGCGGCGACTGGCTCTCGGGGCTGCTGGGTGTAAGGCTGGTTTTCCACTAGAGCTATGCTATGCTGCGTTGATATGGATGCGTTTGAAATCCACTAGAGCTGAGCGTTTTTTTCAATAAGCGTTTCGTAAAACGCTTTCGCTTACAGTAACGGAATAACAGTTTGTTATGAGAACAAAAAACAGTTTTTATAAAACCGACCACCAAAGCTGCAATGCAACGCAACAATGAAACTACACTACATGAAAATAGAAACGAAACTCATAACTGACATAACTCAAACTATAACCTATAACTGTTTCATTGATGTAGCGATCGAAACGACGAAACGAAACAAAACTTAGCTTTGTTCGGGTGGGCGCGCTTTGTGCCAAAAAAGTTTTGAATTGATGATTGACAAAGATGCGCTCTATTCGCAAGACATTAAGGCTTAATTTTGAAAATTCATTCATAAATATTTCTTTCGTTCGTTTCGTTTTGTCGGGCGCCGCAGTGAAAAAAAACTAGTTACTTTTGAAACTGTTTCCAGATAATGAAAAGCTGTTACGTTTCGTTACACTTAAAAGTCGCAACGACCCAGCTCTAAAATCCACCAATGACATTCCTTATTCACATAGCATAGATCTGGTGGAAAAGGGTTCAGCTAAGCTATGTTTTTTATATGGAAAGATGCGAGCTGCGGATGCGTGCTACGGATGCGCTCACGCTTCCCCCCTCACCGCGCTACCGCTCCCCGCGCCCGCTGTTGATACATCGCATAGCTCGAGCTGCGCATCTTCCTCGCACAGCTACCTCGCGGCTGCGTATTTTCATAATCATAGCGCATCTACCTCGCACAGCTACATAGCGTAGCTTTAGTGGAAACGGTCGCATAGCTCGTAGCGCATCTTCGCAGCATAGCTCTAGTGGAAAACCAGCCTTAAGGTCCCTTTATTTGGTTTCTAAATTCTCTACAGAAAAGGTTTTATCCACTTTTTCGCTGGGATGAATAACTCGAGGCATGGACAACAGTTGGTTTCATAAAGGGGCAAGTGTTAAATATGGCGCTTGAAGGATTTGATATATTATATTTATCAATTTAAATGTTTGGTTCAGGTACGTGAAGCACTGGAACTTGCGCTCGAGGAGGATCTATTCGCCAAGTTAGTGTTCCTGTACCGGTCGCCGGAGACCATGATCAAGTGGAGCCGGCCCAAGGACGAGGAAGCCGAAGAACAGAGGGCGCTGCCGCCCCTACCGCGATGAAGTCTATACTAGTCGTCCTTAGAGTTCACTCGATATTTTTTTTAATACGTCCACACGAACAATAATTTATTATTTTTACGACTACGCTTAACAAGTTTCCATAATTTTAATTTGTTAAACCTCATCAGTGCAGTTATAACAGGTGTTTAGATACATAAGTTGTACAGTAAAACCTATTTAAGATTAACTGCTGTACTCTGATTGGTAGGTATACGACACATTTTTTAACGATTGCCCACTATATAAAAGTCTAAAATCATCCCTTCAATGGGTAGAACCCGTCAACCACATTTTGTCATGGCGGTTGTTGATTCGTGACCACTTGTTTGTTACATACAATATTTTGCATTTATTGTGGTTTCCACTCGACTTAATTTATTTCCTTTCTAAAAGTCCTGGATATTACTATTTAAGGTATCTCTATCTCTAGTAATGTTGATTGCACTGTATGCACAACAATTCTGTAAACACGCACACTGATATTAATTAGTACCTACTTTTATTTTCTTGTATGTACTTACTTAGTACTCCGAGAATAAGCTCTCTGAATCGCTAGTGTTTCTTTAGCATACTCGTATGAAAGCGTTTGTGGTCTGTAAATTTTGGTGTATCTATTTGCTTGTTATGTTGTAAATATTGCTCTTGTTATTTATTCTGTCGCCTAGTAAGACTTGGCCAATCCAGTGAACTGCAGTCTAATTGAAGGCATGTTTCCAAAAACAATTAACTGCTTAGACTGGTTGACACTCTGTCAATACCAATTAAAATGACAGCAGATGTCGACCAGTCTAGTCAGTTATGTTGTTTTTGTAAACATCCCTTCAATTGCTAAACAAACGGACTACCGATGGATTGAATGTAGTCATCTCTAGAATCCGAATCCAAAGCGACAACCCGTTTGGATTCGCAATGATGCTGCCAGTTTAGTTGTTCATGATAGTGCATTTATTTGTAAAGGGCAACCTACACAAGAGTCAAGACCGTAGGATCTTCTACTTAGCTTGTTGGATGTAATGTTATTTGGAATAAATATTTACATGTTTGTTACTTGTTTCGTATTTTATTTATAAATTATGATGATAAAATCACGCACTTCCATGAAATAATCTTTAAATTATACATAATGTACGTCAAGATCTTTAGTTTATTATTGCATTTGATACTGTACTTATAGTATATAGCGATACGTACTTTGAATTCAAGGAGTATTGTCCACTTTTATATTGTTGTGTTAAGTAAGATGCATTTAAATGTTGTCGATTTGTGATAATAAAAACTAGAATAAAACATTGAAATATTGTTTTTATTGGATTACCAAACAATTACAAAGTTAAATGTTAACTTAAAAAGTACACGCATAATATCTAGTTGACGACCATCAATCTAGGGGCGATATTCATTGACATGAGCTCTTGGAAGAGTAATTTAGCAGCATAAGGCAAACGGATTTGCGATATCTGAGTTTTGTTCTTGCACCCCTTGCATTCAAAAGTGTTGTTACGTAGGTTGGCTATAGCTATCAAACCACAGAAGTTGCAGACATGAATGCGGTAGGGATCTGAAACTTCGAAGAGACGTTCACGTAAGAATTGGGCTGCACCATGAGCAATTTGACAATCACGTTCCATTTCTCCGAAACGCAGCCCTCCGTCCCTGGCTCTGCCCTCCATAGGCTGACGTACTAGAATCTGCACGGGCCCTCTAGCTCTGGAGTGGATTTTGTCGTCGACCATATGTTTGAGACGTTGATAATAAGTTGGCCCTAAGAAAACTTGAGCATTTATTTTTCGTCCAGTGTGACCATTGTACATGACTTCATTTCCTCGTAGATGGTAGCCGTACTCCTGCAGAAGTGAAGATATTTTTTGCACATTTACAGCATCGTTAAATGGAGTGGCATCTCCAATTTCACCTTTGTTGGATGAAACTTTTCCTTGAATGCATTCGATCAAGTGACCAATTGTCATACGCGACGGGATAGCATGGGGGTTGATGATAATGTCCGGAGTTAATCCTTCGCAAGTAAATGGCATGTCCTCTTGCCTGTACTGAATTCCACAGGTACCTTTTTGACCGTGACGTGAAGCAAATTTGTCTCCGATTTGCGGGATTCGCACAGATCTCACGCGTATTTTACAGAACTTGTAACCTTCGCTGTTTAACGTCAGCATGACCTGATCTACGATACCGGTCTCACTGTTGCGAAGGAATGTAGACGCGTCACGCTTTGTATACCGTTTAGTAGTTCCTTCGAGTTCATCGTCATTTTCAGGTAGAGTGATGGTTTTCCCTATTACCACGTCATCGCCAGAGACACGAATACCTGGAGCAATGATTCCATCTTCATCCAATTTGTCATACAATGCATTTCTCATGCCCTGGCAGGTCTGTCTTGTTGGCTTCTCGAACTGTTCTTCTTGATCACCAATACGTTTCGATTCTGAGTCTTTATAAGAGCGGTAAAACACAGATCGGAAGAATCCTCTTTCCACAGCAGATGCATTCAGAATGACACTGTCTTCCTGGTTGTAACCGGTGTAGCATAAAATTGCTACGATTGAATTGATACCAGCTGGAAGTTCTCTGAATCTCAAGTACTCCATGGATCGTGTTGTTACGAGGGGTTTGTGAGGATAATACAGTACATGGGCGAGGGTATCCATTCTTACATGGAAATTGGTGATGTATACTCCCATAGCTTGTTTACCCATAGCACTTTGATATGTGTTCCTGGGACTTTGATTGTGATCAGGGAATGGGATAATTGATGCACACACTCCCAATATCATAGCTGGATGAATCTCGCAATGTGTGTATGTAGAACAATAGGCATACTCCTTTATTTGTGCCAAATCATCAGGGCTCATGGCTATCATTACTGTCTCCTCTTCTAAAGTGTCAATGTATTCAACCACACCACTGGCAACCAAATTTTGCCAGCCATAATTATTGTAATCTCTTTCTTTGAGACTGTCTATATGCTTTTTCTTTAATAACAGTGCTCCATTTTCCACAATCAATAATGGACGACAAATTCTGCCTGCGTCAGTGTAGATTCGGATCTCTCTGTCTCTTATGTCCCGAATCATGCTCACTTCTGAAACAATGATGTCCATCTGGCGTCGAAGCTTACGTAGTGTCGCCATCAACTGTTCAGGGTCTCTGTGAATACCTACCCAGCATCCATTTACAAATATCTTGGTTGCATCAGCTATTGCTGATGGAGCAATTTCTTCCAAGTTTTCCATGGACCACTCCTCCAAGAACTCTAAGATTGGAGAAGGTTGGCTTCCTACAGAAATGTAAGCCATCAATGCCAGATTCTTTACTAGACCTACAGCAGCTCCTTCTGGAGTTTCAGCAGGACAAATCATGCCCCACAGAGTGTTATGCAACTGGCGAGGTTTCGCCAATTTGCCGTCACGCCCGATTGGTGAGTTCACACGGCGTAAATGAGAAAGGGTGGAGGCAAAGGTCAATCTGTTCAACACCTGAGATACTCCAGCTCTGGCTTGATGAGCTTTCTTCTGGTCACCCCAGTTGCCTGTAGCGAGAGAATATCTGAGACCATCTGTTATTATTTTTGTTTTGATAGCGAGCTCCAGATTAAAGTCTTTTCCTCTGTCAATGAATTTTTGAGCATACATGCGAACTTCCTTCAACAAGTTCTTGAATAGGCCTCTGAAAAGGAAAGCTAGCAGCGGGCCAGCTAAATCTAATCTCTTATTTCCATAATGATCTCTGTCATCTAATTCTCGTCTCCCAAGTGCCGCAAGCAAGAGCCTGTGGACCATGTAACCCAGAAAATATGCTTTTTTTGTTTCACAAAAATCAGACACTCCAACATGTGGCAACATTTCTTTTTGTAAGATTTCTCTCGCATATTTGATACGCTTCTCCTTGGTTACACCAGGGCGGGCACCCCTGGAGCCAATGAAGTTGAGAGCAACACCTTGTTCTTGAATCACAAAAGCTTCGTCAAGTGAGGGTTTAACCATCTCCATCATTTCGGGATCATCAAAATCATAGATAATATGTTCAAGAATGTCTCTGTCTGCCACAAATCCAAGAGCTCTAAACACAATCATGATGGGTATTTCTTGTTTGATGTAAGGCACAATAGCAATAATCCTTTGCCCTATAGCTGATTTCTTGATGCTCTGCCCTCCTCTAGCCATCATGTTGACCCACAGTGTGGATGTAGGTCTTGAACTGTGCTCTAAACATGATCTTATCTCAGTTTTGTAAGCATATTTTCCATCTTTCATGCTAAACACATATACAGTATTTGTTGCCATTTTCTCTTGAGCAATCAATACCTTTTCTGAACCGTTTATAATGAAGTAGCCACCGGGATCAAGTGGGCATTCATTTAACTCCGTCAAATCTCTGTCCGTTAGATTGCTAAGTAAGCAGTATGTTGATCTCAACATAATTGGGATTTTACCAATGAATGTCTTTTGATGTTGGGTCTCAATGGGATCTTCATTTTCCTTAACAATAGTTTTGGTTATATCAACATATAGAGGCGCAGAATAGGTCAGGTTACGAAGTCGAGCCTCATTTGGCATCATTGGTGATGGTGCACCATCCTTTTCCCAATGTGTAGGTTTGGAAAGGTAAATTTGATCGAATTTCAAGAGGTATTTTGGTGGTACCTCTATTTCTCCCGACGAATGTTGTGCTTCAGCTTGTAGTTCTATCGGTGGCGAATCCTCTACTATGCGCTGCACTGACATTTGAATAAATTCGTCAAAACTATCCAACTGTTGACGTACTAAACCTTTTTCGTCAAAGTATGCATTGATGACGATCCAGCAGGCCTCTTGCCACAATTCTGAAGAAATTTCTTCAACGTCTTCTTCCTCATATTGATCATCTTCGGTGTCGTACATTATGAAGTTTCGGAGTCAAGTGGCAATGCCAGTAAAGGGAAAACTGCGTAACACGCAGTTATCCCTTGATGTAAATTAAAATTGCTGTATACGTACAATGCGTTCGTTGGCTTGCCTATCTTTCGGTGAGCGAATTGCGATACCGAAATTACCGAATGACGCGGATGACGCTTAGTTGACAGCTGTGTTGCCGTTAACCGAAATACATTTTGTTGGACTTACTCCGTGGCAGCTTAAGCGGGTATTACATTGTCCTGAATTCAGGACACTTAGAAGGGTTCCGACCTATACGTTAGAGCGAGATGCTTCAACTCCCCTCCACTAGTTAGGACGGTTAGGACGCCTGATTCAGGACAGTGTAATACCCGCTTTAACCAAGTAACACTTGTAGGTTTTGTATACAAAATATATCACACCAAATCATTTTTTTATGAAAATTTCCTTTTTAGGCTTACATAAGCACTAGTAGTTAAATTCACTCGTTCCATTGAGTCCAATGGTGTCCAATAATTCCAGAAAAAAAGTTTTATACGGCAACATTGTTTTGACATTTTTTTACTTTTAAACACCTTTTTATCAGAATGTCTTTAAATATAGCACATACAGCCAAAATAACTGTACATTTACAAACGAAAAATATTTTTTTTGTATAATATTATTATATATGACTTCAAATAATCACGTTTCCAGATTATTAATTAGATTTATTGATTTCATCTAACTTTAAATTTAACGAGTCTTTTTAACATTCAGCACCTTTCATAGCAATACTTATTTTCTTTGTGTAAAACGACCTTTATAACAATCCGATTTGATGTTTTGTTTGAGGTTTTCTTTGCTAAAGCAAGAAGATTATGATTCACGTATCTAAATGAAGTGTTAATTATTATTTAAGCAGTTGAAAAGATTGGTTTTTATATAAATAATGGATTCTTCCAGAAGAAATAACTTTGAAGAACAGCGGTGCATCCTAGGACTACAAGATTTGAAATTATCCAACAAAGATGAGGACGGCACTGAGCAAGCGCACGGCGCTGCAACATCGAAAACAAATTCTCTCGCGAAGGCTCGGCCTGTGGGAGCGATCGAAAGCTTCGTTTTGGACAACACCCAGAGTAATAGACAGGATTATAGTTTTTACGAACGTTCAAACGTGATAGCCGCTTCAAAGTTCGCGACTCCAAAGCGAGTAGAAACGATCGCGTCGATCAACAAACGCGATATAAACACGACAGCACTCCCGGCGAGTCCGACTCGATCCATTGATAGTAAATCGCAGAGGTCGCTCAGCTATCAAACCGAGGACCTTTACGAGATTCCTGCGAATCCAAATTCTCAGTTTCCGCCCCCTGTGTATGAAAACATAGAATACTACGGCGAGCAGCGGTCACAGCAGCCGCCGTACTTCCATCAGCTCTACCAGGCGGGCGCGCCGCCGCCGCCGCCGCCGCCCGTGTCCGACGGCTACTACGACACGCGCTACAGTAAGGCTCAACCGCAAGTACCTGTCAACGCTAAGCCTAAACATAATCCCACAGTTTACGAAAATATGCTATGTTCAGATGCTGATAAGAGTAACGAATATAAACCACCTATTCCGAAGAATGAACATCGATTTGTTCAGCAAGGATCAATGCCAGGGCCGCAAGTACCTAATACAGCCTCCAACAGAAGCATTTCTCAGTTATTATTGAACGACAAGGGCATAGCAGATAAAACTCCTCCCCCACCACCATATAAATCATCTCAGGAGAGCTCCAGTGGAGATTACACAGTTATGAAGTCTGCGCCACCCAAGTACACTGATGTCACTGCTCTTCTCAAAAATGGCAGTGCTTCCAGTTTCGATAGTAAAGTTGTTCCATCAACTGCTATTTATGCCTCAATAGCTCCAAGTGCTCAGAGACCTAAAGCACATGCTGCTACTGAAGTTCAAGTGGCACAGAACTCCAAATTTTATCATTCAAAGCCTAACCCAGGGATTGACAAGCCCCCAGCTATAAATGGGGGATATGCTGCAAAGCCGCAAGCGAATCGGATGCAAATAATGGATGACACTAATGGGTCGGACTATGTTTGCATGAGTGGAGGTTCGACTGCGACTACAGTGGGTGCTACCCGTGACAACGCGTCATCGGGGTCAGAGTCGCTGGGGTCGCGGACGCTGGTGTCGGGGTTGGGGCTGGTGTCGCCGGTCGCGTCGCCGGCGCCGAGCCCGACGCCGAGCTCGGTGTCGGCGGGCTCACGAGGCTCGGGCCGCGGCAAGAGCCTGCTGCCCTACAGCATCACACCGCCACGCCCCGCCGGGCCCAG
Organism: Cenopis cana; assembly: GCA_951800055.1. Taxonomy (NCBI): domain Eukaryota; kingdom Metazoa; phylum Arthropoda; class Insecta; order Lepidoptera; family Tortricidae; genus Cenopis; species Cenopis cana. Next base: position 15,839,895 of record OX637477.1, on the reverse strand, counting down.
CGAGGCGCAGCGTAAGATTGAAGAACTCACGAGACAGCTCGAGGAGGAGATGGAGAGGCAGGACGAGGAGGGAGAATATTTTGGTGAGAATTACTTTCTGTATGCCACTCTTTTTGGCAGTATACATATAATGACACAATTAAAACATTGTCTACGGTGATGGGGATGTAAACAAAATGTTTGTTTCGTTTTTTATGTCGGTAGAGGACAGGTTTGTTTCTAATAGCAATTGATTATTGTATCACTTATATCAGTCTGTGTCATTTTGTATATCAATGTTCACGAAGTTATCTTTGCCAGATTAATAATTTATTGGATGCATTTGTTTGAGATTGTGTGACACAACTGATATGAAGGGCCAAAAGTTACATTACAAATGATAAGCTTTACTCATAGATAGGGCTTATACATTTATTTACCTAATTTAGTATTTTCTATTTAACTGCCTTTCATAAGCTAACCGTATTTGGTTAAACTGGGGTAAAATTATGGACTCATAAAAGGACAATCAGCACTTAAACTTATATATAAGTAATTATTTTGTCAATCAAGCTTCAATAGTAGGTTGTTCAACTTTTCTCTTATGCAATTATTTATCTTATATTATTGGCCTTCCTTTTTTAGACCGCACAGTTATAAACTCACTTGGTGAAGCTGAACAGCTGAAGGCTAATTTGGTGATGTGCAGGCATTTGTCACACGTGCGGCACGGGCGTGACGGGCGCGGGGCAGGCGTGCCAGGCCATGGGCAACCTCTACCACACCAACTGCTTCATCTGCTGCTCGTGCGGGCGTGCGCTGCGCGGGAAGGACTTCTACAACGTGCACGGGAAGGTCTACTGCGAGGAGGACTACTTGGTAAATATCTGTCACACGTGCGGCACGGGCGTGACGGACGCGGGGCAGGCGTGCCAGGCCATGGGCAACCTCTACCACACCAACTGCTTCATCTGCTGCTCGTGCGGGGCGTGCGCTGCGCGGGAAGGACTTCTACAACGTGCACGGGAAGGTCTACTGCGAGGAGGACTACTTGGTAAATATCTGTCACACGTGCGGCACGGGCGTGATGGACGCGGGGCAGGCGTGCCAGGCCATGGGCAACCTCTACCACACCAACTGCTACATCTGCTGCTCGTGCGGGCGTGCGCTGCGCGGGAAGGACTTCTACAACGTGCACGGGAAGGTCTACTGCGAGGAGGACTACTTGGTAACTATCTGTCACACGTGCGGCACGGGCGTGACGGACGCGGGGCAGGCGTGCCAGGCCATGGGCAACTTCTACCACACCAACTGCTTCATCTGCTGCTCGTGCGGGCGTGCGCTGCGCGGGAAAGACTTCTACAACGTGCACGGGAAGGTCTACTGCGAGGAGGACTACTTGGTAAATATCTACTTTTTGTACTATCATTGGTAGTTTTTTTATTATGTCATTAAGTACAACTTGATCAAAAATATGTCCTATAGCTGTTATGTAGGTGAATTCAGGTTTCGGTACATATTTATGAGCGGATTCATTGGATACATAATTTTGAACTTGACTTTACATAATTTAAGAAATTTGAGTCTGATAGTCGTCACCAGTCGACTTCGGCTAAACGCGGCTCTCATATCACACGCCATCGAAGTCTGAATTCATCCGAACGCGGCTGAGCTGACATCGCGGGACAGTGACAGTATCACTCAACATGTGTAAACACGTTACTAGGTTATGGTGTATTCTTTATTCTTTCTTTATTGCATACATGTGTTTACAGAAGTTCTTATTTCTATGAACATAGGTAGTTTCAACATGTGCCCTGTAGTCGCGCAAACGAGACTACCTACGCTAGTTAGGATAGTCGCGTAGTGTCGTCTAGTTAGACGACAGAGCCCATGCTATGAGGTAGAGTGGGATAGCGTGATTCGGGTTTTTTTAGTTGTCAAGCATCAATTTTGTTTTAGTGGATAGAAAACCTGTATTTACTTAATACTTTTTAAATGTACTTAATAATTATTCTGTGCCGTCACCACTGTAAAAATGATGCTTATCTTATTAATAGCAGATTATATAAATAACTTTTAAAAAATCCAATTGTCTAACATCTATGCCTAAGTAATAGATCAGAAATTTCGTGAAAGGTTTTTATACTTTGACCTACAAAAATAATTTCAATATTTTTTTTAGTATTCCGGGTTCCAGCAAACTGCAGAAAAATGTGCAATATGTGGCCACCTGATCATGGAATTGGTAAGTAGGATTTGTCATCACAAGTATTGAGTTACATCATTCAGTATAGAAAATTATAAGCGGCAATTTTGAAGAGAAAACCCGCGAGTCTCTATGTGATGTATTGAAATATAATAAATGGGTTACTCGCGTCTTTAAAGGCGTCACTTCAGTGACCCCTTTATTATAAGTATTTCAGCTATTTTCATTCAATTTATTTTAATTAACTCTTTAAGGTGGGGCCGATTTCCATACAAAACGTCTTTTGACATTCGTCAATATTTTTCAACTCATCATAAATCACTATCATTTTGTCATCAGATGATGGCGGTTAGTGTTAATATATCAGTCCGACAGTACATGCAGCTTCAGAGAAAGATCCTTTACTGCCCTTTACATCAAACTATTTGTTTTAATTTAACCTTGATTTGATGTCAATAAGGTCATAAACGATATCTGCCATATCTGTGGGGCTAGCACGAATGCCGCTGACGCGAATAGAGATAAATCTACCCTCCTGTTTCTAATCCGCAGAGTTCGAGCGAGACAGGAATCGCCGAGTCGACTTGGCAGCAACTTATGCTTCCCTACTTGGCTTCGTATTCAATATTATTATGAGCCGGTAGTGTCCCACTGCTGGGCAAAGGCCTCCCCCCACTTTTTCCAATCGTCCCGATTCTGAGCAGTCTCTGGCCATCCTTTTAAATAATGTTCCAATATTGTTTAAGATCCTGCAAGCAATGGGCAAGTCGTACCACCCGGGGTGTTTCCGGTGCTGCGTGTGCAACGAGTGCCTGGACGGCGTGCCCTTCACCGTGGACGTGGACAACAAGATCTACTGCGTCAACGACTACCACCGGATGTTCGCGCCCAAGTGCGCCAGCTGCGGGAAAGGTAAGTCAACACTAGATTACTGCTATCTCACGAGCACGGTTGTACACAACGTAAACTCATAGCTCCTACGCTGACGCACACATAGTCAATGTGCACTTCGTCACTATTGTTCAATTGAATGTCGGGTTGCACACAACACTCACAATGTCACCAGATAAGTCTCGTTTACACTTGCCAAGTTGCCACATACGACATTGAACAATGGTGACGAAAATGAGTGTGGGTTCACCTCATGACTTAGTGCCAGTTGCACCAACGTACGAACACAGACCGGTCATCGTCAAATATGGGCCGGCAGCTGTTATCCCATAGAAACTTGACAAACTTTCCATACAATCAGATTTGGCGAACACCGCTTACGATTACAGACGGTTTGGTGCAACCCAGCCTTAGTGCCAGTTGCACTAACGTACGAACACAGACCGGTCATCGTCAAATATGGCGCCGGCAGCTGTTATCCCATAGAAACTTGTCAAACTTTCCATACAATCAGATTTGACGAACACCGCTTACGATTACAGACGTTTTGGTACAACCCAGCCTAAGGCGCTACAACGAGAAATTTAGAAACTTTGAAACGCTGTCCTGCCCAGACTAGCAAACAGTAGGGGCTGATTTTCAGATATATGATTCTTGACTATATGATTGTGGTACTGACAATAGCGAAACATGATTGCTTAAAGTTTTCTCGATCGAAAAAAAAACCAAAGTTGAGTCTATATTTTCCTTTTTTTACTCAGCCTACTAAAACAACGCATTAAAAGACACGATTAAGTTAATATGATGGTATTTTACCTCATCTAAACTCTGTGAAGAGGAAATTTAATAAACCTGCACACATTCAGATATTTAACGAGATTTGTCTAAAAAAGCCATTCTCGGAGAGTGTTGCATCCCGTTTTGTCGTGAGCGAAAAACATAAGGGCGTCTCTTTCAATCGATATATCGCCTTAAGGACCACGTATTGGTCCGAAACATGTCGAGCGATATTCGACGTTAAAGACGTGAGTGACCCGTTTATTATATTTTAATATGTTGGGGATATTGTCAAAAAGAGAAAAGACTGCATATTTTTTCGTATAAATGCATTACCATTGGTCACTGTTAGTCCGTTAGTACCTGTTTCCTTATTATTATTGTATGCTTCTTATGTTTTCTGTTGCATCGTATAGTCTCATTCCATTCCATTTAATTCTGGGGGTCCTGCACGAAATTTTGACGAAACTGTAATTCTTCCTTTTTGCGCGGTGTTTTTGTCTCATCGTATTAACAAAGGCAGTCTTAAACAATATACCATCTCACTTTACATCAACTAGTCACTGATACCAAGTTATATGCCATCAATCTTTGCCGTTTTTACGGCAACAAACTAGTTTTTCGTACTTTTCTAGAAAAGTATATTTTTATAATGAATAAATATTAAAGAAGCGGGTGCCCTGCGGAATATGAATACAAACATTTTGATGTAAGAATTATTGTTTAATGCGTAATATTTACAATAGCTAATTGAAAAATAATAATAATTCGTAATTGAAAAATAGAGACTTAGAGCTCATCAACTTTGTGCATTGTTTATTAATTTTAAATGCATTTGTTTCAAATTTCAACAATGCGATGACCCTGTACCTTGTGTAAGGATCACGCTAACCTACATAAGTTATTTTGTTGTATAACTAATTTAGCGCATAGTACTAGTGATTTTAAAGTACGCCAATTTTCAGAATTTCGTGCTGGACCGCCTTAACTATTACTGTAATATAATAGTCTAAAATAGCCTGGTTAAAGCCAACCAAAGGACAATAGACGTTGCTGGCTTTTGACATCGACACGACGATAAGAAGATATAATAGTATCGTGCTACATCGTGTGTACGGTTACTAAGATCAAGTGTATGTTGTAGGCATCACCCCAGTAGAGGGCACCGACGAGACGGTCCGCGTGGTGTCGATGGACCGCGACTTCCACGTGGATTGCTACATGTGCTGCGTGTGCGGCATGCAACTCACCGACGAGCCCGACAAGCGCTGCTATCCGCTCGCTGGTCAGTATACATCCTTATTTCGTAGGAGTTAACTTAGTCTAGTTAGTCTGGCTGTGGCTTTATAAAGCGATAGGAGTGCGCACTTGGAGAGAAACTCTCATGCGAGTTTCGTACGTTGTGTATTAGGGCCTTAAGGCAAGGCAGTCCCACTGCAAACGTCCCGCTCTAACACGCGTGAGTTCACAATTAACCATCCCACTCTCGAAGGAACTCTGCGCGTAGTTTTCGTGAATATTTAATAAATTTTGATTGATTTTTGGAATACTGGAACATCTATCAAAAATCTATCCGGTTATTTTGGTAGAACTTTTTGAAAAAAAAACGTCACTGCCGTTGACAATTACGAAATAATCAGCATGTAAATTTATTTTTACGATGATATTTAGGAGTTTTTCACAGAGTTACCTACCAATGCATTTTTCAATATATTGTTCGATTATTTTGTCACTTTCTTTCTTTTTCAATCTACAGTAATTTTTGTGTAGTGTAATTCTACATTATTTCTTCACACTCTAACCTCAAACTTTAATATTTTCGTCGATTCATGAACTGGCCTCGCCTTAATCTTAAGTTGAGTTTGCAACCCGCCCTAAGAAGATTGTGTTGTACCACACCTGTGACACGCGAAGGAACGTAAGCGCTGTGGGTAAGTATGTGTGCGTGCGCAGTCGGTACACGCGTCAATTGTTTGCGCGGGTGCGTAGCGCGTTGCGCGGACGAATCGCGAGGCGCGACGGCACCCGATCATAACCAGGCGGGTCTCTGAGGGACGATGTAACTGAGCTCGGTGCGGGGGGTTCCTGTCCGTTCTGTATGTAATACTATAATACTATTCTGTGGTTGTACGCAGGCAAGCTGATGTGCCGCGCGTGCCACCTCGCCACCATCGGCGCCGCCTCGGGCCCCGGCCAGCCGCCCGCGCCGCACCTGTCGCCCGCCTCCTACCAGTACATGGGCTAGGCGACCCACGGGTTCCTACTGTCAGCATCACAGTTGACTTGAACATTTGTAAACCTTATTGCAGCGAGATAACGTCTACCAATAGTCACTTAACTGCGACGCTGATAGCACATGTCAAAATAGAAGAGGTGTGTTCTGAGACACAATGCAATGTTATTCCCCAAACGCATACGTCGCTTTTAACCCAACCAAGGCCTGCATGTGAGTTATGGTTCTAAGAGCGATTTTCGCTACTACCTAAGCGGGAAAACGATGCTACACGCTACGGCGTAGCTCACGTAGCGTTCTTGGCCTCGAATGGGTTAACAATGTGTGCGTTGGAATTAAACGTAGGGATCTCGCTTTGCGTTCTTACACTGGCGTGCACATACTTTGATCGATTGTACATAATATCAATACTATGGCTTGACAGGTAAAAACAGAGCCAACTGCCGAGCTCACAAACCATCTCCTATACTTCGATATGTATGAAAAATGAATGAATATAAAACTGTACCACAATGTAAACCAGCATCTTAACAGTAGCTTTCTGTTGCTGTCAGACTCAGTCTGTCAAACACGAAAATTATCGAGTGGTGGCTGTACTGTACTTTTTATATTGATATACATTATACAATTGAACATAAATATATATTGCCATTTTTTAATTAGAGAAAAATTGTGTTTTGTATACAAATTTTTAATAACTTTTGACGACAAATCTGCAAAGAGTATAGATGCTAACTATAATTGCATAATGTCTTGATCTTGTTGTCTTAAACAATTATCCTTGTTAAGTTTTATGATATTCTTTAAGTGGGCCTATGCTCCTATGCATTTGTAGGGTATTATACTAATAAGAAAAAATAGATATCCAATCTTTTGAGCCATATAAGAACAAAGAATAGTGTTTGAATATTTAATTAAAGACTAATGAATGATGTAATGTGCGCAGCTTTGTAATATTTTATTGATAGTTTATAAACCTTATAGGAATTAGGCAATCAATATTTTTATTTAACTGTTTTATTTTTATTATGTGCTCTCTTTGCTATGCTTAAACATAGGTCTCAAGACAAAAGGCACAGTATACTGTACCTAATAAAAGGCTCAAAAAATAACTGGACAATGAATACATTTACATGTAGATGTAGCATATATAAGGAAAATATACTATGATAATGTATGTATTAGATTATCATACACAAGTATGAGCATTACAAAAAAAGTAAAAACGTTATGTAATTTGTTATATTGTAAGTCAACAAATAGCTTACTGTTTCATATTTTATACAAATAATGGCAATTTGTAAGATTATGTAATTATAAACTAATGTGATTTGTTTGAGCCAACAGTGGCACATGCCTGTTATAGATGTGATATCAATAAGGTTATTGCTATGACTGTTTTGCGTACGTATTAAGTAATGTTATTCTGTAAATCACGAGTGATTCATGTAGCAGTTTTTACAATGCCATTACTTTCAGACAGTTTTTTTTTACAGAAACTGATCTGCAATGAAATAATATTGACTAAGGCGGGATCTGAAGAGTTTATGGTAAATAATATAAGTGCCACTAGAGTGCGTTGATGTTGCGATGCATTTATTACGCTTTATGACCCCATATGACAGCAAATCTGATGAGCTTTGGTCTTTACATTATTAATATTCAAAATGTAGTTAACTGTATGTACATGAATGATGGCGCTCCTATACATTCCAGTTCCGTGCTGTCCTGTTGTGTACTTAATTTAGGTTGTTTTGTAATCTGTAAATATTGATGAGGAAAAATGTGATTATTTAATCCTTTTATACAAAATAAAAATGATTTGTTAAGGCATAACTTTTTAATATTTAAATAGTATTTAAACAATAAATCTTTCAAAATGTATAAATTGTTTTAATAATTTAAAGTCACCTATTTTATAAGTGACCTTATACACTCAAAACCCTCTTTTGGGCCATACCATATAACAGCACTATTCATAAAAGCATATATATTTTAACTTCATCTTTATGTGCAGCAGAAATGCAGCACCCACAATGGAAAACTACAAGTACATAATAAAATGTTGTCATGAAAATAGTCTGAATCTGTAAAACTTAAACTGAATAACACAGTAAATGTAAATTCAAGAAACATTCAAGGTATAACATACATTGTGCATCACAGAAGTGTAAACACTTTCTTGTACAACACAACTACTAGCTTATGTCGGAAGTGTAACAATTGCCTTTATCCTTACAAAGTTTCACATTTTCTTGACTTTATTCTTCATATTTCGTATTTCGGTTTTATATCGTCGCATCTCGTCCATGACCTTTGTCCTCTGCTGCCTCATCTGAGTCTGGTAATGGGCCTTGCTCTCGTGGAACTTGTCCTGCAGGCCTTCCTTCCTCTCCTGCAGCATCACCTTCAGTTGTTCTCTGGTGGGTACCGGTTTAATCCAGCCCAGAGCTGTTAACCTTTTGATAGCAAGGGTAGTTCCACCTTAAACAAAGTAAATATCTTCTTATTTCAAATATACATTATTTTTTAACTGTTGCCTTACTGGTCCTGATGGTTATCTTTCAGAAACTGTTATCCCATTTTTTTCATCAGAATAGACACAAACCAGAAGTAGGTATTGCATTTTGTGAACCCTTGCCCTCGATTGATGCATTGAATGGTATTGAAAATAGTTATATGAAATAATAATGTGCAAAAAAAATTGTACAAAAATATGTACATACATATAAGGTAATATTTTTCTATAATAGTAATAAGTTCTGGACCTCACTGTTTTCTTAAGTTCAATCTTTATCCATAATGACCTAACCAAATTCTTATTTTCTATCATCATGATATTGTTGCAAGTAAAATATGTAACTTAAGACTAATGCGAATCTATCGTGCGAGCGAGAACAGGCATTCCGGAATATTCTTGCGTGCGATAGAGACAGTAGTAACTTCAAGCAGAATAGTGCTTCGGGCGCCTACATTTTCCACCCCTTAAACCTTTACCAAATGAGACAATTTTGGCCTTGATCGATTCCTCACATCCTTAACTAGGTTTAAACATTGTGCTTTTTCCGTAATTCTTTCTAGTTTATGAAATAATAACAAAACGCAGAACGAAGTTTTCATGTCAAAATATCGAAACTTTAAGGGTTCATGATTTCAATTGTATGCAATATTTCCACAAAATCAAAACATATAAACTTAATGTTTAATAATACGTTAAAAATCACGCAAATCGGTTCAGGTTTAGGGGGTGGAAAACGTTGGCGCCCGAAACAGGTTTTTGTATGGAAAAAAATTTGCTACACAATCCTTCAAACACAATGTATATTGTTATTGGAAATAAATGAAAAAAATGAAAATCCTCTTAAGGCGCAGCGGTGGGCAAGGCATTCTCCATATAAACTCTGTGAATGTTTTATTCGTAGGTTTTGGCACAAACATTTGTAATATTTTTTTGGATGTAAATATTGGATATGCGAAGAAAGTGATGTGGAAATTTTCAAATATTTCAAAAAAATGAAAAAAAAAATTAAAATGATATCAATGAAAAAAAAAAAATTACATCATGAAATAGCTAACAGAAAACTAACCATACTGACCAAAAATCATAACTTTAATGCAAACACAATGAAAATCCTGCACAAAGTTTGTATGGAAAGAGCTTGCCCTACCTCTCTTAAGTGGATACACTGAATTTACACATATGAATAAGCCATTACTAGTAACTGCCTGCATTTTTGTCCTCATGAGCAGGATATGGAAATATAAAGTAAGCTTTACTATAATTTATATAGAGTGGCAAGATATTTACCAACAGTGACTGCATATCGAAGGGGTGTTGCTATTTTGTACATAGCAAATGCAAGTGCGAAGTAGCCAGCAGATGAATTTCGCAAGGGCTCTATTAGTTTTTCACTGACTCCCATTGTTTCTAACATTGGCAGGATGTCTATACCACTGAAAAACAATAATTATATAAAGAAAACAGGCACATGATGTCACCATCCTCAGCATTGAGGAAATGACTGATGATCAAGGAAATACAATACATAGTAATGTGCCGTTACAAGGCCTGGTAATGGCATGATACTCGATTTCTATCAAATTCATGTAATTACATCATACTTTAATTTAGTTACCTTCTTACAGTATAGTAGAAAGTACCAATCCAAACTGTCGAAGTGACCATGTGTACGGGAACTAAGACATACCAATAGTTCTTGTACATCTCTTTAAACTTTTTAAATAGCCCTTGTTTCTCTGGTGGAGTGGGTTTCTCTGGTGCGTCACAGGCTTTGCTCCCTTCACATTGTTGAACGTAATTTCGAAATTGACCTGATGATATACTAATTTGCTTTACGTTATTCAATGTGTTCCATGTACGGTTATTTTGATAGCTGGTACTCCTCGCTAAAATCCGTAATGGGTATTGGTTTGCACTACATCTCACCGGTGTGGTTATATTTAGGAGGCAATATGTTTGTTTATAAAAGAATTTGAGTGAATGAGACATGATTAGTTGTACAGGTATCTCACAGGCTCATTATAACATCCAATGTATTGAAAATATTATTTTACGACTAAACAGGACTTGTTGAAAACTGCATAAAATTAAAAACTTGCTTTCCGTCAACTTGACGTTTATATGACTTCTGATTTTTCTTGAGAAGCTGATAGATGCGTTCAAGATATTTTTTTTAAGGCTATGCGCGCACGAGCTACTTTTATATCTCTCTTATCCAGAGACAAAAAAGTGGCCGAGAAAAAGTAGCTCGTGCGTGTCTACGGAATAACGACGGAATAGTATTAAGCGGCCTACACACAGCCCTAAAATCAGAGGCGATATCGGGAGAGTGGTGGGGAGCACCCTAGATCGCTCCCTAAATCGCCTCGTGTGTAGGTAAATCGTATATGATTATCGTACCCGATTTCCCTACACACGAGGCGATTTAGGGAGCGATCTAGGGTGCTCCCCACCCATGAAACAAGTATAAGATGGAACTGGTGATACACACATACAAAGGTTGTGTGAAGGAGATGTAAGCATAGACAATAACACACGTGGGAGCGAGAAAAAATGACATATCTTCTGTCCCTCATCGCGTATAAGGAACCGATTATTTGTCACCGGCCGTTGTCACCGAACCACCGAAGTGTCATCGATGAACCAGTGGCCAGAGTATAAAAAAATATGTTACCCATAATGTTGGGTAAACTAAACCGGCTCGAATGTTAACAATAACAGATTAAAAATTTAATTGTGACGTGATTAGAATACTATTGTGAATTTCATTATTATAATGGCTGAATAACTAAGACGTTTTAATCTAATCGTGATTTTGTTAACTTTAATGTAGGTATTAAATTAGTACACATTTATATCGTAATTGGGAGGACATCATATGTTTTGTGTTTGCCCGCTAATATTTACTAAGAGTTTATTTTGAAGATTCTCAATAATTAAAACCCTACTTGTCAGTAAAAATGGGGAGATTATTCTTTTTGTGGTTACCCCAGAAAAAACTGTCACAATATCTCCGTCCTTGTGTGTGATTCGCTAACCCTCCTTCTATATATCCTCTTTCTACGTCCCCACCACTCTCCCGATATCGCCTCTGATTTTAGGGCTGTGTGTAGGCCGCTTTAGCTGAAGCAAGTATAAGATGGAGCTGGTGATACACACATACAAAGGTGTGTGAAGGAGATGTAAGCATAGACGATAACACACGTGGAAGCGAGAAAAAATGACATATCTTCTGTCCCTCATCGCGTATAAGGAACCGATTATTTGTCACCGGCCGTTGTCACCGAAATGTCATCGATGAACCAGTGGCCAGAGTATAAAAAATATGTTACTCATAATGTTGGGTAAACTAAACCGGCTCGAATGTTAAAAATAACAGATTAAAAATTTAATTGTGACGTGATCAGAATACTATTGTGAATTTCATTATTATAATTGCTGAATAACTAAGACGTTTTAATCTAATCGTGAATTTGTTAACTTTAATGTAGGTATTAAATTAGTACACATTTATATCGTAATTGGGAGGACATCGGATGTTTTGTATTTGCCCGCTAATATTTACTAAGAGTTTATTTTGAAGATTCTCAATAATTAAAAACCTACTTGTCAGTAAAAATGGGGAGATTATTCTTTTTGTGGTAACCCCAGAAAAAACTGTCACAATATGTCCGTCCCTGTGTGTGATTCGCTAACCCTCCTTCTATAGGATCCTCTTTCTACGGCCCTCAGTTATACGTTGTGATTTATAACTTCAAATATTTGACACATGACAACTTCCATAGAACGTAAACAACCATGAGTCATCGAAATTATAAATAAAATCAGGTAATAATAATACGGCTTCTCAAGTAAATAAAAAGATTATTTGACTTTTCTCAAACATAATTTAACCCACGTTACATTTTTTTCAGATTATAGTTATTGAGGATTTTACGATAATAATTCACCACCCAAACAGTTACGAGTTATGTCTTTTATTTTTTAAAACAGTGTTGTGACCAAGTCTGTCGTTTCGATTCATATGACATTTTCGTAAATTGATAGAAATCGATTAGGTATAAACGATACATTTATGATCAAAACCAAATATCATACAATTAAACTATGAAGTACAACACGAAAAATAGCCAAATTGTACTACAAACCGTGAACGTACCTTTGCCATATTGGAATAAAATACTTATCGATTTCTGAACGAGAGAAAGTATAATTAATTAATTCTTTCTTTGTGTAGAATGATAAAATTGTGATATGGAATATATTTATATAGGCTTGATAAAAACATTTCAAAAATCGGCTGTAAAATCGATGCAATGAACCATTCGATAATAATCGCTTGATTTGACAGAGGAGATGTCTTAAGCGGGTATTACACTGTCCTGAATCAGGCGTCCTAACTAGTGGAGGGCAGTTGAAGCATCTCGCTCTAACGTATAGGTCGGAACCCTTCTAAGTGTCCTGAATTCGGGACAGTGTAAAGCTGCCTACACAAAGCCCTGCCTGCAGGGCCCTGCTTGCAGTGCCACTGCCAAATCGTATTGTGTGTAGGCAGCTTAATACCCGCTTTAGCCTCATCACTACAAACTTCAATTCATATGTCTCAAATATTTGAAGCAATCTACAAGCCGTAGAAAGAGGATCTATAGAAGGAGGGTTAGCGAATCACACACAGGGACGGAGATACTGTGACAGTTTCTTCTGGGGTTACCACAAAAAGAATAATCTCCCCATTTTTACTGACAAGTAGGTTTTTAATTATTGAGAATCTTCAAAATAAACTCTTAGTAAATATTAGCGGACAAACACAAAACATCCGATATCCTCCCAATTACGATATAAATATGTTTACTAATTTAATACCTACATTATAGAACCTTTTTTGTAGAAAATTTTATGTAGATTGTTTCTGTCTCTAAACATTTTTTGCTATAAGACACCATTTACGAGTTTTTTACGAAAAACTAAAAAAGGGACCCCCTCCCACCCTTTAGTTCTACCCCCATCGACCAGTCCTTTTAGTATGTTATTTAGGTCGACTGTACCTACAACTCTGGCAAAATTCGCTTAGTCACGAATTATTTCCGCCAATTTTCCTTCGTTGATGTTGCTAAGCAAACTTGTAATAATGAAAAATTATAAAAAAATACTAAATGTAAATATTTTCAAGACTGCTTTCTTGAGGTTAGATATGAGGATATTAGGTATATTTTACAAAAAAATATTCAACGGTATCGTACCAGGAGGAGTCCAAACTTGGTATGTTTTTAAGAAGAAGAAGAAGAAGAAACATTTATTTACTGCACAAAAGACACACAGATACAAAAAAATAAAAGACGTACAAAACTCAGAACATATAAAATAATGTGTGTCTTCGCGGCAGCAAATCGGTTGCTGTCTCAGCATTATGCTGAGGTGTCAAACACCTGCAGCGCTGGTTTTCAGACAGCACCGTACGTGACCCACGGAACGCAATACAACATAATATAATATACAAAACAAAGAGATAAATATCATTAAAAAAAAGGCAAAACAGGGCAAAGTAGTATGAGACATGAACAAGGGAGGCATGACATGAGGCAGGCAAAATGAAAAAAAGTAATAATAAAAAACAGCTACAGTACAATAATGTAGACAGACCTTAACAATATATAAAAGAGAAAAGCGACATAGGTAGTTGGGATATTTTAGGTGCTGGATGGGTTAGGGATGGGATCTTTGGAGCGTCAACAAATAGCCCTTAAGCTTGCGCTTAAAGGTATACCTGCTAGAAGCTCCTTGGATAGGTGGAGGGAGATCATTCCAGCACTTGGACGCCGCAAATCTGAAACTACCTCGAAACGCCGCGGTCCGATGCTTAGGCATCAGAATCATTGCCTTACACCTGCGCACACTCTTGGGCCATACAAGTCTACTCAGCAAATATTCCGGGACCCCAGACTGTACTATTCCAAAAAGAAGAGTGGCGAGGTGCAGGCGTCTGCGTGCAGGCATGTTCAGCAGACCAGCGGCGTTCAAGTAGGGAGTGATGTGGGAACGGGGAGGAACTCGGAAACAGAAACGAGTGCATGCGTTTTGCACTCGTTGTATAAGCTTTTTTGTACGCCCAGTAATGCAGCCACCATACACAATATCACAATAGTTTAATTTAGACAATATCAGCGATTCACAAAGGTTGATACGCAAATCCACACTTAAGTAATCGCGAATATTGTAAAGAACTTTAAGGCGGTAGAAGCAGTTACTCACAACTTTAAGTATGTGGTTTTCGAAGCGCAGCTTGCCAAAAAATTGCTTTTTAAAATTATTTTTATTTTAATTTAAGACAAGTGACTTAAATGTAATGATGTGATATATTTTTAGAACTGGCTCAGAAAGCCCTTTCGTTTGATACCACACACGATGGGTTTCAGAACATTTTTTTAAAAAATTCCATACAAAAAAAAGAAGTCGTCATAACTCCTCTCCTCTTCGTTTTTTTTTTCGTCCAACGGGTCAAATAATTTCATATGTCCTAAAGATCAATCGTACCGATTTTCATGCTTTTAACGCCATTTGCAGCATTCTCCATACAAAGCCCTTCTGTGCCGCCAGCACTATTAAATTCACAGTAGTATTCTTATCACGTCAGGATTCAATTTTTAATCTGTTATTTTTAACGTTCGAGCCGGTCTGGTTTACCCAATATTATGGGTAACATCTATTTTTATACTCTGGCCACTGGTTCATCGATGACACTTTGGTGCACCTTTGGTGGCACCGGCTGGTGGCAGACAAATGCTGCCTTATACGCGATGAGGGACAGAAGATATGACGTTGTATCTCGTTCCCACGTGTGTTATCGTCTATGCTTACATCTACTTCACACACCTTTGTATGTGTGTATCACCAGCTCCATCTTTATACTTACTTCATGCTACAACATAGATATAGTATATACTCTGTAGTTATAGATGCGCCAACAAGCGACCGGGGCTATGTCTTTCTCATATTATGACGTCAAAATATGGGGATACCATGGTTGCAAAAAATTACCCCAAAAATTTAGTCGGATAGTACTTAGTTACAAGTGATCAAATTCCATAGTGACTAAGTCGCCATTTTGACTCACTAACTAAATTTACACAACATCGTAGGCGATATCGTAAAATAAGTGATCTCGACCGGCCACTTTTTTTGGGATAATCTTACCTATAAATACATAGTCACCGGTTATCACCGTTGCATCAAACGGCGATTTCACTGATCCAAATCTATACATTTTGTTCTCGCCGCTCGCCGCTGGTCGCTGGCCTTCCTGCTCGCCGCTTGACTTGCTGGTCATCACGTCACCCAAAGAACCATGCTAAATGTTTAAGTCTCTAGACGATGAAAGTAGTAAGTAATGTAACCAGATAGTGCTTACTATTTCCATGCCCCTTTTTGTCTTTCACAGATAAATTATGTAGTTGTTGGAATAAAAGAATAAACTTCAATTTAGAACAGGTAATTTATTTACAATAATATATTACATTTATAACTTTATTTTTCAATAAATAAACAAATATGTAATAAGCAGTTATAGATTATTTTACCCAATTTAATTTCCTGTTCCCTCAGTCCTGAAATCCATTTTTTCGGGATTCATCCTCTGTTGAAAAACTGAAAAAATCAAATTACTTGAAATTCCCGAAACGTGGGGTAATCTTTAGGGGTTTTTTTTATTATTTGTTGGTATCCCGAAATCGAATTATAAACCGACTGAATGGTGGGACATCAATGCTAAGCTGGCTTCTATGGTAGATTTCTACTACGCGATTTGACCGGTTTGTATGTCAAATGTTTGGAGGTTATTTTTTAATTAATTCACATATTTTTCCTATTTCATCTATTGTCTCATGATATAACTAATGATTTAGCTCAGTAATTTGGTTCCGGTGAGATTTTAGAAATAAACACGGGTCCAAAATTCAAAGAAAATGTACTTACGCATGGAATGTAACATCCGCCTTTTTTCGGTCGAAATTGCTTTTACAGCCAAACACTGAACACCCCACCATGTTTGCACTGAACAACCAAACACTACGGATCTGATGATTGGTAAATTATTATTCATTTAAACCAAATTCATCATTAATTTTCCACTTATAAATTGCACTGCAAAATATTGCCACTTTGTTTTGCAATCTTCTTGACACTAATGACAGATTACTTTTACCCGACCATGAAAAAATGTCCGGTCGGTGATAAGGACAAAACATCGCACTTTTTTCTACTTCCTCTCATAGGAATCGCAATAAGGCTATCTTTCTCTTACAAAGCGTGTCAGGCCCTTGTGCTACAAGCAATCTATAATCCATGTCAGTTACATGTCAATGTCACTTAATGTCATTTCCGTTCTGTTGAAAGGAGTTTTAAAGTTTTTACTTCAATACTCAAACTCTCTGGTTTAAGGCTGTAATTATTTTTAGTTGTCAAGAAAACAAACATTTATTCTGCAGGGTATAGTATAAGTATAAACAATTCGAATGTCCCTTTTTAGAAGAAGCGCCAAATTAATATGTATGGTACTTATCTAATCATCTATGCAAACTTCCAAAAGTTGGAGTTAAGCCACACCTCTGGTGCGTACTGCATAGGGTTGAGGGATCTTTGTAATTGATCGTGATTATTATTCTCTTTGCGCTGAGACCTATGAACCTACTAAATGTATTGAAGGGTTTGAAGTTAATATTTGGGATATTCCTGCTTTGTATAAAAAAAAAAGTTATTAATGTAATTTTACTTCTTGGGGTAACACACTTTCGATATCAGTTGGAAGTTTTCTGATATCTGTTATATTTACGGAATTATGGCCTGGGGCCTATTGCATAATAAATTACAACTAATATTACAAGCGGAAGTCTCTTTCGAATGAAAGGGATTGAAAGGAGACTACCGCTTGTAATATTAGTTTTAATTTATCATGCAATAGGCCCCTGGCCACACTTAAGCGTCCTAACTAGTGGAGGGGAGTTGAAGCATCTCGCTCTAACGTATAGGTCGGAACCCTTCTAAGTGTCCTGAATTCAGGACAGTGTAATACCCGCTTAAAAGTGTAATGGCAGCCTGCCAGCGAGCGGTCAGCCGCCAATTCTTTGACCGCAGCGCAGGCCGCTGCAGTGTATGATAAGTAGATAATATTAATAAGACTAGGTAGGTATGATTTACAATTTTATGGTAGAAATATAATATTTTTGACATGGAAAGCTAATTGTTGACATTGCACTACATAGCAAGACAAATAAAAACATTTTTTAATATTATTTTATCTTAATTACAAAAACAATACAGTTTAATGAGAGCATCCTTCACACAACTGGTTCGATTAGTGTAACGGTTTAGTCGCACAATGGGACCGAAGACGATCCATCGGCTTTGCTCGTGTCGTACCATGCCTTGAAAAACACCGCCGCCGGGTTTAGCCTCTATAGTTACAGTATACGTCCGCCCGCTATCAGCAACAGCTTTCATCTCAGCATTACCAAATACCTTCCTTAATGTCAGCATTCGGCATGGGTAAATCGTTAACATTTTATTAATATGGTCCAGTAGAGCGGCGGATGCTATGGCTACTTCCTTTTTCGCCGTAGGATCTACAGTACCCGTGTCACCCGTGTCACACGCACACCAGGACTTCTCAATGCCGGCTGATGAACATGTTCTGTTCCCAGGCACCGGCAAAAATAAACTAAAGTGACGGTCAACGGATTTTTTTGCTCTCATTTTCACATTCAAATGATGGGCCTCTAAAAATTCCGGATTCACTAGATCTACTAGGGTATGATAAGCATCATAAGGCGTTACAAGTCGGCCACTGTTGACTTGAAAATTTCTGTATGCATCTTTATACATTTTTCTAAAGGATGTAGGAAAGAGTATAGAGAATAATGGCAAGCTTCCTTCCAAGCGACCCTGTCGTGTGTTAGCAAAGGCGCCCCATCTCATACCATGATCGCTTAAAACTATTAAAATTGTATCGTCTAAATATTTATTGCTTTCAAGGCCAGTCACGAAATTTAAGTACCCCTCGTCCATCAGCTGCGGTTTCTTTAACTCGTCATGACTTACAGACTCTTCCCAAAAGAATCCAAATAATTTGTGACCCACAGTCTGCAATAATCCTTCGATATAATTTAAAGCAATTTTGTAGAATAGTCTGCTTCCTAAGCAGCGACGTTTATAGCGGTCGCCTGGGATGATGTTGTCCGTTTCAGCCATGAACGGCTGCAGGTAGTAGTCGGTGGGTATGGTGCGCCAGCCGTACTCGTAGGAGCCCATGGCGCCCACCGCGCTGTCCGACCCCAGCGCGGTGTAGTACCCAGCATTTTTAAACAATTCCCAAATAAAACTGCACTCGATACTTCTACAAGAATTATAGGATTTTCCTGTCAGTAAAGGGAATAGATTAGGAAAGGAATTATATCCCACTTTATTATAGCCCCTAAGCTGTATTGCACCTCTATCCTTTAGAAATTTTGCAGTTTTAGGCATGGTTCGTTCGAAATTTAACCTGGACAAACTTTCGAGACCAAGGATAATAACATTTAAATTAGACTCATTTATTTGTCTCTTAGTTCTAGCTTCGCCTGGCTTGAAAAGAAAGTAATCGCTATAAATTACTTCATTTTTATAGGTACAGTCGACACGGACGAACTCGTGTTGTGCTTCTATTATTGTGCTAAACTGTTGACAGTCACTGTACAATATATTCCTTATATCGTGGATTGCTGAAAAGTTACGGTAGCAACAGGACAAGGAGTGCTCCTCACATATATTAAAGCTGGAACATACATCTGTTGTGGTCCAGATGTGTGTTGCATTCGATTCCAGTAGGTGATTTTGCTGAAGGCATTCTTCTGTTTCGGGAGGGCCGCTCATCGCTTTTATTGATACTCTTTCTTCGTCAATGTCAGTAATATTGCATCCTTCTGTTTCAATAATAAACGACTCATTGTATACTGGGTTACTCCAGGCTTGATTATTGACAAGGCTCCAAATTATAATTATATACGAATAATTCATGTGTTCGTAGTACGTAGTAACCTAAAGGCTCTCGCTAAAGTTGCCGCAACTAGAAACCACAAACTAAACTTCAGTAGGTACACAGGTAGGCAGTTGCATTGAGTTGAGTAAGTACCTATAAGAAGTTTATAAATAATATTTGACAAACCAAACACAATGGCACATATGCCTACCGTGAAATAAAGTAAACAGTAAATGTAGGTATTCAACATTTTTTGAGAAAGAAAAACTACTATTCAGACATTCGAAGTGAACGACTAGAAACTTCGGTTTTAGTAATACGTATAGGTACCTATAGTTATTTATTCAATACTAGCTTTTGCCCGCGACTTCGTCTGCGTAGAACTCGCGTCATCGCGTTAGAATGTTATTTCATTCTTCTATTTCATGCGCTTACCTAGTTATCTCTCTTCCATTCTAACTTAAACCTCGTTAAGGGATGATTTCCGGGATAAAAGTATCCTATGTCCTTCCCTAGGACTCAAACTATGTCCATAACAAATTTCATCTAAATCGGTTGAGCATTTTAAGAGGAAACAGGCAGACAGAGTTACTTTCGCATTTATAACCCGCCCCAGTTTCGCACGGGTAGTCCAGGTTTTAAATTTATTTAGCTAAGCTTTTGCCCGCGACTTCATTCGCGTGAATATCCATTATCCATATCAACTTCTACACCGTATTTCGCCGGGTTGTCTCGCCAAACATTGCGCACGCCGGCTCAATGCGCCCACATGAAACATGACAGAGGACTAAATATATGTTATTAACTTATTATTGATGCAGATGAAAACGCTCGCGAGCGAAGCGAGCGCGAAACTTTTCACATATTCTGATACGGGTGTGGAAAATACTTCATACGCATCAAGTAATGAAGATGAAAACGCAAGCGCAGCGAGCGCGAATTCTTTCAAACATTACGATGTAGGTGCGGAAAATACTTCATACGCATCAAATAGTGTAGATGAAAACGCGAGCGCAGCGAGCGCGAAATATTTCGAACATTGATGCAGGTGTGGAAAAGACTTCATACGCACCAAGTAATGAAGATAAAAACGCGAGCGTAGTGAGTGCGAAATGTGTCGAACATTATGATGCAGGTGCGGAAAATACTAATCAAGTAATGTAGATGAAAACGCGAGCGCAGCGAGCGCGAAATTTTTCGAACATTCTGATGCAGGCGCGGAAAAGACTTCATACGCATCAACTATAATGTAGATGAAAACGCGAGCGTACGGCGCGCTAAAATTTTTTGAACATTATGATGTAAGTGCGGAAAATGCTCATCAAGTAATGTAGAAGAAAACGCGAACGCAGCGAGCGCGAAATTTTTCGAACATTCTGATGCAGGTGCGGAAAAGAGTTCATACGTATCAACTATAATGTAGATGAAAACGCGAGCGTACGGCGCGCGAAAATTTTCGAACATTATGATGTAGGTTGTGTGGAAAATGCTCATCAAGTAATGTAGAAGAAAACGCGAACGCAGCGAGCGCGAAATTTTTCGAACATTATGATGCAGGTGCGGAAAATACTTCACACTCATCGAGTAATGTGTATGAAAACGCGAGCGCAGCGAGCGCGAAATATTTCGAACATTGTGATGCCGGTGCGGTAAATAATTCATACGCATCAAGTCATGCAGATGAAAACGCAAGCATAGCGAACGCGAAATTTTTACGAACATTATGATGCAGGTGCGGAAAAGACTTCAAACGCATCTGTAATTTAGATGAAAATGCGTTCGTAGCGGGCGCTAAAGTTTTTGAACATTATGATGCAGGTGCGGAAAATAGTTCATACTCATGAAGTTATGTAGAAGAAAACGCGAGCGCAGCGAGCGCGAAATTTTTCAAACATTATTATGCAGGTGCGGAAAATACTTCATACGCATCAAGAAATGAAGATGAGATCGGGAGCGTAGTGAGCGCGAAATGTTTCGAACATTATGATGCAGGTGCGGAAAAGACTTCATAAGCATCAACTATAATGCAGATGAAAACGCGAGCGTAGGGCGCGCGAGAATTATCGAACATTATGATGTAGGTGCGGAAAATACTCATCAAGTAATGTAGATGAAAACGCGAGCGCAGCGAGCGAAATTTTTCGAACATTATGATGCAGTTACGGAAAATAATTCCTACGCGTCAAGTAATGTAGATAAAAAACGAAATTTTGTTCCGATGATTTTTTTAACTTTCCAAACACCTTTAAACCTTAAAATTTGGTAATAATGATTGTTATTACGTATTTTTTACCAACAAATACTAATATATTGATAAATTAGTTTTTTTTCTTTGAAATTTCCTTATTTTTCCTATAAAAACCAACTTAACTTTGCGGTCGGTTTGGAACCCTAAATGTGCGAAGTCCGACTCGCACTTAGCTGGTTTTTTTTGCTTTCCAATCCGCCTGTTCGAATTTGGTCATACTTGATGTTTATTGTTACGTAGGTATGTATGTTTTAATAACGAATACCAATATACCCTAAATTTATGTCCGTTACGCGCTGAACGTATTTTATACATTTTGCTGACGGAAAACGCAACTAATCGGCACCTCGAAGAACCTCAAAGATGACACCCATATCGATTATTAAGAAAAGTAAATAAGTAAATGTCCGGCATCTTCGATTTGAAAATGGATAAGTATCATTCTTGTAATGAGCACCTCAAAAAACAATATTTTATACAAAAATGCACATACATAGTAGTACATGTCGCAAGTGCTACCATGCAACCGAGAGCCCGCCGCTCTGCGTAGGTAAGGTACCCTCCATCGAAAACAAAAAAAAAAAAACCGAGGTTGCGTAGTAAAGTTTGTGAATATTGATAGTGACTGACTGACCAACATAATTAGATCTCTCATTTGAAACAGTTAATATGGTTTGAGGGACTTTTGTATTTTTGTCTATAGCCTTGAGAGGCAGAGGTATTGTTATTTCACCCCCCATTTTTTCAAATACTATCTGTTTATTATACAATGTTTGAATGAGGTTCTATTTACTTTGCGTCCATGTATATACTTACCAACTTTCAAGCCTGTAAATCATGAACTGAAAGACTTCTCATACAAAGTTTAACCCCTCTTTTCACCCCCTTTCATCCCTAACCTGTATGATTTTTATAGCCTATAACCTGGCCGAAGATCCAATAAACATATTAGTGAAGGCTGTATTCAAATCCATTCGCTAGTTTTCGCGTGATAGTTAGACAGATAAACAGACAGGCAAACAGACAAACAGACAAACAGACAAACAGACACGAATTCTAAAAACAGTTGAAACGTGTTCTGTTATCGATTCTTAGACCCCTCCATCGATTTTTTTACTAATATCTTCAATGTACAGATTTTCGACCCTCTTCTGCTTTATTATATGTATAGATACATTTTACAATAAAGAAACAAAAATACAATAACAAATACCTACATGCTAATACTTACATATATCTATTAACTATAAAATAAAATAAACCTATAGTACATAAATAGAGTAATAACTGCCCTATTAGCCGGGTATTTAAGGTCCCCATTTGTATGGAGCACCTTGCAGATTTTCAACAAAGGACGCCACTTGGCAGTTGTACTTAGAGGTCATCTGAGCAGATTTAGCCCTGTACCCACGAAATTCTTCCATTCGGTTGGGGGGTGGAGGGGGGAGAAAACCTCATCTACCCCGCTTCACTCTGAGGTCAATTTCTACATAAGTATAGTAAATAGGTCGTGTTTGGTATCGTTTTCGTATAATTTAAGGGCGAGGAATTCATTTCTGGAACTCCGGAACAATGTTTTCACTCATCTATAGAAAAA
Organism: Cenopis cana; assembly: GCA_951800055.1. Taxonomy (NCBI): domain Eukaryota; kingdom Metazoa; phylum Arthropoda; class Insecta; order Lepidoptera; family Tortricidae; genus Cenopis; species Cenopis cana. The sequence continues at coordinate 15,816,435 of OX637477.1, read as the reverse complement.
AACAGAGTTCTGCACAAAAATAGCAAAAAGTAAAAAAAAAAAATGACTAAATCTTATCCTACAATTAAACCACGATGTAATTCATCACAAAAAAAAAGAGTGAATAGTGAATAGAATAGAGAATATAAACATAAACTTTATTTCGCGGCGGAGCTGCGTATTGGCGTGACAATACGAAACTCCGCCGTGACTGCCGTAAGGCGATATTCTCAACATTAAACTGAAATTTATTCAAATTGGTAATGGTGGTACAATGTCACTTGGAAATTATACTTTAGGTTTATTAAAATAAAAGAAAGTAAGGAAAGTAGTATAAAATAATTATATATCTAAAAAGTAAAGTAACTACCTAAACCAAAATACGTTTAATAAAAATCAGGTCTTTACCTAAGATGCTGGCAGCGTTTCCTCGCTAAATAGTTATGCTGATGTATTGAGCGAGGGACCTTCCAGTTTTGTAATTGTGATCCCCGTAAAAATAACAGCATTTTGGATCTTTTTCTTCGTGTTCTTCATTAATGAAGGTCGTACCGTGAAACACTGACGGAGTCGGTGGCGACAGGCGAGCTATGTCCATGCCACTCTATTTTCAACAAGTGGTGATACTGGTCTATGAAGTCCCGTTTATCTTTTTATCTCGTCGAACCATCTCGGCTAGATGATTGCCCATGTTGTTTTTTGGCAGTTTTGTTCTCTACGACGGTTGGACGGTTGGTCCCTGGTTAGCTTATGGACGATATCGGGTTGCCTTCGGTCATTGTGGCCAAAGTAACTTAGGACTCGTTGGTAGCATATCGTGGAGAGCCTAGTTTTAATTCTCAGCTGGTCGGGAATAGATTTATTAGTAAGTCGTGCTGTCCATGATATGCTCAACATCCTCCTCCAACAGCACGTTCCATCGGCCACTTTGTTGAGCTGTGTAGTGTTCACGAGACCCAGTCCCATTTTATTTGTATTTGAGATATTCCTGTGCTGCAAGATCCTCGACATGGCATTTTGAATAGGTCCTTGACTAGTAATAGTAACGGCTGGGACTCCACACCGACCGGTGCAAAAGTGTTCCAGGGCTGAGGCGCCTATATTTGTGCCTTTTAAGCTTTTCCGCTGTGGAGGCGAGAAGGAGCCAGAGTGCCTATACAGCTTCCATCCCAAACTAGCGCCTTTCCCACCTTACAGGGGATGAGGGACATCCCGTCCGCCCACTTGCCATCATTTCTAGCGATGTCAATCGGTTCGGTCGGAGAGACGATTGGTTGGTTGGATGGCACGTTGACAGTGGCTAGAGGCGGTCGGATGATGTCGTTCAGAGCAGCCTGAAAAGGGCAATATTTTGCCCTGGTTGTCGCCCGTGATGTCCCTTTGGATCAACCAAACCACCGCTAGGACTCACCGGTGTGGAACACATACAGGGTGCCGCAGCCGCAAAACAGGTAGGGATTTGGAGGTTTGTTCGTGTTTGATGCTTCCGATATAGTTACTAAAGCAGGAAATTTAAAGGAGGTTTTGCCGATTTTGGAGAGATTTAATTTATTATTAACGCGTTATATTACAAGTGAATTTAAGATTCTGTTCAGCATTAAAAGTAGTTTCATTATTCCAATTCTACATAGAATGACCTATTACCTCATGTTCTTACATAGTGCACTAGCGCGCGGTTTTTTGGTAGGGTAAGATTTTGTAGAATTTATTGATTATTTTTTCAAGTTTTGTTGCAGAATTTTGTTTTTTTTTCTACGGACATATTCAGATTCAGATTCATTTATTTCATTAATGTAAATTACAATATAAGTTCGCATTGATGTCAAAAATATAAGAATTCACATTATGATCGTCAAGTTAGTAGTTAGATATAAATAATAATAATAATAACTGGCGTAGGGATGTGACGACCCCATCGCCCACTGGTTTTCCAGTGCAATCAGTCAACGTAAGGCAGCCTGTGGCGGGCTGTTAGGGAGTAGCGACCCTACGTACCTGAGTGCTCCTGGGGGCGGCCTGTGGGTTGGTGGTACAGGCCCCTCCGCCTCTGGCTTGCCTTAACCAGCCGTCCAGAGTGGAGTCGCAAGAGCTGTCGCTCGAGGGTGGATGTGGTCACCTAAGTGGCGAGTTGGCTATATGTTTAAAGTCCAGTGCCACCTCTCCACCCCCAGCTCTCTGACCGGTGTTGCCCTTAGGCCATTTTATAATGTCGCTATTCTATGGGGGCCCATCTAGCAGAGAGCGAGTCACCGTCTGCCGGAAATAAAAATCTGAGACAGTTTATTAGGCAGGCGTCCGGTGTCTCACCCAATAGCCCAGCCATTAGTCCATCATATTCACCCAATAGCCCAGTTCATTTAGACTCCATCAATCAGCAATAGTTCCTATACACCCTGGCGGGTGCTGTCTCTGTGTGCGTCCCATGACACGGGCAGGGACAGCATCCGCTCGGTGTATCCCTTGCATTTCATTAAATTGTCAAAAGGGCCTCTACGTGTTGGCTATGTGGTACTCGTTGGTACTTGGGTGCCTCGGTACTTCGGCTCCGCGCACGCCTCCCAAAGGTCCGGGACACCATTGTCCCGTGAACGGGAAAGACATACATAATGAGATAATTAATTATTATTAACACATTTAAACTTTCTGTAAATTTAGTTTATATTTAAACGTTCTATATAAAATGGGCTATTTATTCATGTTTTATATTGCATTACCCCGCGGTTTACTGCAGGGCATGATTTTATACAATTTAATTGAACTTTTTTACAAGTTTTACGTGGAACTCTGTTTTTTTTCTATAGACGAGTGGAAATTTAGTTTCATAAATAAATTCATGTCGGGCCACGCGCAATCTAGGGTTCCGTAGTCGTCTACCCGTTACATTATGTACCTAGACTTAAAAGTTCACAAACTTATATTTACTATGTTTTTGACAGAATTAACAACATTATCTATCTATGGTATCAATGGAAATTGTACGAAAGTTTGCTAAGAAACAACATTTTCCTGTATCGATTGCCACATTTATTGTCCAAATCTGTCTACCTTTTAACTTAGTAGAACGTTTTAGACTTATAATTTCGAAGTGCCGTAGTCTCGGTTACTGACGGGTGAAAATTAGATATTATCGAAAAAAGTAATCAAGTTTGGTCTCTTCACTAATACGATTGTGCAAAAGCGACTTGCTTTCATTACAAAAGTGCAGTTTGTTTCCATAACTAAGTACTATGACACAGTCGCCAAAACTACTCGACGGATTGTCATAATTTTTGTTTTATCGCGTAGATAATACTATGAAAATTTATGTAAATACTAGCTTTTGCCCGCGACTTCGTCTGCGTAGAACTCGCGTCATCGCGTTAGAATGTTATTTCATTCTTCTATTTCATGCGCTTACCTAGTTATCTCTCTTCCATTCTAACTTAAACCTCGTTAAGGGATGATTTCCGGGATAAAAGTATCCTATGTCCTTCCCTAGGACTCAAACTATATCCATAACAAATTTCATCTAAATCGGTTGAGCATTTTAAGAGGAAACAGGCAGACAGAGTTACTTTCGCATTTATAACCCGCCCCAGTTTCGCACGGGTAGTCCAGGTTTTAAATTTATTTAGCTAAGCTTTTGCCCGCGACTTCATTCGCGTGAATATCCATTATCCATATCAACTTCTACACCGTATTTCGCCGGGTTGTCTCGCCAAACATTGCGCACGCCGGCTCAATGCGCCCACATGAAACATGACAGAGGACTAAATATATGTTATTAACTTATTATTGATGCAGATGAAAACGCTCGCGAGCGAAGCGAGCGCGAAACTTTTCACATATTCTGATACGGGTGTGGAAAATACTTCATACGCATCAAGTAATGAAGATGAAAACGCGAGCGCAGCGAGCGCGAATTCTTTCAAACATTACGATGTAGGTGCGGAAAATACTTCATACGCATCAAATAGTGTAGATGAAAACGCGAGCGCAGCGAGCGCGAAATATTTCGAACATTGATGCAGGTGTGGAAAAGACTTCATACGCACCAAGTAATGAAGATAAAAACGCGAGCGTAGTGAGTGCGAAATGTGTCGAACATTATGATGCAGGTGCGGAAAATACTAATCAAGTAATGTAGATGAAAACGCGAGCGCAGCGAGCGCGAAATTTTTCGAACATTCTGATGCAGGCGCGGAAAAGACTTCATACGCATCAACTATAATGTAGATGAAAACGCGAGCGTACGGCGCGCTAAAATTTTTTGAACATTATGATGTAAGTGCGGAAAATGCTCATCAAGTAATGTAGAAGAAAACGCGAACGCAGCGAGCGCGAAATTTTTCGAACATTCTGATGCAGGTGCGGAAAAGAGTTCATACGTATCAACTATAATGTAGATGAAAACGCGAGCGTACGGCGCGCGAAAATTTTCGAACATTATGATGTAGGTTGTGTGGAAAATGCTCATCAAGTAATGTAGAAGAAAACGCGAACGCAGCGAGCGCGAAATTTTTCGAACATTATGATGCAGGTGCGGAAAATACTTCACACTCATCGAGTAATGTGTATGAAAACGCGAGCGCAGCGAGCGCGAAATATTTCGAACATTGTGATGCCGGTGCGGTAAATAATTCATACGCATCAAGTCATGCAGATGAAAACGCAAGCATAGCGAACGCGAAATTTTTACGAACATTATGATGCAGGTGCGGAAAAGACTTCAAACGCATCTGTAATTTAGATGAAAATGCGTTCGTAGCGGGCGCTAAAGTTTTTGAACATTATGATGCAGGTGCGGAAAATAGTTCATACTCATGAAGTTATGTAGAAGAAAACGCGAGCGCAGCGAGCGCGAAATTTTTCAAACATTATTATGCAGGTGCGGAAAATACTTCATACGCATCAAGAAATGAAGATGAGATCGGGAGCGTAGTGAGCGCGAAATGTTTCGAACATTATGATGCAGGTGCGGAAAAGACTTCATAAGCATCAACTATAATGCAGATGAAAACGCGAGCGTAGGGCGCGCGAGAATTATCGAACATTATGATGTAGGTGCGGAAAATACTCATCAAGTAATGTAGATGAAAACGCGAGCGCAGCGAGCGCGAAATTTTTCAAACATTATGATGCAGGTGCGGGAAATACTTCATTCTCATGATGTACATGAAAACGCGAGCGCAGCGAGCGCGAAATTTTTCGAACATTATGATGCAGTTACGGAAAATAATTCCTACGCGTCAAGTAATGTAGATAAAAAACGAAATTTTGTTCCGATGATTTTTTTAACTTTCCAAACACCTTTAAACCTTAAAATTTGGTAATAATGATTGTTATTACGTATTTTTTACCAACAAATACTAATATATTGATAAATTAGTTTTTTTTCTTTGAAATTTCCTTATTTTTCCTATAAAAACCAACTTAACTTTGCGGTCGGTTTGGAACCCTAAATGTGCGAAGTCCGACTCGCACTTAGCTGGTTTTTTTTGCTTTCCAATCCGCCTGTTCGAATTTGGTCATACTTGATGTTTATTGTTACGTAGGTATGTATGTTTTAATAACGAATACCAATATACCCTAAATTTATGTCCGTTACGCGCTGAACGTATTTTATACATTTTGCTGACGGAAAACGCAACTAATCGGCACCTCGAAGAACCTCAAAGATGACACCCATATCGATTATTAAGAAAAGTAAATAAGTAAATGTCCGGCATCTTCGATTTGAAAATGGATAAGTATCATTCTTGTAATGAGCACCTCAAAAAACAATATTTTATACAAAAATGCACATACATAGTAGTACATGTCGCAAGTGCTACCATGCAACCGAGAGCCCGCCGCTCTGCGTAGGTAAGGTACCCTCCATCGAAAACAAAAAAAAAAAACCGAGGTTGCGTAGTAAAGTTTGTGAATATTGATAGTGACTGACTGACCAACATAATTAGATCTCTCATTTGAAACAGTTAATATGGTTTGAGGGACTTTTGTATTTTTGTCTATAGCCTTGAGAGGCAGAGGTATTGTTATTTCACCCCCCATTTTTTCAAATACTATCTGTTTATTATACAATGTTTGAATGAGGTTCTATTTACTTTGCGTCCATGTATATACTTACCAACTTTCAAGCCTGTAAATCATGAACTGAAAGACTTCTCATACAAAGTTTAACCCCTCTTTTCACCCCCTTTCATCCCTAACCTGTATGATTTTTATAGCCTATAACCTGGCCGAAGATCCAATAAACATATTAGTGAAGGCTGTATTCAAATCCATTCGCTAGTTTTCGCGTGATAGTTAGACAGATAAACAGACAGGCAAACAGACAAACAGACAAACAGACAAACAGACACGAATTCTAAAAACAGTTGAAACGTGTTCTGTTATCGATTCTTAGACCCCTCCATCGATTTTTTTACTAATATCTTCAATGTACAGATTTTCGACCCTCTTCTGCTTTATTATATGTATAGATATAAATTGACTTTATATTTGGACATTTAGTTGTTATTTTTAATATAACCAAAAAAAGAAGAATGAAAATTTTACAATTTTGATATTAGTTGGCCGCTATCTTTAATTTTTTACATGGTATTTTTCTTATTTTAATGAATGGTGTGATGAATGATTGATACCCATATTACTTAAATAGCAGATGCCGTTTTGAAATTATACACTATTTAAAAAATGCGGCTCCACCTTGAATTCCCGTCGATGAAATTTTCATTTCGTCGGATGAAATCCTTTATTTGGTTCCTAGTATTCACTGGAGAAAATGAATTGCTTTCTGCATACGATGCAGTTTGATTTTGCTAAGCATTTTGACTAACAGTGTTTTAACAAGAAACGCAATATTGAACACCATTTTTCTCATGAACTATTAGATATATCGAGAAAATGATAATAACCGAATGTTATAGATAAATTTATGCATAACATAATTGTCATACAAAGTTTTTATGTAGCACGGAGCATTTTTAGTTCTAAAAAAATAAAAAAAATTGGAAACTAAAATAGCCGCCATTTTGAATTTTTTGCGTGGATAGTTTGGCCTCGCTCAGTATAAGTTACAAGTAGCCTAAGGAACAGTTTCCATCGTGAGGCCAAACTTTATCATGACTTGTAACTCCCAAGTTCCATTTATATGGGGATTCACACCTACTATAACGGTTACTGAGAAAAACGGGGGACAGACGGACGGACGGACGGACGGACGGACATGGCGAAACTATAAGGGTTCCTTGATTACTACGGAACCCTAAAAAAAGCTTCTCCCCAATAAGCAGCTCCGCCGCTAAATAGAAACAATTTTTTTTTCAAGTTAAGTCTGTCAAGAAAGTTTATGTTTATACATTCTACAAAAAATTTTTTTTACTTTTTGCTAGTTCTGTGCAGAACTCCATTTTTTTATACGGACCCTAGAAAATTTGTTCCAGAAATGAGTTCCTCGTCCTTAAATTATACGAAAATGATACCAAACATGACCTATCTACTAAACTTATGTAGAAACCGAGCTCGGAGTGCAGCGCGGTAGATGTGGTTTTCAACCCCCTCTACCCCCACCTCCATGGAAGAATTTCGTGGGTACAGGGCTAAATCTGCTCAGATGACCTCTAGGTACAACTGTGCCAAGTGGCATCCTTTGTTGAAAATCTGCAAGGTTGAGGACCTTAAATACCCTGCTCCGTGCGAAGTCGTAGCGGGCTATAAATGCGAAAATATGTCCTCTGTCTGTTACCCCTTAAACTTAAACCGCTGAACCGATTTAGATGAAATTTGGTATGGTATTTGAGTCGCAGGGAAGGACATAGGATACTTTTTAATCCCGAAAATCAATAAGCGCTCCAAATAAACAGAGTTCTACGCAGACGAAGTCGCGGCGCGGGCACTAGTTGAGAATAAATTAATAACAATTAATTGTTCACAATATTTTTCATTATTTTGAACCATTAATATCTTTTTATAGAAGTGACTGTCATCTGGCCTTCCATATTCCAACCCAATAATGTTATGTAGGTATGTAATTAATATTATTCATTTATTTTCTAGTGAAACACAGCTTCAGACAGTTCCCGCCTCGCAAACACAATATAGTTTAAGAAAATAATCGCTGATGCAGCGACTCTTATCGCCGTAGCGGTTGACCCTGCTGACGGAGCCAGAGAGCGTCCAGTGAAGCGCCTCTTCACTGATCGAGGTGGTGGCACCTGCGCCACGCACCGCGCGCCGCAAGGTGGCCTCGAACACGCCACCGCCCGGTGTCGTGCGCACCAGCACCAGCAACTCGCGCCACCCTTCCTCGTCCGTAGCCGGCGAGCCCGCCTCCATCTCTCGCACGTCCATGACACTGCCCAGCGACAGGCGCGCGCATTCCGGGTACTGCTTTAGCAGCTCGTTCAGGTGTGCCACTACAAACTCTGCTGCATCGTTCGCTTCAAAGCTCTTTACATACATAGGACGGCCTTTGTGACACGTACACCAGTGGTCGTCGATTCCGGCCATCTTGCAAGTTCGGTTTCTTGGTATGGGCAGGAACAGACTTATGCTTCGGCTGTCACCGTAGTGTTGTTCATTTCGAGCCGATATTTTCTCATCGCTTACAGAATCCAAATTGGCTAAGTCCAATAGTGTAGCATACATGTCAAATGCAGTTGTAAGACGTTTACTGTTTAGTTTTAAATTATGATATGCCAAACTGTAATTATGTCGGAACGATGGAGGCAGTAGAATATAGACGAAAGGCAAGCGGTCTTCTAGCCGCCCTTGTTTTGTTAATCTAAAGTCACCCCATCTGAAACCATGGTCACTTAACAGGATTATAATAGTTTCATCTAAATATTTAGATTTATCAAGCTTTTGAAAAAAATGTTCGTAAGTATTATCCAAAGTCTTCGGGTTATTTAAGAAATCGTGGCTCATCGTCATCTCCCAGAAGAATCCGAACAGCTTCGAAAACTGCAAAGTTTTCGTTAGGTTTTCGAGATACTTTAACATAACTTTAATAGCGTACTTATTTCCAAAGCATAGAAAGGAATTATCTTCGTTGTTTCCCACACGCGTCTCTGCCTCATGTATGAAGGTATGTAGGTAGTAGTCGGTGGGCGTGGCTGCGAAGCCGTGTCGGTGGTAGTTGAAGGTGCCAAATTTGGAGGTGTCTTCGCCGAACGCCGTGTAGAACCCATTATCTCTGTACGAGTTCCAAACGAATGGACAGTTATCAAAAGTATTCCTTGTACTCGGCCAACACATGCGTTTTAACTCCGTATCTTTGACTCCCAGTAGCATCGCGGCGACGTTTGGAAATGTATTATCACCAATTTTATTATAACCAAATAATTCAACAGCTCCTTTTTTCTTGAGGATTTCTAATGTCCTGGGCATTGTTCTATGGAAATTTAGTCTTGATACCGAATCGATGCCTAAAACTAGCACGTTGTAAGCTGTCTGATTCTGAATAGGATTCCGTGCGTTTCGGCTTGAACTTAATCGTTTCTTTACCGCAAATATGAAAAATTCTTCATATATATATCCTGACACCCTCTGTCTCCACCCTCTCTTATAACAAGATACTCTAACAAGTTCATCCAAAGCTTCTATCACATCGTAAAATTCGATGCATTTGTGGTAACTGACGCGATCGTCAACGTAATTTGAAGTGATGTCCGGAATCTCGTTTGATCGGTAGAAGGGCTTGTAACAGCACGTAATATTGAACGAGCCATAATAATGCCTGTGGTTATTGTTGATCCATATATGGGTGGCGTTATTAGCTAGTAGAGAAGTGTGCATATGCTCGCACGGTTTCAAGTGCCTTGGAGGTTCTATGAATTTCTTGATGTTGTCATCGAACGGGCGCAAAGCAGGTATTGTGCAGCCATAAGTGTTGATAGTGAAGCGACTTTCCGAGGCGAGGTGATTGTGGTGCTCGGGCTTGAGTGCCTCGCCGTTCAGGGACACAACCTCGGGCCCGCCTAAAACCATCATCAGGACGAAGTTGCCGTCGAAAACGACCGCCACCAGGAATATGTACCGCCAGCGTAGCGGCTCAAACCATGTTTGCTGGTGCGACACCATGCTGGAAATAAAACTCTTTTTACAATTTTGTATCGAATATTAATTTTAAGTTCTTAAAATACAACCATTTAGGAACCATTTCACTGGCAGGTCATCGCGCCCATTGTTGTCAGTTTGCGACTACACCAGCTACCTAAGTATACGCCTGGATATAAAAAAATGGTTCTTATCTTTATCAGTTTTGTCACCAATATTACTTGGTCTATATAAGACAGCAAAAGTGATATAACCCCTTTTTCGGAATTCGCCCCCAAAAGTCAAATTGTATTAGGAGCAAGTCTTTTTAACCAACTTCAAAAAAAGGAGAAGGTTCTCAATTCATCTGTATGTTTTTTTGTTGTACCTATGTTTGTTACGCGATTACTCCGCCATTTATGAACAGATATGAAAAATTATTTATTTGTTAGAAAGCATATTTTTCCAGATTGGTCACGTTATTCCATCATCAAAAGTTCACTTCTGATCATGGAATCCATGAGGAATTGAGGGAAATCCTCAAAACTTTAAGGGAAACATAGTTTAATAGCGCTTTTGTACGACTTTGGCAGCTAATATCTCACTAACGATTGACTTAAATGGAAAACTTTTTTAGTAACCTTTATTTTTTTTAAAGGCCTATCCAAAAATACCTTTTACAACTACTTGCATTGAAAAATTTTTTTACATCCCCTGGTGATAAATAAATAAATAAATATGTGTGGACAATCTTACACAAATCAACCCAGTCCCAAACTAAGCAAAGCTTGTATGGTACCTATGGGTACTAAGCGACGATATACATACTTATATAGATAAATAGATACTTAAATACATAGAAAATATCCAAGACCCGAGAACAAATATTCGTGCTCATCACACAAATAAATGCCCCGGCCGGGATTCGAACCCGGGACCTCCAGCTTCGTAGGCAGGGTCACTACCTACTAAGCTAAAGCGGTCGTCATAATGTTTATTATTATGTATATTTTACCAACAAAATACTAATATATTGATAAATCTCATTTTTTGAGGTGGTTTGGCTCAGAACCCTAAATGTGCGAAGTCCGACTCGCACTTGGCCGGTTTTCTCAGATTGCCAACCCCTGTGCGATTTATCAATCTAGGTATATATAACTGTAATGTTATGTATGTCATTATCGAAAAACAGACGAGGGTAGTGGGCAAAGAGTACTTTATTAATGGTAGTGGGTAGCTTCTCGGATCTTAGACTTGCCGAATCGGCGTGTCGCGAAAAGCGGCCGGCGGCGCGTTGTGAAAAGCTGTCGGCGCTTTTTGCGCATGACAGACCGTGATTTATTTATTTATTTATTTCTCAGAACACATACAGTCATATATAAAAACATAGATATAGCATACAAAAATATATAAAAACAGACCTGGAGGTTCATAATGTAAACATCAAAAGATACCAAAGCGTTTTGCGAATAGAAAATAAGTTGAACACAACTAAGTAATAATACTAATAACTAATTATAGTGATAATTTATTTTATCAACAACAGTTTGGATCTCGTTTGTTCTTTTAATGCAGGAAGAGAGTGCATAAATGGATCGATGTCACAGAAATACTCATTATAGGTATTTGGTACCTACTCGTTTGAAAAAAGTATGTCTCGAATAATTAGTACGTGCGAAACTCACATAAAACAAATTACGAGGACGTAAGGAGCGATGCCGCAATTTATGTATTTTAAACCAAAATTAAGTGACATACCTAAGCTATCTCTGAGCGCAAACAGTCTCGTTATATTTTCTACACATTCACTTCATTGCCTTTAAAATGGGGAAATACGGGAAATAATATGTATTTTCATTTTAACAAGAAGCTTTTATTCCAAAATTCCTATAGATACTTAAAGCATCAGCGTGTCAAGCCAAGTTAAAAAAAAAGAACTGGCGCCGCAGCGGCCGTGTGTTATATTGCACTAACCATTTGATGGCACTTTTGACCCCTACGTAACTCAAAATCTATTGAACGGACACATATGAAATTTGGTACATTTATTAAGATCCTCAAGGCTAACCAGATTCCCAAATTTCATGAATATAGCTCAATCGGTTATTAAGATACAAACATCTAAATATAGGAATTTTTCAGACTAGGATATTGGAAGGGGAAGGAATAATCAAAACCTAACCCACTTCCAGGTGACCTAGCAAGTTGAAATTTGGCATCGAGCTGGGTAAATGTATGATTACGAACCTGAGAAACATAAACAGTATTTTTTTTACGATTTGTAATATTTTCCAAATAACATTTTTTTATTTACACACTAAGCGCCTATTGATTTTGTACTGGCAAAAATGTATAAATGTTATTTGATACCGTACAGTCAGTACTGAGCAAAATTTCTGAACAAAAAGTAATGATATCCTATGCCAAGTTCAATATTAAGAGTATGCGTCGTTATTGACTTCGCCAACAAAAGAATTGATATCTATATGGGTGCCAAGTTTTGCGTAGAAAGTCCGGAATCTTGAGATATAATTCAAGGTCAAGATTTTGACTTGGCTGGTTTTTACGTACATGCTATATTAAATTTGTCTATGGTATTTTTCTAAACTTTGGTTTGTTGGTAAAAACTAGCCAAGTCAAAATCTTGACCTTGAATTACATCTCAAGTTTCCGGATTTTCTACGCAAAATTTGGTACCCATATAGATATTAATTCTTTTGTTGGCGAAGTCAATAACGACGCATATTAATTTTGTATGTTTTGATACGATATTACTAATTAAAATGTAGAAACATTATTAAGATAAGATAAGATAAGATCATTTATTCCATTGTAAACTACTATACAAATTTGCCTTATATCAAATTTATACGCATTCACACATGATCGTCAATATTTACAATATACGAGTATATAATTATAATATGTATTAGTGATATTTATGGCTATACAGTGTATTATATAATAATATTAATAATCAGCATCGGATACATATTCTGTCTTGTCATAGTTACTTTACAGTAAAATATTTATATTACCTACATTAATTTTCATTTTCATCTATGTCAAACTTCGAATAATCATTAGATAGGTATTCTTTAATGCTGTATAGTGTGTGATCTAATAGCAGTGTTTTCAAGCGTAACTGAAAAATATTTTCACTACTTATACTTTTAATGTTATAAGGCAGTTTGTTATATAGTACACAGCCCATGGCGCTGGGAGATCGTTTTGCCAGCTTCAGCCTATTTGGAGTTGGTATTATATCAAGCGATCTTTTGGTTCTACGCGGATTATTTGTCTTTAATTGTAGGAATATAGTTAGCCAAGTAGTCGCAAGTCGCAAACCGAGGCTGGTCGCGTAGAAGAAGAAGAAGAAACATTTATTTACTGCACAAAAGACACACAGATACAAAAAATAATAGACGTACAAAACTCAGAACATATAAAATAATGTGTGTCTTCGCGGCAGCAAATCGGTTGCTGTCTCAGCATTATGCTGTGTAGCAACGTTACTGGGGTTCTGGATCGAGAAGTTCTGGTTCAGGGTCGGGATCTGACCTGGTCCAGGGTCGGGACCTGGTTTAGGATTGGGATCTGCTTCGGGTAGGTCGTGGAGTGAGAAAGCCTGATGATAAACAAACATTCTAGCACTGCTCTGGAGACAGAAGACTTTTCGACCGAGACACCGTAGTGTGACCAGAGTAGTTCCCTAATGCACTCAAGTACGGGTTAAATTGCTTGAATGCAGCCCACCCAGTACATCATCGTTCGATCGGTTGGTTCTGACAAGTCTAGGTTCGGGCTCTGACCCCATTAAAAGAGGCAAAATCTTAACAGCCCAATTAGCCCAAAGTACAATTTGTAAAGGGAGCTTATATGCGCGACTCTACCGTGAAATTCCGTGAGTAAATTAATGTGGCTCCTCAGGTCAGGACGGCGATAGCAGTCCTCAGTTTTCGCTGTATAGGGATCTAGGGATGGAGCCTTGGAGTTGTCCATCTATATTAGGCACTGGCCAATGTATTGCAATGTATGTTAGGCGTTGCGAGGACCAAGTCTTTACGTGCCTCAGTATGTAACTAGGTAGATACTTAAAGAAAGTGCTGTGTACTCTATAAATTATAATAAATATGTAAAAGGATCAGGTTTCCTTAGATTTACATTAAATGCCTTATTTATGCTTATTTAAAATGTATTATGATTGTGGCAAGTTTAACTAGTTATCTTATATTATACTTATGTGTTGAATCTGCTGAATATGATATAATAGCGACTCTCATTTGGCCTTCCATTCCAACCGAATAATGTTATATATATGGAATGAATATTATTTATTTCTTTTCTAGTGAAACACAGCTTCAGACAGTTCCCGCCACGCAAACACAATATAGTTTTAGAAAATAATCGCTGATGCAGCGACTCTTATCGCCGTAGCGGTTGAGCCTGCTGACGGAGCCAGAGAGCGTCCAGTGAAGCGCCCTTTCACTGATCGAGGTGGTGGCGCCTGCGCCGCGCACCGCGCGCCGCAAGGTGGCCTCGAACACGCCGCCGCCCGGTGTCGTGCGCACCAGCACCAGCAACTCGCGCCACCCCTCCTCGTGCGTAGCCGGCGTGCCCACCTCCATTTCTCGCACGTCCAAGACACTGCTCAGCGACAGGCGCGCGCATTCCGGGTACTGCTTTAGCAGCTCGTTCAGGTGTGCCACCACAAACTCTGCTGCATCGTTGGCTTCAAAGCTTTTTACATATATTGGACGGCCTTTGTAGCACGTACACCAGTGATCGTCGATTCCGGCCATCTTGCACGTACGATTTCTTGGTATGGGCAGGAACAGACTTATGCTTCGGCTGTCACCGTAGTGTTGTTCATTTCGAGCCGATATTTTCTCATCGCTTACAGAATCCAAATTGGCTAAGTCCGATAGTGTAGCATACATGTCAAATGGAGTTGTAAGACGTTTACTGTTTAGTTTTAAATTATGATATGCCAAACTGTAATTATGTCGGAACGATGGCGGCAGTAGAATATAGACGAAAGGCAATCGGTCTTCTAGCCGCCCTTGTTTTGTTAATCTAAAGTTACCCCATCTGAAGCCATGGTCACTTAACAGGATTATAATAGTTTCATCTAAATATTTAGATTTATCAAGCTTTTGAAAAAAATGTTCGTAAGTATTATCCAAAGTCTTCGGGTTATTTAAGAAATCGTGGCTCATCGTTATCTCCCAGAAGAATCCGAACAGCTTCGAAAACTGCAAAGTTTTCGTTAGGTTTTCGAGATACTTTAACATAACTTTAATAGCGTACTTATTTCCAAAGCATAGAAAGAAATTATCTTCGTTGTTTCCCACACGCGTCTCTGCCTCACGTATGAAGGTATGTAGGTAGTAGTCGGTGGGCGTGGCTGCGAAGCCGTGTCGCTGGTAGTTGAAGGTGCCATGTTGGGAGGTGTCTTCGCCGATCGCCGTGTAGAACCCATTATCTCTGTACGAGTTCCAAACGAATGGACAGTTATCAAAAGTATTCCTTGTACTCGGCCAACACATGCGTTTTAACTCCGTATCTTTGACTCCCAGTAGCATCGCGGCGACGTTTGGAAATGTATTATCACCAATTTTATTATAACCAAATAATTCAACAGCTCCTTTTTTCTTGAGGATTTTTAATGTCCTGGGCATTGTTCTATGGAAATTTAGTCTTGATACCGAATCGATGCCTAAAACTATCACGTTGTAAGCTGTCTGATTCTGAATAGGATTCCGTGCGTTTCGGCTTGAACTTAATCGTTTCTTTACCGCAAATATGAAAAATTCTTCATATATATATCCAGACACCCTCTGTCTCCACCCTCTCTTATAACAAGACACTCTAACAAATTCATCCAAAGCTTCTATCACATCGTAAAATTCGATGCATTTGTGGTAACTGACGCGATCGTCGGCGTAACTTGAAGTGATGTCCGGAATCTCGTTCGATCGGTAGAAGGCCTTGTAACAGCACGTAATATTGAACGAGCCATAATAATGTCTGTGGTTATTGTTGATCCATATATGGGTGGCGTTATTAGCTAGTAGAGAAGTGTACATATGCTCGCACGGTTTCAAGTGCCTTGGAGGTTCTATGAATTTCTTGATGTTGTCATCGAACGGGCGCAAAGCAGGTATTGTGCAGCCATAAGTGTTGATAGTGAAGCGACTTTCCGAGGCGAGGTGATTGTGGTGTTTGGGCTTGAGTGCCTCGCCGTTCAGGGACACAACCTCGGGCCCGCCTAAAACCATCATCAGGACGAAGTTGCCGTCGAAAACGACCGCCACCAGGAATATGTACCGCCAGCGTAGCGGCTCAAACCATGTTTGCTGGTGCGACACCATGCTGGAAATAAAACTCTTTTTACAATTTTGTATCTAATATTAATTTGAACACAACCATTTAGGAACCATTTCACCGACAGGTCATCGCGCCCATTGTTGTCAGTTTGCGACTACACCAGCCTATATATAATATATGCCTGGATATAAAAAATGGTTCTGGGGGCCAATTTTTGAGTTTCGAACGCTCGACTTTTCACTCGACATCTGTCAAAACGTCATAGTGTTTTGACAGATCTCGAGTAAAAAGTCGAACGTTCGAGACTCAAAAATCGGCTCCCAGATCTTTGTTAGTTTTTTCACCAATATTACTATTAGACAGCAAAAGTGATATAACCCCTTTTTCGGAATCCGCCCCCAAAAGGGGTTTAATTAAGGGCCTATCGTGCGGGGTAAATTCTCAGCGTCTGTCAAATTTCAATTTTTTAAATAATTTACCCAATTAACCCACACATGCATTATTCACGCACACTACCTCATTTTCGGGTCGGGTCATTGACCCATGTTCGTGCCAACTTATGACAATATAGATTTTGAATATTTAAAGGTTTCTTGGTGCATAAGAGAAGTGTAACAAAAATCGTCAAGTTCTGATCTGTAACCAAAACTCAAGTATTAGTTGTATCCGAAAATGTCTTGAATTTGGAATTTGTGGTAGTAAAATACTCAGTTCCTTGTTTATAAAATAAAACTTTGAACACCTGTTTTGTAAAATGTATTTTGTTTTGCCCTTTCCTCACAGACTCATTTTTTAGGGTTCCGTAGTAAACAAGGAACCCTTATAGTTTCGCCATGTCCGTCCGTCCGTCCGTCCGTCCGTCCGTCCGTCCGACCCCCGTTTTTCTCAGTAACCGTTAGTGCTAGAAAGCTGTAATTTGGCATGAGTATACATATCAATGACGCCGACAAAACGGTAGAATAAAATCTTGAAAAAAAAAATTTTTTTAGGGTACCTCCCCTACATGTAAAGTGGTGGTGCAATTTTTTTTTCTGCCAAACCCCATCGTGTGGGGTATCGTTGGATAGCTCTTTTAAAAATATTATAAGTTTTCTAAAAGCATTTTTTGATTAAAGAATTGGTTAGCGTGATATTAAGCTTTGAAGTGATAATTTTTGCTATGGTCAAGTGTCCCCCCCCCCCTGCCAGCTAAACGGTGGCTACTAGGCATGTGAAAAAAATCATGGTAGTAGTATATACGATGAATTTAAAAGGAAAACTATCACAGCTAAGTAGACATTAGTAGTTAACGAGTAATAGTCGAACTTCAGAAATGAACTTTGCAAAAGCAAACTTTCGTACAATTTCCATTGGTACCTTAGATAATGTTGTTAATTCTTTCAAAAACATAGTAAATATAAGTTTGCGAACTTTTTAGTCCATATAATGTAACGGGTGGACGACTACGGAACCCTACCTTGCGCGTGGCCCGACACGCACTTGGCCGGTTTATACAACTAAAAACAGAGAAAGACTTTTCCTAATCGGTTCGTGCATGTTATGACTGTTTTATGTTTATGACTTAGGTACTTATTTTGAGAGTTTACTTGGTGATTTTCATGATACGAGTATATGTTGTACCTTAAGTAAATAGATTATTTTAAGCAAAACTTTTCATAAATTGATTATTTGTGACCGTCCATCACACAGAGGCCCTTATGGTCGGTATTGAGTTACGCACGGATCTATAATCTACAATACATAAGCTACCAAAAACAATAAAAACCATGACCCTAGGTGCCATACTTTTTTAAAAAAAAATCATCAAAGTTACGCAACCCAAAAATGCACTTTAGAGAAATAACTAAGAGAAGTTTAAAACTCATTTAAAGTATGTTCCCGTGGGAAGTTACATAGATGATGGTAGATCCTGAATCCTGAGGTTCTCTTCTATAGGAAACAATCAAAGATTTTTCAATTCCACTACCCCGTTGAGAAAAAATGGCCTTTGATCAGTGCAAGGCGCCGATCGTAAAAAAATAAGGAAGTTCGTAATATGTGAATTATTATTTCGTATTTTGTGATCTTTGTCATAGTGTATGCTAGAAAATAGTTTTCTTTACACCTCGAATGGAAAATAAAAACGAAAAACTAACGTGATATATTTTTTTTTTAATAAATATTGAAAATTATATTTT
Source organism: Cenopis cana (assembly GCA_951800055.1). Classification (NCBI taxonomy): domain Eukaryota; kingdom Metazoa; phylum Arthropoda; class Insecta; order Lepidoptera; family Tortricidae; genus Cenopis; species Cenopis cana. The sequence continues at coordinate 15,797,929 of OX637477.1, read as the reverse complement.
TTCTATCTCGTCACGAATAAATTTAACAATTTCCGTGTAGTACACCATACTTACCTGTAATAAGTCTAGACAAGCATTACACAGGTTTTAATTTTTTTTTATGTCAATTAGTTTCAGTTTTATGACCGATTAAAGTTACATGAAAATCAAGGTTTACTTCCATACATTTGAGAAAAGGGCCCTTATGGACGAATGTAACCAAAAATGTAAGTAAATAATAATATTTACATCATCTAAGTAGCAGTCTTGTATTAGAACGTAATTCCGAATAAATCTTTTCATTACAAGTTTTTTGAATTTTGCGTAATTTTTAAATTATACGAAAAAGCAATTTCGCATAGTAATAATTATTTTTTAACTCTATTAATAAAAAAACCGACCAAGTACGTGTCGGACCACGCACAATAAAGAGTTCCGTACCGACACCTACTAGTCCATATTTAAACCCACTATCTGATACGTCGAATCGAAAAAGGTCGTATCTTCATAGTAAACTTACTGCACTTACGCCCTTTTGTTTGGGCAAAACAGTTTTTCAGCAATTACTCAAAAACCAGCAGCCGTATTTTTATCAAACCAAAAATCGTCGTAAGTATTTATTAATGTACAGTCACCAGCCTTATATATCTGCTATAACAAAGGCGGCATTAATATCTGACCCGTCCTTACGGCCCTACAAATGGAGCTATGTCGGATATTTAAATGCCACCATTGTTTTGGCAAATATTAATGCTGGTTACTGTACACCACCTCATTTATTTTTCAGAATTTTCATACATAAGGAAACTAGAGGGTGGGGGGGCACTAAATATTTTTTTTTTTAAGTTTACGTTCTATTATATTATGTAGCAATTCATAGAATAATACTTTCCTACCATATGTTTTCATAATTGGACAGCTTATAGTCGGCTGTGACATACGGACGGACGGAAGCACGGACGGACGGACTGATGCACGGACGGACGGACGGACTGACGCACGGACGCACGGACGGACGGACGGACGGGCAGACATGATGAAACTATAAGGGTTCCGTTTTCACCATTTTGGCTACGGAACTCTAAAAATACAATTCAATAGGAAATGTAATAAGAAACAAAAAAAATTGCAACGGTCATGCACGACTAGAACTTCCTTGACTTGCGACTAGAAATAGGTATTTGTAACGTGTACCACCTAATCCAGTAAACAGAAAAGGCAAATAAATAATACAGAAAATGGTTAGAAATAATTAGAATAAGTTATTAACCTATTTTATATCATTATTATCTGCGCTCTGCCATAAGGGCCCTTTTTTACTAAACTTTACAACTAATTTTAAGGTAGAAATACTTAACTTATACGTGTGAAACCAAGCTAGAAATACACATCTAGTCTTATACTTTATCAATATGCAAAAAACAAAAAATATGTGATTTTACCGTATTTTACTAAAACGCTGATATCTACGAAACTAGAAAGTGCCATAAGGGCCCTTTTGTTATGGACGGTCTCATTTTCTGTTTATCAGTTGGTTAACTCTAAAATGGACACTGATTTAATGCAAGTTTTAAGAGAAGAAGCGGTAGTTTTATTACAATATATATAATAACTACTAAAACTATTTATACGGCACGGGATAACTGCACCAATATTGTGAATCAACTTTGTACTTATTTGAGGAACCAGTACCTAACCTTATAGGTAGTTCTTGTTATTCACGACCTCCCGTCGTAACCCAATCCGCAGAATTGCGCATAGAATAGAATGACATTCCCTGCGCATCGTCGTTATCGTGAATGACAAGCACTATAAAACCTAATGATATAACAAATATCATCAAGAAAGTCATTGTAACATTCTGCAATTGTGGAACTTGGCCGGACCACTACTGTATCAGCTCTGACAAATTAACTTTTATACAGTCGTGCCGTCGATGACACTTAACTGAACATCCGTGAACCTTATTGCAACGAGATAAGGTTCAATAATGGTTAACATTGCGTCTATTTTCATCAATAATAAATAGCAATTATTATTATTTCCTATTCGTTTACTATAACGTCGAGACAATTATTGCGATGCGACATAAGTACTTACTTGTACAAAATCAAAGCAACGGGATTTCCAACGCATGAAAGCTTTAGTTAGATAGAAACTAGCGCAGTTTAATATTATAAGTAATTACTGCATATTTGTTTGTTAGACATCGTCATTGTCACCACATCCCCAACAACTACTTGGTTTATTATTTATAAATGAAACATAGGTTTATTATTTTCATTCTAGGTATAATTATATTATGACCAGGCGGCTTAGACACTACACAATTTAAATCCACATCACTCAAACTGGCGAAGAAACTCCGATATTCTTTCTTCTGCTCCCGCTGCAAGAGAGCACTCTAGATCTGTTTCTTGGTATAAAGCTGATATTTTATAAACTTCTGTTCAAAGCACCATAATAATTGTGCCTGTTTGTACAGATTCTGGGATATGTTTTGTTTATGCAGATTCTGCGATATATTTAGGTAATCATTGTTTGACGTGAAAGCGCCGTACATATACACATAAAATATAACATTCGATTCGTTAAATTATTGAAATATAAAAATACAATTTGTTTACAAATTTTAATTTGAAATATGATGAGTGACATAAATGTCATAACGTTCCGTTCTGGGTGGCCAATTTATAAAAAGTAAATTACTTTGAACTGAAATACATCGGTAACCTTTTTACGTTTAAAATGCCTTTTCGTAAAGGAAATCATTATAATTTAGTTGCATTAGTATACATTGGGGACCAAAGATTGCATTTTTATGTTATAACGAATGGCTAATACTAAAAATTCCATGTTAAAAGAATCTTCAATAGCCACACGTCAACATTCATTTACCCTACTTCAATTAATGAAATCTTTGTGTGTGGTATACATTTTGTATTTGTATACGAGCAAGCTGTCAAAAGGCGTGTTTTTATGAGATGTCAAACTGAGAAAAGCAGCATACGTCTGCTCCCATTGAGGGCCGGAGCCCATCTGCCGGCAAGAAAACTACGGCGGCCGGTCAAATTTTCGGAATTTCCTTTGCATTGTTAAAAAAATCTCCACATTTTGCAAATGTTAAACACATACGACCTAGATAACATGTAGTTTTGTTACTATTCAAAAATTGAAGACCTTTCATAAAGTATTAACGTTGTAGTTTGCGTTTATTTCCTTTAGTAGAGCTAACTTTGGATTGAATTTTTATGAAGAAAACTATAAATAATTGTGTTTCTGAAACACATGACGTGTAGAGTGTATCCTTAAATATCATATATAGGAATTACAGAATTCAAGCTTTAGTAATAATAATACAGCAAGTGATCCAACCATCGCAATTATTCAGAAATTTGCTCGGTGCAGTCTTAAGTCAAATTGTATTAATACGAGCAAGTCTTTTTGACGTCCACCCATTACATTATATGGACTAAAAAGTTTGCAAAGTTATATTTACTATGTTTTTGACAGAATTAACAACATTATCTAAGGTATCAATGGAAATTGTACGAACGTTTGCTTTTGCAAAGTACATTTCTGAAGTTCGACTAAGTATTACTCGTTAACGAGTAATGTCTACTTAGCTGTGATAGTTTTCCTTTTAAATTCATCGTATATACTACGACCATGATTTTTTTCACAATTTTCACATGCCTAGTAGCCACCGTTTAGCTGGCAGTGGGGGAGGGGACACTTGACCATAACAAAATGTATCACTTCAAAGCTTAATATCACGCCAACCAATTCTTTAATCAAAAATTGTTTTTAGAACCTTATAATATTTTTAGAGCTATCCAACGATATCCCACACGATGGGGTTTGGAAGAAAAAAAATTGCACCACCACTTTACGTGTAGGGGAGGTACACTAAAAAAATTATTTTTCACTTCTCATGCTCGAAAAGTGTGTCATATTAAACTTGTGAAGCGGGGCTAAAGAAGTACATTTAAGCCCTAGGGAAAATATGTATACATATTTATGATTTACAAAACATCTTAATTTGACCAATCAAAATACTTCACCTATTAAATCCACCAATCACAGAACAGTAATTTGACATATAAAAAATATTTGGTAAAAATATCAACCAACCAGAATACAGCTGTATTAAAATCGACCAATGAGGAAAGACGTTTTTCAGTTCTCTAACGATTAAGCGGTGTCTATGGTCAAAGCAAATGCGCCTCTTAAAAGAAAAAAAAGCGCATGTTGCATCTCTTTCCTTAATATAGCAAAAGAAAGGGAGGCCAATACGCAAAGCGAACACGCACAGCGAGGCATGGTGCTGGCCTTAGAAAAAAAAACATGCTGTCAAATTAGACATACGCCCGCCCGCCAAGAGATAAATTATTCATTTTAGGTAGATAATTTGTGTTTATGTGTTTTTTCGCAATTGAAGTGAAAAGTAGAGTGTACCTATAACTCGGGCCTAAAAGCCATATTACCACTCGAACAATTTTCCCTCACTGCGTTCGGGAAAATAACTATCTCGTGGTAATATGGCTTACTTTAGACCCTTGTCAAACAATCTACTATTTAAAGATTTTGTTCTACCGTTTTCTCGGCGTCTTTGATATGTATACTCAAGCCAAATTACAGCTTTCTAGTACTAACGGTTACTGAATAAAACGACGGACGGTCATGGCGAAACTATAAGGGTTCTTTGTTTACTACGGAACCCTAAAAAGGAGGAGGTTCTCAATTCATCTGTATGCTTTTTTTGTTGTATGTTTGTTACGCGATTGCTCCGCCATTTATGACCATATTTGAAAAATTATTTCTTTGTAAGGGTTTAAACCAGTGGTTCCCAACCTTTTCAGTATCGCTACCCCTGTGGTCTATCCGGGAGACCGATTTTACCCCCTTTTTAAAAATTACGCAAACAAACAATACAATAAGTACATTTTTTTTTATTATACACTAGGTTTTGCCTGCGACTTCGTCTGCATAGAACTCGCGGTCATCGCGTTAGTTAGTATGTTATTGCTATTATTTTATTTCAGTCATTTACCTAGTTATCTCTCTTTAACCCCATTAAGGCATGATTCCCGATATAAAAAGCATCCTTTGTCCTTCCCGGGGACTCAAACTATATCCATACCAAATATTTTCATTTAAATCGGTAGAGCGGTTTAAGGGTAAACATGCAGACAATGTTACTTTCGCATTCATAACCCGCCCCGGTTTCGCACGGGTAGTCCAGTATTTAACTTATATAGTATATAGATGAATACGCGAGCGAAGCGAGCGCGAAAATTTTCGGACATTATGATACAGGTGTGGAAAATACTTCATACGCATCAAGTAATGCAGATAAAAACGCGAGCGTAGCGAGCGCAAAATATTCCGAACATTTGATGCAGGCGCGAAAAAGACTTCATACGCATCAAGTTTTGTAGATGAAAAGGCGAGCGCAGCGGGCGGGAAATGTTCCAAATATTATGATGCAGGTGCGGAAAAGACTTCATACGCATCAATTAGGCAATGAAGATGAAAACACGAGCGTAGCGAGCGCAAGATGTTTAATGTGTCATTTTTCGAACTTTATGATGCAGGTGCGGAGAATATTTCATACGAATCAAGTCATGCAGATAAAAACGCAAGCGTAGCGAGCGCGAAATTTTATGAACATTATGATGCAGGTTTTATCTATTCATCCATTTTGTGTACCCCTCTCATTACCCCCATAGAATGGCTGTTTTACCCCCAGGGGGGTAATTACCCCCAGGTTGGGAACACCTGGTTTAAACCCTTCGGCCGCCTACGAAACCACCGCTACGTAACAAGTTATGTGACAAGAATTATTTTTCTTGCTACGAAACCAGTTTCGTACAAAGACTACTTTTCGTACAAAGAAATCTGGTTTCGTAGAAAGATTTTTTTTTGTCAAAAGGCTTCTAATCCGTGGAATTCGTACATTTTGCCTTGCATCAAATCCGGTAATTCTGATTTTTTTATATGTTGCATGTAGTGAAGTGCTATACGTAATGACGAGTCCAATTTTTCGACCTCGAAAGTCTTCCGGGACCCTCCCCCACCCCTACTTTTGTATCCCGAATTACAGTCTTTTTTAATTTTATTGAAAACGGCTAAACCTAGGATAAAACCATCGAAGGATAAAATGTTCCGTATAAAATTATATACAAAACATTTTTTTTTGGGAGTATGTTGATAGAACCTATACTTTTCAAAATATGCTAACATTCATTGGGGTAAGACCAACAGTAGAGATACCAACGCGCAGATTTCTAACATTTGTGCGCATTGGGTTACAAGCATGGAACTTCTACCATAGACAAAGTATTCCGCTGTGATTATGCGTGGGGAGAGCGGGGTGAATGGGACCAAGTACACCTCTTTTTCGTTTTCTTTTTACAAGCTATCTATCAGCTAAGGGTACTAGCGCATGTGTGGTATTGTTTCCGTGTAAAACAGATGTCAGGAATTATTTTTTAAGATTGCCAACCCTAAGGGTCCAAAGGGGAGCCTATTAGGATCACTTATGCATCCGTCCGTCGTCTAAGCTGTCACACAGGTTTTACAGCCGAACGGTTGGAGCAGCAGGCGTCTTCACAGTATAAGCATCTTATTGTCCCATTGTTATATTAGTTATATTTAAGTGACATTGTATATTGTGAAATAAATAAATCATATCATATCATAGCCATGCAAACTGGCAAAACTTATTTTTAAATGTTTTTAGGCTCCCATAGAGAAAAAGGGGAGACGCGAAAAAAAAATTACCTACCCCATCGAGTGGGGTGTCGTTGTTTAGAGCTCGATGAGTAGATAAATACTGTATGTTTGTTTTAAAAATATTTGAAAACAAAGGAATGAGAAGCTACCAAAGTCAGTTTTATTTTATTTTATTTTTTATTTATGTCATTTAGTTATTGACTTATTTTCAGACCCCTAGTCAATAGTAATGCCTGTCTTAATGTGTTAACGAAATACAAAAACATGTTTTGCCCATTTCCCACAAATGCAAATATGTGTTAGAAACTGGTAAAAATAGTTCGTCTCACGTAACTGGTTACGTGGCATTGGTTTCGTAGGCGGTTATATGTAACCAGTTTCGTAGAATGAAAAAGAATTCTTTGTACGTAACTGGTTTCGTTGCAAGAAAAATAATTCTTGTCACGTAACTGGTTACGTAGCGTTGGTTTCGTAGGCGGCCGAAGGGGTTTTAAAGCATATTCTTCCAAATTGGTCGCGTTGTTCTCAAAGATCACTTCTCATGATGGAAACCACGAGGAATTGAGGGAACTCCTCAAAATTGCAAGAGAAACATACCTATAACGATTTTAGTATTTTCGGTTGCAAATCGGGCATTTGCATTCAAAAAGTAGCATTTGGTGAATTGGAACTGATGAAGAAGACCACGGATGGTCATAAAATCTCCATCCGTTTCGTGGTTGGCGCTAAGATATTTCGATCAAGATAATGAAGGGTCTATGACGAAGCCAACTTAGATTGTTACCACCAACCTGATCTGGTAATTGAAAACGGAAGCTTGTCTTTTTTCGCCAAAAAATACATTTAGTTACTTAAGGGCCTATCGTGCGGGGTAAATTCTCAGCGTCTGTCAAATTTCAATTTTTTAAATAATTTACCCAATTAACCCACACATGCATTATTCACGCACACTACCTCATTTTCGGGTCGGGTCATTGACCCATGTTCGTGCCAACTTATGACAATATAGATTTTGAATATTTAAAGGTTTCTTGGTGCATAAGAGAAGTGTAACAAAAATCGTCAAGTTCTGATCTGTAACCAAAACTCAAGTATTAGTTGTATCCGAAAATGTCTTGAATTTGGAATTTGTGGTAGTAAAATACTCAGTTCCTTGTTTATAAAATAAAACTTTGAACACCTGTTTTGTAAAATGTATTTTGTTTTGCCCTTTCCTCACAGACTCATTTTTTAGGGTTCCGTAGTAAACAAGGAACCCTTATAGTTTCGCCATGTCCGTCCGTCCGTCCGTCCGTCCGTCCGTCCGTCCGACCCCCGTTTTTCTCAGTAACCGTTAGTGCTAGAAAGCTGTAATTTGGCATGAGTATACATATCAATGACGCCGACAAAACGGTAGAATAAAATCTTGAAAAAAAAAATTTTTTTAGGGTACCTCCCCTACATGTAAAGTGGTGGTGCAATTTTTTTTTCTGCCAAACCCCATCGTGTGGGGTATCGTTGGATAGCTCTTTTAAAAATATTATAAGTTTTCTAAAAGCATTTTTTGATTAAAGAATTGGTTAGCGTGATATTAAGCTTTGAAGTGATAATTTTTGCTATGGTCAAGTGTCCCCCCCCCTGCCAGCTAAACGGTGGCTACTAGGCATGTGAAAAAATCATGGTAGTAGTATATACGATGAATTTAAAAGGAAAACTATCACAGCTAAGTAGACATTAGTAGTTAACGAGTAATAGTCGAACTTCAGAAATGAACTTTGCAAAAGCAAACTTTCGTACAATTTCCATTGGTACCTTAGATAATGTTGTTAATTCTTTCAAAAACATAGTAAATATAAGTTTGCGAACTTTTTAGTCCATATAATGTAACGGGTGGACGACTACGGAACCCTACCTTGCGCGTGGCCCGACACGCACTTGGCCGGTTTATACAACTTAAAACAGAGAAAGACTTTTCCTAATCGGTTCGTGCATGTTATGACTGTTTTATGTTTATGACTTAGGTACTTATTTTGAGAGTTTACTTGGTGATTTTCATGATACGAGTATATGTTGTACCTTAAGTAAATAGATTATTTTAAGCAAAACTTTTCATAAATTGATTATTTTCTGTTTATCAGTTGGTTAACTCTAAAATGGACACTGATTTAATGCAAGTTTTAAGAGAAGAAGCGGTAGTTTTATTACAATATATATAATAACTACTAAAACTATTTATACGGCACGGGATAACTGCACCAATATTGTGAATCAACTTTGTATTTGAGGAACCAGTACCTAACCTTATAGGTAGTTCTTGTTATTCACGACCTCCCGTCGTAACCCAATCCGCAGAATTGCGCATAGAATAGAATGACATTCCCTGCGCATCGTCGTTATCGTGAATGACAAGCACTATAAAACCTAATGATATAACAAATATCATCAAGAAAGTCATTGTAACATTCTGCAATTGTGGAACTTGGCCGGACCACTACTGTATCAGCTCTGACAAATTAACTTTTATACAGTCGTGCCGTCGATGACACTTAACTGAACATCCGTGAACCTTATTGCAACGAGATAAGGTTCAATAATGGTTAACATTGCGTCTATTTTCATCAATAATAAATAGCAATTATTATTATTTCCTATTCGTTTACTATAACGTCGAGACAATTATTGCGATGCGACATAAGTACTTACTTGTACAAAATCAAAGCAACGGGATTTCCAACGCATGAAAGCTTTAGTTAGATAGAAACTAGCGCAGTTTAATATTATAAGTAATTACTGCATATTTGTTTGTTAGACATCGTCATTGTCACCACATCCCCAACAACTACTTGGTTTATTATTTATAAATGAAACATAGGTTTATTATTTTCATTCTAGGTATAATTATATTATGACCAGGCGGCTTAGGGGCTATTCATAAATTACGTCATTTCAAATTTGGGGGGGGGGGGGTCATAACATTGGATGATGGTAGTATGACGAAGGAGGGGAGGGGGGTCAATCCCAAGATGACATCATCTCTCGCATCTTTAAAAAGTGCTTTAATGAGTAAAAAAGGAATGAAATTCGTGTTTCTATAAACTGTTAAAGCTATAAAAAATTACCTACTAAACTTAAATCAACAATAAATTCAGAACTTGGAGGAGTGGGTGAAGTCCCCATGGGAAATGAATAAAAATTGTTACTTGATATTTAGAGTTGATTGTTAATTTGTTGTTTTGTTGATTGTTTTAACTTTAAAGAAATAATAATAACTAAATCATTTTAAATAGTTTTTTATTGAAAAATTAAGCTAAGAACGTATTTTTTAGAAATGACATCATTTTATTTGATAGGGGGGGGGGGGGGGTCATTCGAATTATGATGGTTGGATGATTTTAGGGGGGGGGGTCAAAAATCGTCAAAAATAGATGACGTAATTTATGAATAGCCCCTTAGACACTACACAATTTAAATCCACATCACTCAAACTGGCGAAGAAACTCCGATATTCTTTCTTCTGCTCCCGCTGCAAGAGAGCACTCTAGATCTGTTTCTTGGTATAAAGCTGATATTTTATAAACTTCTGTTCAAAGCACCATAATAATTGTGCCTGTTTGTACAGATTCTGGGATATGTTTTGTTTATGCAGATTCTGCGATATATTTAGGTAATCATTGTTTGACGTGAAAGCGCCGTACATATACACATAAAATATAACATTCGATTCGTTAAATTATTGAAATATAAAAATACAATTTGTTTACAAATTTTAATTTGAAATATGATGAGTGACATAAATGTCATAACGTTCCGTTCTGGGTGGCCAATTTATAAAAAGTAAATTACTTTGAACTGAAATACATCGGTAACCTTTTTACGTTTAAAATGCCTTTTCGTAAAGGAAATCATTATAATTTAGTTGCATTAGTATACATTGGGGACCGAAGATTGCATTTTTATGTTATAACGAATGGCTAATACTAAAAATTCCATGTTAAAAGAATCTTCAATAGCCACACGTCAACATTCATTTACCCTACTTCAATTAATGAAATCTTTGTGTGTGGTATACATTTTGTATTTGTATACGAGCAAGCTGTCAAAAGGCGTGTTTTTATGAGATGTCAAACTGAGAAAAGCAGCATACGTCTGCTCCCATTGAGGGCCGGAGCCCATCTGCCGGCAAGAAAACTACGGCGGCCGGTCAAATTATCGGAATTTCCTTTGCATTGTTAAAAAAATCTCCACATTTTGCAAATGTTAAACACATACGACCTAGATAACATGTAGTTTTGTTACTATTCAAAAATTGAAGACCTTTCATAAAGTATTAACGTTGTAGTTTGCGTTTATTTCCTTTAGTAGAGCTAACTTTGGATTGAATTTTTATGAAGAAAACTATAAATAATTGTGTTTCTGAAACACATGACGTGTAGAGTGTATCCTTAAATATCATATATAGGAATTACAGAATTCAAGCTTTAGTAATAATAATACAGCAAGTGATCCAACCATCGCAATTATTCAGAAATTTGCTCGGTGCAGTCTTAAAAATGAAATAGAAATTAATTATAAAATGAAAAATAATGATTTATTAGTATTTACATGTAATTAAACTACCATGTGACAATTGTGACATAAAATCTCCTCCAAAATAGTATTTGAATTGGCTGAATGATGACAACCATGGCTTGTTGAAAAAAGGCAATCAATTAAAAGTTAAACCGACTTTTTAATTCCCGCTTCTTGTACAAGATTTCAAGATTTAATTTTGTAGTGAGTTGTATTGTTTTAATAATATTTTTGTGATATGTGTGATTTATAGGATTGTTATATTAAAGCCCAAGCAGCTGTTGTACCATCTACTATTAGGTCTATTAGTAACTTCAAAGCAAAGAGCCTACAGAACAATAAATTAATGTAATTAGTTAGTTAGTTACCTATTTATATACATATTATGTAGGTATAATTAGGTATTTTTATTCTTGGAGACGGTGCCAGCTCCGCTGCGCGCGCGGCCGCGCGCCGCCACTCCGAGTGTCGATAGTTTGTGGCAAAGCAGGAGACTAGGACCGACTCCAAAACTACCTAATCATACTTGGTAACTATCTAATTACATTCATTTATTGTCCTGTAGGCTCTTTGCTTTGAAGTTACTAAAATATATTATTACTTTCTACTTTTTGGTTTGAATTTGTATATTTAAGTACTGAAGTCGATTTTTATTTTTTTAAATTATTTTACGTATATGCTTGAAAATATGTGCTATCTATATGGAATATGGAATACTTATTATAATATTCCATGGGACAATCTGATGTCGAATAATATGCAAACTAACAGTTTCCTAATGTAAAAATTAAATAATATGTATTTTTCTATTAATTATATCACAACATTTATTTTTTCAGCGTAAACATTGCTTCAGCAACGCAAACACAATACAGTTTTAGAAAATAATCACGCATGCAGCGACTCTGGTCGCCGTAGAGGTTGACCCTGCTGACGGAGCCGGAGAGCGTCCAGTTGGGCGCCTCACTGGTGGCGGAGCTCTCGGTGGTGGCGCCGGCGCCGCGCACCGCGCGCCGCAAGGTGGCCTCGAACACGCCGTCGCCCGGCGCCGTGCGCACCAGCACCAGCAACTCGCGCCACCCCTCCTCGTTCGACGCCGGCGTGCCCGCCTCCATCTCTCGCACGTCCATGACACTGCCCAGCGACAGGCGCGCGCATTCCGGGTACTGCTTTAGCAGCTCGTTCAGGTGTGCCACCACAAACTGTGCCGCATCCTTCGCTTCAGCGCTCTCTACAGAGAGTGGGCGGTCTTTATGACACGTGCACCAGTGGTCGTCGATTCCGGCTATCTTGCACGTACGATTTCTTGGTATGGGCAGGAAAAGACTTATACTCCGGTCGTCAGCATAATTTTGTTTGTTTCGGGCCGATATTTTCAGATTGCTTATAAAATCTAAGTTTGCTAAGTCCGATAGTGTCGCGTACATATCATATGGAGTTGTAAGACGTTTACTATTTAGTTTTAAATTATGATATGCCAAACTGTAATTATGTCGGAACGATGGCGGCAGTAGAATATAGACGAAAGGCAATCGGTCTTCTAGCCGCCCTTGTTTTGTTAATCTAAAGTTACCCCATCTGAAGCCATGGTCACTTAACAGGATTATAATAGTTTCATCTAAATATTTAGATTTATCAAGCTTTTGAAAAAAATGTTCGTAGTTATTATCCAAGGCCTTCGGATTATTTAAGTAATCGTGAGACATCGTCACTTCCCAAAAGAATCCGAACAGCTTAGAAAACTGCAAAGTTTTTGTTAGGTTTTCGATATATTTCAACAGAACTTTAAAAGCGTACTTATTTCCAAAGCATGCAAAGGAATTATTTCCACTCTTCTCAGCCTCACTTACGAAGGTGTGCAGGTAGTAGTCGGTGGGCGTGGTGGCAAAGCCGGGCCCGTCGAAGTTGAAAGTGCCGAAGTACGCGCTGTCTTCGCCGAACGCCGTGTAAAACCCATTCGCTCCGTACCAGTCCCAAACGAATGGACATTTATCAAAAGTATCCATTGTACTCGGCCAACACATGCGCTTTAACTCTGTATCTTTGACTCCCAGTAGCATCGCGGCGACGTTTGGAAATGTATTATCACCAACTTTATTATAGCCAAATAATTCAACAGCTCCTTTTTTCTTGAGGAATTCTAATGTCCTGGGCATTGTTCTATGGAAATTTAGTCTTGATACCGAATCGATGCCTAAAACTAGCACGTTGTAAGCTGTCTGATTCTGAATAGGACTTGAACTTAATCGTTTCTTTACCGAAAATATGAAAAAATCTTCATATATAACTGCCTTCCTGACATCCCTCGTATAATAACAAGACACTCTAACAAATTCATCCAAAGCTTCTATCACATCGTAAAATTCGATGCATTTGTGGTAACTGACGCGGGCATCGACGTCGTATAAAGTAATGTCCGGGATAGCGTTCGGTCGGTAGAAGGCCTTGTAACAGCATGATATATTGAACGAGTCATAATAATCTCGGTGGTTATTGTTGATCCATATATGGGTGGAGTTATTAGCTAGTAGAGATGTGTGCATATGCCGGCACGTTTTCAAGTGCCTTGGAGGTTTTATGAATTTGTTGATGTTGTCATCGAACGGGCGCAGGGCGGGTATCGTACAGCCATAAGTGTTGATAGTGAAGCGTGTTTCCGGACCAATGTGATTGTGGTGCGCCTGCGCTCCTCGCGCCTCGCCGTCCATAGAAATGATGTCGGGCTCGTCTAAAACTATCATCACGACGAAGTTGCTGTCGAAAATCACAGCCACCAGGAATAGGTACCGCAAGTGTAATAGCGTCTCTAACCTTATTGGCTGGTGCGACGGCATGCTGGAAATTAAAACTCTTTTTAGGTACAATTTTGTATCGAATATTAATTGTTAGTATGTAATACAACCGTTTAGGAACCATTTTACTGTCATATCATCGCGCCCATTGTTGTCCGTTTGTGAATACACCAGCTACCTACATGCATATTAGGTACCTGTATGAAAACCGGCCAAGTGCGAGCCGGACTTCGCACATATAGGGTTCCGAACCGACCGCAAAGTTATGTTGGTTTTAATATGAAAAATAAGGAAATTTCAAAGAAAAAATCTAATTTATTAATATATTAGTATTTGTTGGTAAAATATACGTGGGCGTCACCAATTAGGGTTCCGTTTTGACCCTTCGGGTACGGAACCCTAAAAAGTGTTAGTGGTTCTGATCTTAGACGCTATTATTTCTTGGAATGTCTCTAGCTAAAGCAAGAAATACTCAAAATAAATGATAGAAAGTGCTTCAACTTCCCATGTTTGGGTAGTAAATTTTAGGTAAAGGTACCTACCAAATAAATAGGTAAGTACAACAAATAAGTAAAACGACAAACAGTTTCATATTTTATTGTTTAAATCTGTAAGAAGATTGACAAACAATTCAAAGTTTCGATTACCGTAAAATGGGGTGAGTTGGTACAAAACTGAAGTTCAAACCCGGATAAAAGTTTATTTTTGTATGTGGCGCATTAATTTATTTACAAAAAAAGTATTCCGATTGTTTGTATTTTAGTTTTTTTATGATTTTGGGTTCATAACTTTAACGATAAACACAAAAAGTTGGAAATCCCACCTCACCCCGTAGTTTAGGTAGGTTGGAGTGAGGTGGGATTTCATACTAAGGCGAGTTTGGGATCGACACTTTGGGATTATGCATATTATAATAGCATGATTTGTAATTAGAATTTATATGTTACGCAGCAGTAGCCTATAAACACCAGCTCACCCCTCTGTCATCCCTGCCTCCCCATTCATAACCCAACTGTCCTCGCAATCCCTACTTACCCCATTTTACGGTACCTATATTAAATATGACATTCCGTTCACGATGAACAGTCATCATATAGAGGTACTAATTACCTTACGTACCTACCATGAAATAAATTGTCTCCCTTGTTGCTGATAGAAGAAAAATGGGAGCATATTTATTTTCGGAGTAACATAATTGTTTATTAGATGGCATCTAAATAGTATTAAAGCTTGTAAGCAAGTCGATATGTAATTAGTCGATATTAAGAACGATTTTAAAATATTTATAAAATATTTTATCTACACCCATATAGTAAATCCTCTTTTATAAGTTCAAATACCGTAGATAAGACCCCGCTTTATGATATACTGTGCGGCTGCTGCGTGCGTCCCCTATTTGATCACGAAATATAACACTTAAATGAGATCACGTACAAAATTAAGACACAACTGCGGGCTGGCGGCGGAGGCGCGGGCCGGCCTGTCGACGCAAACATGGCGCACGCCGGCGAGAAGTGCCCACACGAAACACATAAAAGAGGATTTAATATATGGATGTAGATAAACTAGTGTATGCAACTGTACATAATTAGGCATTAAAACACTCGTGTGATCTTATTATGAAACTCGCCTTCGGCTCGTTTCATAAAACACACTCGTGTTTTAATGCCCCTCATTATGTACCAGTTGCATAAACTACTATTAGGTTATGATATGATACCTAATAACATTGCCGACTTGGATCGATCGTCTTCTTAGAGGTTGTATAAATATCAATAAGTTCGATCGATTTAGGACGCCTAGATCACAAGGAGATTTTAAAGGTACCTAAATGACACCCAAACGTTTCGTTCGCTTCCCACGGTTGTTATAGGTGATTATTCCTCAACATATTGATGTCCTCAGGATTGTATAGCAATTTGGTTTAAGTATAGTTCCTTTTATAGTTCCCTTTATTAATAGATATAAATATAACCATGGAAGATTATTTATTTCGATGCAAAACTAACAGTTTCTCATAGAACAGCTAAATACTTAATCCTATTGTTTTTAAAAGTTATAGCTACTTAGGGGAAAGTGGGTAGGATTCGCACACTTTTATTGTAAGGGAATGTTTTGTTGACATTTAAACAAGAATACGAAGATTCCAATTTCTCGCTTTAAAAATTATTTGCTCCCCAGGCAAACGGTTAACCCCTTGACGATGGGACGAATTTCAAAAAACGCTGAATTATATATTTAGTTTTACTTAAACGGAGGACCTTTTCATCGCTCTAAGGGAGGAATTTCGAATAACGCTGAAATAAGTTTTTGTTGTATTTAAACAAAGAGCCTATACACGAAGTCTCAAGTATACCACTTCGACAAAGATTTTCACCCCGTACAAAACCTGGATCCCGTTTTCACCACTTTAGGGGAAGTATTTTGGGAAAACGCTGAAATACGCTATATACCGATGTATTTAAACACAGAGTCTATACACGAAATTTCAAATTTCTAAGTTTCTTATTTCACTCCCTTAGGGGATGCATTTCGAAAAATCATTTCTTATCCCATGCCCACGTTATTAATGAAACCGACTGTACAAAGATCAGTTCTCTACTATTAGTGGTTTCGGCTGTGCGTTGATGAGTCAATCCTTCTTCTTTTATATATAGGTATAGATAAAGGATCTGTGAACCATGGTAGTTAATAAGTTAGTTGTCTATATATATAAAGTTGATAGGGTGACTGACTAATCACCGCCCCGCCGAAACTGCCGGTCCTAGAAATTTTAAATTTACATTATAGTTAGGTTATATAACGGAGGCAAGGGATAAGACGGTATTTTTGGAAATTCCACCCCTAAGGGGGTAAAACAGGGGTGCAAAGTTTGTATGGGGGGCAATAATTTTTTTAAGGTCCAGACTTGAAAATTTGTACAAAGACTCCTTAAAATAAGACAATGAAAGTTATATCTGCTTTTTCAAAATTATCGTCTCCTAAAGGGTTGAAAATGGGGTGAAATATTGTATGGAGAGCAATTTTTTTTAAAGTCAGGGTCTTCAAACTTTGTTTAAAAGTTTCTTATAATAATGAAAAAAAAAGTAATTTCAGCGTTTTTAAAAATTCATCCCCTAAAGGGGTTAAAAAGGGGTTCAAAGTTTGTATAGGGAGCAAATTTTTTTTAAAGAGAGATTTCAAATTTCTTACAGAGACTCTCTGTTTCATCATCAACCTATATACGTCCCACTGCTGTGCACAGGCCTCCTCTCATAGATGGGAGGGACTCTCTGTTTAAATACAACAAAAATAATTTCAGCGTTTTTTGAAATTCATCCCTTAAAAGGGTTAAAAAGCGGTTCAAAGTTTTTAATGGATTGAAACTTTTTGAAGTGAAAACTTCTTTAGCGGCGCTGAGCACTTTTGTACTGGGGAAAAATGTATAAACTCGCGATAAATTCTATGACCAGGTTAGTTGACCCCTCCTAGTATCGTGATTGCTATGTTACGAGGGGTCCCCAGCTGGTCTTCTTAGAAAGCCAAGGTTCTAACTGTTCTAAAACAATCCTAAGATTTTCCATAAAGATCATATTTCAAATAAATTCTCATGGAAAGTAGCTCTTATTGTCCCTAAAAAAGCGTTTCCAAAGTCCAATATCGGATAGCCAGACTGACCGATTTCCGTAAAGATCATATTTCAAATAAATTCTCATGGAAAGTAGTTCTTATTGTCCCTAAATACGGTGACAGTTCCCTTCAAAATACCTAATGGCCAAGAGTGATGGATAAAATACCAAGGGCCTGACACGCTTTGTAAGAGAAAGATAGCCTTATTGCGATTCCTATGAGAGGAAGTAGAAAATAGTGCGATGTTTTGTCCTTATCACCGACCGAATTTTTTTTCACGGTCGGGTAAAGCCAATCTTTCATGAAGTGTCAAGAAGATTGCAAATCAAATTGGCAATATTTGGTAGTGCATTTTATAAATGGAGAATTAATGATAAGTTTGGTTTAAATGAATAATAATTTACCAATTATCAGATCCGTAGTGTTTGGGTGTTCAGTGCAAACATGGTGGGGTGTTCAGTGTTGGGCTGTAAAAGCAAACTCGACCGAAAAAAGGCGGATGTTACACTCCATGCGTAAGTACATTTTCTTTGCATTTTGGACCCGTGTTTATTTCTAAAATCTCACCGGAACCAAGTTACTGAGCTAAATCATTAGTTATATCATGAGACATTTGATGAAATAGGAAAAATATGTAAATTAATTCAAAAATAACCTCCAAACATTTCACATACAAACCGGTCAAAACGCGTAGTATAAATCTACTATAGAAGCCAGCTTAGAATTGATGTCCCATCATTCAGTCGGTTTATACATGGTTGTTCATCTTAGAAGAAAGCTGACGGAATTAATAATAGCGCCACCTATTTTCATGGTTATTAAACTTGCTCGAATAGTCAGCTAAAAAGTAAAAGTAGGTAGACTGCTAAATAGTAGTTTATGCAACTGGTACATAATGAGGGGCATTAAAACACGAGTGTGTTTTATGAAACGAGCCGAAGGCCGAAGGCCGAAGGTCACACGAGTGTTTTAATGCCTAATTATGTACAGTTGCATACATTACTTTATCTACACACATATTATAACTACTATAAGATAGGTTCAGAAACCGTAGTAAATAAATACAATAATTGTGTTAATACAACCTTTTTTGTACGGTTGCGGAAATATCGAAATCAGAACTGGCAACCGATACCTGAATGTTATTTTAAAAAGTAAAGAGTCCCTATTCTGATGTGATCATGTCGTTCTAGCTCAAATTTCGTGCGATATATACTAAAAAAACATCGAGATGACATTTCACATCGACTGAATTTGAATTTTCAGTGATACTAGAATAGGGACATGTCAACTTTGACATTTAAATTTTGATAGTTTTGTTTGACGTATAATATTTTAACATCATATATGAGATTAAAATAAAAAATTATATTACTGCTGTAGCCTTAGCCACAGATAAGAAAATTGCCATAAATTCATTGAATGTTGAAATGAGAGTCATTTTCTACGGTTTTCGAACGCATATTAGAGGATTTATGATATGTGTGTAGATAAAAGGTATTCATAAATTCGATGCGTACCAGTATCACACACGTGGCCCTGTGGTAAAGTATATTGTCTTTAGAGACAATGTACCCGGGTTCTATCCCCAGCGGCGGATGCACTTTTTGTATGTTTTTTCACGTGTATCTAAGATAATAATTACTAACTTTGGCACTTGGTAGCACTTTAGTCGGGATCACAATATACGAGAAGTTGGCTATCTATTTCCAGTCATTACACTCTTATCTAGGGGTTTATAATTCGATTTCGGGATACCAACAAATAATAAAAAAATCCCCTGAAGATTACCCCACGTTTCGGGAAATTCAAGTAATTTGATTTTTTCAGTTTTTCAACAGAGGATGAATTCCGAAAAAAATGGATTTGAGGACTGAGGGAACAGGAAAAGAGAATTGGGAAAAAACTATCTATAAGTAGGTATTTGTTTATTTATTGTAAATAAAGTTATAAATATATTAAGTAAATTACTTGTTCTAATTTAAAGTTTATCCTTTTATTTCAACAACGACATACCTAATTTATCTATGAAAGACAAAAAGGAGCATGTAAGTATTAAGGTTACTTATTTTTACCCGACTGCAAGGCAGGGTTATGTGTTTCGCGCGTATCTTGTATGTATGTAATATTCTTTATTACCTGACATCTTCCAATTACCTGAACGGATTTTAATGTTTGAGATATCGTTAGATTTGTCTTACCAGCCCGAGTGTTCTTAGAAATGTGACGTCAAAAAAAACAAAGATGGCGGCCACCAGACATCATTTTGTAAACAAATAATAAATAAAGTTGACGAACTATATCATGTGGGGTATCATTGAATAGGTATTTTAAAATCATTATAAGGTTTCTTTAGTCATTAGTTAGTGAAAACAACCGTTTAGGATTTATAACTATTCAAAGTTTAATAGTCGGATCCGCTATCCGCTATGCGCAATCACTCATGTTTTCATTGTCATCGTCATTCGAGGTTTGCTTTACACACGTTTAACAAATGCAACAGTGGCGGAGCGCCCATACAACCCGATTCCCACCGGTTTGACTTACAAAATCTTGCTACAAACTGCTTGCTGTTAATTTAATAAATCATCAATTTATGTATACAAAATATCCATTACCTAAATACAATTTGATAATACGATTTACTTTAGCGTCATAATAGATTTAAGCTAACCACTACGAACCTTTCGGCCCCAACGGCCATCGTTTCTACGTGCAATGTGCCCCGCCCACTGCCACTTAAGTTTAGCGATTCGAAAGGCTATATCGGTTACTTTGGTTCTGCTACGGATGGCCTCATTTCTGATGCGATCACGCAGAGAAACTCCCAGCATAGCCCTCTCCATTGCCCTCTGAGTGACTTTGAGCCTTCTTATGAGGCCCATGGTGAGCGACCACGTTTCCGTACCATATGTCATCACTGGCAACACAAGGCTGGCAAGGTTCTCGAGTGGCGACCACGGACCGGAAGGCGCAGCGTGGGTAGACCCCCCACAAGGTGGACTGATGACCTGGTAAAGGTCGCGGGAGTCCGCTGGATGCGGGTGGCGCAGGACCGGTCATTGTGGCACTCTTTGGGGGAGGCCTATGTCCAGCAGTGGACGTCTTTCGGCTGATATGATGATGATGATGATGAACCACTACGAAATCTACGCACGCGAATGCCAAACGCAACGCATTTCATAAAGCCAAACAAGCCGGCGGAGTTTAGCATGCCTCCTAGTATCGTGATTGCGATGCTAGGAGGGGTCAACACAGCTGGTCTTCCCATTCTTCCCAATCGTAAGACTTTAAACACCAAACCTGAGGAATGAAGTTTCCTCTTACTGACTTTTCCACTAAGTCCAATATCGGATAGCTAGACTGAAAGTAGTTCTTATTGTCCCTAAATACGGTGACAGTTCACGTCAAAATAGTGGCCAAGCGTGATGGTCAAAGTACGAATAATTTTGAATCTACTTTGTAATCGATGCTTGGTTTCCGATTTCAATGAAAACTTTAACTGTGCAGAAAATTATAATTAAATCCAAAATATACGTGCATGTGAAATGATAATTTATCTTTGTGTTAATTTGATAAATTATAACGTTTTATGCACTCAAAAACAGCACATTAAGGCATTTTGACGGAGCTCTTCACACGTCGGGAACGATTCTGAGACTGAAGTATAATCGATTAATGAAGTAGTTTTTAATGACGTGGCAGATTTTTCTCCTATGCTTTTGGCAGAGGGGTAAGTATATCAATGGCTCCCGTCTTAAATGCTTTAAGGTATATGTGTAGATGGATTATTCGAATATGAATATCAATATCTTTGTTATTTATTTTCTTTAAATCATGTCATTGAATTTTCACTTCTAACGGCACTCCCGGAGTGCAACCCGTTGTTTTTTTTTTTAAGTGAGAGACTTCAAATTTCTTACAGAGTCTCTGTTTAAATACAACAAAACTAATTTTAGCATTTTTCGAAATTCATCCCCTAAAGGGGTTGAAAAGGGGTTCAATGTTTGTATAGGAAGCAAAATTTCTTTGAGTGAAAGACTTAAAATTTCTTACAGAAACTCTGTTTAAAGTAAATAGGTACAACAAAACTAATTTCAGCGCTTTTTTTAATTCATCCCCTCAAGGGGTTAAAATGGGTTTCAAAGTTTGTATGGGGAGCAACATTTTTTTAAATGAGAGACTTCTAATTTTTTACAGTCTGTTTAAATACAACAAAACACAGCATTTTTCTAAATTCATCCGTAAAAGTTTGTATCCGGTGAGCAATTTCTTTTAAATTGAGAGACTTTCATTTCGCAAAGAGACTCTGTTTAAATACAACTAAACTGATTTCAGGATTTGTGGATTGTTGTTAGAAATGCTATAGTATGTCTGTCTGTCTGTAATCCCTTCACGCTAAAACTGCTGAATTTAGATGAAATTTGGTGTGAATACATTTCAAGTCCGAGGAAAGGACATAGGATAGTTTTCACCCCATCCCTTAAGGAAGTTTGTATAGAACAGAGATAACTAGGTTACCGCCTGAAATAAAAGAATAGCGATAAAATTCTAACGCGACGACCGAGACGAAGTTGCGGGCAACAGCTAGTCATAAATAAATGCAGTCAATATGTTAGTAGAAAAATTACTTTTCTGTGACAAAAAACACATTTCATTTATATCCCAAGAAGCCGCACTGTCTTGCCTCTCCGCTAGTAGAACATGAAATCTGAGATTTGGACAAATATGTTACATTCGAAATTGGAATAATTGCGGTAAACTTGCATTTTTTGGTATGTTGTTTGGGTACACTAGATAGTATTTACCCAAATTTGCAGCAGTTTAAAATGAACGCGCGCTGAGTTATTCCTGAAAAACCAAAAAGTGTGGAATTTTCGACCAAAATATCAAAAATGAGGTATCTACGGGGAAATTAATGGGAAGCAAAGTTGTAGCAAACTTAATTACCTTCATTCAAGACCATAAAGCAAAAAAATATACTCAAAAAAATAAATTATGATATGTATTAGGTACTTACTTATTAGATATGCATTTATAAAAAAAGCTTTAATTTTAAATAAAAAGCGTTGCCTCGCGAATTTAAATGTTGATAAAAAAAATATTTTGATGAAATTATCAGTATTTTTGATTGGAATTCGTTTTTTTGTACGAAAGGAAGTTTTTTTGATGTGCTTATAAATGTGTGCACTTCTTTTTTGAATTAAGTCCGTAAAGAATTTTGAATTCAGCTATTTGCTATACTTAAAATCATTATAGTTTAATGAATTGCTCCAAAGCAATTCCTTCAAAAAGCTACTTTACTGTTCAAACAATAAGGTTCAAAATCCAATAACATTTTAATACAAATACGTACAACAAAAAGAATTTCAACCATACAAGGAGGTTCGCGGCCAATGGTCGCTACGTGTGCTACGCCGTAGCGCGTAGCAGCGTTTTTCCGCCTTATGGCAGAAATCGCACGTGTAGACGCATGACGCATATGTGTTATGATTAGCGTTGAATGGGTTAAGGTGAGTTGGTTCGTCACAGTGTTGGCAAGTTGGCATGTGCTGTCATCGATGAAATTTAAACTTTGTCATACTTGACATCAACTTTTGTGTAACTGTAAAGGACACTACATTGTAAATTCATTTATGACACAAAGTAAATAGCGGCGGCGCGCGCCGGAGCAGAGAGTCCGCTCAGTACAAAGTGCCATTTTCGCCGCACGCACACAGACGTAACATTTACAGGCATTCTCGGTTGATTTCGGACGAGCTTAGTCGCGACTGTCACTGTCGCGTCGCGAGTGCTAGTTGTGCGCGCGTTGATCACTTGACGTCCCGCCGCTACGTAGGTACTTTGTGTCACGTACGTCAAAATGAATAACCGATATTATTACAGTTGAAATATATTTTATTGTTTAAATACAACAAAAAACTGTGCCTACACTTTCTTCAAATTTTCAAACGATATTGAAAGGTAAATAAAACGGTTTTCTCATTTTGGTAGTTACAATACCTAGCTACTAGGTAGGTAGGTAATTTTTTGAAACTAGCCGCTTTGATAACGACGATCAACCATTACCTACACATTCATCTTATCGTTCGCTGGTAAAACGCCAGTATTTAAGTACTATGGGATTAGTTAAGTAGGTACCTAATTAATTAGGTACTTATATTCTTTGTTGGCGCTCTCGACCGCCGCCGGTCACAAGTCACAACTCGCAGCGGGTCACGCATCAATTTATTAGGGTTCCGTACCCGAAGGGTCAAAACGGAACCCTATTGGTGTCGCCCAGATGTCCGTCTGTCCGTCCGTCGTCTGTCACAAAATTTGTTTCGAAGAATTTTTAGACTTCTCATTGACCTATGAACTTGAAATTTGGTGACAATGTTCAATATTACGTATATTTTAACAACAAATACTTAATATATTGATAAATCATATTTTTGAGGTTGGTTCGGAACCCGAAATGTGCGAAGTCCAACTCGCACTTGGCCGGTTTTTTACCAAGATACGCTGGTTCATATTTAAATGTCATATTGAAGAATTTTTATTATAACTACTCCTTTTTAAAATTCAGAATCAATCAGGAATCAATACAGAAGCAACCCTGTGAGTCGGGCAAGTTTAGGTATGTATTTTCAAGAACGGCGGGAACGGACCTTCTGTATATTTTTTATTTTGTGTTTATGATCTAGGTACTAGATTTACTGAAACTTCGTCCGATTGGAAGTCTTTTATTTCGTACCTCCATACAAACTTTCGTTTAGATTATCCCCTTAGGAGATGATATCCGGGATGAAAACTTATCCTTTGCATCAGGATACAAACTATCTCGATTTAAAATTTCATTTAAATCCAGTAAGCAGCGTGAAGAAGTAGGTAACAGAC
The DNA here is from genome assembly GCA_951800055.1 of Cenopis cana. NCBI lineage: Eukaryota > Metazoa > Arthropoda > Insecta > Lepidoptera > Tortricidae > Cenopis > Cenopis cana. Next base: position 15,773,384 of record OX637477.1, on the reverse strand, counting down.
AGAGTAACTTTCGTATTTATACTGTTAATATGGATATGTTTTGAATCTGCTTAAAATATGTAACTAACTACCACAATTTGATATCGAGTGATATGCAGAGTAACATTATTCTAATGTCTAGGTATAAGGAATAAACATTTGGTTGCCTATTAACAATATCACAGCACTTATTTTTTCCGCCAAAACACTGCTTCAGCAACGCAAACACAATACAGTTTTAGAAAATAATCACGCATGCAGCGACTCTGGTCGCCGTAGAGGTTGACCCTGCTGACGGAGCCGGAGAGCGTCCAGTTGGGCGCCTCACTGGTGGCGGAGCTCTCGGTGGTGGCGCCGGCGCCGCGCACCGCGCGCCGCAAGGTGGCCTCGAACACGCCGCCGCCCGGCGCCGTGCGCACCAGAACCAGCAACTCGCGCCACCCCTCCTCGTCCGACGCCGGCGAGCCCGCCTCCATCTCTCGCACCTCCATGATACTGCCCAGCGACAGGCGCGCGCATTCCGGGTGCTGCTTTAGCAGCTCGTTCAGGTGTGCCACCACAAACTCTGCCGCATCCTTCGCTTCAGCGCTCTCTACAGAGAGTGGGCGGTCTATGTGACACGTGCACCAGTGGTCGTCGATTCCGGCCATCTTGCACGTACGATTTCTTGGTATGGGCAGGAACAAACTTATACTCCGGTCGTCAGCATAATGTTGTTTGTTTCGGGCCGATATTTTCTGATCGCTTATAAAATCTAAGTTTGCTAAGTCCGATAGTGTCGCGTACATATCATATGGAGTTGTAAGATGTTTACTATTTAAATTTAAATTATGATATGCCAAACTGTAATTATGTCGAAACGATGGCGGTAGTAGAATATGGACGAATGGCAAGCGTTCTTCTAGCCGCCCTTGTTTTGTTAATCTAAAGTTACCCCACCTTAAACCATGGTCACTTAACAAGATTATTATGGTTTCATCTAAATATCTGGATTTATCTAGCTTTTGTAAAAAATATTCATAGTTATCATCCATGTCCGTCGGGTTATTTAAGAAATCGTGGCTCATCGTCACCTCCCAGAAGAATCCAAACAGCTTGGAATTCTGCAAAGTTTTTGTTAGACTTTCAACGTAGTCTAGAAGAACTTTAAAAGCGTACTTATTTCCCATGCATATGAAAGAATTAAAATCTTTGTTGTTTCCCACGTGTATCTCAGCCTCACGTATGAAGGTGTGCAGGTAGAAGTCGGTGGGCGTGGCGGCGAAGCCGTGCCGGGCGAAGTTGAAAGTACCGAGGTACGCGCTGTCTTCGCCGAACGCCGTGTAAAACCCATTCTCTCCGTACCAGTCCCAAACGAATGGACAGTTATCAAATGTATGCCTTGTACTCGGCCAACACATGCGCTTTAACTCTGTATCTTTGACTCCCAGTAGCATCGCGGCGAGGTTTGGAAATGTATTGTCACCAATTTTATTATAGCCCAATAATTCAACAGCACCTTTCTTTTTGAGAAATTTTAACGTCTTGGGCATTGTTCTCTGGAAATTTAATCTTGATACCGAATCGATGCCTAAAACTATCACGTTGTAGGTTGTCTGATTCTGAATAGGATTCTGTGCGTTTCTTATTGGTTTCTTTAAAGCAAATATGAAAAAATCTTCGTATATAAACGTCTTCCTTTGACCCATGTTATCGTAACAAGACACTCTAACAAATTCATCCAAAGCTTCTATCACATCGTAAAACTCGATGCAGTCGTGGTAACTGACGCGGTCGTCGACGTGGTACGAAGTGATGTCCGGGATCGCGTTCGGTCGATAGAAAGCCTTGTAGCAACACGAAATATTGAAATCCTTGGTCAGATTAAAATACTGTAGGTTATTACTGTTGATCCATATATGGGTGGAGTTATTAGCTAGTAGAGAAGTGTGCATATGCCGGCACGGTTTCAAGTGCCTCGGAGGTTCTATGAATTTGTTGATGTTGTCATCGAACGGGCGCAGGGCGGGTATCGTGCAGCCGTTGGTGTTGATTGTGAAGCGAGTTTCCGAGTCGAGGTGGTAGTAGTGCGCGGGGCGGAGCGCCTCGCCGTCCAGGGCCACGAACTCGGGCTCGTGTAACACTATCATCATGATAAAGCCGCCGCCGAAAACCACCGCCACCAGGAATAGGTACCGCAAGCGTAGCGGCCCCAACCATGTTGGCTGGAGCGACGCCATGCTGGAAATTAAAAGTCTTTTTAGGTACAATTTTGTATCTTATTTTATTAGTTTTACTTCCAAAACTTTCGTCACAGCCGTCTTCGGTTTCGGATTTTAATTAAGTACTGGTTTTTTTATGAGATTGCTTAGGGACTTTATTCGTAGGTATTCAAGAAATCGTATGTACATTAATCGTCGAATAAGTGATCTTACGCACCTACAAATACAATACAAATACACTGAGCGAAAAAAAATACTAATTATTAGTAAGTTTTAGTGAATCCCAGGACAAGGAGATTATATACTAACGGTTACAAAACAGTTTTTGATAATAGTAGTTATTTACTAATACCAAAAAACTCCTTGTAACTACTAAACTGTTTTGTAACCGTTAGTATATAATCTCCTTGTCTTGGGATTCACTAAAACTTACTAATAATAAGTATTTTTTTCACTCAGTGTACTCTTCATTGCACAACCTCAACAAAAATAATACAGTACATAATGACAATGAGTAGAGGCAAACAACAGGCGGTCTTATCGCTAATGAGCGATCTCTTCCAGACAACATTCACCTAATACATTGTTGCGTTGATTTATTTATCTCATTGCTTCATAGAATTTAAGGTGCATTGTGATATTGTTCTACTATTATGACAAAATTGTTGCCTGATTCCTTAAACTACTTGTATAAGTACATATTATAAAACCATAATTGGCCCTAAGGATGAACTATACCAACACAAAATTCTATCTCGAGATGACTACCTACTTACGTACTAAGTATCAGCTCAAAAATTATGAGTACATTTGGCACCTAATTTGATAGTACCTTAGTTATTACAAATAACAAGTGCGTGTCGGGCCACGCGCAAGGTGGGGTTCCGTAGTCGTCCACCCGTTACATTATATGGACTAAAAAGTTCGCAAACTTATATTTACTATGTTTTTAAAAGAATTAACAACATTATCTAAGGTATCGATTGGTGAATGAATGTATCAAAACATTACATGTATTTGACATTCATTAAATTATTTAAATCTAATATATTTTTCGCAACTGTTCCTATTGATTAATTTATATTGTAAATTTATTCTAAGTTATTTATAATTTGATAATGTTCTTGACAATGTATGATCAATACAATAAATGATATCTATCTATCTATCTATCTATCAATGGAAATTGTACGAAAGTTTGCTTTTGCAAAGTACATTTCTGAAGTTCGACTATTACTCGTAACTAGTAATGTCTACTTAGCTGTGATAGTTTTCCTTCATCGTATATACTACTACCATGATTTTTTTCACATGCCTAGTAGCCACCGTTTAGCTGGCAGGGGGGGGGGGGGGGACTTGACCATAGCAAAAATTATCACTTCAAAGCTTAGTATCACGCTAACCAATTCTTTAATCAAAAAATGCTTCTAGAAACATTATAATATTATTTTTAAAAGAGCTATCCAATGATACTACTACTAAAAAACAGGCTCTTCTATACGGTTTTCAGCATAACTAAATTTTCCATGTGGGATTAGAGGGGAAACCCTTACTTGCCAGAATTTCAGTTGCCCGAATTTTGACTGCCATACTATTCAACTGCCATAATATTGTTTCTTATAATTTCGTATGCCATACTCATTATTTACCATATTAATCAAACGCCAGAATCTTTATTTCCCATAAAATCAATTCCAATAATATCTTTTTCCATAATCATTGTAATCCATAATTATCACATGCTATACTTTTATTTGCCATCCATCTCTACTGTTCGAATCGAATAGCTGAGAATGAAAATCCATAATTTTAATGAAATTTAAAAGAGCAGAAAAACTTGTTTGAAAAGCTACTTTACTACTTAATCCGACTCGGATCACGGATAGGTTAGAAGAGGATAGCGGGAGCTTTGCTCCCGCTATCCTCTTCGAGGTTATTTTTTTATAAAAGAGCAGAATAACTTGCATGCTTGCATGCTTGCATGCTTGCTTGCTTGCTTGCTTGCATGCATGCATACTTGCTTGTTTGCATGCATGCATGATGCAATTATTTTCGAGCGCCTACAGAAATTTAATAAGAAAATTCATAGTTAGGATTTTTTCGGAAAGAAACTGTATTTACTATGGCATTTAAATATTCTGTTAAATAATATTATTGCACTTAATAATATGGATAACAATACGTATGGCATTCGTATCATTCTGTCATGTAATATTCGGGAATACAAACGATTTTTCTAGTAAATGAACCATTCGGACAAATAAAAATCGGGCAAATGTTTATCGAGCAATTGAAATTATTCCATATGAATTTCGGGCAAACAATAGACACCCGGCGGGATAAGAGATCTATTTAGTAACACATTTTATGTTTACAAGGTAAATGTAACATAGGGAATCATATAATAGGGATCTAGAGACCGTGAGTATTTAGATATTAAAACGTAGTTATGATTAGTTACTTACTTAACTAGCTGGGATATTTTTAGACCGGGTTTTAGAAGGACCAAATGTCAGATAAAATAACACAGTATATTTATTGACACAACTTACCGACATACGTACCGAGCTTTGCTCATTTAGGTATTAGCACATAACTCGTAATAAGGTATTTGACTAACTATGGACATTGGATCCTATTTTCTGTACTAAGTATATAAGAACATTGGAGCCTATTTTCTGCTTTTGAAACATATCTTGACAGTTTTAATCTACCTAAAACTATAAAAACATATTCTAATAGTTTCCGGACCACCGGAAATAGGAAAAACCCAGAACCTAAGTCTTTTTCTAGGTAACAACGCTGTACCAGCACTGGACAGTTACTAATGTTTCTTAAACTCACCTGGTCGACAAATGTTTCACTGCTCCATGTGAAGGGCGTTATGAAAACAAAAACATATGATCGTTTGATTGGCATCAATCTTGTATTGTGTACCGGCAATGTTTGTCATGTTTCAATTGTTTATTGTTTTATAAGAGAGGCCTGATCTCGTAAGATGCACTGTGTTAGTGCATTATTAGTTTAGCCGTGCCCCGCTGTCTGGCGCGGCTGGCCGGTAGTAAAGTGGCGATGTGCACTGGGTGAAGTGTGGAGATGAGGGTGCGAGCGGCGCGCGGAGGCTGCACGCAGGCGCGGCGCCCGTCTGCCTTGCCGATACCCCTTACTTAACACGATCTCAAGTTTTTTTTTAAATATTTGTGTACTCAATTTTATCACAACGAGGACATACTTAGGTATACGTAAATCCTAGCGACCCACCATGCCATGTTTAAAATCAACGTTTTAACTGTCCTTTCCCAAGGTAGATTATTTAATCTTTCATACTGATATAGGTAATTAACCTTAATCCAATTTTGTTGGAATTGTTACGAATAGCTACAGGGGGCCGATTTTTGAGTATCGAACGCTCGACTTTTCACTCGACATCTGTCAAAACGTCATAGTTTTTTGACAGATCTCGACTAAAAATTCGAGCGTTCGACACTCAAAAATCGGCCCCCTGGTTTCTTCGAATACGATAACATTCGGCCGGAAATTAGACCGAATTTTGCTTGTGCAGTTTTGCCGAAAGAATATTCGGTTCTTTATTAAATAAACAATTCAGTTATAACAGCTCTGTTCATTCTAAAAAGTCTGCAAAAATTAATAGTTGAATATAATCCGCTATTCGGCGAAAGATTTGTCAAAATTATGATTATAATGCAGTTGATATGTCCTAAAATGGTGGGGTAGCTGGAAAGTGCTCGGAACTTAATGAAATTTTATGGGGTTATTTGGGGGTACACAAGGAAGAATATCCTAAATTTTTCACCTCGAGGACCTTGTGCTAACTTGGGGAGGAGGAAATGTGTGACTTTTTCAGATATTCGCCTATCTGAAACTAAGGACATTTTTGTTTTACATTGTATCAATTGTATGACAAAGTTAAAGAGCATTAAATTTCCTAAAGATTCGTTGCTGAACCATATTTGCAATTTGTAGAATAAGCCCGTAAAATTGTTCGGCAAGTAGGTAGTCGACAGTACCGACAACTGTTCTTTCTTCAGCAGCGGCGTGTATTTTTTTAAGCATTATCCTCTGAGCATTATCCTTTGAGATCTCTATCTCAAATAAATTATAATGATAAAATTACGCTATACAATCTTAAAATATTGAAATTGGTTGGTCAGAAAATAAAGAAAAAGTTAAAAAACAATTAAAAGCTAATTGAGGAAAGTACACGACCTCCCGTATAAGTATATATTTAATAGTACATTACTTACCAAGGGCGATAAAACAAAGAATGTCTCAGATCGCAGGTATTTTACGCCCGAGCCGAAGGCAAGGGCGATAAATATGCGATCTGAGGCTTTCCTTATTATCGCCCGTGGTAAGTACAACATTTTATGTCACCCCCTGGCCAGGAAGTGGGTTTTTTCGCGCGCGGAGCGTGCGATAATGGCCACTTTATGGCCAGGTGTGACATAAAATATTTTTCCCATTTCGATGTTTTTATAGTACCGTTCAATTAGACCGGTAATCCTAATAGGTACGAAAAAGTAAGGTTACCACAAACTTGTTATCTAACACTGCGTTCGCAAATTCAACAATCAACGTTTATTTGTAAACAATTAAACAATTACATGGTTCCTTTCCCATACCATAGACATAAGAATTATGATAGACTGTCCAACTCGTAATAAGTTCATAGATTAAAAGTTTTAATTTAAAACCAATTGTTTTATTGTGAAAGTCTATGTGTAGTACTATCGTGCCTAGGTATTTTTATGAATATTTTTTATGTACAAAATTTAGTCTGATTTGCAAGAAAGAAAACTTTCACTTTGGTATTTTTTTTGCTACTTGCAATATTTTTAAGGAGTGTTAAAAAAATCCGAACAAGTGCGAGTCGGACCTCCTAACGAAGGTTCCGTAATTTGTAGTTAGGTACATCTTATGGCCGGTATACACATTGATTAATGTTTAGTGCGAGTTCATAGAATAGAAGAGTGATCTATTTTATTGCGTATAGCATTTATATGGACTCGCACTAAACACTAATCAATGTGATACCAGGCCTTATAAATAGTTCATGAATCGACTCCCATTTTAAATAAAAACTTTAGATAGCGATGTGAGGAATGTAATTTATTTTTCACGCCACTGCTCGGAAATATGGCTATAGATGGCGGGAATTGGGGCGTCAAAATTGTTAATAGTAGTAGACTCATGAACAGGACAACTATGAACCTAAACCACATCTAAACCACACCTAAACCGCTACAACAATGTTATATTGTTGTAGCGGTTATAGTAGTGCTATAGTCCAATCAGAACACGCCCGTACATCATATGACACAAAGTCAACCAATCACAACCCATAAAAATTACGTATTTTTTGGTGTCGCCGACTATGTTATGAAAAAGAAGGTTATTGATAGGCGTTTTTAAGACTTTTATGTGCTTAAAGGTTTGCATTGAAGATTTATTACATAAAAACGCCTTTGAATTATCTAATAACACACTGGCCATTAAGAACGTACTCGAAAAAAAAATGTAGGAGGCGGGAGATTTTAAGGTTATTGATTGGCGTTTTGAAGATTTTTATGTGCTTTGAAAAGTTTTCATTGAACATTTATTACATAAAAACGCCTTTGAATTATCTAATAACATACTGGCCATTAAGAACGTAAGTACTGGAAAAAAATAAGGCGAGAGGGAAGGATTGTGTTGCTGCAACCAACAAACTATAAAAATGGATTTGATTTCCTCTCAGTAGACGTGAAAAGCACTATGTTAAGCCTCGGCCGGAAGTGCAATAGATGGATCTCGTACTTTCGAGGGCCTCCGCTGCGCGTCGGCCCTCGAACTAACTCGTCCATCTATTGCTTACTTTCTAGCCTCTACAACAATGTACTATTTTTGAACGTTAAGGTTTGGTCCACCCTGTGTTAAAGTTCATTTAAAGTCCGGAGGCCACAGCTGCCGTTAGATAAGACATTTTAAATTTTATGTGGACTACAGTCAAGATATATTTATTTATTACTAGGCACAGTCACAGTCATAACTTTAATTCGCTATTTGACAGTTGTAAAGATAAAATAATTAATGTGTTGGATATAGGGTTATAGGTTTACAATACTCAAACAATAGGTTTTGTGCTTTAAAATTAATTGAAAACATTTTATTTTTGAAAAATAAATTAAGAGCTTATTTATCTGTGGTTTACAAAAACCGAAACCCGTGTGACGTCACATTTCAAAGTTAAGGTTAAATTCCGCAACAGACCGCAATTGCACTTACTGCACGTTATGTTTCTCCGCACTCCAAATTGAACCGTAACGGTATTCGTAAAAAGCTCTATTTATAATGAGTGGAGAAGTGTCGCAACAACACAAGTTATTGTACAATTTGGAGTGCAGTGTAACAGTAACATGCAGTTGCCGTCTGCTGTCGGCTGCGGAAGTAAACCTTTAGTTGTTTATCAAGTGCGACGTCACAGTTACTCACAGTCACGTGATCGGCTGTTTTCGCGCGAAATTCAAATTACTTAAAGAAAAAATATTTTTTTGAAAGAAATTAAGCTCTTTGGGGGAAAAAGATAATTGTTACAGGTATAAAATAAACCTATGTATAATTTAAAATACATTTCCGAAAACTGTCAAGTAGCTAATTGTCAATTTTTTAACAAATGTCATTAAAGTCAATTTTGAATTTGTTTAATTGCGAATTCTCAGCTGTAAATGTGATACTAATTATGAATTAAATCGTAGAGTTTTATCCTGCCGTGGACGTCCACAGTAAAGTATAAAAGCGACCATTAACTACTTAATTAACAAAAACCCGCAACACGGGCACGCTGACGGACTTATCTATTACTTTAAAAGTCACTCGTAGTATTGATTGCGTTTCCAACCTTTTTATGGCCGTGTATTACCACTTTTGAGTTTTTAAAAACCATCTGAGACATGGAATATAGTGTCTTAAAATCTAAAAAAAATATATGTGTTACATAAGGATCTTGTCTAGTCAAAATCGCAGTCAGTTACATGACCTGATGAATTTCACTCGATAGAAAAAAATCGCGAAGTTACCTCTTTTTGGAATGTTTTTTCAATACTACGGCTACATTACTGATATTTAACATTTAATTTTTGTACTCAATTAAAGATCGTAAATAGTTATAGACAAATTCGCAGGGTTTGCTTTGATAAAACGATTGGCTTAATCACTATAGCTAAATATTTACAAAACTGCGCGCAGAGCTTGCGTAGAGAGCGGGATGGTTAATTGTAAACTCACGCGTGTTAGAGCGGGACATTTGCGTTGGGGATACCTCCCCTTAATAAAGGTTTTACCTTTTTACGTGGGCCGCACTGATTTTCTTTTGAAAATCAAAAACTAAGCAAACCAGCCCGGCCTTTTGCATGTAGGTAAGTACCTACTTAAACTACTGTTTCTTCGGCGGCCCATAAAAACAAGTTTTTCTTCTTTAGTAAACCAATTAATGAATCTAATGTAAGTTAGAACGGGATGCAAGAAAATAACGAAATACCAATTTGAATTAATTAATTGGCTTATTTTACTTTAGGTTACAGAATATAGTCTTGCATTCGCCAGTAGGTATGTAGAGTATAGGCACAGCTGTAAGTAATACAATGTTAGTAATTACTCTGTTAAGAAGAAATATCTCGTTTAGCCGTAGTAGTTCTGCCATTATTCATTGAAATAATTGCATTTGCATACTGCAAACTTACCGAACTGCTTCGTAACAAGGCGTCTCAGAAGTCAGAATCTGCATGTCTCCCTTAGGTACCTATATGATATCCTGGCCACCAAGCATGCTTGCTATCATCGTGGTTTACATTAGGTACTTAATTTGCTGAATAGGTATCGTTTTACGTCGTTTGTTAACCTATTCGTCGTTTGTTAATTGTTTGCTGGTTTAAACGAAAAAAATCATCATCATCATCATCATATCAGCCGAAAGACGTCCACTGCTGGACATAGGCCTCCCCCAAAGAGTGCCACAATGACCGGTCTTGCGCCACCCGCATCCAGCGGACTCCCGCGACCTTTACCAGGTCATCAGTCCACCTTGTGGGGGGTCTACCCACGCTGCGCCTTCCGGTCCGTGGTCGCCACTCGAGAACCTTTCGGCCCCAACGGCCATCGGTTCTACGTGCAATGTGCCCCGCCCACTGCCACTTAAGTTTAGCGATTCGAAAGGCTATATCGGTTACTTTGGTTCTGCTACGGATGGCCTCATTTCTGATGCGATCACGCAGAGAAACTCCCAGCATAGCCCTCTCCATTGCCCTCTGAGTGACTTTGAGCCTTCTTATGAGGCCCATGGTGAGCGACCACGTTTCCGTACCATCATATGTCATCACTGGCAACACACACTGGTCAAAGACTCTCGTCTTGAGACACTGCGGAATATTGGACGAAAAGATATGCCGTAGCTTCCCGAACACTGCCCAGCCGAGTCGGATTCGACGATTGACCTCTTTCTCAAAGTTGGACCTACCTAACTGGACAGTCTGTCCTAGGTATACATAATCGTCTACAACTTCGAGCGTAAAGCGTCCGATTGTAACGGGAGTTGGTGCTACATGGGCATTTGACATGATCTTCGTCTTATCCATGTTCATCCTTAGACCAACTCGCTCGGAGGCTTTACTGAGGTCATCGAGTCAAACGAAAAAAATACCCGTGTCAAATGCAAATCATTCTCTGTTCTGCGACGTTACTATGACAAGGTGGTAAAATGTTCACGTGCTTCAGAGTTAAAAAAAAAAGTTAGGATTGAATTTGTGCACGAATTAGTAAAGAGCTGGTATGTACCTACCTAGGTATCTACAATAGAATACTGATATTTTTAATGAATAAAACTGACCTTAGAGTTTGTTGATGTCAACTCGGGAGCCGCTGGCGCCGCCGGGAAGGAAGAAAGAGACTGTACAGGCCTAATTGCTTGCTCTTGCGGAGTGTTATCAAACACATAATGTTTGGACCTGCTAACTGGCATTTTATTGCTTTGTTATTTCGCTCACACTGCACTAGTTTTACGTTTTTCTTTCTATAACGTGAGTTCAACTTCTACCAGTAATGGATTTCCGCCAAGTAAAGACTGGTTAAGTAGGCATCTACCTTATTGAAGCTTCTAACTAATGTTATATAAATAATTAATTAATATTGTTCAGTCTCTGAAAAGGAAAGATCAGAAGACGCCACATATATAGGTATTCGGAGCCGAGACGTCGAGTTTATCTTTTATGGCAAGGCTAGGTATAATTTGACTATCGAGTTGAACGTTCACTAAATATAATAGGGATACCTACTTATAAGAACCACTTTTTGTTTTTAACCTTTTTATTAGGACAGTATACATAATATTTCTATCTACATATACAGTCACCGGCAGAAAATTTGTCCCAAAACTTATCGTGATTTCAAACTAGGTATAAATTGAATAATGTTTAATATATTAAATAGTTATTTGTTATACAAGGGTGCAAAGTTGTATTTTAACCGCGAGTGTGGAATTGGAACACGAGCTAGCGAATGGATTCTAGGGTTGAACCACGAGCTAGCGAATGGATTCTATGGTTGAACCACGAGCGAAGCGAGTGGTTCGAAAATAGAATCCTGAGCGAAGCAAGTGGTTCAAAATTAGAATCCTGAGCATAGCGAGTGTTGCAACATACGAGGTAAAATAACTTTGCAGCCGTGTGTAACACAAATCTTTTCACCTCACTAAAGCGAGGAAATAGAAAAAGGAAAAAACAAAAGTAAAACAATTAAAAAATTGGGTTTCTTCCAATTTTTCATTCCATTAAAATAGAAAATAAAAAATAAATTTGAACAAAAAAACGCAAAAAAAATTAAGCAAAATTCAAAAACAAATGTAAAGTATATAAAGCAAAATTGCGTGAAAAATGAATTACTTTCAATTCAAATAAAAATATAATTTGAAATCTTTATTAGTCGAAATCGAGTAAAATCACGATTTATTGCGAAAAAAATTTTTCCAACTTAAAATTCAAAATAAATGTTAAATTTGAAATCCCTATCCCTAAATTAGTCGAAATCGAGTATAATGACGTTTTTTTTGCAAAAAAAATTTTTTTTTTTGCTTAAAATTCAAAATAGTTATAAAATTTGAAATCCTTATCCTTGAATTAGTCGGAATCGAGTATAATGACGATTTTTTTAAAAAAAAAAATTTTTATCTCAAAATTCAAAATAGTTATAAAATTTGAAATCCTTATCCTTGAATTAGTCGGAATCGAGTATAATGACGATTTTTTGCAAAAAAAATTTTTTTTTCCCTTAAAATTCAAAATAAATATAAAATTTGAAATCCTTATCCTTGAATTCGTCGGAATCGAGGATAATGACGATTTTTTGCAAAAAAAAAAAATTTTTTTTGCTTAAAATTCAAAATAAATATTAAATTTGAAATCCTTATCCTTGAATTAGTCGAAATCGAGTATAATGACGATTTTTTGCAAAAAAAAATTTTTTTCGACTTAAAACTCAAAATAAATGTAAAATTTGAAATCCCTATCCCTAAATTAGTCGAAATGGAGTATAATGACGATTTTTTGCCAAAAAAATATTTTTTTTTCTTAAAATTCTAAATAATTATAAAAAAAAATTAATTCAAAATAAATATATAATCTGAAATCCAAGGACTGATATTTTTCACACCACCTGAAAAAAAAATCAGATGGGTGAAAATTGTCCTGGCTGTTTTGTGTCCACCCACACTAACCGATATCGGATCCGATACGAATCTGACCGATATCGGATCGGGTAGTGTGAGCACTAAGCAGTTTTCCAAACATTTTTATCGGTAATGAATCCTACACCGATATTGTATCGGATAGTGGGAACACGGCCTTACATGTTATTATGTTAAAAAAGTAACTAGGAACACGTTCGGATTTCAAAATTACTTTGCACACATGTGGATAAAATGCAGTTTTGCTATCTGTTTTTAAAGAATAAAAAAGGGCTTTCCGAGCTAGTGAGGTGAAAATGTTTTTTTCTAATTTGGGCCAAATTTTCTGCCGGTGAGTAGAGCTACATAGGTACAAATTATAGGTACGACCGCTAATACAGCTAATTATCGGAGACAGTAAAAGTACGGTCACGGTCTCACAAGGTGCTTAACACCTTTGTATCGCAAACTTACTAAATTTCCATTTGGTAAAAGCACCAAAGTCCCAGTGTCCAGCTTCTTATGAGGCCGACTAAATGACTATTACAGTACAATATATTATAGTCTTTGATTACAATTACTTTGAGTTTAAGATTGAACACTGACATATGATCTTTTTCCATTGGATATTCTTCTTTAACGCTAATGTAATAGAGTGTATATTACAAACCTACGATTTTTAGACAGTGATTATGTAATAGAAACTCTTTTACGAGTACATAAGTGTTAGCGCAGAATATCCAATGAAATGAGAGCATATGCCAGTGTCAAAATCAAAGTAATTTTATCTGTAGGTATATATGTATCCTATTAGGTAACCAAAAAGTACCACCTATATGGGACATTCCATACCTATTTCGAGTTTTTTTTTTCTTAGCCTATTTGGGTGTCCCACTGCTGGGCAAAGGCCTCTCCCCATGCATGCCACGACTCCCGCATCAGTGCCTCCTCCTGCCAGTTGATAAGGAAGCCGTCCAAATCGTCCCGCCATCTCCGTTTAGGCCGGCCCCGTCTGCGTCGCCCTTGTGGCATCCACTTGGTAGCTATATAAGCCCACCTGTCCGGATGCATGCGACAGACGTGACCCGCCCAGTCCCATTTGAGCCTAGCAGTCTTTTCGCCTACATCAGCTATGCGTGTTTTGGAGCGCAGCGTGGTGTTCCGGATGCGATCCATCCTCTTAGTTAACACCTAAAATGCTGCGCTCTATAGCCCGTTGGCAAACCATCAATTTGGACTTTTGACTCTCCGTGAGTGACCATGTTTGGGCACCGTAGGTTAGGACGGGCAGAATACATATATATAGCAGAATATTTCGAGATGGTAAAAATTAATTAAGGTGGTTCCAGAAATCAGTAGGTATCTACATCTTATTTTTTATGAGGTGCAGTTGAAATTTTCTAAGGGTGCCTTTCCACTTGAGCTATGTTATGCTATGTTTTCATACATTTGACACATAGCTCCAGCTCCAGCTACGTGTCAAATGTAGGTTTGAAAACATAGCATAGCATAACTCAAGAGGAAAGGCACCGTAAATATGGAAAAAAATATGCTCCGAGCAAGATTAATTCGAAGCTGGCATTCGCGGCCAATCGCTCTAGCGACTGAGCTACGGGAGCATCACAGTTGGCTCCCAAATCCCTCAACCGTTCCCTCCTACAACGCATCAGATAGGCGTACAGTGACATCTACATAGAAGCCTCAGGTTTCCGTAATGGCACTAACATCTCAAATTATGTTCAAGAATCGTTAGTTACGATGCGCCATCCCATACTAAATTGATTTTAAATTAAACAGTACTTAAGTAACGCTGGTAACGCAAACAGGTACGGTTGCATAGGTACATATAGTCACTGTAAAATGCGAAAAAAAGTTTTTTTTTCCCATTGTATTGTACTACAAGTAGTATAGTAATTATTGGTTGTACTTTGTTTCGCAGATAGAAGTTTCATAGAATGTATTCATTCGCAAGGTGGACTGATGACCTGGTAAAGGTCGCGGGAGTCCGCTGGATGCGGGTGGCGCAAGACCGGTCATTGTGGCACTCTTTGGGGGAGGCGTATGTCCAGCAGTTGACGTCTTTCGGCTGATATGATGATGATGATTCATTCGCTGAATTTTCATTTCATAGAAAACATATATTTTTAAATGGTTTTATAGTTCTACTAGTTCTAACCTAACGTACTTTTCCGGTAAATCTAATCGGGTTCTACATAATGGCATTTAAGCTGTACTTAGGTATAGTCGAGGACTTAAATATGTATACATTTTTGGACCTTATTTCAATGGAATAAGGTGAAAAAGCGTATACATATATTGGTGCCCTTGACTGTACCGAAAATTTTAACGGTTTCTGAAAAAAACCGGCCAAGTGCGTGTCGGGCCACGCGCAAGGTAGGGTTCCGTAGTCGTCCACCCGTTACATTATGTGGACTAAAAAGTTCGCAAACTTATATTTACTATGCTTTTGACAGAATTAACAACATTATCTAAAGTATCAATGGAAATTGTTCGAAAGTTTGTAAAGTACATTTCTGAAGTTCGACTATTACTCGTTAACTAGTAATGTCTACTTAGCTGTTATAGTTTTCCTTTTAAATTCATTGTATATACTACTATCATGATTTTTTTCACATGCCTAGGAGCCCCCGTTTAGCTGGCAGGGGGGGACACTTGACCATAACGAAAATTATCACTTCAAAGCTTAATATCACGCTAACCGATTCTTGAATCAAAAAATACTCTTAGAAACCTTATAACATTTTTAAAAGAGCTATCCAACGATACCCCACACAATGGGGTTTAGAAGAAAAACAAATTGCGCCACCACTTTACATGTAGGGGAGGTACCCTAAAAAAAAATTTTTTTCCATATTTTATTCTACCGTTTTGTCGGCGTCATCAATATCTATACTCGTGCCAAATTACAGCTTTCTAGTACTAACGGTTACTGAGAAAAACGGGGGTCGGTCGGTCGGACGGACGGACGGACGGACGGACATGGCGAAACTATAAGGGTTCCTTGTTTACTACGGAACCCTAAAAAAGTTCTATGAAACGAAAATTCTGCGTAACAATACTTACATTCTATGAATCATTTTTCTGCATAACAGGGGGCGGACACTAGTAATTATTATAGCTGCGTTGAGGTATGGAGGTTTGAGTCCCTTAATGTCTACTTTTATGCTGCGGTTACAGTAACTGCAAGTTTCAACCCCATCTGAAGGGTAACCCAACGCATGCGTAGTGGCGGGCCAGCGGTGACCTATTGAGTAAAACTTGCCCTCACCAAACTGACATCTACTTGAACCATTTATTTATCTACAAAACCAAAAATAACCAGATTCCTTGAGTATTTGTCGCATAAGAGATATGAATGAGGACCACTTCGTTCTCTCTCGAGGTAAGTGGTGTGTAGATACGTGCTATAGTCAAGATTTGTTGGAAGCCGATGATGGAAAATCGATAGCAAAATGACACAAGTAAGTAAGCATAACCTATAAGTGTGTCTATTTTATGGTTTTTGTTTAAATTTGATTTGTTAGATGACGGCGCAGTGCACAGTATCATTATTGTGAATGATCTTAAAATTCAATGTCATCACTTCATTATAATTTATTTTTAATATCATAACACCTTGTTATTATTTAAACTATGAATTGGTAGACATGGTAATTTCTGATGTTGTTCTGTGCACTGTAAGGACCGATTCGAGAAAGTAAAATGAGGGATATTTACATTATTTACATGCCCTCCAAAAGCAATGTCCTAGTCGAAGTCAATTAATCGTGGCCTCCTGGTCTGCCATGCCATACTGCGAGAGCGTGTTAGTAGGTAACATCAATAAACCAGGCGTTAATATTTCGAGTTTAGGCGGTTATAAATATATGACCGGTTGATTTATTTAGTGGATAGGCGCAACTGGACGTCCATTCGTACCTATAGGTGTCTAAGTTGTAGATTATTTAAATTCTCAGTATTCATGAATAAGTCCATACTTAAGTATTAAAAGCTATTCAATCCATAAATGTAATAGGTAGGTAGTACGGGGTTCTCAAGAGGCTTTAGATCGACGATTTCAACATACGTTGGGCTCCAATTTTCAACAATTGCTACAGGCTCTTAGAGAAAATATTGGTTACTTTCCACGGATGTGATTCCAGGTCCTGGCCCTGCTGTTCCTCACGCTGATCCCGTGGCCGGGTCCGTCGGTCTTCAAGATCACCTGCTCACGTGACAACTCCAAAATTGTGCGAAAGGTCATCCAAAACAAATGGCTCCCCGTTTTAGAAAGGTTTCAGGTAAGTGATTTGTAACGCACTAAGGCAAACCATTTAGAAATAAAAGAAAAATTTAAAAATTTAGGCACCGAGCAGGATTCGAACCTGCGACCTCCCAGCACTCGCGACTAGTCGCTCTAGCCAACTGAGCTATAGCTGCTACTACCACGTATCGTAATGTAAAACTATTTACATAATTTACCTAATTGTTATCGCCGCTGGTGTCAGCACTATCGAAAACGTGATAACACTAGTATTTGTAGCTAACATCAACAACGGCCTTTATCGGCATATAAATAAGGTTTGTATCTGCGCATCAGGTGAAGCTGCCGCTCGAGTGCCCGTTCCACCCCGCGCGCGACATCTACGCGCCCCAGCACGATGCGAAGATGCAGCACAGACCCTCGCAGTGGACCTGCGCCTTCTGCGGCAAGTCCTTCTACGAGGAGCGACACCTCGACACACATTTCGACCAGCGACACAAGAACCAGATTAACAAAGTACGAGAATCTACCCTGCGCCTTTTTTACATTAATAATTTTCTTGTGGTGATATATGTAATAGGGACGGAAAAAATACCTAATATTTTTAAGAGTTAAATTAGTAGGACAGTATTGGCACCAAAAAGAACCCATGACGCCAACGCTCTTCGGGTTTACTTTGCTTGGCATTTTTTTCTAAAATGATTAGGTAGTAGTTTAATTTCTCTCCCTAACAAAAGCTTGATCAGATATTCGTTTTTTGAGCTCCGTGTCTATTTTATAAACGTCACGTACGTGGTCGCAATTCATAGCACAAAATTGTTATAACCTTAACCTATGGCTTTCATTCAGTTATAGCTTGTAACTCGCAATGTCGTTCGTTTTCAAAGGCAGAAGACGCAGTATGCCTAGCGGAGTACTGCGACATAATGCGGTGCCAGGTGTTGGTGGCGCACGGGCTGTTGAGCGGCGGCGGCGGGCCCGGCACCGACGTGGAGCTGTGGCAGGACGCGGAAGCGGCGAGGAAGGCGCTGGCGCCGCCTGCGCCGCGGTCGGTCGCTCGCGTGCCGCCTCGGCGTCGCCGACCGCGCCTACCACAGACGCATCCAGTGCGGGACTGCCCGTCGACTGACGTCGACCCTGAAGTTGCAGGTAAGGCTTTGCTGACCAATACATATAATACTGCGCAAATACAACGTCAGTCTTTGCTCTACAATGTAATTCGAATCATGTATGCACACGAATTACCCATGTCATGACGAAACGTGATGATGCATGGTACAAGAACGAAGCAGCACAGACTAGGTAGTACCTATGGGATAGAAATGCACGTCTGATTACTGTCTCGAGTGCTGTTAAATAGAGGAATTGAAGTGTAACTGTTACTTTTTCCAGAGCCAGACGAAAAACGCACAGAGGATAGCGAGAGTGATGCGAATCAAACCTCCGAGTTGTGCGACGCGGACACAGTGGAGTCATCTCTGCCACCTGACAGCCGGCAACGGAGGCTGGCCGACCTGCAGGTTATTCCTCATTTTTCTTCTTTACTTTACATGCACTTCTAGTCGTCTATATACGAGTTTGCCATTACAGGTCTTAATCATCCTCTGGACTTAGGTATTCAGTGTCTTTTATCGGGGATGGTTGCCTATTTTTTACTGACCTACCTACATTTTTCACACGACTAATGATTATCGATTGCAGGCTGAGCGTGCTGCCTGCGATCCGGCGCGGCTGCAGCTCCTCAAAGTGCGCTGCGAGCGAGTGGTCCACTCCTGCATCGCCACTTTACTGTTGCACTTGACGCAACATCAGTTTACGGAACTTGAAGGTATTTAAAACAGCTCTTCAGCTTCGCGGAAAACTTCACAGTATGTCGCACGAAAGACATAAATGGTCGCCTTTTGGGCTTATTCGCGGTCAAACTTATGGCTGAGCCGAGTTCGATTGTTTTATTTTACTGTCTAATTTGGTTAACTGTTTACCATAATTTACTTAAATATGTTTGTTGAGCGGATGCGTCTGGATGTATCGCTACGAGCCTCCCTAATAAGGCTTAATAGATGAGTGTTAAGATTGAAAAATTCACCATTACAAGGGATACCACGGTGGATCAATTGGTAAAGCAATGGACGGATTCCAGAGGTCGTGGGTTCAAATCCCACCTGTGGTGTTGAATTTTTCAATTTTCACTGTGATTAAAAAATTGATAATTTACTAAACATCGATAATCTAGATGAGATGCAGCGCGCCGTGTGCTGGTACTTGAGTTGCGACCGCTACTGGGAGGACACGGCGCCCACCGCGCGCGCTTTCCCCTGGCCGCTGCTACTCGCGCTGGCCACCGGACTGGCACTCGCGCTCTGCATGTGCTACTACATCATCTGGATCGTGTTCGAGTAAGTACCCTATTAATTGTTACAAACTTCTGAATCTCCACGGACTATTATAAGATAGGTCGTTCATACGTCAATCGTCATAAATCGATGCTAAGGTAAAAAGTAAGGTAAAGGTAAGCTTTCTGCCTTAAGATCGAGAACAATATCATTCAGTTTTTCAGCTCAATTGGTGCTACTGGCATTTTATTCAACACTATAAACTGCTTTCATCGTACCCGTGCGAGGCTTATTCGAGCTTGTTTGAATGCCTTTTGGGTTATCTAACGCATCTTGTCAACTTTGAATTCACGTCAATTTAGGCCTACCACGTGTTGCGCTCGAGAGTATATCGGCGTATCTCGAGCTATCCGTCACTTTCTAACAGCGCCAATCAGAAAAAGACGCGTAGCTCGAGATAAGTCGAGATACTCTCGAGCGCAACATGTGCTACGGCGCAGTCCGACGACTTTAATACGCATTCGTCTGTCCCCAGTTCGGAGGAAGGCAGTGTAGCGGGCAGCGCGTCAGTATCCATGACTACACACTCGTCACCCACGCGCGCGGAGCGGCTCGCCGCCGACGAGGCGCTGCTGGACGACCCCGACCACGACGACCACTACATCTACGTCACCTACCCGCCCGAGCTCAAGCGCCGTTTGCTCGAGAGGTACGCTCGCAACGTCACGCTTATACTGCTCACCCCCTTCATTCGGCAGACTCGAGTTGACTGACAGAGTGTTCATTTGAGTTTTGGTAGCATATCTATTCATAGAAATTTGAATTCAAACCTTCCGATTTTAATTTTATGTTTCCTAGATAAACCCTAGCTTAGTTGTTGCTGACCTGAAAATAATAGATTTAACGGTCACAAAACGCACACCATAAAAATGTTGCCAGCACTGTTAGGATTTTGTTTTTGTTGTTGGGTTAACTAATCAATGTTGTTTGTTTTAGCTGCTACAATAGAACAACTCGCCTCTGAGACCCGACGTGTCCATCTTATTTCGTCGTGCATGCACTTTATTTATATGTCCGAGCAAGTAGACTTATAGTCGTGTAGGTAGATATTTTTTTAGTAATACTCAAGAATATCCTATTAGTACCTCTACTGTCGCCCTGTTGGAACATAATCCCATATATTATAAACAGACATGTTTCTTCTGCAGTGTACTATTTGGCAAAGTTAAAGTAGTACGTAGGTAGGAAAAATTGTGTTATTTAGTTCTTTTTGTTCCATCAGCTGTTGATAAACTATATTTTGATGATAACTTTGCAAAGTTTAGTACAACGTAGTTCGAACATTGTTACTAGAATTATTTATAGAATCATAAAAATCCATGGCAGATTTTTTTATATGTTCATAGTTTTTCCAACCTTTCTTCCTTAGATGAATTTTATGTTTGGTTTGGATTACCGCCAACGAAGCTGCCAGCTCTGGTCGTCGGAACTCGAACTTAGGAATAACGACGAGGCTGCATGCCAAATTGAAATTTAACTTTCATAAAAATAAATCCTGAAGGTATAGGTGCACATGACTATATAATACGTTGTAATTGTAAACTTATATTTAATTTTGGAGGACGTAAGTAGTTGAGTGTAGGTATTATTTATAAATAGTGAATAGTCTTTGCCTTGTGTTTGTTATAAGTTATTAAGTGAGTACTTATTGAACGTTGCAGACGCCACTATGTGAGCACGATTAGAATTAATTGCTTTACAAGTATATATGTTTTATCTCGCGCATGAGGGTCGTAAGTACATATATTCGTACTTACCTACTATTACTAGTGTGAAAGAGAAAAATTGACACAAATAAAAAAAGTGCAGTAAGCTCAGCCCGCTGCCGTGAGATAGAACATATTATGTATATGTACTTACTTATTATAACACGAGAACCTATGCTGTGTGGACAGATATGCCACACTGGTGTATAATCGCATTGTTATTTAGGTTTCTACATGAATTCTGGGACCTCAATATACCAAAATATTGTAAATACTTACTGGAAAATTAGCATTAGTCTACTATTGTTAAATTGGATCACCGCTATCATACTAATTATTGTTTATTTCATCAGGTCCAAAATCATTGACATTATTTTTATAGTTTACCTACTGCCAGTTTCTCGACAGATTGAAAATTATGAACCATTCCCGATCGATCGGTTTCCCGACATAACAGAAATGTGCCTAACCGGAAAAGTAATAAATATCTAAGTACCTATGTGTAAGCATGTGTGTATACATGAACGGGTGAATCGAGTAGGGTAGTGTTAGGCTGGTACGGCAGAGTTAAGTGTTATTTTAAGTACAGTTGTAGGAGTCTGGGTAACCTAGTGGTACTTAATGGCTCGAATTTGACTCTCGTACTAAATTGCGTGCGGGATCAAGGTTATATTTTCTTTGTAGGTATTTGTTATCTGTATCAAATAGTTGACCAGTTCACCAAGTATTTACTAAGATGGAGTGAATCGCCTTATATGTAGGATTCACATTAAACGGCCGGAGTCAACGCGCGCCTTAGTAGAGTCAAAGGACTTTGAACTTTCTATACAGTAGTTACATTCAATATGTCAATGACAGCGCCGCGCGCGTGTTGGATGATCTCCATTTTTATTTTAGGTATGATTTGTTTTTATTATTTATTTGTTTATTTATACTTTATTGCACAACAAGATATATGTACAAATAGCGGACTTAATGTCATAAGGCATTCTCAACCATTGAGCTAAATAGAAACTTTTGTTGCAGGCTTTACTAGACAGCTCTACCTAATTACATTACTACCGAATTTTTTAACCGGTTAATTGTATGAAAACGAAACCTGTTCCGAACCCTGATAGTAGGGAATGTAGATGCGCTGACGCGGCCGTTTGATATGAATCAGGCATTAGGTTTCTTCGGTACGAGAAGAGCGGTGTTCTACATAAAGTACAGTCAGCCCATGAAAATGTTGAGCATACTAAGAACCTTGTCACATCGAAATCTAAGAAATATTTAGACTGAAACGTCATAAAATTTGAAACCTCTTTAATTTGACAAAGTACTAAAGTGCTCAACATTTTCGTTGGCCCACTGTACCTACTTTGCCCTGTCTAGTCGTAAGTTAAGAGTAATGTATAGAACGTGCTGCAAATTGTAAATAAGCTATATTTTTTCCTATTGTTGTAATTAGAATAATTACCGTACGGCCGATAGACCGCGCTACTCTATGTATTTGAAGTAAAGCTGCAAATTAATAGTTTAGGTACGATATGAAATGTATATTTCAAAACGATCTGCTATATATATTCCATAGCTACATTCATTATGATATTGAGTGGGCGGCCTAAGACTGAATTCGAGTGAAGTAATTTGAGTCGGAATTTACGACTCGCGTACTCAAGCAAGACTTAATTTTAACAAATTGCCATGTTCTTGTGATGTTTGCTAGTCTAGTCATGAACCAGCACTGCAATAACTATATGTACAATATCATAAAGAATGAACTATTGGACTACCATACTCATTTTCACATGACATGGCCGAATTATTGTCATGCCGGCTCCAACGATACCTTATACGTAAATGGGTTATGCTGGCGGGTTTACGACGAATCTCAAACGGCAATTCTTTACACCTAGTCATAAAGTCATTAGTGCATTACAAACAACTATAGTAATGTTAAACATTCGAAATGTACGAACTGGATGCCCAGCGAAGTGAGAGAAAAAGAGAGCGCAATAGACGTTGTCTTATTTCCACTTTAGATTGCGCGCAGAAAGCGACAGCATTTGCGCAAATTGCGGAAGCAAGTCTTTAAGTATATTAGTCGTATAAAACGAATCATCGAATGTTTTGTGTGTCGCAGACTCGACATAAGTCCTAGCGAATACGGTTCGTACTTTTAGTCTGCGCCCACGATTGTATAGATCGCTTTTACATTAATCTTATGAAATGCTTTTACAAGACTGAAGTAAAGCATACATTTTAGGAATCGTACGCGCACTTTATTTACAATAGTACCTAATGTGCACTTTTCATTCTCATTTTACAATTTAAAAAATGTAAAAAGTTTGTTAAATAAAAACGTAAAAATAACTGGAGTATATTTATTATAAATTGTATTCAAGTCAACCGCCGCAGTGGCGGGGCAAGACCGACGTTTAACGTGGGCAAGGTACATTTAGCGAGGCCCTGTCATGGCGTCGGACAGAACAAAAACAGTTGAGAAATGAGGCCTGAGGCCCCTCGGCACGGTAATTATGTACCTACATATTTACAAAGAAGATGCGATGGAACACACATCAGGTTGGCGAGGTTCTTACCTTACTTACTATTTATGGAGAGGTCAAGTGAGATCAACCGGGATAAATGCGGGTTTAAAATGATTGGAATTACGGTGTCTATCATAGCCTCCTGAGATCCCGCGTCCTATATAAAGCACCAAATATGGTCAATGGAAAATAAGTCAAATTTTGAAGGGTTTCCATTGTTTTGATTCGTTTGATTTAAGAAAAAAAAATTCAAATTTATGATCGAAATTCGATTGTATTAAATCGAAACTAAATTAGCTCTACAAAAAGAACCCTTAAAGGCGCATTTCACCCATTGACACGACGCCTTTATCCCGGATGACCTTTGTCATTGCTTACGATCATATCCGATTTTACCCGAAACTCGAGTCCCATTTTAAGAGCTCCCGGACTAGAGTCCTAACCGCATACGTTATGTACACGTAACGTATGCGGTTAGCGATAACAATATCAATTAAAGAGCCTATATATGTATAGGTAAAAAAAATGATCTTTGCATTACGAAAACTGACTACATTGGAAGATATTTTACATACCAAGACTAGCGTCACAGACTTATGTTTCGTTCCTGCTTCACTTATGTGTGTAATGATAAAGTGGTACAGTGGGTAGTTATCCGTATTTGACGCCCTTCCAGAAGGCGTTGCTGTCGACGAGACACTTGCAGCCGCAGCCCGTGGGACACGTGTCGTGCTTCTCGAACCTGACACAAAAGTATATTTCATAATAATTACCCAGTAGAAAAAAAAACTAGGAAGCTTTCTAACCCCGATTTCTCTTTGACAATAATAGGAACACACAGATATATTATACATAGTTTGTTGTTGATAAGTGCCTGAAGAATTATTCTCACTTATATTTGAAGAATGTTTTATTTTCCATACAAAAAAATTACAACATAATAGGAAAATGTACCAGGTGATGGATCACCCAAGTCTAAAATACTTACTAAAACTCCTGCGCGCCCACCCATACGTGAAATTACCCTACAGGACTGTAGTCAAGTCCTGGATTACTGTGCGCCCGACAACTTGACAAGGAAGGATGACGCCTTTGACCGAGGAATAAAGAGATCGTTTTCATCCGGGGCCAGTAGGGTAAGTATTAGTGATGTGGTAATATGTGTGTAGTACACGGTACATGTGGCGTACTCACCAGGCGAGCATGTGGGTGGCGTGTCCCGCGTGTCCGCAGTAGGCGCAGGCCATGGCGCGGCCGCGCACGCCGCGCGCGCACACGGCGCAGCGCAGCGCCAGGCGCCGGCACGCCGCGCACGCCGCGCCCGCCGCGCCGCGCCCGCAGCCCGCGCACAGCGCGCTCAGCTCCGGGCCCGCGCCCGACCCCGCGCCCGCGCCCGACCCCGCCGTCGCCGTCGCCGGCTGCCGGACCCGGACCAGCTTCATCACCTGACGACAAGAGAGTAGCTTTAGGGCGGGTTGCACCGACTTCATTGGCTATTTGACAGTTTTCGGAAATATATTTTACACTCCAAAAAGCGTTATTTATTGGACCGTCTGGTACGGGCTTAAAACTTGCGAGTGCGGCTATATGGATAGAAAATCGTCAGATAATCACAATAAATAGTAACTTAAACAAATTCATGAAAATTATAAAAAGATAGGATTATAAAAATTCGCAATTTTGTTTTATTAAAATTGAACGTTACCAGTAGAATTGTCATATTTCAATAAAAAAATGTATGGAAACTATGTCCATAAACGTTATAGTTTATGAGCAAACCGGACAATTACAACGATAGTACGAGGCTACAAAGCTGTAACGTCACATTTCGCTGTCAATCTGTATGGAGCGTTGTCAGTGCCCGAAAGTAATTTTTTTAAATTTAATCATTTAAATCAGGCATCTGTGGCCCATAATAATACAAATACCTTAAAGACCCTTACATATCATTATTCATTATATTCCCTAAAACGAAATAATATCACGTTGGGACGACGACGCGAGGCGCTTACTCTGGGTGTCGAATAACTATACCATATTGTGCATCTCACTTTCGTCTTTTGTGTTGCTCTAATTATAGTCGGTCCCATACATACAAACATTTGACCTTCTCTAAAAACTGGTTTGAATAGCACCATAAAAGCGAATAAGTCAAATAGTCAATTTTCTATTGGATGACAGTTGTCCAGCATGCTGGCCGACATGGCTCTCCATCATCTCTCATGGCGCTCCAACTCACATGGCGCTGACTCTCGCTGAAGTGTTGTATATCTGTGACGAGTGCCCTAGTTACCTCGGTCCTCTTGTACAGCAGCTGCCACCGGTGCAGGATGTCCGCGTACACCCGCTTGAAGCAGTGGTACTGGTGCACGGTTTGCTCGTCGAGCACGCTGGCCGACATGCGCTCCGACTTGGACACGCTGGAGTCGGTGTAGAAGTTCTCGGCCTCCGAACACGAGTTGCTGCGCACGTTCATCCAGCCGTCGGCTATCTCGCTGTACTGGTTTACTGTGCTGTATGGCGATGTGCCGTTGCCCTGGATAATACGTTCTATTTTAAGGGGAGGTATTTCCATTGCAAATGTCCCGCTCTATCACGCATGAGTTTCCATTAACCATCCCGCTCCCTAAGCTCTGCGCGTAATTTTTGTAAATATTTAAACATAGTCATGAAGCCAATCATTTTATCAAAGCAAACCATACGAATTTGTCTATAACCGTTCTTGTGAAATAAATAAATAAATTGTCTATAATTATTTTGTGCCTTTAATTGATATCGAGTGAAATTCATTAGGTCTTGTAACTGAATACTATTTTGACTAGACAAGACCCTTATCTAACACATTTTTTTCTAATCTAAGACATTATATTCTATGTCTCAGATGGTTTTAAAAAACTCAAAAGTGGAAGCAGCCAGCCATAATCAAATGGACAGAAAGTTACAAATTTAAAAGAAGTGTAAAATAAAAAAATAAGTGTGTAAAATATGGCTCAATGTGTACGTAAAATAAAACACTTATTTTCCACATGGTCAAAAAAGTCCATTTTACGTGAAATACTTACATAACTAGAATTGCTAATAGTGGACTGCGAGCTCCATTTGTTCGAGTCGTTGAAGATGGAGAACGCGCAGGCGAGCATCGCGGCCGTCTGCACGTCCGACGCCTTCGCGTAGTGGGAAATACTGGAATTTAAACTATACTGTTGAATATCATTTAGGAGACAACTAAATTATACTTGTCTTTCAAACATTAAGATTACATCCACGTTTGCCTACTCTTATGGGCAACAATTTGTACGACGCTGTTGAACGCACAATTGCGTCTTGCAAGACTTAAACTTAGTAGTACGGCTTGTTAGCTCGAAGTACGGTCACATCTGGAAGAAAGCACGAAACTTGGCATGCATGTAGCTTAAATTTTTGTGTTTCAAAAATTTTAGGGAAACACGCTGACAGACCTTTTTTTCCCCCCTCCCCCCCACTTTTGTGTGCCGAATTACAGTTTTATTTTATTTTATTGAAAACGGCTGAAGCTAGGAGAAAACCGTCAATGGAAAAAATGATCCTTATAAAATTATCTACAAGTCATTCTTTGGATATATTTTGATTGGACCAATAGTTTTCAAAATATACGACCATTCATTAGGGTAAGTACAGCAGAAAAGGTGCTAAAGGGCAGATTACTAACATTTTTGTGCGCGTCGGGTTACAAGCAAGAAATTTGTACCATAGATAAAGTGTTCCGCAATGATTATTTTCAGATGTGGAGATTAGTTAGATTCGTCCCCTGTGCGCGGGGAGAACGGGGTGAATTGGACCAAGCACACCTTTTTTTCGTCTCTTTCTCACTGATCAGTTAAGGCTACTATGGCTTGCGGGGTATCGTTTTCGTGTAAAACAGACATCAGGAATTCATTTTTAGGGTTCGTTACCCGAAAGCTCCAAGCGGAAACCTATTATTGTGAGTCATGCGTCCGTCCGTCGTCTGTTTTACAGGTTTTACAGCCAAACGGTTGGAGCTACAGGCTTCAAATTTTCACAGTATAAGCATCTTGTCGACCCAAAACCACACCAATTGTCAAAAAATATTTTTAATTATATTTAATGGGGGCTCCCATAGAGCTGAAGGGGGGCGCAAAAATATATTTTTTACCCTCCCCATCGAGTGGGGTATCGTTGTTTAGAGCTCATTGCGTAGATAAATACTGTATTTTTTATTTAAAAAAAGATTTGAAAACAAAGGCGTGAGAAGTCACTAAAGTCCGCTTTTTTACAAAATTTGTTCTAAGATTTTTTAAACTTCTCATTGACCTGTAAACTTGAAATTTGGTAGTAATCTTTATTATTGCGTATATTTTACCAACAAATACAAAAAAAATACTAAAACTTTTTTTTGTGATTTTTTTTATTTTTTTTCTAACAAAAAAAATATTTTTATTTTATTAGTATTTGTTAGTGAAATGTACGCAACAATAAACATCATAACCAAATTTTAAGTTCGTAAGTCAATGGGAAGTTTTAAAAATCTTAGGGACAAATTTTGTAAGATAGCGGACTTTAGTGACTTCTCACGCCTTTGTTTTCAAATCTTTTTTTAAATAAAAAATACAGTATTTATCTACGCAATGAGCTCTAAACAACGATACCCCACTCGATGGGGTGGGTAAAAAAAATATTTTTGCGCCCCCCTTCAGCCCTAAGGGAGCCCCCATTCAATATTATTAAAAATATTTTTTGACAATTGGTGTGGTTTTGGGTCAACAAGATGCTTATACTGTGAAAATTTGAAGCCTGTAGCTCCAACCGTTTGGCTGTGAAACCTGTAAAACAGACAACGGACGGACGTATGACTCACAACAATAGGGTTCCGCCTGGAGCTTTCGGGTAACGAACCCTAAAAATGAATTCCTGATGTCTGTTTTACACGAAAACGATACCCCGCAAGCTATAGTAGCCTTAACTGATCAGTGAGAAAGAAACGAAAAAAAGGTGTGCTTGGTCCAATTCACCCCGTTCTCCCCGCGCACAGGGGATGAATCTAACTAATATCCACATCTGAAAATAATCACTGCGGAACACTTTTTCTATGGTACAAATTTCTTGCTTGTAACCCGATGCGCACAAAAATGTTAGTAATCTGCCCTCTAGCACCTTTTCTGCTGTACTGACCCTAATTCATGCTCGTATATTTTGAAAACTATAGGTCCAATCAAAATATATCCAAAGAATGACTTGTAGATAATTTTATAAGGAACATTTTTTCGATTGACGGTTTTCTCCTAGCTTCAGCCGTTTTCAATAAAATAAAATAAAACTGTAATTCGGCACACAAAAGTGGGGGGGGGGGGGGGGGGGGTAAGGTCTGTCAGCGTGTTTCCCTAAAATTTTTGAACCACAAAAATTTAAGCTACATGCATACCAAGTTTCGTGCTTTCTTCCAGATGTGACCGTACTTCTTCATAGATTCGAGCTAACAAGTCGTACTATAGTGGGAAAAAAGAATAGAAAGGACGAAATATATGGCGGGAGTAAGTTGATAAAACGAGACGTAAATTTCAAACTTACAAATAATTACAGGTTTACCAACTTATTTCCGCCGTGTAAGTAAAGAATTCATATTTTGCTTAAGAATTCTACTGGGCATGTTATAGTAGCCATAGTACATACCGACGGACGATCGAGGACAGTATATTACTTTCACACGTGCATAGTCTCTAACACAAATCAACCTAGACCCAAACTACGCAAAGCTTGTACTGGTACTAAGCGACGATATACAAACTTATATATAAATACTTCAATACATAGAAAATATCCAAGAACCAGGAACAAATATTCAAGCTCATCACACAAATATATGCCCTGATCGGGATTCGAACCCGGGACCTCCAGCTTCGTAGGCTGGGTCAGTCACTACCAACTAAGCTAAAGCGATCGTCATATACTGACAGGACCTGCAGCAGGCTGCAGCAGAGCGGGTGTTGCGCCCAGCCCATGCTCTCCTCGCTGGAGGCGCAGTGGTCCACCGGCTTCGCGCGGAGAGTCTTCGCAGGCTGGGTCACTACCAACTAAGCTAAAGCGGTCGTCATATACTGACAGGGCCTGCAGCAGGCTGCAGCAGAGCGGGTGTTGCGCCCAGCCCATGCTCTCCTCGCTGGAGGCGCAGTGGTCCACCGGCTTCGCGCGGAGAGCCTTCGCAGGCTGGTTCACTACCAACTAAGCTAAAGCGGTCGTCATATACTGACAGGGCCTGCAGCAGGCTGCAGCAGAGCGGGTGTTGCGCCCAGCCCATGCTCTCCTCGCTGGAGGCGCAGTGGTCCACCGGCTTCGCGCGGAGAGCCTTCGCAGGCTGGGTCACTACCAACTAAGCTAAAGCGGTCGTCATATACTGACAGGGCCTGCAGCAGGCTGCAGCAGAGCGGGTGTTGCGCCCAGCCCATGCTCTCCTCGCTGGAGGCGCAGTGGTCCACCGGCTTCGCGCGGAGAGCCTTCGCAGGCTGGGTCACTACCAACTAAGCTAAAGCGGTCGTCATATACTGACAGGGCCTGCAGCAGGCTGCAGCAGAGCGGGTGTTGCGCCCAGCCCATGCTCTCCTCGCTGGAGGTGCAGTGGTCCACCGGCTTCGCGCGGAGAGCCTTCGCAGGCTGGTTCACTACCAACTAAGCTAAAGCGGTCGTCATATACTGACAGGGCCTGCAGCAGGCTGCAGCAGAGCGGGTGTTGCGCCCAGCCCATGCTCTCCTCGCTGGAGGCGCAGTGGTCCACCGGCTTCGCGCGGAGAGCCTTCGTTGGCTGGGTCACTACCAACTAAGCTAAAGCGGTCGTCATATACTGACAGGGCCTGCAGCAGGCTGCAGCAGAGCGGGTGTTGCGCCCAGCCCATGCTCTCCTCGCTGGAGGCGCAGTGGTCCACCGGCTTCGCGCGGAGAGCCTTCGTTGGCTGGGTCACTACCAACTAAGCTAAAGCGGTCGTCATATACTGACAGGGCCTGCAGCAGGCTGCAGCAGAGCGGGTGTTGCGCCCAGCCCATGCTCTCCTCGCTGGAGGCGCAGTGGTCCACCGGCTTCGCGCGGAGAGCCTTCGTTGGCTGGGTCACTACCAACTAAGCTAAAGCGGTCGTCATATACTGACAGGGCCTGCAGCAGGCTGCAGCAGAGCGGGTGTTGCGCCCAGCCCATGCTCTCCTCGCTGGAGGCGCAGTGGTCCACCGGCTTCGCGCGGAGAGCCTTCGTTGGCTGGGTCACTACCAACTAAGCTAAAGCGGTCGTCATATACTGACAGGGCCTGCAGCAGGCTGCAGCAGAGCGGGTGTTGCGCCCAGCCCATGCTCTCCTCGCTGGAGGCGCAGTGGTCCACCGGCTTCGCGCGGAGAGCCTTCGTTGGCTGGGTCACTACCAACTAAGCTAAAGCGGTCGTCATATACTGACAGGGCCTGCAGCAGGCTGCAGCAGAGCGGGTGTTGCGCCCAGCCCATGCTCTCCTCGCTGGAGGCGCAGTGGTCCACCGGCTTCGCGCGGAGAGCCTTCGTTGGCTGGGTCACTACCAACTAAGCTAAAGCGGTCGTCATATACTGACAGGGCCTGCAGCAGGCTGCAGCAGAGCGGGTGTTGCGCCCAGCCCATGCTCTCCTCGCTGGAGGCGCAGTGGTCCACCGGCTTCGCGCGGAGAGCCTTCGTTGGCTGGGTCACTACCAACTAAGCTAAAGCGGTCGTCATATACTGACAGGGCCTGCAGCAGGCTGCAGCAGAGCGGGTGTTGCGCCCAGCCCATGCTCTCCTCGCTGGAGGCGCAGTGGTCCACCGGCTTCGCGCGGAGAGCCTTCGCCGCCAGCCCCGCTAGCCGCCACGCGTGCGCGAGCTCGCTCTCGCCCTCCGCGGACGCTATCTGCGCGTTCGACGCGCACATCTCTGAAAACATTTTACACAACAAATTATACGCGGGAATAAAGACAGAGTCTTGAGTGCAGTGAGGGATTTAAACGCGCCCAAGACAAAAACAGCCTTATCTCCCAGAGTATATTACACTTTTCTCACCTCTAGCGAAACAACAATAAAATCAAGGTTAACTAGAGATCAGGCGCTTTTACAGTTTACCATGGGCATCCATGTTACTATTTCCCAATATAATAGTCACAATTATGATACATTATTATGATATGATGTATCATCATGATGTATCATACATTTTCTTGTTAAAATGTTGCGCTAGGCTGGAACTTGGAAGCTACATGTTCGACCCACAATCCTCGCCACCCACACTACAGTTACTCGATTAATTTCTATCGCAGTTTTTTGGAGATGGAGGAAATTTGGTTTCATTTACATTACTTCTTCAGATGTGATTTTGTTTTTGTCCAAATTGAAATAGAGGAAAGCAACGTTAGCTGCCTATATTAGGTGGATATGTAACCCCGGCACCACACTTCGCTATGCGTGTCGCGTTGCGTATTTTCCTCCCTTTCTTTTGCGATATTAAAGAAAGAGATGCAGCACGAATGTTTGCACGCATACGGCGAAGTGTGGTGGCAGCATGAGATGTTTGCAAACCGGAATCGCGATCGAACGAATGTCTGAAGAAATTACGTTAAAAATCCTTTAAGGTAGCGTTTTCTCGGCTATACAACATTATCATACAGGTTGGATTTTCTTTTTGGGTCAGTGGGAACACAGCTACTGTAGGTTTTTTCCAAAATCTGTAAACGCCAATCTTCGTTAATTTGAGATTGAGGGAATGTCTTCTAAGACCATTTTCGCGTAGCAGCACGGAATCTGGTACTAGTTGTCCAGGACAGAGGCATGTGTACTCACCGACGGAATCCTCCGCGTTGATGACGTACTTCTCGGCGAGCAGCCGGTTGAGCGGGAACAGTTCGGGCGCCGCGTAGAGCACCACCCGCGGCGAGTAGCCCGAGATGCTCCCGCGGCTCCGCATGCTGCCCGCTCGCCGTCCTTGCGCTTTCTACAATCAACATAGGGTATGCTGTAGCACAGAATAGTATAATAGTATTACGTACAGAATGGCCACGAACGCCCCGCACCGAGGTCAATTACCTCGTCCCTAAGAGACCCGCCTGGTGCCGATCGAGTGCCGTCGCGCCTCGCGATTCGTCCGCGCCACGCGCTACGCACCCGCGCAAACAATTGACGCGTGTACCGACAGCGCACGCACACATACTTACCCACAGCGCTTACGTTCCTTCGCGTGTCACAGGTGTGGCTATAATAATGTTGCTCCACCCCAATCATTAGCTTCTTGAATGATGATAATTCAAAATCCTTAATACAAGGTAGAAAATAAATATCATACATAGATAGTTTTCAAACTTGATAGATAGAACACTTGAAAAAAATACAGCATTCAAGAGGCCAATGATTGGAGGGGGGGCCAATATTACTACAGCTTATCCTATATAAATCACATGAATACAATCCCGGTTCACTTACAAGGTTCAGATTAGAATTAGGAGATTAGATTGGATTGGGAATTACGAGTACCTTTCGGTATAGTCTACAGTTAGGCTGGAAAGTGGAAACAGTATCAAGTCAGCGCGTATGGTTGGTCGGGCGTGTTTTGTATGGCCGCATACGCGCCGACGGTGAGCATCAGTCTGAACGCACTTATTTCTTCTACAGCGATTGCTACGCCCAACCGACCAAACGCACAGTTTCCAGCCTTAGTATCAAATTGGTGTGCTTACCCAACGGTCTTGAAAATAGAATGTCGTAATGGAATTGGACGGATGCCTGTGGAGTAGCTGCGGGAACCCAGGCGCGTTAGTCGGCGACGGTGTAGTGGTCGCGTGCGGAGACACCGAGCCGTAACCGCTCCCAAACAGGCTCGGAAGCGTCGACAGCGACGACATGGACCGCGGCGTCCCTGCTTCGTGCTTCAGCGATAAACGCCTAGTGTTCGACGGACGGTTGAACACAACCAATGTGCTCACGCCGCACCACTTCGCGCCGCATGTGCGGGGGAACGGGATGCACGCATCGCCTGCGTTTTCACTCTCTGATTGGCTTCGTTGACTGGACTTCATCGAGTCTGAATCGTCGCTAGATTTGACAGGTATCTGGAAATAAATTTAAATAAAGTAACATGTAGGGTTGACCTATGCAGCTTTATAGAGCTCAGCTCTCTCATGGTAGCTGACTGAAAACCAGAAGTCCAAACTCAAGGTTTGCCAGCGTGCGATGGTGCGCAGCATCTTAGGTATCAAGAGGACTGATGGAGTCCGGAATACCACGCTGCGCTCCTTAACACGGATAGCAGATGTGGGCAAGAAGACCGCCTTGCTTAAGTGGAACTGGGCCGGCCATGTATGCCGTATGCATCCACAGAGGTGGGCCCATCTGGCTACTTGGTGGTTGCCACAAGACGGACACAGGCGGCGAGGCAGGCCCAGGCGGCGACGGCGGGATGACCTGGACGCATTCGCCAATGATTGGCCAGAAATTGCAGGGGACAGAGATGTGTGGAAATCCATGGGGGAGGCCTTTGCCCAGCAGTGGGACACTATAGCAGGCTAAAAAAAACATGTAGGGTTGCAAAGGGAGATTTCTTTTAAAGTTAGTTCCGACGACGCTATTGTCAAGGACTTAGAAAGTGTCTTGAGATATTTTTAAGTGTCACTATTCCTCAAGTATCCAGACAGGGTAAATGTTAAAAAAAGTCTGTTACTACCTCATCAATAGAAGTTGCCAATGTTTTCAAGCAGTGTAGCAGACACCTCTGCCCTTCCCTCTTTTTTCTATGAGCTGTCCTATTCAATGCTTGTAGGATCTTAATAGTAGTTGTGCTGTCAATATTTGTGCCAGAGAGCCAAGAGAATTTTGGTATTGTTTGTTCAGATACATTTCTGGGGAAAGCGACTTGAAGGTTGGCAGTGTAACCATTACGCTCAGAATGTATCTGACATATCCTTGTCTCTATATTCATGTCAGTTACTTCAATATTCGCCATTTCTCTAATAGATTCAAACTCTTCGTCTATTGATGTCAGGTTTGGGTTTGATAATTTAGTCTGAAAATTTGAAAAACACATGGATTAGTATAGAGAACATGAGTTCATTAATCTGGGGAAACAAAAAAATATTTACCATCTCTATATCTTGTCCATTATCTGACACATCATTCACAGACTCCACAGTTGAAATTGCTAAAAAAAACCAATAGCTTGTAAATATTTTATGAAGAATTATATTTATAGGTATAAATAGAAACTATATAAATATTTTTAAGACTTACTGTCACTACTGTTGTCCTCATCAATGTCTGCATCATTAGGTAAATAATGATGACACATTTTAAGCAGAGAGGGCTGCATTGCCCAAATCCGCAAGGACTGATCTCTGCCCCATGTTACTAGTTGGAAGTTATCAGGAGATGTGTTTGGTCTCCACACCATTGTCTGTACCGTGTCAGTATGGCCAACAAGTCTGTGAGTCAGAATGTCAGACACCCAAATGCCTATGACTCCAGCTTGTTCCACCCGAGGCAGCCCACCCCACCCCACCCCAATAGTCAGCAGACCACTTCCAAATGGAGTGTATATTGCCCTCCAAACTGGGAAATTAGTGTTTATTACATTTTCTGGTCTCCTAGCATTATTTATATCAAAGAACTTGATGCTTCCGTCGTGGCTTGATGTCACTAATTGGTACTCATGGTGTGGACTCCAATCTACACCGTGAATTTTGCACAAGTGAGCTGAAATGTACTGAAACGGTGCACTTGGTTTCCGGTAGTCCCAAATTTTGATGTCTCCATCATGTGCTGTGGCAACTATGTGAGATGCCACTTTATTCCATTGAACTTGTGAGGCTCCAGCTGTAAATAAAGATAAAAATCATACTAATATTTTGGTTTTAAGAATTAACATAGTATGTATGAAAGTCTTTAAGATATTTGTGATATGGGCCTCAGATGCCTGCTAAGGTATCTGAAAATGTAACTAATAACCATTATCCAGCCAGTCATCTACCGATCCTATCACATATCTATTCATAAAAAATTGCACAATATATGATGAATTAAGATTATTGGATCTCACCAACTGCACACAGGGAAATTATTGGTTTTCTTGCATCCCGGAGGTCCCACATGTGTGTAAATGTATCTATCGAACAAGTGGCTATGAGGTTGTGGTCTTGTCTGTGGAAGTGTGTGTCGCTGACCACTCGAGTGTGCCCACGCAGAGAACAAATACATGCTAGGTCATTGCCGCCACGCCATTCATATACGTCCACCCGTTGATTACTCTGGAAAATCCGGACTAAAATTAGTGTATGACTATAGGATGGTTCCTAAGGCCCATCATGCAAAAAAAAAATGTTGAAATTCTAATCCTGTTGTGTAGGAAATAGAATTGAATTTCTTTTGTTTTGGATAATTTATTTTCTTTACCGCAATTGCACAAAGTTTCTGTCCATGATACGTTTGACACCATTCTGCGCCAGCTGCATCATATTTGCTGTGACGCGGGTACTTCTTTATAATGTCTCCAGCGTCTTCTTCGAGATTCACTTGTTTGATTGCTAGCCACCTACGTCCAGCCAGTAACACGTTGTTACCGGAGAAGTCAACGGACATAGCAGTCGCCTGCAGCTCCCGGTACTCCCACTTCATAAGCTCCGAACTCCAGTGCACAGACATGTTGCCTATTTATTGTAAAAAAACATTAACTTTTTGACTATAAATCACAAATTAAACACTTCATGATCGTATTATGATAACAAATCGCAACACATAGCACGCCACAATCACTACATTATTTATCAAATCAAATGTCAATTTGACACCAACTTGACTCATCAGCTGTTCATAGGCGTTTTTAATTTTGCTCACTTTTGCTGTTAACTGTCTTTAATGCTGATGCTGCTTTACTATAAGCTTACAAAAGCACCATATTATTGCGTTAAATTACACTTTAGTGGCGATATATAGCGCTGTCTTTTTTATGGGTAGTGGTGTCTTTGTTTGCGAAATATGTCTCAGGTACGTCAAAACAAAATTATTTCGATCCACAGATGTATTTATATATCTGTGTTTCGATCGTTAATCTAGAATAGCTAGAGTTTGGTAAAGTAGAATATTTGAATAAAAATAAAAATGCGCTTGTTGAAAAAACACGTAGTTTATTGTGATTGAGTGACATATGTGTCCGTTAATATTAATTACTTTACCATGGCTCTAATTTTCCGGAAGTTAAGTCACTCATTGTTTATCAACACTATTCCCCGGCTTTTAGCGGGGCTGTTGTTTATTTATGTCTACTGTGAATATCTAATATATTACGTGACACAAATTCAGGTAATCAATAGAGACTTGTTTACTGTTTGCTTTATGTTAGTAGGTAATTTACTATATTCATTCTTTATGTTTTACAGTGCGGCTTTCCTGCGTTAAGTATAAAGCCTAACGTCCCACCGGTGTATGCTATGATATTCGCTGATCCTCACCTGCTTGGCCGCAGTGCGCATTGGTTGGACAAATGGAGACGGGAATGGCAGATGCATCGTGCATTTCAAGCTGCCATGACTTTACATAGACCAGAAGTAGTATTTGTATTAGGTAGATACACATAAGTCTTTTATTTTGAGTAATGAGATAACTACCCAAAGAGTATAATAATATATATCAGGTATAACTACCTATCATAATTACAAAACTATCTAAAACTGTAATAATTTCAGGTGACTTGTTTGATGAAGGTGACAAATGTTCTGAAAAAGATTTTAATGAATATGTACAGCGATTCCATGAATTATTTAAAGTTCCTGATGGAACATCTTTGTATGCTGTTGCTGGGAACCATGACATTGGGTTCCATTACAAGTAAGTATGGTTGAAATTCTTTTAATTGAACATATTCTATTACAATGTTATTGAATTTTGAACCTTGTTGTTTAAAGTAGCTTTTTGAAGGAATTGCTTTGGTGCAATTTGTTCAACTGAAATGATTTCAAGTACCTATATCAAACTGTACCAATTGAAAAAATTAATAATAAAATATAAAGTTTTCCTGCGAGTTCCTGGCCATGTCTTGAGTTTGTTCAGGTAAAATAGAAAATATTTGTATTTCTAATGCTCAATTGTTAAAATATTGTCTAAGAATGAAAAACATTGTCTAAGCTAAAGCCAACACTGTAATAAAATGTAAAGAAAATTATGTTGTAATGGGGCAGGCTGCTGCAAACATGGCCACTAGGTGGCGCCACTAGAGTATGTCACATCTCGATTGATGCACATTTAACTTTAAAAAATATTGTACGTTTAAAATACCGTTATAAATAATAATAAGTATTAAACTTTGTATCTTAGGCTGAGACACTGTCGGTTGATATTTCAAAGCCATTTAAATACAAAAGGTTTTGTTTAGACAGAAGGGTGTCAGTTATATTTTCGTAAACATATACTCGTCCGTTTAGCGCGATAAAATGGATCCAAATGAAAAATACGGACGTCTGACTCTGACACAGCTAAAAGCACATTTACGGCAACGCGGGCAATCAGTAAAAGGACCGCAAAATTAAGGTGGTTGTAGTGGGAAAAATGAGGAAATTTCTGAAAAAAAAACTAATTATTAATATATATTAGTATGTTAGTATATGATTTAGCACAAACTCAGTGGCGCCACCTAGTGGCAAAGTTGGGCAGCCGCCAACCCTATTATTTTCTTTGGGCTGAGACCTATGAACTTGGTATTTGGTGATAATGTTTATTATTACGTATATTTTACGCAACACATACTAATACATTAATGATTAGATTTTTTTTCAGAAATTTCCTCATTCTTCCCAGTACATTTACCTTAATTTTGCGGTCCTTTTACTGATTGCTCGCGTTGCCGTAAAAGTGCTTTTAGCTGTGCCAGAGTCAGACGTCCGTATTTTTCATTTGGATCCTTTTTATCGCGCTAAACAAACGAGTATATGTTTACGAAAATATGACTTACACGCTACACGCTCCTGTCTAAACAAAACCTTTTGTATTTAAATGGCTTTGAAACATTAACCGACAGTGTCTCGACCTAAGATACAAAGTTTAATACTTATTATTATTTATAACGGTATTTTAAACGTACAATATTTTTTAAAGTTAAATGTGCATCAATCGAGATGTGACATACTCTAGTGGCCATCTATGCAGAGCTTTGCGCCGCCTGCCCCATTGTAAGCATCTTGGTATGTTAAAAAAGATAAGAAAGCTAAAATACGCTATTTGACTAAAATATTGTATGGTACCATTCAATCCAGTTTTTATAGACGATCAAATGTCTATATGGGACCAACTACAATCAGGCAAAAAATAGAGATGAACCTAGCTCGCTGCTAGCGGCCGCCAAAACGGCTCCCACAAATTGGCACGGGGCAAATGACGTCACACGCCTGGTATCGAACCAACTGTTGTATGGGAAAATAAGTATTTCGCTGTTTTGGTCGTAAAATAATGCGTTTAGGTACATAGTTGCCGTTTTTATTTGACTTTTGGATGACAAATAAAAAACGTAATTTTCCGAATTTTCGATGTTAAATATCTTTTTTTCTATTTTGGTAAAAGTTTATAATTTTCAATTCAATGTGATATTCTGATTGTTTACTATCCATAAAGTGACACCATGTTACAAATTTTAACATGTGTCAAATTGTGTATTGGGGCCAGGTGGATGGTTGATTTTTTATTGTTGTAGGATAACGCCGCAGCTGTCCGGGCGGTGGGAGCGGCGGCTGCGCGCGCCGCCCGTGCGGCTGCTGAGCGTGCGCGGCGCGCACTTCGTGCTGCTCAACTCCATGGCGCTGCAGGGCGACGGCTGCGACCTGTGCGCGCGCGCCGACGCCGAGATACACAACATTGCTGGTATAGTTCGTACAAAACTCTAAGGCCAAATTCTGTCAAACGAAAGCAAGCAAAAAACGACTAAGAGCTTTGACTGTAAGGTAGATTCTTGCTTGCTTTCGTTTGTCAGCATTCGGCCTTATAGTTTTGAACTTTACCATAATTAGTAGCAATGTGAGGTTGGGTTAAAATGATCAATAAACTAAGGAAAGACGAAAACAAGGGATATTTAATTAATGGGATACTGTTTCTATTACCTAAAACCCTGTTTCTCTTACCCCTTACTTCACACTTTCAAAAAGGCTTTCCATCAAATTTATATTGATTTTGCCAATCAATACTTGTTCAAAGACGTTGTTCGGTAACGACGCCATGACAGTAGGCAACTGGTTTTGTTCGGTAGTGGATTCAGCCCGTCGTCGCGAAGAGCACGTGTGTTCACCAACGCGGCGACGGGCAAAATCCCTCTTACCCCCCATCACCTCAGTATTTTCAGTCGGGCTTCATGTTTGTTTCCCCACGCGTCGCACGTGGATATGTTGCCGTTGCTCATGCGTTGTGCAGTTGGAACCGGAAAGTTGTTGGTAGCACTCACGTGTGAAGTTTGAACAACCGTACGTAGACGGGTACTTACGGTGGTTTACTTTATACTGGGCTCCTGTGTTCAGATGGGCACAGACTCCTTACACAACCTGTAATATTGCGTCAAATAAAGCTGCAAAATATTGTATTCTTGTTTGATTTTCTTTTCTTGTTTTACAGATATTCTTAAGTGCAGCAGTGGTTCAAAATTATGTAAAGGGAAAACGAAGCTGGAAAAGTACAGCAGGCCTATATTGATCCAGGTATAACGCTGTTATTCATGCATCTAGCTATACTAGCAACTAGGCACTACACTTTATCATCACAGAAACATTTGTCTAGTGCAGCACCCGAAGTGGTCCGCGAAGCCATCAGAAAAATATTGTATAAGTGATAACGAATCATTTATCGTATTTATAAAAATAGGAGGTGGTCCATGGCAAGAC
This sequence comes from Cenopis cana, assembly GCA_951800055.1. Taxonomy (NCBI): domain Eukaryota; kingdom Metazoa; phylum Arthropoda; class Insecta; order Lepidoptera; family Tortricidae; genus Cenopis; species Cenopis cana. The sequence continues at coordinate 15,732,736 of OX637477.1, read as the reverse complement.
AAGAAACAGTCAAATGGTCCCTCATCACTAAAATGTTAAGAACTACTGGTCTCGTGGAAGGAGATAGGAATAGTAGATTGTGTCACAAGGGAGCAAAATGACATATTTACGGCGTGGGCGTAAATTGAATCCTGAACGAAGCGAAGGATTATATAATAGAATCCCGAGCGTAGTGAGGGATTCTAAAATAGAATCCTGAGCGTAGTGAGGGATTCAAGAATTAACGCCCAAGGTGGAAATAATTTTGCTTCCATGTGACACATACTGCTTTTCACATCACCTATTGAGAATAATAAAAGATCTGAAATAACAATGGTTGTGCATTTATTTTATCAAAATCGATACAATACTTAACTATCAAAATCGATACAATACAATTACTCGTTACAGGAAAGTGCCACTTTGATCCCTCGTAGCAGGGAAGAAAAGTGCCATTTTGATCCCTCCTAGCAGGGAAGAAAAAGCCCTTAATAGAATAGGTGATGTGAAAAAGATATTGTATGCGCGGGTTCGCAATTCTCGGAACGTTTTCAATATTAGCATCTAGTTTACCGTCCATGTCGTCCTAAATCTTTATTTACTTTTTCAGCACTTTCCCCTATACAGGGCATCCGACAGCCAATGCACGGAGCCAGACGCGGCTCCTTTGCCTGAAAGGGACAGCCTGTTCGTCGAGCGGCGAGACTGCCTGTCCAAGGAGTCGACGGAATACCTGGTAGAGAGTCTACGGCCTCGGCTCGCGTTCGGTGCGCACACGCACCACAGCTGCGCGCTGCGGCACAGCTTCGTGCCAACACCGAACCACAAGATCGAGTTCGTGGAGTACACCGTCCCTTCGTTCTCGTGGAGGAATAGAGTGGATCCCAAGTACTATTTGGTAAGCTTTGCCCACAGGGCACTGGTGGAGAGCCTGTGGTTCGCGTTACGTGCGCACACGCACCACAGCTGCGCGCTGCGACACAGCTTCCTGCCAACACCGAACCACAAGATCCACACCGTCCCTTCGTTCTCGTGGGGAATAGAGTGGACCCCAAGTACTATTTGGTAAGCTTTGCCCACGAAACTGACCATGCCCGGTTATTTTGTTCATGTTTTATAGCCATATCAAACCATATGACAAAAAAATATTTTTTTGACGTCTGCTAGCTAAATGATATACTGATATATGTATAATATAAACTGCCAAACTAGCACGATTAGTTTTACGGCCATGTTTTATGTGACTAGTGCTAGCTGGGCTGTTGTATGTAAAATATGATATGAATGACCATTTAGGTATACATTACAAGTATTCTTTATTGTTTACCAAAAAGAAAAAAAAAAACACCAGTATTACTTAAATTTGAACACATACAACATGGACAATATTAATAGATACAGATTGGATGGCTGGATATAATAATTTATATCATAACAAATTCCTTCGGTTAAACTACAAATGAAGGAATGTAAATATTTTGTAATAGGCAACTTTTATAACTTGCCGACAGTGTGCATACATTTTGTGTGTAGGTTCATTTAAAAAAACCTACAGGACCAGCCTACGACTCGACTGTCCTGTCCCTCTAGTCTCGTCCCTTATAGTGGGGGAAGTAGTGTCATGAGGTCCACATTTTGGTATCGGATGAATTCACTTGGCACAGATGTAATATAGGTAAATATAAGTTAATTTAGTCCGGTAGCCATCCGCCACCCCCTGGGGGGTAGGAAGGGGTGGGGGGGGGGCGTTGAAAGTCCCATTTTTCGGTTTTTCATGAAAAACTCATAAACGGTGACCCATAGCGAAAAACGTTCTTAGGCATAAGTAATCTAAATAAAATTATCTACATAAAAGGTTCTATACACTTTGTCGCTAGGATTAATATTTAATGAGATTTTAAAGGGGGAATGCAAATTATAAGAAAATTTAAGTGGCTATTTATTCCTTTATTTTCAATATTTTTAAAAATAATTAATACTATAATTATGCACTTAATGAGCTCTATTCATTGATACCTACCCCACTCGATGGGGTGGGTCAATTTTTTTTTTCGCGCCCCCCTTTAGCTGTATGGGACCCCTTAAAAACAGGCAAAAATATTGTTGAAAAAATTGTATAGCCTTGGCTCAAAGATGCTTAAATGGTGAGAATTTGAAGACTATTGCTCTAAATGTTGCTCTTTGATGGGGGCTCTATGGGGTAGTTCTTTTGTTTTCATACATGCTCTCCCTTAGCTGCATGGGGGCCACCCTCAAAAGGTAACGGATTGAGCTATAGTCTTCAAATTTTCCCCATTTAAGCATCTTGTTGATCCAAAGCTAAAAATATTTTTACAGCTTTTCAAGGGGGGCTCCTATACAGCTAAAGGGGGGGCGCGAAAAAAAAAATTTGACCCACCCCATCGAGTGGGGTATCAATGAATATAGCTCAATAAGTACATAAGTATAGTATTTTTTGTTTTTAAAAATATTGAAAAACAAAGGAATTAATAGCCACTTAAATTTTCATATAAGTTTACATTCTCCCTTTAAAATCTCATTAAATATTAAGGGCCTATCGTGCGGGGTAAATTCTCAGCGCCTGTCAAATTTCAATTTTTTTAATAATTTACCCAATTAACCCACACATGCATTATTCACGCACACTACCTCATTTTGCTGGGTCGGGTCATTGACCCACGTTTATGTCAACTTATGACAATATAGATTTTGAATATTTAAAGGTTTCTTGGTGCTTAAGAGAAGTGTAACAAAAATCGTCAAGTTCTGATCTGTAACCAAAACTCAAGTATTAGTTGTATCTGAAAATGTCTTGAATTTGGAATTTGTGGTAGTAAAATACTCAGTTCCTTGTTTATAAAATAAAACTTGTCAAACCCGTGTTTTGTAAAATGTATTTTGTTTTGCCCTTTCCTCACAGACTCATTTTTAAACAACTTAAAACAGAGAAAGAATTTTCCTAATCGGTTCGTGCATGTTATGACTGTTTTATGTTTATGACTTAGGTACTTATTTTGAGAGTTTACTTGGTGATTTTCATGATACGAGTATATGTTGTACCTTAAATAGGTTATTTTAAGCAAAACTTTTCATAAATTGATTATTTTCTGTTTATCAGTTGGTTAACTCTAAAATGGACACTGATTTAATGCAAGTTTTAAGAGATGAAGCGGTAGTTTTATTACAATATATATAATAACTACTGAAACTATTTATACGGCACGGGATAACTGCAGCAATATTGTGAATCAACTTTGTATTTGAGGAACCAGTACCTAACCTTATAGGTAATTCTTGTTATTCACGACCTCCCGTCGTAACCCAATCCGCACAATTGCGCATAGAATAGTATGACATTCCCTGCGCATCGTCGTTATCGTGAATGACAAGCACTATAAAACCTAATGATAATATAACAAATATCATCAAGAAAGTCATTGTAACAGTCTGCAATTGTGGAACTTGGCCGGACCACTACTGTATCAGCTCTGACAAATTAACTTTTATACACTTCTTATAAGGTCCATAATTGAAAGGAATAATTAGCAGGATGCGTTTACATATTCTTCTAGTGTGAGCAATCGTGCCGTCGATGACACTTAACTGAACATCCGTGAACCTTATTGCAACGACATAAGGTTCAATAATGGTTAACATTGCGTCTATTTTCATCAATAATACATAGCAATTATTATTATTTGCTATCCGTTTACTATAACGTCGAGACAATTATTGCGATGCGACATAAGTACTTACTTGTACAAAATCAAATTAAGCAACGGGATTTCCAACGCATGAAAGCTTTAGATAGAAACTAGCGCAGTTTAATATTATAAGTAATTACTGCATATTTGTTTGTTAGACATCGTCATTGTCACCACATCCCCAACAACTACTTGGTTTATTATTTATAAATGAAACATAGGTTTATTATTTTCATTCTAGGTATAATTATATTATGACCAGGCGGCTTAGACACTACACAATTTAAATCCACATCACTCAAACTGGCGAAGAAACTCCGATATTCTTTCTTCTGCTTCCGCTGCAAGAGAGCACTCTAGATCTGTTTCTTGGTACCTATAACGCTGATATTTTATAAACTTCTGTTCAAAGCACCATAATAATTGTGCCTGTCTGTACAGATTCTGGGATATGTTTTGTTTATGCAGATTCTGCGATATATTTAGGTAATCATTGTTTGACGTGAAAGCGCCGTACATATACACATAAAATATAACATTAGATTTGTTAAATTATTGAAATATAAAAATACAATTTGTTTACAAATTTTAATTTGAAATATGATGAGTGACATAAATGTCATAACGTTCCGTTCTGGGTGGCCAATTTATAAAAAGTAAATTACTTTGAACTGAAATACATCGGTAACCTTTTTACGTTTAAAATGCCTTTTCGTAAAGGAAATCATTATAATTTAGTTGCATTAGTAAACATTGGGGACCAAAGATTGCATTTTTATGTTATAACGAATGGCTAATACTAAAAATTCCATGTTAAAAGAATCTTCAATAGCCACACGTCAACATTTATTTACCCTACTTCAATTAATGCAATCTTTGTGTGTGGTATACATTTTGTATTTGTATACGAGCAAGCTGTCAAAAAGCGTGTTTTTATGAGATGTCAAACTGAGAAAAGCAGCATAGCATACGTCTGCAGACCTTTCATAAAGTATTAACGTTGTAGTTTGCGTTTATTTCCTTTAGTAGAGCTAACTTTGGATTGAATTTTTATGAAGAAAACTAAAAGTAATTGTGTTTCTGAAACACATGACGTGTAGAGTGTATCCTTAAATATCATATATAGGAATTACAGAATTCAAGCTTTAGTAATAATAATACAGCAAGTGATCCAACCATCGCAATTATTCAGAAATTTGCTCGGTGCAGTCTTAATCCTAGCGACAAAGTGTATAGAACCTTTTATGTAGATAATTTTATTTAGATAACTTATGCCCAAGAACGTTTTTCGCTATGGGTCACCGTTTATGAGTTTTTCATGAAAAACCGAAAAATGGGACTTTCAACGCCCCCCCCCCCCCCCCCCTTCCTACCCCCCAGGGGGTGGCGGATGGCTACCGGACTAAATTAACTTATATTTACGTATATTACATCTGTGCCAAGTGAATTCATCCGATACCAAAATGTGGACCTCCCATACATTGGGTGACACTACTTCCCGTACTATTAGATATTCGTAAGTACGTTGGGCCTGTCTATTCGAGTTAGTATTACTTTATGTTCTCGTTGCTGACACTTAATATTCTTTTGATTTTTATTCCATTTTACATTTTACACAGAAGAACCTTTTTTGTTTGATTACAGCTTTAAATATATACTGAATTCAAACTTAAGCCATGTTCACACTCAATGCGCTTTTTAAAAAGACTCACGAGTTGCCTTGACAGATTAACAAGTAGCAACAGATTTTAGCGCTAATGTACCTACGTACAATTGAATTGAATTGAATTGATATCAGGGGTGGTGGTAATGATAGGCGCTAGTAGATGTAGTATAATGAACCCTTTATTAAATATCGTCCTATTTTTATACACACTTTAGGTTGCGCTGATACTAAAGAGAATATAAATTGGCTGATGTAGCAGTAAACTATTGTTACCTACTGCTAAATACTAAATTAGGCAATTACTATATTACAATGTTTTCGTGAGTTACGTGATTTATCACCATCTCGTCGTTATCTCTATCACACAAGACCTATTTTATCATAGTTAAGAAATGAGAACTATCAATTATATATCATATTTCAGTGAACAGGAACCATCTTTCGAGTGATAAGATGACGATGATAACAGTCTGACATATTTACTGTATTATGTAAAAACCTTTCCATGCATCACTGTGGTATATTGATAAACATAAAAAACAAAAACAACTCTCGATGCGTTATTGCGTATGCATCTGATAACCGACATGTTAAAAGCAAAACAATTCCTCTTACTCGAACCAAGCGCTTTTCGTCATCTTTTATAATGCGCACGGCTAAGGTTTGGAATTCCCTGCCGGCATCTGTATTTCCGAGTTCATATAACCTGGACCTATTTAAGGCAATAGCGAATAGGTATTTTCTGGGTGAGCTCGCTTCACCTTCGGTCTTATCTTTGCCCCCTGGCTAGATGCTGGCCAAGAGCAATCCCATTATTAATTTAAAAAAAAAACGAATCCTTGCATTCTCCGTTCCTCATAGCAAGTTATGTTTTATGATACACACACATTTTAGACGCTGCAGCGAACTTACCTACTAACGGTGAGAATATTGTAGTTTCCTCATGTTACAATTTATTGTTTGACAATTACTTTAGCCTAGTTGGTAATAATAGTGGCTCTGTCTACGAAACTGGTGGCCCCGGGTTCGAATCCTGGTCAGATCAGGTCACAATCCACACAATGTAACTGATATTTACTATGTTTTTGACAGAAATAACAACATTACGTAAGGTATCCTTATTGCCTCCCAATGTTGAGTTGTTGAATTTAATTTGCGCTGCAGGTGACCATCAGCCCGGAGGAAGCTCGGGTGTCCAAGTGCGAACTGCCGCGCGAGTGGACCATCCAGGTCACCGCCATAACACTCCTCACTGCGCTCATTATCTACCTAAGATACTCTAGCACCAGGCAGACCGTCTTCAACTACAAGCATTTGTAAGTAAATACTTTAGTATAATAACAAATAACAACACATATGTTTGCTGTTTGTTTGTTTATTTGTTTTGCATATGTTGCCTATGTTTGCTCCTTCATAATCCCTAGCATGCACAATTGCACACCGACGGCACCGTATGGTCGCGGATTTTTTGAGCCGAAGAATAGTAAAACTTATGAAGTTATAGGTTTGAATTGTGGTGCCCCAGAGTGATCGCTTCTATGTCTTCTTCTATCACTTACATACTTGACAGTAAGGGACGAATGCTATATGTCCGACATGTGATGTAAACGATCATCTTAGCCCCTCTGGAGTCATAATTCGGTAGCCTGCTTTGTTATTATAAGCTGCGCGTTGCGAAAGGTGCGAAGCTTATATAGAGTGAGTGACGATGATATCAAATAACCTGTTACCAAGCATCAGCACGATCACTCACTCACACTCATAGAAACTCACTCGATCACTTATAGAAAAAATGACCTTAAACTTAAGCTGTCGTCTACCGCAGTCATGTTTTCTTAAAGCGGAAAAAAGCGTCAGAAACGGGATTTTGACGTTGTATTTCTATAAAAACAGAAATTTTATTCTTATTTCATATTTGCATAACTCATTTCTTTATTTTGTGAAGTGACTATCGACTTCCAGCAATAGTTCAACAAAATTTTCCCTACACAGACAGTACAAACGTGTTTTTGAAGAGCGCGAGGAGTCTTAAGGCCTTGAAACTTATATAAAACCCCAGTTGTTTAAATGTTTCCTTACAACCGCAGCATATTGTTTTTCTGGTTCAGTACCCGAAGGCTCCAAACGGAGCCCTGTTGCTATTAGGGCTCGCGGTCGTGTCCGGGTTTCGTGTACACGTGTTCGGTATCCGTTTCCGTACTACACGTACACGGGTTTCTGACCCGTTCTACACGGGTAGTCGTGTACACGTGTAATTAAGATCCGTGTATCCGTGTACCCGTGTACCCGTGTACACGGCGGAACGGACCTTAAATACACGCGCGCCTAACCCGGCCTTCAACTACAATTACAGCGACAAAAACCGGCCAAGTGTGAGTCAGATTTCGCACATTTAGGGTTCCGTACCAACCGCATAATTAAATTGGTTTTGTTTTCGCGCCCCACTAGTACCGTATGGGATCTCCTCTTATAACATTTAGCAATAACTGTTGACTATTTGTATAGCTTTTGGCCACCAAGATGCTTCATCATCATCATCGAATTGGAAGACTGTAGCTCCAACGATTTAGCTGTAAAACCACTGTGACAGAGTACGGACTAACGGACGGACGGACGCGTGAGTGACAGCAATAGGGTTCCGTTTTGACCCTTCGGGTACGGAACCCTAAAAATAACAAAGTACAGCATAGCTGACGAGCACAGAAAACGCTCCATAGGTACTGAGTACTGACTGACAGCAAAATGTGACGTCACACTTTCGTAGCCTCGTACTACCGTTGTTTGGAAAGAAGGGGAATTTGCCATTTTGGTCGTAAAATATTGCGTTTATGTAGGTACATAGTTGCCAAGTTGCCATACGATTTCATTTTTATTGAATTCTATTGGTAACCTTTTATTTACATTTCGGACTATAAAAAAAAAACTTTTTACGAATTTTTGTAGTCCCATTTGTTTTGTGATTTTGATTAATTTCTTGATGATTTTCTATATAAAGCCACACTGTGTAATAAATTGTAACATGAGTCATCTAACCTATTGTGATGTGACCAAATATAAATAGATATTATACTAAAATTCAGCTCAATTGGGTGTCAAGAGTGGTATTAATTCAGTTAAATTAGTTAACAGACGCACAATTCACATTTTCTGAATTTATCGTTTCTTTATAGGCGACCTCGAAATTGTATTAATTTTACTTATTAAATATAACACTTAAGATAACGCCGCCGCATCTAGTATAGTCAACGTGAATCCAGTGGTAAATAATAACAAAAGGCAGAATAATAAACAATCGGCAACATAAAGTCAACTGCGAGATGCAGGTGTTCGAATCTTTATTGCCCTTAGTGACCAACTGCCTAGCATGCATGGTATTTATTATAGGATTGTTTGCACTTAATGTTGGTAAATTCTTTTCGATGTGCAAGTAGGTAATAAAAGTAAATCGAAATGAAAATAAAGTACAGTAGAATCCGCTTATAACGACTCCGCATATAACATTTGACCGCTTTTAACGACTGCTAAATCACCTGCCGTGAGGAATCATACCATACATTTTCAAAGAAAATCAGTCCGTTTAGTGCTACGTTCTGTTAGTGCCAGTGTTGGGCACTCAAGAATAAAATCATTCTTTGAATAAGAATTCGTAAGAATTAAATCAGATTGTTTTTATTCCCGACAAAATTATTCAAATAATTTTGACGGGAATAATTCTTACGTGAGAGAACGTGGGGTTAAATTATTCTTAGTCAAATCAATTTAATCATGATTTTTTATTTTAAATAATATTCTACGAATGCAGTCTAGGTACCCGGGGCAAATATGACTTATTAGGTAGGTATAGGGTAGTAGGTACTAACTGCTTTACATTATACTTGACGTACATCTAATTAAATCTTACTATCATAGTGGTCTTTATGAACTATGACATAATTTTGGTAACCGAATTATTTTTAATTTGATAGTGAACAAATACAAAATAATAATTTGGTACAATTGAGCTGACCTCATCTGATGATGGACCCAGATGGTGGATTGCGGAACTCTTGAATGGCTACTTGTATTGTATACCCCTCGCGTTTGGGCACAGCACATTGCTTTGTTTTGATAAGATAAATTTTTTTTCGCTTTACCGCAGTACTGCCTACGCCCCGGACCGCGCCGCGCCGCGCTCTTTGCGTTTCGAGCTTTCGGAGCGGGGCGTCGCGGTGTGGAGGCGGTACCGCTTGTAATATTCGAACTAATATGAAAGGGTCCGCACAGAATACCGGACGAGAAAAAAGCGTGGCGGTGGCGGCGCGGTACCGGTACTGGCTTGGAGGTGGCGAACCGCCTGCACAGACAGGCGAGCGCGTCGCGGTGGCGGGGCGGTGCAGGCGGTTCGCCGCCTCCGCTCCGGTACCGGTACCGCGCCGCCACCGCCACGCTTTTTTCCCGGCCGGTATTCTGTGCGGACCCTTTCATATTAGTTCGAATATTACAACCGCTTCCGCCTTCGCACCGCAACGCCTCGCTCCGCTACCGCTGTCAGTGCGTTTTGAGCTTTAGTATTTAGCATACTATCTTTTTTACACCTAGGAAAAGCTAAATAGGGCAAAAGGGATAGCAAATAATGGCAGGCAAAAAAAAACCATGGCTTGCCTACGCTTATCGCTAGATTCTTAATAAGTCTCAGCAATTCAGCATGAATAGTATTTATTGTCCGGCGTGTTTGCCGCGTTTAAGACCGCCATTCATTAGCAATAAGTGCAATAACATTAACAATAGGATTAAGTCGTGGCGGTTCATTTCTTTGTAAACACCTGAAGCAGGCGGTGCCTTAAACAATCTAGAATACGTAATACGTATCCTATCCTATGTTATCGTCTCGTCTAATAAGTTATCGAAAATACCATGTTCTAACTATGTAATAAATGTTGGGACTGTTGGAAGCGACGCGCCGTGTCGCCGGACAGTGAAAGCACCAAAGATAATTCGGAAACAATAGTACATTACTTAACAAGGGCGGTAAAACAAAGAATGTCTCAGATCGCAGGTATTTGACGCCCGAGCCGAAGGCAAGGGCGATAAATATGCGACTTGAGGCTTTCTTTATTACCGCCCGTGTTAAGTACACAATTTTATGTCACCCCCTGGCCAGGAAGTGGGATTTCCCGCGCGCGGAGCGTGCGGTAATTGCCGCTTTATGGCCAGGTGTGACATAAAAGAAAGTATTGGTTATCAATATCATTACCAAAAAATATATACAGTATTCGGTATCTGTTTCTAACTTTAGTCAGTAGCCAATGAAGAGTTCCACTATCCACTCCTGACTACATCATCAGACCATCGTCAGAAAGTAGGTAGGTGCTTATAGGATTCGTCAAAACAACCAACATACGTTAATACGCAAGAAATATGTAGGAGGCTATACGAAGTACAGTAGTAGGAAGAAATGTACTTACTCAGGAATCGTCATGGTGGGTGATTTTTGATGTATAGATAACAAATGTCTTCCTATGGCTCCTGTTGACCCACCATGGCACGAAAACTCGTTATTTGCCCGGTCATTGCACAAAGAGCAAAAGCCTTTATCACCAACTCGTGGCAAACTTCCGAACTGATTTTCATTTTTTAACAATAAAGTTTATAAAAATAAATTAACAGCAAACAACAAACGAACGCAAACAACACAACAAAAACTATTAATAAAACAAAACGGTACGATTAACGTAGAGAGACTTTAGTATCCAACTGACCAAGTGGCGAACTGTAGTCTAACTAAAGTTCTATGAGATACTTTATACATTTTAGGCTTAGATATTATTCATCGTTTATCGTCAAAATACTTTATAGTGCCGCGCGGCAACAAAACAATGGGATAATCCTACCTGCAAGATTGTTTGTTGTATTTTTGCCGATGTATTGTGCTAATTACAAAGAGATAAGGCCAAAACCACCAATGCATGTTGTAAAAATAACACGCTCTATTGAATGAAACAGCTGCACTTTGTTTATTAACGTCATGTCCTAATTGTCAGGTTTTTTTTTTGGCCATTTAAAACCCATTCTTTAGAAGAGCTTGTCACGACTATAATACCAATTTCAAAAATTTAGATATCTTTTCATTATCTCTCGGCAAATATAGTAGCGCTCTCCGTAGCTTAATCTTCTAAAAATGTGTGAACACTTTCCGACCTGTTATCTGATTATATCGTAGTTACCCCACAGTTTACAATAAGTCTTCTGTAGCATATCCACAAATATTGTTTTCTTTTGCTTTTAGTTTTAACTGAATCTTGCATTATATAACAACTCTAAACTAATCAAATCCTCCCAGTACCGTTTTATTGTTACTTTCATCAGCACATTATATTGGCGTATAAGTAGTAGGCATGTATACTTACCCACCCTGTTTCGATATCTTTATTGCTGTTGTTATTTATAATTAATGGAACTACAGGTTTGTTAGTTTATCTCATAACATACATACATTTTTGTACACAACCGTTTGCTTCCTCAATAAATTAAAAAAAAAAAAAAAAAAAAACCATATTGTTATGAACTCTAAGTACAAATTATTGTAAATTTTCTTTACGCTATTCAATATTTAAATAAAACACACAGTTTATTTATCAGCGCTATTGTCAATACATCGAAGCGGTAGCGAATTGATCTATCAAGCTACCCAATGATAGAGGGTTTTCGGATTACTCATAGATGCTTCAGGTCTCGATATTATACTGGTTTGTTCAACGCGCGCTCCAAAGAAAAAAAAACATACCTAACCATTTGTGGTAATTTAATTAGTTAAATTTAGTATCTAAAAACTACATCAATGATAAACTTAAAATTATTTAAACTGTTTGAGTTGTACCAAATTAGTCCATTCAAAAAGCGACTTTATTGTAAAAGCAAGAAGGTTCAACAGCGCCGCAAATCAGCGCGCGGGAATCTAATGGCAGTTTTATAAAAAAGTCGGACATCTTAAATAATTTCATCTTATACCTATCAGTAAAGTCAACGGTTACTACGATATTTTTCGTGACATATTTAATCTCAAAATATATAAATTTATTGAAACAAAAGTGTGTTACTTACCTATTATTAACATTACCAATCAATAAAAATCAAAATAATTGTATCTTCCTAATCTATCACATATTGAATCATTTCTCTGCATAGCACGAATCTTCGCTACACGTGAACGAAGGGTCGAACCGGCGTGTAAATAAGATCCGTGATTTCGTGTATTCGTGTACCCGTGTACACGGGTACCCGTGTACCCGTGTACACGTTTCACGGATCCCGGCGGGTTCGTGTAGTTCGGGTTCTTAGCACCGCCGGGCTTAAGAACACGGGTACCCGTGTCAACGTGTACACGTGTATCGGGAGCTCTAGTTGCTATTACCCACGCGTCTGTCTGTCTGTGTGAAAAACCTAAATTTTTCATTACTTTGTTTAATAAATAAGAGGTATACTTCGTCCAAATTGTAAGGCCAAGTGTTGTCAAATTAACGCAAGCAAAAATCTACCTTACAGACAAAGCTCTAAGTCTAGTTTTGCTTGCGTTCGTTTGACAGAATTTATTTTTAGCCTTAGAGTTGTGTCGGAGCTATAATTGTAGATTATATTAAACGTCACATTTACACATAACATTACATCTATTACATATTTACACATTACATTACATCTACTTATCAACATAACTATGTCAGTAAAGAAAAGCAATTAAAAAGGTGTATAGTTACGGATGCGCGCGGGAAAATTGTAAAACTATGGAAATCCACCCTTTCGCGAAAGGAGCCTTACGTACCTTACGTGGCTCGGCCACGACTGCGTGAATTGCGGCGCGGCAAGCGTTTTATCTGTTCATTGCATTGTAGAGATGCGCAACGCACTCCGGTTAGTTGAGATCACACGCAATGTATTATGAAAACCGCTGGCACTGCCGCCGCTTCTCGATGTCGTGGCCGATCCGTTATACCTAATAGAGGCCGGTTCGCTAGTAACGAAACCTGATGTTTTTTGTTTTTTAAAAACGATAAGCAATTTATCTGCTTGACAACTGGAATTGTGATGTCATTGGTATTATGATAGTGGTAGCTATGATTAATTTTACAACAAACATCTACTTGCTTGACCTATTGTGTGTTGGGCCGTGAAAACGTTACCTACGCTGTTATTTTTTTACAATTTCGAATTTTTACTATCATGCCACATATTGGGTGGCATATTCTTGTTTGCCTACTACGAATAGAAACTTATGTATCTAATGAGCGGGCAAAATAATAGAGACATGTGATTTGCATTGTAAAACTTGCAAATACCGGGACGTTGGATGCTGTGACCTACCTACTGGTGGGTTTAGACAACCTGGACGATTATGGTTTACCTTAGATCTCTCCGTCTAGAACAGCGGTCGGCAACTTTTTAGCAGTTAAGTAAGGGCCATTTTACGAAACTATCGCGAGCCGCACGTGTTCATAATTCGTGACTTTATCAGGCCACCTGTTGCCGACCGCTGGTCAGCAACGCGGATTGAGTTATATGTATAGAGAAGTCATTCTCTGGCATACCCCGTGACATGTCTTTGTTTGTTTAGTCTGTGGACAAAATTTCGAACGTTGTGTGTGAATTTCGAGTTGAAAAAACATCAGCAATAAAAAAAAGAGGTTAATTTACGTTTTCCTATATTGCTTTAATTATATGCCTGCATGGAACATAAAACCAAAAAAAAAATGTATTATTTTATAAATTAAAAAGGGCTTGGGAATAAACGTATATTTATTTGAATTTAAACTTTTGTGAGACGTGTTATAACTTTATTTTAGGATGAGTGCGTCTGCGACCCGCGCCGATTGCGCAGACGCACTCATCCTTAGGAAGAACTCCCGACGAGTTCGAAACATGTCGCCCGAAGTGACAATTAATACGTGAGTTTTAACCGTTTAGTAAAATAAACGTATATTTATTTGGTAACTTATAGTAAACTTTTTGGAATCTAATTAGATATCAGGATGAATATAATTCGTTATCATCAGAATATAACTTCTGATTGATATATTTGCATTGTAGCAACTTGACCCTTTCTTGGAGTAAATATTGTGTGTTTATGTTAAACAGTACGTTTTGAGTTGGGAGATAAGGGATAGTACTTACAGGCCGCATATTAGAAACAGTGCCAAGCCAATAACATGTTATTGTAAGCTAATCGCGTTTGGTTACAGGTCGGGGAAGAAGGTTTAGCAGATTTCAAAAAGCAAGGTAATCATGTTTATTTCTTATTTTACTATTTATTACTCAATCGATTGCGGAAAAATAAAGATTTTCGCCTAGTTTGAAACTGTTGGTGTTTTGATAAATAGTATAAGTAAACCACTTAATTAATTAAGAATAAAGTTCCCCGTCACGTGGCACATCCAGGCAAGAACCCACGGTGGCCTGTCTATTACGAGTGACCATCCCGAAGATTTGTTACAGTTCTTATGATTTGACGTTTGCAGTTATGTCCAATCATATTTAGCATTTATCAATGAATTTTGAATTATTATTATTCAAATCGTTTAGCAATAGCTTTGTTTTTAATATTTTCATATATTTAATTATTGGAGCGAATCTAGGGGTAGGACGGGGGCCTGTTACAGTATTATTATTATCACAACTTACTAGCTTACTACTTATTTTACGTTATAAATTCATCAATTTGATCGATTTCCACCAACTTACGGAAATATCATTTGAATTGGAACGAACGATTTAGTCACTACACTAGATAAAAAAAAAAGATATAGTACCTACGTAACTGTTATCATGGTGCATTTTATAATCATACATTACTACGGATCAGTGATAGAAAAAAAATAAACATTAATGTGATTGATCCCCTAAAACGCTTATGATGTGTAACGCGTATATACAGGGTGTCCCAAGACTATGGGACATCAAGGAAACTACGTTAAATATCGTAGATAGGATATTTTGCTGAAAGGAGACATTATTTTATTTAAAGAAACAATTTAAACTGCATTCATAGATTTTTAAATAATATGTACATGATTGAACCGGGAATCGAACCCGCTAAGTAAATGGTTTCTTATTTATCGATTTTGGCCTTTATTGTAGTCATAGTTATCGAAAGCTTGTGAAAAATCTACCAATTACATACCTATTAGTGTGCTAACGGGAACTCAGAAATCTCAGAATCTTAAATAATAGGATTTACCTATTATATGTATGACCAGGAGAAACGCTCATCTACTTTCATTCCTTGAGGTCCTACTCTCAGGAAGTCCTATTCGCAAAACGTCCCGTATATCCCTTTTACTTCATGTTATTAGTCCTACATGGTAATGCAAAGGTATAAGCAAAAAAAGTAGTAATTCATGAACTAGTTGATTTTGACGGAGCACGCGAACCGGAGTCCATCAGTAAATACGCGGTCTACGAATTGCCATTCCCGTCAAAAATATTAAAGTACTATTTTCCAAATTGCAAGTAAATTTGAAAATTATAAGTAAAGTCCAAATGAAGTTATACGGATTAAGTAATAAACAAGTGCGTGTCGGGCCACGCGCAAGGTAGGGTTCCGTAGTCGTCCACCCGTTACATTATCTGGACTAAAAAGTTCGCATACTTATATTTACTATGTTTTTGTCAGAATTTACAACATTATCTAAGGCATCAATGGAAATTGAAATTGTACGAAAGTTTGCTTTTGCAAAGTACATTTCTGAAGTTCGACTATTACTCGATAACTAGTAATGTACTACTACTATGATTTTTTTCACATGCCTAGTAGCCACCGTTTAACTGGCAGGGGGGGGGGGGGACACTTGACCATAACAAAAATTATCACTTCAAAGCTTAATATCACGCTAACCAATTCTTTAATCAAAAAATGCTTTTAACAACCTTATAATATTTTTAAAAGACCTATCCAACGATACCCCACACGATGGGGTTTAGCAGAATAAAAAATTTCACCACCACTTTGCATGTACGGGAGATACCCTAAATAATTTTTTTTTTTAAAGATTTTATTCTACCGTTTTGTCGGCGTCATTGATATGTATACTCATGCCAAATTACAGCTTTCTAGTACTAACGGTTACTGAGAAAAACGGGGGTCGGACGGACGGACGGACGGACGGACATGGCGAAACTATAAGGGTTCCTTGTTTACTACGGAACCCTAAAAACGCGCCGTAGTAGCTGGCGGTCGGCGCAGTCTTTTGTTTTCCGCCGGCGCGCCCCGGAAACAAAAGATAGCCACTTTGCCGGCCTCAGAGATTTATTCGAATGACGAATAATAATAACCAAGTTATTCGCGAATGACGAATAAATTTCTCGAATGGTTATTCTTATTCGCGAATAATTTATTCGTATGAGTGGTTATTAACTGAGCGCTCCCGTGCTTTGGAAGGCACGTTAAGCCGTTGATCCCGGTTGCTGTCTATGGCAGCAGTCGTTAAGCCAAGTTGGAGGCCTTCGGGCGGTTTGAGAACTTCTAACAGTCAAGTTGCCCACTCACTTGACAAAGCCTAATCCCAATAAGGTCTAGTTTCCCCTCGGGGTTGGAAGGTCAGATGGCAGTCGCTTCCGTAAAAACTAGTGCCTACGCCAAATCTTGAGATTAGGTAGCGGACCCCAGGCATCCTTCAGGATGCAACTGTACTAGGATAACGCTAGGAGGATGGTGATGATGAATTTATTCGTGGAATGGATTAGCAGGAATACCTAATTATTTTTGTTTGATTATCTGAAGTATACCCTTAAATATTATTTGTGAATTCATCCGGAAAAAAAACGAATAGATCATTCGTCATTTTAAAAGTGGTTGTTTGATTTATTCGCAGATAAATTATTCGCGAATAATAAAATCGTGAATTATTTTTTATTCGAATAATTATTCGGATGAAAAATTATTCGAATAATGCCCATCTGTGGCCGGCCTAAGCTTTCAATTTTGTATGAAATTCAATTATGGGCCGCTCGTTCGCCGCACCCGAAACGTGATACCTACTTCGCAGCATATTATAACGAACATAACCTTGAAATTTATAATATCGTCCTGTCTGATAGTTTTGCAGTCCACCTCGCTGCAGGCCTGGTGGAACGGGTAAGAGTTATTATTGTTTTTTTGCAGGCGGGTCGTTTTGCTAATAAGGGACGTCCTGTGAATAATGAGGGATAATTACGAACAGGATGTTCTACGTATGAGCTATTTTGCATAATTTCAATCAAGGGACGTCCGCGAACGGGACTTTAAGCGCCCTAACTAAGCACTAACCCTTGATATTAATAGATTTGACATTAGTAGTAGTCTTCGTCGCGGCCATGAACTTCCGTTGCAATATAAAAGCATGTATACTGTCGCAGTAATTTGTCTGCTTTAGAACATTCTCGGTCATCTACTTAACTTGAGATAGTCTATATTGGACAACTTCGTTGCATTTGAATGCCCTTTTCCTTTGGCACAAAGTCCATTATCGCCATTTTCGTTGTTCTGGTATTAAGTAGAGTTACATAACAGCACTCGTTCGGGAGATGAGCTTCGTTATCTCGTTTTACGACAGTATACTCATTAAGAGTTCAAATTGCCGAACTTCTTTGTTTGATTAAAATAATTAATGCTTTTATCGCCTTGCCACTTCCTTATTATTTTTAATTCTACGGATTAGGTGACCAAAGATGAAGGAATTAAACATGCTTATAATCATTAAAAAGTTTATTATTATAACTATAATTAATAGGAACTTTAAACAGAAGGCACATGATTAAGAAATAAAAAATATATGCAATGGTCCTAACTACCTAATCAAAAATAACTGAAATAATACTGAATATAAATTAAGATTTTTCATAAATAGGATAAAAATCTATCTAACTCATTCAAAGTTAATAAATGCAATCACTTAAACTTAATACTTAAAAATCTTACTATCAATCACATACAGGCAGACAAAATGGCAGACTCCTGTCTTTGAGGACTTCGCTATCCTCCGAGTCACTCTTATCACATAATTTAATATGCTGTCTGTACAGAGAAAGGTTAATATCATAATAGGGGTAATTAACAGCATTAATTTATTGCAGGGTGTGATAAGCGAATAGCCTTAGCATATTATATTAATTATTTAACCTTAACAACAATTTTATTTACGTCCTACATTCAACCGTACTTTGAACTAGATAATGCATTAACTTGCAATATGACGGGTGACTCCAAGTAACGCCTCCCTGCTGATAGCTTTCGAACTTGTCTTGAGAACGATAACAATCGGTTTAGGGTAGTGTGGGGTTCACTCCGGTATGTCGCTGAGGCGCATGCCGCCGGGGCGGCGGTACATGCGTTCGTTCATAGGCAGCTCGCCCACGAGGAAGCGGTCCAGGGCTTTGGCGGCCATGCGCGAGTGCCCCGAGCTGCGGAACGCGGTGCTGGCGTCCTGGCCCGCGTACTCCAGCATTATGTCGGCGCCACCGGGGTGCTGCAACAACGACACAAAACCGTTACTCGTTATACTCACTCATAAGTATAGGTGAAGTTCGTTTAACTCAATGAAACTTTGATTGAAACTTTAATGCAATAGCGACGTTTAAAACAAAAGAAACTCACCTCATCAAGGAAAGTAGAGATGTCGTAGACGCGGTCGTATATGACGAGCCAGCAGTCGCGCGGGGTGTCGTGCTGGCTGACCTCCGCGAGGGTGATGACGCGGTCGCGCGGCTGCTCGGGCTCATCGGCCTTCTGCCAGGCCGGCTCGGCCTCCACCGCCCACGGGTTCACGAGGCGCAGCGCGGCCATCGTGATCGCCATCAGGTCCAGATCTTTATTCTGTGGCACGGCCAGCGGAGCTGAAGAAAGGCTCATTTCGGGAGCAGTTTGCACTGTTGCCATCTTGATTCTTCTTACGTAAATTTTGCAAATCTTAAAATTCTGCGTGAAACTGCACTGTTTTCAAGCGTTGGTGTCTTCAGGCTGTCTAGACGCGAATGAACACCGGTGTCTCGCTTGTCTGTAAAAGAATTAAGAAACCTTATTAGTTACGAACATTTTCACTCTGCTTTAGGGTTGTCAATAATTTGTAACGGTAGAGACGATGGAAAAATCATTCAATTACTACATTACAAATGTACTTAATACAAGTTTGCTTTACCTACCTCTAAATCAATATCAGTATTTCAATATTAGTATACATTTTGCGAGTGATAAAGTTAGGACTTAAATTCAGTTTCATTTCATTTAATCGGCTTAGGTAATCTAGATGTACCGTAGTGGCAGCCCTAGCACGATCCAACAGAGCGTAAATAGTTACCTACGTTTTACTGGATACAGTTACTTGGATAGAATTACACGGCTATTGGCTCACACATGAGATTCGCAACACTAGATGCTTTAAGAAAGTACTAAGATATTGTTTGAGGAAGATGGTTTTAAAAAAATGGCAAATCAAATAATTATCGAGAACAATGCCTAGCGGCGTTGACCATTATCTGTCTTGACGCAAATGAAAATGATAATTCGGTGACATGTGACCTTTTCGTTATCGGTACATTTATGTAAATTGGTATTTTTGCTAACTTGAAGAAATGTGAATGGGATGTGCAAAGAACCGTTAAGTATTTAAATGTTTTGAATTATAGAAAATACAATTGTGAATAAAATCAAATTAGCTATTAGGTGGGTATTCTCTGAAATTTTAAAATCATTTTCAATTAACTAGTATGTTCAAATAAAAAATTTTACGCAAGTGGTCAATATTTGTAGGATATAAAGGAATATAATAAATACATGTTGATTGCAAATAGGTACCTTGACCTAGTCACGTCGCCGTTATCAGTATCAATGATATAATAATAAACATGTATGTAAACATAATATTTACCTTTTATTCAATGCACTTGATCCGATCCGTTAGCTATCTCTGTTGATGCTCGAAACGCGGAGAATGGCAGTCGCACCAATTGTCACTTTTCCACCACTGTTCGTAGTCGGGTTGTTTATTTACACAAAATTCAGGATGATGCATGAGCGCGTAGATCATTTCCACAAATTAATATTGACTCGTCATTTATCAGTAGCGATCAGTGAATGAGTGTGAGCGGCCGGCGCGCGGCTTATATAGGAGGCGGCGCACGCGCCCCGATCTGATGTAATAATCAGTTATCTTGCCGCGTGCGCGCCCGCCCGCGCCGCGGTAGCGCCGCCCGCCGCAAGCGCATAGCTTATCAGCTATGCTACGCTTTATCCCTTAGCACCTTATCATTGATTTCAACGGCATTTAATCTGAAACATTGTAAAGTTACAAATACATATTTTACTGCCAACTGAAGTTAATTCTATGTACTCTATAAAACTATTGTCCATATCCAACTATGTTGGCGAATAAAATACATGTTTAAAATAACATGTTAGGTACATGTTTTAAACACATATTTGAGCAGATTGGGTTTAATAAACAGTTACCCCATACGAGGAAGAAGGGATGGGTAAACCATTGGTTATTTCATCGAATGTTTAGAGCGTGGTAGTATTTCTTGGGTACTTTCTGATTCGATCGATTATACATTTTTTTACATGTGTATCTGAAGTTTCCTAAACAGGTTATTGACATATGCGAAGGAATATTTGTGTTGTTATTGCAACGCCGTACATTAGTCGGCCGTGACGTATTCGGTGAACGAACCCGCCCTCACCAGATCGCGTGCGATCGTCGAACGTCAACACTATGTTATCTACGTTATCAGGATGATTGGTAAAAACAAGGTTTCATCACTTCCTGTATCTTATAAGTTTTCCTTGAGATAGGCGTGTCTAATGTGTCTTAGTTGAAAAGCTCTCGACTAGTATTATCATGTAAACATGATCTTACTAGTGGAGATTGTTTACGTAGACGATATTTTCCAGACTGAAAGGTAAAATCAAAATAATGAATCGCATTTTGTTCCGGTCTGACTTGTTTTCTAATATAACTGAGAGCATCTGATGCAAAATGTTTTCGTGATTTCATTTTAATTCTAAGCTAAACTTGTAATTGTGCATTGATTGGCGCGGATGGACGGCATGACGCAACTCTGTAGAGAAGTTACTAGGCGCGCTTGCCCGGGCGTCAAACGCATCGGTTGCCGAGTCGGCACATTCGTGCATATTGTACCGCCTCCGATAATCTCTCCTATTGAGTAATTGTATCGTATAACTCGATAATGAGTTTACCCGATAACTCCATCCGTCCCATCACTTAAGTCTTATAATATTTAAATAAAAGTTTACATCCCAATACGATTCATACGTAACGATGATTTGTCAGGACGCGTAGTGGACCTATTTTTGTTGTAGAGACAGAAGTTAATTTGATTCACAGAATTGTTTTGATCGAACATTGATTTATTGCATAAAAACATTTCGATTCAACGCAATCAAAACATGCCTACCTACGTCACAATCGTTTGTTGCGCTCATTCGACTATTGATAAGTTGATAACATAGTGATTAATAAGAAATATTTTTGGTACTGCTGTAGGAGGGGCTCGGTTCGGATAAGCTTTCTTGACGTCTTTTGTTTATTTTTCTTGTTATAGGCATTATACGTCAGCACGTCAACGAAAAATGAAATCGAAAACATTTCCAATGACGGCAATGACTATAGGTATCCCTGCTCTTATTACGCTTTGATAGTCAAGTTCCTACGTTTGAACGTCACAGATGCACGCACTGTTGGGCATGGGTCTCTAAATTTCTAAACGTTTAAGCAGAGACTAGGAATTATGTAGACTGCCAATGCCTATACATTGTGGCGTAATTTTAAAATAATGGGCCTGCTGTAGCTAGTTTCACTATGGATAGATCACTTTACCATTTAATTCGTATGCGACTAAGACCTCTGCTTAAAACATAGCGCCATCTGTTGGGAGCTTCTAAGTTGTGATCATAGATGGCGCTATGTTTTAAGCAGAGGTCTTAGTCGCATACGAATTAAATGGTAAAGTGATCTCTCCATAGTGAAACTAGCTACAGCAGGCCCATTATTTTAAAATTACGCCACAATGTATAGGCATTGGCAGTCTACATAATTCCTAGTCTCTGGTTTAAGGTTTCTTTTTTAGCTCTGGACCGCCATACATTTACACGAGTTCTAAACGGACGAAGTCGCAGGCAAAAGTTAGTATTGGATGTGTTAGCTTTTACTTGGTACTTACTGGTAGGCGGTACAGATAATTGGGGATAAACAGAAATCTGTTTTTTGTTATTATATTTTGATAACCCATTGAATCATGTGATTTATGACGACCCGCAGCATAGCTAGGTATCTATCAATTTCCAAGTGGTGCGTTGCGTGAATTGCGTCCTTCAAAGTGACCTGTTAATTTTGGCGTGTCATCCAGTTTAATTCATTTGCCTGAAGTTAAAGCAAAGATCTTTGAAACGTATCATCGTCACCTCCATTCATTCCATTCATTTGATAAATCATTGTAACCTTGTTGAGTCATTTTCATTCTAGAACTCTGCTACTCGTAAAGAGATACATGTCTTAGACATGTAGACCTTTAGTTTATTCTTTCAGGTTATCCAGGTGATAACGGAAAGAAAAGACATGCAAAGCTGAGGGTTGAATTCCTTAATTGATCTCTCTCAAAGTTGGATTAGTTCAACTTATTGACACACTAGCGGCCCGCCCCGGCTTCGCACGGATAGTCTAGTTTTGCTACCTAATGTTTTGATCTACTTACGACTATATTACTACAGACGACATTTCTCATGTCCCTCGCTTCGATTATTACTCGTTTTCCATACAAACATTCAACCCCCTTTATTACACCCTTAAGGGATGAATTTTCAAAAACGCTCAAATTACTTTTCTTATACTTTAACTGAGAGTCTCCCCAAGTGCCTATGAAGTCACTCACTTTAAAAATTCAGGTTGCCCAGACAATGTTTTAACCCCCTTTTCACCCATTTAGAGGGTGAATTTCAAAAAACGCTGAAATTAGTTTTCTTAGTATTTAATTCTAGGTCTACAAACGAAGTTTCAAGCTCCTAGTTTTATAAAAAAAATGCTCCGCATACAAACTTTCAACCCCCGTTTCACCCCTTTAGAGGGCGAAATTCGAAAAACGCTGAAAACAGTATTTTCCATTTTGATGCTTAGTCTTTTAGGGAAGTTTTAAGTTTCTATCTTAAAAATAATTTTGTTCCCCATACAAACCTTTTAACCCCCTAAGGGGATGAATTTTGAAATAAATTATAGCCTATGTCCTATTCTGATGTCTAAGCAACACTACTGGAAAGTTTCATATAAATCAGTCCAGTACTTTTTGAGATTAAGTGGAACGTACATACATACATTCCTACATATTCCTACATTCATGTAGGAATGTATCTACATTCATACATCCGCACAAACTTTCACGTTTATAATATTATATATTAGGATAGGATTAGGATATGTAACTTGACAGTAAGGGACAAATGCTACCTATAGGTATATCCGACCTATATATACATAGGTGATCATCTTAGCTCCTCTGGACTGATGTATATTCGTGTAGGTTATCTTTGTATATAAAAAATAATCGTAATGGTGGGTGTAACGGAACAAATGAAGACAATTACAGCATTTCAGTGTTTCGTTACACAATTGACTAAACGGTTTCTTCGTGTCTTAACTGTCCGTCGGTAACAGAACATTTCGATTAATTAGGTATGTTGTTACATTGACTGTCACACACACCGTAACAACACTAGGTAACAAGCACAAAAACTGAACACGGTCACTCAAAAGTCATGACTGATGGTTGCATGATGGAAAATCAAAATATCTAGATATTCGTCAATCAATTTCATGCAACCATCAGTCATCAGTTAAGGTTATTAAACTTGCTCGAATAGTCAGATAAAAAGTGAAAGTAAGTAGCCTGTTAAAAAGGTATTCAAAAATTCGATGCCCCCAAGCATCACACACGTGGCCCTGTGGTAAAGTATACTGCCTACTATATAACTACACTGACTAGTGTAACCCGGGTTCGATCCCCAGCGGCGGATGCACTTTTTGTATGTTTTTTCACATGTATCCAAGATAATGCTTACTAACTTTAGCACTTGGTAGCGCTTTAGTCGGGATCACAATATGCGTGAAGTTGGCTATCTATTTCCAGTCATTAGTCATTACACTTTTATCTAGGTCACTTATATACCTTACTTTGGAACAGCGTCGCTGCTGTGAAATTGAAATGTTAGCATCTTTTGTGCATACATTACATAGTGCAGGTGCAGTAGCCTATTTAGTTTATGTATACATTTTGATCACATGTTGCATTACCACATTACCAGACGCTCAGACAGATCTCTAAAGATTTTATGGGCTCCTGGTCCCCACGGCCTAAGTAAGTAAAGTGTGTCTTACGGTTGGTTCGGAAGTTTGGAACCCAAAATGTGCGGAGGCCGACACGCATTTGGCACAGCGAGCGGCGCCGCGCACTAGTTTGGAAAAGTGTCACTTTCTATTCTATTAAGCCTTATAAGAGCACTTACTGAACATAACTGCCCCGTGTGGTCGTGTCGGAGGTTTCCCCTGGACTTTTCCCAGGCCACCTTAAAAAAAGAACATATAATACATTGTAAATAATAAAACGGTACTTGTTTTTAGTATTTCATATATTTTAATCGTTTATTTTAGATACAAAACAATAGGTATTTTGCCGACGCTGACCCCTTACTATAAAGCCGTGTTCAGATAGGTATGTAATGGCAACTGTACAGTCGAGGGCATAAATATGTATACATTTCTGGACCTTATTTCAATGGAATAAGGTGAAAAAGTGTATACATATTGGTGCCCCTGACTGTACCTACCAAAACTTAATGCCGGCGCCACACGCTTGGCAAACAACGGCAAACAGCGAACACCAAACAACAAACACGAACGTGTGGATAGGTGTTTGCCTGTGTTTGTCTGTTTTTGTTTGTGTTTGCCAGTGAACGGCATCGGTGTCGGTTTGTTGACAAATCAAAGGGTGTTTGTAATACAATACACTAATATGTTCGCCAAGCTTGGGGATGCCGTGTTTGTGTTGGGTGTTTGAGATCGGTGTTTGCCATGTGTTTGGTGTTTGTGGCAAACACCAAGCATATGGAGCCGGCATAAGTTAAAAAAGATGAGTGGCAGTGACTGGCCGGTTATCACACATCACCACACGTAGACGCTATCGGCCGACTACTCGACGACGGGTCACGGCTTCCTCGCTCGGAAATCGCTAATTGCAATTATATGTACTAAATACGCGATTTGGTTAATAGGTACCTACGATGACAATGTTAGACCAGTAAACCCATTTTCATGCAATAAATAAGTTTTTACTTTTTACTTTACTTTAAGGCGACTTCCTGACTTGGCGGGGCGGGATCGATATGTTTCCTTTTCTTCTTTGATGTAAACTTACTGACGTCGCAAAGATTCCCACTTGACAGAATACTGTGAGTATTACATTTGCGCAGTAGTAATATTACGCGCAGAAGCGGACCAGTAGCTCTAGTATAAGTTTATTCGAAACACTAATTCGAACGCGTTTGCGTTTTGTCTCAAAATGTATGAAAGTGGTATGAAAACGTGAACATCGCCTCTGGTGGTCACTAGTGGAAACTAAAACAGCGAGTATAACATTTGTTGCTAACCGATGAACGCGCGTATTTCAAACTCGTTGAGAGCGTTTTCATACACTTTGAGACAAAACGCAAACGCGTTCGAATTAGTTAATGTTTCGAAAAAACTTATACTAGAGCTACAGTACTGCCTTCGCATCGTCCCGCTTCCGCGCATCCCGCGCCAGTCAGGAAGCACTCATTTAAATGTAGGGGCGCAATAAAACGTAGTTACTGAGTTGACTGACAGTTGACACTGACATTTGACAGTTTTCTCATATCGTACCGCCTCCGCACCGACAAATCAGGAAGTCGCCTTAAGTTCGCAAAACAAAAACGGCGACACCAGGGGCCTAAACCACAAAATTTTACAAACGTACAATTTGGCAAAATAACTGTTTCTATGGAAATTTGTACAATTTTGTCGAATTGTAGATTTGTAAAATTTTGTGGTATAAGGGGCAAGGCTACACAGCAGCTGGCGGTTATATTACGTATTATTTCTGGCCAATTTCGACCGTCCAATAACTTAAAAACTATGACCAAACTGTGTTTCCTCAAAAACCTTTTACCGTTTCACGTTTTTTTTTATTTTATTTTTTTATTTAATAACAAGGAACCCTTATAGTTTCGCCATGTCCGTCCGTCTGTCTGTCTGTCTGTCTGTCTGTCCCCAGCTTTGCTCAGTAACCGTTAATCCTAGAAAGCTGCAATCTGGTATGAGTATACATATCAATGACGCCGACAGAAAGGTAGAATAAATTGTTGAAAAAAAATTTTTTTTAGTGTAGCTGTACAAGTGAAGTCGTGGTGCATTTTTTTTCTTCCAAAACGTATTGTGTGGGGTATCGTTGACAAGCTCTTTCAAAAAATATTAGGTTTCTACTTCTACTATATTAAGCTTTAAAGTGATAATTTTCGATATGGTCGAGTGTCCCCCCCCCCCTTCCCCCCTCCCTTGCCAGCTAAACGGTGGCTACTAGGCATGTGAAAAAAATCATGGAAGTATGTAGTATATACGATGAATATA
Organism: Cenopis cana; assembly: GCA_951800055.1. Lineage (NCBI taxonomy): Eukaryota > Metazoa > Arthropoda > Insecta > Lepidoptera > Tortricidae > Cenopis > Cenopis cana. The sequence goes on along the minus strand of OX637477.1, from coordinate 15,705,740 downwards.
AAAGGAAAAATATCACAGCTAAGTAGCCATTACTAGTTAACGAGTAATAGTCGAACTTAAGAAATGTACTTTGCAAAAGCAAACTTTCGTACAATTTCCATTGATACCGTAGATAATGTTGTTCTTGTACCTACCTTAGATAATATTGTATTGTATCCTAGTAATAATGTTGTTAGGAACGCTCGTGGCCCAGCGGCGCCTGCGTACCGCTTGCGGCAGCGGTCAGGACTTGGATGGGTGACCGCTTTGAGTGGTTACTAACTGAGCGCTCCCGTGCTTTGGAAGTCACGTTAAGCCGTTGATCCCGGTTGCTGTCTATGGCAGTAGTCGTTAAGCCAAGTTGGAGGCCTTCGGGCGGTTTGAGAACTTCTAACAGTCAAGTTGCCCACTCACTTGACAAAGCCTAATCCCAATTAGGTCTAGTTTCCCCTTGGGGTTGGAAGTCTTGGAAGGTCAGATGGCAGTCGCTTTCGTAAAAACTAGTGCCTACGCCAAATCTTGGGATGCAACTGTACAGGGATAACGCTAGGAGGATGATGGTGACCTTAGATAAAGTTGTTAATTCTGTCTAAAACATAGTAAATATAAGTTTCCAAATTTTTTAGTCCACATTATGTAACGGGTGGACAACTACAGAACCCTATTTTGCGCGTGGCCCGACACGCACTTGGTCGGGTTTTTTTGTCTTTAATCTTATGTGACCTGTATATTGTTTCAACATGTTTTTGTGTACAGTAAAGTGCTTACATACATACATGTTTTGGGTTCCGGCGTACCTAACTATTTTCTCGCGCCGGGCTAATTTGCGCGTCCACTACTTTCCTTGGATTTAGTGATCGTTTCTTAGGCTCCCTATATAAAAGGAAATCGGTAATTTTGATTAGGTTAGTAGTAGTAGTAGGTACCTACTTATTTGACAAATAATAATTACTTATCAAAAACATAAATGTGAAAAAAAGCTAAGTTCGTAAACGGTTAAAGCGGATATTACACTGTCCTGAATTTAGGACACTTAGAAGGGTTCCGACCTATACGAGTACGTTAGGGCGAGATGCTTCAACTCCCCTCCACTAGTTAGGACGCCTGATTCAGGACAGTGTAATACCCGCTTAAAAGAAGTGAGATCTAACGGAAACCAAGTTATTTAAAGCTGTTCAGATCACAGCTCCTGTCATGTCGAAATCACGTTCTTGAATGGAGTAATATCTTTTTTATTTATGTTATTTGCTAATTAATAGTGTGACTTAGCAAGTTTTGGAGCGCAACATTGCTAACTTAGTTTAAAACTGCGATAAGTACGATGACTGAGCACGGCTGTGCGTGAACACGGCAGCCTCTAATTGGAATGTTTGTCATATTACTTTTATTGTGTAATCTGCATGCACACTTGCCCATGCCAAATGATATATTCATAATTCTTATTGTCTAAACGAGCTTATGATTCGCCCAAACAATTAGGATTTCTAAGTTTTTGTATAAAACCATTAGTGACGCCAATTTTATTTCACAACCATCTCACAATCATTACTTATTTCGTGCTCCATTTTTTTAACGTGACTAATAAAATATCCCATTAATTTTCACGATTAGAATTGACACCAGTTTTGACCGCACGCCCCTAATTCTTGTTAATTTCGTTAAATTTCTTCCCGGTTTTTTGCGATTTGTTTGTTTGAAGAAACTAGACTATGCAGGGATGTAGCTTAATTGTTCCCAAAATATTAAAATAAAAGTATAATTTTAACTGCTGTTTTTAGGGTTCCCGTAGTAAACAAGGAACCCTTATAGTTTCGCCATGTCCGTCCGTCCGTCCGTCCGTCCGACCCCCGTTTTTCTCAGTAACCGTTAGTACTAGAAAGCTGTAATTTGACTTTTATTCCACATACCTAATGTAACTTTCTAGTCCACATAATGTAACGGGTGGACGACTACGGAACCCTACCTTGCACGTGGCCCGACACGCACTTGGCCGTTTTTTTTTGTTTAGGGTTCTAAGAACAGCAGATTTGTTAAGGCGATATAATATGATTGAAAGAGACGCGCGTATGTTTTTCGTTCCCGACAAAACGGGATGCAACATTAATCTCCGGGAATGGCTTTTTTTAGACAAATCTCGATAAATATCTGACTGTGTGCAAGTATATTAAACTTCCTCTTGTCAGTGTATAGATGAGTTAAAATACTATCATATTAACTTAATCGTGTCTTTTAATAATGCGTTGTTTTAGTAGGCTGAGTAAAAAAAGGAAAATAATAGACTCAACTTTGGATTTCTTTTCTATAGAGAAAATTTTTAGCGATTATGTTTCGGCTATTGTCAGTGCCACAATCATATAGTCAAGAATCATATATCTGAAAATCAGTCCCTATTGTTTCCTCGTCTGGGTAGAACAGCGTTTCAAAGTTTCAAAATTTCTCGGTGTAGCACCTTAAGCCAAACCGGATTTATTAGTCTGTCATACAATTACGACGTAGTATCTACGGTGCAATGTAACAACGGGAAAACAAGATAGGCGATGAAGTTTTAACATTATTATCGAGCTAATGATCTTAGTCGAGTGCGATCCGGACGGAATTGGAGCGTGATATCATGAGGTCAAAACAGAATGCGGCTCGATCTTCGATTCTAGATTGAACCGGTTCGGCGCGAAACTCATCACAATCTTTTGGTTGATTGTTGAACTAATAGACATACAATGAAACAGATTAGGTACCTAGGTACCTACGTTTAAATTTAATAAACTTATTTTAGTCCAAGGCTAGGGACTTATATAAGTATGTACAACGGATTTAAATACATTTTTGTGTTTATATAATTAATTGACACATGTTTATTTACTAAACATGTGTCAATTATAAGATGTACTAATTATTTTTGCCCGGATTACACCGCTAAAGGTGTTTCGGCGTAGCAACTCCCATCCCATTCTGGATCTATGGAAAAAACAGCCACGTTAAAAAATTAATACTGTAATACTGTGTGTGCGTTAAACTGGCAAATATTTCAAAAAATCGCTCTCCTTTTCGATTTCAACGGCATTTTGTGAGCCATTTTGGCAACATAACTTTTCCGAAGTAAAAAAGTCTGCTGAATCCGATTTCGAATGTTGCCAAGCCGATTTTTGGCTCCTATATATGCTCAATATTCAAGAATTGCGTTTAATACTAAAAAAGCGTAAATGTAACTCGAACCTGGTCCAGTGAGGTGTCCTGGAATGGGTACTTGGGGATCGCTGAACGTGATTTTGATTTCTAGAAGTCGCTTCGGGTACAGGTAGTGGATGCAAGCAATGGCGGCCAAAGTGGTACCTAACGTACGCCCCTCTACAGCCCAATCCGTACAATTGTGCATATATGTATTAGTATGAGATTCGCTGTGGAGGGGCGCGTCGTCGTGGATGACACGCACTATACCTACGTTACAAGAACAGTGGCAAAACAACACTCATTCTAATAAAAAATTAAGGCTGAAGTGGCTTTCATTGTTTGTAAACTCATCACCAAATTGAATGTTCAGCATACTAAAACTGTCAAATACGGTAAAATGGGACATTCATGGCTAACTTGGGACACCTGTTTTTACTAAAATATGTATGTAAAAATAGGTGTCCCAAGTTAACCATATGAATGTCCTATTTTAATACTCCATTTGACGGTACTCGCCGGTGAGTAATTGTCTCTTCACTGAGTGGTCAAGGCAATATTCCATTTAAAAATAGACATTCATATAAGTAAATATTGCTGCCGTTACAGATGCGTTTTACGTTTGCTACCTGAGCTGGGTCTTTATTTAGCACGTGAAGCGGCTGATGCAAGCCCAGGCGTTGGTAGCGTGAGTCGCGCCGCTAATCTAGCAGCGTCGGCGCGTGCGCCGCTACTCGGCACGCCCGCGCCGTGTGGACACGTAGTAGGTAATAGTAACCATTGACCACGTGGGGTCCTTCCCGTATGTGCATCACTCTGGCTCGGTCTCTTATTTATATCGTTTGGCGGCTTAGTTTGTTTTAGAATGCAATACAGTATTTTACTGATATACTCGTAGGTATTCAAATGAGCAAATATTTTTGAAACGTCAAAAACGCTCGGTTAGAATATCGTTTGTAAATATGGCTTATTCTGACGTAATATTTTTTATGCTAAAACTGCGTCCTTTCTTACATTTTATGTATGTTAAAGTTTGATGCTTTTCAAATATGTTTTACTGGTGTTTAATTAGTAATTAGAATTGTTAGTCCGGGCGTTGGTTTAATATGGTGCGTCGTCTAGAAATAAAAATGAACACATGGGAATATTTTACCTACTTGCTTAAGTATGATGACTTTATCAAAAATATGCATTCAGCGGTCAGATTTCTCGCATCTTAATTAAGAGGAGAGGTAGGGCAAGCTCTCTGCATACAAACTTTGTGCAGGATTTCCTTCGTTTGTTAAGTAAGTGTTATTAAAGTTATGATTTTTGGTCAGTGTGCTTATTTTTCTGTTAGCTATTTCGTGATGTTTATTTTTTTTTCATTGATATTAATTTTTTTAATATTTTTTTTTAAATATTTGAAAATTTCCACATCACTTTCTTCGCATATCTAATATTTACATTTAAAAAAAATTACATTCGTTAGTGCCAAAACCTACGAATACACAGAGTTTGTAAGCCTGTATGGAGAATGGCTTGCCCACCCCTGCGCCTTAAGCGCTGAGCTCCTATATTCAAATGTTCATAGATTGCTACCCAAGATATTTTGTAGGTACCAAGTTTACGACGCTCGTGAGATATAGAAGATATCGTTTCAAACTAAGATCGGATCGGACTTAGTTGGAGTTCAATTTTTGGACCATAATTAACAGTGGCGGCGCGTCAAAAATATTCTTAGGGAAGCCGGAAATAGTTTGCCTTTCTTATTCTTCATGAGCCGTATATACTAAAAGTACTGGTATGACTGAAAATTAGGCAAGCCGGTAGGAATCAAGTTGTATGGACGCTCCGCCACTGATAATTAAAGCTATTTAATTCGTCTGCAATTTAGTTGAATCAGCTGTGACACGAAAGTTTCATGGGAAACTCACCGTATCATTATGGGAAACTCACGTCACTCAAGTCGTTTTGTTTGGGCAAGACAGTGTTTCAGCGATTACTCAAAAACCGTTTGTTTGACCAATCTTATTCAAACCAAAAATCTTAGAAATTATATATTCATTTACATTCTCTAAATTCTTTTCAGAATCGTTGACCTCATAGTTTGGAAATTAGAGAGAGGGGATGCACTTTTTAGGACTTTCACAGCGAATATCTCACCAACGGTTGACTTAAATGGAACAGTTTTTTTAGAAACCCCTATATCATGGATAGTACACGCCGATGTGCATTGATTTTTTTTTCATCCCATGCAATGTTTAGGGCCTTGGCAGATGGGTATTTCACCGCGATACAAGTGGAAGACGAATTTTATTCCTTAAGGTATTTGTTTAACTATCATTTAAAATAAGTTTCAGTCGACAGGAAATGACTGTTTTTTTTAGGTCTTTGGGAGGCTGCTGCTCCTCAATCCACCAACGGAATCGTGGCAGACGTCCACAGCACTTTTTATAAGTACATCTTTCTTAACCACTGTACAAGATTTCATGCGAGAGGAAATTGGTCATCGTGACCTTTTGTTGGCCCACGGTCTATTTCCTGCCGCAGCGGAAATAACTACGTACTACATTTCTTCCTAATGAAAAATAATGTTCAGTTAATTTTTCTTCCTCTTCTTGGTGGTGTCCTCATGTCTGAGGGACGTGACGATAATTTTTATAGACGATGAAATAGGATACCTGTGTAGAAAAATAATGTATACTTTTGGCAATGAAACAACCGAAATCACTAATTAACAAAATATAATGTCTGTTTTTACAAAAATACAAGGAATCTACATTAAATCAACAATTCATCGATACAAAAGCAACTTGACGCAACGCGACCCAAGCCTAACCAACTAACCTAGCTTACATCGAGATGTCAAGTCTACTCATTTCGCGCCTAAAACTGACACTGACAGGTGACGGCTGTCAGCGGGGCTATTTCAGGCGTTCTTTAAAACTTGGAATCCAATACGGCCGTTCCTGACGCTGCATCGTCCTCGACTGCGTCTTCCGATCTTCATCACCAACGCCCGTCCTCACGCGGCGCCGGAAGATAGCCGCGTCGCGGGAGGGTCGACACCGACAGCTCCGGCACCAGCTTTGATGCTCGTTGCTCGGTGACCTGCCCAGAACCAGCAACAGGACACGTCTCGTATCTGCAACAACTTTCTCAATCTCAATCATCTGAAATATTTTTCTAAGGTTCCGTACCCACAGGCACAAGAGGAACCTTTTTTTGTACCACCATTCTATCACTCATTCAATACAACCATATGTTCCATCATCGTTCAATCAAACGTTCACAATGATCAAACGTCTCCATTCAACATCGCATTACCATCGTCTTCAAAGCTCAGTCATCCCTAAAAGATGAGGCGTGACGTGAATGAGACCCACAGTATAATGTACATCAGCCTCATCATAATTCACTCAATCATCATGCGATCATACATCAGCTTATATTCAAACCTTTAAATTTACATTGCCATGGCCTTAGCAGGATACACAATTCCTGCGTACGGACAGAGGTAACCCTCACGACCCGTCTGCAGACGCAAGATGAGAACCGCAGCTCCCACTTCGTCACTACGGGTAGAAGCGTCCTCCATTCCCGCCTGCTACGGGATAGGCGTCCCTAGATCCCGTCTTCCGTTAACAAGGATCGTAACCACTTGTTAACCGGCATACATGTAAAATGCTTGCTAACCCGCACTATGTAAAACGTTAACGGAGCCGTCACAACAACCCGTTAATCCGCATACACGTGAAGTGCTTGTTAACCCGCACCATGTAAACGTCGACAGAGGCACCATAGTTAGCGTGTCAACCTGCTCACAGTGCTCACAGTAAACATCGACAGAGACATGCATGTCAGTCAGTAAAACGTCATCATTAACTTGTCAATCTGTTCAAAGTAAAACGTCAGCAGAGCATCCCATTAGCCTGCAGTGGCGGAGCGTCCATATAACTCGATTGCCTATTTTCCAGCCAGTCCAGTTCTTTTACTATGGCTCATAAGGAATAAGAAAGGCAAATTATTCCCTTCCCTAAGAATATTTTTGACGTGCCGCCACTGGTAGCTTGCTTATATCATTAACGCTCTGCTGTGATTCGTTTCATCATAAAAGAGATGTAGTCAGTCAGAGATGTAACGGTAGATGGATGTCCTATCCTATCACAGGGAGGCTTTAAGAGAAACTATGAGAGTGGCTAGAATGTGTTTTGACTCAAAACAATAGAAGGAGGGGAGGTTTAGTTTTATGATAAACAGAATCACAATCCTCAGGTGCAATAATGAAAGCAGCGTGTGATTAACCACTATCCTCTAAACATTACCACATACTGGAACACGCTCATAAACTGTAGTTCATTGAGTCCAACCGCTCCATTGAGTAGCGCATGCCTCCAGGCATCGCTCTCTTCTTCACAGCATTAACAGGATAGGGTCCAGAAAAGAGGTATATGACTAGCATCCACTCGAAAGCAAATGTCTGGCTCCAGAGGACTCGCATGTCAGCCGCAGCTCACAGCGTCCTCTTCACATAGTAAACCATCACTGCAAAAAGCAAACACAATCAGATCCAATTATGATTACATTCATGAACACGACAATTACAGTTAGTCACAATCGAATGTAGTTCATTCAACCCATTCACATAAAATAAAGTGAACATCACTGTATTAATCCACTAACAGATATAAGTCTTCCCCAATACGCACCATTTTCACTGTGCCTTTAGCTTGTCGCATTCAGCCTTTAACAGAGATCTTTCACCAATCTTGGCTCCACCTAGCCAAAAGAGCATACTACGCTTACCATCCAACAATTCTAGTGAAACATACAGTTGTACATCATTGTCCATAATGCAATGCCCTTCCTGCTATGTATTGTCTTATTTTTGCCCCGTTCGGCCTTCACTGACTCATATAAACATTTCTAGGCCTTCAGCCCATACTGGCACCTCCACTGGGCAAAAGCTTCACTGTAACACACAGACACAAACACAACACAAGTAATTAAACCAATGCTACTTTTTATCAAGCCAAATAAATCTCTTCCTAATAATCATTTCCCATGAGTCATAAGAAGTCCATCAAATAGGCAGATCAACAAATAAGCCCTTGATGATGACCTTTATTCATTCACACTATTGAAGCATGTGAAGTCGCAGCTATAGTCGCAGATCACAGGGCCACCAGTCTGCAACTTACAACTCAGGAACACACTAAAAGTGTTCGGTTCACTAAAACAACTCCATATCACATTTGACTTTAACAAGTTAAGATCAACGTGGCTTTTGCTACAAGTGTTCAATCATTAACATACATGTTGTCCAAAATAGCATTATGCAGATAGCATCTAAAATTGACACATACAAATACAAATTACTAAATGTCAACTTCAAAAAATGCAAGATGTAGTTAAATACAGGGTAGGTATTTTGAGGCATGTTAAATACATGTTTTCATGACACATTGCATTGTCATCTCATCAAATCCAAAATATTACCTCGTCCATTGCATTAATATTATGCTGCACCTTTTGATTCATATGCGAGGTCAAAACTTCTAAGTTGACATACACAGAACAAAGATAAAATAAGTTTCCAAACTTCACCTTTTGTATGATCTTACATTGCCGACTGTACACAGCTATCAATTACTCATCAATGTAACTCCATCAATTTCCAAGTCAACCAGGCCATCATGTGTAAACGATTAAACTATGGCCACCATCCATATCCAACATAAGGCCAGTCCCATGGTACCACACCATGCATTTCATGACATCCGGACCAACACCGGTACACAAAACTTCATTTCTAATTTATTTTCAGGAATCTGGCAAAACCTGACCTGCAAACTTGTTTCAAAACAAGCTAACACACATACACATAAGTAAAGAAACATTACACATGAACAATAAAGACTTGCATGTAGTAAAACTTTCCCACAAAAGTACCAAAAAACAGAACAATCTTTCATCGGTAAAGTCCAATGTAATTTATGACATGAAAAAACATTAGTCAAAGGTTCTTACTTTGTCTCAAGAATTTCAGCCTCAACCAGTAGTATTAATTTCACATTCAGTGTCATCAGCTTGTTGGAGGGTGGCCTGGGGAAAATCCAGGGGAAACCTCCGACACGACCACGCGGGCAGTTTAAACACTGGAATACCCTAAGAGTTTGCGATCTAGCGATCTTGGTTGAGCAGTTTTATTTCAACCCAATTTGAACTACCATCATCTAGAGTGTGGTTACACTATATGTCATCAATGCATCCCATGTACACATACATATATGAGACAAGCAGGTTCCCAAATAGGATCTCTGTCTACCCTATAGTAGACACTGCCGAAGTATGAAATTCGAAAATAAGTTCCAGGTAAATTAGATGTACCTACTGATCACAACAGTGCACAACACATACTATGCGGCACTTAGCTATACACTTTGCATACTTACTAATTAAATAATGTTGCAGAGCACAGCGCTATCATTTACATTGCAACTTAACATGAGATATGTCGATCCAACTTAGCATTCACTCACTACTCACTCTGGACCTTTACTCACTAATCCCAACAGCATCCATGACTTGTACCATCACCATCCTCATTAATTTAAGAGCCAAGCTTTTGTCGGTGGAGCAACTTTCATGTATTTCTTAAGCCTTTCTTTAGACCACCTGACCGTTGCTCATAAATTCTATGTACCTATGCTGTAAGGTGCATCTCACAGTCTCTGAAATCAAAACTCAATGTGCAAAATGTTTAGGAAATAACCACAACCACTAACTGTGGTGGATTCATCCATAATTCCATACCACAATTTTAATGACTGATACTTAAATCATTACTCCAAATTACATCACTAAATCTTTACTTAGAAAATGTCATATGTGACATACTCTTTACTAGTATTGTGTATCACTCTATAGCTGCTTGAAATACAACTTGCAAAAGTACTTTTTTTTTTTACTGATGTGCAACAAGTCAATCTACTCAAAGAATTAAAAAACTGTAAGCTAGTATCAACTTAGATATGACATTCAATGATCATCACCATCAACTAAGAGCTGACCGCAGTCACAACTGTTACCTTACCCAGTTTACCCACCGGCTTTGTATGTTTGCTAGTACACTTCTTGACATCAAAATGCATAACAACTATACATAAGTTGTTACATTCTAAGACTTACCACATTACCTAAAAGGTATTTGTTTGATTTTGTATCTCAATCTCTCTAAGATGTCACAATAACAGTCTGGAAGTACTGAATCAGACAGCACCGTACTGCACTTTACTAGAAACTAACACAGTCACATCATAACTACCATAGTTATGCAAAACTTTATTTCCTCATTGATTACAAAGTCTATTTGTTACCTGTTTGTATAGTAGAGCACTGACTTTAGGCAAATAGTTACCAGCTTGTACATTACCCCTTGTATGACAATAGAAACCTGCAGTATCCACACAAGCTACAGACAATAACACTTGCCGCTCGCTGTATATGAACATTTCACTGATTCCCACATTTATATACCCGATGACATGTCATGCATTTAAAACATGGAACTGCATACTGTAGGGCTTGTGTACCGCACCGTTGCAAGGCAGCTCTTACTTCACCTTTCCGATGAATATCTGACCTGTGAACACTAAACATCACCATGGAACCAATTGTTCCACAAGTTTTTAAAGCTTTGTAGCTACTACGTCATTTCGTGTCAATGCAGCATTGACTTCGATCGTGAAGTGTTGCGACTCCGATTAAAATTGCAAACACGATTTCTTTATGACAATTCTGCCGTATTTAAGATACAAACCCAACACCAGCAGAATACAATTCCAGCTAAATATGATACCGGCGAGTGCGCAGTGCAAGTGACAGCGCTTGCAATTCTACAAGATCTGATTCGGCTGCGTTTCTTAAATATCGTCATTGTTGCTTACGTATCGATATTTTCAACTGATTATGAATACGATTGATTCATTACTTGAAACAATTAACAGCCATTACAAACACAAGAAAACATGGCGACTTGGCCACGCTAGACTTCGACTTTGTGGGCAGTTAGATAAGCGTATCTCACTTCTGATTTTGGCAATGAAACAACCGAAATCACTAATTAACAAAATATAATGTCTGTTTTTACAAAAATACAAGGAATCTACATTAAATCAACAATTCATCGATACAAAAGCAACTTGACGCAACGCGACCCAAGCCTAACCAACTAACCTAGCTTACATCGAGATGTCAAGTCTACTCATTTCGCGCCTAAAACTGACACTGACAGGTGACGGCTGTCAGCGGGGCTATTTCAGGCGTTCTTTAAAACTTGGAATCCAATAATACTTATACTTAAGGCGCCTGTATACGCAAGCACTCCCCATACAAACTTTGTGCAAGTTTTTCTTGGCTTGTGTTTCCATTACACTTATGATTTTTGGTCAGTACGCTTATTTTTTAGTTAGCTAGAACCTTAAGAAAAAATATATATTTTTGTTTGACATTATTCGTGTATCTAATATAAACAAGCAAAAAAAAAATATGCGGGAGTGCCAAAACTGAAGAATAAAACTTGCACAGAGTTTGTATGGAGAAGGCCTTGCGTATACTGGCGCCATAAGCATAGTACGTATTGCTCTCGCAGCTCTTGGCTCGTAAGTCTAAATAGGTTAGGGTACATTTCCTGGTTCTTAGAAAAAAAAATCAATAGGTACATTGATAACATATACGAGTATATCTATGACTGGGTCGACGTTCACCTTTGCGGGGGTCGCTCCATTCATGCCACAGTTATCGTATCGCCGTTGTATGTAGTGTAGGTACATTTGGATGATACCGGTCTGCGCAGTGTTGCGTCACTAATTTTTTAGCTTGGGTGCGTAAGATTATTTTTGGTAGCGTAGGTATCGTTATTTTATTTCCGTAAGTGCATTGGTATTAGCTTCAGTGTGCAGAAATATTTAAAAGTAAAATTATATTTAAGTATTATGTGTTTGTATTGTTCGTTCAATTTATTAAGACTGGGTATTACCACTTATGAGTTATTTAAAACTATCTGAGACATAGAATATATTGTTAAATTAAATATATATATATATGTGTGTGTTACAAAGGAATCTTGTCTAGTCAAAATCGCAGTCAGTTACATGACCTGATGAATTTTACTCGATAGAAAAAAAAAACGCTTACCCCTTTTTGGAATGTTTTTTCAATATTACGGCTATATTACTGATACTTACATTTAATTTTTGTACTCAATTAAAGATCCTAAATAGTTATAGACAAATTCGCAGGGTTTGCTTTGATAAAATGATTGGCTTCATAACTATAGTTAAATATTTACGAAAACTACGCGCAGAGCATACGTAGAGACCGGGATGGTTAATTGCAAACTCACGCGTGTTAGAGCGGGACATTTGCATTGGGGATACCTCCCCTTAAGTTAAACAGCGAATGTTTTTTCGCTGATAGATATTAACTTCAGCGTGTCTTCTGTACGAACTTAAAACTAGTTACTAGGTATCCAAAGTTATTTAATATGCAATTAATCTGCTACAGTTTAACAATACCTGGTACTTTGTTGTTTCTGGGTCAATCAATTTTTCCTTGTCGTTATTCTGTCCCGTCAGCCAGGAGACAACAGTATCCGAGTTTCTTAGAAAAAATGCTATAATATGGAGTTCTAGCATGCTCATTGCTCAAGAGATGAGCAACGTCGGAATGGGTTTATAATCATCGCTAAAAATCATGTTTAGTAGGATTAAAGTCGGTAAAATCACAGTTTTTAAGAGTGACCCAGGAGACGTAACCATGGTAACGAGCGACAAGAAATAGTTTATTGACCCTTCTAACAAGTTTCAGACAGATGGTGCTTATGTGTGTTGCATTGCGTTCATCATCATTATTATTTAAGAGTTTCACTCTTGTCGGTGCAGTTCCCTCCAGTCCGTTCTACTTAACGCCAGTTCTTGGACTTCTCTATACGACACGACGACATCTATCTTTTTCTTTATTTGGTCAATGTAATTAATCCTCGGCCTTCCTGCATTGCGTTGCTCCTCGAAAAAACTTCATGCACCAAAACTAATTGTTCTTTGTTTTTATAAATCGGCTCTAACAACACTCATCCTCTAAGTGCTTTCCGAGCTCAGTGTAATGTCTGTCACTATAATATCTGGTTGCTACTGCGAAACTGAAAGAAATATTATGTGATTAAGCAACGTCTTTGATTTACACTTCGCGATTATCAGCTTTTGTCTATTACATTTTAGGAAATGAATCCTAGTTGATTAGTCCACCTTACCAGGCTAGAACTATTTTTGTTCCCATTTAACTTTTCGAGGACTGATTTGTTATTATTTATAGAATTAATTTCGAAAAACGCTGAAATTAGTTTTATTGTATTTAAACAGAGAGACTCTGTAAGAAATTTGAAGTCCCTCACTTAAAAAAAGTTTTGCTCCGCATACAAACATTGAACCCATTTTTAACCCCTTTCGGGGATGAATTTTGAAAAATGCTGAAAGTAGTTTTGATGTATTTAAGGCGTGGGATAGGGCAAGGCCTTTTCAATACAAACTCCGTGCAAGTTTTATTCGTCGGTTTTGGCACTCCCGAGTATAATTTTTTTGCTTGTTAATATTGGATTACGAAGAATGTCAAGAAAAAAAAATTAAAAAATAACAAAAAAATTAAAATTAAAAAATACAAAAAATTAATTAAAAAATTCTCCAGGTTCGGGCTAACAGACAATAAGCACCTACTGACCAAGAATCATAAGTGTAATAAAACACAAGCGAAGAAAAACTTGCACAAAGTTTGCATGCAGATAGAGCTTGCCCACCTCCGCGCCTTAAATAGAGAATCTTTGTACAAAATTTGATGTCTCCCACTTTAGAAAAGAATTGCTCCCCATACAATTTTTAACCCTTTAGGAGACGAATATTTTGAAAACGTGGATATAACTTTCCTTGTATTATTTTAGAGAGTCTTTATACAAAGTTCCAAGTCTCTACCTGAAAAAAAAAATATTGCCCCCCATACAAACTTTGCACCCCTATTTAACCCCTTTAGGGCTGGAATTTCCAAAAATCCCATCTTATCCCTTGCCTACGTTATATACCCAAGTTACAGTGTAAATTTCAAATTTCTAGGACCGGCATTTTCGGCTGGGCGGTGATGAGTCAGTCACCCTATCAATTTTATATATCATTCGTATATATCAATCGTTTCACGAGGCCAAAGTCTACGTATCAACCTACCTATAGAAAAATATCAAAACTCGTGTCAACTCATTGATGATAAGTACAGTTATTCACCGTTTAAATTGTGGTAATCCTCATTAAAAGAGGTCTTATGGCGGCCGGCACTTACGACTATTGCCGTTGTTCGTATAACAATAGTGAAACAGTGCGACGTAAACGCCTGCCGCCATAGGGTACCTCAATATGGACTATCACAAATAGTATGTGTAGTCATACTGTTTTTTTTAGATAAGTTCGGTGAAAAAACAGGATAATTATCTATGACACAAAAAAAACTAAACGAAAATCGGTTCATCTCTTTGGGCGCTACGATACCACAGACAGATACACAGATAGACAGATACACCGACAGACACGTTAAACTTATAACACCCCTCTTTTTGCGTCGGGGGTTAAAATAGGATAAAGGAAAATAAATATAATAGTGTGTTCTTTGATTGCGGATAGTTTGTATGTAGGTATCTAATAGGGATGTTGACACCAAATAAGAAAATCAATGAAACCGAATTTTCTCGAAAAAGGATCAAATTCTCAACCAAATAGCGAAAAAAGTAATTCAAAAGAATAAATAATTACATAATTATAAGTGTTCAAAGTTTTAGGAGGGGGCATTTTCTGTCCCTGTTCCGCAAAACGCACCTCTGTATTAAACGATCGTCATTTACTATGGCGCTCGAGGTCAGTGACGTCACTGATCTGTAGTGCTTTCTCTCTCGAACTAAAGACATTCTAACGGTTGTAGTTTCGTTATTTTTTGAGATATTTCAATAGGATTTTCACTATTTGGCATAGTTTTATGTATTCTTTCGTATGGAGTAATAATAAATTTTGAGTCAACATCCCTATTATTACCGTAGATAGTTTACTATTTTTGATTCGTACAGCGTAAACTAAGTATCGCCATCGCATTTACTATTAATTCAAAGAATATCGTTTGTTAGGTTAGGTTACTAGTTTAAACCTTGTAGGGTGATACCACCAGTAATGGACACTTTAAACTGACAAGCACCAGTAATGGGCACTTCAATCCCAATTCAAAGATGATACGTTTTTATATTGATTGACCTATAAAAAAATAATGACTTGTTTTCTTTAACATAAGAGTCAATGTACATCATTGGGCCTTGTCCATTACTGGTGGTGTCTACTAGTACCCGGAAGTACAGTTACATTGGATTTGCAGGCAACCATTACTTAGTATATGAATGAAGCCTACACGTGACAAATAACATTGAACCCACATGCGCTGTAAACAAAGCGTTTGATAAATAGTGATCCGGTTTTGCTATTATAACTGTTGCAACTTATGGATAGATCAATAGATATTGTATTTCTATACTCTCTATACAATATTTTTGCAAGTCATTGTAGCGATTGACTTATAAAAAATTTAAAGTAATATAGAAGACTGAATTACAAACACAAGTGGATGAAGAAAGGAAGAAGGGAAATATGGCCTTCATTAAATACGACAAACTGATAGTCAAAAAACCAACGGACAAAAACAGAGACAAAAGAAAAAGGGAAGAATCAGGCTCGCCCAATTCCTCAACTCAGAAAAAAGTTAATACAAACGACATACTAACACCGTCGAGCTCAAGGGGGACAAAGAATATTGTAAAACCGAACATCCTCCACTATGTGGAACGAGGTCGCCCAGCTTCAATACCGGAAATTCCAAAAAACTTATAATGACCACCGGCACCTGGAACAAAACCAAAACAATCGCCAAAACTATATCTAAACCAACTTATGATAAACACACCCCAAGCCGGTTGGTCACCGTGGGGGAAGATGACCAATACCTTTCAGCAAACATAACAAACAAAGCGAAACCTAACAATATCTACATAGCAACCTTAAATACACTCTCACTAAGAACAGCGGAAAAACTTTTGGAACTAGAAACAGCTCTAGAAAATATTAAGTGGGACATCCTTGGGTTGAGTGAGGTTCGACGTATGGGGAACCAAATTGAAGAACACAATGACTATGTCTTGTACTACATAGGAGAAACAAAAGGACAATATGGAGTAGGATTTATGGTAAAAACGCATTTAAAGAAACAAATAGTAGAATTCAAAGGTTTGTCCGAAAGAATTGCTATACTAAATATTCACCTACAAGGGTACAAAGACATGTGGACCATAATACAAGTTTACGCGCCAACTGAAGCAGCAGAAGAAACAACAAAAGATGAGTTCTACAACCTTCTCTCAACCGCATTGGAGACTGCCCATAAGAACATTATTGTAATGGGAGATTTTAATGGACAAATAGGCAAACAGAATCAAGGCGAAGAGGCTGTGATAGGAAACTATTGTACAGGAAAAAGAAGCAAAAATGGGAAGAGAATCGTAAACATGGCCCTCGAAAATAATTTAACAATCCTAAATACCCTATACAAGAAAAAACAGACTAAAAAATGGACCTGGATATCGCCAGATGGGACCTACAAAAATGAAATTGATTTTATAACAAGTAATCAACCTAAATCATTCCTAAATGTAGATGTAATAAACAACTTAAATTTTAATAGCAACCATCGCATGGTCAGAGCCACCCTGTCTCACAAAGGACAGAAAAAACAGAGGAAACACTTCAATCAGAAAGAGGTTACCGCAGTAAATTATAAAATGTTAGAAAACAACAAAACATCAGAAGAACAATGCGAAGTACAGGAAGCCTACAACTCAGAAATAACTGAAATGTACAGAACAGAAACTAAAGAAAAACGAAAGAAAAATATACTATCCTCAAAGACAACAGACCTCATACAGAAAAGGAAAGAGTTACTGGTAAACAGAAGAGACAAGACAATATCCCGAGAAATAACACAACTAAGTAAAGAAATCAGCCACAACATAAAACAAGATAAGTCAAGAACAAGATTTAGTTGCATTCAACATTATATAACCAAAACAGGAGGTATAAACAAAGCTCTAAAAGAACTAAAAGAGGAAAAGCTGTGGATTCCAAACATGAAGAACAAAAACAACAAACACGAAACAAGGAGACAGCCAATTCTAAAAATCGCAACACACTTCTATCGACAACTGTACTCAAGTATAAACACCCTAGAAAGACACATAGACCTCGAAGACAACACGGAAGAAATCCCTGAAATAATGGAAAAAGAAGTTCAACATGCAATAAGAACACAGAAAAACGACAGGGCCCCAGGAACTGACAACATCACCAACGAGATGATGAAAGCAAGAATGCCAGAAACAACATCTAGACTGACTGACCTATTTAACCTTATTCTAAAAACTGAAACCATACCGAAACAGTGGACAACAAGCACTATAACCCTCATTCACAAAAAAGGAGACAGGTCGGAAATGGGCAATTACCGCCCCATAAGCCTGATGTCCAATGTGTACAAGGTGTTCTCAAAAATACTACTCAATCGCATTACAAAGAAGCTAGACGAAGAACAACCACGAGAACAAGCGGGATTTAGATCAGGGTACTCCACAATAGACCACATTCATGCAATAAAACAACTTATTGAAAAAAGTCAAGAATACAATCACCCATTATACATGGCATTCGTGGACTATAACAAGGCATTTGATTCTCTAGAACACCACTACATCTGGCAAGCCCTAAAAAATCAAGGAATAGAAATGAAATACATAAGAATAATAAAAAATATATACACAGACAGTACAGCAAGAATAAAGTTAGAAACCGAAGGCGAAATCTTCCCCATCCGCAGAGGCGTAAGACAGGGTGACCCACTGTCGCCAAAACTTTTCTCTTCAGTACTAGAAGAAGTCTTCAGGAAACTAAAATGGGATAGCTTTGGTATCAACATTAACGGGAAAAACCTGCACCATCTAAGATTCGCTGATGACATAGTACTGGTATCAGACAACCCCAAGAGTCTACAAACTATGCTTCAAGACTTGGCACAAGAAAGCAAGAAGGTGGGGTTAACGATGAACAAAACAAAAACAAAAATAATAGCCAACAGGTCCCAAGAAAGTATAAAACTAGACGAGGAAGAAATTGAATATGTTAGCTCCTATATTTACTTGGGTCAATTAATCGCCTTCAGCGACCAAACTGAATTAGAGATAGAGAGACGAGTCGCTAACTCATGGAAAAGGTTCTGGGCCCTCAAAGAGGTCATGAAGGGCAAGCAATATAACATCCAAATCAAAAGGAAAATATTTAACACGTGTATACTACCGATTCTAACTTACGGCTGCCAGACCTGGGCAAACACACAAAGACATGACCAAAAATTGATCACATGCCAACGAACCATGGAAAGGAGCATACTGGGATACACAAAGAGAGACAGAAAAAGAGCTACATATATAAGACAAATAACAAAAGTAGAAGATGTTACAACTAAAACTAAAACTCTTAAATGGAGATGGGCAGGCCACATGTACAGAGAAAAGAAGAACAAATGGACAAGAGATTTAACAGAATGGACCCCTAGATTCCAAACGAAAAGAAAAAGAGGAAGACAAAGAAAACGTTGGTCCGATGATATTAAGAAAGTAGCAGGCCCATTATGGCATCGCATAGCTATAAATAGAGAAGAATGGAAAAAGCTGGAAGAGGCCTTTGTGTCACAAAGACACGCCAACACCCCATGATATACAAGAAGACTGATTAAGCCCAGACGCTTTTTAACCTGTCCTCTACGGCATGTGACCGACATAAAAAACAAAACAATATTTTGTTTACATGACGGGGATACCCGTCACCGGTAGACAACGGCTTAATATTGATGTCCCTAAGATATTTAAAAAGATACCGATACAAAACATAGCTACAAAACAAACCACCATTAAAACTTTCGATTAAAAAAAACCGCACTCAAATCGGTTCATCCGTTACGGAGCTACGGTGCCTCAGACAGACACACATACACAATTACACTTGTTAAGTTAAACTTATAACATCCCTTTTTTGCGTACCTAGCGCGTCGGGATTAAAAATAAATAGATTGTACACGGCCGCACACGTTTTACTTAAATTTCGTAATTACTAAAAAGTAAAGATTTGAAAGCGAAATATTCATAATTATATTTAAGGTTTCAACGACTATTTACGATGTTATATCGAATATATAAACAGATTAATATACGTTAGTATTAATTACTTCTATCAGACATGCAGTGCTATTCGGATATAACTGCTTTGATAAGTGGTTCGAGTTCGGGTGAGACTCCATCTAGGTACCTACTTTACGGACGAGATTTGTGCATTTATTTTATCATCTTAATATAAACTGTAAAAACAAAACACACTGATTAAAGCTAATAATAATTACTTACCCGAAAAAGGAATTAAAATCTCGCAGGAGTTGTCTACCCAAAACCTGAGGGCCGATTTTTGAGTGTCGAACGCTCGACTTTTCACTTGACATCTGTCAAAACGTCATTGACAGATCTCCAGTGAAAAGTCGAGCAATCGACACTCAAAAATTGGCCCTCTGCACTGAACCCGTTAAAAAAATCAGTAACTATCTTTTTTCGGTTAGGTCGGTGTTATTAATGAAGTAAATAATAGGTGAATAAGACTCACTACTATGAGGTTGCCAGGTTTAAATAGGGAAGCGAGTCTAGTGACCCTCGTTTGTTGTTTGATACTCCCCCATCCCCTCAACTCACCCTCATTTTCCAATTCTTTGTGTCATAATTCTCACCTACCCCTTGACCTTAACGAATAAAATTAAAATTTCTTTTTGGCTAGTCTTAAGCTAGTCTTAAGTTTATTGTTTTAATGACGATGTATATTATTATTGAATAAATTTAGATAATTCATCACGAAATAACTGGTTAAGGTATACGTTGTACCATGTTATGTCGTCTTGGTCACCAAAAATATTATTATTTATACCCTGACTGTTCTTCGAATACTTTAATATGGCTTGAAAGGCCAGGATGGGTTGTCTGTTAAGACAAGACAGGAATATCTGCATCCATAGTAAATAGGCGCTGTTTAATGTGGTGTAACAATAGGCTTCGGCAATTTTAGCGGGATTATGTGATTATGTGATAAAGTTTTCCATTAGTCATTATTTAAAACCATGAGGTGATATTATCGCGGCAGTTCGAACTTTAGCAAAACAATTCTATGCTCGTACGACAAGCCTACTGATAACGATAACCTACCCCCCTACATCAAAATATCTTGTTTTGGCAAAGTTTTATCTTTATGATGTATTTTTCCTTTCATCTGTTAAGAACATGGAACTTATTTTCCAGGCAAGTCACCTGTAGATACCTAGTGAAATTCGCTGAGAGCTACCCTCCGTAGTGAGCTAGGGCACAAAGTAAATAGCGGCGGCGCGTGCCGGAGCAGAGAGTCCGCTCAGTACAAAGTGCCATTTTCGCCGCACGCACACAGACGTAACATTTACAGGCATTCTCGGTGAGTTTCGGTCGAGCTTAGTCGCGACTGTCACTGTCGCGTCGCGAGTGCTAGTTGTGCGCGCGTGCCGCGTTGATCACTTGACGTCCCCGCCGCTACGATAGGTACTTTGTGTCACGTACGTCAAAATGAATAACCGATATTATTACAGTTGGAATGTATTTTATTGTTTAAATACACTTAAATACAACAAAAAAACTGTGCCTACACTTTCTTCAAATTTTCAAACGATATTGAAAGGTAAATGAAACGGTTTTCTCATTTTGGTAGTTACAAAACCTAGGTAGGTAGGTAATTTTTTTTAACTTTTTTTAGACTTCTCATTGACCCAAGAACCTGAAATTTGGTGACAATGTTCAATATTACGTATATTTTAACAACAAATACTAATATATTGATAAATCATATTTTTGAGGTTGATTCGGAACCCTAAATGTGCGAAGTCCGACTCGCACTTGGCCGGTTTTTTACCAAGATTCGCTGGTTCATATTTAAATGTCATGTTGAAGAATTTTTAATATACCCTCCTTTTTAAAATTCAGAATCAATACAGAAGCAACCCTGTGAGTCGGGCAAGTTTATGTATGTATTTTCAAGAACGGCGGGAACGGACCTTCTGTATATTTTTTATTTTGTGGCTAGGGCTAAAGCGACTTTTCCAGGCACTACCTGTCAATACTAAGGCTACCCATTTTAGCCCTTAGACTTGGCGCAGCCTTTAAGCTTTGAACTCGACTGTAATAAATATTTTTTTCTCAAAAATGGCCCGCAAACTGGACTTTAGTCGCTACATATTGGAAGGTAAAGTGTATAGTTTAAGGTCAGATCCAAATTAAAAAGTAAAAAACATTGCAGGCCACATATATGGCCACATATATGGCCTGCAATGTCACATATAAATTCCTTTATTTGTCGAGTTATAAACTTTTTAAAATGTAGAAACTGTCATATAAAAGGAGGCACAGGTCGTATTCAGCCAATTCAGCTTGTATTTTTCTGTTGAAAACGCGACGTTTTTTTATGTGTCTCGAATAATTTGCGTTTTTCGGTGGAAAAATACACTTGCGATTCTGTTAAATAAAATAAACGGCGGGAAAACATGATGTTTTTAACGTTTTAAGGTTATGTTTATCAAATCTTAATTAAATTTTTGTCGTATTTTCCCCATTTTTGAGAAAAGCACTATATTAGCCTCGGCCGGAATGGCAATTGCAGGCTTCGTATTATAATTAAACGGACTCGCAAGCTCGTCCGTTTAAACAAATACTCAGCCTGCAATTGCTCCCTTCCCGGCCACGGCAATAATGTACTATTTAATTACTTCATTAGCATTGTGTTGGAATTCCAATGAATAGTAGTTTATGAAACTGATACATAAGGCATTAAAACACGACTGTGTTTTATGAAACGAGACGAAGGCGAGCTTCATAATAAGGTCACACGATTATTTACAGTCGCATACATTACTTTATCTACACACATATTATAAATACTTAGATGGGTTCAGAAGCCGATGGGTCATTGATCATCTAAGTAGCGTGCTGAAAGTGTGCCATTTCTGCTCTAGAGCAGAAAAGTATTAAAAAAAATTGTATGGTGAATCGGAGTTAAATTGGGCAACGGCACTAACCTATACAGCCACATAGTACAGATTCTACAGAAATCCTATACTCGTACTTGTTCAAATGCCTGACTGCTTACCATAAACAACCTCATTAATTTGTTTGTTTTTTTTTGCCACAGTCGAAAGTAATATCAATAGTTTGTGGCAGATAAAAAAACGAAAACTATGACAAGGACAACAAATCATGTCTCTCTCTGTCGCTCTTATATAAAGTTGTATGTGAACATCTCGTTCAGTAGGAATTATTATTTGATTTGTTGAGTCTAATTAGTCTCAGCGTAAGCCGATTATTTTTTTATTAAAAATCAATTAAATAAAATCGTCCATACACAAACACCATTTAACGTCAGTCAACAGTTCCCGCCAAAATGTTTTTTTCACCGATTCAGAAAATGTTTGTGCATATTGTTATTGAATTTAACAAGTATTTCGTGTAGCAAATAACACAGTTCCTAATTTTTAGATCATTTCAATATTTAATGTGTTTGTTAAGCGGATGCGTCCGCTAGCGAAAATCTCAATTTTTTAATCAATGTGAAAATTGAAAAATTCAACACCACAGGTGGGGCATTTCAATATTGTTTTACATCTTGTCTTTTGTGAAAAATGAAACTAAAATGTGCATATTTGTTTTTTTTTGTCTACGAAGCTGGAGGTCCCGGGTTCGATACCCGGTCAGGGCATTTATTTGTGTGATGAACACGTATAATTGTTGTGGGTGTTTTATATGTATTCAAGTATGCATTTATCCATGTATGTATGTACGGGTATATCGTCCCGTTAGTACAAGCTTTGCTTCATTTGGGACTAGGTCGATTTTAGTGTAAGTTTGTCCACAAATATTTATTAAATTAAAATCGCTTATTTCTATTGCTCACGACCAGTATCAAAATCAATTGCAGTGTAATATGGCAAAAGATCCAAAATCCTTTTGGAGTTTTATGAAGAGAAAGCGGAAAAATACTAACTGTAGTAAGTTAATAGACGATGGGCGCGTTTTAACACAGCAGGAATCAGCGGAAGAGTTCGCCAATTTTTTTTACTCCGTTTATAGCTCGGAGCCTGCGGTATTAGACACTGATACCGCAAGCACCACGGCGGCCGTCAACAGCGCGTATGTCCGCATTCACGAAACTGAGATCACTGAAGTTCTCCGCGCGCTCGAGAGGCTTCCTCCTAAACGCTCCGCAGGGCCGGACGGCATTCCTCCCTTTATATTGAAGGATTGCCGGTCGGTGCTAGCTGGACCCCTCTGTCATATATTTAACGTGTCCTTAAGGTTGGCAACTTTTCCTGATCACTGGAAATTGACACGTGTAGTGCCAGTACCAAAGGGAAAAGGGGGACAAAAAACTTGTCATTTCAGGCCCGTGGCAGTGTTGTGTGCTCCTGCGAAAGTATTCGATTCTGTCCTACAAAGATCACTGCAGGCACAGGTCGACTGCCAGTTATCGGACGCCCAGCACGGTTTCAGGGCAGGGCGCAGTACTACGGGGAACCTTCTACGCCTTATGTCTCAGGTAACACCTGCAGTGGACGCCGGCGATCAGGTAGATGTCACTTATTTTGATTTTAAAAAAGCTTTCGATATGGTGGATAATGACATCTTACTGAAGAAGTTGGCGGACACGGGGTGTACACCGCAGACGCTTGCATTTTTCGCCAGTTATATGCGAGATAGGCGGCAGTATGTGGACTGCGCCGGTTACAGGTCGAATCCTTACTATACCAGGTCTGGGGTCAGTCAGGGTAGTAATTTGGGTCCCTTGAAGTTTGTATTGATGATCAATGATCTCCCTGGTGTGGTAAGGAACTCAGAATGTTTATTGTTTGCGGACGATTTAAAGCTAATGAAAAAAATCGAGGATGTATCGGATTGTGTCGAACTGCAGAGTGATATTGACCGAGTAGTAGAATGGAGTCTAGACAATAGGCTTCAGTTTAATGTCTCCAAATGTTCTACGTTATCCTTTAGCCGATCTCGCAATCCGATACATCATCGATACGCGGTAGAAGGGAAACCGATTGAGCGGGTCACGGAGGTGGTCGACCTGGGCGTGCATTTCACAGCTGACCTTTATTTCAGAAAGCACATTGTTTCGGTCTGTAAAAAAGCATATAGGAATTTAGGGTTTGTAATGCGCCAGGCACAGAGTTTTTCTAATATAAATGCTATCCGAGCATTATACGAAGCTCTCGTGAGAAGCCACTTGGAGGTTAACTCGAGTGTCTGGAGCCCACACGAGGCTAAATATAAATTTATGCTCGAACGGATACAAAATAAATTCGTAAGATTTTTGTATCTCAAATGTTATGGTGTGTACCCGTTTTACCCACTAATGTATCCGACGCTTTTCGTGTTGGGCATGGTAGGGTATAATAAGTTAGAGGTTAGGCGGGAACTGGCTCTGGCGGCATATATATTTAAGCTTCTGCGCGGTCAGATCAACAACCCGGGGCTCCTGACCGCGGTGAGCCTGTGCGCGCCCGCGCAGTACGTGGGGCGCCGGCGCCGGCCGCCGCTGCTGGCCACGCCGCGCACGCGCACCGGCCTCCTGCGCTCGGCACCCTGGACAAGGGCCCTGCGCACATTCAACCAAGTTGCCACTCGGGTTGATGTATTCCACTGTTCTCTAAATGAGTTCACTAAAGTTACTTTGTATGTATTATGTTATTGTACCTGAGTCTTGAATTGATGTTATTAATAAGCTATGTATACTGGTTGTGAAATAATTTGCTACACTATCGCATTGGGAAACTGTAAGGATAGATGTATTGTTATTATAAATAAAATAAAATAAAATAAAATTTATTTTTAAATACTTTACTTTCCTCATATTCGAAATGAAAAGCAGAGTGTTTAGCCTCGAACTATTGGCATTGGCGCTCTCACTTCGTTCGAACGCCATATCTCGGCAGAAATGGGTGGCTTTCAGCCCTTGGTTAACAATCTACTATTGCACAATAAACAAAATGGCGGAAATGGTGAAATTACTGGCAGCTATTAAAAAAACATAGGTACTGAGCTGACGTTTCGTAGGTATTTCGCATTTGAATTTTCAGTGATACTAAGAGAAGGTTTTGTATGATGTTCCAATTTCGATTTTTTTTACGTTATCAAATAGGAAATCGTAATTATTTTATGTTACTGCTATAACCTTCTACCACAGATAAGAACATTTTCATAAAAACATTGATTGTCATAATGCTGGTCATTGCCTACGGGTTCTGAACGCATTTTAGAGGATTTATGATATGTGTGTAGATAAAAGGAATTCATTAGTCATCTCATGTTATTATTTAGCTACGTATTGTTGTATTATGCATATTTTACAACGACATTACTTCGAACAAAATGTTTATTGTTTGTAAATATTGAGGTGTGACTTATTTATTATAATTGATGAATGAAAGTTAAGTATTCATTTAATATAATTCTTTTCCCGGTTTTTTATTTCATTCTTCTAATAATATCGTTTAGAAGGTCTTCCGTTTTACAATTTCCTAATAATTATTATTCGAATACCCGAACGCAACGGTCCGTACATGTACACTGTACGTAGTAATAAACGAATTATAGGGTCAAGGAACCAAAAGATGAACACACCCCAATAGTTGAACATTCGACCGAAAAATTGAAATAAAAAAATCGTGATACATTTTACCCTATTGGAATATTTTTTTTCTAACGCGGCAATCCTTTGTCGAGGCTGGTAATTAAACTCCCAGGTTGTAACCATACACACGTGGCTATAAGCCGCTGTTGAATCCAGGCCTCGCGCCAAAAACTCCGTTTGTATGGAGATCTTACTAAGGATAGCGCTCTCAAATTTAAGCATTAAATTACGTATAAAATTGAATATAACGTATACTTACAAGGTTTCGAGTGAAATAGATTCTTGATTAATGCCTTTACATTTTTATATATTAGATAAATATATTTTTTTAATAATTTGGGAGATATTTGCTGTTCAAGTTATGGTTCCAATTTTGTGTACCTGAGCTAATAGTTGAACGGCGTTCAACTTTCGGGCATGGTGTCGTTTTTTCAAACATTGATTTAAATTCCTACTGAAAAGATAATAAGAACCTCTATAGCTTAAATTAATCGTTTCTTTGTCGTTGATTTTTCAACCAAAAGTTGAACGCAACTTTCTATTGACAAAACGTTTATTTTGGAGTTTGTTTTACTATGAAAAATACCAGTGTTCAACATAGAACCTGAGGCCAGAACTTGAACGAATAAAATTAACTAGTTCAACTTCTGGCTACTATTCCAATATGTGAACACTTTGTTGATTTTGGTTCGTTCATTTCACAGCTATCGTGTCCAAAACTTGAACTAAGATAATTTAGTCGTTCATGATTTAGGCAGTGGTTAGTAAATGAACGTCTTTACTCCAAAGTTACTAATTAGCATAAAACTTGGCAACTTTACCCATCCTTAGCTTTCTTGTTCTCTAGTTTACTGTATTATTTTGGTAATATTATTTATAGTATTATGTAAGTTCGCACATTATAATTTTTTTGCTTATAAATGCCCGGACAATGCATAAATAAATATGTTTGTTCATTTTACACTAATATTTCATTCATCTTTATTAACATACACCGTTATCAATGGAGTAAATAGGTGCGAAAGTGTTCGTTCATCTAATGGTGTCAAAGTGTTCAGAATTAGGGCACACTGTTCAACTTCTGGGCAAATTGGCATACTTTTGCTTAGATTATTTAAAAAAAAATACTCTATTATAATAAGATGATTTAAAATATTGGAATTCAATCTCGATTATATACCGATTCATATAAAAAAATGAAACTTGTATATAGTAGGTGACAACACCCCGAAAAAAATTCCTAAAGTTGGGTTAGTCGCTTAAGTGTTCATCTTTTGGTTCCTTGACCCTACACTCGAGTGGTTAAAATAACTCACGACCATTGTTAAGGCCTTCCTCTTTATAGTGTTTTCTTATCGCCCTGTTCATAATTCGCTTAATACAATGTAAGAGTTTCGGTCGTAACAACATAACTTTTGTTGGATATCAACCTAAACGCCTAAAAACCTTTAACAGCCCCTCTAGCACAACATGCATTCCGTATCTACTCGCGCGCGAGATAAGCTACCTGTCACTTTTTGACAGCATTAATCAGATAGTGACAGGTAGCCTATCTCGCGCGCGAGTAGAGACGAGATGCATGTTATGCTAGCCGCACAGCATCACATAAATTCAAGCGCCTTTCAAAAGAGGAGTACGTACGTTCTGAAGGATAAATGTTGATGAAATGTACCTACTGACTTGAAGCTCTCTACGACGCGCGGGCCTAAATCAGGAACACAGAATCTCATATTGTGTTTGTACAACTGTGCCTTATAATGTACTAGCAAAGGGCATTGGTCTGTTATTGATGAGCTAATGTTTATAGCTTTTATTACAAACATTTAGTTAACTATTGACAGCTATTGGCGACAATAATACTTATATCGCTCTTACGTCAAACAATGTTTTCCAAATATGTTTGTGATAAAAACTATATTAAAATAAAATATAACATGATTACGCCAGATTTTACTCCCATGAAAAATGTCATGCTACCTGGAAACCCCACGCACTGTCAGTTTTGTGATTTATTGAAACGTAACGCAGCTGATGTACCTCAATACATCGAGAGTGAACTGAATTCGGACTTGCTGTAGAGCATCTCCCCTGCAATCACAAAATTTAATGAAAGAAAATTCACGTAAATGCTTACTTTTTCAGCAAATAAGAAGCCGAAAAAATTGTACTGCGGTTTTGAACGCTGAATGAGTTAGCTATAGCTAGTTAAACTACCTAATTGAATTGAATTGCAACAGTCGGGTAACAAATTTTTAATTAATACTTATCTTAGTAAAGTCCTACTTCTTACCATTACCTATTATTAACATGTAGGTAAGTTTTATTTAATACAACGACTGAATAACATCTCAATCGCTTCAAAACAATACCAAATGCAAACTTATAGATACATGCGAGAGGAGAATAAAAACAGATACCTAGTCCACGAGTCAGGTACAAATTTCGTCAGGCAGCTTCAGAGAGCTGTATCATGATGCTCCGTGTGCCTCAGCTGCGGTCATCTGGGTGGGTTGAGCAACCAGCCCGGGAGGAACTTGGTCACGTATTATAACACCTAATGAAGAAAGTGATGTTATTTTTTACGGAGCAATTACCTCCTAATATATTCTCTTAACCTCATCTCATCTTCTCTTAACAACTTCTTTCCTGGCGAATGATGTTACTTCGCTAGTATATTCATTCACCGCCGTTAGTTGGGACTTCAGAATTACACATTTTCCGAAACTGTATCATATAGTCCTGTTCCACTTTTGTATGCTTAACCCTTTGACCGCCAAGAACCTATAAAGTGGTTGTGTGTCGTCGTGCCCACCACGCCAACAACCACTTAAAAGGTCGGAGTGAAGGTGTACTTTGATCATGAATAAAATCATTTATTAATTGTTTTAATTTGTTTTTATTGGTTTAGACATTACACCAATTCAACAGTGCTTGGCGTAGTGGGCACGACGACACACTATCGCTTTGGATACAAAAGTTGAAAAAGCATTTATTTGCTCGCCAGCATATCTAGGCGTTATAAAAAGTGAAGAAAGATGTACCTAAGGAATCTAAAGCTCCTATAATGAGAATTACTTTCCCTGAATTGCATGGGCAGAACTATATTGAAAAGGAGACCAAAACGCAAGACCTTTACATGGCTGTGTAGTGCAGCGTCAAATATAAATAACATGTTGATTGAGTGAAAAAGGATAGGCACCTACTAGGGTAGATCATTTGATGACAAATAAAACGAGAACTATCTAGATAACAATATATTTTTGTCATCAACGACAAACTTAACAACAGACTACAACATAGATCTTTTCAACGAAACCTGCGCGAAGATTAAACTTTGCGGTACATCGTCTTTTATGAAATGTTTACCAACACATCGAGGACATAAATACATAATATGAGACTATGCAGCTAATAAGCTGCTATTATAAATATAATAACGTACAAAAATAATCGCGAACATAATTGGACGGCTTATAATAATTAGGTATAATATAATAGGATTTATTTGAGGAGGGGCGGGCGGCCTGCGCTGCCGCCGACGGCGCCTGCCGCGACGCGAATGTTTCTTGCGCGTGCAATCGCATTGCTATTACAAACTGTTGGTAAACAAGTCAATGGACAAACCCAATTACGATCCGAAATAATATCAATTTTACAAGTAATTTGTTGTAGCTCTATTAAAAATAATTCTTATTATTCTACATTAAAATTGCTTTTGGTTTTACTTTGAAAATGATATATTGTTTTACGTAAATGACAAATTGACTCAAAGGCCACGGCGAAGCCCGCCGCGCCGTACGATGCTCGCTTATGTGTGTAATCATACAAACTTATGAAGTAATTTTAAATATAATTAGATACACGTTAAAATTAATTATAATTACACGTACAAAATATAGTTGTCTCAGTGCATATTCTGTTCATTTTTATATTAATGTATTTAAGTATAGAAAGGTAAAATTGTAAGGTTTCGAAAGGCGGATGTCCGTGTGTGGTTTAGAACAGAAAATCACTATAATTAGTTTTTACCATCTTTTCCATGACTTTCTACACGCGTGTAGTGTACAATGTGAAAAAATATTTGTTGTAATTTCCAAATATTTAACTAGGTATGCAAAGTGATACAATTCGTTTAGGTACATAAATATCAATTATGACGCGGTAGTTGATGATGACCGAATTCTAACAGTCAAAAGCGTATTTAGTGAATTCAGCAATTGGTAGAGTAAGAGACGTAGAAAACTATCCGTGAGAGCTGCGCGTCGCGTCGCGTCGCCTCGCGTCGCGCTGCGCCGCTCTCAGCAGTTTGTAAAATGCTTTTTGGCACTAACTTCAATAAATATTTATTTTAATTTTATATTATACAAAACATTCAGACCTGATATTTACAGCTTACGAGTAAATACAGATATATGTATATATATATTTACAATGATATAAGTACCGTACACTGTAGGAATGTCCAGAAAATCAAGAACGGATATATTTTAATTAGTACCAACTACATACATGGGTTGACTCAGTTTATATATTAACACCGGCTGGAAAGTGTACAATATCTACAGCTGTTCGATATAATTGAAGCACTAGCAACACGCACAACGATACATCGGAAGTATGCTGGCGCGATGCTGCATACATCACGAAACTTTCTTTCCCATATGAATATGCAATCGACTTTGAAAAACACGCCTATCTACGATTACTATTTCTGCTTCGCCAGGTTTACAGCATCGCAATAATGTATATATTGACTCTAATCTAACATATTGCACACATTCAATTTTATATCTACTTATCAATAGTTATGTATATGTATGTATAAATAAAAGAGCGGGCTAAAATCCCTCTCCGCCATAATTTCGTTAACTCACCGCTTACTACCTGATGGAATGACATGTTCGCACTGATAGAGCCGCTCTAAGCAAACTGAACAAGCAACGGAACACTATGCTCTACAATAGATCGGTCAAATCAATTACAATATGTAGTATACATTTACTTGCGGATGCTAATATTCTACTTTACAAAACAAACATGTTTTTTTAATGAAAATTCAATAGAATGAAGGATTATGTAAATGCATAGGAACAGCTTGCTTAGGGGAGTGCGCGTGCTGCAAGCTCTCTCTACTCTACATGTATGTACATGACACATGACGATGCTATCTACTGCGGGGCCAAGCCGACCCTCGCCGCTGATGCACAGACCAAACGCTAACGCAACTCTGATGGCACATGGATGACGCTCTCGAGTGATTCGTTCTCATGAAATGCTATGATGCCGACCAAGCACTAATCGATTCCCTAATGAAACTACATGTCAAATGATCCGGAAAGTTGAAACTTCCAAATTACCACTTTCGATAGCACCAATGCCAATCATTATAATGTCAGCACAATTCGCCTCAAAACTGAACATCGTAAGATCTATGTTATCGTCACTTCATATTCTAGTTCTATTTAATTAGTTACGGAATTGAATTTATTGAACTTACCGCGAATTTTACTGCGAACGCTTAAATGTGTGAACTTTTATGATGAACTTATCGTATTTAGTAAAAGTGGTTTAACTTTTTTATAAAATTCAGTCGCTGACTACTGTTAAAATTGGTTTAATCTCTACTTCTAGAAAATAATTTACAAAACTTGTCTGACTACCCGAAACTCCCTTTAGGAATAAGGGAGATTAATTTTGTAAGAAAAGTTTAAAAACTTCGGGCAGTGTGCTGCGTAACTAATCCATCATAGTTTTGGACAATTCGTCGCGGTGTAAATATTTAGATTGCCTCCCTTGTGCCATTAATTTTGTATAGCCTACTAGTTTACCTGCGTCATCTCCGTCTCTCGTCATCGTCGAAACTTCGGGTCAAGTATCAGTGTCGATGTTCAACATTAATCCGAATGGTGTTGGATCTCATGTAGAGCACGTATCTTTGCTAGCTACCCCGCGCAATCGTCTCAAGTGTGGACCTTGTACGAGACGTGTTTATGAATCGTTTGGGGGGCAGCGTCGCTTCAGAAACGCGTTTAGAAGAGCATGTGGCAGCGCAGGTTGGAGTTGGCTATTCCGTGGTGTGCGCGGTGAGGTCGGCCCCCGTGGTCGCGGTGCCCAGCGCGGCCGGGGGGTCGCTGGCGGGGAGGGACAGTAGATGTTAGGCCTCCAGGAAAATAAGCGCGGTCGGCTTCGGCTCCAGGTTCGATTTCTTTGCTTCGACCACTAGGAACTCAATTTCCTGGAAAAATGGGAATGTCACTTTAGTAAACGTTCCTAAAACTGAAGATGATGATCTTCTCATAGCCGATTTCGACTCTGATCTGGATAAGCGACTGTAATCTGGTTCAGGTACAAGTATTGGGTTGGGCCGTTCTCTGGTGCCCTCGCAAGTGGCTCACGTACCCTATCTTTTAACAAAGGTACGAGCGCATCTTGGGCAGGTTAACAAAAACTAATTTAACATATATATGTCGCAGCCGGATTGTATAGTCCGCCGTTTTACATTATGGCTAGCAGTTTTACAAAACAGAGCCGTTTTGTAATACGGCGGGTTAACGATTAGCCGGATCGTCATTGCAATACGTTCTACAATATGGCGGCTCACGTTTAGCCGGATTGTACTTTCCGGATTGCATAATCCGCCGGTTTACATTACGGCTAGCCGTTTTACAAAATGGCCGGATTGTCATTCCTCAACAGCGCTGCGAGTATTAAAAATGAGAACTAAAAGCTGTCAAAGAGGTGACAGCTAAAACGACGCTATTTTGTGAAAAGGCTAGCCGTAATGTATTACGGCGAATTATACAATCTGACGGAACCGCTTTTTTACATTACGACTAGGCGAATTGAATAATGCAAAGCGCCGAACACATTTCGGCGGAATTTCAATCAGCCGTATTCTATCCGCCTAATAATTGACTCGCCGTAATACAAAACAGCTCTGTTTTGTAAAACGCCTAGCCATAATGTAATACGGCGGATTATACGATTTGCCTGCGACATATGCCTCTTAAAACCCTCAAACAAAAGTTTACCGCGCTTTCATATTTTAAACAGATAGACAAAGTATCGAATATATATAATTGATATAATGTCACATGTGATATGTGTGGGTACAACCTACTACATACGAATTAGGACATACGCCTGTCAGTAAAGGTTTAAAGCCAAGGGCTCTGTTACAAAAGGTGGTGTAGTAGATTTTTTTTTTATGTTGTGTGTATGAATGCAACTGAGGAAATATGAAAACCGGCCAAGTGCGTGTCGGACTTCGCACAGTTAGGGTTTCGAAACAACCGCAAAATTAAGTTTGTTTTAATAAGAAAAAAAAATTTAAAAAAATCTGATGTATCAATATACATATTAGTATTTGTTGGTAAAATAGGTACACGTAATAATAACCATTATCACCAATCGATGTTTGTAGCTGCCAAATGTTGTTCCGAGATATTTAGATATTTTATGTCACACCTGGCCATAAAGTGGCCATTATCGCACGCTCCGCGCGTGAAAAAACCCACTTCTTGGCCAGGGGGTGACATAAAATTTTGTACTTACCACGGGCGATAATAAAGAAAGCCTCAGATCGCATATTTATCGCCCTTGCCTTCGGCTCGGGCGTAAAATACCTGCGATCCGAGACATTCTTTGTTTTATCGCCCTTGGTAATAATGTACTATTTGATATTTACTCAGATATCACAGATACACAATTAAAAATCTACTGCACCACCTGCGCAACCTAGAATTATTCTACGGACTGGCGTTACATGGTAGCCTGTTAGTACACTTAGTACTGGCTACAGTATAACTCACGCTACATTCATAATTTGTGTAGCAACCGTATAACAGTTTGTTTATTTACCTTTTTCATAAGTCAGTGTATCAATACTAGTACTGATGTAAACAACATTCAATAAATTCCTTATACCCTATTATACCCCATTACGACGACATTCAACGTTTTGCTGTGTCTTTGTTAAAATCAACAAAATATATAAAGTATTGGTCCATTTTATATAGACTAAGGCATGCCCGCTTGTCGCTACAATTTATCCATGGATGTTTTTTTTCCATTGTTTCTTCGCGTGGAAATTCCGAGCGTGGTCAATGCAAACAAGGAAGCAAGGACTGACCGGTTTGTCCCTCTGCGCGAAAGACTCGGCAATAAGCCGCGCCACGTCCTGGTGTTGTAGGCCCTCCACCCGGTGTCCGTCCACTGCCAGAATCAGCTGGCCCACCTCTAGCCCGCCGGCTTCGTACGCCGCGCCGTGCTCCTGTTACGCCAACATATTTACGTTATATAACAATTTTAATCTTTAGTTTTGCCATCTTATCAAGCTTTTTGCGTGATGTGGCACAAACAAGCGCTGTATACGACAAATGCTGCTATGTTGATATATAAACAAACGCTCTGTTTTTTGTTCATCTACACCGAACCAAGAATTAGGTGTAATAAAATCACCGCATGTAGAATTTAAAAATATACTTTGAATGTATGTAATTTGTAATGTAGGCTAGTCTGGTCTTACGTGTATGTTTATGATCCTGGGCAGTGGATGCTTGGTGTTTGCGCCACCCTCGATGGCGATGCCAAGGATGGGCTTGGTCTTCTTGACGGTGACGTGCAGGTTGCCGTGGTGGTCGGGCACGACTCGCGCCGCGCGCGCCTCGTCCCCCGCCTCGTGCTGCAGCCGCTGCATCGACTGATGCCGCCGGATCCCTCCTCGATCCTCCGCCAGACCCCCGCCCTCCTCCTTCATGTCGAAACTCCGAGACAGCTTGTGCGCCAACTCCTGTAATGCCCATCTCTCAATAACGACGTCCGACTCATATAAGCGTTCGATCAAAATTCAACTGCAACCAAAATACGTGATAAATATGAAATATGTACACGATCAGACTATGATTTTTACAGATACGTTAATGAGGGTTTGTCCTGAATGATATACTTAAGTAGATAGATACTATTATCACCACATCCACGCTATAGTTTACCGCTACAGTACTAAACAGCTAAGTATTTTTCAGCCTCTACGAGTAAGTGCTTTAAGAAATTGAGGATGTAGCTGGGTGGCAGAGGGCTGTAACTAATAATAGCGATGGCTACAGGGCTCTACATTAAATTACTGGTGAGACTGTTACTTACAACCGTGTGCCTCTCAGTTACAGTAATGTAAAGTGATCAATCCACGTCGAATGTATCGAGAAGCTGTAAGTGAGATGTGTGCTGGAGGCTCGGAATCATGCGTTTCGATCACTCGGTGGCGTGGTTCAAAGAGTCATATTCCATAAGTGTACAATGTTTTCATGAAGACTTACAGCAATATTTTTCCCGACTACCTATCTAATTAGGTGTTTCAAATAAAACTTCAAAACGAATCGGTAAAACGAAATGCAACATAATATCGCTAAAATTTTAATTACGTGTAAGTAGCGTAAATAAATGAATGTCCCAAGATCTGTGACAACACCACCAGCTATGTAAACTATACTCTGAATGTTACTGAGGCAAAACAAAATGGAATGTACATGTAGGTACAACGCTATGCAGAAGTAATAGGTATGCGCGCGAGGTGTTGATGTCTTCCTTGATCCGCGGTCGAAGAGTTCTACTGGACGTCATGCAGCGAGATAGCGCGCCGTCCGAGATACAAAAGATACCTCAACTACAGGCTAATTAAAACAATCTTAATGAACGAATAGATTATTAAAAGTGCAATGCTACCTCCAAATTAACTTTAATGAGTCAAATAAAATATTAACACCGAAATGAAGTGCAGCGATAAGATAATGTGAAAACATACAATCAAATTATTCTCTAACATCAAGCAAGTTCCTCGTTTTATAAAGCGATAACTTGAAATAAAAGAATAGAAAAGTTTTTTTTTGTAAAATATCGTGCAAATGTTAATAATTAGTTGTCAATGTGCTAGGACATCTCGCTGATCGTTCCGGCTGGCAGAGGCCGGGGCACTTACTAGTGGGCGTCCCCAGTACCATGATTTAACTTTCTGCGTCCAGCCACCGAGTGATGAGCGCAGCCCCTCGAGATAGCCGCACTGAAACATCACACTCGCTCAGGACCTGCCTCTGCTCGCGCCGCCCTACGTTAGTACCCGCATACCCGCAGTACCATACCCGCGGCATCACGCGCTTCGGCCCGGGACGGCACGTATTGGTTTTGTAAGGTCAGGGTTACAAGCTCTATATAATATATATAATAATCTAGCTGAATGCATCGAGACCTACGTCAAGACTTGGATAAAGTCAAAGAAAAGTGCTAACTACTTAAAATGGAAAGACCGAACCATTTTCAATGAGCTATATGTATTTCTTTGATAAATCTATATTGTTTAGGTTTATGCGAAGGTATATATTCCATACAAATAGAAATTAATTAATATTTAGCAATAACTACTTCATTATCTAGCCAGCTACGTATAGTTACGACAGTAAGGAACGGCATATTGGAATTAATTGCAAAGCTTTAACTATGAGTTTACTAACCCCCGTATTGGTCCTACACGCCGTTTAAAACGTTAAAATTACTAAAGATTATATCAAACAAAATGCGGTTAAGAAGGCTGTTAGTACATACCTGATCCTATTTTTCAGATAGCATGCATGAAAAAAAGAAAACACACAGTGAAAATAATCATCTACATATTTTACCCTCTATTTTCTACTCTAAGTACCTAAAACAGTAACAAATCTCTAATGCTCCCTGACGCAAGCCAAGCAGGCGTGAACGTAGTTGCAAACTTTCAAGTCATGCAACAATTTTGTCCTATTGTGTTTCCATTGTTTGTTATGTCGCGTCAACTTTCCACCAATTTTGGTCACCGTCTGTCAAAACATCCTTTGTTGGAAATTGCAGCGTTTTTCTTCGCGATTACGCAATAACGGGACTTAGATCGTTATGTTACGATATATCTGCACTGTTTGGCACTGTACAAGTGCACACGTACATTCCGACACTGAATAGCAATTTGATACCCGTACCCTTACCATGAGTTTGCAATGTTTGCATTACCCTACTCGCTAGCGACTGCGTAAACGATTTAGTATGGCGATTCTTAGTTCTATTGCGTAACCGCCAGAGGCGCTGTACTTTTGTCCATACTAAATCCTTTACGCAGTCGTTAGCGAGTACGGTAATGCAAACATAGCAAACTCATGGTAAGGGTACCGGTAGGTACCTAACATACTCGCGTGAGCCAGCATATCAGTCTCAACCGTCAACAAGATTATTTCTTGGAACATCGCCCCTATCCAGATAGTATATCTAGTTCGTGAAGAACACGACGGGTCTCGTTAGCGTGTTCTGTAAATAACGCGATAAAATCGCTGGATGTCGTCCGCCACGAGGCCGCTCCCGACTACGCGATATACGACGCATCGCCGACAACATGCCGCGCCCTGTCGTCTGCTGCGATCGACGAGATCCGCTCCGTTTTACTACTAGGAGGCCATTTGCGGTGACTAAGTACAAATAAAAGACTTGTGTGATCCCACGACTCCCACGAGGGAATTTGAACGAGATTTAGCACATTTTACGGCTTCATTAGCCCTTTATTGCAAACGCACCGCACGTACTGACCGAGTCGCTATTATTATACGCAACATACATTTCATATATGGGTTCCGTTACAACCGGAGTCTTTGCAAAGATGACGGAGTCAAAGTTTTTGGGACGTGACGATTACGGCACTTTCATTGCCATTATACCATATAGAATAAATACATGTACAATATAATTATACAACCTATTTAAAATTCATCTACAAGGTGCCCTCTACATTCACATATTCGATGCAGTTATTGTATTTATTATTTAGTAACATTTTGATAAACACTGCATTTTTCACTATTTTGTCTGTGTGTGTGACTTTAATTGTTGAGATAGCAACTATGATGAAGGTCTAGTATGAACCGAGCTCCAAATGGCTCCGCAATAAACGTCCCCGTTTGTACACACAGACAAAAAAAAATGAAAAAATCAGTGTTTATTAAAATGTTACTAAATACAATAACTGCATCAAATATGTGAATGTAGAGGGCACGTTGTAGGTGTATAAATAGGTTTGTACCTAACTATTTAATTTACTTGGCGTAACTGTGATTCGATTTTTCTACGAGTGCGTGCCGAATTTAACTGTTTCTTTGAAACCAACGGTCTCTTTCATTTGTTATCTATTATTGTTATCTTTTACTCTTTAAACAGTAATGAAACGATATCTAAGAAATCCAATCTTTATTCTTAACCGGTCAAGTAATCAGATAAACTTCAATGAACATCTTAGTTTTAACTTAAACAAAGATGTTGCTTAGATACGCCAACTCGGAAATTAGTAAGTACCTACTAGCTTCTGCTCGCGACTTTCTTCGCGTGGAACTCGCTTATATCGTGTCATCCCCACTTCCGTCCCCTATTTTATGGATTGATTTCCGGGAATTTAGGGGTTTTCTATGCATAGGTTAATTTTAATCCGTTCAGTGGTGAAAAAGTAAAAGATGGACAAGAGATACTTTCGCATTTATGATATTAGTAGTGATGGAAGTGAGAGTTCTATATTAACAAACGAGTACTTTAAGACTTTAAGAGCGTACCTTGAAAAATTGCGCGCTCTTTGACGCCGTAATGACAACCAATAAAGACTGATTTACTTCAAATATAAGTATGGCTATGGTTCTTAACCTACCTAAATTTGTATCTAAATAACCTAAACCTACCATATATTATGATTGTTTCTCTGATTAGGCATAGCCAACATAATTATCATTCGACGATGGTGCTGCCCTCCCGCATATTGATTAAAGACACTTTTTACAGTTATACAGTTTGGCGGAAGTAGGTATATATAAATTGTAAAAGAGTACTGTTTTCGTGAATAAATAAATGCTTAGTTTTATAACTTCATACCAACAAAATTATCATTGTTTAAAATGTTCTCAATAGGAAAACATTTCAAAGATGGGTCTTTGTTTTCCTGTTTTACTTTATCGGCCTACTCAAACAATACATTATCAAACGACACAATGAAATTAAAATGATAATTATTTTACGAACCTCATTTTAAATCTCACAGGAGGAATAAGAATAAACTTCACAAATTTAGATATTTCTCGAACATTGACCAAAAAATCAATTTCCGAAGAGTGTTGCACGGGTCGAGGTATCTTCTTAAGGCGAGCGGTAGGGCAAGCTCTCTCCATACAAACTTTGTGCAAGTTTTTCTTCGTTTGTGTTTGCACTACAGTTATGATTTTTTGTCAGTATACTCATTTTTCTGTTAGCCATAATCTGTCGGTTGTATTTTTTTTCAGGTTCTTCGTATATCTATCTAATATTTACAATAAAAAATATATATTCCGGAGTACCAAAACCGACGAATAAAACATGCACAATGTTTGTATGGAGAATGCCTTGCCCTACCCCTCGCCTTATTGATAGTGAAACAACCTAAGATACCAATAGCAGGGGACAAAGCCAACATTAGTTTCACTTTTACTAACCACAAGCTTAGCCCGCTTCAATAATCCATCTAAACAGCTCTTGAGGCAATTACCAGCTTTCGCTTTATGTTGACGATTAATTATCGCTATTTGACAAATTAAATACCTATTGTATTGTGTGTTGTAGGTAGCACCTATATAAAAGTCTTGTTTTGTGTGTTTTATGGCATAAATTATTTCTCTTTCTTATTCAGTAAGCAGGTGGATTGTTTTATTTTCGAAGAAATGTTTAAGAAATACTTATCTTTCAATCGCTTGTCTCGCTTATTCGATATCGAACTTTTCTAAAAGTAGGTAAGCATACGTACTTGTTGCTTACCTACTTTTAGAAAAGTTCGAATAACACATGCAGTCGCCGTCAGATCATACATATAGGTACATATCACAGCGAACAAGGTGGGGTATATTTATATATCTGAACACACTTTTATTATCAAGGGGTATTCATTATTAGTTCCGATATTTTTGAGCATGCTGAAGAGTACATGTTAATCGTGACCAACTTAGACCAACTTAGATTAAGAAATGAATACTTTAGGTATATGTTAAAAATAATGGAAACTCAAGACAAACGAACTTTATTACATTTTTCGTGTAACTTTGTAGGTCATCGCGCTATCCACGCCAGCATATTACACCTTGTAATTTAACTGTAAGTGTCCCAAACAAGCATAAAACAGCACATCGCAGCACGCAATAATTTTCACTTTCTCACAACGCTTTAATCCTTTTAGAGTCAAGCATTTTACGTAACACTTTAAAGTCCAATAAAGCGAAAGTGTAACACCGTAACGCAGTTTAAAATAAATAGCTAGTGCCTAATTTGGTGATAACGTCAACTTTTTGTCATAATTATTAATGCTATATTCGACAATTGATGGTTAAAAGTAAGACATTCTTACTTTTCTGACGGGGATTATGAATTTGGTAATACATGTTAGGTATAAGTACTCGTAAAACGTTGAACATTAGGCTTAGGTACTTACTTAATAACATAATAATAATACATACTGAGTAGGGTAGGGTATTTACTACGGTACAGTCGAGTTCATAAATATATGTACGTTCAAAATATGTGTGCAACCTTAATGCCATAACCAATTAATAAAGTCTTGTCATTGTTACATATCTTTTATCACTTTGCCCGTGCGCATCTTTTCGATCTCGAATGTACCAATCTTGGTCTCCATTAACAAAGGAGCCTCCTCATAAAAGAGAAATACAATTACTAAACAAATCATTTTGTTTGTTCTTGCGCCGCTTTGCCATGGGAAAAACGACTGTTAAGATTTGATGCTGACGAATACAGGTGGCCACTGTTATGTTTTTTATGGGACCATTTCCGGCTTATCCAGTTTTGGAGTGATGTCTGCCTCGTGGGAACTAACGGTGCAGTCGGGCTTTTAGCCAATTCACTTGTACAATTGGTCACAAGATTACTTTGAAAAGTAATCTTGTGACCAATTGCTAAGGACCAAATGTTTATGCAAATTTCGGTAAGTCAGTTTATTTCTGACATAATTTACCAACATGACGGTCCAACGGATCTTTATAAATGAAAAACCGGCCAAGTGCGAGTCGGACTCGCGCACGAAGGGTTCCGTCCCATTACCTTTAAAAACTTAAATATTTATTTTATTTTGTTTTTTTGTATTTGTTCTTATAGCGGCAACAGAAATACATAATTTGTGAAAATTTCAACTGTCTAGCTATCGCGGTTCGTGAGATACAGCCTGATGGCGCAAAAAAATCACGATTGTTGTATGGGAGCCCCCTTTAATATTTAATTTATTTCGTTTTTAGTATTTGTTGTTATAGCGGCAACAGAAATACATCATCTGTGAAAATTTCAACTGTCTAGCTATCACGGTTTTTGAGATACAGCCTGGTGACAGACGGACAGACGGACAGACAGCGGAGCCTTAGTAATAGGGTCCCGTTTTACCCTTTGGGTACGGAACCCTAATAAAAACGAGCCCGAGGTGATCTTTAAGTCATGCAGTAATACACGATGTGTCACACGCGTCAAGAAACGATGGTTTGTATCTAATCTTTATTTTAGGTCCAAACTATAAGGTCCATGTAGGTTGTACTGTACGCGGGTGGTCCGGCAAGTTCGCAGGCCTGCCCGTCGCTTGCGCAGCTGGTGCCGGCCCCGCTAGCGGATTGAACTTAGCACGGGGACCTAGTAGCCTGCGCCGCCTTTGCCCTCCCGCTGTTGGAGTGGAGGCACTCTAGCCAGTCAGTGTTGCTCGGATCGCCAACCGACGTGCACGCGTGGCTTGCTAACTTGTTCTACAACTTGTTTACAAATAAGAAGACAGTGTTATTCTTGCAGACAGGATAAGCGTGACAGGTGAGGTAAATCTTTAATTGAGGTCAATGTTTCTGTTGCGGTTTTATAAATCACCTGGCGCATTTAGCAACAGGGTCGTTGGCAAACAATACCTTTGTGGACACCTTTTGTTTTCGATCGTTATGTGTGTTAAACATGTGGGGAATCATCAATAACGTTTACGCCATTTCCTGGATTTTAGCTGTTGTTGGCGTTGCCTTCTATACACACTGTATTATAGCCAGTATACCTAGGTACCTAATTGTACCTCCTAATTGTAGCATGCTGAGGAGCGTTTTTGCATGTGTTGTGTTATTTGTATCATGCAAATCCGGATTGAACGAAACTATCGATATCGTAACGTAACCTACTCTATCTTACTAACGTACTTTCACGCAGTTTGTGTTGTGTGTCCAAAGTTTTGAATAAGCAAAATACGTCTATCTATCTATGTATAGTTATATACATTATATATACCATCAATACCGTGTAATAGTACATTACTTACCAAGGGCGATAAAACAAAGAATGTCTCAGATCGCAGGTATTTTACGCCCGAGCCGAAGGCAAGGGCGATAAATATGCGATCTGAGGCTTTCTTTATTATCGCCCGTGGTAAGTACAAAATTTTATGTCACCCCCTGGCCAGGAAGTGGGTTTTTTCGCGCGCGGAGCGTGCGATAATGGCCACTTTATGGCCAGGTGTGACATAAAATTATTATTTTAAGTTAAGTAGGCCTAGGTATATTGCAGTTCAGTTCGTTATTCGGATCACATTTATCTGATCGAGTTCGACGTCGGCCGGTTGTTTTTGGGCCACGGACAATCGGTGTCCTTCTTTCTGATTGCAACGTGCATGTGACAACTGCACATAACAGTTTTACTTTTTAGGGTTCCGTACCCGAAGCGTCCAAATGGAACCCTATTGCTGTCACTCATGCGTCCGTCCGTCGTCAGTCACAAAATTTTTGTTCCGGAACATTTTTTAACTTCTCATTGACCTACCTATAAACTTTAAAGGAGAATGGGCAAATTAGTATGGGCGGTGTACCATTGGTGTATACAGTTGAGACATATATCATTTGAAAGCTCTTAGCGGTAGCTTTGATTTCTTGTATGACGCCGAAGACCGGTCGCGTGCAGGGAAGGTGGAATAGCTCATTTAATAACAGCACTGTGGCGATTACTGGAACTAAATATTCTCATAGTAATGGGACACTTGTGCATAGACAGTAGCGCCAATATTTTAGTAAAACATTACTAGAGTTTCTAAATAAAACGGGAATGGTTACCTTATATTTTTCTTCCACAAATAGATACGAAATAACTGTAGTAAATCAATTAATAACACAAAAAATGAGTATCGCCTGATTCTGCTACTGCACGCCAGATGTCGCTAGTAAATAATGATAGGATCACATGGTCGTTTATACACGCTAACAATATGACACTTGACATCTAAGGCCCGCAGTACGAGGTAGGTTTTGACATCAGAGGGGCTACGATAATCACTTATGTCGGACATATAGCATTCGTCCCTTACTGCCAAATAGGTAAGTGCGAGAGGGACAAATGCTATAATGTCTGCAATATACGCGATCGTCTTAGCGCAGCGCTCAGTAGTATTCTATATTCGAGCTCTGACTACAGTTATAAATGTTAGTAAATAAGAAATGCTACGAGCGTACTAAGCTGCCAAAACATCTTTGCGAATTCAATGCTTCCTACTAGGAGCAGTAATTTCGAAACCGCATATAGCATATAGATATCTCTCTCTCTCTAACTTAACAAGTGCGATAGAGACTAAAATATTGGCAATTGGATATCGATTTTGGCCGTATGGTGGTCTTGATGCAATCAATAAAATAACTCTTAGATATGTTAATTATTTATTTTTGAACATAATATATTACTAACATATATATATGACAAGAGCCGGCGTGCCTACAATGCCACTGTTATGTATAGATGACAACACGTACAATGTAAACGCAACCCACGTTGTG
Source organism: Cenopis cana (assembly GCA_951800055.1). Lineage (NCBI taxonomy): Eukaryota > Metazoa > Arthropoda > Insecta > Lepidoptera > Tortricidae > Cenopis > Cenopis cana. The sequence continues at coordinate 15,661,843 of OX637477.1, read as the reverse complement.
GGTAAGCAAACACAATTCTTATTTGTGCATTTTCTAAGCTATTTAACCCTTTGACCGCCAAAGCGAAAGTGTGTCGTCGTGCCCAGTACGCCAAGCACTGTTTTTTCGGTGTAATGTCTAAACCAATAAAAACAAATTAAAACAGATCAAAAATGCTTTTTTTCATGATCAAAGTACACATTCACTCCCGACTTTTAAGTAGCTGTTGGCGTGGTGGGCACGACGAAACACAACCACTTTATAGGTTCTTGGCGGTCAAAGCGTTAAACACAATTGAACCAGTTTTCTTCGCTATTGCGTTTATTATGTTACATTACCTAATCCTATGAAAAAATCTAAAGCGGCCCGGCAACGATCAATGACAGTTGCCAATACTATGTGTTGTCAATGATTTGAACATTACCGTCGCGTTTGAAGCCATTTGTCAATGTCATTTACGTGTTTGAAGAACATTGATGCTAGTTTTGATTGATGGAGATTGACATATGCTCGTCGATCGTTGCCATTTTGACATTTGTTTGAACTCTATGTAGAAGTGAGGTTATTACAAATCACTCACGTGCTTATGAAAAAGAAAGCTCATGAACCCAGACACGACGTTGTTGACGTGTGTTTGACGTGCCGTTTAACCCTTTGACCGCCAAGAACCTATAAAGTGGTTGTATGTCGTCGTGCCCACCATGCCAACAACCATTTAAAAGGTCGGAGTGAAGGTGTACTTTGATCACGAATAAAATCATTTATGAACTGTTTTAATGTGTTTTTATTGGTTTAGACATTACACCAATTCAACAGTGCTTGGCGTGGTGGGCACGACGACACACTACCGCTTTGGCGGTCAAAGGGTTAAGCCCACCAAACGCAATTCAAAATAGCTATCAATTTATTGACGGCAGTATTGATCGTTGCCGGTCCGGGTTAGTCATAGCTGAAAGAAAGCTGCATTGCCGATTACTGGAGAGTTAATCTGAAGAGCATATGGACAGATTATAAAAACCTACCACCGTGTGCTAAAAGGAAAGCCCGATCCTATCGGTGGAAAATAATTAACTATCACAAATCGCAGAGTCTAGGCAGTGTCGTACAAGCACACTCAGGCCGCGCGCGTCGTTTCTTCACAATAGTCTAACGGAAAAAGTTACGTGATGGAACTGGTAGGACTTTTATCCCCAATTAATACGAATGTTCGCTTCTGGCGCGCGACATGCTCGCTTCGGTCACTCAGCTCGAGCGCTGTAGGCACAGAATAAGAAAATAGTAAACGTACTGTATGGTCACAGGTTCTACTTACACTCCTCCTTGCTTCGCTCGTCGTCGTGCCTACACCGACCTGCCTTAGAGTAGATAGGACTGAAAGTCCAAGCACTGGGAATCTTATAAAAGCACGCTATGTTTACGCCTACGCCTGTGCGTGCACATCGTTGAACTAAAGTTCGCCCATTTCACCCAACTGGTGACGTAAATTAATCCTTATTTTGTGGAGCCCACAAATGGGACAGTCCGGTGCTATGCGCGTAACTTCTAGATATAGAGGTTCCGATGCTCGTAAGTAAAGACTACTGCACAATTCTAGTCAGCCCTAGGTTTCGATTCCTTGACAGCTTTCTTAACTCTCGCGTTCTTCAGTCATGCACTTCTTTAGATAGATTAGAGGTTGATTAACTAATTTTACCGTGCTAGTGTTAATGAGGCTTAACGCATTCACTGCCACCCTCTTTTCCTGGACATTGGGCAGGTGCCGCACTTTGCTGTGTGCCCCAAACGCACATGTGAGTTCAACCGACTATTTTAAGTCTAAGGCACTAAGGCACAGGGTACAAGTGTCAAATATTATGAACGCGTCTGTGCGTCGAAGGCACTGCGTGAAAGTCACGGTGACGCATATATGCGGCGGTGGCAGTGAATGCGTTAAGGCCCTAATACAAATGTTCGGCCAACCTCGGCAGCCTACAAGTATAAAGCCTTTTTGCGTACGAGACCCACACACGAGTTTAACTACATTGCGCGGTTGAATAAAGCGGATTAACTCGTTATACCTCTATGACTTGAAGCGTAAATAAACTCGCATGCGAGTCTCGTACCTGTATAAATAAGGGTTTGTTCTACCTTTTAGGCTTGCCAAAGTTGGCCTAACACGTAAACATCCAGCCGTGGCCCCTTTACTCTTTAGTCCCCAGGTCAGAAGTCAGTCCCTTCAGTCCCCGTATCTATTGAGAAATAATTTAAGTACTTTTTTGGACCAACCAAAGTACCTAATTAGTTAATTACAAATTCAGTACATTATACATTTATTGTACACAAAATACCTACAGGTAAAAATACAAAAACATTAAGGGCCTATCGTGCGGGGTAAATTCTCAGCGCCTGTCAAATTTCAATTTTTTAAATAATTTACCCAATTAACCCACACATGCATTATTCACGCACACTACCTCATTTTGCTGGGTCGGGTCATTGACCCATGTTTATGTCAACTTATGACAATATAGATTTTGAATATTTAAAGGTTTCTTGGTGCATAAGAGAAGTGTAACAAAAATCGTCAAGTTCTGATCTGTAACCAAAACTCAAGTATTAGTTGTATATGAAAATGTCTTGAATTTGGAATTTGTGGTAGTAAAATACTCAGTTCCTTGTTTATAAAATAAAACTTGTCAAACCCCTGTTTTGTAAAATGTATTTTGTTTTGCCCTTTCCTCACAGACTCATTTTTATACAACTTAAAACAGAGAAAGACTTTTCCTAATCGGTTCGTGCATGTTATGACTGTTTTATGTTTATGACTTAGGTACTTATTTTGAGAGTTTACTTGGTGATTTTCATGATACTAGTATATGTTGTACCTTAAATAGGTTATTTTAAGCAAAACTTTTCATAAATTGATTATTTTCTGTTTATCAGTTGGTTAACTCTAAAATGGACACTGATTTAATGCAAGTTTTAAGAGAAGAAGCGGTAGTTTTATTACAATATATATAATAACTACTGAAACTATTTATACGGCACGGGATAACTGCAGCAATATTGTGAATCAACTTTGTATTTGAGGAACCAGTACCTAACCTTATAGGTAGTTCTTGTTATTCACGACCTCCCGTCGTAACCTAATCCGCAAAATTGCGCATAGAATAGTATGACATTCCCTGCGCATCGTCGTTATCGTGAATGACAAGCACTATAAAACCTAATGATATAACAAATATCATCAAGAAAGTCATTGTAACATTCTGCAATTGTGGAACTTGGCCGGACCACTACTGTATCAGCTCTGACACATTAACTTTTATACAGTCGTGCCGTCGATGACACTTAACTGAACATCCGTGAACCTTATTGCAACGAGATAAGGTTCAATAATGGTTAACATTGCGTCTATTTTCATCAATAAGAAATAGCAATTATTATTATTTCCTATTCGTTTACTATAACGTCGAGACAATTATTGCGATGCGACATAAGTACTTACTTGTACAAAATCAAAGCAACGGGATTTCCAACGCATGAAAGCTTTAGATAGAAACTAGCGCAGTTTAATATTATAAGTAATTACTGCATATTTGTTTGTTAGACATCGTCATTGTCACCACATCCCCAACAACTATTTGGTTTATTATTTATAAATGAAACATAGGTTTATTATTTTCATTCTAGGTATAATTATATTATGACCAGGCGGCTTAGACACTACACAATTTAAATCCACATCACTCAAACTGGCGAAGAAACTCCGATATTCTTTCTTCTGCTCCCGCTGCAAGAGAGCACTCTAGATCTGTTTCTTGGTATAACGCTGATATTTTATAAACTTCTGTTCAAAGCACCATAATAATTGTGCCTTTTGTACAAATTCTGGGATATGTTTTGTTTATGCAGATTCTGCGATATATTTAGGTAATCATTGTTTGACGTGAAAGCGCCGTACATATACACATAAAATATAACATTAGATTCGTTAAATTATTGAAATATAAAAATACAATTTGTTTACAAATTTTAATTTGAAATATGATGAGTGACATAAATGTCATAACGTTCCGTTCTGGGTGGCCAATTTATAAAAAGTAAATTACTTTGAACTGAAATACATCGGTAACCTTTTTACGTTTAAAATGCCTTTTCGTAAAGGAAATCATTATAATTTAGTTGCATTAGTAAACATTGGGGACCAAAGATTGCATTTTTATGTTATAACGAATGGCTAATACTAAAAATTCCATGTTAAAAGAATCATCAATAGCCACACGTCAACATTTATTTACCCTACTTCAATTAATGCAATCTTTGTGTGTGGTATACATTTTGTATTTGTATACGAGCAAGCTGTCAAAAAGCGTATTTTTATGAGATGTCAAACTGAGAAAAGCAGCATACGTCTGCTCCCATTGAGGGCCGGAGCCCATCTGCCGGCAAGAAAACTACGGCGGCCGGTCAAATTTTCGGAATTTCCTTTGCATTGTTAAAAAAATCTCCACATTTTGCAAATGTTAAACACATACGACCTAGATAACATGTAGTTTTGTTACTATTCAAAAATTGAAGACCTTTCATAAAGTATTAACGTTGTAGTTTGCGTTTATTTCCTTTAGTAGAGCTAACTTTGGATTGAATTTTTATGAAGAAAACTATAAGTAATTGTGTTTCTGAAACACATGACGTGTAGAGTGTATCCTTAAATATCATATATAGGAATTACAGAATTCAAGCTTTAGTAATAATAATACAGCAAGTGATCCAACCATCGCAATTATTCAGAAATTTGCTCGGTGCAGTCTTAAGTTATATTGGTACAAAGCCGAACTTCAAAAACGAGGTAAAGGTTAACAGTTCAAAAATAATATAAAACTGTTCATCCACTGCTGTTCTTACTTACTCCATCAGGGAGCTACGGTACTACAGACAAACACACATACTCAGATATACCTACATGTCAATACCCTGTTTTGCGTTGCGCGTCGGGGGTTAAAAACACAGCGTTTCGCCTCGGTCTTAGCTGAGGTTCTTGCTGGACTTTTCTCAGCAAGCTAGGTTTAGTGAACCAGCGAAAAAACTCCCAGTACCTACCTCGATTCCAGTCACACCTCAGATTCAGTTGAACCCGCTCAACCAATCTCACTTTAGCGCAAAACAGAGTATTCCAGTGTTTACACCGCCCGCGTGGCGCGTGGCTAACTTGACAAAGCCTAATCCCAATAAGGTCTAGTTTCCCCTCGGGGTTGGAAGGTCAGATGGCAGTCGCTTCCGTAAAAACGAGTGCCTACGCCAAATCTTGGGATTAGGTAGCGGACCCCAGGCATCCTTCAGGATGCAATTGTACTGGGATAACGCTAGGAGGATGATGACACCGCCCGCGTGGTCGTGTTGGAGGTTTCCCCTGGATTTTCAGGCCATTCTCCAGCTTCGCACTCCTATCGCTTTGTTGGACCCTGCCTATAAAGCCACAGTTTCATGCGATGCGGCATCAAAACCTGAACATACAACACACGACCGTGCACACTCGTCAGATCTGGGGCTCGATTTTTGAGTATCGAACGCTCGACTTTTCATTCGACATATTCTGTCAAAACATCATAGTTTTTTGACAGATCTCGAGTGAAAAGTCGAGCGTTCGACACTCAAAAATCGGCCCCCTGTATTGTCGCGGCCGCTTTTCCAGCACCCCCCGCAGCCGCACCTCAAGAGTTATAATACGAATCGGATTCGCTTCTGTCGTGTCACAACGTAAGCCATCACATCTGAGCGCATCACATACGTGTGATGAGCCAAACTAGTTAAATAAATGAAACTGATCATCCTGGCGCGTCATGACACAACACGTCAGAATAGTATGAATCCAGCTTTGCCGCGAACAACGTACTATTTGCCGCTGAAAAAAAAGGTTGCATCGGAGGTGCTAAAATAAAACTAGGTACTAGAGAAAAAGGGAAGAAAAGGAGGTGTGAATTTTTTTGACGTGCTTACATATTCGAATGCATTATCATTATGCATTCATAACGGATGCTAATTTAGTAATTTACCCTTTAAACGCGCTCGTCTGATGTGTGAGAAAGTGACAGTGTAAATGACATCTTTATTTATTGAACCTTTTTTGATGTTCCGCGGTCAAATAGTTAAAAGATGACTTCGAAATCCATTTGATGCAATCACAGGTGTCCCATATATTTTAAAAATATTAAATAAGAAGCATCCCAGATTCCGATTGCGGGATGAGAGGACTGCTCAGTTTATTTACAACGATCTCCTCGGCCTACACGAGGGATCGTAAGTGAGCTCAAATCTGACAACCTGCTTTGAATCGTGGTTTTCTTCTTTTTTTTTCTCTACAAAGACCACCAGATGTAGGTGAACTTCTATGAACTTAATTTCTGACGATTCCCACGGAGCTGTCCAGGGAAAGCTTCGTGTTTCATGGACACGTGTACATGGAAATGTGTGACGGTCCTGCACTTTCGTCGAAACCTTTTCAACTTGACATAGTTGTAGACTCATACGCCATGGAACTGTAATGTCAAATGAGAAGTTTAACCCTATAGAAATGCATATAGGTACTCAGGTGAATGTCGAACTGCACGCCGTGATATGGTGCGGATGTATCAGTCATTGGCTTCCAGATGGGAAAAAATCGTACTATGCAGTCAAAAAGTATGTTCAAATATTTATTTTCACAGTGTGTACCTACACAAACATATCATCAACCTCCAACTCGACGCGTACACACATTCCCGCTGGAGAGAACGTCCACGCAACAACACAGACACATTAGTCCCTATTCGTCCCGGTACCGCCGCATACCGGGTAGAGTCATGTCTGGCCCAGGTCGTGCCTCGCTGAGTTTCTTGCTGAGCTCTTCTCAGCTTGGCTAGGTTTAGTAAACCAGCGACAAATCTCCTAGTGGCTCAATTCCACAACACGGATTCGGTCACTCTTCACAACACAGATTCGGTTGAAGCTCAACTAATCTCACTGGACCGCAAACTCTTAGAGTATTCCAGTGCTTAAACCGTCCGCATGGTCGTAGTGGAAGTCTCCCCTGGATTTTCCTCAGGCTATTCTCCAACTGCGAACTCCTATCGCTTTATTGGGTCCGGCCTACATTCAGGTTCAAAAAAACATCAACCCTATTACTCAAGAAGGGTAGGTAGAGGCAGAGAAGTAGAGATCAAGGCTTTCCATTTGCTACGATTCTTGAGAAACTTATCTCTTGTACTAAGTATCATAACATCTCTCATACACAAGTGAAGAATTTTGAGATACGGAGTTATTTTCAGCCCCTCTAGCACAACATGCATTCCGTATCTACTCGCGCGCGAGATAAGCTACCTGTCACTTTTTGACAGCATTCATCAGACAGTGACAGGTAGCCTATCTCGCGCGCGAGTAGAGACGAGATGCATGTTATGCTAGCCCCCCTGGGATAAATTACACATCATACTGAAGATGACCTTTAAGGAACAAAAAAATGTTCTTGTTAAAAGTATAATTCCGGATTGGCACCAAAAATATACAGTAAATAAAATAAATATAAAATAATAAAAATAAATAACCCATCAAATGAAGTTACGATGGATGGTAGATCTTTTGTCATCAAAAGTATTGAGGTTTAAAAAAAATATTCGATCCAGGAACCCGTTTGTGCCAGCTCCGGCCGCCCAGCGAAACCCTACGTGGCCCGGGCACGACATATACACACTTGAACGGTTCTTTTATTGTTCTTGCTTATCGTAACTGTCCTTATAAAATGTATGGCTTGATTAAGTACCTGAAAAACCAATTTCTATTAAATATTAAAGTAGTATTCAGTAATCTGCTTCAAGCTAGGTAAGTACTTGTGTAACAACGTATAGTTAAGTTTACAGAGAGGCAAGAATGAAAAACGAGACTTTGTTAGATAGGAACTACCAAAGAACTACTCTGCAGGTATGCGGTGTTGGAAGAATGGTTGGCAGAGCTTTTGAAAACTGGAGATGTGTCGTGTAGTTTGATGGATTGGTTTTCACTTATTGAACAACGTATAGTTGGATTAACAGAGGGCCATACAAATACAAGAAAGGAAAAATGCGCGGGATGTCCGATAATATTGTCACTCACACTGTAAAATCTTGTTCATTTCGGCTATAGCCGCCACTGATTGAGCGATCGGTGTACTGAAAGAACTGGTTTATAAACTAATAAATCTTTAGCCCAATGTGTATTATGCATATATATGTTAATTATATATATGGCGATTTTTGTAAGTTTGACCGCATTTTTCAGTACAAATGATTAATGTGAAATGTGTACAAATATTGCGATATTTTTAATGTATGTTGGCAAAGTTACAAGTATAATGAGGAACCACAGGTACATAGTCTACTTTATACTGACGACAATATCAATAATGGTACAATACTTTTTTCTGTTGATAATATTAACATACCTTATATTGTTATTTTGCAAGCTTAACCATGTAATTAAAGTCTTAACCATAGAAGAACGGAATGCTACTTAAATAAATAACCATAACTTTAGATTTAACTAGTTAAACACAATACTTTTGTAACCTAAAGGAAGAGCGGCGCCATCCAACACAGGCTTTTTTGCTTACCGGATGGCTCCATCGCCTTAAATCATAGCAAAATGTATTTAACCAAATAAAGAATTTTGAATTTTGAATTTTTTTGAATACGGTAGATACTATATTCATGAACTAGCTAGGCGACTCTAGCTAAGTTACCTAAAAGAAGCCATTGTGATACCAACGGGCCTTGTTCACTTCTAGGATCTCCAAATAATCATCCAACATCATCGGCGAAATTAGCATCAATAGCAGAGCTAGACGTTGTCAACTGGTTCACGGTCTGTGTTCAGAAAATAGAATAAATGGCTGTAAATTAATTACAAACGAAGCATTCATTAATCTGTAGCCTGCCCCAGAAAATTATGTGCGTGTTCATGAAAACCGCTTACAACAATAATTTATTTTATCGATAAAATAATCGACCAGCACGACTTTACTTGTAATATGTATCTATAGATATTAATAATATATTATATTAATCCAATCACTATGAAGAGTTTGTAGACATCTCACATATTCGAATTCATCGTATTGTTAAACTTTTCGACGCCAACGACAGACATATCCGTCACGGCGAGCAGTGCGATATCAACCTACTGCATGCATTGTAGAGTTCAACTTCGCTTTTGACATTTCCATATAATGGCGTGTGAGCAACAGCTTTTGTATTTGACATGACTTTAAAAAGATGAAGCTGATGCAGAGCTTAACCAAAGGAAAACACATATACATACCTACACATTCATACATACATACCTACATTAGACATGAACATACAGACATACACTCGAAAAATAAAACAGGCCTTCTACCGCAGTCGGGTAAAAAGTACAGACATAGATGAGATATAATTTCGCCTGTTTTTTAGGTAATGTAGCAAGGAAATGTAGGTAAATAAACTCAATTCCGAATTATCCCATTTTTAATTTACCTACATTTACGGTTTACCTATACACCTGGTATTCATTATGCAACTTAAAACTTTTTCTACCGGTGGGGACGTCCACCACGCGATCGCGACAACATTGACACATATGGTCCCTATTCGTCCCGATACCGCCGCATACCGGGTAGAGTCAGTCCGACTCAGGTCGAGCCTAGCTGAGTTTCTTGCTGGAAACTTCTCAGCTAAGCTAGGTTTAGTGAACCAGGGACAAAACTCCCATGCAGTAGCTCGATTCTACTGACACCTCAGATTCCGTTGAAGCCGCTCAAATAATCTCTCTGGAGCGCAAACGCTGCCACACTCCAACCGCACACTCCGATCGCTTTATTGGGCCCGGCATACAAAGCACAGTCAGGTTGAAAAAAAGTTAAGGCTGGGTATTACCACTTTCGAGCTTTTTAAAACCATCTTAGACATAGAATATAGTGTCTTAAATTCTAAAAAAATATATGTGTTACATAAGGATATTGTTTAGTCAAAATCGCAGTCAGTTACATGACCTGATGAATTACAATCGATAGAAAAAAACGCAGTTACCCCTTATTGGATTTCACTGTGATAAGGTATGAAGTGGCCTAGAAATCAAATTAGTTGACTGTACCTAATAACATTAACTAGTACTTGCTCTTTAGGTAGCGTTCTGGTGTTGTGTTCCTCGACAGTTCACCCGAGCATGTTCTGTGTTGAAAATACATTAGTATTGAGCTAGTTCACAGCCAACACTGGGAATCCTTAAATCAACAAAGGGTCGGCAACGCGCTTGATAGTCTAATACAGTCGAGAGAATCGATAGAACCCTTGGATTTTCCCCCAGACAACTCCAACCGCGCAATCCTGTCGCTTTATTGAGACAGGCCTATAAAGCCACAGTGAGGTTAAAAAATATACATGGTAATACACTCATACCGCAATACGTACCACAAAATTTTTGTCGTGTATCGTAGTATCGTGATAATAGTTGAGCAAATCTGGATGCTGAACAATATCATTAATTCAAAACTTCTTCATAATGTCAGTCACAATCTGTAAAATCTTGTGTACCGGTCTATTTCCGCCATCGTCGCCACTAATTCAGCGAACAGCCAAAACTGAAAGAACTAATCACTTAAAATCTTTAGCCCAATGCTTATTAATCTTATTATGTATATAAAAGTGATCCTAACTACAAAAATGTTGGTTCAGTCACACCTGTGACACGCGAAGGATCGTGAGCGCTGTGGGTATGTGTGCGTGCACTGTCGGTACACGCGTCAATTGTTTGCGCGGATGCGTAGATCGTGGCGCGGACGAATCGCGAGGCGCGAGAGCACCCGATCGTAACCAGGCGGCTCTCAGGGACGAGGTAACTCACCTCGGTGCGGGGGGTTCGTGTCCGTTCTGTATGTAATACTATTATACTATTCTGTGGTTCCGTGTTCGAATCCCGGTTAGGACAAATAGCTCGTGAGTCTTGGATAGTTTCTATGTACATATAGATTATGTTAAGCAATATCTGCGTAAAAACTGTTAATGACATAGGTATGACTATTGTACTTAAATAATAATCGCTGTATAAGATCGATGTTGTTTTTGGCATTTCTAGAGTCTCTTGTTATTGTTACCTCCATGTGTATTTTGTGATATAAAATTATTAACCTACATGACGGTCATGTTGTTTAGCACTCTAGAATCACAGAAAGTTACTCTTTATTGTGACCGTTTTTAGAACCAATTTATAAACATCCAATTAGGTAAAACATCCCAGTCTGTAGCATCGCTCAAGACCAAGTTGAAAGAATTTTGGCTATCCAATAACTTGTGAATTATATGGATACAATATTTATAGGTATATTTATGTATTTAATTTTGGGTAGGTATATTTATATTTATATATATATATATAGTATGTATATATATATATATTTATTTGTTTATTTATGTGTAGTATAAATATATATTTGTACACGTGTTGGTTTGTCTATCGTTTGGTTCCTATTCTCCACTCAATTGCTCAAAGGTTAACTGGAAGAGATCCCTTACAGGGATAAGTTCGCCTTTGTACATGTATAATCTATTTTGTCTGTATTGTTTCTTTCTCTTGTCTTGTGTACAATAAAGTATTTACATACATACATACATACATCAATAACAAAATTTAAAATATGTATATTGTGACTTCAGGTGCATGTACATCTTTTCTTTTGTCAATATGCATAAATAATAAACAATGATCAAATAACCAACAGTCAGTGCATCCACATAATTTATAAGAAAAAAAAACCGACTTCAATGGGGGAGGCCGGTGAAACATTTAGATGGTACATTCTTAGATTCCATACAATGAAATGAAAATGGCTATAAGTATGTTTATAAAAGTAGAAGAGTAAGTATCCTCATGGAATCCACCATCAGATCTCAAGCTTGACAAAAATGTGTCTTTTGCTTGCTTGACGAACATAACGAAGACAACAAATCGCCAAACGTGAACTACACGTCGTTGAAGAGTTCCATTCTGATCATCATAAGCAGTTCCACTTCATCAAATGTCACTTATTTAAATATGAATGCTTGATTTGTTTATGAAAATACTAAAATCACTATATGTATGTATGCCTTAAACATTTGAGGAGTTCCATCGATTCGACATGGATCCCATCATCAGAACTCGAGCTTGACAAATGATTGTCTTGAAGATCTAACTTGCTTAACAAACACAGCAAAGGACAATTCGCCAAACGTAAACGCATACGTCGGGGAAGCGTTCCGTTCTGATTATCATCAGCAGTTCCACTTCATCAAATGACACTTTATTGAATGAAAATGCTTGATACGTTGATGAAAATACTAATATCACTAATTCACTATATGTGTGCCGTCCACATTTGAGGAGTTCGCTCGATTCCTCATGGATCCCATCATCAAAACTCGAGCATGACAAAAATTAGTCGTGAAAATATAACTTTCTTAACAAATACAACTAGGAGGTCAAATCGCCAAACGTGAACTTTTCGTCGTTGAAGAGTTTTGCTCTGATCATCATCAGCAGTTCCATTTTATCAAATGTCACATTTTTGTATGAACATGCTTGATTTGTTGATAAAAACACAAAAATCACTATATGTTTGCCTTTAAGATTTATTTATTTATTTATTAAGGATTACCAACAGATAATACATCAAACATGCTATTATATCTAGTTTACATTAGGGGCTGATGCTTATCTAATTATAGGTAACCACAGCTTACTCCAATACATTCTTATTACCTATTACATTTGATTTGAGGAGTTCCCTCGATTCCTTATCCTGGATCCCATCATCAGAACTGCGTTTTGACAAAAACGGGAGCAACTTGGATATATATATATATATATATACTTACAATCAAAAAAGAATTTTCAAAATCGGTTCAGACATGACGGAGTTATGGAGTAAAAAACATTTAAAAAAAACATACAACCGAATTGACACAACCTCCTCTTTTGAAATCTTGAAGACGGTTAAAAAAAAGGATAACGGGTCGGTGGCGAGTTTGCCATCACCCCAGAATTTTAAGAGCAGGATTTTTTGGGTCTGTCTAGGAGAAAATTGACAGAATTAACAACATTATCTAAGGTATCAATGGAAATTGTACGAAAGTTTGCTTTTGCAAAGTACATTTGTGAAGTTCGACTATTACTCCTTAGCTACTAATGTCTACTTAGCTGTGATAGTTTTCCTTTTAAATTCATCGTATATACTCGTACTATTACCATGATTTTTTTCACATGCCTGGTATAGTAGAAATTATTTAACATGTCCGACATTTTATAAAACTTGTCATTGGACTTTGAATCTTCACGCTTGATCAGTAAAGTCGATTTTTGAACGGCCTAATTTGATGCAACTCGGACAGTTCAAATAATTTTAAGTATAGCCACCGTTTAGCTGGCAGGGGGGAGGACACTTGACCATAACAAAAATTATCATTTCAAAGCTTAATATCACGCCAACCAATTCTTCAATCAAAAAATGCTTTTTGAAACCTTATAATATTTTTAAAAGAGCTATCCAACGATATCCCACACGATGGGGTACGGAAGAAAAAAAAAATTGCACCACCAATTTACATGTAGGGGAGATACCCTAAAAAATTTTTTTTTTCAAGATTTTATTGTACTGTTTTGTCGGCGTCATTGATATGTATACTCATACCAAATTACAGCTTTCTAGTACTAACGGTTACTGAGAAAAACTGGGGACAGACGGACGGACGAACGGACATGGCGAAACTATAAGGGTTCCTTGTTTACTACGGAACCCTAAAAAGTAAGTAGTTATTATAACTATGTTGTCCTACCTTCTACCAAGGCTCGCAAACGCAACTAACTCAAAAATAAAACTAAATATTGCGATACCAACATCTTGTTCACTTCTATGATTTCCGAAATAGGTAATCATCCCTCAACATCTGAAAATGGAATATGGCTGTAGGTTTACAAACGAGGCATACATTAATCTATACCTACATTACAGCCTGCCCCAGAAAATTATGTCCGTGTTCATGAAAACCATAGTTTATTTTATCGATAAAATAATCGATCAGCGCTTCGTACTTAATATGTTTCTATTGATATAAACGATTAAGAAGAGTTTTAAGATATCTCGCATGTTCGAGTTCATCATATCGTACCAACGACGGATATATCCATGACGGAGTGCAATGCGATATCAATCTACATGCATGCATTATAGGGTTCAACTTCGCGTTTAATATTTCCATCGCAGCTTTTTTATTTCACATGACGTTAAAAAGGTGAAGCTGCATAAGTATGCCAAAGAAATAGACATACATTCATACATCATACATACCTACATTAAACATACCTACATCCACTCGCTCGAAAAATATAACAGGCCTTCTGCCGCAGTTGGGTAGAAAATACAGACATAGATTAGATATGTTACGATTTCGCCTGTTTTTTATCGTAAAACAAGAAATTGTTAGTAGGCAACTTCACTCCGAATTTATGTATATATACATACGTTTTACCTAAGTAAATAGATATTTATTAAGCTTAGAACTTAATGAACAACATTAGCAAGAGTACCTTTAATCCTCAGTAAACTTCGGCATCTATCTGTCAGTTGTCGAAGCTTATTTTCTGGCAAGGGTACCTATATTTCTGGCAAACTCAAGGTACTCAAGAGGTCTCACTCATATTGGAATCAGCCTAACTGGGGAAGTACATCCACCTTACAGAACTGAAGACCGCAGCCATTATAACACAACTACTTTCTAGGAATGTGGTATTGTGTTTCTGGCCATGAGTAAAATCAGCCCTGTTCCTCTTACCACTTCGGCTAAACTCGACTCTGGCACACCTATGTGGTGTCCAGATGTATCGCGCTAAGAATGGAAGAGCTCGCTCGTATCATGCCATGATTAACTGTCAAACATTGGTTTTGTTAGAAGAAAACCTGCAGGTATTTAGTGGTAAAGTCTTCACATATCTGGGGATGCGCTGTGCTGAAAGTGAGAGTCCTACATTAATATCGAACTAACAACACAAAATCCTCAAATCAACAATGGGTGGGCGGCACGCTGGTGATTCTTCTGCAGACGCATCACGCTTCCAAAACGGCGGCGGCGTCAGCTGACCATGAGGCAGGCTGTTAGGTTGCATAAAAGTGCAAGCATAGATTATACATACATACACACCATACATAGGTACATCTGGTACATATTATAATCTCGTCTGTTTCTTAACTTATCAAATAATAGTAGGCAGCTAAACTCCGACTTTACAAGAAACTTATTGTGGTAGTATGCGCTATGTTTAAAGTGAGATGCCTGTCCGAGATGCCGAGCTCTCAAAACAAGAAATTCCCAATTCAAAAAAAGGTCGGATGCTTTTGATTCTTCTGAAGTCACTTGCATCCTAAGTCTTCAGCTTACCATCAGGCAGGAAGTAAGCTTGTTTGAATAAATATCTCATTTCGAATATGCCCGACTCATAGACGTCATTGCACGTAGAACTGATGGCCGTTGGGGCCGAAAGGTTCTCCAGTGGCGACCACGAACTGAACTGGAAGGTGCAGCGTGAGTGGGTCCAGCAGTGGGCGTCTTTCGGCTGATATGATGATGATGATAGACGTCGTGTGCGAAATTTTGGCCCCAAGACCTTACATAACAGCTTCGATCAGCTTTTCTGGCTTCGGTTTCGCAAACTTTATCTGGACTCGCGCGCGCAAGTAAAAAGATTTATAAAAAGATTAATTATGATTACTTACGAAATGTACTTTGAATTACTCAACACGTAGACTCTTTTCCTCTCTCTTTTTTTACTTTTTAACCCCCGACGCAAAAAGAGAGTTGAGAGAGTGTTATTTATTATTTAATACACAATTCAATTTTCTAGTTCCTTGAAAAACCCGATGACATTCATATTTTCTTATGGTTTGACACAAGTTTAAACATATAGTTTGATAGACGTAACCTGTCAGATTATTCTTAAAAAAGTAATCCCGCCTCTTAATGGTAGGGATACATCACCGGATTATCCGTTTGTTGCTAATACTATAAATCATGAAAAAATTATACAACTATAGACATCTAGTGTCAAGTAGAATAAGTTATTACACTCAATTAACGTAGAGTTAATTGAGAGTTAAATCTTAAAACTCCATATGATCTGATCCCTGCACGCGTAGGCTCGAAGTTGTATATATCAAAAAACAGCATACTTTAGAGCCTTTAACGTGATATAAGTCGCTAGTGTATACACGTAGGCATCTTTGAGGAGTAGCTATTTTTTCTTTCACACGTATCTTGCGTTACTTAATTCTAGTTCTGTAAACATTTCAGCACTGCTATCGGCAGCCTTACGTGGCTCAAATACCATTATCCTTCGCATGAGACACGTAACATTTGATTATATCCTTTGCATTTTGTATAATTAACGTTTTTATGTCTTACATACTTTTGTCAATTGCTCGGCCCCTGCACGCTGTCGAACATTGGTGCCATACAATGAAATACTACCACGATTAAGACCTTTCAAACGAGGTATGTCTCAACTGTATACACCGATGGTACATTTTGCCCATTCTCCTTTGGTGATAATGTTTGTTATTAGGTACTTTTATTTTACTGATAAATCAGATTTTTTCTCAGAAA
This sequence comes from Cenopis cana, assembly GCA_951800055.1. Lineage (NCBI taxonomy): Eukaryota > Metazoa > Arthropoda > Insecta > Lepidoptera > Tortricidae > Cenopis > Cenopis cana. The sequence continues at coordinate 15,645,206 of OX637477.1, read as the reverse complement.
TTTTCTAATATTTGCTATTAAAACCAACTTAATTTTTGCGGTTAGTTCGGAACCCTAAATGTGCGAAGTCCGACACGCACTTAGTCAGTTTTTTTATGCTTGCCTGATGCGGTTGTCTGATAAACAGATCACAAGATAGGTAATGCCGGTTACTCGTATGCTGTACCTGTAGGTAGACCAACTAATAGGTACGTCGTCGATATAGGTATAACCTACTGATAACAATGGAGATGACCGGAAATCTGATAGGGGAACAAATTAAATGCAATAATTATTTATATAATGATTGCAATTAATTTCATATAAGATTTCAAACTCACGTGGTCATTTATATTGGAGTTACGATTACTAACGGGATATTTACCATGTAGGTATATTTGTGTTTTTGACTTCCCGATATTTCGACACTTCGGCTTTCGGGATAATGGCGCTTGCAACAGTGCCGAAATATCGGGAACTTAAAACCACAAATATACATAGTACTCGTCAGTAATAGTAAATCTAATGCATTTAATTTGTTTAACGTCTTCATAAAATCACGATTATCGAATCATTTTTTTTTATTCTTTATTGATTTTGAAGCTTTCGTTAGCATGAAGATGTCAGCTCCAGCAAGCCTCTATATCTATACAAAACAATTTAAATGGAAAGTGTTTTGTTTAGCAATGTTGCATTGTTTAGCAATGTGCGTTTACTCCGAAGCATTCATCTAAATGGACAGCAGACTTTTCAATTTCTGTTCGTTACTAGAATTGTATATACCCTGCGGATCTGCGCTACCGCTACTGGACCGATGATCGGATGCAACAAGGACGGCACCATCGGCAGCGGTACAGAATCGGCCTTCGACTCGATCCATGCCATGCCTATTGTATTGTCGCAAATTATGCACCTTTTTATTTCCCTGCCTACTTCACAGGCAGCCAACTACCATGACACGCTTTCTATGGCTTTAATAGGAATTAATTGTCGAAGACCCGTGATCGATTTAGGTTAAAGAGCGTTATGTACAGACACGGTGAATATTGCGTCTCGTGTTTCATTATCATTTAAGGCGCTACACTGAGAAATTTGGAGACTGAAACGCTGTCCTGCCCAGACTAGCAAACAGTAGGGGCTGATTTTCAGATATATGATTCTTGACTATATGATTGTGGTACTGACAATAGCGAAACATGATTGCTTAAAATTTTCTCGATAGAAAATAAATCCAAAGTCGAGTCTATATTTTCCTTTTTTTCCTCAGCCTACTAAAACAACGCATTATTAAAAGACCCGATTAAGTTAATATGATGGTATTTTACCTCATCTAGGTACTGACAAGAGGAAATTTAATAAACCTGCACACAGTCAGATATTTAACGAGATTTGTCTAAAAAGTTCTTGGAGAGGGTTGCATCCCGTTTTGTCGTGAGTGAAAAACAAAGGGTGTCTCTTTCAATGGATATATCGCCTTAACGAAATGCGTGGATATTTGCTATTATAGAAGAGTGACATTTAAGATTAGGAAGTGTTATCGCAACGTTACGTGGCGGCAGGCACTGATGCCTAGATCGGTATCGCTTTGCTCGCGAAGCTGTGCACGAGATCATGCACGATCCGGAGACGTGGCTCGCAACGGGGTTAATGTTACAGTACACCTTCCTTATACAGTTTGTGTGGGACGCGACCGATGGGCCGATAGCCTCACCGCCCTTAAGAGAACCGTTTTCTAAGTCATCATTTAGCATCTATATCTAGGTAGGAATTGGAAAGCAATTTAGCGTTTGTATTGATCCAAAGAGCCGGAAGATAACTGTACGCCGGAATATATCTTTTATTGCGGTTTCAGAGACAGAGACTTATTTGAATATCTTTATTAAGTGCTTTAAATGATATGGTATGGTCGTTCGACTAGAGCGGCTAACTTATTACCTTAAAGGTCCGCAAAAGCGGTGTAGCGCTAGATTAGTGCTGACCCGCGGGTCGCGCGGGCGCACGACCAGCACGGAGATTACATCGGGACCTTTTAATGATCCCGCCTACCCGGAACACTTGATATTGGTTTCAAACACCAAGTTTCGAGGTATATGTGTTGCATAAAAGAAGGCAGAACGGCTCGAAAGTCGAAAAAAATACATTTCACAATAAGCCGAACAATTTATTATCAAAGCAGCAATCTTGCAATCTATGTTAAGGCCGCACTTAGCGAAGCCTAGTAATATTTTACGATTGGACTGCGTTGTCACTCGGCTTCATTTTGAAATCAAACTGTCATATTTGCCAATATTGGCAGCGGTTAAGTGTTAATATCGAGAGACATCGCCGTGCAGTTTATTCTTCGGTTAGTCTGATTAGAGGCCTGAATGATAAGGTCACCAGCATGTGCAATATGTGCATCTATGTGGAATAAGAGGTGTAAATGAGCATCGAGTAGGTGGACGGACAGGTTTGGTTCGGTAAACAAAGCTGGCAATTAGCGCGGGCGCGTGGGAGCGGGCCGCGGCCGCCGAGACGCACATGACGTCGCGCGGTCCCGCTAGCCAAACACTACGGCCATTCACCGCCAGCTTCATCCTAGACCATAATTTTGCATATTCATAACTGCACGTTGTGTATCCTATATTTAAAAGTACATTGGATTGGTGGAACAACACTTTGAAACAAACATGCAATGAAAGATTAGTGCCACTGACTTACCTATGTAAAAATAGCAAGGCGACATCTTTTGTGCAAAAAATTAAGGTTAAGAAACTGATACTGCAATACTCTATTTTCTTAACTCTTTAATCACAAGTAAACGTGTGAAATGAACGTAACGAGACGACGGGAAACTGGCGATTACAGGAAACATTGAGCCAGGCGATACGAGTATGTAAATGGCGTCTTCCTGATCGCCTTTTAGTTCCTGTGAATAAATTGTACCAGTTCTCTGTAATTTCTTATTTTAGTTTGGTTACATGCATTGCATCACTTCATGCTTAAATAAATCTAAAAAATAAGGAAGCTTAGAACCTATACCAGCGTCAAAGCCTTAGACCAATTGAGACTTTGGAATCTTGGCTATAGAGGTACCTATAAAATCAAACGTGCTTTACGTACTCAAATTCAATAATAAGGACGGGTTGCACCTACTTTGTTACAGTTACAGACCGATCAACGTTAAATATGACGTCGGCCGCTGTCATCCTAACCTCCGTTTTTTTTTTCAGAATAGAAAAATCGTGCTATTTCAGTGAAAACAATCTTAAAACGGAATAATATGCGGCGTGCTATCTTTGAGACGTGATAAGCTACTGAAATAAGTGAAATTTGTACAATATTATCCTCTAATGTCTCAGGGAAACGAAGTATTGTAGGCGGAAATTACCGTTAAAATTCTATCATTAAAAAAGGGGTATACAAAAACTTGGCAAACTTGGATTTTAACGAACTCAGCTTATACGAATAGACGGTTTGGTGCAACCCACCCTAAGCCATTACATTATGCGGTTGTGTCGAAATTACAGTTTTTTGATAGATAATTCAGTAAGTTATATAGGTAAATTTATTGGTTGATTAATCGAATTAGAACAATAGCGTCACATGTCGTCAGTCATTGTTCACGTGTGAACTGCAATCAAGGAACAACGATGTGCTTATCTACCGAAGCGACCAACTGGGGCACGGCACGGGTGCATCACCGAGAAACTGTCGCATAAAATATAGCGTTATTGCAACGGGTTCCAAAGTACCCCATTATTATTAATCAGTGTTTACTGTAACAAAAATCCTTTACATGAAGTACGAAAATATCTATGTAGGTAGATTTTCAGTTAGAAAGAAACGCTTTAATTCGACACGGACCACATAAGTGACAGTAGATAGGTACAAAACCGTATGTAGGTGCGTGGTAGGTACTTATATGTAGGTATAAGATACATATAAACTGTATGGTGACATTTTGTCTTTAAATTACATGCAACTAAACAATACAGCTTCCTATAAGGATCAAGTTTGTAATTAATTGTAGGTATGCAGTGAAGTTCAAACAATGCTCGAGAGAAAGTAGCTTAAGACATGTGTGTCGCGAGGTGACGAGGTCCAACTGAGTATAAAGTATGGTGTCACGTCCGAAAGCAATCTGAGTGCGCGGCGGGGGGACCTAACAGGTATAACTTTTTAACTTATAGGTAGACTATAACTACTGCATTTGTAACTTTATAGGATACAACCCGTGTCGATGCTATCTTTATTTTCTTTTAGGGATCTTCGAAATTCTTTAACTCATCATTATCAAATTATTGAACACAACCCAAGTTGAATTTTGGTATTCCAGGCATTAGGTGCCTCTGCCTAATTAAGGACAGCTGAAGCGTAGCGGTCAAGTAGCAATAGCCACCTAACTTAAAGGGAAGTTTTTATTCTACTTTCGTGTAAAAACTTGTTGTATAGAAGAAGAAGAAAGAGATAAAATTCGGTACACTGAATTGACAGGCTAAACTAATCAATAGGTTGTAAAATGCAAAAAAAACACTCGGTAACCCGTCAAGTGCCCAGTAAACTAACATTTAATTACAAAATTTGATGAATTTCGAACTTGACCTTTCACACTGACTTTTCGCAACATAACACGCGGCGGCTGTTGTATGCTAGGTCTGTCTGTAAGGTCTACATTATGTCTGGCAGCTGTGGTGCTATGAGAACCATAAAACTTATTTTGCGATAGTACAACTGGTATTATGCCCATCTCGAGTGTCTAGTATACAGAGCAAGAAGGAAAACATCTGTAATAAATTCCCGGTATGTCATTGGCACGTAATTGTCTTATGTCTCGTGAGATGAAGAATAAGCTATAGACAATGGCTGTTCAGTAGATAATGGGTATATCTATACATATAATAAAGCAGAAGAGGGTCGAAAATCTGTACATTGAAGATATTAGTAAAAAAATCGATGGAGGGGTCTAAGAATCGATAACAGAACACGATTCAACTGTTTTTAGAATTCGTGTCTGTTTGTCTGTTTGTCTGTATGTCTGTTTGTCTGTTTGTCTGTCTGTTTATTTGTCTAACTATCACGCGAAAACTAGCGAATGGATTTTAATACAGCCTTCACTAATATGTTTATTGGATCTTCGGCCAGGTTATAGGCTATAAAAATCATATAGGTTAGGGATGAAAGGGGGTGAAAAGAGGGGTTAAACTTTGTATGAGAAGTCTTTCAGTTCATGATTTACAGGCTTGAAAATTGGTAAGTATATACATGGACGCAAAGTAAATAGAACCCCATTCAAACATTTTATAATAAACAGATAGTATTTGAAAAAATGGGGGGTGAAATAACCTCCTCTGCCTCTCAGGGCTAAAGACAAAAATACAAAAGTCCCTCAAACCATATTAACTGTTTGAAATGAGAGATCTAATTATGTTGGTCAGTCAGTCTCTATTAATATTCACAAACCTTACTACGAAACCTCGGTTTTTTTTGTTTTCGATGGAGGGTACCTACGCAGAGCGGCGGGCTCTCGGTTGCATGGTAGCACTTGCGACATGTACCTATATATTAGGTATGCGCATTTTTGTATAAAATATTGTTTTTTGAGGTGCTCATTACAAGAATGATATCCATTTTCAAATCGAAGATGGCGGACATTTACTTATTTACTTTTCTTAATAATCGATATGGGTGTCATTGAGGTTCTTCGAGGTGCCGATTAGTTGCGTTTTCCGTCAGCAAAATGTATAAAATACGTTCAGCGCGTAACAGACATAAATTTAGGGTAGGTATATTGGTATTCGTTAGTAAAATATACCTACGTAACAATAAACATCAAGTATGATATGACCAAATTCGAAAGTTATAGGCGGATAGGAAGCAAAAAAAAACAATTCTCAGAAAATCACATCTTCGAAGCAACCAGGGTTGGTGCGCTATCAACCTAGGCCTCTACTCCATCTTCGAAAGTGAAAGAACAGACCAAAGTAGGTATTCAGTTATACCTGTTTTACAATAAAGCACTTTGAACTTTGAAAGGTATTCCACTAATTTATGAACAAAAAATATCTATTCAACCACCTCTTTACAAAGCCATTTGATAGGTCAACAATTTCTTTTTGTTCAATCATCTACATTGCTTGATGCGTATGAAGTGTTTTCCGTACCTGCATCATTATGTTCGAATCATTTCGCACTCGCTTTTTTATCTACATTACTTGACGCGTAGGAATTATTTTCCGCACCTGCATCATAATGTTCAAAAACGTTAGCGCGCGCTACGCTCGCTTTTTCATCTACATTACTTAATGCGTTTGAAGTCTTTTCCGCACCTGCATCATAATGTTTGTAAAAATTTCGCGTTCGCTACGCTCGCGTTTTCATCTGCATGACTTGATGCGTATGAATTATTTTCCGCACCGGCATCATAATGTTCGAAATATTTCGCGCTCGCTACGCTCGCGTTTTCATACACATTACTTGATGAGTATGAAGTATTTTCCGCACCTGCATCATAATGTTCGAAAAATTTCGCGCTCGCTGCGCTCGCGTTTTCTTCTACATTACTTGATGAGCATTTTTCGCATCTACATCATAATGTTCGATAATTTTCGCGCGCCCTACACTCGCGTTTTCATCTACATTATAGTTGATGCGTATGAAATATTTTCCGCACCTGCATTATAATGTTCGAAACATTTCGCGCTCACTACGCTCGCGTTTTCATACACATTACTTGATGAGTATGAAGTATTTTCCGCAATTGCATCATAATGTTCGAAAAATTTCGCGCTCGCTGCGTTCGCGTTTTCTTCTACATTACTTTATGAGCATTTTCCGCACCTACTCATAATGTTCAAAAACTTTAGCGCGCGCTACGCGCGCTTTTTCATCTACATTACTTGATGCGTTTGAAGTCTTTTCAGCACCTGCATCATCATGTTCGTAAAAATTTCGCGTTAGCTACGCTCGCGTTTTCATCTGCATGACTTGATGTGTATGAATTATTTTCCGCACCGGCATCATAATGTTCGAAATATTTCGCGCTCGCTACGCTCGCGTTTGCATACACATTACTTGATGAGTATGAAGTATTTTCCGCACCTGCATCATAATGTTCGAAAAATTTCGCGCTCGCTGCGCTCGCGTTTTCTTCTACATTACTTGATGAGCATTTTCCGCACCTACATCATAATATTCGAAAATTTTCGCGCGCCGTACGCTCGCGTTTTCATTTACATTATAGTTGATGCGTATGAAGTCTTTTCGGCACCTGCATCAGAATGTTCGAAAAATTTCGCGCTCGCTGCGCTCGCGTTTTCATCTACATTACTTTATGAGTATTTTCCGCACCTACGTCATAATGTTCGATAATTTTCGCGCGCCCTACGCTCGCGTTTTCATCGACATTATAGTTGATGCGTATGAAGTATTTTCCTCACCTGCATCAAAACATTTCGCGCTCACTACGCTCGCGATTTTCTTCATTTCTTGATGCGTATGAAGTATTTTCCGCACCTGCATATTAATGTTCAAAAATTTCGCGCTCGCTGCGCTCGCGTTTTCAACTACATTACTTGATGAGTATAAAGAATTTTCCGCACCTACATCATAATGTTCGAAAATTTTCGCGCGCCCTACGCTCGCGTTTTCATCTACATTAGTTGATGCGTGTGAAATCTTTTCCGTGCCTGCATCATAATGTTTGAAACATTTCGCACTCACTACGCTCGCGTTTTTATCTTCATTACTTGATGCGTATGAAGTATTTTCCGCACCTGCATTTCAATGTTCTTTTTTTTTCATTTTGCGCTCGCTACGCTCGCGTTTTCATCTACATTACTTGGTGCGTATGAAGTCTTTTGCACACCTGCATCGTAATGTTTGAAAGAATTCGCGCTCGCTGCGCTCGCGTTTTCATCTTCATTACTTGATGCGTATGAAGATGAAGTATTTTCCACACCCGTATCAGAATATCCGAAAAATTTCGCGCTCGCTCCGCTCGCGCGCGTTTTCATCTACTTCCTCCTTAATATATATTTTGTCCTCTGTCATGTGTTTCATGTGGGCGCATTGAGCCGACGTGCGCAATGTTTGGCGAGACAGCCGGTGTAGAAGTTGATATGGATATTCACGCGAATAAAGTCGCGGGAAAAAGCTTAGATAAATAAATTTAAATCATAAAAAATCCTCTCCCTGTGATCCTGATCTGTGTCCTTTAATTGAGGTGTGCAATAAAGAGTAGGTATTTGTTGTTGTTTGTTGTTGTTTAAAACTGGACTACCCGTGCGAAACTGGGGCGGGTTATACATGCGAAAGTAACTCTGTCTGCCTGTTTCCCCTTAAAATGCTCAACTGATTTAGATGAAATTTGGTATGGATATAGTTTGAGTCCTAGGGAAGGACATATAGGATACTTTTATCCCGGAAATCATCCCTTAACGGGGTTTAAGTTAGAATGGAAGAGACATAACTAGGTAAGCGCAAGAAATAGAAGAATGAAATAACATTCTAACGTGATGACCGAGTTCCACGCAGACGAAGTCGCGGGCAAAAGCTAGTACTTAATATGTGGTTATGAAGAGCGAGAGCGCGAGCGCACGCGACGCGACGGGACACTTCCGGCAAGACTCGCTTCCCGCCAAGCGAAACGTGCATAGATGCTATTGTTGTTATCTGCATTCGTCTGGCTGCACCTCTTCTATTCAACAGATTGGTCAGCCAACTGCCGGGTAATTTTCTAAGGCTATTTAATTTCAAAACCGAGTAATTGACTTATAAGTATTTTGCTTTTAGTATATATGTATATGATACCACACTTAGTAACAAGAGTTTGATTTTGACTACAAACTAACACTTGCAAAGGCAGTTAAGCAACCGAACAAAGACGAGATTGTAAAAAACTCTTACAACAAGATATTTGTAAAATTGGTTCCATTTCCCAAATAAACATGTTTCATTGTCCAGGCTGCTTGTTATTTCTGACTATAACAGACGCCGTAACAAGCATCGTTAGAGCACCGAAGGAGAGAGCAGAAATCATGTTTAATTAACCAATAAACTGGAAATTATGCTTCCCAGCTGGGGTTTACTCAGGTATATCACCGTCGTATTAAATGATCGGTAGGAAACTTAAATAAAATGGTTCCACGGAAGACCAGCGCTGGTTATGATGGCATGGTGCTACATGCTGAGTTGTGACTATTTCGTGACACCACGTGACACTTTTTGTTTTGTTGTTTTTTGCTTATTCAATTTTTTATTGCGTGTCATGAAACTCATGAATTTATTTCTATTCACATACTATCTTTTAGATACAGTTTTCAACACATTTTAAAACTATGCTCACCATTTAAAAATAATTACATACAGGATGTATCTATAATAAACGGTTACGATATCTTTCTTTTTCCTGAATGACACATATGATTCTAGGAAAAATCACGTATCTGTCCGGTTGTGTCCTAGCGCCGGTGCCGTATCGCACCCACGACTCTGAGTCACGAATCTAAACTAAACCAGAACACCATAAAGTATAGTTATTTGCTCGTAGCGACCCGCTTTCTAAGACGTATATTTCGAAATCATCCACCTTCTGCGGTGTTTACCTGATATTACCTGTTAATCACGTCCAATTGCTTTAACCGACACTTAGCTGAGAAGAGTCCAGCGTGTAACTCAGCTAGAAACACCACTCAATTTTACGATACATTATGTACCAACTGGAGTAACTATAGGTAACATTATAAAAATGATCGCGGTTTGTCATGTCTTCTTTTTAGGGTATAAAGATTGCGTTGGGTACATAATATTGATAAGTAAGTAGTATGTTTGAGACGGTACTTTGTGTGTGTAATATTTGATTAGGTACATAGACATAGTTTACTCAGCTTTCTTCTCCGGACTGTTTTTCAATCATTTATTGTTTGCAAATTTTAGGAAGACTTCGAGAGATTCCTGCCTTGAATTAATAGTAATTCAAGGTGAAACGGGTCTATTGAAAGCGTCAAATAGAATAATGCCACCGCTTTAGCCTCACTTTCTCCGGAGAGAGCCGATCGGGCATGCAGATCTTTTGTCTTAGCGAATGCACGCGCGCTAACAATCCATTAATCATTTGTTAATGATGACATTTCATAATTTTCTAAGTAAAAATATAAACATACCTAAGTAAATTAATTGAAGAAGTATAAAAGACATTCACTCAGTTTTGTCGTATTTCACTGTGATTTTATAGAGTTAGGTTAGGTAGGTTGCTTAACTGCCTATCTCTGTGTAGTGCGAGTAATGAATAAAGTTATTTTTTATATGTTTTTTGTGGCTGTCTTTTTTCTGAAATCATGCGAATGTCATGAATATATGTGATATAGATATAGGTAATATTAAGGCATCACTCAGGTTATTGACAGAACGGGACGACCGGTTTAGATAATATAGAAAAAAACCGGCCAAGTGCGAGTTTGAGTTCGCACATTTAGGGTTACGAACCAAATTTGTTGATAAAATATACATAATAATAAACATTATTACTAAATTTCAAATTCATACGTCAAAGACTCAAAGGAAAGTTAAAAGATTCTTCGGAATAAAATTTTGTGACAGACGACGGACGGGTACTTTTCGGGTACGGAACCCTAAAAAAGAGATAATCACCTATTCTCCATTGCTACGCCCGTTTTAAATCTTACTTTTATTTACTAAATTCCACAATGACTCTCAGACCCTCCAGAAAAATGACCGACTTATGGAATAAGCGTCTGTCAATTTTTTTTTGCAATATAGCCGAATCAAGACGATCTTATATAGTTTGGAAGTTGATATGACCACCTTCTGTTTCCATCATCAGATCAGCTCGGTGGAACCGTAATATTTCATTGTCTGTCACTGTACACCTAACCCAAAGCTCAACTCAATGGGTTTATAATAACTGATCTATGATTCATTAGATAGAAGATTTGTCTCACACAAACATACTATACGAACTTAAATAATAGCGTAGGTAATTAAATATTCTTCAAAAGTCTTGTTAAAGTGGGCATTAGAATGAATACTATGAGTTGTGCCTTTGTTGAATTATTCTGTAGTAACGACGTTCTTGCGAAATCGATTTTAGGCATTGTTCTCTTAAGCGTAGTTAAGTAACAGAAGTTTTTTTCTTTTTTGGTGATAGATTATATGAACGACATTGTTAACTTTAACTACTGAAATAATCAATTTAATGAAGAGTTAGCTGCAGCTGTCCTTGTCCAAAAAAGTGCAGCATCAAATAGTAGCATCCAAATATGACTATAACGTAACACATCCTTATCCCAATAGTAATAGACGTGTTAATATATTTGGCTACTTTGGATGCTAGGTATATCTATTTGATGCTGATTGTACAAGTCGTTATGAGGGGTGTTTGTGCGATGTGCGTGGCCCACTGACCATCACGGTTTGCGAAACCATTGACTAACAATTGCCAGCAGACGCTGGCGAACGCAACGCATATTGCTACTTTTTACAGCGTTTAAAATGTGATTAGATATGATATGATATAATCACAGTAATATCAATTGATTGCTTCCCTACTTGTGTAATCTTAAGAAGCACATACGATACCTACTCTATTTTTAGTGTCAGACAATCTGGAACTAAATCATCTTAATTTGAAATCAATGATTGGAAAATAAGGATGATTTGTTGTACAGATGATGTTTTTTGTACAGTCAACAACCAACGAGAAATGTTTAAGGCGATATATCGAATGAAAGAGACAGCCATTGTTTTTCGCTCACGACAAAACGGGATGCAACCCTCTCCGAGAATGGCTTTTTAGACAAATCTCGTTAAATATCTGACTGTGTGCAGGTTTATTCCTCTTGTCAGTACCTACCTAGATGAGGTAAAATACCATCATATTAACTTAATCGTGTCTTTTAATAATGCGTTGTTTTAGTAGGCTGAGGAAAAAAAGGAAAATATAGACTCGACTTTGGATTTATTTTCTATCGAGAAAATTTTAAGCAATCATGTTTCGCTATTGTCAGTACCACAATCATATAGTCAAGAATCATATATCCGAAAATCAGCCCCTACTGTTTGCTAGTCTGGGCAGGACAGCGTTTCAAAGTTTCCAAATTTCTCAGTGTAGCGCCTTAATGATCCTATATAATACTTACTTAAGCGAAAATTTTGCGTTGCTTTTGTTAGTTTGTGTTGCTACCTATCGTATTTATGACTTACTTAATATAATAACATTGCATTAACATTTACACGTGCATGGTAAACTAAAAGTTTAAAGTTTCCCTGGCTGCGTCTGTATTTCCGAGATCATATAACCTGGACCACAGACTTACCAGACGAGACACGCAAACCACGTGTTCGTGATCAAGCGAGACGGCCATATACAAATCTCGGTTAGTGCGACAGAGAGATATGGAGTATCTGCTGTCTTTGTCACCGTGCTACTTTTTTTTGTCTGGCCCAACTTCAGTTTTGACACTAGTTGGGCCAGACAGAGCCGCCATCTTGCCGCCATTCATCAATTTAGGGATACCAGCTAATATTATTTAAAAATAACCTGATTATCGGGTAATTTAGGATTACATGAAAATGTTAATTTGTGATGATATAAATAAAATACTTATACTTCTAGACTTGGGTGAATTGTATCATCTATATAATAATAATAAGCCGTAAGCCGTTTTATTCTGGACTACAAGGTCTATAGGAAGTCCCGTAGTTCAGAGTGCCTCTTGGCATAGGCCTCCTCTATTCATTATCTATATACTTATTATTTAATATTATATAGCAGCAAATATTGTGAAAAAAAATTCACTAGGTAGTAGGTATTCTTACTAAATGGACGTTCGTTTAAATTCTATTCTACAGAAATGTTTCTCGTTCTGTTCCATCATGTTTAGGTAGGGGGTGAATTAGGTATTACTTATTTTTTACTTCGTGCACATTTTCCTTTTAAGTGTAGATTTATTAGTGAAAACTTTGCTGGTTTATGATCTACTTAACTGTAATAGCTGTATGTATGATTGGTGCTGTTTGTTTTGCTTTCCTTAATAAAGCAAAAATACATATTTTTCCGCCCTTCATAATCATTCTGACATTTTATTATTATATTTTTAAATTCATATATATTAAAAGTGACTATAATGAATCGCATTATACAAAATAAACAGAAGCAATGGGGTAATTTTAGCGATATGGTCACCCCACGGCAGCCATCTTGCTTTATTGCCGTCCCTCATGGTGGCACACGTATTTCGACTCTTTAGTATATTTATCCTCTAAGACCTGGACCTTTTTAGGGCACGAGTTTATTAGGCATATTCTGGGTGAGCTCGCTTCACCGTCAGCCTCATCTTTGCCCCCTGGCTAGATGCTGGCCACCGAGTATCAATAAATGGGTCTTTATCGTGCAATTATTCTTGCTATATTTTGGTGAAAATTACAGAACGGAACCGAGAAACTAAAATACCTAACTAGGTTATAAAAAAATCGTCCTTGCGTTTCATTTTATAATGAAACGAAATCCAATCACGCTGAACGGAATAGGTACGTATTTAATTTCATCAATACTCAAGTTTATTGTTTTGTTTACAGGTAGCGGGTAACTCGCAAAACCTGACAGGGCACCCGCTGCGTAACAATTACATCAGCATCTTGTGTCATACAACATGGAAAGCTGGTTGGATGACGTAAAACGGGTTCGCATCCCGCGGCCAAAGTTTGGAACGAAATATCCCGCGGAGCCCCCGAAGGACTACCTGGAGGACTGTGGCGGAGACCTGGGGGGCAAGCAGCGGCGCCACGACCGGAAAGATCTGACCAAGGCCACGGAAGAACTGCGTCGGACGCTGCAGGAGAAGCTATGACCATTAAACAAGTGGCATGAGTTTAATTAGCTTTAGATGTAAACGAGTCCACACGTCTCCGCCTGCCCGCTCATTGAATCCTTCACAGACGGATCCGATTAGTAAAGACGACATAAGTGCTCCAAAGTATAACGATTACGTGATCGAATCGTTAATTACTTTGTAGCGTTCGAGAACTAAGACGAAAGAACTGAACACCGGACTTTGTATAATATTCAAAGTATCCATCGTACAAATCGTATGAAACACATTTTAACCAACAAATCTGTCATTGTACAGTCAGCCCATGAAAATGTTGATCATACTTAGAACCTTGTCACATCGAAATCTAAGAAATATTTAGACTGAAACGTCATAAAATTTGAAACCTCTTTAATTTGACAAAGTACTAAAGTGCTCAACATTGTCGTTGGCCCACTGTACCTACTTAAGCATTACTGAAGTTAAATTAAAGGTGATAGGTTAGTGTTAATTAAATCATCAGCAAGTATTCCTTTTTACGATTTGACACTGGCTTAATTGAGTACCATAATCAATCTTAAATTATGACATGTATATGCGCTATGTAAGATTTTGAAATAACCAGTACATCCAGTAAAATGATAGGCCACGTAGTACGAGTAACGCCACTTAGACTGATAAAATAGATTAAGACAAACGAATCTCCGAATGTATCAAATATAATATAGTTATAAGTTAAATATAGGAAATATTATGTGTTTAGTATTTTTTATTCCCTTCTTCTTCTTTTCGTTAATATAGTAATTAACTACTTTTACTTAAGTATTTAGATATTTCCTATTGTGTGTGAGACGGAGATTGCGAACCGGCCTGAGTCCTGAAGCAACGATTATCTGAACGCAGCGAAGTGCTGCTATCTGCTTTAAACCTGACCGCAAAGAATGATATAGGTATATGCGCTATTGTGCACAGCACTTATTTGTCGAGACCGCCATAACAATCACGATAAATTACTAAATTGCCGTTACGTTATCACCATGGGCGACCATAAATTTGAGATGACGGGTTATAGTTTACTATGCTGACCAAACAAAGGATGTTTTCGCGCCAGTGTTCCCCGAGGGACTTCCGAGGGACTCCGGAGTTTTCGCAAGGGACCACAGTATGAGGCTCTTCAAGAAAGGAGTGTATATGTACATTTTATAGGTCGGCAACGCGCATGTGAAGCCCCTGGAGTTACAAGTTTTAAACGCTGCGGTGACGTGGTATAAATAAAAAAGTGTCTGTCCGTCACAGTTGATCTGGGATATAAATCAATATAAAAGAATACCAAATACGAGTATTAATTAGGATACATACTTAGGTATTTTGTTTTTTTTTATCGTTGGTGACATTCATGTGGATTCGTGTAAGTAACTACTGTTTACCTGAAAATAATACTTTAGTTACCGTAGTCGTAGGTATTTTGATATTAGGTAGGTACTAGCAAGCTGGGTGAACTTGCAACTAAATCATGTATCATGGTTGTCAAAAACACTGGAGAAGGCCTTTTAACAAGTACTGGTAAAGCAATAATATTTCATACTGCGCTTAGAGAGGCTACAAGGACGGGTATGGCTGTTTCAGTAGATTGGCCGGGTGCCAAACTATTCAGTTACAAACGAGTTTTGGCGGGAAACGACTGAGCCGAAGACAATTCATATAACCAAGTCTCATATTTCCCTTTCATGAGGGCTCCAAAGAAGAATAAACGACTCTCATATGTCAGGCATGCAAGTAGTAATATGCGCAAAAAGGTATCAGTAAGGACATAGTCGATATAAGTTTGATCATAGACGATTACGAGTCGGTACGTGGTGATTCGGGGCAGTTTTTACTCCGCACATTAGGTATTAGGTTGATTCTGTATTAAGCAGTAACGCTGCTAATGCAAACTAAGTACAAATAAATAAAAAATAGGTTCCGAGCGGGATTTGAATCTGCGACTTACTGGCATACGCAGCCAATCGCCTGTGATCTACCGGCGGCGTATGAAGAAATCTTTGAGGAATCTGGGGGGCGCGCGTGGTCGCTCCGCTAGCTCAGAGGCTCGAGCGATTGAAACTCGCAGGTTCGTTTTTTTTATAAATTTTCCTTTTATTTCAAATTTCTGGTATTAGGAATAATCCTACTGCTTTAAGATTTATTATCTTAACAAAAAAGATACTCTCAATGTTATTATATAAGGCTGGCGTGCGTTACTGACCTGTTCATCGTAATGCTGCGTGTGTAACGCGGTCGTGCTGCCTTCCCGAGAGTTGCACGGTGAGGAGTGCCGCCGTGACCGCCGCCCTTCTTCCTCGTACTCCTGTTCAAAATAACATTTATATTAAACCACACTGTTTGGAGCAAACTAAAAGTTACTAAGTACGCTTGGGTAAAATGAGATGTAGCCTGACACGATTTGTAAGCGTATGGCGTAACTGTAACTCGACCTTCGGTGTTAAAATTGGCATACGTCACGACACGCATGCTAGGCTGTACTTTAGTATCGGCCCGGCACATAAGGAGTTAAGTAAGGTTGGGGAAGATAGCATATAGCCAACCAAATTTGTTAAGTCTAATAACGAAAGTACTTTTTACGAGGAATGAGGCAATTCTAGGTACTAGATAACCGACAAACAAATTAGAGCATATTGTATTTCGCGTAGGTACTCTACGACTGCACTTGATTAGAAGAATATCATTATTTTTACATAGAAACTTACAAGCAAGGTCGTAGGTTATGTTTTTAATTTAATACTGATTTGAAATAGGTGAGGCTAATTAATAAACAAACAATGGGAATTAAACGAGTATTCCACACAAAACACACATGCACGAAACATTATAGCACGCACAAAACATTAGCACGCGCGAAATAAACCAAATGCTCACACAAATTCAAACAAACTTCGCTAATTCAATCACGTCTTGGATATATATAAATATGTATATCTCTTGAATATTTAGGGTGACCACGCGTTTAGCGTAAAATTAATGGAAACACTTGAAACCCGACGGGTTATCTAGCTAGTTCGTTATATCTTGATCGGCTGGTGCGAAGTAGCGAGAGCTCGCCGTGAGACTGGGGCGAGGGTTGACCATCCCGACGATGCAATTGATTTTTGACGCTATTTTTGCATGTTGGCACAGTTTCCACTCGTGCCAAGTCTGCTGGCTAAGTGATAAGTTACCGGATTGTTGTCTCCAGCGTACTTGTTCGGAAATAAATAGGTACGGTACGATATATTCACTCACGTGGATTTTAGTACCTACTTTAGCCGAAGATATTTTACCTATAGATTTTATAAAAAGAAGTTTGCTCGCTGCGAGAAAGCGGCTGGAGGCGCGTGCTGACGTTACCAAATTGCTGAGCTAACAATAAAGCGCCCAGTGAAATAGACCCGGCATCGGCACAAACAGTGCTGTTTCCGTGCTCCAAAACTACAAAATCGTGTTTAATCGCTTATTTCACTATTGAACGAAATATTAATTTAGCATTTTACTTTTGTTTAGGACTTATACAACGGTCACGCTAGCCATATAAAATCCTGAAAACTATATAAACTATTTGTTGACGTTTGTTGGAACAATAAAGTAACATACCAAAATATCACGCTATATTCATATAAAAAACCAATTGTTCATTAACCCTAATCTTCATTAATCATGTAGGGACCTACATATTGCATTGGTTCTACGTTTCAAACACAATGACACGAACATAAAAGAGTTCAACGTTCCCCTATTGAGCCTGTGTGTACTTTCTATATGCTTGCTACATATTTAACATATTTAGTATCATATTCCGCAACTTTCTTATATTGAACTGATATGTTACAATAAAAAACTGATATAGTAATAATCGTTGCTTGTGCCGAAATATACCTAATCAAAAACTTTGCGTATCTGAAACTTTTGTGATTATTAAGTGTAGCCTGTATACGTACTATCTAAATAATGAATTATACCTATCGAAACTGCTGCTCACAAAATTCAAACGGAAATTCGGAATTCCGGACATATACCAACGCATTTTTGTCGAAGCTGAAGCGGAGAACTTCGTTTCACTCGGTCAATTACGTTTGATTATGAATTATGATGTCAGATAAAAACGATCACCGTGAATTGAACGTAAATTATTATTTTCGTAACATCATAACAGCAAATCTGCAGCGAAATTACACTTAACCATTTCTCGTTGTAAGTTGGATATTGGCAGGCGCTAAGTCCAAATTGTAAATGTACTTGTTACTTAGGTACATGAAATTGGTTATTAGATGATGTTTGTTTACTGTTTCCTGCGATTGAAGCCGTCCTCTCCCAGCGAAAAAAATAAACAATGGCATTGTTTTGTTATATTATATGGCTCCCATTTGCATTTGCTTTTTGCATTTGCCGGAATTTTGGTTTTCCAATATATTTTTTAGAAATTTGAAAAATCGTCACATTAAATAAAAGTTGATAATTAAACTCTAGAAAATAATTAAGTGTTTAGATTTCAGTCGACATATTTATTTCTCCAGAGACTACAGGGAAGAGGCTCAAAAGAAATAGTAGATTGTGTCACAAGGGAGCAAAATGACATATTTACGGCGTGGGCGTAAATTCTTGAATCCCTCACTACGCTCAGGATTCAAGAATTAACGCCCAAGGTGGAAATAATTTTGCTTCCATGTGACACATACTGCTTTTCACATCACCTATTGAGGATAATGAAAGATCTGAAATAACAATGGTTGTGCATTTATTTTATCAAAATCGATACAATACTTACCTATCAAAATCGATACAATACAATTACTCGTTACAGAAAAGTGCCACTTTGATCCCTCGTAGCAGGGAAGAAAAGTGCCATTTTGATCCCTCCTAGCAGGGAAGAAAAAGCCCTTATCCGAATAGGTGATGTGAAAAGACATCTTAACGAACTAGATTTAATGGAGGAGTAGATACCCTCAATGGAGGACACACTCGACATGTCATAGTATAAAGCTTTCAACTTTGCTTATAGTATAACTGATTGCAGATTTAAAACCAAGAAAAAATAATATTTATTTCTAGCGGTATATTGAAATATTTTCCGGACTTGCTGTTTACGAGTGTTGATGTGTATGCCCACAAAATTATTTAATAACCCGGCCGCAAATTAATACAGGTATTAAGTTAATTAGTACAGTGGGGCGCAGCTATGATGGACGTGTGTGTGTACTACGCGGTCACATTTTATCGCTAATTACGAACGTCGACATCGACTGGGGTCGCGGCTAACCAGCTACTTAAATTATTGCAATTCGTTACAAATTAAATATCGTAATACTTTTACGAAACAAGAAGTAATTTACAAATAAAAAAATTGCCCCAAATCACCTTGTGGGGGCAGCGCCACGCTGCGCTGGATGGCAATGCTGATCTCTGCGCCAGGTGATCCAGCCCTCCGGTCATGCGTTACCTCCACAAGGCGTTTTTTAAAGTAATTTAGGTGTCTAGGTACTTAACTCAAGAAACTCGACGTAAAGTTTCATATGGACCTACTTTATCACCAACACTGTCGTATAAAACTCACTGTTAGGTACAACATAACCTACACCCGGAATTTATTGTCTCGTTCGAAAGAAATGGCTCCTTTTTGGTGGTGGTGGCACTTGGACTTGTCTTATTAACTTATAAAAACTATCTTTGTTTTTAACCGACTTTAAAAAAGGAGAAGGTTCTCAATTCGGTTGTAGATATGTCCTTTTTTATTTTTTAGGGTTCTGTACCCAAGGGGTAAAACGGGACCCTATTACTAAGACTCCGCTGTCCGTCTGTCACCAGCTGTATCTCATAAACCGTGATAGTTAGTCAGTTGAAATTTTCACAGATGATGTATTTCTGTTGCCGCTAATATAACATACTAAAAACTAGATTAGAATAAATATTTAAGGGGGCTCCCATACAACAGACATGATTTTTTTGCCGTTTTTATAGGTAATGGTACGAAACCTTTCGTGCGCGAGTCCGACTCGCACTTAGCCGGTTTTTTTAATGTGTGTTACCTACTTACCTCACAACTCCGTCATTTTTGGACCGATTTGAAAAATTATTTCTCTGTTTGAATACATATATGTACTTCATGGTTGGTCCCGTTCTTACCCGAATCTGGTTCTGATGATGGGATCCATGAGGAATTGAGAGAACTCCTCAAAAATTCAAGGGAAACATATAGTGATTTCAGTATTTTCGGTAAGTAATAAATCGAGCATTTCCATTCAGAATTTGGTGGACGGGAACTGATGAAGAAAACCACGGATGGTCATCTAAAAATACTAGTCTTTCATGGGTGGCACTAAGATATTTCGATCAAGATACTGAAGCGACTATGACCAAGGCAATTTAAATGGTCCTCAGGTAATATTACCATCAACCTGATCTGGTAATTAAAGCCGGAAGTTTGGCAACGGAACTCCGTAATAAAACCCTGTAGGTTAACCGTGTTTGAGCTCATTGGAATCGTTATGGGATGCACTCTGGTAAAGACTCACTAAAAACTATGAAATAAATAAAAATATAAAACCGACTACCTACAAAAAAAACGACACTAAAAAGTTATTGAACTATGTAGACGTATTGTAAATTTTGTAGTCGGTGGCATTTCGTCAACTTTAAGCAGTTTGTTTTCTTTAGATGGCACCGACTTCAAAAATTACAATACTTCTACAATCTAGTTACATAGTTCAATAAGATTCGTAAAGTCTCATATTGAGCTATTACAAGTTGTATTTAGTTATAATATTATTTTAGTTCCTATATTGATATATTTTGTGTTGTTTAGATTAATAGATATACTTTAATTTAAAAAAAAAAGTTGTAGTGTAATAGTAAGTTAGCAAGAGTAAAAAATGTATTAATAAAATAATAATAATAGAGAATCATATATCATCTTTGCGTAATAGAGATGCCATTAAATCAGATTATTTTATTTATCATTGCTAACTATGAAGTTATTTAAATGCATGTTATATTTCACTTTACCTATCTTATGACAACAAGGTAAGTAATTGGACTGTTAGAAATGGCGCGAACCAAAGAACACGTGTTTGTACACAAACACCGTGTAATCCATCATCGGTTTGATGTTGCTAGATCTATTTCAGAAGTCTAATGCCATTTAGTATGTACCTTGGCCATGGCCCGAACATCCATGGGAACGTAGTCGCGGAAGGCGACGCGGCGCCGAGTGCGCCGTCGCGACGACATGCCGACGCAGGCTCGCGTCGAGCACTGAGTCAGCCACAACACACCATGCTGCCCGTGCCTCGGGCTCGGGCCCACAGCCCCGCCTTGTCTGACCGACACAACCCCATGGCTAGGGGGACAAAGCATAGGCCCCGTTCAGACTGGGCGGAAATTGTCCGAGTTACTTTCATAATATTATGGGACGTCCACAATATGAAACATCGGAGCGATATATCGCTCAAACGACACTCCATTTAACCAAGAAAAACATATAGTTACTAGACAAAATGATGTTAGCTCTAAAATATCCAGGATCGTTAAATAATTGTTCATTAAAGCAATCGAAAATCAGGTGACAAATGTGGAGTTTCATTTAAATTGGAGGGTTAATTTAACTGAAATGATATTAAAGTAACGTCTAACCTTAACATATCCGTTTTGTTACGAATAATTATGCCTTTGATAATAAATCCAGTTTTGTTACTATTCGTGACCATCTGTTATAGGACAAAATTTAAATGAAAATGCTGAAAAAAGTAGACAACAAAAGATTTAGGAAAAAAACTAGTAATTGTGTGTTAGCCTTGAGTCTCACCTCATGTTGCTCATGTTTTAAATCTGTTTTATTTTTCAGAAGTTAATTAGCGCGTGAGTCGTGTACACTTTTCGAACAAAAGCCAATCGAGCGCAATACAAAATGAATTTTCATTTCTGCCCAGAGGAATCCACTCTTAACAAATTTTTGAAATACGTCGTTTAGAGCTTTTCTTAGTTATGCGCTAAGGTAAAGAATACAAAGAAAACATTTAAATAGTGGGAAATGAGTTGCGGAATAAAACGAAAAGTTGTCGGTTATGATTGGGTCGGGAGGGTATGACGTGACTTTAGGTACGGCGAGCCGCGGCCGCTTAGAGCATGAAAAGAAATTGTGGAGAGATTTCTGCGGAAGTCAGGGTACCTTTGGGCCAGAATTTCTTCTTTGCGAAGAGTAGGTATAATACGAAATTAAATGTGCAATGATAAATTAAGCTACTTTTTAACGAGGTCTTTGGGCTTCTCAGAGAAGGTTGATTACTTTTTTGATGCTTGCGTTCCGTTACAAACTTTTCGACCTAGTTTGGCTTTCATAGAGTGTGATGGCAACATTTGTTTGTGTGCTTTGTTTTGGTAGAGTCACGGCGTAGCGCCGTAGAGCCGTAACGAGCTCCCTGAGGGGTTGACTATGTGTGCGCTCGTAATTATGGCTATTACTACTAACTAACTAACCACACGGCTGCGTAGTGTGTATGATGTTTACATCCGTCTTGAATAACATCACATTAATGTACCTGTAATAAATATATAGAGTACATATATATTCAAACTATCTCTATCAAATAATTTCAAACTAATTTCTTAAAAATAAATTTCTATATCTCAGTTTCAAAATATTGTCAAGCAAGTTGCGGTACCTATCGAAAATGACCTTTAGTCTAAGAACCTAAATAAGATCGAGATATTTGACACATTGACATTTACATAAACGTTTATGTAAAAATGACTAGCGAACTTTTTTTGAAAGTGGGCTACATCTCCGGAAATAAAGCAGGTACCTATTCTTACCTTATTTAAATGTACATATAACATAATCACTCTAGATAAAATACAATCCAATAATAGTGCCTTCAATATACAATCCAATAATATTTATAGGTATAATCTACCTTCAGGATTCAGAGGTTCATTACAAAAATACATAATTACACCTACCCTAGTTGTAATTATGTAGATATTGTATAATGTTGCATTATCTTATCTCCGCTACCTAAAGGTTGTCTGGAATAGATCGCACTTTAGCGAAAAGGCCGCCTGTTATTAACCTCTACTTTAAGCCTCATGTTCAGTACTGTGTTCTTATGAGGTGTGCAATAAAAATATTTGTATTGTATTGTATATTACACAATTATCGGGAGAACATCGTAAATTCAGTATAGGGTCAAGGAACCAAAAGATGAACACTTAAGCGACTAACCCAACTTTAGGAATTTTTTTCGGGGTGTTGTAACCTACTATATACAGGTTTCATTTTTTTATATGAATCGGCATATAATCAAGATTGAATTCCAATATTTTAAATCATCCTATTATAATAGAGTATTTTTTCAAAAATAATCTAAGCAAAAGTATGCCAATTTGCCCAGAAGTTGAACAGTGTGCCCTAATTCTGAACACTTTGACACCATTAGATGAACGAACACTTTCGCACCAATTTACTCCATTGATAACGGTGTATGTTAATAAAGATGAATGAAATATTAGTGTAAAATGAACAAACATATTTATTTATGCATTGTCCGGGCATTTATAAGCAAAAAAAATAATGTGCGAACTTACATAATACTATAAATAATATTTACCAAAATAATACAGTAAACTAGAGAACATGAAAGCTAAGGATGAGTTAAGTTGCCAGGTTTTATGCTAATTAGTAACTTTGGAGTAAAGACGTTCATTTACTAACCACTGCCTAAATCATGAACGACTAAATTATCTTAGTTCAAGTTTTGGACACGATAGCTGTGAAATGAACGAACCAAAATCAACAAAGTGTTCACATATTGGAATAGTAGCCAGAAGTTGAACTAGTTAATTTTATTCGTTCAAGTTCTGGCCTCAGGTTCTATGTTGAACACTGGTATTTTTCATAGTAAAACAAACTCCAAAATAAACGTTTTGTCAATAGAAAGTTGCGTTCAACTTTTGGTTGAAAAATCAACGACAAAGAAAAGATTAATTTAAGCTATAGAGGTTCTTATTATCTCTTCAGAAGGAATTTAAATCAATGTTTGAAAAAACGACACCATGCCCGAAAGTTGAACACCGTTCAACTATTAGACCAGGTACACAAAATTGGAACCATAACTTGAACAGCAAATATCTCCCAAATTATTAAAAAAAAATATTTATCTAATATATAAAAATGTAAAGGCATTAATCAAGAATCTATTTCACTCAAAACCTTGTAAGTATACGTTATATTCAATTTTATACGTAATTTAATGCTTAAACTTGAGAGCGCTATCCTTAGTAAGATCTCCATACAAACGGAGTTTTTGGCGCCAGGCCTGGATTCAACAGCGGCTTATAGCCACGTGTGTATGGTTACAGCCTGGGAATTTAATTACCAGCATCGACAAAGGATTGCCGCGTTAGAAAAAAAATATTCCGAAAGGGTAAAATGTATCACGATTTTTTTATTTCAATTTTTCGGTCGAATGTTCAACTATTGGGGTGTGTTCATCTTTTGGTTCCTTGACCCTACTGCAAGATTACAGCGTTCATTTAAATTTAAAGCAAGTAGGTACGTATTCCTCCATCAGTAACAAGGGTTGATCCGAGTTAAGTTCATTAACCTCTCCCAAAGGCTAAAGGGCAGTGTTATCTTTATGACGTCACGAAACGGCTCTGCCTCTGCAATACAATTGACGTCATTGGAACAAATTACAAATAATGACGTTAAAGGAACCCTCATTATGTCTATGCATAAAATATTGTGATTAATGTGTTTTTATTAATTATTAAAGTTTCCTAATTGATGAAATGATAAATGACTCTTTGAAATTTCCGCCACTTGCTTGTATTTTCCTGACTTTTATTTCACTAATGGTTTCTTGTTTATTTAATATTTGAAGTTGTCATGTTACTTACTAGAATAGGTAAATCCAAGTTCTAGAAATTTCATCATCATTTGAGAAATCCTTTTGCGTTGCTATTGTAGTGAAGCGGCTTTCCCGGGGGAAACTTCGTGTACCTAATACCTACCTAGTTGGGAAGCGGGGCGCAGGGTTGCGTGAATAGTTCCGGTTTTTGAACCGGCAATTTTCACTGGTTTTTGTCACGTTTTGGGCTCTGATTTCAAACACTGGTTCGGATGGCATTGTGAAAATAAAGAAAAAATATTGGCCAGTATTAATTTTAACATAAAATAAAATAAACTAAAAATATTATCACCGGGCTCGTCCGGGATTTCCCGGACCCGGGACCTCTCGCACCCGAAGCGAGAATCAGGATATTGTATGGCGATCGCTGAAAATGATCCATACGAATTAAAATTGTGACTTCGGTCGCAATTCGTATGGTTAGCCCCGAACTAACCGCCCTATGGAAAAACTATTCAATGAGGGCTACCGCGTATGGATTGACCGCTAGAGGCGCTAGTGTGGTGTCAGTCCTCCGAAATGGCAAAGTTCATAGTTTGTGGGTGTCTAATTAGATTCATATGGTGACTATTTAGCAATGTCTGAGATTGATAATGGCAAATATGAGTTCGGGCCAACGAATTTCAGTGCTTTGTGACAATTTTATCGTTTGTAATAGTAGTTTATGCAACTGGTACATAATGAGGGGCATTAAAACACGAGTGTGTTTTATGAAACGAGCCGAAGGCGAGTTTCATAATAAGGTCACACGAGTGTTTTAATGCCTAATTATGTACAGTTGCATACATTACTTTATCTACACACATATTATAATTACTCTAAGATGGGTTCAGAAACCGTAGTAAATAAATACAATAATTGTGTTAAGAGGAGGGGTAGGGCAAGCTCTCTGCATACAAACTTTGTGCAGGATTTTCTTCGTTTGTGTTTGCATTAAAGTTATGATTTTTGGTCAGTATGCTTATTTTTCTCATATCTATTTCGTGATGTAAATTTTTTTTTAATTTTTTAATTTTGAATTTTATTGAAATATTTGAAAATTTTCACATCACGATCTTCGCATATCTAATATTTATAACCAAAAAAAAAATTATATTTGTAAGTGCCAAAACCGACGAATAAAACCTGCACAAAGTTTGTATGGGGAAGGCCTTGCCCTACTCTGCGCCTTAATACAACCTTTTTTGCACGGTTGCGGAAATATCGAAATCAGAACTGGCAACCGATACCTGAATGTTATTTTAAAAAGTAAAGAGTCCTTATTCTGATGTGATCATGTCGTTCTAGCTCAAATTTCGTGCGATATATACTAAAAAAACATCGAGCTGACATTTCGCATCGACTGAATTTGAATTTTCAGTGATACTAGAATAGGGACATGTCAACTTTGACATTTAAATTTTGACAGTTTTGTTTGACGTAATATTTTAACATCATATATGAGATTAAAATGAAATATTTTATTACTGCTGTAGCCTTAGCCACAGATAAGAAAATTGCCATAAATTCATTGAATGTTGAAATGAGAGTCATTTTCTACGGTTTCCGAACGCATATTAGAGGATTTATGATATGTGTGTAGATAAACATAATATATGTCATACTTTTTTCCGAACAAAACGGGACTGCGCTACAATACAGGATGTTCGATAAAAATATTTACGGTGCGGTTTTAATAATGTATGAAATACGATTTCAACGTAAATTTGGGTTTTACGCCCATAATAACCAATAATAAACTTTGACAGCTGGACTGAGAGCGCAGTGGCGCCAACTGGTGAGCGCAAAAACGGTAGCCCTCATTGCTGCTTTAGTCATCGAATGCTTACATGGGTAGTATATAGGAGGTAGGTAGTATATAGGAATAATAGGTACCATCGCCAACACAGATAACTGACCGTTTGTGCACTTTATGTGTTTTAGCGTTTTTTCTGCTTTGGCGTTTGTATATAATTTTACAATATATTTTTATTATAAAGAAGAAAGACCCTTTTGTACCCTGATACTTATAGTACGGTTTTAAAAAAAAATTAATAAACAAATAGTAATAGGATGATAAAAATAGTATTATAACTTAAAGTCTATATCTGTTTTTAATTTCTATAACAATAACATTTGGTAGATTTTACTCATTATTCCTATAGTTTGATAATAACTATCCATATGGCGACACTATGTTATAAAAAATAACACGACGAAAATCAACGGTTTTAATCGATTTCCCAAAAAATTGGTGAAAGTCAGGGTGAAATAGAACAAAATGTGCCCTATCAGGGTTCATGACATTATCCATTTTTCACTTTTTTTTTCTCGTTTTGTGCTCTGATTATAGTCGGTTTTGAGATTTGCTACTTTCTACCTAAACACTGGTTCGGATGCCATTGTGAAAATAAAGAAAAAATATTGGCTAGTATTAATTTTAATATAAAATAAACTAAAAATAGTTTCACCGGGCTCGTCCGGGATTTGAACCCGGGACCTCTCGCACCCGAAGCGAGAATCATACCCCTAGACCAACGAGCCGTTATCTGTAGGCACAAAAACACTGACCTAGATGTACGATTCCCTTACAGCTGAACTAATATGTCATAATTTGATAAATTATGTTTTTAACTTTGAGCATTTATAGGTAGTAGAGAAGTCAATTCGTAGAAACTAGGGCTTCCAATCCCGGTATACCGAGATCTCACGCTATATTTCAATCCCGCTGCCGGATTACAAGCACGGGATCCCGCGGGATTTGCGGGACTGTGATGTGAGGCATGTATGGAACCGTTTGTGAGCCCGGGCCTTCGCCATCTTGAGCTAAAGGTAATTCATCATAAAGAAAAGACTCTCAATGAATCAGGAGTCAAGGGAACATCAACGTAAAAGTAGTATTTTAAATTTAAAAAAATACAGCGACTACTGTAGCAGCCGAATAAAGAGCCTTTTCTGCTGTTGGCCATATCGCCTCTAAATTTATACACAATAGTGTGGCAGACTATATATACCTAAGTAATTATCTTTTTTTGCAAGTATATTCTACTGGCGACTAACCAAACAAATTAAAGTTTTAATTCGCTTTGGCAATATTAAGCTGAAATTTAATAAAAGACTTGGAACTTCTTACTTGGAACTTAATTTTCGTCAACATTTAATGAATATTTTTATCTCTAAAAGCAAGTTGATTAATTATTAATAGTAAAGTGGAGGTTATTTTAATTATTTTGTTATTTTATTTAGTGTCTTATATAAAAGTATTATTTTTATGCGGGATCCCACAAATACCGAGATCCCGCGGGTTTGAAAAAGTGTAGTCCTGCAGATACCGAGGTTGAAGATAAACTGCGGGATTGGAAGCCCTAGTAGAAACTACCTTATTTACGATTTCCGTAGAACCCAAAGGTTTATACCGACAAGTGGTATCGTTGGCATCAGCATCTACGGATTATCAAAATGCGTATTATATGCCATATCGGTGTCTAATGTTTCAGTTCAATTAGGTACACTGAAGATAATGCAGATGTACAGTTAAAGTGGATATCGCTTAATTATTTGCCAACAAGGTCTAGGTTGATTTACGAGTATTTGTATTGATAATGTTTGAAATTTCTGGTTAGTGGTTTTTCTTAATTTTTAAGTGATTGTTTTTTTAGGTTGAAGATGGCTTTACGTGTTTTATTTAGCTTGTAAATACCTATAATATGACACCTTGTTTGCTTAAACTGGCTAAATAGTTTTTGCAATAATCGACAAAATCTAACACCAAGTCGCGCAATCTTGGTGACGTCAACGTCATAAAAACTCATCAGGAAGAAAGTCACATTAGGAAGCTACAACATGCATTTTGATAATCAGTAGACGATGCTTTTTTTTACTAATAATGGGATTGCTCATGGTCCGCATCTAGCCAGGGGGCAAAGATAAGGCCATAGGTGAAGCGAGCTCACCCAGAAAATGCCTATTCACTCTTGCCTTAAGGGGAGATATTCCCAATGCAAATGTCCCTCTCTAAGACGCGTGAGTTTTCGTAAATATTTAGCTTTTTTAATATTTAGCGATTTTTTTCTATCGAGTCAAATTCATCAGGTCATTTACCTAACTGACTGCGATTTTGACTAGACAAGATCCTTATGTAAGATTTGTAAGACATTTTTTTTTTAAGGCGCTATATTCTATGTCTCAGATGGTTTTAAAAAACTCAAAAGTGGTAATACCCAGCCTTAAATAGGTTTAGGTGTTATATGAACTCGGAAATTTACAGATGCCGGCAGGGAATCCCAAACCTTAGCGTGCGCATTATAAAAGATGACAAAAAGCGCTTGGTTCGTGTTAGAAGAATTTCAACCAGGTGAGGACGGTAACGTGCCGTACGTCTGGATATGTCCGGTGGAAGAAGGGGGAAGGCGGTATGAGCTCATGGAGCTCCTGAGCACACTCACCAAAGTAGAATTTGTTGAAGACGCATAGACACAGTAGTCCTTTAGTCCCGAAATAAACGTTTCACGTCAAAATATGTAGGTTAAGCGTGATGGTCAAGTACGAATATTTTTAAATCGACTTTGTAATCGATGCTCGATATACGATTTAAATTAACTTTAATGGTTTAGAAAATTATACTTGAAGCGAAAATTATACGTGCATGTAGAATTATGCATGTTTTTTTTGTAAATTACATAAAATTAAAACGTTTTTTGCGCCAAAAAACAGCACGTATTTTGACGGAGCTCTTTACACGCCATGTACGATTTCAAAACTGACATATAATCGATTTTAAAGACGTGACGTGGCAGATTTTTCTCCTATATACATTTTGCAGAGGGGTAAATATACTAATTGCGTCTCCAGTCTTAAGGCGAGGGTCTTCCATTGCAAATGTCCCGCTCTAACACGCGTGAGTTTGCAATTGACCATCCCCCTCTCTACGGAACTGTGCGCGTAATTTTCGTAAATTTTTTGTACATTTTTGGGTGAGAAAAATACATGGCTTACTATATTAACAATATTAATCCCGACATCCCTCATACCATCAAATACGTTTATTTTAGTATTATTTTCTACTCATCATGTTACCCAAGATTGAAATAAAATGAGTTTTAAGATAGAAAATAGAGGTATGTTTGGATTTTTTTTTCTATCGAACAAAGTTTTGCAAATTGTGTAACGGACATCCGACGGCACTAGATAAAGGTCTCAAATATAACATCGTATTTTTTTTACATTTTTAATTGGTAGTATTTCGAAATAAAACCGTTTACCAAATCAGATTTTTCCTATAACCCGGCCTTAAATTCTCTAAGGTTTTTAATAAAACGGGCATTCGTCATGACTCATGAGTGTTCGTAAAATGCAATATCAAAAAACGTATCACCATGGGCTCGTCCGGGATTTGAACCCGGGACCTCTCGCACCCGAAGCGAGAATCATACCCCTAGACCAACGAGCCGTTATCTCTGGGAACAAAAACACCGACCTAGATATACGATTCCCTTGCAGCTGAACTAATATGTCATAATTTGATAAATTATGTTTTTAATAACATGCGCGCATTCGTCATGAGTGTTTGTAAAATGCAATATCAGGTTACGCATTTTATACAAGATTATCGCTATATTGTTCTAGTAGGGCAGATTGCTGGAACCAATTGTCGTAAATGTGGACACGCTGGACAAAAGTACCATTTTTTTCCAGGGTCTAATTAGGTACATAGGTTTAGCGTCGGCCATCTTCAATTTTATGGAGGTGGAAAGTTTGTATGAGGAAAAAAATTATACACTTGAAAATTCGCGTAATTTTTTTTTTAAATAAAAAACATCAATCTTCTTTCATATACCTAACGTTAAAGTATAAGAAAACCAATTACTGCGTTTCAGAAATTTCACCCTCTCTTGTTTTGAAATAGTACATTACTTACCAAGGGCGATAAAACAAAGAATGTCTCAGATCGCAGGTATTTTACGCCCGAGCCGAAGGCAAGGGCGATAAATATGCGATCTGAGGCTTTCTTTATTATCGCCCGTGGTAAGTACAAAATTTTATGTCACCCCCTGGCCAGGAAGTGGATTTTTTCGCGCGCGGAGCGTGTGATAATGGCCACTTTATGGCCAGGTGTGACATAAACATATTTGCTCCCTGACAAACTTTTAACACCCACGAAAAAAAAATTTTTTTTTGCTTATTTTTCAAAAGAATCATAAAATTTTAAATCCTTATCCTTGAATTAGTCGAAATCGAGTATAATGACATTTAAAAAAAAAAATTTTTAATTCAGAATAAATATAAAATCTGAAATCCTAGGACCAATTTTTTTCACACCACCTGAAAAAAAATCAGATAGGCGAAAATTGTCCTAGCTGTTTTGCGTCTACACTAACCGATATCGGATCCGATACGAATCTGACCGATATCGGATCGGATAGTGAGCACTAAGCAGTTTTCCAAAAAATTTTATCGGTAACGAATCCTACGCCGATATTGTATCGGAGAGTGGGAACACGGCCCATGTTATTATGTTAAAAAAGTAACTAGGAACACGTTCGGATTTCAAAATAACTTTGCACACATGTGGATAAAATGCAGTTTAGCTATCTGTTTTTAAAGAATAAAAAAGGGCTTTCCGAGCTAGTGAGGTGAAAGGTATTTTTTTTAAGGCCGGGTTATAGTAAAAATCTGATTTTGTAAACGGTTTTATTTAGAAATTCTACATACTTAAAATTAAAAAATAGTACGATGTTATATTTGAGACCGTGCCGTCGGATGTCCGTTACATAATTTGCAAAACTTTGTTCGATAGAAAAAAAATGCCAAACATACCTCTATTTTCTATCTTAAAACTCATTTTATTTCAATCTTAGGTAACATTATTAGTAGAAAATAATACTAAAATAAACGTATACCATCAAATGAGCGATGTCGGGATTAATATTGTTAAAATAGTAAGCCATGTATTTTTCTCACCCAAAAATGTACTAAAAATGTACGAAAATTACGCGCACAGTTCCGTAGAGAGTGGGATGGTCAATTGCAAACTCACGCGTGTTAGAGCGGGACATTTGCAATGGAAGAACCTACCCTTAAGTCAAGAGGCCGGGTTGGACGCCGGCTGCGCCGGCTGCTGGCTGCTGCAGCTCGTGTTTTTTTTTACTGACTCCATAGAATATCTTTTATTTACTTTAACTTTTACTCCTGATTTACTTTCCCCAAAGTCGAAATGAAAAGTAGACTGTTTAACTCTGGTAAAAGTACGTCTATTTCAAAATATCTCGTGTAGTATATGGGTCGCTTTCAACCCTTGGTTAACAATCTACTATTTTATAAGTACCTAAAAAAACTTATCAAACCCAGCTTTTTTTCAAACAATAAAGATGACTGAAATAATGGAGATGTAATATTTATTCTGTGGCCATATTTCTACATTATCTAAAATAAATTAGGTCAATATTTACTTAATAGTTATTTAGTTTTATCGTTCTCCTGCACCTCCAGTGCAGTTATGTTGTTTTTTTTAACAGTCCTTCAATTAAAACAAATTCAGTGTCAAGATAATAGGGGTATTGACCAATTGACTGAATATACTACTTAAATATCAGTCAATATCCGAAGTCAAATCAGCAACTCTTTATGAAACGCCAAAAACGCTCAGTTTGTATGAAGTTTGTAGGGAAATCGGAACTATGTAGTCGTGACGTCACTGGTTCCGATTTCCGTATGGTCAAACATTTATAAGTTTTTAGATATTTAAAAATGTTTATATACTTAGTATAGAAAAAAATTGAGTCGTCAAGTTTTGCGAGTACCTACTTACCTATTTTCGTGTATGGTTTATTGGTATTGTAAGACTAAATTATTTTTATTATAGTCGACATCCCAAATTTAAGTATTACGTAAGACTATTTTGTTACTGAGCTGGTCTATGTTTTATATTTTATTTAAAACTAATCTAGAATTTAGTACTTATACTAAGACTAGATAGACTAAAAAGCACAAAAATTTAAGCAGCTGAAATAAGGACATAAACATAAACAACCATCCAACATCAAGGCAGAGACGGAAAGATTCAATGTAAGTACTTACTGTGTAATGTCCCGAAAATATTTATCAAATTACAAGGTTCGTACTTAAAGAGACTTTCGAGATTGGCCGCTATTACCGATTATATGTTTTTTATATTAAAATGTACAAGCCAATAGTTATAAATACTAGACCACTATTTGTATGAAGAATTTTGCCAGATTTACCCCTCGGTTCAGGAAATAACGGCCACAGATAGAGAAAGACATTCTACTCGCTAGCCGTCGT
The DNA here is from genome assembly GCA_951800055.1 of Cenopis cana. NCBI lineage: Eukaryota > Metazoa > Arthropoda > Insecta > Lepidoptera > Tortricidae > Cenopis > Cenopis cana. The sequence goes on along the minus strand of OX637477.1, from coordinate 15,612,205 downwards.
CAGTCGTGCATTAGAAGTGAGAACACAGTACTCGGCGGTGGTGTCGAGGTGCCACTCCAGCCACAGCTAACAGCTACGCTATCCTCACTCGCAAACTCCTATTAGCAGGAAATTATGCAGAGACGCACTGCGCTCAATTCCGAATCTAAAGTAAAGTAACATTGCTATTTATTCGAATTACCACATGAATTGAATGTAAAGTTATTTGAGTGCGTCTTTGCAAAGAAAGTTACCGATACCCATTTGATGAATAAAGACAGAGGCAAGACTACTTAAAAGTATCTGACACATAGTAGTATAGCTCTACTTACTAAGTATTCAGAGCTCCGGATTTTGTCTTAGATACCTATTCGGAATTGAAGAACGCTATGAAGAGTGTGAATGGTTTGAGATGGGTTTAGCGAGTGACACCTAGGACGGCGTTAGGCTAGGCGCAGAAAAGTGAATGTGGTCGATATAGAACATTGATTAGAAGTGTAGGTAATTCTGGCAAAATCACCTCGTGCGGTGGTTCCAGGTCGTCGTCAGCCGGCGGCGCGTCGGCAGGCCGCCACGGGCGCCCGCTCCTGCCCCACACAACATCACTGTCACTGGCTATACGGCTACACATTACATATTATATCTATAAGGACAAACACACGTCAACACACACTTTATGCTAACTAATAAAAAATCCTAAGACATTTAGACTAAATGCAACTAAAGCTTTTTTAGGTTTCACTTTGTACAACGTGTTACTTTGTTACAAAGGATATGAAATGAAATACGACGGACAATATCGTTATGGCGCCATGCTGAGGACAGTCGAGTTAAGAACGTGTATTTTTATTACGTACTTATTTAAGTTTTACTATAATGGTTTCGTGAACATTTTGTTCATGTACTTATTACAATTAGTCAAATCAGAAATGCTCGTAAACTTTTTTTATATTTAATAATAGGAACCTGGATGTATAGAAATAAAAACTTGATGTACATTGTTACTCAAAATATTAAGTCTAGGTCAAACGAATAAATTTAATAAGAACTCGTTAAAGTAACAGAGCCGTTCTTATTGATACTTTATAACAGATTAAAAGTCGATCGCGGAGCGCTTTTACGGGCAATAAATTTAAAACAAACCCTCTCGGATGCAGGACAGCGGTATAAAACCACCGGCGACAGTAAATACGAACGTTCATGCCACCATAAAGCAATCGATTTCGATACCAAATAAAAGTGGAAGTGTTGGCGCCTGGCCAATGAGATGCTCGGTTCGCCAAGCGACTGTGCACAAGGGCCTGTGAAAAACGGCAGGTTATTTTCGCTCTTCTAAGATGTAAAAGAGCGGACGAAAGCGAACGCTCCACGAGGACTGAACCGTTGCTTTCGCACCTAAAGGGTACTTTCACGTTTAAGCGCGTAATACAAGAGGCCACTACCGAGGGATTTATGCCGCTCATTAGAGTACGCGGGCGGGCTCCTCGATGACGCACGACTTCCCGCACCTGCCCATGAATCAGGTACCTCGTATATCGCTAATGCCGATGCCGTTACAGGCCTTGGTATCGGGGAAATTTAAGATTTCCTGTTCTGGGTTATCTACGTACAGTATGCATAGTTAAAAGGCATCAGTACATACGCAGAGCGATGGTGTAGGTACCTGTAGGCGTGGTCGTGCGGCGGCAGGCCCAAGCCGGAGTCCTCGGAGGGCGAGCGGTGGTCCGCCACGAGCGGCGCCTCCGCCGGCCCCTCCTAGAACAAACCCTCACTACACCCGGCCGCCCCGACCTTACCAACTACACTAACTCATACTTATTTACACCGTTTTAAACACTTTTTATTGCAAAAAGGTACTTAAGCAGAAGTGCCATTTTGACCATTATTTTTCATCAGTGTTCACGTTAAGCAGCTTAGATACACGAGGTAACGTGTGTATCATAAAGTAACGACATTTTGTTCTTTCTCTGAACATTAGAATTTTCAGATTTGAATACACGGACATTTTTTTTAATCTAATGATATGATTTCTGGGAAGTACATATCACACAGCGAAAATTGATATAACTTCATTCATCTATTCTGACGAGTATATTATTTATATATTGGTAATTCACAAGAGATTTCATAATACCTTCAACCTTCAACGCTCGCTGTGTGCTCAAATACACCTAACATCGATAAGGCAAAAGAATAACATCGAAACATCGAATCAGACACGTTTAATAATGAAAGCACTAACTACTGGTGAGCGGAGCATGCGGGCGGGCGGCGCGCCGCGCGCGTGCACGTGCACTTACCGCGTCGTGCAATTCGTGCATCGTCGAGGAGGGCAGCATGTGTCTTTCAGGCCCGCGCTACGGACAAATGGAACCTTCAGCGATCTCGCCACTTCCCCTCATGCATTAATAACACGTCTCGCATCTCCCTCCCTAACCGAAAACCTTAATATGCAAAACGTGCTCTATAAATAAGCTATGGAATGGTATATTCTACGTGAGAACATTTTCATATCATATACATGAATCACCAATTTGTGCATAGAGCTATTATTTTATAGGTAATTCAAACGAACTTTGTCTACCACAATTCTTTTAATTTTCCCAAATCTTCATCGAGAAAAAACCTCTGTTAAATTAAATGAGCTTGCAGCTGCCTCTGTTCTTAACGAAGCGCAAAATTGTAATTAGTGAGTCCAGGGTGCAGGTGGGGCGTAGATTACGAGATTATTCGGAGCAGTCAACCTAATGAACACAACGAAAATACGCTTTTACTGCAAATTTTTGCTAAGGCACCCGTCATTTGCTGTCTTAAAGATAAATGAGGGGTTTCCATCTAGGTAAGCGTTGGGTATCTGCATATTATATGAATGTTACCTTTATGTGGTGATCGGGTGGTTCGTCGCCCCGCCTGTAGACGAGCTCGTCGAATCTCGGTCGATCTTCGGGTAGCATGAACTCTCGGATTTCCGTAAGAAGGGTGTACTACAAAAGAGAAAAAAAATTAGGCCGAATAAAGTTTTTTTTTTCTCATGTAAAATTTACGAGTATTCTGTGTGCGTATGTTGATTTAGTGTTACAAAACTTGAGAATATATTTACGTATTACCGACTGAATCGTTTTTGATTTACTTAATTAAACCAATTTTGTTTCAGTCCGAAATACGTAGGAAGCAAAGTTAATTTAAGATCAGCCATCCCGCTGTCCAAGTCTGTTGATAAATTGCCTACGATTTGCATAATTCTCATGGGTGTTAAACTGGAGTTCAGAATGCAGAGTTAACTTCCTATATTGGCGCAGTGGGAGCGTGACGTCGGGGCTCCATTTATGAGTAATGACTGACCCGAAGAGAGCCAATTAACGCGTGCCATTAAACAGAATCCAGTAACAGCAGACCCGACTCAAGATAAATTGATTTTGGATATAATGTCAGCTAACTGGACATAACGATCTGTTTCTCAACATGAATAATGACCCATTTTCCAATAAATCAAAGAGCTCAAGGTATTTTATGACGGGTTCTAATTTGTATGTAAGTTTTGCATAGCATTAAGAGATTTACTTCCTGGCATTGAATAAATTTGATTGAACTTTCCACAAGCACCTTTCTGATATAGTCATGAACAAAATATAAATAGGTGTCGTGTGGATTTTTTATCGCCACCTGGGGGTTAATGATGGTCGCGTGATAGCGTGATAAAAGACAAAATAAATCATCTGTCACTTCTGGATATCACTCGATAGAAATGTAACAGATGTTTTATCTTGTTTATCACGCTATCACACGACCAAGATACGGAGTCTGGGTTAGATTAGTCTTACTTTCTGCGGCGTGTCCAGCAAGTCGCGTAGCACTGTGAGGAAGGCGTCGGTGGCCAGGCGGCGCGCCGCGTACTCCTCCATGTAATACGCCAGCGCTGGCAGGTCGCTCTGCGGCAGCAACGAACGCGCCTTCTGCTCCACCGCCGTCGACGCCGCGCCTCTCCGCTTACCCCAGCCGCTTATTCTGAATTCAAAATAGACTGTTAGGTACTTATACTCATGGACACGTTTAGACGAACGTGAAACGTTTTGATTACTGCTCCATTAATAATATGTTTTATACTTTGTTAAGCCTGTTTTACGTCACGTAAGTATTGGACAAGAGTAGGTAAGTTATGGTCACGTTGTGCAACTTTGTGGCACGCTGATGTACTAACCTAGGCGTGGCGTCGCGCTCCCCGTAGGCGGTGCAGGCGTGCGGCACCTTGCCGACATCGCGCACTAGCAACGACATGCGCTTGTGGTATTTGAGCTGCGCCACAGCTTCGTCGTGCGTCACGTCCACAAACGACTGCCCGTTCACCTCTAGGATTTGATCACCGACCTAATTAAAATAAATTCTTATGTAAATCATGAAATTCAATTACTTACCATAAACAAGCAAAAATAAACATTTATTTCGATGAGATCACCGTGTAAGTAGAGAGAGCAAGACGAAAACATCGGTAGAGATGTCTAATAGTAGCTTTATATAAAAACTTGTGAACAACTGTTTGTTGTCATCGAAATATCTGTCAAGTACCTAACTGGAAAAGCAAGCCACGCTTCGTTTCCGCGCTTGTTCATTTTCCTGCTTTTATATTAGGTACAATCAAATTACCTAGTTGTCTGGAGCGAGTTATAGTCTGCACTTCTGCGGGCCAAGCCCTAGGGGGTTAATTTGCGAATCGAAACTTTCTACTTTGAAGCTTGCCTGTTTTGAAACATTAAAATTTCATTACGCCAAAAACTTTTTTTCTAAGCACGTTTTTTTTTTTGGAGGAAAAAGTAAACCAAATCAGCTCCGACCTGCCTAAAGACACTATGTTTTGACGCCACTATTAATTTGAATAATAGGCATATAATATTCCTATCCTCATAATATATCATAAATAATAAATCATACATAACAAGAGGATATACAAGTACTGATAAATCACAACCAATCCGAAAGTTTAAATTATTCGATACCTAATTCCGAAATATCCGTGTAGGTAGGTAAGTAACTTGATTTATTCTAAATAAATTCAAATAAAATACCTAAGTTTTTTAATTAAATCTGGTTAAAATAATTGCAGCAATTTTATCGTCTGATGAAAATACTTAGAACATTGTTGGAGTTGGTAAGAGTTACGAGTTTCGGATATGGCGTGCAGCAGCGGTCGAGGCAGCTCAAACACCATAAATTTCTCACCACACCTCGCCTCGGTGCGGTTCCACGCTGGAGAGTAAATGATTCCACATTTCTCTTAATCGCACATTAACTGAACTAGTTCCAGGTGACGTTACTCAGTTTGATCAAACCCAATTATGGACCTGGGGCCCGATTTTTGAGTGTCGAACGCTCGAATTCTCACTCGCCATCTGTCAAAACATCATAGTATTTTGACAGATCTCGAGTGAAAATTCGAGCGTTCGAAACTCAAAAATCGGCCCCCACGGTCCCCTGGAGGGTAAAAAAGTCCATCCTATATTTTTCTTCGTAAAACTACCGTACCGTACGTAATTTACAATACACGTTATATTAAAATACGGTCAAGTATTCATTCGTGTATACTAGTAGGTATACCTACTTGAAAAGTAGATATGAAAATGTTTGCCGCTTCCTTGAATTGATTGGTATGTAAAGTAGACATTTCCATAGCGACGTTCAAAGATTAATGTAAAACAAACGAGCAATGTATCGCTCAATGAGACCGCCTTCGTAGACGGTACGAGTACGTTCCAAATGCATAGCAGTACCAATAGGCATATCTGTCTTTTCTCTGTTGTTTATTATTGATGTACATACTTTTGTCAGTTATATTATAAATAGAACGATAAATGGCATACTTCTAAATAAAACAGGTTTTTAATTCTACACTCATCATACATATATACCTATCCTCTATCAAGCTCGCGCCCTGAATCCTCGTCTACCGAGGACCCTCCGCTTGAAAGTAATATAATAAAACTCGGATGCTCATATTTTCTGCTCTTCATCCTTTGCCCTGCCCGTGGCAGTTTGCTAGAACCGCCGCTTTTGCAAAATAAAAGCACGATAAAAGTTTCACAAGCAACAGACGGGCGCTGCGCTGCCTCGATATAGGTAGGTACCCCCACACACAATACGTCGGCTACGGACGGCCTGTATCTTGTCAGCGGCCTTTCCTGACCTACTTTTTACATGTAGGATAAAAGGCAATCCGATAAAGCCTTTGATATAAGCAATAATTTATATTTAGAAACGGTATAAACAATCGTGAACAAATAGAATGGCTCGCGAAAACGGCTACAATAGCTACATTAATTCGAGGGGAAGATAAACCGTTAATGCTGTCATTTATTATGTGACAGTGGATTTTTACAACTGACTTTGTAGAAGAATTAAATAGGTGCAATGTGGAAATGCAAAAACAAAAGATGGTTTAGTTAGTTCTCACCATTAATCCAGCTCTGTCTGCCACCGAGTCCTTGTCGACGCCCGTGATGTAGATGCCTAGATTGTACTCCAGACCGCCTCGGATCATCAGCCCAAGCGACTGCCCCGGCTCGATACAGAGGTCAACCTAAACACCAAGTATACATACACGTTACTGTAAAAGCCTTTACCGGTAAAAGTTAGGATTTTCCGACTGCTAATGTAAATGCTTAGTGATCATCGTTCAATTTAATTTTATACCATCCTTCACTTGGTATATTTTAGGTTTTGTGTGTTTTACCACTAAGATGCGCTAAAAGTCAAATAATAACCTCGTTGTCGACTTAATAAAGGCACACTCAACACTCCCTGTCACCCGACTCGTCTCTAACATAGGTTAGGTTACGGTATTTTTGCGTCCTTCAGAGCGAAAATAGGCACACATTTGTACATAGGTGTATACACAGATGACGTCGACAATGTCGACATGTGACGTTGGCATAAGAAGAATAGGTACTATAAATTTATTTATTTACCATAGCCTATACATTTATTTACCATTAGCATTAATTAATGCGTTTAATAATGAGACTGTACGCCCTGTCAAGAAGCGAGAGAGCAGGGAAATGACGTGATGGCAGGCTCAAAGACCACTACGACAGTTAAGTGGCAGTAGACCACGATTAGCATACCGCCATTGACCCTCTCCTCCTTTTATGTAGATAAACGCATATTTACGACCAAATATTGCTCATAAAATTTTATGAATACCTAAAATCATTACGGTTATTAAAACGTTGTCGGAGCTCTTTTCGAATATTTGTCCGCAAAGAAAGGTTTTCTAGACATATTATTATAAATTTACCGATTATAAAACAAGGAAAAAAGGAATACGTTGTTATTTGATCGGAATTCTTATCCAATATATCCTAGGGGGATTATTCTGCTTATTACCTCTAACAGTTGCCATCAATTTAATACCTATTATTATTTCCTGCCATTGATTTGGAACAACTTTTAATCAAGTTTTGATTCCGTGCCAAGCGGAGACAAGTTTGTTATTGTTGCCGGCACGAGCCTCTAACCGCCGAGCTCCGCTTCCGTAGATACACAAATGTCATATAAATTATACCTACGATTCCTACGAAGCTTAGCTCAGATTAGACATATTTGACACAATATTTACATTATCAACTGAAACGTTGTAAATCTCCTATTAAAACTGCTACGAATACAACAGTCTTGCGAATAAAATAAGACCACGTTATGCGTGAAGCGATCAAGAGCGGCGGGGTAATCACGTCACTTTATGTACTGCCGTTAGAGCATATTAATATCATTTTTCGACATTAGCTCATAGATTTATACGTCAAATTGACATTAAATATGCTCTAACGGTTAGTACATAACGTTACGTGATTACCCCGATATGACTGGATGCAGTGCATTGTCGAGTACTGCGATGCGCGTCCTCCATATAAAGCGGTCATAAGCAACATAATAATATTTAGTGATCCTGCATACGAAGCGGTTCTACGGTCTTGCGTTGCGACGTGAAGTGATCTTCGTAATATCACTTTACGTATAATAGGCTTATGTGATCCTGAGTAAGGACGGATTAGGAACCCCGTGTGCAGGTTGATCACGAGCCTTTATTTAACCTGTGGCGATAACTAGTGTTGTAATAGTTGTAATGTGAAGTTACCCTGCGTATCGAGCGGTCTTTGCTAGCGGAGCGCGGCGGGCGCGGCGGCGGCGGCGACGCGGGCCGCCCGTAGCGGTCCATCCAGGAGCAGGACGCGCGGCCCACGAGCGCGCCCGCCGTTCGCACCGTCATCGTCAGCTGTCGACACGACTTCAGCATCTGACGGAAACATGAACATAAGTCTCAACGTCTTAGAAAACAGTACCAGTCTTAACACAATCAGCGCCGAGAACGCGATATCGGTTTCTCCGTTCGTATACAGTTTTCGCTACAAAGTCGAAAAACCAAGTTATCTGCTACGAGCGTAGCACTCATCGGCAATGAGTGTGTTAAGGTTAACACTTTCGCTTCCAAGCTTTTCAGTAGCGCTACGCAATTTCCTCTACATACCGGGAAACGCATGGTGAATTATGTAGTTAGCGCGTCTACGAGCAGAGCGCCCGCTAGGCGGCTTCCTGGCAGTGAATGTGAGTATGTACTAGTACTAGTACCTACCGACTACTATATATACTAAGAAATCTTATCCTCTTGATTTTCCGCCAAATTCCATGTTTTGTCTTATCAATAAAGCTAAGCAGTAATAACTAGGTACTTATCAACGATGCAACAAAATAATCTTAGGTACCTATCCAGAGAGCATTTGTATTATTTCCATCCTTTAAAATCTATATAATATTACTTACGTATAAATATAACCAACAATAAAGACTTTGAATTGAATTGAGCGTTATCTATTTAATATTTACCTATGAGTATAAAACAACAACAAAGCCGCCGTCGAGCGCTCTGTAACGAGGATTAAATTCATTTGAGGAAAAGGATGACGCATTAGTTATTTATACGGGAGAAGTAGGTAAATCGTCGAAAATAACCTACAACCTCCAATGTATTTATCACTTAAAACCGCTTTAGTACCTACATCATTTGTTTGCTACAGTGGTAAGTTATGTACGCGTTAAATTAGGTAATACCTATACCAGAGTTACCTATCCCTACTGTTTATTTCCTTTCATTGGATTTTACAAAAGTATGAGGGGCGAGTCGAGAGAGAGAGTAGTTGTTTGGTAGGCAGTCACAAATTTATTTTTTTCAACAGTCTGATTATCTTTTTAACATAAATTATGACCAACATATACTATCTCACCTTACAAGGGTTAATACCATAGTCATGCCATAGTCACATAATAAATGGACATATTTTCTATGGGTTTATATGGCAGAAATCATACCTGGGAGCCGATTTTTGAGTTTCGAACGCTCGACTTTTCACTCGACATCTGTCAAAACGTCATAGTTTTTTGACAGATCTCGAGTGAAAATTCGAGCGTTCGACACTCAAAAATCGGTCCCCTGCCTCCAGTTGACATTCACTGCCCGCAACGCATAGCATATTATTATTATTATTTTTTTTTTTTTTCTCTTTATTTAAGGAGCTTGTCACACAGGTGATCATGTCGCTCCATTATAATCAACATATTTTTTAATGCCTTATTCTAACTTATTCTATTAACAATTGCCTTCCGAACTAGCTGCAACAGTGCTGCGGCCGTGTCCGACAATGGAGTAGCCAGAGCACTGTTGCAGGCCCCGACATCAGAACCGGACTCAGCAGCCAGTTGTCTCCTGGCGGCTTCGTTCCGGACACATTCCATTATAACATGATATACGTCTTCTGGTACATCACATTCATCACAGTTTGGAGATGCAACTTTTCTCATCAAATAACCGAACTTATTTAATGGAATATGTCCGGAACGCAGTCTCATCATCAGAACTAAGTCGCGTCTGCTTAAAGTGCAATCTATCCATGGAGTACTCTGAGGATGTGGTTGGATCGTCTTATACCAAATGCCTTTTTCCTTTGATCTCCTATCGAAATATTCCTTCCATAAGGAATATGTTTGTTGTTTCGCTAAAAGGATACAATCGGAATAAAAAGGTAATGTGTTACATTCAACGCCATCACAACAAGCTTGCCTGGCCAAGGCGTCCACCGTTTCATTTCCGCCTATACCTACATGAGACGGGATCCACTGTAGTATTATGTTCTTACCCTCTAATTGCGATTTGTTGATAAGCTTCAAAATGGTGTAAGCAATCGGGAGACCTCGAAAATTCGAGGTGCACCGAGCCACATGTTGGAGCGCACTCTTAGCATCCGATAATATAATAAACTTATCGCAATCTATTGTTTGGATGTAAGATAAGGCCTCGGCGATGGCAACCAACTCTGCATGCATTATAGAAATGTCGTGATTTATGAGTATCTTAAGTGATGTATTCAACTGTGGATCGTAAAATGCTGCACCCAAGGTGCTTTTTTCTTTGGAACCATCTGTGTAAATACAATAGTATCCAGAATAATTATTTTTCACGAAATCGTCAACTGTTGTTTTTAAAATATTTTTGTTATATGCCCGCTTTGATTTATTGATTGACGTGATGTTGACCTTAATAGCCTTAGAAATATTTAGTTTACTAACCCATCGATCCAAAGTAAACATTTCGAGTAATTTACTGGAGTGCATAGGGACTAATTTGTACATATTATATACAGAAAGGAGAAGCGGTTTTTTCTTTCGCAAAGTCTTACCTCTCTGTATTTGAGTATCTAATTCATCTATGAGTTTGCTAGTTATATTCTTTTCGAACGATCTAGATTTAAAACAAAACTTTGACGCTAAATAAATGCGACGAATATGCAAGGGTTGAATACAGAGCTCAGATTCCATCACGTGTATAGGAGTAGTCTTAATAAATCCACCAATAGTCCTCAGTGCTTGATTTTGAATTTTATCGAGCTTATACAAATGAGACTCACTGCTATCATCAAAAAGAAATGAGGCGTAATCTATCCTGCTACGAATTATGGCAATATATAGTCGTCTTAGGTGTTTTGGATGGACACCCCAACCGGAACCCGATAATACTTTTAAAATATTTATATGTTTTTGAATTTTTTGTGTTAACTCATTAATATGTTTTCCCCATCTGAGAGATCGATCCAACCACATTCCCAAATACTTTACACTATCGACTAACTCTAAATTAATGCCATTTATTTTAATACTTACAGGGTGTCTATTTATACCTTTCTTAAACACACACATTTTAGTTTTACTTGTAGATATTTCAAGGCCGAGCCTGTTCAAGTGTTCGTGAAATATGTTAAGGGATTTTTGTATCATACTTTCAGCCTCCGAAATGGTTTTTTTTGTAACATATAAAATGAAGTCATCTGCATATTGGGATATGTACACATCTTCTACTAATATGTGAGTGTGAATAGAAAAGGTGTATATATTAAATAACAATGGCGATATGGGATCGCCCTGGGCCAACCCGCGATCAGTTGACCTTCTCAAAATTGCGTCATCAGTCTGTACTTTAAGAAATCTTTCTCTTAGGAAATTCCACAGATACTGACAAATGTTGCGCCCCACTCTTATCTGGTCAAGTATAGCAATTAAGGTAGGTACATTTACGTTGTTATAAGCATTGTCAATATCTATAAAGCACCCCAGAGTAATCATATTTTCAGAAAACCCGGTCTGTATTCTACTCACCAAACTACACAGATTATCTAAAGATGATCGACACCGCCTAAAACCGACGACTTCCTCGGGAAACATACAATTTTTTTCCATATACCATTCCAGTCTTTTATTGATCATAGAGTGAAATATTTTACACAGACATGAGATTAAAGAGATTGGTCGGAGGGCAGAGTCGGAGGACGGATCTCTTCCTGGTTTAGGTATTGGGACTACACTAATCTCTCTCCATTGAGCAGGGACGAACCCTAAGGAATAGAACTTATTATACAGTGACAAGAGTATTAGTTTGCCGCATCTGGGAAGGTTTTTAATCATTGAAAACGATATATCGTCACTACCAGGTGCGGTATCTTTTTGTTTAATGGACGACTCGAGTTCTTGAATGGTAATAGGCTCGTCCATGACAGTGTTATCTGATTCAAAAGTTGGAGGAGGTGGGGGTGCGGTGGCTGGTGTCAGAGTACATAGAAGTTTGTGAGCTTTCTCTTCACTGACATGTGGCCGCGGAGACCTGTAGCCTTTCAGCCACCTCATCCGAGACCACACGTCAGCGGCTGATGACGCTTCGCTTATAGAATTACAAAATGATTGCCAGCCCTCACTTCGACGAGTTCTAATAAGTTTCTGTGCGTCTCTTATCTTAACCTGAAGGTCCTCAAGGTGTTGTGGCGTAGGATTACGTCTAAACGAAGCGAGTGCTAGTCGTCGCTCAGCCACGGCCTTGGATAATGACTGATTCCAATAGGATTTCGGTTGAAATGTTTTAGCTGGGTTATGGTTGATTTTATTAACTGGAATATACAGATTAGCGGCTTGATTTATAGTGTCCAGGAAAAAATTATACGCTTCTTGAGGAGATTCAGGCAAAGGAAAATCAGTGAACTTACTTTCTAAATACGATCTATAATCATCCCACTGAGCTCGACTAAACTTTCTCCTTCGAATAGGCCTAGCCCTAGAACTAAAACAAGTAGAAATCTTTATAAGTAGGTGGTCGCTTCCCAGTGACTCTTTCATAACGCTCCAATTAAGTGTCAAACATACGTCAGATGATACAATGGTTATATCTGGAGAGGATTCCTGTAACACTCCGTTAACAAGCCGCACCCTTGTGTGACTGTGGTTATTTATAGTAACTAAATTAAAGTCCATAAGAGAGTCAAATATTTGGTTACCTCTTGCATCCGTTTTGTGTGACCAGTTAGTGTGATGGCCATTGAAGTCTCCCATAATAATCACATTATGTTGCACTATTGAAAATATATAATCCCAATCACGCTGTTGAGTCACTACCGAGGATGGACAGTACACAGAAATAACGTTTTGAATTTGATCACAGTTAAACAGTTTTACGTGAATAACTTGTATACCTGTGTTGGGAGATTGTAGTCGACACTGTTCTGATTTGATCGATTTGTGTGTAAGGATCGCGACTCCGCCATAACCATCCGCCCTATCTACCCTATAGACATTGTAGTTACTAACTTTAAAATTGCAGTCCGTATCCAACCACGTTTCACTTAGCGCGGCTACGTGAATTTTCTCCTGAATAAGTAGATTTTCGAAGGTCACTAATTTCGGTCTTATACTCTGTGCGTTCCACTGTAACATGTTAAGCTGACACTTTCTGCCGTTATTAGCCATTAAAAGCGGAAACAAAAGTTTTTAAAATTGAAACATCAAATATATTTTGCATAAAAAAAGATAACAGCCATTCTAATCCGGTTTGCACGCCTCGTTTTATTTTTTCAGCAATCGTCAAATTCTTCATGAATATGATGTCTTTTAATTTTTCTATTAAAGTACGGAATTTATGATCATTTTTTCTACCGAATTCGTTAGCTTCGTCAATTTTTGGCAGCCTGTCATCGTCGTCCGTCTCCATGATTAATGAGGTGTTGTCCAGCTGGTCTCCATTTGTGCTCACTTCTATTGTATCAGTTGGGGTTTTTTTGGTTTTAAAGCGTCGTGGCCTTCTAGATGGCGCAATTGGTACATGTTTTTCAGTTGTTGTCTCACTATGTACTACTGCTTTTGTTGTCACCATCCTAGCGAATGATGGCTGGATGATTGGAGATGCCGCTGAGGGAGGATCAGTAGTTGTATAATTCTCAGCCGTCCTCAGCGTCAGGGGGAAGTCGGTCTGAGACATCGGCGCCGGTGGCGCGGTAGGGGAAGGTACAAATTTCATCAACGCCTGTTTATATGTACAGTTGGATTCGGCCATTATTTTCCTTATTTTTCTTTCTTTAATATATTGTGGACATGTTTTGTCTAGAGCCAAGTGATTTCCCGAGCAATTACGACATGTGAATATGGTCGTTTCACAATTCATATGGTTTTGTCCACACTTGGGGCAAGTTGTTTTTTTTGAACATGTCTTCTTTGAGTGACCAAATCTCCAACAATTTGAACATTGAGATACAGGGAACAGATACGGTTCAACCCTTACTCGCAAGTCATGTATATATACGTACGGTGGCAATGAAGGACCTTTAAATCCGACTCGTATTGTCTCGCTGTCTTTCCAACCGGATTCCTCCTCCCGACTCTTTTTACTCAATCTTTTCACTGAAACTATTTCGATATCACTAATCATAGTCTCCATCATTTCTTTTTCTTGTAGATCTAAGTCCGCCTCTTTTATAATGCCATAAGACAATCCTACCTCGTACGTCTTTTGGCATCGCCAGCCCAACTCGACCTGTGTAGTAGCCAAACATATAAGACGATCGGCGCTGGTCTCATTTTCAAATTGGACAAGTACTTTATACGCGTTAATGTATTTTACACGAATGATGCCCGAAATATCATGGCTTTTTAATAACTTTGCCAGCGCGAATTGTTTCGGCAGCTGATCTTTACACGTAATGCTTATCTCCGTCATCTCCGTACCCACAGGCAAGTCCGAATTGTAATTGACACGCCGTTTAGGTTTAGGTTTGATGGTGTTCCACTCTTCATCTGATTCTCTGGTCCTCTTGGTCGATAAGGGGTCTTCTTCCATCTTATCCTTAGATTGTGTTAGGTCTTCTACTAAATTAGAATCACCACTCTCATTCGTCATTATTTCTAACTCGCATTCCTTATTATTTTGTGTTGAGCCCATTGATTTGCCTTGTTCGCATATCTGAGAGTTGTTTATTACATTTGTAATTTCATCTCCGGATCCATCCGGATTTGAACCTTCTGACATAGTCAATAAGGTTCATATCCGTCCTAAAGCAAAACAAGTCTGCTCGCACTGCGTCTGGCCGATTAACTTAACTGATAAGCGCGCTCGATGCAAGTAAACAAAGTGATTAGCAACAATGCGCACGTCTTAACCGTAAGATAATCCCGGCAAAACTGCATAGCATATTATGTGCGTTCACAATTTCACATCCATACAATTTTATTCATAGCAGTGAATGTGTTGGGTGAACTCGCTATCCCATACTTAACATTATTGGGCTGGCTGGTTATATCGTAACTACCTACATAAAAAAATGCTGAAATTACAATAATTGTGGTAAACTTGCTCTTTTGGTATGTTGTTTGGGTCCACTAGATAGCGCTGAGTTATTCCTGAAAAATCGCCAATTTCTTTCACATTTTTTAGATTTGTGCAAAAAAAAAACGATATACCTAGGAAGGCTCTGACGAGAAAGGTCACTAGTACTTTTTTTAAAGTAATAGTGAACACGCCTGCAGACGCACCTTTACTTTTAAAATGAAGGTAATTAAATTTGCTACAACTTCATCTTCCATTAATTTCCCCGGAGATATGACCCCAGTGCAATTAGACCAATTTTCGTCCAAATCCGGACATTGATAACTACTAATTGAAACCTTTTGGGATATGTTCGGACACCTTTCAGGATGACGCTCACAAAAGTCCCAAGACCTCCCAAGTGGGTTAGCCGAGATTATGACGTCATCTTATTTTTGTATGAGGAAAAAATTGTCCTGTATAAATCGTGTGTTATATCAAATGAAAGTTACCCATTATTTCATTTCAGTCACTTATTCTAAATAAAAATTAAAATAATTTTCAAAACATGCCTAGTTTGGGCTCCTCCAGATACGATACCGTTGAATATTTTTTTATAAAATATAACTCAAATGATACCTAATATCCTCGTATCCAATCCCAAGAAAGCAATTTTCAAAATATTTATATTCATGGAAGAATCATCCAGAACGAAAAATTTAAAACCGATCGTGGCACCGCGACTGGCGGTTGTGGAGCATAGCGCTAGGGATGCCTACTGAGTTCAAAATAATTAGAAGCTCCACAGTATTCAAGAATAAATTAAAAACGTATTTATTAGAAAAATGTATGACATTAATGATTTTTAACTTAGGTGAAATTTTTGAATTCTTTATTTTTATTAAAATTCCTATTGTTATTTTTAATGTTATTGTTTTGTTTAACTTTTAAATTCAGTTAAACTATTTTTATGTGTTTTTTACGTTGCAAATGGGGTTTCCTTTCACAAGACACCGACAACCGACACAAAGTGTGCCTGCGGTCAAGCGCAAACCACTAGTCACCTTACACCGTGCACTCTGATCCCTCATAATTTTGCACCGATAAAGACCTTGTAGATGCAACTCCCCGGGCAGTGGAACTGGCAAGGCATATTTTTAGAATAGTAGGTATAATTTGGACTCTCGTTCACACGAATAAGAAGAAGACGTTGCAATAATTAACTTGTACTTAGTATATTTAAGATTGAATTTATTGACATTTTTATTTTTAATGTATAATAATGTGATTATTTTTTACTTTATATTTACTGTAATACTATAATACTAAAACATTCAAACACGATGAAAAATGTTAATGAATTAAATAAACTGAAACTGTATAAATAACATGGTGTAACTGTCTCGTTTTGTGATGAATATGAAAAATATCCGTGACCTTATTTGTCAGAATAAAAGTTCCTCTTCGGCCATTGAGGGCTGTGTGAATCAGATGACGTCAGCGGGGTCAGCGACAGCGACAGCGGGCACGCGCAGCCCGCGCGGCGCGGCTCGCGTCACCCCCACAAACCCTAAGCTATACTTATACGTATAGTAGATGCCTATCTGTCTGGTTTGCTGACGTTACATACCTAATTGTCTGACTCGCTGACGTCATACAGTGTAGAGCTTCAATTATCTAAGCTGAACTTATGAAACAACTTTACTTAACAGAATAGATAAGAGATGAACTACCAAGTAATCACGTGGATGAGAAAATTGAGAACAGAAACAACTACGAGTAGGCACATAGCTTCGTAAGATTTTTTTAAAAACCTCCATATAATCCATATATATATCCTTTTAGAATAGATGTTTTATATTGTGGGCATTAAATTAGAAAATGGGACAAGCGCGTGTCGGACTCGGGCACAAAGATTCCGTACCTGCCATGATTTATAAATATCAAATTATTTGTTTATAAAAATGCCTTTTATATAAAGAAAATGTTTTTTATTTCAACTTGATTTAGATTTGAATTTAAACTTTCGTGAGACATGTTATAAAACTCACCCTGACGACGGACGCAGACGCGTTAGGTGCAGACGCACTCATCCTGGGGAAGAACTCCCGAAGAGTTCGAAACGTGACCGTTTAGTAAAATAAAGTTGATTTAGATTTAGCTAGTTTTAATATTATTTAAGTTTTTCTTGTTAGGTTTAATTTTGTTATAGTTTAGTTTCAATGTTATATTTTGTTTAGTTATTTTAAATAAAAATTACTTGATACCTCCTGACGTTCCCGAGAAAAGGGGTTTTTAACCGACGGACAGACACATTAACGGAGAACCAAGTAATTATATTACAGTTTATTTTTCCTTTTCAGTGAATGGAACCCTAAAATGAACTGTACATGTAAAATATATTGGACTAAAACCAACCAACTCTAACCAAATAAATATGACATAAAATATATTTGTGCGCTATCTCTATATGTATACTATATATCTTTGCACAGAGTCAACATCCCACACGAATAACCTACTTTATTAGGACGACGCCGACGGATTTTGAAACTCGCAACAGAGTGGCATAGGTTTCTTAGGCCAAATGAAAATAGACTACTAGTTATTCGAAATATATGTGATTTTTACTAACCAGTGGAATACCCCATAACATAAGCAGTTACCCTTTGGTAATCTGATTGACAAATCATCCGGGATGGGTCTCTTTAACCATCAAATAGGAAAGCCTCACAAAAAGTAGCGTTTTCAGCGAGTGACGTCGTAAATCAGACGATAACGCGAGTACGGAAGGAACAGTCCGCCGACATCGCGAAAATAGTGCCGCCTTCCTGGCCCGCCCACGTCTCTAGAACGTTAGTAGGCATAGGCAGCCGCCTCATGAGTACACATCAGGTCAACTGTATTGAAGAAGGCCGCTTACCGTAAATTTAAAACGGTCGGTACATTTAAATTAAACTAATGAGGTCCTCGTAATGCTTGAATCAGAGCAGTAATTTCATTTAACCAGCGTCACGGTCTCCGTGACAACATGCTGAGCGGGTGTCGTATTTAGCGCATAAGATGTAAAGTTGTTTCCCCATTTAATTGTCTACTGTATTAATACTTTTCTTCTTCTTCTAATTTGCATGGAGCAATAGCTCAAATAATGGAAATATTAAGATGCCGAATTTGGCGACTAAATCTGGATCGCAGAATATGGAAGTTGTTTCCAGTTACTTCATTTTTTTTTATAAATGGTGTTTCTGGGCACTGACTAGACTGCGTACTACTTATCCTTTCGGTTTTTTTGTTCATAACCGAATTTGGTAGTACTTTTTATACTTTTTTGTTTGTATGGTGGTTCTAGGTTAGAGAGAGGCGGGCTGCGCTCCGACAGCAAGATACCTAGGTACATTCTGTTCCGTCCCGTTACAACTAACTTTAAGCATATTTATCATATGGTAGGTAGAGAATAATATCCACAAAGGTTACTTGATAACAAGCACTCGTTTATCCTTGCTAATACTTGGCACGAAGCAATGTTTATCATTACTTAGCGATAGGTATTGACACATTCCACTTACTCCAATAAAAATACGTATTATATTATTCTGCTTCGATGAAGGGAAACGGACTTGCTGAACCAATAGAAACTTTGTCTTTGTTTGTTCTCCCGTGAAGGAAAGTTAGATAGGCCTCGTCCTCAAAATATAGTATTTCATATTGGCTCACTACACCAGCCATGTACAAAGGAAAATTGGAGTTCTAAATATTTTTTGGAATTTCTAAAGTTCCTAAGGCCAACTATATGAGATAAATACAGTAGAATCCGAATACAGCGACACTCAAGGGACCGGCGATATTACGTCGCACTAACAGAACGTCGCACAAAACCGACTGATTTTCTTTGAAAATGTTTGGCATGAATACTAACGTCAGGTGATTTAGCAGCCGTTAAAAGCGGTCAAATGTTATATGCGGAGTCGTTATAAGTTTAAAAGCGAATTCTACTGTAATTGAATGACAGAGAAACATACTTGATAGAAAGTCAAAGAGGTAACTTAATAATGAAATGACGTATCAGAAAAGAAAAAATGTAGTTAATTAGGTACATCTCGTTTGGTTGGCTTAGCAATAGTTGAACAGAATCAACAACCTTTGCAGCAAACATTATTGCGAATATCATTATTGCGTTGATTTATGAAATTGAGCGATTGGCTCGAAGTTGTTATAATTGCTTAGTAGCTTGAAACCTTTATATCGAACGCTGTCGGGCACCTCATTACTAACCCTTAAGCTCCGATGTTTGATATTTAGAAATACTCTCGAACCTTCTCTTTCATTTCTTCACGGGTAGCTAGAGTGTGGCAAAACATGTTTCGATTTTATAACTCGAGAAAAGGGCGGTTGTATGAACAGAAATTGTCGCGGTCTCGTGCCCGGTCGTCGTTTAGAGCTCGGCCACGCAGACACCGCGTCGTACAGTTCGCGTCAATAGTAGTTTGGCACGTGAAAAAGTCAAAGGTCTTTATTACAAGGGAATATGAACTTTTCACCTTTCATATGCCAAGCTACTTTCAATGCTGACTGTACCTACCGTTTGCATGTAAAATTTTCTTTAAACGCAATTACACGAACGAAGTTAAACACGACTGTGGCGGGAAATCCCGAAGTGAAAATGTTGATAAATATATACAAAATACATGTTTTCTGACACGGAACGGCTTTCTAGTGTTGTAGATAGCGTAAAATATATCCATAGACAATCCGGATTTAATTAGGCTATCATATTTATCTAGTGTTGTAGGATAAGTTGCACCATTATCTATAGGCAAGCCTTGCCTACTTTATGACACTTGCAGTCCACTCAATTCCCATCGCATTCGAGTTTTATAGAACCACGCCACGACTGTTTTGGTGTCTAGCTGACATAAACCTCAAATGATAGTGAAATTACAGTTGTATTAGGTAGTTAAAGGTAGACCAAGAAGTCGATGTACACGTCTACTTATAGTCAAACATTCTTTTTTTCGATATCCTCTGATCCTGATGGATAGGTTAAATGTCGCACAGCTTCACCCTAATTTCCGAATTGATCACAACGCGAGCCAATATCGCCGAGTCGCGACGTCGTATTGACAGCTAGTATATTTCCCAATAACATTGTGCCACATATTGGCATGTTCCGTATCTGTTTTTCCGGGCTTATTTTTTCCTCCTTTTCGTGAATACAAGGAATAAAAAGCTAAAAATATGCCTCAGGACTTCGTAAGGTAATGCGAGATTTGTATTGAATAGAATAGATGTAGACACCGAGTACCGACGCCGACATTCCTGTCCTCTCGTCCGTCTGGCTTCAGTTAGAGGTATAGGTATACCTACTTCTACAGTGGCGGCCTTAGGGGGGTGGCAAACAGAGCAACCGCCCAGGGCTTTGCGCAAACAGCGCATAACGACGCAACAGCCCAAGTAAGGGCCTCTCAAAGATCTGCCCGGGGCCACGCAATGTCTTTAAAGCCGCTATTCCACTTATCACATAACTACTTTGCTCATTTTAATCATACCCACATTCATTGCCGGCAAGTAGGCGCTTCGTTCGTAGCTAGCTGATAACATGAATAAGCTGATAAGCTGATAAATCTGGATCGCAGAATATGGAAGTTGTTTCCAGTTACTTCATTTTTTTTTATAAATGGTGTTTCTGGGCACTGACTAGACTGCGTACTACTTATCCTTTCGGTTTTTTTGTTCATAACCGAATTTGGTAGTACTTTTTATACTTTTTTGTTTGTATGGTGGTTCTAGGTTAGAGAGAGGCGGGCTGCGCTCCGACAGCAAGATACCTAGGTACATTCTGTTCCGTCCCGTTACAACTAACTTTAAGCATATTTATCATATGGTAGGTAGAGAATAATATCCACAAAGGTTACTTGATAACAAGCACTCGTTTATCCTTGCTAATACTTGGCACGAAGCAATGTTTATCATTACTTAGCGATAGGTATTGACACATTCCACTTACTCCAATAAAAATACGTATTATATTATTCTGCTTCGATGAAGGGAAACGGACTTGCTGAACCAATAGAAACTTTGTCTTTGTTTGTTCTCCCGTGAAGGAAAGTTAGATAGGCCTCGTCCTCAAAATATAGTATTTCATATTGGCTCACTACACCAGCCATGTACAAAGGAAAATTGGAGTTCTAAATATTTTTTGGAATTTCTAAAGTTCCTAAGGCCAACTATATGAGATAAATACAGTAGAATCCGAATACAGCGACACTCAAGGGACCGGCGATATTACGTCGCACTAACAGAACGTCGCACAAAACCGACTGATTTTCTTTGAAAATGTTTGGCATGAATACTAACGTCAGGTGATTTAGCAGCCGTTAAAAGCGGTCAAATGTTATATGCGGAGTCGTTATAAGTTTAAAAGCGAATTCTACTGTAATTGAATGACAGAGAAACATACTTGATAGAAAGTCAAAGAGGTAACTTAATAATGAAATGACGTATCAGAAAAGAAAAAATGTAGTTAATTAGGTACATCTCGTTTGGTTGGCTTAGCAATAGTTGAACAGAATCAACAACCTTTGCAGCAAACATTATTGCGAATATCATTATTGCGTTGATTTATGAAATTGAGCGATTGGCTCGAAGTTGTTATAATTGCTTAGTAGCTTGAAACCTTTATATCGAACGCTGTCGGGCACCTCATTACTAACCCTTAAGCTCCGATGTTTGATATTTAGAAATACTCTCGAACCTTCTCTTTCATTTCTTCACGGGTAGCTAGAGTGTGGCAAAACATGTTTCGATTTTATAACTCGAGAAAAGGGCGGTTGTATGAACAGAAATTGTCGCGGTCTCGTGCCCGGTCGTCGTTTAGAGCTCGGCCACGCAGACACCGCGTCGTACAGTTCGCGTCAATAGTAGTTTGGCACGTGAAAAAGTCAAAGGTCTTTATTACAAGGGAATATGAACTTTTCACCTTTCATATGCCAAGCTACTTTCAATGCTGACTGTACCTACCGTTTGCATGTAAAATTTTCTTTAAACGCAATTACACGAACGAAGTTAAACACGACTGTGGCGGGAAATCCCGAAGTGAAAATGTTGATAAATATATACAAAATACATGTTTTCTGACACGGAACGGCTTTCTAGTGTTGTAGATAGCGTAAAATATATCCATAGACAATCCGGATTTAATTAGGCTATCATATTTATCTAGTGTTGTAGGATAAGTTGCACCATTATCTATAGGCAAGCCTTGCCTACTTTATGACACTTGCAGTCCACTCAATTCCCATCGCATTCGAGTTTTATAGAACCACGCCACGACTGTTTTGGTGTCTAGCTGACATAAACCTCAAATGATAGTGAAATTACAGTTGTATTAGGTAGTTAAAGGTAGACCAAGAAGTCGATGTACACGTCTACTTATAGTCAAACATTCTTTTTTTCGATATCCTCTGATCCTGATGGATAGGTTAAATGTCGCACAGCTTCACCCTAATTTCCGAATTGATCACAACGCGAGCCAATATCGCCGAGTCGCGACGTCGTATTGACAGCTAGTATATTTCCCAATAACATTGTGCCACATATTGGCATGTTCCGTATCTGTTTTTCCGGGCTTATTTTTTCCTCCTTTTCGTGAATACAAGGAATAAAAAGCTAAAAATATGCCTCAGGACTTCGTAAGGTAATGCGAGATTTGTATTGAATAGAATAGATGTAGACACCGAGTACCGACGCCGACATTCCTGTCCTCTCGTCCGTCTGGCTTCAGTTAGAGGTATAGGTATACCTACTTCTACAGTGGCGGCCTTAGGGGGGTGGCAAACAGAGCAACCGCCCAGGGCTTTGCGCAAACAGCGCATAACGACGCAACAGCCCAAGTAAGGGCCTCTCAAAGATCTGCCCGGGGCCACGCAATGTCTTTAAAGCCGCTATTCCACTTATCACATAACTACTTTGCTCATTTTAATCATACCCACATTCATTGCCGGCAAGTAGGCGCTTCGTTCGTAGCTAGCTGATAACATGAATAAGCTGATAAGCTGATAAATCTGGATCGCAGAATATGGAAGTTGTTTCCAGTTACTTCATTTTTTTTTATAAATGGTGTTTCTGGGCACTGACTAGACTGCGTACTACTTATCCTTTCGGTTTTTTTGTTCATAACCGAATTTGGTAGTACTTTTTATACTTTTTTGTTTGTATGGTGGTTCTAGGTTAGAGAGAGGCGGGCTGCGCTCCGACAGCAAGATACCTAGGTACATTCTGTTCCGTCCCGTTACAACTAACTTTAAGCATATTTATCATATGGTAGGTAGAGAATAATATCCACAAAGGTTACTTGATAACAAGCACTCGTTTATCCTTGCTAATACTTGGCACGAAGCAATGTTTATCATTACTTAGCGATAGGTATTGACACATTCCACT
This sequence comes from Cenopis cana, assembly GCA_951800055.1. Lineage (NCBI taxonomy): Eukaryota > Metazoa > Arthropoda > Insecta > Lepidoptera > Tortricidae > Cenopis > Cenopis cana. The sequence continues at coordinate 15,588,633 of OX637477.1, read as the reverse complement.
TACTCCAATAAAAATACGTATTATATTATTCTGCTTCGATGAAGGGAAACGGACTTGCTGAACCAATAGAAACTTTGTCTTTGTTTGTTCTCCCGTGAAGGAAAGTTAGATAGGCCTCGTCCTCAAAATATAGTATTTCATATTGGCTCACTACACCAGCCATGTACAAAGGAAAATTGGAGTTCTAAATATTTTTTGGAATTTCTAAAGTTCCTAAGGCCAACTATATGAGATAAATACAGTAGAATCCGAATACAGCGACACTCAAGGGACCGGCGATATTACGTCGCACTAACAGAACGTCGCACAAAACCGACTGATTTTCTTTGAAAATGTTTGGCATGAATACTAACGTCAGGTGATTTAGCAGCCGTTAAAAGCGGTCAAATGTTATATGCGGAGTCGTTATAAGTTTAAAAGCGAATTCTACTGTAATTGAATGACAGAGAAACATACTTGATAGAAAGTCAAAGAGGTAACTTAATAATGAAATGACGTATCAGAAAAGAAAAAATGTAGTTAATTAGGTACATCTCGTTTGGTTGGCTTAGCAATAGTTGAACAGAATCAACAACCTTTGCAGCAAACATTATTGCGAATATCATTATTGCGTTGATTTATGAAATTGAGCGATTGGCTCGAAGTTGTTATAATTGCTTAGTAGCTTGAAACCTTTATATCGAACGCTGTCGGGCACCTCATTACTAACCCTTAAGCTCCGATGTTTGATATTTAGAAATACTCTCGAACCTTCTCTTTCATTTCTTCACGGGTAGCTAGAGTGTGGCAAAACATGTTTCGATTTTATAACTCGAGAAAAGGGCGGTTGTATGAACAGAAATTGTCGCGGTCTCGTGCCCGGTCGTCGTTTAGAGCTCGGCCACGCAGACACCGCGTCGTACAGTTCGCGTCAATAGTAGTTTGGCACGTGAAAAAGTCAAAGGTCTTTATTACAAGGGAATATGAACTTTTCACCTTTCATATGCCAAGCTACTTTCAATGCTGACTGTACCTACCGTTTGCATGTAAAATTTTCTTTAAACGCAATTACACGAACGAAGTTAAACACGACTGTGGCGGGAAATCCCGAAGTGAAAATGTTGATAAATATATACAAAATACATGTTTTCTGACACGGAACGGCTTTCTAGTGTTGTAGATAGCGTAAAATATATCCATAGACAATCCGGATTTAATTAGGCTATCATATTTATCTAGTGTTGTAGGATAAGTTGCACCATTATCTATAGGCAAGCCTTGCCTACTTTATGACACTTGCAGTCCACTCAATTCCCATCGCATTCGAGTTTTATAGAACCACGCCACGACTGTTTTGGTGTCTAGCTGACATAAACCTCAAATGATAGTGAAATTACAGTTGTATTAGGTAGTTAAAGGTAGACCAAGAAGTCGATGTACACGTCTACTTATAGTCAAACATTCTTTTTTTCGATATCCTCTGATCCTGATGGATAGGTTAAATGTCGCACAGCTTCACCCTAATTTCCGAATTGATCACAACGCGAGCCAATATCGCCGAGTCGCGACGTCGTATTGACAGCTAGTATATTTCCCAATAACATTGTGCCACATATTGGCATGTTCCGTATCTGTTTTTCCGGGCTTATTTTTTCCTCCTTTTCGTGAATACAAGGAATAAAAAGCTAAAAATATGCCTCAGGACTTCGTAAGGTAATGCGAGATTTGTATTGAATAGAATAGATGTAGACACCGAGTACCGACGCCGACATTCCTGTCCTCTCGTCCGTCTGGCTTCAGTTAGAGGTATAGGTATACCTACTTCTACAGTGGCGGCCTTAGGGGGGTGGCAAACAGAGCAACCGCCCAGGGCTTTGCGCAAACAGCGCATAACGACGCAACAGCCCAAGTAAGGGCCTCTCAAAGATCTGCCCGGGGCCACGCAATGTCTTTAAAGCCGCTACTCCACTTATCACATAACTACTTTGCTCATTTTAATCATACCCACATTCATTGCCGGCAAGTAGGCGCTTCGTTCGTAGCTAGCTGATAACATGGTTTTTCACCTCAGCGGCTCGAACACGGCTGTTTTGCTGCTTGAAACCAGTGGCCAAAATGCAATTTTGCTGCGAGCGTGGATCAAAGTAGCTTTTTAATTTTTGGTCCACGAATGCCAAGATCTGCCACTCCGTAGTTCGGGGTATATTACGAATTCGATATATTTGACCTTCAATCGCTCTGTCCCTTTCAATTCGTTATATTAAAAAAGAGAGGGCCCACATAGGTCGATTCTTAATTTGATATTCAAATTCTCTAATCGACTCAAATCGACTCCCAAAAAGGCGCTAAAAGTAACGTAAAAACACGTTCGAAAACTCATAAAGTAACCTAAGAGTTATAATTATCAGGAAGTTGTTGGCAACGGTTCTTTTAAATATAATATTATTATGATAATACATATTTATAAATAAAACCTTTATTGCAGAAAAAAAACAGAAAGTTTATCACTTTAATTATTAATTTTACTTTTAACAATCTTTATTTTAGTAGAAGAATAAAAGCGGAGCCATTTCAGAACGCACCCTTTAAAAAATTAGTGCGTTTTTTTTCGTTTTACTTTTATTCTGTCTTGCGCTAACAGACATTAATTAATAATCAGTGTTGAATATTATAAAAATATCTAGAAAACATTAGTGATGAAGGGTGTATTTAGACTTAGAAAACAGTGCGTCTTAGTGTACACGCGAGCTGGCTCGAGTGAGAAGAGTACCTACTTAAAAAGTGTTATTGTCTCATTCTTGCGCTACATATATTGTTCAAGTAACTAAAATACGTAGGTAAGTGAAATCTGTGACACTGACATAGGCTGTATTTTAACAACAATACAATTAATTTTTAGTGTGCATGTGAATTAGTTCGCGCGATTATGTACCTGAAATCTGCCGCGCCTAAACTCGAGTCGCGCGCTTGCGTTCGTCTTGTGCTGGCTTAGCTGAGGAGTTAAGACAAGCAGGAGATTCCTAATCAATGCTGAATTAAATCTGCCTGATTTATCACGAGACACGTACGTAAAGCCTATGATAAGCCGTAAATGATGTTATTAAAGTTTAATATGTTCTCGCCGCTGAGGTGAAAAGTTGTATGTATCACGCGAGAGCAAAGATATTTGCATCTCGTGTCTTTGAGTCCCTCGCTACGCTCAAGATTCTAATTTTGAATCACTCGCTACGCTCGTGATTCAATTATAGAATCTTTCGCTTCCTCGGGACTCAACATCAACACTCGCAGCAAAAATCTACTTTGCTCTCTTGTTGAACAAATAACTATTTTCGCTTTGTAGCGAAAACTGTCTAAGAATGGATATCAGACCGCCACGCTAAATGTGTTAAAGCTCGTCGAATAGTGTGTTTTATTTAGGTAGCAAGATACATTCGAAGAAGAGTGCTACGCCGTAGCACTAACAGAGACGTGTAATCTTCGCTTTAATCGCTGCTACGCACGGACCATAGGCGGAGTACTTGCAGTTTATTTGACTAAGCGTATTGAATTGAAATCCAATTGATATTTGCTTCGCTTACACAGCTCCATGCCTCAATGTCATGTCGAAAGAAGGGCGAACAACAAATCATAGTCATTTTATTCGGTAATAGCACACTGCTGAGCGTAGGATTCTCTTTTAGTAAGCCACTCATCTCAGTTCTGAGCAAGTCTTGTCCAGAAGTGGCCGGATCTGTTTCAACAAATACCAGTTTAATTTTATTACAATACGTTGTGTGAAATGGACCCTTCTGCTAAGCTTACTCTGCCCTTCCGTGCTAACGTGGCAGTCTAGATTACTGGCCGCCTGACTGCTCTATTGTACTTTGGTGTGCATTATCCGTGGAGCATTATGGCCTAAGATGACGTTTAAACTAGTACATACTTGAGTTGAGAAAGCTGAGTGTAGGTGTGACTGCCAAAATTAGTTCTCCAAGTGAAAATATCGTCTTTAAAACGTTGTTTTGTGTTCGTCCGTATAGACTATATCAAATTGTACCAAAAATACAATTTAACAACTATTCGTGACGGGGTGGTTTTTTTTGGGTGTGGTGTAATGTAAGTTAGTAGTTATTACATATACATTACTCGAGACGTGGAAGTGGGTATGTATATTTAGGCTGAGTATTAGTTTTAAACGGACCAGGAGGAGTCTATTTAATTGATACGATGCCGGCAATTGCCATTCCATACGAGCCTGATATATATTACGATTTTCTCAAAAATTCTCCAAAGCACAAGATTGAATTGCAAATAATTGACGCATTGAATCTCGCCATCAAACGTTACAGTTTGGCGAGTTTTTATCATGGGTAACTTCAATAAAATGTAATTATCCATGTCAATTAGATATATATAAGATATTACTAACCGATACACCATTGTAATTTAAAGAGAAAAATAAACGAATTTGTATTATCTTTTTTATAAAAAAATAATTAAAAAAAAAATTACGGATGAACAAAACATTTAATGCGTTCCGTGAATACTGATATACATTATTATATAATTTATTTGTATATTATTTTGTAGCATGCAATTAGTGTTGACCTAGTACCGAAGCAATTTTGAATATTAATTTTAACCTTTTTAGATTTAGCTAAAATCCAAGCGATACTAGAATAATTAAACTGTGATTAGTTGACAAGGGCGGGCAGGCTGGCACATATCGACAGTGTCAAAGCCATTTGGCCGCGGCTCAGCGGGACCTGCCAGCAGCAACAGGTTTCATATCATTGCGCTGTTGTCGCGCTCCCGTCATTGTTCTGTAGTTGTAGGTATATCTGTACCCTTACAATGTTTGCTTTACGGTACCTACTCGCTAGCGACTACGTAAACGATTTCGTATGGACAAAAGTACAGCGGCTCTGGCGGTTGCTCAATAGAACTAAGAATCGCCATATTAATCATAAAATGATACGTAGTATCCATATATCCAACGGGAAAAAATACCTCTTTAACCCTTTAACTGCGCCTTTTCATCATTTCTATCAGTATCTACCACAAAAACTATACCAACTGATGAAAAGGTGCTATTAAAGGGTTAAAGAGGTATTTCCCGTTGGATACATGGATACTACGTATCATTTTATGATAAATATGTACCGTATCTGCACTAAAGTTCCATAAATCACGTAAAATAGGTATTGAAGTATAACCGTATCAATTAGTAATATTGAACAATTAAAAAAAAAACTTATTGAAAATCATTTCAAAATTGCTTTTCTGAGGTTAGATATGAGGATGTAACGTATAATTTGTGGTATATTGTACAAAATAAAAATCAGCCATATCGTGTCTGGAGGACCTCAAACTTGGGTATGTTTCGAAAATTATTTTTGATTTAATTAAAAAAATGGCTGAAATGTAATGATGTGGTATATTTTTAGAATCGCCTCAAAAAGCCCTTTCATATGACACCACACACCATAGGTTTCTGAAAAAAAATTTTTTTTTTTCAATACAAAAAAAAGAATGTCTCGGCACTTCCCTCCTAAGGGAATTTTTTTAGGAACTGCAGGTCAAAAGTTTTGTATTGACCTCTAGTATGCGTGTGCCAAATGGCTAAACTGTACATCGATTTGCGGTTTTTCCTTGAAATTGGGCTTGTACGGCTACCACTAATTCAGGACGATCGTGCTGCGGTTTTTACAACACGAGGGCAAAGCCGCGTTGACTATTATTAATAAAATTAATAATTTGTGCTGTGACGATATTCAAGGCATTTGTATATCTACTCCGTATGTCCGTGTGTCCGTATGTCTCCGTGTGGCCTCTTCTTTGCCCCCTGGCTAGATAATGGGCAAGCCAAGAGCAATCCCATTTTTAATCAAAAATGATAAATGTTGGCTCGTTGTAGGTAATTTGGGAAACAAAAACAAACGTGATTGATGCGACACAAAAGGTTAACGTGTTAAGCCGACGCGGAGGCGGCGATTAGTGATTTGTTGTTGATGTAAACAAGGCTGATTCGTCACGTTTCTGTTTAAGCTTCGACCTTTGGATACTACCTGCTACCTACATAAATTTTCCTCTGTCCCTCCCTGCCCTAAAGAAGGTATCACCAATGGGTGTCACTGACAAATAGAGGAAGAAAAGACAATACATAAAATTATCTTTCACGAGCTCTAATAGCGACGTTAAAAAAGTCTAAAACAAGTTGCATTTACAATAAAACTACGTAAGAAAATCCTGCTCAGAAAAAAAAGCTTATAAAAAGTAAGGTTATTTCAGATCTAATTGAGTAATTAAATAATAAGAATACAACACAACACAATATAAAATAAAATAGAGGGTAACACAACATAAAATAAAGATACCTATATAGAGCATCTAATGGCAAGCAAACTAGACCGCCGCTTTACCTAGGTGTGTTTCTACTTTCTAAGTAAGTTTTTTATCAATCATCATCATCAATTACTAATAAATTATAGTAGTTACTAAGTAGTGATTGATAAAACAAATGGCTAAATTAGTCACCGCCCGCGTGGTCGTGTCGGAGGTTTCCTCTGTATTTTCCCCAGGCCCATCTTTAATCGCGCACTCCTATCGCTTTATCGAGCCCGGCTTATAAAGCCACAGTCAGGTTAAAAAAGGCTTAGTAGTCGTAATGCATACCTTGAGCGCGTCTTCGTGCGAGATGCCGGAGAACGGGGTTCCGTTCACCTGTAGGATGGAGTCCCCGGGGCGCAGCCCCGCGCGCTCCGCCACCGAGCCCTCCTCCACACGCGAAATGTACACTCCAACACCTGAAATAACCTCGTTATAACTTTCGTTGACCACCGTACACATTCAATTTAGCTGCTTACTTTCTCGAGGTGTATTGTTTTTCTCTTCCATTATACCAACCAACCTGACCAATAATTTAGGAATCTTTCACGAATACTTCACTCGTATTGAATATTTTACGACCTCGAAAAAGTAAACTAGTTAATGTTCAAAGAAATCAAAACACCATGCAGAAATAATCTGAAACATTGAATCCAAATTTTGGTTCGGTTGAGTACATTATCCTATACTAGATGTGTTGAAGTGAAGTCATGCTTCTTTGCAAAACAAAAATAATTTCATTCTGAAGACGGCAAGAGGCAATTATTCTACTTTTTGTCTTTGACCGCACCTTGTTATTTTAAATGAGTTTTTTCTACAGGGGGATTATAAACAGCGGCTGAATAAACCCCGATAGGCGGCTCACCGGCTCAGCTCGCGCCGGATATTAGCGTTACCTGTGCAGCCGAAACAGACGCTATCTCTGTTAACCGGATATTGCCAAAAGCTGCTTAATTTACCTAAATTATTCACAATTAACTGTTATTTCAAAACATATAGTTTTTTTTTCAATAGCATTTACTAATTTAAACTGTTAGACTGAGGTTAGTTATAACTTTATGTATAATTTTAATAAAGGTATTTACTACCTGGTCACGAGAGTGGATTAATAGAAGAAAAAACCTACAAATTAATAGAAGATCAAATTTATTTATTTATTTTATTTATTTAAACTTTATTGCACATTAAAAAGGTACAAATGGCGGACTATTTATATTGATATTTTACGAAATTATTTTGAACTCGTCTGCTTGCCTGCCTACATACCTACAGCTTCACTAAAAGGAAGAGGGCAAATTGTGTGCCGTGGCACTACCGTAGGTCATTGAATAGAACGCTTTGACCCTGCGACGACTATTTATACTCGAGCCTCCCATCGATAGCTCGTCTGCCCGATCTCGATCACTCTCGGGGCGGTGATTAAGTGTTATCGCGTGTTCTACACGGTAAACAATCGCTGCGTCACTCTACGCACGAAGATTCCATTTACCATGGATTAAATGAAGGTTAACTTAGTATTCATTAGTTTCACTTTCTGTCTGTCCGTATGTCACAGGTATTTTACTAAAAACTATAGAGTATTAAAATAAAAATTGAAATACGTATGGTACATGTAGGTATAGGTATAACCAAACTCAAAAAAATATTTTAGGCGGCACTCCGTACCTACATGTAATTGAGACTAAACTTGCCCGACCGACTTGCTCTACAAATATGTCCCGTGAATATCGTGTCGTGGGTGTCTAGGTATCTACGTTAAAATTACGGGTTAAAACATTATGCTGTTGACGGTAAAGAAAGGAAGTCATAGGTGTACCTATGTATGCCGAGTCTCTTGCATTCCTCAGAATGGGAACGCAATTCGAGTTTACTACTACTACTACTACTAAACTCTACTAGAACAGCTTATAAAAACCAAAAGAATATTTCTAAGTAGGTACTATCTAGTGGTACAAGTGATATAAATGAAGTTCTGTGTTGAATATAAATGTCCAAGTTTTATTATACTACCATTACAGTGGTGTGGTCATGGATTTTTTTCCTAGTGCTAGAAACGATTAAGAGGTCCTGAATGTTAATACACTATAATTTAAAAAGCGGTGCAGTATAATCATGGATGTTTCTGCTAGTACTACAAATGATCGACATGTAGTGTGTTTTACTGAACGTTGGATCAAAAGGGGTGTAGTAATCGACGTTTTCCTAGTACTACAAATGATCGAGATGTAGGTAGCTAGTGTGTGATACTGAACGTTGTATATGTTTAAAAGGGGTGTAATGTGACGATCAAAAGTATAAAACTGGCATTGTGGGTGTCTCACCTGCCTCCTTCCCACCTTTGACGCAAATGCCGAAGCCGTGGGAGTCGGCCGGGTCTCGGCTCATGGTGACGGTGCGCGTAGCCGGCTCCGGCGCCGGCGCCGGCGCGCCGCCCGACGAGTACGGCCGCTCGCGCTCGCGCTCGCCCCGGTATATTGCCTTACATACAATACACAATACATAAGTGACACATCGCTTGTTTATAAGCACTTAAGGCGCAGAGGTGGGCAAGGCATTCTCCTACAAACTCTGTGCCCGTTTTATTCGTAGGTTTTAGCACTAACGAATGTAATATTTTTTTAATTAATATTTACATATTAGATATGCGAAGAAAGTGATGTGGAAAATTTCAAATATTTACAAAAAATTCAAATGAAAAAAAATAAAAATAATATCAATGAAAAAAAAATTACATCACGAAATAGCTAACAGAAAAATAAGCATACTGACCAAAAATCATGACTTTAATGCAAACACAAACGAAGAAAATCCTGCACAAAGTTTGTATGGAGAGAGCTTGCCCTACCCCTCCTCTTAAAACAGCCCAATTCATGTGTATCAGTTTGCGTACGAGACCACACAAATACCGAATTATTTATTTGGAAAAAATATTGGCCTATTAACTACCTAATATTGAAATTTAATTTCAGACTCTGCAATTGGTTACAGTAGGGTTCCGTAGCCGAAAAGGCAAAAACGGAACCCTTTATAGTTTTGTCATGTCCGTCTATGTGTTTGTATGTATAATCCGTATATCACAGAAAATTTACTCAAGAGTGTAGTGGAATAAAATATGAAACGTAGGTTTATAATAAATGTAATTGCAAAAACAATTTATGATAGGTGGGCACTCCAACAATCCATGTATCTAACTGAAAGTTTTTTTTACGTATTGTTGAATAAGTAAGGATGTGTTAAGATACATATGGCTGTTTTAGCAGCTAATTATACGTTGCTAACTATGTCACGTTTGGTACAATAACAGTTATTTGAAAAAAAAATCTATACCTGTGTATAAAAAGACCTTGTTTCAAAGTTTCAATACCGTGTAAACAAGTAACAACTTTCGCTCCATTGCTAATTCCAGGCAAACGGGAGACCAACACTACAATACTCGTCCACTGTATGTGGTGGATACCACATAAGACATAGGAATAAAAAAAGGAGCGCGTTGGAATAAAAAAAACTAGTTAACTACTAATAACAAAAATATGCAATTAGTATGCTTTTGATTGAACATAAGTACTGCATTGCATATTTTCAGTTATAACATAAGCAGCAATTGTGTACCACGAGATTTCAGCCCCTCTCTAACCAAATTCAAATTCGTTTTACCGACGTAAAATAAAGTTTTATTGGAAATTATACAATGGAATGTTTTCCAGAAGTGGCAGCGGATATTGCCGCCGCTCGCGTTCATAAGCAATAAAGCTCCAGTATCTATTGCAAACAATGCTTCTCGGGCGCGTTTAGCATCTCAAAGACGCTGTACAAACGCCGCTCCGCCTCGCCCCCGCACTTGAGGCGCGTCGTATTATGCCACTAGACCTCTATACAAGCAATATCGGTGGGAGTTGTGGCAACTACAACTTATTTAACAATTTACGAGGTCGGAGGCATCCCATTGCACAGAATTTAACAAGGCTGCGTGAGACAACTAGACAAGTGAGCTGGATTCTTGATTACATTGGCAGCTATATAGAAATGAAGCGTAGTTAGTTACCGATGCTACTTACGGCTTTTTATAACGCAATATACCTATTTCGGAGCAAGGTATACGTATTTAATTGAATATTGGTGTGTTGAGAGCACTATGTATAGTGTCGCCCGAGGCTCTAATAGTTTGATCCAATTATCACTATCGATCCTGCTACAGCGGCAAGCCTCTTCCAATTTAATATGATTCGGAGGCAAACAAGATGAGCATATTCCATATGTACACTGGATTAAAATTAGTCAAATCGTTGGTACCTAGAGTTCATAAATATGAACACTACTATGTTGCGTCATTTGTAGTTACCAATACCTAAAAACTAGAATGGTCCCAAACTACTCATTCCACTTCTCATAATATCTTTATTTATTATTTTTTATATCTATTATGAAACCAGTTACCTACGTAATGATTCTCTGAAAATATTTTTAATGAGATTACTGTGGATTAGCTCTTACAATTTCCGATCCGAACTATGGGTAGGTATCTACTTAAGTGTTGTAAAATCCGCGTTCATGGCAGTTCGCCAAGCACCCAAATGCTATTCGCAAATCTAGGATGAGATAGCGAGCGGCTATTTGTCCGTTTATCTAACTCAATATGCAAATGCATCTTATATATTTACTTTGCAAGAGTCAGATAAGTACAAACATTGTTTCATTGCGATATCGCGATCGTCGATAATTTAACAATTTATGAAACTATTAAGCCGTTATTATATGTATTAACTCTTGACTGGCCAGATAAACGGCACTGGACTGGCGGTGTAAATCACATTTCGGTGGGTCCCATTTTATACTTAATACCTAAGAAGAGTGCTTAGTTTTATGACGTATCTAAGAATCAACAGGTGCTAAATAGAACATTGGGCGCCAATCACTTAAATCCCTGGTGGCACTGAAGTTCCGCTCCGAACATTGTGATACTCCGACAACATAACAACTTCCCATTCTCCGCCGTCTACAAACCTACCTACTTAAACTACATTAACTCACTTTTTTAGTAGGAGTAAGTAAGAACAACTTAAAAATTTACTGTGGACAATAAAAATAATAAGTTAACCAAAAGTTCTTATATAGGCAGGAAACTCGCCACAGCAATAACTCAGTCACATTATACGAGTTGGGAATATTCCTGGCATCTGACAAGAGTCCACGACTCGAGTCAAGTCTGCGCTTAGTAAGCAGTTATACTGGTCCTATTTCTGGTTCATAGTTCGTAATACATACTTTTATTTATTTTAGTAAGCACCACGAAAGGAACTCACACTCACAGGCGCTTCAGGTTAGTAGGGACTTAGTAGGTACGCCGTCATAATTCGCTTGGCGTGCCTCGTGTTCCTACTTCAAACGTTTAATGAAACGCTAAGCGCATGTCTTAATTATATATTAATTTACCTCATTATGCTGGAATGAATCCAATGTGGAGCTAATACTTGGTAGACTGGGTGATCGAAAGGCACAGTGGTAAAAAACATCACGCACTCACTTAAATTTTTCAACACTCCATCTTAGCAAGGATAGAAAAGCATTAAGCGTCAAATAACACCGAAACTTAGACAACGATCTACGGTGTGGTACTAAGTAATAGGTATATTAAACTTTACATAAGTTGCTTAAAATTTTCAGGAAATTAATAACGTGATTCAGCATTAACCCGTGAGAAATAACACACATAAAATGTTACACGAGGATATTTTTTCCTTGAATTAATTCCGCGTCCCGTCGTGCACTGATTGAAACTGGAAATTCGTGAAAAGTACTATAAAATTACACTAAGTAGTCTAAGTACCCGTGCGATATAAATTTATCAATGTGACACAGTCTAGATAAAAGTCTAGTGAAATAAATATGTAGGTTAAAAAGAATGTTCCACTTTAGATATAAATTAAAATAGTCTGTAAATGGAAAGACGGCGTGTTGTAGCGTCGCCGAACGTTGACTGACTATGATGATGACGCTATTGTCCATTACCAGCTGCGGGCAGTGGCATGTGATGGACATGCCTTAATGTGTGGGAATTTTAATAACACAAAGCGGAGGATAATGAACCGCCCGCTAAACAGCAAAACGCGCCATTTTGGTTGGGAATGGGAATACTTTGCTCATAAAATAAGCCGAATTTTGAGAGACAAGAATGAGGACTAAAATAAGTAATTTTAAAATCTACCCTTTCCGAGTGCTTTTTCTGCGAGGCAACTTAAGCCTTAGAATTAAGTGGTTAACTTCAAGCAACCTATAGTACCTTCATGCATAACTGCTCTGTACTTTATAAAATAAAATATACAGAATTAAATCCAGCAGGTGTGGATAAGCTTAAGTGTCATGCTTGCAGGCGCCGCGTGGTTGACTTGTTGCCAACCACACAACTGATTGATTTTACGTGCCATTCCGTCGTTAGAAAAAAGGGCGTATTTATTTAATAGTGTGTGGCCATATCCATCATATTATTCCCTCCCCTAAACGGCTGGCTCTGTGGTAATGAATAAAGTAGCAGTATCGACTGGCGCGGCCTTACTCTAGAATTATTTACACCTGCGACACCCCTCACCCCTGGTAGGCTACTGGCTATTTTAGGAACCATTGTTTAATGCATTAACCGACATACATAGTCCACTAACCATAACCACCTACCTACCCTTGAAGCCACCAACGATCAATTATAAGTAATACCTCATACATTCAATAAATGCATCGAGTTCCCATCAACCTTGAGAGATATATATAACTAGCTTTTGCCCGCGACTTCGTCTGCGTAGAACTCGCGTCATCGCGTTAAAATGTTATTTCATTCTTCTATTTCATGCGCTTACCTAGTTATCTCTCTTCCATTCTAACATAAACCTCGTTAAGGGATGATTTCCGGGATAAAAGTATCCTATGTCCTTCTCTAGGACTCAAACTATATCCATAACAAATTTCATCTAAATCGGTTGAGCATTTTAAGAGGAAACAGGCAGACAGAGTCACTTTCGCATTTATAACCCGCCCCAGTTTCGCACGGGTAGTCCAGGTTTTAAATTTATTTATCTAAGCTTTTGCCCGCGACTTCATTCGCGTGAATATCCATTATCCATATCAACTTCTACACCGTATTTCGCCGGGTTGTCTCGACAAACATTGCGCACGCCGGCTCAATGCGCCCACATGAAACATGACAGAGGACTAAATATATGTTATTAACTTATGGGTAGCATTTAACGAACCACCAAATTAATTGCCGAATGATGCTCTAAAAAATTACATTGATTACCAAAAATACTAGATTCGCACCAAATTTTCAACTCCTTTTAAATATAAAGTGCAACTCAAAGAAATAACATGTCGATAACCTATTAAATTAAATTGTTACCAAATAAATTAGTCACTACCCAAAAATACTTAATGATCACCTAATTTCAAACACCAAATTTCATATAATTTACATCCAAATATTACAGGGCTCGTAATCCTATTAAAATTATTTACACCCAAATAATTCATTCGATACCCAGAAATACTACATGATCACCAAATTTCACGCGGCAATTGTTTTTTAATGTCCGACGCGCAAAGCAGTTCCAATCTAGTCTAACCTCATTGCTAGCAAACTGATGCGGTTTTCCATACGGTCCGTCTCGCTCGCACCTCGCACCGCGTGCGAGCAAGACAGCGCTAAATGATTTTAAGAAGTTGAAGTTTGAAATAAAAATAGCTATTTTAATTTCAAACTAGTGGAGATTGGAACAGTATTGACGGATCTCCGCTGGCGCGGAGCTCCTATTTTGAGTTGTTTTGGCCCTTCGGGCCGATGCAAAACTAACATAACCTAAACCTACCTATACCAATTTCTACCTATTAACTTCCTTTAATTTTTCCATGAAAGTCTATCTATATTAATAAAGTAAACTCATTTGAGGACCTTTATCCATTTTCATAACAAACTAATAATTTAATAAATCAACAAAACTCATTTTCAAATAAAAGGTTTCAATCAAACGCGCTCACGTCAACGCATTAAAAAAAAAAAAAAAAAAACTTCTTGCAGTTTGTAAACCATCAGCAATAGGTAGTTAGAATGAAACAGCAATAGGTATCTTTCACTCTAACGACATATCAATAGGTTTTATGCTTCAGACAATTCTTTGTATTTGATTGAGTGAGATAGCAGTATACGTGTTATTATTTGGGTAGCATTTAACGAACCACCAAATAAGTTGCCGAATGATGCTCTAAAAAATTACATTGATTACCAATAATACTAGATTCGCACCAAATTTTCAACTCCTTTTAAATATAAAGTGCAACTCAAAGAAGTAACATGTCGATAACCTATTAAATTAAATTGTTACCAAATAAATTAGTCACTACCCAAAAATACTTAATGATCACCTAATTTCAAACACCAAATTTCATATAATTTACATCCAAATATTACAGGGCTCGTAATCCTATTAAAATTATTTACACCCAAATAATTCTTTCGATACCCAGAAATACTACATGATCACCAAATTTCATGCGGCAATTGTTTTTTAACGCCCGTCGCGCAAAGCAGTTCCAATCTAGTCTAACCTCATTGCTAGCACACTGATGCGGTTTTCCATACGGTCCGTCTCGCTCGCACGTCGCACCGCGTGCGAGCAAGACAGCGCTAAATGATTTTATTTTATAGAAGCTTCAAAATTTCTGTAACTTTAATGAGACACGTACATAACATAATTTAATTTAATATATTTTCAACAGTGCTTTCCTTACTGGTCGCATACAGCTATTTGTTCTCAGATGTTTTTGCCTCTACTCTATTCGCTGATAATCGTCAATTTGCCTAGGTAGTAGTATTTTTCTATGACATCTATTTTTTTATTTCAAACTAGTTGACATTGGAACAGTATTGACGGATCTCCGCTGGCGCGGAGCTCCTATTTTGAGTTCTTTTGGCCCTTCGGGCCGATGCAAAACTAACATAACCTAAACCTACCTATACCTATTTCTACCTATTAACTTCCTTTAATTTTTCCATGAAAGTCTATCTAAATTAATAAAGTAAACTCATTTGAGGACCTTTATCCATTTTCATAACAAACTAACAATTTAATAAATCAACATAACTCATATTCAAATAAAAGATTTCAATCAAACGCGCTCACGTCAACCCATTAAAAATTAATAATAAAACTTCTTGCAGTTTGTAAACCATCAGCAATAGGTAGTTAGAATGAAACAGCAATAGGTACCTTTCACTCTAACGACATATCAATAGGTTTTATGCTTCAGACAATTCTTTGTATTTGATTGAGTGAGATAGCAGTATACGTGTTATTATTTCACACAGCCACATTGCGCGTTGCTTTTTAAATTAATTTAGAATTTTACTTTCTAATTTATAACATTTTGGAAATGACTAAAATATTTATAGTGCTAAAAACAATTAATTTGTAACTGTTTACTAAAATGTAGCATGCGATGTGTATAATATTTGGATGTAATTCTAATGAAAAAATGTGCATGAGATTAGGTGGTAGTTTAGTGTTTTTGGTGGTACTTGACAATTTTTTTGATGCGATTATAAATTTATAGGAACGCAATAAGTAAAATAGGTGTAAGTGCTGCAAAAATAGGTAGAATTTTTTTGGTGACTCGGAATTGCTGATCGATAAATTTTTTTGAGTGTTCAACCTTATTTTAGGGTTCGTAAATTTGATGATATCAAAAGTTATTTAGGTGATCATTTTATTTGTTCCCTTATTATTTCACACAGCCACATTGCGCGTTGCTTTTTAAATTAATTTTAAATTTTACTTTCTAATTTATAACATTTTGGAAATAACTGAAATATTTATAGTGCTAAAAACAATTAATTTGTAACTGTTTACTAAAATGTAGCATGCGATGTTTATAATATTTGGATGTAATTCTAATGAAAAAAGGTGCATGAGATTAGGTGGTAGTTTAGTGTTTTTGGTGGTACTTGACAATTTTTTTGATGCGATTATAAATTTATAGGAACGCAATAAGTAAAATAGGTGCAAGTGCTGCAAAAATAGGTAGAATTTTTTTGGTGACTCGGAATTGCTGATCGATAAATTTTTTTGAGTGTTCAACCTTATTTTAGGGTTCGAAAATTTGATGATATCAAAAGTTATTTAGGTGATCATTTTATTTGTTCCCTTAACTTATTATTGATGTAGATGAAAACGCTCGCGAGCGAAGCGAGCGCGAAACTTTTCGCATATTCTGATACGGGTGTGGAAAATACTTCATACGCATCAAGTAATGAAGATGAAAACGCGAGCGCAGCGAGCGCGAATTCTTTCAAACATTACGATGTAGGTGCGGAAAATACTTATTCATACGCATCAAATAGTGTAGATGAAAACGCGAGCGTAGCGAGCGCGAAATGTTTCGAACATTGATGCAGGTGTGGAAAAGACTTCATACGCACCAAGTAATGAAGATAAAAACGCGAGCGTAGTGAGTGCGAAATGTGTCGAACATTATGATGCAGGTGCGGAAAATACTCATCAAGTAATGTAGATGAAAACGCGAGCGCAGCGAGCGCGAAATTTTTCGAACATTCTGATGCAGGCGCGGAAAAGACTTCATACGCATCAACTATAATGTAGATGAAAACGCGAGCGTACGGCGCGTAAAATTTTTTTGAACATTATGATGTAAGTGCGGAAAATGCTCATCAAGTAATGTAGAAGAAAACGCGAACGCAGCGAGCGCGAAATTTATCGAACATTATGATGCAGGTGCGGAAAATACTTTACACTCATCAAATGTGTATGAAAACGCGAGCGCAGCGAGCGCGAAATATTTCGAACATTATGATGCCGGTGCGGAAAATAATTCATACGCATCAAGTCATGCAGATGAAAATGCGAGCGTAGCGAACGCGAAATTTTTACGAACATTATGATGTAGGTGCGGAAAATACTCATGAAGTAATGTAGATGAAAACGCGAGCGCAGCGAGCGCGAAATTTTTCGAACATTCTGATGCTGGTGCGGAAAAGACTTCATACGTATCAACTATAATGTAGATGAAAACGCGAGCGTACGGCGCGCGAAAATTTTCGAACATTATGATGTAGGTTGTGCGGAAAATGCTCATCAAGTAATGTAGAAGAAAACGCGAACGCAGCGAGCGCGAAATTTTTCGAACATTATGATGCAGGTGCGGAAAATACTTCACACTCATCGAGTAATGTGTATGAAAACGCGAGCGCAGCGAGCGCGAAATATTTCGAACATTGTGATGCCGGTGCGGTAAATAATTCATACGCATCAAGTCATGCAGATGAAAACGCAAGCATAGCGAACGCGAAATTTTTACGAACATTATGATGCAGGTGCGGAAAATAGTTCATACTCATGAAGTTATGTAGATGAAAACGCGAGCGCAGCGAGCGTGAAATTTTTCGAACATTATTATGCAGGTGCGGAAAATATTTCATACGCATCAAGAAATGAAGATGAGATCGCGAGCGTAGTGAGCGCGAAATGTTTCGAACATTATGATGCAGGTGCGGAAAAGACTTCATAAGCATCAACTATAATGCAGATGAAAACGCGAGCGTAGGGCGCGCGAGAATTATCGAACATTATGATGTAGGTGCGGAAAATACTCATCAAGTAATGTAGATGAAAACGCGAGCGCAGCGAGCGCGAAATTTTTCAACATTATGATGCAGGTACGGAAAATACTTCATACGCATCAAGCAATGTAGATGAAAACGCGAGCGCAGCGAGCGCGAAATATTGAACAAAAAAAATTTGTTGACCTATCAAGTGGCTTTGTAAAGAGGTAGTTGAATAGATATTTTTTTTGTTCATAAATTATTGGAATTTACGAAATTTTGTTCCGATGAATTTTTTAACTTTCCAAACACCTATAAACTTAAAATTTGGTAATAATGATTGTTATTACGTATTTTTTACCAACAAATACTAATATATTGATAAACGAGAGCCCGCCGCTCTGCGTAGGTAAGGTACCCTCCATCGAAAACAAAAAAAAAACCCAGGTTGCGTAGTAAAGTTTGTGAATATTGATAGCGACTGACGGACCAACATAATTAGATCTCTCATTTCAAACAGTTAATATGGTTTGAGGGACTTTTGTATTTTTGTCTATAGCCTTGAGAGGCAGAGGTATTGTTATTTCACCCCCCATTTTTTCAAATACTATCTGTTTATTATACAATGTTTGAATGAGGTTCTATTTACTTTGCGTCCTTGTATATACTTACCAACTTTCAAGCCTGTAAATCATGAACTGAAAGACTTCTCATACAAAGTTTAACCCCTCTTTTCACCCCCTTTCATCCCTAACCTGTATGATTTTTATAGCCTATAACCTGGCCGAAGATCCAATAAACGTATTAGTGAAGGCTGTATTCAAATCCATTCGCTAGTTTTCGCGTGATAGTTAGACATATAAACAGACAGACAAACAGACAAACAGACATACAGACAAACAGACAAACAGACAAACAGACACAAATTCTAAAAACAGTTGAAACGTGTTCTGTTATCGATTCTTAGACCCCTCCATCGATTTTTTTACTAATATCTTAAATGTACAGATTTTCGACCCTCTTCTGCTTTATTATATGTATAGATAATATAGATGAGGTTCAGATTATTTCCGATCGCCAACATTGATGGAAGTACCTACTTAGACTTTAGTTGTTGATTAAATATTTAAGTTTCAGAATTACTTGTCATAAATGTAGGTTGGTCTAGTTCGCTACTGTTAGGCGACTTCCTGACTTGGCGGGGCGGGATCGATATGTGACATTTTCTTCTTTGACGTAAACTTACTGAAGTCGCCAAGATTCTCATTTGACATAATACTGTCAGTATTACGTTTGCGCAGTAGTAATATCATGCGCAGAAGCGCAGCAGTACCGCCTTTGCATCGTCCCGCTACCGCGCATCCCGCGCCAGTCAGGAAGCACTCATTTAAATGTAGGGGCGCAGTAAAAAATGGTACCGAGGCGACTGACAGCTGACACTGACATTTGACACTTTTCTCTTGTCGTACTGCCTCCGTACCGACAAATCAGGAAGTCGCCTTAAGTTAGTAGTTTAATAATGTATAATACATATTTGTACATCGATAAATTAAGCAATATGTACGATTAACAGTATTTAAAAAAAACACATTCTTAGGCTAGGCTGTGCATTATTACGCTACAGCGTTTTAACGGCAACTTATATTATGTCAATTGTGTATAGAGATAACTTCTTTTAAGAAGAGCCATTTAATTTCTATGTGTATACTTAATTAGGTAAAATAGTAAATGCTTGGACATCGACTGCCACAATGATTATCCGCTCCAGCTACTTATTATTAAGGGTGTCTTCCTGATCTGCGAGATCTGCGAGGAAGTGTTTTCATACATTTGACGCATCGCAACGCGCCGAGCGAGGTGCAATTATATGAAAACACATCCTTGCACATGCATGGCTGGTGGAAAGGCACATAACCCCAAAATGGCGCAGTATACGGATACAGTACTGCATTAGTCCGCCCTGTGGTATCGCCCCGCTCCCGTGCATCCCGCGGCAATCAGGAAGCACTCATTTAAATACGAGTATAGGGCATAGGCGTGCAGTAAAGAATTGTACCGAGTCAGTACACTTTATCGATATTGCGTCTCCTCCGCATCGACAAGTCAGGAAGTCGCCTAATAGGGCAGGCAATGAAAAGGTATAGGTAGAGGGAAAAAGTATATAGAACTTTTTTGTAGATAATTATGTAGATTACTTATGCCAAGAACGTTTTTTGCTATGGGCCACCTTGCTATTGAACTTTTGATATGTTTACCTCCTAACTAGGTCAAACCACAGAATAGTATAATAATAGTATGCCAAACAAAGTTATTACGTCAAAAATTGTGTTCCATGCATTTTCCTCTATACCTTTTTTGAACATTCATTGCCTGAACTATAACTCACATGGTGCGTGGTGCTGCTGGGGCTGGAGGCGGGCGAGTGCCTGCGCGCAGGCGCGTGCGCGGGCGGCAGCGCCTTGCCGAGCGCCGCGGCGCCGCCTTGCCCGAACAGGCGCAGCACCTGCTCGGGCGAGATCGGCCGCTTCTTGCCGTTCGCCGCGCTCAGGTGGTTCGTGCTATTTCGAAGACTTGTTGCGCCTGCCATCAATGAACAACATTAATTTAACAAGCTATATTTCAGAATTATATCAAATTGACCATTGCCTTTATGATTTTCTGACTCACTAATATTTCATCGAGCCACGCGGCCCGCCAGCATTTGGAGGCAGGGACCCGACCACCCCTTCCCAGAAAAAAGCCTTTGAACGGCTTAGTCGTTCAATGAATAGCCCTAACGTCTTGCTAACCCAATCGAAGGGGTAACCCCTTCATTTTGCTTAGAACTAGGAAAGAGGCTACCACCGCTTTTATAAGGGTATCCCTTTCCGACAATTTTAAGCGCTGGTTGCCCATTCAATGAATAGTTTCGGGAAAGGCTAACCATAACGAGTTTAGCGCTTACCCTTTGGAAGATCTTCAGTTTTCTGTGCTGCGTAAGTACTTGCAACTCGCGTAGAGCGGCGTGAATTAATAGTTTCACTTTAGTTTTTAATATTTGGGTAGCCGACGCCGAAGTTTTGTTTTGTTTCGTGTTCGGGCGATTTTTCTACCGTTGTATAGCGGCATTTTTGGTATGTCCTACCATTATTTTTATCACTTTAGACATGTTTTTAAAGTAGTTGCGTATCTTTTGTGCTATTAAATACGTTAATAGATAATTTTGCATCAATAATGCGTAGGAACTTTTTTTTTTTTTCATGTACATTTAGTATTTATATCCAGGCTATGATTTACTTGTAACTTGTAAGTATGCGCTTTTAACGCAAGGAATTTATTCTGTATGAGTACGTCTCCCACATTGTCTGTCACTATATATGCTAAGCTCTCTCTCTAGTTGTAACTGTGCACTATTGTATAATTTGTTGTTTCCTGGTTGCCCTGAAAATCAGCGTCATGATTGTCATGACTGAATGCTGAGCGGCATCCATTTTGGTATATTTCATGTTTAAATTATTTTATTTTGTAGTCTGTATGTTATCATTTTATACCAAATAAATTCTCATTCATTCATTCACTCATTCATAATAATATATATTTTTTCCATGTCCCAGCATTTTATTGCAGATGCAGATTTTTGTATGGTAAGAGTATATGATTTGACTTAGTACGGCTTGTTAGCTCGAAGTACGGTCACATCTGGAAGAAAGCACGAAACTTGGCATGCATGTAGCTTAAATTTTTGTGTTTCAAAAATTTTAGGGAAACACGCTGACAGACCTTTTTTTCCCCCCCTCCCCCCCACTTTTGTGTGCCGAATTACAGTTTTATTTTATTTTATTGAAAACGGCTGAAGCTAGGAGAAAACCATCAATGGAAAAAATGTTCCTTATAAAATTATCTACAAGTCATTCTTTGGATATATTTTGATTGGACCAATAGTTTTCAAAATATACGACCATTCATTAGGGTAAGTACAGCAGAAAAGGTGCTAGAGGGCAGATTACTAACATTTTTGTGCGCGTCGGGTTACAAGCAAGAAATTTGTACCATAGATAAAGTGTTCCGCAATGATTATTTTCAGATGTGGAGATTAGTTAGATTCGTCCCCTGTGCGCGGGGAGAACGGGGTGAATTGGACCAAGCACACCTTTTTTTCGTCTCTTTCTCACTGATCAGTTAAGGCTACTATGGCTTGCGGGGTATCGTTTTCGTGTAAAACAGACATCAGGAATTCATTTTTAGGGTTCGTTACCCGAAAGCTCCAAGCGGAACCCTATTGTTGTGAGTCATGCGTCCGTCCGTCGTCTGTTTTACAGGTTTCACAGCCAAACGGTTGGAGCTACAGGCTTCAAATTTTCACAGTATAAGCATCTTGTCAACCCAAAACCACACCAATTGTCAAAAAATATTTTTAATAATATTTAATGGGGGCTCCCATAGAGCTGAAGGGGGGCGCAAAAATATTTTTTTTACCCACCCCATCGAGTGGGGTATCGTTGTTTAGAGCTCATTGCGTAGATAAATACTGTATTTTTTATTTAAAAAAAGATTTGAAAACAAAGGCGTGAGAAGTCACTAAAGTCCGCTTTTTTACAAAATTTGTTCTAAGATTTTTTAAACTTCCCATTGACCTGTAAACTTGAAATTTGGTAGTAATCTATATTATTGCGTATATTTTACCAACAAATACAAAAAAAATACTAAAACTATTTTTTGTGATTTTTTTTTATTTTTTTTCTAACAAAAAAAATATTTTTATTTTATTAGTATTTGTTAGTGAAATGTACGCAACAATAAACATCATAACCAAATTTTAAGTTCGTAAGTCAATGGGAAGTTTTAAAAATCTTAGGGACAAATTTTGTAAGATAGCGGACTTTAGTGACTTCTCACACCTTTGTTTTCAAATCTTTTTTAAAATAAAAAATACAGTATTTATCTACGCAATGAGCTCTAAACAACGATACCCCACTCGATGGGGTGGGTAAAAAAAATATTTTTGCGCCCCCCTTCAGTTCTATGGGAGCCCCCATTAAATATTATTAAAAATATTTTTTGACAATTGGTGTGGTTTTGGGTCAACAAGATGCTTATACTGTGAAAATTTGAAGCCTGTAGCTCCAACCGTTTGGCTGTGAAACCTGTAAAACAGACAACGGACGGACGTATGACTCACAACAATAGGGTTCCGCTTGGAGCTTTCGGGTAACGAACCCTAAAAATGAATTCCTGATGTCTGTTTTACACGAAAACGATTCCCGCAAGCTATAGTAGCCTTAACTGATCAGTGAGAAAGAAACGAAAAAAAGGTGTGCTTGGTCCAATTCACCCCGTTCTCCCCGCGCACAGGGGACGAATCTAACTAATGTCCACATCTGAAAATAATCACTGCGGAACACTTTTTCTATGGTACAAATTTCTTGCTTGTAACCCGATGCGCACAAAAATGTTAGTAATCTGCCCTCTAGCACCTTTTCTGCTGTACTGACCCTAATTCATGCTCGTATATTTTGAAAACTATAGGTCCAATCAAAATATATCCAAAGAATGACTTGTAGATAATTTTATAAGGAACATTTTTTCCATTGACGGTTTTCTCCTAGCTTCAGCCGTTTTCAATAAAATAAAATAAAACTGTAATTCGGCACACAAAAGTGGGGGGGAGGGGGGGAAAAAAAGGTCTGTCAGCGTGTTTCCCTAAAATTTTTGAAACACAAAAATTTAAGCTACATGCATGCCAAGTTTCGTGCTTTCTTCCAGATGTGACCGTACTTCTTCATAGATTCGAGCTAACAAGTCGTACTAACTAGCAATAAAGTTTATAGATACATCGATATTTACATCATTGTAATGGTTTTAATTTAAATGTTTAGTGTATAATATTGCTCAAAAAAGTAGCGCTGTAGAGATTCCTATTGAATAACGAATGTTATTCGATGATATTTTGATTAATTCTTCCAAAAAGACAATTTTATTTTGGTAAGGCTACATTCTTTTATCCATGCCGTGTTGGTTTTGTTGGTTAGTCAGTATACTAAAAGCTTTCGTTGCAAAAGGAGTTTACATTGCAGAGTTTTTGGTTGACTATTTTTAGTTCCATTTAGTGACGGAGTTTTAGAAGGTAATTATCGTATTTTATCGTATTTCTTATATGTGGTGTTATTAATAACATCATTCATTGATATAGAAATAGCGTTACTTTTCATAATAAAATAACTTAAATTTTGTATCTCAAGGTACAAGCGCGAAGTTCCACTGAGAAATTTTGTTTCTCATTGGATCGAAAAGTTACTCAGTGTAACGGTAAAGCCGCGTTATAAGTGCATAAAGAAGGATAATAATTAAAATATGAATTCTGTACTAGTTTATTGCAGTGCCATTACAGATGTCCCGCTCTAACACGCGTGAGTTTGCAATTAACCATCCCGCTCTTTAAGGAACTCTGCGCGTAGTTTTCATAAATAGTTATTTTGATCGTTTTTTGGAATACTGGATCACTTATCAAAAATCTATCCGGTTACCAATTGTGTTAGAACAATAAAAAAGCTATCCTTGCTAGTCATGTTTTCGTAAACAAACAACATCGCAAATAAACAAGGAACCCTTATAGTTTCGCCATGTCCGTCGAACCGTCCGTCCGGTTCCAGCTTAGCTCAAAAACCGTTAGTACTATAAAGCTGTAATTTGGCACGGGTACTAAATATAAACGGACGAATATAGAACAACATCTTGAAAAACATGTTTTTTTAGGGTACCTTCCCTAGACATCAAGTGTTGGTGAATTTATTTTTGTTTCATTCAATCCGCATCATGTTAATTGGTGCTGTCTAAATATTGTGAGGTTACTCAAACCGTTTTTTGATTCAAGAATCTGTTGGCGTGATATTAAGCTACCAAGTGTTGGTTATTGAAATTTCCTGTTACTGACTGATTACTTTTTTCATGGTAACGTTAGTAGAATTTTCAATGAGCACACGTATTGATACAGTGCGTTACCGGGAAGCAGGTATTAATTTTAAACTGATATTAATATGTTCCATTAGCCATTCTACGTCGACTAGAATTTATACTACGATGGTGGCAAACAAGCGTGCGGTCCACCTGATGGTAAGCCGTAGCCTATAAACGCTCGCGACTCTAAAGGAGTGACGTGCGCATTGCCGACCCTTTATAAAATTTGAGGATTCACTAAGCTTAGGAGTAGCAAAAACCCAAAAACTGCGAAATTAAATTTCCTAATTCCGCACCTTCAATGTACTACGTAACGCACTGCCTAAGAGAACGTCATAGTAAACAGAACACTAAGGGCTGTCATTTGTACTGACTACTGAGTTGTCAATTTACTTTGCAATACATTGCTGGCAATTAAAATTTTACGAAAGCTACGGTAGCCCAGTGGTTCAAGCATGCGGCTGTCAAGCGGCGGTCGTGAGTTCGAATCCCAGCTCGTACCAATGAGTTTTTCGGAACTTACGTACGGAATATCATTTGATATTTACCGTGAGCTTTTCGGTGAAGGAAAACATCGTGAGGAAACCTGCATACATCCGCGAAGAAATTCAAAGTTGTATGTGAAGTCCCCAACCCGCTCTGGGCCAGCGTGGGGACTACTGCCCAATCTCTCTCATGTATGAGAGGAGGCCTGTGCCCAGCAGTGGGACGTATATAGGCTGATGATGATGATGATGATGAATTAAAATTTTAATTTAATCGATATCAAATCCCTAGAACTTGTTCCGAGTTAGCACAGGTATGGTCATAACTTCATAAGTAAATGTTACTATGATGCTATCTAAAATGCATCATAAATTCATAACATAACCCTTCATTAAGTTGATGTTTGAAATGGCAACCATGGTTTTCAATGCAATATTAAACTCGTTTAGGTGATGATTTTACTATTGCGTTTTTCTTGTTACTGAAATCTATGACATCGTTCCTAAGAACAGATCTTCGTATGTCTTATAGTTTCAGACTTCCCATACTGACCGATTTAAATGTTACACCCTATATAATTAAATTATAAGTAAAATGATCACAGCTGAGTAGACATTACTAGTTAACGACTAAAAGCCGAACTTTCATACAATTTCCATTGAGGTAGGTACCTCAGATAATGTTTTTAATTAAGTATTTCAAAAACATAGTAGGTAAATATAAGTTTGCAAACTTTTTAGTCCACATAATGTAACGGGTGACCAACTACGGAACTCTACATTGTGCGTGGCCCGACACGCACTTTACCGGTTTCGTAAAAAATGAACATAATTATAACTGACGTTGAAAATTACGAAATAATCAGCACTAAAGTTGATTTTTACGATGAAATTAGGATTTATGACAGAGTTATCTAAGGCATTTTTCAATGTTTTCTTCGGTTATTTTACTGTGTTCTTTTTCAGTCTAAATAGTTTTTTGTGTAGTATAATTCTACATTATTTCTTCACACTGGCAGCTCAAACTTCAATTTCACTACGTTAACTCTTCCATGAAAATGAGCTGTCAAACAAATATAAATATCTGGGTGACCGAGCTTTGCTCGGCCTTTTCCCGGAGATGAGACCTACTAGACCTAGCTAGATCGATTGCTCGTCCCCGAAAACCCCCACTTACCAAATTTCATCAAAATCGATAGAGCCGTTTCCGAGATCCCCGAAATAAAGATATATACAAGAATTGCTCGTATAAAGTTATAAAATATCTGGGCGGCCGAGCTTTGCTCGGCGTTTTCCTGGGCATGAGACCTAGCTAGATCGATTGCTCGTCCTCGAAAACTCCCACATACCACATTTCATCAAAATCGTTAGAGCCGTTTCAGAGATCCCCAAAATAAATAAATATATATACAAGAATTGCTCGTTTAAAGACATAAGATTTGGCAACATTGTGCATTATACGTCATATTGGTATTACTAACATCTCACAAAAAATAATTTTGTGGAATATAATGTTTTTCTTCGTTTATAATGCATGCAAATAGAACCGGTCTATTACATGGCACTTTACTAAAAAAAATATGTACCTTTTTCTCGTTTTTTAGGTAAATTATGTTACTTAAATAATAGTGTACGTATACGTACACCTTGTACAAAATGTAACTCAGTGGAAATTAAAATGTCTTTATTTTAAAAGGTTTTGCTATATATGCAATGTTTTTGTATTTTGAATATTGTTGTAGTCTATATTCATAATTTAGGGAAAAATATATTCATTATCGTATTTTAAACAACCATTTTATTAATATCAATTTCGTCACTCAGGGGAACATCGGTATCGGTACCGAGATTAACACTAACACATTCATCCGATTTTTTTTGCTAAAACAAGCATTAATCCGTGAGTATATCTATATTTTTTAGGTACCTTAATAATTAATTAACATAATAAACCCAGCTAAGTGCTTGTTGCACTCGCACATTTAGGGTTCCGAACCATCCGCAAAATTTCAAAGGAAAAACCTCATTTATCAATATATATATTAGTATTTGTTGGTAAAATAATAAACATTATCACCAAATTTCAAGTTCATAGGTCAACGGGAAGTTAAAAAATTGTTAGGAACAAAATTTTGTGACAATCGACGGACGGACGGATGCGTGAGTGACAGCAATAGGGCTCCGATTAGAGCCTTCGGTTTCGGAACCCTAAAAAGTATTTGCATTAACAGAATCAGCATTTGTTTTTTGAACACTACTTTTTAAATATGTTACAACACTTACAACTGCAGAAAAGTCGGCCCGTTCGATAAATTGCACGCTTCAACTTGTTCCGGCCCTTCGCCATGCCAAAGGAAACCGTATTGCAATGTGATAAGGTATTTTTAAATCGCAACTTAGCGGTATTTCAAAGGCGCCGGCATTTTATGGCACCTGTGCCGACGGCGCCGGCAGTCATCCAGTCGACAAACGTAAATTTGCAATTACTGCTCTTATTGTCATCAGTAAAAGGATGAAAATTGCATAAGCGTGGAAAGGGAAACCCCTTCAAACTGTTGCCTTTTCGAAAGGCTTTTTAAGCGCTTAGTAAAAATATCTGATATTCGTTAACTGAACGGCTTACCCATATTTAAAGCGCTTTAAAAGCCGAATGAATGGGTTTTTTTAGAGCAACGACTTCGGTAAGCGAAGTCTTACTAAAAACCCGTTCAAAAACCCCTTGAAGGGGATACCGTATTAAAAGCGCTTTAAAAGCCAAATGAATGGGTTTGAAGGGCAACGGATTGGGTAAGCAAAGTCTTACTAAAAACCCGTTCAAAAACCCTCGAAGGGGATACCGGGCGGGTCCCTGTTTGGAGGTAAAGAGTCTAGTTGATTTTTGAGACGATAAAATTTTATTGTTGTAGTAAATAGACCGATTTTACCGAGCCCTACTAGAAATCCGGATTGAAATATGTACCTACCTAATTCAGGAGTAACAGTGGCGGCGCGTCAAAAATATTCTTAGGAAAGCCGGAAATAATTTGCCTTTCTTATACTACATGAGCCGTAGTAAAAGAACTGCACTGGCTGAAAATTAGGTAAGCCGGTGGGAATCGAGTTGTATGGACGCTCCGCCACTGGTAAGTACCTACTTACCTTCTGTCTCGTTCATCAAATAAACTTACACGAAATATTTAATATTTTTTAACTCAACTGGACAATGATAATGCCTTAGTGATTTTAAACGATAATAAACCTGAATAAGAGTACCCACATACGAACATTGCATGATTAAATAAAAGCTTATAAAATGCCATACCTAACGATATGTTTATGGCAAGCCATTAAAAGCAGGGACCCGCCCGGTATCCCCTTCGAGGGTTTTTGAACGGGTTTTTAGTAAGGCTTTGCTTACCCAATCCGTTGCGCTTCAAACCCATTCATTTGGCTTTTAAAGCGCTTTTAATACGGTATCCCCTTCAAGGGGTTTTTGAAAGGGTTTTTAGTAAGACTTCGCTTACCGAAGTCGTTGCTCTAAAAAAACCCATTCATTCGGCTTTTAAAGCGCTTTAAATATGGGTAAGCCGTTCAGTTAACGAATATCAGATATTTTTACTAAGCGCTTAAAAAGCCTTTCGAAAAGGCAACAGTTTGAAGGGGTTTCCCTTTCCACGCTTATGCAATTTTCATCCTTTTACTGATGACAATAAGAGCAGTAATTGCAAATTTACGTTTGTCGACTGGATGACTGCCGGCGCCGTCGGCACAGGTGCCATAAAACGCCGGCGCCTTTGAAATACCGCTAAGTTGCGATTTAAAAATACCTTATCACATTGCAATACGGTTTCCTTTGGCATGGCGAAGGGCCGGAACAAGTTGAAGCGTGCAATTTATCGAACGGGCCGACTTTTCTGCAGTTGTAAGTGTTGTAACATATTTAAAAAGTAGTGTTCAAAAAACAAATGCTGATTCTGTTAATGCAAATACTTTTTAGGGTTCCGAAACCGAAGGCTCTAATCGGAGCCCTATTGCTGTCACTCACGCATCCGTCCGTCCGTCGATTGTCACAAAATTTTGTTCCTAACAATTTTTTAACTTCCCGTTGACCTATGAACTTGAAATTTGGTGATAATGTTTATTATTTTACCAACAAATACTAATATATATATTGATAAATGAGGTTTTTCCTTTGAAATTTTGCGGATGATTCGGAACCCTAAATGTGCGAGTGCAACAAGCACTTAGCTGGGTTTATAATGTTAATTAATTATTAAGGTACCTAAAAAATATAGATATACTCACGGATTAATGCTTGGATTTAGCAAAAAAAAAAATCGGATGAATGTGTTAGTGTTAATCTCGGTACCGATCTACCGATACCGATGTTCCCCTGAGTGACGAAATTGAAATTAATAAAATGGTTGTTTAAAATACGATAATGAATATATTTTACCCTAAATTATGAATATAGAATTCTTCCTCTTCCTGTTGAATTAAGACGTGCTAAATCCATAGGTATTTTTAAATCCCATCTTAAAGAATATTATTTGTCCCTTCCTTAACTCAAAATTACTCTTACTAGGCTATGGCAGTTGTATATAATTATATATATGTATACTTTATGTATGTCTATTTATATAATATTTAAGTATGTGTATTTATTTTGATGAGTTGTTTTTCATAATCTTATTATTATTATTATTATTTTTCATTTTAATAATTTATGCACCACCTACTACTCTGTTTTATACTTCTTTACTCCACTACCCAAAGGTTGTCTGGAAGAGATCGCTCTTTAGCGATAAGACCGCCTTTTGTTCTACCTCTGTATCCCTGTTTCTTTGTTTTTCTTTTGTATGTGTGTTTATGTGAGGTGTGCAATAAAGAGTATTTGTTGTTGTTGTTGAATATAGACTACAACAATATTCAAAATACAAAAAACATTGCATACATAGCAAAACCTTTTAAAATAAAGACATTTTAATTTCCACTGAGTTACATTTTGTACAAGGTGTACGTATACGTACACTATTATTTAAGTAACATAATTTACCTAAAAAACGAGAAAAAGGTACATATTTTTTTTAGTAAAGTGCCATGTAATAGACCGGTTCTATTTGCATGCATTATAAACGAAGAAAAACATTATATTCCACAAAATTATTTTTTGTGAGATGTTAGTAATACCAATATGACGTATAATGCACAATGTTGCCAAATCTTATGTCTTTAAACGAGCAATTCTTGTATATATATTTATTTATTTTGGGGATCTCTGAAACGGCTCTAACGATTTTGATGAAATGTGGTATGTGGGAGTTTTCGAGGACGAGCAATCGATCTAGCTAGGTCTCATGCCCAGGAAAACGCCGCTCGGCCGCCCAGATATTTTATAACGAAACGAACGAACGATTTTTTTTTAATACGAGCAATTCTTGTATATATCTTTATTTCGGGGATCTCGGAAACGGCGCTATCGATTTTGATGAAATTTGGTAAGTGGGGGTTTTCGGGGACGAGCAATCGATCTAGCTAGGTCTAGTAGGTCTCATCTCCGGGAAAAGGTCGAGCAAAGCTCGGTCACCCAGATATTTATATTTGTTTGACAGCTCATTTTCATGGAAGAGTTAACGTAGTGAAATTGAAGTTTGAGCTTCCAGTGTGAAGAAATAAGGTAGAATTATACTACACTAAAAACTATTTAGACTGAAAAAGAACACAGTAAAATAACCGAAGAAAACATTGAAAAATGCCTTAGATAACTCTGTCATAAATCCTAATATCATCGTAAAAATCAACTTTAGTGCTGATTATTTCGTAATTTTCAACGTCAGTTATAATTATGTTCTTTTTTTTACGAAACCGGTAAAGTGCGTGTC
The DNA here is from genome assembly GCA_951800055.1 of Cenopis cana. Taxonomy (NCBI): domain Eukaryota; kingdom Metazoa; phylum Arthropoda; class Insecta; order Lepidoptera; family Tortricidae; genus Cenopis; species Cenopis cana. The sequence goes on along the minus strand of OX637477.1, from coordinate 15,557,413 downwards.
GGGCCACGCACAATGTAGAGTTCCGTAGTTGGTCACCCGTTACATTATGTGGACTAAAAAGTTTGCAAACTTATATTTACCTACTATGTTTTTGAAATACTTAATTAAAAACATTATCTGAGGTACCTACCTCAATGGAAATTGTATGAAAGTTCGGCTTTTAGTCGTTAACTAGTAATGTCTACTCAGCTGTGATCATTTTACTTATAATTTCATTATATAGGGTGTAACATTTAAATCGGTCAGTATGGGAAGTCTGAAACTATAAAACATACGAAGATCTGTTCTTAGGAACGATGTCATAGATTTCAGTAACAAGAAAAACGCAATAGTAAAATCATCACCTAAACGAGTTTAATATTGCATTGAAAACCATGGTTGCCATTTCAAACATCAACTTAATGAAGGGTTATGTTATGAATTTATGATGCATTTTATTCATTTTAGATAGCATCATAGTAACATTTACTTATGAAGTTATGACCATACCTGTGCTAACTCGGAACAAGTTCTAGGGATTTGATATCGATTAAATTAAAATTTTAATTGCCAGCAATGTATTGCAAAGTAAATTGACAACTCAGTACAAATGACAGCCCTTAGTGTTCTGTTTACTATGACGTTCTCTTAGGCAGTGCGTTACGTAGTACATTGAAGGTGCGGAATTAGGAAATTTAATTTCGCAGTTTTTGGGTTTTTGCTACTCCTAAGCTTAGTGAATCGTCAAATTTTATAAAGGGTCGGCAATGCGCACGTTACTCCTTTAGAGTCGCGAGCGTTTATAGGCTACGGTGTCGGCTTACCATCAGGTGGACCGCACGCTTGTTTGCCACCATCGTAGTATAAATTCTAGTCGACGTAGAATGGCTAATGGAACATATTAATATCAGTTTAAAATTAATACCTGCTTCCCGGTAACGCACTGTATCAATACGTGTGCTCATTGAAAATTCTACTTACGTCGCCATGAAAAAAGTAATCAGTCGGTAACAGGAAATTTCAATAACCAACACTTGGTAGCTTAATATCACGCCAACAGATTCTTGAATCAAAAAACGGTTTGAGTAACCTCACAATATTTAGACAGCACCAACATGTTGCGGTTTGAATGAAACAAAAATAAATTCACCAACACTTGATGTCTAGGGAAGGTACCCTAAAAAACATGTTTTTCAAGATGTTGTTCTATATTCGTCCGTTTATATTTAGTACCCGTGCCAAATTACAGCTTTATAGTACTAACGGTTTTTGAGCTAAGCTGGAACCGGACGGACGGTTCGACGGACATGGCGAAACTATAAGGGTTCCTTGTTTATTACGAAAACATGACAAGCAAGGATAGCTTTTTTATTGTTCTAACACAATTGGTAACCGGATAGATTTTTGATAAGTGATCCAGTATTCCAAAAAACGATCAAAATAAATATTTACGAAAACTACGCGCAGAGTTCCTTAAAGAGCGGGATGGTTAATTGCAAACTCACGCGTGTTAGAGCGAGACATCTGTAATGGCACTGCAATAAACTAGTACAGAATTCATATTTTAATTATTATCCTTCTTTATGCACTTATAACGCGGCTTTACCGTTACACTGAGTAACTTTTCGATCCAATGAGAAACAAAATTTCTCAGTGGAACTTCACGCTTGTACCTTGAGATACAAAATTTAAGTTATTTTATTATGGAAAGGTAACGTTATTTCTATATCAATGAATGATGTTATTAATAACACCACATATAAGAAATACGATAAAATACGATAATTACCTTCTAAAACTCCGTCACTAAATGGAACTAAAAATAGTCAACCAAAAACTCTGCAATATAACTCCTTTTGCAACGAAAGCTTTTAGTATACTGACTAACCAACAAAACCAACACGGCATGGATAAAAGAATGTAGCCTTACCAAAATAAAATTGTCTTTTTGGAAGAATTAATCAAAATATCATCGAATAACATTCGTTATTCAATAGGAATCTCTACAGCGCTACTTTTTTGAGCAATATTATACACTAAACATTTAAATTAAAACCATTACAATGATGTAAATATCGATGTATCTATAAACTTTATTGCTAGTCAAATCATATAAATAAATAAAATAAATAAATAAATATTTGTGGACAATCTTACACAAATCAACCTAGTCCCAAACTAAGCAAAGCTTGTACTATGGGTACTAAGCGACGATATACATACTTATATAGATAAATATATACTTAAATACATAGAAAACATCCAAGACCCAAGAACAAATATTCATGCTCATCACACAAATAAATGCCCCGGCCGGGATTCGAACCCGGGACCTCCAGCTACCACCACCACCAAACCACCACTACCACTACTCTTACCATACAAAAATCTGCATCTGCAATAAAATGCTGGGACATGGAAAAAATATATATTATTAAAAAAAGTTCCTACGCATTATTGATGCAAAATTATCTATTAACGTATTTAATAGCACAAAAGATACGCAACTACTTTAAAAACATGTCTAAAGTGATAAAAATAATGGTAGGACATACCAAAAATGCCGCTATACAACGGTAGAAAAATCGCCCGAACACGAAACAAAACAAAACTTCGGCGACGGCTACCCAAATATTAAAAACTAAAGTGAAACTATTAATTCACGCCGCTCTACGCGAGTTGCAAGTACTTACGCAGCACAGAAAACTAAAGATCTTCCAAAGGGTAAGCGCTAAACTCGTTATGGTTAGCCTTTCCCGAAACTATTCATTGAATGGGCAACCAGCGCTTAAAATTGTCGGAAAGGGATACCCTTATAAAAGCGGTGGTAGCCTCTTTCCTAGTTCTAAGCAAAATGAAGGGGTTACCCCTTCGATTGGGTTAGCAAGACGTTAGGGCTATTCATGGAACGACTAAGCCGTTCAAAGGCTTTTTTCTGGGAAGGGGTGGTCGGGTCCCTGATTAAAAGTGACACGAAACAACTGTCTCCTGCATATCTGCTAATCACATCACACAGCTGGCTACTTTTACAGTAAACGTTAACTTCCAACGATATATTCCCGCTGTGCATTTTAAAAACTTATTCAAAGCGGTCGCGTAATTGCTGCCTGGCGCTCAATTACGTCCGTCGCGACCCGTTCAATCGCGTACCTCTACAGTGCCACCAACTATGTTCTGTGATAGTGAAGTGTAGCGGACTAAGACTTCCTCTACGATCTCGTTATGGCGTTTTTGCGGCACGATTAACTTTTAGTTTCAATGCAACTTTCTTCGTTCTTATAAATTAAGTCTTACTTGGCGAAGAAATAGTCACAGTTACAGTAGGTACCTAATACATTTCTTCAAAATCGATAAAGTATAGTTGGGGGGAATAATTCGAAATATCTGTGCCTGCGCCTAATGCAAGAAACGAGTCAAGATTGCTGTGGCAGTGTCAGTGTTCCCGAGTGGTGCTACGAGAAGATACAGGATATACAATACAAATACTCTTTATTGCACACCTCAAAAAGAACACAGTACTGAACAATACTGTACACACACAGACACACACACATAGATATGTATATATACTATATTGTATATACTATAGATCGATCGCTTAATTGAGACCGCACGAAAGGGTAGAGCGGGAGGCAGGGACCCGCCGCTCGTACCCGTCTGCTACCCTTTACGTTTCCCCTCTTACCCCGTCCCATCACAGACGAGGACTCACTAAGACGGTCGATCTATAGGTAGCAAAACCCATTCTAACTAACATCAGCATGTACCTACAGTTATTTACCTGCGCTATTGCCTATAGTGGAAGAACCAAGATAAGGTTGCCGGGTGAGTTTCCCCGGATAGTGGTGCTGCGAGTAGGAAGCGTGGTGGCCGTGCGAGGAGGCCGGGCGCTCCACGATGGTATAGGAGGTCCCCGGCGGCGAGTAGTAGACCCCGCCTCGAGCGCGCGCCCGCGCATCCTCCGCCTCGTAGCTCGTGTGACGGTTGTCCTGCAACCACTACCACATCATACCACACTTCGATGTACATACTCCTGTAATCAAATACCTTGTTTTCTGAAAATAAGATATTTTCATTCACCCAATTCATCTTTCAAATAAATGATTAGTGACTGCGGAAAATAATTAGACATGCATATTATAAGCATACATAAAGACGAGTTGATTTGTTGAGCCGTTACCTACATTAAGGCAGCTATTCTTGAGCGTTTTTGTGTGCCACATTTACAGGTTAACAGTATTTTAATTAAATTATATACAATATTAATAGGTATAGATATAGAACAGGAGGTACAGCTGTAGAATATGAGGTACAGATATAGAACAGTATAGAAGTAGTAGCTAGGTATATATACAGGTTGAATATAGAAGGAACAGCAGATGTCGTTCTGCAGAGTCGTAGTAATGTGTCGCACCTGCTGCGAGCGCGAGTGGCGCGCGAGGTGGTGCTGCGGCGGGTGCTGCGGCGTGGCGGAGCGCGCCGTCCAGCCGTAGCCGGGCCCCTGCCCGTACGGCGGCCAGCGCGCGCCGAACTCCGCCAGCTCGGAGCCCTCGCCTCCCTCCCCCGACCGCATGCCGGGGGTCACCGCTCACACTGCAACAATACAAACGTGTAAGTATGTTTTCACTTCTCATGCTCGAAAAGTGTGTCATATTAGACTTGTGAAGCGGGGCTAAAGTAGTACATTTAAGCCCTAGGGAAAATAAGTAAACATATTTATGATTTACAAAACATTTTAATTTCACCAATCAAAATACTTCACCGATTAAATCCACCAATCATGGAAAAGTAATTTGACAGATAACATATTTGGTAAAAATATCAACCAACCAGAACACAGCTGTACTAAAATCGACCAATCAGGAAAGACGTTTTTCAGTTCTTTAAAGATTAAGCGGTCAAAGCAATTACTCCTCTTAAAAGAAAAAAAAAGCGCATGATGCATCTCTTTCTTTGATATAGCAAAAGAAAGGGAGGCGAATACGCCAAGCAAACACGCATAGCGAGGCATATGGTGCTGGCCTTAGAAAAAAAACATGCTGTCAAATTAGACATAGACCCGCCAAGAGTTAAATTATTCATTTAAGATGGATAATTTGTGTTTACGTGTTTTCTCGCAATCGAAGTGAAAAGTAGAGTGTATAACTCGGGCCTAAAAGCCATATTACCACTCGAACAATTTTCCCTCTCTACGTTCGGGAAAATAACCATCTCGTGGTAATATGGCTTACTTTAGACCCTTGTCAAACAATCTACTATTAATTCAGCGGTATAGTATACCTATTTTTTTTGCGTTGGGGGAATGCCTTGACGCACCGTCCGCCCGGACGAAGGAAGGCCGGGCGGGTGTGTGGGACTCCTGGGCAGAACTGGCAGAAGGCCCAGACTACAGCGGGTATTACACTGTCCTGAATCAGGCGTCCTAACTAGTGGAGGGAAGTTGAAGCATCTCGCTCTAACATATAGGTCGGAACCCTTCTAAGTGTCCTGAATTCAGGACAGTGTAATACCCGCTTACCCACTCGACATCGCTTCGAGGGAGGGCCAAAGGTTCGCTTGAGGCATTCAACTATGATCCTCGCGACTAGCGGTATAGGTATAGTATACGTAACCTGACGTAACCAAAGTGAATCACTTGTGAAAAGTAAGACAACTAGCAGTGAAATGTATGGAAACAACATCTTGGCACAACTCTGTAGCTCTAGTATAAGTTTTTTCGAAACATTAACTAATTCGAACGCGTTTGCGTTTTGTCTCAAAATGTATGAAATTGGTATGAAAACGTGAACAGCGGCTCCAGTGGTCACTAGTGGAAACTAAAACAGCGAGTATACATTTGTTGCTAACCGATGAACGCGCGTATTTCAAACTCGGTGAGAACGTTTTCATACATTTTGAGACAAAACGCAAACGCGTTCGAATTAGTTAATGTTTCGAAAAAACTTATACTAGAGCTACTGGTGGAGGCGCTCATCACACATCTCTCATTTCACACGTCTTACAGCTCCTACTCAGCAAAACTTCATACCCGCTGACTGCATTTGTAATACACGCTGAATTCTAATGTGTACATGAAATCAACAATGTCATTGTTATGTAGTGTGATGTGATTGCTATCAGAGATGCGATTTATTTGAAATACTTCTATTTAAAATGCAAATACAAAATGCAAAATACCTATTTTGTATTTTGCATTTAAATGCCTTTTAGTAAAAAGCATTTTGTATTTTATTTGAAATACCTTTCGAGATGTATTTTGCATTTTTAATATTAATTTCAAAATGCAAAATACTTTGTGATTAAGCTTAGCCAACATTACCAGTCAAACAAAATGAAATGAACGAATGACGCTTGTATTGCCGAATTTGACCGATAGAGGCGCCTGCTAGCCATGCGTGCCCTTTTTTTTTCTTCTGTGGTCAGAGTGCGCGCCTTATGTTATGCCGTAACATACTTTCAAGTGATTTTGCAGACCTATTGACATTCTCCATTGTTATTAATAAAAGAAAAGTGTAATAATAATAAAATAAGAACTAGATGCACAATCAACCGAAATAAATGGCCACACAATTCACAAAATGGAGCCATTGCTATCTTTTCGGTAGTCTAGTTTTTTTTACATTATTTTAAGTGAGTATTATTATTATTAATAACATAACAGAATTTATTGATACGCGTACTGATACATATCACCAAAATGTCATGCATAAGGTGCCATTTGGCTCGGCATTGTATCTCTATTCTATTTCTCATGATAAATATCTAAAATAAATAAAAATATCATTCGATTTGGTCAAAAGGTATTTTATTTTGAAAAAGTATTTTGAAAATACCTATTTTGCATTTAGCATTTGAAATACAAAACGCAAAACTATTTTGTATTTTGCATTTGAAATAGTAAATCTGAAAAGTATTTTGCATTTTGTATTTAAATGCTTTTTTAAAACCATTTTGTACATCTCTGATTGCTATGAGCACCTAACGGCTTATTAATTTAAGATATAAATATGTACTGCAGTGATGTTCCAATGTATTTGTAAAAAATACAGTACATTTATATCGAAGTCAATGTTAAGTGTGATTAAAGTAGGGGAGAAGGGGGGACAGTGGATCACGGGGAACAGTGAATAAGACGGTCTAACTCCATAGTATTACGCACACACTCAAACGCTGTCGCGTGTTTGTGTATTGGTCTCGACGCCCCCCGCGCCGAACCAGTCGCTCGCGAGCTCAGGCACAGGTAGGGCGCGTTACCGCTACCCGTCGAATAATCCACTACGTAATATTTATTTTACCTACTTTTTGAAAGTGTTTGTAGGCTAATATATACGTGTAATTGAATGTGTTTTTGAAGCGTCCTACTATTTGGTGATTATAAATTGTGCTGATTGGTGTTTTGAGTGTATTCATAAGATCCTTTTTTTTTGGTGTATTATTCTAACTTCAACGGGTTTTGGGGTACAGTGGATCATCACATTTTGGGGAACAGTGGATATTGATCCAGTGTTCCCCTTCACTTTTTACTGCCCAGAAACTAAAATAAAAACCTGTTTTTAGGTATCATCATGCCGAGGACACATGTTCGAAAGACTGATATAGGTCTTCACACAGAAGAACAAATGAAAAATGCTCTATCGCTGTTGTTCGCCTTGGTTTATCCTAGGCAACAATAAAAACAATATTAAAAATTTTGAAAATAACCCCGACGGATAAAGCTAATTGAAAAATATTTAAATAAAAGACTTAGAAATCCCCGGACTGCATAGGAAAAAGTACAATATTTTTTTAAAACGGTTAATTGGTTGAGAAATATTTTTACAAGCCCCGAAAAATTCGTCGGGGGCTGTCATTGCCTGTCTTGAAATGAAGTAGAATTATATGCATTTTATCATATACCTTTGCTTAAAAAGTTACCTCGAATTAAGAAAAATACTATTGTAATGCAAATGGCAACAGACATGCCTATGGCAGCCCCTTACTGTTTCCTATGCAGTCGGGGGATTTCCAAATATTTTATTTAATTATTTTCCAATTAGCTATATCCGTCGGGGGCATTTTCAAATTTTTTAATTTTGTTTTTATTTTATTCTAGAGCCGTCTAAGTATACATAAACTCTCGAACGTGCCAGTTGTAGAATCAGCTTCCTACCTAAGCTTCCTGCTTTTTGCTTGAGGTTTTCAGGGGCTACAGAAATAAGTGCCAAGTGGCCACTTTGTATCCCCGAGTGTCTTACAATCGAACTTGAGGTCCGAAGTTCCGATGGTGAGGGGCAAGGTAGGAGACACGAGGCCAGAAGGCGTTCCACGTAGGGCCAAAGGCCCGGGGCCCGGAGCTTCGCCTTCGAGCGTCCTCGCTATGCGAGTCCAAGAGCCGAAGGTCCGAAGGGTGAGCCTAAGATGACTTACTAGCCCCGAGTGTTTTACAAGCGAACTTGAGGGTCGAAAGTCCGAATGTGAGAGGCTACGTACACAAGGGCAGAAGCCGTTCCGAGTACAGCCGAAGGCCCGTATCTGATCCTCGGAGTGCATTCGCTATGCGAAATCCAAAGGTCCGAAAGGTGAGCCCAAATCGACAGCACTTTCTAGCCCAGAATGTCTTACAAGCAAACTTGAGGACCGAAATCCCGAGGATGAGGAGTGAGGAGTGAGGCGTAAGGTTTAAATATTGAGATCTCTTTGAAACTGATTGCTGATATGATATTTAGTGTGTAGGAGGAAGTGAGAACCTATGTTAAAGCTAACAATAATTGATATTGAATTTAAAGTTAAATTTTAATTTTATTGCTGACATGGAAGTACTGTCTTTATGTTTTGCTTTTTGAAATTATATTACATTAATAAAACAAGAAGTTTGTTGACATACGACTGTATTTTTGGTAACTTATTACAAAAGATCCACTGTTCCCCCTACGATCCATAGTTCCCCATGCCCTGGTTCAAGGCTCCCCGAGCATGGGGTACAGTGGACCAATTCCCATTTTTTTTAAAAGTAACTATGTGGCCGAAAGTATCACGTATATGCCTCTTATAGTGTTTGTTATTTATACCTTAATAACCCCTTATGCATATGAGTAAAAGAAAACGAACATAAAGTGTGTATCTTCTGAGCTATGTGCCTCAAAACAAAAAGTGATCCACTGTCCCCCCCTCTCCCCTAGGTGCAGTAGAATTTACCCAGATTTCCAGAAGCACTGCGTAGGTAGTTTAGAATCGTGTCTGCGGCACCTGGGTGCGGTCCAGGTTATTTATGAGAACATTGAACCGCTGAAATCGAGTGAAAAAAGCCCAATGTCTGTGAAAACGGGGCATGCTGTCAATTCATCATCGAAATGAAAGCAATCCGCTGACTCACGCTATTGTCTAAATTCTAAGGCCAACGCATTAACGGAATTAAGATTAAATTAGTGGAATTGACGTTGCTTAGAATATATGAAAATAAACAGAATAACGCTGTGTTATTCTTTCTCTGAGGGATCTATTCCAGACATCTGTGCGTTACGTGTTTTGATTTAACTTCAATTTAAATAAATAAATACACAACTGTTTTTCGTGCGCTCATTCTGGCACCTCATTTAAGCTAGGAGCGCGTGGAATCAAACGCTCAACACAGATTAAAATCAAATTATAACGCGTAACGTATGTGTCGATTCGACCCCCATTTTTTTTTCATAACATGTATAGAACTGGGGGTCGATTTTTGAGAGTCGACCGCTCGAATTTTCACTCGAGATCCGTCAAAAAACTATGACGTTTTGACAGATGTCGAGTGAAAAGTCGAGCGTTTGACACTCAAAAATCGGTCCCCAGCATCGCTACAAATAATTACAATGTAGAACTGGGGGCCGATTTTTAATTGTTGAACGCTTGAATTTCACTCGAGATCTGTCAAAAATCTATGATGTTTTGACAGATTTCGAGTGAAAAGCCGAGCGTTCGACATTCAAAAATCGACCCCTGGTTCTACATTGCTGGTTCTGCGTTGCTGGCAACGTCATACTCATCGGTATCATAATCATAGCGTTAGGCCGGTCGCACATTGGACACGTTTTTGTACGAAATTACTCGTCCGAACATGAAGCCGCGCGAACCATCCCGTCTCGTGTCAAATGTCAGTGTCAGCTGTCAGTCGACTCGGTACCATTTTTTACTGCGCCCCTACATTTAAATGAGTGCTCCCTGACTGGCGCGGGAAGCGGGACGACTGCTCCGCTTCTGCGCATGATATTATTACTACTGCGCAAACAGTATTATGTCAAGTGAGAATTTTTGCGACGTTAGTAAGTTTACGTCAAAGAAGAAAATGTCACATCGATCCCGCCCCGCCAAGTCAGGAAGTCGCCGTAGCCTTGAAAGTGCAACGGGAGCGCACTCACTGGATGCGAATAGGAAACTTGAAATTCGACCACATCTCGAATATTGATGAAGTCGCTCTAATTTATAAAGGAAGTTCGTACAGAACTTGAAGTTGAAGCCACGAGTCTATCCAAGCGGAGACACATTTGGGCGCGAAGTTGCAATGAAACTCTCTCAGTTGAGTCGACAAACGGATCTGGTGAGATCTGATCGTAATTATAATAAAATATCTAAATTTCTGCTATGGTACAATAATCATGTATCTCATACAATAGGCTAGGCATACATAATATACTGACGAGCAAAAATAACGCGTACACTTTGTATGGAAGTTCCATACAAAGTGTACCCGTTATTTTTGCTCGTCAGTATAGTTGTATAAAACATTTTTCCAGATAATAAATGAAATAACCAAACCTCAATGAAATCATAGAATTTAAAACAGATACAAGTTAGATTGATAGCAAATATTTATTGGTGCTTCCATTCCAAAGCTACAGATTTAGATTTGAACTCTGATATAATGTTAATCGACGGCCCGCGTATGATAGGTAATAGCTGGTAATGTATCAACTGATTAATGGTGAAATAAGCTGCACAATGAAATGAGGGAAGTAATGAGTATTTAAACACGTAACAAGCTTCCGGCCATTAGGGCGATTCCGGGCGTCGACGAACTGCGCCCCGCCGCGTCCGGACCTCTTCCGACGCCACACCAATTTCCACACCATAATATTCCATGAAAGACAAACTTTCAAATCACTTACAGGGTGATCCCGCAATTTGTCGGATTAAATCTCAATGTTAAACTTAGTCCCTCTATACTAGACACTAGAGAGCTGTGGTGGGTCCAAAGTACTCAAATTCCTCCTATTTTATACTTGCCTTGTTCAAGCAAAAATTAAACAAGGTGCTTATCATTTTGTCTTCAAGATATAAGTCCTTGAATGTAATCTTTCGTGAGACATGTTATAACTTTATTTCACTAAACGGTTAAAGCTCACGTATTAATTGCCACTTCGGGCGACATGTTTCGAGCTCTTCGGGAGTTCTTCCTCAGGATGAGTGTGCCTACGACCCACGCCGATTGCAAACTGTTGAACTACCCGCCGCCCGCCGCAAGGCACGTGACGCACGCGCAGACAGCGCGGGGGCGGGGGGGCAGCTCGGCGCTGAAGGTGTTGTATTAGGTCGGTGTGAGGGATCGTCTCCCCCGATCAATGGTAAGCACACTGAACTCACTATGTCCACTCGATTGTCATAACATACTTCCCGCTCTATGATCGGAATCACAGGTTTCCATGCCGGCGGTAACACCCAGCCACCGTCACGATTAAAGTTAGGGCGGCGCCCTATCAAAATCGAGTGATAGGGGGGGAAGATCCCTCACCACGACCTCATAAAACACCTTCAGCGCCGAGCTGCCCCCCCCCCCCGCGCTATCTGCGCGTGCGTCTCGTGCCTTGCGGCGGGCGGCGGTAGTTCAACAGTGTGCAATCGGCGCGGGTCGCAGACACACTCATCCTGAGGAAGAACTCCCGAAGAGTTCGAAACATGTCGCCGGAAGTGACAATTAATACGTGAGTTTTAACCGTTTAGTTAAATAAAGATATAAGTCCGTTAGACATTCCAGTTTAATCATGATTTCAATATGTTACTGCCCTCATTTACACGCTGGCCGAGCTTCCGGCTAGAAAATATTATTATAAAATTGAAATCTGTAACGTATGTCTCGAATCAATCCCCAATTGATTTCTGATTGGGTACGGATTATATGTTTGCCGCAACGGCACTATAATTTGACCTATAAAAACACGGAGCTTATATATTAGTACCTACCTACCTACTTTTGATTCTCAGACACGCTGACTAAGGTACAGTGCCTGCAAAGTTACGAAAGGTACCTACACGAAAGTTTGCTCATTGGTAAAGCAGTTCTCGAAGTCATACCTAGTCAGTAATTAAAACGGTCTTTCGTGGGCAATTACTCCGCTTTCAATACGACATTTGACACTTCAACCATTGTTCTACGGCATAACAACTCCTTTCACTCGGAAAATTCTACAGGACGCAAGTTTTCTGGGTCAATTGAACAACTCGAACGTGAACGCTGTCAGCACAAAGTAAATAGCGGCGGCGCGCGCCGGAGCAGAGAGTCCGCTTAGTACAAAGTGTAAGTAACATTTACAGGCATTCTCGGTTGATTTCGGACGAGCTTAGTCGCGACTGTCACTGTCGCGTCGGGAGTGCTACGACGTCCCCGCCGCTACGTAGGTACTTTGTGTCACGTACGTCAAAATGAATAACCGATATTATTACAGTTGGAATGTATTTTATTGTTTAAATACGACAAAAAAAACTGTGCCTACACTTTCTTCAAATTTTCAAACGATATTGAAAGGTAAATAAAACGGTTTTCTCATTTTGGTAGTTACAATACCTAGGTAGGTAGGTAATTTTTTGAAACTAGCCGCTTTGATAACGATGATCAACCATTACACATTCATCTTATCGTTCGCTGGTAAAACGCCAGTATTTAAGTACTATGGTTTAGTTAAGTAGGTATTACTTATATACATGAATTTATTTATTTATTTATTAATACTAGACTAAGCCAAAAATGTTACTAACCGATATGGACCTGAGTCTGAAATAAATGTTTTCATTCATTCATTATATTCTTTGCTGGCGCTCTCGACCGCCGCCGGTCACAAGTCACAACTCGCAGCAGGTCACGCATCAATTTATTAGGGTTCCGTACCCGAAGGGTCAAAACGGAACCCTATTGCATGGTGTCGCCCAGACGTCCGTCCGTCCGTCCGTCGTCTGTCACAAAATTTGTACCGAAGAATTTTTAGACTTCTCATTGACCTATGAACTTGAAATTTGGTGACAATGTTCAATATTCCGTATATTTTAACAACAAAAAATACATTTTGATAAATCATATTTTTGAGGTTGATTCGGAACCCTAAATGTGCGAAGTCCGACTCGCACTTGGCCGGTTTTTTACCAAGATACGCTGGTTCATATTTAAATGTCATGTTCAAGAATTTTTAATATGGCCTACCTACTCGTTTTTAAAATTCAGAATCAATACAGAAGCAACAGCAACCCTGTGAGTCGGGCAAGTTTAGGTATGTATTTTCAAGAACGGCGGGAACGGACCTTCTGTATATTTTTTATTTTGTGCTGTCAGGTACTTAATGCCGTAGCTCTTCATTTTTTTGTGTTTGCTGATATGAGTGATATGCAGCTGTCAATACGGTATTTGACACATATTAAAATTTATAACACAGTGTCACTTTTTGGATAGTTAGCCATCAAAATATCACAATAAATCGTAAATTATAAAATTTTACCAAAATCATAAAAAGATATGAATCATCAAAAACTCAGAAAATTATGTAATTTTTTTTATCGTCCAAAATTCTAATAAAAGGTATCAATAGAATGCTTATGTAAAAATAATAAATAAATTGTATTGCAACTATGTACCTAAACGCATTATTTTACGACTAAAACAACAAAATACTAATTTTCCCATACAACGGTTGGTCGAATGCAGTGCAAGTGACGTCATTTGCCAGGGCCAATTTGTAGGAGCCTTTTTGAGACCCGCTAGCGTCGAGCTAGGTTTGTCCCTAATTTTATTGTGCTCTAAATGTTGTTGGTCCCATATAGACATTTGATGGTCTCTAAAAACTGGTTCGATTGGCATTATAAAAAATTTTTAGTCAAATAGCGTATTACCCTCGAACATTGCACGTACACTTAGTTTGTAAATTTATATTGAAACTAGCTGTTGCCCGCAACTTCGTCTGCGTAGAGCTCGGTTTTTAGTTAAAACATCTTAATATCCAGGAAACGGTATAATAATTGTGGTACTTTTACCCGGTGAGACCAAATTATTAATATGCTGTACAGATATAAATCGGTCAACCCAAATTCTCAACCCCTCTAAAAATCCCTTTAGGTACCTACTTATCGGTTAAAAACTCTCATTTACTCAGGCTATTTTTTGTGTGAGTTGACACATATCTTGTCGTTTTCTCTTCGTTACTACAATTTCGTTTCAAACATCTATCCGAATCTACAAATCCTGAAATCATTTAAACAGTCTTTTTGTGAAATTAAAGTTTCTCAATTAAAATAATGTTGCTCCCCATACAAACTTTGAACCCCTTTTTAACCCATTGAGGGGATGAATTAAAAAAACGCCGAAATTTGTTTTGTTGTATTTAAACAGAGACTCTGTAAAAAAATTGAAGTCTCTCTATTAAAAAAATGTTGCTCCCCTCCCCATACAAACTTTAAACCCCTTTTTAACCCCTTGAGGGGATGAATTAAAAAAAACGCTGAAATTAGTTTTTTAGTATTTAATTTAAACAGTTACTGTAAGAAATTTTAAGTCCTTCACTCAAAACATTTTTGCTTCCAATATAAACTTTGAATCCCTTTTTAACCCCTTTAGGGGTTGAATTTAAAAAAAAACGCAGAAATTAGTTTTGTTTTATTTAAACAGAGTCTGTAAGAAATTTGAAGTACCTCACTTAAAAAAAAAATTTGTTCCCCATACAAACTTTGAACCCCTTTTTAACCCCTTTAGGGGATGAATTTCGAAAAACGCTGAAATTACTTATTTTGTATTATTATAAGGAACTTTCATACAAAGTTTGAAGACTCTCACTTTAAAAAAAAAATTGCTCCCCATACAATATTTCACCCCTATTTTCAACCCCTTAGGAGACGAAAATTTTGAAAACGCAGATATCACTTTCATTGTCTTATTTTAAGGAGTCTTTGTACAAAGTTTCAAGTCTATACCTTTAAAAAATTATTGCCCCCCCATACAAACTTTGCACCCCTGTTTAAGCGGAGCGGTGATTAATCAGTCACCCATCAACTTTATATATATAGATTACTTAGCGAAGACATGACGAAGGCCATTAGACAAACGGAAAAAATTGTCCCAATGTCAAAATAGTCTATGAAATCATAATATATGCCTATTCTTGACTATTTTTGTTTCTTCACATTGACACTGAGTAGGAACCTAGCTGCCTGGATATTTACTTTACTGAATAATATTAGTCCATTTCTGAAATTTCCTGCTTTAAAACTCAGACAATTCTAATTATTATTCCTTAACACTGTAAATGCCCCTAACATAAAATTAACTACTTTAAAGCATTTTTACTTATGTTTTTCAATACCATTAAACCCATAGTCAAATCAGATTTTTTTTATTAAATGTCAAAAACGATTTGTTAATATGAAGTTTGTAGGGAAATACTGTCTTAGTGACGTCACTAAGACAGTGTGAGTAAGTTTGTTCAAATCAGCGTCCTTTTTAAATCTTTATGCTTATAGAATCTTTCAATTAGCTAAAATAAATTAATAATTGATGTTTTTCGAGTAGGTATTTTCTTTAGATCTTTTATTAGTCAAGTAAAAAATAATTTATTTTTACCTTAGTTTAATACCCTATTGAATCCAAACTTTAACCAGTACATACTTACAATAATATTATCATTTATAGAGGAGGTGAAAATAATCTTACAACAAAGCGCTTCGAATGCCTTAGTGGCACCAACAACAACTTTTCTATAGCCTTTTGGTTTTCAAGGCATAACTTACTATAACTAGACACTTCAGCTAAGTTCTTATGAAGCAAACACCTACACATTGATATTCCTACTAGAAACCTAAGATCATAAAATAGAGTTGGAGATCGCAATGTGCCACAAATATTGTATGAGTCGGGTCGTGTAGTGTAGTGTCTTCCAATAAGGCAGCTGTCGTCGCAGCGTGGATCACGTTATGACATGACGGGCGCGTTACACAATGTCTGCACTGCGCCCACTTCGGCCACGTATGAACAATCGAGCGATGCTGATGCGGATTATGTACGCGTGCATGCAATAATCATTACCTAACTCTTTATGGCCCTCCAAAAACAAAAACCTAGATATAAACAATGCATACATAATGTATTATAGCAAAATAACAAGAAACTATACAAGTAATATGCCGTTTTCTGTGTTCTTTCAATTTGTTTTTAAAAATAGGAGGGATTTACGTGGCTACATGAAATGGCATAGGCACTAGTTTTGCGGAAGCGACTGGCATCTCAAGTCACAAGCCCCAACCCAAACCAGGGAATAACCGTATTGACATGACCCAGGTAAATGAGCCACGAAAACTTCACATCAATTGAATTTCTGTTAACGCCGGGTATTACCACTTTTGAGTTTTTAAAAAGCATCTGAGACATAGAATTATAGTGTCTTAAAATCTAAAAAAAATATATGCGTTACATGAGGATCTTGTCTAGTCAAAATCGCAGTCAGCTACATGATCTGATGAATTTCACTCGATAGAAAAAAATCGCGAAGTTACCCCTTTTTGGAATGTATTTTCAATACTACGGCTATATTACTGATATTTAACATTTAATTTTTGTACTCAATTAAAGATCATAAATAGTTATAGACATTTTCGCAGGGTTTGCTTTGATAAAATGACTGGCTTGATGACTATAGCTAAATATTTACAAAACTGCGCGCAGAGCTTGCGTTAGAGAGCGGGATGGTTAATTGTAAACTCACGCATGTTAGAGCGGGACAGTTGCGTTGGGGATACCTCCCCTTAAAGACAAAAAGCTCGAAAGCATGAAAGCTTTAACTGATACTAAAGGGTGGAATCGCATCTGTCAGCATAAATATACATTTTATACAACAAGTAGCTACGCGTTCCAAGTGATTAAAATTATCTACAACACACGTCTTTATCATAAATGAATAAGAACATGTGTAGTGTAGATCATTTTGAACATCTCACCCGCGTAGCTACTTGTGCTGCCGACTGTACATGTAGCATGCGATGACTCCTTTAGCAGCTGAAAATATAAAATGACATCTTTTACGTAGTAGCTAAAAACATACTACGGCGTGGTACAAAAAACTATGGTGTTTTGACAGATGTCGAGTGAAAAGTCGAGCGTTCCACACTCAAAAATCGGCCCCGTGTCCTAATTGACAATTAAGTCGCGCGAAGTTGCGATCATCGCGTAGTCGCGTTGTATTAGGACGATCCCTTTAGTGTCTAACCGAACCTAACCTAATCTTCCAGCTATTTAAATGCAATATGATGCTGACAATGACAAATTTATTATTTTGAAACACTCATTAAATAAATCATTGACTGGGAACCAATTTGTAGTCGCCGATTCATCACGAACTCGACGGCTGGAGGCGGTCGCTGGCCGGCCGCCAACCGACTAAAGCCTTCGACAACTCACTAACGCTTTTATTAAACTCGGGCAGTCGGCACTGACTGGACACATCCGTTTCTTATGTTATAAAACTCCCTGTCCTCAGGGAAAACATTGAATGATCAATAAATATACTTATTTCTTGAATTTAAACTTTCGTGAGACATGTTATAACTTTATTTTACTAAACGGTTAAAACTCACGTATTAATTGTCACTAACATGTCGCCCGAAGTGAAAATGAATACGTGAGTTTTAACCGTTTAGTAAAATAAAGATACTTATTTCTGTTATTTGTGTGGGTATTTTCTTTATTTCTGTGTTCTTTTTTCTGTGGGCCAGCATGTCACATTTTGTGACATGCAGCATGCATGCATTGCTGGTCCACAGAAAATGTAACGCTGAGGTGAAATAGTACATTTTAATAACATTTTGATGCAAGTGCGGAAGGTATGTCATTTTATTTTGCTCAAGTCCCAAGACTCGGGAAGAGTGAAAATGACACTTCCGCGCGTATATCAAACGACGTTGTTTAATACAGTTGCGAAAAGATATCAAAAAACTAAAATGAAACCGTAATTAAAAGAGACAAAACACAAAGAGACAACGCCCACAAAGGCAAGTAAAAGTATCGACTTTTACTTGCCTTTGTGGGCTTTGAGTTACCTGGTCTATCTGCGCCCGTAGCACATGTTGCGCTCGAGAGTATCTCGACTTATCTCGAGCTACGCGTCTTTTTCTGATTGGTGCTGTTAGAAAGTGACGGATAGCTCGAGATACACCGACATACTCTCGAGCGCAGCACGTGCTATGCCTAACTGGTGTAGTTTACAAACATTTTATTTAACAATCGTATAAATCACACATCACAAAAATATACAACTCATTACAAAATAAAATCTTGAAATCGTGTATTAAGGGGAGGTATCCCCAACGCAAATGTCCCGCTCTAACACGCGTGAGTTTATAATTAACCATCCCGCTCTCTACGCAAGCTCTGCGCGCAGTTTTGTAAACTGCGAATTTGTCTATAACTATTTACGTTCTTTAATTGAGTACATAAATGAAACGTTAAATATCAGTAATATAGCCGTAGTGTTGAAAATACATTCCAAAAAGGGGTAACTTCGCGTTTTTTTTCTATCGAGTGAAATTCATCAGGTCATGTAACTGACTGCGATTTTGACTAGACAAGATCCTTATGTAACACATTTTTTTTTTTTTTTTAAGACACTATATTCTATGTCTCAGATGGTTTTTAAAAACTCAAAAGTGGTAATACACGGCCTTAAAGAAGCGGGAATTAAATCGGTCGGTTTAACTTTTGATTGACTTTTTTCAACATGCCATGGTTGGCAGCATTCAGAGAAGTCAAAAACTATTTTGGAAGACATGTGAATATTAACAAACAATTTTTTTTATTATAATTAATTTATATTTCATTTAACTATACGTAAATAAATGTCTTACTCTTTAATTAGAGGTCTCGCATAATACTCATTTCCGGTCATTGCCGTACTCAAATAATCAACTTTAAAAAAAACAGTTATAGATGTTTTAATATTTGATAACCCTGTAAGTTATCTAATATGCATTTTAATGTTTTATATATTATACTTTAGTTTTAATGCCAAATACTTTAAATAAGTAAACTGACTGAACCTAAAACTCTAGGTTGGATGTGTGGCTTGCGCCAACAGTAAAATTACAAAAGTTGGAACAGTAAAAAAACTAGTACCGGGAAATCCAACTTTGCGCACGATATACTTACAGCTTCATAAAGTACCACTTTTTGAGCAACTGTATTAAAAAGAGTACGTCTAACTAAACCAAATATTTTGAATATGAAAAATTTAATTGGTTTCGTAACAACAGCCGCCCCAGATACCGCTGGGTTGACGTTGTGGAGGCTGATCTACATGAGCTTCAAGTTGAGTCGTGGAAAGAGATAGTACAAGATCGGGATCAATGGCGTGCACTCGTATTGGAGGCCAAGACTCACTTTGGGTCGCTGAGCCAGCGGAGTAAGTGAGTAAGTAAGTACCTAAGTATGAAAAATTTTAAAACTTATGAAAATTTACCGATATGATGACGATCAAAAACCAAACTCAAAAAACTTGACATAAGTAGGTACCTACCTATTTAAAATGATGAAACATTATCGTGGTTCACACGTTTCCTAGGATCTTGCGTTAGCGAAAAGGCAAAGGGTATCTGAGCGGGACGTACTAAGACAACCGGATGAAGTTGTTATTATGAACGCAAGGCTACATTTTCGCTATACTTTTTTTCTTTGAACAGCTAACCTAGTATTCGTTTTCAACGGTAATGGTCAATCAAATATTTTAATATAACGTGGGATACACGTCGATTTTAAATGTAATGGAAGCTTATTATCAACTATATACCTATTAGAGTTTGGCTACTTTAAGTCTACCAAGCAAATGAACTGTCAAACAAATATAATTTGGCAACACTGTGCATTACACGACATATTTCTATGGAAATGTCACGGAAATGTGACGTGTGAGGTAGTGTTGCCAAACCAAATATTGGTTTGGCAGTTCATTTGCTTGGTAGAGTTAAAGTAGCCAAACTCTAATTACCTATATTCATAGATGTGCGAAGATGTGCTTGGCCTTGATAGCATGCTTGAAAACTGTCAATTTTATGAAAACACAGCTTCGCACATTTTGCACTATATAATAAGGATCTTATCTTATCTAGATGAGGGCCCTTGCGGATGCACTTCGACCCAGTGGGATCTTTTGTGTAATTGCCCCCTCCTTTATACCTACTCCAAGCTGCTCGCCAATCTTTCCACGAACCGGATGACGGAGTTCAGCGGGAGTACCTACTCTGAATTCCTTTGGTTCTGGGTAGTCATTGCCAAAGTCGTGCATTCTTTGTCTGGCGAGGATGACGAGACAATGGAACACTTGATATGTGAATGTCACGCCTTAGCCAGACAAAGAATGAACGACTTTGGCAACTGTGGTCCAGCTAGGCTGGAGTCCACTCCTTCAATGAAGAGCTTTGAGGGCCTTAGGCCTGCCTCCTTAATATAATCCATATAATAAGGATAAGGATAGTGACTTTGTTCATTCTTAAGACCCGCTATTGTACTTATTAAGAGCCTAACCTAAAACGCGCAATAAACGCGCAATAAACGCGCAATTGACCGCCGAGTATGCGGAGTTCCATTAACAAATTACGCTGGTAAGGTACCTACACCTACATCGTAATTTGATACAAAAACCTTTCAACACCGCTGAGAGCTATCGTAAACTTTATTTACCCAATATGGAACACGGGTTTTACTTGCTAAGGCAATTTCATTTGAGAACTCATAAATTAGGTTAGTATACTATTTAATTACTAGCTTTTGCCCGCGACTTCGTCTGCGTAGAACTCGCGTCATCGCGTTAGAATGTTATTTCATTCTTCTATTTCATGCGCTTACCTAGTTATCTCTCTTCCATTCTAACTTAAACCTCGTTAAGGGATGATTTCCGGGATAAAAGTATCCTATGTCCTTCCCTAGGACTCAAACTATATCCATAACAAATTTCATCTAAATCGGTTGAGCATTTTAAGAGGAAACAGGCAGACAGAGTTACTTTCGCATTTATAACCCGCCCCAGTTTCGCACGGGTAGTCCAGGTTTTAAATTTATTTAGCTAAGCTTTTGCCCGCGACTTCATTCGCGTGAATATCCATTATCCATATCAACTTCTACACCGTATTTCGCCGGGTTGTCTCGCCAAACATTGCGCACGCCGGCTCAATGCGCCCACATGAAACATGACAGAGGACTAAATATATGTTATTAACTTATTATTGATGCAGATGAAAACGCTCGCGAGCGAAGCGAGCGCGAAACTTTTCACATATTCTGATACGGGTGTGGAAAATACTTCATACGCATCAAGTAATGAAGATGAAAACGCGAGCGCAGCGAGCGCGAATTCTTTCAAACATTACGATGTAGGTGCGGAAAATACTTCATACGCATCAAATAGTGTAGATGAAAACGCGAGCGCAGCGAGCGCGAAATATTTCGAACATTGATGCAGGTGTGGAAAAGACTTCATACGCACCAAGTAATGAAGATAAAAACGCGAGCGTAGTGAGTGCGAAATGTGTCGAACATTATGATGCAGGTGCGGAAAATACTAATCAAGTAATGTAGATGAAAACGCGAGCGAAGCGAGCGCGAAATTTTTCGAACATTCTGATGCAGGCGCGGAAAAGACTTCATACGCATCAACTATAATGTAGATGAAAACGCGAGCGTACGGCGCGCTAAAATTTTTTGAACATTATGATGTAAGTGCGGAAAATGCTCATCAAGTAATGTAGAAGAAAACGCGAACGCAGCGAGCGCGAAATTTTTCGAACATTCTGATGCAGGTGCGGAAAAGAGTTCATACGTATCAACTATAATGTAGATGAAAACGCGAGCGTACGGCGCGCGAAAATTTTCGAACATTATGATGTAGGTTGTGTGGAAAATGCTCATCAAGTAATGTAGAAGAAAACGCGAACGCAGCGAGCGCGAAATTTTTCGAACATTATGATGCAGGTGCGGAAAATACTTCACACTCATCGAGTAATGTGTATGAAAACGCGAGCGCAGCGAGCGCGAAATATTTCGAACATTGTGATGCCGGTGCGGTAAATAATTCATACGCATCAAGTCATGCAGATGAAAACGCAAGCATAGCGAACGCGAAATTTTTACGAACATTATGATGCAGGTGCGGAAAAGACTTCAAACGCATCTGTAATTTAGATGAAAATGCGTTCGTAGCGGGCGCTAAAGTTTTTGAACATTATGATGCAGGTGCGGAAAATAGTTCATACTCATGAAGTTATGTAGAAGAAAACGCGAGCGCAGCGAGCGCGAAATTTTTCAAACATTATTATGCAGGTGCGGAAAATACTTCATACGCATCAAGAAATGAAGATGAGATCGGGAGCGTAGTGAGCGCGAAATGTTTCGAACATTATGATGCAGGTGCGGAAAAGACTTCATAAGCATCAACTATAATGCAGATGAAAACGCGAGCGTAGGGCGCGCGAGAATTATCGAACATTATGATGTAGGTGCGGAAAATACTCATCAAGTAATGTAGATGAAAACGCGAGCGCAGCGAGCGCGAAATTTTTCAAACATTATGATGCAGGTGCGGGAAATACTTCATTCTCATGATGTACATGAAAACGCGAGCGCAGCGAGCGCGAAATTTTTCGAACATTATGATGCAGTTACGGAAAATAATTCCTACGCGTCAAGTAATGTAGATAAAAAACGAAATTTTGTTCCGATGATTTTTTTAACTTTCCAAACACCTTTAAACCTTAAAATTTGGTAATAATGATTGTTATTACGTATTTTTTACCAACAAATACTAATATATTGATAAATTAGTTTTTTTTCTTTGAAATTTCCTTATTTTTCCTATAAAAACCAACTTAACTTTGCGGTCGGTTTGGAACCCTAAATGTGCGAAGTCCGACTCGCACTTAGCTGGTTTTTTTTGCTTTCCAATCCGCCTGTTCGAATTTGGTCATACTTGATGTTTATTGTTACGTAGGTATGTATATTTTAATAACGAATACCAATATACCCTAAATTTATGTCCGTTACGCGCTGAACGTATTTTATACATTTTGCTGACGGAAAACGCAACTAATCGGCACCTCGAAGAACCTCAAAGATGACACCCATATCGATTATTAAGAAAAGTAAATAAGTAAATGTCCGGCATCTTCGATTTGAAAATGGATAAGTATCATTCTTGTAATGAGCACCTCAAAAAACAATATTTTATACAAAAATGCACATACATAGTAGTACATGTCGCAAGTGCTACCATGCAACCGAGAGCCCGCCGCTCTGCGTAGGTAAGGTACCCTCCATCGAAAACAAAAAAAAAAAACCGAGGTTGCGTAGTAAAGTTTGTGAATATTGATAGTGACTGACTGACCAACATAATTAGATCTCTCATTTGAAACAGTTAATATGGTTTGAGGGACTTTTGTATTTTTGTCTATAGCCTTGAGAGGCAGAGGTATTGTTATTTCACCCCCCATTTTTTCAAATACTATCTGTTTATTATACAATGTTTGAATGAGGTTCTATTTACTTTGCGTCCATGTATATACTTACCAACTTTCAAGCCTGTAAATCATGAACTGAAAGACTTCTCATACAAAGTTTAACCCCTCTTTTCACCCCCTTTCATCCCTAACCTGTATGATTTTTATAGCCTATAACCTGGCCGAAGATCCAATAAACATATTAGTGAAGGCTGTATTCAAATCCATTCGCTAGTTTTCGCGTGATAGTTAGACATATAAACAGACAGACAAACAGACAAACAGACAAACAGACACGAATTCTAAAAACAGTTGAAACGTGTTCTGTTATCGATTCTTAGACCCCTCCATCGATTTTTTTACTAATATCTTCAATGTACAGATTTTCGACCCTCTTCTGCTTTATTATATGTATAGATACTCACCTGTGTCTACCCATGTAATATAGGTATACAGTAAACACAGAGTGGGCTCAGTGAATCGTTTGGCATAACTAGCATAAGTAATATGTATGGTCACATGGTTCACATGATAAAATCTATTCATTCTTACGTGGCCCACCATGTAAACAAACTCTTTATGAAGACGTTTAACATTATTACACTTTCCTCTAGTATTACAATACTTTGCGAGTTTCTTAAGCTATACAACAACATTGTAAGATTTGTAAGTGATGATTATTGTATAATTGTAGAGAAAAGTGTGATAATGATTAATGTCTTCAAGACGAGTTTGTTTACACGATAGGGCACGTAAGGAGGGATAGACTGTGAAATTAGTACAATGGACTACGTGTATGATATGGTATCTATATAGTCAATACAATAGTAGCTACAGCAATTTTTTTACCTACTGCAGTCCAAACTTCATATTATAACAATTGTTGCAGTATACCTATAATAATAATAAATACATATGCATTTAAATACGGCTTGAGTTGGAATCAAAGGAATCGAGTAATTGAGCAAACGCGAGCGCGCGAGCGGCGAGCCGTGTGTCCCGTTTATAGCGCTATTCCACCATTTGGGAGTAACGTCAACGTATCGCCATAAATACTAACAATGGCTCTAATTTTCGTGCCAACGGCTGTTCCGAAACATTCACGCTGCCGCAGTAGCACTACATGAGGTAAATTACTCTGTCTATATTAAACACAACGTGGGAACTAAAATGAAACTTTCACTCTTTCATAAAGCCATTCCCTAATAACCTGATTTAAAAAAACTAGTGTAAAATAAACACATGCACATAAATATTTTCATGGTTGACTATATATTGTTGTACAACTTTTTTTCTTTAATGAAGTATTTACCCACTCCATATCCTAGACATGTGGACCATGATGTATGCTAGACCGTAGTGATTATATTTCTTTTAAGGTATGCCCGTCCCGTAGAGATACTTTGGTTATGTATGCAGAATTCACAGGAGCTCCACGGACTGTCTCAGCAGAAAAAGGACAATGAGTGGTTCAGACAGTGGACAGTAAACCTCAGGTGCTATTTGAGCTAACAGAACAATGCAACCTTCTCAAGCGCAACTGTCACTTACGGTACAATAAAAACTCAATTTTGCCTCGACTACCTACCATAGTCCCTCGGGGCTCGCCTTGATTGTACCTATCTAACAAAACGTGCTGTATAATTGTATATCCCGTAGGTACACCAGTGAGTTCTTAAAATGGCAATCGGGTTTCGGGTAAAATCAGACGTAGGTACCTATTGGAAAGTAACAACATCTCTTTTAGCAGTCTATTCCATCACACAAATAATCATGACTTATGTAGAACAGTCAATTATAACCACAACCACCAACCAGTATTGGGCACCTACTTATGATATTATTTAATTTGATATGAAAACCGAAAGAAATTCAATAAGTTGATCCAGAATATTAGAAAAAGTTTGTCAGCATGGAATTAAATACGAAGAAGAGTTTTGTATATACGAAAATAATATAGACGATATTACACACAACACGGTGCATACAACTTGCTCAAAAATATGTCCCATAGCTCTTATGTCGGTGAATTAAGGTTTCGGTACAAAATGAGAGGATTCATTCGATATATATTTTTGCACTTGATTTTACATACCACTACTGCCATATGGCGCGTGAAGACCCGAAAGCTTTCCTAATTACACTCCTTTTTTGGGCAGTCGTGTAAAAATATTAGGTACCGCCCATTTATTCATATTGCATCCGGCCCGCCTGGCTAAACAATTTAAAAATTAAAAGGTCGCAAATGTTTCTTTACAGTATACTTAAAGCGTTTTAACATGTGCCGTGCGAATGCGAAGTGTCTCGTCGAAAGAGTCCACTTAAACATTTTATTTTGTTTTTATTTTATAAAAAATATAAAAACAGCGGCGACGGCGCTATTGTTCCGCCCATTTCTCCATAGAAAACTGCAAAATTCGAGCGATAATTAGTTGACGTTAGTACGTCTACTGTTTATACAACTATTATCCAGGGTTGCGGCAATCAAAAACATAACTTTAACGTAAAAAAAACGCTATGTACCATGTACCTCATTAGTATTATTAATGTAGTTAAATGTATATTTGGATCTTTAGCGATAAATGCATGCCGCTTGTGCGAACAACGTGACATGTATATCGGATGTATTTCCAGCGACCGATTGCAGCGAGCCACTGGCTCGGAAAACGAGGGAAGCAGTAGATAACCAAATGGAAAATTCGTTCGATATTCCAGCCCCGAGCGCCGAACTGTCCGGTGCAGTGCCTTCTTGTTACAGTGTCACTCGAACAGTGATTTGTTGTTCTGTTAGTTCGAGCACCTTTACATATGATATGACATATGACTCGATGTCAATGGATTTAAAACTCTGACTACATATTTGCACCGATATTTTTATATAAATCTTAATAATGAAGTTTAATATGACCTTTATCGCGGCACATGGAAATATCAATTTCTGTACCATACAATCATTCAGCATCCATAAATAAAATATGTCAAAAGATTCGCCTTAGCCTCATCACTAGGTACAGTCAAGGGCACCAATATGTATACATTTTTTCACCTTACTCCATTGAAATAAGGTCCAAAAATGTATACATAATTATGCCCCTGACTGTAACACATGCCAATTCATAAACTGTCAAAAAAGAAATCAAATACGAACCTTACAAAATCGCTTTTTGGCTGTTCCATATTTAACTCGTAAATACGGGTGACCTTTTTACAAGAAATAACAAGAGAAGACCGATTAGTTTTATAAATTACTTTTTCACCTCAGCGGCTCGAACACGGCTGTTTTGCTGCTTGGAACCAGTGGCCAAAATGCAATTTTGCTGCGAGCGTGAATCAAAGTAGCTTTTTAATTTTTGGTCCACGAATGCCAAGATCTGCCACTTCGTAGTTCGAAGTATATTACGAATTCGATATATTTGACCTTCAATCGCTCTGTCCCTTTCAATTCGTTATATTAAAAAAGAGAGGGCCCACATAGGTCGATTCTTAATTTGATATTCAAATTCTCTAATCGACTCAAATCGACTCCCAAAAACGCGCTAAATAAGTAACGTAAAAACACGTTCGAAAACTCATAAATTAACCTAAGAGTTATAATTATCAGGAAGTTGTTGGCAACGGTTCTTTTAAATATAATATTATAATGATAATACATATTTATAAATAAAACCTTTAGTGCAGAAAAAAACAGAAAGTTTATCACTTTAATTATTAATTTTACTTTTAACAATGTTTATTTTAGTAGAATAATAAAACCGGAGCCATTTCAGAACGCACCCTTTAAAAAAATTGTGCGATTTTTTTTAGTTTTTACTTTTATCCTGTCTTGCGCTAAAAGACATTAATTAATAATCTTAATCAGCCTTGAATATTATAAAAATATCTACAAAACAATATAGTGATGAAGGGTGTATTTAGACTTAAAAAACAGTGCGTCTTAGTGTACACGCGAGCTGACCCGAGTGAGAAGAGTACCTACTTAAAAAGTGTTATTGTCTCATTCTTGCGCTACAGATATTGTTCAAATAACTAAAATACGTAGGTAAGTGAAATCTGTGACACTGACATAGGCTGTATTTTAACAACAATACAACTAATTTTTAGTGTGCATGTGAATTAGTTCGCGCGATTATGTACCTAAAGTCCGCCGCGCCTAAACTCGTGTCGCGCGCTTGCGTTCGTCTTGTGCTGGCTTAGCTGAGGAGTTAAGACAAGCAGGAGATTCCTAATCAATGCTGAATTAAATCTGCCTGATTTATCACGAGACACGCACGTAAAAGCCTATGATAAGCCGTAAATGATGTTATTAAAGTTTAATATGTTCTCGCCGCTGAGGTGAAAAGTTGTATGTATCACGCGAGAGCAAAGATATTTGCATCTCGTGTCTTTGAGTCCCTCGCTACGCTCAAGATTCTAATTTTGAATCACTCGCTACGCTCGTGATTCAATTATAGAATCTTTCGCTTGCTCGGGACTCAACATCAACACTCGCAGCAAAAATCTACTTTGCTCTCTTGTTGAACAAATAACTATTTTCCTAATTGTCACTTACCGGCTTTTTAGAATACAATGATTTTAGAAAACAATACAATGATGGAAGACAATAGGCCCGAAGGGTGTTCGTGACGTCACGGGCGGGGCGCGGGGGCCCGGGGTTCAAGGGCGGGAATGTAGGTCAATGGGACAGACCAAGCCGGGACTACGGGACTCCTCGGTTCGGGGCTCACCAACAGCAATAAGTTATTATCGCCCGGATTCCCCCTATTATTTCTCATAACTAGTACAATAATGGTGGTGGCGGTACAAGTGTAGTGTACATTGTATAATCCATACGACGCAAGGTAATAATTAGCATCAATGAGGAAGAATAATATAAGAATTAAATAATATTCACGTATACTAACAGTATGTTCTATATACTATTTCTGCTGCTTGCATCTCAATTATATAAGTCTTCATTGGATTTGTGATTAAAAATGGGATTTCCTTACATAAACACTACAAGGGGGACTAAATTACATAATAATTACTGCAAATTTGAGTACCTGCTTAACTCTAACATTTTACAACCGAGTATACCTATCAATATCATATTATGCTAGCATCACACTTCGCCGTATTTGTGCAAATATTCGTGCCTAGTGACTTGAAAGAACGACGCCACTAAAATGCCTAAGCAGGAATATTGTACCCGCCAAGTTTCCCTTGGTTCAGTGCACATGCCTTCCGCCTGGTCGGTCGGCAAGCTTTAGACGGTTTGAAGGAGCCTACGCTTTGCTTACTGTTGTGTTTTAATTGCCTTCAACAATTATGAACTTAATTATATGTTCCAAACAACCCACCAGTTATGCAATGCGCAGCTCTTTTCAATTGTTCACAACACACAGACATCTTGAATTTGCAAAGCCCCTTATAACCGGAAGTTTATTCATATTTGAATAATAGCCCCATTTAAATAAACACGGATATGGCGTACCGAGTTATAAAATCGACTTTATAGACATTTTTAGGTCGCACTTCCGGTAGCATGCACATTTTCACGACAAATAAAAGCAGAGCTATTTGGGGTAAATAACGTGCGTGCGTGTCGCCCCACACTGAAATTAGTACCCTGTTCCTAAATATGGAGACAATAATGCTATGCTATACTTAGTAGGTATCAAAGAAAAACTACGAGATGACAATCAAGTAATCATAATATTATTAGAAGTAGGTACAGTCAAGTGCAAAAATATGGGTGCATACAACTTGCTCAAAAAGATGTCCCATTATGTCGGTGAATTAAGGTTTTGGTACATATTTATGAGAGGATTCATTCGATACATATTTTTGCACTTGACTGTACTAGTACCTAGACAGTACTTTAGTACATTTTAATTTTGAACAGATTTTTTAACTAGAATTGTTTTTATTGACGCATGGGGATGTAAAATACTATTTATTGCTAACTAATATCTAAATTAACTAATATCTCGATTATATAATATCTAAATCCAGTGAAGGAAATTTTTTAGCTGTAAATTTAATTAAGGTTAATATTCCCATTTATTTTAATTTGGTAATCTACGACATAGGATTACATACAATCTACTTTTATAATTTATAGAAACAGTTAAAGTAGGTATATCCGATATATACATATACATTCCAGCCAAGCTGAATGAGCTATTGACTCAAAATCGCTTAGAATTCATGAATTTTAGACTTTAAAAATAAAAACAATATTCAGATGCATACATAGTTTACAACAGCAATACAACAATAGGTATACCCACATAATACATCTATATACCTATTTATATATTAATACTTAAATTACAGCTAAGTACGAATATAGGTACCTACAAAAGTGATCACGGACCATTTAGGTCTAATGCATTTCATCTGTTCAACGCGCGTGCTGCATGTTATGTTCGTGCCTGGAAATGTAAATATGTAGGTAGGTATAAAAGCAAATCAAGTGGGCGGACCTTACTTAGAACATATAGATAGACCAACATTGCTCATGTTTTAAAAGCGTCGTATTACTTGTTTATGGTAGTTGCTTGCCCAGCGAAGCTACGGAACATATATGTATAGGTAATGTAACTATATAAAAAAAAAAAAATAGTTTATTCACAAAATTATACAAATGTTTACATTTCATACACTTCTGCCAAACCACATTGCGGTTTATTGGCAGACGAGGCTCCATTTATGTTTAGGTACTTAAATAGGTAACATTTGTCTTAAAGAATAGGTATTTGTATTTAGGTATTGTATTTGCTTATTTATCTAATCTAATGCGAGAATACATAAGATTAAGGTTCTGGGCAGACATAGCTAAGGGATAATAATCATAGAATTGCATTTTTTACTTTACTTATTAATATGTATAGCCTATTTCCATTCCGAAGGTCCATTCTAAGTATATCTGATGGAACAATAATTGTAATCGGGTCAGGAATTCCGGAGAGTATACCTATACTAACACTTAAAACTAACAAAGATACAAACCTTAGTACTCTGTGAATATCAGTATAGGTAATATAGGTATTTATTTTATATTCAAATCCGGCCAACCTAAAAAAGTTGCCACCTTATACATAACCAAAAGCAAATATTGTATTCGGTTAGCTACAGGAGCCACAAGTAGAAAAAATATAGATACCTACAATTTGTCTTGATGATTCCGCCATTACATTTCTTTGCATAGTGAAATGAAATAGTGAAACAAAGGAATGGCACCTTACAAAATCAATCCAAGCTCGATAGCAACACCAACAATGAGCGAGACATAAAAAGGTCTTTGTTACTCGTAACGTTTAAACGCCTACCCTAAAAAGCTTATTTCAGTATGATGAATAATCCTAACCCCTCGAGTCGGTGTATTGTTCAGTCAATTAGCTCATGTCAAGATTAATGTACCTACCTACTACATATTAGCGTTTAGCATCGTTCTGTTGTAGTGTGAACAGATTAATCAATTCAGTTAAAATTATATACCTAAGTACCAACTAGCTTTTGCCCGCGACTTCGTCTGCGTAGAACTCGGCCATCGCGTAGAATGTTATTGCTATTCTTTTATTTCAGGCGCTTACATAGTTATCTCTCTTCCATACAAACTTCCTCCCCCTCAAGGGATGATTTCCGGGATAAAAAAGTAGGTATCCTATATCCTTCTTTGGGTTGGGACTCAAACTATATCCATATCCATACCAAATTTCATCTAAATCGTGAAGGGGTAACAGACAGACATACATATATTCGCATTTATAACCCGCCACGACCTCGCACGGGTAGGGCAGTTTTTAGGGTTCCGTAGGTACCCAAAGGGTAAAACGGGACCCTATTACTAAGACTCGGCTGTCCGTCTGTCCGCCTGTCACCAGGCTGTATCTCAAAAACCGTGATAGACAGTTGAAATTTTCACAGATGGTGTATTCTGGTGCCGCTATAACAACAAATAGACAGAATAAAATAAATATTGAAGGGGGCTCCCATACAACAAACGTAATTTTTTTACGGAACCCTTCGTGCGCGAATCCGACTCGCACTTGGCCGGTTTTAATCTATTGATCTACTATAGGTACTTATATTACTAAAACCGAAATTTCTAGTCACTCACTTCGAATGTATTACTTAGGTACTATTTTAGTAAGGGAAGCAAAACCGCACGAAAACTGATGCTTGTCTAATCTAAATGCTTCAATAGTGGGCTCTGGAATTTAACCGCGTGTAGATATAATAAAAAAAAAGTATTGCCAACTCAAGTCCAATAATTTTCCGATTATATCGGAATGTATTCCATTATACTCGTTGCATTTTCTCATTGTCGCTGCCCTCATTGGTATTCGTTTCTCGGTCTCTATCTGCTTGCTGAATTCACTTACAGGGTGAACCCACGCCTGGCGAATGCCAATGACATACATTTCTCACCTGCCTGACATTTTAACGAGAAAATAAGTAATATTTGATCCTCTTCTAGCCAGCTCGTCAGCTGCATCGTTTCCTAGAGAGCCGCTGTGCCCTTTAATCCATTGTAGGGTGACAGTGTTTGTCCTCCCTAATTACCTCCAGGGCTTGGTGGCACTCTAGTATGAGCCCAGACTGGATTAGGTTGCTGTTTAAGGCTTGTAGTACTGCAGCGCTGTCGGACACTATACGTATCTTTTGGTCTTTGATAATCCGCATAGCTACTGCGTTGGCAGCCTGTGTAATGGCGACGCATTCACATATCCAGTCGTGTGACTGTCGCCCGCCAGTCATTGCGTACTTTTTTAATCTTTGGGGATTCTGGGTTTGAATTTGCCAATAAGTTTCTCAGGGCATAATTAGTTGCTAGGTATCTATAGTAGGATGAGTATTTTTAGTCCCTTCTTCTCTTATTTGGTTACAGAATTTGAACCACTTACTTTATACATAGTCACCATTAGGACTTCAGTCTCAACTCCATCCTTCTTCGAGCCCTCATATTATATATTAAGCGAAGCTAGTGTCACTTAGTAGACTGTGTAGAGATTACAAAAATAGGGCGTTTCTATCAACCTAATAACCCAACACAACTAAGACTCTTACACATTTAAAACGTCTAATATATATTAATAGAAGTTTAAAAACTAAAATACAAACATCCTATACCTACGAGGAATGTACTGTTAATTGAATCTCAATATAGGGCAATACGTGGACGGCTTAATAAAGTTTGTCTGAAACTAGGTTATAATCAGTCGCCTGAGGAGCCCGGACACACATCGCCGGTGCACCCCGCTTGCACGGGGAACCTGGGACTTTATTACACTGCAATACAAAGTTTACTCACCAAGAAAAACAATGATCTACGACTACAATCGACATGCAATAAGCGGCCGAGAACAGCGATCTCTGACAGACAACTTTAGATAGCGGAGACAAAGCCAAACGCGTGTAGGAAGAGGAACTAATGACGTGGCAATTAGCTGAGAAACGAATTGGATTGCAGCCACTCACAATAGATCCTAATAACTGCAATGTGTGACAGCGCGATGTATAAAAACGCGATCAAATTGAAGAGAAATAAAAACGAATACCTACCTACCTTTTTCAATGTTTCAAATTGAATTACACAAAATCCTCTAATTCGTGTCTTGAAAATTTGTTATATCGAACTTCTAGCTGCCTTGACCTGAGTGATCGGTATTATTGCGTTGTCTTGTCCTTGGATGTCCAAAACCCTGCCAAATATTAAGCCAATGAGACCACTAGAAATGCGAGGAAATGTAGGCAGGGCTTTTTTATCATTGATAATTTTATGTATAATATTTGTTTCATTGATAGTTTTATGTAACGGTAGTTTAATCAACACTAAATGATGGTTAATTTATTAAACTTGCAACATAATGTAATTGTTTTTGAGATACCTATAGGTTTAAGTTGTTCATGAGACGTTTTCTATACCTAAGTAAGTCTACCTAAGTTATTCACGGCTACCTCGCATTTAATTACGCGTGTCTTCCATTCATATCTTCTTGTTCCCTGCATTCCTCATTTCTATAGAGCCACATAAGTAGTCAGTCCGGCAACAATAGAATCCATTCGTATTCGCGCATACGTCGGTTTATGTGGTGGTTTAACTAGATTAGCATACTTTAAATGCGTGGTAATGCCGTCCCGCCCACGGTTCGCTTGGGTTTAGCACGTTTCATAAGCAATACACAAAATTGCTTTCCAATGATGAAAATAAAATGAAAACCATAGTTACCAACAAGATTTTAAACGTGTGTAATTTATGTGACAGTGCAGAATAAGTAAGTGACAATGACAGTTGGAATTAAGTTGAAATCCCTTGTTTTGTTTATCATAAGTTTCATAGAGTGACACCACCAATTATGGACACTTTAAGCACAAGCACCAATAATGGACACTTCAACCCTTATTCAAAGATCATACGGTTTTAAATTGATTGTTCTATAAAAAAAACAACGGGTTGCACTCCGGGAGTGCCGTTAGAAGTGAAAATTCAATGACATGATTTAAAGAAAATAAATAACAAAGATATTGATATTCATATTCGAATAATCCATCTACACATATCATCATCATCACCAGCCTACATACGTCCCACTGCTGGGCACAGGCCTCCTCTCATAGATGAGAGGGATTGGGCAGTAGTCCCCACGCTGGCCCAGAGCGGGTTGGGGACTTCACATACAACTTTGAATTTCTTCGCGGATGTATGCAGGTTTCCTCACGATGTTTTCCTTCACCGAAAAGCTAACGGTAAATATCAAATGATATTCCGTACATAAGTTCCGAAAAACTCATTGGTACGAGCTGGGATTCGAACCCACGACCGCCGCTTGACAGCCGCATGCTTGAACCACTGGGCTACCGTATCTACACATATACCTTAAAGCATTTAAGACGGGAGCCGCCATTGATATACTTACCCTTCTGCCAAAAGCATAGGAGAAAAATCTGCCACGTTATTAAAAACTACTTCATTAACCGATTATACTTCAGTCTCAGAATCGTTCCCGGCGTGTGAAGAGCTCCGTCAAAATGCCTTAATGTGCTGTTTTTGAGTGCATAAAACGTTATAATTTATCAAATTAACACGAACATGAATTATCATTTCACATGCACGTAAATTTTGGATTTAATTATAATTTTCTGCACAGTTAAAGTTTTAATTGAAATCGGAAACCAAACATCGATTACAAAGTCGATTCAAAATTATTCGTACTTTGACCATCACGCTTGGCTACTATTTTGACGTGAACTGTCACCGTATTTAGGGACAATAAGAACTACTTTCAGTCTAGCTATCCGATATTGGACTTAGTGGAAAAGCCAGTAAGAGGAAACTTCATTCCTCAGGTTTGGTGTTTAAAGTCTTACGATTGGGAAGACCAGCTGAGTTGACCCCTCCTAACATCGCAACCACGATACTAGGAGGGGTCAACTAGCTGGTCTTATATTACCACCTACGTGACCAGCTGAGTTGCTTCCTCCTAACATCGCAATCACGATACTAGGAGGCATGCTAAACGCCGCCGGCTTGTTTGGTTTATGAAGTGCGTTGCGTTTGGCATTCGCGTGCGTAGATTTCGTAGTGGTTAGCTTAAATCTATTATGACGCTAAAGTAAATCGTATTATCAAATTGTATTTAGGTAATGGATATTTTGTATTCATAAATTGATGCTGATTTCCTATTTCATCAAGTGTCTCATGATATAACTAATGATTTAGCTCAGTAACTTGGTTCCGGTGAGTTTTTGAAAAAAACCGGCTCCAAAATGCAAAGAAAATGTACTTACGCATGGAATGTAACATCCGCCTTTTTTCGGTCGCGTTTGCTTTTACAGCCCAACACTGAACACCCCACCATGTTTGCACTGAACACCCAAACACTACGGATCTGATAATTGGTAAATTATTATCCATTTAAACCAAACTTATCATTAATTCTCCATTTATAAAATGCACTACCAAATATTGCCAATTTCTTTTGCAATCTTCTTGACACTTCATGAAAGATTGCCTTTACCCGACCGTGAAAAAAAATTCGGTCGGTGATAAGGACAAAACATCGCACTATTTTCTAGTTTTCTACTTCCTCTCATAGGAATCGCAATAAGGCTATCTTTCTCTTACAAAGCGTGTCAGGCCCTTGGTATTTTGAAGGGAACTGTCACCGTATTTAGGGACAATAAGAACTACTTTCCATGAGAATTTATTTGAAATATGATCTTTACGGAAATCGGTCAGTCTGGCTATCCGATATTGGACTTTGGAAACGCTTTTTTAGGGACAATAAGAGCTACTTTCCATGAGAATTTATTTGAAATATGATCTTTATGGAAAATCTTAGGATTGTCTTAAAACAGTTAGAACCTTGGCTTTCTAAGAAGACCAGCTGGGGACCCCTCGTAACATAGCAATCATGATACTAGGAGGGGTCAACTAACCTGGTCATAGAATTTATCGCGAGTTTATACATTTTTCCCCAGTACAAAAGTGCTCAGCGCCGCTAAAGAAGTTTTCACTTCAAAAATTAATGACTCTTATTTTCTTTTACATGAGAGTAAATATACATGATTGGGCCTTCTCCATTACTGTTGGTCACCCTACTAGATAAATAATAGACGAGATGACCGATAAGAGTGGACTATGTCTCTTCCTTTGTCACGCTCTTTATATTCAGGGTTTAAAAAATCCAGCATCTGCTTTTTGTTTTTTTTTTACTGTGAAGTGTGATTCCTACTAATATTATAAATGGGAATGTTTAGATGTTTGTATTCAAACACGCAAAAATGGCTGAACGGATTATGATGAAACTTGGTATAAATCGAGTGTATGGCCTTGGGGGCCAATTTTTGAGTGTCGAACGCTCGAATTTACACTCGAGATCTGTCAAATAACTATGATGTTTTGACAGATGTCGAGTGAAAAGTCGAGCGTTCGACACTCAAAAATCGGCCCCCTGGATTAACCTTAGGTATAGGATGGGTATAGGATACTTTTATGCCGAAAATCATCGCTCGAAGGGATTAAATAGGGAATTAAAGTTTAAGAGGATGAAAGCTAGTATTACTATACATTATGAATCAAATTTAAATGTGCTTTTGAGACTTATTGTCAAACAAGTTCTTACAGTGTTACAGATTTACCAACAGAAAGGTCACTTAAAACCACAATAAGCCCAAATAGCAGCCATGTTGCATGTTTAAGGCCCTGTAAACGTTTCCGTTTAAAGTTATAGATTTACGATCGTGGTGAATGATAAAACAACGGAGTCAAACGCGTACGGGGGGCTCATTCGAATACGGACAACATACTATACGCACATACCTTTCGGACGGTATTATATTATTCAACTATGTACCTAACTACCTAAAGAGTCTGTGTTGTGCCTTTGTACATTAATCTTATGTTACATGTATATTGTTTCAACATGTTTTTGTGTACAATAAAGTGCTTACTTACATACATATTGTCCCACTGCTGGGCAAAGGACTTTCCCCTCCGTTTCCAATGTTGACGAACCTGAGCCTCCTCTGACCACTCCTTTGAAAAAGTGTCTAGCTCGTCCCGCCATCGCCGTGCTGGCGAGGTCTGGGGACCGATTTTTTGAAGTGAAAACTTCTTTAGCGGCGCTGAGCACTTTTGTACTGGGGAAAAATGTATAAACTCGCGATAAATTCTATGACCAGGTTAGTTGACCCCTCCTAGTATCATGATTGCTATGTTACGAGGGGTCCCCAGCTGGTCTTCTTAGAAAGCCAAGGTTCTAACTGTTTTAAGACAATCCTAAGATTTTCCATAAAGATCATATTTCAAATAAATTCTCATGGAAAGTAGCTCTTATTGTCCCTAAAAAAGCGTTTCCAAAGTCCAATATCGGATAGCCAGACTGACCGATTTCCGTAAAGATCATATTTCAAATAAATTCTCATGGAAAGTAGTTCTTATTGTCCCTAAATACGGTGACAGTTCCCTTCAAAATACCAAGGGCCTGACACGCTTTGTAAGAGAAAGATAGCCTTATTGCGATTCCTATGAGAGGAAGTAGAAAACTAGAAAATAGTGCGATGTTTTGTCCTTATCACCGACCGAATTTTTTTTCACGGTCGGGTAAAGGCAATCTTTCATGAAGTGTCAAGAAGATTGCAAAAGAAATTGGCAATATTTGGTAGTGCATTTTATAAATGGAGAATTAATGATAAGTTTGGTTTAAATGGATAATAATTTACCAATTATCAGATCCGTAGTGTTTGGGTGTTCAGTGCAAACATGGTGGGGTGTTCAGTGTTGGGCTGTAAAAGCAAACGCGACCGAAAAAAGGCGGATGTTACATTCCATGCGTAAGTACATTTTCTTTGCATTTTGGAGCCGGTTTTTTTCAAAAACTCACCGGAACCAAGTTACTGAGCTAAATCATTAGTTATATCATGAGACACTTGATGAAATAGGAAATCAGCATCAATTTATGAATACAAAATATCCATTACCTAAATACAATTTGATAATACGATTTACTTTAGCGTCATAATAGATTTAAGCTAACCACTACGAAATCTACGCACGCGAATGCCAAACGCAACGCACTTCATAAACCAAACAAGCCGGCGGCGTTTAGCATGCCTCCTAGTATCGTGATTGCGATGTTAGGAGGAAGCAACTCAGCTGGTCACGTAGGTGGTAATATAAGACCAGCTAGTTGACCCCTCCTAGTATCGTGGTTGCGATGTTAGGAGGGGTCAACTCAGCTGGTCTTCCCAATCGTAAGACTTTAAACACCAAACCTGAGGAATGAAGTTTCCTCTTACTGGCTTTTCCACTAAGTCCAATATCGGATAGCTAGACTGAAAGTAGTTCTTATTGTCCCTAAATACGGTGACAGTTCACGTCAAAATAGTAGCCAAGCGTGATGGTCAAAGTACGAATAATTTTGAATCGACTTTGTAATCGATGTTTGGTTTCCGATTTCAATTAAAACTTTAACTGTGCAGAAAATTATAATTAAATCCAAAATTTACGTGCATGTGAAATGATAATTCATGTTCGTGTTAATTTGATAAATTATAACGTTTTATGCACTCAAAAACAGCACATTAAGGCATTTTGACGGAGCTCTTCACACGCCGGGAACGATTCTGAGACTGAAGTATAATCGGTTAATGAAGTAGTTTTTAATAACGTGGCAGATTTTTCTCCTATGCTTTTGGCAGAAGGGTAAGTATATCAATGGCGGCTCCCGTCTTAAATGCTTTAAGGTATATGTGTAGATACGGTAGCCCAGTGGTTCAAGCATGCGGCTGTCAAGCGGCGGTCGTGGGTTCGAATCCCAGCTCGTACCAATGAGTTTTTCGGAACTTATGTACGGAATATCATTTGATATTTACCGTTAGCTTTTCGGTGAAGGAAAACATCGTGAGGAAACCTGCATACATCCGCGAAGAAATTCAAAGTTGTATGTGAAGTCCCCAACCCGCTCTGGGCCAGCGTGGGGACTACTGCCCAATCCCTCTCATCTATGAGAGGAGGCCTGTGCCCAGCAGTGGGACGTATGTAGGCTGGTGATGATGATGATATGTGTAGATGGATTATTCGAATATGAATATCAATATCTTTGTTATTTATTTTCTTTAAATCATGTCATTGAATTTTCACTTCTAACGGCACTCCCGGAGTGCAACCCGTTGTTTTTTTTGACAGATCTCGAATGAAAAGTCGAGCGTTCGACACTCAAAAATCGGCCCCCTGCTCTGCCTCGTCTCCGTTTCGAGCTGTCCGGCTGCCAGTCATCTACTTTCGTACTAATATTATTCGGTTAAAGTTTATTGTGGTTTCGTACAGGTAAGGGTGTATTCCGTTGTATGGAAAAGAGTAATTTGCAATTCCAATAAAATATAAAGGATAGGTTATTAAAGTTTTAGATACCTATTTAGTAGCTTTAAAATGTTATACATTTTAAACTCTCGCGCTTCGTTTGTGTGTGTTTGATTGTCAAAACGTCGGAAAATAAAAAGAAGGTAAATAACTACATAAATATCGCATTTTATAAATATAGATACAATAATAATAAAAAAAGTTAATGAGGTCCCAGTTATAGTTATACAGATATGGTAACTGAAATGATGTGGTCATTAACTATATATGCACTCGGCTAAGATATCAGATAATATGAGCGGCAAATTAATTCATTGTAAATTAGCTAAATACTTTCCTAAAACTAAAGGAGAGATTTGTTCTTCAGCATTCGTGAATGTCATCTTAACTACTGAAACGAGCCACGTTTAAACGTAATGTTATATGGCCGCGCAAGTTTTTGTGCAATATTACCTTTACGAGCGGATGATACTTAAAGAACATGGGAATCCTCTTAACGTCGGCACAAACCGAAGCCTGGAAGAGATCATTTCATCCATTTGAACCCTAGATGGATGCATTCCTCCTCGTAACACAAAACACAACTCGCGAATTGAATTCCACTAAAGAATACTAAAATTTACTCCACCGTAACACAAGACTTACGACGCCAAGGAGTCGGGGTAGTTTATAGTTCTACTAATAAGGTTAGACACTGTGACAGTGTCACCTAAATACATTTATAAATTTTGCATTGAAAGCCTACCTTCGTAAACCTAGCCAGCCTTTTAAGCAAATTCGCTTTCAGCGCGCGAAAAGAACCGTAGTAGGTACCGAAACCAACTTGTTTATGAAACGAATGATTAATGGGAATGCAAAGATGTCGCGTCACTGTAAGCTAAGACTTTCCTGTACCCTCCGGAGATGGGGCAAATAATTTACATTGTACCTACGAGTAAATATTATGTTAGGTACATACCTTATTCGGTTACTGCAGTATATCTTTATTTTATTTACTTCATTTACGACGTTCTTCATCCAATTTCAACGTTGGTGGGAAATCTGATCCAATTACTACCGAAAGTCGTAAACCCGGTGAGCTGAAACCGTATACTGTGTCTATCAGACCCAGGATCCACTGTTGAATTAATCACGAGTGTCCAACCATCATTCAATAATAACTATATAAGGTACAACATACTCGTACAAGTCTATATTAGATATTTTTATACTCAAAACATCAATACCGTCGACTTTATATGCATAGGTATTTAAGTACCAAAATTTTAAGGTTGTAATAGTTATTTATGTCACATCTGGGGGCCAATTTTTGGGTGTCGAACGCTCGACTTTTCATTCGACATCTGTCAAATCATCATAGTTTTTTGACAGATCTCGAGTGAAAAGTCGAGCGTTCGACACTCAAAAATCGGCCCCCTGGCCATAAAGCGGCAATTACCGCACGCTCCGCGCGCGGGAAATCCCACTTCCTGGCCAGAGGGTGACATAAAATTTTGTACTTAACACGGGCGGTAATAAAGAAAGCCTCAGGTCGCATATTTATCGCCCTCAAATACCTGCGATCTGAGACATTCTTTGTTTTACCGCCCTTGTTAAGTAATAGTACATTACTTAACAAGGGCGGTAAAACAAAGAATGTCTCAGATCGCAGGTATTTGACGCCCGAGCCGAAGGCAATGGCGATAAATATGCGATCTGAGGCTTTCTTTATTACCGCCCGTGTTAAGTACAAAATTTTATGTCACCCCCTGGCCAGGAAGAGGGATTTCCCGCGCGTGGAGCGTGCGGTAATTGCCGCTTTATGGCCAGGTGTGACATAATGTACTATTACGATACAAGTTCGGAAAGTAGGTACATACCTAAATACCTAACAACTCGTGTCGGTCAAAAACACTCGCTGATCGCTTATAATATACTCTTTCCCGCTGGCTGCTGCAGGCCGGAAGGCAGAAAAAAAATTCACGGTCCGAAATAGACTAGACGAATTTAGGTGTTTCAAATTTATTTTTTTAATTTGTCTGTAACATTATTATTAATTTATTTGTATAATTGTTTTTTATGCAAATGTATATGCTCAGCTTATAGTCCGTTGAAATAGGATAATCGCCGAAAGCAGCTTAGTCGTTGAGTTGACTACCTAACTATTGTATTAATTTCATGGTTAATTTGAAGGTAACAAATCCACACGCACTGAAAGCCAAAAGAAACTAGAATATATAATACGTTATTAAACATACAGGGTGGCCAAATAACAGGTATACACTTTAGTTTTGTAATTTTATTCTATGAAATATAAAATATATCAAGTATTCCTCGTTAAAAATATAGTATTTAGGGCCCCGGCAGTTAAACATGGAAACTAATGTCAGACAAATGTCCACCTCTAGCAGCATCGCAGATGTGAACCCTTTTCATCGCGTTTTTCATCACATTTTCACACAT
Source organism: Cenopis cana (assembly GCA_951800055.1). Taxonomy (NCBI): domain Eukaryota; kingdom Metazoa; phylum Arthropoda; class Insecta; order Lepidoptera; family Tortricidae; genus Cenopis; species Cenopis cana. Next base: position 15,515,409 of record OX637477.1, on the reverse strand, counting down.
TTCCTGCGTTATCTCAGTGACTGTGTCTCGAATGTTTTGTTTTGATTGCTGAAGGTTCATTGGCCGGTTAGCATAGACACGTCCCTTTAGATAGCCCCACAGAAAAAGTCAGGAGCTGTTAAATCAGGCGATCTTGGGGGCCAATCAATGGCACCGTTTCTCGAAATTAATCGACCGGGAAACATTCTTTTACATGTTTAAAACGTTTTAATAATTAAAACATTTTTTGCCGTATCTACACAAAGTAATATTCATGCAACAACTGTCATATTTACCGCCAAAATAAAATGGTGGTAAAAAAAAGTTGTATACCTCCAAGTTGGCCACCCTGTAGTTAACGTATTTAAACGTAGGTAGATGGTGGAGCTCATTTATTAGGCGGGCGGCGCTCGCGGGTCGCGTGCTGCCGCCGGCGTGCACGCAGCACAATGCACGACCCCGCATTCTGTCCCATCGATCCCGGTACGCTAATCACCGCCGCTAACACAAATCTTGCACCAATTAGCTATTTTTGTGGCATAATATCCGCAAAATCCTTGGCGGTTGGCGTCAACGGTGTGGCTAGAACGTTGTTATATCGTTTACGAAATTAATGAAACGTTCAGTACAGGACTCCTCAATTTGGCATGTCTCTGTAGACTCGCTCCGAGGTCATTGTTTACTTACGCAGAGCCATCGTCAACAATGAGGGTTTACTATATATATAATACCTATATGTTATCAAGAAAATTATTTTAAATTTTCTATTTATTGGTATTTTCTTTAACCCTTTGACCGCCAAGAACCTATAAAGCGGTTGTGTGTCGTCGTGCCCACCACGCCAACAACCACTTAAAAGGTCAGAGTGAAGGTGTACTTTGATCATGAATAAAATCATTTATGACCTGTTTTAATTTGTTTTTATTGGTTTAGACATTACACCAAAAAAACAGTGCTTGGCGTAGTGGGCACGACAACACACTATCGCTTTGGCGGTCAAAGGGTTAAATACGAAATTTATCAGTTGTGAAGTTATATAACATACACATTTTTTTTTTTTTAAATTTATTTTAACAAATAATGTGTATACTGTTCGACCAGAATTCCGGAATTACAAAAATTGCAGTAGTTTTAGTAATTTGACTATGCATAATATCTCCTTGGACTTATAGCAGTGGCAGTAACTTTAGTAAATAAGATGTTGATTGAAAATTAAAACATTTTAAATGAAATAACCTATTACCTATATTTCTAACCTGCTAAGAAGACGAAGGCGGCAGGCAACGTTCTTTAAGTAAAATGATAGTCCGCGCTACGACGGTCTACGAAACTGCTACGACGCTACGACGGATGTCATATTGAGGAATGGGTAGCATTTAACGAACCACCAAATTAGTTGCCGAATGATGCTCTAAAAAATTACATTGATTACCAAAAATACTAGATTCGCACCAAATTTTCAACTCCTTTTAAATATAAAGTGCAACTCAAAGAAGTAACATGTCGATAACCTATTAAATTAAATTGTTACCAAATAAATTAGTCACTACCCAAAAATACTTAATGATCACCTAATTTCAAACACCAAATTTCATATAATTTACATCCAAATATTACAGGGCTCGTAATCCTATTAAAATTATTTACACCCAAATAATTCTTTCGATACCCAGAAATACTACATGATCACCAAATTTCAGGCGGCAATTGTTTTTTAATGTCCGACGCGCAAAGCAGTTCCAATCTAGTCTAACCTCATTGCTAGCACACTGATGCGGTTTTCCATACGGTCCGTCTCGCTCGCACCTCGCACCGCGTGCGAGCAAGACAGCGCTAAATGATTTTAAGAAGTTGAAGTTTGAAATAAAAATAGCTATTTTAATTTCAAACTAGTGCAGATTGGAACAGTATTGACGGATCTCCGCTGGCGCGGAGCTCCTATTTTGAGTTGTTTTGGCCCTTCGGGCCGATGCAAAACTAACATAACCTAAACCTACCTATACCTATTTCTACCTATTAACTTCCTTTAATTTTTCCATGAAAGTCTATCTATATTAATAAAGTAAACTCATTTGAGGACCTTTATCCATTTTCATAACAAACTAACAATTTAATAAATCAACAAAACTCATTTTCAAATAAAAGGTTTCAATCAAACGCGCTCACGTCAACGCATTAAAAAAAAAAAAACTTCTTAGGTAGGTAAATAGGTAGTTAGAATGAAACAGCAATAGGACCTTTCACTCTAACGACATATCAATAGGTTTTATGCTTCAGACAATTCTTTGTATTTGATTGAGTGAGATAGCAGTATACGTGTTATTATTTCACACAGCCACATTGCGCGTTGCTTTTTAAATTAATTTTAAATTTTACTTTCTAATTTATAACATTTTGGAAATAACTGAAATATTTATAGTGCTAAAAACGATTAATTTGTAACTGTTTACTAAAATGTAGCATGCGATGTATATAATATTTGGATGTAATTCTAATGAAAAAAGGTGCATGAGATTAGGTGGTAGTTTAGTGTTTTTGGTGGTACTTGACAATTTTTTTGATGCGATTATAAATTTATAGGAACGCAATAAGTAAAATAGGTGCAAGTGCTGCGAAAATAGGTAGAATTTTTTTGGTGACTCGGAATTGCTGATCGATAAATTTTTTTGAGTGTTCAACCTTATTTTAGGGTTCGAAAATTTGATGATATCAAAAGTTATTTAGGTGATCATTTTATTTGTTCCCTTGAGGAATTTCGTGTCAATTTAGGTTAATACAGCTGAAACAAATTGGCCTGAAACTATGCTATTTATTGGAATGGGGCTCGTATTGAGTGATTACTAAATAGGGCAGTAGCCGGTGTCTTATGACTGTGGGTGTGCCATAATCTGATTGCGGCAGTCGTAGAGCTTCAGAATAGCTACTTTCGCCGCTCCCACTGAACATACGAAACTACATGTACAGATTCGGCTTTCGTATGTAGGTACCTTTAAGGAGACTGATACTTATCTGAGTTTCTGCGGGAAAGTAATGATTTGAAATTATTAATGTAGGTAGGTACTTTCTATTATGTTTCGACTAGTATGTGAAATGTGATTAAATACGTTTTTGGTTCTATAGACGAGGGTTTATCAATAAAACCCTTACTAAAATAGCAATTTAACCCGATTAGTGTATGGAAATAAAAGGGATTATATATGCTCACCTTGTTATTTCATCTTGCGTGCGTCTCCGTCGTGCCACATGTCTGAGGCGGCGGTGTCCCCGGGCGCTGTTATTTACATGCCCGCGGGTCCGGCTCACGTGCTCGAGCACTGCACTTGCAACTGGCACTGGTATGAATGGCGGTCGCCGGTCGGCCGGGCGCGCGTGTTATTGTTGTGTGAAGATGTCAGCGCGAGCACCGGAAGAGGAGTTAAGGCGGGCGCTCTGACGGACGGCGCGGCGCGACTGCGCGCAGCGCGCTCGGTCGCCTCCCCGCTCGATACACTGGCCATGAAATTTTCAGCCGAGCCACTGTCAGCCGGCGGCAGGTGCGGCCACGGCAGCGCCGCAGCCTGCTGCCGGTGGCCGCCGCCGCTGCGGTCGCCAGCGCCGACGACAACACACTTTTCAACACTTTGTCACAGCAACATATACCATCTTGAATTGTGGATACATTAGAATTGAAGAAAAATGTCGGGTTTTTATGCATCATCATCATAAATTCATCATTAGCATCATGCATACCTATCCGTCGTCATGCATAACATCAGATACATACTTTCTAGACAGGCATTAGACAGGTAGCCAGTGTAGCCACACAAATGTTTCTAAACGCAAGTCTATCTTTTTAATACCCTGAAACTAACTGTGCATTGGAATGAGCATAATTTATAGGTATATACACAATACGGCAAACAAAACTCTAATACTCGGGCTAGTCTCTATCTTGAGTGCTGAAAAATTGATTTATTTAATCATACCAAATACTCATTATGTTAAAAGTTGCGGTAGTTCAGTACTTTTTTAGGTATAATTATAGGTAAGTATTTAACCTAAAAACTAAAATGAAAAGCTTCGGAAATTAACTGGAAATTAGCCGCGGGTAACAACGGGCACATTACGCACATGACGTTTGACCACAAACTACTAAGGAGATAGCTGGTTAAGATCAAAAAATATTATTTCTATAATCCGCGCCACAAGCATGTGTATCCGCGAGACACGACACAAATTCAGATCAATGAAACTTTTCTTTGGCTTCCATGATGGGGCAACTCTGCCTAATATAGAAACCCGTTAGCTACCTATATTTCTGCTCATTTATATTTGTATTTTATACCTGAAAATGTATAATGTATTTACAGTGTGAATAAAGATGTAACCATTGAAAAAAACTAAGGAGATACTAACGTATCGTTTGACATCAACAAAGCCGTTTTCTCGTTGACTATAGAATTTTAATTGAATTACGTTGTATTCAGTAAAATTTGATTCAAACTTACACGATTGTCACACATTATTATAATTGGGAAGCAGGCATGAAACAGGACTTAACCGCGTACAATAAAATAACAACAACCAATTACAATTATAATTTATTTGCCCGTCGCCAAAAAACCTTAAATTAAAAAGGTAAAGAAATTATACTTGTACGCGATTTTGTTTATTCAACGACGACTTGATAGTAAGTGGACACCGCAGCCTATAAACGCCCGTAACTCCAAAGCAATCACGTACAAGTTGCCGACCTGACCTTTTATAAAATTTGAGGGTGCACTGTGACAGCAGATAGGGCAAATTTAGGGCATGTTTCCAAATATAATATCTAGGTTTCATTCATCAATATAATATATCTATAATATCTATATACTTAGGTAATAGAATAGAATTTTAAATAAAGTTCAAGTCGACGATAAGTAACAGTGAAGAGCAATAAATAAAAAAAAACCTTCCTCCAAACCAGTGGCATTTAGTATCGGAACTCGTGTTATAGTTCGTACAAAACTGTGAGGCCAAGTGCTGTCAAATCAACGCAAACGAAAATCTACCTTACAGTCAGAGCTTTAAGTCTAGTTTTGCTTGCGTTCGTTTGACAGGATTTAGCCTTAGAGTTGTGTCCGAACTTATACATGCCGTCAGATTCGCGGATAAGCCAGAAAGGCTGTGACTGATGTAGTTAACAAATTAATTACCCGCCGTACACTCAACTCTAATGATCTTTCATTCATTCTTGGATAATAGGAACCAAGGAACCAATTATTCTACCTACAGACGTCACATCACGTCACGTGACTCGTTTTGGGTGTAAGATTGAGCCAACATAGGTAGATACTTAGGGTGCCTTTCCATTAGAGCTACGCTATGCTACGTTGCGTTGCTATGGATGCGTTTGAAATCCACCAATCACTTTCATTAGTTCACATAGCATAGCACTGGTGGAAAAGGGTTCAGTTCAGCTATGTTTTTATATGGAAAGATGCGTGCTATGGATGCGTGCTACGGATGCGCGCTACGGATGCGTGAGCGTTTCCCCCCTCACCGCGCTGCCGCTCCCCGCGCCCCCTGTCGATACATCACATAGCTCGAACTGCGCATCTTCATAGCGCATCTTCCTCGCACAGCTACATAGCTTAATTAGCATTAGTGGAAACGGTCACATAGTTTCGTAGCGTAGCTTTCGCATCCTCGCAGTATAGCTGCATAGTATACTTAGCTCTAATAGACATTTATAGGGCTTTTCGTTCGACGTTTTCTAACTGTACGCGATCTAACCGTGAGAACCAAGTACATACATAGATAACTTTGCAGTAAATAAAAATAAAATAAAATATCTTTATTTCAGACCTAGACGATCCATAGATTGTTAGTAACAGTGGAAACTTATAATGTACGTTAGTGACAAATATTAACATAACGAGATTAATTTATTTAATTTAATTTAATAAATTTAATTTGGCCACGGTGAGTCTTATTTAGCCCTCCCGATAGCCACCTCAACCCAGTACTTGACGAGTGGACAGTCGAGCCGCTCCGCCAACACCCTCAGAAGGCTGTTGCCGCTGCCTCTCAGACGTCTTAGTAGCAGTACCTGCAGTCAAAGGACTTTGAACATACATACGTATATTTATGACTTCATAAATAAGTATTCATAACAACCTTCGCAAAAGGGAAAACACGCTCACAAAAACTAGCTAAAACATGCTCATTATGTTAAAAGTACGGCATAATGTAGAGACATTGGCAGTCTGTATCTGGCCCTTCAGTAAATAGAATGTAAAAGTTTTTTTAAATCACCTAATATCTGGGCGACCGAGCTTTGCTCGGCGCAGCGTTTTCCCGGGCATGAGACCTAGCTAGATCGACTAGGTACTCGTCTCCGAAAACCCCCACATACCTACCAAATTTCATCAAAATCGTTAGAGCCGTGTCCGAGATCACCGAAATAAATAAATATAGGTATATATAAAATAAAATTAAATTAACATTTATTTCAGGCTCATGGCCCATAAAAAGTATTTAGTAAATAATATCAGGGCGACCGAGCTATGCTCGGCGTTTTCCCGTACATGAGACCTAGCTATATCGATTACTCGTCCCCGAAAACCCCCACAACCACATAGCAAATTTAATCAAAAACGTTAGAGCCGTTTCCGAGATCCACGAAAGAAAGAAAGAAATATATATCATACTAGAATTGCTCGTTTAAAGATAGGTAATATCTGGGCGACCGAGCTTTGCTCGGCGTTTCCCCAGGCATGAGACCTAGCTAGATCGATTGCTCGTCCTCGAAAACCCCCCAAATACCGAATTTCATCCAAATCGTTTGAGCCGTTTCCGAGATCCCCGAAATAAATAAATATATATATTTATTTATTTCGGGAATCGGGGATATATATATACAAGAATTGCTCATTTAAAGATATAAGATAAGCTGTACGAGTAAATTGTATGCGATGCCATCTTACTAGAACCGGACAACTAGAACCTGGCACAACATACCAAAGCAAACCACATTGACTTGACTTCACCCTCACCCAACCCAACATGCTAACTTGCCGACTAACCTACATGGTGTTTCACAACCTTTTTAATAGATGGCGTTGTAATAGCGACACTGCGACACTCAAATCAAATCGCACTCAAAGTCTACAATGTTATGCTAATCACAATCAGTTAATCACTAATTATAGTATAGTCATTTTGGGTATTAGTTTTGTCCAATCCACTTAAAGGAACAATAGCTTTGCTTACTAAATCCTGGTTTAATGGGTTTATTGCCTGGAAATAAAAACTATTCATTCATTCATTCATAAATCCGCAAAACACTAAAACTGCCACACAAAAAGTGGTTACAGCCTAGAAAATTCAATTGATTATCGTCTCTATCTCCGTAAGCAGATGCCCTACTTGTACCATTCTCGAGTGTTCAGGTAATAATTTTATTTTATTTTAACTTATACACTTTTATTTAAATGTTTAAATGTGATTTTTATATTTGTATTTACAACAAATGGGTTTTTACCTGTAAATAAATAACTATAAATAAAAAAAAAAAAAAAAAAAAAAAAATAAACGCCAGGGCACGCCAGAATGCCTCTTACGTCACATTCCTATTCCTCTAGGTACTCTAGACTCTACGAGTAGCTAGGCGCGCAGTGCGCACAAGCAACTTTTTTTGTCTTCGATATAAAACAAATAATACGACGAAATCGAAAAATTTAGAGCCCGCTTTAGAGCGTTTTCATCAGCTGCCCATCATTTTCTTTTGAAATTCTAAACTAAGTAACATTTAAATAACATTATAAATCGAAAAAAAGGCAATATCACTTCACACTTTAACCCTTTGAACGCCAAGAACCTATAAAGTGGTTGTGTGTCGTCGTGCCCACCACGCCAACAACCACTTAAAAGGTCGGAGTGAAGGTGTACTGTGATCATGAAAAAAATCATTTATGAACTGTTTTAATTTGTTTTTATTGGTTTAGACATTACACCAAAAAAACAGTGCTTGGCGTACTGGACACACTATCGCTTTAGCGGTCAAAGGGTTAAAAATGGCATTCCATCAAATTTATGATGATTTCGCAAGTCAATACTTGTTCAAAGATGTTGTTCGGTAACGACGCCATGACAGTAGGCAATTGGTTTTGCACGGTAGTGAATTCAGCCCGTCGTCGCGAAGAGCACGTGTGTTCACCAACGCGGCGACAGGCAAAATCTGTTGGCAATATCTGGAATGCCGAATTGCAAATGACGCTTGTCATTGTAGCAAGGAGGTTTATTTGGTAGATTACGGTAAACGTTTTGGAATTATACGTAACCATTGTTCTATAACACGGATATTAAACAGGTAAGAAAGAACACACAAAAACAAACAAAGACATAAGTACATATTATTATTTGATTTTTTATTACACAAACGTTAACAATTGCTGACACTGGTGGAAAACTACAAAATTATATATAGACAGGTTACAATATTTACATATATTTTTTTATAAATACCTAGCTATACTGTCTTTCTACACTATGTGGTGGAGGACGGGTCCTTCCCATTTCTGTCATGGCCCTGAGGGAATAATATCCTGTATGAGTTTAATGTTATTTTGTTATATCCATGAAGTCACTGTTCTACACGATGGGAATGACCCGTGAAGAACCGTCGAACTCTATGCACAACACCGACAGTCCGACAGTGCCCTAAAGCGCGAGTCAGGTATACATTACTTCCAAAGAGTAGTTCAATATTCCCAATACTGATAATTATGGTTCAGGTAACATGCAATTTATTATTTAAAATATACACTAAGTAGTATGTAACTAATTAAATAGGTAGGTAAAGATGATAGTCAAGCAGCACAATTTACCAAGTATATAAATTAATTTTGACAGATTCTTCTTGTATTTTCTGCTTAAGCTTCTGATTTAACACTGACAACTATTGCATATTAAATAATAAGACAAATATATTAATAAGATAAAATACTCCAAAAAAGGACAAATAATATAGTTACATGCCTATTGTTTATTGTGCCATTCGAATTCCTCATAATCTTATCCCTTTCCTGAGCATCTAATTCAACTGCCGATATATATTGTCTAAGTATACCTATCTGTGTATGTATTTTTAAAACCAATAATACATATTTCATCAAATATTAAATAAATGCTTCAATTTAGGCACATTGTGTTCTTTATACATTATCAACCTACTTATCAACGAATGAGTAAAATTGTCATGTACAAACTTTTTAACGAGTGAGTAGGACATTTTTTGTCTATTCAATCCGCAGCTTCCTAGTTAAATATTTCAATGTTTGGTTAAAAATGTACAACAAAACCGTAAAAATGTTATCCAGTCATAATTTCATTAAAATAAAACTAGGTATAGTAGATTCAGGCTTTTACGGCAGTTCTTATATTGGTATAAATATGTGTCTACCACATTATATATGATATATGAATGACTAAACATATAGATATTACATGTAATAATTGATTATTTTCACATAGATATTGTTAAATGCTAGCAATTACATAATATTGCATAGTTTACACCACTTTTACACTCAATTATTTGTCTACTTGATCCATACCGCTATGAAAACATGTAATGTTTAATTGTTTATTTTTGGAAAATTCGGTTTACGAACGTTTTTAAATGTTAAAGCTTTAGAAAATGCTTTATAAGGATATATAACACAGCACCTCGTAGTTAGACGTAATAGATTGCCTTTGGCTCAGTATTACTAGAATTAAACGCTAGGTACCTACTTGAGATTCTTATTTACACATTCACTATATACACATAACAATACAAATTTACATACATATGTCATTCACAACGAATATTACAGCTAGAGGTGGCATAGGGTTTTATGTACAACTACTACACTTAAAGTTTAGACACCAAGAAATGCATAAATAGAAATACACTATGAACACAAATATTTCGAGTTCACACACCAGCTCGAAAAATACTGAGTTTCAGAGTTAGTTGAGTTCAATATTTCACTTGTCTTCAGAGAACTTGGTTCTCGTGGCGGGCGGGTTGCTCCGCGGGCCAGGACTCCACCACGTTTCAGGCTCGTTTTCACTGACCGTTACTGCCAGACTCCCGTGTGTGAAGCCGTCCTCTTTTTGTCAAAGGGGAACAAAAAAGATAACACAAACACGAGCCCCACGTGCGAGCGTCGGAAAGCAACGGAGCATGTAAATGAGCCCTTAGAAGGTGAGCAGTCAGGGCCGCTTCCGCGCCTTGCCGTTGACGAGCGGCTCGGCCGCGGCCTGCGCCTTGCGCGGGCGCAGGATGAAGTTCAAGTTGTACGCCGTATTCACCGCGTAGTAAACATTTGCATTCGCTGGTAACAGCATTTCTGTGAAAAAAGAAGAATACTTAAACAAGATAAAGATTTTATATTTGCTCCGGGGTCTCACGAGGTATCCGGCGTACAATTTTCCCTGCGCCTTTATTTTTCTAACACTTAGGATTTTTACAGGGCAGGTCAATTACGGTTCAGGTGGTAGGTTGCCAAGTGACTCGGGCGTGTGTTTTGGTACAAGCAAACGTTAGCGATAGTTCGAATCATGACTCTTAACTGCCTACTACTCGGAGTTTTCCGGATCTTATACACGGAATAGGATTTGATATACATTATTAGGTAACATCCGATTTTTGGTGAAGAAAAACAAATGAAACTTGCGTAATATTTGTATCGTTACATATGTTAAGTTAAGAAACCGCATTAGGCTAACTTTTTACATTTACGTGTATCGTGAGGTCTTAAAAGCTAGCCATAAAATTAAGAAAAAAAAAACTATTTTATCTTAATTTGGCCCGTTAATATAAACAGACGTCTAAAAATATCGAACGCAAGGCCTACAAGAGAACTACATACCTCAAGTGAAGGTATTAACTATTAATGTTTAACTTACGAGTATATTAATAGCACAGGAACTTACCTCTATCAGGTAAAACTTGAGCTAACGTGTACTGGTCGGGGTCGCCGTCCAGATTGAGCTTGAGCATGGCGTTGCGGACGACCTGCGGCGTGCGCTCGTTGTTGGACAGCATGATGGACTTGTAGAGCACCACGCCCTCCGTCTCCGCGCAGTCCGACTCGTAGGTGACGCGGATGATGTAGAAGTCGGGGCCGGCGCGCGCGTGCGCGGGGCTGGCGGCGACGGCGGGCGGCTTGCCGTTGGGCTTGGCGCCGCTGTGCGCGCTCGACAGCGACGCGTCCAGCGACGGCAGCGACGAGGACGACGAGCCGTGCGACAGCCGCGTGGGCGACGCGCGCCGCTCCAGGCTGTCGCGCTTCCACGCGCCCGCCGCGCCGTCCGTCTCGCAGTAGAACTGCGAGCTGTTGCTCGAGCTGGTGCTCGCTATCGAGTCGTTCTTCCTGTGCCCGGGCCCGTTGTTGTCGGTCGTTTTCTTCCCCCGCCTCTCCTTCGGCGGGTTCGTTTGGGGCTCGATCTGGCAGGAGAGCTGGTGCGCCTCCCGGTCGTCGAGCACGATCACCGAGTCGAACCACCGGTCGAACATCGGGTCGGAGGCGAGATGATACGCGTTTGCGGCGCCCTGGAGGAGTTTTATTTGGGCGAGCACCTCGAATTCTTTTCGTCGCTTGTCGAAATTTATCAAACCGTCCGCGACCGTGTCGGGGATGGCGGTATCTATCATGGTGAGATCGGTGAGGAACGTGCCGAGGTACGGTATGGTGCCGTGGCTCACGCCGGGTGACCCTCGCTCGTGCAGCAGCTTCTGGAGCTGCCGGTCGTTCTCCCCGACGGTATCGGCGAATTTGGCGGTGCCCTCCCGCATCAGAAGCTCCCGTTGCGCCCATCGGTTGTTGTCCTCGCTAAATATACGCGCCATCTCGTCGAACAGCTCCGCCTTCTCCTTCGGCAGGAGAGCCCACGTCTTTCTCAATCTATACACGGAGTTGCTCTGCAAACCGGAGATGATGGCCTTCAGCGACGAGAAGTTTTTCAGAACTCTCAACTCGCGGGCGATGTCGAGCCACGCGGCCAGGATATCGGCCCGGTCGAGGGGCCGCAGATTGGGCTCGACCAGGACCGTGGAGATGACGCGGAAGGAGACGGCGTTGAACTGGTTGACGGTGGCGAGCACGGTGACGGCGTCGTGCGAGCGGTCCTTGTCGCGGCGGGACCAGACGGCGCCGAGGCACTGGTGCGGCACGAGTTTCTTGAACAGCTCCATGTCCATGCGCGTGAGCTGCTCGGCGAAGTGGCGGTGCGGCACGTGCGGCAGGCGGTAGGCGCTCGTGTGGTGCGCGGCCAGCCGCATGCCCGGCGCCAGGCACACGCCGCCGCCGCACACGCCGTTCCGCTCCGCTCTGAATATTGCTAGCTTCTGTAACACCTGGAAAAAATCAAAATACGTCACGCTTTGATAACTGTTGGACCACACAGGTTTAGGCTGGGTTGCACCAAACTGTATGTAATCGTAAGCGGTGTTCGTCAAATCTGATTGTATGGAACGTTTGACAAGTTTCTATGGGATGACAGCCGCCGGCGCCATATTTGACGATGACCGGTCTGTGTTCGTATGTTGGTGCAACTGACCCTAAGATTGCAAATTCTAGTGTCATCTCGATGTGTTTTATTGTTTTCCACGGATCCAAGACACAGTAGGCCTTCCAGTTCGTACCGTTGGTTTTTAAGGGCTCCGTACCCGCAGGGTCCAAACGGAACCCTATTTCTGTCATTCACGCGGCCGTCCCTCCGTCGTCTGTCACAAAATTTTGTTCCAAATAGTTTTAAACATTTGGAACATTGGCCTATGAACTTAAAATTTGGTGATAATGTTTATTATTACGGATATTTTACCAATAAATACTTACTAATGGTATTGATATATCAGATAATTTCTTTGAAAAATCCATATTTATGCTTATTAAAACCAATTTAGTTTTGCGGTTGGTTCGTAACCCTAAATGTGCGAAGTCTGACAAGCACTTAGACGGTTTTTATACCTTCTTAAATTATTGTATTAAAGTGACAATTTACCTTCGAATGTAGCTCGGATCCCGGCAGGTGGAGCTGTGTGAAGGCGAGCAGCTGTTGCAGGGCGGAGTGGTGGGGGGGCTGCCGAAAATCCTCCGGGTAGGTGTCCAGCCACACGTGGAGACACGCCACCAGAGTTCTATAACCAAACACGATATGTATAAGAAGAGTGTTCCGTCACATCACTAAAATATAAGGCCTAAACAATGTTACACATGGGCGTTCTATCACAATGAAGAGGAGCAAATGGAACAGGGGCTTAATCAGCCGAGCAAAACCGCAACAACTCACATTAACAAAAATATGTTTACCACAATCTAGTTTCAGTTCAAAATACATATTATCAGTTTGATCATAGGTACGTTATTTAAATTCCTACATGAAAATTCTGGCAATAGGTGATCGGATCGGAATGCTAAAACGATCATACTTTCGGTGTTGCTGAGAAGTATCTGCCGCCGACGGGAGCACCTCTTCTGCCGCCAACGCTTCATACCGTCGCAGTAGTAAGTCCAATACTCGATTGCACTCCGCAAACGAACTGGAATTAGATCAATAAATAAGTGAGTAATGTAACTAGGTCAAAAACAATTGAAGTGGATACATAATCTCGAGGTCAAAAGCAAAGACTACGACGCTGCTTGACCACGAGTATTGGAAAGGGCTTAAAACTTTTATTAATCGAGCAATAATCGCGAAAATTGAGGACACGGGGATAAATCGTTACACCGCCTGCTAATAGCCTACCTCGCCGAGTCTTAGCATGAGGACAGAATTAACTGAACAATGATGCCTTGATTATAAGTAAATACGTCGCTCTCGTATGAGTGAGCAGCTTGTTAGTTAAGATGTTTTGTTGGTAATTGTGATCCTCTCACATTTTACGTCTTTCTAATAAGGTCATGTAGCTAGAATTACAGAAACAAAATCATTAGGTACCTATACGGTTAACCCCGCGCTACGCTAACCGCCTAGGTAAGTAGGGACCAGTGGCGGAGCGTCCATACAACTCGATTCCCACCGGCTTGCCTAATTTTCAGCCAGTCCACTTCTTTTACTACGGCTCAGGATGATTAAGAAAGGCTAATTATTTCCGGCTTCCCTAAGAATATTTTTGACGCGCCGCCACTGGTAGGGACAGTAATAAAAAGGTATATAAACAATTTATGCTCACCGGTAGGTAGCAAGAAAGACGTTGACGTAGGTAGACTCCAGTTCACCATCGTCCGTGGCCAGCGCCTCGACCAGCCGCTCCACCGTGCCCGCCTTCACGAAGCGCACGCGCACCGTCTCCCACTCCAAGTGAGAGATCTCGTCGTCCGACTCCTGCAAATCACATTAACATCTCATCACCATACAGAAAACGTACGTGAAAACCTTTAAATAGAATTTCAACCTCTCCGCGCCGTAGCGACGCCCGTATAATGTATTCATGAGGTTGAAAATGGGCGCCCAAAGTAATTTTGTCAAGCTAAGTAATGTCGACAGGTAACGTTTAGAAAACATATATATGAAAGGCAAATCATAGAGCTCTTGTGGAAGATTTACGTACGACACGAAGATGTTTGTAGGTGGTATAAGGCAGTAAGTATAGGAGAACGTATATACCTATCAGATAAGTACTACTTATTCTAACAAAACTTCTAAGTGTCAATTGTATATAAACAATTTTGACATCTAAATTACAATTTATATCGTATACTTATCGTACTTTGATCAAATCAGGACCGTAATATTGCCGAGACTACCAAATACCTCATTAGGTATAGCTGTTTCAGCGCAAACAACATACCTACGATCAACCATGCAATAATACGACATGTGCTCGTAAACAATTCAGCTAATGAGCAACAAAACAACGATTATCACAACATATCATCAAAACAATTGTCTCGCTTTGAATACAGTTGGATGTTTATGACTTTGACAAGGATTAACTGCTAGTCTAGCCTTCTAGGGTACTTATTTAAGGGTAGCATTTAACGAACCACCAAATTAATTGCCGAATGATGCCCTAAAAAATTACATTTGATTACCAAAAATACTAGATTCGCACCAAATTTTCAACTCCATTTAAATATAAAGTGCAACTCGAAGAAGTAACATGTCGATAACCTATTAAATTAAATTGTTACCAAATAATTTAGTCTCTACCCAAAAATACTTAATGATCACCTAATTTCAAACACCAAATTTCATATAATTCGCATCCAAATATAACTGAGATCGTAATCCTATTAAAATTAATTACACCCAAATAATTCTTTCGATACCCAGAAATACTACATGATCACCTAATTTCAAGCGTCATTTGTTTCATCAAATTAATATCTAGTCTATAATACCGGATCTACGCAATGTAAGAAACGCAAGCGTCATGTTTCGGATTCATCGAGCGACATGTGTCGGACCGACACGCGACATGTTCGGGCTCATCGAGCGACATGTTTCGGACTCACACGCGACATGTTTCGGATCCAGCGACATGTCTCGGACCCATCGAGCGACATGTGGATGTCATCGAGCGACATGTTTCGGACTCACACGCGACATGTTTCGGATCCAGCGACATGTCTCGGACCCATCGAGCGACATGTTGGGGTCATCGAGCGACATGTTTCGGACTCACACGCGACATGTTTCGGATCCAGCGACATGTCTCGGACCCATCGAGCGACATGTTGGGGTCATCAAGCGACATGTTTCGGACTCACACGCGACATGTTTCGGATCCAGCGACATGTCTTGGACCCATCGAGTGACATGTTGGAGTCATCGAGCGACATGTGTCGGACCGACACGCGACATGTTCGGGCTCATCGAGCGACATGTTTCGGACTCACACGCGACATGTTTCGGATCCAGCGACATGTCTCGGACCCATCGAGCGACATGTGGGTGTCATCGAGCGACATGTTTCGGACTCACACGCGACATGTTTCGGATCCAGCGACATGTCTCGGACCCACCGAGCGACATGTCGGGGTCATCGAGCGACATGTTTCGGACTCACACGCGACATGTTTCGGATCCAGGGACATGTCTTGGACCCATCGAGCGACATGTTGGGGTCATCGAGCGACATGTTTCGGACTCACACGCGACATGTTTCGGATCCAGCGACATGTCTCGGACCCATCGAGCGACATGTTGGAGTCATCGAGCGACATGTGTCGGACCGACACGCGACATGTTCGGGCTCATCGAGCGACATGTTTCGGACTCACACGCGACATGTTTCGGATCCAGCGACATGTCTCGGACCCATCGAGCGACATGTTGGGGTCATCGAGCGACATGTTTCGGACTCACACGCGACATGTTTCGGATCCAGCAACATGTCTCGGACCCATCGAGCGACATGTTGGGGTCATCGAGCGACATGTTTCGGACTCACACGCGACGTTGTGGTTACCGAGTGACATGTTTTGGACTAACACGCGACATGTTCGGGCTCATCAAGCGGCATGTTTCGGATCCAGCGACATGTCTCGGACCCATCGAGCGACATGTTGGGGTCATCGAGCGACATGTTTCGGACTCACACGCGACATGTTTCGGATCCAGCGACATGTCTCGGACCCATCGAGCGACATGTTGGTGTCATCGAGCGACATGTTTCGGACTCACACGCGACATGTTTCGGATCCAGCGACATGTCTCGGACCCATCGAGCGACATGTTGGGGTCATCGAGCGACATGTTTCGGACTCACACGCGACATGTTTCGGATCCAGCAACATGTCTCGGACCCATCGAGCGACATGTTGGGGTCATCGAGCGACATGTTTCGGACTCACACGCGACGTTGTGGTTACCGAGTGACATGTTTTGGACTAACACGCGACATGTTCGGGCTCATCAAGCGGCATGTTTCGGATCCAGCGACATGTCTCGGACCCATCGAGCGACATTTTGGGGTCATCGAGCGACATGTTTCGGACTCACACGCGACATGTTCGGGCTCATCAAGCGACATGTTTCGGACGCATCCAGCGACATGTTTCGGATCCAGCGACATGTCTCGGACCCATCGAGCGACATGTTGGAGTCATCGAGCGACATGTTTCGGACTCACACGCGACATGTTCTGGCTCATCCAACGACATGTTTCGGACTCAACAGGTGGTGGTTCTGGCGCTTCGCCGGCCGCTACCGCGGCACGCTCGCTTCGCTCGCTCGGCTCGCGCGTTGTATATATATATATATATATATATATATATATAACATATTTTGAGTCCGAAATATGTCGCTTGATGAGCCCGAACATGTCGCGTGTTAGTCCGAAACATGACGCTCGATGACCCCAACATGTCGCTCGATGGGTCCGAGACATGTCGCTGGATCCGAAACATGTCGCTGGATGCGTCCGAAATATGTCGCTTGATGAGCCCGAACATGTCGCGTGTGAGTCCGAAACATGTCGCTCGATGACCCCAACATGTCGCTCGATGACCCCCACATGTCGCTCGATGACCCCAACATGTCGCTCGATGGGTCCGAGACATGTCGCTGGATCCGAAACATGTCGCGTGTGAGTCCGAAACATGTCGCTCGATGACCCCAACATGTCGTTCGATGGGTCCGAGACATGTCGCTGTATCCGAAACATGTCGCGTGTGAGTCCGAAACATGTCACTCGATGACCACAACATGTCGCTCGATGGGTCCGAGACATGTCGCTGGATCCGAAACATGTCGCGTGTGAGTCCGAAACATGTCGCTCGATGACCCCAACATGTCGCTCGATGGGTCCGAGACATGTCGCTGGATCCGAAACATGTCGCTGGATGCGTCCGAAACATGTCGCTTGATGAGCCCGAACATGTCGCGTGTTAGTCCGAAACATGTCGCTCGATGACTCCAGCATGTCGCTCGATGGGTCCGAGACATGTCGCTGGATCCGAAACATGTCGTTGTGTGAGTCCGAAACATGTCGCTCGATGGGTCCGAGACATGTCGCTGGATCCGAAACATGTCGCGTGTGAGTCCGAAACATGTCGCTCGATGACCCCAACATGTCGTTCGATGGGTCCGAGACATGTCGCTGTATCCGAAACATGTCGCGTGTGAGTCCGAAACATGTCACTCGATGACCACAACATGTCGCTCGATGGGTCCGAGACATGTCGCTGGATCCGAAACATGTCGCGTGTGAGTCCGAAACATGTCGCTCGATGACCCCAACATGTCGCTCGATGGGTCCGAGACATGTCGCTGGATCCGAAACATGTCGCTGGATGCGTCCGAAACATGTCACTTGATGAGCCCGAACATGTCGCGTGTTAGTCCGAAACATGTCGCTCGATGACTCCAGCATGTCGCTCGATGGGTCCGAGACATGTCGCTGGATCCGAAACATGTCGTTGTGTGAGTCCGAAACATGTCGCTCGATGACCCCAACATGTCGCTCGATGGGTCCGACACATGTCGCGTGTGAGTCCGAAACATGTCGCTCGATGACCCCAACATGTCGCTCGATGACCCCAACATGTCGCTCGATGGGTCCGAGACATGTCGCTGGATCCGAAACATGTCGCGTGTGAGTCCGAAACATGTCGCTCGATGAGCCCGAACATGTCGCGTGTCGGTCCGACACATGTCGCTCGATGACTCCAACATGTCGCTCGATGGGTCCGAGACATGTCGCTGGATCCGAAACATGTCGCGTGTGAGTCCGAAACATGTCGCTCGATGACCCCAACATGTCGCTCGATGGGTCCGAGACATGTCGCTGGATCCGAAACATGTCGCGTGTGAGTCCGAAACATGTCGCTCGATGACCCCAACATGTCGCTCGACGGGTCCGAGACATGTCGCTGGATCCGAAACATGTCGCGTGTGAGTCCGAAACATGTCGCTCGATGACCCCAACATGTCGCTCGATGGGTCCGAGACATGTCGCTGGATCCGAAACATGTCGCGTGTGAGTCCGAAACATGTCGCTCGATGACCCCAACATGTCGCTCGATGGGTCCGAGACATGTCGCTGGATCCGAAACATGTCGCTGGATGCGTCCGAAACATGTCGCTTGACGAGCCCGAACATGTCGCGTGTTAGTCCGAAACATGTCGCTCGATGACTCCAACATGTCGCTCGATGGGTCCGAGACATGTCGCTGGATCCGAAACATGTCGCGTGTGAGTCCGAAACATGTCGCTCGATGGGTCCGAGACATGTCGCTGGATCCGAAACATGTCGCGTGTGAGTCCGAAACATGTCGCTCGATGACCCCAACATGTCGCTCGATGGGTCCGAGACATGTCGCTGGATCCGAAACATGTCGCGTGAGAGTCCGAAACATGTCGCTCGATGACCCCAACATGTCGCTCGATGGGTCCGAGACATGTCGCTGGATCCGAAACATGTCGCTGGATGCGTCCGAAACATGTCGCTCGATGAGCCCGAACATGTCGCGTGTCGGTCCGACACATGTCGCTCGATGACCCCAACATGTCGCTCGATGGGTCCGAGACATGTCGCTGGATCCGAAACATGTCGCGTGTGAATCCGAAACATGTCGCTCGATGACCCCAACATGTCGCTCGATGGGTCCGAGACATGTCGCTTGATGAGCCCGAACATGTCGCGTGTTAGTCCAAAACATGTCACTCGGTAACCACAACGTCGCGTGTGAGTCCGAAATGTCGCTCAATAATTAATTTGAATGTATTAACTACAATATAGCTTGTAATGTGTATAATATTTGGACGTAATTCTAATAACAAATGATGCACGAGATTTGGTGGTAGTTTAGTATTTTTGGTGGTACTTGAGAATTTTTTGATGCGATTATAAAATTTCAGGGAACGCAATAAGTAAAATAGCTGCTACTGCTGGAATAATAGGTATGAGTGGTTAGGTGATCTGAAATTGATGGTCGATACATTTTTTTGAGTGTTCAGCCTTGTTTAAGGGTTCGAAAATTTGGTGATATCAAAAGTTATTTAGGTGATCATTTTATTTGTTCCCCTTATTTAACATGGCGGTGACTTTCCTATATGGGTACCTTTTGGGAACGTACCTAATATGCTAGATATAATTGAATAGGTGTCGCCCCAGGAAATAAATAAATAATATCGCTATTATATTTGAAATATACTTAGTACTAACCTAGACCTAAATATAGTATTTTATGTCACACCTAGCCATAAAGTGGCCATTATCGCACGCTCCGCGCGCGAAAAAACCCACTTCCTGGCCAGGGGGTGACATAAAATTTTGTACTTACCACGGGTGATAATAAAGAAAGCCTCAGATCGCATATTTATCGCCCTTGCCTTCGGCTCGGGCGTAAAATACCTGCGATCTAAGACATTCTTTGTTTTATCGCCCTTGGTAAGTAATGTACTATATTGCAACTCATGCACAAACATCACAACATATTTTGATGACAAATTGCTTACACACAAATGAATTGAGCGATTGTGATTTCATTGCTGCTACCTCTGTACCTCTAAGTCCGCAACTTCGCACTTAGGACTACGAGTATTAGCATAGGTCAGAACACTGTTGTCCTACACACATAATATGTATAAAGTAGGCAACTACCGCCTAATGTTAATTAGAACTTATAAATATTTCTATGCTAATCTGGATTGTTAATATTTTAATTCGCGTATTGTTTATTTTCGCTTTTAATATGTGAAATTTCAGCAATCTAATTTTAGCTATTTTTTGAATATTGTTATTTATAACTGACAGCGATAGGCTTTGTCTTATGAAAGTGATCTTGAAGGTAGCCTATTTGCAGAAAAAATGCATTTTTATTTAATTTGGTTAAATGAGTAAAAAGCCCCGAGAATATTCATCAGCGACATCAGCATCAGCACAAAGACGGTTTTAAAAACTCTTAATATTGGGGCCTGGACCCAAATCGTAATTTGGTGCTCATTAGTCAAATAAATCCCAACCAACTCAAATACCGTGATTCGAACCCAGAACCGTCGGCTTTATAGGTAGGGATACTATACTACCAATTAGATAATATAAAGATAGACTCACACTGGATGCGCTGCGCGTGGGCCGGTGGTAGCGGACCTTCTTGAGGTAGACTGTGTAGACGGCGCCGTCGACGCGCTCCTCGCCCCACAGCCGCCATGTCGGCTGCTGGAACACACCACCCGCAGGTCAACACAAGTGATCAACTGTTAAATGTCATTTCAGACATCGCTCATCAGTTAGCTATGTGCTTATAAGTCGTAATCAGACGATTGTAAAATATAGATTGCAGTCAGATGAGTACTAAATTGTATATAGTCATTGACCTATTATTACTACGTATAGACTGGCCACCTAGAATAATTTTCGTGACGTTTCCCGACGCCCGCCATTTTGAAACGTCATCAAAGGTGATCAAAGAGTAGGTACGTAGGTGCAAAAGATGCGACTCTTCTCTAAACTCAGATTCAGAAAAAGGCCTAGTGTGATTTAGTACAATATAGTATATAGAAAATACCAGTTCATTTTTAATACGGATAAATTGGTCTCAGTGTTGCTTAAATCGTTTGTATTTAAATAAAGACACACGATTTTGTACGCAAGACTGACAAAAATTGTTACTGCTATTTTGTGCTAAAGTACCTATGCATCAGTGGCTTTAAATTGTCATAGTTTGTAAAATTTAATGATGCTTTAGCACGGCCGAGATCTAATTAATAAGTCATTATATCATCAAATTATGAAATTGTCACATCTACATTTTTTAATCTTTGGAACAAAGGCCGCCATTATGACGCGCGTCTTAATTTTTATAAAATTGAATAATTTGAATTAACCATATTTTTGACAATATTCGTTATCAAAGTGGTGAAAATTGATTCCTGTGTACTTATTATCTTTTTTGGAGTGGCTGGTGCAACAGCGAAATGCAAAATAAGCCATATTTTTGAAGTTAAAGTTTCAAATTGCGCCCAACCGAACGCCATCAGTGCCCGCCATAGACTAAGCAAACATATGCGCCTTGGCATATGTTGAGATGCGCAAACTTGTGCTAGGGGATGTCTGCTCTATACATATAACTCAATGTATATACTATTTAGAAATGCCTGTTTTAAACGATGAACATGTAAACTATTTTCCCACTAGTCATAGAATAATTTAATTTCCGCTTTAGGTAAATTTTTTTAAAATCTTTATTGCACAAAAGAAAACCTTATCGTACAAAAGACGGACTTAATGCCGTATGGCATTCTCTACCAGTCAACCTTAAGGCGAAGCAGAAAAATTGTTGGCGGTACAACTAACAACAAAATAAATTCAATATAAATTACATTACTCCTTTTTTCATATTACGTAATAATTATATACAGACATATACACATATATACATACAAATATATATATATATAATACAGTACAATAGTATTACATCAAATTTTCCATGCTACACAGACTTTCTATAAGCATAAAAGAATGCTGTACCGATTACGAGAGCATTTCCAGAGATAACCGAGTTATCGCGCTTACATAATCATCATGAACGTTATCGGCGAAGAGCACGGGCTCGGCTTTACTGACGCCGCATATCTTCCACATGGCCCATCTCGCGACGTCACGCCGACGTCACGGCCGCGGCCCAGCTGAGCGCCTCAGCATCACGCTCACTTTCACTCGCGCTGCGCGCACCGCAATGATCGTATATCATATGCAAATGCACTGATTCTGTAATTGGATCGATCAGTTAGCGAGCCGCGTGACGAGGGAGGAGAGCATGCGAGCGCGGACGTGCGTGACGCGGGTGAAATCGCGCTGGGGCTCGGGCAGCGGCCCACTTGCCATCCGCATCCGGCTCGACTCGATTCCTCACTTCAATTAACCGATATACAGCTCCGTCTCGAGCTATCACCTCGATCGCCGCCCTTTTTACTATTACTACGACTCGAAGCCTCGCCTCGAACTCTCCCTCGCTAACGACGTGTTTTCTAAAACAAGCAATGGTTAGCTATTTAACATCCGAGCACGGTCTATTAACTTCAGTAATCAGCACATTTTCACTTCAAACGTTATGAAATATTTAATTTGCATATTATATGACCATCGCATAACAAAGTTGACGGTGCACTATGAAGAACTTTCACACTGTTATGTTATGTACCGCTGTGGCGGAGCTATCGAGCCCTGATGGATGTTACGTGGGGCGTTGTTAACTTTTCGCGGAATATGTCTTAAAACTAACAAGTGGAAAGTTTCAAATCGAGCCTGGGCGCGAAGACGCTGATCCAGCAGCGCGGGCGCAGAGCGACTGCTCTCACGCGGAGAGATCGCGTGAAAAACTTCAATAGAGCATGTCAATACTGCTTGACGTACACTTACCCGGGTGTTAAATGCAGTAACCACACGATCACATATGCCACTATACATGTGAGGACGGATTTGACCATCTTTACTGCTTCTTATCACTCTTTGTTATGTTTGCGTCACTTTTTCACAGCTGCTTTTTGTTTCGTAAAGTATAAATAACGGGATAAGGAAAAACTATATATTTTGTAATATATATTTAGTTAATACTTTGAGTGAATACAATACACTTGAATTAGTACCGTACCGACGAAACATATTGGCCTATATGTAGTATATAGAGGATTTTTTTAAATCCAAGAGTAATGTGAATGAGGTACTGTCAATAGTCAATACCCATTTATTTACCCAGTACTCACTCCCAATCCTATAGAAGTATGGCTATGAATCCAAATAAATTCTTATTAGAAGTTTCATGTAACCATATATAGAGATACTAGCGGTTGCCCGCAACTTCGTCTGCGTAGAGCTCGGTTTTTAGTTAAAACATCTTAATATCCAGGAAACGGTATAATAATTGTGGTACTTTTACCCGGTGAGCCCAAATTATTAATATGCTGTACAGATATAAATCGGCCAACCCAAATTCTCAACCCCTCTAAAAATCCCTTTAGGTACCTACTTATCGGTTAAAAACTCTCATTTACTTAGGCTATTTTTTGTGTGACACGTATCTTGTCGTTTTCTCTTCGTTACTGTACGTATTTAATTATGGACCTGTAGAAATTTCGTTTCAAACATCTATCCAAATCCACAAATCCTGAAATCATTTAAACAGTCTTTTTGTGAAATGAAAGTCTCTCAATTAAAATAATGTTGCTCCCCATACAAACTTTGAACCCCTTTTTAACCCATTGAGGGGATGAATTAAAAAAAAAACGCCGAAATTTGTTTTGTTGTATTTAAACAGTCTCTGTAAAAAATTTGAAGTCTCTCTATGAAAAAAATGTTGCTCCCCATACAAACTTTGAACCCCTTTTTAACCCCTTGAGGGGATGAATTAAAAAAAAACGCTGAAATTAGTTTTGTAGTATTTAATTTAAACAGTTACTGTAAGAAATTTTAAGTCCTTCACTCAAAAAATTTTTGCTTCCAATATAAACTTTGAATCCCTTTTTAACCCCTTTAGGGGTTGAATTAAAAAAAAAAACCCAGAAATTAGTTTTGTTTTATTTAAACAGAGAGTCTCTGTAAGAAATTTGAAGTACCTCACTTAAAAAAAAATTTGCTCCCCATACAAATTTTGAACCCCTTTTTAACCCCTTTAGGGGATGAATTTCAAAAAACGCTGAAATTACTTTTTTTGTATGATTATAAGGAACTTTCATACAAAATTTGAAGACTCTCACTTTAAAAAAAAATTGCTCCCCATACAATATTTCACCCCTATTTTCAACCTCTTAGGAGACGAAAATTTTGAAAACGCAGATATCACTTTCATTGTCTTATTTTAAGGAGTCTTTGTACAAAGTTTCAAGTCTATACCTTTAAAAAATTATTGCCCCCCATACAAACTTTGCACCCCTGTTTTACCCCCTTAGGGGTGGAATTTCCAAAAATCCCGTCTTATCCCTTGCCTCCGTTATATAACCTAACTATAGTGTAAATTTCATATTTCTAGGACCGGCAGTTTCGGCGGGGCGATGATTAATCAGTCACCCATCAACTTTATATATATAGATAATTGGGCATTGGCGAGCAGGTGAAGTGATAATACTATAAAAATACCACTAATCAAAGCCAGCATGCAGTAGGTACCAGAGTAATTTAGAGTAAAACGAGTACTAAATAAAAAAATGGAAGGAAGGGTCGGAAGGGGGCTACCAAGGCGAGGGTATCTTCATCAAATTTCTGCGATAGGTACTGAAAAAAGGCCAGGTCAGAAGTTCCTGACTTCCCGACACGAGCTTGTATGAGGAGATGTATGGATGTGACGGAAGCAAGAGATGTATGTAAGGACCGTAAGTACTTGGCGTTCTTTGGTCTCTGCCTACCCCAATGGGATACGGGCGTGAGTGTGTGTATGTGTGTATGTATGTAGTAAGAGTACTAAACACGCATGGACGCAGCAGGCGCGTGAGACCAACGGTGCGCGTAATCACCGTCTTTACGGGCTCAGCTGCAACCAGCGCTGTGGAACATAACTCTCTTATATCAATAGCTAACTATTTTATACCGTAATCTAAATATTATGCGAATAACAATAATTTAAAAAAATGATAAGAGTTATGATTTATATTAAAATGGTTCTAAAGTAGACATCAAGAATGAAACATCAAAATTTTTATAACATGATCTCCGTTACGGTTAACGAATTTTTTACATTTAGGACACTTTACTAGAATATATTATGCAGGTTTAATTGTATACCTAAATTAACACACTACCGTCACCTACGACTGTACCTCTAAGACTTAGGTATATACAATAGGTTTGCTAACCCGTCAGTAAAAGAAGAGTTTCCGCTTCTAGTGATCTAATAAATATAGAAACATCAACGATCAATAGCAATGGTAGCTCTAACAAGATATTAGATAGGTAGGTACTACCTACCTATGTGTTCGCCATGTGACCATAAAGCAGTACAACTGCCGGGCAAATGAAGAGAAGCCTTATCAGTCAATAGTTTCTACTATTTCTATTTGTAATACCCATTCTATATTGAAATGAATTAACCTTTTGTCCATGAAAGCAAAGTAAAACTGCCTTAAACTATTTATTGATGAGGTGAAATATACACTAGAACTAAAATCTTCTCATAAACTAAAATAATGACCTGAAATACTCAAGTATTCCCGAATTCCCCAATTCAAGATATAAATGCACAGCCGACATCACCATCAATCGAAATACTTGACACGACACTGACGACACAAACAATGAAGGTACAAGACCCTCGTCTTCTGTGTATTTAATCGCTCAAGTAATTGCTCATGTCCGCGAGTGAACTCATCCCTTGCCCTCGGCCGTCTTCGCTTTTGTGTCCATATTAGTCACCGAGTTAACTTCAAATACTCATAAAAGTTACATACCTACAAAACATCGATTCATCGCAGATTCTTCAATAAATGTAGAACACAAGAACATACGTACCCATTGTCCTTCGAATGCCATAAAGATAGCAATTACCTACTTAAAGATTACGCGACTGGTCTCAGTCTTGTCTTGTTGTACACATAGGTAGATAGTAAATTAGAACCGGCCGCAGTACTTACAAGAATAACAAGTTTTATTCAGGCCGAACTGATAGGACTATTAATTGAAGAATAAGTACCTAGTCTGTCTCACGGCTTCGTACAATATTGCCACGGATCAATGTGTTGCGTAAAACATTGCCGTAAGTACGGTGTAATTTCCCGAGTCGCCGAACAATCGGTACAAAATAGATTGGCACAAAGGTTTGAAATTTCCAAAGACAACGAAATATCGATCAGGCGTGCACCGACGGCGGTATAAATATAGCGGCTGCCAAGAGTAGGCTGCGTCACCACCCGGCTGGTCCCCCGCCACGCAAATGCACCCAACAACCCTTTTCTAAAAATACTTCCCACAGGGTAGTAGCTTTTGCGGTACGTCATAGGGGACGTTACACAGTAGGTAACAATTTATTCTGTGGCCCATTTCGACATTTTTATTACCCACTACCATTGCACAAAGGTTAGATAAGGACAAGAAGGTCAGGTGGAGTTAGAGAGGTGATCCGTTGTGGATCAAACAAGCAGGGACGCTTTGCACATTCACAATCGCAGTGCCAACTCTTTCTTTGTACTTATTTGACCTACGTTTGTTTCTATTACTATAAATGCAGGTCCATAAATCTCAGCACAGTGTTTTTTCTGTTCATCATATACAGATTTTTCTATTGATTCAGAGTTACCAAAACATCAGTAATCTTTAAGCCGTCTTCTCCCGAGCTCAGAGATCTCCGGGCACATAACAAAACAATGTTATTGTTTTTTTCGCCGGGAGGCAACAGGTTAAAAATGCTTAGAATTAAACTTCTCTTGCCATAAGTACACTCGTAAAAATAGAATAAGTATCACAGACTACTTACACAACTTTTGATTGCCACGGTTTTATATGATTTCACTCCCATAATAATGAACAATCTTGATCACTTTAGCAGTAAAGGCCTCATCGTTCCAACATAATTTACTTGACAAAACAATTTTGTCGCAAAACAACCACAAAATACAAGTGTACAATTGGCCTCTTCAGCGTAAACTAATTAAAATGAATCAGGTACTCAAACTGTTTATTTACTTACTCATCCCGTTAGGTATTTTATGAGAAATCAGGAAAGCATACAGACATAATGTGACGCACTACGTATTTTATAACATAAATTTACACGCGACTACCTCTATATTATGATGACGCACTCCTACTACCAGAAACACGCTATAGTCGTGACGTTATTTATATATATATATATATATAACAAAGTACAGTTTAATACCTCTGCTTCTAACCCTGTATGAATGCGGTAGAGGTTGAACCAGGGAAAAACACTAGGAAGATGATGATATCATTGATATCATTTTTGTTTCAATTCCAATTCCAATTTTCGACAGAAGATAGACGACGACGAAAGACTTTCATATCTCTGTCATCATGCTGTCATCCTTATTCTGAAAGACAAATTAAAGTCGGGGTACTTAGGCCAGTGAAATCTTACAAATAAAAAAGCTAAAATCGCAAAGCGAGATGTAAAGCTGCATTTTTGGCATGTTATTCGCACCCCTTAGGAGTATCTGAAACTACGTTTTGCAAGCAAAAAAAAGTTGTGCTACCTATATGATACGTGAAAAACTGCAAAATTTTCGGACTTTTCTTTCGGAAAAGTAGTTTCAGATACTCCTAAGGGGTGCAAATAACATACCAAAAATGCAGCTTTACATCTCGCTTTGCGATTTTAATGTACGATTTCACTGCTGTATACTATCCTTTTACCAAATACGGTACAATAATATCCCTAAGCGAGTCTCTCACAAGACAACTCTTAACTAAATTGTATACCCCGTAAGACAGATCTTAACCCTTTGACCGCCAAAGTGATAGTGTGGCGCCGTGCCCACTACGCCAAGACCTGTTGATTTGGTTTAATGACTAAAAAACAAATTAATAAAAACAAATTAAAATAGTCCATAAATGATTTTATTAATGATCAAAGTACACCTTCACTCCGACCTTTTAAGTGGTTGCTGGCGTGGTGGGCACGACGACACACAACCACTTTATAGGTTCTTGGCGGTCAAAGGGTTAATCTACATACCAGTGGCGGCGCGTCAACAATATTCTAAGGGAAGCCGTAAATAATTTGCTTTTCTTATTCTTCATGAGCCGCAGTGTAAAAGACCTGGACTGGCTGAAAATAAGGCAATCCGGTGGGAGTCGAGTTGTATGGACGCTCCGCCACTGCTACATACATATGATATGAGATATGAGGCTAAAATACATTTAAAAAACCGAAAAGTGCCCTGTTATGAACTAGTGTCAGTCAACGCGATAAAAAGTATAAGGAACAAAAAAAAACAGCCTAACCAGCTAATCCATAATTCATTCCACTATAATAACACCAGATACCTAGATCGCTACATTGAGGGCGACAAACATCGCTCGGTATGTGCGATAAAAAATACGGCTCTTCAAACCCCTTTAAACGCCAAGGACGTCTAAAGACTCTAACTAAAGCCAATAAAATAACAGTGCTCGGTACACCCTATTCAACAGCATCAATATTCAACATCCACCGTGTTAAATATTGAACACGAACATGCCTCTGAATAATATTACAGGAGTGATAGGTAACTTAAGACATTAGAAATGAAGAAAGTCACGTTCAAACAGTGAAGTTGACAGTCGGAGGGCATATCGCGGGCGTCGGGCGTGACGGACGCGCTCGGCCGGCGGCGCCGTGCCCTGCCTTGTCGGCAACGCGGAATATTCCATTGTCAATACCTTTAACACTAGACAATCTTCTATTTGGGCTGGCACACCTTTCAACTCGAACATGTACGTTACTACCCACATGCTACGATCGCTGCCTATATATATATATATATATATATATATATTTGTGGACAATCTTACACAAATCAACCTAGTCCCAAACTAAGCAAAGCTTGTACTAAGTACTAAATACATAGTAAGCTAAATAGATACTAAATACATAGAAAACATCCAAGACCAAGAACTCGTGCTCATTACACAAATAAATGCCCTGGCCGGGATTCAAACCCGGGACCTCCAGCTTATAGGCAGGGTCACTACCAACTAAGCTAAAGCGGTCGTCAGTCAAAGTTTTACGCTACCACGTAAAATTTGCTTAATCGCGCACATTTTTGTCACGACAGGACCCAGGGGGCCGATTTTTGAGTGTCGAACGTTGGACTTTTCACTCGATCATTTTTACACGAATGATATTTTACTGTTAGGACAGTATTTTTACGATTTGCACTGAAATAGTTGAACCGTGTGTACCGAGTGGCTGGGTTTCCGTTCCATTTCTGTGAGAGTCACCATTCAACATGTCGGTCATTCCTTTTGCATTGCCGTGTGAGGTTCCACAAAGAAACGTCGAGTAAACACGCCTGCCCGTTTCCTTATTTGTAAAACGACATGGCTCTCTGGCAACGCTCTCAGGGTATGCAAGTCTTGCAACATATCCTAACGTTTAGTAAAAACTTTGCTCGTATAATTTCCCACACCGCAAAGGAACGACTTCTAAACTTTTCCGAGATACCTTATGGGCGATACGTAATCAGCGCAATTTTGTGAAAATTATGCAAAATGCATTCACGCCAAAATTCCAATAAGGCAGATCACATGCCACTTCTACTAACTGTGGGTTTATAGATACAGAAACACACAATCTTACACATCGACCTAGTCCCAAACTAAGCAAAACTTGAAAGCAAAGAAAGGACCTAACTGCCTAACTTCTAATTAGGTGGACTTTTTGCGTACTGGTAGAATAATCGCCCAATCATATCACAATGGACTGGTCATAACCGCATCAGTGTCTGACTCAGAGCGAGTAGGCTTCACACGAAACGAAACCACTGTACACTGCTTTGTGGAAACAACATTGATTTCCTTAGCGTGAGCGTGACACTGATTACGCACTAGTCACACTTGGAATTGTTTGGAGAACAATCGAAGTAGAATAATCTAATCTCATTTTCTCGAAGATAAAATATAGGTAGCTAGGGAAATCTGCTTATTATTTCGCTCTACTAACACGTGCAATATACATAAGTGTTTCAAATTGTTTTTATTGGAAACGCGTAGATACCTACAAGAAGGCTTTTAAATACCTAATATCGGGGCGGCCGAGCTTTGCTCGGCGTTTTCCCGGGCATGAGATGAGACCTAGCTAGATCGATTCCTCGTCCCCGAAAACCCCCACATACCAAATTTCATCAAAATCTTTAGAGCCGTTTCCGAGATCCCCGAAATAAATAAATAAATATACAAGAATTTCTCGTTTAAAGATATAAGATTTAAAAGCCTTGTTTCCGCGACAACAAGGCTTTGAAGCTGATGAACTAAGTAACGAAATTTCTAGTTTCAACTCTAAGGAGGAATAAACTCCACCATCGAAAAAATCCCCTCCCAAGTTAACAAGTCTCCCCGAAACAACAAGATTTATATTCCCGCCTCATTATAATATAGCTGAAATGTTTTACAATCACGAATTATGATGAGTGACGACAGTAATCAGTGTTCACCTTTAGGTTGCGGTGAGTGAGGGCGTCGGCCGCAACACCTCCGCAATCGATACTCATCGGCAAGGAGCATCGGACCGAATAGCTGAGGAAGCCGATGCCCGCTATGACCTAATGGTTTCTTTTTAGCTAGACTAGATTAGACGTCTAAGTAGGGCTAGCCGCACCTCGTTAAAAAGACTGAGCCTAAAAACTAGTTAAATAGTTAAATTAAACAAACAACAACATATATATATATAATAGGTATGTTGAATGTTGATTATCCAAATACTAGTCAATAAGCGTGGGCGTGTGTGGCTAGCTAGCTCCCATAATAGACTGCTGAATAACATACAATACAAGCCATTTAGGCATCTTTTAGTCTACTTTCATGAGTGGTAAAAATATTTAATAATTGTACATTCACCACTCCACCACCACTGTGATTATTTTTAGAGTTCCGTACCTCAAATGGAAAATAACGGAACGCTTAGGATCACTTTGTTGTCCGTCTGTCTGTCTGTCAAAACCCTTTATCTCGGGAACGCGTAGAGGTATCGAGTTGAAATTAAAATCATATAAGTCCCTTGAAAAATCGGACTTTTACGTTAACGTAAAAAAAATATACGGCCGTTTATGCCGCAAAAAACGTATATTTCGATACTTCCCGTTGAACTATGAAATTTGGCAAATAATATCGTCATACTACAAGTACCAACAGGGAAAAATCTGAAAACTATACATTTGTAATGAAGTCATAAAAAATAGCCTACTTAATACTATAAATGAGAAAGTTGGGATGTTTGGATATTTCGATGTTTGTTACTCAATCATGCAAAAACGGCTGAACAGATTATGATGAAATACCCTTGGTATACATAGAGTTTTAGCCTGGATTAACATATTATCTGCGAGACTCGATTCCTGAACTATTTATAATATGTACAGTCAGCATCAAAAGTAGCTTGACATATGAAGATGTCAAAAGTTCTTTTTCCTTTGTAATAAAGACTTTTGACGCCTTCATATGTGTTTCTACTTCATTTCTACCGAACCCTCGGTGGGCGAGTCCGGCTCGCACTTTTTTATTTTATCGTCAATTTATCTTATATTTAATCCTAAATGATTTTATTATATTACCCAAAACCTTCCAAAACTTGATTGAATAAAGGACTTCTCTCTACTCTTAATACTGTCTCATGGCCGGGATTATGGGATCCGGCGTAGCGCTGGTCAGGGCCGCGGGTGCCGCGCGGCTCGCAGGGACTCAAGGGCGAAGGGCGCCCTATTTTCGCGGCCCTTGAGCGGAGCTTCTCGCGCCCTTGAGAGCCGTCGATACAGGAAGTGTATTGCAACTTTAAACATAGAAAATCCGTTATTTACTATGTTTAAAGTTGCCCGCTTTCTTTTCTCAATGTCCATTCCATACCTAGTCACGGGAGATGATGTACCTCGGATACAGATGCGGTTCAAATAACTAGTAAAATTTATGAGACCTATGATGAGAGGCATTATAGCTGCCTACATAAACGCACACATAGCGCCTGGACAGAAAATGACTATGGCGTACATAATAGTAGCTCCTCGTTGCACCATCATTCAAGAGTAGGTAGGTAGGTATACAAGTAGTAAGTGGGTGCTTACCTACATAAACAGTTATATGCAACGATTTACCACTTACTATTTAAACACGCTTTTACTAAAAACGACCATGCAATTACAATTATATAAAAAAAACCGAGGTGAAGCGCTTAAGCGGGTATTACACTGTCCTGAATCTGGCGTCCTAACTAGTGGAGGGGAGTTGAAGCATCTCGCTCTAACGTATAGGTCCGAACCCCTCTAAGCGTCCTGAATTCAGGGCTGTGTAATACCCGCTTTAGCCCAAGATAGAACGAAATGGCGGAGTACTGTGGACACCCTCTGCCCCACCTAGGGGTTACAGGACCTTAAGTCAAGTCAATTACAACTATATATACTAATCTATGGCGAAATATTTAACTTACATACCTACTTTGTTTTGTAATATCTATAGCAACCAAAGAATACATGGAAACGCACTAAGTATATTTAGGTACCTAGTTTACGCTATGTAGAATATTAAATATAAGGATATTGTGTGTACTGGAAGATTTGGAAATCTGCCAAAAAGCTAGAGACATCCCAGGAACACGGGAGAGGAGTGAACGAACTTTAAATCTAGCATTACTTACCAAACCTCCGCTAAAGCGAGCGTTCACCTCGCATTTCAACTGAAAACTCCATTTCATAAAATGTGGATGAATTTGTATACGAGTGTAACTTAGACGTCATCACAATGGTAAACAAACCAGAAATCATAATCAGTGTATAGTACATCTATCTCGCGAGAATGGTTGTAGTAGTAACACGTACATAGACAACGTGAACTCTTAAGCTGCCTACACAAAGCCCTGCCTGCAGGGCCCTGCTTGCAGTGCCACTGCCAAATCGTATTGTGTGTAGGCATGCAGGGCCGATTTAACAGATAAAAAAATCGGCCCTGCATGCCTACACACAATACGATTTGGCAGTCTCATACGCTGACGCACACAAAGACAATGTGCATATAAATAGCTCAACACACAACCATGGCTCACCCGCGCTCGTGAAATAGAAGTACGTATTATAAGATTGGTATATCGTGGGGGACGCAAGTGAAACGCACTGAGGTTAAATGCACACTGATTTATTGACTCCCGTTACACAGAGGGCGCGCGGGCGCAGCCGCTGCCATATATATACGTACTATCCCTCCACCTTTATTTAACAAAACAACTTAAAAGTATTTCTTAAAATCTAAATTAAGTCTAGCTTGCCGTGGCGGCATAGGTCTGCGGTCATGGGTGCCTTGCGGACCCGAGCGCGCGGGCTGCAGCGTGCCTTGACCTTCCAAGGGGACGTTATCTGCGTTCCCGTCTTGCTGAGGGCGCTGCCTCTCTGGGGACACACTACCTTCTTCCCCCTCTGCGGGGTGAAACGTGTCAAGGTCTTCAGGTTCCTCCGGTAAGGTTGGCAACACAGGTGTAGGTGCAGGTGTTATAGTTGAGTCGGGCACCCGCGGGGACTGGACCGGCCCGGGAGTGAGCACGGGCAGGAACACGGTGGATGTCGAAGCTGCAGCAGCGTCAGCAGTAGGCGCCATAGATCTCGGAGCTGGTGACGGGTATGTTAGTTCCCCTCTGTCCGCAACTATTTGATTAATGTGTTTTTTTAGTAAGTTGCTAGTTGCTTCGTCTTGTATTAAATATAAGCGCTTTCCTAATTGTTGTTATTGAGGAGCCGCTGTCTATTTGAAACTTAATGGAGACGTTATTTATCTTAATACTTTCGACCATTGGTGCCCCATCGTTTGAACGAATGTTAAAAAACTCACCGTCATCCTCGTTCTCGCTCACCTCTCCCGCCTCGATGTACTTAACTACTTTGCACATATTACTTAAATGCCCTTTCGTGTGGCATTTTTTACATTTATAATTTTTAAAACGACACTTATTAGCACTATGCTTATATCTACCGCACACCGAACACTGTACACTGGATGAAGACGCGGACGCGCGCGCAGAGGCTTTTTCAATCTGGAACAGCCCGCTGGCTTCCCCAGCCACCGGGAGCGGCGCTCCAGCGGGGCCGGCGGCGGCGCCGCCAGCGCGAGCTACTCTGATGCTCTCCGCCAAGTCTATCGCCTTAGACAACGTGAGCTCGCCGACACTTTGCGCGAACAGCTTTTCCCGCTCTGGACCGGAAAGCATTCCCATTAAAAATCTGTCCAGAATAGTGTCGTCCATATTTTTAAATTGACAATGCGCGGCGAGGCCTTTCAGTCGCGCAGCCCACTGCGCGTGACCTTCGCCCGCTTGTTGGGTAGCCGAATAAAAATGGAATCGCTCCACGTAGCCACAGCGTTTTGGTGTGAAATGGTCGTCTAAAATTTTCACAACATCTGTAAATCCTTTTTCTTCTAACGTCGCTGGCAACGCTAAATTACTTGCTAGCCGGTAGGTAGACTCGGCGAGTGCGCTTAGCAAGATGGCTCGGCGTTTCACTCCGGCTTTGTCCGACGCGTCATCTATATCATTGGCTATAAACCACTGTGTTAGCCTGTTCCTGTAGGTACTCCAGTCTTGTATTTCGTGATTGAATCCCGAAATTAACCCGAAAGTCCCAGCCATCGCCGTCAAATGGTATATCGTGGGGGACGCAAGTGAAACGCACTGAGGTTAAATGCACACTGATTTATTGACTCCCGTTACACAGAGGGCGCGCGGGCGCAGCCGCTGCCATATATATACGTACTAAAGATCAAGGCAAGAAACTTTAGGTAACTTCTGCACAACCAATCTGAGTAAACTATTGATATCAACATGCGCCTCAGTTATTTGATGACTTCTTTATAAAACAACCAATGTAAATCTCTAGTGATGCACTGCACCGACGACTATGCATTGCTTATTTATTTACATGCCTACCTTTACAAGCAAATCTAAACTTCATCAGAGGCTAGATCAGAGATGCATCACGTGTTATAGGTATAAGTCGGAGTCATAATTCCATTCGCCCAGTGTCAGAATGTAGAAGGCAGTCAGCGTTATCCGTCTTGAATTCCTGTGTGCATGCACCGACACCGACGCTCACATAACTCAAGCCTTGACCCGCATTGCTAACGAAGCCGAGAGACCACACGGTAACAGCCACTGCATAATACAAACTATCAAAATATCTCGACAAGTTTAGTACTTTTCCGTTCTGCAACAAACCACAGACTGAATATAACAACAGAACAAAGGACTAACGTTTAAGGTGAATATTTGTCACCATAGGTACTTAGTCAATACTTAATGATCACAACTCGCAAGAATGTAACTGAATTCATCCAACTATGTAGTAGGTAAATTAATCTACATTAGTAATAAGAATTTCATAATTATGTTGACTCCAACAGACAGCAACATTTTTTCCTAGGAAGAGAAAAAACCACGAGAACGTATATCTATAGGTACATATAAACAATGTACATACGTGGGTAACAACGTAAGCTAAATAGTCTCCATAAGTGGTCCATAAATCTTAGCGTGACCGAAATTCATGTAACAATAAGATCCCGCTAAGTTGTTAAACAAATAAGTACTATGAGTAACTCAGTAGCTGTCCCGTTCTGTTGGTAATTAGAAGAAGCCGACATGTTATGAATGAATCATAGCATACGAGACGCATGAATAACAAAATTTTTAATACTACAATAATCGAAAATCGAAATGAGCAAATATGTATTTGTGATTTAAGATGTTGACGCATCCGATATCCGGTCCATATCAAATTTGTCTTATTTTGTGACTTTAGAGAAGTATATTTATGGGTAGGAAACAAAATCTGCACTAGTCCATAAAACATAACAATACAAAACAAAGAGTGCCGACCAAAACTGGCTAAGTACTACTACTTACCTAGAAAAATTGACTCTATCACTAATTCACGACAGGTAAATACGGTAGGTTTTATCGCCCTCGTGAACGAGGTAGCTAATTTCTAATTGGGTAAACGAAGATGAGTCGTACTTGTGACATTGGGGCTTACCTTTACGTACCACCGCGTTTGCGACTTTCTGTGTCGAGGGCGGCGGCGGTCGGGGCTGCGCACGTCGCCGGCGCGCTGCGTGCTGGGCGCGCGCAGCGCGTGGCAGCGCGCCGCCAGCGCCTTCGTGCGCTCCGCTAACGAGTGTCGCAGCTCGCCCGCGCCACAACCCCGCACTAGCATCGCTCAGCCACCCCCAAATTCTTTCACCTCAATGTCCTCCTCGTCGACAATGACACTCATTGCGAATCAGCCACGCGGCCGTTTGCGGATGTGTTTCTATCGTCAGCTACCACTATTGTACATATTATAAGGACGGTTTTTACTAGCCGTTGTTAGGTAGTCACTGTCAAGTAGCAAAATAACAATAACCCAATGTTGTTAAGGTCTGCAGTTCTTTATACGGTCTGATCTAATGCATTGAATTATTGAATCAGGAATGTGTAGTAAATAAGGTTCATTCATCTAATTGAGTGCCCCAAGGTCTGGGTCGACTCGGATGATAAGGTCGAGTTACATTCCATTTATCGTCCGTGTAGTGACTAATATACCTAAGAGCTAATCTAATGTTGTCGAGGGGCATCCTGCTATCCATTAATAAAACAAATGAGCATTGTTGCAACTGTAACAAATAAGTAAACAATACTACATTTTAAAATATAGAGTTTTTGGTGCTGAACTGTACCGGTCTATAGGTTCCACCTAATTTACAACCACTTTACAACGTAGCTGACAAAACTACGTGCTCGAATGCCACGTACTTCATTATGCATCCTACTTAGGAAGGTACGTCATTCTTCGCCATAAATAATGGTAAAGTATGCATTCCACGCAGGGATGTCTTGTACCCTGGATTATAACGCACCACGTTTCTACGACGTCACAAATGCAGTGGTGCAAACGTAGTGTAAAACCTGTGGTAATAGTAGATTATACACCAAGGGGATAAAGCACTGTTTTATGTCACGGGTGCGATATTGAATCCCGAACGTAACGAAGGACTCCGGATTTTACTCCCGAGCGGAGCGAGGGAGTAATGACTTAATTCCTGAGCGAAGCGAGGGAATTAAGACTGAGTCCTGAGTGTAGTGAGGGATTTAAGCGCGCCCAAGACAAAAACAGTTTTATCCCCGTAATAGTTGGGGTATACCTACTCTACTTTTCTCACCACCTTTGGCCAATTTTATAATTTATGTTATTGAATATGGAATCGAGTATGATGACTATTTTAACAAAAAAGTTTTTTTTTAATTCTAAATAAATATTAAAAATCTAGTAATACTTAATTCTAAATCTTGAAATCCTTATCCCTGAATTAGTCGAAATCGAGTATAGTGACGTAGTGACGATTTTTCGCAAAAAAAGTTCTTTTTTTAGCTTCATCCTCAAAATAAATATAAAATTTGAAATCCTTATCCCTGAATTAGTTGCAATCGAGTATAATGACGATATTTGGCAAAAAAAATATTTTTTTCTCTTAAAACTCAAAATAAATATAAAATTTGAAATCCTTATCCCTGAATTAGTCGAAAACGAGTATAATGACGATTTTTGGAAAAAAAAATATTTTTTTCTCTTAAAACTCAAAATAAATATAATATTTGAAATCCTTATCCCTGAATTAGTCGAAAACGAGTATAATGACGATTTTTGGCAAAAAAAAATATTTTTTTCTCTTAAAACTCAAAATAAATATCATCATCATCATCATCATCATCAGCCTATCTACGTCCCACTGCTGGGCACAGGCCTCCTCTAATAGATGAGAGGGATTGGGCAGTAGTCCCCACGCTGGCCCAGAGCGGGTTGGGGACTTCACATACAACTTTGAATTTCTTCGCGGATGTATGCAGGTTTCCTCACGATGTTTTCCTTCACCGAAAAGCTAACGGTATATATCAAATGATATTCCGTACATAAGTTCCGAAAAACTCATTGGTACGAGCTGGGATTCGAACCCACGACCGCCGCTTGACAGCCGCACGCTTGAACCACTGGGCAAAATAAATATAAAATTTGAAATCCTTATCCCTGAATTAGTCAAAATCGAGTATAATGATGATTTTTCGCAAAAAAAATATTTTTAAAACTTAAAACTCAAAATAAATATAAAATTTGAAATCCTTATCCCTGAATTAGTCGAAAACGAGTATAATGACGATTTTTCGCAAAAAAACAAAAATTTCTCTTAAAACTCAAAATAAATATAAAATTTGAAATCCTTGTCCCTGAATTAGTCGAAATCGAGTATAATGACGATTTTTAGCAAAAAAAATGTGTTTTTTTTCTTAAAACTCAAAATAAATATAAAATTTGAAATCCTTATCCCTGAATTAGTCGAAAACGAGTATAATGACGATTTTTGGCAAAAAATATATTTTTTCTCTTAAAACTCAAAATAAATATAAAATTTGAAATCCTTATCCCTGAATTAGTCGAAATCGAGTATAATGACGATTTTTAGCAAAAAAATGTTTTTTTTTTTTCTTAAAACTCAAAATAAATATAAAATTTGAAATCCTTACCCCTGAATTAGTCGAAATCGAGTATAATGACGATTTTCTTGCAAAAAAATGTTTTTTTTTAACTTAAAATTAAATATAAAGATATAGTTTTAGTCATTTTTTTTGACAAAAAAAACGGAACTAAAATCACGCGCTTCTCCCGCTACAGGCGGCGGCCGCCGACGCAGTCTTTTGTTTCGAACGCGACGTTCCAAACAAAACACGGAGCTGGTGTGCCACCTCCTCGCCGCCGTGTGGACTTCACGAAATTAGACTTTAAAGACATATCAATAAGAACTATCAAAACTCAAATGAAATTATTACCCGGCGGGTAATAATTTGGAATTATAACCCGCTAAAACCAAGGGCCACGTGTAATGATTTGCTTTCCGAAAGGTTTGTATGATATATAATTGAGCAAAATCGAGCAGGTGGTGTGAAAAGGTATATAAAGCCATGTTTAGGCGCAGCCCAGGTACGCCGCGTGTTTTTCAAATGCTACGAATTTCCATACATTTTGACAAACGTCGCTTACGCGTGTGAGTCAACGCGACCTAATGTAGTAAAGATGTTGAAAATCTGATGCAGTATGATGTAATTATATGTTTAATTTAATTTATATTTGATTTATATCTGTAACAGTGACTGAACAACGTTATCTAGTGTTTAAAAGAGACTAACTACTTAACGAAATCTTCGTATACGTATCTGACATGCTATCAAGTTTTAATTGGATAGGTAGGTGGTTAGTTGTCAAGTGAGTGAGCGTGTCTGCGGACTAGGTCGATATCTGACAAGGAAATTGGATAATTGAGGAAGGGAGCGGCTTCGCTGCTGTCGAGCGTCGGGCTACATGCAGCGATGATTTAACCAACCAACATCACTCAAACCACCTCAAACTCTAGTAAGTTGGAGGAATTATAAATTGATGTTTGATATTAAGTGTAAGTATTTGACTAAACTTCAAATCCAAACTGGCCTTTAAAAAGTATTAGTCTCGGTAAACATGTTAATATGTATATGCAGCGTGTATGCTGAATTGCTGAAGTTTACCAATCAGAATCCGGTAATTAACTTCTTTTTGAAGCCGGTCAACCGAGTTTAAATTATTTATCCTTCGAAAGCCCAGAACACCTAAAAGTGTTGTTGTGCTCATAAAAAGGACTACCTTCTGGTGTGAGGAGAAGGAGTCGTGTCGTGTGACGATGTACTGTACGGTGATAAAATAACTTCCATACAAACATAAAAACCACCACAGCAATAAAGAAGGTACGACGGGTACGACAAACCGAAAACCTTTCCTACCACCTAGGTACCCACCTCCTAGAAACCAAACCTCTGGGTTAACGTCAAATAATTTTAAAAGTTATTCATCTCGTTTGGTCTACTTGACACAAAAGGTACACTTATTTCACTTAACTACTCAGGTGCCAGCAGCAGCACGAATACTTATTATTTCTTTGCTTTATGATAATTTCACTTTGTCGCTTATCGAAAATTTAAACCGAACCGTAGATATTAGCCAGGTGTAGGGCTGCCATCCGTCCGGGTTTTCCCGGATTTGTCCTAGTTTGGAGGCCGTCCGGGGGGCGTCCGGGCGGGGTGTCAAGAAGTGTCCGGGGAAAACCCGGACACTTTTCATGTAAGGAAACACCTCATTGAATTTAAAGGTCTTGATTTTTAAAAATATTATTTTCGGACTCGTCCGGGGAAAAAATGCGATTTACGCCGAATGTCCGGGGTTTTTTGAATCTTTGTCCGGGTTTGGCGAAATTCGAGATGGCAGCCCTAGCCAGGTGGCGAATACAGTTGTTGAATAACATTTGTCGATTTTTTTTACCACTCTTACAAAGAGAGCAGAGAGTTCTTTTTTGCCGAATAAACGGGCAGGTGACAGGTGGCACGCAAGGGATTGTTCGTCAGGTGTGAAAGGACCAAAACGTGTATTTCAATCTTGTTACCTGAGTGAGCCTCGTAATACGATGAGCCGCTTCCCGGTTAACTTGCATGCGTTTATACATTTAGAATAAATACTTGAAATATTTCCTGTACAGCTACAGCCTTTATCCATCTTAGCCGCTTATCAAATGCATTACGTACCTACGTCTTGCCTGATATCGTTGTTTAGAAGTCGCTGTGCTGACAATCATTATGATTCAACCGATTCAACTGACGTCTGTAGCGTTAAATCATTAAAAATTGTTACTCATCAGTCATCGTGGTAGGTACTTTAATATAGTCTACAATAGTATAGTATGTATAGTACAGTATAGATCGACTAACAATTTTTAATGATTGAACGCTTTTTATACTATACACTTATTCACGTTGTTTTCCATTTCCATGTAAATTGACATTCAATGTAATTTATAATGTAATCTTATTATGAAATAAATGCATTCATTCATTCATTCATTTGTTAGACCAAAAAAAGTGTAAGTACCACCTAACATTTTTTATTTATTAGTATATACTATCCTCGATATTTTCGCGGCACCGGATGTAAACCGATTTAAATAATTATATTCTGTATCCGACTGTACATCGTATCTGTAAGTTTCTTGATATTTAAACAAGGTTGTATATTTAATGTAAATAAATTAAATAGACAAGGTAACAAGCTAGCCTTTCACTGTACCTACACGCTTGTACGTACGTTTCAGCAAACTTAAAAAAAAGAGGTTTGCTATGTGGACGTACTCTCCTATATGTTGCCTAACTCGTACTGTGTACTCTCCTATACACATCGTCACCAATTGGGAATAGAAATATAGGTGTTTATTTTTATTCAAACTACCTGTATTATTTACAAAATGTCGCTACCGATATACTTAAATTCTGTTTTTTTATGCATGGGTGCTTGCGAAGTAGGTAACTACCATCTGATAGGTGATAGGTATATAACCTCAATAAAGATATCCGAAAACCATAACAACATTCCAGACTCGATATGTACAATCAAATGCATTTATTCGTCAACACTATACTTGACAATGACTACTTACCTACGGTAATCTAATCACCGGGTACCTATACATACAACCTAATTACCATGTAAATTATTCTTAGCGCAAAAAACACCGGCTCAATATACAACAAACACTATGTTACCGTCCGATCGCCCACTGTTCGTAAACACTGAATCATTCATAAACCTTAAAACACTTATTTATATAACCGATAAGAACACTTAGGCGCGAATAAATTGTCAAAAATTTACGATGAAGAATAAAGCGCGAAAATGAGATGTTAAATAAAAAAAATATGTACGGAGTAAACGTTGACGAGCCCTTCCGAACGGAGCGCCCGGCGCGCGTCGTCTGAGCCAGACAGCCAGTCAGGCGCTTCGCATCGGCGACTCGACATGGAGTACTCGTCCAACCCAAAAC
Source organism: Cenopis cana (assembly GCA_951800055.1). Taxonomy (NCBI): domain Eukaryota; kingdom Metazoa; phylum Arthropoda; class Insecta; order Lepidoptera; family Tortricidae; genus Cenopis; species Cenopis cana. The sequence goes on along the minus strand of OX637477.1, from coordinate 15,472,925 downwards.
CACGCATGTGCGGAGTTTCCATGGCTTTTCCGAGTTTTCCGGCTCTGTGGTGATACTGGCATAGGTACTACGCTGCATAACTGCATACACACACGTAGCCATTTGCGGTTATTAGGTAAACGAAATCTGCTAAATCATCGTACCTAAATTACCTAAAATAACGCATTTTGGAATACCTAGGTAGGTCTTTGTGAAATAGTTTTAGTACTTTTAGTAGAGGTTGAACGGGTTGAACACAGACGGAATTGAATCTAGTAAGTTCGGAGTTTGCCCAACGAGGTGAACTAGGGTTAATGCACTGGCAGTTGTCCTGTATTTTAAACAAAAAAAAAACATAAAATATCCTGTCAAACCAAAAATGCTAAAACTATGACTTAATCATACCTTAAGGCTGGGCGCAGACGCACGGTTTCCTGATACGGTTTCAGAGAGAGGGGACTCTAGCTCCTCTCCCTGATACCGTAAGGTCGTGATATCGTCGGGAAAACGTGCGTCTGCCTGCGCCCTATAGGAATGATTCCGCTGCCGACTGCATACAGCAACTGCACGTTCCGCCGCACTCCAAATTGAACCGTAATCACAAGACTAAATGTCCCAATTTAGAGTGAGCGGCGTATGCTGATGCTGTTCCGACACTTTTCCGCTCATTTAAAATTGAGCTTTTTACGCATACCATTACGGTTCAATTTGGAGTGCGGTGGAACGTGCATTTGCTGTATGCAGTCGGCAGCGGAATCATACCTTAAGTCTCAAAATTGCAAAAAGGTAGGCGTTGACTTGCCTGCTCACTGAGTGGGCCCCAACAAACAGTCGCACGCACAGTGCGACAATGGGGCAACATCCCTCTCTAGTTTATCTCTACTTAGGTACTGACTGAATTGAGGCTGATCCAAACTGCATGTGCCTTGTCAGGTACTTACATATCGAATACATATGCATACTAGAAAAATATTTTTTTCCCATGTGTGATGCTGATGAAGCATAGCGTCGGAAATGGAGTAGGTACACACTCCATAGTCCATAACTATAACTATTTAGGATCTTTAATTGAGTACAAAAATTTAATGTTAAATATCAGTAATATAGCCGTAGTATTGAAAATACATTCCAAAAACCGGCCAAGTGCGTGTCGGGCCACGCGCAAGGTAGGGTTCCGTAGTCGTCCACCCGTTACATTATGTGGACTAAAAAGTTCGCAAACTTATATTTACTATGTTTTTGACAGAATTAACAACATTACCTATCTAAGGTATCAATGGAAATTGTACGAAAGTTTGCTTTTGCAAAGTACATTTCTGAAGTTCGACTATTACTCGTTAACTAGTAATGTCTACTTAGCTGTGATAGTTTTCCTTTTAAATTCACCGTATATACTACTACCATGATTTTTTTCACATGCCTAGTAGCCACCGTTTAGCTGGCAGGGGGGGGGGGACACTTGACCATAACAAAAATTATCATTTCTAAGCTTAATATCACGCCCACCGATTCTTGAATCAAAAAATGCTTTTAGAAACCTTATAATATTTTTAAAAGACCTATCCAACGATATCATACACGATTGGGTTTGGCAGAAAAAAAAAATGCACCACCACTTTACATGTAGGGAAGGACGGACGGACATGGCGAAACTATAAGGGTTCCTAGTTTACTACGGAACCCTAAAAAGGGGTAACTTCGCGATTTTTTTTCTATCGAGTGAAATTCATCAGGTCATGTAACTGACTGCGATTTTGACTAGACCAGATCCTTATGTAACACATTTTTTTTTTAGATTTTAAGACACTATATATGTCTCAGATGGTTTTTAAAAACTCAAAAGTGGTAATTCCCGGCCTTAATTCAGTCCTTATTTAGCAATTGTTTGATCTCTGTGTTGTATCTTGATTGGAAGCACGATGCGTGCAAAAGGTGCGCAAAGGCAGGCGCCGGGTGTTGCAATAGATATCAACGCGCGATACTCAGTGCTAGAGAATACATAGATACTAATAGACCGCGGGCCAACGACAGGTCACGATTACCAATCTCCTCTCGAATGAAAACTTGTAGAATTATTAAGAAAGATGAATAAAAAATTACTGTGGATGTCTGCCACGATTCCGTTGGTGGGTTGAGGAGCAGCAGCCTCCCAAAGACGTAAAAAAAAAATTCAGTCATTTCCTCTCGACTGAAACTAGGTTTAAATGATAGTTAAGAAAATACCTTAACGAAAAAAAATCGTCTGCCACTTGTATCGCGGTGGAATACCCGTCTGCCAAGCACGTGAACATGTAAAAAAAATACAAAAATTCAGTCATTTTCTCTCGCATGAAATTTTGTCAGATGATAGTTTATGGACTATTATGAAGAAATAAATTCGTCTGCCACTTGTATCGCGATGGAAAACCCGTCTGCCAAGGGCCTAAACATTGTATGGGATGAAAAGAAAAAAACAATGTACATCAGCGTGTGGGGTATCTATGGATAGTCTTTGAAAATGATATAGGGGTTTCTAAAAACTTTTCCATTTAAGTCAACAGTTGGTGAGATATTCGCTGTGAAAGTCGTAAAAACTTCATCCCCCCTCTTTAATTTCCAAACTGTAAGGTCAAAAATTCTGAAAAAAATTGGGGGGGTGTAAATAAATAAATACTTTCAAAAATATTTGGTTTGAATAAATTACTTCAAACGGTTTTTGAATAAACGCTGAAAAACTGTCTTGTTCAAACAAAACGACTTAAGTGACGTGAGTTTCCCATAAAGTTACGACCTTTTTTGCTACGATTTATTAAATAGTGGTTTAAAATGTGAACTAGTAGGTGTCGGTATGGAACTCTTCATTGTGTGTGATCCCAGACGTACTCTAGGATGGTTTGAAAGTTATTCGATATGCCTCAGGTCGTATCTTCATAGGAAACACTGTCTTGCCAAAACAAAACGACTTAAATGACGTGAGTTTTCTATGAAGACACGACCTGAGATACCCCACACGCTGATGTGCATTGTTTTTTTCTTTTCATCCCATACAATGTTTAGACCCTTGGCAGACGGGTTTTCCACCGCGATACAAGTGGCAGACGAATTTATTTCTTCATAATAGTGCATAAACTATCATCTGACAAAATTTCATGCGAGAGGAAATGACTGTTTTTTTTTTTTTTTTTACATGTTCACGTGCTTGGCAGACGGGTATTCCACCGCGGTACAAGTGGCAGACGATTTTTTTTCGTTAAGGTATTTTCTTAACTATCATTTAAACCTAGTTTCAGTCGAGAGGAAATGACTGAATTTAATTATTATTTTTACGTCTTTGGGAGGCTGCTGCTCCTCAACCCACCAACGGAATGGTGGCAGACGTCCACAGTAATTTTTTATTCATCTTTCTTAATCACTGTACAAGTTTTCGTGCGAGAGGAAATGACTGACGATTTTAACATTGTGGCCCGCGGTCTATAAAGTGTCGACGAAGTATAAGGAAGCCGGTATGGCGACTAAAAACACTTTGAAGCCAACTTGACAAAAATATGGATGGTACAGGTGGTTACTTCATGGCTTTTTGCAACCGAAGGAAAAGAAAAGAATACTTATGAAAAAACTGGAGTGTTGAAATATATACGTACACTGAGCGAAAAAAAAATACTAATTATTAGTAAGTTTTATTGAATCCCAGGACAAGGAGATTATATACTAACGGTTACAAACCAGTTTTTGATAATAGTAGTTATTTACTAATACCAAAAAATTTGCACTTTGTAACGGAACGCATTTGCTAATGAGGATCGTATTCTGGTTTATCGAAGGGATTTAGGGAAAGGCAGTACTGGGAGAGAATGTTCATAGAAGGAACAAACCTTCGACAGCTTTACTGGTTTTGAAATTCTAGTTTCTAAGGTTAGCAAGCATTGCATATCTTAATTGTGGCGAGGATCACTGACCTTTTTAAGTTTTGCTTCATTTTTGCGTAGATCGGCAGCGATTTTTCACACTTTATACACTGAGGTTATAGTATGTGAAAAAATCACACACATAAAACTACGAAACAACTTTAATTTAACCGATTTTGAAGAGGGAGGCTACCAAACTTGGTATGAACTGGGTTGGAGTCTGAACAACGTACCCTAAATGTCGCGGAAGTCTCGAAAGTTGTCTTCAATGTCGCGAATGTTGTCGCGATTGTCTTCAATGTCGCGGAAGTCTCGAAAGTTGTCTTCAATGTCGCGATTGTTGTCGCTATTGTCTTCAATGTCGCGGAAGTCTCAGAAGTCGCGAATGTCGCGAAAGTTGTCTTCAATGTCGCGAATGTTGTCGCGATTGTCTTCAATGTCGCGGAAGTCTCGAAAGTTGTCTTCAATGTCGCGATTGTTGTCGCTATTGTCTTCAATGTCGCGGAAGTCTCAGAAGTCTCGAATGTCGCGAAAGTTGTCTTCAATGTCGCGAATGTTGTCGCGATTGTCTTCAATGTCGCGGAAGTCTCAGAAGTTGTCTTCAATGTCGCGAAAGTTGTCTTCATTGTCGCGAAAGTTGTCTTCAATGTCGCGAATGTTGTCGCGATTGTCTTCAATGTCGCGGAAGTCTCAGAAGTCTCGATTGTCGCGAAAGTTGTCTTCAATGTCGCGAATGTTGTCGCGAATGTCTCGGATATTAAGGTATAAAAGAGCCGCCAATTTTCAAGGTGGGGCACTTAGATTTCGTCATTCAGACTGTCAAGGTCTGTGGCTTGCATAGTGTAAAATATTTGGTGGGTGAAATTGCTGACATAAGAGTGGTCCGTCATTTTGAGGAGTTTCTCTTCATCAAGAGGCATCACTTTTTAATCATTTTATTTAATATTAATTGGGGTTTTAAGCTATTTTTCCAGTCAATTTAAAAGCCAGATCCTTGTCCAGGTTTACAGTATACCTGAGGAGTTATTCCCGCCTAACGGTGTCAATGGGCATGACTCAGAGTCTTTAGCTACCAGATCTGAAGGTGGTCTGGCATCTCCTTTTTAACGACACAGGAGATGACTTATCCTTCACATTCTTTCAATGCCCAGCTGTCAGTGTAACCATGGCCTATCTGCTAGTCCAGTCCTGGTGAAACTGTGCAGTATTTGAAAGAGTGGTCTTGTTAAATATATTTATTTATTATTTTTATATACATAATAGGGCGTCTTACTCACTGTACCCAGTCTGCGGACCAGTGGGGGGAGCCACACAACACACAGGCTTTAGCATTGCAATTCTCAGTTTAGCCGACTGAACTTTAAAAGCTTAGTTAGGGAATACGCATTCTTTGAAACTAGATCTGGTAAGGGATTTATGTTTCAATAGTTTAAATCTTTTGAGAGGTGATAGGTTAACTTCACACACATATATTTGGGATATCAGGTTTAAGATAGTTATTTTAATTTAAAGTTTTTGGTTTTTGAATATATTTATTAATATTTCTTTAATAGGTTTTCATTTTCATTGGGATCTTTTGAATTTATGTTAGAGACAGGCTGAGTAGTTCATTAATATCGTTCTACCATGTGAAGAGCAGAGCAATTCACTGGATTACGTTGATTTAGTGACAAGCTGAGCAGATTACTAAATGTAGTTTTACTAAGTGATGAGCAGAGCAGTTCACTTAAATAAGCTGATTTAGTGACGAGCTGAGCAGTTCATTAATCTAGCAGTAGGGCTTTTCGTAGAATTTATATTCTTTCTTTAGAATCTATGAAATAGAGAAAGGTTAAAAGGGTCTATTCTTAGATCTATAAATAACACAGACTGGAGAGTTCTTGGTGTTTCTTCTCTTCAGATAACTAGGTTCCGAAACACTGGTAGATTCATTGTGATAGGACAATATCTATTAAAAATCTAATACAATAAAATAGATATTCTTTAGCTAGAGTGATTTCCCCCATCCAGGCGTATACAGTAGTGAAGTAAGTGCGTAAGTACAGAACATAATAATTGATATTCATTAGCTAGCTAGGACTGGTTTTAAATCAATTAATTGTAAATTTAGGTAAAAATATTATTCTGTTCTTAGATAGGTTTAGGCTCACTACTGATACGCAGTGCCGGATTAACCCTTAAACAAATTAAGCAATTGCCTAGGGCACCACGTCTAGGGGGGCACCAGAAACACCACGAAAAAAAGGTCATTTTGAAAATCCGCGCGACTAGTGTTGACTTTCGGGATGATAGGTGCCCGCTCCCCGCTTGCTCGCTCGTCCCGGTTTTAGCACTACCATTTGTTAGTAAAATACTTATACGTAATAATAAACATTAAATATGACCAAATTCGAAGTTCATAGGCCGATGGGAGGCAAAAAAAAGCGGAGCAAAATTTCGTAAAAATACAATATTTAGGTAGGTACTTTGGCAGCTGCTCTTCTCATTGAGAGCGATACAAAACGGTATATCTCTCTAACTCCCTCCTATCTCTCAGAAAATCACACACCTGTCAGGAGCAACCAGGGGGGTAAGTAGGTAGTAGATAGGGAGGTAAAAATACAGTATTTATCTATTCAACAAGCTCTAAACGATGACCGGTCAAATCATAATTTAATTTTTCACGCCCTTTAAATATTTTTCGATAATTTGTATGGCTTTGGGTAAACCGCATGCTTTAAACTATGAAAATTTGAAAACGGAATTTCCAGCCGTTTCGCTTGAAAACCTGTGACAGGTGACAAACGTACACGTGAAAGGATTCGAATTGGACCCTTCGAGTATGAACGAAACCCTAAAAATATTGTAGATTAACGTCGTGGTTTGCGTAGTTATATTTATTTAGTGTCGATTTCTACTGGGTATTTATTTATTCGGAGAACCAACAGCTGCTATTTTTACATTAATTATGTATGGTTTTATATGCGCGCCTGCATCATAATGTTCGAAAAATTTCGCGCTCGCTACGCTCGCGTTTTCGTCTAGACATCTTATGATATGACTTAATGCGTATGAAGTATTTTCCGCACCTGCATCATAATGTTCGAACAATTTCGCGCTCGCTACGCTCGCGTTTTCGTCTAGATGGGCATTTTCACTTTAAAGTACACCCCCTACTTTTTTTTTCGGATCTCGGTGATTTTGGGTATTCTGACTCAGAATCACGAGTACTATAGATTCGGATGAAGAAAAAAAAATGTCCTTGATTTTCCATACAAATTTTCTGCGTCAGTTTTGTGACGAGCCATATAAACTATGAAAAAAGCGTCACAAAACTGACTTTTTTTGGCGGGACACTTTTTCTTTGCGGAAATGGATAGTACTCGTTATTCTGAGTCAGAATACCCAAAATCACCGAGATCCGAAAAAAAAAGTAGGGGTTGTACTTTAAAGTGAAAATGCCCAGATATGTTATGATTTGATGCGTATATAGTATTTTCTGCACCTGCATCATAATATTTGAAAAATTTCGCGCTCGCGGTGCTCGCGTTTTCGCGGATGGGGGGCCCACAGGCGTGGATTGCCTAGGGCATCAAGTAGTCTTAATCCGGCACTGCTGATACGGGATCGGATCACCGGTAGGTCCTGGTAGGGGCTAAGATATCAAAAACATAAAAAAAACATTATAAATTTATAAACGTTTAAGAGATCAATTGTGTTTAGTCTAGATTTTATTCATTAAGTTAAAGTAGGAAATGTTTCAGTAATTAGTGTGAGGGTTCCCAAATCTGACATGAATTCACATAAAAGATAAATTTGGGTTTTACGGATCACAACTTAAGGCGTCCTTCCCTAGACGATTCACTTTGGCCAATTCTTAGTAATTCATTTAATTTATATTATTTAGTGGGGGTTTTATTTTGTTACAGCGGGGGATCGTTACACCTTGTAACAACTAAACTGTTTTGTAACCGTTAGTATATAATCTCCTTGTCTTGGGATTCACTAAAACTTACTAATAATTAGTATTTTTTTTCGCTCAGTGTAGTTGCGGAATAAATGGCCATATCTTTTTTTACGTTAACGTTAAGAAGTTTGATTTTTTCATAGCCTCAAGGAACTGTAGACCTGAGTATTATGGATTCAATTTCAACTCGAACGCGATAACCTCCACGCGTCCCCGAGATAAAGGGTCTTGATAGACAGACAGACAAACAGACAGACAACAAAAGTGATGAACCCTTATAGGGGTTCCGTTTTTTCGTTTTGAGGTACAGAACCCTAAAATGTAAGAGCTGTAAATAGACTTATTGTACTTCACAATCACTAGAGAACAGAAGATAAAAGAGGTGGGAGGAGTCATTTCGCTCTTATCATATTTGGATTTGGAGCAGCACAACTCGGGAAGTTCCTCCACCTTACAGAAGACCGCAGGCATAATAACACCACTACTTGGTCTTTCGGTATGTGTGGTGTGTGGTGTTGTGTTCCCCATGGTAATTAAGGTCCCCAGAGCTCCCGAGAATGCGCTGTGTTGTAAGTAAGGGACCTGCGTATGTCTCCACTACAGCTGTCAACACAACAAATTCTCACGTCAATAAAGGGTTGGCAACGTACTCGTGATTCTTCTGGAGTTGCAACCGTCCATAGGCTACGGTAATAGCTCACCATCAGGTCGTTTAAGCTTGCTTGCAACAGTCATTGTGTTATAAAAACTATACTGGCTGCATAATGAATAATAGTTATTTGTTATACAAGGGTGCAAAGTTGTATTTTAACCGCGAGTGTGGAATTGGAACACGAGCTAGCGAATGGATTCTAGGGTTGAACCACGAGCTAGCGAATGGATTCTATGGTTGAACCACGAGCGAATGTGGCGTAAAGCTACGAAGGTGTGGACTGTATTATATTGATACCCTGGCTTAGCTATTGTCCCCGCCGAAGAACCCCACTAGCAATGAAAGTGGAAAGGTCGACTCACCTGGCGCCGGTCACAGAAATGTTGTGGGAGCGCTCCCATTCACCGCCAATGATGTAATTCGTATTCTTCGTTGTACACAGCTTAAATAACTAGCGTTTTATTGATATTATCACCATATGTATTTGGTTTCGTGTTTTCCTTTGATTCGCTATTGTGACACGTTCAACAAATTCCAGTTTATCTTCTTCTCCCTTTTGTTGAGATAACAGATTAAATGTTTTAGAGTTGGACTTCATCTCCGGGATTTCCGACTCATTTCGGTTGATAAATGTGGATACAGGCCAACTTTCTCGATCCTCATACATCCAGGCAGGTCCCGCAAACCACTGCGACCTGCAAGCCATGAACTGGGACGGCGAAACGCCTCGAGAGGCAACATCTGCCATGTTATTCTCACTGTTAACATGTCGCCAGGCATGAGGAGGTATCGACTCTATTATCTGTGTAACACGGTTACACACAAATGTTTTCAATTTATAAGCATCAGTTTGTATCCACGCCAAAACAATTGACGAATCAGTCAATGCTGTAATTCTGGTAACATTGATCCTCGCTAAGCATTCACATGCATATTTCATGAGCTTGCTAAGAAGGGCGGCAGCCATGAGTTCCATTCTAGGTATGGTCTCAACCTTAACAGGAGCCACCTTTGACTTCGCAATCAGAAGTCTGCACTTAACTTCAGAGTGACGTCGTGAAATAACGTAAATACATGCAGCGTATCCACGAGAAGATGCGTCACTGAATCCTATATATACGAGTAGAGAGAGTGATAATTTTTTTATAGCACCGCAGATACAAGTATATGTATTTATATTATTTTCAACACATTTTCTCTATCGCAAGATTTGCAAGATTCCATAATAGGTTGTTAAAACTAAAACGGAACTGAATGCGAAAGTGTTCAAAGGTCCGGTGGTTTCACTTACACTTTCTACAAAAAAATTCGTCGCTATAATAGTGTTAATTATTTATTGTACAGTCAAGTGCAAAACAATGTATCGAATGAATCCTCTCATAAATATGTACATTATGTACCAAAACCTTAATCCACCGACATAAGAGCTATGGGACATACTTTTGAGCAAGTTGTATGCGCCCATATTTTTGCACTTGACTTGACTGTATATGAGCGTCAATACCCCACGTAACGAGAGTTATCTGTACAATGCATATAATTTGTAATTAAACTATAGTTAGTCTATAGAATCGATTTTTCCGAAAATGATTTTTTCTAAGTGGCGATTAATGCCATTCGCAAATTTTACCACTTTCTTTTTTCTCGTTAGCTTCCTTTCCCGAAAGCATTTGTAACCATTCGCATATTTTCCCAGTTTATTTATTTTCCAGCAGCTTATTTTTCTAATAGGTTTTTTTTAACCATTTGCACAATTTCTAACTATATTATTTTTTTAATAGCATATTTTTCCGATAGGGTTTCTAACTTCGCATAATTTACCACTATATTGTTTTTCCTATAGGTATTTTTAAGAGTAACGGAACTTCTTTGTCGCAACTTTGAGGTAACTGCTCTCGAACAAAGAAGTAATTTTTGGAATCCTATATCCTAATACTTATAGTAGAGAGGCCAATTCGTCGAAAGTGCCTTATTTACGATTTTCGTAGGACTGAAAAGGTTTATACCGACAAGTGGTATCGTTGGAATCAACATCGTTTACTGATTATCAAAATGCATGTTGTCGCTTCCTAAAGTGGTGGAATGAGTTTTTATGACGTCATTAATTTTTAAGTAAGTTTTTCTCAGTAACCGTTAGTACTAGAAAGCTGTAATTTGGCATGAGTATACATATCAATGACGCCGAAAAAACGGTAAAATAAAATCTTTAAAAAAATTTCAGGGTACCTCCCCTACATGTAAAGTGGTGGTGCGATTTTTTTTCTTCCAAACCCCATCGTGTGGGATATCGTTGGATAGCTCTTTTAAAAATATTATAAGGTTTCTAAAAGCATTTTGAAGTGATAATTTTTGTTATGGTCAAGTGTCCCCCCTCCATGGCATGTGAAAAAAATCATGGTAGTAGTATATACGATTAATTTAAAACGAAAACTATCACAGCTAAGTAGACATTACTACTTATAGTTAATAATAATAATATGAGATTTTTAATTATAAAGTAATAATTAACGTAATCTGACTACGGCTACCAATCTGACCAAGCATCCTTTAATTTAATGGATCTGACCAAGGACACAAAAGAGTGGCCGTGATCAGATTGATCTAACACTGCAATCTCACCACGGATACAGAAGGAATGTACTTAGTCATTAATACAGGTTGATTCAACATTGATAATATTTGATAGTAGGTCCACTGGGAAAAGAAAAACCCAATAGACCCACTAGTAGGTCAACGAGTAGATCTACTGGGAACGACTGGTTTCAACCACAACACGAATGAAATGATGTGCTGTGTAGTGTGTCCGCCACAAAATAAACCGTCTAAAACAATACGTTTTGACATAAAAAAAAGCAGAAATGTTCTTTCCATTCTGTAGGTGCCCTCCGCAAATGCGACAAAAAAGCACTTGTCAGGAAAATAAGCTATTGAAAAAGAAATATAGTGGTAAATTATGCGAATAGTTAGAAACCCTATCGGAAAAATATGCTATAAGAAAAATAATATAGTGAGAAATTGTGCAAATGGTTAAAAAACCTATTAGAAAAATAAGCTGCTGGAAAATAAATAAACTGGGAAAATATGCGAATGGTTACAAATGCTTTCGGGAAAGGAAGCTAACGAGAAAAAAGAAAGTGGTAAAATTTGCGAATGGCATTAATCGCCACTTGGAAAAAAATATTTTCGGAAAAATCAGTATACACTCAATTTCAAGTATCATAGACCTTTTAAAAAACATGTGTACAGTAATTGAACTTACGTAGATCTAAATAAATTTATACTATAGTCACGTCAGCGTCTGCGGGTGATGCTGGGGAAAAACTACTCAGCCGTTTAACCAAATTAGTAAATTTTATGTATTCTGGCAGTATTCACCCGGATGTTGTACCCATCTTATACGGAGCCAACCTCATCGCGCTCACAAAAAAGGATGGAGGGGTAAGGCCAATTGCTGTTGGCGCAACACTTCGCCGCCTAGCTTCAAAAATAGCAGTCCGTTACATCATAGAAAAATTACAAAATCTCTTTGAACCCGTCCAGTTAGGCTTTGGCGTTAGAGGGGGTTGCGAAGCCGCTGTACACGCGCTCCGCACCTACCTCAACAACGGCGATTGCGAAGTGTTGCTTAAAATTGACGTGAAAAATGCATTTAATTCCGTAAACAGGGATGCCTTGCTCGCAGAAATTAAATCAAACATCCCTGAACTATATAATTATCTTCTCCATTGTTACGCAGACCCAACACATTTGATGTACCGGTCAAATGAATTGTCGTCCGAGGTCGGCTGCCAACAAGGCGATCCTCTGGGGCCAGCAATTTTCAGTCTTGCTATTTATCCAGTAATAAAAAATTTGGCTTCCAAATTTAATGTATGGTACCTCGACGATGGGACCCTAGGAGGCGACGCAAATTCTGTTCTATCCGATCTCTCATTGATCATTGATAAATTTAAATCCATTGGTTTAGAACTAAACTTCCAAAAGTGTGAACTATACATTCCAAATTCTTATAACGACACCACCAACCTGATACACAAGTTCAACCAACTAGCTCCAAACATTAAAATACTCACCAAGAATACTCTTCATCTCCTGGGGTCCCCTATCTTTGAAGAGTGTGTTCCTGAGTATATTCAAAATTCTATATCTAAATTCCAAATTCATTCCCACCGTCTTTTAGAAATTAGTCCGCATTATGCACTGTCTATAATTAAATCCTGCTTATTTGTGCCTAAATTAACTTATGTGCTCCGCTGCTGCCCGCTTTGGAAACATCAAAATCTTTTATCACAGATAGATACCTTGATCAAAATTAATTTAGAATCCATCCTCAATATTCAGCTAAGCGAGCAGTCCTGGACCCAAGGATCCCTCCCCATTCGATACGGCGGTTTGGGGATTCGCAAAATTTCTAGTGTTGCATTACCGGCCTTTTTGTCGTCAGTCTATAGCTCGTCAAGTCTCGTAGGTAAGATCCTTCAAACATACTATGAGACTTCGGGTTTAGAGGACGCAAAAAGTGCCTGGTTAATTGCTTGCCCCAATCAAAATTTTCCTGAACATCCAAAATTACAAAGGAGTTGGGACGACATCATTTGTAAATTGACCGCTGACTCCCTTGTTACCCAGTGCAGTGCCGCAGAACGTGCCAGACTTCTGGCGGCCAGTACAAAAGAGGCTGGTCACTGGCTCCACGCACACCCTTCTCCAACCACCGGTACTTTTCTTGACCCCAACACCGTTCGCTTCGCAGTTTGCCTTCGGCTCGGGGTCCCGGTCTGCGCTCCCCATCGGTGCCCCTGCGGTAGCGAAGTAGACCGGCTCGGACACCACGGACTTTCCTGCCAGAAGAGTGCTGGCCGCTTCTCCAGGCATGCTGCCCTTAATGACATCATCCGTCGGTCTCTTGCGTCGGCTAATGTGCCGGCCGTTTTAGAGCCGTCAGGCATATTAAGAAACGACGGCAAGAGACCCGACGGGATGTCATTAATCCCGTGGAGTATGGGTCGGGTCCTGGTGTGGGATGCGACATGTGTAGACACACTAGCCCCGTCGCATCTCCACCGAACCTCCTTTAGGGCAGCAGCCGCAGCGGAGGCGGCCGAGCATATGAAGGTGGGAAAATATTCTGGTCTCGGCACCGAATATAATTTCATCCCTTTCGGTGTCGAGACCCTAGGTCCGTGGGGCCCAGGAGCTTTAAGCCTCTTCAAAGAGATCTCGAAGAGGCTTAAAGACTCCACCGGTGACCGAAGAGCTGGCAGCTATCTCGCACAAAGAATTAGTTTAGCTATTCAGCGAGGGAATGCTGCCAGCGTCTTCGGTACAATGCCGCAGGGGCCATTTTTAGATTTAGTTTAGTTATATATTTTTTTTTTTTATAGTTAATAGATGTATGTAAATATTAGTATGTAGGTATTTGTTATTGTATTTTTGTTTCTTTACTATAGTTAGTTAAATAACGTTAAATGAACAGAAGGTATACATACAGGTATGTACATTAGGTAGGTACCTATAATCCGGCGACCAACGGATATATACTTAGACCTAATATATTTTTATATGTATATTCCTATCTCCAAAGAATGATTGTAATTAAATGCTTTAACCTATTTTTAGGGTATCACTTATAGGATAGTATGTTATTATTAGAAATGCGACTCGTAGGTATACTTCGAAAAATACAGGACTCATTTCTTGCCAGTCAAGAGAGATTGGAACATTGCCCAAGCCACGATCAACTTGCCGAGTAAAATGTTACCAGTTATTATAACAAATTATTTATGACAGAATACCTATATCCATTAGTTACATCACAACACGACGTGTTTGAATCCAAATTTCAATCATTCGATCTAGAGTATAATTGAAAGACCTGCATGTAATTGGTAAATTAAATACTGATTTGAATAGCATGAATGCATGCAATGAATAATTATTTACAAACAGTTGAATTTTATAATACACATTCTTGTTTTGCTACGCGTTTTATTGCAGTACCTAGCTGTCTATTCTACCATAATTGCGATATTTACGTAATCAATATTACTTACAAAAAAACTCGTAATGTAGATACGAATTACGAACTGAGTGCACGCTCGATGCGGAGCGTGCGTATAAAACAAATGAAATATTCATTTGTGCACTCAGGCCGTACGCTTAACGAACGTTTTGGTAATGGTAGTTCTTGATTGACCACTAACTTTCGGAGCTACAAACAATTACCGTATAGTATGAAGTATTGGTAGGCATATAGCGTACCTAATGCAATACTTGAAAGTCCCAGACGTTTTCAGTTGGTTGTAAAATCTGATCAACAACGCTAAACATTCCAATAAGAAAAGACAGCTTGGTTCTTCGATGTTGTCACAACAAATACCTAGAATCGATTGCGTTCGATAGGATGACTTATACGTAAGGAGTGTGTGATCGAGTATGAGGGAAAATGTTGAAAGAAACTAATCTAGTGAACAACAATGGCAGAAACTGGAACGACGTCGGGGTGTTGGTGGCGGGTGAGGCAACGCAACACCCGCTCCCACGGACACTTTCGACACTGATATAACTAGCGATAACTGCGTATTTAACTCTGCTACTATCAACCCAGGTAAATAATTATCCGAACCTGAATATAGGCGAAAATATTTTCTGCAAACACGCGCTACCTTGTTCTAGATCAATGACTCACGATTTTTTTGAACGAGCTGCCCACACGACCCCATTAAATTATGGTCAGAGCTCCGGCTTCGAAACATGTTGACTCTCTCTTAAGATATTATTTTAATTTAACTGAATATTTCTCTACCATAGCCGTCGTCTACCGCGGTATTTTTTATGAGTAAATACCTATGTCGTAGGCAGTCTCCAGGCTCGGCAGATGAGGGGTTCATGTCCGCGATTTCATGAAGATAGCTCATTAAACTTTTCCTTATCCTTTTAGGTATACAGAATGCCAATTTTCTGCCCTCCGTATGTTGGTAATTTAATTTACTCGTGCCACTTATTGTAAAGGCAAATCAAAATATAGGTACTTACCTCTCAGTATCAGTTACCCACGAATAGAATTTCCCAAGTGTCTGCTTGAGTATATAATATTATATGCCTAACACATTAAAGTATCTAACACACAATTGGATGCGAATGGCCTTCGATGTCTAGGTAAGCGGTGTGATGTAAAATTCGCTTCATAAAATCAAAGATAGTCATCATTAAAAATAGCCAATACTGCTCACTTTTGCAATGAAGGCGCTAGTCGGTCTTACAGAGCTCTCGTAATCTGTGCTGTGTTTTGCTATGGTTTGCGATAATAATCGAGTGGCAAGCAGGAAACGGAAACCAATTAATCAGTACATGGACAAAACAATAAAAAGCAAGGGCAAGTTAAAATGTGGAAAATGAAAGTGATATTACCAAGCTCTCGTCATCCTGGTTCATCTTTTTCTACGCATGGTTCCCGTGGAACACCCGCGGCCCGACGCCACGGCTACTGACCAGGTAACAGGCACTGCACCATCGCACGTCAACACAACAACACACCGCATTCCATCACTGCATCCGCGTCCAACATATGATCGCAGCGGCCGGTCCGTCTGACGTCACACGCTTTCTCGCAGCTACACAAGGTTGTGTTGCACTACGTTCGCCCTCGTCCCGGTGTCCCGTCCACTGGCTTACTAAACATTAGGCACACTGTTCCTTTTCGCACGATAAATTAAATGATTAGTTTCGATCGTCCGTACGGTAGGTTCGCGTGTGAAGGGAGTGCGATTGTGAAGCATGTAACGACTTTCGCGCACGAAGCAACTGAGTGAAGCCCGTCCGCGTCGTGGCAGCGCGGGCGCACGCTCCACGTAACGGCACGAGCCCCCGCCGCGCGCCGCGACCCCGGTTCGGACCTGCCCTCTCGCACCTTGCCGCAGTGCCTCTGCCTGCGGTCTGCGTCTGCGACGCCGCCGGCGCGTCGCCTCTGCTTGCTTCATCAGCTCTTCCTGCACGTGTACACACACAATACCGATATGAATGGGTGCAATCATACCTAACCGAATAATTATAATTGCATCACTCTGCTATCTAATCAGATAGGCAACTCTTGTCGGCAAACGTGGTTTTAGAGGCGGGGCGCATGGAATGTTGTTACATTATTTACTTACTATTCAAGTATGTAGTGTAGTGTTGTTTTCCTGGAGGTAAGCAAGGTTGCCAGAGCTCCCGAGGATGCACTGTGTTGAGAGCGAGGGACCGTTTGTCCCTTCTGCTGTCAACACAGTGAATACTCAAATTTTATAAAGGGTCGGCAACGCGCACGTGATTCTTTTGGAGTTGCGAGCGTTCTGTAGGCTGCGGTGTCCGCTTAGGTACCATCTGGTGGACCGTACTGATGCGAGACATTTTATGCTCGTAATGTCAAGAATTAGGCTCATATTAACCTGATGCACTATTGCCCGACTCGAGGTGTCACAACACGTTGCCGACCCTTTGTTAATGTGAGGATACGTTGTGCCATTGTTTAATGCAGGAAGTTCCTCACTATCAAGCTGGTGCCACTAGGAACACCACACCACAATGCAATTTTTTAGGATGCCATCTTACTGAAGAAATAAACATACACGGGTCACGCAGGCATCTGAAAATGACAATTCTAAGTACACTTCTGAGTCGTTACGTAAAGATGGTCATTGGATAGCATCGACACTTACCGGCCCGGTAATGTAAACCGAATTGTCTTTGTAAGGTGGCAATTGTCAAGTTGGTGAAATCTCGAGTGGAGTGGTGTAAGTGTAATACCTAACTATAGCACTCCATCCATATAGGGGTACAGCCCAGGCTTGCAAAGCGGCCGACGGCCGACCCCCATTCGATAATTTGATCCCACTCCATACCCACTCTTCGTCAGTCGGCTAAAAAAGTTCAAACATAGGTATTCCTAGGTATACGCGTCTATTATTAGGACCTATGGTGGTCAATAGGTCCTAAATAGACATGCTTATATAAGTAATAACTACAAGTAATAATACTAATATTAAAAAAACTATTTTTACCCGCGTAGAACTCGTTACCTTAGTTAATTGATATTCAATTATTTTAGGCGCTAACTTAAGTATTGCTCTTCCCATACTACTAAGATCCACACCCCTTATAGTCATACTGTCCTATGTCATTTCCGAGACGCGAACGAACAATCTTCATGCCAAATTTCATGAATAGGTGCCTTAAGGCTGGCGTCCACTAGGCTCGCCGAGCCGAGTCGAATCGAATCGAAATAATTCGCCTTCATACATTAACTATGAAAGTGCGTCCATTCGGTCGATTCGATTCGGCTCTGCGTCAATCGACGCACTTAGTTAATGTACCTATGGAGGCGAATTATTTTCGATTCGATTCGACTCGCCTCGGCGAGCCTAGTGGACGTCAGCCTTAACAGACAGACGAGCAGAAAGAGTTACTCTCGTATTTATAGTATTAGGGCGGGTTGCACCAACTTACGATTACATACCGATCAACATTAAACATTGCGCTGGCCACTGAGTTCACACAGAAACTCGTGAAACTTCTCATACAATCAGATAAATGTAACTAGACACCGCTTACGATTAGGTAGGTTAGGTACAGACGGTGTGGTGCAAACATGGATGCGTCTCGGTCTCTGTAGGTACCCAATCTTTTCACGCTTAAACGGCTGAACCGATATTGATGTTTGATATAGTTTTAACCCCTAGGAAGGACATAGAAAAGTTTTTATCAAGGAAATCATCCCTTTATATACCTACACCACTCCTAGACACATTCAATGCCAGGAACCCCACTAGCGGGCGCTCTGCTCGTAATCTTACAAAGGGTCGGCAACAGAACAGGCACGTGACTCCTTTAGAGTTGCGAGCGTCTATAGGCTGCGGTATCAGTTGGACCGTAGGTACGTTTGTTTGCCACCGTCGTTGTATTTAAAAAAAGTGCTCAGCGCCGCTAAAGAAGTTTTCACTTCAAAAATATGCGTAACCGGCGTAACCGATAGCATGTGTTTCCTCGTATGTAGAGAAAATTGCGTAGCGTTACGAAAAGCTTTTCATGGCATTCTATGGTATAGCGGTAATTTCACTTACGCCTGAAAGAATTGAATTGTAAATATTCTACTCGGACGAAGTAGGAATTAAGGTGGTAATAAGTAAAAGCCAGTATAATAATAAAGCCTTGCATTACATAGATCCGGAATCCCAACCGCGCACAAACTACTAAGGAGATACTAAACAACCGCGTCCCTGCTTACCGCCTCCCCGTGTCCTTTTGACAACTCAACTCCCTTTGCATTTGCAAAGCGTCACCTTTATTACAATGGAATAGACTTCATAGGGCCTGCCGCGAACCGAAAACGAAATATCTGCCTCTCGGTCGCACTTGTTTATTGGAGCAACAGAGAGGGAGATACTTCGTTCTCGGTTCCCGGTAGGCCCCCAGGTCGCATCTGTGGAAGTCAAGATGCATGTAGTCTGACTCTTAAATTTATTGGCGCCAGTTACACGGTCAATATTATCACGCGATACAGTATTGGCCTCTCTCTCATTTACATGAAAGTGAGAGAGAGAGACCAATACTGTATCGCGTGATAATATTGACCGTGTAACTGACGCCATTGAACAATTTGATCCAATTTGTAATGAACGAGTGTATAATTAGTACTAATAAACATAAGTATTGCTGTAGGTATTTTTAAATATCATAATAATCAGTAGCATAATAGCATTCAAGATTCATTCCAAACTTATTTGTTATCTGTGGTGGCATGTAACATCATACCATTGTTGTCTATTCGTTCGTTTCGGTTCGAGATTCATTCATTCTTAGTTCTTTACCAAACGGTAAACTTTACTTTCTCGTCGGTCGGGTTCGTTTCGCTAACTGTGTTTTGATAATTTTATGTGTCGGCTATATTCCATTGAACAGATTATTTTTGCCCTACAGCCCACAAGTTTTTAATCTTACGTGGTAGACGTAGCCCTGCCGAATACTAAAGCCGACTTAACGTGTTGACGTTGACATAAATTTAGGTTAAAGCTACATTTTGTACCGTAACTTAAGTGGCCTCAATAATTAAATATATTTTAGTAACTAATGAGATTTAGTTTACATTTGTCATGACCAGTTTAGTGGATGATGTTGCTGCACATACTACAGACGAAAATGATTTGAAAGGTCATACCGGGGATGGTGACCACTGTGGAGAAAATAATGGCCAGCCGCCGCCGACATCCCTGCCACAAGGCGAGGAGCATGCCTCGGTCGTCGCGGCACATTACAATCACCTCGAAGAGAAAGGGCTGAAGGAAAGGTTTAACTCTCCTATATTTTACTTAAGAAACTTTAACAACTGGGTTAAAAGCGTTCTTATACAAGAATATACTGATAAACTACGTGAAAAAGATTATGGTAGACCATTACGGGTTCTCGATATATGCTGCGGTAAAGGTGGGGACTTGAGCAAGTGGCAGAAAGCCAGAGTAGAACGTGTAGTGTTTGCAGACATCGCAGAGGTATCCGTGCAGCAGTGCCAGACACGCTATGACGACCTGCGCCGGCGGTGCGGACGGCTCTTCGCCGCAGAGTTCATAGCAGCGGACTGCACCAAAGACACATTGAGAGACAAATATCGTGACCCATCAATAAATTTTGATGTTGTCAGCTGCCAATTTGGATTACATTATAGTTTTGAGAGTTTAACTCAAGCTCGCAGGATGTTGACTAATATATCAGAGTGTTTAAAGCCAGATGGTTATTTTTTTGGAACTATTCCTAATGCTTATGAAATAGTGTCACGAGCACAGAAATCTCCAGATGGAACTTTTGGGAACAAAATTTATAATATTAAATTGCTGTTTGATCCCAAGGATGGGTATCCACTGTTTGGAGCCAAGTATGATTTTCATTTAGAAGGAGTAGTTGACTGTCCCGAGTTTCTGGTTAATTTTGAGTTGTTTGTTAAACTTGCTGCTGAGTATGGTCTAGAACTGGTTTATAGTGCTGGGTTTGCAGACTTTTATAAAGACCATAGTGAAAAGTATAGACAACTACTGAACAGAATCATGTGTTTTGAAAGTTACCCAGCGCCACCCGGGAAGGAGCTCATTGGAGAAGAGACTGATTATCAACATGTTAAAGTACATTGGGAGCAAATGGAAAAGAAGTCTGAGAGAGATAGACTTGGGACTATGAGCTTAAGGGAATGGGAAGCTGCAAGTGAGTAATACTACATTCCTCACACAGGCTTGTAAATTGGCTTATTGTATGCAAGCACACTGAGACAATGGCTTAAAATCAATCCTGCGCGAGTAATAGCTTTATGGTATCCCACGATGATGCGGTTTTAAATTTTCATGTCTTCGTAACTGTTTCAGTGTACTTTGCAATTATTTAAATGAAAACATTGTGTGTATCAATGGCACTAAGGGGATTATTTTACATGTTGAACCATTTATGGTCATTATAATAACTACAATAATTTAAACATGTATATTTTAGTTAACTATGCAATTATGTAAGTAATAAGTTCAATTGTAAAGAGGAATAAGTGATGCACCCAATTTATATGACAAAACAAAACATACTAACTTGATGAATGATGACCCCCAAGAGTGCCTATAAACTTATAAACATATGTTCTTTTTTACAGCAATCTACATGGCATTTGCATTTAAGAAACTGAAGAGCACTTGGGACTGCAATGGTAAACCAGTGTACAACAGAAGTTCAGCAGAACAATCAAAAAACAAATGACAAACTAAGAAGCACTGATACAATTTTATTATCTACTAATTTATTTGAATTGACTTATTGAGAAAATGCCTCATGAGTTTTGGAGAATACCTATAATAAAATGAAGCGCTTGTGTTCATAAAATATTGATGAAGTATCAGCATTAGACTGGATGTTATAGTAGTAGACAAATGAATAATGATCTAATAAATTTTAAATTTAAGGATTTCATTCATTTTCTAATTATTATTATCACTAAAAACCTACATTGTACTGAAGTTCAGTGATAAAGAGCTGAATATAAGTCCAATTATCATATCTACTTGTTTTTAATTAGGAGTAATTCCATTCATAATGTGTGCAATTGAGAAGTTTGCTTGCACCACGTCCGTAGGGAAAGTACCTACCCAACGCTACCCTACACGTGACCCCTGGGTGGTTCTAAAAGTGCAACAAAAAAACTGGCAACCGTACTGTCTTCTCGTAGATCTCACGGTTCGAAATAAATGCCATACGATAAATAAATAAACCGCGTCAGTTGTGTCACCATCACCAACACCAAAGAGAATATAAAATTCTTTGATATAAAATCACTACGTTGACAACACTGACATACTGACAATTTGTTTTTTTTATGTAATTTGAATAATTTCTTTTTTTTTTTCTTGACCTTGGATACATGACCTTTAGTCGGAATTTCTTTTATGCTGACCAGTGTTGCCAGATGCCGAAATACAAAAAGCGGAAGCTGCGTAAAATATTTTGAGTTTGACCGACGTATGTATTCTCTTGTTCCAAGGGATATTTCGAATTTAACACTAATGTAACAGAGTTTGTATTACATAGCCATTGTCTCAAAAATCATATTTTTAATGGAAACTATTACATTAGCATTGAAACAAAATATCCAATGGAATAAGAGCGCATGTACGTGTCAAACTCGAAGTAATCGTACTGTAATCATTTTCTTTATTTTTATTTCCAAATGAAAAAAATGTTACAACTTTATTTTACTAAACGGTTAAAACTCACGCATTAATTGTCACTTCGGGCGACATGTTTCGAACTCTTCGGGAGTTCTTCCTCAGGATGAGTGCGTCTGCGACCCGCGCCGATTGCACACTGTCGAACTACCTGCCGCCTGCCGCAAGGCACGTGACGCACGCGCAGACAGCGCGGGGGCGGGGGCGGGGGGGCAGCTCGGCGCTGAAGGTGTTGTATGAGGTCGTGGTGAGGGATCGTCCCCCCCGATCAATGGTAGGCACATTGAACTCACTGTGTCCACTCGATTGTCATAACGCACTTCCTGCTCTCTGATCGGGATCACAGGTTTCCATGCCGGCGGCAACATCCAGCCACCGTCACGATTAAAGTTAGGGCGGCGCCCTATTTCAATCGCCTCTCGGATCATGCGTCGTACGTAGCATTTTTCCCGTACCAAAATCCTCGCCTCGTTAATCGTGACGGTGGCTGGGTGTTGCCGCCGGCATGGAAACCTGTGATCCCGATCATAGAGCAGGAAGTGCGTTATGACAATCGAGTGGACACAGTGAGTTCAGTGTGCCTACCATTGATCGGGGGGGACGATCCCTCACCACGACCTCATACAACACCTTCAGCGCCGAGCTGCCCCCCCGCCCCCGCCCCCGCCCCCGCGCTGTCTGCGCGTGCGTCACGTGCCTTGCGGCGGGCGGCGGGTAGTTCGACAGTGTGCAATCGGCGCGGGTCGCAGACGCACTCATCCTGAGGAAGAACTCCCGAAGAGTTCGAAATATGTCGCCCGAAGTGACAATTAATACGTGAGTTTTAACCGTTTAGTAAAATAAAGTTATAACATGTCTCACGAAAGTTTAAATTCAAGAAAAAAATGTTCCCCACGTTGTGAAATTGACTTTCGGGAGGTTATAAAGTCACGTTTTAATTAGACCAAGTAAACTGTCAGTGTGAATATTTTGTAATTTAGACATTATTTCATATAACATAAATATATAAAATTACATGTGATACCGGTGATGAAAAGGTAATTTGAATTGATAAAAAGTGCTGTACAGTGCATATTAATTTATTACTTTAATGCGAAAGTAACTATGTGTCTTTACTCTTCACGCTTAAACCGCTAAAAGGATTCAGAATATTTTTAATTATTTTACCGCCTTTTTCCACGAGGATATATTAGCATTACTACCTTCAAGTTGTATACCAAAACCTTCTCCAATATGTAACAGATACTATTCTGAAAACCGCATCAAAATCGACTCGGCCAAATGCAAGATAATCGGTAATTATATAATAGCGCACAAATCAATCAAACACAAATACGGATCAAACTGAGAACCTCCTTTATTTAAAATGGGGGTAGGCAACCAGTGTTAGTATATCTAAAATAACACGATTTTGGGCCAAAAGGCTCTCTTTTTTCTTGTAAGAAATCATTACACAGAGTTGGCTAGTATTTGAATCAAAAAAACCTAACAACCTAAAAGTGCTAGTTTGCAAAATATCGTTAAAACATTTTGTACTGTTGTTCGTGCGTAGATGTTGTATCTACGTTTTTATAGTACTGTTTTTTTTCTTTAAGGCGGTCGTGCACTCGTGCATGATGGTTTTAGCACATTAATCACTGCGCACTTTAAAAACACGCATGTGTCCAAAAAAGTACGAAAAACTATGCCAAAAAGCACGTTCTGTACGGCTAGCACATGTGTAGAAATCGAGATAATTCAACTGTCATTTGAAGAGAAATCGACCATATCTCGGCAGATGACAGATGTCATAGTACAAGATGGCTTTTATATCGTCATCAAACGTCAAAGTGTCATAATTTTTATCGATGACATCTACCACCGAGAAACGCTCGAAATTCGCAGCACAAGCGCACTTTTGCAACGTCAAACTATGTCGTGTCATACGTCAAAGTCCGAGAGTATCTCTTCGAGCCATCAAGGTGCCGAGATAGCTTTTAGAGCATCGAGATAGACGTGAACTTCAAATATTTTGGTTGTGTGTGAAAATAATGATTATTACTAATTGCGTAAGTACGATTTTTTCACTATATCTATACAAATACTATCCTCCCCTTATACAAAACTTTCAAAATACAATAAGTGCATGTGTTGATTTTGTAAGTAAAAAAACCTCTATTACGCTTACGAATATATCTAAACATATTCCGAAGTAGGTACTTATGTGTCCCATTTCTACGGCATTTTATGAGTAAGGATTAAATGAACCTATATTTGTAAACATTACAGAATGGCGTTTTTCTTTTTGCGTAATGAAGAACTGCGGCAACGCAAGGTCCAAAGGCAAAGATTGAGGGACGCTTACAACCCCTTCGAGCGGCGGGATTCAGAATTCGAGTATCTGTATCGTATCAATAAAGATATGGGAATGAACCTGATTCAGCAGCTGAACGGGAGTTTGAGACCACCATCGGTTCATGGCATCCCGGTCCACGTTCAGGTATCAATTACACTTACTTATAAATACGCAAATCAAGGTGATCACTGATACTTAATTAGAATTAATTTTCAAGAAATTATTTTATGGTAAATTAACATTGCCAAAATGAACATTAAAGTATAAAAATAAAAAATAAATATTCTGCATATTACATATTATGTAGGTGACAAAAATTACATTAAGTAGCAGTATCAAACATGAGCCCTGCAAGGGCATCGCAATTGTTGTCTTAAAGCTAAGTAATTAAGTATGTGTAAATCCAAAAATTAATATTTTTGACAAATTAGCGATATCAAATTGCACCATTTTGTTGCATGCATTACAATAGGCTGATTGTAGATATGAGCGCCGATGGGCAATTGGCCGGCGGCGGCGCGCCGATTAAAATTGATCGGCGGCGGCGGCGTCGGCGGCGTGACCTTGAAAAAACCTTAGGTTCAAAACAAAAATCCTACATATAGGCGTTGAATACGATTTTTTTACGTATTTGACGCCGGACACGCCTGTCAACGTCATTTTTACTGTCAGGATGACAAACACGCCTATTTATTTGATTTATATCGATGCTCTACATTTTATCCCGTCCTAGTCGATTATGCTCTGCTGTATAACATCTAAGTGCCAATGAAAACAGCAAGTCTGTTGCTACCTGCGGGAAACTTCGTGTCAAGGTGGTCCAGTCACATGACAAAGCTCTAAACTATGATACCAGTATGTAAACATGACAATTCTGCCTCTTGGATAAACTCTTGGATGCTTACGGAACATGGTGTTTCTAACGCAAACACACACTCGCATATTATATACTTCTAGGATTTATCACAAACACTAGGCGCTGCATTATTCCCATCTTTTGGTGAACCTCGAACACATCGTACCGTGTAAGAAACAAGCAAATTCTTCACTAAGCCAAGCAAATTTCAACGGCATTGAAGATTATTTAATACACAGTAGTCGCGTACTAACTACAGGCCCATTTCGGTCACATCCGTTCACTGCAAGATTATGGAGAGTGTCCTGAACAGCAGGCTCTTGGGCATACCTAGAATCAATGAACTCCTCAGTGACCGACAATACGGCTTTCGTCAAAATCGGTCCACTGGGGATCTTCTAGCGTACACCACACACACACACACACACACACACCAAATTTCGCAGTCTGCTGAGGAATCACATAATACCTCCCGCCCCTTCAAAGCGACACCGTTTTACGGTGGCAGTTCCGAAAACTCGCGCACGAAACGCTTTGCTTTCATTTTTATTATGAAAACGGCCAAGCTATGGAACTCCTTACCGTAATTCTCCTTGAACCTATATTATTATGGTCCTCAAGGCGAGAGTGAATTGTTTTTTTCTAGGTAAGCGCATTCCATCCTAGACCACAATATCACTTACCATCAGGTAATTTGTGGTCAAGTGCAAAGCAAACGTATTTCAAATAAAATAAAGAATAATTGCGATAGTATGTGATATTTTACTTTGATAATTATAACACAAATACTACACATAGGCTATTTTACAAGTAGATATTCCAAATTTCAAATCGATAACATAAATAGTTTCTGAAATTTAATATTTAGCAATCTGACGAACAGACGGCTAGAATCGCTCATTAAGGATCCTTTTATGCATTTTAGGTACTGAACCCTAAAATAAATAACCCTTATATAACCGTAAGCTATCAAATTCCAAACTAGTTTGCCGATCGATGATAAAAGTGTGTAAAAGATAGGCTACACAGTATCTGAAACGCGCGCGAGACATAGATCGGCGCGCCGATCGCCCTGTATCGGCGGCGGCGGCGTGGGATTTTCGCCGGCGGCGGCGGCGCGGCGGCGCGGCGCTCATATCTAGCTGATTGATGACTATAATAGTATATATACCTAGGTCGAAAATATACAAATGTTTTTACTGAACATTGCAGGTGCTATCTATCTGCTATAATGTTGACCAAAGTGGTGGCAGCAATTAACCAAAAGTTAACAATATGTTATTAAGTAGTATATCATAAATCATACATCAATTACATATAATTATTTACAGATTCCGTCATAGTGATTAGTCATCTAAGTAATTAATGGATTAACAGCTTACATTATTTCCTTAACATGGTCATAACTATTCCACAGCTTGAAACCGAGGTGCATTGTGTTCCCTGGCACAGGTGCAAGCCGGCACCAAGTGGCTTCAAAATTCCACTAAATATTTGGAGTACCTGATATTTTGGGTGCAATTGACTGGACCCATGTGTCAATATTTCCACTTCCGCGGCCAGAGGGATTGCAGTACATAAATAGGAAGGGCACACACAGCCTGAATGTGGTAAGTTTGAGTTAAAAGTTAGTATTAATAATAATAAGCCGTTTTATTCTGAACTACTACAAGGTCTTATAGAATGTCTCGTAGTTCAGAGTGCCTCTTGGCATAGGCCTCCTCCAACATCTTCCACTGCGCTCTGCCGCGCGCCACTCGTCTCCAGTTGTTACCAGCTGTGAGTTTTAGATTAGTTAGTATTATCAGTATAATATTATAGTTAGTACAGTTGCCGGCAAACATCTTGAACCTAACCTTCAGTGCACAGTAGCGTGATTTGTACGTTAATCGGATACTGCGCAGGTTCAAGATGTTTGCTGGAAACTATAATGTTATTGACCGAGTGAAACGAAGGTCTGTTTTAATTTCGACAAAAATGCTTTCATTGTCCGGATTTCCGGTTGTTCTCCACTACAGGTCGCATTTCTTAACCGATTCTCGTGAAATTTTGTGAGCAGGTTTGGTAAATAAATAGAATTTCATTGACAAGTCACTTTTTGGAAATTTAAAAAATCAAAGTTTTTATCAGTGATTTTGTATTTTTGTGCGGCCGAATTTTGGTTTGTTGTTCTCTACAGATCGCATTTCTCAAATGATTACATAGGATTGTTTTTGTCAAGTAAATTTTTGTAAATTATGAAAAAAAAAATTTGCCCTTCTCGCTACCTATCGCATTTCTCAACCAATTCTCATGAAATTTTGTAAGCAGGTTCGATATCTCATACATTTCATGGAAAGTTTCAAAAATTATGATAATTAAAAACACGACTGCACTAAAAAGATAATAAAAGTTTGACTTGAGTTCTTTATTATGAAAATTGTTTTTATTGTCTTTTTAGTGCAACCATGTTTTTAATTTTTATAATTATTATTTTACTTCGAACTTTTTTAACTTAAAACACATTATATATATTTTTGAAATCGTCTCTTCAAATGCTTCATTTTGATACTCCACTTGTTAAGATAGCAAAAAAATTTTTTTTTCAGAACCCACATAATGGAGTCTACAATCCGCCTTATTGTTTTTATTGCAACTTTACACATCCTATGTCACCCGGGATGACGTAAGGATTCCAACGATACCTCACACATCTAAATCGGTTAAGGCGTTAAGAAGTTCTTGGGAACAAAAATATTCACATACATCATACATACATGAAACCTGAAAACATTACACTTCTTTTTTGGGCAGTTGTGTAAAAAGCACTCACGAGGTCTACAGCTCACAGAGCCACTAGTGTATATTAGTAAAAATCATTTTATATTTCAGCTGATGCAGACAGCCGGATTTTAAATGTCAATGCCCCGTTCCCGGGGAGAGTGCATGATGCATTCATTTTCCGGCAGTCGGCGGTGCGTGAAGAGATGTGCCGGCTTCATGAGCAGCGAATAGGCAGATTTTTCCTTTTAGGTAAAGAGTTAAAAATTATATAAATAAGTATCAATAGTTTTTTTTAAATCTTTATTTATTAAAGAGGGTTTTACAAGCGCCACCCTCATAGAGGCCCTCTTACCTAATATACTTTTTGGAAATTAAAAAAAAACACGAGATATACAGCCCACAGAGAGCCACTAGTCATATGCAAAACTACTTTTGATGCTAATAAAATTTACTACATGGTTGTGTTGATTTATACATGCACATTGTCTATGTGTGCGTCAACGTAGCAGCTAGCGTTCACATTATGTGTTTGTATCAGGTTCATACCTATGTCTCACAACTACAACTATGGCTAACCCGCGCTCGTGATATAATAGTACCTACTTAATCAAAATTCCATTATTAAAATTTTGCAAAAGCTGCAAAATATTGTAGGTTTTTTTGAAAAGATATCAGTGCCATCACATACTATATACTAAATATTGCAAAATGTGTATGCAAAATGTAAATCTGCGTAACCCCTTATATGTTTTTGTTATATGAAACAAATAAAATGAACTCACACTTCATGAAAACAGTGCAGATGATCTCGTTTTGTGAGCGTTTGAAATTGCCTGTCATACTTTAAAAATCTGTTTAACTGTAATAATAATCAATCAATCAGCAATAGTCCCTGTACGGCCTGGCCGGTGCTGTCTCTGTGTGCGTCCCATGACACGAGCAGGGACAGTATCCGCTCGGTGTTACCCTTGCATTTCATTAAAGTGTCAAATGGGCCTCTACGTGTTGGCTATGTGGTACTCGGTGGTACTTCGGTGGCCCGGTACTTCGGCTCCACGCACGCCTCCCAAAGGTCCGGGACACCATTGTCCCGTGAACGGGAAAGACATACATCATTATGAATAGATATTATTAATTAATATTGTTTTTTTTAAGAAAAAAAATATATGTGAAGGCCTTTATAATTCAAGGCACTTAAGATTTATGTATTTAAACCTGAAGAAATACAATTTTCTATAACTCTAATTCATGCATGGAACTTGTATAGGTAACATTTTGTGATGACTTTATATGATATTTTTTAATCAAAGTGGCTAGCGGACGCATCCGCTTAACAAACATATTAAAGTTTATATGATATTTTTGACCTGCCTATATCATAGTGCATATAATTGCAGGGGATTCGGGTTATGGCATGAAGCCGTGGCTCATGACGCCGGTGCTACGCGCCGCGCCTCACTCGCCGGAGGACCGCTTCACACGGTTGCACTGCAGGGCCCGGAATGTAATAGTAATGGAGCGGACCAACGGATACCTTAAGGGTTCCTTGAGGTGCCTTGGTCTCGATAGGTCCTTCCACTATAGTCCTGAAATGGCGTGCAGTCTAAATTATGCCTGCTGCACCATATACAGGGCGTCCCACGCCTATGCCACATGGAGGAAAAGTACATTTGAATATTGTAGATGGAAGATTTTACTAAAAGTAGACGTTATTTTAATGTAAAAAACAATTTAAACTGCATTCATAGATTTTTAAATAGTAGTAGTCTAGTCTAGTCTTGACCGATCTCGGCCACAGCGACTGTATATTCTGGCATCTTTAATAGTGATATTCATGGTGGGTGGTTTCGTAGCTCCGCTCTTAAGTGCGCTCTTGTGTGGCTTACGTACCCAATCTTATTAGAGAAGGTACGAGCACACTTTGGGCACGTCAGAACCCCACCGACGTAATTGTAGGAGATGGCCGCAGGTGGTCTGGCCTTCAACTCATCCCGCTTTTTATCTAGGTCTCCACGACGTTCGGTTTCGAAGTCGTTCACCTGTTGATGGATGAGCCGTCGCCACTCGGGACGCTGAGCAGCCTTCACCTCCCATTCAGAGGGCTCTATTTTGCACCGTTTCATGTGTCTTTTCAGAACATCCTTGTATCTCAGGTACTGGCCACCGCGTTTACGCTTACCGTACTGGAGTTCTGAAAAGAAGATGCGCTTCGCCACTCTACTCTCCGACATACGGGACACATGTCCGCACCATCGCAGTTGTCGCCTCATCAGATACACCTCAATGCCGCCGACATTTGCACGCCGTAGAACGTTCGTGTTACGAACGCGATCTTCCCAACTGATGTTCATGATGTCGCGTAGGCATTTGAGGTGGAATCTGTCGAGTGTGCGGATGTGCTTTCGGTATAGGACCCATGTTTCAGAAGAGTACAGGAGGTTTGGCAATACCGTGGACATATAGACGCTGATTTTAGTGGATAGTTTTAGATCGTGTGAACGAAATACCTTGGGCCGAAGTTTTCCATAAGCAGCCGCGGCAGCTCCAATTCTACCGTTTATTTCGGCATCTAGGTCACACTTAGCTGTTAGTGTGCTGCCAAGGTTTTTAAATAATTACATGGTTGAACCGGGAATCGAACTCGCTACACGAGAAAAAAAAATACCGTGTAGCTTTATCATACCGATTGAAAGGCTTCATTGTAAGGAATATTTTTTGCTTAATAACATAGTGTCCGAAATAAAAGGAAGACCATGAATTTTACTATTTGTAATTCAAAATTAATCAATTTATTTATCAAATACTCAAAATGAGTCCTATTCTGTTCAATACAAAGTCGCACTCTTTTGATTATTTCGCTCCCGGTCGATTATTTGATCATGTTGTATTTAGAATTACGTCTAAGTTCTGCTTGTAGCTCGTGGACACTCATACTGGTTCTTGTAAACTAAATGAAAGAGTCAGTTGTAGTATTTCTGAACAAAATTTCAAATCAAATGTTCATGGTCTTCCTTTTATTTCTGAGACTATGTTATTTAGCAAACAAATTATCATAATTCATAATTATTTATTTGCTTAAAAAAAGGGTGAATTACAAAAGTTGTTACTTTAAAATATTACACACGTCCCATCTTTTTTAGCTGTCCATGCACAGCATGCAAATTTTACAAGTGTTGTCCATAACCTAATTTACAATTATAGCTAATAAAAGGTCGATGATGTATTATTACCTAAGAATTCTTTTACAGAATAATCCTTATGATGAAGGCTTTCGATCGGTATATTCGGTATGATAAAGCTACAGGGTATTTTTTTTTTCGTGTAGCGGGTTCGATTCCCGGTTCAACCATGTCATTATTTAAAAATCTATGAATGCAGTTTAAATTGTTTTTTAATTTAAAATAATGTCTTCTTACCCACGACGGACCCCCAGCCCTCGGGCTCCTATAGTGAATGCGCTCCAATAAGACGCTACGGGCCTTTGGCCTTACGTGGGACGGCATCTATACTTGACTCGCCTCTCACCTTCGGGCTTTCGGCCCTCAAGTTCGCTTATAAGACACTTGGGGCTAGTAAATGTCGACTTGGGCTCGCCCTTCGGACCTTCCACGGCGCGCTAAAAATCCGTCGGGGGCTGCCATTGCCATGTCTGTTCCCATTTGCATTAAAATAATAATATAAGTAATTCGAGGTTACTTAAACGAAGGTATAAGATAAACTGCAACACGCTACAACATGCTACGTAATTTCAAGGCAGAAAATGGCAGCCCCGGACGGATTCTTCTGCGCTTGTAAATAAACTCTCAACCAATTAACCGTATTGAAAAAAAAAGATGTCTTTATGTACTTATTTCCTATGCCTACAGTCGGGAGATTTCCGAATTAATTATTTAATAATTTTTCAATTAGCTACATCCGTCGGGGGTATTTTCAAAATTTTTAATTTTGTTTTTATTCAAAATTATTACTTTCCCTCCATGTGGCATAGGCGTTGGACGCCCTATATAATATAATGAAAGACTATAGGTAAGTAGTGTTGCTTTTTAATGGGTAATTTTAAATATTTAGCTTTGCATTGGCACCTAATCCCAAGACATTCAGCGTAGGCACTAGTTTTACGAAAGCGACTGCCATCTGATCTTCCAACCTTAAGAAAGAAGTAGAAATTGTTGTAATTACTCACGATGTTTCCTTCACCGACAACTACTGTACTTTAAAATATCAAATAATATTTCTTACCAATATTTATTTCAAGAGCCCTCTGTGGTACGAGGCGAGGTTTGACCTCTTTAAATAATATCGGGTGCCCGCTCGACTACTACAGCAGACGTAGTTTGCGTAAATTTTTAAAATAATGAATTATTGTTAAGGTAATTGTAATGAATTGATTGCAGGGTGGAGTTGAGGAGAGTTGAAGATGGAGAGGTCGAGGCTGCAGAACCCTGGGCTGGGCGCCCCCAGCTATCTCTTGGGGTCTGGTCTGCCATCGAAAGGCGCAATGATTTAATAAATATATATTTTGGTTGAAATAGGAGTTTCATTAAACAACAAAGCCATGATCATAGTCTTAGGTTTCCTCGATTCTTTATTTAAAATCAGATTTTATTATTAGGTAGGTATTCGTTTTATTTATTTGTGTTTTTAAGTTACGTTTATAGATTACTGATATAACAAGTAGGTAAAACATGAAACTATAAATATTCAACAAAACAAGCAAGGCCCTATGCTATCGGTGGTTAGGGCGATAGAGAGAGTACCGACTAGCCGCACCGTGTTCAGGAGTACCACCTACTTTACTTGCATAAAGTAACTTTTTACTTGCTACTACTTACCTTGACTTGACCAGTTATCTAACAAGCAAAGAGTATAATAATATATCTAACGAGTCTCTTGTGTTGGTGGTGGAGACTCTTTGCTATTAGACGGTTTGCAATTTATTTGGCTACTTTGATTAAACTTGTTTCTTACTCACAAATGGGAATAGAGGAAAGGGATATTTAAAAAACGTAAAACTCTTCTCAGCTCGGCTAGGTTTAGTGAACCAGCGACCAAACTACCAGTAGCTCTATTCCACTCACATCGCAGATTCCGCTTAACCAATCTAACTGGAGTGCAAACGCTCGCGTGGTTGTGTCAGAGGTTTGCTTTGCCTTGGATTTTTAATAAGGCTACTCTCCAACCACGCATTCTTATATTCTTCGTTTTTTTGGGCCCGACCTATAAAGCCAGTCCGGTTAAAAAGAAACGTTCGGTGAAGTAAAACATCTTGAGAAACCTTGCATATATAGGGTGGATTTTCTTTTTGGGTCAGTGACGGCAGCTACCAGATCCCTTGCTACTACGCGAAAATGGTCTTTGAAGACCTTGCCTTAATTTTGAATTAATAAAGATTGGCGTTTACAGATTTTGGAAAAAAACATACAATGTGCGAAAAAAGGTCAGTTTGACAAACTTTTTTTTTGATGCCAATCAATCCCATTCCTATCCAGAATCAAAAGCTTGTATGGGATCAAAAAATATCCGGCTAGAAAAGCCACAAATCGAGGAAAACTTTTCCCTTTTGTATGCTATCGGTGGTTAGGGCGATAGAGAGAGTACCGACTAGCCGCACCGTGTTCAGGAGTACCACCTACTTTACTTGCATAAAGTAACTTTTTACTTGCTACTACTTACCTTGACTTGACCAGTTATCTAACAAGCAAAGAGTATAATAATATATCTAACGAGTCTCTTGTGTTGGTGGTGGAGACTCTTTGCTATTAGACGGTTTGCAATTTATTTGGCTACTTTGATTAAACTTGTTTCTTACTCACAAATGGGAATAGAGGAAAGGGATATTTAAAAAACGTAAAACTCTTCTCAGCTCGGCTAGGTTTAGTGAACCAGCGACCAAACTACCAGTAGCTCTATTCCACTCACATCGCAGATTCCGCTTAACCAATCTAACTGGAGTGCAAACGCTCGCGTGGTTGTGTCAGAGGTTTGCTTTGCCTTGGATTTTTAATAAGGCTACTCTCCAACCACGCATTCTTATATTCTTCGTTTTTTTGGGCCCGACCTATAAAGCCAGTCCGGTTAAAAAGAAACGTTCGGTGAAGTAAAACATCTTGAGAAACCTTGCATATATAGGGTGGATTTTCTTTTTGGGTCAGTGACGGCAGCTACCAGATCCCTTGCTACTACGCGAAAATGGTCTTTGAAGACCTTGCCTTAATTTTGAATTAATAAAGATTGGCGTTTACAGATTTTGGAAAAAAACATACAATGTGCGAAAAAAGGTCAGTTTGACAAACTTTTTTTTTGATGCCAATCAATCCCATTCCTATCCAGAATCAAAAGCTTGTATGGGATCAAAAAATATCCGGCTAGAAAAGCCACAAATCGAGGAAAACTTTTCCCTTTGTATATGCGAAGAAATTCATAGGTGTAATATACAGTAGAATCTACTACAATATTGCATTTTATCCCTCTTTGCTAGAAGTAGAACAATAAAATTAAATATCATGTGCTCTGCCTACCCCCTTTGATACACAGATGTGACTGTATGTTATGTTATTTGAAAATAACAAACTTTCCCGACCTCTGTTCTGTGCAAAAGATGAAATGAGAATTTACTTCTAAATAATTGGTACCGAGTAGGTAGTAGGTACCTACCTACTTACCTATATCCCTCGTACCAGTACTCATTATTTGATAACCATGGGAAGAAATAATAAAACAAATAATAGCAAGTACGTGCTTTATTATACGTGGACTATAACAACATTAGGAAATTAATTTCTGTCATAAAAATAGTTTTTGGGACAAGCTTTTTATTGTCAACGTTTCATCAGTCAATTTTTCATCAGTCTTCAATTACTTGTTGAGATAGTTCCAATGAGCTCAAACACGATGGGTATATCGTGTGTATTTTAGCCTTTTAGGTTTGGCTATAGCTCGGTGCTACCATAATATTGTATTTTCGTCAAACTTACAGAAGTATGCCAATTTCACTTGAATTGTTTGAGAACTGGTCTAAAATTCAGTTGTAAGTTTTGCCTCGAATACATACAGTTAAATAAATGCTTGTAAAAATACAATAGATTTTCTGTTACATAACAACTAAATCATTTATGAAAACTGAAATTAATAAGGCATATCAACCCATTTCGAGATCAACCATTGTCTGAATCTGACATTGGTTTGAACATTATATTGGCAATGAGACCATAATATAAGTAATTTATTATAAATCAACAACCCATTAATATTAAGCATAGACTGATTATTGTCTATTAATTTTTAAATACAACCTTAAACAATTAAAATAAAAGCAGTAAATAAGATAATAAAATATTTGAGGACAATCTTACAAAAATTGAATTAGCCACCTGTAAGTTCAAATGTGACATGTGTTATACTAGAAAATGTTTTAATAAATTTAATAACTTCAATACATAGAACACATCAAATCTCAGGAACAAACTCATGTTCTCCAGCAAGTCATCGGTCACTACCAAGTAGGCTGAACCGGTCCGACAGTATTAAGTAAAAGTAAATTAAAATAAAGTTTATATTTAAACTAACTGGGCTGGCACGACGACCCAAAATGAGTCTTGGCCTCCGACATAAGAGCACGCAACGTTGCTCGGTCCTGCGCAATTTTTCGCCAGCTTGCACCAGCTCCGAGCTCACGCAGGTCCGCTTCCACCACATCCCTGCAGCGATACTTGGGGCGACCCACAGGACGTCGTCCGGTCGGTCAGCCCAAGTACGCTCTCTTCACATGTCGATCTTCTCCCATCCTCTCTAGGTGGCCTGGCCAAGCCAGCGAAGACGATGTGCTTTGGATTCACCTATAATGTTTGGTTCGGCTACCAGCTCTTCTATTTCGGCATTTTTAAGGATCCTCCAACTCCCATCGTCTCTTTTAACTGGCCCCAGGATTTTTCGGAACACCTTACGTTTACATTTAGGTACACATAACATTTTGTTTGTTAGTTAACAAGAATTACTACATACAGTCGGCCTCATTGGAGTCGCTGGACACTTTGGTATTTTGTGACTTCCGCCCATTAGGAAACTTAGTATATTACAATTCAATCGTGATGTTGAAGCAAAAAAAGGTGGGAACTTGTGAGGCAGACCATACATTTTGTGAAAAGGGCCAGATTAACAAGGCCTGTTTAACTAGTATTTTATTTTATATACTTAGTTCATTTCACTTGTACACTAAAAATGTTTTAATTTCTTCTTCTGGGTATTGGAAAAATGTTCACATCACATTCCAAACATCCTATGGCACTAGTCTTCTTGTTAACCGTACTGTCTTCTCGAAGATCTCACGGTTCGAAATAAATTCCATACGATAAATAAATAGTCTTCTTGTTACGATACTAGTATAGATAGAAACCGATGCGCTATTTTATTTAGAATATCCGACAATAGTACAGACAATACCATCCCAAAATTAAGCATTTGACAGTGACATGTAGCGCAGGATTCGCGCAATATAATATGTCAATGTCAAATAATGCATCTCTTTCACCCTACTATTGAGCAAAAGAGACAAAGTTATCGTGACTAGGGACGGCCTATATTTATGGCTTGCTGTTCACGGTCAACTCGTATTTTGAGCACCGGTTCAGTGTTGCCACAAAACAAAATAGCATTGGTAGAGATTTTTTTATATAAATTGCAACATTCACTATGTCGAGGTCGAGATAGCCATCTCGAGTAGGCTAGCTCTCTCGATGAGTCATGTCATGCTACGTAATTGACAGCCCGATAGAGATATCTGACGCAAGCGAGAGAGCTTTGTCGTCGACAGAGCTATCTCTACAAAAAAGATATGCTAGCCCTACTGGCGACACTCATTCTGACACCCGCATCGTATGTCGTTGACATTTACAAGTGACATTAGAGAATCATTTTGTTGCCAGTATTAATATTGACAACAAAAAAGTCATTCACCTGAAGTTGCACTCGCTCAGCTCGCTTCACTGACCGGCTGGAGCGCATGCGTATTCGTCATTTCACTACACTTAGAATTTGCGCTGTCTGTTGCCTCGGCCACACTTCTCATGTAATCTCGCTCATTATTCGGGCCAACGTTGAGTATACGTAGGCAAAATGAGTGTCGAAAACCCAGCCAGTAATAATGATTGTGAGTCAGTAAGTATTCAAATCATTTCCAATTATTAATCTAAATCGTGCTGTTAAGTTATTATTGCATATTATGTCGTGGATTATCTTATTTACTGGTGGACACGACCCGTGAAGCGAAATTTTCTAAGTCCCAATATGGCGTCAACGACTAAGTCCCCAAAGAGCGAAGCGTCGGTTCATTGAATTTACTGATGAAAATGTACTAGACTTGTCATTAATACAAAGTCTTGTTTGATTTCAATAAATGGGAATTAATTACTAATGTTTCATTGGTTTTCGATATATATGTTACGATAATAACGCTCATTTCATTCTCAGGGAAAAGTAAATGGCAATAAAAGTGAACACGTGAACGGTATCAACGGTTACAGTAGCTCCGACAAGCACAAGAGCAGCCACAAGTCATCTAGCAAGGACAAGCATCGCGACAAGGACCGCGACCACAAGAGCTCCAAGCACAGCAGCAGCTCGAGCAGGTTAGTTTTCTAGAAAGTTCGCGCCACGCAATTCCTCCATAGGATAAATCAATATCATCACTTTCTTAATTTGTAGAGACAAAGATAAAGAAAAACACTCCAGCAGCAAGAGCCACAGTAGCTCCCACAAGTCCTCCAGCAAAGACAAAGAACGAAGTGAAAAAGACCATAAAGATCGCAGTGAAAAAGATAAAGAACGTAGTGACAAGGACCGCAAAGACAAGGACAAGGAGCGCAGTGACAGAGACAAACATCGTAGTGATAAGGACAAACACCGGGACAAAGACAGGAGTGACAAGGAAAGAAGTGAACGAGATAAAGATAAGCACAAGAGTAGCAGCAGCAATGGTGAAAAGAAGTCATCCTCATCTTCTAAGGACAAAGACCGGGAGCACAAGAGCTCATCTTCGTCAAAGGATAAGGAACACAAATCCAAGGACAAGGATCGTGACCGTGAGAAAGACAGGCACAGGAGTGACAAGGACAAGCATCGAAGTGATAAGGACAAACATAGGAGTGATAAAGACAAGCATAGGTTAGTTACACTTCTGTTAATTTTTATTTCTAACCTCTACATGAAAATTTATTTATGATAAAGTTAACAACTTTTATTTATTGAGACCCCTTTCATATTTTTGGTAACAAAAATGCTTCAAAATGTATTTTTGGCATTGTATTTCTAAGAAACAGAAAAGTTATTCTATAGTTAGATTACTTATCTGCACAAATTTGTGCCTTATTTTGTGATTTTCTGCCTCAAATTTGAATAACACAAACGGCAAGTTACTGAAGATCGCACAGATTCCTAAGTTTGAGACCTTAATACTTAATGATGTTATATACCCATAATATATCTTTTTTTGTCAATCAATTTTTCGTTATCTTGTTCTAATTGTTGTTCTTATTTATACCATATTTTCAACATAGCCTATTTGAGATCACAACTCAGTAAACAAAAACTGAAAAATGTGTATGTGTAAAACTATGGAGTTGGTAATCCATTGTTACTTGAAAGGGGCCTTAAATAAACTTACTCTAGTTTATTATCTATGTAATGAATAGACATATTAGACATTAAATGTCAAAATACATTACAAAATTTACAGTTTTTAAAGCATACAGATTTTAGTAATATTTCATAGTGCACATACAACACAACATGTTGTCCAAATTAAAAGTGTTGTTATGGCTTGAACAGATGGAAAGATTCAAGTCCCAGTAAGGGCATTTATTAGTGATATGAACATTTTGTTGTTGAGTACAGGGCTGGCCCATGGGTGGGGCGGATGAGGTGGCTGCACCAGGCGCCAAGCGCGGGATGTCAAGGGACGCCTAACTGGCAATGTTGAATAATTTCAAACCAAAGGGCGCCCAAAAACGATCTCGCCCCACCTGGATCTAGGGCCAGTACTGCTAGAGTATTGGATGTTTTGTATTCGTATGTATATTGGTGTCAGGTACCCATAACTCTAGCTGTTTTTACTTAGGATCTAGATAGATTGATCTAAAATGGTACCCACATATTGATATTTATTTATTTTATTTGAGGTATTATTTTCAATGTTATGTAGTCAGCAATACTCATTTTATTGAATGGTGTATTCTTTTACTAGTTCTAGCAAAGATAAAAAGAGTAGCAGTGAGAAACATGAGAAAATTAAGTCTGAACCTGAAGATACCTTGAAGATGGAACCAATGCAGGTAACAACATATACTCATCTACTTAATATGTGTTATGATTAGTAAGGGTGTTTATTACTTCAAATCCTGAATTCAAGACTTTATTATATGAGTGTTTCCATGTTTTACATATTTTTTTACTAGTTGGATGAACCGGAATTGAAAAGTGAAGTAAAAGAAGAGCAAGATAGTGATGATGGATATGCCGGGGCAGTCAACAACACTGTCTCGTCTTGTGACTATTCACTGTCACAGTTCAAAGATGAGCCTCTGTCTGAACTGCCACCTGAAGAAGAGAGTGAGGAAGATACTCCTCTGGTAAATATATTACTCATAATCATAATGTTTTTTTATCTGTAGTAGAATTAAGTGGCGTAGCTAGATGACTAAGGGCCCTGGGGCAAAAAAAACTGAGCCCCCTAAACTGTTTAGGTTTTATCAATATATATACTTATTTCTCGCTAGTTCAAGAGGTTTGCACTGCCCCGCCTAGCCCTTCGGTAGCTACGCCACTGGATTAAATTGGAAGGCGTATAAACATATGCTCTCCCGAATTTCGGCAATTATATTGCTACATAATATTATACATTGTTGGTTAGTAAGTGGTAAAAATAATATATCTGTACAGTTGGCGCGTATGGCACCTAAGCGTCGGGCCCCCAGTGAAAGTGAGGATGATACTCCATTAACGATGCGGAAGAAAACAAAGAAGAAGAAAATTAAAAAAGGTTAGAATATTAGTAATAATTGAAAGTTAGGCACCCAATCAAACAAAAAATCCTAAGCCCTATTTTTCAATTTGCTTATTGTCTTGTTTTTTTAATAGAATCTGGTTATGATGAAGAGATGTCAGAAGATGAACCAAAACCGAAGAAGAAACCTAAATCAAAACCAGTTAAAGCTGAGCCAGAAGAGGGTGTCAGTCCCACTAAACGGAAGAAGAAGCAAGAAGAGGAAGGAGAAGTCTGGAAATGGTGAGTTATATGCTTATATGTATATCCAACAGACACAGCATTATAGGGAAACTATTAAAAATAGGCAACTTAGGAATACTTCAGTATGTGGTTATTTTTATTGAATGCCATATAAAATATAAACAAATACAATATATTTCATATTTTTGCAAAGTTGATATAGAGATTAGACAATTTACACTGAAACGCATCTTTAATCACATTATTTTCTCCAAATAAGTTGGTGAGGCACGCTACATAGATACAGGCTGAATTCCGCCGCTTGTATGTGGCATAAATATAACATTCGCTGCCTGATTAGGGCTCGCAGTGAGGCTAAAAAAACGAACACTCTTCCTTGTGTCTTTCATCAAGTTGGCCACATACTGTTTATATGTGGACCATTCTATCGGCATTGGAATAGCCATCATTGTTATCTTCAATACTTTATCTAAACACTACTTCTAGTATAGATCCGATCATTATCACCTATTCGTCAATCACGCTACAACAACGACGACGATTAAAACGCCAGACGAATGGCCCATTTACTGAAAATCGGACCGAAAACCTCTTGAACTATGTCAAACTATGTACTATGTTTATGTGGGAGGACATCTGTATAGTTTTTTGGGAACTAGAAAGTAAGACAAGCATTTATAGATGGCGCTACGGTGCCTTGTCAATGTGACATTTCGTAACTCGGTTTATAGGTTATGTCTTTAGACATGACGCTTATAGGTATAGGCATCAAATTAATTGCATTTACTGTGCGTGGATTGCCTAAAACAAAACAAATTACTTTGAGACAACTAAGATGTCGGAGACTAAAGTGTGTAGTTGCTGTTAGTAGATAATTGTTCTTGCCATTGATTGATGTGAAACCGAAAAATTAACGTGATATTTTTTATTTGTTAAGGTGGGAAGAAGAAAAGAAAGACGATGGAACTAAGTGGAAGTTTTTGGAGCACAAGGGACCTGTATTTGCACCAGATTATGAACCTTTGCCTGAAAATGTCAAGTTCCGCTATGATGGCAAAGTGATCAGGCTGTCTGAAAACACAGAGGAGGTTGCTGGTTTCTACGCGCGAATGTTGGATCATGACTACACCACCAAGTCTACATTTAACAACAACTTCTTCACGGACTGGCGTAAAGTCATGACCCACGAAGAAACAAAATTAATCAAAGATCTCTCAAAATGTGACTTTAAAGAAATGCAAGCATATTTCCAGAGTGTATCAGAGAAGAACAAAAATCGAACCAAGGAAGAAAAGGCAGCATTAAAAGCTAAGAATGAGGAAATCCAAAAAGAGTATGGATTTTGCACAATAGATGGTCATAAAGAAAAAATTGGCAACTTCAGAATAGAACCTCCAGGCTTGTTCAGAGGGCGCGGAGAGCATCCAAAAATGGGCATGTTGAAACGCAGAGTTATGCCTGAAGATGTACTTATAAATTGTTCTAAAGACAGCAAAATACCCAAACCACCTCCAGGTCATAAATGGAAAGAAGTAAGACATGACAACACAGT
The DNA here is from genome assembly GCA_951800055.1 of Cenopis cana. NCBI lineage: Eukaryota > Metazoa > Arthropoda > Insecta > Lepidoptera > Tortricidae > Cenopis > Cenopis cana. Next base: position 15,430,996 of record OX637477.1, on the reverse strand, counting down.
AACATGGTTGGCGTCATGGACTGAAAATGTGCAGGGTCAAGCCAAATATGTTATGCTGAACCCTAGCTCAAAGTTGAAAGGTGAAAAAGATTGGCAAAAATATGAAACAGCAAGGAAACTGCACAAGTGTATCGATAAAATCAGGGATACTTACCGCAATGATTGGAAAGCTAAAGAGATGCGTGTTCGCCAACGAGCTGTAGCACTCTATTTTATTGATCGTCTTGCATTGAGAGCGGGTAATGAAAAGGATGACGACCAGGCTGACACTGTTGGCTGTTGCTCGCTGCGTGTTGAGCATATTCAATTGCACAAAGAAAAAGATGGGAAAGAATATGTGGTTGTATTTGATTTTCTTGGTAAAGATTCCATTAGGTACTATAATGAAGTGCCCGTAGAAAAACGTGTATTTAAGAATCTCGAATTGTTCATGGAAAACAAAAAAGACAGTGATGACCTGTTTGACAGACTCAACACTCAGACACTCAATGAACACCTTAAAGAATTGATGCCTGGACTGACTGCCAAAGTCTTCCGTACCTACAACGCATCTATAACACTACAACGGCAATTGGATGAACTTACTGACGGTGATGCATCAATACCTGAGAAAATACTAGCCTACAACCGTGCAAACAGAGCTGTAGCTGTACTATGCAACCATCAACGTGCGGTGCCAAAGGGTATGTCTTTTCTTTTAATCATTGTTCTCAATTTATTTGATAAATTGTGTGTGTATCACGCAATGTAGCTTGAAGAATTTTTAATCGGTCCAAAAAGAATTGAAAATCAGTTTTTCACTTCTCTTTCCCTTACAGGAGATTTAACATTTTGGCTACAGTTTAAATTAATCACATATTTCAATTATTTTTCAGGACACTCAAAATCAATGGAAGCATTAAAAGAAAAGATTCAAGTGAAACGTGATCAAGTGGATGAAGCGGAAGAAGAGGTCCGGGATGCCGCCAAGGCTGCTAAACGCGGCTCAGCAAAGGAAAAGATTAATCACGATAAGAAGAAGAAGGCACTGGAGCGCCTGAAGGAGCAACTTAAGAAACTGGAGCTCCAGGAGACAGATCGCGATGAAAACAAAACTATTGCCCTTGGCACTTCTAAGCTCAATTATCTTGATCCACGTATTTCAGTGGCTTGGTGAGTTTCCTGTCTCATATATTTTAGCAAGTTAAAATATTGTGGTTTTACAATAAGCAATCAAAGTATTACTAAAATGGTCGCTGCTGAAATGAAAAACGAGAAACATTGTATAAATTTATTTTGATCTACGTAAGTTCAATTACTGTACACATGTTTTTTAAAAGGTCTATGATACTTGAAATAAATGATTCTCGAACTATCAAAGTATTAAATTCTAACAAGATGAGATAAACTCAATGACTAGGCTTTCTGCAAAACTATGATCTATAGTTTGTTTTGTATTCTTATTAGTGATGATGGAATATCACAAGAAATAATATATCCCAATAGTTAACGATAATCAAATTACAGGTGTAAGAAGCATGGCGTCCCCATCGAGAAGATCTACAACAAGACCCAGCGCGACAAGTTCCGTTGGGCCATCGACATGGCCGGCCCCGAATATGTTTTCTAAGTGCATGAAATGCATTTTCTCCACGTTGATAGTGTCAGTCGAGCTCGTTGAAATCTGTACGGTGTCTTGGAAAGGGGTTGCTATAAATATGCAAGCGTTCCAATTTTTAAATATTCTTTTATGAACTATTGACCATAAAAATTAAGTGTGATGTTTTTGTAGTATTCCTAATGTTTTGGACCCGAAAGATCGAAATATTGTTCCTCATGAAAAGGATCCAAATTAGAAGTCTGATTCTAATTTATTTTATTTTAGAAACATTAGTTTCAACTTTGTTATATTTTAGTATATAAACTTAGGTAATTTAATTATATACCTACTTGCAATCTGTTATAATAAATATGTATATCTTAGATTTCAATATTTGTAATTAAAAGATGCACCATTTATTGGTGTATAGTAAGTTGCAAGACAAGATAAACCTAGTGATTTTTCAAATAAAAATGGTGAGTGAGGCAGTTATAGACTTTGTATTTTTTTATCATAATAACACAATGCTGTGAAGTGAGCAATACTTTTAAATGCTTTCGTACTTTAATTCTTTTAAAAACGAAATCGTTTAAGAGTAGTGCCTTCAAAGGAATAGGTGTGTATATCAAAATTATGAGCGTGATATAAACGTCAATGCATTGTGTACGAAGATTAGCAAAACTCTTGGTTGGTGTATTGAAACTATCTATCTACTTAATATGAAACTATTTAATAAGATGTATTAGATAAATTTAGAATATGTCCTTTAGAGTTAATAGATAGATTACATCAGTCGGAGTTAAGTATAATCTTCACGTGTGTACAGTACAGTCAAGAGATAAAAGCAGTTTTATATTTTTACGGCTGTTAATTGTCGGCTCGAAGCGCATCTTACCTGTACGATTCAGTGCTGGAGTGGATTACCGTAGTATGTATACATGCACAATGTGCACATATTATAATTATCAGGAAATACACCACGTATTTTATTTTTATATTATTAAGAACAAAGCCGACAATGTTGCGAAAGGTACAAGTTATAGATAAATTTGTAATATTATACTTGTGTGTGTCTTGTAAATAGAACATTTTTACCATGTCATGCGAATGTAAAATGAGATTATCACAAATAAAATAAAACATTGACACTAGGAATAATTAACGTTTATTTTCCTTTTGACCTCGATGTGCAACTTTATTACTACTAACCCCCGCTCTCGTCTCATCGTGAAAATAGTTAACATCCTCCATTCCTTCCGGCATGTAAACGAGGCCAGATTCCGCTTTATCAAGTAAATTGTATCCTTTTCCGTAACCTGTAAAAACGATATAACTATTAATTACCTACTAGTATTCTATGTATATTTACATATAATTTAATTCCCAATGTCCTAGTCATTTCTACAATACGTGTGCATAAATAACACGAAATTGTAGCCCATTGTAAGGCACTTTTACTGCCAAAATCTCACAGTTCAAAATAATTGCCATAACATAAATAAATAACCGCATCTAAACTCCGTCAAGAGGATATTGGATAATCAGATATTTATAGACAATATCTTTAAACGAGCAATTCTTGTATATATATTTATTTATTTATTTCGAGGATCTCGGAAACGGCTCTAACGATTTTGATGAAATTTGGTATGTAGTAGGAAGGCCAAGTGGCTAAAATCAAAATTCCGTTTGTACGAGCAGTCGCCTACCGACGACTGGTATCGTTGGATTCAGTGACGTCCCCCGAGTATGGGACTCGATGTCGTCACTCTCTAAAGTGGTGGAGGGGGTAACTATGACGTCACAAAGATGGCGGTTGGTGGTATCAAGTTTTATCGATTATTTCTTTAACTATTCAACGTATTGCAACAAATGAGGTGTCAAATGAAAGCTCATTAAATTGCTAATAATTCGTTTTTAGGAACAAAATGTGCAAGTCTTATAAATAAAAAGTTTTTCATAAAAAATCGTACTTTTGATAAAGTCATTTTTTTTCAACTGCAAAAAACTCGATGAAAGACGCCATTTCTTTAAAAAATACTTCATATGATTGAAAATGCTAAATTCATCCTCTATACAATGCTTTTTGAGTTATTAGAATCGGTTCATAAATGAGTACGCCAGGGACATTTCGCCACGGGCGGGGCGAACGTCGCGGCGCGCGCGCGTTTGCTGACGAACGCGACTGTGAAGACATTCTTAAGTGTAGCTCAACAACTACTTAACCGAATTAGACAAATCAGATATCATATGAAAGTTCTTTATATTGCCATTAATTTGTTTCCAGTAATGAAATGTGTAAGTCAAACAATTAAAAGTTTTTCCAAGAAATCGTATTTTTGAAAAAGTCATTTTTATTTTAACTTCAAAAAACTCGATGAAACAGGCTATTTCTTTAAAAAATACTTCAAATGATTGAAAATGCTACATTTATCCTCTATATAATGCTTTTTGAATTATTAGAATCGGTTCATAAATGAGTACGCCAGGGCTATTTCGCCGCGGGCGGGGCGAACGTCGCGGCGCGCGCGCGTTTGCTGACGAACGCGACTGTGTAGGCTTTCTTAAGTGTAGCTCAACAATTACCTAACCGACCTTTACCAGGTCATCAGTCCACCTTGTGGGGGGTCTACCCAAGCTGCGCCTTCCGGTCCGTGGTCGCCACTCGAGAACCTTTCAGCGCCAACGGCCATCGGTTCTACGCGCAATGTGCCCCGGCCACTGCCACTTAATTTTAGCGATTCCAAAGGCTATATCGGTTACTTTGGTTCTGCTCTGCTACGGATGACGTCATTTCTGATGCGATCACGCACAAAAACTCCCAGCATAGCCCTCTCCATTGCCCTCTGCTGAGTAACTTTGAGCCCATGGTGAGCGACCACGTTACCGTACCATATGTCATCACTGGCAACACCCACTGGTCAAAGACTCTCGTCTTGAGACACTGCGGAATATTGTACGAAAAGATATGCCGTAGCTTGCCGAACGCTGCCCAGCCGAGTCGGATTCGACCATTAACCTCTTTCTCAAAGTTGGACCTACCTAACTGGACAGTCTGTCCTAGGTATACATAATCGCCTACAATTTCCAGCGTAAAGCGTCCGATTGTAACAGGAGTTGGTGCTACATGGGCATTTGACATGATCTTCGTCTTATCCATGTTCATCCTTAGACCAACTCGCTCGGAGCCTTTACTGAGGTCATTCAGCATTGTACTTAAGTCCTCCATGGTTTCAGCCAAGACTACTATGTCGTCAGCAAACCGAAAGTGAGTGATGTACTCGTCGTTTATGTTGATGCCTAGCCTTCTCCAGTCCAGATTCTAGAAAACATCCTCCAGTGCAGCGGAGAACAGTTTAGGAAAAATATCTCCTTGCCTGCTGACTCCCCGCTGCAGCGGAATGGGTTTCGAGTTCCGGTCCTGGAGTCGGACTGACATAGTAGCGTTTTCGTACAAACACTTCAGTACTTCGATATAGCGGTAGTCTACTTGGCACCGCTGTAGAGATTATAGTACCGCCCAGGTTTCGATCGAATCGAAGGCTTTCTCATAGTCCACAAACGCTAAACAGAGGGGCAGGGTACTCTTCAGTCTTCTGCATATAGAGTAACATAGACCACATACGCTTCGTCAGGTTATAACCTGACGAAGCGTATGGATGTGGTCTATGGTACTAAAGCCTCTTCGGAAACCGGCTTGTTCGGCAGGCTGGAAGTCATCTAGCGTGCTGCCAGACGTTTCATAATGACTCTTGAAAACAGCTTGTAGACATGGCTCAAAAGCGTGATGGATCGATAGTTCTTCAGAAGAGTGGTGTCACCTTTCTTGAAGAACAGCACCACCACCCCTGTGTTCCATGCCTTTGGCGTTCTCCCTTCCAGTAAGACAGAGTCGGACAACTTCTGAAGAGCCGTAAGGACCGGTTTTCCACCCTCCTTCAGGAGTTCGGCTGTAATTCCGTCTTCACCGGGTGCCCTGTTGTTTTAGAGCTGTTTATGAGCCATTCTAATCTCGTACAGGCTGATGTCCGGAATGTCATCGGTATAGTGCCGGGTTAGTCTAGCTCTAGGATCTTCCACTAGACCAACTTCGGGGTCTGCTAGTTGACGTGTATAGCTGTCCATAGAAGCGCTCTATCTCGCCCAGAAGCTCAGGTCTGGATGAGACAATTCTACCATTCTCAGTTTTTAATTTGGCGAGCTGGCTCTACCCAATAGACAGATCTCTTGCGAAAACTTTTGAGACATTATTCCGCTCGATGGTCTCTTCAATACGTTTTGTATTGAATTGGCGCAGATCACGGGTCAGGGATTTGGAGATCTATCTATTGAGCTGCCGATATTATGTCGCATCGACTGAAGACTGTAGAACCATCCTACTCCTTTTCTCGAAGAGCTTCTGAGTGGAGTTAGAGGGCCTATTGGTTCAGTTGGTCCGGTGGGCTTCAAAGAATTTAGACCCTGTGGTATGGACAGCGTCCACAAACCCGTCATTGAATTCATCCACATCGCCACCTAGGCAATCGAGACGGATCTGGAGTTCCAGCTGAAAACTCTCGGGGTTTTGGATTTAGGCTGCTGATCGTCGGAGCGTGGACTTCATCAGACGAGAGCGCTCTAGCTTACAGTGGCGGAGCGTCCATACAACTCGATTCCCACCGGCTTGCCTAATTTTCAGCCATTCCAGTTCTTTTTTGCTCATGAAGGCAAATTATTTCCGGCTTGCCCAAAATATATTTTTGACGCGCCGCCACTGCTAGCTTAACACATATATTCAATATGCCTCTTACCAGACGGCGATCACTTCCGGTTTTAACCGTATTGATCACAGAGACATCATTGAATATATGCTTCTTCGTCGACATGATGAAGTCAATCTCGTTTTTAGTTGCACCGTCGGGACTCATCCAGGTCCACTTTCTATGCTCACGTTTCTTGAAGAAGGAATTAATCATGTAGAGATTGTAGTCCCTCCTTCTCCAAGAAACCAGCCAGTAGGTAGTTGGCCCCGATGGTTCCGACTTCCAACTCCAAATTCCCCCACTCTCAGCTCTTCACCATCTCTCTTGCTCAGTTTCGCGTTGAAGTCCAGCAGGTTATATCAGGATATAACCTGCTGGACTTCAACGCGAAACTGAGCAAGAGAGATGGTGATGAGCTTCGTCAGGACGAAGCGTATGGATGTGGTCTATGTTACTCTGTATACAGAAGTGGTGGTCTGTATACAGAAGTGGTGGTCTGTATACAGAAGACTGAAAAGTACAACCTGCCGCACTGTTTAGCGTTTGTGGACTATGAGAAAGCCTTCGATTCGATCGAAACCTGGGCGGTACTACAATCTCTACAGAGGTGCCAAGTAGACTACCGCTATATCGAAGTACTGAAGTGTTTGTACGAAAACGCCACTATGTCAGTCCGACTTCAGGACTGGAACTCGAAACCCATTCCGGTGCAGCGGGGAGTCAAGCAAGGAGATATTTTTCCTAAACTGTTATCCGCTGCACTGGAGGATGTTTTCTAGAATCTGGACTGGAGAAAGCTAGGCATCAACATAAACGGCAAGTACATCAGTCACTTTCGGTTTGTTGACGACATAGTAGTCTTGGCTGAAACATGGAGGATTTAAGTACAATGCTCGATTCCGAGCGAGTTGGTCTAAGGATAAACATGGATAAGAAGAAGATCATGTCAAATGCCCATGTAGCACCAACTCCTGTTAATACAATCGAACGCTTTACGCTCGAAGTTGTAGACGATTATGTATAGCTAGGACAGACTGTCCAGTTGGGCAGGTCCAACTTTAAGAAAGAGGTTAATCGTCGAATCCGACTCGGCTGGGCAGCGTTCGGGAAGCTACGGCATATCTTTTCGTCCAATATTCCGCAGTGTCTCAAGACGAGAGTCTTTGACCAGTGGGTGTTGCCAGTGATGACATATGGTACGGAAACGTGGTCGCTCACCATAGGGTCAAAGCCACTCAGCAGAGGGCAATGGAGAGGGCTATGCTGGGAGTTTCACGGCGTGGCGTGATCGCATCAGAAATGACGCCATCCGTAGCAGAACCAAAGTAACCGATATAGCTTTTCGAATCGCTAAACTTAAGTGGCAGTGGGCGGGGCAAATTGCGCGTAGAACCGATGGTCGTTGGGGCTGAAAGGTTCTCGAGTGGCGACCACGGACCGGAAGGCGCAGCGTGGGTAGACCCCCCACTAGGTGGACTGATGACCTGGCAAAGGTCGCGGGAGTCCGCTGAATGCGGCTGGCGCAGGACCGGTCATTGTGGCACTGTTTGGGGGAGGCCTATGTCCAGCAGTGGACGTCTTGCGGCTGATATGATGATGATGATGATTTTGTCTTCTAACATAAGGCGAAAACATTTTTTTGAATTTATTTTCATTTTTTTTTAAATCTCTGAGCAAGGTGTTCTGGCTATCAACATTTTTTTATTAAGTAATAAAATACCTTTCATATGACACCTCATTTGTCTAAATCGGTTAGGTAGTTGTTGACCTGCACTTAAGAAAGCCTACACAGTCGCGTTCGTCAGCAAACGCGCGCGCCGCGACGTTAGCCCCGCCCGTGGCGAAATGTCCCTGGCGTACTCATTTATGAACCGATTCTAATAATTCAACAAGCATTATATAGAGGATAAATGTAGCATTTTCAATCATTTGAAGTATTTTTTAAAGAAATAGCCTCTTTCATCGAGTTTTTTGAAGTTAAAATAAAAATGACTTTTTCAAAAATACGATTTTTTGGAAAAACTTTTTAATTGTTTGACTTACATATTTCATTACTTGAAACAAATTAATGGCAATATAAAGAGCTTTTATATGATACCCCATTTGTCTAATTCGGTTAAGTAGTTGTTGAGCTACACTTAAAAATGTCTACACAGTCGCGTTCGTCAGCAAACGCGCGCGCGCCGCGACTTTCGCACCGCCCGCGGTGAAATGTCCCTGGCGTACTCATTTATGAACCGATTCTAATAATTCAAAAAGCATTGTATAGAGGATGAATTTAGCATTTTCAATCATATGAAGTATTTTTTAAAGAAATGGCCTCCTTCATCGAGTTCTTTGCAATTAAAAAAAAACTACTTTTTCAAAAGTACGATTTTTTAAGAAAAACTTTTTAATTATTAGACTTACACGTTTTATTCCTAAAAGCGAATTATTAGCAATTTAAAGAGCTTTCATTTGACACCTCATTTGTTGCAATACGTTGAATAGTTAAAGAGATAATCGATAAAACTTGATACCACCAACCGCCATCTTTGTGACGTCATAGTTACCCCCTCCACCACTTGAGAGAGTGACGACATCGAGTTCCATACTCGGGAGACGTCACTGAATCCAACGATACCAGTCGTTGGTAGGCGACTGCTCGTACAAACGAACTTCGTTATTTGACGACTTTTTTCAAATTGGCCTCTCTACTAATGTGGGGCTTTTCGGGGACGAGCAATCGATCTAGGTTGGTCTCATGCCCGGGAAAACGCAGAGCAAAGCTCGGCCGCCCAGATATTAGACATTTAAGCGCGTTACACGGAGGCGTGGTTGACAGAATCAAAGAATCCCCCCTAGGCGCGCACGAGGCAACATTGTCTCCGCGACACTATATCTGTATCACACAATAAGTGCGACAGAGATAGACATACAGTTGCGGAGACAAAATTGCCTCGTGCTCGGATAGCCCCAATTAGCAAATAAGACTAACCGATTTCTTTCATGAGTTTAGTCGGTGCATTTCTTAAGTGCAGAGGGATTGGAGGCAGTGGTCCTTTCGCTTCTTTAAGAGATTGTTGGCATCGTTTCATGGCTTGATACACTGCTCGGCTTTTGTTTGCTCGGGCTAGTCGCACCGCACACTGCACCAGCAGTACGTCCGACTCCGGCATCCCTATATGCTGACAACCTTGTAAGCACGCTACAGCTTCTACTATGGCGTTCTGATCAGCTAGGCCTGTAAAAGAAAAATACGGTTTTTATTGTAGTAAAAACTTCTTTAGCGGGGCTGAGCACTTTTTGTGATGAGGAAAAATGTTTAAAATCGCGACAGATTCGTAAGGAGTTCTCAATATAGTGGACGGAAGTACGCCTAGAACGCTCTACGACCAGCTAAGTTGACCCTTCCTAATATCGTATGACCTGTTTTTATACAAATAAGTACTAACAAACAAATGATTTTATCCTCCTCTCTTTCTACCGCGCGGCGAAAATGTGTGCCTGCGCCTGCTGTTTCGTTTAAGACGGCGCAGGGCGCTTGCGCGAATGTGCGTGTGTGTTTGGTTTTCACTTCTTCCGGCACTCCCGGAGTGCAACCCGTTGTTTTTTTTCTTTTCAATTTAAATCTTTTGGAAATAATTGCTGACTCGCTATACTACAGTGTACACATAACACAAGCCTTATTGAGGCCCTATGGGCCTAGTTTGATTTGTGTTAGATCAACCATCTCATATTTATTTATTTATGTCTAGATGTCAGACCCAAATTGCTAGTTTGAATGAATATGTTGTCTCAGGATATTTCAACAGCTGCTGATTATGTTGTTCAAGTTACAGTTTGTAACACTTCAGGGTAATGTAACACGATACAACCCGAGCATTACAGCAATCGCTGCTCCACTCTTTCAGTGTCATAACACAAGTCAGTACAGGTTCGCGCGCAGCGATGACCTTTTGAAACCGAAGGATCTGGGGGATGGAGCACAAATGAGCGGAGCGTTCGTTGCGAAATAACACGATCGCCGCGATACAGAGCGAGGGACCCAAATTGGCCCCTTCTGCTGTCAACACAGTGAATCCTCAAATTGTATAATGGGTCGGCAACGCGTACGTGACTGCTTCGCGCGGATCGACCTGTGGATGGCAGAGATCGTGTTGTGAACAATAGTAATAAGGCCAGTCACAGCCAGACCAACCGATGTTCACGCACGCCGCCCTAACCTAAACCTGCGCGCAATGAAGAGCGGGTCTTCTCCGCCGTGCAGCGCGCGCGTCTTCCAGTACAACGCGGCGTTGTCGTCACCCGCGCGGATCGACTTGTGGATGGCAGAGATCGTGTTGTGAACAAGAGTAGGCCAGCCACACTAACCGATGTCCTCGCACGCCGCCCTAACGAGCCTGCGCGCAATGAAGAGCGGGTCCTCGCCGCCGTGCAGCGCGCGCGTCGTCCAGTACAGCGCGGCGTTGTCGTCGCCCGCGCGGATCGACTTGTGGATGGCAGAGATCGTGTTGTAGTGCTCCTCGCCGTGCCGATCGTACACCATGTGCGAACGCTGAAACATCATTTGACGGGTTAATTTCGGTGGGATAAAACCGATTGGGGGTTTGGATCGAAGCCGAATAAATACTGCGAGGTAACTATCTAATCCAAATAAGAATTATTGTCATTCAAAACGGGTTTTGGGTTCCAATCCAACCTCAATCCAATGAGGCCAAAGTCCATTATAAAGAAAAAAAAAAGGGGCGTAACCTAAGTTGATTGTACTGTAGGCCGTCGAGTTCTACCAGCGACGTTCACTCCACTTGACATCTGTATTGTATACCTTAATGCCATCCTTAATGTCGTCAAGCGTGAGCAGCGCGGGCCCGGCGTCGAGCAGGCGGTCCGGGGCGGTGGAGCGCGCGGTGAGCGCCAGCTCTAGAGCACCGAGCGCTATTCGCGCGTCGCCGTCGCTCACCTCCGCCAGCCACTGTAGCGACGCTCGTTCCACCAAACACCTGTGCGATGTTCGTGTGTCATTAATAACTTGAAACTCATTGCTGATGCAGCCTTGCATGGTTATAACATGCCCTATAAATAGATTAGACGCAAATGGTAATTTATAACCCTTTCGCTACCACTGTCAGTCAACCTTATACTGTGTGACTGACAGATGGCGTTGAAAGTGTTTGCAAACATTATCACGTGGTAGATTTATTATATACATTGTAGTCTTTGGTGGCAGAGGCACACATAGCCAGGAGTGTAACACTGTGGAATAAATACTATTTATGTGACATACAGTCTGGGACAATAATACAGTAGAATCCGCTTATAACGACTCCGCATATAACACTTGACCGCTTTTAACGACTGCTAAATCACCGACGTTAGGATTCTTACCAAACATTTTCAAAGAAAATCAATCCGGTTTGTGCGACGTAATATCGCCGGTCCCTTGACCATCGCTGAATCCGGATTCTACTGTATATACTTCATGTAGTTATTGGCAAACATTTTAAAGTAGTATTCCTCTATTCTATTGCATTCTTCCTGAAATATATTCATATTTAAGGCTCCTTTTAAAACTAGTAATAAGATATGATTGCATAAAATAGTTAATTCAGAAAATTCTCATTACATTTCAGATCTAAAGGTGTTTTGTTATTGGGTGGTACAGTCACCACCATTAATACCGCCATATAATAAGCGGCATAAATCTCTGACATGACTCTGTTTGTAGGGCGTAAGGATGTGTCAGATATTTATGCCGCCTTTGTTATGGCCGAATTGTTTTTTGTGAATGAAGCTTGACACAAAAACAATGTTTCAACATTTACCATACCAAAATAATGTGTCTAACCAGTGTAATTACTTAGGTATATCACCATCTGAAGAACATTCCACATTATTTTTAGAGTCTACAAGGAGCACATTTTTGTTTTTCTCCACTGCCCTCTCTAATATCAACACCACATCTTCTACTGACAGTTTTTCCATAACAATAACTTTACATCGGCTGAGCAGGGCATTGTTCAGACTGAATGAAGGGTTCTCAGTTGTTGCTCCGATGAGTATTATGGTACCATTCTCCACGTGAGGCAGAAAACTATCTTGCTGGAGTTTGTTGAATCTGTAATCCAATCAAATAGCAATGTTTAAAAATAATTTACAGTTTTTTTTATTCACAGATATACTGTAAATGAACAGCTACTCTATTCACAACACAAATTAACAGTGGAGAAGCGTCCACACAACTTGATCCCTACTAGTTTGCAAAATTTTCAGCCAATCCAGTTCTTTTACTATGGTTCATCTTATATCTTTAAACGAGCAATTCTTGTATATTTATTTATTTATTTATATGTATATTTATTTCGGGGATCTCGGAAACGGCTCTAACGATTTTGATGAAATTTGGTATGTGGGGGTTTTCGGGGATGAGCAATCGATCTAGCTAGGTCTCATGCCCGGGAAAACGCCGAGCAAAGCTCGGCCGCCCAGATATTGAAGAATAAAAAAGGCAAATAAAAAGTACTATTTCCAAAAATTTGTAGTAGTCAATAAAACTACCAGAGACTAAACATGTCAGTAGAATTCATTGCCTTTGTTTTTCAGAGATATATAAATATAAATAAAATAAACAATCTTACACAAATCAACCTAGTCCCAAACTAATAGTGGTAGCCGTACGATTAAAAAAACCGCAAATCGATGTACAGTTTAGCCGTTTGGTACACGCATACTAGAGGCCAAAACAAATTGTTTGACCCGCAGTTCCTAAAAAATTTCCCTTAGGAGGGGAGTGCGGGGACCTTTCTTTTTTTGTATGGAAAAAAAAAAAAAAAATTCAGAAACCTATCGTGTGTGGTATCATATGAAAGGGCATTTTGAGACGATTCTAAAAATATACCACATTATTACATTTCAGGCATTTTTTTTTAATTATCACAGAAATAATTTTCGAAACATGCCAAGTTTGGGCTCCTCCAGACACGATATGGCTGATTTTTTTTTTGTACAATATACCACAAATGATACTTGATATCCTCATATCTAACCTCAAGAAAGCAATTTGGAAAATAATTTCAGTAAGTATTTTATTTTTATTTTTCAAGATTACTAAGTGACACAGTTCTACTTCAATACCTATTTTACGAGACTTATGGAACTGTACTGAAGATACAGTACATATTATTCATAAAATGATACGTAGTATCCATATACCCTACGGCAAATACCTCTTTAACCCTTTAACTGCATCTTTATCTTAAACAAAAATAATTTTCGAAACATACCAAGTTTGAGGTCCTCCAGACACGATATGGCTGATTTTTTTTTATAAAATATACCACAAATGATACGTAATATCCTCATATCTAACCTCAAAAAAGCAATTTTGAAAATAATAACAAACATTTTTTTTTTATCTGTGGAAGACTCTAACAGCATACATTAATACCTAGTATTAATTGATTAAGAAACACAGATGACAACGGTATGAAAACTATTCAATCAGTTGGGTAGAATAGTTTTGTTTTTTATCTGTGTAGGTAGTTCTCTATGGGCCAATTTAGGCCATGTTTTCTAAATGTCAAAACCAAGTGAGTGGCTAGTGCAATGTAAATAAAAACAACAGGAATAAACATTTTTCATTCAACTTTCAGCCACTTTAAAGTCAGTATCTACCACAACAACTATACCAACTGATGAAAAGACGCAGTTAAAGGGTTAAAGAGGTATTTCCCGTTGGATATATGGATACTACGTATCATTTTATGATTAATATGTACTGTATCTTCAGTACAGTTCCATAAGTCTCGTAAAATAGGTATTGAAGTAGAACTATGTCACTTAGTAATCTTGAAAAATAAATAAAAATACTTACTGAAATTATTTTCCAAATTGCTTTCTTGAGGTTAGATATGAGGATATCAAGTATCATATGTGGTATATTGTACAAAAAAAAATCAGCCATATCGTGTCTGGAGGAGCCCAAACTTGGCATGTTTCGAAAATTATTTCTGTGATAATTAAAAAAGAATGCCTGAAATGTAATGATGTGGTATATTTTTAGAATCGTCTCAAAATGCCCTTTCATATGATACCACACACGATAGGTACCTGAAAAAAAAATATTTTTTTTCCATACAAAAAAAGAAAAGTCCCCGCACTCCCCTCCTAAGGGAAATTTTTTTAGGAACTGCGGGTCAAAAATTTTGTTTTGACCTCTAGTATGCATGTGCCAAATGGCTAAACTGTACATCGATTTGCGGTTTTTCTTTGAAATTGGGCTTGTACGGCTGCCACTATAAGCAAAGCTTGTACTACTAAGTGTAACTACCTACTAAGCGACAATATAAATAAATAAATAAATATTTATGGACAATCTTACACAAATCAACCTAGTCCCAAACTTATATACCTAAATACTTATATAGATAAATAGCCTATACAACCTACCTATGAATCTCATCCATGAATAAAACTGTTTGTCTCTTAAACTGGGCCTCATTTTTAGCAACTTTGACCACTTCTTTTACATCATTGATACCAGACATTGTGGCAGACATCTTCACAAATCTCAAATTATTTTGCTTCTTACAGATTTGGGAAATTACATTAGCCATAGATGTCTGAAAATAAGATTAAATACAATAAGATTCAACTAAGTTTTTAAATTTACACTGCATAGGTAACTTAACCAAGCAAACACTAAGATATCAAACAATATTTACCTTCCCACAACCAGGTGGTCCCCATAAAATCATATTAGGTATCTTATTTTGTTCCAGCATAGACCTCAGCATGGTACCCGCACCAAATGCCTGCTTGTGCCCCACCATATCCTCCAAACTGAGAGGCCTCATTTGCTCAGCTAGAGGGACACTCTTGCAACTACTTTCTACCTTCTCGTCACTCATGGTAGACTTGGAAGTAGAATGGAAAGACTGGGGCTGGAAATATAAAAAAAGTTAGGAACCAATCCAAAATGTATAATATTTTTATGGGTAATAATTTAAAAAATTACCTCCATAGACTTCGGTACATTGGTGTTCTCGGACTTAAACCGCTTTTCTTTTGGTGAAACGCTGTTCAAAAAAGACCCTGTTCTTTTCGTTGATGTACTCTTCTCGGGCTGGGTGTTGAGGAACAAACATTTGTTTACATGGTCTTCAATTTGATCCTTCTTAAAGTCCCGATTGCAGACTGGGCATGCTACAGAGCCATCCATTGTAACAAAATCTTGAAAAACTTTAACATAAATATATTCACTTTGCTTTTGCCTGTAATATTCTACGACTACGGTGTATCCACTATGGCTGCAGCAGCAGAATAAAGTAAACTTATTAAAGTCCGCGCCTCGTGGGTTTAATTAAACCTTTCTAAAACCAATTACATTCTTATTTTATGGCTAAAACGAAACTTCAGAGAACTCGACCGGCTTCCGGCTTGAGATGAAATTTGTCAATTCCGATTTTATGACATTTGTATCAATGTTACCAATCATAAAAAATCTCGGGTGTTCAAGACATATGAAACACCGTCACTAATGCACAAATGTCGTTTTTAATTCTAATGCCTGAAACACACACAGGGCCATCATGGCCAATCACATACGTTTGTCATGTTTCGGATCCGCACATCGCGTCCACACAAACGATCATGATACGCGTCGGTGCTACGCGACGGAGAAACCAAGTGGTTATATTCTCTTCGGGAGATACGATACCGCACTTCACGCACTTGTACCTTTTTACCGTATAAAAGATAGAAGTGTGGACAAAGCTTAAACGATCATCTTCTCTCTGCTCATAGAAAAATACTCTCACCGTCTGTCATGTCATGGTCAACTCAACCATAGATCAGTGAAGATGAATGAATTCGAAAGTTTGGTGAAATGTACCGTTGTTTTGCCAACAAATTGAAGATATCACTAATTACTTTATATATAAATATGCATATTATATAATGAATAGTGCTTGTAGTTTTTGAGAACTTCACTTTCAGTAAAATATGAGTAGCAATATCAGGAACCGTAAGGGTGAAAACAAATCTAACGAGGTCAGCGAACTTTCAGAAGAATGTTACACAGAAAAAACCGTAAATGAAAGGGAAGTTGTAAGTGTTTCCTGACTTATCATCTCATTGATTAAATCTATAAATGATACAAAACAAAACTTTATTCATGAATGTACATGTTAAACAGTTCTACAATTGGAATTTGTTCAGGGAAAACGATTTCATCGCTCACGATGTAAAATTTGAAATTGGAGCCCTCTGGCGAAAAAAAAGCTTGAGGGTTGGAATCCTTTTATATATATAGCACTTCCGATTAAAAAACATCAGATTTTATAATTTTTTTTAGAGTGATGCCACTGCCACTGACCCCCAGTCTGTAGGTAATATTTACATAATATTTTAATCCATGTCCTAGGGAGATGGAGCCCCCGCTGATGAGGAACCCGAAACTAAACAAACCGACAGTGCACACATAAAAAATTTAGATACTACACTCATAAAGGATGTAGAAATTACACCATCTAGTGTTTACCTACACATCAAACTAGATCTGGTGTGCTTCACTCTGCTGATTATAGCTCTATGTACCCGCCTGTATAATCTACAAGAGCCCAGATATATTGTGTAAGTTGTATTTATTTAAATTAGATCTTTTTGTTCCATACCCAAAGATTCAAAACGGAACCCTATTGCTATCACTCACACGTCCATCTGTCCATTTTTGATGTTGGTTTGAAACCTTAAATGTGCGAAGTCTGACTCACACTTCCCCGGTTTTTTTAAATACTTGTAAAGTTTTATTCAATAATTCTACTTAAGTTTCTTTTTTTAAATAAATTTTCAGGTTTGATGAATTACATTATGGAAGATATGTGTCTTTGTATACCAAAGGCATATTTTTCTTCGATGCACACCCACCCCTGGGCAAGCAGCTGCTGTACCTGGCTGGCCGGGTTGCTGGATATGATGGCAACTTTACTTTTGACCGCATCGGCTCCCCATACGCTGATAATGTACCTGTGGGGGCTTTGAGGCTGGTGCCAGCTGTGGCTGGCAGTTTGCTGGTGTCTATATCATATAAATTGATGCTGGAGATGTGCACATATCGGTGGACAGCTATTTTAGCTGCTCTTTTAATTATATTTGGTAATTAATTTTAATTCTTTGATATACAAATAAATATCTTACTGTAAAACATCCTGATTAGGGTTTGCAATCCGGATCCAAAATGTATGTAATTATCCAGATCCGGATCCGAATTATCCGGATCTTTCATACATTTTGGATCCGGATTGCAAACCCTAATCCTGATATTACTTCCACTTTGTCACATTTAATTGTTGTCTTTTGCAGAAAACAGTTTCCTAGCCCAGTCAAGGTTCATGTTACTGGAGTGCATTCAAATGTTGTTTGGACTAAGTGGAGTTCTCTGTGCTATAAAGAGTACAAAAAACAATGGTGTTTCATCAGTCATCTGGCTATGCATAGGTGCTGTTTCACTGGGCTGTTGTTTTTCGTAAGTGTTACACATATTTGTGTTTATTCTACAGTACCATATCACTAATTTGGCATCAATATAGAGATAAAAGTTCTCATTGCTTCTCTTATCCTTTTTCATATGTAGAAGCATGATGATGTTAATGTTCAACATGAGTATTAGTTGCTGGTGCTATTACAAAGGAAAATATTGGTAAACACTAATAATGCTAATTACAGTAGAATCCGCTTATAACGACTCCGCATATAACATTTGACCACTTTTAACGACTGCTAAATCACCTGACGTTAGGATTCAGTCAGTTAGAAATCAGTCCGGTTTGTGCGATGTTCTGTTAGTGCGACGTAATATCGCCGGTCCCTTGACGGTCGCTGTATCCGGATTCTACTGTATATGAAAGCCTTTGTAATTTATTATAAAGCAATCTAGTCTTTGTTCATTTTACTTTCAATTCCACAAGTGCTGGATTAGTAGAAATTCTGGATATACAGTGCTACTAGGTATATTCGATTATTCGCCAAATGACACCTAGCATATGTAAGTAGTTATACTTTGTTTTTTGCTTGTTGGAAAGGGCCCTCATCTTGATAAAGTATACTCCGTTTTTTAAAAAGAACTAACTAAAACTTGTTGTAGTGTAAAATACTCGGGGCTGTACACGTACTACCTGGGCGTGTACGTGGTGGGGCGGCAGCTGTGGCGGCGGCTGGGCACGGCGGAGGCGCCGGCGCGGCTGGTGGCGGGCGCGCTGTGGCGCTGCGTCGCGCTGCTGGCGCTGCCGCTGGCGCTGCACGTGGCCGTGTTCTACGCGCACCTGGCGATGCTGCCGCGCGCGGGGCCGCACGATAGTGTCATGACCAGCGCCTTCCAGGTAACCTAGATTATAAAATACTAGATTGTTAACCAAGGGTTGAAAGCGACCCATTTCAGACGAGATATTTTGGCGCTCGAACGTAGTGAGACTATTCTATTATATAATCCTTCGCTTCGTTCAGGATTCAATTTACGCCCACGCCGTAAATATGTCATTTTGCTCCCTTGTGACACAATCTACTATTTTAATGGTGTAAAGGACTGGCTTTAGAGGGCAACCGAGACGCCGAGGCGGATATAAAAGGGTGCCCGGGTTTTTATTCCAGGCCCTGAACTTAATTTTGCATGATTTCATAAATGCCTAACAATACACACACACACATTTTTGCAAATAAATATTCTTATCTTATCTTATAATAACGATAACTGTTTACAGGCGTCGCTGCAGGGCGGGCTCGCCAGCATCACGCGCGGGCAGCCCCTGCATGTTGCACACGGCTCGCAGATAACTCTCAGGTATCATATGGAAACATTTCAAATAATTACATAATTACTTTACTTGGAACTACATTGCTTTACACTACTAACAATCCTGCTAAATCATGCAACAGAAATACCTGAGCTTGATCACCAATGTCAAAATATTAACCTACCAAAGCATTACTTCGTTCACTCTGGACGCGTTACATTACACCCATGGCAAACGGTGACAAACAGCAGCTGTATAACAGAAGTGTCCACAGCTTAGGGTGCCTCATCGCGTGGTAGTATCGAGGCCGTTAGAATTACATGACCTAGCTTGACCAGTGGCGTATTTGCCCTAGGCCCAGTAGGTCCGGAGGCATAGGGCGGCCAGACGATAAGAACTGCAAATCGCGGCAGAAAATCAAAATAGTGCGAGCTATGAGAAAGGGGCAAACCATGGCTGCAAATCCATCACTGTGTTTAAAGCCGAATTCATATTTGTCTGACCTGACGTGTATCCATCTGATACGCTCTAACGTGGCGGCTCATTGCATCAGAACCTCTAGTATACGTTTTTTCGAAACGAAGGTGTAAGGCAACGCGAGCAGCGCTTCTGGTGACTTAGGTGGTATATATTTTGTTCACAAATGTGTTCGTTTGTGTTTTGTTTCGAATTAGTAGTCAGATTAGCCCGATTCTGGCTTAACAGTGGCATAAACCCTTAGGCACACTCACGGGCGCACGTGCTGGCTGCACTCGCACGCGCACGTGTACCCGGTGCGGTACGCGGACGGGCGCGGCTCCTCGCACCAGCAGCAGGTCACCTGTTACAGCTTCAAGGACGTCAACAACTGGTGGATCGTCAAGCGGCCCGAGGTATACACTAGTTTTCCTTATGACTCTTTGTGACCTGTTATATCAGTGAGGGTATTGGGTTAACTAATATATCTCTTAGCTATTCCTATTCCGGAGCTAGTTGAGGTCGACCCCCGAAATACCGGCTGACCACAGCATGACGCGTATTGAATAGTGGTAGAGATACCTACTCATTGGAGTTTTCTCATGAAAGTGCCGATGCCACAAAACATTTTGCCAATCTGTGATTCCACCGGCACTGTTCTGCCTCCTGTATCCTACCCTGAATCATCTGTAAATTTGATGTTATTGGAGTGTTTATTACCTACGGCACATGTTTGCTTCAATTTATATTACGAATACTGTAGGTCAATGTGATGAGGTCTATTGCAAAATAATAGATATTATGTACATTGTACAGTCCCATATAGTAAATGATCTTTAATGTGTTCAAAAGTACGGTCCATACGTATAGAAATGCTTTCAATAATTAGGCCTTAAAACACTCATGTGAGCTTATAAGTAGTATGAAACATCCTCCGGCTAGCTTCATGAACCCACACTCGCGTTTTAATGCCTCTCATCATGTATAGCCGGGTCTATATTACTTGCGGCGGCGCGCTTGCACGTTCGACCGCGTTTGCCGCGCGCAATGTAGACGTGTTTTGCGCGCGCGGCAGCTCGAACATTGCCGCACTCGAACGTGCCGCGGGCCGAGCCGATCTTTGTCGTTATTTGGCCGCGCGGCAAAGGCCAGTCAGTGGTCGGTAAACTAGAATGCTGTGTGCAGGTGGCGTCGCTGGCCGTGGCGCGGCCGCCGGACGCCATCCGTCACGGCGACGTGGTGCAGCTGCTGCACGGCATCACGAGCCGCGCGCTCAACTCGCACGACGTGGCCGCGCCCGCCTCGCCGCAGTCGCAGGTACCTAAGTGCCGCCTTTTTTTTGACGCAGTGGAAATGCATTTGGGTCATAAACAGATTTAGGTTCGCGTCTTTCCTGTGGACATATCAAAAGTTAAGGGCTACAAAGCTTAATTTTGAATTGGTCTCGTAACCCGCATAAATGGCGTCTTCGTTTTTATAAAACCATGTAATAAAATTATAACTTACATGCTCGTAAGCCGTTAACTATTGACCACGGGAGGGACGACTTTTGTTTATTCAAGTGTTTATAACCCATTATCGCCCATGGTGCGGGGAGTATGTGGGACTCGCCCTTTGCCACAGAGGAAGGGAATACCCACTACAACCTCTGCAGCGTTAACGCTGCTGTTTAATGAGGGGCATCATGGGGTCGCTGTCATTCTACCACAATGCCCCGCCAGGTGCGTGCAGCCTGGAGAGGCGCAGGCCCGAGCTGGCTGCTCTCGACTATATATATACAGTATAAGTAACGTGCAGAACGCAATCCACACTTGGCTTAGAACTCGAAGGGGCTCATTAATACAAAATGACCCTGGGGACCGAACCTTGCTCGACGTTATCATAGGAATTTCATTGAAATTTTTAGAGCCGTTTCGAGGTCCTCGAAATATATAAATAAATGACAAGCTTGCTCGTTTAACCCTTGGGTTGACGGCGAAAAAAAAACAAAAGAATCTTTTGTTATGAAATCGTACATCGGCGACACCGGTAGCGAACGAGTTAAAGATATTAATTATTAGATAGGGATATAGATAGAGCTAGAGTACGTTTATCTCACGAGCGCGGGTGAGCCATGGTTATGTGTTGAGCTATACATGCACATTGTCTATGCGTGCGTTAGATTAGGAGGTAGGAGGTACAACTATGACCAACCCGCGCTAGTGAGATAAATGTACTATACTAACATAATAGTGTATAGTAGATTGTGTCACAAGGGAGCAAAATGACATATTTACGGCGTGGGCGTAACTTGAATCCTGAACGAAGAGAAGGATTATATAATAGAATCCTGAGCGTAGCGAGGGATTCTAAAATAGAATCCTGAGCGTAGCGAGGGATTCTAAAATAGAATCCTGAGCGTAGTGAGGGATTCAAGAATTAACGCCCAAGGTGGAAATAATTTTGCTTCCATGTGACACATACTGCTTTTCACATCACCTATTGAGGATAATGAAAGATCTGAAATAACAATGGTTGTGCATTTATTTTATCATAATCGATACTAATAACTTATTACTCGTTACAGAAAAGTGCCACTTTGATCCCTCCTAGCAGGGAAGAAAAGTGCCATTTTGATCCCTCCTAGCAGGGAAGAAAAAGCTCTTATCCGAATAGGTGATGTGAAAATGAGCATTGAAGTCTAGCAAGTCAAATCAAACTTTTGTACCCCTATGAACATTGCAGGAGATATCATGCTACATTGACTACAACGTATCGATGCCAGCCCAAAACCTGTGGCGCGTGGAGATCGTGAACCGAGCGAACGATGACGCAACTTGGGACGGCATCCGGTCGATAGTGCGGCTGGTTCACGTCGGCTCGGGCTCCGCGCTGCGCTACAGCGGCCGCCAGCTGCCGGCCTGGGGCTTCCACCAACACGAGGTCGTGGCCGACAAGGTGCACCAGCACCAGGACACAGAGTGGAACGTCGAGGAACATCGGTACACTAAAGGTATACGTCTCACTCACTGGTACATCTCCATTACTTTCATATGTTCAGCTTAAGCACGGAATTATTAATAAATGAAATAAATGAAATAAATGAACTTTATTCTGTAAGTAGGCCGCAATGGCACTTTTACAAGTCAAACCCTACTAGCGTTTCACAGAGGCCACTGCCGAGAAGAAACGCCGAAAGAAACTCGACAGTCAGCCATTTTCTCACAAAAATATGCTTATTACAATGATAATACTTAACCTACTTAAGATCAAGAAATCTAAGACACATAGAATTCAAAATTCAGAATTCAAACATTTATTCTGCAAATAGGCCACAAGGGCACATCACATGTCATAATGTTAATGTACAATTTTAAAAAAGTCTTGCAATATAAGCATATGATAGATTTTTCATGAGAAAATATTAATAGTACTAAAGTACAGGTTTCTCTGTCTAAAAAAATGCATGTTTGACAGTTAATAAAGGGATCCCGCTCGCCGCATTGCACGTGCTCTTTCGTTCCAAACGCGATAGGCTATCTGGACACTATGGAGGTGTGCCAGAGCCGAGTTTAGCCGAAGCGGAAAAAGGAACAGGCCAATCGGTTAATTAATTTTACATTTACGATTCCATTGGTTGTTGTCTATTCTACACATTGACGTATTCGTTATTATATTCAGCTGAGGACAGAAAGGAGCGCGAGCGCGAGCTAGTATCTGCCGAGATGATCCCCACGACGAGCACGCAGCTGACGTTCTGGGAGAAGTTCCTCGAGCTGCAGTACAAGATGGTCGCGCACGCGGCCGACGCGCCGCTCGGGCACATGTTCGCGAGCGAGCCCGCCGACTGGCCGCTGCTCGCGCGCTCCATCGCCTACTGGCTGTCGCCGGACTCCAACGTGAGTGAATAGCGCTACCACTATCACGTTCCTACCAGTGTGTTCTCGCCCTAGACACAAATTATCTCCATACCAAATTTAATCTAAATTGGTTCAAATAGGGAAGGAGGCAACTGCGGGGCGAGTACTTGTTTAAACGTACGAGCTTGCGAGAGATTCTTTGTTTGACACCTTACCTTTTTTTAAAGTTTGGAACCGGGCTTTTATTGTATTTAGATCTAACATTTCAGACGCGTGGAGCGTTCAATGTTTTTTTACATTATAAATTTTTCTTTCCAATATGTAGGAATAACATAACGTTCACTTTGCGGGCCCTTGAAAAAATATAGAAACAAAATATACATTCTGTTGCCAATAAGCATTTATGTCTCGGTTTCAGGCCCAAATCCACTTGATCGGCAACCTGGTGACGTGGTACGCGGGCTCGCTGAGCGTGCTGGTGTACGGCGCGCTGCTGTGCGTGCACGCGCTGCGCTCGCGCCGGCGCGCCGCCGACCTCCCCCCGCGCACCTCCGCGCGCTTCCTCGACGCGGGCCACGTCCTGTTCCTAGGCTACTGGCTCCACTACCTCCCCTACTTCTTCCTCGACCGCACGCTCTTCCTCCACCACTATCTCCCCGCGTACCTGTTTAAGATCCTCCTCCTCGCGTACGTAATCGAACACCTCTATTTGTACTTGAACCTGCGCGAGCGCACGCGCCCGCTCGTGAACCTGTACGTTGTAGCCGTGATGGTGTGGCTCGCGTACGTCGTGATAACGTTCAAGAAGTTCAGTGTGCTCAACTACGGGAACGTTGACCTGACCGAAAGCGAGCTCATGAGTCTCCGGTGGAAGGACACTTGGGACTTTATATTGCACAAAAAATAACTGAATCTCAAATAACTCTGTCACACCTGTTACACCTGTATGGCTAGCACAAGATGGCAACGTCAGTTTCTCGGCTTATCTCGAGCTATCCGTCACTTTCTAACAGCACCTAAAAAAAAGACGCATAGCTCGAATAAGCCGAGATACTCTCGAGGCCATTATGTGCTAGCCATAGCCATACTGGCCATAAAGTGGCACGCCCCGCGCGCGGGAAATCCCACTTCCTGACCAGGGATGACATAACATTTTATACTTACCACGGGTGGTGATACAGAAAGCCTCAGATCGCATAATTACCTGCGACCTGAGACATTCTTTGTTTTACTGCCCTCAGTAAGGAATGTACTATTAAGTCTGATAATACTCAATAGGTATGAGCCATTCCAGAAATCTCGTCACAACAATGTTTTATTTTTATATTTCGAATAGAAGTGAATGTTTTATGATATTGCGAGTATAAGATTTTATGAAATTTCAGTATTAGGTTTGGTATGTTAATATTATAACATTTATAACGTAAATTTAAGAAGTCTGTTTGCACTGGCTACTATTGTAATACTAATAACGCAGCATTTTTGCAGAAACTGTAACTACTGCATAACCTTAACGCCAGCTATAAAATTACATGAGGCAAATTAACATTGATCTACCTTTTGTGTCAAAAATAAATATCTGGGTAATCCTTGTGCACCCACGAGTCTCATATATATTGACAATATAATAAGCCTGACCCTTAAGAGGGGGAGGGGGGGGGGGGGGGGGGGGTTACGAAAACCTCACTAGTGATCACGTTGGGGGAGGGGGGGTTCAAGGAAACCTCACGTGTATTTTTTACTGCACCCACAATACCGAGAAATGATATCTACTCATGTAGCATTTTCTTAAAAATTGAAGAAATTACACAATCACGCACCAAAATAAGCACATGACCAATTAATATACTTCATTTCCTTAAAAAAAATCATAGGTGGTGATAAATTCAAAAAATACACGCGAGGTTTCGTGGGGGAGGGGTCGTCCAAAACCTCAGCAAAGATCACCAAGGGGGAGGGGGAGGGGGTCTAAAAGTGGCCCA
Source organism: Cenopis cana (assembly GCA_951800055.1). NCBI lineage: Eukaryota > Metazoa > Arthropoda > Insecta > Lepidoptera > Tortricidae > Cenopis > Cenopis cana. The sequence continues at coordinate 15,405,631 of OX637477.1, read as the reverse complement.
AAAAACCTCGCGTGATTTCTGGATAAGCCCTTATAAAGTGCACAATATTTTGTGTAAATTAGAAGTATAAGAACTGTGTTGCTGCATTGGGCCTTAGGAAATCATAACGTAACATCAATACATGTAGCCAGTAATAAAATTTTTTTTGGCAAAACAGACAAGGTAGCTGGCATAGTAACTAGAAATGTATTAAATATTAAGATATATTTTTTATGAATGTAATATATTCCGTCCATTAGTTAAGTGTTCTTTGTTTATAAATATATTGATTTCTTTGTAGTGCAGATTTATTTAGTTTTATTTTATAACCATAGAAATTATGCTACGAGTATGTTAGTATGGTTGACAAAATTAAATTGCACCAATTCCTCAAACAACTTGTATGGTGAAGCAGTGCAAATTATATTTCTTTGACTGTACTATTCTGTGATTAAATTACCCTTCCTTAGGCAATGGGCATAAAGTCACATTGAGATAACGTACAACGATGGTCGCAAATATCTCTCTCTGCATTATAAACAGTTACCACTACAAAAGGCCCTAAAAAAATCCAAAATACCAACAAAAACCTACCTACAACTACCAAGCATGAGTCACATTTTCAGTGCTGTTGCAAGTACATATTTAAAAACTTTTGGTATGACATATGCTCAGACACCTATCCTATTAATGCATGCTTTCAAAGGAGTAGGAACAGAACAAGAAAAAAACAAATATCTACAAGATTTAAACGAAAATTTACTGACACATTTCCCGAATAAAGAACATAAAGACACACAAACCTATTATGATAACCTAGAAAAAGCAATAACAAATAGCCTAAAAAGCAATAATGATGGACAAAAGAAGAAGGAAATACTACGGCAAGAAACAATAGAACTTATTAAAAAACGCACAGAATTATTAGCAACAGAAAATAAGACAAAAGAAATAAAAACAGAACTAAAAAACATATTTAAAAAGACAAATAAAGCTATTAGAAAAGATTACGGAAGTCACAGACAAGAAACGATCAAAAGAAATTTAACTACCAACAGAAGCTCCAAACGAGCTTATAAAGAACTCAAAAATCATAAAGATTGGATACAAAAGTTACAAGATGGAGAACAAGAAACAAAAAATAGAAAGGACGTTATCACACATGCTACCAATTTCTACAAAAAATTATATAAGAAACCAGATAAAGAACCCGACAATACAACCTTCTTGGAACCAAACCAGAACAACCAGGAAATAGTAGAACCAATATCCGAAGTAGAAATATCCAAACATATATCTCATTTAAAACCCGAAAAGAGCCCGGGTCCCGACAATATCAGTAACGAAGCACTCAAAATTGGAGCCCCACTACTGCTACCCTACCTTGCTCAATTATACAACATGGTCTTATATCAAGAAACCGTCCCCAAACAGTGGTGCAGCTCTGATATCATCTTACTGTACAAGAAAGGAAACCCGCTAGATGTTGGCAACTATCGCCCAATCAGTTTGCTGTCCAGTATCTACAAACTCTGCACATCCATACTACAGACCCGACTAACGCCAAATATAGATGCACACCAACCTATTGAACAGGCTGGATTCAGGTCCGGATATTCAACTATAGACCATATCCACACCTTGGATCAAATAATAGCAAAATACATAGAATATAATTACCCCCTCTATATAGCCTTTATAGACTACTCAAAAGCCTTCGATAGCATTACACACAGCTCTATCTGGCAGGCCCTGAAAAAATGTAAAATCAACAAAACATACATAAACATCTTAATAAACATATACAGCCAAAGTGTAAGCCGAGTGAAAATGGAGAGGAAAGGAGAGGAGATAGCTATAGGCAAAGGGGTCCGACAAGGAGATCCACTCTCGCCGAAACTGTTTATAACAGTACTAGAAGAAGTTTTCAAGAACATACAGTGGAAAAATAAAGGAATCAACATACTGGATAGACGTCTAACACATCTACGCTTTGCAGACGACATTATTATCTTTGCAGAATCTGCAACCCAACTAGAAGACATGATGAACACCCTAGACACGGAAAGCAAGAAAGTAGGACTACACATGAATACATCTAAAACCAAAGCTATGACGAATAGTCGAAGAAGAATAATTAATGTAGCAGGGACTGAAATTGAATATGTAAATGAATACATATACTTGGGTAAACGCATATCTTTCAGTCCATGCAACAACGAGGAAGAAGTAGACAGACGCGTGAACATAGCCTGGAAAAAGTTCTGGTCCCAGAAAGAAATCTTGAAAGGTGATTACAGCATAGCACATAAGAAAATCGTATTGGACACCTGTATCCTGCCAAGTCTAACTTATGGAAGCCAAACTTGGATATACACAAAAAAAGCATGTAACGCCATAACAACCTGTCAAAGATCTATGGAGAGAAGTATATTAAATATAAGAAGAATACAGAAAATCAGGAGCGAAATAATACGTCGAAGGACCAAACTAACAGACGCTCTTCAACAAACTCTCCATCTAAAATGGCAATGGGCAGGTCATATAGCCAGATATGGGGACAGAAGATGGACACTGGAAACGACAAAATGGACGGGACCTATAGGACGGAGACGCCCAGGAAGGCCCAGGAAGAAGTGGATAGACGACATTTCCTCTGTAGCAGGAAAAAACTGGCTCCAAAAAGCCCAGGACAGGAAAGAGTGGAGAAAAAGTGAGGAGGCTTTCACCCAGCAGATGGGATCTGCAGTCTGCCCCAAAACAAATTTTAGTTAAAAAAAAAAAAAAAAAAAAAAAAACAAGAACCTAAAAGGACTGTGGAACAAACAAAGCTATAATAATAATAATAATAATAATTCAAAGGAATAAGATAATTAGACAAAAACATATTGTTGTAAAATTTATTGCAGTAAACAAAATAGATGTATAGGTTTAACGGCGACTTCCTGATGGCTCCACCTCCATAGGCTGTACTTTGTGAACAGTCACCTTCTCAACCTCCAGGGGAATCACTCTTGACTTCAGCACGGCTGTGGTGCCGGGAGCATATCTGTATGAACCTTGTTTCTTACCCTAGAAAAATATAATAGAATTATTAACAGCTTATTCGTAAGTTGAAACTTGAATTTTTTTCTTTTAATTGAACAAAATGTGATTTGATCACACATCATCATACTTCATTTACTTAACAATTTCATTGTAATGTAATTATGACAGAAATTAATTGTTAATTTACCTTCACATTTGCTTCTTCAAAAGTCCTCAAATACTGTGCTGGGCCAGTGTTACGGATGACACACAGATCCACATTGGAGCCAGAGCCCAAATCATTGAAAATACCAGCAGCAATGGCATCCCTCACCAACTTCTTGCCTTGCTCTTCAGTCAGGTTGGGCTTCCAGCCAGACTCAAACACTGCCATAGCAGCTAAGGATCCAGAACCTGAAATTTATACAGCAATGTTTTATGTAAATCAGCTTGCCTGGGATATACAATTTATAAATGAAATTGTAGGTTAGTTTGTTGCAATATCATGGTTTACTGAATGAACTTACCCATAGTTGCATAAGGCAGTTTATCAACAGAGCCATGTGGATAGATGCAGTAGATGTGTGGTCCGGTGCGATCAACCCCGCCCAGCACGAGCGCGGCGCCGATGTGGCCCTGGTAGCGGAACAGCATGCGCTTTAGCAGCGTGGCAGCGGTGGCCACCGGCACCTGCCGGCCCGTGTGCAGCCGCTGCAACTCCAGCTGCGACGACACTGTCTGCGTCGTCATCTCCGTATCCGCTGCTGTACCGGCGCCGCAACAATACATGTTCCCAGCCAAATAGTGAATCTTCTCGCAGTTCTTGTCCGACACTATGGTGTTCTCAGTAGCGCGAGTATCAGCGCCGAGGATCACGCCGTCAGCGTAAAGGATACCCACGATCGTGGTACCAGTCTTTGTTGCTGTGGGCGCTGGGAATCCTTTTTGAGCGAGGAAAGCATTGCTGAAAGTAACATAAACGATAAACCCGTCGTCTACCAGTCCCTGGGATCCCAGGGCAGATAACAAAAGAATGGCATTGTATTTTTTTTTCGCCGAGAGAGGACGGCTGGAATCTTTACGAACACTAAAATTTTAAAAGGTAAGGGTTTTGTAAGGTATACTTACCGCTGGTAATTTTCGAAGGAAAAACCAGGGGACGGTATTTCTGGCACTAGAACTGAAGCCATGTCGATAAGGAATTGGCTTATAATTCAGACTCAAGTGTACTTTTATGTGGATTTCTCGATTTAATGCAAAATTTGTGAAAAATGTGATGACTTGCACCGCTTGTCAAAATTTTGTTGTTAGACGTTCACAGATAAAGAAAGGATAAGGAATGCTAAATGCTATGAATGAATGTTCAGTAGAAGCGTTTAAAACTGTGCGTCAATCGTGATGATGATTTTTTTTTAATTATTGCAACATTTTTTTTCTGGCAATTGCCTAAAAACGAGGCTACACGTCATTGGCTCAAACGTGTTAAGGTTGATACCTTGAAATTTGTGGCTTATTGACATGGTAACAAGAGCTACATTTCTTTAAGGGAATTCGCATGTAAACCTTTTCGGAAATAATCAAAAGACCGGCAACCAATAAACGGTGGACGAATTGTCTTTACACGCCTCTATTATTTTCTGTCATTTTTACGTCAAATTAGCAAGGCTAAACGCGATGTTTAGCAGATTTTATACTAAAAATATTCCTAGAAATTAAATATTAGTTCCTAAGTAGCAAAAATGTTAACGAATTCCGCATATGTGATTTTAGTTTATACTTTGTCTGCTGTAGTCTTAGCACTAGCCGGCCGTGACTTTTACCAAATACTCGGCGTGTCGCGTTCAGCCAACACGAATGAAATCAAAAAAGCTTACAGAAAACTAGCAAAGGCGTTACATCCGGACAAAAATCAGGATGACCCTAATGCATCGCAGAAGTTCCAAGACCTGGGGGCGGCGTACGAAGCGCTGTCGGACCCCGAGAAGCGCGAGCTGTACGACCGCTGCGGGGAGGACTGCCTGAAGAAGGACGGGATGATGAACAACAACGACCCCTTCGCCAGCTTCTTCGGAGACTTCGGGTTTCACTTCGGCGGAGAGCCGCAGCAGCACGAGACGCCGCGCGGCGCAGACATCACCATGCAGCTCGCGGTTACACTCGAAGAACTTTATAATGGGAACTTTATAGAGGTAAGTCGAATTATGGACATTTTAGGATGACTACAAGTGCTCAGGACTTGATACATCTGGACATGCATTTTTACTTATCAGGGTGACTGGTGGTATCATCATTACACACAAAATGTACTGTACTATATTCTATAACATCATTCTTTTATTTTATTGACTGAGTCATTAGAATACATTTTCTCTCTACAAATCCATATTATAAGTATTAATACATTAATACTTTCTATCATATGATAAGATATTTTTTTATCATCTAACAACTTTTTGGGTTCTTCCATTTTCTACTGTATTTGTTTGCCACATTTTACTGGTCTTCATTATTACATATACAATATTGACATTAATCATTAACATCAATTTCTGTTTATTGTGAAAATGAATCAGTGTGGCTTGTATCTACTTAAAGCCGAATTTTGTATTAAGCAGTAACACTGCTAACATAAACTAAAAGTTTCTAAATAAAAGAAATAAATTGGAAAGGTCATAGATTGGAATTCTGCTTGGAGATGTTTTTTTTTTTTTTGATTTAGAATCTTAAAGTCATTATTTTTGATGTATAGATAACAAGAAATAAACCAGTCATCAAACCAGCACCGGGCACACGCAAGTGTAACTGCCGGCAGGAGATGGTGACTCGCAACCTGGGCCCCGGCCGCTTCCAGATGATGCAGCAGACGGTGTGCGACGAGTGCCCCAACGTCAAGTTGGTCAATGAGGAGAGGCTACTAGAAATTGAGGTATGAGAAGACAAAATTGTTTGCGAAGATATAATGTTTTTGTACATCCCGCGAAAGTGTGGAGGTCACAGCGGTTTAAATTGCCAAAGACCTCCACAACTGCAAGGTATGCAGTTATCAAAATCATGATGAGAACCTTGCAAAGACAGAGTAGGACAAACCCAGCAAGTACCATATGCCTGGTACATAGGTAACTGCCAGGTGCAGTACAGTCAGCATCAAAAGCAACTTGTATGCATGTGAAGACATCTAGTCTTTATTGTAAGGGAATAAGAGCTTTTGAATTCTCAATGTTAAGAGGACAAAAGCTCGCATACTTACTTTTGATGCTGACTGTTCCCTTATGACAAAATTTGTATAATTACCTTGACACAAAGTATTAACCAGAAGTTTTATATTCCACACTGAGTCACTGAGACCAGTTACTGATAGGATGTAATAATTGTACCTCTCTGCTGGCCCTTCAGGCCACACAGGGAGGTTCTCCACCTCTCTATCTGTTACTGGCCGCTGTGCTGGGCAAACAGGAAACCAACTATAAATAAAAACCGGCCAAGTGCGAGTCGGACTCGCGCACGATGGGTTCCGTACCATTATCTATTAAAACTGCAAAATAATCATGACTGTTCTATGGGAGCCCCTTAAATATTTATTTTATTCTGTTTTTTAGTATTTGTTGTTATAGCGGCAACAGAAATACATCATCTGTGAAAATTTAAACTGTCTAACTATCACGGCTGACAGACTGGTGACAGACGGATGGACAGCGGAGTCTTAGTAATAGGGTCCCGTTCTACCCTTTGGGTACGGAGTGTAGTAATAGATATGAGGAACGTATGACAGGTGGAGGTGGGCGCGCCGGACGGGCACCAGTCGCGGCTGCGCGGCGAGGGCGAGCCGCACATGGACGGCGAGCCGGGCGACCTCGTCGTGGAGCTGCGCACCGAGCGGCACGCGCGCTTTACGCGCAAGGGCGACGACCTCTACACCAACATCACTATATCACTGCAGGTACACTCCCAACTGGACTAATAATAACAACACTCGGGATAAAATTATCTATGACACAAAAAAAAACCAAACGAAAATCGGTTCATCTGTTTAGGTGCTACGATACCACAGACAGATACACATACAGACACGTTAAACTTATAACACTCCTCTCTTTGCGTCGGGGGTTAATAATAATAAGACATTTAGTGCCAGTTGCACCAACGTACGAACACAGACCGGTCATCGTCGAATATCGCGCCGGCAGCTGTCATCCCATAGATACTTGTCAAACTTTCCATACAATCAGATTTGACGAACACCGCTTACGATTACAGACGGTTTGGTGTAGTACACGAACATGCCACTCACATGCCATAGCACAATAAAAAAGTATAAAAAACAATTGAAAAGTTAGGTGGCTCCACTTGGGTCTGAAGCGTGAGACCACTGAGGACTCTTGGTCAAAAGACGCTGCCTTGCTGTGACGATGCTGCTTATTCTGCCACCCCCGTGACTCAAATTTGCGTGAATTGCGACGCGGCAAGCGGTTTTTTATGATCATTGCGCGGTCGAGACGCGCAACGAAGTGACGTTAATTTCGGTCACACGCAATGTATTAGGAAAACCGCTGCCGCTGTCGCCGTCTACACCATGGTTTCTAACTGTGGTCCTTGAATTCCTAAGGGGTCCGTGGAATGAACACCAGGGGTCCCATGGGAAGCCTACTGATCAAAGTGTTTTAATTATGCCTAAAAATTTAAGAACATCGGAAGGGGACCGCGGGCTCTTTTTTTTAATTTGAAAAGAGTCCATGACTAGCAAAAGTTTATGAAATGCTGTACTACACTTGTTGGTCTAATGTTAAGCGAAGTGTGGATGGACATTATTATTAAAATCGTAACGATGTAAATATTATTCGATATGCATTAGGTAACACAAAAGTGATGAAATCGAATTGTTATGAAACAAAATAGTATAGTTTTCACTAACCATGCATATTTCTTATCTCACCCGTAATCAAATTCTAACAATTTGATTACAGCTTGTGGGTGGACGCTTGATTAAAACTTACTATAATTGGCGTAGTTTAATTGTGATAAGAATACGGAGTTGAACATATTTTTTTTAGTGGAAACTATAGGGTATTTTAGTGAAGAGGATAATTAAAACGGTAAATGCTTCGTCCGATTTACGCATAAGTAGCGCTGTCAAGCTGGCGAGGTGTCGATTGTATGAAAACATAGCTTTGCACATCTCTGGCGGACATTCACCCTAATACAACCGCGACCTAACCTAACCTCTTGAGCGATAACGACGAAGCGTCGTGTCCACAGCGCCAGCGACATCTTTAGGTGTTAATGCGTGAAATGTCAAAGCAACCTAAATGCTGTCAAATAAGGTCTATCTTCGTTCCTCCACAAAGAAGAGTTAAGCCTGTGTGGGACAAACAGCTGATTGACAAAAGACGTTCAAAGGATTAAAAAGCACAGCAGCTATTAGTAAACCCAAGGGCCTGACACGCTTTGATAGATAAAGACAGCCTTATTTCGATTCATATAAGAGCAAGAGTGCCGTGTTTTTTGTCAATATCACCGACCGAGCATTTTTTATGATTCAGATAATTTTATTGATAAAAGTATAAATACATTTTACAAGTCAAAGTAAGTAAGTATGGTCTGGTTATAAGCACAGGCATACTTCCATAAGCAAAACATTGGACATGCAAACCTGTGAAATTGCGTAATACAAATTTTCTATGAATATTCTTTCTCATACCCCCGGTTGCTCGGTGGCGCTTCTATAACTACTTGTATAGATATACTGGACATTTCTTTGAGCGTTTCAATCGCCGCGACTTCGGTTGTCGTGTTATTTACGATGTCCTTAGGTTTCTGTGTTCCATTTTGTTTTGGTCTCTCGCTCTGCTGTGATGTCTTCAATAATACGACTACCGAAATCACGGTGGTTGAAACGCTTGCAGAAAAGCTGCTGCCTATATCTATGAGTAAACCTGAATTTATTTGTTTTTTTTATCCTTAGGACGCACTGACCGGGTTCACCCTGGAGCTGCCACACCTGGACGGGCACACGGTGTCGGTGACGCGCGACAAGGTGACGTGGGCGGGGGCGCGCGTGCGCAAGAAGGGCGAGGGCATGCCCAACTTCGAAAACAACAACCTGCACGGCAACCTCTACATCACCTTCGACATCGAGTTCCCCAAGCAGGACTTTGACGATCAGGAGAAGGAAGGTAAGCCTGACATGTTCACCATCATAATTACAGTCTATTCATCATCATGCAAACTACGTATTTTTGAAGATGTTAGGGGGACGGCACCTATCGCCGGACACTCGTAATATCTCGGTAATTCTTAATGATTCTGAATGAAGAGAGAGGGCGCGACCACAAAGTAAATAGCGGCGGCGCGCGCCGGAGCAGAGAGTCCGCTCAGTACAAAGTGCCATTTTCGCCGCACGCACAATGACGTAACATTTACAGGCATTCTCGGTTGATTTCGGACTAGCTTAGTCGCGACTGTCACTGTCGCGTCGCGAGTGCTAGTTGTGCGCGCGTTGATCACTTGACGTCCTCGCCGCTACGTAGATAGTTTATGTCACGTACGTCAAAATGAATAACCGATATTATTACAGTTGGAATGTATTTTATTGTTTAAATACACTTAAATACAACAAAAAACGGTGCCTACACTTTCTTCAAATTTTCAAACGATATTGAAAGGTAAATAAAACGGTTTTCTCATTTTGGTAGTTACAATACCTAGGTAGGTAGGTAATTTTTTGAAACTTGCCGCTTTGATAACGACGATCAACCATTACCCATTCATCTTATCGTTCGCTGGTAAAACGCCAGTATTTAAGTAGTACTATGGTTTAGTTAAGTAGGTACCTAATTAATTAGGTATATTTTTGTTGGCGCTCTCGACCGCCGCCGGTCACAAGTCACAACTCGCAGCGGGTCACGCATCAATTTATTAGGGTTCCGTACCCGAAGGGTCAAAACGGAACCCTATTGGTGTCGCCCAGACGTCCGTCCGTCCGTCCGTCGTATGTCACAAAATTTGTTCCGAAGAATTTTTAGACTTCTCATTGACCTATGAACTTGAAATTTGGTGACAATGTTCAATATTACGTATATTTTAACAACAAATACTAATATATGAATAAATCATATTTTTGAGGTTGATTCGGAACCCTAAATGTGCGAAGTCCGACTCGCACTTGGCCGGTTTTTTACCAAGATACGCTGGTTCATATTTAAATGTCATGTTGAAGAATTTTTAATTTATCTGCTCCTTTTTAAAATTCAGAATCAATACAGAAGCAACCCTGTAGTTTAGGTATGTATTTTCAAGAACGGCGGGAACGGACCTTCTGTATATTCTTTATTTTGTGGCGCGACCGAGCTCTTATCAACATCAGCTGATCCGTATTTACGTATTTAAAAATATGTTTTGTGCAAGAAAGTTCTTACGGTGCGTTTATTTCGAGAGAAGCCGGTTGGAATTAATAGTGAAATTGTTCGCTGATAAATAAAAATCCTCAAGAAACTGGAAAAGTGTTGTTCATAGTGAAGGCGAACGGTTACCTTAAAATTATACGACTAGACATTGTGACCAAAAAGAAAAAATATGTATGTTTAAGCTGACAATCGTTTAAATTAAAGTGTTAACCATAAGAAAGTGACTGTATAAAACTATTAAACAGTGAAATTTTAATATTTAAAACAAATCTAATATCACAACGAACTTTTTATGAAAACAACGCCATCTATCAGCAGGGAAGCGCAACACCAGCCTAAGACGAAACGAGATAGACAATTACTTCATTAACATTACGTGCATATATGAGTGCAAAGTGCAAGCGAAATAACATCATTTCCCTCAAAGCTGTATACATTACTCATTAGTAAAGAGCTCCGCCCACCGGCACTGCAACTTGCCGACGGCAATTGTCGAACAAAAGAAAATAGGCCTACGCTTGGAATTTTAAATCTTAAAGTTATTTAATCATTTAAATACGGACAAAATGGACTGTGAAGCATGCAAGGCTCCTATAAACCATAACCTTGAGTTGCTAAGATGCGTAGCATGCAAAGATACTTACCATTATGAGTGTCTTGGCATCTCAAAGGATATTTATTTGGGAAAAAAGCAGGAACTTGAACGGGCGTGGATATGTCCGCGCTGCGAAAACGTTACACGACGTAGAAAACTTGATAATACACCGGCTAGACGACTAGATACCACCCGATTAGAAGAATTAGATGCGACAAATATGTCAGTTGACGACATATTTCGTGACGAAACTCAACATACAATTTTGGGTGACACTGTGCACACCCAACAGAGCCATGTCACACACCAACCGATCACACTGGAACAAATCAGCAGTTTATTTGAATCAAGGCTAGAAAAAAACAATACAACTATTCTAAATAACCTACATCAATTAATAAAATCTGAAATAGAAATAGCTGTCAATAATATAAAAAGCGATTTTGCACTCCAAAACACTACTATTCGATCTGAACAACAAGTTTTGACGAGACAAGTTCAGGATGCACGTATATTAATTAAAAACTTGGAAGAAGAACAAACTAAAATTAAAATGGAAATACAAGACTTGGCAGCACGTTTAAATAATCAAACCTGTCAACAACCACCGAAAATGGACAATAGTAAAAAAATTATAATATATGGTTTAGATGAGTTTTACGGCGAAACCGAATATGACTTGATTTATCGCATAAATACCATGTTCCAAGACCTACTCAATATTAATATCGACGGATACATTGAATCGATAAGGCGTGTAGGAAAAAAAGGGTTCCGCCGTCCTCTAATTATAGAGTTAATCAGTAAACGCATGCAAAAACATGTCCTTGAAAATGCATTTTACTTTAAAAACACAGGATATGGAATATCAGAAGTACTGGACAATGAAACCCTCCAACATAGAAGGCATTTGAAAGAATGTCTTCATAATGCTAGGCGAAATGGAAAATATGCTATAATACGTAATAACAGATTATTCATAAACGGTGAAGAATATATCCCCAAATCGTTATCTCAACATCAGCCAGCCGCGTCAAAAGACCATACTTCAAGGAATTCTATGTCAGCATCAGCATCAACCCAAGCTCTACCCCCAGAGCCTTCGGGAGCAGAAAACAGCGAAATGAACGACAGCCGCGAGAACACCAGCGAGAAGAATCATCTTTTTCGTGTATAATAACATTTTTATACTACACCAAAATATTAACGGTCTTATTAATAAGAGTGATATACTAAGTGTGCACTTACAAGAACTATCAGAATGTAATAAATCTATTGACGTCATTTGTGTCACGGAACATAATATGAAAGCTGGTGACGAATCGAATCTTTCCATCCCGAACTATAAATTAGCCGCTCATTTTTCACGGGACAATAGAAACGGAGGATCTTGCGTACTAATTAAAAACATCCATAGATATCGTGTTCTACAAGACGTAACTAAAGCATCTATTTCAAACATCATTGAGTGCACGGGTATTGAGCTTTTGGAACATAAGGCTATAATTATTTGTGTATACAGAGTTCCCAATAATAATTTATCAAGAGTAGAATTATTCATAAATAAATTACATGCAATTTTAAGTAAGATTTGTCATAACAAAAAGAAAATTATACTATGTGGCGATTTAATATTGACGTTTTAAAGAGAACTAAACAGTCTAATATGTTTATGTCTCTTTTAGATGAATTCAATCTAAAATTGGGAGTCACTAAACCAACCCGTTTGATTAGCAACACGTGTATTGATAACATCTGTCACAATGTACCCGGAAGTAAAGCGGAGATATTAGAACTCGCCATCTCTGACCACACAGCTCAACTAATAAAATGTCCTGTAAAAAGAACAAGTAAACTGAAGTATTGGTATCTTTTCAAAAGAGATTACAGCGATGAATATATATCGAAATTTATGGAATGTCTGCAAGTATTAAATTTTAGTAGTGTTTATATGAAAGATGACCCCAACGAAGCCTTTGGCGCGTTCATAGATGACTTCGAACTGTTTTACAACTTATGCTTTCCATATAGGAAAATTAAAATAACACCTCAACTACGTCCAAAATGGATCTCTAAAGGGATTAAATTATGTTGCAAGAAAAAACGGGTACTTCTTTGGAAATATAGATTTGAGAAAGACATAAACGATGAAAATAAAAGATTATTTAAAAATTATTCTCAACGTTTAAAGAAAATTATACTACTTACACAAAAATCACAAAACGACTACTACATTCACACGTCATCAAATAAGACCAAAGCAGCGTGGGATATAATTAGAAACCCTAAATCAAGACATCCTAAAGAATCAATCACTCATATAAAGATTGGCAACAAAACAGTCACAAACCCAAAGGAAATGGCTCAAATATTTAATAATAACTTTGTTGACCAGATTTCCTCGATTGACTCATTAGCAAATAGTAATAGCAACAATAGTAATCCTAGACATAATAATACTTTGACATACAATTCACTTAATTCATTATTTATGATTCCGACAAATTCCAATGACATACTATTAATTATTAAATCATTAAAAAATACAAATAGTATAGGCATCGATGGAATTGCAACCAAGATTGTTAAAGCAGCAGCTCACCTTATTTCATCTCCTATCAGTTATATTACTAACCTTTGTATTGAGAAGGGTATATTTCCAGAAAAATTAAAAACATCTATCATTAAACCACTCCATAAAAAAGGCGAAAAGAATGATATAAATAACTATCGCCCAGTAGCCCTGATACCCATTTTTTCAAAAATACTAGAAAAGGTAATTTATAATAATTTATACTCATTTTTCGATAAATATAACTTGTTTGCAAAGGAACAGAATGGTTTTCGGAAAAATAAGTCAATTAACATGGCCATATTTGAACTCCTACAAACGATTATGACATCAGTTGATAAACGAATACCGGTTTGCGCTATTTACATGGACATGACGAAAGCCTTTGATTTCGTGGATCATGGCTTATTATTAAAAAAACTGTTCAATTATGGAATACGTGGTAATGCATACAACCTGATTAAGTCATATTTAAGTAATAGAAAGCAAGTAACACAAATAAATAGAATTTGCCCAAAATCAAACACAGAGACCACGTACTCTTCCGATTCGCGAGAAATATTATACGGAGTACCGCAAGGGAGCGTTTTAGGCCCGTTGTTGTTCCTTATTTATATAAATGACCTCCCACGCACCATCGACTATCCTATGGTACTTTTCGCTGACGACAGCACAGTTATTGTTACAGCGGAAGACTTAAATACATATGAACATAATATAAATAGAGCACTTGGATTAGTAATCGAATGGTTGAATAAAAATAACTTAAGAATTAACTTTACTAAAACTAAAATTATGAATTTTACACAAAGAACTAAAAATTTTCCGAAACTAACTGTGACATATAATGGCCAAGACATTAACGAAACTGACATTGCAAATTTTTTAGGATTAAGCATAGATAGTAAGTTGACATGGGTAAATCAAATTGAATCAGCATGTAATAAATTGAATAAGTTTTCGTATGCTTTATATAATCTTCGGAAAGTTGTCAACCCATCGACAGTATTTACGGCATATCACGCGTATGTTACGTCAACGTTAAAGTATGGTATATTGTTTTGGGGAAACGCAACAGACAGAGAATTGGTTTTTAGAGGCCAAAAAAAGGGTTTAAGAGCCGTCTGTGGTATCCGACCTATAGAGTCATGTAAACCATTGTTTATTAAACATCAAATATTGACATTTCCGTGCCTTTACATATATGAAATGTGTTTATATGTAAAAACAAATGTAAACCTATTCCCCAGTTTTAATAGTGTACGTCATCGGGGTAAGATAAACAATAGACCAATGAAAACAGCCTTATTCGCAAAAAGTGTTTTTGGCATGGCACCAAGAATATTCAACCGTTTGCCTAATTTCATTTTACACATAGAGGATGTAATCCAGTTTAAAAAAGAACTACACAGATTTTTGACCAAAAAAGCATATTATTCGATTAAGGAGTATCTAGATGACCCGCATGACATTTAATTAAGACAATTTCAAGATTATTTTTATTTATTATTATAGTTATTATTGTAAATTCTATTTTTATATCGAATATTATAAAATTGACTTAAAATTTTACTTGTAAACATTAGTTAATAGATAATTATTCGTTCGTTTTTAATTGTGCATTTTAGTTTTGATATAATGATTTGTATGTCTTATGACAAAACACAGTTGAACCATATTTTATTACATAACACCTTTGTACCTGTGTTTAACAAATAAATTATTTGATTGATTGATTGATTGATTGATTTATGATCACTAAGCAAAAATGGATGAAAACAATGCGACGGACTCCCTTGCACCCCTTTTATCAAATATTAAATAAGACCCATTGCAATTTATAGAAATATTACGAGTGTCGGGCGATAGGTGCCGTCCGGCTTTACGGGACTACCCCCTAATCATTATCACACTTTTCTCTAGGATTATAATATTTTGTGAGCTTCTTTATGTATACAACAATATTTTAAGTGATGATTACAGTGTAATCATAGAGAATAGGGAGAAAATTATTAATGTCTAAAAGAGTTTGTTTACATGATAGGACACGTAAAGAGGAATAGACTGTAGTATATACAGGTCTCACTGCTGGGCATATTCCTCTAAGTAGAGGCAAACGGCAGCAGTCCATATACTGGCTTAGCGCATTATGATAAATAAAAGCAGATACAATAGTCTATTATAAAGACTGTTCACTAGTCGGCGCTGTATAGACGGAGCAACAATATCATGATATAATACAAGTGTATGTACTTAGCTGCCGATAGGATAGTGCCATATTTTTTCACTGACCTTGTCTATGCTAATGTGTATTTTTTTCTTTTCACAGCTCTACGGAATATACTGAAGCAATCACCAAATAATAAAGTGTATAATGGACTTTAGTAGCTGCTACTGCCAATTTAATTTATTGAAATAGTAGAATTGAATGCAATGGTATGAACAAACTTTTGTTTTGAAAGTCGGGGTTCTGTGGTGTTTGTGGATGTGGAAAACCATGTGATTGGTTTTGTAAAATAAACTTTAACAGTAAAAAGAGTCTTTTGATTATGTCTGTAATAGAAATAAAACCCATAAGTATGGAGTAATACTTATATTCATTTATTTATCTTTTGACATAGTATAATATAAAAATAATCATCTAACTTAGGCCGGGTTTTATAAAGATCCGTTAGACCAAATGTCAGAACAAATTTCAGTAACTCAGTACCACCTCAGTACATTTTTTGACATAACAAACCGACATAAGGTCTAACGGATCTTTTTAAAACCGGGTCTTTCATTATTAAACAACAATTAATCGGAATTTCCAATAACAACAAATTACATTAGGAATATTAGGATATAGTTGCAGTATGTATGTAATTCAACTTCCTATGATTTAAATATGGCACCTATAACATTAAAAAAAAACTAAAAGTCAAACTTCGGTTTTGTTATACAAAAAACCTCCTATAGTACAAAAGTAAACATTCACTAACCAATTCATATTGCTTAAGAGATAAGTCTAAACAAGCATTATTGCTTTATCTCAGTGGCGTAGCGCCAAACTCATCCAGCAGGCAAATTGTGTTGTAAGGTGTCACAATTAACGCATTCACTGCCACCGCCGCATATATGCGTCACCGTGACTTTCACGCAGTGCCTTCGACGCACAGACGCGTTCATAATATTTGACACTTGTACCCTGTGCCTTAGTGCCTTAGACTTAAAATAGTCGGTTGAACTCACATGTGCGTTTGGGGCACACAGCAAAGTGCGGCACCTGCCGAATGTCCAGGAAAAGAGGGTGGCAGTGAATGCGTTAATTTAAAATAGGCAAGGTGGAATGATGAAAAAAACGCCTCTTCTCTGACGCATTGATTTTGCATGGGACTAGATTCCAGTCACCCGTATCGTACTGTTATCAAAGGAAACCGCGAGCCAGAGGCGGCATAAGGCGTGTACCATCGCCTACGGTCTCGCGTTTCGAGAGCCTTGCGTCCTGGTTTTTGCTCTAGTTGAAAAACCGTGAATGTGTTGAATGCTTTCAAGCTGGAAAAATGTATCTTGCCCACATACTATTTTGGTATTGCTCCGTCACTGTTAGGACCTGTAGTATCGAAGTCATAAAGATGAATGTATGTACATACCTGGGCATTTGTGATGAAAAACTCAGTTTCCAGATTATGAGAAAAATCTGTACAATTTTGAGACAACATTTCATATTTTTAACTACTTTATTTTATGAACTAGTTAGAAAATAGGTAAAAATTTAAGGCACCCGTATTTTTTCTTTTTCAATTTAACTCATTATTTCATACAAAAAAAACACGTTGAAAAGTAGGTCATTCCAAAAGGGCGTAAGTAAAATATGACGTCATCTTCCCAACAAGAATCCAGAGCCACTCCAGAGCAGCGATTGTCTGTACTCTGTACTAAGGTCTCCCTGAATACAGCGAGGAAGATGACGTCAACTTTCGGTTTACAGTAATTTGCGTTTTTTTCCAAAATTAACGGAGAAAAAAATCTAAAAAAATTTTTTTTGTGTACTTCACACGTTTTTACCGAAATGGTTTTCGAATTAAGACTTTTGGAAATTATGAAATATTGTCAATTAATAGGTGTTATCAATGTAATGAATACTTGTACACATTTTATGACATCGATATACAACACATTCATTTACACTATCAAACCCTACTGGCTCAGACTTTAGCCCCCTGTACATACTGGATATGAAGCGGTGCCGTTTCTAAATTGGGAATTTAAAACATGATCAAAATACTAATCGATAGCTGAAGCACTTATATTCTTCCTGACCTAGACCTTCCTTTCACTATGCTACACAAAATTAATAATTCCGTATATTTCTCCGTATTATCCGTATGGGTAGAGCAGTTTTGCCGTCACAACGTGACAGAAAATCACTCTGCTGCGCACTGCGCAATGTAGTAATAGTAGTAAACAATTTATTGCACAAATCAAGTACATACAAGGAAAACAAACTTAATAGTAGACAAAAACATGACAGACATGTTTTGACAATCGGTAAATGACTGACTCTGTCGAGTCTCTCACGATTTCCATTTTTTTTTCCTTGCAAAATCCTAACTACGCCCTTAACCCAATTGACAATATTTCATAATTTCCAAAAGTCTTAATTCGAAAACCATTTGGGTAAAAACGTGTGAAGTACACAAAAAACATTTTTTTAGATTTTTTTCTCCGTTAATTTTGGAAAAAATCGCAAATTACTGTAAACCGAAAGTTGACGTCATCTTCCTCGCTGTATTCAGGGAGACCTTAGTACAGAGTACAGACAATCGCTGCTCTGGAGTGGCTCTGGATTCTTGTTGGAAAGATGACGTCATATTTTACTTACGCCCTTTTGGAATGACCTACTTTTCAACGTGTTTTTTTGTATGAAATAATGAGTTAAATTGAAAAAGAAAAAATACGGGTGGCTTAAGGGCCTATCGTGCGGGGTAAATTCTCAGCGCCTGTCAAATTTCAATTTTTTTAATAATTTACCCAATTAACCCACACATGCATTATTCACGCACACTACCTCATTTTGCTGGGTCGGGTCATTGACCCATGTTTATGTCAACTTATGACAATATAGATTTTGAATATTTAAAGGTTTCTTGGTGCATAAGAGAAGTTAACAAAAATCGTCAAGTCAAGTTAACCAAAACTCAAGTATTAGTTGTATCTGAAAATGTCTTGAATTTGGAATTTGTGGTAGTAAAATACTCAGTTCCTTGTTTATAAAATAAAACTTGTCAAACCCCTGTTTTGTAAAATGTATTTTGTTTTGCCCTTTCCTCACAGACTCATTTTTATACAACTTAAAACAGAGAAAGAATTTTCCTAATCGGTTCGTGCATGTTATGACTGTTTTATGTTTATGACTTAGGTACTTATTTTGAGAGTTTACTTGGTGATTTTCATGATACGAGTATATGTTGTACCTTAAATAGGTTATTTTCATAAATTGATTATTTTCTGTTTATCAGTTGGTTAACTCTAAAATGGACACTGATTTAATGCAAGTTTTAAGAGAAGAAGCGGTAGTTTTATTACAATATATATAATAACTACTGAAACTATTTATACGGCACGGGATAACTGCAGCAATATTGTGAATCAACTTTGTATTTGAGGAACCAGTACCTAACCTTATAGGTAGTTCTTGTTATTCACGACCTCCCGTCGTAACCCAATCCGCAGAATTGCGCATAGAATAGTATGACATTCCCAGCGCATCGTCGTTATCGTGAATGACAAGCACTATAAAACCTAATGATATAACAAATATCATCAAGAAAGTCATTGTAACAGTCTGCAATTGTGGAACTTGGCCGGACCACTACTGTATCAGCTCTGACAAATTAACTTTTATACACTTCTTATAAGGTCCATAATTGAAAGGAATAATTAGCAGGATGCGTTTACATATTCTTCTAGTGTGAGCAATCGTGCCGTCGATGACACTTGCAACGACATAAGGTTCAATAATGGTTAACATTGCGTCTATTTTCATCAATAATAAATAGCAATTATTATTATTTGCTATTCGTTTACTATAACGTCGAGACAATTATTGCGATGCGACATAAGTACTTAGTTACTTGTACAAAATCAAAGCAACGGGATTTCCAACGCATGAAAGCTTTAGATAGAAACTAGCGCAGTTTAATATTATAAGTAATTACTGCATATTTGTTTGTTAGACATCGTCATTGTCACCACATCCCCAACAACTACTTGGTTTATTATTTATAAATGAAACATAGGTTTATTATTTTCATTCTAGGTATAATTATATTATGACCAGGCGGCTTAGACACTACACAATTTAAATCCACATCACTCAAACTGGCGAAGAAACTCCGATATTCTTTCATCTGCTCCCGCTGCAAGAGAGCACTCTAGATCTGTTTCTTGGTATAACGCTGATATTTTATAAACTTCTGTTCAAAGCACCATAATAATTGTGCCTGTTTTTACAGATTCTGGGATATGTTTTGTTTATGCAGATTCTGCGATATATTTAGGTAATCATTGTTTGACGTGAAAGCGCCGTACATATACACATAAAATATAACATTAGATTCGTTAAATTATTGAAATATAAAAATACAATTTGTTTACAAATTTTAATTTGAAATATGATGAGTGACATAAATGTCATAACGTTCCGTTCTGGGTGGCCAATTTATAAAAAGTAAATTACTTTGAACTGAAATACATCGGTAACCTTTTTACGTTTAAAATGCCTTTTCGTAAAGGAAATCATTATAATTTAGTTGCATTAGTAAACATTGGGGACCAAAGATTGCATTTTTATGTTATAACGAATGGCTAATACTAAAAATTCCATGTTAAAAGATTCTTCAATAGCCACTCGTCAACATTTATTTACCCTACTTCAATTAATGCAATCTTTGTGTGTGGTATACATTTTGTATTTGTATACGAGCAAGCTGTCAAAAAGCGTGTTTTTATGAGATGTCAAACTGAGAAAAGCAGCATACGTCTGCTCCCATTGAGGGCCGGAGCCCATCTGCCGGCAAGAAAACTACGGCGGCCGGTCAAATTTTCGGAATTTCCTTTGCATTGTTAAAAAAATCTCCACATTTTGCAAATGTTAAACACATACGACCTAGATAACATGTAGTTTTGTTACTATTCAAAAATTGAAGACCTTTCATAAAGTATTAACGTTGTAGTTTGCGTTTATTTCCTTTAGTAGAGCTAACTTTGGATTGAATTTTTATGAAGAAAACTATAAGTAATTGTGTTTCTGAAACACATGACGTGTAGAGTGTATCCTTAAATATCATATATAGGAATTACAGAATTCAAGCTTTAGTAATAATAATACAGCAAGTGATCCAACCATCGCAATTATTCAGAAATTTGCTCGGTGCAGTCTTAAATTTTTACCTATTTTCTAACTAGTTCATAAAATAAAGTAGTTAAAAATATGAAATTTTGTCAATTGGCGACGCTCAGTGATTGCGGCGACTGTCCAGCCCCTCGGCGGCGACGGCGACACGACTACGAGACGAGGCAGGAGTCGTGCGCGGCGGGCGCGAGGTCGTGCGCGGCGGAGGCCTGCAGCACGCTGTTGACGACGGCGCGCGCCAGGTAGCCCACGCTCACCGGCGCCGGCGCCGACGCCAGCGGCTCGTTGTCCTCCGACACGCCGCTGTCCTGCAAGTGTTCATGCGCGTTTTAAAGACCAATTCCGGACCCGATATGTCTCTGGCGGGATAGTTTCTGAGCTAAGAGAAAGCGGTCTTGAGAATAATAAAAGGGCCGCTAGCTAATCATTAGAGCATTTACCTTAGCGTAGGTGTAGTGGGCGTCGTGCAGCAGCTTGTCGAGGTCGAGCGGCTGCTGCAGGCAGAGCTCGGGGTTGCGGCGCAGGATGGCGGCCACGACGCACAGCAGCTCCACGCACAGCTGACGGTTACCTTAGCGTAGGTGTAGTGGGCGTCGTGCAGCAGCTTGTCGAGGTCGAGCGGCTGCTGCAGGCAGAGCTCGGGGTTGCGGCGCAGGATGGCGGCCACGACGCACAGCAGCTCCACGCACAGCTGACGGTTACCTTAGCGTAGGTGTAGTGGGCGTCGTGCAGCAGCTTGTCGAGGTCGAGCGGCTGCTGCAGGCAGAGCTCGGGGTTGCGGCGCAGGATGGCGGCCACGACGCACAGCAGCTCCACGCACAGCTGACGGTTACCTTAGCGTAGGTGTAGTGGGCGTCGTGCAGCAGCTTGTCGAGGTCGAGCGGCTGCTGCAGGCAGAGCTCGGGGTTGCGGCGCAGGATGGCGGCCACGACGCACAGCAGCTCCACGCACAGCTGACGGTTACCTTAGCGTAGGTGTAGTGGGCGTCGTGCAGCAGCTTGTCGAGGTCGAGCGGCTGCTGCAGGCAGAGCTCGGGGTTGCGGCGCAGGATGGCGGCCACGACGCACAGCAGCTCCACGCACAGCTGACGGTTACCTTAGCGTAGGTGTAGTGGGCGTCGTGCAGCAGCTTGTCGAGGTCGAGCGGCTGCTGCAGGCAGAGCTCGGGGTTGCGGCGCAGGATGGCGGCCACGACGCACAGCAGCTCCACGCACAGCTGACGGTTACCTTAGCGTAGGTGTAGTGGGCGTCGTGCAGCAGCTTGTCGAGGTCGAGCGGCTGCTGCAGGCAGAGCTCGGGGTTGCGGCGCAGGATGGCGGCCACGACGCACAGCAGCTCCACGCACAGCTGACGGTTACCTTAGCGTAGGTGTAGTGGGCGTCGTGCAGCAGCTTGTCGAGGTCGAGCGGCTGCTGCAGGCAGAGCTCGGGGTTGCGGCGCAGGATGGCGGCCACGACGCACAGCAGCTCCACGCACAGCTGACGGTTACCTTAGCGTAGGTGTAGTGGGCGTCGTGCAGCAGCTTGTCGAGGTCGAGCGGCTGCTGCAGGCAGAGCTCGGGGTTGCGGCGCAGGATGGCGGCCACGACGCACAGCAGCTCCACGCACAGCTGACGGTTACCTTAGCGTAGGTGTAGTGGGCGTCGTGCAGCAGCTTGTCGAGGTCGAGCGGCTGCTGCAGGCAGAGCTCGGGGTTGCGGCGCAGGATGGCGGCCACGACGCACAGCAGCTCCACGCACAGCTGACGGTTACCTTAGCGTAGGTGTAGTGGGCGTCGTGCAGCAGCTTGTCGAGGTCGAGCGGCTGCTGCAGGCAGAGCTCGGGGTTGCGGCGCAGGATGGCGGCCACGACGCACAGCAGCTCCACGCACAGCTGACGGTTACCTTAGCGTAGGTGTAGTGGGCGTCGTGCAGCAGCTTGTCGAGGTCGAGCGGCTGCTGCAGGCAGAGCTCGGGGTTGCGGCGCAGGATGGCGGCCACGACGCACAGCAGCTCCACGCACAGCTGACGGTTACCTTAGCGTAGGTGTAGTGGGCGTCGTGCAGCAGCTTGTCGAGGTCGAGCGGCTGCTGCAGGCAGAGCTCGGGGTTGCGGCGCAGGATGGCGGCCACGACGCACAGCAGCTCCACGCACAGCTGACGGTTACCTTAGCGTAGGTGTAGTGGGCGTCGTGCAGCAGCTTGTCGAGGTCGAGCGGCTGCTGCAGGCAGAGCTCGGGGTTGCGGCGCAGGATGGCGGCCACGACGCACAGCAGCTCCACGCACAGCTGACGGTTACCTTAGCGTAGGTGTAGTGGGCGTCGTGCAGCAGCTTGTCGAGGTCGAGCGGCTGCTGCAGGCAGAGCTCGGGGTTGCGGCGCAGGATGGCGGCCACGACGCACAGCAGCTCCACTAGTGATGGGAAATTGCAGAGAATATTTCCATTTGAGAGAATATTCTCGGAAACATTGCGGGAATATTCCCAATTGTGGCAATTTACATGAAAACATGTTTTAATTGTATGAAAACCATTTTTTTACTAATAACGAAATATTGAAGTAATATAACGTTTTTTATAATAATGCATATTTGGATTAATTTAATTGTTATTTTATCCTTTATTTCCGTATTTTTCCATAAATTCTCTTAAATTTCCTAAGAAATTTTCTGAGAAATTTCCTTGAAAAAATACGCTTTGTGCGAAATAATGAATTTCAAGGATGTTGGGATAGAATAAAACATAAAAAGTTCATTTCCGCATCAAACATGTTTTATTAAATGCTAATAATAAACAAAATTTTAATAATCAACAGCAAGAACGCTTCAGTAACTTTGCACTGAGATCAAACATAATTACATATATGAATTCACAATTTAAGACGCAACAATCAACAATAAAAAATATAATATGTTATAATATAATAATCAACAGAGATATTTTCAAATTCACATGTCAATATAAAAAAAAATATTAATTTACAATTTGACACAACAATCAACAGTAAGGAATATCGATATGTTAATAATAATCAACAGAATTAATCTTAAAATCAATTTTAGTAAACATAAAAAACTTAAGTTAAAGATATAAATTTCGGACCCTTAATTAAAACTACACATCTTCAGTTTCATCTTCACTGGTAGCTTCTGCCTCATAACCAGAAGAATCGGACGAATCATCATCATATAAATCTGAATCGTTGCCAGATTCAGATCCCAATAGCAACAAGTCGCTTAAACGGCCAATAACCGGTATGTTTACCCTATATTAAATAAAATGGTTCTGAATTGTTCTATAAAAACAATAATGTGCGTGACTGTGTCAACTAAATGGGTTAAAAACCATAAACGGTGAGAAAAGGTAAAAAAAGGTAAATATTTATAAAAAATCGTGCACAGGCAAATTATTAACAAAGACTGGGGGTAAAATAATCTCAATTCCCTTATATTTCATTTAAATTTCTGGTCTTAGTAAAAAAATTCAAGGTAAGTTTCTCGGTAACTTAAGAGAATTTACGGAAATTTATGGAAATATTCTCCTTACTTTTTAATGCATTGTAGGAATGATTTGTTTTTTATGTATATTATGGACCGTGTAATTTGGCAAGTATACGGACTGCATTAAATTGAATTCTCGTATAAAAAAATATAAATTTCCCTATATTTCGTGTTATGGAAATATTTCGGAAATATTCTCGGTAAATTTCGTTTCCGAAAGATTCCAATTTTGGAAACTTTCCGAGTGCCCATCACTAAGCTCCACGCACAGCTGACGGTTACCTTAGCGTAGGTGTAGTGGGCGTCGTGCAGCAGCTTGTCGAGGTCGAGCGGCTGCTGCAGGCAGAGCTCGGGGTTGCGGCGCAGGATGGCGGCCACGACGCACAGCAGCTCCACGCACAGCTGACGGTTACCTTAGCGTAGGTGTAGTGGGCGTCGTGCAGCAGCTTGTCGAGGTCGAGCGGCTGCTGCAGGCAGAGCTCGGGGTTGCGGCGCAGGATGGCGGCCACGACGCACAGCAGCTCCACGCACAGCTGACGGTTACCTTAGCGTAGGTGTAGTGGGCGTCGTGCAGCAGCTTGTCGAGGTCGAGCGGCTGCTGCAGGCAGAGCTCGGGGTTGCGGCGCAGGATGGCGGCCACGACGCACAGCAGCTCCACGCACAGCTGACGGTTACCTTAGCGTAGGTGTAGTGGGCGTCGTGCAGCAGCTTGTCGAGGTCGAGCGGCTGCTGCAGGCAGAGCTCGGGGTTGCGGCGCAGGATGGCGGCCACGACGCACAGCAGCTCCACGCACAGCTGACGGTTACCTTAGCGTAGGTGTAGTGGGCGTCGTGCAGCAGCTTGTCGAGGTCGAGCGGCTGCTGCAGGCAGAGCTCGGGGTTGCGGCGCAGGATGGCGGCCACGACGCACAGCAGCTCCACGCACAGCTGACGGTTACCTTAGCGTAGGTGTAGTGGGCGTCGTGCAGCAGCTTGTCGAGGTCGAGCGGCTGCTGCAGGCAGAGCTCGGGGTTGCGGCGCAGGATGGCGGCCACGACGCACAGCAGCTCCACGCACAGCTGACGGTTACCTTAGCGTAGGTGTAGTGGGCGTCGTGCAGCAGCTTGTCGAGGTCGAGCGGCTGCTGCAGGCAGAGCTCGGGGTTGCGGCGCAGGATGGCGGCCACGACGCACAGCAGCTCCACGCACAGCTGACGGTTACCTTAGCGTAGGTGTAGTGGGCGTCGTGCAGCAGCTTGTCGAGGTCGAGCGGCTGCTGCAGGCAGAGCTCGGGGTTGCGGCGCAGGATGGCGGCCACGACGCACAGCAGCTCCACGCACAGCTGACGGTTACCTTAGCGTAGGTGTAGTGGGCGTCGTGCAGCAGCTTGTCGAGGTCGAGCGGCTGCTGCAGGCAGAGCTCGGGGTTGCGGCGCAGGATGGCGGCCACGACGCACAGCAGCTCCACGCACAGCTGACGGTTACCTTAGCGTAGGTGTAGTGGGCGTCGTGCAGCAGCTTGTCGAGGTCGAGCGGCTGCTGCAGGCAGAGCTCGGGGTTGCGGCGCAGGATGGCGGCCACGACGCACAGCAGCTCCACGCACAGCTGACGGTTACCTTAGCGTAGGTGTAGTGGGCGTCGTGCAGCAGCTTGTCGAGGTCGAGCGGCTGCTGCAGGCAGAGCTCGGGGTTGCGGCGCAGGATGGCGGCCACGACGCACAGCAGCTCCACGCACAGCTGACGGTTACCTTAGCGTAGGTGTAGTGGGCGTCGTGCAGCAGCTTGTCGAGGTCGAGCGGCTGCTGCAGGCAGAGCTCGGGGTTGCGGCGCAGGATGGCGGCCACGACGCACAGCAGCTCCACGCACAGCTGACGGTTACCTTAGCGTAGGTGTAGTGGGCGTCGTGCAGCAGCTTGTCGAGGTCGAGCGGCTGCTGCAGGCAGAGCTCGGGGTTGCGGCGCAGGATGGCGGCCACGACGCACAGCAGCTCCACGCACAGCTGACGGTTACCTTAGCGTAGGTGTAGTGGGCGTCGTGCAGCAGCTTGTCGAGGTCGAGCGGCTGCTGCAGGCAGAGCTCGGGGTTGCGGCGCAGGATGGCGGCCACGACGCACAGCAGCTCCACGCACAGCTGACGGTTACCTTAGCGTAGGTGTAGTGGGCGTCGTGCAGCAGCTTGTCGAGGTCGAGCGGCTGCTGCAGGCAGAGCTCGGGGTTGCGGCGCAGGATGGCGGCCACGACGCACAGCAGCTCCACGCACAGCTGACGGTTACCTTAGCGTAGGTGTAGTGGGCGTCGTGCAGCAGCTTGTCGAGGTCGAGCGGCTGCTGCAGGCAGAGCTCGGGGTTGCGGCGCAGGATGGCGGCCACGACGCACAGCAGCTCCACGCACAGCTGACGGTTACCTTAGCGTAGGTGTAGTGGGCGTCGTGCAGCAGCTTGTCGAGGTCGAGCGGCTGCTGCAGGCAGAGCTCGGGGTTGCGGCGCAGGATGGCGGCCACGACGCACAGCAGCTCCACGCACAGCTGACGGTTACCTTAGCGTAGGTGTAGTGGGCGTCGTGCAGCAGCTTGTCGAGGTCGAGCGGCTGCTGCAGGCAGAGCTCGGGGTTGCGGCGCAGGATGGCGGCCACGACGCACAGCAGCTCCACGCACAGCTGACGGTTACCTTAGCGTAGGTGTAGTGGGCGTCGTGCAGCAGCTTGTCGAGGTCGAGCGGCTGCTGCAGGCAGAGCTCGGGGTTGCGGCGCAGGATGGCGGCCACGACGCACAGCAGCTCCACGCACAGCTGACGGTTACCTTAGCGTAGGTGTAGTGGGCGTCGTGCAGCAGCTTGTCGAGGTCGAGCGGCTGCTGCAGGCAGAGCTCGGGGTTGCGGCGCAGGATGGCGGCCACGACGCACAGCAGCTCCACGCACAGCTGACGGTTACCTTAGCGTAGGTGTAGTGGGCGTCGTGCAGCAGCTTGTCGAGGTCGAGCGGCTGCTGCAGGCAGAGCTCGGGGTTGCGGCGCAGGATGGCGGCCACGACGCACAGCAGCTCCACGCACAGCTGACGGTTACCTTAGCGTAGGTGTAGTGGGCGTCGTGCAGCAGCTTGTCGAGGTCGAGCGGCTGCTGCAGGCAGAGCTCGGGGTTGCGGCGCAGGATGGCGGCCACGACGCACAGCAGCTCCACGCACAGCTGACGGTTACCTTAGCGTAGGTGTAGTGGGCGTCGTGCAGCAGCTTGTCGAGGTCGAGCGGCTGCTGCAGGCAGAGCTCGGGGTTGCGGCGCAGGATGGCGGCCACGACGCACAGCAGCTCCACGCACAGCTGACGGTTACCTTAGCGTAGGTGTAGTGGGCGTCGTGCAGCAGCTTGTCGAGGTCGAGCGGCTGCTGCAGGCAGAGCTCGGGGTTGCGGCGCAGGATGGCGGCCACGACGCACAGCAGCTCCACGCACAGCTGACGGTTACCTTAGCGTAGGTGTAGTGGGCGTCGTGCAGCAGCTTGTCGAGGTCGAGCGGCTGCTGCAGGCAGAGCTCGGGGTTGCGGCGCAGGATGGCGGCCACGACGCACAGCAGCTCCACGCACAGCTGACGGTTACCTTAGCGTAGGTGTAGTGGGCGTCGTGCAGCAGCTTGTCGAGGTCGAGCGGCTGCTGCAGGCAGAGCTCGGGGTTGCGGCGCAGGATGGCGGCCACGACGCACAGCAGCTCCACGCACAGCTGACGGTTACCTTAGCGTAGGTGTAGTGGGCGTCGTGCAGCAGCTTGTCGAGGTCGAGCGGCTGCTGCAGGCAGAGCTCGGGGTTGCGGCGCAGGATGGCGGCCACGACGCACAGCAGCTCCACGCACAGCTGACGGTTACCTTAGCGTAGGTGTAGTGGGCGTCGTGCAGCAGCTTGTCGAGGTCGAGCGGCTGCTGCAGGCAGAGCTCGGGGTTGCGGCGCAGGATGGCGGCCACGACGCACAGCAGCTCCACGCACAGCTGACGGTTACCTTAGCGTAGGTGTAGTGGGCGTCGTGCAGCAGCTTGTCGAGGTCGAGCGGCTGCTGCAGGCAGAGCTCGGGGTTGCGGCGCAGGATGGCGGCCACGACGCACAGCAGCTCCACGCACAGCTGACGGTTACCTTAGCGTAGGTGTAGTGGGCGTCGTGCAGCAGCTTGTCGAGGTCGAGCGGCTGCTGCAGGCAGAGCTCGGGGTTGCGGCGCAGGATGGCGGCCACGACGCACAGCAGCTCCACGCACAGCTGACGGTTACCTTAGCGTAGGTGTAGTGGGCGTCGTGCAGCAGCTTGTCGAGGTCGAGCGGCTGCTGCAGGCAGAGCTCGGGGTTGCGGCGCAGGATGGCGGCCACGACGCACAGCAGCTCCACGCACAGCTGACGGTTACCTTAGCGTAGGTGTAGTGGGCGTCGTGCAGCAGCTTGTCGAGGTCGAGCGGCTGCTGCAGGCAGAGCTCGGGGTTGCGGCGCAGGATGGCGGCCACGACGCACAGCAGCTCCACGCACAGCTGACGGTTACCTTAGCGTAGGTGTAGTGGGCGTCGTGCAGCAGCTTGTCGAGGTCGAGCGGCTGCTGCAGGCAGAGCTCGGGGTTGCGGCGCAGGATGGCGGCCACGACGCACAGCAGCTCCACGCACAGCTGACGGTTACCTTAGCGTAGGTGTAGTGGGCGTCGTGCAGCAGCTTGTCGAGGTCGAGCGGCTGCTGCAGGCAGAGCTCGGGGTTGCGGCGCAGGATGGCGGCCACGACGCACAGCAGCTCCACGCACAGCTGACGGTTACCTTAGCGTAGGTGTAGTGGGCGTCGTGCAGCAGCTTGTCGAGGTCGAGCGGCTGCTGCAGGCAGAGCTCGGGGTTGCGGCGCAGGATGGCGGCCACGACGCACAGCAGCTCCACGCACAGCTGACGGTTACCTTAGCGTAGGTGTAGTGGGCGTCGTGCAGCAGCTTGTCGAGGTCGAGCGGCTGCTGCAGGCAGAGCTCGGGGTTGCGGCGCAGGATGGCGGCCACGACGCACAGCAGCTCCACGCACAGCTGACGGTTACCTTAGCGTAGGTGTAGTGGGCGTCGTGCAGCAGCTTGTCGAGGTCGAGCGGCTGCTGCAGGCAGAGCTCGGGGTTGCGGCGCAGGATGGCGGCCACGACGCACAGCAGCTCCACGCACAGCTGACGGTTACCTTAGCGTAGGTGTAGTGGGCGTCGTGCAGCAGCTTGTCGAGGTCGAGCGGCTGCTGCAGGCAGAGCTCGGGGTTGCGGCGCAGGATGGCGGCCACGACGCACAGCAGCTCCACGCACAGCTGACGGTTACCTTAGCGTAGGTGTAGTGGGCGTCGTGCAGCAGCTTGTCGAGGTCGAGCGGCTGCTGCAGGCAGAGCTCGGGGTTGCGGCGCAGGATGGCGGCCACGACGCACAGCAGCTCCACGCACAGCTGACGGTTACCTTAGCGTAGGTGTAGTGGGCGTCGTGCAGCAGCTTGTCGAGGTCGAGCGGCTGCTGCAGGCAGAGCTCGGGGTTGCGGCGCAGGATGGCGGCCACGACGCACAGCAGCTCCACGCACAGCTGACGGTTACCTTAGCGTAGGTGTAGTGGGCGTCGTGCAGCAGCTTGTCGAGGTCGAGCGGCTGCTGCAGGCAGAGCTCGGGGTTGCGGCGCAGGATGGCGGCCACGACGCACAGCAGCTCCACGCACAGCTGACGGTTACCTTAGCGTAGGTGTAGTGGGCGTCGTGCAGCAGCTTGTCGAGGTCGAGCGGCTGCTGCAGGCAGAGCTCGGGGTTGCGGCGCAGGATGGCGGCCACGACGCACAGCAGCTCCACGCACAGCTGACGGTTACCTTAGCGTAGGTGTAGTGGGCGTCGTGCAGCAGCTTGTCGAGGTCGAGCGGCTGCTGCAGGCAGAGCTCGGGGTTGCGGCGCAGGATGGCGGCCACGACGCACAGCAGCTCCACGCACAGCTGACGGCGCGCGGCGGACGAAGCCCGCAGTAGTGCACCCTCCACCAGCAGCGCGAACGACAGCTCCGACCGCGACATGTTCACTAGCGTCGGCTGCGCGGGGATCGAGTGACCCTGCGTTACATTACGACATGTATAATAAGGAACAAAATACATCGAGAACGGATCTTCGCTACCTTCCAGATACACGGTAGGATTTCTTATTAAGGTTGTCGCACACGTAAAGGCTCGGCACCCGACCGACGCCGCCCCGGCTCGCGCTGGTCAGTATTCTTTGTTAGAAACTTCATACTGCCACCTCAGTCACCTCCGCGCTGCTGAGGCGATGCTGTTCCGTGCTTGCGTTGGGTTGAAGCCTATTTGACGGCGAGGCGGCGCCGGTCGGGTGGCCGAGCCTTTATGTGTGCGCCAACCTTTAGACTCGA
Source organism: Cenopis cana (assembly GCA_951800055.1). Classification (NCBI taxonomy): domain Eukaryota; kingdom Metazoa; phylum Arthropoda; class Insecta; order Lepidoptera; family Tortricidae; genus Cenopis; species Cenopis cana. The sequence goes on along the minus strand of OX637477.1, from coordinate 15,374,860 downwards.
CATTTTATTCTTGAATACTCCGGCGGCTTCAACCTAATCCCAATCAGTTTTACTAAACAAAAAAATAAGTAGGATTTTTATAAATATCATGAACACTGTATGACGCTGTGAGCAGAATCCGTCGCCACTGACAAAAAAAGAAAGATAATGGGATGCTTACGTGAATTATTATTCCTTTAGGTGTGCGCAACAGTATATCCCACACTTGTATGTAGAAGTGTTTCGGGACGCGGCAGAGGCAACCCTCGAGCTGGCGCCGTTGAATCGGAGTCAACCTGGAAAGAAATTTTAAATTGCATGTTAGTATGAGTTGGTCACGGTATAAATAGTAGAAACTACGAAAACCACGTCCGATGGCCCGGGAACAGTGTTGTGTAGGACAGCTCACCCCTCGTCGCCGGCCCAGTCGGACACGGTGAGCACGCGCTGCAGCAGCGTGCGCAGGCGGTAGGGCGACAGCGCCTCGAGCGGCGCGCCGGCGCGGCCCTCGCTCGGGAACAGTGTTGTGTAGGACAGCTCACCCCTCGTCGTCGGCCCAGTCGGACACGGTGAGCACGCGCTGCAGCAGCGTGCGCAGGCGGTAGGGCGACAGCGCCTCGAGCGGCGCGCCGGCGCGGCCCTCGCTCGGGAACAGTGTTGTGTAGGACAGCTCACCCCTCGTCGTCGGCCCAGTCGGACACGGTGAGCACGCGCTGCAGCAGCGTGCGCAGGCGGTAGGGCGACAGCGCCTCGAGCGGCGCGCCGGCGCGGCCCTCGATCGGGAACAGTGTTGTGTAGGACAGCTCACCCCTCGTCGTCGGCCCAGTCGGACACGGTGAGCACGCGCTGCAGCAGCGTGCGCAGGCGGTAGGGCGACAGCGCCTCGAGCGGCGCGCCGGCGCGGCCCTCGCTCGGGAACAGTGTTGTGTAGGACAGCTCACCCCTCGTCGTCGGCCCAGTCGGACACGGTGAGCACGCGCTGCAGCAGCGTGCGCAGGCGGTAGGGCGACAGCGCCTCGAGCGGCGCGCCGGCGCGGCCCTCGCTCGGGAACAGTGTTGTGTAGGACAGCTCACCCCTCGTCGTCGGCCCAGTCGGACACGGTGAGCACGCGCTGCAGCAGCGTGCGCAGGCGGTAGGGCGACAGCGCCTCGAGCGGCGCGCCGGCGCGGCCCTCGATCGGGAACAGTGTTGTGTAGGACAGCTCACCCCTCGTCGTCGGCCCAGTCGGACACGGTGAGCACGCGCTGCAGCAGCGTGCGCAGGCGGTAGGGCGACAGCGCCTCGAGCGGCGCGCCGGCGCGGCCCTCGATCGGGAACAGTGTTGTGTAGGACAGCTCACCCCTCGTCGTCGGCCCAGTCGGACACGGTGAGCACGCGCTGCAGCAGCGTGCGCAGGCGGTAGGGCGACAGCGCCTCGAGCGGCGCGCCGGCGCGGCCCTCGCTCGGGAACAGGTGCAGGTACGTGCGGATCGCCTCCAGCACCCAGCCCACGCGGATCTTCAGGATGCCGCGGAACATCTCCGGGCTCGTGCCGATCAATCGACCGCAATACAGCACGATCTCCTAGTGTAACGCAATGATAATAATCAGTAAGCTGTAGTAATGTTGGCCCTCTCCAAATCATTGGCCTCTTGAATGCTGTATTTTTTTTCAAGTGTTCTACCTGTCAATTTTGAAAACTATCTGCTACATTTTAGAGTGTAGTAAACAAAGAAAAAGATGAACTTTATTTTTTTGAATCGCTTGCTCATTTCTTTGAATTATTATTACATAAATCTTAGCTGATAAGATGCCTCACAATGGGCGAATGATCAATCTCTACCCTCCGTAATAAAAAAACCTGTTTTAGTTAAATGGCGGCCTATTAGCGAGGTGTATATCGGAATTTTCGGAACTTCCATCAATTTCGAAGCGAACAGACCTGTTGCAGCACGGCTCCGATGATGTCATACGGTTGGATTGTGGAGTACATGACGGACTGGATCTCGCCCGGCGTCATCGGTTTGTCGAACACTGTCTCCTTGTGCCCGATCACGCCCACCGTTAGCTGAAACCAAACATGTTTCACTTGTTTCGGTCTAAGCACAGAATAGTCGCGTGTACCGACAGCGCACGCACACATACTTACCCACAGCGCTTACGTTCCTTCGCGTGTCACAGGTGTGGTCTAAGTCTAATCTCGTCGTTTACTTGGTAAATTGTTCTTTTACTCCTAAATGTGGTGTTTTGGAAATTGAAGGTGATTGTAAAGTGATTGTAGTTAGTTGGCATGTAGTTAGTTTTACACTAACATGAAGTGGTATAAGTATTATAAAATAAAATAATAAACACTGACATTGTCTCGATTTCCTTAAGTTCACGTTAGTCTATCCTGCGATAGCACATTTTGATGTCGAGGTGGGGCTCTCGCAAAGCAATGTCCTTGCAACTTCCTGCGAAGATTTCGGAACATGTCGCCCGGCGTGACAATTAACAGAGGTTGATTATGATTATGAGTTTTGACCATTTAGTAAAATATAGTTAGAGTGACTCACGAAAGTTTAAATTGAAGATCCTTGCAGTTTTAACTTCCTTACTTCGGTCCATAATAATAACAATACTTTTTTTTTTTACATGACTATGGCTTTATAGGCTGAGCCCAATAAAGCGATAGGAGTGCGCGGTTGGAGACTGGCCTGGGGAAAATCCAGGGGAAACCTCCGACACGACCACGCGGGCGCTAAATACTATAATACTCTAAGAGTTTGCACTCTAGTGAGATTGGATGTGCGGCTTCAACCGAATCTAAGGTGTCAGTGGAATCGAGTTACTGGGAGTTTTGTCGCTGGTTCACTAAACCTAGCCTAGCTGAGTGGAGTCCAGCAAGGTACTCAGCTAGGCTCGACCTGGGTCGGACTGACTCTGCCCGGTATATGCGGCGGTCTTAACAATACCTGTTTCCCGTTAACGAGCACGGTGGTGATGAAGGGGCTGATGGAGTCGACGGTGTGGTTGAGCAGCGACGAGCAGTAGCGCACGGCGCGCCAGTGGCGCAGCACGCCCGCGCTGTGGTACAGGCCCTTTAGTGCCTCCAGGGCAGTTGTGCCGTTCACCTGTACCATACGATCAAGAAGTTTAGATACCTACATACTGGAGGTTGCGCGCTGAACATTCGTTTGAAGCTAGAAAATATGACCTTGAATGACGTCACCGTTATCTTTCATGTCTTTCATTAGATCCATCTTACATTACAGTGAAAGGGAAGCAAGATAACGGTGACGTCATTCAAGGCCATATTTTCTAGCTTCAAACGAATGTTCAGCGCGCAACCTCCAGTATGTATCTAAACTTCTTGCATAAGACGAACGTAAACAGGTCCACACCTGTTTACGTTCGCCAGAACAAGCCAGAACACAGGCGGGTACTGGGACAGCTATCATCAATTTTGTGGTTAATTATGGGTAAAGCGGTATCCGCGTGTATCCAAGCAATCCTAATACGCACTATAGTAGTTTTCGAGGACTTTTAGTAAATGTAGCAGATGTTATGTTTATAGAAGTTCATTCGCAAAAGAAGTTCTCCTTTGAAAGGTAACCGCGACAGTATACCAAACCTCCGTTCTTCAAGATCACCCGTAAGGCTGCGTTTCCACCAGAGATGTGCGAGGATGTGTTGTCGTATATTTGACACCTCGCTCGGCGCGTTGCGAGGTGTGTGCAGCCTAACTGGCGCTGCGGGAAGGTGCTGCTAGTAGTCCATGGGCCACCCAAGAAATCGGTATAATTTGGGGGTACTAAGTTTCCTTTTTACAGGAGTTAGATAGGTTTATTATGATGTTAAAAAACCATGATTGCCATCTCAAAATGGTAGCTAACAAAAATGGCGGCCAATCCAAGATGGCGGATATTGAGTTTTACAAAATCAATTATAATTCAAAAAGTATTTTGTAAACATATTCTGTCGGTAAAGTCAAATGTTAATTAGTAATTTAGAAAATATTGAAAATTTTCCCTTTTTTCTGATACTTTTTTTTTTTAATCAAGTTTATTACATAATATCTTGTACATTACAAAAAAGCTTTATATGAGGCAAGGTAGTGTATTAAATTATCTTTAATGTGATGCTTAACATGTATGGGTCGGATGGCTAGAAACACAAATAAATATGAATTTGATTTTACTTCTGTTGAAATTCATCTTTGACTAAATTACCACATACAGAACAAAAAGCTTCAGATAGAAGTTGTAGCGTATAAAAATTGTTTTAATTTTAGCAATTATTCAGAATAATAATAGTACGATACTAATAGGATCGACCGGTGTCATTTTGTGACTAACACATTCAGTTCCTCAACTGTTCCAAATGGTCGCAATCCGGCGCGCAACTTATCGAAAAAGTAAAGCACCCGTAAAGCGATCAAGACGTCCACGACGACGTTGAACCGTTACAATAGTAATTGTAACAAATATTATTCACATGGTGGACTACACGTAACTAAGGAAACATCTTGTTTGTCAAATCTTAAAACATAGTATACAGCTAAACTCCATATCTATTCTTCTCAGTCGTAACACTCTTGTCAGAGTGGTCGTGGCTGTTTGGATGTTGTGCACGGCTGATCTTCACTTTCGGATTTGTTTTTGGCATTGGACTTTAGACTTTCCCTTGCGATGTCTCTCCATCTCTGACGGCTACAAGCATTGCGAGTGCACTCGACTACGGATGACTTCGTCACAGTTTTTAAAAGGTCCGTCCATCGGGTAGGAGATCATCCTCTGGATCGTTTCCCTTCGACCTGGCCCTGTACTACGAGCCTTTCCAATGATTCCACATTTCTGAATATATGGCCAAACTATAGAACAACTTAAAGGTACTATTTATCATTATAAAAAATGAGTACCTTATGCGCGGCGTTGCCAGAAATCTTAGAAAATCATTCTTGTGTGCAGTTATGTACTATAGGCATCACAGTTCACTGAGCATGCATGAACTTGCAACGAGATATTAGGTCTACCAATGTTCAGTTGACTGTAATGCTGATAATTCTTTCTTGTGGAAATGGTACATTACTGCAGACACCAGTAAGTATGGTCGAAGCATGTGATTTTCTCAAAGATAACTTACTGGTCTCTGCAGTAATGTACTATTACTCTGCTTTATAAGTATACTCACCTCGTACATCGCTCCTTCTCTGTCCTTAAGTATGCCCCAAAGCTGGCACTGGGCAAAGATATTATCCGTGCCCCGTAGAGCAGCCACGACGTCCGTCGTTGGTCGGTTCTTGTAGGAATCGTAGCAGAGGTTCTCCTCGCGGTACGTAAGGGTCCGCGGTACGTCAGTCAGTGACTGGTAGCCGATGTACTCGTGCTCCAGCTGCTTGAATTGTGTGAACATCTCTGATGGGAATTCGCCTTGGCTCATGAAGTCCAAGTGCTCTACGAACAGAAGGAATGCAATCATTTACTATACTGTTATAACGCATTGCAGACTTTCATTGGACAATTCCAAAAACGTTAGATGAAAAAACCGGCCAAGTGCGAGTTGGACTCGCGCACGAAGGGTTGCGTACCTACATTATCTATAAAAATGGAAAAAAATCGTCTTGGGTGTGTTGTATTTATTTATATATCTATTTATCTATATATGTCGTCGCGCAGTACCCAATGTACCCATAGTAAAGTCAACAGCATAAGTCGATGATCCTGCTCTACTCCTGTGGAAAGAACTATATAGGGGAAACTGGCCGCAACATTTCCAGTTCCACTAAGGTTTCTGAGCACATACGTAGTATGAAAAAACGTGATATCCGAGGTTCTGCGGACTGGATTCGGCTTCGCACTATATTCGGTTTGACAAAGTAACCGTGCTAGCGAGGGAAAAGTTCTTTGTGCCGCGAAAAGTACGGGAGGCCATTGAAATTAGTGGCCACTCGAATTTCAATCGGGATAGTGGATGGTCAGTACCGCCCAGCTAGAGAACTGTTTTAAATACTACGTCTGTGGCAAGTGTAAACGAGGCTTTATCTTGTGACATTGTGAGTGTTGTGTACAACCCGACATTGAATAATAGTGACGAAAATGAGGGTGGATTCTCGCCACCGCCACCGCCGCCGACCAGCCGCGCGTGGCGCGCGCACGCGCGCAGTATGAGACGCCTGTGAGACGCGAGGCCGTCGCGATAACACCTCATGTTTAAGGACCACGTATTGGTCCGAAACATGTCGACCGATATTCGACCTTAAAGACGTGAGTGACCCGTTTATTATATTTCAATAATCGGGAGTTTTCTATTTAAAGTCGATGATCATTAGTACCTACCACGTTACCCTGTCGCTTTAACTACCTCGCAGTATTGTTACGTTTGCTTAATTTAGGTCTAGATTCCATAAATATTTATTTATTTGAAATGACTGCTCTATTGAATGATCCTCACCCATACAGGAGCTGGAGATGAGATTCTGCAGCCGTCCGAGCCTCACTTTAACCCCGTCGCAGTGGCCCTTCTTGAGCATCGCGAACAGGTCCAGCATCTGCTTGAAGTGCGGGTCGCGCATGTGCTCCTCGCGGATCAGCAGGCATACTGTGGGACGCCCCGACAACCGCCAGTACCTGCCAGTAGTTTAATAGTTTAATTGACTATTCGTAGACCTTATTGTAACGGGATAAGGTCTACAAATGATCAATGAAGCTGTTAGTACAGTATAAAGTGTGATATTAGTATTTAGATAGAGGGAGATTGCATAAGACGATTCTCTATGAGTCTGTAATAATAATAAAATATTGTAAGATAAATTGAAAACTCATTTCATTGTTTTTGATTGAGTTGAATTTTTTTATATATCGTCGCATGACAACGTCATGCTATTGTGGTCCAATGGTCTAGTCTAAATAGTCTAATGGAGGCGAAAAGCGGTGAATGGACTTAGTGCTCGTGATTTTGAGTCAGAACGTACAAAGAATGATATTTATTTATACAAAAATGATATTTTAACAGACAACTAGTATAAGTTTTTTCGAAACAAAACACAAACGAACGCGTTTGCGTTTAGTCTTAATTCGGATGGCAAACAATTGTTACCACCTAAAGGCCACCACAGGCGCTGCTCGCGCAGCCCTTACAAAATGCGACTAAACTCAGGTTTCTCACTAACTTGCCAACAAACTGCAGTTCTGTCTTGATGTCGTCGATGAGCAGCGCCATGTCGCGGTACAGGTAGAACTCCGACACCTCGAATATCAGGGGGTAGCACAGCACCGTCATACCGCACACCCGGTAGATCTGAAAACATTATCATACTCGATCATACATTTAATAAGTCGTGAACGGTGTTGGTCACACATATTGTAAACCTTATTGTTAAGAAAATATACATAAGCCTTTTTGTAGTGACTGTTTGTATGTCCAAATAAATAAATAAAAAATTCAATATGTAAATAATTATACATACATCAATGAAGCCCTAAATACCACTCGCTTCTATGGTTACCAACTTTCGGAACATATTGGCATTATGAATATCATACTAACATCGGATGAAGCAATGATTTTGGCCAAATTTTGAATGGAGGAATGAGCAGGACCTGGAGTCAGTTTTCACTATTTTTGGAATATATTCTGGAGTACTTCTCATATATATACGAGTACATTTTTATTTAAGAGATTTGTTTTTTGTTAGAGCTTCATCTGTAGTAAAGTAGGAAAAAATACCGAAAACGAAATTAGCCGACATTTTAAACCGGTTAGCCGGCCGATTGCAGAGCCCTGCAAATGAGTTTTTTGGTAGGTACAGACTAAGCTGTAGTGTAGACATAATACAATACTGAGCGTAAGAAAATGATAAATTGTATTTAAGGCGCCTGTATACGCAAGCACTCCCTATACAAACTTCGTGCAAGTTTTTCTTCGCTTGTGTTTGCATTACACTTATGATTTTTGGTCATATTTTTTAGTTAGCTAGAACCTCAAGAAAAAAACATATAATTTTTTTTTTGCTTGACATTCTTCATATATTAACAAGCAAAAAAATATATATGCGGGAGTGCCAAAACTGACGAATAAAACTTGCACAGAGTTTGTATGGAAAAGGGCTTGCGTATACAGGCGCCGCCAGTTAATCCGTATAAAATTTGACATTACAAGATATACTGTCAAATATACCACTTCATCCATTTTTTAAGGATTGCGCCTACCCTGACTGATGCTAGAACATAGTTGCCAATTACCTTACTGGTTCCCAACGATCCGACAGGTCTGATCGGGCGTCCTGTCAACTTCAATTTCGGACAAACGCCTAGCTGTCTGTACACGTGCACCAACTGCGTCGAACTGCAAACCTACGGCATATAATCCAATTTTATCAAATTACAACTTCATTACCATTATAAATAAGGTTGAAAATCAAATGACATTTTGGCATGCGGAAGTAAGACGGAAGAAGTGAAATCACTTCACACGTCTAACGATGTTAATGCAATTTTGAATCTTAATCGTAAGAGCGTAAGAGGTGTTATTTAAAAATATTAGTTTACTTGCACTGGCTCCACTTCATGCGGCGTTTGAGTCTGAATGCCATAGGTCCCCATCATCGCCTGAAGGCGCATGGATTCAGCTATCAAAACCACTTGCACCACCAAGTCAGTCGCTATGCCCTGTATTAACAAAACAACTTTCAACATTTTTGATGACGATTTAGTTTCGAAATTATATGCTTTACTCGGCGTTGTATATAATAAAAGGAAAGATTTAGGATATAGAAATAGTTACAAATAGGAGGGTGCAAGAATTTCGAAGACATTGAATTTACTGAGGGACTATATTACTTTGAAATGATGTGTTTTGACGAGGAATGAAAAAGAGTATAGGTCTTTAAGGCAAGAGTGAATAGGCATCTTCTGGGTGAGCTCGCTTCACCGTCGGCCTCATCTTGGCCCCTGGCTAAATGCTGGCCAAGAGCAATCCCATTATTAATATTGAAAAAAAACTAGGTAGACAGTGATGAATGGATTTTTCTTTTATTGTAAGTATTTCTTGTGTGTTCAGAAGTGTATTAAATCAGAACAGGAGCGTCTAGAGGAGACGTCACTTGACCAAAATAAATACGAGTGAAAACTTCGTCCATGGGTTACCCATATTTTGTCGCATTGTATTAAACAAATAAGATGTTGCTCATGGTACGTGGAAAGTGTAGTGGTAAGATTTATGGACTACGTAACGAAGTAGCAGTGCATGTGAAATGATGTTTAGTGAGGAAGCTTGGCAGTTCATCTGCCAAGATAAATGTTATGGATTGGTGACGTGCGTTGTGATTCTCAAGTTACTAAATATTTTCACAACACTAATACATTTGTCGGTCTTCATTCCATAGTGCGGTTCTGAAAATATGTATCATACAAGTCGCAGCAATCATTCTACCTCGTATTAATAAAAGCGCACGAGGCAAATGGTTTTTATAACTTAACTAGCATCCATTGGTTTCGTACTTTGCAACAAATAACAAGAACAAAACTGAAGCGACGCATCACGAAGCATTTTTGCTGCAGACGAATGAGGGAATACAATCAAGGACATTTACAAGAAAACAAGAAGAGATAATTAATTAGAACAGATCAAGCGGCAATCATGCGCAGCACGTGCCTCTAGATCAAACCACTCAAAGGGCTAATTAATATTTGTAGACTAGCATCACATGCTGGTTGCCTATGGCACCTAATACTTACAAACGCTGGCTTGGCCTGAGATTTCCGCATGAAAGTAAAACAATGACCACATTAAAACACATCTGTCCATGATTCAACAGTGAAATAAGAAACTTTAGAAATTTCTACCACAAGTAAACGAAGGAACTATAGTATAGGCTAAATGGCCCGGTAATGTTAAACCCAAACCGATAAAAATAAAGTTACAGTACATCACTTGATGAGAATGGAGGTCTGTGCTAGTTGCCTGGCGACAAGCCTTCTCACCAAGGTGATCTTGTTGATCGTTAAAATTCATCACAGTAATGACGATGGGCGAGGCCCTGAGTATGGTTCGAACAGTATACTATTCTCAAGTAATCAAGTGAATAAAAATCACATATGAAGATGGCAAAACGCTAAAAGTGTCACCGCTATTGTCCCATGTGCTCCGCTTACTTCTTGAACAAACATGCGCGAGTTTTAGGAACAGCTCGCTTGCGTCCACATAAACATGTTGCTCATGTATGCAGCAGACTAACCCGGGTATTTTTTTTAGCGCTGGAACGACTCCCTCCTTTAGCTAAAAGATTGACAAAGATTACTCCGGGGACATGGCTAACCTGGAAGGCGGAGTAGCGGCCGGCGCGGCGCGGGCGGTTGTAGGAGGGCAGGCAGCGGCGGATGGGGTCGAGCTCGTTCACGTGCAGCAGCCTGCCCGTCAGCAGCTGCGCCAGCACGAACATCGACTGCGCCCACAGGAACAGCCCGTCTGTATCTATGTTACTCATGTATGCAGGCTAACCTGGAAGGCGGAGTAGCGGCCGGCGCGGCGCGGACGGTTGTAGGAGGGCAGGTAGCGGCGGATGGGGTCGAGCTCGTTCACGTGCAGCAGCCCGCCCGTCAGCAGCTGCGCCAGCACGAACATCGACTGCGCCCACAGGAACAGCCCGTCTGTATCTATGTTACTGATGTATGCAGGCTAACCTGGAAGGCGGAGTAGCGGCCGGCGCGGCGCGGGCGGTTGTAGGAGGGCAGGTAGCGGCGGATGGGGTCGAGCTCGTTCACGTGCAGCAGCCCGCCCGTCAGCAGCTGCGCCAGCACGAACATCGACTGCGCCCACAGGAACAGCCCGTCTGTATCTATGTTACTCATGTATGCAGGCTAACCTGGAAGGCGGAGTAGCGGCCGGCGCGGCGCGGACGGTTGTAGGAGGGCAGGTAGCGGCGGATGGGGTCGAGCTCGTTCACGTGCAGCAGCCCGCCCGTCAGCAGCTGCGCCAGCACGAACATCGACTGCGCCCACAGGAACAGCCCGTCTGTATCTATGTTACTCATGTATGCAGGCTAACCTGGAAGGCGGAGTAGCGGCCGGCGCGGCGCGGGCGGTTGTAGGAGGGCAGGTAGCGGCGGATGGGGTCGAGCTCGTTCACGTGCAGCAGCCCGCCCGTCAGCAGCTGCGCCAGCACGAACATCGACTGCGCCCACAGGAACAGTCCGCCTGTGTCTATGCATATGTCCAACTATTATATAATTTTGTTTAAATTTTAAAATAACCTCGAAAGAAAAAAGAACATACAACCGAATTGAGAACCTCCTCCTTTTTTAAAAGTCGGTTAAAAACCAAACAAGTGTGAGTCGGATCCAGTCAGTCAGGAGTCAGGATAGCTACGAAAGAATATAATTTTATTTTTGTCAAGTTATTGGGGGAATCCTGTTTGAAACTGAAAAAGAAACTGACACACTCAGCAGACATGGTATGGCAAGTGGATGTTTTTACCATTTTTTAGAGAGAGGTAAGGATTTTAATATTATGAAAAGAAACCTACCTATTTGAAAGTGCTAGAGTAACTAGGTATTTAGTAGTAGGTTTAGATATATTTCCAAAGGTTTTGATCACCTACATCTTTTTGATCTTTAGTTGTAGAGATAAAGCAAAGCATACAAAGAGAAATTCAATAAATGACCCTCATCCTTAAGCATTTTAAAGCGCGTTGTTTTATTAAGTAATACTTAATTGAGGTTGCAAAAATATCTATTAAAATACATAAACGCAACAAGCAAAGATTAAACGAGATTATTTGTTTTTAGAACACTTTGAAAATGGAATGAGATAAGAGAACTAAATATTGTTAGACACTAGTAAAATGCAGAAGATTATCAAAGAAGAATCAGACACAGATCATTCACGAAGCTACTACAATTTTACCTTTGTTCTCGTCGCCAGGTTGGTCTGCAATTACATATTGTAGAAATTGGTCAAATTACAACGAATTTGAATATTGGTAGGATACACCCTATTTTATTTTATAGGAGAGGTAAAGCCTGGTTCACGCTAATTTTGTGACTTGACAAGCTGCTATAGTAATTGACGTTAGCTTGACAAATAATCTTAAAAATTTAAGATTGTGCTAAGTTTCCTTAAAGATGTTTTTGAGCATTTTTATTGAAATAAACAGGTAATTTATTTTTACATATGGGCGTGTGCCACCAACAGGGCGGGAGCTCACGAAACATTGTATTTAAAATCGAACTCCTAACTTAATGGGTAGGCAAATAAGGGTTATTTTAGAAAAATGTTGAATTAAACACTTACTGGCTGGCATCCGACGCACAGAATATGGCTCATTCCGCTCGTTTTCAATTCCTTCTCTAGGTACATAATAAAACCAAGGAATCACCGGATCTGGAATGAATACACACAAATATAATCTATTTGGTTTTTCTATAAATCAGCAAAGCAAAGATGGTACCCAATATACCTCCAAATTCATCCATGTATATCCTAGCCTTCAGCAGTTTTTGGTACTCCTCAACTTGGTCGGGCAGCGTTCGGAACACGCCATCTATGATCATCATGACGTAGAACAGCGGCCATTCGGACTCTATCCCGTCAAACTCCTTGAGTTCCCCCTCGTTGTAGTACCGGCGGCAGGGGTCCTCTAGCACGCACTTGTAGCCGTCGCGGCTAAACCGTTTGAAGCCGTATTTGCCTTGCAGCCGCCGCAGGATGTTGGACTTGGTCAGTTGGAACAAGTGGTCCTCGTGTGTAGCGAACGCGGGGAATGATATTGTCGGTAGAAGCGCCACATCTACGCCCTGGAACGATCTTAGTGTTAATAGGTAAATCTCATAAACAACGTTCAATAATAGTACATTACTTACCAAGGGCGGTAAAACAAAGAATGTCTCAGGTCGCAGGTATTTGACGCCCCAGCCGAAGGCAAGGGCGATAAGTATGCGAGACCCTAAGCCTATCTTTATTACCGTCAGTGGTAAGTACAAAATTTTATGTCACCCCCTGGCCAGGAAGTGGGATTTTCCGCGCGCGGAGCGTGCGTTAATTGCCACTTTATGGCCAGGTGTGACATAAAAGAATTCAGATTTATTTATTGCCTTAAATGACCTATTTACTAGCCTCCTAATTTACTACTACTCTCCTTCGGCTCGTGTAATAAACATGTGTATCTAAGGAGCGTCGAAAGACAACAAAGGTTGATAAATTCAGCAATCAATGAGAAAAAAAGGGCAAGATTCACCTTAGAACTAGATTCCCGGGGAAGCATAGTTTCGAAAATACTCCGATTGCGATTGTGGGCGTCGATGTCCACGTACACGACGCTCCAAGACGCGCCCTTATCCCCGAACAAGTTGCAGCCGTTTATTGCCTCCAACGCAGCTTTTGCCATCCCTTACATGAGAAATAAGAAAGGGTAATGATCTAATAATATTCACGATAGAAGTAGATAGCGCTGTTTCACATTGATGACATGAGAACGACAATGAGAACGGTTTCAATGAAAAGGCGACAGTGCTGAGCAATAATGTAGTAAGTTTAACTTGAAGGTCAAGCATACTATCTACATTGGTCAATGTAATACATAAACGCATTTGTAAAACCCTCTTTAATAAATAAAGATTTAAAAAAACATAAACGCATGAGAACGGGTTAACAGCTCTCCACCCCACTTTTTCTGACTAAGTCCAGTAACTGTTATGAAAGTAGTTTTTGAGTAACATCTTATCTTATCTCGGAAACGGCTCCAACGATTTTGATGAAATTTGGTATGTGGGGGTTTTCGGGGGCGAGCAATCGATCTAGGTAGGTCTCATTCACGGGAAAACGCCGAGCAAAGCTCAGTCGCCCAGATATTGTTTACCTATGGAGGATGCATGGATTTCCGGTTTGCCATCATTGTATTTGGAGCCTCGTTCCCACATGCCATAATCAGGCGTCCTGTATGCACGCTCCACGTAATACACCAAGTTCTGTATGAACGCCACTTCATCCTGTAAGTAAAACAAAAATATAATGAAAATCAACTTTGATATAAGGTGATAAATTGAAAATTATAATGGAGTTTACAAACAACGAAAAGTAAAAAGAAAGAATTCCACAGACACGTGGAGTTCCCTTGTTGGCCTGTGGATATGTTCATCGGTGGCATCCAAAAGTAAAAAAAAAAAACTTTAATAGTCAAAATGCGGAACAAATTAAAAACCGGTGCGTATATGATCTGCAGGCCGGACGTGATCATCTGCACGAGGAATAGCAGATAGAGTGAGATCACATCTATCTGCAGATGGTGGTACTGATGGTCCGGCAGCACGGGCTCGCCCGTCATGAGGTGGAACTTGACGTGCAGCGCGTGCGCAGCGCTTTGCCGCGTCTTGAAGGCCTCGACGCGCGTTTAAATACAATACCTAGTCAAAATGCGGAACAATATAAAAACCTGTGTGTATATGATCTGCAGGCCGGACGTGATCATCTGCACGAGGAATAGCAGATAGAGTGAGATCACATCTATCTGCAGATGGTGGTACTGATGGTCCGGCAGCACGGGTTCGCCCGTCGTGAGGTGGAACTTGACGTGCAGCGCGTGCGCAGCGCTTTGCCGCGTCTTGAAGGCCTCGACGCGCGCCGACTGCTTCACCCAGCACTCGAGGATACCGCGCATGCACTTGACAGTGCTCTGGCCAAGCTCGTGGGACTTGCCGCGGTCATCGTCGATGCGTCTGCGGATGTTTAAGTATGGCATTGGAGACTTATAGGAAGTATAAAGGGTGGATTTTCTTTTTGGGTCAGTGAGGGTGGCTACCATAGTGCTGCTACACGAAAATGGTCTCAGAAGACTTCCCTCGATTTCAAATTAATGGAGACTGGCGTTTGTAGATTTTGAAAAACATACAGGGTGCGAGAAAAAGGTCATTATTAACCAAAATTTTTATGCCCATCGATCCCACTCAAAAAACACAAACTGAGGAGAACTTTTAACATAAAATCTGTAAATTTTCTTTTGCAGATGCTTTTTATTAGGTATAGATTCCATTCCTATCCAGTGTCAATAAGTTACAAATAAAAAGCCACAAATTAAAGAAAACTTTTTCCATACCAACCAGTCCTGTTATGTTTAAGGACCATATTGTATAAAACATTACAGTTACAGCATCCAAAATATCAAACAACGGGGATTTCAATGTGAACAAAATTTCATGTTTTCTCCATAGTAAATGTATAGAAAAAGTTTACATATTGAACCAAAATTGCATGCAATGACATGACCTGACCCACCTGTATGCCTGGTAAAGGCCCCAGACTGCTGCTGCACAGTATATGCTATCCCTTACACTGCCAATATGGAGATCAGAAGATAGTACTGGAAATAGTCCAGTGATTGGACTTTGGAACCGGAGCAATTGTCTCTTCACTGTAATCAGTACACACCAGTTTTGAATTAAAGTATTCAGAGAATTTTATTGTGAAAATACATTTAACTACCAGAATATACTAAAAAAATAAATAAAAGTGCCCCAAGGAGAGTTAAATATGGCATCATTAATCATAGATTATATGATTTTAAATCTTAGGGGTCACAATAATAGGGGTTTTAAGGGGTATAATAGTCAATCTCTGATGGTAACAGATGGTATTAAAAGAGGAATAAGGCATGGGGTAACTATATTAAAATGGTTGCTTTAGAGGAAATATTGTAACATCAAACATGAAAAACTATTGATAAAAATGTTAAACCACTAAAAAGTTAAATATTAGATTTGTAAAGAAGAGCCTTCTACTAATTACAAATTAATTGTCATATATTTTTGTTTCTTTACCAATGGCATAGTATATGTCGAGTTGTCTAACAGTATCTTCATAGTTGGATATCTTCAAGAATTGCTGAGCATTGATATCATCTATACTCCCCTGGCGAATCATTGTGTCTGGATTTGCCTGAAATTACACATAATATGTCAAAATATTTACAAACAAGGAATGGTTTCTGCATGTAAGTATGAAAGCATTTTCAACTAAACTTTCTTTGGACTTGGTAACTCCCTATGGCATGAGCAACAAATTACATTTGTGACAAATGCTGAAAAACAATTTGTTCAATATAAAAATACAAGAAAAGATGCATAGTTCTAAAAGTTTATTGTACAAGTAAGTAGGTATATTACTTAAGTAATTTTAAATAAATCATGGAACTAAACAACACATCAGACGGACATTACACTAACAATAACAACACAACTAAAACTATATTAAATAAAAGATTATTTACCTTCTTCAAGTAAATTAAAGTGACGACATTGAAAGGTCAAATTTGTTTTGTAAATAAAAACTATGAACCCATAACTGTAGCCTGAAAACACGTGAGTTTCCAGAACTAAAAACCTTAAACATGTAATGCAGCGAAGTATTATTTAATTATATAACAGGAATTAATTCCAAAAGTCTAATTAATTCACAGCATAATCCACAACACAAAACAATTTTAGCTTTAGCGTGTGCTTAGACCAGCTTAGACGTTTTTCAGCAATCATAAATAGTGTTTCTGCTTTGATATTACACGATTGATTGTTCTAGTGAGAAGTCTGAGTACGTTTTATTTATAACTCAAACTTGTTATCAATTTACCACCTGATCTTGAATTATGTTTATAAGAAAGAACACTTTCACCACAAATCAGAATCATTCATTTGATTTGACATCTGTCTGTCAGTGATCAATTCAGTGTTGCCAACTCTATATTTCGTTTAGTGCTAAAACTATATACGAAATTCTGCTAAAATATGCTAAAATTTCTGAAAATGTTCTAAAAATATATGCTAAATAAAAATCACACTACTCATCAATATTGCGTCTTAAAATATCATTAAAATTAGCTAAATTAAATAAAAAATAGCTATCTACTCTGATAGTGGTGACTCTGGTTATAAAAAAATATGGTTATTTGAATAATTATAAATGTTCTTCGTCAGTGCAAGCGAAATATTAATAGGAAGCTAATCAAATAGATTGGGATTGGGCTCTTCATCCGATTTATCTACAATCTGTTGTTCAATTTCCATATTTTAATGCGCACTAAAAATCGAATTTTGATTGGATTTTCAATTATGGCTATATGTTTTCACAGATTCATGTCTTAAAATGTAGCAGGGTGGGCAATGTCGAAGTATTAACTAAACCAATTAATCGAAGTTCGTTTTTCCACAAGATAAAAACATTGTAATCATTCAGTTCGGTAGTATTTTTGCATAGATGACAAGTGACATACATCAAACAGAACAAAAACGGCTAAGTAGGTTTCGCATCGTATAAAAAGGTTTTGCCTTAACATCATGGCCTGAGAAAAATGTGCTAAAAATATGCTAAATGCTAGACGTAAAATTTAACTGCTAAATAAGTCGAAAATATGCTAAATTTAGCAGAAAATATGCTAAGTTGGCAACACTGGATCAATTTTCGTGTCGGTATCAAATTTCAAAGTGACATTAAATATGTATTTTCGAAGGCAGCTTCATTTCACTTGTTGTTCAATTCAACCATAATTATTTTCAGCCGGTACGAACAGCAAGAAGAGTTATGTAATTAGTAAGCAAATTTAAATGTTTCATTACAATTTTAACGGCAGGAAATATAAAATATTTAATCACACAAATATCTTTGAGCAACAACAACCTTCACAAAAGCTAATTGAAAAAAAAAGACAAATCTGGTCATTGACACATTGACAGTGGTCAAATAATATTTATATATTTTTTGTCATTTTTTTGTAGTGCAAAAATAATGTCCAATAAATAAAATTGATTACTTATAAAACTCAACTCAGTGAACTTTACCTACACTTAGGTAATTTATATCTATTTACATGTTACATCTATTAAACCAGCGTTGTTTAACCATGTCAAGATTATGTATAAAAAAAATCTACCATATCATATTTGTAGCCCATCAGCATATATCTCCTGTCCTGAACCTTTATTGTTTCAAATAATTGTTTGTTGATCAGTTTAATGGTTTTATATTTTTATTAGTTTTAGCTTAACGAATTAGAAGTATTATGTTATGTGTGAATAATTGTGTTGATAAGATAATAAGAACTGTACAAGTTTTTTTTCACCCTTTAGATCTCTTTCGAGCGGCGACTATTGTCACTTAATTTTATTTGTCTAAAGCATGGATTAGAAGTTATATTTACATACATCTTAATTCGGGATGAGTGACAAAAATCCTCAGGAAAACCAAACCACGGGAAACTCCACAGATAAACAGGTTTTATATAAAAACAGCTCATTTTGCTAACATTATTCACTATGATGGTATGGTTTGCAATTTTGCATTGGAAATCTTGTGGGCTCGGAATATAATAATTTAACAAAAAAATAATAGCCAAGTAAAATTTAATAAAAAATCAATCATTGGTATTGGTATTTAAAATAATATTTGATTAATACATATTATGTCTAATGCACAAGCTAAAAACTAGTAGAGAATGAGGTGAATAAATAAACAATTAGAAAATGACATTAAAAATAATACTATCATGTAATCAATCTTGTTTTCTAAATCTGCATTAAACTTTCAACAATCTTTTCAAACACTAAATACAACCCTCAACTAACTGCACTGACACATTCATAACCATAATAATATAACAATCATAAGTATCATAACATTCACACACAATTCATCTGTATGGTCTGGCTTTTGTTTTATGTTTGTTCAAGATATTATATTTATTTAAGCTTAATGTTAAATTTATTTTTAGCTGGACTTGTATGAATTGATTGGGGGCAGTTGGCCTCCTGCACCTCGTGGTCCGGAGTGCCCCGAGTATGGGTCACAACTCAGCAAGAGACCCACTATGCAGCTGTCGTCCCCACATGAACGAGTGAAATCTGTCAATATCATTAATCACCTAGCTCCAGAAAAACGACGAATTAAACCCACATCTACAAATACTGCTTCTGGAAGTTCTGAGGAACGGCCAAAAAGCAAAATGGTGCATGAGCCAAAGAAAATCGAAACTGGAATTCTTGTAGGTGAGGGGTAATAAACAAAAATCATTAGTATAGGTAAACTAACTGAAACTGTTCAGTTTTATAAACATCCTATATTCACTATTATCAAAATACACAACTCCATCTAATCCAACTTGCCTAGATATTGACATGACATTGCTGTGTGTTCAATCATATGTGTTGTATTTATATACTTATGAGAACTATATACAATTAATTTTAAAGTTTTTCAATAAAATTCACTTTACCTACCATTTTGTATATTTTACAGAAAAATATCTATAGTTCTCATTCTCACTGACACTTTAAATAAACAAATAAACACACTGATAAAACTAGTCCATAACACCTCCTCTATAACACTGATCGGAGTTATTCCAATTTTAGCTTTCCTAGTTTCTAATAATAAACACTGTACAGCGCGATGCGCGGCCGGCCGGTTGGCACGCGCAGTGCAGACAATGTCGTACCCGTATATACAGGAGCTCTCTTACGATGAAATTCCTCTTTGCGTGCTAGCATATGATGAGGGTATTGAGGGTGGGTGTACTTTTCAATTCTTTACGAAAAACCGCGTTGTATTTGTTTAAGGGGTCATTGCCCTCTGTTCCGGTCAATAAGTTCTATTTGTGTTGTGGCAGACGTGTGCAGCGGGGATGGCCCCGAGGAACTGTACGACTCGCCGGCGCCGGGCTCGCCGCGGGCGGCGCCGGCGCAGAGACCCTCGCCGCTTCATCTACAGGAAGACATAGGCGTGGGTTCCATGGTGGAGGTCGCTACCGATGTTGATCAACAGTATTATGGAGTTGTGAGGTGGATTGGAATTATTGATGGTAAGATTTGCTAGATTGCTTAAATTGCACTTGCAGTTTTTTAATAAATCAATTGTGTACAAACCTTGTCAAAACTATTTATTCAATATTTTTTGTGGTTAATTTTCGCACTTGACCTCATAGGATGTTTATTCTGGTTCATTCTTTACCGACGTTTCGACATGGGTTACACCGGTCATGTTCGCGGCAGAATTGTTGTCTCAGCAAGTTGCCAACGGAGATATGAGTACCTACACGACATTTTGACTATGGTAGTACCCCACAAAAGTTGATAAAAACGTGAACATTGTGAACGGTAAACTCGACAAAAGTTTTCTACCCGTCGACTATGTTTCTAATTGTCTAAGGCACTGCACCCAACACTCAGACCCTAGATAAACATACGATCCGCGCACAGATCCGAAGAGTTTTAAACAAATCTTTTAAGTATGTTTACAAAGCGCGAGAGTTTAAAATGTTATATCTGGTTCATTGCCCTCATTTGTTTACGGTCAATTGGAAACACAGGTTTATTGAAGGCTGTAACGTTAACGTAGACACGCCGACTGCGGGCGTGGAGCTGGAGCAGAGTGTGTGCGGGCTCGGCGACGGCACGCGCGGCTCGGCGCGACTGTTCTCGTGCGCGCCCGGCCGCGCGCTGTTCGTGCCGCTGCCGCTGTGCCGCCGCGACGCGCGTTTCCGCGACACGCCGCCGCCTGACACCGCGCGCTCAGACCCGGACCCTCACCTCGATCAGGTAGGTATGATGCAGAGCGTATGCGGGCTGGCCGGCCGCACTAACGCGGCGACGACGAGTCGCGAGGTGGCGACTGTAGCAGTATTAACACTATTTATCTCTCCCCAAACTTATGCAGTTGTGTTTCAATTCCAGCCTGAGTGTCCGCTAGTGACGGGCGTGGTTCCGCCGTTGTCGTCGCTGGGCGAGCTCGCGGGCAAGAACCGCGGCATCCAGGGCCACCACAACTCCTGCTACCTCGACGCCACGCTATTTGCTATGTTCACGTTCACTAGCGTGTTCGACGCACTCCTGTACCGACCACCGGAGCCGGAGGTAATTCACTTTGTATTATGGCACGATTGCCGTGTATTACAACCATCCAGTTTATAAGATGGACCCGAAATATGATCGGTCATCTCGCCCACGGTATCGATCAGATTGAAGAAAGTCTACCTCAACTTACCAACTAACACGTCACGTTCCCCTGCGTGGGAAGAGATTGAGTGAAAGAATGAAACCTAATGAAGTATCATACTGCTATGCCCTAGGACTCCCCTCACTACCTGGAGGTGCAGCGCGTGCTACGCGAAGAGGTGGTGAACCCACTGCGGCGGCACGGCTACGTGCGCGCCGACCGCGTCATGCGGCTGCGCACGCTGCTCGAGCGGCTCTCCGACGTGCCCGGACTCACCTCCGAGGAGAAGGTCAGTGACACTAGTGTCGGGAGTATTCCCGGGAACGGCCGTTACTAAAAGCACGTTACACCATGGCACACCACGCCAATTAAATATGAATTAGGGAGCACTTCCACCAGACTGCCAGAAAGTGCTAGAAAGACTAATGACCATAAAGTATTGAATGACTATTTACGCCATTTATGAGACCCAGAAATTCTGAGAAGAGACAACTCAAAGGTTTTACCAACATTTTCTAATCATGCAATTCAAGCGCTTATTTCGTATCTAAACATAAAATTTCAGGATCCAGAAGAGTTCCTAAACGGCCTTGTCGCTCAACTCCTGAGAGCGGAACCGTTCCTCAAGCTCTCCTCTGGTCAGGAGGCGTTCTGCTACCAGCTGTTCGTGGAAAAGGACGAGCAGATCACGGTGCCCACCGTGCAGCAGTTGCTGGAGCAATCGTTCGCAACCTCCGGCGTTAAGCTTAGCGAGGTTAGTTGGATTTAGAACCTTAACCACCACAAAGTCCAGTAAACTTTGGCATATATAATTATAATTCGTGTAAAATGTTTCAGGTTCCCGCCGCATTTATAATTCAAATGCCACGTTTCGGCAAACAGTACAAGTTGTACCAGCGGGTGTTACCCTCGCCGCTGTTGGATGTAACCGATCTCATTGAAGGCTGTGAGTTTGAAATTCTTTGTTTATGCGTATTACAAGTTAGATACATTAAGTGGCTGAGTTTTATACATTGGAAACGATACATACACAAATTGTAATCAATACGTATAGGAAATAGGAAAATTAACGAGCCAGACTTTTCTCATGTCTCCAGTTTCCTTAAAGTAAAGATTAGTTTTAGCGAGACTCGTTCCATTGCCGCTATTTCATCGTCATGTTACGTGATGGTTTTGAACGGCCATCGTTCGACCCTCGTGACTCGTTCGACTCATGGAAGGAATGTGACAGAACCTTTATTCCAGTGCCGCGGCAGTGCACGGTGTGCGGCGCGCTGGCGCGCTGGGAGTGCGGCGCGTGCGCGCGCGGCGGCGCGCTGGAGGCGGGCGCGCTGTGCGACGCCTGTCTGCGCCGAGCGCACAACGCGCGCCCGCACCACAAGGTACTTGTTCCAGTGCCGCGGCAGTGCACGGTGTGCGGCGCGCTGGGAGTGCGGCGCGTGCGCGCGCGGCGGCGCGCTGGAGGCGGGCGCGCTGTGCGACGCCTGTCTGCGCCGAGCGCACAACGCGCGCCCGCACCACAAGGTACTTGTTCCAGTGCCGCGGCAGTGCACGGTGTGCGGCGCGCTGGGAGTGCGGCGCGTGCGCGCGCGGCGGCGCGCTGGAGGCGGGCGCGCTGTGCGACGCCTGTCTGCGCCGAGCGCACAACGCGCGCCCGCACCACAAGGTACTTGTTCCAGTGCCGCGGCAGTGCACGGTGTGCGGCGCGCTGGGAGTGCGGCGCGTGCGCGCGCGGCGGCGCGCTGGAGGCGGGCGCGCTGTGCGACGCCTGTCTGCGCCGAGCGCACAACGCGCGCCCGCACCACAAGGTACTTGTTCCAGTGCCGCGGCAGTGCACGGTGTGCGGCGCGCTGGGAGTGCGGCGCGTGCGCGCGCGGCGGCGCGCTGGAGGCGGGCGCGCTGTGCGACGCCTGTCTGCGCCGAGCGCACAACGCGCGCCCGCACCACAAGGTACTTGTTCCAGTGCCGCGGCAGTGCACGGTGTGCGGCGCGCTGGGAGTGCGGCGCGTGCGCGCGCGGCGGCGCGCTGGAGGCGGGCGCGCTGTGCGACGCCTGTCTGCGCCGAGCGCACAACGCGCGCCCGCACCACAAGGTACTTGTTCCAGTGCCGCGGCAGTGCACGGTGTGCGGCGCGCTGGGAGTGCGGCGCGTGCGCGCGCGGCGGCGCGCTGGAGGCGGGCGCGCTGTGCGACGCCTGTCTGCGCCGAGCGCACAACGCGCGCCCGCACCACAAGGTACTTGTTCCAGTGCCGCGGCAGTGCACGGTGTGCGGCGCGCTGGGAGTGCGGCGCGTGCGCGCGCGGCGGCGCGCTGGAGGCGGGCGCGCTGTGCGACGCCTGTCTGCGCCGAGCGCACAACGCGCGCCCGCACCACAAGGTACTTGTTCCAGTGCCGCGGCAGTGCACGGTGTGCGGCGCGCTGGCGCGCTGGGAGTGCGGCGCGTGCGCGCGCGGCGGCGCGCTGGAGGCGGGCGCGCTGTGCGACGCCTGTCTGCGCCGAGCGCACAACGCGCGCCAGCACCACAAGGTACTTGTTCCAGTGCCGCGGCAGTGCACGGTGTGCGGCGCGCTGGGAGTGCGGCGCGTGCGCGCGCGGCGGCGCGCTGGAGGCGGGCGCGCTGTGCGACGCCTGTCTGCGCCGAGCGCACAACGCGCGCCCGCACCACAAGGTACTTGTTCCAGTGCCGCGGCAGTGCACGGTGTGCGGCGCGCTGGCGCGCTGGGAGTGCGGCGCGTGCGCGCGCGGCGGCGCGCTGGAGGCGGGCGCGCTGTGCGACGCCTGTCTGCGCCGAGCGCACAACGCGCGCCCGCACCACAAGGTACTTGTTCCAGTGCCGCGGCAGTGCACGGTGTGCGGCGCGCTGGCGCGCTGGGAGTGCGGCGCGTGCGCGCGCGGCGGCGCGCTGGAGGCGGGCGCGCTGTGCGACGCCTGTCTGCGCCGAGCGCACAACGCACGCCCGCACCACAAGGTATCGGGGGTTCGAACCCCGGCTCATCCTTCCTCCTCCTTTCTTCAGGCTTTTTTTTTCATTTTATAGAGGCACGGGACAGCATTAAATATTTTACAGTAACTTTTCGGTTGAGCTAAAAACATCGTGAGGAAACCGGTCGATTCCCAACAAGGTAAAATCAAATGGCAGTCGCTGTCGTGGGACTAGTGCCGGAACAACCGGAAAAACGTCATTGTAATCCATCAATATTTGCCAGAGAGTGATGCCCTTTCTATACGAAGAAGCATCATCAATTCGGCCACTACTTTGAGTGGCAGCGGTAGCGACGAGATTAGTCCCTGCCTGTGGGAAGTGTGGGAGCGACAGACCGAAGCGCGGTTTCTCGTTCTGAATTCTGAAGTATCCGCCGCCGCCACCGCCACCGCTCGTAGAGTCCTTGGTCTACCACTACGTGTTTCTTTTTTTTAATAAATTTCACTAGTAATAAAATAATGTATAATATGTTGATCTTTCCCAGGCGACGCCGCTGCTAGTGCCGGAGGAGTGGGCGAGCGTGCTGGAGGCGGCGCCGGCGCCGCGCGTGTACATGGAACTGTTCGCGGTGCTGTGCATCGAGACCAGCCACTACGTGGCCTTCGTCAAGGCGGGCCAGACGCTCGACGCACCTTGGTGCTTCTTCGACTCCATGGCTGACCGGAAAGGTGGGTTGAAGTTTATATTATACTGTCTTTATTTTAGCCTGAAGCGAAAATCACGCTGTGCGGAAAATATTATACTGACGCGGTCCCCGGAAACAAAAGACGGTCACGGTGTTACGCCACGCCCCCAAAAATATGATACTTTGCGGCCTATTATAACGTACACAACATCAATATTTCATTGCACGTTTGAGCAAAGTGATGTAATTGGGCACACCTGTGATACGCGAAGGAACGTAAGCGCTGTGGGTAAGTATGTGTGCGTGCGCTGTCGATACACGCGTCAATTGTTTGCGCGGGTGCGTAGCGCGTGGCGCGGACGAATCGCGACTATCGCGAGGCGCGACGGCGCCCGATCGACACCAGGCGGGTCTCTCAGGGACGAGGTAACTGACCTCGGTGCGGGGGGTTCGTGTCCGTTCTGTATGTAAATACTATTATACTATTCTGTGGTTTAGGCGAGCGCAACGGCTACAACATCCCGGAGTGCGTTAGCATCCCGGAGCTGAGCGCGTGGCTGAGCGAGGAGGGCGCGCGCGCGCTACTGGCCGCGGCGCCGCTCGACCGCCAGCTGCCCGCGCCCGCCAAGCGTCTGCTCGCCGACGCCTACATGTGCTTCTACCGCAGCCCCGACGTCGCCATGTACCGCTAGACCTACACCGAGCGAGGAGGGCGCGCGCGCGCTACTGGCCGCGGCGCCGCTCGACCGCCAGCTGCCCGCGCCCGCCAAGCGTCTGCTCGCCGACGCCTACATGTGCTTCTACCGCAGCCCCGACGTCGCCATGTACCGCTAGACCTACACCGAGCGAGGAGGGCGCGCGCGCGCTACTGGCCGCGGCGCCGCTCGACCGCCAGCTGCCCGCGCCCGCCAAGCGTCTGCTCGCCGACGCCTACATGTGCTTCTACCGCAGCCCCGACGTCGCCATGTACCGCTAGACCTACACCGAGCGAGGAGGGCGCGCGCGCGCTACTGGCCGCGGCGCCGCTCGACCGCCAGCTGCCCGCGCCCGCCAAGCGTCTGCTCGCCGACGCCTACATGTGCTTCTACCGCAGCCCCGACGTCGCCATGTACCGCTAGACCTACACCGAGCGAGGAGGGCGCGCGCGCGCTACTGGCCGCGGCGCCGCTCGACCGCCAGCTGCCCGCGCCCGCCAAGCGTCTGCTCGCCGACGCCTACATGTGCTTCTACCGCAGCCCCGACGTCGCCATGTACCGCTAGACCTACACCGAGCGAGGAGGGCGCGCGCGCGCTACTGGCCGCGGCGCCGCTCGACCGCCAGCTGCCCGCGCCCGCCAAGCGTCTGCTCGCCGACGCCTACATGTGCTTCTACCGCAGCCCCGACGTCGCCATGTACCGCTAGACCTACACCGAGCGAGGAGGGCGCGCGCGCGCTACTGGCCGCGGCGCCGCTCGACCGCCAGCTGCCCGCGCCCGCCAAGCGTCTGCTCGCCGACGCCTACATGTGCTTCTACCGCAGCCCCGACGTCGCCATGTACCGCTAGACCTACACCGAGCGAGGAGGGCGCGCGCGCGCTACTGGCCGCGGCGCCGCTCGACCGCCAGCTGCCCGCGCCCGCCAAGCGTCTGCTCGCCGACGCCTACATGTGCTTCTACCGCAGCCCCGACGTCGCCATGTACCGCTAGACCTACACCGAGCGAGGAGGGCGCGCGCGCGCTACTGGCCGCGGCGCCGCTCGACCGCCAGCTGCCCGCGCCCGCCAAGCGTCTGCTCGCCGACGCCTACATGTGCTTCTACCGCAGCCCCGACGTCGCCATGTACCGCTAGACCTACACCGAGCGAGGAGGGCGCGCGCGCGCTACTGGCCGCGGCGCCGCTCGACCGCCAGCTGCCCGCGCCCGCCAAGCGTCTGCTCGCCGACGCCTACATGTGCTTCTACCGCAGCCCCGACGTCGCCATGTACCGCTAGACCTACACCGAGCGAGGAGGGCGCGCGCGCGCTACTGGCCGCGGCGCCGCTCGACCGCCAGCTGCCCGCGCCCGCCAAGCGTCTGCTCGCCGACGCCTACATGTGCTTCTACCGCAGCCCCGACGTCGCCATGTACCGCTAGACCTACACCGAGCGAGGAGGGCGCGCGCGCGCTACTGGCCGCGGCGCCGCTCGACCGCCAGCTGCCCGCGCCCGCCAAGCGTCTGCTCGCCGACGCCTACATGTGCTTCTACCGCAGCCCCGACGTCGCCATGTACCGCTAAACCTACACCGAGCGAGGAGGGCGCGCGCGCGCTACTGGCCGCGGCGCCGCTCGACCGCCAGCTGCCCGCGCCCGCCAAGCGTCTGCTCGCCGACGCCTACATGTGCTTCTACCGCAGCCCCGACGTCGCCATGTACCGCTAGACCTACACCGAGCGAGGAGGGCGCGCGCGCGCTACTGGCCGCGGCGCCGCTCGACCGCCAGCTGCCCGCGCCCGCCAAGCGTCTGCTCGCCGACGCCTACATGTGCTTCTACCGCAGCCCCGACGTCGCCATGTACCGCTAGACCTACACCGAGCGAGGAGGGCGCGCGCGCGCTACTGGCCGCGGCGCCGCTCGACCGCCAGCTGCCCGCGCCCGCCAAGCGTCTGCTCGCCGACGCCTACATGTGCTTCTACCGCAGCCCCGACGTCGCCATGTACCGCTAGACCTACACCGAGCGAGGAGGGCGCGCGCGCGCTACTGGCCGCGGCGCCGCTCGACCGCCAGCTGCCCGCGCCCGCCAAGCGTCTGCTCGCCGACGCCTACATGTGCTTCTACCGCAGCCCCGACGTCGCCATGTACCGCTAGACCTACACCGAGCGAGGAGGGCGCGCGCGCGCTACTGGCCGCGGCGCCGCTCGACCGCCAGCTGCCCGCGCCCGCCAAGCGTCTGCTCGCCGACGCCTACATGTGCTTCTACCGCAGCCCCGACGTCGCCATGTACCGCTAGACCTACACCGAGCGAGGAGGGCGCGCGCGCGCTGCTGGCCGCGGCGCCGCTCGACCGCCAGCTGCCCGCGCCCGCCAAGCGTCTGCTCGCCGACGCCTACATTTGCTTCTACCGCAGCCCCGACGTCGCCATGTACCGCTAGACCTACACCGAGCGAGGAGGGCGCGCGCGCGCTACTGGCCGCGGCGCCGCTCGACCGCCAGCTGCCCGCGCCCGCCAAGCGTCTGCTCGCCGACGCCTACATGTGCTTCTACCGCAGCCCCGACGTCGCCATGTACCGCTAGACCTACACCGAGCGAGGAGGGCGCGCGCGCGCTGCTGGCCGCGGCGCCGCTCGACCGCCAGCTGCCCGCGCCCGCCAAGCGTCTGCTCGCCGACGCCTACATGTGCTTCTACCGCAGCCCCGACGTCGCCATGTACCGCTAGACCTACACCGAGCGAGGAGGGCGCGCGCGCGCTACTGGCCGCGGCGCCGCTCGACCGCCAGCTGCCCGCGCCCGCCAAGCGTCTGCTCGCCGACGCCTACATGTGCTTCTACCGCAGCCCCGACGTCGCCATGTACCGCTAGACCTACACCGAGCGAGGAGGGCGCGCGCGCGCTACTGGCCGCGGCGCCGCTCGACCGCCAGCTGCCCGCGCCCGCCAAGCGTCTGCTCGCCGACGCCTACATGTGCTTCTACCGCAGCCCCGACGTCGCCATGTACCGCTAGACCTACACCGAGCGAGGAGGGCGCGCGCGCGCTACTGGCCGCGGCGCCGCTCGACCGCCAGCTGCCCGCGCCCGCCAAGCGTCTGCTCGCCGACGCCTACATGTGCTTCTACCGCAGCCCCGACGTCGCCATGTACCGCTAGACCTACACCGAGCGAGGAGGGCGCGTGCATCCCGAAGCTGAGCGTGCGCGCTGTTGGCCGTGGCGCCGCTCGACCAGGGCCGGCCCAAGGGTGGTATACGGATGGGGCTGCAGCGCCAAGCGCGGGATGTCAAGGGGCGCCAAACTGGCAACGTCGTAAAAATTCAAACCAAAGGGCGCCCAAAGACCATCACGCACCACCCGGATCTAGGGCTAGGCCCGGCGCTGCGCTCCGCCGCTGGCTGCCCGCGCCCGCCAAGCGCCTGGATGAGGAGAGTGTTGCGCAAGTGTGTGGCGAACTCATAAGTGTCAGTGTCTCCCCATTCGGTGACATATGAAGTGCGACGCGAATCTTGTATACTGAAGTACTACTACGATGTTTATGTCTAGATAACTCATCGATATATTGCGGCAGTCTTCGACGTAAATAGACCCGATTTTCGCAAGGGTCCCCAACGGAACAGAGGTAGGATATAATGTAATACACATATTTTAGACCATTTGATTAAGCTGAAATTTGGCATACTTCGTTAAAATCAAAATTATGGTACCACCAAACTGAGCTTATGACAGGGACGGGTGGCCATAGCAACTCCTAAACTATACAAGATAATACCAACATGTTTGGGCTCATTGAAACCGTCTCAACAAGTAGTTGATGACTGTGGTAAAATAAAAAAGGAACAGGAATAAAAGCTTGTCGGTTCGATCAGTAGCAGAAGTAGCTGTAGTAGTAGAAGAGCAAACTAACACACCCAGATTTATCTACACAGAGCCTACTTCTGCTGCTGGCTGTGCCAATAATGAAATATTTGACAATTTATACTTTACAGTAGGCCTAGCACGTATTGCGCTCGAGAGTATGTCGGCGTATCTCGAGCTATCCGTCACTTTGTAACAGCGCCAATCAGAACAAGACGCGTAGCTCGAGAGTCGAGATACTCTCGAGCGCAACGTGTGCTACGGGCGCTGGTTAGCCTTGGGCATAATTATTCATAGTGTAGTACTATGTATGTATATAAAATTATATAAAATGATGAGTTAGTATACTTAATGACTGTACATAAGTAGTTTGCAAATAAATGTAGAAAGATTTGCATACATTTATTATTCACTTCTCAAAATTATGTTAAAATCATCTAATTATGCAATGCCGAATACAATATATATTTATTTTTCCCAAAATGTGATATGTTATTACTTAGTACTTTAAACCGATAAAATAAAATAATTTTGTAAAACTTTTAATTTCATTGCTTTCTATATTTACACTACTGAGATTACTAATTAAATATTATTAGATTCAATGATTTGGCAATTATTGGCTGTGAACCCATGCTATATGTATACTTAAAGGTCTTCACGTTCCCTTTGTTTATTTGGTTTGCAATCACAGTCAAAACTCGGTTGAGGTACTTCTGTCATTCCTTTATGAACTTTCACTTTGCTCGTTATCCTCTTACTCCATTCCTGTAACAAGTAAACATATTTCGACAGTTTTCTTTTTTGGCGTTAAGTTCAGGTCAACTGTCATTATAATTTGAATCTTCTGGCTTAGACAACAAAATCGCTATTTGAATGGATTTGACACCTCAACTAATCTCGCAACAGACAGCAATCATTTACCTGGAACAGCACAGCATGATAACAGATGATATGCTGCGGAAGCAAGTGCTCGTTGGCAAATTTCCTTCCATTCCTCGCGATCCTGTGTGCTTCCTCGTCGTGGTCACGCGCCCAGCGCACGCGCACCGCCAGGTCGGACAGGTCGCGCGCCGTCGGCACGTAGTGCTCCCACGGTACTAGCTGACTGTAGAAGTGCTCGTAGTACGGAGAATCTTGTTTGATGACCATGCTGCCGCCCGCTAGCAAGTACGGCAGACGGTATGATGCCACGGTGCCGTCGATGTTAATTTGGTATTTGTACTGGAAACAACGGGATTATGAATGAGATTATCTTGAGATTATATATCTACTTTTATGGAGTTTGTTATGATGAGCTCATAACTTGTATTACTTCTGCAGTGGCTCCGGTAAATGATAACACTTTCGCCTTTACTACTCGCCCCATCCATTATCAAATCGCCGTACTGGTATGCCAAAATAAGGAATAAAGAGGTGATGAGATAATTGTACTGTCAGACGCCAGAAGTACATTGAGTAGATACTGTGAAGTACCTACTGCACCTGCATAACTAATTTTCTCCTGCTGAACGTATGTATGTACTTATAATTAAATTAAAACACGTGAAACCACAGGCAAAACTACGTAATTACTTGATACTTACATCGAAAAACTTGAAAAAGGAAATATGCGGCGATTTCGGCCCATACTGCTCCTGCTTATCAAGAAAGAAGAAGAAGTTAGTGAGCGACACGTTGAAGAGGTCCGGGTGCTTCCGCGCCACGTCCACGAGCTGCAGGCGCTCGGCGCGCGAGTCGCGGCCGCGCCAGAAGGCGCCCGCCGCGCGGGATTCCCACGCCGGCTCCACGTTACCCTGCACGGACAGGATGTCGAGGGTCACTCTGGAACAGAATAAGGAGCAAAATCATATATTTACGGCGAGGGCGGTATATTAAATCCTGAGTGAAGCGAAAGATTCTACAATAGAATCCTGAGCGTAGCGAGGTAAAAACATGAAATCTCTTACGAATAATTTTGCTACCGAGTGGCACATACAGAGTGGAAAACAAACATTAAGGACACCAGAATTTCTTAAATCCAAGAGAATGAGAATTAATCTCTGACGACAAATCTTTCAATGTCCTTTCATTATCTCCCAAGTCGGGAGATCTCTGCGTACATAACAAAACAATCCTATTGTTTGTCGACTAGGCTAGTCTAGTATTTATATGAGGGAGATGATTGATAACATACTTAATGCTTAAACTTTTATTGTGGGTGGTTGTTGGGCTCAGACTTTTCGGGTGAACACCTTTACAAGCAGGTACAGTTTATCAAACACAATATTTCCTTTGAGATTTTGATTGCCATGCAGGTAAGCAAAGTCTCAAATGAAATAAACAATACTTTATTTAAGTATTTAATTTACCTTCCCATGTTCTCTAATGTAGATTCAGTTAGGTCATATGTGGGCATAACAATATCCATTGTATCATCACTGCCGCACCATGAAAACACTGGTAGTAGTTCTGTGTTCTTACGGATTAGAGGCCAGTCTCCAAGGTTAATTACTAACTCCATGTCAGGCAATATTACTTTCCTTGCCAAGGATAAAAGAATATTATCTGAAAACATGTTGAATCCAACATGCTTTCCATAACAATCCCGATAAATTTTATTATCCTTTATTACATAGTGACAAAAACTTGTGGTGTCTGGCTTATGATACTTCTCTACTATCTTTGGCACATTCACTCCCATATCAATATCTTTGAAAGGTTTAAGATCTTGGTAGATTTTGGCAAATGCTGTAGGGCACCCATATTTTTCAAGCCATACATTAAAGTCCTTTTCAGGACAGTTGCACTGATCTGGTTGAATAGGACCTGAAAGCAAATAGAAATAAATAGTAGATTGAGTCTCAAGGGAACAAAATGGTATATTTATGGCTATGGTGGTATTAAATCTGGAGTAAAGTAAAAGTAAAATCTTGAGCGTAATAAGGGATTCAAAAGACAAATAAATTTGCTACCTACAAATTTCCACACCACTGTTAAAGTGTTACTGTTTCCCTGTAATGAGGGAAAAAAGTACAGCTTTGATCCCTCATTTCATAGCAGGTGTGAAAAGATATTTAGTTATTATGTAGCAGGGAGAAGTATATAGTCACTGAAGTAATATACTTATGAGCAAAAATAACAGGTACATTTTCTATGGAAGTTCAATACAAAGTGTATGCATTATTTTTGCTTGTGAGTGTAGATTAAATTTCAAAAGTTCTACAGTCTACATTATAATGTACCAGTAAAATGAACATCATACAATACCTGTATAATGGAAAGGAGACCCAGTAATGTGTTTACTTTTAAAATATATGCTTATAGACATATCATAGCAAGTCTCATAAACCTTGTACCTCACTATGAAAGTTCCATCTTTTCTATCTAATTTATTTACCCATACACGGCAATGTCCGTTTTTCTTGGAGCTGCCATTTATTTCAATTGCTAAATCATTTGCTAGATTAGAAGTATACCTATAAAGGAAGAGATTGTTATTCTAAATGTTGATGATTAATCAATCATTCATGAAATTGGGGAAACTTTTATTTACATTAAAACATCTAAAATACAATAATAAACATTATGACTAATTAAAACCAACTAAAAACTAAAATATTAAAAATTACTATCTAAATTAGGCCCCCTTGGTATTGTGCCCATTACGCAGGCAGCATTCCCGCGCTGAATTGCGATGGCAATTCTTTGCGCGAGAAAGCTGCCCGCGCGTGGGTCACCTGTCGTCTCCCTAAGCCGCCTACTAAGCTCTTTATGGAGCCCCCGGGCGCCTCTGCCCCACGGGCCAAATGTCTCGACGCCAAATGCGACAAAGTCGTATTGGGCGCCGAGACAATTGTATTTGCCCGCCTTTAAATTCTCCCGGGAGTCTGCCGCCGCCCCGGCACGCTTGCTGGTCGATGAGAGGTAGGACGCAGCTAGCGTATGGGCGCAAGTTGCGTCCCACACTAGCGCACGACCCCTCTTCCAAGGGATCAACGACATCCCATCAGGGCGCTTACCATCGCTCCGCACGATCTGGGGCTCCAGAGCGGCGGGAACATTGGCACTGACGAGCGCCCTTCTGATGATGTCGTTGAGAGCGGCATGGCGGGAAAGACGGCCGGCGCCCGAGGAGCAGGTGAGCCCGTGGTGGCCAAGGCGGTCTACGGGGGCCCCGCATGAAGCACAACTGTGGTCCACACACACCTCAACCCCGAGCCGGAGACCAACGGCTACACGGAGTGTGGATGGGTCTATGAAAGTGCCTGTGTTAGGTGAGGGATATGCTTGAAGCCAATGGCCTGACTCCCACATGTCCAAGAAGACCCAGGATAACTTGACCAAGAAATTTGCTCTCTGGGGATGAAATGGGAATAAGTAATCCAAATTGCCCAAGACCGAAGCAAATGTTGATTCAAGCCCTACACCCCGAAGAGGGTAACGGGATAAAGAAGAAGATACCATAATGTTGGTAAGGCTAGTTTATCTGCCCATGTCTAAAGCTGTCCAAAGAGCAAAATGCTTGTTACATAGTAACCAGTCTACCTAAACCAAAATATCTACCTCTCTGTTCTCTGTCGCACTTGGCCATTCGAGCGACAGAGAGGGAGATACTTCGTTTTCGGTTCACAGTAGCTTAGGAGGATGGGGTATATAATATAATTCAGACATCATATAAAACACAACTCAAATTGTTATTTCTTATATAAAGGCCAACAAGTTAGCTGAACTTTTAATAAGATAAAATTCAAAATATGTGTAATATACCAGTAATACAAAGTAGGGGCAACTTAAATACTGATTAGTTTATTAACTTGCAACCTGCTTCTTCAACTCAAGAGCTCACCAAAAGACCACCAATTGTTTCAAAAGTATTATTATATACGACATTATAGGTATTAAACTTACGATTCTTCTGTTACAAATGTAAAATTCACAAAAAAGTATCTCGCCGGCATCACGATGACTTCAGGATTCAATCCTGGCCCATAGATGTTAATTGCGTTTTGCGTTAATATCGGAGTTAAACTACAAAGCAATAAAACGAAAACCCTTAATAACATCGTAACAAACACTTTTACTTATATAATGCACATTTAAAATTGTATTAATTTCACAATTTTAACTTCTAATAACCAAGTAAAGTTTAAGGTGTAAATAAACTTTTGACAGGTGAGCGTTCAGATACTACTAGACTGAATTAACTCTGGAAAAGTGGAAAATTTCTGAGGATGATTAAAGTTTACTATAATGTGAAAATTACACGATTGAAACCGTCATTCGTCGCTTTTATACTTTATCGTGGACTCGACTCGGTGGATCGCAGAGCCAAATGGCTCATTGGAGCCTAGCACATAAACGCAAGTCGCAAAGTAGCGTGCCTATGCGTCTTCTACAAACTGTACTTTGGTGAGTGTGCTCAGGAGCTCCATGAGCTCATACCGCCTTCCCCCTTCTTCATCGGACATCCAGACGTACGGCAGGTTACCATACTTACCCTGTTTCCAATTCCTCTTACTCGAACCAAGTGCTTTTCGTCATCTTTTATAATGCGCACTGCTAAGGTTTGGAATTCCCTGCCGGCATCTGTATTTCCGAGTTCATATAAACCTGGACCTATTTAAGGCAAGAGTGAATAGGCATTTTCTGGGTGAGCTCGCTTCATCGTCGGCCTCATCTTTGCCCCCTGGCTTGGCTAGATGCTGGCCAAGAGCAATCCCATTATTAATAAATAAATAAACGTCCACGGGAAACTCTGGTTTCATCAAGGGCCTGACACGCTTTGTAAGAGAAAGATAGCCTTATTGCGATTCCTAAGTGCGATGTTTTGTCCTTATCACCGACCGGACATTTTTTCATGGTCGGGTAAAGGTAATCTGTCATTAGTGTCAAGAAGATTGCGTGTTTGGTTGTTCAGTGCAAACATGGTGGGGTGTTCAGTGTTTGGCTGTAAAAGCAATTTCGATCGAAAAAAGGCGGATGTTACATTCCATGCGTAAGTACATTTTCTTTGAATTTTGGACCCGTGTTTATTTCTAAAATCTCACCGGAACCAAATTACTGAGCTAAATCATTAGTTATATCATGAGACAATAGATGAAATAGGAAAAATATGTGAATTAATTAAAAAATAACCTCCAAACATTTGACATAAAAACCGGTCAAATCGCGTAGTAGAAATCTACCATAGAAGCCAGCTTAGCATTGATGTCCCACCATTCAGTCGGTTTATAATTCGATTTCGGGATACCAACAAATAATAAAAAAATCCCCTAAAGATTACCCCACGTTTCGGGAATTTCAAGTAATTTGATTTTTTCAGTTTTTCAACAGAGGATGAATCCCGAAAAAATGGATTTGAGGACTGAGGGAACAGGAAATTAAATTGGGTAAAATAATCTATAACTGCTTATTACATATTTGTTTATTTATTGAAAAATAAAGCTATAAATGTTATATATTATTGTAAATAAATTACCTGTTCTAAATTGAAGTTTATTCTTTTATTCCAACAACTACATAATTTATCTGTGAAAGACAAAAAGGGGCATGGAAATAGTAAGCACTATCTGGTTACATTACTTACTACTTTCATCGTCTAGAGACTTAAACATTTAGCATGGTTCTTTGGGTGACGTGATGACCAGCAAGTCAAGCGGCGAGCAGGAAGGCCAGCGACCAGCGGCGAGCGGCGAGAACAAAATGTATAGATTTGGATCAGTGAAATCGCCGTTTGATGCAACGGTGACTATGTATTTATAGGTAAGATTATCCCAAAAAAAGTGGCCGGTCGGGATCACTTATTTTACGATATCGCCTACGATGTTGTGTAAATTTAGTTAGTGAGTCAAAATGGCGACTTAGTCACTATGGAATTTGATCACTTGTAACTAAGTACTATCCGACTAAATTTTTGGGGTAATTTTTTGCAACCATGGTATCCCCATATTTTGACGTCATAATATGAGAAAGACATAGCCCCGGTCGCTTGTTGGCGCATCTATAACTACAGAGTATATACTATATCTATGGGTTTCATTCATAATTATTAGTCTATAGTTTATAAGTCTAACCATAGAGAATACAAAGCGACCATTAGAGTTTACGTCCACGATAAACCAAAAAGCGACCATTCGCCAGCGTGGAATTTTAAGTTCGGTTCCGAACTAGCGAACTCGCCGTTTATTGAAATTGTACTCTTCTTTAAAAACGGCTTTCCATCAAATTTATGATTTCGCCAATCAATACTTGTTCAAAGACGTTGTTCGGTAACGACGCCATGATAGTAGGCAACTGGTTTTGTTCGATAGTGGATTCTGCTCGTCGTCGCCTCGAGCACGTGTGTTCACCAACGCGGCGACGAGCAAAATCCGAAATTGTACTCTTATCCGAACGTACCCTCTTTCTACGTATATCACAGACTTACCAGACGAGACACGCAAACCACGTGTTCGTGATCAAGCGAGACGGCCATATACAAATCTCGGTAAGTGCGACAAAGAGATATGGAGTATCTGCTGTCTTTGTCACCGTGCTACTTTTTTTTGTCTGGCCCAACTTCAGTTTTGACACTAGTTGGGCCAGACAGAGCCGCCATCTTGCCGCCATTCATCAATTTAGGGATACCAGCTAATATGATTTAAAAATAACGTGATTATCGGGTAATTTAGGATTACATGAAAATGTTAATTTGTGATGATATAAATAAAATACTTATTATACTTTTAGACTTGGGTGAATTGTATTATCTATATAATAAACATAAGCCGTTTTATTCTGGACTACAAGGTCTATAGGATGTCCCGTAGTTCAGAGTGCCTCTTGGCATAGGCCTCCTCTATTCATTGTCTATATACTCATTATTAAATATTATATAGCAGTTAATATTGTGAAAAAAAATCACTAGGTAGTAGGTATTCTTACTAAATGGACGTTCGTTTAAATTCCATTCTACAGAAGTGTTTCTCGTTCTGTTCCATCATGTTTATTAGGTAGGGGGTGAATTAGGTTAGGTATTACTTATTTATTTACTTCGTGCACATTTTCATTTTAAGTGTAGATGTATTAGTGAAAACTTTACGGGTTTATGATCTACTTAACTGTAATAGCTGTATGTATGATTGGTGCTGTTTGTTTTGCTTTCCTTAATCAAGCAAAAATAAATATTTTTGCGCCTTTCATAATCATTCTGATATTTTATTATTAATTTTTTTAAATTAATGTTTATTAAAAAGTGACTATAATGAATCGCATTATAAAAAATAAACAGAAGCAATGGGGTAATTTTGGCGACATGGTCACCCCACGGCAGCCATCTTGCTTTATTGCCGTCCCTCATGGTGGCACACGTATTTCGACTCTTTAGTATATTTATCCTCTAAGACGTATATAATGCGATAGCTGTCACTAACTACTCTAGTGCTTGAGTACTGTCCAGTGTTGCCAGAACGTGTTTTTAGCACGGTTTTACGTGCTTTTTTGGATACGAACGTGCTTTTTACGTGCGCTCCCCAAAAACGTGCTAAAACCGTGCTTTTTTTAACTGCTATGGTGCTTTATGATTTTACTACTAAAAATGAGGTAATGTCGGTTTGGTACTCTCTAAAACTGTACATTTTTTTCTAACTATCATTGTGTTAAACAATTTTTCTCTCCTACACTACGCTTTGATATCCTAAAGTTAAAAGTTATGTCTTACTTGTGGTTGTAGGACAGGACTTGTCCTGACAATAGACAATAACTTTATTCGCATTAAACATGACCATTATACAAGCTGTTAATATAATTATTGGTAAGTTAACATGTTTAACCAAAATTGGTATGCAAATATAATATTAAGCTATATATTGTATAGCAACTGCAAGCTCTATCGTTCCTGTCGTGCAATGTGTACACGATGTAAAGGCTCAATATTCCGTATTTGAATGTCACCTACCGTAAGAAAATCGGCCAAGTGCGTATCGGACTTCGCACGTTTATAGATTTCCGAACCAACCGCAAAATACATATGTGACATTTTCATGGCAAAGGTAATATATTGTCGGTATTGAGTTATTGGTACCTCCTTATAGCTGAGAACATTCTCCTTCATATACAAAAAGAACGAGATCGCTATGTTGAGGATTTTATTTTTAATAATTTTTTGAAGTTCCAACATATCATTATACTGTTTTGAGATATTCGAGTTTAAAGTTTGGAAGCCTAAAAAACCTAGTTATAGGTTGAAGTTATGGAGATAGTGGTTTTAAAATGTTCCACATACATTATATTACTCGACAAATCATATGTTGTCTCTAACATTTTACATTTTATAGAAATAATACAAGAATAATGCACGTAGGGTGTAGAGGCAAAATCAAAAATAAAATATTTTATAAAACTCAAAATCGACAGATTTTCAGCCGGCTTATGTTGATTTCTGAATATGATGTAGGTAAGGTTTATAATAAAAATAATGAAACAACCATATCTCAAGGCATAATTTTTTTAAATAATAAAACAAAAATAATCAACACTTATATAAAAAATATATAAAATGAACATTGTACTGTTTAATTGTCATAATTTACATTAATTTAGGAATAAAACTAACGATCAAGTGTAATTAAACACAAAAGTAATGTAGTTTTCTATCAAAAAAGTGACTTCAAAGTTTTGTAATTTTAACATAATTTTTGTATGAAAAGTGATCTAGGGTACCACATTGTCGCTATTCATAAGTTTAGAGAAATAAGAATTCCACTTCCATTATTTAACATAGTGTCCGCACTAGAAGTATATATCTAATACAAATATTATTATCAATCAATAACATAACTTATTTTATAAAAAATAACAGTCTTTTCGTCAGCTTTACTAATTTAGATCAAGTTTGTTAGTTTAACATTCCTTAGGGTACCACATTGTCGCCTTATGACTTATGAGATCAAAATTATTATTAAGACTTATTATATTAAAATTATTACTTACACAAGTAATCATATGCATTTAACATCATTATGAAAATGATTCACACCACTATTTTTAAAAGGGTAACAACACATAAAGCTAAGTGAACGTAACGGGCAGCTGAGTTACGAACTGTCAAGCAAATGGATGGGAGTAAACTTCTCTTTAGACAACACGTGTTACTACATTTTCCAATGGCCCCGATATAAACTATTATTATTATTGTATGTCTTTACCGTATCTCGGGACCATGGGGCCCCGGACCTTTGGAAGGCATGCGTGGGGCCGAAGCCAACAGCGCAGAGGCCCCTTTAAGACAAAAATAATCTAAAGGCAAGGGATACACATGGCGGATACCGTCTCTGAACGCACAACATGATACTTCCGGAGACGGTCCCCGCCAGGTGCAAAGACTATTGTAGTGCAGCTTTTGGCTGCGATGGGAACTAAGGTCATGGGGCTATTGAGTTGAAAGTTGGATGGACTGGATAATGGGTTATGGGAGGAGACTAGCGGACACCTGCCGTGACAATCAGTCTCAGAATTGTA
Organism: Cenopis cana; assembly: GCA_951800055.1. NCBI lineage: Eukaryota > Metazoa > Arthropoda > Insecta > Lepidoptera > Tortricidae > Cenopis > Cenopis cana. The sequence continues at coordinate 15,335,352 of OX637477.1, read as the reverse complement.
AGAAGGCAGGCGGTGACTTGCCACTCACTAGGTGGGCCCCCATAAAAGGCTACCAGATGGTAGCAAGGGTGGCAACACTGGTGTAAGCAGCTCAGGGTGTAGAGAGGTGCGGCCCCGATTTCACCATCGCGGGGTTTCCCCCGTGAGCGGGTTTCCTCGCTATTACGCCATTACGTGCAATACACTTCCACCCTGCGAGCATATAGCTCTGGCACCCCACTCTGACCGGCCGGTTAAGGCAAGCCAGAGGTGAGAGTCCTGCGGCCCCTGCTGGGGTCCACTCCGCCGGCCAACAAAGGCAAGCGGAGAGAGGGGCCTGACCGACTCTCGGGGGCAAGGGACCCAAGGGACGCCACTTCCCATTCAGCTCGCCACAAGCTGCCCTGGGGGTTTATTATTATATTATTAACGTTTGACGGCAACCCGACGTAGTAGAGAGAGATAGCATGCGCCTGCGTCGGCTTACTTCAAAGGTTTGTGCCTACCGCGCCAACTCGCTACTTAGGTAGGTAGAAAGAAGTGTGGTTTATATCGAATCAAAATTCATAATTTTAATTAAAATTTAGTTTATGTGCCTAACAAACTAGTACATCGTGTTAGTGTGGGTGATAAGCGTGACGTGAACAAATAATACCTACCTAGTTAATGTTGTTATTTTATGATAATTTATAACGCACTAGCTTTTGCCCGCTTTTTTTTATTATGTTTTCTAAATTATATTTTCATTTTCAAAGCAAATAAGTTTAATGAGTTTACTTCAATCTTATGAGCGACAATGTGGTACCCTAGTCGGTAAACTTTGGCCGTGTTTTTTTCCGACTTTTAGTTGAAAAGTTTAACTTTTTATCAATACACCGTATTATTTTAAGTGTGTAGAAGCTATTTTTAATCAAAACAAATTTTCGCTATTTTCGAGTTGATTGACAAAATCAGTGATATCTCGGAATCCATAAGCGACAAAGTGGTACCCTTACCCTGATAACGTCACATATGTTGGTTTTAACATAAGTAAATTTCCAATAAAAAAACCTGTTTTATCAAAATATAAGTATTTCTTGGTAACACGCCCGTAATAATGAACAGTATCACCAAATTTCAAGTTCATGGGTCAATGGGATGAAAAAATAATCTTATGAGCAAAATTTTGTGACAGACGACTGATGGACGGACGGATGGACGCGTGAGTGACAGCAATAGGAGTCATTTTGGACCCTTCAGGAACGGAACCGTAAAAACATGCTTTTTATTCCAAAAACGTGCTTTTTGGACATCCGACCGTACTTTTTGACGGAAGTGCTCTGGCAACACTGGTACTGTCACTGCTGTCATTAGTCTAACCGTCTAACCTCTCCTTGCCTTGTTCGCTCGTCTATTTTTATTCAATTTTATGTATGGCGAATTATAATATATTTTATATCATGCAAAACTATAACAGACAATAGTGATTATATTCAAGAGAACTGTTAGCTTTCCCATTGATCTAGAGACTTTGTCATTTAAAAAATGTCTCATTCCAGTCTTAACCTTCTTTGTGTATCTCTAAGCAAACTCAAGTAAGTATGTGAATTATTAAGTTATCTTGGAATTAAACGTGAGTAGATTTATGGCAGAGACTTAACACAACGCTTAATGTTTAGGATCAATCATGTTGTACAACGCCAAATCGGTAACTACAAGCCTCCGAGGTATCGCCCTCCTTACTGGCATATGCCCAAGGAAAGAGTGGTGAGTGTGTTCAACTTGTATATACATCATCATTCTATACTGATATGAATTTGAATAAAATTTTGTTAGCATCAAGATGGCAAATTTGTCTTTGAAATTTAATAACCCTTTGACAGCCAGGGATGGCTCTAGATGTCAGCGGAAATTCGTGCCCCAGAGCCATAAAATAAAGTAATAATTCCATACATCATAAATGGGTTGTATTTCATAGTTATTGCAGTTAAATTTGAATGGCCATTGATGTTGGTGGCTTCAGTGGCACAGTATTCTGCCACCCGGCTCTCAAAAGGTGAAACTATAATGAACAAAGTTTTCCTGTTTCATATAGATGAGTGAAGATATGCTTACCCAAGAAAACAGACAGTTTCTTGAAGAAATTCGCCAGGAGAAATTGCAGGCTCAAGCAGCATTGGAATCACCATTGTTGAACAGTGAACTTGTGCCATCTGCATCATGGGACCCATACACCCGGCGCGCGGGGCTTATTGCACGCAAGATAGGAAACTATCCTCTGTGGATGAAGGATGGGAAAAAAGTGCAAACAACACTCTTACAGGTTATTGGAAAAATATTTACTTGTTTCTCATCATATTTCTTGCTAGATTTAATATTTATTTATTTTATTTATTTATTTATTTCACAAGAATGGTTATAAATATATTTAGATTTGGTCTTATACTACAAATGAGTCATACACTTGATTCATTCTCACAGTAAGAGAGGCACCTAGTCGCGAGCATAGGTAGGGTGTCTACAAAGATATCCAGTTGTGGTTGAGTGCGTAGGAGTCCGTTGAGAGAGCTGATCATGTCGCATAGCGGTGAGTGGCGGCGCGCCGCGGTTGCGCGCGATTCGGTGCCATTCGACAACTGTATGTACGCACGCCGGCGGGACTTATTTGGAGGCACTATGATACAGTTAATGGTGTTGTGAAGTTCAGTACTATTTATTTTGCCTCGGAGCACCTTACAAGCAGTAACCATCCGCTCGATTCCTCTACGTACTTCTAGCGAATTAAAGCCCAGGAAGCCAAGTAGAAACTTTGTCGGGTACATATATGGGTAATACCCATACAGCTTTTTGTAGAAAAAGCGTAAAAAAGCTTTTTGAACCTTTTCCTGCATAAGTTTGTACTTGGCCTTGTTTGGACTCCAAATGCAAGCACTTGCCTCGATTTTACTTCGAATTAGAGCCGTATAGAGGAGCTTGATGACGCCGGAATTGTGGAAGTCCCTAACGTTTCTCGTCACGAAGCCTAGCCTCCGATACGACTCTTTCGCAAGACTGGTAATATGCTCGCGGAATGTCAGCTCGCGATCAAACTTCACTCCAAGGTCTTTGACCGATACTACACGGCTCAAAATGTCACTATCGATCGTATAGTTAAATTTAACAGGAACCTGACGCCGTGTATATCATTATTTGACATTTACTGTTGTTGAAGTGAAGTTTGTTCGCGATGCTCCAACGATAAGCCCGGTCTAGATCCTGCTGCAAAAGTAGGCAATCGGACTCCTGCTCGATCTCCATAACCAGTTTGAGGTCGTCTGCATATAATAAGCATTTTTAATGAAGTCTCTTAAATATAGTATGGTGGTAAGGTAAGGAACCCTTTGAATGTGAGGCTAACTGACTAACTGATCCTTCTATTTTATTTCATTTATAGTGTTGGTTGAATACTAACAAGTACACATTTTCCTTTCAGGTTGTGGATAACCATGTGATTAAGTACATACCTCCAGAAGAGTTTAAGCCCATGATTGTGAAAAAGCCAGTTTGGAAAGAAAAAAGGAGACTTGGTAGTTTGCTAATTGGGTCGGAGACTGTTGATCCCACAACAGTCACAAAAGAATACTGTGGTATATTTGACAGTGTGGGTATGCTGCCAAAACGACACCTGTGCAGATTTATGGTGTCACCACATGCCGTGCTTCCTACAGGCACTCCATTGACTGCTACTCATTTTAGAGTTGGAGATTATGTAGATGTACGAGCTAAAACGTAAGTGTGTTTAATGACCACTTATAGAAATAAAAGATGATTCCTGAAAAGTTGTGGGACTGCAGCGTGTTGTGGATGAAGCCAGGTAGAAAATTTTAAGTTGGTAATGGCCTTACTTCAAGTTTTTTTTTTAAATAGTATGTTATATTTATTTGTTATACAAAAAAATTATATGTGACAAAACTTTAACATTTCTGTATCATAATTATTATCTGGCTAATATAAGAGCCTTAGGCACTAGTGCCACCGCCGGTGAGCAGCGAGTACTCTCATAGTAATTCTATTGTTTTTTCGCTCAGGTAAGTAGTTACTAAAAGTATGAGAGTACTCGCTGCTCGCTGACGGTGACACTAGTGCCTTAGTGTTTCGAAAAGCACCATCAAGGAGGTTATTTAACGTGGCATATGAACGCTGTTTATTCCGAAATAATCACTCGTTTGGTTGGGCAACTTGAACTTTGATTAAAATTTCGCAAGTTGACCCACGCGCGAGTGAAGAGTCCGACATATCGAGCAAGACTGCTTTGGAGTCGCGGGTGTCTATAGGCTGCGATGTAAACTTACCATCATGTGGACTGTACGCTCGTTCGCCACCGTTGTGGTATAAAAAATTACGTACAACGGGCCTCCAGTTCGCGATAATAATTGATGCGTTCTCTCTTTCGTTAGCACTATTACTACTACTTATAATAGTCGATACTATTTTAATCTAATCTTATATGTATCCTGAATAGAACAGTATACAACAGTGAATGATTATCCTTTTATTTTTCCAGCATTGACAGAGGTTTTCAAGGTGTAATGAAACGCTGGGGATTCAAAGGCATGCCTGCATCTCACGGTGTCACGAAGACCCACAGGAGACCTGGAAACATAGGAGGTGGTGGAGAAAAGGCCAGAGTATGGCCAGGAACCAAGATGCCGGGACATATGGGCAACAGGTAATTGTTATCAAACTAAATTACTGGGGTTGAACAGTTCACGATTTATACCTAAAACATTATTATTCTTGAATTTAAACTTTCGTGAGACATGTTATAACTTTATTTACGACATACGTGAGTTTTAACCGTTTAGTAAAATAAAATTATTATTCTTGTTAGTTGGAGGATTCTACGAGGCGTAAAGATTCTTCGCATTAACACGAAACACAACGTGCTGTGGATGCTGGGAGTGGGCATACCCGGTGAAACGGGCGCCATGTGTTATGTGTTCGACACGGTTCTCCCTCTTCGGAAACACAAGACGCCACCGCCGTTCCCGACACATCAACCCACCGACGATCTTCCACTAGAATACTATGATGAATCTATTCATCCATTTGAAGAACCCACAATAACTTTTGAAGAAGATTAGTGTATTGTATAAGCATTTATAGATGAAATAAAATTTAGTATTTGATTACTGTTTGTCAGTGTCTGAGATAGCTGGCTTGGAAATATATTGATAAAATGCCAATGGGAGCATGTCCTTGTCCCTGCGGCTGGCTAAACGTACCGTCAAACATGAAGGGCCGGCCCAAGGGTCAACGGGCGCCAAGCGCGGGATGTCATGCGGCGCCAAACTGGCAATGTCGAATAAATTCAAACCAAAGGCCGCCCAAAGACCATCTCCACCACCTGGGACAGGGACGAATGCTATATGTCCGACATAGAAGCGATCATCCCCTCGGTGGTCTCACAGTAGTTGCGTGAAATTTTTCAGTGAACTCGTATTTAAATTAGAATTTTATCTCCTGTTTCAAATTCATGTACGGTCAGCTGCAGAGAAAAGGTACTTAAGGTAATGGATGTCATGTTTCTCTGCATCTACTACACAAGTATGTAGTGTTATGTTCCTGGAGGTGAACAAGGTTGCCAGAGCCAGGGGCGACTCAGTCGCGTGACGTCATCGCGCCGCTCAAAGGTCCCACGTCGGGTGACTTTCAATGCGAGAGAAAGTGATGTAGCGAGTGATGCGCGTGCGATAGGAGATGGCTAAGCGTCGGCACGTTTGGATTGCCTCGCGCGGATTTGTTAAGTAGGTACGTAGTACTATTACTTATTCTGTGCCAGAGCTCCCGAGGATGCACTGTGTTGAGAGCGAGGGAGCCGAGGGACCTTTTGTCCATCCTGCTGTTAATCCTGAAACTTTATAAAAGGGTCGGAAACGCACAAGTTACTCTTTTGGAGTTGCGAGCGTCTATAGGCTGCGGTGTCCGCTTACCATCAGGTGGACCGTACGCTCGTTTGCCACCGTCGTAGTTAAAACAAGAAAACTTAGTATATAAGTCAATCGATGCAATCCAGTGTAAATCAAGTTCTAATTTAACTATCTATAACAATGTTCTCAATAATAATAATGACATGTAATTTTTTATATTTTATGAATGAGTATGAGTATGGACCCTGTGCCATTACTAGAGCAAGATCCGGCAAGCAATATCTACCCCAAATCTACCCTCATCTGTTATTCGATAATGACACATTACATGTTAGATAATATATATTATAGAGTAATAAATCGCACCAGGGTTGCCTGGACTGAACCTGTTAATAAATAAAAATACTATTAACTTTCTTGGGTCAACTACCCTCGTGTTATTCGTAACAGTAGAGTAGTAGGTACAAAACATTACACTCCTTTTTTTGGGCAGTCGTGTAAAAAGGAACTGAAAAAATGGGGATTGCCTACAGTCAGCCTGGACTACCACGGTGTTGCCAGGGGTCTATGATGGTCGCGTTATAAACGACAACTATCTGTCACTTTCTGTCGAGTGTTATCGTAAAGTGACAGAAGCTTTATCTTGTTGTCTATCACGCGACCATCATAGACCCACCCGTATAACCATTTCTGGTGGCAAAAATTTAATAGTGGTCACAGATTTGCTAAAATAATCAAAATAAACCCCCCTGACGATGACGGCAAACATGATGCGTACGGTGCAGTCTGCCCGATGGAAAGTACGCTTAACTGTTTGTGGAACCCGTTTCCCTGTACTCTATCTGTAGACCGTGTACACACACATGCCTGTTGCCAGAGTTTTCTTTTGTGTAAGATTTAACCTATGAACACTATGTGTTCACCGCACGTTCACCGGTTGCCGCGAATTTAACAAGTGCGCGATAGGTAGGTACAGTTCCGGGTGGCATATAGATATAGTGCATGACTAAAGCCATAACTTATAGCCTCCCGGCGAAAAAAGCTAACAATAACTTTTTAGTTATGTGCCCAGAGATCTCTGGGCTCAGAAGAAAGCGGCAGACAAAATATAATAGGGCAAATGAATGAATAAGTAATATTAAAATTCAAGATATACAAATTTTATTTTATTCAATGTCAAGATTTCATTGGAACACTCATAATTATCAATATTTCTATTCAATTAAAACAAATTCTATAAATTGTTTTAAAAAACTTAAGCTAATCTAATCACAACTACTGTTGGGTGGGTGGTTGGAAACCGTAACCGGGATATGGTTGCGGAGCACCGGGCGGCGGCGCGCCGGGAGCCGGTGCGCGCGCGTACGGCGGGTACGGGGACGGCGGGTACTGCGCGGGCGGGTAACCCTGCTGGTACGCGTGCGGCGGGTACGCACCACCCGCCGGGGGATAGTTTTGTGGATTTTGCGGGTATGATCCCTGAGTAGGGGGCGCCGTGGATACGGACGGAGCAGGACTACCGGGTTGGGACGAAGGATTTGAGTAAGGAGGTTGTGTAGCCGGTGGGTAAGGAGACGGCTGACCAGGAGGATACTGTTGTCCAGGAGGACCACCAGGCCCACCGGGTGGGGCTCCTGATGCAACAGTAGAAGGTGGCACATTATTTCCATGAGAACTAGAATTATAAGTAGGAGATTGAGCTGAAGGGGAACCATAACCTGAGCTTGGAGTATTTTGAGATGTATAACCACTTGGTGGTGGCTGAGGAGATCGATTGGGTTGAGAAGTGGGAGTTGTGCTGTAAGCAGAAGTTGGAGTGGTGTTAGGGAATGGCTGTGACTGATAGGGTTGGGGTTGTGGTGCAGTGGAGTTGTAAGTACTTACACCAGCTGGATAGTTAGGCCCAGATTGGGGTGGTGGGTAAGCAGAGTTCCCAGTATACCCGGGTTGGGCAGGCCCACGCACAGGGTACGGAGAGCCTGCTACTACGGGGCTGCCCGGAGGAGGAGCATAAGGCTGCTGAACTGTGGATGGTGGATAACCACCTCCAGGGTGAGTGGAAGGAGGATAATTACTAGGAGTTGTAGTAATAGGTGGACCATAAGTGGAGTTAGGTGGATAGCCCTGTGGTTGTTGAGAAGGGTTAGGAGGTCCATATCCCTGATTTGGGGGTCCATAACCACCTTGAGGAGGATAACCAGGTGCACCCTGATATTGTCCTTGATACTGATTCTGAGGATATGGTCGTTGGCCATAAGATTGTGTAGGCCTAGTTGGTGTCGAGGACACACCAGATGGAGGTCGATAAGGCTGCTGAGACGGGCCAGGGGACTCAGCTCCACTTGAGGGAGGGCCCTGAGGTGGGACATTGCCTGCTGCTAATTGATGAGGAGGCTGAAAATATGACTAACATTAGCAAATAATAGCTAACTGGAAGACATATGTACAAACATTTGTTTGAATTTGTGCTCAAGAGTGAAATTTCATTCACACATTGTAATGTAATTATAGATAATCTTGCACACAATCAAATAACCAGTATTAAATTAAATAATTTGGAAAAGTAGAGCTTATTATTATAATCTTTATTTTGGACTTACAATCCATATATAGTTAGTAAATTTCTTAACCTAGGCTAGCCTAGGCCTAGGCTGTGCTAAGTCCAATGTCATTAAGTAAGTGATTGTGTTGTGTGGCACATGTGTCTGATCTTACATTTATTTTACAATGGTGAAAGGTCTCGAGTTTGCAAGTGATTGAAACAACTACGATAATTTTAATGATTCGTCATCCAAGTAGATATTTAAAATAAACTATCTACATGATATACAATACCAATATACCTGGTAGGTGCAACGTATTTGGTAGTACATACTTTGTTTTTTATTTTTATTAAAGGATAGAAACCTAAAACCAATTAAGCAAGTAGGTAAGTACTCACCGGCAAAAGGGTCTGTATGTTTTGATTAGCGTCAGCCACCGAAGCCAAATACACAAGATTCCGATGTAAAATTTGCTGGTATTGATGACATTCCATTAGTTGGCCTTTCGCTTGATACTCTTGTATCGTTTGTATTAGATGAGCATTCTCATCCAACATCTTTTGAATTTGAGCAGGACTTAACGGAGGGCGATTGCCTCTAGGCGCAAAAGCTACCGACATCCTGTCGGCTTCGAGATATTTCAATAGTTTGAATCCGTTTTCTTTGTAGCCACAAATATTTTGAAAATGTAATGTGAACAACAAGTAGAATCCGCTTCGCTTCGTCGCTTTGAGAATGAGAGTTGTAACAGACAGTGTTGCCAGGTCCAATTTGAAAAAAACAGTAGATACATGCCCTAAAAAACAGGAGATTCGAAAAAAAAACAGTAGACAAAATTTATTCCATAAAATTTACCTAAATGCATATTTCATAGTGATTTCAGTGATAATATAATATAGTAAGTATTAACTGCCACACTCCACAGAGCCATTTCATAAAAGAAAATCTCATCTCATCTGTCACTTGAACTTCACATCAAATAATGACTATTTGGTGACTATGGGCTGCCATTTGCTTGCTCATTATAGATACGAGTATGTATATAGTCCTCCTCGCCGTGTCCGGCGATAGCGACTCCGTCAGTTATTAGTGGCTAGCAAAGCCAAATTTAGTTCTGAATATGCGGTTACATGGTGCACCTGTCCCGCGAAGTTGTAGGCATACGTGTTAGAGATCTTTGGCCGAGTTTTGCGGATATGCTTCTGGAGCTTCGCATCCAGGTTTTACAAACGCTGCTGTTCAAAAAACGTTCATTTTGTATGAACAGTAGACGCTGCGCATTTACTCCCACTTTAAGAAACTTGACAAGCTATATGTATGTTATTGTTTTCTTCTTGATAATTGAAGTTGAATAAGTGAAATTATAAAATCCAGTAGAATTTTTGGGAAATCCAGTAGAAATTTCTAAAATACAGTAGATTTTTTGGGAAAAACAGTAGAACAGTAGACACACCCCAAAAACAGTAGATCTCCTGTAAAAACAGGAGACCTGGCAACACTGGTAACAGAACAGAATAGACAGATAATAAACTGTGCAAAGCAACTTCAGCAAAGTCTATGTCTGTGCCTCTGTGGCAAAGCGGGAGGGAAAAAGGTGTTGTCAAGCTCAAGCGAGTTTCAAAATCGTTTGAGGCACAAGTTTAAACGCCCGCTCGCCCACGGCTTGCAGTATGATGCTTGCACTTGCAGTGAGGGTGATAGAGGAGTGAAAAGAAAACGCGCTTGAGGTTATGAGGTTCTTGATACGTTAGTATAGTAGAAATTATTTAAAATGTCCGACATTCCATAAAACTTGTCATTGGGCTTTGAATCTTCACGCTTGGACAGTAAAGTCGCCTTTTGAACGGCCTAATTTGATACAACTCGGACAGTTATGGGACAGTTCAAATAATTTTAAGTATATCTCCTTAGTAGTCTGTGGTTCTTGAGCACCATTTGAGCCATAAATAAGAGTGTAATGACTGGAAATAGATAGCCAACTTCACGCATATTGTGATCCCGACTAAAGCGCCACCAAGTACTAAAGTTAGTAAGCATTATCTTGGATACATGTGAAGAAAACATACAAAAAGTGCATCCGCCGCTGGGGATCGAACCCGGGTACATTGTCTCTAAAGACAATATACTTTACCACAGGGCCACGTGTGTGATACTGGTACGCATCGAATTTTTGAATACCTTTTTAACAGTCTACCTACTTTTACATTTTAGCTGACTATTCGAGCAAGTTTAATAACCATGAAAATAGGTGGCGCTATTATTAATTCCGTCAGCTTTCTTCTAAGATGAACAACCATGATTTGAGCACTGAGACTGAGCAAAAATTGTTTTGTTCATGTTCATTGTTGGATTGTTGGTTTGGTTGGCGAAAGTTCGTCATTATCATTGTTTGTAATTTGTATAGATGCACTAGGCGGACTTTGAACGTACATAAATTAAATTACTGAAAATTTAAATCGTGAAGCGAAGCTAATGTAAATAAAAAAGCGATTGTTGCTATTGATACGATAGTGAGTACAAATAATAATTAATACAATATACATGTTCCATGATATCTTATGTTATGATTAAAGATTTGTATATAATTATGTTGTATGTTTGTTAATTTGAGTAATTTAGGGACCGAATAAAACATTCCATCTCTCACATTAAAAATAATATGATTTCGTTTAATTTAATCAAAATAATGAAATTACACCTGCATTATTATTTTTGCAGTAAAAAAAACATGGCACTGCGAGGCATAAAAGTTGTTGAAATGATGGGACTTGCCCCTGGACCCCTTTGTGGAACCATATTTGCCGACTTTGGAGCTACAGTCACTGTGGTCCAAAGGGTAAGTAGATACCTTGTCTCTTTAATAGGTAATTATTTTTCAGTATGTTAATTGATTCCCAAATCAACACTAACAAATTAAATGTTGTATCTACTATAGTCTTTTCTTTTAATTTAAACCACTCTTCGTCTTTTCTTTTAACTTTTAATTGTTTAAGATTTTTTGATGATAGAGGTTTTTTATCATATTTCATTTGTATATTTTTGCAGATACAACCATCACCCTTTGATGTTTTGTCAAATGGGAAAAAAATGCTATCTGTTGATTTGAAATCTGAGGAAGGAGTGAATGTTGTTAAGAAACTATGTGCAACTTCAGATGTATTACTTGACACATTTAGGCCTGGAGTCATGGAAAAGTTAGGACTTGGACCTGATCAACTGCATAATGAGAACGCAGGCCTCATTTATGCACGATTATCGGGGTATGGACAAAGTGGATCATATGAGAGCAAAGCTGGACATGATATCAATTATGTGGCCATGTCAGGTGTTTTGTCTGCATTAGTAAAGAATGGAGAACTACACCCACCAGTTAATTTACTAGCAGATTTTGCTGGAGGAAGTTTTATGTGTGCTCTTGGAATTCTTTTAGCACTTTTTCAAAGAACTAAATCTGGAAAAGGTCAAGTAGTGGATTCCAGTATGACAGAAGGAGCAGCCTATTTAGCAACATGGATATACAAATCGAAAAAATTACCAATATGGTCAGGAGAACCGGGAACCAATGCCTTAGATGGTGGGTATCCATTCTATGGAACTTATAGAACCAAAGATGGGAAATTTATGGCAGTTGGAGCATTAGAACCACAATTCTATGCAAACTTCCTGAAGGTGTTGCAGTTGCCAGAGGAAGATTACCCACAGAGTGGTGACATAGAACACTTTAGGAAAGTATTCAAAGAAATATTTTTGACAAGGACACAAGAAGAATGGTGTCAATTATTTGATAATGCTGATGCTTGTGTCACACCAGTATTGGAACTGGACTCTGTTGACAAGCACAAATTACATGTGTCTAGAAGTTCTTTTTACAGAGATTCAGAAAATCTTCTGGTTCCTGAGCCAGCCCCGAGACTATCAGAGACACCAGGTGTTTCCACTGGGCACCAGAGCATGCCAAATCCTGGGCAACATACTATACAAATTTTGAAGGAATTAGGATATGACAAGAGTAGCATAGAGAATTTGATAAATAAAGGTTTTGTATATGCTGCAGAGAAATCAAAACTTTAAATTTTTACTGAGCTTTGTTAATAATCTGTTGCTGAATGGTGGTGGAATCATATTTATAATTTATATTTAAACTATTATTGACAATCAAGTGATGACTGTTGAATAAATCTATTATTTTTAATAGCACCTTCAAGTCAAATCTAATATGGTTTTTCCCTAATATATACTTGTTGAATACAATGCAATTGTTTCCTTCTAGTTGATCAAGTCTCTTTTTGGCTAAATAACAAATGAAATTAATGAAATATTCAAAGTCCATACCAAACATTGATTTCAAAATTAGCTGACATTGGCTAGCATACTCAGGAGTGTTTTGGAATTCTTGTATCTCATGTTCAACACTGAGTAAACATTTCTTCAAAGCTTTCCAAACATCTTCTATGTTGCAAGCATTAACCCAGTTATGGTTTATGGATATAGTGTCAAGCTCATTGGAAACTTGATGGTGCCATCCAGATGGTACAAATATAGCATCACCTTTTTCTTGTATTACTTCAAAATATTTCACATTATCAAATTTGTTATTATCAAAGAGGAGAGGTAAATTTCCCAATGGATCCTTGAGCTTTTCTTCTTCTCCAGGAGGAAATAAAATCCATTTTTTTCTCCCAACAACATTTACTGACCAACTAAAGGAGCTATACACGTCTGCATGTAAAGGTGTCCTGCAAAAGAAACACAATATTACTTAGATTTTATAATACATAAAATCCATTGCATTAATGCATAACATAAAATACAGTACCATGAACTTCTAGGGCCAATATATACAAACATGAAGTCATCTTGTCCATGATCTTGCGCGTACTCATTGAGCCAGTCGGAACCAAATATTGATGGCACTTCATAGAAATTATCTTCAGGATGGAGCCTCCTTAAGTGCCAATCTTTTAAGTATAGGAGCTTTTCCTTTGATTTGGTTTTTAAGTATAGCATATAATCAGTTACATTTAGATCGTTTTTAGTTTGAGCGTTATAGGCGATGGCACCGCAATCTGCTACAGGTGCTTCAAGATCACTGTATTTGTCGATGAAATAATCATAATTTATCGTATCATTCACGACCCATGTACTAGCACATTCCCAGTTTGAACTAATATTTCTTATTATGCATGGCAAATTGTTATAAATATATTCTTTGTAAAACTTGCTGTATTCTATGTCTTCCGGTAAACTGCAAACGCCGCAATCAGTACTGTCATATGTATGAGTACTGTCCAAACATTCATCTATTTCAATTTCCATTACGTACACTATTTCCGAACTATCTTCACCCTAATTTATCATTGACTATTGCACAACCAACCAAGTTGCAAAAATTCATAAGGAAAAATAGTTTTCCCCAGTTTTCGCATTAGCCTCAACATTTTTTTTTCTTCAAGTATCTTGTCTTGTTGACACTGACAGCACTGACTACTGACTGACTGACTGAGTTTGAAGCATGTTTGAAGTCATTTTTATCTCCTCGACTATTAAGATCTCATACAGACTGTTTGTTGGGCTGAAATTCGAACTGCGTTGATATTATAATTTATTTATATGCGTTATCATTATTGAATATTATGTATTATAGCATAGTATGTTTAAATTAATTTAGTCACAAAGCAATTGGAAAAAATATGTCTTGAACAGAGTCCTTTATTATAATTTCAATGGCCTTGTCTTGTCTGTGGTATGTCATATTTGTGATGGCGGTGCTAGCTTGGGGGCTTTGCTGCCTTGCTTAGTCGTAAATTTACGATACAATACTTTCTAATTGATTTCGAAGCTATTAATATTGTTTTATAAAGTTTTATTTTGTTGCGTTATTTTTCATGTATAAATCATGATGTATTTCTTTGAGATCGCTGAAGTTTGCAAGATAACAATTCTTGGCGCTAAGAAAACAATTAATGATTCTTGATGAAAAATGTGCTTATTGGAACCTTATTAGCGTAAGAGAATTTTTAAAGCTTAACGCAAGACAGTTTCGTGGTCTAAAATTCAAGTAATAATTTGTTAATACAAAGATAGCAACATGAATGATGTTCGAGACAAAGTTGTTGCCGGGTCCTCAAGTTGGGAGAACACAACACCGCGCAGCGACTCTTCGCCCGAGACCCAATCGTCACCTGGCGGCAGCGGGGAGACCCCGCAGACGCCCGGAGCGCCGGCCCCCCTCGCTCCGCACCTCGCTGCTGACTTACACCCAGATCTCATTCAACAGGGTTGGCGAAAGTACTGGTCAAAACGAGAAAATAGGCCCTACTTTTGGAACAAGCTCTCTGGGGAGTCAATGTGGGAGTTGCCAGCAGTTAAGAGGGATTTTGACCCTATTACAGATCCCCTTGGCATTTGTCATACTGGTCCTCCCAACCCTGGCAATACAACTCCTAGCGCCAGTAAGAGACGTCCTTCAGAAGACAATGGACCCCCTCCTAAAAAGTTTGTGCTGGCAGGGCCATGGGATATTGAGGTACCAACAAATGTTGTCATATACGAAAGGCCTCCAACTATCTGTCCCCATCCCCATCCAGAAATTGAAGGCTTCAGATTTACTCTTGCAAATAAATTGCGACAATGTTATCAAGAATTATGTCATACCCGGGAGAGTATTGATGCTCCAAAAGATTCATTTAATAGATGGCTAATGGAGCGTAAAGTGAATGACCAGGGCGGCTCAGACCCACTTTTGCCAAGTCATTGTTTCCCTGAAATATCACGCTCCATGTATGAGGAGATCATGAATGATATACCCATCAAGCTGACACATCCGAAGTTCACTGGGGATGCTCGTAAACAACTGTCACGCTATGCTGAAGCTGCAAAAAAAATGATTGAATCCAGGAATGCTTCTCCAGAAAGTCGTAAGGTAGTGAAATGGAATGCCGAAGATACATTCCAATGGCTTCGGCGCACAGTTGGAGCCACATATGATGACTTCCAGGACAGATTGGCACATCTACGGGTCAGTTGTTACCTATGATGTACCATACCAAGGTAGTATTTTTAATCGTGATTGAAGCATATTTGACTTTTAAATAATTGTTTCAGAGACAATGTCAGCCTCATTTGGCTGAAACAGTAAAGGCTTCAGTGGAAGGCATTTGTTTGAAGATATACCACTTATCAGCAGAATATGCGCGCAAAATACGAGAGAAACATAGTGCTTTATTGAAAGAAAATGGAATACAGGTGCTGGACTTCTTCAAAATAATTACTACACTTATTCATATTTGAAAATTGGTTTATTGCCACCGAAGAAACAAATAAAGTATGTGATATTGGACTGTGAAACCAATCTTGTGGGGTGTGGCGAATTTATAGGGTGATAATGGGATTTGTATAGGAAATTGCCGTGACTTTTGACATTACGGGCGGCGCGCAGGGCGCCGGTTTTATTTGGGTTATTCCAATAAATTTCTAAATTTCTCGCTTTTTTCTAAAACAGCACTGAAGGTACCTCGGCCGGATCAGGGATAGCCTGTCTCGTATTATTAGGTGGCTGAGCACGAACGCGAAACTCGGCAGGCAATTCCTTCCCGGCCTTTGAAGTAATGTATAGTCAGCGTCATACATATAGTATATTTGTATGGTGTACCAAACTATTTGGCCACTTTGGCTGCTACATACTATATGACGCTGACTGTGCTATTGAGAGATAATGGATTCTGCTTTGCTGGTCCCAAAATGACACGTGGCGCGTTCCGTTTTCGATGAGTGTATATGTATAGATTTAGATTTAGATTTAGATTTATTTATTTCATAATATAAATTACATTATAGATTAACTTAAAGCTAATTTACAAGAATTTACATTATGATCGCATTAAGTACCATGACCATTTTGAATGTTTCTTTCTTGTCGCAAACCTAAGAAGCTTTGCGGCCATGTGGATGTGGCTTTTGTATCGAGTCAGTATTGATTGAACTTGGTACGCAGGAACTGCCGGCACCTCTACAGCAGGCGGCGCTGCGCAAGGTGTGGTGCTACCCGGTGCAGTTCGCGCTGCCCGCGCCGCGGCCCCCGCTCGTGGAGCACTTCCTCGACCGCGACCAGGCGCTGCTGCGCTACCTCGGCGAGACGCAAGTCATCAACGCGGCTTATCTACAGAAGCTGGTTGGTGCATTTGATAATTAATCCTTTAATAAAATTATTAGCCGCTACTCGCGCTTCGGTATCAGAGTAGCGTTATTCGATGGAGGATTCTTAAAACAAGGTTTGTGTAGGCTTAGTTGCTAAGATGTCTTCTAAATATCGGAAGACCGAAACATCATTCGGACTACCCTGTGCGTCTGCGTGTTTCATGCGTGTTCAGTTTCGTAGCGGTGACTGGGTCGTCAGGAGCGGCTATGGGGCATAACCGCGCGTTTAAAAACTACGAATTGCATTTACTATTTTGCATTATAGAACTGGAACGCTACGTGTCTATTGAAATTCCATATTTAGAACCTTTTCACGGTAGTTTATTATAGCTCAACGCGCGCATTCTGAGATTTTATCAGATGACCTTCACAATCAGGCCACAAGCGTTAAGTAATTTGAAAGAAAAGAAAATAAAAACTTCCTGCTGGTTGGGTTTTGTTGCTCCCAATTTACACACTATCCAAAAACATACGTGACGAGACGAGAGGAAAACTAATTTTAAAATGTACGCCTCTCCTAGAAGTAGTTTAAATAAATGTCTGTGTCGCCTAACCGTTACCTACGTTACGTTTAATTCCCTTATTCATAAAACTTTACAAACCTCTGCTAACGAAAAAGTTTTTTGTCCCTGTCTCAAAAGCACATGTGTCAAAATGACGGATAAGGACAAACGAATAGTAGCGGCTTGTTAACTAAAAAAGGTTTGGTGGACGTTTATGAATAAGGGGGTAAGAGTTTAATATTGGTTACCGTACATCACCTTTTCCAGGAGTGTCTATACCGCTACAGCTGCTTCGACGACAAGAAGTTCGAGCAGTTTCTGTCGCGCGTGTGGTGCGTGCTGCGGCGCTACGCGGCGTGGGTGGGCGCGGGCGGCGACGCGCAGCTCGCGCAGATGGCACTACCCGTGCCCGTGCTAGAGTGCCTGCATCGGTGCTTCGGGGTCACCTTCGAGTGCTTCGCCTCGCCGCTAGACTGTTACTTCCGCCAGTACTGCTCGGCGTTCGCCGATACTGACTCGTATTTTGGATCTCGCGGGTGAGCTAGTTTTATTTGATTCATTACATTTTGCAGTCCAGCAGCATCAAGTAAAATTTCTTTATAACAATCATTGAAACTACACAAAAAGATTGGTTTGATCCAGTGGCTACCAACTACCATTCAAATGTTAAAATACAAACATGTGTTGAATGGTAGTTGGTAGCCTACTGCATCATCTACTTGACATCATACTCAACATACTCCACGTATGTACTCAACATAGGTAATGAAGATAGGTGAGAAGATTAATAATTTGTTCCATTCCAACCTCATGAATAAGTTGATTAATTATTTGCATTATTACTATTTCTGTTCATTATGATTTTCCTAGCACTCATCAGCAACTAATTGTGATCATTCGTCAGACCATTCCTGGAACTGCGGCCGGTGTCGGGTTCTATGGTGGCGCATCCGCCGTATTGCGAGGAGCTGCTGGAGGCGGCGCTGCGCCACATGGAGCGGCTGCTGCAGGACTCGGCTGAGCCGCTCAGCTTCCTCGTGGTGCTGCCCGAGTGGCCCGAGCGGCACACGCACGCACTACACAAGCTACAGGCCAGCCACTTCAAGCGCAAACAGGTACTGCTGCATTGCTCGCTCGAGCCGCTCAGCTTCCTCGTGGTGCTGCCCGAGTGGCCCGAGCGGCACACGCACGCGCTACACAAGCTACAGGCCAGCCACTTCAAGCGCAAACAGGTACTGCTGCATTGCTCGCTCGAGCCGCTCAGCTTCCTCGTGGTGCTGCCCGAGTGGCCCGAGCGGCACACGCACGCGCTACACAAGCTACAGGCCAGCCACTTCAAGCGCAAACAGGTACTGCTGCATTGCTCGCTCGAGCCGCTCAGCTTCCTCGTGGTGCTGCCCGAGTGGCCCGAGCGGCACACGCACGCACTACACAAGCTACAGGCCAGCCACTTCAAGCGCAAACAGGTACTGCTGCATTGCTCGCTCGAGCCGCTCAGCTTCCTCGTGGTGCTGCCCGAGTGGCCCGAGCGGCACACGCACGCGCTACACAAGCTACAGGCCAGCCACTTCAAGCGCAAACAGGTACTGCTGCATTGCTCGCTCGAGCCGCTCAGCTTCCTCGTGGTGCTGCCCGAGTGGCCCGAGCGGCACACGCACGCACTACACAAGCTACAGGCCAGCCACTTCAAGCGCAAACAGGTACTGCTGCATTGCTCGCTCGAGCCGCTCAGCTTCCTCGTGGTGCTGCCCGAGTGGCCCGAGCGGCACACGCACGCGCTACACAAGCTACAGGCCAGCCACTTCAAGCGCAAACAGGTACTGCTGCATTGCTCGCTCGAGCCGCTCAGCTTCCTCGTGGTGCTGCCCGAGTGGCCCGAGCGGCACACGCACGCACTACACAAGCTACAGGCCAGCCACTTCAAGCGCAAACAGGTACTGCTGCATTGCTCGCTCGAGCCGCTCAGCTTCCTCGTGGTGCTGCCCGAGTGGCCCGAGCGGCACACGCACGCGCTACACAAGCTACAGGCCAGCCACTTCAAGCGCAAACAGGTACTGCTGCATTGCTCGCTCGAGCCGCTCAGCTTCCTCGTGGTGCTGCCCGAGTGGCCCGAGCGGCACACGCACGCGCTACACAAGCTACAGGCCAGCCACTTCAAGCGCAAACAGGTACTGCTGCATTGCTCGCTCGAGCTTCTTCATGTTCGTCCTGAGTTTAGGCAGACATATTAATTCCTTCTTTTTTGCAAAAGATCGGTGGTGAGTTGACGCTAAATAGTAAATCGAATATATAACAGAAGCTATTTTTTCAGATTTTATTATATTTCCCCGCTTTATTTGAGAATAGTATGATATACACTAATCCTGAACAGATATTACTTCTCACAGGTGCGTATTGCCACAGAAAACAAGACAATACAGGGTTTTATGTTCCTGGGAAAAGCACCTTTGGTTACAACAGGATGCCCTTTGGTTTTACTGGCCCACCAAATATTATTGCGGAATCTTATTGAAACTAACTTCATGGGTTTATGACACAACCTGAGCTACACAATTTGAGCTCAGGCTTCATACAATATCGGGTGAATCTACAGCGTCTTTCTGCCCATATCACACTACCGGCGAGGCGTAACTGAGGGCGGAATTCATTAAAAGGCAAAGTCTGAAGTTTGTGCTGCTTCTCAAGCTGTGTGTTGAAGAATGATGAAGTTAATCATGTCGAGTTGAAATGGTTGGGAGGGAATACAAGATTGGATCTTGCTCGTTCTGATTATACAGCCTTGGCCAAAAGTGTTGAGCACCCCTTATTTTCCTTTGTAACTTATAAAAAAACTATTATTTGTACAAAAATGCACATTGACGTAAAATATGAAAAGGTATATACTAAAGAACATCTAGAGAACTTTAGATAATATCATTTCGAAGTAGCTAATGCTAACTGAAGACTAAAAATAGACGGGTTTGCAATAAAAGGACAAATTGCATTTTTATCCGTGCAATTATCTTTAACGTCAACGAAAGTAGCTAGTTTTTGAAAGATATTAAATTTTCTTTAATAAAAGGATATGAAATGCTTGATTGAAAGTTTAACTTTTATATGGAAAACGTGTGAGTGCTCAACACTTTTGGCCAAGGCTGTAGATAGGTTAGGTGAAAAGAATTATACTACAATGACCATGAAATATTAGCCGTAGTGCCTGATTTGGGTCTCTCACGATGCTATATTCGTATATTTGGGTGTATACACTCAAAATTGTCTCTTTTACATTTCGTTTCTGATTTTGGAAATTGATGATTGTCTGAATCAGGTGTAGCATTGGTTCTTATATTTAAAAAATATTCCCAATTTTTTACGTTTCCTCTTTGTCACGATCCACACACAATGTATAAAACACCGTAACATTGAGATAATTTGGTATATAGAACATAAAACAAAACATTGCTCATCGTATGTGACACTGACAAGCAAGCAGCTCAGCAGATCTTCAGGGGCACCAATCTAAATATTGTCACAGGATCTCGCTTTTTGGGAAGTTACATTGGTGAAGGAAAAGAAGATTTCATAAAAAATAATGTAAACAAATTCGTTTCCACGGTAGAAAAAATTTCTGAAATTTGCAAAGATTCCCCTCAAGCGGCCTACACAGCCCTCACCAAAGCAATTCAATTCCAATGGTCATTCTTACTACGAGTCCTGAAAAATTCCCATGAATTTTTCGAACCTTTGACAGATGCACTACGCACGATCTTCCTGCCAACACTCTTTGGTAGTAATGTCTCTACTGTGGAAGCCGACCTATTTTCTCTACCTGTACATAAAGGTGGATTGGCAATCTCTAACCCACACGCCACTAATTTAAACTACGAAATTTCCATGAAAGGTTGCACAGCTCTCACAGGTGCCTTATTAGAGAAGAAACAGATTGTCCTATCCGACCATAATACATGTCTAAAAGATGCACGCAAAGAAGGCCGTAAAGAAAAAGATGCCCTCGACGACAAACTTTTAGAAACTACCTTAGCAAAATTCACCTCTAACAGGAGAAGAGCGATTGAAAGATCCATCGCATCCAAGATGAAAACGAAGTCCTCAAATTGGCTATCATTCCTACAAAAAAAGATCACTTTGATCTATCCCCACTAGAATTTAGAGATGCGCTATCAATTCGTTACCACAGAATACCAAACTCCATGCCACAGTCATGCGATGGCTGCGGCAATGGCCAATTCAACATTGATCACGCGCTATGTTGTAAAACTGGAGGCCTAATCACTAGGCGACACAATGAGATCAGAGACCTCTTATGTGAACTTTGCCAACACGCCTGGGGAAACGTAACAAAAGAACCAATTATTTCCGAAAATGACAGCGGACTACGTGCAGACCTATCCTGCCGTGGCGTATGGGATGCTCAGAGGGAGGCGTTATTCGATATTCGTGTTGTTGACACCGACGCTCCTTCCTACCTCTCACGTCCGGTCACATCTGTTTTAAAATCAGCCGAAGCTGAAAAGCAAAGAAAATACTCAAATGCCTGTGAAATGCGACATGCTACCTTCACCCCACTTGTTACATCAGTTGATGGAGTCTTTGCACCTCAAATGTCCTCTTTCATAAAACACATGAGTGAAAGAATATCTGAACGCTGGAATCGCAGCATAAGCACCATACTGGGCTGGCTCAGAGCAAGAATCAGCGTTGCTGTAATACGTGCCACCAGTATGTGCATCCGCGGCACACGGCACCGTTTTAAACCTGCTGCCAGATGGCTCGGGTTCGACGATGGTGCTGCCCTCCCGCATATTGATTAAAAACACTTTTTACAGTTATACAGTTTGGCGGAAAGCAATACTTAATTAAGGCTCTTTTTCTTGTCAATTTATTCAATAAATTTGGTATATAGATTGGAACATTTGGAACACTATTTTTCTTTATCATGATTAAGAGGAGAGATTTTTGGGTGGAAACGCCAATTTAGATGCCAGGAAATATAAATTCAGTTGTAGTAACCCTAAAAGTGATGGCTACAATTGTGGTGGTAGTATTGTTTATGGCAAATAAATCTATTTTATAAAAGGCTTATTGCGATATAAGATTATGAATTGTAATTTATAGGTGGTGATTCCTGCCTTCGAGCACGAGTATCGCCACGGGTTCCAGCACGTGGTTCCAAAGTGAGTAAGATGTTTAACATAACAAAAACTACTAGCTACGTCCTTTCCTGTAAGATGTTCTCCTTTATTGCTTTGGGCGTAAGGTTGCTCATAAATTGAAACACAGTCTTGTGTCTTAGAACATAAAGTCCAATTTTCAAGATATCGGTCTTGTTATAGTGTATACTATGTATGTTTATAAGATGTGATGAGATCAATGGAAAAAAACAATCCTCTCTCTCCAATCTTAATAGGATCAGGCAGCAAAGGCAAGCGCATTCAACGCATTTTTTCTGGTGAACATGAAGAACATAAACATGTGCCACCATTTTTTCCCTAATGTCTATATTTTTGTTCATAAATAGTTGATAAGCTAATCACCCAACACCCAAAGCAAATCGCCCACGATAACAAAAAATGTTCCGCAGAAACGTCAATAAGGTGGTTGTCACACTGCTGCGGAATCCGTGCGGTTTCTGCAATGCGAGCAGAACGCGGCTATGGACTTCCATAGCGATATGATATCCCGCTCGCACTGTGGAAACTGTCCGAAACCGCATCAGTGTGACACAAGCCTAAATTAAAAAATATATAACGTATTTGAATAGCTGTAAAACTGTATTAAAAAAAAAAATTAGACCTACCAAAATCAGTTAGTTAGGAACCGCAACACACAATGTGTTTCCATACGTTAGTATCTCCTTAGTAGTTTGTGGTGTTTCCGGCAAGACTGTGTTGATGGTAAAAATTGCCGGAAACTGAAAAAGGTCCGAAATTTTATGGTCTTTAAAATATTTGACAATGACCGGAGGGCTTTCGAGGTCGAAAAGTGGGATTTGGCTACGTCCGCACAGGCAGGCGGCTTGCTTAGCGCCTAGAGCTTAGTGGCTTGCCTCGCGGCTCGCGACAAAAAACCAACATGTTTGTTTAAGCTTAAGCCACACAGAGAGCGGGCCGGCGGTGGCGGCGCGGGCGCGGGCGGCGGCGGCGCGGGCGCCCGCGCCCGCGCCGCCACCGCCCGCCCGCTCTCTGTGTGGCTTGAGCTTTACTTGGATACACGCTAAGCGACTAGCTAGACATTCAAGAACGTTCGTTTTACTAAGTTACTCGCTAAGTGACTTGATAGGCTCCAGGCGCCAAGCTAACCGCCTGCATGTGCGGACGTAGCCTTTGGCTTTACCTTTTAATCACTGTCAATATATAAAAAAATCTCATTTGATGCATTTTTTAACATAACTTTTTTGGTCCGATTTCTATGGACTAGAGAGGGTAGGTACTAGGTACTCGTGTTAATAAGTGATGGCGGGTCCACACCCACAGGAACGAGGTGTACTTCCGGTGGGGCGGCGGCACTGTGGTGGTGTGGCTGCAGAACGCCGCGGGCTTCGCGCGCTGGGGGCCCACCGAGGAGCGCGTGGAGGCGCTGCTCGACGCGTGGCGGCCGCGCGCCAAGCTACGCTCGCCGCCCGCCACGCCCGCGGCCGCGCCCGCGCCCGCGCCCGCCGCCGACAACAAGGACCCGCCGCCCGACAAGCGCCAGCCCGACAAACTGTAGGCGGGAAGTGCTCACATGCGAGCACGACGATCCGGACCCTTGGGGGCCCAGCGTGGAGACGCCACTCGACGGAGCGCTGCCCGAGAAACTTCAAATGATGGTTTGGGTTGCGGGTACTGTTTGTCATGACTTGAGGGCCGTCCAGTTTCCCTCGAACGCTAGGATGTTGTAATGTTACGGTAAACGTGGCTGGAAGACGGACCGCGCGCTAAAGATTTGAATTGGAGAAATTGATTGAATTATATGCGAATCACGGAACCAGAATGCTAGCCGATAGACAGATTTAAAGTTTTTGTTTTAACCTAGACTTTTGTCAACGGGAAAGACCGATTGATGAAGTGGACGGCCTTCCAAAATACAAGAGCTCTTTTATTGGTTATGCGCAGGTTAGAAGTTTGACTGGAAGTGTTCAATGCAGAATATGCATGCGGAATAAATAGTAATAAGATGTCACTATATGGATAGTAAACCACCAAATTATCACAAAAAGTATAATCGGGATTCTTATGTGTTAATAAGAACAAAAGGGTATAACTACTATCTAACTAAACGCAATATTTCACGACCAAAACAGCAAATTACTCATTTTCCCATATAGTGGTAGCGTGGTGGCGCTTAATTAGTATGGGTCGTTTTCAGGGCTTGGTCTTCATGTTGCACCTACTTTGAAACCTATTTTTGTCTTTTATGTTGTTCTAATTGTAGTTGTTTCATATAGATATTTGTTACTCTCCAAAAACTGGTTCGATTGGCATCATGAAAAAATTATGCATATTCTCTATTGTATTAAATACCTAACCAGCTTACCTAGAGTGACTCAGCGCATATCAATAAGGAAATTTTGTATTGTTCGTTTTTCTCCGATAGATTTTTATTGGAATGTGAACAAGATGTAAATCGTGATTATGGGGTATAAAATAGTTTAGATGAGCGTTAATCAAAGTCAGGTGCAGCGGGTAGTAAAGTAACAATACTATCGGCTGGCTTGGTCATATGTATGTATATCTACTATTACATGTCCTCAATATTGTCTTTTTGCCGACATACGATCGGGCATACTTTTCTGGGCGTTTAAATAAAAGTAAAATGAAATTAAAATGTAAAAAAATACGTACCCACGTTCTCTGACCCTGTCATCTGCTTTAGCGTATATGCGTAGGGTTGTAACAATGTGTTCTCCTCGGATTAGGAAAGATACTATTGATAGTGTTAAGTTATAAGTAAATGTGGGTTATAGGTGACGACGAAAGTTAATTTCGCTTATTAACTTTGATATTGTACACATAAATAAAATAATCTGCAAAATCTGAATGCGGCACTGCAAAATCGTGTGTATGTGTTTTGTACATAATAATAAATTTGTATCATGTATATACATATTATTTAGTTATAAAGATAATTCCGATTATCATTTTTTTAGTTATTTTAAGAGCCACATCTCTGTTGTATAGTTCGATAAAGATATTGTTTTGATTGTTCATAATTATATTTTTCAAAAAAAAATTATAAGTTTATTAAGACCTAATGGAAACCTACCTAATACATTTTCGGGCGGTACCGCGAAGTTCCAATAAGCAGACACCGGAGCCTATAAAACAATAGATTCCACAAGAGTTCTTAGCGCGTTGTCGACTCGTGATTTGAGAATTCAACAAGTAAGAAATATGCAGATCCTTCACTCTCAACACACCAGATCCTCTGGAACTCTGGCGACCTTAGGGCGATTGTCACACTGATGCGGTTTCCGCACGACGGTGCGGTATGCGAGCGAGACAGCGCTATGCATGTCTATAGCGCTGTCCTGCCTACACACAAGGAGCTGCACACCGTACCGCCGTCCGGAAACCGCATTGATCATTGTGACAACCGCCTTAGTGATCACCAGGAACACAACACCGGATACCTGCTGAACAAATACTGCACTATTCATTATACCAGTACAAGTCATGTAAATAAATCCTTAATCGATCACTTCAAATACATCCGTTTATTCGCAATTAGTACGCTATGTATCTAGCCGCGTGAGCACCATTTACCGAAACCCATATTTTTAGATACCAGATACCTAAGCACACAAGCGTCAGTCGAGCGTTGTTGAGTCTCATCCGGACCCATTCGGCGGCAACGCAGCGTCGGCGTCTCCACGTCAGCAGTGTTTGTCGAGGCTGACGCGACGTCAGAAATATAGTATTCGTGCTGTGCGCTAGCACACAGGGAGGTCTCGAATCTCGTGAAGTAGCGGGCGGGTGGCGCGCGGGAGCGGGCGTGAGGCGGGCGGGAGTTTCACACTGCAGCGCGTTGACACGCGGTGTGCAGCACTGCAGTGTGAAACTCACGCCCGCTCCCGCGCGCCTCACGCCCGCCCGCCTTACGCCCGCTCTGTGTGTGGCTTAAGCACCTACTTGGAGGAAACTATAACATAAAGGAGAAATTACTTAATAGCTGTAGGTGTGCGTGCGCCCAAGACGGACAGAAAAGCTCCTATGCAGGTTATGAAAGCGATTGGACAAAAAAGTGAACTATAAAAAAATACCACAAATTAATGTTATATGTCTTTCTCTGTCTTGTTCATAGTAGGGGAAGTAGTGTCACCCAATGTATGGGAGGTGCACATTTTGGTATCGGATGAATTCACTTGGCACAGATGTAATATAGGTAAATCTAAGTTAATTTAGCCCGGTAACCATCCGCCACCCCCTGGGGAGGAAGGAGGGGGGGGGGGTGTAAATTAACTTAGATTTACTTATATTACATCTGTACCAAGTGAATTCATCCGATACCAAAATGTAGACATCGTGACACTACTTCCCCCACTATCAATAGTGGTATTCTTATATGATTTAGAGTCAGAAGTTCTGGGTAGGTAGGTATTATATATTCTGACTCAGAACCATTACATAATACCTACCTACCCTACCTAATATTAAGAGGCGGCACCGACAAGACGAGGGTGGGTCAACTGATCAAGGAAAGTCCTGGGATACATATAATTTAAAAACAAATTCAGAAAAAAAAGTATAATTCAGTGTATGCCGCTAACAATATTGAAAGTGACGCCGTAAAATATAGGCGGATTTCTAAGTGACTTAAAATATGATCTCCGCTTCCACATACGTACAGGCGCGGATCCAGGATTTGGTTCAGGGACAGCACAGCCTTTGGCGGGAGGGGGGCACCATCCATTAGAGGGGGAGGGGCTAGGGGGCACCATCCGTTAGAGGGGGGAGGGGGGGTTAAACGAGTAAAGCTGCTTGGGGGGGTAGTTGCTCCTGCGGTATCCGCGCCTGTCCACATATCGATATACTTTATGCTAATACTTTCAGTTCATACAACAACACTCGCGTAGAAATTCATTTTTACAAAGGGTTCATTGATTTTTACAAATAGGTTATTGGGAAATCTGAAGTCTGATTTTCCTTGTTTCATTGCGAGATAAGTAACATACCGAAATGACGTCGAGTATCTAAGAGTTTAAACATATGAGCACTATAGAAATAGAAACACAACAACGTAATAGTACATTACTTAACAAGGGCGGTAAAACAAAGAATGGCTCAGATCGCAGGTATTTGACGCCCGAGCCGAAGGCAAGGGCGATAAATATGCGATCTGAGGCTTTCTTTATTACCGCCCGTGTTAAGTACAAAATTTTATGTCACCCCCTGGCCAGGAAGTGGGATTTCCCGCGCGCGGAGCGTGCGGTAATTGCCGCTTTATGGCCAGGTGTGACATAAAAGTTTATACGGTATACCTACCATGACAGACACACAGAAGAGGCAAATAATATAGACTGCCAATCGTCGTAGGCGGATGTTAAAATTATATTTTCTAGAACGGTGGCAAACAGTCTACCTGATGGTCAACAGACACGGTAGCCTATGGACGCTTGCGACTACAGAACAACCGCAAGCGCACTGCCAACACTTGTGTTTGATATGAGTATTCGCCGTTGGCATCATGGTGGTCTTCTGTAAGCGTTTTTCAGAGTTCCACTAGGATGCCTGGGGTCCGCTAGCTAATCCAAAGATTTGGCGTAGGCACTAGTTTTTTATGGAAGCGACTGCCATCTGACCTTCCAACCTCGAGGGGAAACTAGGCCTTGTTGGGATTAGGCTTGTCAAGTGGGCAACTTGACTGTTAGAAGTTCTCAAGCCGCCCGAAGGCCGAACTTGGCTTAACGACTGCTATCAAAGATAGCAGCCGGGATCAACGGCTTAACGTGCCTTCCAAAGCACGGGAGCGCTTAAAGAAATGACCACTCAAAGCGGTCAACCCATTCATGATCCGACGATCTCGGACATATAGCATTCGTAAGTGCGAAAGGGACGAATGCTATATGTCCGACATATATGCGATCATCTTAGCCCGTCTGGGCCGACATAGCTTAACCTCTCATACCGCACGCAGTACGCGGGCGCCGCTGCGCCACGAACGCTCCGAGACTGCACACGTATATGGCTAAGAAAGATCTTTGCCGCCATACAAAATATGTGACACCTAAAGTTAAACGCTTAGATATAGGAATTAGCTGTCTATATTATTTACTGCTAGTGAAATCCTTATTTTATTATTTTACTTCTTCGCTCGAGTATACCCATTACTTACTCGTACTTCCGACCTAAGTTATTATGTGCCTAGATACAATTCAAACAGTTCTGAATATACAAATCGGTACGAAACCGTTAAGATCTCGATCTTAGCTTTCTATCATACATGTCTAACATGTCACATCTAAGCCTACAGTGTACACCTTATACCAGAAAGAAATAAGTACTATAACTAAATGAAATTTGAAATCCCTCGAAATTCATCAATAAATAATTTAATATCTTTTTCGTAAACTAAAGCATAGGAATTATGCACGTTACGATATTTCACGGTATGCTATTTTAAAGATTAAAACAAAAATGAAAGACATTTGAAACAGTAGTTTTTTATGTAAATGAAATGCCACTTTTGTAAATGCGGCGAAATGACAATTTTTCAAGTAATAAAAGCTTTTCTTTGTGCGTCGGTTAGCTACGACCACACATCTTCTTTACTAAGGCTGGGTTGCACCAAACCGTCTGTAATCGTAAGCGGTGTTCGTCAAATCTGATTGTATGGAAAGTTTGACAAGTTTCTATGGTATGACAGCTGCCGGCGCCATATTTGACGATGACCGGTCCGTGTTCGTACGTTGGTGCAACCGACCCTATGTCTTCACTTCGTTGCGAGTGGAGTGCAAGGTTGAAGTACAATAAACCTCCTTTATGGGTTTATTACACCCATTGTTGTTAATTACCCACAACGACGCATTGCAGTCGGATTGGGATACTAAGTTACTCTCCTCTAACGGCTCTAACTCTTACAAGACTTGATCTCTATTCTATCTGTCTGTTCCATCACGTGAATCACGTCAGTGACTAAAGGGAGACCTGTGGGGCTAGCATAACATGCATCTCGTCTCTACTCGCGCGCGAGATAGGCTACCTGTCACTGTCTGGTTAATACTGTCAAAAAGTGACAGGTAGCTTACCTCGCGCGCGAGTAGATACGGAATGCACGTTGTGCTAGAGGGGCTGTATCACTTCGGCTAAACTCGACTCGAGCACACCAAGAGTTGTCGATAAGACAATTGAACTGGGAACGAAAGAGCACGTGGCTTGCGGCATGCGCCAGCGAGCGGGATGCTATTTCTAGTTGTCAAACATTTTCAATTCAAAGTTTTTTTTAGACAGAAAACCTTCTGTGGTAAGTCCTATTAATGATTCTATGCGAAAGGACAGATGTGCTAGGCCATAAAATATGCGTAAATACCGTGCCAAAGAACACCAGCTTATGACGCATTACAACGGGCCACGTAGCCGACAGTGACTTCCAGATCAGAAAAGCGGGCGGTACTGAAACTGGCATAAAATTATGAGAAAACTACAACTAGGATTTTCGAAACATATTGAACATATTGGTATTTCGAATTTGGTATCACAAAATTGGATTAGGTACATACTCTTATGATTTCTTATTAATTCGTACAGCACATTCGACTAAAGAAGTCAGAAATTTTACAATTTGGTAAAAAGAAAAGATCAAAGAAAATAAAGCTATTGCTACAACCTTTCTACAACATATCCTCTATCTATAAATTCCTCGCTTCAATACTACACCCAAAATAATATGCATGTATGTACTTTATTTAGTTGTTTCATATATATCATTAAAAGGTCAGCTACAAGCTACAACTAACTTATGGGTAAAATAAGAACTTATTTATGTATACTGTTTAAACCCATCCATTGCAAAAAAATGCCCACGTATTATTTATGGAAATTATGTATAACATTAACAATATTGTTATTTTTATAGTATGTGTTATTATATATAAGAGGTGCATATCTTATTATAAACATTGAACAACTTTGAAACCATTATTATTTAATTATACTCCTCATCTTCGTCCATAGCAAAATCCACGCCAGAGTCCACAGCACAAACTGGGCTGGAAAACAAAAACTTTCTGTCAAATGAATCATGTTTAGGGTTCCGTACCTCGAAAGGAAAAAACGGAACCCTTATAGGATCACTAAGTTGTCCGTCCGTCCGTCTGTCTGTCTGTCAAGACCCTTTTTCTCAGGAACGCGTGGAGGTATCAAGCAGGAATTTAAATCAAATACTCAGGTCTACTGTCCCTTGGAGCTGTGAAAAATCAAACTTCTAAGTCAACGCAATCAAAAGTTCAGCCGTTTATGCCGTAAATTTTCGACACTTGCAAGGGAATCAAAACCTACAGGATACTTCCCGTGAACTTAGAATCTTGAAATTTGGTACGAAGCAACGTCTTATAGCACAGATAAAGAAAAAAATGCGAAAACCGTAAATTTTTAGTTACATCATATAATTAATATATATTTCAAATTACTTAGCGTTTCTACGCTCGCTCGTGTATAACAACGACACTCGTCGAAAATCACTCAATAGGGATGTTGACTCAAAATTTATTATTACTCCATACGAAAGAATACATAAAACTATGCCAAAAAGTGAAAATCCTATTAAAATATCTCAAAATTAACGAAACTACAACCGTTAGAATGTTTTTAGTTAGAGAGAGAAAACGCTACAGGTCAGTGACGTCACTGACCTTGAGCGCCATAGTAAATGACGATCGTTCAATACAACGGGGCATTTGCGGAAAAGGGACAGAAAATGCCCCCTCCTAAAACTTTGAAGGCTTATAATTATGTAATTATTTATTCTTTTGGATTACTTTTTTCACTATTTGATTGAGAATCTGATCCTTTTATCGAGAAAATTCGGATTCATTGATTTTCTTATTTGGTGTCAACATCCCTATTTCCGCACTTGTATCATAAATAGCTGTTACATGGTGTCAGTATCCTGCTGCATCCAGCGAGCCTGGCGCCAGGAACCGGATACGTCTAATCTGAATGTAGCAAACGTAATCTAAAATAAAAAGAATGTAGCAAACGTAAAGTTTACGCACCTCATAGCTCTGCAAGTGAAAAAGACGATCCGTTTGAGCTTCTTGTTGTAGAAGAAGTAGTTGAAGACCCAGAGGCAGCCGGGCTCGCCGAAGGGGTCGCTGGCCAGGTCGGGGCTGTAGCTGTAGATGCGGCACTCGGGCAGCGCCACCTCCTCGTCCACGGCGGCCCACAGCGCCGCGCGCAGCCCGCGCCACCGCGCGCCGCCCACCGGCGCCAGCGCGCCGTCCACCGCCGCCTGCACCCAGCTCAGAGACGGCTCCGCACTGAATTCGCTGCTCTGTACCGAAACATTTTATTGGTTCCCCATTCCAC
Organism: Cenopis cana; assembly: GCA_951800055.1. Classification (NCBI taxonomy): domain Eukaryota; kingdom Metazoa; phylum Arthropoda; class Insecta; order Lepidoptera; family Tortricidae; genus Cenopis; species Cenopis cana. The sequence continues at coordinate 15,303,739 of OX637477.1, read as the reverse complement.
AAATCTTATATCTTTTATGTCACACCTAGCCATAAAGTGGCCATTATCTCACGCTCCGCGCGCGAAAAAACCCACTTCCTGGCCAGGGGGTGACATAAAATTTTGTACTTACCACGGGCGATAATAAAGAAAGCTTCAGATCGCATATTTATCGCCCTTGCCTTCGGCTCGGGCGTAAAATACCTGCGATCTGAGTCATTCTTTGTTTTATCGCCCTTGGTAAGTAATGTACTATAAACGAGCAATTCTTGTATATTTATTTATTTATATATTTATTTATATGTTTATTTATTTATTTCGGGGATCTCGGAAACGGCTCTAACGATTTTGATGAAATTTGGTATGTGGGGGTTTTCGGGGACGAGCAATCGATCTAGCTAGGTCTCATGCCTGGGAAAACGCCGAGCAAGGCTCGGTCGCCCAGATATTTCATCTTTAAACGAGCAATTCTTGTATATATCTATATGTATTTATTTCGGGGATCTCGGAAACGGCGCTAACGATTTTGATGAAATTTGGTATGTGGGGGTTTTCGGGGATGAGCAATCGATCTAGCCAGGTCTCATGGACGGGAAAACGCCGAGCAAAGCTCGGCCGCTCAGATATTTATTTGTTATACACAACACATAATTATAAAAACTCCGCTTCCGGTTTTAAAAGATTTGACCAGGTTAGATTATGGACCAGGTAGTTGTAAAATCAATGTTGTAGGTTCCAGTGGCGGAGCGCACATACAACTCGATTCCCACCGGCTTGCCTAATTTTCAGCCAGCCCAGTTCTTTTACTACGGCACATGAAGAATAAGATAGGCAAACTATTTCCGGCTTCCCTAAGAATATTTTTGACGCGCCGCCACTGGTAGGTTAATAAGTGGAGATTTATCCATCACTCATAGTTTCTCATTTTTCCTCACAGACACATTCAGATTCTCGAAACGCTTGCGATCGCGTCCTGGTTTCGTTGAATATGTCGTGTATCGTGTACCATGTCCGTGTTACACGAACGTGGTTTATAGCGCCCTCCGGTTTACCATGGGGTACAGGAATCATTAAATTAAAATATATATATATATTTTCTCACTATTTGACAAGCTTTAAAACCATGTATACCAATAGCAGGGGCGCCTCACTCACGTGACGTCATCGCGCCGCTCAAAAGTCCCCCGCCGGGGGATTTTCAATTCGATAGAAAGTGATGTAGTGAGTGATGCGCGTGCGATAGGAGATGGCCACGTGTAGGCTCGTTTGGCTTGCCTCGCGGGGATTTGTTAACAGTGAGGCTTCTGTACATAGTTACTTATTCTGTGCCAATAGTCAGGGAAAAACTATGCTACTAATTTATAAACTTAAACAGTAAATACTCGTACTCATAAAAGAACTTAGTAACCAACTAAGTATAACAAAACAAATCATAGAGAGCTACATCACTTACCTTTGCCATTGAAAAATCATAATCTGGGAAAGCTGAATTCAGTGTAGCAATTAAATAGAAAAGTGTCTTCCGTGATATGGTGTCACACAACACGCCATCTTCATCCCCTGACAAGCTCCGACTGCAACATTATATAGTGAAATTAAGTTTTGCAAGTCAAAATTGGATCCTAATTTTACATTCCAGTCTGTAGTTCTAAAACAAGTATCTGCGCATGTTGAAACAACATCAATATATGTATATCAAAACATTTTCATCTCCACCTTTTGCAAGGCAAAATCCCCTACATTAACAAGAACAATTCCAGAATTTCATTTTAATTAATATGTATCCCTATTATGGAATTACAGTAAACACATTTATCAACCTTCAGTCATCCATGGTATAAAGAACACATTATTTTGAAATCACCCAAGGCATCAAGGCTATTTAAATATTAGAGAAAGCAGTTACAAAATTGATCCAATTTCCAATTTCATCATTCATAGTTTGGAACAGAACCAGAGACTACTATAAAAGGTTAAAGAAACTTAAATTTGTACACAAACATAGTGTTAACTTAGCTTGATAAGGTTGATAAATACATCAAAACAACATGTTTACTTCACATGAATAATCATGAGTTTTAAAGTATAAATTACAAACCTTTTTGTTATGTCAACATAAATATTTGAATGTATATTATGTATAAAGCAACTAAATTTAAACATAAATATTAGAAATATAACAGCAACTGTCTACTTGTCAAGGTCTACATGTGCAGTCTTGAAATGGGTTTTTTACAATTACTACACTCAAGCCCTAAATTAAAATAATAACTTATATTAAAATCATGTTAAGAAAATGCCATTAATATACCTATACATAACCCCTTCAGGAGGGGAGAGCGCCTGCAAGTCACGGGAGGTCTCTCCATCAGCAGTGAATCGTTTATAGAAAGCTTTTTCAGTTCCAGCCATCTTGCAGCTGTAGCTCTCTACACGGCTCTGCACCGCGCTGTCACCGTTCAGGATTGACAAGGCACTGCTCAGGGCCTCCAAGCGACCACTCTCCAAGAGTTTCATTTTCTCTTTTCAGTATGCAACAAGACTTTACCCAAACAAACTTCTTGCTATTGAAAATGTACAATTATTCGTGCAGTTGGGTGCACTACTTCTGTACATAGCCGAAGGGTGTATGAATATTCCTTTTCTTTTGGAGTGGAGAAGCTTCACACTCGGAATCAGATTCGTCTTCTGTACTTCTTCAGCGCTGATGAAATGTGGGTACATCACAAATAAGAAAAGAAAGTTTAGTTTACAAATCGCTATGTAACGAAGCAAAAGTATTTTTAGCTTGTTATGAGTTGGGCCAAGATCGCGTCCACTTCACTTCTGTCCTACAAAAACTGAACAATCACTATTTTGTGCTAGAGATCAAAATCCATAGAAGACATCGTCGCAAAATATCACTGGCTATGTTAAGTTAAGTAATATGCACGAGACAATTCACACTTGGCTATTATTATACTGAATTGATTTACAAACAAAGAGGGAACAGAACAACTAGAAATTGTTGATTTCGTCATTTCGCAGCCATCAAAGGGTAACATAGACAATAAACACAGTAATCAGGTTCTACCGCGAATCGAAAACAAATTTCGAATATCTCCCTCTCAGTCGCTCGAATGATGAAGTGCGACAGAGAAGGAGATGTTCGAACTTCATTCGTTTTCGATTCGCGGTAGGCCCGACGTAGGCCCTCTCAAGGCCCTCTGGCAAACAAAAAAAAAAACATTATTCTCTGTGGATATTATGTTTGAGAACACGATTTTGTCGCTTTTGTTCACAGTTTGGTAAATATAAAAAGCAATAAAATGGAAATACGGCTCAGTCATGTCAATTGTCAATCCATGATCCGACAACCGTCAATCAAATTCGGTTTTCGTTTTGTTATTGTTGCAAATAAATATATTATTTTATTATAAGTAATTATAACTAAGATTCATAGTTTCTGACTGTCTATAAACGTAGAGTACTCTCTGTCTGTATAGGTACTTATATTCCCGGTAGTTAATAACAGTGTTAAAAAGGAAAGGACTCGAGGCGGAAAAACCAATGTCTGATTCGACGGCTGTTGAGTAAGTATATTTAAATAAAACCGGGCAAGTGCTGTTACCCTACCTATAGAATACTTTTATTCCCTTAAATCATCCCTCTAAGGGATGAAATTGAGGGTGGAAATAGAATCTAGGGGCCTGAGTCATTAAGATCCATGTACATCAATTTGTAAGATTTAAGCTTCAATCAACTAGGTGTATAATACACAGAGCCTGTAAAACATGGTTTACTTTCATTGGAAATGGTCCATAATCCAATTTATTGACAAATTTAATGGATCTTATATAACACCAAGCAACAGAAGTGGCGGTGGACTGGCCACATCATCAGAGAAGGACTAGAAAAGTGGACAAAAGACCTCATAGAGTGGTACCCAAGGGGACACAAAAGGAAGAGAGGAAGGCCTACTCTTCGATGGTCAGATGACCTTAAAAGGATAGGCGGAGTGGACTGGCCCAGGAAAGCGAGAGACCGCGTCACCTGGAAGGACTTGGAAGAGGCCTATGTCGGAGGACAAACTGAATTTGTCAATGGGAATAGAAAATAGTATTATATATAATTGTATAGAGAATAATTAAGGTATATTTTTAAGTAGATAGAGTATTAATGTTAAAAAAACTTCAGTAATAAAGGCTATTTTTATTTTATTTTATATATCACCTTTGATACATAACATATGTATTATTTATGTGTTGAGAATTTGTTATAACTACAGTGATTACATAGTGTAAACTTATTTCTATAAACTACAATTAAGTGTTAAAATAATTTCAGTATTTTTTTCTTTATATTGCACTACAGTTAAGTATTAAAATCTTTTCCATCTTTACAAAATGTAGGTCAATTACTTCTGAATTATTAAACCTGAAATCATCTGAAAATGGTTTGGACAATATTGTTTAGATGTTTCAATTTTTTTAATATTTAAAGCATTTACCTAACCTAACCTAACATGAACTTCCTTTCTCTTGTAGCAGCGATGCGGAACCTGCTGCAAAAAGAGCCCGCAAGAATTCAGAAGAGGCGTCCATAAATAATGAAGTAAGTTTTAAATATGCTGCAAACTGTAAATTAATTCTATTTTGTAAATTTTATTATTGTTTAATTTTATTGTGTTTTTGATATTGTGTTATTTTCTATTCTTGCTGTGTAACTACCTCGTAAGTGTTTTGGTGTCAAACTGCTATAAATAAATTGAATTGAAATACAGTATAATCCACTTATAAGGACTCCGCTTATAACATTTGACCGCTTTTTTTAATTATTATTATAGCTTTTTTCCACTTAATTGTCTGTTTTTATATTACAAAGTTATTGCTTTTCACTTTTTATTTGTGATCCCTATAAGGGTGAAAGCCTCCCCCACCTTCTTCCATTTTTCTCTATCGTGAGTTTTGTCCATCCAGTTTTGACCAGCTAACTCCACAATATCGTCCACCCATCTCATCCTCTGTCGTCCTACACTCCTCTTCCCCAGGGGGCCAGTCCATTCTGTGGTTGACTTGGTCCATCTCTTGTCCTGGTACCTTGAAACATGGCCTGCCCAATTCCACTTTAATTTTAAGGCATGTTGGAGGGCATCTGTTAATTTCAACCTGACCCGACCGCTTTTAACAACTGCTAAATCACCGACGTTAGGATTCATACCAAACATTTTCAAAGAAAATCAGTCCGTTTTGTAAGACGTCCTGTTAGTGCGACATAATATCGCCGGTCCCTTGATGGTCGCTGTGTCCGGATTCTACTGTATATGTACTTTTTTTTCAATTCAGATTTTGTTACTTATCAATATCATGCACTAAATTAAAATAAATAAATACTAAATTACTAGTCTGGCCCACTAAACTTACTTTCAGAACCATGTTGTACTTGATTGTTTAAATAGAAAATAAAAGCTTTATTGTAAGAAGTCCATGCACATGCCATGCAGCACACTTTTTTTTTTTAATTTTAGAATATTAATGGTTATTTTCGCATACAATTCTTCGTTTCCTAGACATCAGAGGATAATATTGTACTAATTAATTATCTCAAAGATAGCAGCCGCATATTTTTACGTTTTCAAGATTGTTTATCCCGAAAACGCATGACGACAATAGTTTGATTTTTCAAATCTGAAAAAAATACGAAGTATATATTAGGGAATGCAGAACCGGTACCATTTGTCAGTCCCGGGATTTTCGGTACTAGCCGGAAGAAAAACCGGGATTTCCCGGTATTTTCGGTACTTTCGGGAAATTACTTGTGGTGGTTTTGAGACGCGAGTAGTTGTAGCCTAATACCTTTTGTGGGCAATATGGTTATAATATCAGGGATGCAAAAAGAAAATACAAGTGTTTTGTTATCAAAATACACATTAATTTGCTTATTTATTATCTTAGCCAAATTTTTATCTTAATCAAAGATTTTACTAAATGCTTACAGTTTGTTCATTATTATTTTAACATTAATTGAATCAGAGTCTGTCATAATCATTGCTGCCGTGGAGTGTATGTTTGTCACATATTTTTATTGTAACCGTGTAAGATAATAAGAAAGAAGTAAGATTCTCACTTGAAATATTTTAATAGCTGTAATAAGGTCTAAAGTGGAAAATTGTTCTCAGCCGAAGCGCTTCTGTAACCCATAGCGTTAACCAACCCTCTACAACCACAGTAATACCGATGGAAGTGTTAGGTGAGGGTGAATTAATACTCTTGCTGTACCTATAATAGTGCCTGTACAAGAGTGGTAATTCACTCTCAGCTAACACTTCAACCGGTATTACTGTGGTTGTCGAGGGTTGGTTAACACAACTTATGGGTATAAAGATATTTAACACTGCTCTACAGGCCTTCTGTAACCTTTACCTGTTATATCGTGGGCCTCATTCGCGGTTATATCGGTGTTATAGCATGCTCTCACACCTTTATACAGGCATGTATTAACACTTTAATACTCATATGGAACCGATATAAGAATGATAATACAGGAATTCTTAACGCTAGCGTTTTGGTTGGGTGCTAGTTAGCCGACTACCTTCTGATAGTGTAGCTGTAGAACAATGAACACGCTCATTGTGGTAAATGTGCTGGTGGAGGACTGGTTAGGTGATGGCGCTGATAGCTGATGGATTTGTATAAGCGGGACGGAGTAATTGCCAGCCGTGGTCGTGATTTGACTACTTAGAGCGGAGTTTCCGTTTATAAACATCGCTTGCGTTATTTTATCGATATTTCTTTTATCATTTCTAGATTAGAGTATTAAATTTAAGCCGCAAATTACATTTCCCGAAAATCCCGAAAATACCGGGATTTCGATTTCGTAGTAGGTCACCTGTTCAACAGTTAACCACCTAATATTCAAAGCATCACACTGCGTAATAGGTACATCAGAGCCAACTTTTTTCTACTTTTACCGAAAGGTAAGTTATCTGGCTACAATTTGGCATTTAAGAATATTTCGTATACGTAACAGTTTTTGAGAAAGTCATGTTTTAAAAAAAAATGGGAAATGGCTAACTGTGTCCACCCCCTAGTACACTATTAACCGAGGGGGTATGCTACAATTAACCATGGCGTACACAGTTAATCACTAAATATGAATAATTATTTATTTTGAAATAATAACCCCATTCGTTATATTATTTGGCTTTTATTTTGAAAGAAAGGGTACATTCGATAAAATCAACAAAAAAAAAACAATCTTCTTAAGTTAGTTAGGAACAAAATAAAGTGATTATGAATTCAACAATTTAACTTAAAGTTTTGAAACATTAATGATATCAAAAGCGTTTTTTATTATAATTATGTCAATATGAGTGAGTTTTGACTTCTTAAATATAAAATTAGAACTAACTTATACGCTTAATAGGACATACGACTATGGAGATCCATTTAGTTTCATTATAATCTTCTTATTAATTTTATTGGCACGTAATCAGTCTCAAATCAGTGTTTTAAAATACTAATAAGCCTCATATTTATAATAATTGGCCTTTATAAACTTATTAATCAACAAACATATAGCACTGACAGCTAAAGAGATCCAAATAGTTTCATTATAATCTAACTACTAACTATTTATTGGCACAAAGTCATGGTTAACTGTAGAACGTACCGTTTTGGTTAATTGTAGACCACCCCACTCCGGAAGCCGTTACGCAAACCTCATTTTTAAATGAGCGTCACTACGCACACAAGTACTTTACCACATGGAACATGTTTAGTTAGTCTACACAACGAACACATAACCATCTATGTAATGCTAAGCTAAAACGAGTAAAGAGAAAAAGTACCCACGTTGTTTTTTCACGTGTCTTCATTAAAAAAACACAAAATCGTTCTTCACACAACCGGCGCGCACGCTAGCTCGCGGCAAACTGGGGACGGGGGAGAGGGGCTATTCCGTCATTCATCGTGCGGCGCTGCACGAAGTGGCAACGTCGCGTTTGCTAATTATAGCGATGGTTAACTGTGTCCACATGGTTAACTGTTGAACAGGTGACCTACCGGTTCTTACCATGGTTCAAAAAACCGGGAAATCCCGGTATTTTCGGTTCCGGTATTTCCCGGGAGCAAACCCTAGTATATATTGAGCGAGGCCAAACTGCCCATGCAAAAAATTAAAAAGCTTTGTATTGAAAATTATAAAATGTGTTCAGCATATATAATTATGTTTCCGGAAACGAAACCAAATCCATTACGATTTTATACAGGTCATTAACTTTTGCAGATACCAATGGATGTGGATAAAGAAATCAAACTGGACCAACTACACATAACCGATTTGTTCTACATATTGGATTATTTGAGCACCGAAGAGATTATTAACTCAATGACAGTGAGCACGCAATGGAAGGCCAGCGTCCTACAATATTTGAGAGGTGACAAATTTTCATTAACCATGAATAGGTAGGTACTTTCAGATTCATCATATTCAATCTAAAACCAGTGCCGGATTAACCCTTAAACAAATTAAGCAATTGCCTAGGGCACCACGTCTAGGGGGGCACCAGAAACACCACGAAAAAAAGGTCATTTTGAAAGCCGTACGGCTCGTGTTGACGTTCGGGGTGATAAGTGCCCGCTCCCCGCTTGCTCGCTCGTTTCGGTTGTAGCACTACCATTTGTTAGTAAAATATACGTAATAATAAACATTAAATATGACCAAATTCGAAGTTCATAGGCCGATGGAAGGCAAAAAAAGCGGAGCAAAATTTTGTAAAAATACTTAGGTACTTTGGCAGCTGCTCTTCTCATTCAGAGCGATACAAAACGGTCCGAAAATCACACACCTCTCAGGAGCAAACAGGGGGTAGGGAGGTAAAAATACAGTATTTATTTATTCAACGAGCTCTAAGCAACGACCGGTCAAATCATAATTTTTTTTTTCACGCCTTTAAAATATTTTTCGATAATTTGTATGGCTTTGGGTAAACCGCATGCTAAGTCTTTAAACTATGAAAATTTTAAAACGGAATTTCCAGTAGTTTGGCTTGAAAACCTGTGACAGGTGACAGACGTACACGTGAAAGGACTCCAATTGGACCCTTTGGGTATGAACGAAACCCTAAAAATAAGTAGATTAACATCGTGGTTTGCGTAGTTATATTTATTTAGTCTCGATTTCTACTGGGTATTTATTTATTGGGAGAACCAACAGCTGCTATTTTTACATTAATTATGTATGGTTTTTTATGCGCGCCTGCATCATAATGTTCAAAAATTTCGCGCTCGCTGCGCTCGCGTTTACATCCATGACTTGATGCGTATGAAGTATTTTCCGCACCTGCATCATAATGTTCGAAAATTTCGCGCTCGCTACGCTCGCGTTTTCGTCTAGATATATTATGACTTGATGCGAATGAAGTATTTTCTGCACCTGCATCATAATATTTGAAAAATTTCGCGCTCGCTGTGCTCGCGTTTTCGCGGATGGGGGGGCCACAGGCGTGGATTGCCTAGGGCATCAAGTAGTCTTAATCCGGCACTGTCTAAAACTTTAATAAAATCATCGTATCCTCTAATCACTTTATTAGTATTATTATCAATACTTTTTTCAAAATTTGAAATAATCACCTCTCAGATCAGGTTTGATCTTTTTAGGGTTCCGTAGCCAGAATGGCAAAAACGGAACCCTTATGACATGACGAATCTGTCATGTCTGTCATGCTCGTGAAGACAACCACCCCATTTCGTTTGCCCGCAAATGGCATATCGGAATCGTTTGTTCATCGTTAGTTCACGTTTGTTCAGTAGGTAAAATCGTTAGGACCCGATTCTAACATCGGTTTTTTTAAAAAACAAAATGGGGTGGTCAACTTCACGCTAACCACCCCAAACCAAAATTGTTGTTTTTTTTTAGTTCCTATAGCAAGATAATCGTTAGTTCACGTTTGTTCAGTAGGTAAAATCGTTAGGACCCAACTCTTTCATACTTTTTTTAAAACTTAAAGTGGGGTGGCTGTCTTCACGCTAACCACCCCACCCCGAAATCACCAAAACCAAATATGTGGAGTCATCGGGCGTCGTTAGTTCACGTTTGTTCAGGCATTAAAATCGTTAGGACCTCAATAGTTTAGACACAAAAAAATAAAAACGAAAATTCATACTGTAGGTCTTGTTGACTGGGGTATCTCATTCCGAAGTGCAATAAACTCAGTTTCATTTCGTTTGCCCGCAAATGGCATATCGGAATCGTTTGTTCATCGTTAGAACACGTTTGTTCAGTAGGTAAAATCGTTAGGATCCGATTCTAAATTCGGTTTTTTTTAAAAACAAAATGGGGTGGTCAACTTCACGCTAACCACCCCAAACCAAAATTGTTGTTTTTTTTTAGTTCCTATAGCAAGATAATCGTTAGTTCACGTGTGTTCAGTAGGTAAAATCGTTAGGACCCAACTCTTTCATACTTTTTTTAAAACTTATAGTGGGGTGGCTGTCTTCACGCTAACCTAACCACCCCACCCCGAAATCACCAAAACCAAATATGTGGAGTCATCGGGCGTCGTTAGTTCACGTTTGTTCAGGTATTAAAATCGTTAGGACCTCAAAGGTTTAGACACAAAAAAATAAAAACGAAAATTCATACTGAAGGTCTTGTTGACTGGGGTATCTCATTCCGAAGTGCAATAAAGTCAGTTTCATTTCGATTGCCCGCAAATGGCATATCGGAATCGTTTGTTCATCGTAAGTTCACGTTTGTTTAGTAGGTAAAATCGTTAGGACCCAACTCATTCATACTTTTTTTTAAACTTAAAGTGGGGTGGCTGTCTTCACGCTAACCACCCCACCCCGAAATCACCGAAACCAAATATGTGGAATCATCGGGCGTCGTTAGTTCACGTTTGTTCAGACATTAAAATCGTTAGGACCTCAATAGTTTAGACAAAAAAAAAACGAAAATTCATACTGTTGACTGGGGTATCTCATTCCGAAGTGCAATAAACTCAGTTACAATGGTATCCTATCGATTCAAGTGCCTGAACAAACGACAACAGGCACTAAATTATCGATCTAGACTGGTACCATATGGGCATTCACAAAGATTTGGCTAGAAAATCAAAGAGAACAAGCATTTAACTAGTCAAACGGAGGTCCAAGTGGAAGGGTTCAAATGCCTTTACGGAATCGGGTCCTAACGATGTGAGTGCATCAACACACGTCTACAGATATTTCTTGATAGATCTAAATCGTTTACATGCGGGCGCTCAAATAGGACTAGTCAGAAAAAAAATCCGAAGAAAAATTGAACAAGTCAACTAGAGTATCTAAGTTGGAGGGGTCATACGCCGAAATAGAATCGGGTCCTTACGATTTAACTGCCTGAACAAACGACTATAGGCAATACTTAATCGATCTAGACTGGTAACTTGCGGGCACTCAAATAGGTATAGCCAAAAAAAATCTGAAGAAAATATAAATAAATTAACTAGAGTATCTAAGTTGGATGGGTCATACGCCGAGATAGAATCGGGTCCTAACGATTTAGCTGCCTGAACAAACGACAATAGGTAACACTTAATCGATCTGGACCAGTAATTTGCGGGCGCACTAATAGGTATAGTCAGAAAAAAAATCCGAAAAAATTGTAATGAAGTCAACTAGAGAAACTAAGTTGGAGGGGACATATCCAGAGATAGAATCGGGTCCTAACGCTTTAACTGCCTGAACAAACGACGATAGGCAACACTTAATCGATCTAGACCAGTAATTTGCGGGCGCACAAATAGGTATAGTCAGAAAAAAAATCCGAAGAAAATGTTATTAAGTCAACTAGAATATCTAAGTTGGAGGGGACATACTCAGAGATAGAATCGGGTCCTAACGATTTAACTGCCTGAACAAACCACTATAGGCAACACTTAATCGATCTAGACCAGTAATTTGAGGGCGCACAAATAGGTATAGCCAGAAAAAAAATCCGAAGAAAATTTAAATAAGTCAACTAGAGTATCTAAGTTGGAGGGGTCATACTTAGAGATGGAATCGGGTCCTAACGATTTAACTGCCTGAACAAACGACTATAGGCAACACTTAATCGATCTAGACCAGTAATTAGCGGGCGCACTAATAGGTATAGTCAGAAAAAAAAATCCGAAGAAAATTTAATGAAGTCAACTAGAGAATCTAAGTTGGAGGGGACATATTCAGAGATAGAATCGGGTCCTAACGATTTAACTGCCTGAACAAACCACTATAGGCAACACTTAATCGATCTAGACCAGTAATTTGAGGGCGCACTAATAGGTATAGTCAGAAAAAAAAATCCGAAGAAAATTTAAAGAAGTCAACTAGAGAAACTAAGTTGGAGGGGACATATTCAGAGATAGAATCGGGTCCTAACGATTTTACTGCCTGAAAAAACGACAATAGGTAACACTTAATCGATCTGGACCAGTAATTTGCGGGCGCACTAATAGGTATAGTCAGAAAAAAAATCCGAAGAAATTGTAATGAAGTCAACTAGAGAAATTAAGTTAGAGAGGACATATTCAGAGATAGAATCGGGTCCTAACGATTTAACTGCCTGAACAAAAGACTATAGGCAACACTTAATCGATCTAGACCAGTAATTTGCGGGCGCACAAATAGGTATAGTGAGAAAAAAAATCCGAAGAAAATTTAATGAAGTCAACTAGAGAAACTAAGTTGGAGGGGACATACTCAGAGATAGAATCGGGTCCTAACGATTTAACTGCCTGAACAAACCACTATAGGCAACACTTAATCGATCTAGACCAGTAATTTGCGGGCGCACTAATAGGTATAGTTAGAAAAAAAATCCGAAGAAAATTTAATGAAGTCAACTAGAGAAACTAAGTTGGAGGGGACATATTCAGAGATAGAATCGGGTCCTAACGATTTTACTGCCTGAACAAACGACTATAGGCAACACTTAATCGATCTAGACCAGTAATTTGCGGGCGCACTAATAGGTATAGTCAGAAAAAAATCCGAAGAAAATTTAATGAAGTCAACTAGAATATCTAAGTTGGAGGGGACATACTCAGAGATAGAATCGGGTCCAAACGATTTAACTGCCTGAACAAACCACTATAGGCAACACTTAATCGATCTAGACCAGTAATTTGCGGGCGCACAAATAGGTATAGTCAGAAAAAAAATCCGAAGAAAATTAAATGAAGTCAACTAGAGAAACTAAGTTGGAGGGGACATACTCAGAGATAGAATCGGGTCCTAACGATTTAACTGCCTGAACAAACCACTATAGGCAACACTTAATCGATCTAGACTAGTAATTTGCGGGCGCACTAATAGGTATAGTTAGAAAAAAAATCCGAAAAAATTTTAATGAAGTCAACTAGAGAAACTAAGTTGGAGGGGACATATTCAGAGATAGAATCGGGTCCTAACGATTTTACTGCCTGAACAAACGACAATAGGTAACACTTAATCGATCTGGACCAGTAATTTGCGGGCGCACAAATAGGTATAGTCAGAAAAAAAATCCGAAGGAACTTTTATTAATTCAACTAGAGTACCTAAGTTGGATGGGTCATACGCCGAGATAGGATCGGGTCCTAACGATTTAACTGCCTGAACAAACGACTATAGGCAACACTTAATCGATCTAGACCAGTAACTTGCGGGCGCACTAATAGGTATAGTCAGAAAAAAAATCCGAAGAAAATTTAAATAAGTCAACTAGAGTATCTAAGTTGGAGAGGTCATACTCAGAGATAGAATCGGGTCCTAACGACTAAATTGCCTGAACAAACAACTATAGGCAACACTTAATCGATCTAGACCAGTAATTTGCGGGCGTACAAATAGGTATAGTCAGAAAAAAAATCCGAAGAAAATTTTATTAAGTCAACTAGAATATCTAAGTTGGAGGGGACATACTCAGAGATAGAATCGGGTCCAAACGATTTAACTGCCTGAATAAATGTCTATAGGCAACACTTAATCGATCTAGACCAGTAATTAGAGGGCGCACAAATAGGTACAACCAGAAAAAAAATCCGATTTTTTTTTAAATAAGTCAACTAGAGTATCTAAGTTGGAGGGGTCATACTCAGAGATAGAATCGGATCCTAACGACTAAATTGCCTGAACAAACAACTATAGGCAACACTTAATCGATCTAGACCAGTAATTTGCGGGCGTACAAATAGGTATAGCCAGAAAAAAAATCCGAAGAAAATTTAAATAAGTCAACTAGAGTATCTAAGTTAAATGGGTCATACGCCGAGATAGGATCGGGTCCTAACGATTTAACTGCCTGAACAAACGACTATAGGCAACACTTAATCGATCTAGACTGGTAACTTGCGGGCACTCGAATAGGTATAGCCAAAAAAAATCTGAAGAAAATATAAATAAATTAACTAGAGTATCTAAGTTGGATGGGTCATACGCCGAGATAGAATCGGGTCCTAACGATTTAGCTGCCTGAACAAACAACAATAGGTAACACTTAATCGATCTGGACCAGTAATTTGCGGGCGCACTAATAGGTATAGTCAGAAAAAAAATCCGAAAAAATTGTAATGAAGTCAACTAGAGAAACTAAGTTGGAGGGGACATATCCAGAGATAGAATCGGGTCCTAACGCTTTAACTGCCTGAACAAACGACGATAGGCAACACTTAATCGATCTAGACCAGTAATTTGCGGGCGCACAAATAGGTATAGTCAGAAAAAAAATCCGAAGAAAATGTTATTAAGTCAACTAGAATGTCTTAGTTGGAGGGGACATAATCAGAGATAGAATCGGGTCCTAACGATTTAACTGCCTGAACAAACGACTCTAGGCAACACTTAATCGATCTAGACCAGTAATTTGAGGGCGCACAAATAGGTATAGCCAGAAAAAAAATCCGAAGAAAATTTAAATAAGTCAACTAGAGTATCTAAGTTGGAGGGGTCATACTCAGAGATAGAATCGGGTCCTAACGATTTAACTGCCTGAACAAACGTCTATAGGCAATACTTAATCGATCTAGACCAGTAATTTGCGGGCACACAAGGGAGGTATAGTCAGAAAAAAATCCAAAGAAAATTTTAATAAGTCAACTAGAGTATCTATGTTGGTGGGGTCATACGCCGAGATAGAATCGGGTCCTAACGATTTAACTGCCTGAACTAACGACAATAGGCAACACTTAATCGATCTAGACCAGTAATTTGCGGGCGCACTAATAGGTATAGTCTGAAAAAAAATCCGAAGAAAATTTAATTAATTCAACTAGAGTATCTAAGTTTGAGGGGTCATACTCAGAGACAGAATCGGGTCCTAACGATTTAACTGCCTGAACAAACGACTATAGGCAACACTTAATCGATTTAGACCATTAACTAGTGGGCGCACAAATAGGTATAGTCAGAAAAAAATCCGAAGGAACTTTTATTAATTCAACTAGAGTATCTAAGTTGGATTGGTCATACGCCGAGATAGGATCGGGTCCTAACAATTTAACTGCCTGAACAAACGACTATAGGCAACAGTTAATCGATCTAGACCAGTAACTTCCGGGCACACAAGGTAGGTATAGTTAAAAAAAATCCGAAAAAAATTTAATTAATTCAACTAGAGTATCTAAGTTTGAGGGGTCATACTCAGAGATAGGATCGGGTCCTAACGATTTAACTGCCTAAACAAACGACTATAGGCAACACTTAATCGATCTAGACCAGTAATTTGCGGGCGCACTAATAAGTATAGTCAGAAAAAAAATCCGAAGAAAATTTAATGAAGTCAACTAGAGAAACTAAGTTGGAGGGGACATATTCAGAGATAGAATCGGGTCCTAACGATTTAGTTGCCTGAACAAACGACAATAGGCAACACTTAATCGATCTGGACCAGTAATTTGCGGGCGCACAATTAGGTATAGTCAGAAAAGAAATCCGAAGAAATTGTAATGAAGTCAACTAGAGAAACTAAGTTGGAGGGGACATATTCAGAGACAGAATCGGATCCTAACGATTTAACTGCCTGAACAAACGACTATAGGCAACACTTAATCGATCCAGACCAGTAATTTGCGGGCGTACTAATAGGTATAGTCAGAAAAAAATCCGAAGAAAATTTAATTAAGTCAACTAGAGTATCTAAGTTGGAGGGGACATACTCAGAGATGGAATCGGGTCCTAACAATTTAACTGCCTGAACAAACGACTATAGGCAACCCTAAATCGATCTAGACCAGTAATTTGCGGGCGTACTAATAGGTATAGTCAGAAAAAAAAACCGAAGAAAATTCAAATAAGTCAACTAGAGTATCTAAGTTGGAGGGGTCATACTCAGAGATAGAATCGGGTCCTAACGACTAAATTGCCTGAACAAACAACTATAGGCAACACTTAATCGATCTAGACCAGTAATTTGCGGGCGCACTAATAGGTATAGTCAGAAAAAAAATCCGACGAAAATTAAATTAAGTCAACTAGAGTATCTAAGTTAAATGGGTCATACGCCGAGATAGGATCGGGTCCTAACGATTTAACTGCCTGAACAAACGACTATAGGCAACACTTAATCGATCTAGACCAGTAATTTGCGGGCGCACTAATAGGTATAGTCAGAAAAAAAATCCGAAGAAAATTTAATGAAGTCAACTAGAGAAACTAAGTTGGAGGGGACATATTCAGAGATAGAATCGGGTCCTAACGATTTAGTTGCCTGAACAAACGACAATAGGCAGCACTTAATCGATCTGGACCA
Source organism: Cenopis cana (assembly GCA_951800055.1). NCBI lineage: Eukaryota > Metazoa > Arthropoda > Insecta > Lepidoptera > Tortricidae > Cenopis > Cenopis cana. The sequence goes on along the minus strand of OX637477.1, from coordinate 15,287,035 downwards.
GTAATTTGCGGGCGTACTAATAGGTATAGTCAGAAAAAAATCCGAAGAAAAATTAATGAAGTCAACTAGAGTATCTAAGTTGGAGGGGACATACTCAGAGATGGAATCGGGTCCTAACAATTTAACTGCCTGAACAAACGACTATAGGCAACACTAAATCGATCTAGACCAGTAATTTGCGGGCGTACTAATAGGTATAGTCAGAAAAAAAAACCGAAGAAAATTCAAATAAGTCAACTGGAGTATCTAAGTTGGAGGGGTCATACTCAGAGATAGAATCGGGTCCTAACGACTAAATTGCCTGAACAAACAACTATAGGCAACACTTAATCGATCTAGACCAGTAATTTGCGGGCGCACTAATAGGTATAGTCAGAAAAAAAATCCGAAGAAAATTTAATGAAGTCAACTAGAGAAACTAAGTTGGAGGGGACATATTCAGAGATAGAATCGGGTCCTAACGATTTAACTGCGTGAACAAACGACTATAGGCAACACTTAATCGATCTATACCAGTAATTTGCGGGCGCACTAATAGGTATAGTCAGAAAAAAAAACCGAAGAAAATTTAAATAAGTCAACTAGAGTATCTAAGTTGGAGAGGTCATACTCAGAGATAGAATCGGGTCCTAACGACTAAATTGCCTGAACAAACAACTATAGGCAACACTTAATCGATCTAGACCAGTAATTTGCGGGCGCACAAATAGGTATAGTCAGAAAAAAAAATCCGATTTTTTTATTATTAAGTCAACTAGAATATCTAAGTTGGAGGGGACATACTCAGAGATAGAATCGGATCCTAACGATTTAACTACCTGATCAAACGACTATAGGCAACACTTAATCGTTCTAGACCAGTAATTTGCGGGCGCACTAATAGGTATAGTCAGAAAAGAAATCCGAAGAAATTGTAATGAAGTCAACTAGAGAAACTAAGTTGGAGGGGACATATTCAGAGATAGAATCGGGTCCTAACGATTTAACTGCGTGAACAAACGACTATAGGCAACACTTAATCGATCTAGACCAGTAATTTGCGGGCGCACAAATAGGTATAGTCAGAAAAAAAAATCCGATTTTTTTTTATTAAGTCAACTAGAATATCTAAGTTGGAGGGGACATACTCAGAGATAGAATCGGGTCCTAACGATTTAGTTGCCTGAACAAACGACAATAGGCAACACTTAATCGATCTGGACCAGTAATTTGCGGGCGCACAATTAGGTATAGTCAGAAAAGAAATCCGAAGAAATTGTAATGAAGTCAACTAGAGAAACTAAGTTGGAGGGGACATATTCAGAGATAGAATCGGGTCCTAACGATTTAACTGCGTGAACAAACGACTATAGGCAACACTTAATCGATCTATACCAGTAATTTGCGGGCGCACTAATAGGTATAGTCAGAAAAAAAAACCGAAGAAAATTTAAATAAGTCAACTAGAGTATCTAAGTTGGAGAGGTCATACTCAGAGATAGAATCTGGTCCTAACGACTAAATTGCCTGAACAAACAACTATAGGCAACACTTAATCGATCTAGACCAGTAATTTGCGGGCGCACAAATAGGTATAGTCAGAAAAAAAAATCCGATTTTTTTTTTATTAAGTCAACTAGAATATCTAAGTTGGAGGGGACATACTCAGAGATAGAATCGGATCCTAACGATTTAACTGCCTGAACAAACGACTATAGGCAACACTTAATCGTTCTAGACCAGTAATTTGCGGGCGCACTAATAGGTATAGTCAGAAAAAAATCCGAACAAAATTTAATGACGTCAACTAGAGTATCTAAGTTGGATGGGTCACACGCCGAGATAGAATCGAGTCCTTACGATTTAACTGCCTGAACAAACGACTATAGGCAATATTAATAGATCTACACTGGTAACTTGCGTGCACTCAAATAGGTATAGTGAGAAAAAAAATACCGAATACCGAAAATGAAGTATCTTTCTCTCTTGCTCCAATACCCAAGTGCGACAGAGAGGCAGATATTTCGTTTGTGGTTCGCGGTAGCACTCCTGTTTCCCTTCTGTCACTCCTGTCACTGTCATACTCATGCACGTCACGTCAGTCACATAGTTTTATGGGTGCGTTCGGAAACATTTTCGTAGATTATTTTATCGGTTCTGTAAATATATGTAGTATTTTAGCGTACTTTATGTATTTTGTATATTACAAGAACAGGCAAAATATATAGTACGGGTGGCAAAACCTTAGCCAGAGATATGAAAATTTTCATAAATACATTGAATGTTGAAATGAGAGTCAAAGTCTACGGTTTCCGAACGCGTTTTAGAGGATTTATGATATGTGTGTAGATAATAGTAGTTTATGCAACTGGTACATAATAAGGGGTATTAAAACACGAGTGTGTTTTATGAAATGAGCCGAAGGCGAGTTTCATAATTGACCGAGTGAAACGAAGGTCTCTGTTTTAGCTTCGACAAAAATGCTTTCGCATGTCCGGATTTCCGGTTGTCTTCGTCTACAGGTCGCATTTTTCAACCGATTCTCGTGAAATTTGAGGAGCAGGTTCGAAAAAAAAAGAAATTTTTTGTCGAGTCAATTTTCTCTCCTCTACAGGTCGCTATTCTCAACCGATTCTCGTGAAATTTTGTGAGCAGGTTTTATGACTGACTACATATAATTTTATTAAATAAAGAAAAAGAGCCTACATATATGCCAAGAGTCCGAGTGATTATTCCGTTAATGAAAAAATTATCAAAAACTTTCAAACCGATCGATCTCAATAATCCATTTCATACCCAACCAGTTAAAAAATATAACTACAATTCTGACATTGTAATGTTAACCACTCTCATACGCTCGTAGAGTCGCTTTACTTCCCATACGTTACAGGCTCAAAAGACTTCAGACGATCAGGTACATTATGACTGATATGAATTAGGTATATGAGTAATATAATGAATATCATCTCATATATATACATTTCAGACGATCTCGGAAAAGGATCGTGGTAACTATCGGCGCTTTATACCTAAACAAAAGTTATTTATTAATGTGTTTTAGTGATACGATTGTGGTAAATAATCTTACCGACATCGACGCACCAAGACGCCGGGGCGTATAGACGCGGGCATCTCCATTATACATAGGACGTTATTTGAAGATCCCTATGACACTGACAGTGACATACCATATAGTGATGTGCATGTGTCGATGCTTCAATTGTTTTTTTATCTGTGGCGGTTCTTATCTTATCAGCGTCCTCTCACGTACATTAATTTAAACCTCAAATGCGGTTATCGTGTAAAAGACGTTTGTGGCTACTAAACCGCCATTTTTAGGGTTCCGTTTCAGAATGGTGGAGAACCCTATTGTTGTCACTCATGCGTCCTTCCGTCGGTCGTCTGCCACAAAAATATTTTTCGAAGATGTTTTCAACTTCCCTTTGACCTATTGACATAAAATTTGGACATAACGTATTCTTACGCCGCACCAGAAGAAAGACCAGTACCTACAGGTCAAACCAATAAGTGTTAAATAAAAAAATAAATATGTAATTTAACGTTGTTTTATTTTTACACAGTCACGTAACAATTAAAATGAAATATAAGACACGTTTTATTATTATCACTTCAATTATCGACATCTGTTATCGACGGCACCGCTTCCTTAGTCGATACAGACCAACGATATAACTTTTGCAGTACGTCACCGTGTATATTCCGTTAAGCATATTTCTGGGAAATAAGGGACAATTCAAGTTTCTTTTATATTTTTATTATGAAAATGTTACAATCCTGCATAAATTAATTAGCTACATTCCCAAAAGATGCTTATTAAGAGGAATGCCTAGCTGCGATTTTCCCATACAAACGCTCTCGACTGTTACCTCCCTGGTTTTTGAACCTAGAGCAATGATTTTTTCAAATAAGATCAATATCATCAATATCTATGCCGCTACGTTTTGTTTTTTTGGATATTTTTATTTTAAAGAAAGTTACAGCCCTCCAAAAATCGCAAAAACGGCTTAGTTGAATTGGCTCCATAAAAAGGCGCAGTATACAAATATGACAACAAATATCCAAAAAATCAAAACGTAGCGGCAAAGATTAGTTCTTGCTCTTGTAGTTTCCAAAATTTTATAATGATTGGTTGCGTTTTGGAGGAGGAAACAGTCGAGAACGAAACCTCGATTTTTCAGTTTTTTGCAAGGGAATTTTAGTCCGAGCTGCAGTTGTCCTTATCGCACGAATTCGTGGCGGAGTCAGTTTCTAAATATACGTACACAGAAGGAATAGGGATGGGCAACAGTCGTTGACATATATTGTCGATACGCTAGTGGTGAAAAATTATCGATAAATCTTATTACCAGAAAAGTTATTAATCACAAGAAGAACCCTGAGCCACAATGGAAGAATATTGAATAGAAAGGTGACCTGGGAACCCTTTTCTTTGATATAGGAATAAATGCTACTTAGTTAGTGGTAAAGTTATTAACTAATCATAGGTTTTTATAACCCACTAGCTTTTGCCCGCGACTTCGTCCGCGTAGAACTCGTGGCGATTAAGAGTAAGAAAAATGTCATGTAATAGAAATAAACCTAATTTTTTTTTATAGATCTACATATTATATAATAAAAAAAAAAACCGACTTCAATCGGGGAGACCGGTGAAAGATGATTATACTTAGATGGTGCACTCTTGGATTCCATACAATGAAATAAAAACCGGCCAAGTGCGAGTCGGACTTGCGCACGAAGGGTTTCGTACCATTATCTATAAAAACGGCAATAAAAAAAATTATGTTTGTTGTATGGGAGCCCCCTTAAATATTTATTCTATTCTGTTTTTTAGTATTTGTTGTTATAGCGGCAACAGAAATACATCATCTGTGAAAATTTCAACTGTCTAACTATCACGGTTCTCGAGATATAGCCTGGTGACAGACGGACAGCGGAGCATTAGTAATAGGGTCCCGTTTTATTCTTTGGGTACGGAACCCTAAAAATGGCTATAAGTATTTTTATAATGGTAGAAGAGTAAGTATACGCTCAATTCATCATGGAATCCAACACCAGAACTCAAGTTTGACAAAAATGTAAAAAACAAAAATATACGTGGTTGAAGAGTTCCATTCTGGTCATCATATACATACAGTTCCACTTCATCAAATGTCAACTTATTTAAATGTAAATGCCTGATTTGTTTGTTAAAATACTAAAATGTGTAATGTAACTTATGTATGCCTTTAACATTTGAGGAGTTCCCTCGATTCCTCATGGATCCCATCATCAGAACTCGAGCTTGACAAATGATTGTCTTGAAAATCTAACTTGCTTAACAAACACAGCAAAGAGGACAATTCGCCAAACGTGAACTATGCGTCGTTGAAGAGTTCTGTTCTGATCATCATCAGCAGTCCCACTTCATCAAATGTCACATTTTTGTATGAAAATGCTTGATTTGTTGATAAAAACACAAAAATCACTGTATGTTTGCCTATAAGATTTGAGGAGTTCCCTCGATTCCTCATGGATCCAATCATCAGATCTGCATTTTGATGAACCGAATTGAGAACCTCCTCTTTTAAAATCTTGAAATGGGTTCAAAAGAAACCCATACTATAAAAGAAACACACATTGCGCACGTGAACTTTCAACCCTCGCTTAAACCCTTTAGGGTATGAATTTAAAAAAATGCCATTATCAATGTTTTTCACTATACATAAGAAGCTTGTGACCGAAGTTTCAAACTTCTTACTTAAAAAACAACATTTTTCTCATACAAACTTTCATCTCTTTTTTGAACCCTTTAGGGGATGAATTTTTATGCCAACCCTATATAATTTATCTTGTTTTTTAATAAAGCTTAAGCCACACAGAGAGCGGGCGGCAGCCGCCACCGTCAAAAGCAGCTCCCGCGCCGCCGCCGCCCGCGCCCGCGCCGCTGCCGCCCGCGCCCGCGCCGCCACCGCCCGCGCCCGCGCCGCCGCCGCCCGCGCCCGCGCCGCCACCGCCCGCGCCCGCGCCGCTGCCGCCTGCCCGCTCTCTGTGTGGCTTAAGCTTCAGTAACCTTTGTACAAAGTTTCAAGTCTAAGATTTTCCAAATGAACGATTTCCATACAACGATTCAACCCCTGTTTCACCCCCTTAGGGGTTGAATTTCGAAAAATCCTTTCTTAGTACACGTCTACGTACCCTAAAGAATATATGTTCCAAATTTCATGGTTATATCTTCAGCGGTTTAGGCTGTGCACTGTCTGTCAATAGTTGTCTAAGTAACGCAAGTTTTATAATATGTATAGATAATATTATGGCAGGGCAGCCAAATAAATATACCACAATTTTAGCTAACCAAAAAAAACAATATTGTTATTTGTTCTTATTTCTGTTTATTATTTTGTTTAGATGTGTAAAATAAAGAGAGATATACCTACATATTTTTATGCCAAGATAAAACGCTATTATTCAATATGATATTGCTAAGTATTTCAAGTTAATAAAGTAAAAAAAAGTTTAGGCGTTATTTTATTTCATAAACGTAAATAAACATTTATTATAAAAGCATTACATTAATTTACTTGGTAAAAAAATAAAAAGTTCTGTCAATCTCTGGATTTGAACCATGAACCTCTTGATTGCGTGTCAACCATGTTAACGTCTGAGCTAAAGTGGATTCATTTTAGTCGACGAAATTATTGTACAGTTTTCATAAAGTGCTCAAGGGGGAACTTTTTCTATGGTGCGATCTGTACCTACAGCAACCTACAGCCTAATTTATCGTATGCGGTCAGTAAGTAAATTCGCGGGCTCGCGTCTCGCGCCTGTGTGCGTGCGCTCACACATAGACAGCGCCCGCTCCCGCTCCCAGCAGCGCGACAGAAACATTATGTCAAAAATTCAAGATTTGAAAAGTTGGTCAGCTAGGCATTCCTCTTAACATTTCGATGTGACATCGACGCTGTTCCAAGGTTATATAAATGAACTGTCACTGCAAGTGTCATAGGGATCTTCAAATAACGTCCTACGTATAGGTCATATGTTTATTAGGTTACTGTCAATTTCATACGTAGAAATGATATACTTAACCATTTAAATTATAATAATTATAACATAAAGTCTTTTACACACCTACATAATAAATACGATAGCAGAGAGCTAGTCAACGTCTGCCGGAAATAAAAATCTGAGACAGTTTTATTAGGCAGGCGTCCGGCCGGTGACACACATCATTTTAAACCAATAACTCAGTTTATTTAGACTCTATCAACCATTAAAAGTCCCTGTAAAGTGTACACCCTGGCGAGTGCTGTCTCTGGGTACTTATCCCTTGCATTTCATTAAGGTGACAAAAGGGCCTCTTCGTGTTGGCTATGTGGTACTCGTTGGTACTTCGGCTCCACGCACGCCTCGCCTCCCAAATGTAAAAGAATTACGCTATCACAGTCTTCCAATTATAATGATATGCCCATATAAAATTATAACAATATAAACTCAATTAGATTTAAGAAATCGGCCAATGGGGCCACGCGAAATGTAGGGTTCCGTACTTGTCCACCCGATACTTTATGTGGACTATAAAGTTTGCAATATCGGGTAGAGTCAGCCCGACCCAGGTCAGACCTAGCTGAGTTTTTGCTGGACTCTTATCAGTAAGGCTATAGGTTTAGTGAACCAGCGACAAAACTCCCAGTAGCTCGATTCCACTGACACCTCAGATTTGGTTGATATCGCTCAACCAATCTCACTGGAGCGCAAATTCTTAGAGTATTCCGCGTGGTCGTGTCGGAGGTTTCCCCTGGATTTTCCTTAGGCCACTCTTCAACCGCGCACTCCTATCGTATTATTGGCCACGGCCTATAAAGAAAAGAAAGAAAAAGAAAAGAAACATTTATTCGTGATAAAGCACTAGTTAGGTTTAAAAAAAAATGCAAACATATATTTACTATGTTATTGACAGAATTAACAACATTATCTAAGGTAATCAACGGAAATTGCTTTTGCAAAGTACATTTCTTAATGTCCGACTATTATTGGTTAAATAGTAATGTCTATACTTAGCTGTGATAATTTCCTATGCCGTATTGGACTTTATTTTCTTTCATATTTTGTTAGTACAATGTATTTATCAATTTAATCCAAATAATTTATTTCAGCCTTGCACCCCATAAATATTAGTAAAACATAGTAAATATAACATATTTATAATTAAAGATTAGATTAGACATCTTCGCTTTTTAGCATCATAAAGGAATTCGTTGTGAACCCAAATCTCATATTTATGTTATTGTTAAAAATAATCGCCATTCTTTAAAAAAAAAACGAGGCATTGTCGTAGCGTGTGTGCAATGTAGGTTTGCATAATTATCCACCCGTTCCATTATGCGAACTTCAAAATTATGCAACTAACAAGATTGTCATATAACTAATCAATGGAAACGGTACAAAAGTTTGTTTTCCAAGTGTACATATTTCTTCATTTCGGCTATCCTAACCTAACCTATCACCTACTCATTAAGTAGTACGTATAGGATAGGTTTCCTTTTACATTCATTATCTATATTACTTAAAAAAATCGCATGCCCTGTAGCCAGATATTGTAACTATTCAAAAATAAATAAAAATTTGAAATCCCAAAATATTTGTGATAATTCCTGCTCCACCTGATGGGGATTGCAAGAAAAAAATTGCATACCCACGTTACTCCGTTTTGTCGGCGTGATTTTTACGAGTATGTAATGCGAGATTACAGCTTTTTACTCGTAGAACTTAACACATTCATTACCGACGACTGCTACGCGCTACGCTCGTAGCTGATCACATGGTTTTTCCGCTTTGTAGCGAAAAGCTGTCCACGAACGAGGATCCCGACTATCGGGTCCTCGCTCTGAATGTGTTAAGGTTACAAGATAAGCCGCGGATGGACGGGCGGACGGACATGCCAGTTTACTACGGAACCCTAAAACAAAATAGGTAAGTCAAGGGACACAATCGTCAATTATGTAGGATTTAAATCCCAAACGGACGGAGTCAGCGCGCGTACTACTAGAGGAATTTAAACCTTCAGTGTTTGATGTAACTGTGTGGTGTGAATCCTACATTATATGTACGAGTAGGTAGGCTATTTATGGACCGAATTAATAAATTATCGATTCAGCTGGTTTTTTTTCTATGATCGTAACATTTGTAACAATTCTTGCCCCAGATATACAGGTTTAGGTACCTGCCGCTGTCTTATGTAATCTTTTTAGGATATGATTGAGATCCAGCTGATACTTTATAAAACTGTCATCTACTGGATTTGAAGGTCAGATGAGATGGCAGTCGCTTTCGTAAATATAGTACCTACGCCAAATCCTGGGATAACGTTAGGTTAAGCCCTGTCCTTGGGTATCCTTTAGGAACGTAATGATAGGGGTTTAGAAATTATTAATGCCTAATATTTATTTCATTTAAAAAAAAAAGCAAGATAACATAACCCAATACATGGCACTTTCGATCCTATCTCATAATGACAGAGATGATCAATAGGTATCATCAATTAGACATAAGCTAGTCTTAAGTTTATTGTTTTATGACGATGTATATTATTATTGAATAAAAAAAAAATTAGACATAGACGTAGAAAAACTTTATTCAACATCACATTTATACATATGTTAAAACTTAAGAAAGGGAAAATTAAAAGTAACATTAGTTCTTAATTCTCATTGGTTCTTAAACTTTTAGTGATAAGGGACCATTTGACTTTTTTTTTTGTCTTGCCATGGACCACCTCTTATTTCCCGGCCCGGCGACGGCTCCGCTCCCTCATAGCGCAACTCTCGCGAGCCGTTGTTTTGTTGATTCGTAAACACTTATTTAATATTTTTCTGATGGCTTCGCGGACCATTTTGGGTGCTTCCAGGGATAGGACCGCGGACCACCGGTTAAGAACCACTGCTTAGGTAAACAGGCATGAAGGTGTCGAACATAGGAACGTTTACCTTGGTTATTTATAATAAACTAGCATTTTATGGACTTGAATTCAGTCCTATGGAGTAACGCGTAAGGTATTTTATTAAAAAAAAAAGTAAAACTTTTAGTAAGAATTTTAAACTTGGGTGGATATCCGCCCACACGCATTTTCCAGTTATGACATCATTAATGATGGCGGGCCGGTCAATCTCTGAACGCTTATTATATGTCTTAACACCTGATATTTTTGCATGTAAATTAAGTCTATCTTGTAATCCCTTCGTCTGCGTACGTAGCCGGAGCTTCGTAACCAGTTGCGGATCGCATAATTTTTCGGCAGTTTACGCATGCAGTTGCAGTCGATATCTATTTCATTCTTTTACGAAACCTATTTTTAAAGTGAATAGAGATATGTAATTAAACTGTCACTTAAAATGTATAAACAGTGATTTTGTTAAAATAACTTCTCATATTGCTCTTTTAAAAAAATAGGTAGTATATCTATGGGCAAGAGGCATATATTTTTTTCAAACTCCTCTAATTACCATACAATGGGTCATCAAGAGATTTAGGTTCGCGTCTTTCCTGTGGACATATTAAAAGTTAAGGGCTACAAAGCTTAATTTTAGATTGGACTAGTAACCCGCATCAACAGCGTCTCCGTTTCTATTAATCCACGTGATAAAAGCATAACTTACATGCACATAAGCCGTTAACTATTGACCACAGAAGGGACGACTTTTGTTTTTCAAGTCTTTATTACCATCCTCCTCCTCGTTACGTCTAATTGGAGGCCTTCGGGCGGCTTGAGAACGTCTAACAGTCAAGTTGCCCACTCACTTGACAAAACCTAATCCCAATAAGGTCTAGTTTCCCCTCGGGGTTGGAAGGTCAGATGGCAGTCGCTTTCGTAAAAACTAGTGCCTACGCCAATATCTTGGGATTAGGTAGCGGACCCCAGGCATCCTTCAGGATGCAACTGTACTGGGATAACGCTAGGAGGATGATGATGATGATGATGATAGGTATTAAAAAAAACCGTTAGGGTGACACCACCAATTATGGACACTTTAAGAACAAGCACCAATAATGGACACTTCAAACCTTATTCAAAGATCAGTTTCAAATTGATTGTTGTATAAAAAATGGATGACTCTTATTTTCTTTTACATAAGAGTTAATGTACATCATTGGGCCTTGTCCATTACTGGTGGTGTCACCCTATTTCTTTACCTGTCAGAAAGAACCAAAACTTGGCGTGTTCTGAAAACGATTTTTATTTTTTACGAAGCCACTGGGTAAAATGTAATGGTGTGGTAGTTATTTATAGGAATAACTCAATGGAGCCCTTTCGTTTTATTATAATTACTCAATGGGTTTTTGTAAATTTAAAAATGATGTCTGTTCTTAGTTAAGCAACGGCGGCCGTGCTCTGCTGTCTAGGACGGCAGTCGTTTAGTCAAGTTAGAGGCCCTAGGGCGGCTTAAAAACTTCTAATAGTCAAGTTACCCACTCACTTGTTTCGCCCTTGGATTGCAAGGTCAGATGGCAGCCGCTTCAGTAAAAACTAGTGCCTACGACAAATCTTGGGATTAGGTAGCGGACCCCCAGCATCCTTCAGGTTGCAAGTGTACTGGGATAACGCAAGGATGATAAAGAAGATGATGACAAAAAAAAATAACTTGCTAAACTTTCCATCATTCAAAAAACGCTGACGGTTTAACTGCCTTATTAACCTGAAAATTCTGATAACCACTGTTTATTTGGCTTACTGTCGGTTGGGAACAAATGGTAGAAATTGGACATTAGCAGGGATTGGTAAATCCAATGCTTATTTACCTAATCCTTGGCTTCGGCGTAAGTATTTCAATGTAAGTACCTACGTAGGTATATGTATACGGAAGCTGACTCAATATATTTTTTTAATGAATTTCACACGATTTTGCCATACCAATTAAAGTATTTAAATTACGATTTATTACGATCTTTACAAAAATATCTTAGATAATACGGCGATACTCTTGGACACGGCGCGGAAAGTCAGGAGGTTCATCTCTCTGTCACCCTAACCACCGAGCTTAGGCCCTGTATCGCTGCTGACGGCACCCTAGGTTAGGTTTTTACAATGTTTTTATGTTTTGTAAATGTGTTTTTTTTTTATATTTTACTTTTCATAGAAATAATAAGCAAGCCTAATATGATGATAAAAAAGGGGTAATAATATTATAAAACTAAATCTATAACACGACCTCGAGACATTTGTACCAAGGGTGCTGGCGAGGTTATAGCGGCCGAAATATTTAAATGAACTATTTGAAGTTATTTTCTATGCTACACACCTACACCGACCTACCAAATGTAATACAAATGTATATTTTCTGAAAAAATAGCTATCATAGATATACCTATCTCAAACTTGCTAATTGATACTGCTGCGGCTACTTTAACCCTTTACTTGGCATGGACACATAATTATAGTGTAATTGTTAAAATATGACAACAGTTCTGAGATTTAGGCTCAAAAATATGTTAGAAAAAATTATTTAAAAAAATCGACTGTTTTCAGTTTTCCTGAAAATCAATGTATATTACAGTATACAATGCCAAGTTTAGTATTGTATAATACACGTACAGGACAAACTGAGCATGTGTGGCGTTTGCATGCCTCAGTTGTCCAGTGATCGCGAAGGGGTAGATTGCGCTTGCTCATAGAAAAAAAATCCTCTTACTTATACGCAATGAAAGATTAGTACATTTTATTGTATTGTATAAATCAGAGCCTTGCCTCTGGCGTACCAAAGGCACAGAACATCAGGATTGAAACAAAAAAGCAGTGACATTACGAAAAGCCCTTTCATTGCTTGCTTGCTATGTTTTACCCTAATAGTGCTGCGTCAGCATCAAGCACAGCAGACGAACGGTGCCATGGTTACAGCTGAGAGTGTGCACAGGTTTACCGCTACCGGGTTTGTGCTCAACCTAGCCGGGCTTTATACCTGATCAGTTGAACTCTACAGGCAAATCTGCGCAAGCATATTACCCTAAGTGTGTATGGCCAGCTTTATTTAAACTTACTATGACTTTCCAATCATTATTATCATCATCCTCCTAGCGTTATCCCAGTACAGTTGCATCCTGAAGGATGCCTGGGGTCCGCTACCTAATCCCAAGATTTTAGCGTAGGCACTAGTTTTTATGGAAGCGACTGCCGTCTGACCTTCCAACCCCGAGGGGAAACTAGACCTTATTGGGATTAGGTTTTGTCAAGTGAGTGGGCAACTTGACTGTTAAAAGTTCAAGCTGATACAGTGATTTTGTAATTAGAACGTGACACACTTTAATAAATTCCAACTTTGTAGGATTCCGGAAGGAAGGAACCCTTATAGTTTTGCAATGTCCGTCCCCGTCCATCCGTCCATCCCCGACTTAGCTCAGTGACCACTAGTACCAGAAAAGTGTAATTTGGCATGAGTATACATATCATAACGCTGACAAAACGGTAGAATAAAATCTTGAAAAAAATATTTTTTTAGGTGATTTCCCTACTCGTAAAGTGGTGGTGCATTTTTTTTCTTTTGCAATTTTCATCATAATCCGTTCAGCTGCTGCTTTATGTGATTGAGTACCTAACCAACATCCTAACATCTAAACTCTCGCATTTGGAATATTTAGTAGAATAATTTAACATTATTCGGAATAGGCACAGTTATTTATACGTGCGTAAGTAATATAGAGTTGTTGACACTTCCGAAGATGAAGGGGGACCATTACTTGTAGCCATTTTATTGATTTGATTGGAACATATTAATGTTATATATTGAAATTAAATCGGTGTGGAATTTATATGAAATGAATGAAACTTTCATAAATTTTACTTGCCAGCTGTAGGTAAATATGAAAAATAAGTATCTAAACTAATCAAAGTGAAGCAATTTCCATTTAATAGGTACCGACCGAGTCAATCAAGCGAGCCATACCTACATAAGAGTATAAATCATTATATCGATACAAATTCAAAATCGTGCCAGCATTCATTTATAGTCCCTATTCCGTCCCTATATCGCCGCATACCAGGTAGAGTCAGTCCGACCCAAGTCGGGCCTAGCTTAGCTTCTTGGTGAACTGGTTCTCAGCTAGACTAGGTTTAGTGAACCAGAGACAACCCCTTAGTATCGCCATACAGCGAGGAAACGCTGCCAGCGTTCTTGGCATCATGCCACAAGGGCCTTTTTTAGACTTTTATTTGTTTTATTTTATATTTGTAATAGTTTAATTTAGTTTTTGTTAATTCATGTATTAATCGTTTGAATACAAAATACTTGTTATTTTCTGTTCACTGAAAATAATACAAAAAGACTAAGAAGATTTAAGTCATCATCATCATCATCAGCCTATATATGTCCCACTGCTGGGCACAGGCCTCCTCTCATAGATGAGAGGGATTGGGCAGTCGTCCCCACGCTGGCCCAGAGCGAGTTGGGGACTTCACATACAACTTTGAATTCCTTCGCGGATGTATGCAGATTTCCTCACGATGTTTTCCTTCACCGAAAAGCTAACGGTAAATATCAAATGATATTACGTACATAAGTTCCGAAAAACTCATTGGTACGAGCTGGGATTCGAACCCACGACCGCCGCTTGACAGCCGCATGCTTGAACCACTGGGCTACCGTAGCTTATAAAAAGCTTTTATTTTTTTAAGAAGATTTAAGTAAAACTTATAAAAAGCGATCTCTTCGAAAGTTGGGTCCATTGGAATTGGATTGGTGGATTTTGGAACCTTTGGGGTTGCATTTAGGGACATCGATTTTTTTTCGGTAGTTTATACATACTGTCATAAAGTAGTGAAGTAAGAGTAACGTTCCTGTGCTTGACATTGACTCATAATCAGTTTATCGGAATTTTCGTAGCATTTTTGAGCTGTCATAGGGATTTCTCATTTATCGACTGTACCAACGTACAAACATATTTTTTCTGGCTTTATAGGCCAGGCCCAATAAAGTGATATACGTGCGCGGTTGGAGATTAGCTTCAACCGAATCTGAGATGTGAGTGGAATCGAGTTTTGTCGCTGGTTCACTAAACCTAGTCTAGCTGAGAAGAGTTCAGAAAGATGCTAAGCTAGGCCCGAGTTGGGTCGGACTGACTCTACCCGGTATGCGGCGATATAGGGACGGAATAGGGACTACAAATGAATGCCGGGTTGTCACGATCGTGCGGTGGACGTCCCTGTCAGCGGGAATGGCCAAGTGCACGGCTCGTGTATAAGTGCAGCGTTCCATCTTTGCTAATCAGTAATCGCCGAGTTACGTGGGGGCAGGGCAGGGATGGGAACACAGAAATATATCAAGATAGAAGGAAAGAGTTCGGCAATTTGTAGGGAGACCGAGCGTGTAACATTTTGCGTAGGTACTTTGACGTCACGAGCGTAATTTAGTGATGAGAAACATAAGCCGCGCGAAAACGATTCAAAAGGATCGATTAGAAGTATTAGAACTCGGCACCGATTCTATGCATCGATTTAAAATATCGATAAGAACCGACAGAGGCAATGATTATTATTTTGGACAGAAGAAATGTTTTGACAGAGGAAATGAGTAAGCTCAGAATTTTATCGAAAAATATAAATGTAGGTAGGTACCTACCTAATAACCAATAAATTGCGTTACATTTTAGTAATTTGTACATATTAGCCGCTCCAGTTATTAACTAAGTACCTATAAACGTGTACCATTTTCAGGGTTCCGTACCCTAAGGGTAAAACGGGACCATATTACTAAGACTCCGCTGTCCGTCCGTTTGTCACCAGACTGTATCTCATGAAAAGTGATAGACAGTTGAAATTTTCACAGATGATGTTTTTCTGATGCCGCTATAACAACAAATGCATATTAATTTAATATGCATAAGAATAAAATAAATATTTAAGGGGGCTCCCATACAAAAGATATAATTTTTATTGCCGTTTTTATAGATAATGGTACGGAACCCGCACTTGGCCGGTTTTTTTATATATTCTTTGTTACAGACCATGGAAAAATCAAAGAAGTCCCGCGAAGAAATATTAGAAGCTAAGAGGAAAGCGATTAATAATATTTGTTTTGCACTACGTACATTATATAGCTGCATAATAATATAAGAACGTAATTTATTTCGTCTGTTTTCAAATTCAATTTTAATAATCGAGTAAGAAAATCGCAGTGCACAGCACTATTCTTTAGTTTTGACAGAAAAAATGACTATCGACCTTGAACGTGACTCGACAGTTTGAATAGCTTATTTTTACATTGCTGGTTTTGAACGCACGCCAAGTCTGGCTCGTCAAATTAAAGCCGCAATGGAAAGCTAGCGTTGACACACAATCGCCCGCTACCGTTATGATGAAAATAATAAAATATTTCGTTTTTTAATTATTAATAGATATTTAAGGACAAATTGTACTTACCAATGAAAGGAAATACCTCGATTAACAGCTCCAACTTTCTTGGAAGTGTTTGAACAATTAATTATTGCGCAACGAACCATTTTGTTTTTAAAACCTGGCGTCGCACGCATAACGCGATCGGGAGCACACTGAAGTTTGCGGCGAGCAGTTGTGTCTCCGGGACGTAATTTCGCCACGCGAGGTACATACACTCGTTCCTTCTATCTTGATATATTTCTGTGGATGGGAACGTAGTTGACAGCTTTCCTAACTAACGGATTCTTATGATGGGTAGCGTTATCAGAATAACGTCTGACAAAGAGGCTCAGGCTGACTTCCATCTTATCCACTCGTCGCCTTAATCAACTGAATCGTTAAATCGTCAACTATCCCCACTGGTCTATCTATATTTCTATGACGTCAATGATAAAAACTAGTTTGCTCGATAAAAACGTTAAAAAGACATGTATTTATGAAAATAAAACGGCATGTTGACAAAATAGCACAATGGGCCATATAAGAGTGTCGAACTGTTAGCACGGTATGGTAGACCATGTAGGAATGTAGGCAGGATGACAAGTTTGATCGAGATATCACTGTGAACAAATTAAAAAGTGATAAATTGCATCTTTACAGTCGACGACAAAGATAATATGCATAGGTACAGTCAGCGTCATGTAGTATGTAGCAGCCAAACTGGCCAAATAATTCGGTACACCTTACAAAATATATGATGTACCGAACTATTTGGCCACTTTGGCTGCTACATACTATATGACGCTGACTGTACAGTTATCGTGTTATTACAAAGGAATAAGGAACAAAAATGTAAACATACTTTGACTTCGACTGTACTCAGACGTCATGGCATTGTGGATAGGAACCGGGCCGAATTGAAATCGTATGCGTCTTATACGTCTATTTATAATTATGGCTGCATGCACTAACTTTCCCCCAGTGAACATACTGTAGATTAACGTTTTTTTTAGAATCGCATTTGTTTTATGTTTACTTGCGACAAGTATATTTGAACTGTTGGCGTCTTGGAATGCTACGTGCGCCTGGTGGGTCAAAGTTAGGGACAATGCAGCGTAAGCAAAGTCATGGCATTTTTTTTTGCCATGGAAGCAAAGAACGAGCTTTTGCGGTTGAGATTGCTGACTCCCAGAAATCGGATGTCTAGGAGTTCGTTAAGGATTTGCATCGAAGATTAGAAATAAATATGGGATTGTATCTTGTGGAGCAGATTTCGCTAGCTATCAAGCGTGTCCCGGATGGTTCTATCTATGCATAATTAACTAATTAGTATTTAAGTTTGATGAAGCCTGCTATTTTGCTGATTTACATTGGTGGTTGGTGGTGTAGTGGTATTGCTGATTGTGAATTACATTACTGCCGGTTTTGTACAATGTGCAATGAGCTTCTTTTTATCCGACTGTTTATTCATTTACTGCCAATACTTAAAGATTTGTCCCGGTGCCTCCGCATACCAGGTAGAGTCAGTCCAACCCAGGTCTGGCCTGAGTTTATTGCTAGACTCTTCTCAGCTAGGAAAGGTTTAGTAAACCAGAGGAAAAACTCCCAATAACCGATTCCACACACACCCTAGATTCGGTTGAAGCCGCTCAACCAATCTCACTGGAGCGCAAAGTCTTAGAGTATTCCAGTGTTTAAACCGCCCGCGTGGTCGCGCCCTGGTTTCCCTTGAATTTTCCTCAGGCTACTTTGCAACCGCCAACTCCTATTTTGGTCCGGCTTTATTGGACCCGGCGGCCACAGTCAGGTTTTCAAAAAATACCAATTATTACGGAATAAAACAAAATATCACAGAAACTAATTTTAGAGGATAATAATTTAATATATTTATTCACTCCATCAGAAAGTAACTAAATAATGATATGTATAAGTAGATACATAGTTTGGCGGTTGAGACTGGTGCCCAGGTCACCAGGTATCCAACCCTCAGAAATCTATAACACCTTTGCGACAGTCGATCACTGCGAAATCTAAAATGTAAGCCATTGTACTAAGTTAGCTAGAAGAGATAACTAAAAACATGACAAAAGTGTGTGTATTTTATAATAATTTTTTGTTCATCGTCGACTAAATGCAATGCTAATAGAAACAATAATCTGCTAATAATTCTAAATATTCTAATAATTCTCCTATTTAGCAACTCGTACGATAGGACATGTACCTAACGCACATATTATATGTGTGATTCCCATGAAGTGTCCTGCAAAGGGATCCCTCGGCTACGGTAACCGTTTAACATCAAGGAGCATGCTAAGGAGATTCCAGACTACAATATTTTACCAAAAATTAAACGGTAAACGAGGACAGTCGTATAAAAATCTTAGAATAATGATGCTGATTTGAAATAAAAAAGATAGATCTTTCCTTCCCACCATGCCATCATTTTCATGTGTCTGTCTTTGAAATCAGACTGACGGGGACATGAAATAAAAGCCATATCCTAGAGAATCTAGAGATGTTACTGTTAGTACGATACTTAGATCTACATAAATGTCAAATCCCATACTAATCATGATATGAAAATATGCCTAACCACGTTTGAAAAGTTATGTGATTACCCCGCTGGTTATGTTTTTAAAAATGCACGATGTACGTACTATATTTGAGAATTTAACATTACTTGTTTATAGATAGAGAATGCTTTTTAAGCGATCTGTTAACAAATCGAATCAATAAAAGTGAGGCAACGAGCCTACGAATCGCCTGGAACAGAAAACGTTCCTAAGCTACGGTGTCTGCTTGTCAAATCAGACCAACTGTATGTTTGTTTGCCACCGTCATGACATTAAAAAAAAGCTTCAGTAGCTATTTTGTGTACGACATCGCTATCTATTTTAATTATAGGTATAAGGCTAACGGCCACTCTTCCTACGCTACGGCCAGTTTGTCAAATCAGGGTAAACTCTAAAACTACTGAACCGATTTTAATGCTGTTTTCACCTGATTAAAGCTTGATTCCTGAAAAAAGTTTTTATGTATTAATTGTGTGTATTTTTGCGCTCATATATTCAAATACGTACTTAGGACGGGACGCGTCGCTGGTACGGTAATGAACAAACTCGTAGCATTTTCAAATCCAAATATCTCCGTTCACACAGCAATCCGAGACTGACCACCATACTAACTATTTATCGTCTTGCTGAGACCTATCCAACGACACCACACTCAACTCTATTGGTCCGGGTACCAAAATGCCCATTGTCCTTTTACATTTATTATGAATTTTACGTAAAAAACGGTTTGTGCGAAAAATTGTCATTATACTCGCTTTCGACTATTTCGGAGGTCAGGATTATATCCGATTCTATCTCGGCGTATATGGTATGACCCCTCCAACTTAGATACTCTAGTTGACTTATTAAAATTTTCTTCGGAGTTTTTTCTGACTATACCTAAACCTATGCGCCAGCAAATTTCCTATCTAGATCGATTAAGTATTGCCTATAGTCGTTTATACAGGCAGTTAAATCATAAGGACCCGATTCTGTCTCGGCGTATGACCCCTCCAACTCAGATACTCTAGTTGACTTATTTAAATTTTCTTCGTATTTTTTTTCTGACTATACCTATTTATGCGTCCTCAAATTTTCCATCTAGATCGATTGAGTATATCCTATTGTCGTTTGTTCAGGCAGTTCAATCGTTAGGACCCGATTCTATCTCTGAGTATGTCCCCTCCAACTAAGCTACTCTAGTTGACTTAATTAAATTTTCTTCGGATTTTTTTTCTGACTATACCTATTTGTGCGCCCGCAAATTACTGGTCTAGATCGATTGAGTGTTGCCTATAGTCGTTTGTTCAGGCAGTTAAATCGTTAGGACTCGATTCTATCACGGCGTATGACCCCTCCAACTTAGATAATCTAGTTGACTTATTTAAATTTTCTTCGGATTGTTTTTCTAACTATACCTATTTGTGCGCCCGCAAATTACTGGTCTACATCGATTAAGTGTTGCCTATAGTCGTTTGTTCAGGCAGTTCAACCGTTACGACCCGATTCCATCTCTGAGCATGTACCCTCCAACTTAGATACTCTAGTTGACGCGTTCAATTTTTCTTCGGTTTTTTTTCTGACTATACACATTTGAGTGAACGCAAGTTACCAGTCTAGATCGATTAAATATTGCCTATAGTCGTTTGTTCAGGCAGTAAAATCGTAAGGACCCGATTCTATCTCGGCGTGTGACCCATCCAACTTAGATACTCTAGTTGACTTAATTAAATTTTCTTCGGATTTTTTTTCTGACTATACCTATTAGTGCGCCCGCAAATTACTAGTCTAGATCGATTAAGTGTTGCCTATAGTCGTATGTTCAGGCAGTTAAATCGTTAGGACCCGATTCTATCTCTGAGTATGTCCCCTCCAACTTAGATACTCTAGTTGACTTAATTTAATTTTCGTCGGATTTTTTTTTCTGACTATACCTATTAGTGCGCCCGCAAATTACTGGTCTAGATCGATGAAGTGTTGCCTATAGTTGTTTGTTCAGGCAATTTAGTCGTTAGGACCCGATTCTATCTCTGAGTATGACCCCTCCAACTTAGATACTCTAGTTGACTTATTTAAATTTTCTTCGGATTTTTTTTCTGGCTATACCTATTTGTGCGCCCTCAAATTACTGGTCTAGATCGATTAGGTGTTGCCTATAGTGGTTAGTTCAGGCAGTTAAATCGTTAGGACCCGATTCTATCTCTGAGTATGTCCCCTCCAACTTAGTTTCTCTAGTTGTCTTCATTAAATTTTCTTCGGATTTTTTTTCTGACTATACCTATTAGTGCGACCGCAAATTACTGGTCTAGATCGATTAAGTGTTGCCTATAGTTGTTTGTTCAGGCAATTTAGTCGTTAGGACCCGATTCTATCTCTGAATATGTCCCCTCCAACTTAGTTTCTCTAGTTGACTTCATTACAATTTCTTCGGATTTCTTTTCTGACTATACCTATTAGTGCGCCCGCAAATTACTGGTCTAGATCGATTAAGTGTTGCCTATAGTCGTTTGTTCAGGCAGTTAAATCGTTAGGACCCGATTCCATCTCTGAGTATGTCCCCTCCAACTTAGATACTCTAGTTGACTTAATTAAATTTTCTTCGGATTTTTTTTCTGACTATACCTATTAGTGCGCCTGCAAATTACTGGTCTAGATCGATAAAGTGTTGCCTATAGTCTTTTGTTCAGGCAGTTAAATCGTTAGGACCCGATTCTATCTCGGCGTATGGTATGACCCATCTAACTTAGATACTCTAGTTAAATTAACAAAATTTTCTTCGGATTTTTTTTCTGACTATACCTATTTGTGCGCCCGCAAATTACTGGTCTAGATCCATTAAGTGTTGCCTATAGTCGTTTGTTCATGCAGTTAAATCGTTAGGACCCGATCCTATCTCTGAGTATGACCCCTCAAACTTAGATACTCTAGTTGAATTAATTAAATTTTCTTCGGATTTTTTTTCTAAGTATACCTACCTTGTGTGCCCGGAAGTTACTGGTCTAGATCGATTAACTGTTGCCTATAGTCGTTTGTTCAGGCAGTTAAATCGTTAGGACCCGATCCTATCTCGGCGTATGACCCCTCAAACTTAGATACTCTAGTTGAAGTAATTAAATTGTCTTCGGATTTTTTTTCTAACTATACCTACCTTGTGTGCCCGGAAGTTACTGGTCTAGATCGATTAAGTGTTGCCTATAGTCGTTTGTTCAGGCAGTTAAATCGTTAGGACCCGATCCTATCCCGGGGTATGACCCATCCAACTTAGATACTCTAGTTGAATTAATAAAAGTTCCTTCGGATTTTTTTTCTGACTATACCTATTTGTGCGCCCGCAAATTACTGGTCCAGATCGATTAAGTGTTACCTATTGTCGTTTGTTCAGGCAGTAAAATCGTTAGGACCCGATTCTATCTCTGAATATGTCCCCTCCAACTTAGTTTCTCTAGTTGACTTCATTTAATTTTCTTCGGATTTTTTTCTGACTATACCTATTTGTGCGCCCGCAAATTACTGGTCTAGATCGATTAAGTGTTGCCTATAGTGGTTTGTTCAGGCAGTTAAATCGTTTGGACCCGATTCTATCTCTGAGTATGTCCCCTCCAACTTAGATATCGTCAGTCGTCGCGCGCGCCCTCAGCGATTGGACGTGTCACTGCGTGAGATCGTGCGATAACTTGTGTGCATATTTATAAAGTGAATTAACCATGACACAGTGCAAGAAGTGTAAGATGTATGTGTCAACAAATAAAGACGAAACATTGATGAAGTGTAAAGGTGGATGTGAAGGCGTATTTCATAAAAAATGCGCTCGAGCTTCCATGGAAAATGAACTATGTGAAGAGTGCCTGCCGCGTACGTTTAGCCCGAATAATGGGTCGAAGAACGAGTCACCCTCGACCTCTTCGAATACGGTGCTCGAAGATATTAACAAAAAGCTGGACATACTCCACGGGATGCAAAAATCTCTGAATGGCCTAATCGAAACAGTGGAGATATATGCCGAAAAATATCAAGAGCTGATTGTATTCAAGGAGAAAGCAGATAAGAAACTCTTAACCCTGGAGCAAAAAAACGCTTATTATGAAAAATGCAACAAGGCCCTGGAGGAGAGGGTGTCAGCGCTAGAAGCCAAAAACAAAGAAAATAATGTTGTGATAAGTGGATTAGAAAAGAAGGAAGGAGAAGACACCAACGAGATAGTCGTCAAGTTAGCTCAAAAACTGAATTTAGCTACAGAAAGTATTAGGGAAGTGCGAAGGGTAGGCCACACGAGTGAGAAAAACAAACAGCGGGTAGTCGTGACGCTTGCGAGCCGCGCGGCGCGCGACCTTTGGTTACGCCAGCGCCGGCTAGCGATCACGAACGCCGACATCTATGGGAATAACAACAGCGCCAGGGTCTATATCAATGAGGACCTCACGAGAGCGACCAGCCAGCTTCTGTGGAGGGCTAGGACCGAGCTGAAGCCGGCTTACGCATATGTGTGGGTCGTAGATGGTAGAATCCTAGCACGAAAAGACGAGGCTGACAAGAAAATCCACAACATTCGTACAGAGAGCGACATATACAATCTAAAACAGCAACTCGAGTAATTCCTACTATATAACTTACGGCTTGTTTTTATATTAGTCAGCACACTTGTACTAAGCAACTGGACGAACAATAAATCAAATTGGATCCCTTATTAAGCATAACTTCAGATTTGGAGTACACTAAATACACGGAATTAGAGAGATGGAGCGACGACGTGAAAAAGCGAGACGGCTTGTTACATATAGTCTATCTAAATATTCGGTCCCTTAGAAAAAACTTTAATCAGTTTCTTGCCTTAATAAACAACTGCAGAGACAAAATAGGGCTAATTATACTAAGTGAAATTAATATTAAAGAGGACGAAATACCTATGTACTCCATAGATGGCTACGAAATGCATTGGACCACCAGAGAAACGCGACGAGGGGGAGGTATATTAATCTACGCGAGGAGCGACCTAAACCTTGACACCAATCTAATAAAGAGTGACTGTGCAGAAATTATACACGCGCAGCTAAAACTGAGTACACGTAAACAAATGCAAATAATCGCCGTTTATCGACCGCCAAGTCACAACAAAACCCATTTTATTGTTCAGTTGCGCAGCATTATAAAGTCTATACCGGCTACGAGTGACGTAATAGTTATTGGCGATACCAATTTAAACCTTAATGACCAGCTAAGCCCTGCGATAATCAACTACACAACAACAATGTCGGAGTGCGGTATGGAGTGTATGATTACGGATAATACACGGGAACAAATAGTGGACGGGCGACTCGTGACGTCATGCATCGATCACCTGTGGCTGCGCGCGCGCGCTGACTCGGACACCGAGTCGGTCGTCGCGGCGTACCTACTGACCTGCAGCATCTCCGATCACTATCTTATAGGACTTCGGCTTCCGTACGGCAATGATGATGGTGTGAGTGACTCTAACAGGGTGGTGGTAAAGCTGAACAATCGGTTAGTCCGTGATAGACTGGAAGCAGTAAATTGGGAAAGCATAGCCGCTATAAAGTGTCCGTTACTGCTTTTTTCTTCATTGTCAAGTGTTTTCAAAAACATTTATAAATCATCTGAAACTAGACATAATACAAATAATAATAAGCGCACTGCGCAACCATGGATCTCACCAGCCTTAGATAAGATGATTATTAGACGTGACGAACTTTTCAGAATATGGAAATCAAATCCAAAAAATACTAATTATAGACTGCAATATACAAAATTTAGAAATAAAGTAAATAGCCGTATTAATAACGAAAAAAATAAATATAGGCAAAACGAGATAAAGTTATGTAATCATGATAGTAGAAAGATATGGGCCAATATTAATAATTGGATAGGTAAACGTAAAGTAAGTTTAGATGATGTCATTATGAAATATCTAGGAAAAACAGATTGCATTGAAAATATTTGTAATAAGTTCTCTATAACGTTTACAGAAGAAATACAAAATATCAAACATAATTGTAATGAGAAGTTTTTAATGCGATCGAGTTATGTGAGAGAATCCATGGTAACGCTTCGGTTTGTAAACACAAGTGCTAATGATGTTGAAAGGGTTATTGACAGATTATCTTGCGGTAAATCACCGGGCGAGGACGGGATCAGGGTCGAGGACGTCAAACGCTTTAAGGTACAGTTAAGTCCAATTATTGCCTCATTTATAAATATGTGCGTGTCACAGGGCGTATACCCGGAAGAGCTAAAGATGGCGCTAATCAGACCTATCTTCAAACAGGGGTGTCACTTAGATTTTACTAATTATAGGCCGATTGCAATTTTATCGATAATAAATAAAATTACAGAGAAAATTGTGGTTCGTCAGATAACAGATTTTTTGGAGAAACACAATATTATCTCGGACGCACAACACGGTTTTAGACGCGGGAGGAGCACCGCCACCGCTCTCGCCGAGTTCACAGACTACGTTAACGAGCGCCTGGACGAGAGGAAGCAGGTGGTGGCGGTGTTCATCGACTTCAAGAAGGCGTTTGACACCCTCGACCACCCCCAGCTCCTGCAGGCCATGCACGAGTGCGGCGTGCGGGGCCCGCTCCTGGCGTGGCTGCGCGCTTACTTGCGCGAGCGCACGCTGCGCACCGTGGTGCGCGGCCACGCGGGCGCGAGCGCCGCCGTGCGCTATGGCGTGCCGACCGGATCTGTTTATGGTCCCGTCGGCTATATCATGCACGTAAATAGTCTATGTAATGTGGTGCGCGACTGTAATGTATACATGTATGCTGACGATACCTGTATGCTGTATGCACATAAAGATCTCAAAGTTGTACAGGAAAAGGTTCAAAATGATTTGGTAAACGTTATTAAATGGGCCCACGATAATGGCATTATAATTAATCTTAATAAAACTAAATGTATGCATATACGCTCGCCCTACTGTAGAAGTAGTCATCCTGTTTTAAGTATAGTTGGTCATAATTATGAGTGCTTACATACCGGTGGGCGAAACTGTGGCTGCAGTCAGATAGACTTCGTAGAAAGCTATAAATATCTCGGGTTAACTGTAGACTGCCACTTCTCGTGGAAAGTGCACATCAGTATGGTATGTGGTAAACTGAAGTCGGTTCTAGGTAAATTTTATCATTTGCGCAGCGCAGTAAACCGGGCGACCCTATACACATTATATCATGCTCTTGTGGACTCAATACTATCTTACGGACTCAGCAGCTACGGTCGTACCTTTTATACATACCTAGACCAAGTGAAAAAGATACAAATCAGGTTCCTAAAATACCTAGTTAGTAAAAACATTAAACAGTCATGTAGCAGTAACTATGAAAAACTCTTCTCGTTCTGTAAGGTACTACCAGTGCACGAAAAGCGCTCACTACTCATAGCTTTAGAACAATACCGACGTAATGATTATAAAAAACCAGTAAATCACTCATATCCGACAAGAAGTGTTGCAAAAGAGATGACGCATCGAAAACTGCTAGTACCTAAAGTTTGTAACTATTACGGGAAGCGTACTAGAAAATATTTGATACCTACGATCTTGAATTGTGTCCCAGACAATATCAGATCCTGCCAAGATGTTTCAAAAATTGTTTACAAAAAAAGACTCAAGAAAGCGCTAATGGACCGATTAGAAAGTAGTACTTGAAGGGCCCGCTGTGAATGTACGGTCAACATCATAAATATATTTAACAATACAATTAAAAATATTATTTATTGCTCACGAAATAAAGTACATTAAAGAAAACTTAAATTAAACATACTATACACATGTTTACGTCGTTGACTGTGCAAGTAGCCAATAGTAATTATATAACGATAATGTTATCTAGTTGTAACAATGCCCCAGGTGCGGACAGCGGACTCGTCGTACGACCGAGCTGGTAGGTACGTGCCTATCACAAAGTAACTATATAAATACCCGCTCTTTTTTCTTACCAACCCGATCGTGCGGCGGCAGCCGACTGTCAGTCATAGGCGAATATATAATAAGTACATAGATAGATAGATCACATAATAGTGTCACTACCTAAAACTTTAATGAAATCATGTTTCAATTTTCACTTTATTAGTATTATCAATAGTTTTGTCATAAGTTACTTAAATTTAAATTCAGTGTTTTAAAATTTGTAAGGCCATTGATGTCTGAAGTATTTCTTTGAATGTTTAATAATAACTTGCATAAGTACATAAATATAAATAGTGTGTGAGGGTATATAAATGTTTTCTGCCAACAAACTGTCATACAGTTTGGCAGATCAGTAAAAATGTAATTATGTTACTCTTTATTGTAATAAATAAATTAAAAAAAAAAAAAATATTCTAGTTGACTTCATTAAATTTTTTTCGGATTTTTTTTCTAACTATACCTATTAGTGCGCCCGCAAATTACTGGTCTAGATCGATTAAGTGTTGCCTTTAGTGGTTTGTTCAGGCAGTTAAATCGTTAGGACCCGATTTTATCTCTGAGTATGTCCCCTCCAACTTTGTTTCTCTAGTTGACTTCATTTAATTTTCTTCGGATTTTTTTCTGACTATACCTATTTGTGCGCCCGCAAATTACTGGTCTAGATCGATTAAGTGTTGCCTATAGTGGTTTGTTCAGGCAGTTAAATCGTTTGGACCCGATTCTATCTCTGAGTATGTCCCCTCCAACTTAGATATTCTAGTTGACTTCATTAAATTTTTTTCGGATTTTTTTTCTAACTATACCTATTAGTGCGCCCGCAAATTACTGGTCTAGGTCGATTAAGTGTTGCCTATAGTGGTTTGTTCAGGCAGTTAAATCGTTAGGACCCGATTTTATCTCTGAGTATGTCCCCTCCAACTTAGTTTCTCTAGTTGACTTCATTTAATTTTCTTCGGATTTTTTTCTGACTATACCTATTTGTGCGCCCGCAAATTACTGGTCTAGATCGATTAAGTGTTGCCTATAGTGGTTTGTTCAGGCAGTTAAATCGTTAGGACCCGATTCTATCTCTGAGTATGTCCCCTCTAACTTAGTTTCTCTAGTTGACTTCATTAAATTTTCTTCGGATTTTTTTTCTCACTATACCTATTTGTGCGCCCGCAAATTACTGGTCTAGATCGATTAAGTGTTGCCTAGAGTCTTTTGTTCAGGCAGTTAAATCGTTAGGACCCGATTCTATCTCTGAATATGTCCTCTCTAACTTAGTTTCTCTAGTTGACTTCATTACAATTTCTTCGGATTTTTTTTCTGACTATACCTATTAGTGCGCCCGCAAATTACTGGTCCAGATCGATTAAGTGTTACCTATTGTCGTTTGTTCAGGCAGTAAAATCGTTAGGACCCGATTCTATCTCTGAATATGTCCCCTCCAACTTAGTTTCTTTAGTTGACTTCATTAAATTTTCTTCGGATTTTTTTTCTAACTATACCTATTAGTGCGCCCGCTAATTACTGGTCTAGATCGATTAAGTGTTGCCTATAGTCGTTTGTTCAGGCAGTTAAATCGTTAGGACCCGATTCCATCTCTAAGTATGACCCCTCCAACTTACATACTCTAGTTGACTTATTTAAATTTTCTTCGGATTTTTTTTCTGACTATACCTATTTGTGCGCCCACTAGTTAATGGTCTAGATCGATTAAGTGTTGCCTATAGTCGTTTGTTCAGGCAGTTAAATCGTTAGGACCCGATTCTATCTCTGAGTATGTCCCCTCCAACTTAGTTTCTCTAGTTGACTTCATTAAATTTTCTTCGGATTTTTTTTCTCACTATACCTATTTGTGCGCCCGCAAATTACTGGTCTAGATCGATTAAGTGTTGCCTATTGTCGTTTGTTCAGGCAGTAAAATCGTTAGGACCCGATTCTATCTCTGAATATGTCCCCTCCAACTTAGTTCCTCTAGTTGACTTCATTAAATTTTCTTCGGATTTTTTTTTCTGACTATACCTATTAGGGCGCCCGCTAATTACTGGTCTAGATCGATTAAGTGTTGCCTATAGTCGTTTGTTCAGGCAGTTAAATCGTTAGGACCCGATTCCATCTCTAAGTATGACCCCTCCAACTTACATACTCTAGTTGACTTATTTAAATTTTCTTCGGATTTTTTTTCTGACTATACCTATTTGTGCGCCCACTAGTTAATGGTCTAGATCGATTAAGTGTTGCCTATAGTCGTTTGTTCAGGCAGTTAAATCGTTAGGACCCGATACTATCTCTGAGTATGTCCCCTCCAACTTAGATATTCTAGTTGACTTAATAACATTTTCTTCGGATTTTTTTTCTGACTATACCTATTTGTGCGCCCGCAAATTACTGGTCTAGATCGAATAAGTGTTGCCTATAGTCTTTTGTTCAGGCAGTAAAATCGTTAGGACCCGATTCTATCTCTGAATATGTCCCCTCCAACTTAGTTTCTCTAGTTGACTTCATTAAATTTTCTTCGGATTTTTTTTCTGACTATACCTATTAGTGCGCCCGCAAATTACTGGTCTAGATCGATTAAGTGTTGCCTATCGTCGTTTGTTCAGGCAGTTAAAGCGTTAGGACCCGATTCTATCTCTGGATATGTCCCCTCCAACTTAGTTTCTCTAGTTGACTTCATTACAATTTTTTCGGATTTTTTTTCTGACTATACCTATTAGTGCGCCCGCAAATTACTGGTCCAGATCGATTAAGTGTTACCTATTGTCGTTTGTTCAGGCAGCTAAATCGTTAGGACCCGATTCTATCTCGGCGTATGACCCATCCAACTTAGATACTCTAGTTAATTTATTTATATTTTCTTCAGATTTTTTTTGGCTATACCTATTTGAGTGCCCGCAAGTTACCAGTCTAGATCGATTAAGTATTGCCTATAGTCGTTTATTCAGGCAGTTAAATCGTAAGGACCCGATTCTATTTCGGCGTATGACCCCTCCAACTTAGATACTCTAGTTGACTTGTTCAATTTTTCTTCGGATTTTTTTTCTGACTAGTCCTATTTGAGCGCCCGCATGTAAACGATTTAGATCTATCAAGAAATATCTGTAGACGTGTGTTGATGCACTCACATCGTTAGGACCCGATTCCGTAAAGGCATTTGAACCCTTCCACTTGGACCTCCGTTTGACTAGTTAAATGCTTGTCCTATTTGATTTTCTAGCCAAATCTTTGTGAATGCCCATATGGTACCAGCCTAGATCGATAATTTAGTGCCTGTTGTCGTTTGTTCAGGCACTTGAATCGATAGGATACCATTGTAACTGAGTTTATTGCACTTCGGAATGAGATACCCCAGTCAACAGTATGAATTTTCGTTTTTTTTTTTGTCTAAACTATTGAGGTCCTAACGATTTTAATGTCTGAACAAACGTGAACTAACGACGCCCGATGATTCCACATATTTGGTTTCGGTGATTTCGGGGTGGGGTGGTTAGCGTGAAGACAGCCACCCCACTTTAACCCTTTATAGGGCAAGAGCCGAAATCGGTCGCTCGAGCGACCGTTAATCCATAGGACTCAAATTTGCTAGTGTTCACATATTATTATAACCTATTCAAAACCTTATGACTTATTGGAAAGATAGTGAATGAACTTCGGTCTCTATAGCGACCGCTCATATGTCAACCAAACGCAAAGAATTTTTGAACGCATCCAACTGGCGGTCTCGGCAGCGACCTATGAACGCGCCGGTAAAAAAAAAAGCTGCGATGACAGCCGGTCTGTTTACAAAATCGAATATACCGTATTTAAGTGAAAAAGTAATGATAAAAGGTAAGTAATATGCTAATTTATAATGTTTACTTTGAATTAGTGTATATATTCTTTGGGTTGCAATAAAATCTTAAGTATATTGTGGGTTCGAATATCGTTAGTGAGAAAAATGTAACCTAAGTTGAAATTTTACATATTTTTATTACATTCCGTATTTTGATGAAATTATACAAGATATTGGTTTGATAATTTACGAAAGGAAAGCTAAATAAGTGCATTTTAACATCACATTAACAAATATTCAGTGGAAGTTTCAGCTAAGATAATTTTACGTCACAAAATTCGTAATATGGCAGATTTTTGTACAACTTTAGTTCATATTTCTCATGTACTTTTCAGATGCCTCCAAAAACGAAGTGTGAATTGGAGCAATTTAAAGAATCTGTCTGGGAGAATATTTTTGAAGGGATCACAGACGAGCAGGCCGAAAATTCCGACATTGGGGGCGATTGAGACGCTGACGATCATATGACTGTCCCGTCCACACCTGTGGTCAGGACCAGTTCTCACAGGAGGGTTCATCTTGCAGTCATAAGGAAGAGGAATCTGAAAATGTAGGACATAGCAGGGGCAGGGCATCTCAATTTCATCAGCTTCAATTTATAGCTATTGTGATTATTTTTTGTTATATGTTAGATTTTTCAAAGTCTATTTGAATGTAATTTTTTTTTATCTAAGATTGACAAGTTGTTTAGTTTTCAGTATATTTTTATGTAAGATTAACCAGTAGCCTGCTGTGGTAGCCTGGTGTAGGTGTAAGACAAACCTATAATTAACTGAAAATTTAGGGCTCTAGAGAAAGTATTGCCTAAAATGTATTAATTGATAAGAATTGTAACTAAGACTTCCCTGAGAGACTGAAAGTCTAGTTAAGCTCCAAATAATAATTAAATAATTATCTACACTCAAATAAATGAATCTAAATAATATTACCTTGTTTTATTAAATAAATGCCTAAAACACTTAATAACCAGAATGGGCAACGGTCATATGGTTGACCGCATTCACTATGTGCTAAATGCTCACCGGTCATATGGTTGACCGCATTCATTGTGTGCTAAATGCTCACCGGTCAAATGGATGACCGCAAGCATTTTGGTCTAGATGGTCTCTGGTCATATGGTTGACCGCCGCTTTTCTCGCTTTTCCGAAGTTTTCCAGTAATTTTGAGAAATTAGTTTTTTCGGCTGATCATAAGCTACAACATACCCAAAAATCATGAAGATTGGCCCAAAAAAAAGTCTTGCCCTATAAAGGGTTAAGTTTAAAAAAAAGTATGAATTAGTTGGGTCCTAACGATTTTACCTACTAAACAAACGTGAACATACGATGAACAAACGATTTCGATATGCCATTTGCGGGCAAACGAAATGAAACTGACTTTATTGCACTTCGGAATGAGATACCCCAGTCAACAAGACCTTCAGTATGAATTTTCGTTTTTATTTTTTTGTGTCTAAACCTTTGAGGTCCTAACGATTTTAATACCTGAACAAACGTGAACTAACGACGCCCGATGACTCCACATATTTGGTTTTGGTGATTTCGGGGTGGGGTGGTTAGGTTAGCGTGAAAACAGCCACCCCACTATAAGTTTTAAAAAAAGTATGAAAGAGTTGGGTCCTAACGATTTTACCTACTGAACACACGTGAACTAACGATTATCTTGCTATAGGAACTAAAAAAAAACAACAATTTTGGTTTGGGGTGGTTAGCGTGAAGTTGACCACCCCATTTTGTTTTTTAAAAAAACCGAATTTAGAATCGGGTACTAACGATTTTACCTACTGAACAAACGTGATCTAACGATGAACAAACGATTCCGATATGCCATTTGCGGGCAAACGAAATGAAACTGAGTTTATTGCAGTTCGGAATGAGATACCCCAGTCAACAAGACCTACAGTATGAATTTTCGTTTTTATTTTTTTGTGTCTAAACTATTGAGGTCCTAACGATTTTAATGCCTGAACAAACGTGAACTAACGACGCCCGATGACTCCACATATTTGGTTTTGGTGATTTCGGGGTGGGGTGGTTAGCGTGAAGACAGCCACCCCACTTTAAGTTTTAAAAAAAGTATGAAAGAGTTGGGTCCTAACGATTTTACCTACTGAACAAACGTGAACTAACGATTATCTTGCTATAGGAACTAAAAAAAAACAACAATTTTGGTTTGGGGTGGTTAGCGTGAAGTTGACCACCCCATTTTGTTTTTTAAAAAAACCGATGTTAGAATCGGGTCCTAACGATTTTACCTACTGAACAAACGTGAACTAACGATGAACAAACGATTCCGATATGCCATTTGCGGGCAAACGAAATGGGGTGGTTGTCTTCACGAGGGTCTGTCTGTCTGTCCGTCCGTATGTCACAGCCGGTTTACTCGGAGACTATCCTTATCCTTATATATATTACGCGAGGCCGATTTTTGTACACTCCATCAGATCTACAGTTATGGTCCGATTTTAATAAATTATTATATGTCGTTGGATTCGTCTCATGCTGGAGAGTTGCATAAAACTTTTATTTTTCCATGTTTTTGTAGAAAACGGTTTAAAAAATAGATTTTGAAAAACTACTGTGCGCTGACCACGTGACCTCGGCCGAGTGGTCACGTGACATGGCATCCTGTGACATAACACAGTAAAAAATTAACCAAGAATTGAACTCAAACCTGTAGTAAGTTCTTCGGCTTGAGAAAATATTAGTTTCCAGTCGGCTACATATATCCATAACAACAAGAAACTTGATAAAATACAAAATAATATTCTATATTTACATGTTTACATAAAAGACAGGACAGACATATTGCGTCAACATTTATTTTTTATTGAGTTCGTTTTTAAGGTTTTTAACAGTACCCAATTGACAAACTCTTCAATTCAATTCAATCTTGTGCTGTATGGCTCCATCAAGGCCTTGATGATTCTGCCAATGTCAAGTTGGATAAGACACGGCTAAGTATTATAAACTTATCGGTACGCAACTGGTGGTGTTCGGTAGTATATCCAACCGGTCAAACTGCCAATCTAAAAACAAACTACAATAAAAACAAACTACAACAAACACAATCTACAGGGGAGGGTAGGTTAGTATGGAGTTAGAGGTTTTATCTCTACAGACATCTTATATATTAGGAACAAATAATTACATTTAGTTATTAATTACTAGAATATAAATTACAGGCGGATGTTATTTTTAGATAAAAATTTGTTTAAGATCCCACTTTGGCATATTCGAAATTTGACAGTAAAAGGAGGTTTTACCTATTCATCTACGCAGTGCTACCGCAAACGAAAAAAGAAATATCGCCTCTCTGGTTATTTTGTTTTCGGTCAACTGCAGACTGCAGCCCGCTCTACATGTTGGCCCAACGTCTGCCAATCTACGGGACGCAGCTATACGATAGAGGGAGCACGGTGTATTACCATCTCCTTCTATCGTATAGAGTCCCGCAGATTGGCAGACGTTGGGCCAACATGTAGAGCGGGCTTAAAGATATTTTATACAATAGAAAAACCGTGTCTCAAGGAAGCCAACTTATATATTTACGGCAAGGGCGGAATATTGAATCCCACTTGAATCCTAAGTCAAGCGAAAAATTCTATAATAGAATTATGAGCGAAGCCAGGGATTTTAAAGTAGAATTATGAGCGAAGCGAGGGATTCTAAAATAGAATATTAGTATAATATTGAGCGTAGCGAGGGATTCAAGTGTTTACGCCCAAGACGGAAATAATTTAAACGTTAGTTATAAGAATTTTAAATAAATATTCTATTCTATTCTAATTTTGTTACCATGTAACACATCCTGCTTTTCACACCTTCTATGACGAAAAGGGTCATTGTTTTCCTTAAATGAAGGAAGAAAAGTACGACTTTGATCCCTCATTCGAAGGCAACTGTGATTCTTCTGAATAGTAGGTGTGAGATAGGTAGTAGATTGTGTTTGTTACACAAGTGAGCAAAATGATATGACTTTCTTTCTTCTTTATAAATGTCTTTATTAATCATGAAATTTACAATAGTTACTTATCTAGTGTACATTTAAATCCTAGAAAGTAAAATCATGACTTGAAACAGTTTAGTGAGCTAATGCGCTCATTTTAAACTTTTTAACACGGTCTTTTACATATTTTTTAAACTCAATAATTAATAATTTACACTTAAGGTATAGCAACAATTTTCTTTTATATGTTAGCTTAGAAAAAGCCCACATTTCTTGCATGCTTTTAGGTAGTCACAACCTTTTAAATTATAGCCTAAGTAATTATATTAAATAAATATACAAATACCACACTGCAAGCAGGATGGTGTACTAGCTTAGTAATACAATAGGTACTATTCAACTTTAAAACATATATAAAGTGAAACAAAATAAGGTAAGCAATAAACATCAACATGAATGCGGTTAAATTTAACATATATATGAGATATGACTAAGTGAAGCGAAAGATCATACAATAAAATCCTGAGTGAAGAGAGGGTTTTAAAGTAGAATCTTGAGCGTAGCGAAGAATCCTAAAGTAAAATGTTGAACGTAGCGAGGGATTTATGTATTTACTCCCAAGTTGGAAATAATTTTGCTACCATGTAACACATACTGCTTTTCAAACTTTCTGTGATGAAATGATTGAAGAAAAGTACGACTTTGATCCCTCATTCGAAGGCAATTATGACTCTTCTGAATAGCAGGTGTGAAATAGTACATCGGAGCCAAGGGAGCAAAATAATATATTTACGGCCCGGACGGTATATTGAATCCTGAGTGAAGCGGATGTTATACTTAATGTTAATGTGAAAAGGAACTGTCGATTTTAAGACACCCTTTTACGGGCACAAATTACAAAACTGTATTTGTATATGTAGTTGTTGTTCCTTTTCTGATTAACTAACGGAATTTCCGTATTCTAGCGGCGTCTCGACGCCGCTACGGGACTCTAGTAATATATATACTTATATAGTATAAGTACTACAATTATGAAATTTGGTAGGAAGATGTATTCTATGAACCGTTATATAAATATGATGTGAAATAAGAAAAAAAAATTAGTGGGGGGGAGGGCACCCCATACATGTAACCGGGGGACGACATTTTTTTTTTCAATGCAAGTAGTTGTGTGTATTTTTGGATAGGCCTTTAAAAATGATATAGAGGTTACTGAGAAAGTTTTCCATTTAAGTCAATCGTTGGTGAGATATTAGCTCCCAAAGTCGTACAAAATGTGTCCCCACCCCTCTAATTTCCAAACTATGAAGATTCTGAAAAAAATTGAGGTGGTGTATAATAATAAATACTTTCAACGAAAATTGGGTCGAACTTTCAACGAAGATGGGATTAAGGGTTTTTGAGTTACCACTGAAAAACTGTCTAGCCCAAACAAAAGGACGTAAGTGCCGTGACTTCCCTATGAACATTCGACCTTTTTTGATTCAAGGTTAAATAGTGTTTTGAAATGTGGACTAGTAGGTGTCGGTACGGAACCCTCGTTGTGCGTGATCCGACACGCACTTGGCGGCTTTTTTTTTAGATTCAATTCACTAGAATCTCCACGAACATTATAAGGTGTGGTTTATTTTTATTTATTTATTTAATCTTTATTGCACAAAAGAAAACCTTATCGTACAAAAGGCGGACTTAATGCCATATGGCATTCTCTACCAGTTTATGTTAAGGATCAAATGTTGTGAAATTAAATTTGAAAATATTTCGTATATTACAGATTCGCGTTTCTGTTTTGAATGTTACTGCTTACCTAGGACTCACTATATACCCCGTCTGCTTGGCTTAGTCGAAGATGTGCGTCATAGACGCGCGATGCCATTTGATATGAGCCACGGCGATTGGCGATTGTTCCAAGCGAAGATCGAAGAGCTGGGTCCAGCCATCGTCTCAATTGTATTGGATTACCTCGACGAGGCGAGATGGAAGATTATCACAAAGAATTGCCCTCATTTAAAGGATATGATGGTAGGTGTGGAAGGTTTTTATTTTACAATAATATTTTAAGTGTTAATACGTGTACGTGCCGTTATACAAATGTATGAACACACGTACAATCATATGATTGGATAAAAGTCAATTGGTGAACAGTTGTGGATAAAATTACAGTTCCTACTTGGTAATATACCTCAAAAAAGAATTTCAAAGTTCGCATATTATCTCAATCTCTGTTTCTGAATCTTAGAGATGGAGATATCGTAACTGCAAATTTAAATTTACGTGGCTATAGCCGAAGCTAAATTCTTCTTATTTTTTCTAGTTGGCTGGACTTCAAGCGAACCCTCCTGGTCAACGTCCAGCAGGTCAGCAGGTATTTTAATAAAAACCATCCTTGCTTATGGCATCACAACATTGGCCTAGTTTGTAGTAATCCTGCTTACAAAGCCGGTAGTCCTGGGTTTGAATCCTGGTTAGGGCAATTATTTGTGAGATGAGCACGAATATTTGTTCCTGAGTCTTAAGATGTTTTCTAAGTAGTTATGTACCACCTGACATGTACTTACCATGTTTAAGCAAATAAATATTCTTATTCTT
Source organism: Cenopis cana (assembly GCA_951800055.1). Taxonomy (NCBI): domain Eukaryota; kingdom Metazoa; phylum Arthropoda; class Insecta; order Lepidoptera; family Tortricidae; genus Cenopis; species Cenopis cana. The sequence goes on along the minus strand of OX637477.1, from coordinate 15,249,869 downwards.
TAAGTATGTATTTGTAATATAGTACCTACAAGCTTTGCTTAGAGTATAGTCAGTATGGGGATAGATCGATTTGTGTAAGATAGCCCCCAAATATTCATATTTATTTTTTATTAGGACAACTATAAATTTTACGCGACATAATTTTCGTGATTTTTCAAATGGTTAAATGTCGCGAGATTTGACTGAACCATACTCCTTCCTTGCCTAGTCCTCCCGTTTTGAACAATGGACATAATGTAAACAAAATCTTCAAATAACAGCATATACTGTTTAATGTTTACAAAATATATAAGTTGTAAATAGTAAGTTGTTTATGCTGAAACTGCAGCAACACAATAATTAATTTAATAACAAAATGCGATTTTTACATTGTATTTCAATTAAAACAACTTGAATATAAAATCAACTCGCATAGTAGTAGACTTGTTAAAATAAAATAAATTAAACACTAAAATTAAAAATTAAACATAAAACTAAATAACATTATAAATAAATATGGACACTAAACTAAGACTAACATTATAAAAACATTGTAAATTAGGTTTCATGTGGTAATTATATTATTATCTTTTTTTACTTGTTGAAGAGGTGAATACAGGAGAACCCACCCACGGAGCGCCAGCTGACGTCCACGGGGCTTCATAATATGACTGTCTTGACCGTCTTAAGTAACCACCCGAGAGGAAATTAGTCATGATGTTGCTGGCCCGCGGTCTATTAAGTGCTTGTATTTAAAATTACATAAGACCCTATGTATCCGATTTCCAGTGCGAGTTACCCGCATTCACTGAGGAGAGCCGGCTATGCTTGCAGCAATTGCAGCTGAAACGTCTCTCGATCCTGCATTCTCCGAATGTAAGTTTATAAGGAATTTAATGCAATTCTGAATTGGAACAGAGTTGTATTGTCTTGTTTCGTTTCAATAGAAAACAACCCGATTATATCATATTTTCTATTATAGTTGATTCAAATTTTTTCTTCGCTATCGTATTTATGACGTACATAGTAGCATTACAATCTTCTCTTTCGCACTTACATAATTGCCAGTAAGGGACGACTGCTATATGTCCAAGCGATCATGTTAACTAGGCAGAAGTAGGTAAGTATAGATGCGATGAATTGTCGGTTGAACACTTGTTTTTCATTTAAAGCACTGAGATATTTATAATTTAAAACATTCTAATTATTTCAGGTCACAGAGGACTACATCAAAGAATTTCTTAAGGGTGACTTCATAGAAGAAATTGTCATATGCCGTAATCGATCGGTCGAGGGTCGTTTCTTAACTAGCCTAAAGTCAAATTTAAAATGCCTTCGCCTTAATGCTTGCTCCTTGAAATTTAATTACTTGAATGCCATCTCTGATCGCCTAACTGCGTTAACTATGCTCGACCTGAGCAATAATCCCTCGGAAATACTACTAAATGTGCACCGTTTGCTGGACAATGCAGCCAATTTGGAATGCTTATTCTTAAATTCTTACGACAAAACGAATTTAAGCAACGAATTTGTTGAATCTGTTCGCCGTCTCGGTCGCCTAAAGCACCTCAGTTTGTGCTGGAACGACAATGTGAACGACGCGTTTCTGAAAGCCCTGGCTCTCGGTTGCCAGAAACTAGAAACTGTGGACATCGAAAACAAATGTAAGTACTACGCACCAATTTGGCATTAACAATATACATTTATTATATTGAAAACATTAAAATTGCATACTAAGGTTTATCAAATATGAAAGAAACATGACATGTAGAAAAGAGTCAATCAATTTAAAAGTCGAACCTGACTTTTTCATTCCCGCTTCTTTCTTTCATGATTTCACGATATAATTTTGAAGAAGACTTGTATTTTTTTAATACCTAATATATTTGTGATATGTGTTAGATATTTAGACGATTGTAAAATAGATAAGGCGAATTTACATATTTTTGGCGTAGTTTATTTACAATCGTCTAAATCGCAACGCAACGCAACCAACGTAACGGCGATAAATATTGCACTATTTACGATAATTTCCGAAAACTGGCAAACGTCCATCAATAATCTTATTTATATTGGACGTATCATATCAAGTGAAATCGATGACATATAAACTTTGGATAATCTATACAGATCTGTTGGAACTACTAAAGCTTAAGCCACACAGAGAGCGGGCGGGCGGTAGCGGCGCGGGAGCCGCATGGGAGCGGGCGGTAGCGGCGCGGGAGCGGGCGGTAACTCCCGCGCGGCTCCCTCCTATTCCCGCGCGCCTCCCGCGCCGCTCCCGTGCCGCTACCGACCGCCCGCTCCCGCGCCGCTACCGCCCGCCCGCTCTCTGTGTGGCTTAAGCTTAAGGCCGTGTATTACCACTTTTGAGTTTTTAAAAACCATCTGAGACATAGAATATTGTGTCTTAAAATAAAAATAAAATATATGTGTTACATAAGGATATTGTCTAGTCAAAATCGCAGTCAACTACATGACCTGATGAATTTCACTCGATAGAAAAAAATCGCGAAGTTACCCCTTTTTTGGAATGTTTTTTCAATACTACGGCTATATTACTGATATTTAACATTATATTTTTGTACTGAATGAAAGATCGTAAATAGTTATAGACAAATTCGCAGGGTTTGCTTTGATAAAATGATTGGCTTAATGACTATAGCTGAATATTTACAAAACTGCGCGCAGAGCTTGCGTAGAGAGCGGGATGGTCAATTGTAAACTCACGCGTGTTAGAGCGGGACATTTGCGTTGGGGATACCTCCCCTTAAACAAATTTAATATTCGAGCAAGAATGTATGAATATGTACATCGAACACATTAAAGTGGGGGGCAGTGGCGTAGCTACCGAAGGGCTAGGCGGAGCAGTGCCCCCAAAATCTGATTAGCAAACCTCTTATTGAACTAGCGAAAAATTCTCCCACCGTCGGAATCTAAATAAAATAGGTTGCAACACTAAAGTAGTGTTATGGCAAGTCATTTAAAAAAATACAGAGAAATTCTCGACTAGGTTTCAACTTCTATTCGCTTGTGGGGAATTCCCCTATATTCTTGCGTACTGTAACGGATCAACCCCCCAACAGCGGGTCGCGTCCACAGAAGCTCAAAGAACCGATATTAAAGAAGAAAGTTGGCCAAAATGTGATCGTCTTAGTGGAGAACCCTTTTTACGTTGTGTACCGCTTTAACCCATGAATTCTATGATATTTGACGGGACTCTGGACTCCTGATGATCTATTATTAAAATAAGCAAACTAATTTCCTATTTTACTCAACATTAAGCTTCAAAAGCTAATTTATATTTTTATTTTATTAAAACTCTTATCCCGAAAAGATAGAACATGATTAATTTATCCTACTGTGCAAATAATTATACTTTAAAGTACCAAAATGAACCAAAGTCGGGCCTACTCCAATCAGAAATGAGCATCCATACCTTATGAGTTATGACTTCCAGCGCAGACCCTACACCACACACCATATCTGCCTCGCTCCGATTCAACCACCTGTTGGGTTTAAAAAGACCCATGACACAACTTGTCATTAAGCGCTTAGCCTCTAGCATATAAAAGTTCAACTATAACGTAAAATATATAATCCATTCAAGAAGAGCTTGCCTAAATTGTTATCTAAAGTTATTTCTCTGATATGGATGAATTTATCTACATACTAGGTACATGTCTGCTAATTAAATTTACTAGAACATCAAGAAATTACTATTTGTACATTTCTTTATAAAGGATCAATGTTTATTAGTACAGATAATCTCTCTCAAGTATGAAATATTAGTCGGGGAATTATCATTATGTATTCACTTTCAAGTAGATTGAATGTCCGTCGGGGAATTATAGTCATTGTCAATGTCACACTACCCCAGTCATATGTTGTCAGATAGTTTTCAGTACAGTCCTGTAATCTTACCTTAAATCAGTAATGACACAAATAACTGTATCGGCATATTAAAAGACTTACATATTAGAATTGTTTAAAATACTAAAAACCAAAACACTTAAAAAGTCGAACAAATCAGAACATTCATATTACTAAAGGCAAAAACACTTAACTTTGTGTGAGGCCAGCTCGGTAGCCTCATATCCCGGATGAAAACATTACGAACCGACTTTATCACTGAACAAAAACTACACTTTGATCTTAGAATAAAACAGCTTAAAAACACTTCTTCACACGTATTCCAGAGATTAGAGCCAGCCCACTTCCAAACTAAGAATAAACCCGAATAGCCCGGCCGTGCCCTTTTATAGCAATAATTTCGATCCTAATTTCCCCAAAGTAAATAATACGCATTGCTCTAAATCTTAAGATTCAATTTAATTTGATACTTACGCGGTCTCTTTGATCACAAGCTTCATTTGCCTCATTCGACTCATTTGCCTCAAATCGCTCTTATTCTCATAGCAATTACGGCGAAAATCGTGTTAGCTTACCCATCGTTTGACCTGCCGCCTATTTATAGGGTCGCTCCTATTTGTTTCGTATGCGAATAATTATTAGTGTTTGATTTAGTATGGTCTCAACTTTATTCCGTTTAATTATAAGGTTGAAATTTTCTTCTTACTTTAGATTAATTTGCCTATTTAAATCGTAATTTTATCAAATAATCAAAGGATATAATGTATTAAATTCGCATAATTAGGAAGATTCAAATACATATTCTTATTGTTTGCTCTAATGCTTCTTTTGTGTCTTTGTTTGTCTATTTATAATTACATTCATTCATTCAAACGAGTAGTATTTATCATAGAGTATTTAATACTAACACCACTGCATCTATCCATTATTACCAATACTTACTACTAGTAGATGGACTTGTATGCAATAGATTCTAACCTTTATTATATATAGTTTTTCTTGTCTTTTAAACAACTTTCTTAGGTCCTGAACCTCATTCTGTCACAGAACGATGCGTATGATTCGTTTTATTTCTCGATTTGCTATGACTTGATGCGTATGAAGTATTTTCCGCATCTGCATTAAATTGTTCGAAAATTTTCGCGCTCGCTGCGCTCGCGTTTTCTTACACATTTGTTGTGTTTTGATGCGTATGAAGTATTTTCCCCATCTGCATCATAATGTTCGAAAATTTTCGCGCTCGCTGCGCTCGCGTTTTCATCTATAGGTAGATATTTTATGATGACTATAATGACCCTTGACCAATCCAACAGTGACATTTTTTAAATTTATCATGATTTAATTTATTAATTTATCAATTTAATTTAACTTATTATTTAATTTATTTCATTGTATTAATATAGTCAGTGTTTTTAAAATGTAAAAATATGAATCCTGGTATTCGAAATAAACGATTAATAATAAATAATATGACTTTATGACCCGTTCCCCCTTAGAGTTTACTGTTCTGTTCTTTTACTGTTCTGGCTGACTAGATTGACTGTATTCGTGAAATATAGTAAAAAACCAGAAAGAGAAACGCTAGACCGTTCGTTGTGGCGTTCTTTTGGTTAGCCCCCCCCCCCCCCCCCCTCTCTAAAAATGTCTAGATCCGCCGCTGCTGTGTTGCCAACTTGCCACCCCAAACCCTTTTAGAAAGCAACAAATCAAAAATCTTTCATAAGAATCAGCCATCGGAATTCTCGTAGCATTTTTGAGCTGTCATAGGGACTTCTCGTTTATCAACTTCCGATTATACATATGTATAGTATATCGATAAATACAGAATATAATATGTAAAATAAATGATTACGAGTAGAAGTAAACATGCAGTCTTATCGCGAATGAGCGATCTCTTCGAGATAACTTTTGGATACCACCTTTTCTCTTCTTCGTAGTCGATCCCTCATGACTGAGGATCGTGACCGCACGCAATTGCCCTCCATGCAGTTCGGTCCCTCGCCAAATGGACCGCACGGGGAAGGCTGCATTTGGCAGCATTCTTTACTGTAGAGTCATTCGGGTCAAAAGCACGCACTTTATTTTCTATGTTCTTTAAAACCTATCAAATATGGGATTTCCGAAGTGATTGGATAAAAATATCGTAGAGAATTTTATGTATTTCCATTATTTAGGTATATTTACACCCAAAACTGCTTAATTTTGTTTTTGTATGTGTTTTAGCAAAATGTGCCGAACGCGTACTTTTTCCCCGTCATGCGGGTAAAATTACGCAAGCTTTTGGGTAAAACTGCGCATACTGGGAAAACGTACACATTGAAAATCTTGATGGATATTATCAATAAAACGCAGGTTATTGGCATAATCAACGTTTATTAAATTTAGAAAACAATATAATTGGCAACTTTTTGTACTTTACTCTAAAAATAACTCTAAATACTTTACGCATTAATTATTGCAATGACCTATAGAGTGTTAAAAGTCAACTAAAGAGAAGATCAAAATTAGGCACAAGCTTTATCATCGCATATCAATATACTCAAGTATTAAATAACCTTACATGCATATTTGTTCGTGTCGGGTTACAAAAACGCAACGTATATACAAATACACGTGCGCACTTTTAAACCCGTACTCTTACCCCAATTAGCAACAATATTAAACGGTCGGTCTCAACCCATACGCTAATACTTATTAGAGACAATGTTTACTCTTAAATAAATAGTACAATAACCAAACAAGATATATAAAACAAACTTACGGGCTTAAATCCATTAATCTAATGTGTACAATCTTTTCCCCGGCACGTATCTTAAAGAAATTATCAGCACTTTTCGATTTCTGCGACCTGCCGCGAAGAGTACTTGACTTTTACATGCACGGCGCGTGGCTCCGAAGCGGTGCCGCTCAGGGCACTAAATTTCGCGAACACACACCTTAGCCTACCCACCACCGCCGGAGAGAAGGGAGCTGCGTACTTTTACCCACCGCGCGCTGTTACCCCGAATGACTCTATCGGTCCAGCGCACCGGAATCCTTCCACTTGGGCGTTTGCCCTCCACAGATCCGAGAATAATTTGTCTCTCTAGTTCATGCCTAGGTGAGCGCATGATATGTCCGAAGAAACAAAGAATCCTCTCTTGGCAGATGTCCGAGAGTCGTCTGGTGATGCCGAGTTCCTCTAAGATAGAGTTATTCGTTCTCATGGCTGTCCATGGAATCCTCAAAAGTCTCCTCCAGCACCACATCTCGAAGGCATTGATTCTGCTGTGTTCGCGGCTCTTAACGCACCAAGTCTCCGCGCCGTACAAAAAGATTGAGAACACGAATGCTCGAACTAATCGCACCTTTGTTCTCCGGTGAATGCTACGATTTCTCCACACTTTGTCAAGGTTAGCCATGGCACTTTTAGCCATTCCGGTTCTTAGGCTGATCTCTCTTATGCAGTTGCCATCACTTGTTATCAACGAGCCCAGGTATACGAACTCGTCCACTTTTTCGTAGCGTGGGGTCGCATCGGCATCTTGAAGCAGCTGTCCTCGGTCCACTACCATGACTTTTGTTTTAGAGTGGTTAATCTTGAGACCGAGTCTAACACTTTCCGCTTCAAGTCTTCTGAGGAACGATGCTAACTCTTCTTGAATATCTTCCACCTTTTAGAATATTATAAATAGAAATTAAAATAATAATATTTTATTATTTCTTATAAATAATTTGTGGATTTCTTATGGCTATTAACATTTTTCGAAAGAAATAGCAGCTGATGATGTGATGTAATGTTTATAAATGATAAAATATCTTTGCATAAAATAAGTATATATATTGATAAAACCTAAACAGTTTAGGGGGCCCCGTTTTTTTTGCCCCAGGGCCCTTAGCCATCTAGCTACGCCACTGGTGGGGGGCTTCAATAACTGCGGGGCTAGCACAACTGCTACTGCGACGCGGCGCGAGTAGAGAAAAATCTACCTTCCCTCCTCTTTCTACTTCGCACAGTTCGAGCGAGACACGGCTGCAAGTTGTGCTAGTCCTCTTGTTATATATTTTGACGACGACTGACAAACGTCACATAAAAGTATGTAGTGTGAGACAAACGCTCTATGAAGTCGAAATAAGCCGAATCTCTTTTCCAAAGTTCGATGTGCAATACTTATTGCCGGGTACTGTACCTGCATTCTGTTATGTCTCGTTTTTGCCACAGATTCGGGGTTTCGCGAGAAGAGTGCCGGTCGGCGGGTGACCGCGGAGGGAGTGCTGGCGCTGTGCCGCGGCGCGCCGATGTTGGTGCACCTCGGGTTGGCGGGCCACCACATCATGAACGATACGCTACTCGCGGCCTGCGTCTCTGTATGCCCTTATCTTGAGGTACCTACTGTGGGGGATGTTGACCACGACATTGTTTCGATAAAAATTCTTACTTCAAAAGTCGTGTCAATTTAGTCACTAAATTTTAGTGGATACATTCAACCTTTTTGTCGGAAAATCCATACTATAATATTATAAATGCGAAAGTGTGTCTGTCTGTTTGTTTGTCTGTTACCTCTTCACGCTTAAACCGCTGGACGGGTTTAGATGAAATGTGTCATGGAGATACTCGCGTCCCGGGGAAGGTCATAGGATACTTTTTATCCCGGAAATCATCCCTTAAGGTGGTGGAAGTTTGTATGGAAGAGCGATAACTAGGTAAGCGCGTGATATAAAACAAATAGCAATTAAATTCTATCGCGATAAGTCCATTCCCCTTGAATAGTGTACCGTTTTACAGAAGTAATTGGGCCAACGTGTAGAGACTTACTTGGCTGTATGATAGTACGATATTTTTTACCCGTAGTTCGTCACGTTAGCCCAACACCTTGGCCCAATGTGTACAGCCGTCATAAGAAGGCATTTTTTGGCAGTCATTGGACATGCGCAAGTGTAGCTGCCCGGCGGAGGTGCCGCCGGCGTCGCTGCCGGCGCTCGCGCGGGCCGTCGCCGTCGCCGGGCCCGGGGCCGGAGCCGCGGCCGGGGCCGGGGCCGGGGCCGGGGCCGAGGGCCGTGCGCCGAGGAAGCTCCGCTTGCTACTCGCGCACACCGCTATCGACCAATCTTCCCAACAGGTCAATAATTTGTCATACGATAAATAAATAATAACCAACATTTCAGCTCCTCCGTATCCGAAACGACATCGAAGCGTTTCACGTTGCCTGGCACGATATCGAATGTCGGCGTGCACGTCTTAAACTAATATTAGGTACTTTTAAACTGAGAAAATAACTCTGTCTGATGCTGAAGCGGTTGCTATGAATTTGGTATGCAGATTTTGGCATGGAATGGACATTGTGTGTTAAGCTTAAGCCACACAGAGAGCGGGCGGGCGGTGGCGGCGCGGGCGCGGGCGGCGGCGGCGCGGGCGCGGGCGGCGGCGGCGCGGGAGCTCCTTTGGCGGTGGCGGCGCGGGAGCTCCTTTGGCGGTGGCGGCTGCCGCCAAAGGCCGCTGCCGCCCGCGCCCGCGCCGCCGCCGCCCGCGCCCGCGCCGCCACCGCCCGCCCGCTCTCTGTGTGGCTTGAGCTTTAAGCCTGGAATCTGGACCCGCGGGTGCAGCCAAGTTCAAAAAAACCGGCTAAGTACGTGTCGGACTTCGCACATTTAGGTAGATAATAGTACGTTACTTACCAAGGGCGGTAAAAGCCGAGCCCAAGGCAAGGGCGATAATTATGTGTTTTGAGGCTTTCTTTATTACCGCCCATGGTAAGTACAAAATTTTATGTGACCCCTGGCTAGGAAGTGGGATTTACCGCGCGGTAATTGCTACTTTATGGCCAGTTGTGAAATAAACTAGATTGTATGCAACTGTACATAATTAGGGCTTAAAACACTCGTGTGATCTTATTATGAAAATATTTCAAGGCTGTCTGTACGGGTCCACTAGCGCCACTCGCGAATAATTGTGATTATTTTTAACGATATACTGGCTTCATTAGTAGTTTATGCAACTGTTACGTAATGAGGGATTTTAAAACAGAAGTGTTTTAAGACCTTATTATGTACACAGTTGCATACACTACGTTATCTACAAGCATATTCATAAATCTTCTACCATGTCATGTGTTTTTCATTACAAGTTCAAGAGCGCGTTGAAATCTTTTGTAAGCACGAGCCACATTTATAAAAGCCCCTTAGGTGATCTAGAATCCAAACCGTCATAAATGTACAGTAGAATCCGGATACAGCGACGGTCAAGGGACCGGCGATATTACGTCGCACTAACAGAACGTCGGGTCGCACAAACCGGACTGATTTTCTTTGAAAATGTTTGGTAAGAATCCTAACGTCGGTGATTTAGCAGTCGTTAAAAGCGGTCGAATGTTATACGCGGAGCGGAAATAATAAAATTAGAAATCAACTTTCATACAAAGTGGCTGGTCACGCGGCTAATCGACTATGTGAAGTAGGTTTTTAGTTTTTTTTTGTGTTTCGACCTATATTCCTAGGGGAACGTTGTTCAGTTCCATGGGCCTGATTATCTACCTGACTCCTGATACATGACCCAGAAGTTATCCTGTATAATAAACAGAGCGTCGTGTAAGAAAAAATGCAGATGGTCAATTCACTCTGATAATATAATCATCTTCGCAGGAACAAGTAACTATATGCTTTTCTTAATTGTTTTCTTTTTTTTAGGGCCTGCCACCTTCAGAGCTGATCTATGATTTCGTAGATGCTCCAAGGACATTTAGATTGGTGTAGGTGATGAGAACGAGTACAAAACAGTTGGTACTATTTTCGCAGAATAAATGTTATTAAGTAAGTATATTTCTACTCAAAGGTGCTCAAAGTAACTATCTATGAATAATGATAAAAGTGAGATATGCTGATTAATTATTTATTATTTGGGATGTATGTTCGATTCCTGTCGAAGGCAAATATACCTAACAGTTTACCATTGAACCATAATGTAACAGCTAGACAATGTTATTCTCTATATTTGCTAGATTATTTTATTGTTTCAATAAATCATTTAATAACGGTTTTATTTTATTTGTGTAAAAAAAATATAAAACCAGTACTTAAAACTTTCTATCTTATGTTACAATAATAGACTAATGGGTACAAACATTGGGACGTTTACCTTACATAGTTTTGGTATGAGACCTTACAAATCCGTCGCCACCGCTGTCAGTGCGTTTCGAGCTTTAACCCTTTGACCGCCAAGAACCTATAAAGTGGTTGTGTGTCGTCGTGCCCACGACGCCAACAACCACTTAAAAGGTTGGAGTGAAGGTGTACTTTGATCATGAAAAAAAAAACGGTTATGAACTGTTCTAATTTGTTTTATTGGTTTAGACATTACACCAAAAAAACAGTGCTTGGCGTATTGGGCACGACGGCACTTTGACGGTCAAAGGGTTATTGGATGTCAAAATAAACGCGAAAGTTTGTCTATCTGTTACCTCTTCCCGCTTACACCGCTGAACGAAATTAGATGAAATTTGGTATGGAGTTGGAGATACTTTGAGTCCAGGGAGGGGGACTTTGGATACTTTTTATGCCGAAAACAATGTTTTTGTTAATCGATCATAGTCACCCTAATTCTAGTGTAGGTATAAGTGCGAATGGATCAGTTGGTTGCTCTCGCTCGGACCGCCTTTTCTGCTCTCTTATCATAATATGATTTTAACTTTATGACTCGGGAATACGGTTCAATTTAGATCGGCAGTTAAAAGTAAGAGCTCAATCCATTTTAGGTATAGATCCGTGTATTGGACAGAAATATTGGATAAGTCTAAACAGCAAACGGTATATATTATGGTATATAGGCCAATACCTGACATATATTATTATACTCTTTGGCCAACACCATCTAGCAGCTAGCAATAATTCTTCACGTGGAATGGAACGTATCCAACATATGTCAAATAAAAGTCATTATTTGTCAGTGTCAGTCAGACACTGACATATCTGTCAGGTCAGGGAGCACAAGTACGAAAGTTACGAACGGTGTATTTTATTTAATAATTTTAAATCGAAATGACCTTACAATAACATACGTTTTCTGAGCGAATATATTCAACAGTGATTTTAAAATGCAAGCGTTTACAAAAAAGTTATTCTCTAGTTTGATTAGAGCTAGAGTTACAGAGTTCTTTCCGCGTCAAAATTATGGTTAGGATTTCAAACACTTGTATTAAATATTGCACAAGTGCTAGTATGAGTGTATAATGATCATTTAAAATTACAGCGACACGCAAGAGGTTTTACCGTAACACTGGTATCGTACAGAACGACAGTAAGTGGGAGGTGACCCTGGACCACCGGCGGCTGAAGACCCCGAACGGGCGCGTGCTATCGGTGAGCAACGAGCCACTGGCGCGCGCCATCGCCGCCGAGTGGGATGCGCAGCTCGACCAAATCACCCAGCCCACCATGCATTTGGTAATATATAAAAAAACTATTTTAGACAACAATTAATATTTATTTATTTTAGACAATAATTAATATTTATCATTTAAATTAAACCACATACACTCATATATACATGTGTATATATATATATATATATATATATTGGCTACCTACGAGACAGGCTGTGCCTAGTGTAGGGGTCAGTGTGTCCTTATACGAGTGCTTGCATGTACACAATATCCTTTTAGTCCTAAGCCCCTATGTATGTTAAGTTGTAAACACTGTATATAGACTACTGTATATTTGTGTAATAAAGATTATGTTTGATATTGTGTATTATAACCATCCTGTGTGTAAAATTGTAAGAAAAAAACGGTGACTGCTCCACACACATGTGATAAGGTTTGACTGTGTCTAATGTAGCAATGCGACGGATATCTAGCCACAATTTTACTCTCCGGCCGGATACTACGCCACAGAGTTATGCATAAAGTTGCAACCTGCACAATTGAATCAGTAATTTGGGAGGCTTACTAACTATGGAAGTATGTAGTTAGCATTTTCTTGATACTGCAAACTTAAATAGCAGCAATCTTTTCTTTCTTTTAGACAGCACTGTGCAACACAGCAATAGACAACCCTGGAAAGTTGACAAAACATGACATTGCTAATTACTTACTTGATTTTCTACCTACGGACACACTTCTCTTTCATTCAGAGGTAAGTTTATGTTGCATATTACAAATGTTAGTTGTAAATGTTTTAAATATAATAATATACTTAACCCTCCAGCAAAAAACGACAAGAACCAAAAAATCAAAAAGAATAAATTTGTCATTGCATCCCTTAATGCCCTAACATTGAGAACAGAAGAAAGGCTTACTGAACTTAACCAAGCACTAGAACCAATCAAATGGGATATTTTGGGCCTCAGTGAAGTTCGAAGAATGGGTGAACATATAAGCTCAAACCAAGACCAGGTATTCTACTATGTAGGAGAAACACCGGGTAAACATGGCGTGGGATTTCTTGTTAAAAAATATTTATCGAATTGCATTGATGAATTCGTAGGAGTATCAGAAAGAATTGCAGTGCTGAATATTAAAATCCCAGGATATAGGGACCCCTGGTCAATAGTACAAATCTACTCACCTACGGAACAAGCCGATGAACAGACAATTAATAATTTCTATAGTAATTTAAATGAAACACTACAAAACCACACCCACAAAAATTTGATAGTGATGGGCGATTTCAATGGCCAGATCGGACAACGCAGGAAAGAAGAAAAAATGATCTTAGGACCTTATGCCTATGACAACAAAACAAGAAGCCGGAACGGGGAAAAATTAGTCAATTTTGCCATGGAACACAATCTCACCATACTCAACTCCCAATTCAAGAAACAGAACAAACAAATGTGGACCTGGATATCCCCGGATGGAAGAACAAAAAACCAAATAGATTTCATTACAACAAACAGAGCAAAGTACTTCACAAACATGAGTGTTTGTAACAAATTCAATTTTAACACCAACCACAGGTTAACACGAGCAGAGCTGCTACTCAATCAACCTAGGACAAAAAGACCTAGAGATAATCTTAGCAACATAAAAGCAAGAAATTACAAATCGGCAGAAAATAACCTATCCTATCAATATAAATTGGCAAACTTCAAACAAGAAACCTCAAAAATGGATGTTATTGAAAGTTACAACCTTTTCGAAAATGCAATAAAAATCACATCACAAAAAAGCAGTAAAGTGAAGAAGGGCAACGATTGGATATCACCAAAAACATCAGACCTACTACAACAAAGGGCCAACATAATTAGCTCAAAAGACACAGCAAATCGAAGAAAACAGATTGGGAAACTCAATAAAGAAATAAATGAAAGCCTGAGGAGAGACCGGAAGCAGCGAAGGATGGAAACTATTGAGGCTCATATCATAAGGACAGGCGGTATCAAGAAGGCATACAAAGAGCTAAGTCAGAGCAAAGAATGGATAGTGAAAGTTAAGAATAGAAGGGGCAACCACACCAGCAAAAGGAAAAGTATACTAGATACAGCTACATCATTCTACAAGAACATGTATAAGGACCCTCAAGTCTCTACACACACCGACCTCTCCCAACACCCTGATTCTGACGTTCCGTCTATACTACAAGGCGAAGTCGCAAGGGCTTTGAAATCCCAAAAAAATGAAAAATCCCCAGGGCCGGATGGCATAAGTAATGAGGTTCTCAAATATTCAGCTGAGACAGTGATACCAATCCTCACCAAACTATTTAATAGAATCCTCGAAACAGAAACAATACCCAAGCAGTGGACAGAATCAGATATAGTTTTACTATACAAAAAGGGGGACCACCATGACATTGGGAATTATAGACCCATTAGTCTGATGTCCAATATATATAAAATCTTTGCCAAGATCATACTGAAGAGGCTAGAAGCAAATTTAGACCATGAACAGCCAGCAGAACAGGCAGGATTCAGACGAGGATATTCAGTACTTGATCACATCCATGTAGTAAGACAAATCGTTGCGAAATACAATGAATACCAGCTCACATACTACATGGCGTTCGTAGACTACAGTAAAGCATTCGACTCCCTAATACACGAGAAGATATGGAAAGCATTGAAGAGCCAGGGTGTTGACTTGAAATACATTAGACTAATCAAAAATGTCTACGAACACAGCACAGCAACCATCCAATTGGAGAGGAAAGGGGAGCCTTTCAACATAGGAAAAGGAGTAAGACAAGGCGACCCCCTTGTCCCCAAAACTATTCTCAGCAGTTTTAGAAATGGTTTTCAGAGATTTGGACTAAACATTGATGGCACCCCACTAACACACCTGCGATTTGCTGATGATATCGTATTGTTCGCAAAGTCACCCCAAGACCTAGAGACTATGATGAACGAGTTAGCAGAAAAAAGCCAGACCGTCGGACTAAGCCTGAACCCAGAGAAGACAAAAGTAATGACCAACAATGCGAAATCGGAAATAAAGGTGGGAGGACAACCCATTGAATATGTTGAGGAATACATCTATCTGGGTCAAATCATATCACCCAAGGAGACTTTTTCAAAAGAACTGGATAGAAGAGTGGCAAACGGTTGGATGAGGTATTGGAGTCTGAAAGAAGTATTTAAAGACAAAAATGTCCATAATAGAACAAAAGGCAAACTATTCAACACCTGCGTCCTACCCGTCCTAATGTACGGAAGCCAAACTTGGGCCCTCGCAAAACAAACCACTGCCAAATTAGAAGCGTGTCAACATGCAATGGAAAGAAGTATGTTGGGAATCCGGAAAGCACACAGAGTGTGAAACTCCACTATTAAGTCAAAAACAAAAACAGAGGACGTTACAACCAAAATAAAACGACAAAAGTGGAAGTGGTCTGGCCACACGATCAGGGGAGATGATAAATGGAGTAAGCGTGTAACCCAATGGTATCCGAGGGAAGGCAAGCGAAGTAGAGGAAGGCCCCTGAAAAGATGGGATGACGACATCCGCCAAGTCGCCGGACCACCATGGAGCAGGGTTGCACGCGACCGGCACGAATGGAGAAGGCTGGAGGAGGCCTTTGCCGACTGGCAAACAGATGCACAAAAAATTAGGAAAAAAGACATACTACAACACTGACACAAAGTAGCACCTGTCGAAAAGGCTATAATAATAATAATAATAATATACTTTATGTCACACCTGGCCATAAAGCGGCAATTACCGCGCGCTCCGCGCGCGGAAAATCCCACTTCCTGGCTAGGGGGTGACATAAAATTTTGTACTTAACACGGGCGGTAATAAAGAAAGCCTCAGATCGCATATTTATCGCCCTTGCCTTCGGCTCGGGCGTCAAAAACCTGCGATCTGAGACATTCTTTGTTTTACCGCCCTTGTTAAGTAATGTACTATTATGTCACACCTGGCCATAAAGTGGCCATTATCGCACGCTCCGCGCGCGAAAAAACCCACTTCCTGGCCAGGGTGTGACATAAAATTGTGTACTTACCACGGGCGATAATAAAGAAAGCCTCAGATCGCATGTTTATCGCCCTTGCCTTCGGCTCGGGCGTAAAATACCTGCGATCTGAGACATTCTTTGTTTTATCGCCCTTGGTAAGTAATGTACTATTATGTCACACCTGGCCATAAAGTGGCCATTATCGCACGCTTCGCGCGCGAAAAAACCCACTTCCTGGCCAGGGGGTGACATAAAATTTTGTACTTACCACGGGCGATAATAAAGAAAGCCTCAGATCGCATATTTATCGCCCTTGCCTTCGGCTCGGGCGTAAAATACCTGCGATCTGAGACATTCTTTGTTTTATCGCCCTTGGTAAGTAATGTACTATTATTTTCTTGGATCACAGGAAGAAGAAGATCTGAGAGCTCTGCAAGAAAAAGAATGGACTCCAGTTTTAGAATGGTTTCAAAAGAGGTTCAATGTTACCCAAGAGACATCGAAAGGCCTGTCCCTTCCTCCTGTTGGCACAGAGACTAGAGCAGTCCTGGCGCGGTACATGCTGTCGTATGATTTCCCTTCTCTCAATGGTATGTCTGTTTACTGTTGTTTTGTTTAACAGGATCTTAATTGTTTACCTTTAATATGGTAACTCTTAAGGTATTTTTCACAAAACGCTGCACTGGATTTACATAAAGATGTAGAAGTTAGTTAAACTATTCAGCACTACGAGTTTTGGTATAAATTCCAACTTTCCATGATAAATCAGCTCTCCTTCTGCTTGATATTTCAATAAAACTCGTGAGTTTTGCAATCAAACGAAAATGGCGTTTTTAGACCTTGTTTATTTTGCTCATTTAACTATAAATAGATCAAATTTCCTGCAGAGCATGAAATATCCAATGAAGTGGAAAATCTTACTCTGAAGAGGCTACACATAAGAAGCTCACCTTGATAAAAAATTACAGCATTTTGTTTTGGCGTGGAAGCTGTCAAGTCACTCCTGCTGATGGTGGCTTGCGTAGAGCGACATCTGGAGCCAAAACAGGCTGTGTTGCTCTCGCGTCTCGAAGAAGAGTACCAGGTCAGTGTTAACAATCATTTGTTGCCTACACTGCAATGGGTTATCTACATTTGCATTAAATACAATAAACACTTTGATCGGTTAATTTTGTATTAAGCAGTAATGCTGCTAACACAAACTAGACTAGTGATTTTTCAATTTTTCCTTTATTTCTAAAAATTTCTACTTTGATCGGTTCATAATCAGTCATCGGAATTCTCGTAGCATTTTTGAGCTGTCATAGGGACTTCTCGTTTATCGACTTCCGATTATACATATGTATATCGATAAATACAGAATTCAATATGTAAAATAATTATGATTACTAGTAAGTAGAAGTAAACAACACGCAGTCTTATCGCGAATGAGCGATCTCTTTGAGATAACCTTTGGATACCAACTTTTAGGAAATTATAAATAGAAATTAAAATAATATTATTTTTTGTAAATAATTTGTGGATTTCTTATGGCTATTTAACATTTTTCGAAAGAAATTGCAACTATTAAAGCCAATGGTATAACAAGGCATAAAATTAGATATCCTGGCTCAGCATCACTCAAAGAAAAAGTTTGGCAAATTTTGGAAGGAAACAAACAAGCTTAATCCAAGGTCGAGTGCCCCGGTGAGTGTCGACGGTTCGACCGAGCCCCGGGAAATAGCAAACTTGTTTGTAAATAGTTTTAAAGTTGCCTCTCCACTGGGCCCACTTCAGGATACCTCTGTAGATAACGCAGGCCATCGTGCCATGGGTGCTTCAACATTGGTCACTGCTAAGGAAATAAGGTCTATTATCAGACACATGACTGGAGGCAAATCACCCGGCCATGATGGCCTGGGGATAGAGCACCTTAAATATGCGGGTGTGCACTTGCCGCGAGTGCTGGCCATGTTGTTTACCCTCTGTATCAGACATTCCTACCTGCCACAGGATTTAATGAAAACTATAGTGGTACCATTAGTCAAAAATAGGACAGGAGATGTCTCGGACAGAGGCAACTACAGGCCGATCTCGCTGGCTACCGTGATAGCAAAGGTGCTGGATAGTGTGCTTAATAAACATCTAGAAAAAACCACCGACCTACACGATGCCCAATTTGGTTTTAGGGCGGGGGTTTCTACTGAGTCAGCTGTACTTTGTCTTAAGCACACTGTCCAGTACTACGCTAGGGCGGACACACCCGTGTATGCGTGCTTTCTAGACCTCTCGAAAGCCTTTGATCTGGTGTCGTACGAAATACTGTGGCATAAGCTTAGACACGAGACTAATTTACCTTCAGATCTCGTGTCTATCTTTAAGTATTGGTACGGCCACCAGACAAATCATGTGAGATGGTCAGGACAGCTTTCGGACATGTACAGGCTGGAGTGCGGGGTGAGGCAGGGGGGGTTGTCTTCGCCTTTGCTCTTCAACTTGTACATGAACGGACTGATCGGTGAGCTCAGCAGGGCTGGGGTCGGATGTTCGATTGGCGGTAAGTTTGTTAACAATATAAGCTATGCCGATGACATGGTCCTGCTGTGCCCATCGGTCAATGCCCTCCAGAGGTTGCTGAACATCTGTGAGAGATACGCCGTGACACATGGGCTCAAGTACAACTCAAAGAAAAGCGAGCTTTTAGTGTTTAAAGCCGGGAATAAAATGTATAGGACAGTTCCACCAGTCACACTTAATGGCAAGCCGCTTGTACAGGTTAAACAGTTTAAGTACTTGGGTCATTGGGTCACGGAGGATCTCACAGATGATTTAGATATGGAAAGGGAGCGGAGAGCCTTAGCCGTTCGCTGTAATATGCTGGCACGAAGGTTTGCCAAGTGTACCAAGGACGTCAAGGTGACGCTATTTAAGGCTTACTGCCAATCCTTGTACACGTGTGGCTTGTGGACCAGGTACACACAGAGATCGTATAGGGCTCTCCGGGTCCAATACAACAATGCTTTCAGGGTGCTGATGGGGCTGAGGAAGCACTGCAGTGCGTCAGGGATGTTTGCGGAGGCTCGAACGGATTGTTTTCCAGCAATAATTCGCAAACGAGTCGCCTCCCTGATGCACAGAGTGTGGAACAGCACCAACAGCTTCCTGGAAGTTATTGCTGAAAAATGGGACAACCCTATACTAAGCTTCTGGGTGAAAATACACTCCGGATGTCCAAAAATCCTTTTATAATTAATTTAATTTATTTTAACTTAACTGTACTTTACTAACAAATATTTACTGTGTAACTACTAACAAAATTATGGATTTTATAATCTGAAATAAATGTGATTCATTCATTCATTCATTCATTCATTCATTAATTTTTCATTGCTTTCATAGCAAATCTCTATTTAACATTTTCAGCCACTTAAAAGTTATCTAAAAGAGCTCGCTCTTTAACGATAAGACCGCCTGTTGTTTACCTCTACTTTTAATCTTCTTTGATATGTTGTATTGTGCTCTATAATGTATCGACAAAATATGTATATCGGTAATATCGGAAGTCGATAAACGAGAAGTCCCTATGACAGCTCAAAAATGCTACGAAAATTCCGAGGACTGAATCATTCTTCAGCAAGCTTACCTGAACATTTTGAGTCAGTATTTGTAAGCGTGTAGGTATTTCTGGCAAGTCAGGCGTTAACACACCTATTGTATCTATTAATTATAGTTGGGTAGGTAACCTATCGAACGATTGTTTTTTTTTCTCTACCCACCTCTTCGTGACATGCCGCTTTTGCTTCCCATCCCATGGGTGTCGTAAGCCCCCTTTGTAACCAACCCCCTTTTGTATTTCCAAATAAAAGGTGTGAGTTTAGGTTTGTATGAGTAATTTGTCGTGTCGCCTAAGTCGTTAAAGTTTTAAGAGGGGGGCTTATGGCATTATGGCGCTTTAGGTCAGTGACGTCACTGCTCTGTATGTAGCGCTTTCTTTCTCTAACTAAAAATATTTTAACGGTAGTAGTAGCTTCGTTATTTTTGAGATATTTTAATAGGATTTTCATCATTTGGCATAGTTTATATCTTCTTTCTTTTGGAGTAATAATACATTTTTGAGTCTACATTCCTATTACGAGCTCTTCATTATTGACTTGAACATTCGCTAAAGACATGGAAACTAGGGTAATATAGATAGTGGTATTATAAAATATAAATAAATATTTGTGGACAATCTTACATAAATCAACCTAGTCCCAACCAAACTAAGCAAAGCTTGTACATGGGTACTAGGCTATGATATAGATACTTATATACTTAAATAGATAGAAACCATCCAAGACTCAGGAACAAATATTTGTGCTCATCACACAAATATATCCCCTGGCCGTGATTCGATCCCGGGACCTCCGGCTTCGTAGGCAGGGTCCACTACCAACTAGGCTAAAGCGGTTGTCAGTTGATGTTATTGTGGCAATAAAGCGTGTTGGTCGTAGGTGTCGCGGTGGGGCCGCGTGCCGTGGGCGCACGAGCTGAGCCAGGCGGAGCTGACGGCGCGCGTGGCGGCCGCGCTGCTGGTGGTGGCCGGCGGCGTCGAGTCGCACTCCGCGCGCGCCAAGTCCACGCCGCCGGAGACCGCCTAGGGCGCGCCAAGTCCACGCCGCGCCGCCGGAGACCGCCTAGGGCGCGCCAAGTCCACGCCGCGCCGCCGGAGACCGCCTAGGGCGCGCCAAGTCCACGCCGCGCCGCTGGAGACCGCCTAGGGCGCGCCAAGTCCACGCCGGCGGAGACCGCCTAGGCCGCCGGGTTTCACTTCTTTTGTTAATACTTCACTTAGAATAGCGCCAGATAACTTTTTTTATCGATTCGTCGTTGCCCGCCTCGGTCACTTTAAAAGTACAAGTCCACGCCGCCGGAGACCGCCTAGGGCGCCGGCTTTCACTTGTTAATACTTCTTTTAAAAGAGCGCCAAACAAATTTTTCTTGCGATTCCTTGCCTGCCTCGGTTACTTGGAAAGTACATGTAAACTTTCATCACTTGCGGGTTGCGGGAGACAGAGTAATAACAAAATGTTGCTTAAACTGTGATACGAGTACACTTCCATACAAGTACCTAAGTACTGTAAAGTTATTTGTGACTATTAATTCGTTCAGTGCATGTGATGGTGACTGTCTGACTGTATCCCTCTATTTTCTTATTTATTATAATAGTACAATTTTACTAGTGTGTAATGGATAGTAGTTAAATAATTTGAAATAATTGTCTGATATAATTATTTTAAATAATTAAAAAATCTATGTATGAGCTGAGCTGCAGTTAACATAAAATTACCTACGTCATGGTATAAATGTTAATATCGATAGTTTGTTATCGGACCTGTAAGATTATAAATTATAAACTATCGATACACCTTAGGCATATTTCTATACAACAGCTGTAGAAAATATAAGAAACCAAAATGAAGTTATAAGATGATACCCTATAACATATAATGGCAATAAAGTGAACTGTAACTACTTTGTATTTGTGTATTCCGCAACTTGACCGCTTTAAACAATCCCCTACATCGAATAAAAATCGGCTGGAAGCCAAATTTAAGTGAGGTCGGGGCGGACAAGAATGAAATGAAAATAGCAAAAACAGTCGCGAAGTTCCGCTAAATATAGCTGGGCGCGCGCGCGCCCGCCAGTGCCGCCCAGCGCGCGCCGCCACGCTTTGTTCGCGGCCGCGACCACCGCTTTGTGTGCCCACTTTAATTATTTCAAACTATTTCAAGTAGAAGTTAATTTTCATACGAAATGCACTCAATGACAGTGGTAAAGTGAAAGACTAAAACCCCATTTCTTTACGGTTAAATTCTATGATGTGGGAAAACGGGGCTAATATGTTCTAGTTTCGAAGTTTGCCTATTTACACCCGCGCATCATTCTTCAGCTCGTCGGTAAGTGCTACACCTTCCCTGCTATAAAAATAAAGCGAGCATGTTATTATTTCAACACCATACCTACGCATTGATGATAGCATTTCTACGTTGTTATTATTTTCACAAGGACTCTGTATTCAGAGCTCAACTTTAATTTTAACTTAAACCGGTGAGGTATGTATGTTCGTACTTCGACTATCGCCGTCAATAAAAACATAATGTTCCACTTTTCGACTATTATGTGTTGGTTCCAAATAAGTAATAGACCATTTTATTGGTTAACTGTACCAGTCTCCCTTAACTTCGTCCTTATGGACGCCGATAACAGATATATCTGCACCATTGTAGTACAAAGCTATATAATTTTTCACGCATTAACTATTATAAGGCTGATTTTGACTCAGTAACATGGGTGAATGACAAATGTCGTACTCTTGAAAAGATTAAAAGAAATCAACGGGTGTTTCAGCGGTGTGATGAGCGGCGCGGCGCCGGAGACGGAGGCGACGCGCGCTCGGCCGCTGTCGGGCGGGCTGTGGTCGCTGCTGGCGTGGCTGCGGCGCGACGACGACGCCGGCGCCTCCAGCGACAGCCTCTCCAGCGTCGGCTCCGACCGCACCGTCGCCAGCTTCGCCTTCCTCGCGCCCGACCGCTACCGGCACCCGGCGGCCCCCGCCCCCCTGCCCCCGCCCGGGCCCCCCACCGACTCCTACAGGAGGAGACTGCGCGAGAGGAACTCCAGAATACAGGCCGACCGAGACATCACGCTCCATCGCAAATACGGACTATTCCGAGGAGAGAACAACGGGTACGACGCTTTCAGCCTCCCCCCGGCGCGGAAATTGAGCGAGAACAAGGATAGACAGGAGAGGGAGCGGAGAGCCGAAAGCGAGGGTCTGCAACGGCGCGCAGCGTACGTGCCGGGCAAGCGGCGCGCGCCGCCGCCGCCGCGCGCCGCCACGCTCGCCGGGCCGCCGCGCCGCGCCCGCAAGCGCCTCGCGCCGCAGCCGCCGCGCCGCGCGCACAGCGAGCTGTGCGGGAACGCGTCTATCCCGGAGGACCGGCTGATCCGGCCGGGTCGTGTGGATCCCGTTTTGCGGAGAGCCGAAACCATGGACTCCAAGACGAAAAAATGTGCTAAAAAAGAACCTAAACCCCGACCGGAGAAGAGTTTCTTGAAACAGATTTTTGAGAGCAGGAAGAGAAACTCGGCGGTCGACCCGATTCCCGAAAGGATACTTCCGAGTATAAGTGAACTCGACAGGCAGGCCGCCGAGATAATAGAGTCGTGTAAATTAAAAGCCTTGGATCGAAGGGATGAAAACGGCGCAGGAACGTCCCGAGAACTCGTAACGCCCTCCAGAGGCGACGTGTGGTTCTGTACGAGATGTCTTCGTAAATATAATGATTCCGTTGTTACGTGTGGATATTGTGTAACTGAACAGAAAATGAAATTAAATAAAAAAGCTAGCGATAGTGATCGGAGCTTCGCGTATAGAGCTCCTGATCTCTATACGCGAACGAATGTTCCTTCGACGAGTGGAGTAAATCAAGTAGAAGAAAAACAAAAGTTAAAAGAGATGCTTAAAGAAATCAAAGACTCTTTACCCAAGAGGCCTAAGCACGATATAAATGAAAATAAAAACACGAATAAGGATACCGGTACAGATGATAGACAGGCCGTTGGAGAGGCTCCCACTCTCAGAATAGGGTCCAAAATATCTGAAGAAGAAAAAGTAGTACAACGGGCTAATAGTAAATCAACAAATGGAGAAGCAGAAAGTAATCGTTATGATGTAAAGGTTGTTTTAAATACGACATCGGCCTCGGAGACTGCTGTCGTAACACAACCAATAGTATTTCAACACGTACCTTCCAGAGACATAATAAAATTAGAATCTTTTAATATTACTAATTTGAAACCAGAGGCGGCAAGTATAAATTCGCGTGTTGCATCCAGTGACAAACTGTTTATGCCGAGTGCAATTCCAAAGATTATTCCTGATAATAATAAAAATAAGCGTGACAGTGAGCCATCCACATCTACTAATGTCCATTTAAATATACCATTGAAAATATCATCATTGCTAAACTCAAACCCATTATCGGAAAATGAATTATTAAAAGAAACGCTAAGCCAATCAGGAAGCCAGCAGCAGCGAAAAGCTAATAACCTGACAACATTATCATCATCTGAAGCAAAACCTTTAGTTTCTTCATCTAACTTACTAGCTAACACAACTTCAAATACTGGTGTCCACATAAACAAGGCGGCGTCATCGACTTCAGCATCCAAAGTAGTGCCTAAGACTAGCTTAATACCTCAAGAGCAAAAAGCACTAAAAACAACTAGCACAACACAAACTTCAAATGTATGTCTAAATATTTCTGCGAAGTCTAAACAAAATACGGCAAGCATTACAGATCAAACTAAAAATAAGCCAATTAATCTCGAACTAGAGACAGGAAGTAAAAATGCATCTCCTAAATTGACTAAAACTTCAGTTTTATCAGAACCCCAAACAAATACCAGTTCTGCAGCGCCTAACCCACATTTAGTCAATAAAGAAATGAACGTGGAAAATAGCGGAAACCTGCAGAAGAAATCACTCATCAAGAATCCCCTTTGTGAACTATCCGGCGAAGTACCGAAATTAGACATTCCACGGGCAACTGATCATCATCAACGTAATCCTATAGCAAAAATCGTACCACTTGATCTCCATTCTAGGAGGAGAGATTTAATCAACCAACTTGAACAATCCATCGCCAAAGGAGACGAAAGGGCGGCTGCTGATGCCGCCGCAAAGCTAGCTCAATTACGGTTATCATGCTCAGTGTTGTCATTCTCATCACAGATTGTCGGAGCACCTTCTACGTCATCATCAATTCCGGCAAATAAAACCAATGAGCCTGTTTCGAACAAGGTACAGAGGGAGGATAATGTCCCAGGCACAAATAAACTTGTACCAGATACAGCAAAAAGTCCTGACCGATTACAGAATAAATCGTCGGATAATGTTGCAGCTTCATCAAGTAAAACTTTTATTGAGAAAAAAACAGTTCCGCCCATGTCTGATAATAACAAAATTCAAACAATAATCGAACCCTCAACGTCTAAAAAACACGAGCCTGCTGGAAATGAAAATGTTTCGTAAGTTCCGCCTGCTTTTAAAATCCTGTTTATAAAGTGCCTAGATAGTTAAATATGAAATTTTACCTTCCAATAAAATTAATATTATATTTCCTAAGACATCTGAGATCCGTTGATTTGATTTGAGAGGGCGCCGCTGCGCTCGACCGGAAGTAGCCTTTTGCGTCAAAAGAGTCGCCCCACGCCACCGCTGCCACGTGACATCCGCTTCCGCCGACCTGCGAACAGCCGAAAGCGCGCGCCCGCCTCTCGCCGCCATGATGGTTCCTCATTGTTGCGGAGGAAATGCTGTTGGCAGCCCACCAGGAAGCCATTACTCGGATCTCAGATGTCTTAGGAAATATAATATTAATTTTATTGGAAGGTAAAATTTCATATTATATGTTCCGTTCGACATCTGAGATCCGTTGATTTGAGATCTGTTTATTATCTCCTGGTGGCGAGTAAGCGGGCGCACAAACATTATGGTAACACCCACATAGTAGATAAAGGGAATAAGTAGTATATGGAGTAAACATTATTAGTTAATACGAGTAACTAAGTCCGGGTCGCGACTCGCGAGTTCCTAGAACAGTACACGGGCACGCCGGGTCAGAGTCGTTCTTTTTGGCAAATATATAGACCCGAATACTATCCCACAGAGAACTATAGGCAATTTTCGTATATATGGATTGAACTATTAAGTATATGTTTTGCAGTTTTTGAGTCACTAGCGTAGGTTAGCGGTGAATGAGTAATTATTCGTGTTATCAACCGATTATTAAGTGTAAGATTGTCCACAAATATTGCTACAATGACATTAGTATTATTCAGCCCGTTATAAGGAGATACTGCATCGGGGCAAAAGCAACAGGATGCGTAAATGTCCAGAAGACATCTAGAACAAGGCGTATTGTAAGAATATTTATATAGTTTAACAGCGCGTCCCTATGTAGTATAACCGGGGCTGGATCAGATAGCTATAACTGGCACCAATACAATAAGTTAATTCCAACTTATCGAAAGTTTTCCGAAATCATTACACGTCGACGTAGCCAGAATTCTGATATCTTATTCAGAACGTTGGTTTTCTGAATAAGAAGACGTTTGTTTTGTATTAGAGTAAGAAATGTATTTTATTAGAATTGTTAGTGTCTGGACCATAGTTTAATAGCGCAAGGTCATGATTGAACGTATCAAGCACCACAACAGTTCTTCTGAATACGCTGGTCAAATTACTTTACCTTTCCAGCGCGCTGTCAATAAAAAACGTTATTCACGCCATAACATGGGAATGTCAAAAGCGAAGTTGAACCCTACAGAAATGCATGCAGACAGATATCGCACTGGAAGCCATGACGGATGTATGCGTCGTAGGCATCGCGCCGATGGTGCGCATACGTCGTTGGCGTCGAAAAGGTTAAGACATTAAGACATTTTTGCCTTAGGCGTTCGAAAATAGAGATCGATAAAAGATGACGATTGCACTTTGCAGTAATTACTGATTTACGGATAAAAATCATACCTGACAAAGTATACAAACCTATTCGCTGGAAAAACATATGCAAGCTAACGCTTGACTACCTGCTGTTGATCTCGTCCCTAGCACACCATATCTTGATAGATAGTTGACGTGCGCTAGCGTGACACCAGTAGGCGTTTCCGCTGCACGGACCAGCCTGGTGTCAAAGCGTTCACTTGTAATGAACTGGCCAGTCCTTTAAGATTCTATGACAGACTTGTGGTGGCGGATGTCCTCACATGCAGATTGTGTAGCTCCGTCGGTTCCGCTCCGTCTCGCCAGGCTCCAGCAGCGCCTGCTCCGCTAGGGGTTCGTCATATTGAACAGTGCCGACGTGGTATCAAGTTTACGGTCAGTGTAGCTGTCGGCAACGATCACTGTGTTCAGACGCATCGTGATCGCAGGCGCGGTAGAGACGATAGAGAGAGAGAGAGAGAGAGAGAGAGAGAGAGAGAGAGAGAGAGAGAGAGAGAGAGAGAGAGAGAGGTCGATGGGCAGGACGCCCAAGCGGCCGAGGGGCGGACGCCCAAGCGGATGAAGGGCGGACGCCTCAGCGGGCGAAGGGCTGACGACTCAGCGTCCTTCCGGGATCCTAGCGGCCTCGGGGCGCAGATGCCACTGGGGGGTGAAGTGTCCCCTCGATAGCCCATCGGCCGCGGAGTTATGATGACCTGACAGGTAGTAAAGGACCAGTGTTACCTGCAGACGGACCCTTAAGTATCATCAGTGATGACTCATCACTCGTAGCAGCAAGGGAGAGACTTATATGCTCCAGCGATCCGGCTGTTCATTTGTAGCATAAATCCTGTTACGTATGTTACTCCATGCTTCGCGGTTCTCACCTTCGTATAAATGCGGGCTTGCAGCTTTTCCAGGTATCGCTAAAGACTGCTGCAATGCAAACTTTCTCTGGGCGGTACGTTTGCAAAGTCGACATAACCTCTCGTAGGTAGTGTGAAAGTTACGCCGGGTAGAGCCATAAGATACGCAGTAACATGTTTGTTTACCTTTTCCTTTGGTAGAGAGTGGACTCTGTTTTAATACGAGGTCCGCAACAGCCGTTGTGATGGCTAATTTAAATTGATTAAGGGTGATTCTCGTGGATTTCGATATTAGTTTAATTAGTGATAACTGCGACTGGTTTGTTATAAGAAGTATGTACACAATCAATTTTGTAAAGGTCAAGGGTAAAAGTCCAACTGTATCGATGTATGTCCATGTATAATGGAATTTTAATTCATTTAATGAGTCCCACGTTAACAAGCGTCTATGCATGTGTTACAGTGAAAAACAAAATAAGGAGCCATGTAGACATGTGAAATAATTAAGAATAAAAATAAGGCATCCAACAAAAGCGGTATAGCAACAAGTAATCACACGTAAACTATCAAAATTCTGAGCGGGAAAAATAACTGTACTAGAAATGCCATCTGATGAAATTTGAAGAGATATTCTATACCAAGGTCATAGAGGGACTAATAGTCATACTAATGTAAGAAACTCAAAAATAAAAAGGGGGTTTTCCGAACGAAAATAAATTCATACCGATGACAATGAGATCTAAGATAGTTATCTGTTTCGATAATGTCGGAGACAGATCGAAGGACTTCCCGGAAGTCATTCTTCTATAATGGGTTACCCTTTTTCAATGGAGCGGAATCTCGGGCTCGCTTTAGAATAACGTCTTGTTTTTGACCCATTTTTGTTTATTAGAGCCTTTGCGAATAGATTATTAATAGGATCTAACCTGAGCAGTAAGGCGAGGGCGAGCTGAGATGAGTGAGATCCGTTTTAACTTTGTCGATGCTACTCCGTAGATGCAATGACGATTGAATCGACAGAGGTTGGGAATTTTCCCATGTCTTCCCTATGCACTTACTTTCGATGGATCGAAGCAGATCGAATCTGCTGTCCCCTGGGCACGCCTCTTGAAGATGAACTACATCAGTCGAATGTATTACCTTGTAATTCGATTAATCATAAATATTTAGGCAGCACGCGCCAGACATACGGCGTACTGCACCACTCGAATCGGCGTTTCTGCACTATAAGGTAGTAGAGACGTGAGTGGAAGTAGTGGGCTAGTGTCAAGACTATACCCGATTACGCTGTGACGCGGCCGGAGCCGGCTCCTGCGTGTCGTTCGGAGCTACTCGGCGCGGCGCGATATACGTTACCAAGACTGGATGTGGTGCCACAGGCGGCACCGATGTAGTCAGTGGCGCTATTGCGGCGGACAGCACCATTGTAGTCGGTGGCGCCATTGCGGCGCACGGCACGGTTGTAGTCGGTGGCGCTATTGCGGCGCACGGCACCATTGCGGCGCACGGCACGGTTGTAGTCGGTGGCGCCATTGCGGCGGACGGCACCATTGTAGTCGGTGGCGCCATAGCGGCGGACGGCACCATTGTAGTCGGTGGCGCCATTGCGGCGGACGGCACCATTGTAGTCGGTGGCGCCATTGCGGCGGACGGCACCATTGTAGTCGGTGGCGCCATTGCGGCGGACGGCACCATTGTAGTCGGTGGCGCCATTGCGGCGGACGGCACCATCGTAGTCGGTGGCCCCGTCGCAGCGGACGCCGCCATGAGGTGGGCAGCGTCGGCTCGGTCGCGGCGGCAGGCGCCGAAGCGGCGCGGACCCGGCGGGCGGCGCCCACGTGGCGGGCGAAGGTGGACATCATCATCACGGACAGGGTCGCAATGGCGGCGGACAGGGTCATCGCGGCGGATAGCGTCGCTATTCCGGCAGACACATCATTGAGGACAGCGTCGACATTACGACACAAACCTTCATCGCTGCATCGCGGCCTACAGCACCAACGCGGTCGCCGTCGCCATGGGGCGGACCTCCCCAGGGTAAGATGTGGCGCCACTATGACGGGCAGCACCATAGTGGTCGCTGCCGTCATTGCAGCAGACAACAGTGAATCCTCAAATTCCACAAAGGGTATGCAACGCGCACGCGATTGCCTCTGAGTTGCAGGCATCTACAGGCTGGAGGATCCACTCGCCATAAAGTGGTCCACCTACGCTACGCTCGTCTGTCACTGTAGTTGGATACAGTACAACACCGTCGAAGTTTCCATCGCCCTCGGGGCGGACGGCCCGGAGGTTTATTTTAGGTACACCGGGCGGGCGGCACCCTTATAGGTGCATGTAATATGTGTATATACTTAAATTGCTCGGCCCCGGGGTAAGCGGCAGACACGGAAGGCAGCAGCGCGCGGGCCGGGCTAGCGGCGCCCGCGTGCGCCGACCGACCACGCCACGTGTCCCCGGCGGGGGCCGCGCGGCTGCGGCGGCACCGGACACGGTTGTAACCAAGAGAAAAGTATTATTCTGACTCACCAATTTGGTATGACATGTATTCAAACCTCCGTCCAGTGCTGGCGGCGCGGGCCCGGGCGCCGGCACGTGGCGCGGGGCGCCCGGCCGGCGCCGCGCGTCGCCGAGACACGATGATCCCGAAGCGCACTCCTTCTCCTCCGACGAGGGGCGACTCTCGTTGTTCATAGCGAGATTCCGAAACACTCGCGAACAAAATTTACAAAAGAGGGTAGTCCGATATAAAAGTGATATTTTAAAAATCGTAATTCCTATCACGCGTTATTTTTAGAACTCCCTCTTGATAATTACGTAGCAAATTAAATATGGAGAATTAAGATTCCTCCCTGTCTACGTAATTTACAAGAAAGGTACGTCCGATCAGTACGGCAGACGACGCAACAATGAGGAACCATCATGGCGGCGAGAGGCGGGCGCGCGCTTTCGGCTGTTCGCAGGTCGGCGGAAGCGGATGTCACGTGGCAGCGGTGGCGTGGGGCGACTCTTTTGACGCAAAAGGCTACTTCCGGTCGAGCGCAGCGGCGCCCTCTCAAATCAAATCAACGGATCTCAGATGTCGAACGGAACATATAATATAAAACGATATTCTTATTTTAATCAGGATAGAAGTATGGATTGAAGACAGA
Source organism: Cenopis cana (assembly GCA_951800055.1). Lineage (NCBI taxonomy): Eukaryota > Metazoa > Arthropoda > Insecta > Lepidoptera > Tortricidae > Cenopis > Cenopis cana. Next base: position 15,219,123 of record OX637477.1, on the reverse strand, counting down.
GAAGCAGCTAGAGGGCCTATAAGGATGACCATGTCCCGAGCATCCGTAATGGGCGATTTACGTCGACAAGCGAACGCGTCTTTTGGTCTGGCCACCCATTTACAACGCTGGATCGTGGGCAGGACTCTATGCACCGACGACAACACGCCTCTCAATTCGTTGGCGGGACCGAAGTTTGATGCTCCGTTTTACCTCTGCCTAGTGGAACCAGGTTAGCAAATTTTTTTTAAATGCCATATTACCTGTATGCCATCAATTATTTTGTCGTTATTTAGATATTTTACGCTTTATTTTCAGATACAAATAAGCACAGTGCTGCACGCTCCGAATCAGCGACAACTCCAAATAATAACACAGAAGATAAGAACCTGGACATAGACCAAACCAATAGAGAAAATAAAGCAACCGATGTGTATGCTGAGTTGGTCCTCTTGGAGCGTCGCGCCCTTGTTCCGAATGCTGAAGAGTTCGAGTGTGGAGTTTGTATGGAACAATATAAACCCGGCCAAGGGGCGGTGTTAAGAGAGTGCGTGCACACGTTTTGCAAAGAGTGTCTCTCGGACGTGGTGAAGCACTCCGAGGAGCCAGCAGTTTCATGTCCCGCCACGGGTTGTCCTGGATTTCTGCATGAACGTGAAATTCGCGCTCTTGTCTCGCCGGAGGATTACGAACGATGGTTGGCGAGAGGACTGGCTGCTGCAGAGAGCGGCACGCGGAACGCTTTCCACTGTCGCACTCGTGACTGCCAGGGGTGGGCGCTGTGCGAACCAGGTGTTACGAGATTTCCCTGTCCAGTTTGCAAGAGGACAAACTGCGTTTCCTGTCAGGTAGGTATTATACACATTTCATTGCATAGTATAAAACAATAAATGGGAGCTTACTGCAATATCCGGCGAGTGCCAGCAATACTACACGTAAGCATTATTCCCTTACTTACTGTGTATAAGCGAGAAGGAGGAATGCATTGAAATGAAATTATTTATTTCGGACGTCGGGTAGGTACCTATACGGTACACAGTACACACATCACAATGTGAGTACCTGGTAAGGAATAAATTGAGTGAGAAGGTTAGTAATAAATTAATAGTTTAAAAACACTACAAAAACACGCTTTGCGTGTGAATTGAAACCTGATCGTGTTCAAAGTCCATTACGTGACCTTTCTCACAAGTGCAAACACGACTATGATACGATATTCCATCATGGAATGCCAGTGCCTATCTTCCGGCTTCATCATCAGACCTTGAAACCTAATCGTGGTCAAAGTTCATTACAAGACTTTTCTAACAAATCCAAACACAGCTACGATACGATGTTCCATCATGAAGTTCCAGTTCATATCTTCCGGCTCCATCATCAGATCAGTTCGACAGTACCATATTATTGTATTGTCATCAGACTACATACAGCTGCTAATTTTCATGACGCTACGATCCTTGGAAAATGGTTAAACTAGTTACCTTAGATTCCATTACATAGTTAGTTACATACAGGTCGACCTATCAGACCTTGAAACCTAATCATGGTCAAAGATCATTGCAAGACTTTTCTAACAAATCCAAACACAGCTTTGATACGATGTTCCATCATGAAGTTCCAGTTCATATCTTCCGGCTCCATCATCAGATCAGTTCGACAGTACCATATTATTGTATTGTCATCAGAACTACATACAGCTGCCAATTTTCATGACGCTACGATGCTTGGAAGATGGTTAAATTAGTTACATTAGACTCCATTACATAGTTACATACAGGTCGACCTAATAAAAGCGTGTTAAAAAATTAATAGTTTAAAAACACTAGAAAAACACGCTTTGCGTGTTAATAGGGATGTTGACTCAAAATTTATTAATACTCCATACGAAAGAATACATATAACTATGCCAAAAAGTGAAAATCCTATTCAAATATCTCGAAAAATAACGAAACTACAACCGTTAGAATGTTTTTAGTAGAGAAAACGCTACAGGCCAGTGACGTCACTGACCTCGAGCGCCATAGTAAATGACGATCGTTCAATACAACGGGGCGTTTTGCGGAAAAGGGACAGAAAATGCCCCCTCCTAAAACTTTGAAGACTTATAATTATGTAATTATTTATTCTTTTGGATTACTTCTTTCACTATTTGATAGAGAATTTGATCCTTTTTCGAGAAAATTCGGATTCATTGATTTTCTTATTTGTCGTCAACATCCCTATTGAACCCTGATCGTGTTCAAAGTCCATTACGTGTCCTTTCTCACAAGTGCAAACACGACTATGATACGATATTCCATCATGGAATGCCAGTGCCAGTCCGGCTTCATCATCAGACCTTGAAACCTAATCGCGGTCAAAGTTCATTACAAGACTTTTCTAACAAATCCAAACACAGCTATGATACGATGTTCCATCATGAAGTTCCAGTTCATATCTTCCGGTTCCATCATCAGATCAGTTCGACAGTACCATATTATTGTATTGTCATCAGAACTACATACAGCTGCCAATTTTCATGACGCTACGATTCTTGGAAAATGGTTAAATTAGTTACCTTAGATTCCATTACATAGTTAGTTACATACAGGTCGACCTATCAGACCTTGAAACCTAATCGTGGTCAAAGTTCATTACAAGACTTTTCTAACAAATCCAAACACAGCTATGATACGATGTTCCATCATGGAGTTCCAGTTCATATCTTCCGGCTCCATCATCAGATCAGTTCGACAGTACCATATTATTGTATTGTCATCAGAACTACATACAGGTGCCAATTTTCATGACGCTACGATGCTTGAAAGATGGTTAAATTAGTAACCTTAGATTCCATTACATAGTTACATACAGGTCGACCTAATAAAAGCGTGTTAAAAAGGTGCGTAACACGAATCACTTTTTATAGGTATCATTAAATTTCTGAGTCTACTCTCTACCTGTCCTGTTTTGTGCCACTATTAATGATGAGTAATAAGCAGACGCCATAGCTTAGTTAGGGACTTCGAATGCCTAGATGTGAACCGTGCTTATAGTAGTAGCCCGCAAGGACCTAGGTGAATTTGTCATACAATTTATATGAATAACTTTCGTGTCACAACAGAAAATAAAAATCTAGGTGTGTTAAATGCTTTAACGAAGTGCCAAAAATTTAGTCCTCACTCACCTACAGGAGCACATTCAGATCAGTTTTTACTTAATTTCCAGGCAATTCACGAGGGCGACACTTGCGAACAGTACCGCGTGAAGCAGCGAGAATCTGAAGTCGCCAGCCGTGCTCCAGAAGGCACTGACGAAGGAACACGAGCGTTCCTCGATACGTTGATATCGCGGGGAGAAGCTCTCGAGTGTCCGGAATGCAGCGCCATTATAACTAAAAAGTGGGGCTGCGATTGGATCAAGTGTTCAGCCTGCAAGACCGAGATCTGCTGGGTGACGCGTGGCCGCCGCTGGGGGCCCGGCGGGCGCGGCGACACTAGCGCCGGCTGTCGCTGCGGCGTCGATGGCAAAAGGTGCCATCCTTCATGTGGCTATTGTCATTAAATTATATCATACAATATGTTTTCAGAATATATATTCAATCGCAATATATGAGTATAAGTGTAGAAGTTTTTTTTTTTTCAAAAATTAACAAAATTTTCAACAACCTTTTTGGCAGGTGTCCTTTTTTGCTGTCAAAAACAAGCCCAAACATGATAGGTATATCATATTCCTGTGTAAACTGAAGAGTTCCTATTGTTATTTATGATGTTACCTTGTATTGTCACCTAACTTTCATATATGAAGAATTATATATGAAGAAAAATGTTTTGCAAATTTATACCATCTTACGATGTAATTTTTGCCTATTAGTTGACAGAGTACACAGATGCAGCAGCTGCGTCGCAGCTATATGTAATCTATATTAAGGTGAAACGTTACGGGTTCCTGTCGATGTTCTGTCAATAGATGGCAGCACGTTGGAATTTAGGGGGTTTTTCAAGGTTTTCTGCGAAACCGCTAAAGTACGCTAAAGTAAGTGTATTCGACCGAAAGCGAAATATTTGCAATTTCGTCCATTCACGCACACGTGCGTACCTAATGTCACAGGGAATGTCAGTCATTGTCAAGCAGTACGCAAGTTGAATATAGAGGGCGTAATAATAAATCAAGGAAGTAGCTCACGTTTACAAAATTACAAATGTGCGACGAACGTAAATAAGGCGGACATAAATAGAACTACATTTTCGCACTCTTCTTGAAGACGGGGGATAGTCCTGTGGTTTACGCTTTTGCAAATTTATTCGCAGTATCGCTAGAGACCCACGTTCGAGCCTTGGTCGGGTACCATAGTCTTTTTGTATTTTTATTTTTCTTCGAAGTTCATTTATTATTTTTTAATATAGTTATAGTTAGTTAGTTAGTTGTTATTACGTTATAGAGCATTTTTTTAAAAGATCGCGATGTAAATTCTATTAGACGCAAAATTGTACTGCAATTATCATACATTTTTAAAGATCACGATGTAAATTCTTATAAACACAAAATTGTACTGCAATTTATTTATATCATACATAATCTAATCTATCGTTTTGCGTTTTCTTATATTTTGTTATATAGGTACTTGCTAGGTGAAGTAAAATACGAACGCTCATATATATGAATATATATCCTACTACGAAATAAATGTACAGATATTATGTACTGAACGATTGAAGCGTTTTCAGTCAAGCATGTTTCTTTTATTAATAAATACTACAGTGGCCGAATTATTTTATGAAATTCCGTAGGAAATAAATAATATCAAAGCACATAATATCTGTACAAATTCACTAAGAAGAGTGGCATGGAATCGTCAACCAAAAAATGAAATGATTTTCACAACATATTTTGTATTATGCCCGTGAGCCCTTGAAAATTCTTGAATGCGTTCGTGCATCGTTGTCAGGTCGCACTTGGGACAGTATGGCAACGTCGCTATGCCATGTTGGTTCTTCTCATTACATTTATATAAATACCGTCGTCTATAGCACAAGCTTTAGGTACTATCGAACCAACTGAATCGTGACCCACCGTGGAACCTTGTCACAGAAAGTGTCATAATGATTTTCGTTGTCAGGCAGTACGATGTCACTATGACATTTTCTGTGACAAAGTTCCACGGTGGGTCACGCACGATTCAGTTGGTTCGATAGTACATACATGCTTATTTTAGGTCTAGGTCGATTTTTAAAGATTGGCGTCAAATATTTATTTATACAGGGTGGTTTTTATTTTCCGGTCAGTGATGGCAATGGCAGCTACCAGATCCCGTGCTGCTACGCGAAAATGATCTAAGAAGACTTTCCTTTGATTTTGAATTAATGAAGTTTGACCTTTTCAGATTTTGAAAAATAAAACATACAGGGTGGGAGAAAAAGGTCATTTTGGACAAACTTTTTTTTGATGCCAATCGATCCCATTTCTATCCAGGATCAAAAGTTTGTATGATCATGATGATGATAAGTACCTAGTATACAGGGTGGATTTTTCTTTTATTTTTCACTTACTATTTTTTTATGCCCATCGATTCCATTCCTTTCCAGTATCAATAATTTCTTAAGGTAAATGTACTAAAAAGACACTAATTAAAGAAAACTTTTGCCATACAACGTTTTTGACAGAATTAACAATATTATCTAATATGTCAATGGAAATTGTACGAAAGTTTGTTTTTGCAAAGTACTTTTGTTAAGTTCTAGTTCTAGTAATGTCTGCGTGTCTGTGTATCTACGTAGTGAAATTCATTATATTATACAGGGTGATTTTTTTTTGGGTCAGTGAGCCCTCAGCAGTAGCTGCCCAGCTACTAGATCCCGTGTTGCTACGTAAAAATGGTCTTAGAAAACCTTCCCTCGATTTTAAATTAATTAAGATTGGCGTTTTCAGATTTTGGAAAAAACATACAGGGTGCGAGAAAAAGGTCATTTTTGATAAACTTTTTTGAAGTTAAAACTTCTTTAGCGGCGCTGAGCACTTTTTGTGATGGGAGAAAATAGTTAAACTCGCGACGATTCGTAAGACTAGCTAGTTGACCCCTCCTAGTATCGTGATTGCGATGTTAGGAGGGGTCTACTCAGCTAAACTCAGCTGGTTACACGATGCGTAAGACACAATGATACTCGGGATATTTATGTATATGTAAATGGATTATGCGAATATGAGTATGAATATGAGTATTACTTAATATGAATATGAGTGAATACGGATACGGATACCGATACGGATTCGGATATGAATATCTTTGTTATTTTACTTCCTTTATTGAGTTTTCACTTCTGCCGGCACTTCCGGAGTGCAACCCGTTGTTTTTTTTATGTCATTAAGAAAGTAAATAACAAAGATATTCATATCCGTATCCGTATCCGTATCGTTATCCGTATCGGTATCCGTATTCATATTCGTATTCGTATTCGTATCCATATCTATATCCATATCCATATCCATATTCATATCCATATTCATATTCGCATAATCCATTTACATCCTAATTCCTAATATCCTAATCCTAATCCTAATAATATTATAAACGTGTAAGTTTGTGCGGATGTATGGATGTACGTTCCGTTTAATCTCAAAAACTACTGAACGGATCTCTATGAAACTTTAGACATCAGAATAGGGCATAGGCTATAATTTATTTCAAAATTCAAAAAATTAGGTAGCATAACTAGATTTGGTCCCATACAATTCGAGTGGCATAAAAAAAGTTAGTGAAAAATGACATTTTTCTCGCATCCTGTATGGTTTTTTCAAAATCTGTAAACGCCAATCTTCATTGATTAAAAATTAAGGGAGGGTCTTCTGAGACCATTTTCGCGTAGCAGCACGGGATCTGGTAGCTGTCCTAACTGACGCATAAAGAAAATCCACCCTGTATATTCCCAAAATGCATGCTTGGATGAGAATGACGACACTGATTTCAGATCTCGAAAGTACAACACACTAAGAAGGACACCACGACGAGTTCTGTAGATCTAAAAAATGGGTCGCACAAACCGCTATCGAATATTTTGTTGAGTCACAATCGTCCATAGGCTATGCTGTCTACTTACGATGGTAACAAACCATAAGGTTGATTGCCACCGCCGTGGTATTAAAAAAAATGCTCATTCATCAACTCATGGCACGGTGGGATGTACCCGCAACCAATTTTGATTTCTGGGCCACTTCTTACCTTGTCACAGTGAAAATCTATATGAAAGCCGCTAGAAATCTCGTATTGATGTTACTGTGACAAGGTACGAAGTTGCCCAGAAATCAAATTGGTTGACCTAACGTCCACAGAAGCTTCAGACTTAGTAATAACGGGATTACAAAAGTAGTTACTGATGTTGTTATATATCCAATTATCACCATAGCCTATGGACCCTGTTACATCCTATTAACACCGTAGCCTATCGTCTCTGTTGATTTTCAATAAACACCGTAGCCTATGGTCGTTCTTAATATTCGATTGACACCGTAGAGCTATTTTTTATCAATGGACAACCGTAGCCCATGGACGCTTTTAATTTGCATGTAGGCAGATAGTTGTCCGAGTACAAATGGTTGTGTTTCATCTTGAGCAAAAATACATGTCATTTATGCAGGTCGGTAATAAATTTATTTTAGGAGATTCGCCTCCATAGAATACGGTATTAAACCCCTAGTCAAATCAGCAACTTTTTATTAAATGTCAAAAACGATTTGTTAATATGAAGTTTGTAGGGAAATACTGTCTTAGTGACGTCACTAAGACAGTGTGAGTAGGTTTGTTCAAATCAGCGTCCTTTTTAAATCTTTATGCTTATAAAATCTTTCAATTAGCTAAAATAAATTAATAATTGATGTTTTTCGAGTATTTTCGTTAGATCTTTTATTAGTCAAGTAAAAAATAATTTATTTTTACCTTAGTTTAATACCCTATTCCATACATTACCTTGCAAAAGGTGGACATGAAAAAGTTTTGATTATTTGAAGTGAATAGGTACTTCGTTGTCGGGGTTTTGTATTCACTTCAAAAATATTAATTATCCATATAATCCAATCATACGTATACTCGTACGGAGTAGGCGCCTTACTTCTTTAAAACTGTATTAAAAGTTAAAACACAAATCGTAAAACTTCTCAATTATAATCTCAAAAGAAACTCAATAATCTATAATATAATATTATAATAATAATGCGTGTTACTGTTACATGACTGTTATAGACATTTTCGCAATTTTTGTGCACCTTATTCCTTTGTAATAAAGCGTTACCTTTCACGTCGAGTCTTACTACTGTGCCTTATAAGGCAATCCCAATAAAGCAACAATAAAGTGTTCAGTTTCGTTTCATCTTCATTAACAGTTTGAAATTCGTTCTATCAGAAAACAAATGACATGGCTGTTACGTCACCACCAAAATGAAGAGCGCAGTATGATAAAATGAATGCCTTCTCTTTCATCACAATATAAAAGTGTTTGCAAAGAAAGTGTCGCCACCTATAAAGTCCATAAGTACTACCTACTGTTATAGCTAACTGTCAACAACAGCTTAAAATTGACATCCGAGCCATCTATTGGAGGTTTTGGACAACGATCTGTCATAAGCCGCGGCCATTTTCTTTACATGGACAGTATAAAACTCGCTCACACATACATAGCACCGAGTGAAAATTGATGATTTTTTAAACGGTTATATTTAAATAACTAGACGTTATTACGTCTTATTTTTCAAACTGCGGGAGAAGAGGGTCGTATATTATCTAAAAATTACAATTTCAAATCCGTGACATCAATAGATTTCGCATGTAGTCGACCGGAAAATTGTATGAAAATCGTACGTGACGTTTCACCTTAACCCTTTGACCACCAAAGCGATGGTGTGTCGTCGTGCCCACTACGCGAAGCACTGTTGAATTCGCTATTTGACAGTCGTAAAGATAAAATAATTAATGTATTGGATACAGGAGCTCAACAATACTCAAACATTAGGTTTACAATACTCATGCAATAGGTTTTGTGCTTTAAAATTAATTGAAAATATTTTATTTTTGAAAAATGTGGATTACAAAAACCGAAACACGTGTGACGTCACATTTCAACGTTAAGGTTTAATTCCGCAGCAGACCGCAACTGTACTTACTGCACGTTACCTTTCTCTGCACTGCAAATTTAACCGTAAAGGTATGATTCCGTTGCCGACTGCATACAGCAACAGCACGTTCCGCCGCACTCTAAATTGAACCGTAATCATGAGACTAAAAGTCCCAATTTAGAGTGAGCGGCGTGTGCTGTTGCGACACTTTTCCGCTCATTTTAAATTGGGTTTTTTACGCATACCATTACGGTTCAATTTGGAGTGCGGCGGCACGTGCAGTTGCTGTCTGCTGACGGCTGCGGAATTAAACCTTTACTTGCTCTTTAGGTATACATGTGGTGTTACTGGTGATTGGCTTGGTCATTGGTCACACAAAAAAGGCTTGGTCAACAGCTTGCGCGACGCAAGCGGGACGCTGCGCAGCGCGCCAAAATGTATGAAACCGGCCCGCTCACGTCGCGCAGCGTGTGTGGCGTCGCTAACCTGTTAGCATACGTTCCGGCGCGCAGCCGTCGCGTCGCGCAACGCTGCGTGATGTGTGACCAAGCCTTTAGGTTATCAGAGCTCCCAAAGATGTGCTGTGAATCACGGATACTGTTGAAGCTACCTGTCAACACAATGAAGGTATGATTCCGTTGCCGACTGCATACAGCACGTTCCGCCGCACTCCATATTGAACCGTAATCATAAGACTTAAGGGAGCACGGTGTATTACCATCTCCTTCTATCGTATAGCTGCGTCCCGCAGATTGGCCGACGTTGGGCCAATATGTAGAGCGGGCATTATAATGTGCCTGCTTGCTTACCATCGGCCAGGCAGTAAACTTCTTTGCCGCCGTAAAGTTATGATTCCGTAGCAGACGGCAACTGCACGTTCCGCCGCACACTAAATTGAACCGTAATCGTAAGACAAAAAGACCCAATTTAGAGTGACCGGCGTAAGTGTCGTCGTGCTGTTGCGACACTTGTCTGCTCATTTCAAATTGAACTTTTTACGTATACCATTACGGTTCAATTTGGAGTGCGGCGGTACGTGCAGTTGCCGTCTGCTGTCGGCAGCGGAATCATAACTTAATTGTATAAAAATCATTTCCACCGTTTGTCATTCTCAAGCAAAAGATGAAATGAAAACCTTTTGGTCGCTTCAAAAAAGCGCCATCGCCATTTCCTTTCTAACACAATTAGAAATCATCCTTATTGACAAATGGTAAAAAGAGAGTAGAACTTGAGAATGACACATTGATAGTATGTAGTAATCCTTTTTGTTGTACTTGTGTTAATAATTCATGTATAATTAAAATTTCGTGTACAACCTTATTTCAATGGAATAAGGTCAAAAAGTGTATACATGTTGGTGCCCTTGACTGTACCTACTAGTTCAATGATGTTATATGTGTGTCATATACACCCAATCACTAAATTTATTTCTTTCTAATAGCATGGGTCGGCAAACCGCGGCTTTTGAGGTCTCCTCAAAAATGTAGTGTATAGTTTGGAACAGATACTTGCGGCTCTCAGAGGTTAAAAAAAACATATTTTTACCGAATTTGGGTTAAAAAGTTTGCCGACCCCTGGTATAGTGATACTAGCTGTAATAGCATTTCGTTTAAGGGTAGGTTGCACCAGCCAGGCTGTCTGTAATTGTAAATGGTGTTCGATAAATTTTACTGTATGGAAAGATTGACAAGTTTCTATAGGATGACAGCTGCTGGCACCATATTTATCTTTCATCAGCCTGTAATCATATGTTGGTGCAACAGTGCAACCAAAGGACATTTATAAAATAAGTTTGTACATACTATGTAGCACAGAGTGCTAATTTATGCAATGATGCCAATGACTAAGTAATATCAATGCCTGTCTATGGCTAGTGTTTATTAGTTACGTAGCCAAAGGGTCAAAACGGAACCCTGTTGCTGTTACTCACGCGTCCTTCCGTCCATTGTCCGTCACACAGATTTACAGTCAAGCTAGTCTTAAAATTTTGATAGTATAAGCATTTGGGTGGTCCAAAGCCATACAAATAGTCAAACTTATTTTTAAATCTTTTAAGGGGGGCTCTAATACAGCTAAAGTGGGCGCGAAAACCAATAAATGGGTCTAACACCATATTTATACCTATATTTACATTTGTTACTTTGTTACGAATGTTTCACTGGTAATGTATGTAGAGACATAAATATTGTGTTAGATCCGTTTAAACAAATCTTTTAAGTATGAGAACAAACTATCGATCATATGCATGTTATAAAGCAACTTATAGAAAAATGTCAAGAATATGGAAAGGCTTTGTACATCGCATTTGTTGACTACAGCAAAGCATTCGATTCGATCAATCATGGTTCGCTTTGGAAAGCGCTAATCCAGCAAGGAGTGCCTAAAAAATACATACGTTTGATTAAAAACATATATTCGAATAGCACAGCACAAATAAAATTAGAAACAGTTGGCGAAGAGTTTCCAATAGCTAGGGGGGTAAGACAAGGAGACCCATTGTCACCTAAACTATTCTCTGCCTTACTGGAGGACATATTCAGAGACCTTCAATGGGATACACTTGGCATAAATATTAACGGCTGGATACTTAACCACTGAGAAGAGAACAAAAGAAATAAAGTTAAAATTAACTAATATTAGTAAACAAATTAATAGAAACATAACCAAGCAGAAAAAAGAAATAAGACAAAAAACTTTTGAAAAATTTGTTAACAAAACTGGAGCCCTCCGGAAAGCCTATAAGGAACTGTGTGAGAAATCGGAATGGACAGAAAAGGTGAAAAATAAACAAGGCCTTATGGAAACCAGACGCCAGAGTATAATAAATGTGGCAACCCAATTTTATAAGGAACTCTACTCCAATGATACTCTACCTCCAAGTACAAACAAGCCCGAAAATACACAATACTCGGATATAGAAACTTCAGAAATTCTCATGTCAGAAATAGAATATGCTATAAAAACCCAAAAAAATGGGAAGACCCCAGGAAATGACAACATCACAAACGAAATGTTGAAATCTCTCTCGCCTTCACTACTCAAACCACTCCAAATACTCTTTAACAATATTTTAAAGACAGAAAAAACACCAGACCAATGGTCTAAATCTACAATAATATTATTACACAAGAAAGGTCCAAAGAGTGAGCTGGGAAACTACAGACCAATCAGCCTCATGACAAACATATATAAAGTGTTTTCGAAAGTATTACTGAACAGGATAACAAATACACTAGACGAATGCCAACCACGCGAGCAAGCTGGATTCCGCAAAAAGTTTTCAACCGTAGATCATATACAAGCTATCACCCAACTAATAGAAAAAGCAAAAGAATTTAAAATAACGTTGTATATGTGCTTTATAGACTACACGAAGGCTTTCGACTCACTACACTTTGAAGCAATATGGTCATCATTGGCGCAACAAGGAGTAAATAAAAGATATATAAACATTATCACCAATATATATACAAAATGTTATGCGAAAGTGCGTCTAGAGCGAGAAGGTCCGGCATTCCCTATACAGAAAGGAGTAAGGCAGGGGGACCCGCTTAGTCCAAAAATGTTTTCAGCGGTGTTGGAATCTGTTTTCAGATGTATAGAGTGGAAAGAGAAAGGCATAAAAGTAGACGGAGAAATACTGACCCACCTACGTTTCGCGGACGACATTGTCGTTTTTGCTGACAGTGCAGCCAACCTGGAAAGCATGGTAAATGAGCTGGCAACGGCGAGCAAGAGAGTAGGGCTGTCAATGAACAAATCAAAGACAAAGATTCTAACGAACGGTGATCCTGCGGATATTGTTATAGAGGGCGAAAAAATTGAAAACGTGGAAGAATATGTATATCTGGGCCAAACAGTGTCGTTTGAAGACAACACGGAAAAAGAAATACAAAGAAGAATATCTACAACTTGGAAAAAGTACTGGGGATTGAAGGAGATCATGAAAAACGGCTCTGTCCATATTAATATAAAGAAAAAACTACATGACATGACCATACTTCCATGCTTAACATATGGCTGCCAGACATGGTCCTTAAGGAAGAAAGACGAAGAAAGAATCGCTGTGTGCCAACGTAAGATGGAAAGGAGTATGCTTGGGTTAAAGCTAGCAGACAGGGAAAGCAACTACAAAATAAGGAAAACAACGAAAGTAGTAGATGTCAAAACCAAAATGGCAATGGGCAGGCCACATATGCCGTATGGAGAACAGGTGGACGAAGCGGTTAGTAGAATGGTATCCGTACGAAGGGAAGAGAAGCCGAGGACATCCGAGGAAGAGATGGAGGGATATCTTTACTGAAGTAACTGGTGTCGATTGGATGCGTAAGGCTCGTGATAGAGCACTGTGGAAGTATTTGGGGGAGGCCTACGCCAAGGGGCGACTACTGTTACCCGAATAAACCTTGTTAGACGATAAATATAGTATTATGTAAGCAGTTGTAATAGTAGAAATAAAGGCTATTTTTATTTTTTTATTTTATTTATTTATTTTACTTAACCACTTGAGGTTTGCTGACGATTTAGTTCTGGTAACTGACAACGCACAGGCGCTCCAACACATGCTACAACAGCTGACAGAGGCAAGCAGAAAAGTCGGACTCACCATAAATAAATCAAAAACGAACATAATGACAAACAGAGAAGAAAGGACCATAGTAGTAGATAATGAAAATATAGAATATGTACAGAACTATACTTACCTAGGACAAATTATATCAATCAGAGACCAGACGACTTTAGAAGTAGAGAGAAGAGTATCAAGTGCTTGGAAAAGATTCTGGTCACTTAGGGAGATACTTAAGAGTAAGCACTTTCCAATGTCAGCCAAGAAAAAAGTTTTTAACTTGTGTATCCTCCCATGTATAACCTATGGTTGCCAAACTTGGGCACTGACTCAGAAACATCTCCAAAAGCTTAGAACCTGCCAAAGAGGAATAGAAAGAAGTATGATGAACATCACATTAAAAGATCGTAAAAGAGCAGAAGAAATAAGAGCAAGAACAAAAGTAGAAGACGTAATTAAGAAAGTAAGAAAGTTAAAATGGCAATGGACAGGACATATGACACGGGATAGTAAGGAAAAATGGACCAAAATAATTACAGACTGGCAACCACGAGACGGCAACAGAAAAAGAGGTAGACCAATTAAAAGGTGGATGGATGACATAAAGGCTATAGGGGGCGCCACCTGGACCAGGAAAGCCATTAATAGAAAGGAATGGAAACAGCTGGGAGAGGCCTATGTGTCAGAAGACACGCTGAACACTAATCCGGACAATCCGATGTGTTAGTTTTTAAGTAAAAGTTAATGTAATACTGTTTTAGTTTCGGCAATAAAGGCTATTATGATTATGATGAGAACAAAGAGAAAGTTAAAAATCTTATAAAATTTTGTACCTAGCTAAAAAAAAATATGAGCAGCACCCATTTTGACATCAGGCTAGCGCTACAACTATGCACTATGCATATTGTAATTTGTACTAACTTTTTTAAGCCTCAAGATTGCTTGGTCACAATAAGAAATTTGTATCTTGTATCACAATATATGAAAGTAGGTACTGTCTGTTTTTTTACTGATGAATGATATGAAGTCAAAGTACTATTTTGGCTTAATTTTATCATACAATGAAATCTATAACATTCATTAGTTTAATGAATTAATAACAAAAAAATTGAGTGAAACATTTATTACTTAAGAGGACAGTTAACATTTGGTTACTGATAAAATAATATTTCAAGGTCTATGCCTTACCAAAAGAAGTATACTTATATTACCGTTGCCAGTTCTTGAACCACTTTTTCATACAACACTACATGGACGAGTGATGTAATATAAAAACACTCCAATATCAATGTTGACACAAATTAAAGCTAAAATCACAATTCACCGCACAGACTAATAACGACCTCTCATGGGAGGCCCTCGGCCCCCTGGACCACCGCGGCCCATTCCGGGGGGTGCTCCCATCATGCCTGGAGGTGGACCACCCATCATGGGGCCGCCCCGCATCTGGGGAGGAGCGGAGAGCTGGCCACGGCCGCCTGGAGCCATGTGCTGGTGCGAGGGCCCGCCGACGCCGCGCGCGGGACCCTGCAGGCCCGGCGGCGCACCGCCCGGCCCGGCCCCGCGCCCGGCCGCGCGCCCGCCGCCCGGCCCGCCCATGGCACCCGGCAGGGGCACGCGAGGAAGACCTTCCTCGGGGGGAGGCGGCCCTTCGATAGTCAGCGAAACGATATTTTCTCCGCGGAGTAGCACAAATCCAAGGGTTCTCTTCTCCTCCCTGTCAGCGGCTTTGGTTTTAGATTTAATTTTTCTGAATTCTTCGCAGTCCCCCAGTATCAGATTCATATGTTTGTCGAACGCCTTGAACGTTCCGATAAATGTTCGAGAGTCCTGTAGTATCACTCGAACCCTGTAATTGATGTGCTGCTGCATCTTATTATTTTTTCCGATCGTCTGAAATCAAAATACATCATACATCAGACAGAACAATCATAGAAATTGAATACCTACGACCAAGTAAAAACCGGGTTACCCGGTGTCCGAATTCAACAATTAAAATATAAAATAACTATTTATTTTTCACTGTAGGCTATTTAATAATGTATAATGACAATACACACCATTTTGGTTGGATGATTAATTCGCAATATTTAGATTTCAGATTTGAAAACACAACAAGCTAGATGCAAGCGGGAAAAAGTGACAGTTTCCTACAAACAAATATGGCGTAAACTGACGGACGCCGACATATGTTGCCAGAGTTAAATAAAATAAGAAAAAGTGTTCACCAGACGTAGTGACTTTGCTCAGAAGAATAAAATAATATAATATTATAATCATAAATTATATTTTTTTTAAGTTAGATAGAATCATTTATTTCAAGTATCATAGACCTTTTAAAAAACATGTGTACAGTAATTGAACTTACGTAGATCAAAATAAATTTATACAATGTTTCTCGTTTTTCATTTCAGCAGCGAACATTTTAGTTGCACCTTAGCTGATTGTAAACTTTTTAAGTTTGTTTTTCAAATACAAAATACAAATGCGTTTATTTTTCTCTTTAAATTACAATTTTCTTTTTCTTAGTTTATTTATGAATATGTATCAATTATATTTAGTTTTAATTATTTGTTCCTCATTTTCTCATTGTTTTTCACAATAGGGTATTTAACTAAGGTAAAAATAAATTATTTTTTACTTGACTAATAAAAGATCTAACGAAAATACTCGAAAAACATCAATTATTAATTTATTTTAGCTAATTGAAAGATTTTATAAACATAAAGATTTAAAAAGGACGCTGATTTGAACAAACCTACTCACGCTGTCTTAGTGACGTCACTAAGACAGTATTTCCCTACAAACTTCAGCCGTGTTCCGAATCACGCTTACAACGCTATAAACGCGATTACGATCGGACCGAATCACGCTCATAGCGTTTACATGAGATGTCGTGACGTTATTGATGACGTCATGGAAGGCGCCATATTGGCGTTTACAATGCCCACACTCCCAGGCGTCAGCACCTTAAACCAAACGTCAAGTTGACGTTTGATATATGAACATGACAGTAAACACAACATGCCCGGTCCGAATCAAAACACCACTCACGCGGCCTTGAGCGCGCTTACTGATTCGGACCGGCCGTCAGCACTGTAAACGCTGTGGTCGTTGGTGGCGTGATTCGGAACACGGCTTTCATATTAACAAATCGTTTTTGACATTTAATAAAAAGATGCTGATTTGACTAGGGGTTTAATACCGTATTGAAAATTCATAAAAAGCATTTAAAAATTGTTTGCCCAAACAAGAGGGCGTATTTTTAGGTCCAAAACTTTTGTTCTGTGTGTAAAAGTCTTTTCTAAAAAATGTGAATAGCTGAATCCTGCATCCTACAGAATCTTGAGCGGAGCGAGGGATTCAAGTTGTCGCGACGGAGGTCGCGATGTAGCCTATATTCCGTGATGAAAACACAATCTGACAACCTCCTTACTAAAGATTGACTTACTTTAATTTGTTTATGGTAAGATATTTAAAGTTTCTGTCATTTGAATTCTAAATTATGAAAGCAATGTTTCACATAAAAATCAGTGCGAAAATACAGTAATTACAAAGATAAAGTTGACTGAAGAGCTGATGCTGGTATAATGAATTTAACCTTAACGGAAGACATCGGTGCTGACCGGGTCGCTGAATTTGGAGCTAAGTAGTAGCCCATAAAAGATTGTAGTGTAGAACCAATATGACTTGTGTATAGCATGGACAGACCTTGTAGCTAATAAAGTAAAGAGGTGCCTCGAGGGGGTTTGAAATCATATGTTGAGCTCTACAATAAAGTACACGTGTCCCTCGAGGTTTTAGTGCAGCTCCTGGTTGAGCACGAATGGTGGTGGTAACGGGCAGTAGGCCCCTTCTCGTAAGTGGCATGTTCCCAGGGATGGATGTTACACCACGCCGGTACGTGAAGTACAAAGAATCCTCTAGTATCCATGCGCATGTGAAGTAAAGTATCTTGGTCATGATGAGTTTGGCTTGGCCTATGATGTGGTCGAACCCTGGGTCGATGTTGAGATTTCGTAGTAACAAGGTCTGTACATTGAGTTTCTGATGAACCCAAGAAGCGGTTTATTCTTAAGGACGACTGAGGTCCAGATTTAGCTTTGTAAGGGCATAGTGACATTGAAGTCATAAGAACCTTTTAAAACAGGTGGTGAATGTGATGACCACCGCAGCTTCATGGTCACATCTTGTACATCAGCAGACGAGTTGAAGTCTATCACCACAGATTCCATTATAAGGTATGAGATATGTTTATTACCATAACTAACACACATACATACATATTATATACCATGAACCTAACAATAATGCGAAGCAGATGCTCAAGTACATTGTGTTACAAGTGATAATAGATCAACTCTGTTTAATAATGCAATTCAGGCAAATAACCCTTTTGTACGCCAACGGATTTCCCCACGGTGGCTACAAAAATTGGTAGAGATGCTTGCTGGGATATTGACGGCATTTTGGGGAAGATGTCGTTAGTATCGCTGGTTTTATTCAAAAACATAAATATTAAAATGTTTATTTTCTACACGAGTATCACAATGGAACTAAAATCTTGTGATAAAACGAAGTGTGTTGGTTTGGTTTAACATAACTCATATTCTGCAATCGAATAATAAATGCGACCAATGTCTTGTGTTGCCATCTATGAGTGAATAATAGAAACGACAGAATCGTGTTACTATGAAGTAAGCAAAACGCTTTAAATGCACCACCATGGTTCGAATAGAAGAATATATTTAACACAATATCTGTGTCCAGTTTTGAATGTACAAGGTGGCTAATTACAATATTCTTACTGACGAATTATATGAGAATGTACAAGATTTCGATAGTATTTGAGAACTTAAGTCAATACTAAGAAATGCTATTAAGAAAATAAGATAATTAATAATTACCAATTACGTAAAACGATCTACTAGTCTATTAGACATAAAAAGGAAAGATATGGGAAGTCAGTTTGTGTGTTTCATCAGCCCCGGTAGCATGCTAGTCTATACCGTCACGTTATATGACCAAAATGTATGAAAAGGTCACATAAAACATTACGGTATAAATAAGCGATCTTAGCCTCTCAGGAGGAAGGAGAATGAAGTTAATCTATGAAAATATATTCGATATAATAACATGTAGAAGCGAATCCTCAGATTTTATAAGGTTTGGCAACGCGCATGTGATTCCTTTGGAGTCGCAAGCGTCTGTAGGCTGCAGTGTCCGCTTACAATCAGGTGACCGTATGCTTGTTTGCCACTGCCGTAGCACAAGTAAAAATCATAATTTGATTAAGAATTAATCTTTAAATGTTTTCTTATATTCATGGAAATGTGACCCGTGTTGGTTCAGATAATGTAAACATACCTTAAGGTTTCAGTATGACAAGATACAAATTATATTAAGAGTGACAGAGAAGGACATTTTGAACCTTTCTGTCTAAATACATCTATGAGGTTGTATTAAAACTTTTATAAAAGTAATAAGAACTCAAACTCAAAATCGATTCCTTTTATATTGAAATTGAAACATTAACTTAATTTCACAAATTTCACAATGCTTTTCAATTTGTCCATGACAGTATCACATTGAAATATCCACATATGATTTGTGAAGTGACAGAATGTTGATAAATTTTACCTTCGTAAAAGTGAAATAAAGTGATACAAGTTAGGTGCAATAAAATACTAAGCGGCTATATCAGGAATATTAGAATAATTTGCCGAAAGGAGGGTGAGTGTTATGATTTTCAATTACCGCACGTCGCAATGGCGCATTTATGTTCCTATAACAAATATTTAGAATTACCGCGTAAGTTTGTGTTGAGTGACGTATTTAGAGTAAAAGTTCATATTTGCGAGAAATTATTAGACATTATTGAATAAGTGTGGGTCAAATATATTACCGACTAATACCTAATTAATGCATTTGTTGCACAAGATCCTAAGCCTTTGGCGATTTCTTGGTTGTAACATAGGCTCTTTGATTTTGGATGAAATTTCGACGTACGCAATGGTTATTTAACGACGCGGTCATGATTTACGTCGAGCAGCGAATTATCAAAATTGTTGGAGAAAAATGACATTACGCATTTCATTTTTCCCTAACGGCTTGAAGCAAAAATCCATTTAGAGATGTGAACTTGCTGAGCTATATAGAAATAGAAAGAAAATACGTTTATTTGACATCAACATCATAATAACATTAAATAGTGGATTTTTATATCTGATAGTTCTAGAAAAATTGCATATACTAAATATGAAGCCATTACTAAGTTGAATAAGTATAATCAATGACTTGACTTATGTTTCCTATTAAAACAATAAAACCTGTATGTGGATACGACATTGACAATTTTGACATCGAATCGACACTAAGACACTTGTCAGTTGTGAGTGTCAAGTGAAGTAATCGAGTTTAAATCTTTCGAACGTCTCCGTCTCTATCTCATTTCCTTCGAACGATAGAGAAAGAAACTTAAGAATTTCGATCTTTGGGTGGTCAGGATAGACCCCCTAAAATTAGTCACAGTCACTGACGCAGGTGACACAGATACAGTATAATTTTTAACTTATAGTTCAATATTTGTCCAGAGTGCTAATATTATTCATACCAAATACGTACATACGCCCTTTTTAGAACGTGGCAGTTGACTGTTCAAGTTAAATAAGTGGGATTTAATGAAAATATACTGAACAGGAAAGATACGACTCCTAACCTTCGAGTACTGTTAAATACCTAAATAAAATAGAAGGGTTAGCAAAATGAAGTATTGACAATTTCTTTCTTCAGGTGTATGAAATGAGTACTTACTATGATAAGATCAATTAGTTCCGAGACCTTTTATACAAACTAAAAGTTCAAATGTATATTACATACCGTGTTATGCTTTGATAGATTACGCTAGAATCGAATTAGATGCACTTGACGGATCTCTCATTTTCTATAGAATACACGTATTCAGAACGTATTGTTCATGAAATCTTATTTGTATTATAAATGATGTTTATTATTGCACAGTACGCATCTTATTGCTACAAGGATCAATTTTATTTGGAACTATACTTTACATATTTGAACTGCTATGAAGTATTTTATAAAAATATTTGTTATCAAACATTATGAAAGAGTAATTAGTATTGAATGAAGAATACATTATATATACAAATAAATTGCACAATATCTCACTTAATTGTCAACTATAAAGAAAAGGATAATAAAACAAGGAATGGTTTCTAGGTATCTTTCAGGAAACATGGAAGATATTTTATTGAAACGTTTAACAACATTTACGACCAATCCATAGGTCACTGGTTCAGATCCGGTTCGAAGGACCATTAATGTGCGAGTACCTGCTAACTCTCACATCTACTTGATAGGATTCTTGATAATTGTTTAGAACACGAAAGACGATTTCTTGATATAATCTTGATTTATTTATCTTGATAGGTGTGCACACTTATGAATAGTGAACGTAAAGTGAGGTGAATTGACTTATTTGCTAATTACGAAATATTATACAAAGCAAATGCTGATGGTGCAATGACGCACGCGGGAACGCGCCATGTAATTGTACAATAATATTGTTAGCTAGTAGCGCCAAACTTTGAATTCATGTCGTTTGTGGAGCAATGACCAATTAGAACTGAGTGCAGTTGCTGCATCAAAGTTGCAATCCTTACTTAATAGGTCAACACTGATCTTTATCAGTATTTCAACATATTTACAACATCCAACGCAGATGAGATTCTAATCTACTACTTTACTACTCGAAGGAGAAAAAGCTTTGGCAGAGCTCATCGCAATAATCCAACCAGAGAAGGAACCCAAGCCAATAGGAAATGTTTCCACTAGTGATCGGGGTAAGCTGCCAGAGCTCCAACTACAAACTTTCAATTTCTTATTCTTAATTCGAATATTGGTCAGAGATGTTTACGAGACGTCGATATATTTTTGCACATGAAACAGCTGCTTTGATTTGGACTCCTCTTGCTAACGAATCAGTTATATTAAGGGTGTCAAATTCAGATTCAGATCATTTATTTGCTATAAGTACATGTACATGCAAACACATTCATCAAATTAAATTAAAATAAAAATACTCTTTGGAAAGCGAAGTTAAGAATATGATTAACAATCTTGAGACTGTCAACAAAAACTATAAGATAGCCGTGTATACGCTTAAGGAAGATTTGGTAGACACGTACAGATTGTGGATGCTCATTAAGCCACACTTTACAAAATGAAACATGCAATGAAGTTTGAACATTGTCGGAGAACTTTGGACGACTTTGAAAGACATCTTCGTATTTTATAGTCCTTAGGGATGACGTCAATCATAACTACCTACGTATTCTGATTATGGAAAGTTTTCTGAAGATATTATTTATGAAATGAAGTTAAAGCTTAATTCCGATTCTAACAGAGTAATGAGAAAACAACTTAACATTGTATTATCCACCAGTGAAGATACAAAGGGGCACCAAGGTTTACCAAACCAATATCTAAATTTATTAGAAATGAAAGGATTTTCCAGTGGAACAGACCTGGTCCTAGTACTTCTGCTTTCGCCGGAACCTTTGCACCAAGGAAGTGAATATGAACAACGTAAATAACGGTGTATATTGTGTCAAGATAATCATTATAATGACCAATGCACAGTGTATAAAACATTGGAGGATGGAGAAAAGATATTAGGTAACAAATGCTACCTATGTTTTCAGACTGTACATTTAGCTTCAACATGTCATTGACATATTACATACGTATTGTAAGTCTAAATTTAAAGGTCATAATAGAGCTTTAGGCCCAGAAATATTCGTATCCGAAGAAAATATGAAACTTGTTAATGTTTTACCGCTTTATCAGGTGACAAACTATATACTTATAAATAGATATATAAGTTGGTACTCTTTGGTTCTGTTATCCAACAACGTTGAAGAAACAATGCATTTGTGTATAAACTTTAAGCCTTTTTAAAATATTGCGATTAACACACGTGATAGAGTTCTAGTTCCAAAGAATTTGTGGAACATATACCTGACACATGTTAAGATGTGGTAGTAAAGATTTTAAGTTTAAATTGAGATTTGAACAAGGATACTTTTCAATTAAAAGTGAAAAACAATAACAAAGTAAACTCTAGAAGAGGTGTGTGTGTTGATGACAATAGTTTTAATTGATGATCTATGTGACTTTGCAATTCTTACCTGTTAAATTACTACTTCAATATTTGTGAAAGACAAACGCAAATAGGATGATCGTATACCAGAGACAGTCACAGACAAATGGAAAACCATTCTAGAAAGTTTCAAGTCAATTAAAATTATTTGCTTACCGAGAAACATACGCGTCAAAACAAGATTGCGAAATTCACGCATGCCTATGCGAGCGTTATATCTATATACCTACTACAGTGATCTAGGTGAAATTGTTATTGGCAAATCGAGATTAACCCTATAAGAGACACAGATAACTTGAAAATAATTTAGAATAATTCTAAGCTTTCTTATCGATAATAGACTGATCCATTACGTTTCTAAATGTCTACAAATGGAATAATTTGACAAATACTGTGGACTGATAGTCAAATACTAATTTGGTATAACTCAAATAAACTGGAACCGTTCGTATTACGAAGGATTGAAGAAATCAATATATGTTCCGTCGAATTTGAATCTCGATAATGACGTAACTAGATCGATCAATTCTAATGAGTAGTAGCAGTAGTAATAAATAAATGAAATAAATGAACTTTATTCTGTAAGTAGGCCGCAATGGCACTTTTACAAGTCAAACCCAACTAGCGTTTCACAGAGGCCACTGCCGAGAAGAAACGCCGAAAGAAACTCGACAGTCAGCCATTTTCTCACAAAAATATGCTTATTACAATAATAATACTTAACCTACTTAAGATCAAGAAATCTAAGACACATAGAATTCAAAATTCAGAGTTCAAACATTTATTCTGCAAATAGGCCACAAGGGCACATCACATGTCATAATGTTAATGTACAATTTTAAAAAAGTCTTACAATATACGCATATGATAGATTTTTCATGAGAAAATATTAATTTACAATTTAAGAAATATATCAATAAGAATTTAATACATTTTTCATGTCAAAATACTAATTATCTATTACAAACATTACAATAATAGTAAAATTGAGAGATGTATAAGGTCTCAGTCTGTATGACAAAATTTAATATAATATCTCAAAGATGTAAATGGTCTCTGAGCGTCAAAATATTCTTAATAATGACTATTATAACGTGCGTGTAATAAACACACTATTGCACAAATCAAGTACTTACAAGGAAAAACAAACTTAAAAGTAGACATTTGTACAAAGGCGAACTTATCCCTTTAAGGGATCTCTACAATCAACCTTTGAGAAAAATGTGAAGACATTTTATATGGCAGACATACTGAACAACATGTACAAATGACAAAATTGTGTGACTAATTGTAACTAAAATTTCCCGAAGAATTATGAAATCGAAATATAACGGAATAAATATATAATAAATTTTTGTTCAAATATACCGTAACATTATTAATTTCTAAAGTCAATAACAAGTCATATCAATAGAATCTTACTACTTAACTAGTATACAATTGACACAAACATGTCTAGTTAAATAACCCGCCCCGGATCATACCGGGTGAAAATAAATACACATGATATAATAAATACATATGAGTATTTACAACGATGGTTGAATGGCCTAGTTTTTTATTACAAAATCTAACCGGCTGACCAAGTTTACCCTGTGAGTTATACTTCCCTTTTGGCGGGGGAAGGTCTTCTGAATGAATCTTTACAAACGTGGTTCCATTCAGAAGATGTTGAAGATTCACACCATGAGAGGGAATGACTTCCATTAGATAAAGAGAATGTACAACCTGAAGTGTCATCTTTCAGATAATATTCCTGAATCAGTAGTTATAGAGATAAATAAATAAATATTTGGGGACAATCTTACACAAATCAACCTAGTCCCAACCCAAACTAAGCAAAGCTTGTACTGTGAGTAGGTACGATGCGACGATACACATATAGAGATGAGAAAAAACCTCTGAAGTACAAGAACTTAGAAGTCTTCAAAGACAGTTCTTCACGGATGAAATAAATGGTAAAATAACTTGTTCGAAATTTAAGATCTTTCTCAGAGGGAGTTAGACGTAAAATATGATTGTTGACTGACGTATACCTGTCATATGAATCCAATGATTTTTCCGAAATTGTGATTTCAATTAAAACGTCAAAAGAAGACGCTTGAAGATAATTTTCGTATTGGGGGTACATACTTCACATTCTCAACTTATTACCTATGTCGACGCTTTGGATACCTTATGGTCTGAACACAAGAACAAAATATTATATGCAAATTCCACAATGACGGAAGCATGATGTGGGACAAAATATCTTACTATGAACTCCTACATTACCGTCAGAAAGAGTAAAGATGAATAATGTTACACACATGTGAGAACTAATTAAATCGATTTTATGCTAGTAAAGGACAAGAAAAACATGGATTTGTTTATCCATATGTTTGGTGTTTCGAGTTATTCATATTGAAGTGGTTAACGAAGAATGTTCACTTGCATCTCGACAATTCATCACCACAAGAGCGTCATACTCTAAAATTGTTGGATAAAACTCTTGAATTCAATTCTACTACATGTATACAAGGATGAAAACGTGGTGATATTATCATTAACAAATATAAGGGTATGTTCATCAATCGATAAAAACTTCACAAAACAGATTTCACGTTATATCCATCATCTGTTATTGATTCTAGAAAAAGATGGTTAAACTAACTACATTGGAAGGAAAGTGGATCTATGCGATTCCTTTGTGGATACATGGTTCCACCGCAAACTGATAATATAGATGCAGCCGATGACAGGGATGCAATTAACTGATTATATAGATGTGACTGATAACGTTAATTACATCAATGAAACTGATCGGATGGACGAGACATATAGTAGTTTACGTTAAAGTAGAGCGCAGGAAAATTAGATAAAGTCGTAAATATTACATTTGGGGAAGTCGAACAGTACGAAGACGAATTTATACAAATTGCTACTGGGGAAGAGAGACATAAGAGGACTCTAGCGGTCCAAGACTTGGTAAAATTAAAGTATTGACCTGCCACTTGTTGACTACAATAATTATCAATCACTAACTCGCCTTGTTGGGAGTGTCGCGACGGAGGTCGCGATGTAGCCTATATTCCGTGATGAAAACACAATCTGACAACCTCCTTACTAAAGATTGACTTACTTTAATTTGTTTATGGTAAGATATTTAAAGTTTCTGTCATTTGAATTCTAAATTATGAAAGCAATGTTTCACATAAAAATCAGTGCGAAAATACAGTAATTACAAAGATAAAGTTGACTGAAGAGCTGATGCTGGTATAATGAATTTAACCTTAACGGAAGACATCGGTGCTGACCGGGTCGCTGAATTTGGAGCTAAGTAGTAGCCCATAAAAGATTGTAGTGTAGAACCAATATGACTTGTGTATAGCATGGACAGACCTTGTAGCTAATAAAGTAAAGAGGTGCCTCGAGGGGGTTTGAAATCATATGTTGAGCTCTACAATAAAGTACACGTGTCCCTCGAGGTTTTAGTGCAGCTCCTGGTTGAGCACGAATGGTGGTGGTAACGGGCAGTAGGCCCCTTCTCGTAAGTGGCATGTTCCCAGGGATGGATGTTACACCACGCCGGTACGTGAAGTACAAAGAATCCTCTAGTATCCATGCGCATGTGAAGTAAAGTATCTTGGTCATGATGAGTTTGGCTTGGCCTATGATGTGGTCGAACCCTGGGTCGATGTTGAGATTTCGTAGTAACAAGGTCTGTACATTGAGTTTCTGATGAACCCAAGAAGCGGTTTATTCTTAAGGACGACTGAGGTCCAGATTTAGCTTTGTAAGGGCATAGTGACATTGAAGTCATAAGAACCTTTTAAAACAGGTGGTGAATGTGATGACCACCGCAGCTTCATGGTCACATCTTGTACATCAGCAGACGAGTTGAAGTCTATCACCACAGATTCCATTATAAGGTATGAGATATGTTTATTACCATAACTAACACACATACATACATATTATATACCATGAACCTAACAATAATGCGAAGCAGATGCTCAAGTACATTGTGTTACAAGTGATAATAGATCAACTCTGTTTAATAATGCAATTCAGGCAAATAACCCTTTTGTACGCCAACGGATTTCCCCACGGTGGCTACACAAGTGTTTACGTGCATGGCGGAAATAATTTTGCTACTTACCGAGTGGCACATTGAAGGTGCTTTTCACACCTTCAATGAAAAAAGAGTCATGTTGCCCTTCAAGTAAGGAAGAATAATACGACTTTGATCCCTCCAACAATCACTCACTCATAGCAGGTTTGAAGAAAGGAAGTAGTACCTATTATTATTTGTTGTCTACTCTATACCCCGTTTTTTAAGTTTAGAATTTTAACGGCCATTTTCGCCTACAATTCTTCGTTTCCCTAAGACATCAGAGGATAATATTGTACTAATTTCACTTATTTCAGTAACTTATCACGTTTCAAAGATAGCACGCCGCATATTTTCCAGTTTCAAGATTGTTTTCCCTAAAATCGCATAACATCATACATTCATACATTTTAAATAATTTCTACTATACTAACATTAGTTTTTAAGTTGTTTTTTGCTACTAACAAGATATGGATCACTGTGTCTGAAATATTTTTTTTTTTTTATAAATACAACTGCACAAT
Organism: Cenopis cana; assembly: GCA_951800055.1. NCBI lineage: Eukaryota > Metazoa > Arthropoda > Insecta > Lepidoptera > Tortricidae > Cenopis > Cenopis cana. The sequence goes on along the minus strand of OX637477.1, from coordinate 15,191,698 downwards.
TTTTCTAATCTGAAAAAAAAAACAGAGTATAGTTACATTGACATGGCATGGCATCTCAAACAAATCTGATGCGGCATTTACACGAGGCCAATTGGCGAGCCATTCTACCAAGCCAAGACATTGTGCCAATCCAATCGAATATCGATTTTCAATCCAATTAATTGGCCTGTGTTTGTGTCTGTCTTACACGGTGCCAATATTGGATTGTCTTAGTGGAATGGCTCGCCAATTGGCCTCGTGTAAATGCCGCATGAGGGCCTACCGCGATCCGAAAACGAAGTTCGAATATCTCCCTCGAATAAGCAAGTGCGAGCGAGTGAGTAAGATATTCGAACGTCGTTCGTTTTCGGTTCGTGGTAGGCCCTCTGTCTGAACTCTCAGATTTTGTATGGGGCAGTCGCAGGAGGAATTAGCCGAGCGGAATACTGCGGCTGGATTCGTAATGGTCGCTTCATTCATAATTAGTCTAAAGTCTATAGCCTATGGTATATACATGAATGAATGGCTATGGCAAAGAGAATATAACCCCTAGATATGTTCTATGGCTCCACTTTCACTTCTACAAACCGCAATGGTAATTATTTATGGTGACATCATTACGTCTGTCAGTCCCTTAATATAAAATCTTTACAGTGTTGCCAGTAGCATTTCATATTGCTACCATGCTACCAAATAATTTCATGATTCTACTTTAGAGGCATCCAGACGGTCCTTCAATGCAGTCCTGAAAGCTATAGGACAAGCGAGAAAACTCAAGGTCTCCCTAACTCGCTCTATCATTTTCTTGAACAATACAAGATTGTGTTAGAAAACACATTTTAAATATTATCTCGATAGTAATCGTTCTATAGCTTTGTTCTTTGTTTTATAATAAGAAGCCCGTGCCAGACGGTCAAAAACAAGCCAAAAGACCGGGCGACCTTGGTCCGCACAGACCGTGTAGACAGTTTTTTCCAACAAGATTTCCTTTGAAAACCGTTCTTTGGAACCAAGGTCGCTCCGTCCCGGGTACTTGGCGGCAGCCGTCTGGCACGGGCTTAATAAAGCGGGTATTACACTGTCCTGAATCAGGCGTCCTAACTAGTGGAGGGGAGTTGAAGCATCTCGCTCTAACGTATAGGTCGGAACCCTTCTAAGTGTCCTGAATCCAGGACAGTGTAATACCCGCTTACTGTAGGTAATCCAAAAAACGGTTAGAATACTTAGAATGGGAAAGCGACGTGAAAGTTTGTAATAGTCATGCTCATGACAATGTTTGTATGCAAGAAAAAAAGGAAAAATTGTACGGAGAGGTGAAACATGTGGGGATTAAAAAAAAACATACAAAAAGTGAGTGAATAAGTGAGACAGAAGACAGAATTAAAGAAGATCAGGCGTAATGTGGTTATTTTTCTTTAGTACACCTAATATTTGCTATAATATCCATTTGTTTTTTGTAGTATTTATAAACTAAAATTGCAAAAGAGGCAATAATAGCTGGTAATAGTGATTACTTAAGTACGAACCTGGTACGTTACGTTGCGGGTAAGTTTTGAAACTACTTACACATCATTTGGGAATAGATAGTAGTAGGTACTATTTAGTCGATTGATAGAAAAAAATCATGGTCTACGAAAACAAGGCCTGGCAGTTACGACCGAATACCATCGATAGGTTCGATAGGAGTAATGAATTAATGACGTGACGTAGGTTGTGGCACCCAAAACCTATACACTTATATATAACCGAACTACCGGAATGCCTATATAATTTTATCACGGAAAAAATAAACTAATGAACTATTTACAATTCAATTACTTATACTTGCTTCGGGAGCCCATTTTATCCGGTTTTGTAAGTCTGTCTCTTCGAGCAACACAGGCTTCCGAACTTCGTAGGAATTTAACGCCAAAAATTACTGTAGGTAGGTACCTAATATAAAACTGAAACGGATAAATGACCGCCAAAATTATATCCCCACTATCCCCAGTGTAAAATTATAACCATAATTTAAAACTAATCACCAAATTTGGTTTATCATTGTTTATCCTAATAACTTTTTGCCTAATTTTGGTTTGCCTAATTTTAGTTGTATTATTTGGCATAATTCCTCGCTTTAACTAATTTTTATTTGAGGGAATCTATTATTTTGGAAATTTCTTACCTCACATAATTTAATTCCTTCTAATTTAAAGCAATCTAAGTTTTAATTCGTAGATATAATCTTATTTCGTATACTGTTTGACTGACATAATTATATTTTGTCCAACATACCTACATGTCGCTTAATTTGACTTATTCTAATCACTGCTGACCTGAACAACTTATGAAAAACCTACGTTAGTGTTGGGAATGATGTCTTATCAGATAAATATTAGTAAAAAAAGCTCGGTTCCGTACAATCGTATAACTTTTGCTGCTTTTTGTAAACTTTTTAAATTTGTTTCGAGCTTGATATGCTTCTCTTTGTAGTGTTAGCAGTATACTGCGTAAAATACGTTTATTTATTATAGAAAATATTCACTCAAAAGTCCGGGCCAAAAAGTAAAAAACGTTTGCCCACTTTTGGATTATATTTTATAACTTTTTGATACTGACTTTCTGGATAAGTGTCTTACAGGCTATAATCCAGGATAGTTATGTAATAGCTATATCCGTTTATAAGCCCTACGACACGACCATAACGCTTGTGTCCAAATTCAAGTGGGCAGTCACAAAAATATTTTCTGATCGCTCCATTCAAAAACGTAACTGTATGCTATTGCTAGGGTTGTCACTTTTATTTCTAACTATTTTAATACGCAGTATACTGATACCTTAGATAATGTTGTTAATTCTTTCAAAAACATAGTAAATATAAGTTTTCGAACTTTTTAGTCCACATAATGTAAAGGGTAGACGACTACGGAACCCTACCTTGCGCGTGGCCCGACACGCACTTGGCCGGTTTTTTTTAATATATTCCCAATCAATTAAAACGTGTAAGAGTCACTAGTGTTTCATTAGGGCATGTAAAAATGTAAAAAAAACTTCGTTCTTTAGGTGGCCGCAAACTGACGCACGCTGCGTAACTGGCCTAACGACCCTACCTTTCCTTTTAGATACCTAGTACAAAAATCTCATATGGTATTGGTTATATTAAAATTTTGTCTGTTTGTCCCAAAATTAACGTAGATTTTAAGATGTAGACTTGTAGACCCATATAAAGATGTCATCATCATAGGCCTTTGCGTCTATTGCAGACGATTCAAGCATTGCTGTGTAGTTGCGAACATCGTTTTTGGTGGCTGTAGAGACCAATGCGGGAACGGCACGATCTTCCACAGGTATTACAGGTAAAGTTGACGTCAGAAGCTCTAGTTCCGATTTGTTTTCTGCGGCACCTTTTACTAGCTAATTCGTCAAACCAGGCTTCATCGCATAACTTTCTGCCGTCCACAACACGTTTGCGCCATCCGTCTCTATCAGCGGCAAGTGATTTTTAAAGAAGATTTAAAGATGTATTCCCCCATATAATTGACCCATGGTGGGTTCTATTTATACAGCTATTCTCAACATACATTTGAGTAGCCGCGCCTGGACTCAGACTTCTCTGTCAATTCGACACAGCGGCCTGGGCATCCGGCAGGTCATCAGCGTCGATCTTCCAGCATTTCTGGCCTCATTTCACAACACGCAGGATCTCGCCAGCAAAATATTCAGCCCAGCCGGTGACAATGACGCTATTACCTGTTTAAACGAGGCCAGAGACATGTGGATGCAAGTCCGCGCAGATGACACGCTTCCGGTCTCTTTGAAATCACAGAACACAGAAGCTATAAGCCGCTCTGTCGATCAACTGCAAAAGACCTTCTTAATACCGCTTCACGTACAGCAGAGCGTGCTCGTCTCTTCGCTGTAGCGGAGCCGGAGGCGGGTCTCTGGCTGTACGCTTTGCCTTCGCCTAACACGCTTCTGGACAAACCAACTTTAACTCTAGCGACATGTCTATGTCTTGGCTGCAAAACTAACGAGCCACACCGTTGTGGTTATAGCGCCAACGTTGACCAATTAGGTCATCACGTGCTGTCCTGTCGGAAGAGTGCTGGCCGCTTCTCCCGCCACGCTTTCCTGAATGGCTCTTGCCTCATTGTCATTAGAGCCGAACGGTATCGCACGTGACGATGGCAATCGGCCTGACGGCATGACGCTCATTCCCTGGAAGCTGGGGAAGACGGATGTGTGGGACAGCACTTGTGTTGACACGCTTGCGCCGTCCCACCTCCAAGCGACCTCCTCTAAAGGCTTGGTCACACTGCGTTGCGCGACGTCCGCGCGACGCGACCGCTGCGCGCCGGAACGTATGTTAACAGGTTAGCGACGTCACACAGGTTGCGCGACGCGAGCGGGACGGTTTCATACATTTTGGCGCGCAGCGCAGCGTCCCGCTTGCGTCGCGCAAGCGGTGTGACCAAGCCTTAAGGCTGGTGCTGTGGCCGCCACGGAGGAAAATAAGCGGCACAAATATGCCGTCCTCACCGAGGGCTACATATTTGTACCGGTTGGCATTGAACTTTGATGCTATGGGCGCGAAGGCTTTCTAAAAAGAACTAGCGAAGCGGCTCGTTGAAATGTCGGGTGACCAGTGCTAGCAGCTACTTTGGCCAAAGGATCAGCTTAGCTATCCAAAGAGGTAACGCTGCCAGCCTTCTGGGCATCATAGCCAGCGATGGGGACTTGAGGGGCATTTACTTTTTATAGGTTATAGGTTTAGTTAGTGGGGTAGGCGGCGCAAAGCTCTGCATAGATGGCGCCACTAGAGTTTGTCACATCTCGATTGATGCAAATTTAACTTTAAAAAATATTGTACGTTTAAAATACCGTTATAAATAATAATAAGTATCAAACTTTGTATCTTAGGCCGAGACACTGTCGGTTAATGTTTCATAGCCATTTAAATACAAAAGTTTTTGTTTAGACAGGAGCGTGTAAGTTATATTTTCGTAAACATATACTGGTCCGTTTAGCGCCATAAAATGGATCCAAATGAAAAATACAGACGTCTGACTCTGACACAGCTAAAAGCATTTTTACGGCAACGCAAGCAATCAGTAAAAGGACCGCAAAATTAAAGTGGATGTAATGGGAAAAATAAGGAAATTTCTGAAAAAGAATTCTAATTGCGGCGCGATGACGTCACGGTAGTAAGCCCCTCCTGGCAAGGTTGCCAGAGCTACTGGGTTGCACTGTGTTGAGAGCGAGGGACCTAAATTTGTCCCTTCTGCTGTCAACACAATGAATCGTCAAATTTTATATAGGGTAAATATTAAAAATGCGAACGTGCCTTCTTTGGGGTTGCGAGCGTCTATAGGCTGGGGTGTCCGTTTGCCATCAGGTGGAGCGTACGCTTGTTTACCACCGTCGTTGTATAAAAAAAACTAGTACTGAAAGTATCAAAATAAATAGATTTTTTTCAGAAATTTCCTCATTTTTCCCACTATAACCACCTTAATTTTGCGATCCTTTTACTGATTGCTCGCGTTGCCGTAAAAGTGCTTTTAGCTGTGTCAGAGTCAGACGTCCGTATTTTTCATTTGGATCCATTTTATCGCGCTAAACGGACAAGTATATGTTTACAAAAATTTAACTGACACCCTCCTGTCTAAACAAAACCTTTTGTATTTAAATGGCTTTGAAATATTAACCGACAGTGTTTCGGCCTAAGATACAAAGTTTAATACTTATTATTATTTATAACGGTATCGTACAATATTTTTTAAAGTTAATTGCATCAATCGAGATGTGGCAAACTCTAGTGGCGCCACCTAGTGGCAAAGTTTGCAGCCGCCTACCCCGTTTATTAATAGTTCCGATATTTAAGTAGTTTTTCGTTTTTTTTGTTATTGAATTTAATTGGTTAATGTTGTCATAAATATCTTCATATCGCGGAATAAAAAAACTCTAGGTCGTTCTCTTTGTTTTTTGTATTGTTATATCAGCGATAGTGGAACCCCTATTATTTTCTACCTACTCTTTCTACGTATTCTTTTGCTATACTCTAAGTACTTTTAATTCTAACCGCAGCGAGTTGTCTCAACTAGGTGCATTATTTATAGGGATAATTGAACTTTAGGCAGCGACGGCAGGCCAAAAGTTTTCCTATAGGTAGCATATGTTATACTTAGTACTCGTACTTCTATCACACGAGTGCGAGTTGGCCATGGTTGTAGAAGTGACACGTACGCAACTACGAACACATAGACAACGTGAACTCATAGCTCCTACGTTGACGCACACATAGACAATGTGCATGTATAGCTCAACACAACCATGGCTCACTCGCGCTCGTGAGATAGAAGTAGAAGTACTATAGTACTCGTATACCTAGTTTATGATATTTTATAAGCATATACCTATGCCATATCCCCAAAACCTTACCGTCCAGAGTCCAGACAAGCTACGGCACAAGATTTAAGACTGCGACATGACACATAATAGGAAAATAAAACAAATATTTTCTAATCGATTAATATAATAACACATAGTAGATAGATACAAAACCTTATAAATAGAGTACATATAATTCTTATGACGGGCGTAAATGCAATATACAAAATTGTTAGTACTTAACAACTTTTAACGAAAACATAATATCACCGATATTTTTCTAAATATTCCAAAGATGACCTTACACCGGCTGCATAAAAAGATACTAATACGATTCATAAGTAAGATTAAAAATCAATTGTCAAATTCTCCTAAAATGTAGTTCAAGGCACTTCTAATAAAATTCAACAAATGAATGTGAGCTAAAAGATTTCGATATGGGGTAAATCCGTCCTAATAATTATCACTACTTTGACATTACCCTAAGCAAAAGCGAGACACACGCACACTACAGCATTCCAATTCCAAAGAATTTAATAAGTTGGCAATTATAACGAAATGCATCTTTAGGCTAGCTAGACTGAGAAGCATACCTACTGATAGTAATATTACATTGGTATCTGAATATTTGAACGACAATGCGAACTAACTCATATTCTCGGTATCACTTTAAATTTAGACTTTGAGGTTAGTAACAATGCCTCCTTGTTTCCTTATACATATATCATAATTCATAATACGATCAAAAGCACATCCACGTCAAGATAATGTTCATAATAAAATGGGCCTAAACCACATTTGAATTACCAAAGATCATACATTTAGTACATGACAGCATCATTTTACTATTCTATAAGTATTTGAAATTTCTAGCAACCACAATAGCACTAGTTCAACGCAGATTCTACAACAGCCTTATACCTACTTAGCTAAAATAAACTTAAGCTACAAGTCTAAAGTTCAGGTGTTCAGATTATACCAGTTTTACCATTAAGCTACGAAACGTCACCAGCTGCAGGGGCAAATTGTATTACAGAGGTATGACGTACGATTGGAATGGTTTCTTCGGGTTGTGGGATCAGCTTCCGCTTTCGGGGCGGAAGCGAAGAATGAGGGAGCGAGCAATGTAAACTACTAACGGGAGGCGGAGAAGGCGGCGTTGGTGACGAACTTGGCAAGACTGGGGAAGCTGGCATTGTTGGTGCAGGAGCAGACACCACGGGACACTGTGGTGACGGAGGGGAACTCGGAGGCGTAGGAGGTAATTGTTGCAGCGCAGCTTCAACTATATCACACATCACATTTCCATCGACTGGGAGTGGCGGAGGAGACTGTTGGGACGGTGCTCGAGGGGTTTCTGCTCCGTGTTCCTTGTAAATGTGTGCTTCCATTTGTTTTTTCGTGTTAAACGTGCCATCGCAAACTGTACAGCGGTAACATCTTTCCCCGTAGTGCTGAAAGCGATGAAGTTTTAGGACGTGATTGTATCCAAAATCACGCAGGCATATATCACACGTGTACGGGCGTTCACCGGTATGCGTACGAGAGTGTACTTTCAGTTGTTTTGAGCAAGTGAAACCCTTCCCGCAGCCGGGAGCTGGACAACGATATGGTTTTTCACCGGTGTGCGTTCGGAGATGAATAACTAATTGGCCAGATTGAATAAAAGTTTTGTGGCAGTGCGGACACGCATGGGGTCTCTCGCCTGTATGAATACGAGCGTGACGGTGAAGTTTCCCCGAATGTTCGAAAGCCGCACCGCACACACCACATCGGTAAGGTCGTTCCTTGGTATGTATACGACGGTGCACCTGCAAGTTTTCCTTAACACTGAACATCTTGTGGCAGTATTCGCACTCGAAAGGCCGCTCGCCGGTGTGTGTCCGATAATGGCGTTGTAGGCGTGCAGGCACGGCGAAAGTTTTCTGGCAAACATCGCAACGATGTGCATCAACAGCTGCCCGATGCGAGCGCGCGTGAGCGGTTAGCGCGCTTCTCGTAGAAAGCATCAACCCGCATTCTCCGCATTGATGTAAGCGTTCTTCCTCACCTGTAGAACGATAAATTTGCAACTGAGACGTGGAACATAATTCCATTACAAAGGTATATGTAACTCGCGCAACGGACCGGACTTTCGAGACCACAAGCGTCCACAAACCGAACTGTGTTACGTATGGCATGCACCGATCAGGATGCACGATGCAAGCAGTAGGGCCAGCACGGGGAACAAACGGGCCGCGGGGCGCAGAGCAATAACGGAGTGAATGTCCTCTGAAAGCACGTGGAGGCGCGCACCGTGGTTTCGTCGCGTCGAAACCGCGGTGGCGCCTCCACGTGTCTCGGCCGGCGACCCCGCGTTGCCCCGCTCCTACCGCGCGCCCTACCCCACCGCAACATGAATAAATGACTCAAGTTCATTAGGTTTTTTTTTATATTTGGGGTTTTAGGTTGGGCGAATAGCAAATTTATAGTTGTTGGAATTTCAGAATTATTATCATTATTCATTGTTTATATTCACGTTTATGTTAGAAATGCTGAGTGGAAAGTATGTACTTATGTTTATCAATGTGTCTTTTGTTTTTTACCTAAAAAAATTGAATAATACTTAGAAGTCGCGTTAGGGAACGTAGTAAAATATAATCGTCAAATGTTATGGTTTCTAAGTAGATATGGTTCTAGTAGTTTATTGTAGTTATTTATGGCGTTTAAGATGAACTTAGTTTTTGCTTAAAATCAGAAGAGGCAGATAATTTATCACTGATTATCGGTGATTATTTAGACTCGAGTTGACTTATTGTGATATTCCAAATTTTAATTAACTGCAAGGGTAGTGATCGTTAAGTATTTTATAGTATAACAATAACAAATATAGCAAGGTGTTCTAGTTGTATGCTTACCTATCATTTCCGATGATGATGATGATCTTTCTGCAATGTGGTTCAATAGCGTCAATGTTGATGTAGGTTGCGCACGACACCCAACCCAAGCCGAGTTACACAAGCGCTGCGCGATCCGCGGTCCACGGCCGAATGCGAGCCAAGCGCAAGGGAAGCCACGAACAGGCCAGCGCATCAAGTGATTCTCCCTGCTCTCCTCTAACGTTAAGTGTGCAGATAGGTCGGGGTCGCTTATGTGTGTGTTCAATGTTGTAGTGTGTGTGAATCAAGTGTCACAGTGTAATATATTAAGCGAATAAATTGGCAGTCTATTGAGTCTTATCAGTATAAATTTGCGCTACATAAAAATTGTAACACCGTTCTTTATTCATATAACTACTTAATGAAAGTATTCATATTGGACATAGGTTGCTTTTATAATGAATAGGTACCTACGTTTGATTAACTTATATGATGTGCCAGTATGCAAAGAGATCAGGCTCAAGAAAATATAATATAATATACTTCTTATAAATTTTCACTGAGTTTCACGTGTTTCCTCATACATAATGTGAATTTAGGCTTGTTGTAAGGATATTTTTCCACAATAATTATCCTGTGGCATATTCGTATCAGATGCAAGTAACAATAAAACCGGCGCGCATTCGTTGAAGGTTGGGCGGCATGGGCATCGGCACGAGTAGAGAGGTATGAGGCGCGGGGAGCGGTGGGCTTACTCGTGGAGGCGCACCGCGGTTTCGCCGCGCGTGTGAACTCTAGTCGTCAGTGCGCGTGCGTGGTTTCCCGACCTGCCTCCTCCCGCGCGCTTCTTCCGTTCCGCCGTCCATCCACATTATATTTTATCTGTCTAGGGTAAGATAGCGTTATATATCGTTATCTTAGATGAAAGTTCAATGGAAATAGGTCGAATTTAAAATAACGAAAACACATACAGATATGTATTCAAGTATTCAAGTATTCAAGTATTTATTGCACTCATGTTGTTACAAATACATAGGTGTTATATGTTAAAATATAAGTATCAAACATGAACCCTGTAAGGGCATCGCAACATATAAATTGACTTATAAGTCTTATAACTAAGAACATAAGAAGGTACTCTTTTGACTTATTAGTCTTATAACTATATATATCTAATAACATAAGAGGTACACTTTGTATTGTAACGAAAATATATATTTTTTTCCTTATCTATTTTCTTATATCTATAACATATTTGCACGAGATGTTAGTGTAAGTAATCTATAATTATAATAACTATACGTTTAATTATTATTTTTAAACATATTTTTATCTATAAGTATACGTATGAATTCTAACCTACTGTGATGATTCAAATGTGGTTGTGGCATTTATTTATTTATTTTGTTTACAGTTTGTCATCTAGATATTCGTTTAAATAATAGTAAGCTTTATTTTGTAGTATATGTTTGATTTTACTTATAAATTTGTTATCTTTGTTTTCTTGTTTTATTTGTTCTGGTAGTTTATTATAGATTTTAACAGACATAGCCAGAGGACCAGTTGAGTGGAGTTTTAGCCGCGAAGGTGGTGGCACTAGCTTTGATTTATGTCTTAGATTGTACGGTAATGGCGTGTCTTCTCGTTTTGTGTATAATTCAGGGTGTTGTTGGACGAACTTACAGATTTCTAAAATGTATAGGCAGGGCAAGGTTAATATTTTGTGTTTGATGAAGTATGTTTTGCAACTATCGGTTTGTTTGATGTTTACGAGTATACGGATTAGTTTTTTTTGGAGTATGAAGATGGATGGAGCATCGGTACTGTTACCCCAGAGGATTATTCCATAACTGAGGCAGGAATAGCCGTAAGCATAGTATGTAGCGAGTGCGGTTTGAAAGTCAGTACTTTTTTTAATTTCCCGAAGTGCGTACGTGAATTTTGAGAGTTTTGTTCTAATATGATTTATGTGTGATTTCCATGATATGTGTTTATCTATTACTATTCCAAGCAGGGTAAATGTATCAACTGTATCTAATTTTATGGAATTATGGCTATAGTCGATAGTTATTAAGTCCTTTTGATATGGATGGAAGGTCATTAGCTGTGTTTTTTTGTAATTTATTTCCAAGTTGTGGTCGTGCATCCAATGTGAGATTTTACTAAGAATATCATTTATTCTGTCATTTATATGTGCAGTATTTTGGCATGAGGTTAAAATAGAAATGTCATCGGCAAATAATATGGTTGGTTCTTGCAGGATTGTTGGGAGGTCATTTATATAAATAAGGAATAAAAGACAGCCTATTACACTTCCCTGCGGAATTGAGGATGTAATGGTTTGAAGTTCAGATTTTACATTACGTATTGCTCCAGTCTTGGAATCAAAGTGGTTTATTTCTACATATTGGTTTCTATTCGTCAAATATGATGAAAGCCATCTATGCCCTATTCCCCGAATTCCTATGCCATAAAGCTTATTAAGTAGTATTGGGTATTGTACTTTGTCATAGGCTTTGGTCATGTCTAATAAAATTCCTATTGCATACTGTTTTGTGTCTATTATATTGAGGATTGTTTGTATGTATTTGTATACTGCTAGTGTAGTTGAGCGTTTTTTGCGAAATCCATTTTGTGATTCATGAAATATCTTGTACTTTTCGCAGAAGGCGTATATTCGGTTACACATAGCTTTCTCAAATATTTTGGAAGCTGTAGGCAGTAGAGCTATAGGTCGGTAATTATTTGGGTCTGTTTTTGCGTTCTTTTTATGGATGGGTTTAACAATGGCAGTTTTCAGTATGTCGGGGAAAGTGCCTTCAACGAATGACTGATTTATTAAAGTACAAAATGGTGAAGTGAGTTCTTCTGCACATTGCCGTATTAAACACGGTGGAAGCTCATCTATTCCGTAGCTAAGTTTGTTCTTTAAACTTTTAATTATGGTATAAATTTCTTTGTAGGTAACCGCTGCAAGGAACATTGTGTTCTCGGTAGGATTCAGTACGGGGCGTCCTAAACGTTGCTCTGTGTTTTTTACACTTTCAGTTGTTTTACCGATGGATATGAAGAAATCATTGAATTTATTGGCTATTTGTTTTGGGTCAGAGGTAAGTGTATCATTTATCCGTAGTTTTATATTAGCTTTTTCCTTTTTTGGTTTTTTATTTGTTTTTTCATTTATTATATTCCACATTGTCCTTACAGTATTATTGGATTTTTTAAGTCTATGTTTATATTGGTTCTTTTTGGCTACAGAAACGGCTTTTTTTAATATTTTGTTATATTTGTTGTAGTATTGCTGTAGAACTGTGTTGTCAGATTTTGTAACGAGTATTTTTAACAACCTTTTATTTTTGCAGGATAACTTAATTCCCACTGATAGCCAATGTTTTTTGGATGATGACTTTAATTTGAGTTTTCGTTTTGGAATACATTGATTCAATATCCTGAGAAGTGTTTTACTAAATGCCAAATAGTTTTCGTTTATGTTCTTGTTTTTAAGTATTACACCAGACCAGTCTACTGCCCTTAAGACAGCTTTGAATCGGTTTATGTTAGCACTGTTAAAAATCCTTTTTTCTACATACCAAGTAATTTTATCTTTTTGAACATTATGTATTTTTGTGTGTAGCATTGTTCCAAGGTGATCAGAGAAACCTAATTCTTCTACGGATGTGTATAGTTCTTTATCGTAAAAGTTGGTGAATATTAAATCTAAACACGTAGATGTGGATTGTGTTATGTGTGTGGGTTCTTTAACGTGTTGAGTAAATTTATACCGATGCATAAGATCTAAAAAGTTACATGCATTGAAATCATATTTTAGGATGTTAATGTTAAAATCTCCTCCTACGATAATATTACATTTAGCATATTTTATATTAATGTATTTTAGAATTTGTTCTAATCTGCTGTAGAATGAGTTTTCTTCTCGTCTATTCCAGTACATAGTAACAAGTAAAATATTATATTCTGGTAATTCAACTGCGCATAGTTCTAATAAGTAATCTATAGACATGTCTGTGATGTCAGTTCTTTCAATATATTTGATGTGGTCCTGCAGAAGGATGAGGACGCCGCCGCCAGCTCTCGTCTCTCGGCAATATGATGCTGCTGTTGTGTAGTTACTAAATTGTATTAGATCTATTTTTTCTTTTGATACCCATGATTCAGAGATGCATATGGCTTGATATGATTTATCATCTTGTATAAAAGCTTCTAGTATATCTCGTTTGTTATATAGACTTTGCATATTTTGGAACAGTAGTTTGAAGTTTTGATTTTTATTTTCGAAATGTACCAATTTTCTTGTCATCGTTCTGGTTATCTTCATAAGCTTCAGTTATAGTTTCTTCTAATATTTCTTCTTGTTGGTTTATGATTATTCTATTTCTGTCCGTAGTTTCTGTATGTTTTGGGTTTCCTGTGTTTTGGTTGATTGTTTTTCCCTCTATAATCAGCTGGTTGTTTTGTATTACAGCATACAGTCCCTTTCTTCGAGCTTCAAACATATCTTTGCGCATGTTGTTTCGGTCTCTGAGCGCATCGGCGTCCAAAAATTCGGAGATCGATAGTCCTGTTCCACGGAAGTAATGACTATTTCGTAAGATATATTTGTTCATTCTTTTACTGATCAATTCAACTACTAACGGGCGGTGGCGGTTACTTCTTCGCCCTACTCGGTAGGTCTCTTCTATATATCCTAGCAGATCCACTTGGAGGATGTCTCGGAAGGCCGCAATTATTCTGCCGTCTAGTTCATGTTCAGGCTCTTTATAGTTTTCTGGAAAACCGTAGATGACGAATTTCCTGTTGTTATTCTCAGGCAAGTAGTGGGTTGCAGGTGAGTTCTTTATTCCGTGCGTAATTATTTTGGAGTTCAGTTCTTTTATTTCCTTTTGCAGCTGTTCGTTTTCTTTTTTCATGTTCATTATGTCGAAACTGATTTTTGATATCTCTGTTTTCCGTTGTTCATTTTCTATAGTAAGTATATTTGATTTCTGTTTAAACTCTTCTCTTAAATTCGTTATAGCTCTATTTATTTCAGTTTCGATAACATTTTTCAGTTGCGATATTATAGACTTGTTGTTTTCCTTAAGTTGTAGGTTTATGGTCTCAGTTATATTTTGCAGTGTTACTTCCGTTTGACAGTTCGTTTCAATTTTTGTACTATCAAGTATAGTGTTACCTAAGAGAGTATTCTCGTCTGAGCTGGCAGTTTCATTAAAAATCTGAATATTCTTTCTCCTTAGAGTTATATTATTTTGTTCAGGATAAGGCATATTGTGCTGCTGTGCTTCCCGATCGCGTGGGCGTGCCGGTGTGCTTGTATGGCCTATTTCTGTCCGCTTACTGTAGCAGGATTGGCATGTCCATGCCTCTTTGTCCTCAACACTCATCAGATTATTAAATCGCTTTTCGGTGACGCTTGTGCAGTTTAAGTCGTACTTGTTTCTGCAACGCGAACATTGTATATATTCCCTTTCTGGTAATATTTTGAAGCATTTAGCACACACGGAATTCATTTTTATTTTTGGGCCCTCTCTCGTGAAGTGTAGGAAAGTAATCGACTTTTATTTTGAGATCTGCACCCTCTAGTGGCTGGGGATCGTAGATGTCGTGTATATTGGCGCCCTCTCGTAGGCGATAGGCATAATTCTACATCTAATTGAAGTTGTGCTTTTATCTAATGAATGGCGGTGGGTGCGCACTTACGGCTTTCACCGGTAGATGTCGCCAGTGTGCTAATGTAGTTAGGAGAAATTTTTGAGAAGTATTAGTTTATTTAATTTGTAGGTTAAGTTTCGTAATTAGCTTAAGTCGTTTTGTTTTATAGTTTCACCTCTTGCAGAAGTACAAGTGTTCATGTGTGTTCTTATTTATGGGTTTAAATACGTTTCACTTTAAAAATGAGTTTTTAAACACACTTCACTTTCTAGGTAAGTCAGTCAAGGTTATTACACTACAAAAATTGCACTTTTAGTTCGCTTTTCTCTGATAAACCCTTCATATTTTGATTTATATGTCTATATATTTTCACTTCTCACAATAATAATTACTTTTTAAATCATATTTGTTACTAACACTATTATTAAAGAATTAAAATACACGGAGTCGATGTTTCGTTACGCGCGCGCGGGAAGTTAATGCTAAAGTATATGTGTCGATTTATTTCGCATTTGCGTCAAATCGTCAATTCGATTTGATAGTATACATAATATAGCATCAATAATTCAGGATGATCAGTTTATATTTTTTATAATAACAGATCAAGTGATCAATTGATCATTCAAAATAACGATTATAGAATGGTTGTCTGGAACTCTGATAGAGAATGGCATTGAGTCCCTCATTGGTACATATTTCTTTATTTGTTCAAATAAGTTTAAATAATTAAATAAAATACCCAAAAAAGAAATATATAAGAGTAGGTAAGTCCTAAGATGAGGGTATTAGGTAAGTATTAGGTATTTCAATTAATATTTTACGACTTACACTGTTAAACCATTTATTGTTAATTGTACCTACTATGTTTTAAATTGTGTTGTTTTGTGTGTCAAATAATATAAATATTCCTCCCATGTAACTTCATCTCAGATCAATGGTAAATTAACTAATAACCTATTCCTCCTCATTGAATATTAAAATTTTAGACATGTAAAAACAAACTTAAATTTAGCTTTGAATGTCGTTAAAATAAACTATGGTTACAGCGTTAAAAACTGATTACTAATTTAATTAATCCCGTTATTTCATTTTAATTAAATCTGATGTGCCATAATTACTTATGCCATAATTTTTACATACCATAATAATGTAATATCCATAATAGACGTGTGCGCCGATTTAAAAATGATCGGCGGCGGCGTTTGCCAAAAAATCGGCGGCGGCGGCGTACTTTCGGCGTGAAATCGGCGTGAAGGTCACGTAAATAAAAATGCGAAATAATTCGTATTCTTTTTTTTAAATCGAGATCAATGCAATAAATCTGTATTCATACAAGTAAACCACATCCCTATATAACAAAAATGCGGTAGAAACATTGACAATGCTGGTTAGGGAGCGACAAAGAATAGACGCATTCGATATGCGGTACTGGAGGCGAATGCTCAGGATACCCTGGACAGCCAAACGGACCAATGACCCAGCTCGGTATCAAGACACGGTTATCCACTGTTTGTTGGCAGTGGCTGCTGTCATACTTTGGACAAGTAATGCGCAGTGGTGCTGATAGTCTGGAGAAAATGGTCGTGGTTGGTGGAATGGAAGGCAAGAGGGCTAGGGGACGCTCATCAACTACACATTATTATTGGAAAACGGGACTTAATCGCGTACACTTATGATTTATTTCATCAACTACATGGACAGATCAGGTTAAGGAAGCCAGCCACATCCTCAAGCAAATTTCACCAAGCGATGAGGGCTACGTTGGATCGAGACCGATGGAGACATTGGAGATAAGTCCTCAGGGCGGCGAAATCCAGAAGTGTTCACGATCCTCAGGAATGAGGGGCCGACTCAAGAGAAACAGATATAGCTAACAAAAATATCCAGTCTAAAATCTCCGCCTGGGACATGGTCCCCATAACGGTAGCCGCGTTACTCCTCTGTATTGCCAGATAAATTCTCTGTGAAAGGAAAGTGTCAGGTCCCCCGAGGTACCGACCAGTCGCCACAACAAAGCTCCCATGAATGTCTTCATGTCAGCCGGTCAGGGTCCAGAGTCCACTGCAAGCATTGCAAACTCGTAGAGTTACACAATAAAGACGAGTGTTTGCGGTGCTTGACAGCTTCGTCAACTCCAGCACTGGTCTGGGAGCGAGTTTCGTGGAAGTGGGATTGCGCACATGCGGTGTTTCACACCAGAGCCCTCCCTAGTTTCCACGGCTCCAGCGTGACTCCATCAGGATGCGTGCCATCGTCTTATGCCATACCCACCAGTTCTGTTGTCCCAGCACGAAACACGCGCACAGGCACGCCATATCCTTGTCAGGAAATTTCCGAATGAGACAACTACTAGAGGTGGGGGAGGGGGAGAGGGGGATTATATTAGATTTATGAATCGATTATTCCCAAAGTAAAAAAAGTCTTTGAAAAATTCTTAATCGTTTCTGAATGAAAGTTTTTCAAAATGAAAAGGATTGTGACATTACAGGACATACGTACAGACAGACGGATATGACGAAGCTATAAGAGTTTGTTTTTGCTATTATTATTTGGCTATAGATGCCTACCAATACGATTTTCTCATTCGGATTTCCATACTCAGGCGCTCAATGTAGTTCAGACTAATATTTTTCTTAGTTTATATATACTATCAGAGCAGTCTGAATCAGACTGCTCTGATAGTATATATAAACTAAGAAAAATATTTATTGTCACACAACAAATTTAATATAACAAGTGTACCACTGTACATACATTCATCTCATCTCTCTCCTAGCCATTCGGCCACAGCGACTACTTTCTACTGCTGAGAGCGACGCTGGTGCGCTCTCTGGTGACTGACATAGCCAATCTTTGCAGCGAATGTGCGACTACACTCGCTGCATGTCAGCACCCCTCCGATATAGTTATATGTTATGGCCGCAGGTGGTCTGGCCTTAAGCTCGTCGCGCTTAGCGTCAAGTTCTGCGCGTCGCCTGACTTCAAAATCATTCACCCGAGTGAACACAGTTTGCCTCCATTCGGGTCGGCCACCAGCTAATGTCTCCCAGGAGGAAGGCTCTATGTTCGTCTTCTTCATGTGACGTTTCAGCACATCTTTATACCGCAAATACTGGCCACCATGTTTTCTCTTGCCATTCTGCAGTTCGCAGTAAAAGATGCGCTTCGCCACTCTAGCATCGGACATACGGGAGACATGGCCGCACCAACGCAGCTGTCGTCTCATTAGATATGCCTCTATACAAGCGACTTTAGCTCGTCTGAGGACTTCGATATTCCTGATACGATCAGACCAGTGGATCCCCATAATATCGCGGAGGCATCTAAGATGGAAACTATCTAATGAGCGAATATGCTTGCGATATATGCACCACGTTTCGGATGCATAAAGAAGATTTGGCAGGACGACTGCCATGTATACAGCTACCTTAGTAGGGAGCTTTATATCGTGCGATCGGAACACCTTGGAACGAAGTTTACCGAAGACTGCTGCAGCGGCTCCTATTCTGCAGTTGCCTTCGTTGTCAAGGTGGCACTTGGCTGTTATCGTGCTGCCCAGGTATTTAAACAGCTCTGCTGAGCTGTACATACATTAAAACAATAACAAAGCAATAAAAACGTTAAACAAAAATGTTAATTATACTCTTTTATCTAATAAAAATACTCTTTGGCATTCAGTCAAGGTTACGCCGATTTCACGCCGATCATTTTGTCGGCGGCGGCGGCGTGGCAAAAAGGCCGGCGGCAGCGGCGCGCCGGCGCGGCGCACACGTCTAATCCATAATCATCATTATCCATAACTTTATATTATTTTAATGAGCCATAAGTGACATATTTATAACTAGTCTTTCCTAATTAGAACTGTCATGATTCATTTTTTCCATCCGTATTATTTAATTAATGTTTAAATAACAATGGTTGAGTTTCATGATGCGGCGGCGTGTCGACGGAACCCCGCTCTTGCAAGATGCCTATTCCGCTGTCAAGTATGCAAGTGAACCCTAACCTATCCGAACTTTGACAAAACCTATTTGACAAACATGTCAAATTTGACAGTTTTGAGACGCGCTAGCAGCTAGCTATACCGCTCTATGGGATACACCTAACCATGAAACAAGTATAAGATGGAACTGGTGATACACACATACAAAGGTGTGTGAAGGAGATGTAAGCATAGACAATAACACACGTGGGAGCGAGAAAAAATGACATATCTTCTGTCCCTCATCGCGTATAAGGAACCGATTATTTGTCACCGGCCGTTGTCACCGAAATTTCATCGATGAACCAGTGGCCAGAGTATAAAAAAATATGTTACCCATAATTTTGGGTAAACTAAACCGGCTCGAATGTTAAAAATAACATATTAAAAAATTAATTGTGACGTGATTAGAATACTATTGTGAATTTCATTATTATAATGGCTGAATAACTAAGACGTTTTAATCTAATCGTGATTTTGTTAACTTTAATGTAGGTATTAAATTAGTACACATTTATATCGTAATTGGGAGGACATCGGATGTTTTGTGTTTGCCCGCTAATATTTACTAACAGTTTATTTTGAGAATTCTCAATAATTAAAAACCTACTTGTCAGTAAAAATGGGGAGATTATTCTTTTTGTGGTAACCCCAGAAAAAACTGTCACAATATCTCCATCCTTGTGTGTGATTCGCTAACCCTCCTTCTATATATCCTCTTTCTACGCACCTAACCTAACCTAACCTAACCGAAATTTGACAGTAGAGACCATCTGATAGACGTCAGATATTTTGAAGGTTTATGGATTGGACTGATTAGGATTAATGGATTTGATGACAAACGCTATTATTGCACTTGATACTATGAATAATAATTCATATGTCATGTGATTTCTATGGCATGTGATATTATTGCAAATAGAATTATGACATTAACCATTATGCCATGTGAACATTATTGCAAGTAAAATTATGGAAAATGGGGAATCCCGTTAAAACTACAATATCTGGGCGAACGAGCTTTGCTCGGCGTTTTCCCGTTCATAAGATCTAGATCGATTCCTCGTCCCCGAAAACCACCACATACCAAATTTCATCAAAATCGTTAGAGCCGTTTCCAAGATCCCCGAAATAAATATATATAGATATACACAAGAATTGCTCGTTTAAAGATATCAGATACAGCTTGGCAAAAAAGAGTAGAGACGGAACTTATTTTTACCGACCCTGGCAACTTTGATTAATTTGTCATGAAAGTTTGTACTCTCAGTAGTGTTATTTATTTATTCTTATTAATCAATTTCGAGCATTAATTAGTGTTGAAATACAATAGGGGGATTGTTCCAGATACCGTCCGATTAGCGGAGTTGCAAACTTTGTGATGACAAAACAATATGTTGCACTATTGCAAATTATAAGACTAATGTGTCTTTTTAACGGTTATATACTCTATTTTTGTCCAAGATTACGTTTTAAGTACTCACATTCACCCTTAGTCAAATAAAAGTATATAAATGAAAAAGTATGGTTTTGCCCAGTTTTCGTCCGATTTGCCCAGTTTCCGTCCACACGGTGCCAGTTCTCGTCCAAGACCTGAGGAGGGGTGATTTATGCAGTCAAAATCCAGTTTTCAGTGTTAAAAAACCTTCAATGTGTATACCCTATCTTGTGTTTGCTTGTTTCTGGCTATTATTATCCTACTAATATTATAAATGCGAAAGTTAGTATGTTTGTGAGGCTATTTGTGAGGATGTTTGTGAGGATATTTGTGAGGATGTTTGTGACTCAATCACGCAAAAACGGCTGAACGTATTAAGACGAAACTTGGTATACAACGAGTTTATAACCTGGATTAACATATAGGATACTTTTTATCCCTGAAATCATGCATCAAATACAAGGTTACGCGGACGAAGTCACGGGAAAAAGCTAATACAATATAAGAACGTAAGCGTTTCATGGAATGTTGATTTGATCTACCAATAACCCTCGCTTAAGCCCATGACAGACGGGCGAGAAAGTACTTGAACTTAGGTTTAGGTTTATAGATATTTATTCTCATAAGAACACAAGTTCACTTAAATGAGATACAAATTAAACTTTAGGTAAAAATATTCCAACACATCTTAATAAATATTTTCATATACTACATATGATCTTAACTTAGTTTTAAATAGTATTTCTGAATTACACTCCTTCACTTCTTTCGGTAACTTATTGTACATTTGTGCCCCATCAGATAAATGAGTGAGTGTGATAAATGTTTTTTGAGTATTTATGGTCAACATATTACTTTGGCACCACATGTTGTACATATGTAGATCTGCTTGTGCATTGATAATTAGATCTCTAAGTTTTTCTCCAAAGTAAAATAGACAAGTATCATCTGCATATAAAGTAACCTGTGCCGACAGTCCTATAGCAGTGAGGTTATTTACATAGATCGAGAATAGGAGCGGTCCCAGTATGGATCCTTGCGGTATTCCGCATTTAATGAGTATTGGGTCGCTACTATAGTCACCAATTTTTACAACCTGGGTCCTGTTTGAGAGATAAGATTTAAAAATGTTATATGCTGTACCAGTTATACCCAGATTTTCGAGTTTCTGCATGAACAAATTATGGCTTACTGTATCAAAAGCTTTTTTGAGGTCGATAAAGATGCCGAGGACTTAGTTTTTTGGTCAATATTGGTCTTTATCTTAGTGATAAGATCAACTGTTGCTGATAGAGTATTTGAACGTTTTCTAAATCCGTACTGCTGTTGAGATAGAACATTTATTATAGTCAGATGGTCGTCAAAACTTAAGTGGGTTTTATTTTATTTATCGTATGGCATTTATTTCGAACCGTGAGATCTTCTAGAAGACAGTCCGGTTGCTAGTTTTTGTTGCACTTTTAGAACCACCCAGGGGTCACGTGTAGGGTAGCGGTGGGTATTTTTTCCTACGGACGTGGTGCAACTTCGACCCCCCTTTGTCAAGTGAGTGGGCAACTGGACTATTAGAAGTTTTCAAGCCGCCCGAAGGCCTCTAACTTAGCTTAACGACTGCTGCCATAGACAGCACCCGGGATCAACGGCTTAACGTGCCTTCCAAAGCACGGGAGCGCTCAGTTAGTAACCACTCAAAGCGGTCACCCATCCATGTACTGACCGCGGCCCACGTTGCTTAACTTTGAATAACGCTTGCGGCACGTAGGCGCCGCTGGGCCACGAGCGCTCCCAGTGGGTGATAGACGGAAATTCACGATCTTTGCTCGGAATCGACATCGAGGCAGATGTATATTTGTTTGTACAAGCTATAAAGTCATACTTTATAGCTCGTACGTATGTCCTGAATGTCTTGATGTTGATACCGAGCAAAGTTCGTGAATATTTTTCTATCACCCCGTCTATCACCCACTTAAGTTCGCGCTTTCGCTGTCTGTCATGTCTTGGCCAGCATTATGTAAAGCCCGTTTAGGGAGCCCGGGAGCAATCCCATTATTAATAATATATATATATATATATATATACATATGTAACATTTGTTTATGGCAAGAATTTGACAACTCACGTCATAACTAAGACATTCGACCTATCTTATTGTAATAATTATTGATTATCTTGCAGCTTGGCCTAATTTCATTCAAGCGTCGATTAGATGAAAACCGGACAAATGTAAAAAACTTGGAAAATGACTCAAGCCAGTTATATCCGTCTATGAAGACGAAAACTGGCACACTGGCAAAATTGATGTCCCAGTTTCCGTCCACTAAATTTAAGGAGGTTATAGGTAAAATAAGTATAAGAAACACTTCAAATTGGCTTCGTTATGTATATTAGTAGTCATATATACTAAAAATATCACTCTAACATGGTAAAAACATTAACAAAACTTACTTAGAAATTTACCTGTACCACTATTTTTTTTTTAGTTTGGCCGAATTTTCGTTGCTCAAAAACGTGGCACAAACTTTAGTTGATTATATCTTGGTTATACATTGTTAATTAGTATTTGTATGTAATTAGTACTTTAGTTTAGGTTTTAAAGAACGCAACGAGCCCAAACATGCGTGCGTAATTGTTTATATATTCCTATTCTACGCATTTGTAAGAAAGAAGACACCCAAAAAGACGGGAACTGGCACATGGACGAGAAGGGGAACAATCGCCCTACTATCATCAGGTAATCAATAAAACAAAACGTGTAGTTCAAAGCTGTGAACTTATTTATAGTGATTATAAGATTTATAAGCGATGTCTTGCTGAGTATGAGGAGGGAATCAAAAAATATATTAAAAAATTTGTAAAATAGCCTTTTTGTAAAATAATTACGAGTATGTAGACAAATAAAGTTATCATAATCTCTTGGTAGTACTGTTTGTGTTGCCATATCAGCAATAGTGGCGCCCTCTTATTATTTACACTTGCTAGTCGTGGGTCGTGGGTGGTCTTGGGCCTAATTAAATCGTTTTATGTAGCTAGTTATGAAATGTTTGTATAATAATATATTAAAACTAAACTCAATCTATAGCTACACCAATGCTCGTCGACAAAATTGCGGTAGGTTATTTTATTGAATAGGCAGTGAATGCCGCAATTATAATAATAATAACTATAAGTAAGTAAAAGTAGTTTATAAAACGAGGACAACATCTTGTCCCAATAACGTTAACCGTTGTCCAAAGATAACATCTTTGATTTGAACAGTGTTCAGTATTTATAGTCAGCTAAAGTAATATAATTTATACCTATGTAATATTAATATTATGGCTCGCAAGGGCGGGAGGACGACGGCCCGCGAGGGGCTGCGGCGCGCGGTGCGCGGAGCGAGGCATCGACACGCGCTACACGGTCAGCGAACGTTCGGAACCGCGCAGTTGAGGCCCAGCCGCGCGTGCGTCCGCTTCAACCTTCCTCAACGCGACCGCGACTGACCTGCGCGTGTAGGTAGGTAGAGCGCTTTGCGACACCAGTCTCTTGTTGCCTTTGAATAAAAAAAAGGAATGTAATTTAGTTAAGTCAAAAGGCCAAGCTATTTTAACTGCTTAGGTATATTTCTTTACGTGCAATTACAACTACTAAAATTTAAATAAATAACAGTCGAATACATAATACGCATTACCGGCTTATTAGAGAAAAGATGGCCATACTTGCTCATTGTATTGCCACTTGTTAATTAAATTGCTTACACTCGTATCGTACCAAAACACTTATTATATCTTCTCCATGCCTTATCAAAGTAAAATTCATTTTGGCCAGATTTCTTATCTGGGCTGCTGGGCATGTAATTTTAGTTTTTTGTTTGTCTGTTGTGTGTCTGTTTGTTTTTTATGATTAAGGCTAAAGGCTTGGTCACACCGCTTGCGCGACGCAAGCGGGACGCTGCGCTGCGCGCCGGCATGTATGAAACCGTCCCGCTCGCGTCGCGCAATCCCCGGGTGGCCCACTTCGGGGCCCACCCGCGCAAAATGGAGATAATGAATGGAGGACAAAAAAAAATCGCGTCGCGCAACGCAACCTGTGTAACGTCGCTAACCTGTTAGCATACGTTCCGGCGCGCAGGGATCGCGTCGCGCGGACGTCGCGCAACGCTGTGTGACCAAGCCTTAAAGCGGGTATTACACTGTCCTGAATTCAGGACACTTAGAAGGGTTCCGACCTATACGTTAGAGCGAGATGCTTCAACTCCCCTCCACTAGTTAGGACGCCTGATTCAGGACAGTGTAATACCCGCTTAAGCGCATACAGAGAGCGTTCTGCGTTGAGCGTTCCGTGTTCTGCGTGCAGAGTTGTATGAATTCAAGGAGCGTTCTGACTGCCTGCTGTGTGCATTATCGTAAGGGACTCGGTACAATACAGAGAATGCAGAATGCAGAACGCTCTCTGTGTGCGCCTGCGCCTACTCTTAGAGTTAGAGTTATGTCATTTTAATTAATTTTTTCATGTAAGTACTTACTGTTTTTCTTTTACATTTTAGACACATACCTAGTTAACGATATTGTCACACACAACACTCGAATTTACAAATAGTAGACATAATTATGAAAAGGTATATTTAAAAAATCACGCAACTGTGGGAATGCTTTAGTCTAATCTGACTCTGACTAATATACAATTGATAAGAATTAATTGATAATTCTCAGAGGTTTGTAAAATAAACACAATCTAAAAACCAATTATTCCTAATTAACCTACTCGTCAAATAAACAAAATATTAGGTAAATGTCCTAATTCTCGACACTGAATTTCAATGTCAGGATCATGATGATAGAGGCAATTAATATGCATCATCTATTTGGCACTAAGGTGTCGAGCAGTGGGAAACTTACCTTATTTTACATTAAAATTATGTTATTAGCGCTAATTTCGTCAAGTAAATGGTATTACATTTAACCAGTTAAAAATATAAAAAGTGACTTGTATCGAAAATTCCTTGAAACGTCTGTGAAATATCTTACTAATAAGTATCTCATAAGTCACTGGCAAATTCTGCGTCATTTAATTGTTGTTATTATAGTTATGATTTGCACATTTCTAAAATAATTACCCAATAAAGGCACCTATAATATCCTACGCTATCAAACGAGAAACATTTGTGTATTTATTTGGTGGTTTGTTTCTAAATGGATTTTTGGAAATGGCTGGGTGTGATTTATTTTAAATTTACAAAACAGAATCGATAAATCAGACTACCTGGTTTCTTTTCCGGGAAAACTGGTTTTCTCCGGAAAAAAACCAGAAGGATTCGGATAAACTCGGTCTCCCCGGACCGGAGCGCAGACACGAGCCAAAGTGTGGCAACACTTTGAAAATCCAATCTGACAAAAACAGCCCTACATACATACTATACTACTACATACATGCCCTAAAAACAGGAGATTTGAAAAAAAAGCAGTAGACAATATTTATTCCATAAAATTTACCTAAATGCTTGTTTCATAGCGATTTAAGTGATAATATAAAAATAAGTACTAACTGCCACTCTCCGAGAAGTTTCATAATTACTAAGAAAATCTCATCTCATCTGTCACTTCGACTTCAAATACCTAACCATAACGTCAATAACCAAGTAAAATGCCGGTGGTATCCACACTAAGGGTTATGATGGCCCATCAAACAATGACCATTGTCGTGGAGACCATGGCTGCTGTTTTGCTTGCTCGTGTATAGCTACAGTCCTCCTCGCCGTCTCCGGCGACAGCGACTCTGTCAAACTCTGTCAGACTATGTCAGGATTATGGAATGCCTCTTCTTTTCTTGCTTTTTCTTTCCTTTCTTTCCTTGCGGATATGCCGCTTCGCGTGAGGGTTTTCCAAACGTCGCTGTTCAAAAAACTTTACTTTTGTATGAAAAGTAGAGCCGTCGTTCCGCCATTCCGATCGACGCTGCGCACTTTCCTCCCACTACCACTACACTCGCTTCGAGAAACTTGACAAGTATATGTATATGTATGATATTGTTTTTTTTTTCTTGATAATTAAATTTGGACAAGTGAAATTCTAAAATGCAGTAGATTTTTTAGAAAAAACAGTAGACGTTTCTAAAATACAGTAGATTTTTGGACAAAACAGTAGAACAGTAGACCAACCCCGAAAACAGTAGATCTCCTGTAAAAACAGGAGATCTGGCAACACTGCCCAAACTGCAGCCAGCATGAGAAACGCGATGCGATGCGTCGCGGGCGTCGCGGCCCGAGTTCTAGAAGCGAGACACGCGGCGGGTCAATGACCGGCCGACCTGTAGGACCGCGGACCTGCACCCCACAAGCACAACCCCAGAACACCAATTCAGACCATGGGGTCCTTATTTACCTGATTTATCAAAACAAAACTTTGGTATGGACCATGGTTTTATTTTGGGAAATCAGGTACATATACTATATCACTGCTGTCTTGGGTTTTAAATGTATAAACTTGTGTTTTTCACTAACAGCTGAAAATATGTCTTGCCAATGCCAATATAAAAGCATAAAAGTTAGCTTGTTCAAATTTGAATCTCATTATAATATAACAAGCCCCTGTATATGGCCTTCATTGATTACACTAAGGCATTCGATACCATCAGCCACGAAGTCATATGGGAAAGCCTGGACAAACAAGGAGTACCCAGAACTTACACAAATATAATTATAAACATATATACCAGAAGTAAAGCTAAAATCCAATTAGAAACACTAGGGGAATCATTTGACATCAGAAGGGGAGTCCGACAAGGAGACCCACTTTCTCCCAAACTATTCTCAGCAGTGCTAGAAAATATCTTCCGAAAGCTAAACCGGGACCAATATGGACTTAACATTAATGGAAGAAAGTTAAACCAGCTCAGATTTGCGGATGACATTATTCTATTCGAGGAAAGTCCCAATAACCTGGAGAAAATGATATTTGAATTAAATAGAGAAAGTGAGAAGACTGGACTATCCATGAATGTAAGCAAAACAAAATTATTAACAAATTCAGATTTCCATGACATTAAGATACACGATCATCCACTGGAATATGTAGAGGAATATATATATTTAGGACAGATAATCTCTCACAAAGATATGACAACCAAGGAAATCAAAAGAAGGATAGCCAACGGTTGGAGAAAATACTGGTCACTGAAAGAAGTAATGAAATGTACCAATCTCAGTAATAGTACCAAAAGAAAAGTATTTAACACCTGCATTTTGCCTTGCCTGCCTTACTTATGGCTGCGAAACCTGGTCACTCTCAAAACACCATAGAAATATGCTTGAGCACTGTCAAAGGGCGATGGAAAGAAGCATGTTGGGAATCAAAAGGTGAGATACACAGGAATGCAGTTATTAGATCAAAAACTGGCATAGCAGATGTACTTTTGAAAATAGATCAACTGAAATGGAGATGGACTGGACACATGTTAAGGAGCAGAGAAGAAAAATGGAGCAAGTTTGTGACACACTGGTATCCTAGAGACGGCAAAAGGAACAGGGGAAGACAATACACAAGATGGGAAGATGAACTCAAACTGACCGCTGGTCCAAACTGGAGAAGAGTCGCGAATGATAGATAACAATGGAAGATGTTAGAGGAGGCCTTTGCCAGGAGGCACACTGAACTCAGGGATATATTATAAAAAAAAAAAAAAAAAAAGAATATATATATGTAAAGATATAATTTTGTAAAAAAAAAGAAAAAAGCATACATACAGAAAGAGAAAGGGAAAAAGTAATAATATATATACAGAAAATGTAAAAAAAATATAGCATAATAATAATAATAAAGGGTTCAGGATAAGGGGCTTATATAGATAGATAGATAAAAATAGTATGGCCGAGTGTTAGCTCAGGTAAGCTAGCTGAAAAAAGTCATCTGATTACACACGCCTCGGACCATTTGCAGCGCTTTATTTGCTGATGTCTTGAATTACAAACATTTTCAGAGAAAAACCTTATAAATGCATGTATAATTTTATGTCACAAGTCACAATATTGTAATGTAAGGTCCTTTCTCTGTTATGTTGTGAAGATGAGTCCGAAATAATCAAGACCAGTGTATGTAAAATGAGCGCTGTAAACTACCCTCATCTATTATTCGATAATGAAATACTTTACATGTTAGATATATATAGATTGATAAATCGCTCAGGGGTTATGGGGTTAACGATCTGAAACCTGGACTGGCCCTGTTCAAAAACAAAATTACTTATTAACTTTATTGGGCCAACTACTCTCATATGTTATATAGAACAAGAATATGACTAAAAAGTAATTGGAAAAATGGGGGTTGGCTACTCGCAACCTAGACTATCATGGGCTTGTTAGGGTTTAAAAGGGCCGCGAGTGGAGTAAAATTACCCTCATCTGTTATTTTATTTCTTGTTGTATGAAATGAATGGTTATTGTGAACTACCCTATCCAATGGTGTTAGATTGGCTACACAAAAGTTGGACACAGAAAAGGTTGGCTTTTGATCAGATCGATGTTATATCGATGCTATCTTTTTATGGTAATATCGTACAGAGCGGGTAAAAATAACCACGATTTGTATGATCAACTTTTTGGACTCTAAACTCGTCAACCTTGAGTGTTGAGAGTATAAGGCACTCCAGTCAGTAATAAGATCCCAGCACCTCCACCATTTTGTCGTTAAGATTTCTTGACGGCAGCTTTTATCGTTGCCGGGCTACATTAGGTAAAATTGTTGCCATATAAAGTTTTTGAAAAGAATGCTGGACCGTCGGAATGCGACTATTTTGATTAAACTACTAAATCTACTATTTTGTATAGAATTAAATTTTTTCGGCTGGTCATTTATTGCGTTGGATAAGGTGGACTCACGGTGGATTTGACATTGACAGTGACATTGCATTGTCAATTGTCATTAGGTGCTCGTTTTGGAAATAATGTTTATGTGGCTGATCTATCCCAGAATCTAAAATAGTATTGCTTGTTTTCATAATTGAATGGACTAAGCACTCATTTATAATTTAACTAATAATTGGCTTAATTTCCATTTTAAGATATTTAATGTTGAAAATATAACCTATCCGGTCCTTCTTTGGAAATGGGTGGAGGAGATCTGGTAAGAACGCCTAATAGTACAATACTTAACAAGGGCGGTAAAACAAAGAATGTCGCAGATCGCACGTATTTGACGCCCGAGCCGAAGGCAAGGGCGATAAATATGCGATCTGAGGCTTTCTTTATTACCGCCCGTGTTAAGTACAAAATTTTATGTCACCCCCTGGCCAGGAAGTGGGATTTCCCGCGTGCGGAGCGTGCGGTAATTGCCGCTTTATGGCCAGGTGTGACATAAATTATTATTTAATTAGGGATTACAATCATGCTATGAGGATGATGTATGTGCAGTGAGTTAATAGGACTGTGGTAGTCTTGCCCCGGTGATACCCTACCCTACCTTACCGTGATAGGAAAAAAAGAGTGTTTGGTTTTAAAATAGAATGAAAAAAACATGCAATGCATGCAATTCTGTGAAAGATATACATTCCATTGAAGAAGAGGTTACCTTTTATTAGGCCTTAGGCAGGTTGAGTAAAAGATAATATTTAGATAATAAAGGGAATTTTTAATATAGAACTCAAAGAAATCATGGCATCCCAACACAATGAAGAACCAGGAGCGTGTTTGGAAGGCGGAGCAAGCAAGCGCAGAAGAGAAGAAGCGCATCTTGGAGTTGCAGCGGGAGCGCGCCGAGGAGCGAGACCGCGCCGAGCTCAACGACCTCGCCAAGCGCTCGGCGGGCTCTTCTGGGGCCGGCGATAACCGTTTGCATTGGATGTATGATGTAGGTGGCCTTTACATTTCACTCCCTTTTGTATATTTTTATGAATCTACAGTTGTTAGTCGCATATATGCATTTTTTTTATTGTTAAAAGTCAAATAAAAGGTATCACTAGAATGCTTATGTAAAAATAAACAAAAAATTGTATGGCAACTATGTATCTAAACGCATTATTTTATGACCAAAACAGCAAAATACTTATTTTACCATGCAATGGTTGGTTCGATACTGGGCGTGTGACGTCATTGGCCCGTGCCAATTCGTAGGAGCCTTTTGGCGGGCCGCTAGCGTCGAGCTAGGTTCGTCCCTAATTTTTGCACTTTATAGACATTTGATCGTCTATGAAAACTGGTTCGAATGGCACTATACAAAAAAAACCGGTCAAGTGCGAGTCCGACTCGCGCACCGAGGGTTCCGTACACAGTTCTTGTATATGTAGTTGTGTACCCGTCCCGACCCCATTAATTCAGGAAAAATCTTAAAAAAACATGACAGCACCATCTATCGGCGCATTGTGTTACTAATTTGCGCGACTGAATAACTTAGTACGTATGTTGGTTTTTCAAGGATAATTCTTTATCACAGTAACCGATTTCAATAATTGTTTTTTTATTTGAAAGAAGGTATTTTCAACGTAATTTTGTAAATTTAAATATAAAACAAAAATATAAAAATATATACAAAGGTGATTAAATTACAAACTTAGTATATAAGAGTTTTTTGATGATTAAAAAAAAGAAAAACTAGATAGAGCTATGGCTATAATTTTCCTGTAAAATATACATGCATATTAATGTTGTGTAATAATTTCAAATTTTTTTCTTCGTAAACTTCGGAGATAAGGGGGGGGGGAATGGTATTTTTTTTTACATTTTCCCTCGTAAATCAAAAATTCCCGAACGAAAAAAAAAACTAAAAATTGTTTCAGAATGTACAAGTCAAGCCCTTTCATATGATACCCCACTTTGACATAGTTGCCAGACTTTAAAATTTTGAACCCCCTTTTATCTGTCATTATTCACAGAAAATAAAATAAAATATTTTAAAAAACCATCTTCCATGTATTTGGGTTACCCTTATTTATAACTATTCTAAATTTCAAATCGATAGCATAAGTAGTTCTTGAGATATTTAGCGATGTGACAGACAGACAGACAAAGTGAGACCATAAGGTTTCCTTTTTTACCTTTTTGGTACGGAACCCTAAAAATTGTCAAATAGCGAATTTATTTAAGTGAAAGATTCCTCTTTGCTATATTAAAATAAATGACGTGTTTTAGTCGACTGTTCTAGACCATCCATTTCCACATTCCTTGCGACTAGTGGCGGATTTGCCCTAAGGCCCAGTAGGCCTGGCCATTGGGTGGCTGGTACTTACTACATGCCCTGGCGCCTAGAGCGTCCACGACTGCAAATCCGCTACTGCTTGCGTCGTGAACAGCGAGAGGTTGATTGCCTGTTTTTTTGTTACAGAAACCTGATAAAAAGGTGCAGCAAGAAGATTTTCTTCTTGGAAAAGCCATTGACAGCAACTATGAGGCAGACAAGGCTGAGCAGCAGGACTGCATCCCAGCGGTGGCTCGCAGGGTCGTGGGCTCCAGCATGCTGGCCAGCGCGGGCGACGCGCAGGTCGACCTGGCGCGGAAGATGCGGGAAGATCCTCTGATGCTCGTGAAGGAGAGGGAGAGAGCAGCTCGGGCAGCCCTATTGAATAATCCCCTACAAAGACATCGCTTGACTGAGTTACTTCGAAAAGAACAGGTAAATGCATATTACAGTAACATGGTGATTAATGATGAATGATAGTCTCAGGCATTACTAACTGGCGCGGCTCAACCCGCGTATTAAAAAGAATGAGTTGCGGGTTAAAATATAGCCAATGTCTCCCATTTAGGAATACAAACAAATAAAATATACAAATGATGACAGTTTTACTTTACTGCTTTAATGTGCTTGCAATTATGCTATTATATTTAAAGAAGTAAAGTATTATGTTAAGTATTACATTTATTTTATCACAGGAACAAAGGAATGAAAGAAAGGAAAAGAAAAAACCAAAGAAAGATAAAGATTTGGATAACATGTTAGCGGCCAAACTCAACGCCTTGGGTGAAAAACAAATCGACCTGGCTACTTTACTGGCTTCCAACGATTCCAGCTCCGATTCATCCTCCGAGGAGGAGCATAAGAAATCAAAAAAGAAACATAAAAAGTCAAAAAAGCATAAAAAAGCAAAAAAGAAGTCAATGCGGAACGACACCGACGAGGAGTCCCCGAAAGACGACGATACGGAGAGACGTAAATACAAGCATCGAACCGAAAAACGCAGCTCCCCCAAACGGAGCGGGGCGCCCGAGTCATCTCGGAGGGTTGGCGGCCGCAACGATTCTGATAATGAACCGACCATCAAGAAATACAAGCGAAGCGAGAAAACAGAACAGAGACCGGACAAAGATCAAAGACCGCGGCGCGGCAGCATCGAGCGCAGGCGGAGACCGCCGTCGGAGGAACGCGGGCCCGCGCCGCCACGCTCGCCCGGCCGCGGGGGCGCGCGGAGGTCGGTGGAGCGGCAGAGGCCGCAGAATCGACAGCCGGAGCAGGGACGATACCAAAAGGCGGGCCGCAGCTCCTCGGAGCGCATGGCGAAGTTGGCGGAGATGGCGGCCGCGGGCGCGGAGCGGGAGCGGGAGCGAGGAACGCGCGTGGCGGAGCAGCGCGCCGCCGCCGCCGCCGCCGAGGCCGCGGCCGCCGCGCCCGCGCCGCGCGCGCGCCCGCACGCGCACGCGCTGCCCGACTCGCTCGAGAGCCGCATACACTCCAACCGACACTACATCCAGCGAGATCGATCCCACATGGATCGGCCCTTTGCGCGCAGGTGACGTTAATAATGACGAGCGATCGACGCTCCTTTTGCGGACCACGGGTCAGGGGACGCGATTGTTTCTTTGAGGATCTAAAATCGCGTTTGAATCGGGACAGACCGGCGACCTATACTTGACGCGCTCTTTATCCGTTCCTCTTTGGTATGTACTATGTAAATCTGACGAGACTGAGTAAAAAATAAACAATATGTATAAAGCAGTATATTTTATTTTACAATAAATAATATCAATAACAATATCATTTCAAGAGACTGGAATAGAAAAAAACTAACATGTGATCAATCAAGTCTGTCCAACGGCAGGTTGAAAAATGTCCATCAATCCAAGGGTATTTTTTCTTTCACGATCTGAAATGAAATCATTATGTTAAACTTAACCGCTACAAAAGATGTATTAGGGACAACCAAGTGTCTGTTTACACTTGCAACTTTAGACTTTTGGGGTTGCCGCCCCTGAAATAAAGGGAATTAGTCAGAAACTAATAAATGATAAACAGTGCACATCTATCTCAATCTTCTTACAAAACTGCGTCGTTAAAAAAAAATTTTGATATATTTTTACGTTGAGAGTTCTCCCAGTGCCATCTATTGTTTTTGTTTCGTGTTAATTTACGTCCCATCCTCTCTAGGTGGCCAAGCCAGCGAAGACGATGTGCTTTGGATTCACCTATAATGTTTGGTTCGGCTACCAGCTCTTCTATTTCGGCATTTTTAAGGATCCTCCAACTCCCATCGTCTCTTTTAACTGGTCCCAGGATTTTTCGGAACACCTTACGAGATCGACAGGTGAAAAGAGCATACTTGGGCCGACCGACCGGACGACGTCCTGTGGGTCGCCCCAAGTATCGCTGGAGGGATGTGGTGGAAGCGGACCTGCGTGAGCTCGGAGCTGGTGCAAGCTGGCGAGAAATTGCGCAGGACCGAGCAAAGTGGCGTGCTCTTGTGTCGGAGGCCAAGACTCATTTTGGGTCGTCGTGCCAGCCCAGTTAGTTAGTTAGTTAATTTACGTGGAAGTTACCACGATCAAATTTTCAATCATTTGATACTCTCGCTAATTTGAGACTTCCTGATGTAACTAGTCCAGTTGGAATGAGGTCAAGCTTATAACTTACCCATTAAAGTTGCGAAAGGCTGTGGGTCTTTGAAGAAAATACAGAGGGGTCGCTAGCAGGAGCAGCTTAGAATGCAAGGCAAATATTCTTTATGATGATGTAGTGATCTGGGTTGCCTAAGAGGCGCTGGTCCGACAAACCAGAGGCGTGGGTTTGATTCCTGTGTCATTTATACTTTCATCATGATCATGATTCATTTATACTTTGTATTTGTATAAAATAAGGCTAGAGACACACTGTCCCACGTACGCAACGTACCTATGCAATGCAACGTATGTGATCTGGACCCTGAAATTGATAAGTTTGTGTTAATTTCAGGGTCCAGATCGCATTCGTTGCATTGCATACGCTGCGTACGTGGGATAGTGTGTCCCTGGCTTAATAGCGAGAGGTAGTGTTTCGGCGCGGGCTAACCTCAGCACACATGCCGGCGTAGATGGGGTCGGTGTCCCAGGGCCCGCGCTCCGGCAGCGGCAGCGCGCGCCGCCGCAGCTCGGCCACCAGCTCCGCTACATCCATGATGGGGATGGGGTCGAGCGGCCGGCACAGCGCCGCCAGGTACTCCACGTAGTGCAGCCTGTGGATAGACTAGACACGTGACGATAACACACCTCGATCAGGCCGCGGCGGTACAGGCCGTCGAGCGAGCCGTAAGGCCGCGGCGGCGGGCGCAGCGCCGCGCGCCGCACGAGCGTCTCCAGGTCGTCGATGCCGAGGATCGGGAGCGGGTCCAGCGCGCGCCGCCGCACCAGCCGCGACAGGTACTCCAGGTAGTGGTTCCTGCAAGCAGTGGCGGATTTGTAGTCATGGCCGGTCTAGGCCGTGTAGTTAAAAGCCTACGACGCCTCTAATATTTAGCCGCCCCAAGCTCAGGCCTCCTGGGCCTTAGGGCAAATCCGCCACTGCCTGCAAGCACACTCTCACGCCGCATCTAGAGTGTCTCTATGTGTCCGATACCAATTCCCTTATCTTTATGTGTTCTCTCAAGTAACAGAAAATCTCGATTAAAAAATTGACCGTTTGAGCCATTAAAAAATGTTTAAAAAAATCTATACTACGTTATTTTACACAAACACAAACGATGCAAAGCGGTGGCGATGGGATATCAAGTGTACCTGCGTGTATACCGATACGACATTAAACTAGGAAGGTAGTAGGTACATTACATTCTTGGGTGGGAAGAATTTATTAAGATTTTCAGGATGTATATAAGTTCTTTTTTGTCGGTATTATAGGTACAAGATAGAATTTAAATCGTGGTTCTAAATAAAGAACGATAAACGATAGTCATGAATTAAAAATTGTGGACCGCCCGATGTGTTTTATACAGATTGGTTTCAATCGCTAAGCGGTTGAACGGATAAGGAATTCAATTCAATCATTTACTATCATCATAGACAACAGAGAACCATTCTATTTAATATAAGCTTACTTTATATAATCAACTGGCAAATTATACCACGGATGCAACGAATCAAGAAATGAAAGGATTCTTAAGACTAGTCCTTCGAGGCTGGTAATAAGGGTCATACTTGCAAAGTCCAGCATGTTTAGGCGGCGCGTCGGCGTTGCAGGGCCCGTCCACGAGCCCGGCCGGCGTCTCGTGCTGCAGCTGCACGGGGCAGCGCGTCGCCGCGCCGGCGGCCGCCTCCACTTCGAACGTTACGTTGTTCATCTGCGCCATACATGTAATATTATTCAGCTAGATTCACAACAACTCCGGATCCACTCAGGAGGCTCATTGGCGGCAGTACGGTAGTTGGAAATAAGCTGCAGAGCCTAGCACATAGGAAGACGCCACGTAGACGCAAAGTAGCATGTCTGTGCGTCTTCTACATATTGTACTTCGGTGAGTGTGCTCAGGAGCTCCATGAGCTCATACCGCCTCCCCCCTCCTTCCATCGGACATCGAGACGTACGGCTACCATTCCTACGTGGTCGAAATTCCTCTAATTTGAACCAAGCGCTTTGCATCATCTTTTATAATGCGCACTTCCAAGGTTTGGAATGGGTCGTCGTGCCAGCCCAGTTAGTTAGTTAGTTGGTTCACCTGCAGGAGGGTCTGCAGCTCGTGCGGCTCCTTGTCGCGCAGGTAGAAGAGGCAGTTGCGCGGGTGGTGCGCGTGCAGGCCGAGGCGCGCGCAGTACTCGCTGAGGCCGCAGCGCGCGCCCATCATGAACGGCTTGCCACAGCCGTAGCAGAACTCGTATTTGCACTGCGTGCATGTGAAGTGCATGCAGCCGCCTCTGTAAAAGTCAAACATTAACCCTCTGATTCACAAAACTTAACAAACCTCTGCTAACTAAAATGTCTTTTGTCACTGTCTCACAAGCACATGTGTCAAAGTGACAGATAAGGACAAACGAACTTCAACGGCTTATAAGCTAACATAGGTTTGATGGACGTTTATGAATACCTAAGGGGGTTATTCTGCGAGTAGGCTTCAAGGGCTCTTGTACATGTCATAAATTATCATACAATTACAATGATATCATTTAGTAACATAACATGTATACAAAGCAACATCAACCAACAGATAAATACCGTCACCGCACAGATAAATAGTCTCTGTGATCACGAAGGAAAAGTAATAGTGACCAATTTCGGATCGACCATATTTCAATCTGAATTAGCTCCAGCACATCATTCGAACCAACACCTGATCAGGGTGGGCCGATTCGTTACGCGCTCAATAGGCGCCTATAAAATTATATTTTTTTCTTGATTTTATTCCTCATTCAGTATTAGGCCTATCTAGATGATCTAGACTTATGGCGCCTAGAGCGGCTGCTCCATGCTCTACCCTCTGGCCGGCCCTGTTTAGTTCCTATAAGGACGGGCGGGAACCGTAGATTTAGATTCAGCACAAGGGTATGAGAGACGCACCTAGAGAGCGAGTACTTGAAGTGGCAGCGCGGGCACTCGAGCCCGTTCTCTTTCAGGTGCTGCTGCACGGCGGCGGTCGAGCGCTCGGGGTCGTTGTCCTCCAGCCACGCGGCGAACTGCTCGCACGTCAAGCCCTCGTGGCTGGATGACCACTGGAACGAGACATCAACAGTCATCTTGAAAAAAGTTCACGGAGCATACCTATACACCGCGCAACCCGAGAAAAAGTGTACTGCATGGTGGCAGCATCATAGATATATAAATTCAGTCACCAATCTTTATATCGTTTTTATTTTGTACGCATTTGAGTTGTACGCAGATTCTTTTCCAATTTTACAAAAAAATACAATGAAATTTGTATCGAATTTGTCTGATCCAATATAACAAAAAATGCAACACTTTTTTCTTTAAAATTTTACTTTCTTTATATAGGAACACAGTCCTCAGGAAGACGAAACCTTACCGGTTTCCGGCACGTGGCGCAGCTGACGGACCGACATTCTGGACATCGAATTTTTTTCTGCTTTGGATGCACGAAAAACCCCGACGAACACTCCACACACCATCTGAAGTTGGGGTCTCTCGCTAGAGTCCGGTCTCGCAGCTAAAATTTCAGAAAAAATATTTCGTTGACATTTGTCGGAACTAGGTACATAAACATTTTGTTTTATAAATGTGACCGTTAATAGTGTAATTTCAAATGGCATGAACACGAACTACTTAGAAGATACTAACGGCATGAAGTAGCAGATTCTGACAGCTCTAGCAAAATGACTTAAATCAGGAATCACTTAAATTAAAACGGACTCATCACTTTAAAAGTTACCAGAAGTATCATTGGCGTTTACCGTATAAAAACGAACCATCTAGAATTTATCAGCTCGCTGAAATTCGTATTGTGCCGTCCTCTTCACTCTCGTGTTATACACTATAAGAGTGAAAGGGACGGCACTATACGAAGTTCGGATTTCGATGTTCGGAGTACAGGCCTTACCTTTCTCTGGAAGAGTTCGTGCACGTCCGTGTCGAGCAGCACTTTGAGCAGTATGTCGAGGTGCGCGAAGTACTCGAGCCAGGCGTCCTCGCCCAGCGCCTCGAGCTCGGGCTCCTTGCAGTACGGGCACACGCAGTCCACCACGCTGCGCTCCGTCACCTGCACCGTGAAGTACAGCCGCGCGCACTCGCGGCAGCAGCGGTGCGTGCAGCGCAGCATTGACACCATCTAACATTGGATTCAACATTAAAGAACCTAATTAATTTGCTTTGGTATTTTATCCTGAATTAATCTTGCCGATACAGATGTGAAACTGCTTTGGTTTTTGTTGATACCAGCATGTGCATCCCCAATTTTAATACAGCTCGATACGGCGTAGGGAAATATCGGTACCTATTATACAAAGGATTTAGCTCGAATGTACTTTTAGGTAAGGGACAAGGGGAAATATTGCCTTGCCTATACTATTGTTAACGTGCTTTGTCTTAATAAAACAATTATTCAACTTGTCACGCTGGCGCCGATGCGCCGATGCGCCAGAATAGCACTATCCATCCGATCTCAACAATAGAGGCGACGCATCATGTATCAGACCTGGTGCTCGGGCAGGCGCGAGGCGCACAGCTCGCACTCCTGGTGCAGGTAGGCGAGCGCGGCGGACAGGTCGGCGCACTCGAGCGCGGCCAGCAGCGCGGCGGGCGCGTCGGCGCCGCGCGCCACCAGCTCCACCGCCAGCTGCGCCTGCTCCCAGCTCTCCGCCGCGCCTGCGGCCAGCACCATGCGCGCTTGTCTCTGTTACACGACACGGCTTCATTGATACCATTCTATATACACCGGGCAGGTTGACGCTGAAGCGTGCTAAGTCTAACTTATTAAATCTCAACTTTTTAATCAAATGTGAATTTAAATATATGTACAGTGCGTGTCATCCACGACGATACGCCCCTCCACAGCGAATCTCATACTAATCTATGCGCAAGTGTACGGATTGGGCTGTGGAGGGGCGCGCCTTCGTGGATTACTTCGCGCCTACATACTCGTTCAATAGCATAGGGAGCAATGTTAGTGCCACTAATGTGGGCCCACGACTTTGGTTTTTCAACTATGTGAACGATGTTTATAGATATACCAAGGGCCTTACCTCGGGTGATCCCTCTGGAAGTCGCACATTAGCCAAGTCGATAAGCTGTCCGGACACGCGGCGTAGCGTGAGCGGCGGCGGCGGCGACGGCGGCCGTCGCTCGGGTTCCACCTGCGGTCTGATCACGGGCTGCACTTGGGAATCCTCAGAATCGCTCTCCGTCCATTCATCTTCGGTTCTACATGTTTCGCGGAAGTATGGCTTCTTCTTTTCTGTCGCCGATGGCGTCTTCGGCGGGGACGGCTGTTTAAGTTGTTGAGTTTTCGTGGGAGGTTGTGGTGCAGGTTTTTTCTTATTCAACGTCGACGATGTTGAAGGTTTAACCTCGATAGTAGTTGCAGGGATTGGCGGAGCTGGCGTTTTTCCAGATTTAGGATTAAATAGCCGAGTTTGTACTTGCTTCACGTGGCCGTTGCGTATATTCCCAAAATGAGCTTTAGGGGCTTCTGGCGCAGGATACTGTTTTATGGAACCTCGGCGTACAGGAACTTTGGACGCGAGTACTTTAGGAGCAATCTTTTCAACTTTTTGTTTGATTCCGGGTTTTACAAGCTTCGGTATATTGGATTTGGTTGTAATATTCTTCCCATTGCTAGGAGGACTCATAGATTTTTTATCTGGAGATCTACTGGATCTTGATTCTACCTCGACGTCTTCTTCTACACTTGAATTCTCCGTATGAGGCGCTTTAGTATCTTGGTCATGGTTTTCATTTTCTACTGCACTTATGATATCAGATTGAGGTAATGAGTTTTGAATTTCATTTATATCATTTCGTAAAGTGTTAGTAATATCGATTATTTGTTCCACAATTTCATTAGTTTCAGCATTTTGATTTATATTGTTTTCTACTACGATTTGATTCGATTCAGAGTTTTGATCTTGATTTACATTATTTTCGATGGTGATTGCGATTTCGATGTTTTCGTCAACAGTTTCAGAAGTTGTTATACTGTTTGAAGAAGAAGGAGGAATGATTTTGCTGTCTGCACCAATAGTAACATCATTTGTAATATCTTCTAATGTATTATTAACTTGAATGCCATTATCATCGTTGTCTTCTTCAGAAGATTCCTTTATATTTAATTCTACAACGGTTTCACTATCCAAAACATCATCATGGGTTTCTAGCGGTTCGTCTATGAATGGCAATTCTTCAATAGTTGCATTGAATACAGGTACACTTTCACTTATAATGGATACCGACGCTGGCTCAGGTTTGAACATTAACATGTCTATATCTTGTTTCACATACACTACCTTTTCGACTTTTCGACTATTGGGATCTAATTGAGTTTTGATTTCAGGTGTTTCCTGTATGGCAGGTTTGTCTGTTTTAAGTTCTTCATAAATTTCTTCGAACGAATTAACCTTAGCGAAATTGTTGTTGATGTCTTGACGTTTTGGAAGGCTTGCTGGGTTTTCTGTCTCTATTCCCAACTGAAGAGAAATTGTGTGATCCTCTTGAAGACTTCGAGCAATAGAATTCAGCATTTCAAAGTTAGTTTGTTGTATGGCTTCTGTTTGGGCTTCTAAATGATCTAACGCTTCTTCAAATTGTTCGTTTTCTTCTGAACTGGTTCTATCTAAACCTGGATTCTGTTTTTCACTTTGTTGCTGGTCTCCATCTTGGACTTCATCTTCACTACTTGTATAATCTTTATTTTCTGTTGTTACATCCTCTGTTTCTCCATCGGATTCACTGTATGAGGATTCATGGTCTGTAGATAAATCTGACCCATTTGAACTGTTTTCACCTTCACTCTGTGACGTGTGGGACTCAGCAAGAGAATTGATATCTGAATTGATTTCATCTTTCATTTGTTGTATCAGTTTTTGAGTATTATCTACTATATCGTTCAAGTTGCTGGATTTATCCGCATCTTTTATCATATTGTCACGGTCAATGATGTTTGTCGACAACTTTTTCGCCGGTAGTAATTTGTTTCTTGAATTTATGTTTTGGTTAGTAGGAGTAGGATTAGCATTAATATTATCATGATATTGTGTTTGAGTAGTTTCTAAATTTAGGCTTATTATTTCAGTCTTTTCTTCGCTTACACTGGATGCACCGTTATTAACATTTATGTTATCCAAGACTTCATACGTATTCATATTTTCCATGTGAAGATTATTCGGCAATGTTTCCGGTATCTCATTTACATTGTTGCGCTCAATTGGTGGTATTGTTTCGGTAGCTTGGATTAATTGAACATTAGTACTATCCGTTGTACCTATATTATTACTAGTATTTAAGTTGTCTGCAAAAGTGTCCATATTTTCCGTTCCTGCAATTCCTACATGTTGTCCGGCATTACTCAAACTTATATTCTCGTTTACATTGTTATTAGCAACGCTAGGTAAAGGACTCGATCTCGTTAGTGCGTTGTAAGCATTTATGAAGTCATTTTCCGATTGCCCGAGGTCAAGCGATGCCGTTTGTTTCGGTTTTTCATTTATAGTAATATTAGAATCTTTACGTTGTTCTGAATTATCTCCAAGTTGTATATTTGTAGCGGTATTCGCATTTTTACTTTGATCCAAATTATTTTCGAGTTGGTTACTTATAGTGGTATTAGTATCTTTACTTACTTCTAAATTATTGTTATCTGCTAGTAAACCCTTCAAAAGTAAATTTTCATTAATAGACGGAATCCCCGCTTTTACTAGAAGAGCTCTCAATTTCTGGGCAATATCTTCGGTATCTATTGCTTCAACATTTTCTTGTTGGTTTGAAATAGTGGGTGCATTTTTAAGTTTTTCTTCTGCCTTTACTTTAATATCAGTCGGAACCGGAGCAAAACGGTTTCCGAAATCCCCCAGTGTATTGTACACTGGTAAATCCCAAATGTCTCTTTCGAGACCCAAGTCGAGGCGGCTCGAGTGTTTAGCCGGGAGCGGCAAGTACATCCAGTCGTCATCTTGAAATGTTTTCGGTATCGGCTCTTCGAACTCATCTGAACTGTCGTCTGTTGAAAAGAACACGTGCACCAGTTTATACACTTATACAATTTTTGTGTGACATCTTCTTAATTAATTCTTATGTACATGTGTTTGTCACCTAACTAATTAAACGGCTGTAGGTACCGATTTGGATTAAATTTTGTGTGCATATTTGAGATGGTCCCTGGAAGGTTTGAAAATACTTTTGGACCCGGTAGGTGGCGCTGCTTTCCCGGGCAGGACGACGTCAACCGGGTCCGCTAGTATGTATATATTTTTTGTACCTTTGTTTGTCACCTAACTCATCCTAAACGGCTGGACCGATTTGGATGAAGTTTTGTGTGTATATTTTTATTGGTCCCTGGATGTTTAAAAAACACAACTGGACCAGGTAGTATTACTATACTTTAAGCATCCTGAGACCGTATACAAAAAAAAACAAGAAATTTGAAGCACGTATTTCGGACAAAGTCCTTTAGGTTCGGGTTCGGATTCGGATCGGGTTGAAGTGTGTTTAGTGTGTGGGCGAGGGCGATAGGCTGTAATTGCAACATCATAAGTTCTCCGGTTTTAAGCCTACAATAGCTAGAAGTAGAACTGAAATTGAGGCAGGTATATATTTATTTAATCCAGATACCGTATAGCGTTCTATCGCTCGCCCTTTCCCATTTAATATTTGGCCTCGGCGTAGTATTGTGTTTTTCTTAAATACTTAGTCGGTCCATAATTTTTATTCATTATCATCTCTCACAAATTGGTTCACCTTTTCTTTAGCCTACCTCGCTTCGTAATCCGGATAATAACCAGTTTTGAATTTTCAATTGTTTAAATTAAACTACATAAAATAAATGCAACTGTCTTTTGATATTTGACTTTAAATCATCTTTAAAATGCATTGAACCATTTTTTGTTCTACCATCATGGGAGTCAGAAGGATTTGTATGTCAGGTGGGCTAGCACAACTTGCTGTCAAGTCGTATCTTGATTCCCGTCTCGCTCGAACTGTGTAAATTATAAAGAGGAGGGTAGAACTTTCTCTGCTCGCGTCGCGTCGCAGTGACAGTTGTGCTAGCCCCATGGTGGTATTGTACTCGTATTACCGTGCACGCGGTGGGCAGCGGTGGGCGGCGCAGCGTCGTCGTCGGCGCCCGCCGGCGAGCCCCACACGCGGCCGCGCAGGCGTCGCTCCTCACCGACGCTGCCCTCCTCCTCCGCCTTGAACAACTTTCTATGTCCAAATTTACTACAATAAATCTTAGCCGACGCATTGCAACAGAAGCTGTGAGGTCGCGGCGCATTCCGAAGACCGCCTCGCAAGTGAACACTGGGTTATAAATAATGAATAAATAAATATTTGTGGATAATCTTACACAAATCAACCTAGTCCCAAACTAAGCAAATGCTTGTAATAGTACCCATAGGGGTAATAGGCGACGATATATAAAAAATAGTTACATAAATAGATAGAAAATATCCAAGACTCAGGAACAAATATTAGTGCTGATCACACAAATAAATGCCATGACCGGGATTCGAACCCGGGACCTCCAGTTTTGTAGGCAGGATCACTACTAACTACAATTATATATACTGCACCAGGGGCCTATTTCTCGAAGTTACAAGATACAAATTACAAGCGGAAGTCTCTTTCTATTAAAAGGCATTGAAAATAGACTTCCGCTTGTAATTTGTAACTTGTAGCTTCTAGAAATGGGCCCCTGGTATGGCAATCCGGTACATCGGTTAGTAGTGTCGGTGACACAAGCTACTATCGAGCCAATCGATGGTATGCGGTCCAAATGCGGTCCTAAGTGCGAGTGTGGCGTCGACAGTGCCGACACTTGTGTCACGATCGGGATCGGCAGATCTTATCATCTTACGCTACGTTTACACTCAGTCGAAGTGAGCAGAGTGGGCAGGACGAGTGTGTAAACACGATACTTCTCATCTCATGCCACTGCCATTGTCACTCGCGATGCCCGGCGCGAGCCAAAAGAGTGGTTTTTTGTGCGGAAGTCAAAGGACCGGCAGCGCGAGCTGCAGTGATGTTTACATTCTGCTCCATCGCTCAGTACTCGCCGAGCGCTTGGAGGAGGAGTGCGTAATATGTAAACACAGTACACCTCTTGCTGCAGCAGAATTTTATTAACGGGAATTATTAACGGCAGAGCGAGGAGGAGCGGCAGGGGTTGAATGTATACGTATTAGTATGAGGTCATGGGAGTGTACCTGGCGGCGGTGGCGCTCGACGCACTCGGTGACGGCGGGCCACATGGCGGCGCGGTGGCGCGCGAGCGCGGCGCGCGCCTCCAGCTCGCCCACGGCGGCGCCGGGCGCGAGCCGCTCCGCCGCCGCCTGCACGCCCGCCACTAGGCTGG
This sequence comes from Cenopis cana, assembly GCA_951800055.1. Lineage (NCBI taxonomy): Eukaryota > Metazoa > Arthropoda > Insecta > Lepidoptera > Tortricidae > Cenopis > Cenopis cana. Next base: position 15,147,255 of record OX637477.1, on the reverse strand, counting down.
CCCAGCGCGAGCGCAGCCACGCCAGCGGCGCCGCGGGGCTCTGTACTAGCGCCGCCTGGGTAACAAAAATACTGGATTACAGTTACAACCCGGCCCCATTAACCTTACGCGAATTGCCGCTCGGAAAGCATTTCATCTGTACCTCGAGTATAAGTTTTTTCAAAACAAAACACAAACGATAACGATTGCGTTTAGTCTTAAATTACCTAGGCAAAAAATAGTATAATAGCTTCTCGAATCCGACCCTCAACCCCGCAGGTAAAATGTGGGTAAACCAGTTCTATGAGTCCAATATTTGTACTTTTGGTAAGGAAATAGTGCCAAAAAGTATTTATATGAAATTGAAAAGTAATTCTAAATTATGATTGATTTTCATAAGTCAGTTCCCAATTTGAGTAGTCCTGAATAGTTTCAACTAAATATACCTACTCGATTACAGATAGCAAGCATTTGGTGGGTTTCTAAAAGGAGCGCGGCGTCTCAAGTTTGATCCCATATGGATAACCATGTGTGTACAGAAATACTCGCCTGCACTTCAGCCGCGCTGAAGCCGAGCCGCTCAGCCTCGTCCATGAGCCTCGCTAGCTCCAGGCCGCGCTCCGCCTCCCGCGCCGCGCCCACGCCCAGAGCCTCCATCGACACGGCGCGGTTGTACGCCAGCGGTTCCGGGGACGCCGCCTGATTAGAAAATCATTTTACATAGTCGTATCAAAAAGTCAACCTAAGTAATCCACAGGTCGAACAGAAATATGGCGGTGTTGTGTTCATAATGGTGAGTAATGTTGACAGTCGTCGAACCCCCCGAAAAATCGCTGTGTTGAGAGGGATAGAATAGACCTGTCTTGCTCTCTAGCTGTCAATACGATGAATCATCATCATCATCATATCAGTCGAGGGAAGTTCACTCCTGGACAAAGGCCTCCCCCAAAGAGTGCTACATTGACCGCTCCTGCGGTGAGATACGACGAATCCGTATAAATAAAGAAGGGTCGCACACTCGATTGTTCTAGAATTGCAAGCGGCCATAGGCTATGGAATCTGCTCACTATCAGACAGGATATAAGCTCTTCACCACCGTCATACTAGTTCAAAAGGACATATGATGTACACTGTCAATCTGCGCGTCTGCACTCCATTCCCCATGAGCCCTTTCTAAAAAAAACTGCATCAGACCATCACCAGACAGACTGTCGGGTCTACCTCGGATCCGTAGAAGCTGGAGCGGCGCACGGGGCGCGCGCGGCGCAGGTCGAGGTGCGAGGCGCGGCGCGTGAGGCGGCGGCGGCCCGCGTCGCTGTCGCCGGCGCCCGGGCTGCTGTCGCGCGACTACATCAGACCATCACCAGACAGACTGTCGGGCCTACCTCGGATCCGTAGAAGCTGGAGCGGCGCACGGGGCGCGCGCGGCGCAGGTCGAGGTGCGAGGCGCGGCGCGTGAGGCGGCGGCGGCCCGCGTCGCTGTCGCCGGCGCCCGGGCTGCTGTCGCGCGACTACATCAGACCATCACCAGACAGACTGTCGGGCCTACCTCGGATCCGTAGAAGCTGGAGCGGCGCACGGGGCGCGCGCGGCGCAGGTCGAGGTGCGAGGCGCGGCGCGTGAGGCGGCGGCGGCCCGCGTCGCTGTCGCCGGCGCCCGGGCTGCTGTCGCGCGACTACATCAGACCATCACCAGACAGACTGTCGGGCCTACCTCGGATCCGTAGAAGCTGGAGCGGCGCACGGGGCGCGCGCGGCGCAGGTCGAGGTGCGAGGCGCGGCGCGTGAGGCGGCGGCGGCCCGCGTCGCTGTCGCCGGCGCCCGGGCTGCTGTCGCGCGACTACATCAGACCATCACCAGACAGACTGTCGGGCCTACCTCGGATCCGTAGAAGCTGGAGCGGCGCACGGGGCGCGCGCGGCGCAGGTCGAGGTGCGAGGCGCGGCGCGTGAGGCGGCGGCGGCCCGCGTCGCTGTCGCCGGCGCCCGGGCTGCTGTCGCGCGACTACATCAGACCATCACCAGACAGACTGTCGGGCCTACCTCGGATCCGTAGAAGCTGGAGCGGCGCACGGGGCGCGCGCGGCGCAGGTCGAGGTGCGAGGCGCGGCGCGTGAGGCGGCGGCGGCCCGCGTCGCTGTCGCCGGCGCCCGGGCTGCTGTCGCGCGACTACATCAGACCATCACCAGACAGACTGTCGGGCCTACCTCGGATCCGTAGAAGCTGGAGCGGCGCACGGGGCGCGCGCGGCGCAGGTCGAGGTGCGAGGCGCGGCGCGTGAGGCGGCGGCGGCCCGCGTCGCTGTCGCCGGCGCCCGGGCTGCTGTCGCGCGACTACATCAGACCATCACCAGACAGACTGTCGGGCCTACCTCGGATCCGTAGAAGCTGGAGCGGCGCACGGGGCGCGCGCGGCGCAGGTCGAGGTGCGAGGCGCGGCGCGTGAGGCGGCGGCGGCCCGCGTCGCTGTCGCCGGCGCCCGGGCTGTAGTCGCGCGACTACATCAGACCATCACCAGACAGACTGTCGGGCCTACCTCGGATCCGTAGAAGCTGGAGCGGCGCACGGGGCGCGCGCGGCGCAGGTCGAGGTGCGAGGCGCGGCGCGTGAGGCGGCGGCGGCCCGCGTCGCTGTCGCCGGCGCCCGGGCTGCTGTCGCGCGACTACATCAGACCATCACCAGACAGACTGTCGGGTCTACCTCGGATCCGTAGAAGCTGGAGCGGCGCACGGGGCGCGCGCGGCGCAGGTCGAGGTGCGAGGCGCGGCGCGTGAGGCGGCGGCGGCCCGCGTCGCTGTCGCCGGCGCCCGGGCTGCTGTCGCGCGACTACATCAGACCATCACCAGACAGACTGTCGGGCCTACCTCGGATCCGTAGAAGCTGGAGCGGCGCACGGGGCGCGCGCGGCGCAGGTCGAGGTGCGAGGCGCGGCGCGTGAGGCGGCGGCGGCCCGCGTCGCTGTCGCCGGCGCCCGGGCTGCTGTCGCGCGACTACATCAGACCATCACCAGACAGACTGTCGGGCCTACCTCGGATCCGTAGAAGCTGGAGCGGCGCACGGGGCGCGCGCGGCGCAGGTCGAGGTGCGAGGCGCGGCGCGTGAGGCGGCGGCGGCCCGCGTCGCTGTCGCCGGCGCCCGGGCTGCTGTCGCGCGACTACATCAGACCATCACCAGACAGACTGTCGGGCCTACCTCGGATCCGTAGAAGCTGGAGCGGCGCACGGGGCGCGCGCGGCGCAGGTCGAGGTGCGAGGCGCGGCGCGTGAGGCGGCGGCGGCCCGCGTCGCTGTCGCCGGCGCCCGGGCTGCTGTCGCGCGACTACATCAGACCATCACCAGACAGACTGTCGGGCCTACCTCGGATCCGTAGAAGCTGGAGCGGCGCACGGGGCGCGCGCGGCGCAGGTCGAGGTGCGAGGCGCGGCGCGTGAGGCGGCGGCGGCCCGCGTCGCTGTCGCCGGCGCCCGGGCTGCTGTCGCGCGACTACATCAGACCATCACCAGACAGACTGTCGGGCCTACCTCGGATCCGTAGAAGCTGGAGCGGCGCACGGGGCGCGCGCGGCGCAGGTCGAGGTGCGAGGCGCGGCGCGTGAGGCGGCGGCGGCCCGCGTCGCTGTCGCCGGCGCCCGGGCTGCTGTCGCGCGACTACATCAGACCATCACCAGACAGACTGTCGGGCCTACCTCGGATCCGTAGAAGCTGGAGCGGCGCACGGGGCGCGCGCGGCGCAGGTCGAGGTGCGAGGCGCGGCGCGTGAGGCGGCGGCGGCCCGCGTCGCTGTCGCCGGCGCCCGGGCTGCTGTCGCGCGACTACATCAGACCATCACCAGACAGACTGTCGGGCCTACCTCGGATCCGTAGAAGCTGGAGCGGCGCACGGGGCGCGCGCGGCGCAGGTCGAGGTGCGAGGCGCGGCGCGTGAGGCGGCGGCGGCCCGCGTCGCTGTCGCCGGCGCCCGGGCTGCTGTCGCGCGACTACATCAGACCATCACCAGACAGACTGTCGGGCCTACCTCGGATCCGTAGAAGCTGGAGCGGCGCACGGGGCGCGCGCGGCGCAGGTCGAGGTGCGAGGCGCGGCGCGTGAGGCGGCGGCGGCCCGCGTCGCTGTCGCCGGCGCCCGGGCTGCTGTCGCGCGACTACATCAGACCATCACCAGACAGACTGTCGGGCCTACCTCGGATCCGTAGAAGCTGGAGCGGCGCACGGGGCGCGCGCGGCGCAGGTCGAGGTGCGAGGCGCGGCGCGTGAGGCGGCGGCGGCCCGCGTCGCTGTCGCCGGCGCCCGGGCTGCTGTCGCGCGACTACATCAGACCATCACCAGACAGACTGTCGGGCCTACCTCGGATCCGTAGAAGCTGGAGCGGCGCACGGGGCGCGCGCGGCGCAGGTCGAGGTGCGAGGCGCGGCGCGTGAGGCGGCGGCGGCCCGCGTCGCTGTCGCCGGCGCCCGGGCTGCTGTCGCGCGACTACATCAGACCATCACCAGACAGACTGTCGGGCCTACCTCGGATCCGTAGAAGCTGGAGCGGCGCACGGGGCGCGCGCGGCGCAGGTCGAGGTGCGAGGCGCGGCGCGTGAGGCGGCGGCGGCCCGCGTCGCTGTCGCCGGCGCCCGGGCTGTAGTCGCGCGACTACATCAGACCATCACCAGACAGACTGTCGGGCCTACCTCGGATCCGTAGAAGCTGGAGCGGCGCACGGGGCGCGCGCGGCGCAGGTCGAGGTGCGAGGCGCGGCGCGTGAGGCGGCGGCGGCCCGCGTCGCTGTCGCCGGCGCCCGGGCTGCTGTCGCGCGGCTCACGGCCCTCGCGCCACTCCCACCGCCCGCCGCTCGTGCGCACGCTTCGCTCACTCTCCTACAAGGCGCCAGACACCGATTACCACACTTAATTGGATACAATTCAAGAATAACTTCAAAAATTAAATCGGATAAACCTAGACGGACGGACAGACGGATCGGAGGGGAGGAGGAGAGAGGACTAAGGAGTAAAATCGAGTAGCAGCGATAATTCACAAACTTTCGTGACGACTTAGCACCATTAAATCTTTGCATAGACATCTCTGTTATTATTGTGTAAAATTTTCATTTGTTTTTTTAGTATTTTAGTTTAGAGTGTACTCATATAGTCATCACTACAACGTATGATGTTAAAATATTCTTTATGTCACACCTAGCCATAAAGTGGCCATTATCGCACGCTCCGCGCGCGAAAAAACCCACTTCCTGGCCAGGGGGTGACATAAAATTTTGTACTTACCACGGGCGATAATAAAGAAAGCCTCAGATCGCATATTTATCGCCCTTGCCTTCGGCTCGGGCGTAAAATACCTGCGACCTGAGACATTCTTTGTTTAATCGCCCTTGGTAAGTAATGTACTATTAAAGAAACTGTAACCAGAGGAGCGCAGGTCGCATCTCCCGCCACGCTTCTTTGAATGATGTCATCCGGAGGGCGCTTGCTTCCGTCAACGTGCCGGCCATCCTTGAGCCGAACGGTATCGCACGTGACGACGGCAAGCGTCCCGACGGTATGTCACTCATTCCATGGAAGCAAGGGAGGACGCTTGTGTGGGACGCCACCTGCGTTGACACGCTCGCGCCGTCCCACCTACAAGCGACCTCTATTAAGGCGGGGGCTGCGGCCACAACGGCAGAACAAAACAAGCGGCGCAAATATGCTGCCCTCGGGGAGGGCTACATATTTGCGCCGTTTGGTGTTGAAACTTTGGGTCCGTGGGGGCCCAGCGCAAAACAAATATTTAAGGAGATCTCCCAGCGCCTCACAGATGCCTCGGGTGACCAGAGAGCTGGCAGCTACTTCGGCCAGAGATTAAGTCTGGCCATCCAAAGGGGTAACGCTGCCAGCCTTCTGGGCACCATAACCCACGAAGGTGACCTGGGGCACATATTTTATTTATAAGTCTATTTTTAAGTTTATATTTAAGTTTATTTTTAAGTTTATTATAAGTTTGTTAGTAGTTATTGTTGTATTCCTGTATATATTTTCTTGTAAACAAACTAATAAAAAGTATTATAGTCTATAATATATCTATACTTTTCAATGTTATTTACAACTATAAAAGACTGTTTGTTTCTTAAATAAATAAAATAAATTAAAGTTAGAAGGATGAATAGAGTTGTTGAGTAATGGATGGATGCTAACCCGTGTGTCACTGGAGAGCGAGTGTCTGCTATGCGAGCGTTCACGGCGGGCCTCGTCACGGAACCGGCGCCGAGAGCGCGAGCGCGGCACCGATGGAGCACGCTCTCGCTCCCGTTCTCGCTCACGCTCGCGTTCTCGCTCACGCTCGCGTTCTCGCTCACGCTCGCGTTCTCGCTCCCGTTCACGTTCTTTTTCCCGCTCACGTTCTTTCTCCCGCTCACGATCCCGCTCCCATGGTGTTGGAACTTCGTACGTCTAAAAAACATAAGTTTATTACCTACTTGGTTTCTTTCTTACTAAATTTTGATTGTTCTTCAATTGTTTGACCTACCTGAGTCGAAATACTTTGAGGCGGCGGTGAAGTACCAGTATTCGACACTTTTGATCGGCTAAACGCGGATCCACCGCGGGTGTCAACGCTTCCCCGAGGCGGGGAAGTACCAGCGGACTTTTTTTGGTTCATTTTGGGTGTCGATGGGCGTAGATCGCGTTCTCGCGGCGGCAAAGGCCCCACGGAGATGCTGTGTTTCGCGGGCGCCTCTGGCGGCGTTCTTGCCACAGAAGGGTGTCTCTCTTCGCGCGGCGGTGACGGGCCCACAGAAACGCTGTGACGCGCTTGAGACTCCGTTTGACCCTTTCCACCCGCGGTCCTGCCATTGATTTCTTTGGGTGGTGATGGTCCCACGGCCATGTCATGCCGCCGAGAATGCGAGTGGTCGTTGTTCATATCCCGCACTGGTGTCACGAGTCGGCTTATTGGGTTTCGATTTTTGTCTTCCCTTGGTGGAGAGGGGCCGCAACCAGTTGAAGATTTTTCTTTCTTCGGCTGAATAAATGTTACCTCGCCATCTGTAACAGCGCCGAAATAAATATTTATATCTGTAATAAAGCTAAGCCACGGTAGAAGTTACGGTAGCGGTAGGTAGGTAGGTAGGCGGCAGTGGTTCAAGCGTGCGGCTGTCAAGCGGCGGTCGTGGGTTCGAATCCCGGCTCGTACTAATGAGTTTTTCGGAACTTATGTACGGAATGTCATTCGATATTTACCGTTAGCTTTTCGGTGAAGGAAAACATCGTGAGGAAACCGGCATACATCCGCGAAGAAGTTCAAAGGTGTATGTGAAGTCCCCAACCCGCTCTGGGCCAGCGTGGGGACTACTGCCCGATCCCCTCATCTATGAGAGGAGGCCTGTGCCCAGCAGTGGGACGTATCTATATAGGCAGGCGGCTTTCACTCCGTCAGTTCGCCGCGCCGCTGCAAGTACATTCAGTGGCGAATTGCTACCGGACGGTCGCGTCGTCTCGTCATTCGCTTGGTGTGGTCAATATTTGTTATTTACCTATTATAATTTGGGTTTGTAAGTTGGCGATTTGTTAACAGTGTAACTTCTGTACGTAGTACTATTACTTATTCTGTGATATAGGCTGATGATGATCTGTAATATAATTTGGCTAAGTATAAGTATCCTAAGGAAGGAAGAGGAATCATATTTTCACTCACTTTGTTTTTGGCGAGAGTGATTAGAGCCAGCAGCGGAGTTTTTCCCGGCGATATCGAGGCGCGCTATAGCGTCAGCAGCGCTGTTGGCCGCAGGGACCACCTTCGGCGCGGCGGTGGGCGTGCGGCAGCACACGGCGCAGACGCGCTCGCCCGGCTCGTTCACGAACGTACAGTGCTCGCACTGCCAGGACGCATCCGGGGGTGGAGGCGGTGGGCCTAGGCTCTCATCTTCTACCTCAGGCGGATTGGGCACTTTCCGAGCGGAACTGTGGCTGGGTTTCGGTGGGTCGCGGCGATCGCTCTCTTCGCTCTCCGAATCGGCGTCGCTGGAGGGAAGCGGAGGTGGGGACGGCGTGCGGTGTTTGGTGCGTCGAGACGCTCGCGAGCGCACGCTCATGGCGGGTGACGCTGCGCGGGAGCCGGCCCGGGACGCCGCACGAGACATTGCACGACTGTCCGCTGAAAACGAACAAATTCACATCTTGATAGAAATGCTTGTTTGTATTCTGAGGAACGCATTATTTGGAAGCTACGGTACCCCAGTGGTTCAAGCATGCGGCTGTCAAGCGGCGGTCGTGGGTTCGAATCCTAGCTCGTACCAATGAGTTTTTCGGAACTTATGTACGGAATATCATTTGACATTTACCGTTAGCTTTTCGGTGAAGGAAAACATCCTGAGGAAACCTGCATCATCCGCGAAGAAATTCAAAGTTGAATGTGAAGTCCCCAACTCGTTCTGACTACTGCCCAATCCCTCTCGTATATGAAAGCAGGCCTGTGCCCAGCAGTGGGACGTATATAGGCTGATGATGATGATTATAATGGACGTACCTCTGCGATATGGTTGGGGCGTCATCGACGAATGCATGTGCGAGTGAGGGTGGACATGGTGCTGTGGCGGGCAGCAGGGCGGCTGCCAGCCCCAGGGGCCGTGGTCGAGGCTGGCGCAGCTGCCGTAGCGCCACGTGGTGCCGGCGCAGTGCGCGCAGCCCGGGCACGGCGGTGCGGGCCCGCCGCCCAGCTCCAACACGGAGGCGCCTCGACGCATAGGCCGGCCCCAGGTCTGCGCTTGACCCATCATATTATCAGGCCCGTCCCACGTTTCATGCATGATTGGTTGTTGTACCTGCTGAATTGGCAAGAAAAAATAAACCCAAAAAATACTTCTATCGTAAATACTATGTATATAATACTATGCATACAGTCTATTCATCCTTACGTGTCCTATCATGTAAACAAACTCTCTTGAAGATCATTACCACCCTTTCCTCTAGGATTTCACAATAATTATCACTTAAAATGTAGATATGATGAATGAAAATACGGGAAAAGTGTGATAGTGATTAACGTCTTCAAAAATAGTTTGTTTACATGATAGGACTCAATGGATGAATAGACTGTAACTAGAGGAATGAAATACCATATTCGACGGCATATTATAGGGCGGCAGCGATGTTCTAGGTCGGCCCCAAGCCTGCGGCGCATGCCCCATGGTATTGTTGTGGTACGGAAGGCCTTGAGGCGCAACGGGAGCGGCGGCTTGGTGTTGGTTCGTCGGCAAGTACGGCATGCTGCCGACATGCGCCGGCGACGGTGCCGGCGGCAGAATCTTGCTCAGATGGGGAGGGACACCGTGGTTGCTCAAAGGCCTCGCTGGTGCTTGGTTGGTTGGCACTGGTGAGGGGTTGATGGAGCCTAGCGTCGCTCGGCGTTGCTCTTGTACGGGAGGTCTAGGACTGGCGCTTGATCGGTCGCCGCTCATCTGGAGCAAGAAGGAAGAATGTTGATGTTGATAAAACTACAAAATACTATTCTACACTCTAATACTTTACTCGATAAACGTCTCGAGTATAATGGTGCGTTTTATACACTTGTTGTACAATCTACATTTACACGTGTAGTAAAGGTTGATGTTGAATTTACCTTGTGCCGTCGAGGAGGTGGCACTGGGGCTGTAGTTTTGGGCGGCAGCGGCGGCCGCTGCTCTTCACGCAGTTGCGTCGAAGACAGAGCCTGAACAGATTTGACAATATTTCATAATTTCCAAAAGTCTTAATTCGAAAACCATTTCGGTAAAAACGTGTGAAGTACACAAAAATAATTTTTTTAGATTTTTTTCTCCGTTAATTTTGGAAAAAATCGCAAATTACTGTAAACCGAAAGTTGACGTTATCTTCCTCGCTGTATTCAGGGAGACCTTAGTACAGAGTACAGACAATCGCTGCTCTGGAGTGGCTCTGGATTCTTGTTGGGAAGATGACGTCATATTTTACTTACGCCCTTTTGGAATGGCCTACTTTTCAACGTGCTTTTTTGTATGAAATAATGAGTTAAATTGAAAAAGAAAAAATACGGGTGGCTTAAATTTTTACCTATTTTCTAACTAGTTCATAAAATAAAGTAGTAAAAAATATGAAATGTTGTCAATTAGACATCAACACCTAAGAGTAATGCACAGTAGATAGATTGGTTAGTATGATTGGTGTATTTTTGTAGGTACGATTGTACTGATAACATCATCAATTTTTAACTGATGTTTGGGTGGATACAAGATCAATGATTTAGGGTTTTAAATTGAAGAATGCACAGTCTAATGTGATACTAAATTTCGCATAAAATAACGGAAGGTCTAATGACTTTATTATTGGCCCTTCGCCAAACTTGTATTAGTAGGTATTTGTAGCACTTGTCTAGTAGGCGAACACTTCTCTTAGCTTTGTCTCGGCTGCCAATTTTATATTAGTCAGGCATATAAATATACTTAATAAACATCATAATTAAAATTAACCACAACGTGTCCTGTCATTCACAAATATATACATCCTACTAATATTATAATTGCAAAAGTTAGTGTGTTTCTGTTTCTGAGGATGTTTGTAACTCAATCACGCAAAAACGGCTGAACGGATTAAGACGAAATTTGGTATACATCGAGTTTATAGCCTGGATTAACATATAGGATACTTTTTATCCCTGAAATCATCCCTCAAATACAAGGTCTCGCGGACGAAGTCGCGGGCAAAAGCTAGTTCTTTATATTATGCCAATTTAGACACGATTGGCATCAGTGGTGGATTTGCCCTAAGGCTCAGGGGGGCTACCGCGAAACAAACGAAATTTTCTCTCTCTGTCGTACTTGCAAGTCTGTACATAAGTGGGATAGAGAGGGAAAACTTCGTTTATGGTTCGCGGTAGTATACCAGTAGGCCCGGACTTAAGCTGGCTACACAAAGCCCTGCCTGCAGGGCCCTGCTTGCACTTGCAGTGCCACTGCTAAATCGTATTGTGTGTAGGCATGCAGGGCTGATTTAACCGATAAAAAAATCAGCCCTGCATGCCTACACACAATACGATTTGGCAGTGGCACTGCAAGCAGGGCCCTGCAGGCAGGGCTTTGTGTAACCAGTTTTAGGGCAGCCAATCGTGCAGGGTAGGTAATCATGTATGTATATTTATGTACTAACGTTAGGCATGTTACAACATGAGTGCTGAGAAGGGGAACGCTGCAGGTACTTACTACATGGCCTGGGGCCTAGGGCCAAAACTGCCACGGATTAGCATGTCGGTAGGTACCTGTCGCTGGTGGTTCCTGCGTTTAGGGTGGCGGTGGTACATGTCGTCGCAGGAGGCGCAGAGCGCGCGGCGGCCGCACTCGGCGCAGCGCACGCGCGCGCCGCCGCCGCCGCAAAGCCCGCATGACGCCGCCTCCGCAGGGTGACCTGCGGGAAAACAAAGCAATCTATTCAACCTTTAATACTATAACGATGATGACTGATAGTCAAATCAAACATCAAGGAATCAAATGGGAGGAAGGATTACATATAAAACATGCAAGCGTATGTCGCGTATGGCCTACAAAGTGAGGAGAATTTTTATACGACAGTGTTCATCTAACCTGAGGGAGTATATTATATCTAACTAAAATATCTACAAGTAGGTAGGTATGTCAAGTAGGGAGAATAGTTAAGCATTTACGCAGCCAAAGATCTTAAAAGTAAGGACACATTACGTTTAGTGTGAAGATGCTTTAGAACAGAAATAACGTCATATCTCTGAAAGCTATAACAGTCGTGTAACTAGGTTTATGGGGCTGAAAGCGTCAGCGCTGAAGTTATTGAACCCGCACAAAAGTACTGAAACTATGCAAGTATCAAATTGTATTTTTCCTAATGGAGTGAAAAACTTGTAGCTCAGCGTAGATTGCGACAGCGTCGATTTTGCTTAAGTGGGCTTTACACCTTAAGATATTTAGCACGCTAACTGGGGAAGTTAAACTATCTCGCTCTATCGCTCTCTATTGTAAGATCACAGAAGGCTTTACCGGCATAGGATAAGTGGCATCTCCCCATCTGTCGCTCGAATATGTAAGTACAACATACGCAAATTTCGTTCGTTTTCGTTCCGCGGTAGTAGCCCAGAAGACTATGAAAAAATATTGCTATGCATTGCTGTTGCTATGGCCACCGTCCTCCTAAACTAAACAAGAAAACCCGTCGCGTTTGGGCTCATTAGAACCGCCTCAACGACTAGTTATTGACTGTGGAAAAAAGTACAGTCGGTAATAAAAGATTATGTACCTACTAAAAAGATTTTTTTGACAGAAACCTATTTTATAACTTGTCCTCAAAATTTCTAATCCTTTTCTCAGCCACTTGCCGGTATCCGATTGAGCAGAAATTCGGTATGTCAATATTATGGTATGTACTACCACAGAGCTGATCTGATTCTGGAGACAGAAGGTGGCCATTGCAACTCCTAAACTACACAAGACACCCTCGTCGTGGTCCACCACAACAATCTTAATGAGTAATTGATTACTGTGGAAACAAAAAGTACAGTCGGCAACAAAAGCTTCTGCCACAAGTCACTAGTAGTCTACGAGTATTATCGGATACGCCGATACGCCCTTAGCTGTTACGGATTAACTTATAAGACAAATTTAAATAAAATAGAAAAGTTGCAGTTAAGATTCCTAAAATTTCTAGTCAACAAAAAGACTAAAAATAAATGTAATACAGATTATAATAAACATTTTAAGATATGTAAGATTTTCCCATAATGAATGTAACCCTGTCAAATACACAAACCTGTCGGGGGCCTTGGAGGCGTTGGAGGTGGCTGCAGCTTGGCGTTAACATATTCTTCAGTCGGGAATTCCACCACTTCATAATCTGGCTCCGGCTTGACAATGGGGGCGCGTGGCGCGGGCGCCTGTCGGGCAAACTGCATAGTGCCCGGCACCTGCCGCGAGGCCTGTGGCGTGCCCGGCACTTGACGGACGAACTGTGGCGTGCCCGGCGTCGTCTGGCGTGGGAACTGCGGCGTCCCCGGCGCCTGCCGCGCGAACTGCGGCGTTCCGATGGACACGCGGGCGTCACGACCCCGGCCTTTCAACATCTGTTTCACATAAGACAAATAATAAATAAAAATAAATAAAATAAAAAGCCCGTTTATTCTATTACCTAAAAATATATATACATCTTAAAAAGTAAAACCGGCCAAGTGCGTGTCGGGCCACGCGCAAGGTAGGGTTCCGTAGTCGTCTACCCGTTACATTATGTGGACTAAAAAGTTCGCAAACTTATATACTATGTTTTTGACAGAATTAACAACATTATCTAAGGTATCAATGGAAATTGTACGAAAGTTTGCTCATTTCTGAAGTTCGATTATTAATCGTTAACTAGTAATGTCTACTTAGCTGTGATAGTTTTCCTTTTAAATTCATCGTATATACAATTACCATGATTTTTTTCACATGCCTAGTAGCCACCGTTTAGCTTTCAGGGGGGGGGGGGGGAGGGGACACTTGACCACAACAAAAATTATCACTTCAAAGCTTAATATCACGCCATTCTTTAATCAAATAATGCAGTTAGAAACCTGATAATATTTTTGGAAGAGCTATCCAACGATACACCACACGATGGGGTTTGGATTTGGAAGTAAAAAAAAATTGCACCACCACTTTACATGTAGGGGAGGTACCCTATAAAAAAATTGTTTTCATGAATTTATTCTACTGTTTTCTCGGCGTCATTGATATGTATACTCATGCCAAATTACAGTTTTCTAGTACTAACGGTTACTGAGAAAATCGGGGGACGGACGGACGGACATGGCGAAACTATAAGGGTTCCTTGTTTACTACGGAACCCTAAAAAGGAACTTTTGTATTTAATTCTAAAACTTATAATCTAGTTTTATTTGGCTTCGACCCCTTTCGGGTCAAGGCCTCCTCCAGCTCTGGCCATATGACTTAACTCTGTTTTGCGCTGTACTGTGTTGGGCCAGCGGGTTGCCACCTTGCCACCTAGCAGAGATCATCGAACCACCTGGCATTGGGACTTCCAATTCTTCTTTTTCTTTTTTACATAAGACAATACAATACTGATCTTATAATCTGGTGTTTATTAAGTTTTAGCAAAGCTGTTGCATCATTCTCGAGATCAGGCAATGACCTCAATAACATGTTTGATTTCTGTCTGTCGAGTTAGTGTGCAGAGTGGCTGGACATTCAATGAAAATGTGTTAGGATATATATTTTTATACAAGAGACACCAGGGGGCCGATTTTTGAGTTTCGAACGCTCGAATTTTCACTCGAGATCTGTCAAAATACTATGATGTTTTGACAGATGGCGAGTGAGAATTCGAGCGTTCGACACTCAAAAATCGGCCCCCAGGCATGCTTGTAATCTAGGAGTCAGGTAAACACAGATTAACATAACAACCACATACACACATCCATTTATATTGTAAATGTATAGAGACATATTTTTTAATTGACTGAGTGAAACGAAAGTCGCCGTTTCAGCTTCGACAAAAATGCTTTCGTAGGTCCAGCGGACGTTTTTCCGGTTGCTCTTCTCTAGCTAAGTACAGTACAGGTCGCATTTCTCAACCGATTCTCGTGAATTTCAGGAGGTTTACAGCTCACAGAGTGACAAGTTTTAATGTTAGTGAGCCATCTAATTTCTAGTATTATATATCCTAAAATAAGAAGAATGTACGAGACGGACGATTCTTAAAATTATCACGTAACTACTCAAACTGATTCAAAGATAAACACTCGTTCAAAAAACATATTATGCTATTTCTGCAGTAACGCGGCTCACCTTGGCTTACCTAGTCTAAACTTTTTTCAGGGGCTGTAGGATATCGAAAACAGAGCATGAATTAGATTATTTCAACACTAGTACAACAATAAATAAACGTGAATACCGACGACGGCGCCGGCGCACCCGCTCGGTGCGTGTACATATTCAACTATTGTGCAATGTGCTGTGCATTATTATAATATAAGCGACCTACTATAAACTATGTGAATAGCAGAGGCTGGTCTGATGAATATAACTAGCGCTTGTAAATAAATATACGCAGGTACATCACCCTTCCCGCTTGAAAACTAAACTTTGTCATTCGGCAAGATTTAACTACTTATGGTTTTAGTTATATGAAAATTGGGTCTCAAAGGAGCCAAATTATATATTTATGGCGAGGGCGGTATATTGAATCGTGACGAAACAAATATTCTACGATAGAATCCGGAGCCTAACGAGGGATTCTAAAGTAGATTGTCGTGCGTAGCGAGGGATTCCAGTGTTTACGCCCAAGACGGAAATAATTTTGCTACCGTGTGACACAGTGATACTGCTTTTCACACCTTCTATGAGGAAAAGAGTCATTGTTGCCCTCAAATGAGGAAAGAAAGTTCGACTTTGATCCCTCATTCGAGGGCAACAATTACTCTTTTCTGAATAGCAGGTGTGAAAAATAGTTTTTATAGGTTATACTTATTGAAAAGTTACACTGTTATTATTTAGAAAGTAGACAGTAGCTTTGACCGGGATAGAGCGAGCAGCGACGCCTGACGGCGACCCGTTCCGATTCCGCTTCTCACATCCCAAAATATCGTTTATAAATCGGGTCTATGTAAAACAGACTGAATATAACGTTGAATTCGCAATTTTGTATTAATGTTTATTACAATTCGGTTTCATACCTTGGAGTCGAGGACAGCTGACGATTAAAACACTGAAGAAAACTCACACTGAAGTCTCACTTTCTGGACACGTGAACTTTTCGCACACATAGTTATGGGTATGTAGCACTTATGCAACCGTGCACTTCCGAGAGGGTCAGGACGGCAAGGCGGCCTGCACGGGCTCCGGGTTGGGTCGAGGCCCGCCGGTAACTGCTAATCGTGCACCCTATCCGGACGAAATTGACAGCGCGAAGACGCACGCGCCGCCTCTATTTCGGGACGCGACCGCGTTGCCCCGATTCCACTAAAATTACAACGCCCAGCTATTTCCGCACTCGGTGCGCTCTCTGGCCCGCGACTCTACAACTTGCGAAATGGTTTTTCATGAACTACTTAGACGACGTGTATCTCATTAATGGCTTACCAACTGCAATTTTATGATGTCAAGGATTACAACGTGCGAAAGGGACACATTCATAAATTAAAGTAGTTGTCCAAATAAACAAAAATTTAGTTCTCTATTTCTAAATTTGTTCCAAAATCTAAGGTTCTCTGTAAGGTCGATTTTAATTTATCTCAAGATTTTTTGAATACTTTACAATCTATCGAATGGATCTGAGATATAACAATTCATGATTTTTACAACCTACAGCGCAATCTAATACCTACTTAGTTCGATTTAAAAAAAAATATGTTATAGAATTATAGCTGAACGTTGCATATTAGTATTACGAAATACAAAATTCGAAATAAGTAGTTCCGCTATAAGCCTAGTAAGGGCAATAATATGAATACAATTACTGCAAAGGTCAGGGAAGGAATAGGTAATTTGAAAGTTAATAAGTAAAATCCAAATTGAATTACATAAGGATAGGTAATAAACTAATAACAAATATCAGAGCTGGCTGTGTAATTTCCTATACTAATCCCATTACACAAAATATACATTTTGTTTACAACGGCTGTGGCAAAATGGTGGCAAACAAGCTTACGGCCTGCCCACGCGACACCCCTTAACGATGAGTTTCGCAGTCTTTTAAATTCTAACGTGAACGTATAAGTTCTATTTTTCGAACATGTCTGAGATGGCCTGAGAGAGTTCAACTGTTAGCTACCTCATA
Organism: Cenopis cana; assembly: GCA_951800055.1. Taxonomy (NCBI): domain Eukaryota; kingdom Metazoa; phylum Arthropoda; class Insecta; order Lepidoptera; family Tortricidae; genus Cenopis; species Cenopis cana. Next base: position 15,130,512 of record OX637477.1, on the reverse strand, counting down.
AATACATAGCGGTTACACCGATGCGTGTCCAGGATTTGTCCAGGATGTCCGGGAAAGTCCCGATGAGATGTGGAGCGTTACGGGTAATAATGATAAGACGAGACTCGAGGAAATACTGATTTATTGAGTAACAATTACACTGCTTTTATACTAACAGTTTGGTATGCGAAATAGAACATATGGTAATACTATCTTCTTGGAATCAATATCAAGGTCTCTCGCATTCCTTTGTTCTGAGAAAAGGTACAAAGGTTAATATTAGTTAAGTTTCCATCAGATGTGTATCAGCTGTGATCAGCTGAGTTATTAGGGTGTGACTACACCACAGCTTCCCCGTTTTTTTGAGACAAAAAATAGTAAAATACATAACTACTATTTTTTGGCTTCTGTAAACTTAATCAACTTATGTCTATGGTTTACATGGTTTCTTAACTAACTTAAGTCTATGGTATACATGGTTTCTTAATGTATCTTAATACTAGTTACAATGTTTACATTACGTGTTCCTTATATGGTAGGTTTCTTTGTTACATTATTATCTAGAGTGGTTCAGAGTAATATTTATTTGTTATCGTAACTTGAGATGTCCAGATGTTGTAGAACAGGTGGTATGCGATCAGATGGATTGGCATAACCCTTTTAGCATTGTAAATACTGTAATATAAATTTTATTAATGAATGAATATGTTTATTTACGATCAAGTTGGATCATTGTGTTAGAATATCAATTTATTAATTTATGGTTTTAAGTAAACATTGTTTTTTTTTTTTTCTTAGTTAATACACTTAATAATACTAGTAGGTTATATTATTATTACTATAGGAAAAAAAAAAAATTAGTAAATGAGGGAAAAAAAAATTAAAACTAAATATAAATGATCTTATTACTAAACTAATGATAATTATGAAAATATTAAATTAAAAATGTTATAATACTTTTTTTTTCTTCTTTTTTACTTATACATAGGTTTTTTTTTTATGTGTAGTAAGGTTTAGTTCTATTTTTATGCACAATGTGCTCCTTACCTAGCGCTAATATTTTTACATTCGTGCCTTGATCTTCAATTACCGTATATGGTCCCTTATATACCGGGTCCATTTTATGTCTATCTTCCCCTTTGATTAATATTAAATCTCCTATTTTATAGGTAATGGGGTTTATTTTGGAATCATAACTTATTTTTCTACACATTTTTGTCTTAATTAAATTATTTCTAGCATCCTCTTGGGATTTTTGTAATCTATACTTAAATTCTATAGGATATGAATCATAATTATACATAGGGTCTACTTGATTAATAATATTACTTGGTATATTACATAACTTACCAAATACTAATTCATATGGTGTATATTTAGTGGCTGAATGCACTGTCGTGTTATAAGAAAAACACCAATATTGCAACCAATCTGACCACTGATGAGCCTGGTTGTCTGTTTGTATTCTTAAAAATGCTCCTAGAGCTTTATGCGAATTTTCCAAGGAACCAAGGCTTTCATGGTGGTAAGCGGTTGATTGCAATTGTTTTATACCTAAAATATTACAAATGTCGCGCATAGTTGATGAAATGAATTCACTTCCCCTATCTGTTCCGATTTCTCTAGGAATTCCATATCGCAATATAAAATTATCAACTAAAGCTTTCGCGACTGTCTCGGTCTCCTTATTTAGAAGTGGATATGCCTCTACATACTTTGTGAGCTCGCACTGTAACGTAAGTATATAGCAATAACCATTCGTATCCTTTGTTAGGGGTCCGCATAAATCTAAGAATATCTTATCAAATGAAGCTGTTGCCGTACTAGTAATACATAATGGCTGTTTTATATATTTATGGAATTTTTGTTTTTGACATTTATCACATCTTTTTACGAATTTTATAATGTCGTTATCCATTCCGGGCCAGTAGTAGTAACGCTTCAAGTTATTGGTCATTCGTCGAATGCCTGCGTGACCGCTGGTCGGTAATAAATGAAAGTCGTTTAATATGACTCGCTTGTCATCCTTATCACTTACTTTTGTGACACCTTTAATTATACATAATCGGGGTCCGGACCCGGTTTTACATTTATTTATACATTGAGCTAGCTCCTCAATAATACACGCGGTGTCGTGTTTACGTAGTATGCATACTTCTGTTATTTGTTGTGCCTTGCAAAACATACCTAATTCTCTCGCGAGGAAAGCTCGTTTCGTACGCGATAGAGTACTAGGCTCGACACACATTGTCAGTAAGGATTGCGAGTATACAATAATATTATTCTGACTGGTAATACAGTCTGTTTGTTTCATTACTTTGTCATAGTCTCGTTTATTGAAACTTAATTCTGGCAAATTATTTGGCTTTTTAAGAATTTCCACTATACTTGGTTGATCAGACCCGTCATAGTTGGAATCCTTATTACTCGAATTATTTACTTGTTTTTGCTCTCCCATACGTTTCCTTTGTGCTCGAGTCATTACCGATATGACTTGTTTTGTCATATTTTTAAGCTCGTCGCTAGTAATTTCGATCCTAGATAATGCGTCTGCAGCTACATTATCTTTTCCTTTTAAATATTCTACTACGAAGTCGTATTCCTCTAGGCACAAACGAAACTTAGTGAGCCTACTCGATGGATTATTCATGCTGAATAAATAAATAAGAGGGCGATGATCTGTTATAATTCTAAACGTACGTCCGTATAAATATGGTCGAAAGTATTTTACTGCCCATACTATCGAGAGTAATTCTTTTTCCGTTGTAGGATAATTTTTTTCTGCCTCGTTTAATGGTCGGCTTGCGTACGCTACTGGTAATCCATTTTTATTTGATAATATTGAACCTATTGCCACGCCCGAGGCGTCTGTGTGTATCGTGAATGTGTTATCACTTGAGAAATCGGGGTATTGTAACACAGGTGGGCTGGCGATGGCTATTTTTAGAGTTGTGAACGCCTTGTCGCATTGTTTTGTCCAATTGAACTCTACATTTTTCTTTAATAGATTATTTAATGGTTGGGTTATTTCGGAGTATTTTGGAATAAATTTTCGATAGTAATTTACAAATGCTACAAAACGTCTGACCTCGTCAGCGTTTTTTGGTACTGGATAATTTTGTACTACTGTTATTTTTTGTGGGTCGGGTTTTATCCCTCCTGGAGTTACTACGTGTCCTAGGTAGAGAATTTCTTTTTGTAAAAAATTGCATTTTTGTGGATTTAATTTAAAATTTACTTTTCGTAATCTTTTAAAAACATCTAATAGGTTTTTATTGTGTTGATCTAAATTTCTACCCATGACAATGATGTCATCTAGGTATACTATACATTGTATGTAATTTAATCCTGACATAGCTATTGTCATTGCTCTACTAAAGGCATTTGGACTTGTTTTTAATCCCATGGGGAGGCGTTTCATTTGATAGTGTTTATCCGCAATGAAAGCGGTATATTTTCTACTCTCAGGGTCAAGTTTGATTTGATAATAACCTTGATTTAGGTCTAAAGTGCTGAAATACATAGCACCGGTTAATGAATCCAAGATATCCGTAATGTTAGGGAGGGGAAATTTGTCGTTTTCTATTACTTCATTTACTTTTCTGTAATCTATTACCAATCTCCATTTCTTTTCTCCGCTTGAGTCTGGTTTTTTGGGAACAAGGAGTAAAGGACTTGCCCATTCCGACTGGGACTCTTCTATGATGTCATTTTCCAACATTTGTTGTATTTGTTTTTTAATTTCCGATTTTTGTGATTGAGGTAACCGGTAGGGTTTACTGTATACAGGTGATACGTTGGGTTTTAAACGTATTTTTTGTTCATATAAATTTGTGGTATTTAACGAATCGCCTGGTAGTTGAAAAATGTCGGCATATTTTGCACAAATATTGGCAATAGAATTTTGTTCTTCTTTATTTAAGTTGTCGAATTTTAAAAGTGAAAAAAGTAATTTTACTCTGTCTGCATTGTTTTGACATTTGTCGAATGAAAAACAATTATAATCACGTAATGGTCGTATTTCCGGTGTAAGATTGTGTAAAGTTATGATTTCGTCACGCGTGTTTAATATTTTAATTGTTATTTTTCCATTTTTGGCATTAGTTATAGAATTGGCTATAATAATTCCTTCTCCAATTTCACTTGACAATATAACGCAATCCCCCGTGTAATTTGTAGATAATTTTATAATGGATTCACTTCGAGCTGGTAACTTTATTTGATTTGAGTTAATGGTGACGTCATCATTATTTTGTAAAATTAATGGTATCGTAATTAATTCGTTGTTATTGTTCAGTGTGATTGTCCCGTTTTCGTAGTTTATGACACATTTATATTTTATCAAAAAGTCTTGTCCGAGTATCCCGTCAACTTGTATTGGTAATTTCGGGAAAACATGAAATTCATGTTGAAATGTGTTACTTTCGTTTTGTAATTTTAAAGTAACTGTACTGTGTGACGTAATCTTTCCTCCGACTCCATTGATGTGGGTCGTCCTGGGTGTCATACGCGCGCGGGATGATTTTGCTGCGTCATATGTTATGGCGCTAAGGCTGGCGCCCGTGTCTATAAGCCATATGTGCGCTGTGTCGTTTATTGCAAATTGCACCGAATTCATATGATTATAAGTTAGAATGTAGTTTTTATTCACGAAAAAATTGTAACGGCGAAGGCGAGTGATTTTCGTCTTGTGTATTTTCTATCACCGTATTAACGTGATGTCGCCTGTTAGATTGTTTTTCGCGGTAATTATTATACGTACGCGTGTTATAGTTATTCGCGGGTCGTATAGGTCGAGTATTTTTCCTCTGAGTGTACACTCTAGGTCGCCATGGTATTTTGTATGACGGACCACGCGGTGGGAGTGTACGCTGTGGGTATTTACCCACTGGAGCCCTATTGTAATAGCTCCTGTATGTCCTTGGGATGTAACTTCCTTTGTTCCGGAAGTGCAATAGTTGCTCCGTATTGGGCGTAGATACGGACACCTCTTGGTCCTTTGCACCCTGTATAGCATCTTTTAACGAGGTGTAACCTCGCGACGCTATAATGGTACTTAGTTTGTCATTTCGCAAACCCTCTGCGAATTTAGTTATAGTCATTTTCTCGTTCAGGGGTTGTAATATTTTATAGGCCTCCGGCTTTCCATCGGCCTGTGTTACCGTGAGGTTTACGAATAGTTCCTCTAATTCTTGTCCATATCGCTCGATAGATCTATTTCCCTGTTTAATAGTTAATAGTTTGGTTTGTATCGCGGTTGCTGATTTTGTTGGTAATAAGTGGATTTTCATCTCATCAACTAAATCGCTTACACTGGTATGTTTTTCTGATATTCTAAGTTTTGCACTTTGAGTTAATCGGGTCTTAATGACGAAATTTATTAATAATTTTGAGTCTGAGTCTTTTATCATCATAGAGTACAACTCTATGGCGTCTATGAGCTGTTTAGTGACGGCCTCTGAACCGTCCATGACTGGTAGCAATGCTACTGCCGTTTTTAGGTCAAAGCTTTCGGTAGACGTCATGGTGCCGTGCTCTTGGTCTTGCTCGTAGGTTTTTATAATTTTGTTATAAATTTCCTCTATTTTTATTAAAATAGACTGGATTAACTCACTGTCCTGTACAGAAATTTCCGATTGTTCTAACTTAGAACTATATTCTTCTATGTACTGATTATACTGACCATATAAAATTTTTACTTGTTGGAGTTTATTTTGGCCAATAGCCTCTTTTCGGCGTTTTGGTCCTAATTTTCTAATATCCTCCTGTAGTGATTTTAATTGGTCATATAATTTTTGAATTTCGGTCATGCTACATGTACATTATTTGAATTTAGCTAGCACTTGAACCACGAAACTAAACTAGATAATACAAAAATAGTCTACACATCACCAAATTCACTACTTAATTTTTTAAAATTGTACCTGTCGACATCTGTTTGTCAGCTGTTGAACAGCTGGGCTGTTGAGCGGCGGCGCGGCTGGTGCTGGTGTTCACGCTGCGTGTGGGTGATGCTGCTGACGTGCTGCAGGCCGTAGACTGGAGATTAGACGCTCTGTTCCGCCTTGGTGTTGCGTATTGTTGCTGCCACTGCTTGTCTCTCAATTTTCTTCGTGAGACATTTATGGATTTTTTTCCAAATGGCGTACAGGAAAATAACGCCTAGTAATATCAGCACTGCTGTGGAGATATATGTAGCTGCCGTGCTGCTGTCTATCTGCTTCGTGCTGGCGCTGTTTTCGGCTCCGTTTTGGGCAATAATAACTTCTTCTTTCTGGTCCGTTTTGGTGCACTGTCCCCCCATAGCTTTTCTGGCTATGCTGGTTGGCTGACGCAGTGGTGCTGGCTGGCTGGTGTGGCGGAGCTGGCTGGTCGGTCCAGGTGACTATATCGGGGCTGCCTGGCGCAGACCGTCTGGAAGGGTCGCCATGAGATGTGGAGCGTTACGGGTAATAATGATAAGACGAGACTCGAGGAAATACTGATTTATTGAGTAACAATTACACTGCTTTTATACTAACAGTTTGGTATGCGAAATAGAACATATGGTAATACTATCTTCTTGGAATCAATATCAAGGTCTCTCGCATTCCTTTGTTCTGAGAAAAGGTACAAAGGTTAATATTAGTTAAGTTTCCATCAGATGTGTATCAGCTGTGATCAGCTGAGTTATTAGGGTGTGACTACACCACACCGATATTGCAGTTATTTTTATTATTATTTTCACGGGCTCCATGGAAACGTGTGGCATAAACAATGAAAAAACTTTTTGCTTACTTCGTTTACATATTCGAATTTTGCTCCTTGGAAACGGCTTGACATTCGGTTGTAAACAAACTGTCAAACGCGTTTCATACTGCGGTATGGATATATTTCAGAAATTTAAAGAAAATGGGTATTTCACAGCGGATCTCTATCATCTACTGTCTAAGAAGAAGGTGGTGGAGACGGAAGAAGTGGTATGGACTGTGGTTAAACGTTCTTAGATGTTAATATAATTAGTAATTACCTTCTTAAGTTGTTGTAGTAATTTTATAATGAATGTTTTACTTTCCTATCTTATATCTTTAAACGAGCAATTCTTGTATATATATTATCTATCTATACATATTATAAAACTCTTGCGTTACTTAGACTACTATTGACAGACAGCGCACAGCCTAAACCGCTGAAGCTATAACCATGAAATTTGGAACATATATTCTTTAGAGTACGTAGACGTGTACTAAGAAAGGATTTTTCGAAATTCAACCCTTAAGGGGTGAAACAGGGGTTGAACCGTTGTATGGAAATCGTTCATTTAGAAAGTTATAGACTTGAAACTTTGAACAAAGGTTTCTTATTCAAAAACAAGATAAATGATATAGAGTTTATATAAAAATTCATCCCCTAAGGGGTTCAAAAAAGGGATGAAAGTTTGTATGAGAAAAATGTCGTTTTTCAAGTAAGAAGTTTAAAGGCTTGGTCACACCGCGTGCGCGACGCAAGCGGGACGCCGCGCTGCGCGCCATAATGTATGAAACCGTCCCGCTCGCGTCGCGCAGCCAGTGTGACGTCGCTAACCTGTTTTTTCTTAATTCATCCCCTAAAGGGTTTAAGCGATGGTTAAAAGTTCATATGGGCAATGTGTGATTTTTAAGGATAAAATGTAGCTAGAAACTTGAAATTAGAACAACAGGTTTTTTTATAATATGTAGATCTATCAAGAAAAATGCTAATCCTAATAATAAGTGGCGGGTGCTGTCTCTGTGTGCGTCCCATGACACGGGCAGGGACAGCATCCGCTCGGTGTATCCCTTGCATTTCATTAAATTGTCAAAAGGGCCTCTACGTGTTGGCTATGTGGTACTCGTTGGCACTTCGGTGCCTCGGTACTTCGGCTCCGCGCACGCCTCCCAAAGGTCCGGGACACCATTGTCCCGTGAACGGGAAAGACATACAAATAATAAGTGTATTATAAACGTGAAAGTTTGTGCATCCGTACGTTCCGCTTAATCTCAAAAATTACTGGACTGATTTCTATGAAACTTTCCAGTATTGTAGCTTAGACATCAGAACAAGACATAGGCTATAATTTATTTCAAAATTCATCCCCCTAGGGGGTTTAAAGGGGGTGGTCATTTTGTATGGAGAAGAAAATTATCTTTAAGATAGAAACTTAAGACTTCTGTAATAGAGTCTGACCAGCGAAACGTGATATTGACCTTGAAACAGGATTCTTTATATGGCAATACCCAGCACTTGTCAAACCACAGTACGTTAGTTGTCACATTGTGTCAATTTTCGGAATAATAAACGGTTATCTTGTGTTATTATGTCGAAACCTATTAAAAGTGCAGCGAGGAAGTTAATTTATACAATGATGTGTAAATTTAAAGCGAAACAGGAAGAACGAGCCTCTGTTTTTCGCGAGAAAGAACGATATTTCCATGAAATAATATCTGTCACAGGTTAGTGCACTATAATGATGTTGATATTTGATGAATAGTTGGTACATTCCATGTTTATTTAGAGATATTTCATTGGACATAAAATAGTATTCGTTAAATTTCTCTTCAATTTATAACGTGAGTTAGAAAGAGAGGTTTCTCCTACGTATAAGTACGTAGACGTTATGTTCCGTTGTTCCGGTTATATTGAGAAGAGAAAATGATATTTTTTGTGTGTTTTCATTACAGAGAGAATGAGGGAGAATGCCGATGACAGCAGCAGCTTAAATGATATTATCAATGCCGTGAAGAGTTTACAAAAATCTTGGGATTAGGTAGCGGACCCCAGGCATCCTTTAGGATGCAACTGTACTGGGATAACGCTAGGAGGAGGATGATGTGAAGAGTTTACAAAAACTAGAGGAGCATAGTCAGCTCAAAACAGAACTTCAATATGTTCAAGAAATCTCTGAGATGACAGGTAAAATATTCTGACGATAAATTCGTATACTAAGTGTGTTGAAATCCAAAATTATATCATATCATAGTATAAAACTACTATGGCTCACCAACCCAAAGTGAGCCTTGGCCTCTAACATGATTTGACACCACTTAGCCCGATCCTGCATCACCTCACCTCCCTCCGGTTCAGGATTTTTATTATGTATATTAAATAAATTCATGTATAAGATTCCCAGCAGACATAAGGCTGCAATAAATAATTGATATGAATGATAGATGAGTTTCACTTTGGTTGATTCCAATCACTTGCAATTTATTAACCGCACCACCCCTATTGGTTCCATAGTGTTAGTTATTTACCAAATTACCACATAAAGGTGCTTTTATAATTTATAAAATGTAATAAAATAATGTGTTCGATATTTGTGACTACACAAATATAATTTTAAGGAAAATATTTTCTTGTGTTTCAGATGCAAGTACTGCTACTATTAAACTACTAGATGTAGAAAAAACGATTTCTGAGGAATTTGGTTCAATAACTTCAAGTGACTGGAAAAAATGCACTGACCATGTTCTGCATATGGAGCAGAAATATATAGAACGAGATGGCATCGTTGTAACTTTAGAGCCATTCATTATAAATGTTACAAGTGACAGGGACTCGAGCAGTGATTCTGAGGAACCAATCGAATTTTTGGAATCTGATTTTGACTATGATAGTTAATTAAACTAAGTTTAATTAAGGAAATGATTTGTAATAATTTTAAATAAATGATGGGTACTAAACAGGCAGATGTGTTGTTTCTTTTTGTGTGTGGTAGACAGACTCTGTCTAACAGTATGTAAGTTTTCCAAATCCCCATAAGTTAAAATAAAGATCTATATTACATCTTTCGGTTATTATTAATCATAATTCATAATCGTTTATTTGTCCAACATAGGTTACAGGATCTTACAATAAGCATGTTTGTATAATCCTACCTGTTAACTGTTGCAAAGGCTAAATTGCTGCTACCTACGCAATTGTTGACTGGAAGAGATCGCTTTATAGCGACGCCTTTTATTGCATGGTGTTACCTAATGTTTTACTTTCTTTATGCAGTTTTCACTTCGCTGTGCACAATAAAATATTCTATTCACTTATTTAATTCTAAAACGATCAAAATCGTTTAGTCCTTGTATGTACAGGGATACCATACTTAAATTTTTTTAATTTCGCGGTTATTTTCAGTATCACGTTTCGCTGGTCAGACTCTAGACTAACCATTAAAACGAAGAAAACAGTTTTCAGCGCTTTTAAAAATTTGCCCTCTGAAGGGGTGAATAAGTGGTTGAAAGTTTGTATGGGGAGCAATTTTTTCGTAATCAATTTTTTTTTCGATTTTTTTTCAAGTTTCTCGTTTCTTGTAACTACAAGAAAACTAATTTCAGCGTTTTGGAAATTCACTTTCTAAAGTTATGAAAACGGGGTTGAAACATTGTAATGGTAAATTGTGTATTTTAAAGTGAGTGATTTCATACTTCGCGGTTCAAGACATCTCAGATTGAATATAAGAATTGCGTTTTTGAAAATTCATCCCTTACTTAAGGGTCTAAAAAAGGGGGTTGAATTTTTGTATGGAAAACAAGTAATATTCTAAATGAGGGACTATACAAATGTCGTTAGTAGTAATATATAGAGTACCTAGGTTAGTAACTATAGGTAATTAGATCCAAACATTAGGTAAAAAAAAACTAGACTACCCGTGCGAAGCCGGGGCGGGCCGCTAGTTTATTTATATATATATTTATTTATTTCGGGGATCTCGGAAACGGTTCTAACGATTTTGATGAAATTTGGTATGTAGGGGTTTTCGGGGACGAGCAATCGATCTAGCTGGGTCTCATGCCCCGGAAAACGCCGAGCAAAGCTCGGGCGCCCAGATATTAAGTAATAATATTGAACATTTCGTATTTCGTCATTTGAGTTAGCGTCGAAATTCCTTAGCATATCCCGGTGTTTTGATTTCAGATAATCCCGTCTGAATATGAGAAGGAAATGAAAATGAGTACCCAGCAACGCCTTCAGACACTCCACAAAATAGAGGTGGACAACATAGTCAGTGTGGGCCCTAAACCCAATCCTGCCAGCGTGATCCTGGAGTTTACGCCCAAGATCCTGGTATTCCAGAATTTTAAACCAAATGAGAAAGTCATTACGAAGTTTTCTGTTAAGAACATTAGCAAGGTCAGTGTTAAGCCGTTTCAATGTGTTGAATTGAATTCAAGAACTTGCATAATTGCAAACGGAATCTTATGTTCAAAGTTCAAAATATTATGTGCTTTGTGGATAGATTTAGGTACCTAATTCTTTATGTGTTTCTACCGCATAAGACTAGCCATTCACCAGACACCTAGCTTGCTTTATATTATACGTATTAAATGTGTGGAAACATAGCTGAGCACATTTATGGTTGATGCGCAGCCTAAACGTATTCCAGTGCAGGTACACCGAGCGCAAAAGATACTAATTATTAGTAAGTTTTAGTGAATCCCAAGACAAGGAGATTATATACTTACGGTTACAAAACAGTTTAGTAGTTACAAGAGCATTTTTTTGGTATTAGTAAATAACTACTATTATCAAAAACTGGTTTGTAACCGTTAGTATAATAATCTCCTTGTCCTGGGATTCACTAAAACTTACTAATAATTAGTTTTTTTTTTCGCTCAGTGTATTAAGTATATGAACAAAAATTAGCGTTCAACAAATAAGCGGTGATAGGTATTCAATACTCGTGTTTAAAAAACGCTGGAGCGCCACTTGGCCATGCGCCACGGATTCTCGAGCGTTCATTTACTTATATAAGTAGGTGAACTTCAAAATCTGTGTTGGCTGAAGTTGTCTACAATTATTTTAGCTAATTATTTACAAAGCGTTATGTTGTAATTGGAAGCTGCGTACGTGGCTCTCGGACCACATATAACAGAATTGACCTAGTTACCTACTTTAGTCCACAATCTCTAAGAAAGGCGTAAAGTGATCAACAGGCATGTCATCCTTAGATATTGTTTATGACCAAGTAACTACTAACTAGTGTACTTCGGTATGATTGTAACACAGGCGCCAACATACCTGAACATGACATACAAGGAGTCCTCGTACTTCTTCGTGAAGCCGGTAGGCGGGAAACTGTTGTCACGGCTCGCACCCGGCATCAGCGTGACCTTCACGGTCACCTTCGTGCCCGTGCAGTTCGCGGACTACGTACACAAGGTCACCTTCAGCACTGACAAGGACCAGTATGTCTTGCCCTTTTTTGGTAAGCTGGAAACATAATCGTTACCTATGCGTTTAGCTCATTGCTAGTTAAGTTCCTAAGTGGATATAACGTTTTCGGGAGGAACCTAAAGGATTTGCCAGCGCATCCATAGGGCTGTAAGGAGTAAAAAAATTGGTTTTCTTGGCATACAAAATAAATAAATTAACATTCTTGTCAGTTACTTCAAATATTGCCTTAGGCAGGACAAGCAGAGCATTGAAAGATTTTTTTATAGTAGGTAGCTATAATTATTTGGATTCCTCCCGAAACCTAGTGTATGTAGAAGAGAACAGCATACTGTTAGTGCACTGCCGGAGTGCCCGCTCCAGATAAGTGCGCAATAGAGCGGGACGGGACGTGCACACTGCACGCCCCATTGCATATTCTGATTCGAGCTTTAAAAGTGTCAGTGTCACTCTGTACAACAGTCAGGATGAAAAAAAAAACATATTAACCAGATAATGATTTGATTCAGCTATGGGACCTAGGCCTGTATTCGATTTCCCTGACGAGATTGCCGTGCCATCAGCACCGTTGAAAGTTGAAAATCACGTTTTTGTGACGATTCAAAATATTGGTTTAGCATCAGCTGGATTCAAGTTGGACACGAAATGGTAAGTCATTAATCAACATCAACCACCAAGTCATTGTGTATAAAATTTACAACCTAGAAAGACGCACTTATTCTTTATAGGGCCATACTCGTAATTGCAAAATTCCTTTAGTAGAGTTTGGGTGTAATGGGGCTGCGTTGTCCGCTTACCATCAGGAGGACCGTACACTTGTTTGCTACCGTCGTTGTATAAAAAAAAATAAGGCAATGGGCAGGCGACGCGGGCAGCGGTATGATACGCGACCTGTGAAGCGGCTATGCAAAGATCTACGTCAACTCTCCAACGCCATGTGTTGGGATGACTTCTGATTCTGACGCGGGCCCCGCGCTTCTGCATGCGTCGCTTGTTTTTTTTTTACACAATGACGGTGGCAAAAAAGCTTACGGCCCGTCTGATAAGCAGACACCGTAGCCTATTGCCGCTTGCGAATCCAGAAAAATCACAAGCACGTTTACGACCCTTCATTGACTCGAGGATTCGTTGTGTTGATTAAAGCTAAAGATATTGAAATATAATTTATGTCACACCTGGCCATAAAGCGGCAATTACCGCACGCTCCGCGCGCGGGGTAATCCCACTTCCTGGCCAGGGGGTGACATAAAATTTTGTACTTAACACGGGCGGTAATAAAGAAAGCCTCAGATCGCATATTTATCGCCCTTGCCTTCGGCTCGGGCGTCAATTACCTGCGATCTGAGACATTCTTTGTTTTACCGCCCTTGGTAAGTAATGTACTAAAACGGGTCACTCACGTCTATATATCGTCGAAAATCGCTCGACATGTTTCGGGCCAATACGTGGTCCTTAGACGTGAGTGACCCGTTTATTATTATTATTATATTTCAATCTGTTCGAGACTCACGGAAGTTTTCTATTTGAAGCTAAAGATGTATGCTTGTCCATTTAAACGCGTCACGTCATTCACAAGGTTCCCTCACTTTGCATTAAAAAATTGATGACCGATATGTGTTCTTTGATGTGGAGTTTTCTGTAATCAGTCAAATGTAATCGATTGATTGCTTCAGTCCATTAATGCCGTATTATGTTTCAGTCCGTTTACGGTTGAACCGAAGTCAGTTTATTTAAATCCCAAAGAAAACGTTGAAATTAAAGTCATTGCCAAAACAATGCGCCTAGGACACTTTGAGGGCACATTATTCATCTTATACGAAACTGGTACGTAACCACATACAACTTTACTGTTTTTTTTTGTCTTTACCGCTCACGGGGCAATGGTGTCAAACTACATAGCCAACATGCCCTTTCGACAATTTAATGAAATACAAAGGGTATACCTAGCAGATGCTGTCCATACCCGTGTAATGGGATGTACGGTCAACCAATTTGATTCCTGGGCCACTTCGTGCCTTGTCACAATGACGTTAATATGAGATATATAGCGGTTTTCCTATGGAGTTTCACTGTGACAAGGTACGTCGTGGCCCAGAAATCAAATTGGCCGACTGCAGTACATAGTTACAGGACTCGCCAGTGTGTATTCTCTAAAGAGACTAATTGTTGATTTACGAAATCTAAATGAATCGGGTTATTGGGTTAAAATGGCCTAATGGCTAGGATATTATTAAATACCCTATCCTGCACTTAATTGCTAAAAGGTTGGCTAAAGAGATCTCTGACAGGGATAAGTCCTTAACGTGGGTAACGTGGGTGGGTGGGTTAAGGTGGGTTAACGTTTGGGGTTAATCTTATCCATGGGACGTTTAAATAAAGTTGTTAATATGTACCTACAAATTCACAGTATACGTATATTGCACACAGGTGAAATATTTAAAATACGACTAACTGGGTCGACATTTCCGGTCAGCGTCCAGCTTGAGAAACGTGTCGTCAGATTTCTAGAAACGTACAAGACGATGGCGCGGCAACAGACATTCAAGATTACAAATAACTCCGACCACATCCTTACCTACATGTGCATGAAGAATGAGGACATTATTCTTGGTAGGTACTGGATTAAAACGGTACTAAACAATAGAGGTGAGACGTACTAGGCAAAACGCATACTGAGTCTTGCGAGTACGCGTCCACAAAAAGACTAGATCCAAAGACTAGGTCCAAATACGCGCTAAACCGACCCCGACCCGAGGTGCCCCGAAAGAATCCGAACGCGCAGACGATCGCGTACTTACGCGTCCATGCCAAAACCTATTCCAAAAACCTGTTCCCGTAAATACGTCTCACCTCTACTAAACAACAACACCCCGTTAGAAAAGCCTACATTATTCGTCTACAAAATGTATGAAAGTGGTATGAAAACGTGAACAGCGCCTCTGGTGGTCACTAGTGGAAACTAAAACAGCGAGTATAACATTTGTTGCTAACCGATGTACGCGCGTATTTCATACTCGGTGAGAGCGTTTTCATACATTTTGAGACAAAACGCAAACGCGTTCAAATTAGTTAATGTTTCGAAAAAACTTATACTAGAGCTACAGAGTGTTGTGTATCATGAATTTTTCTCCAGGTAGATCTCAATAACATAACATATCTTTTTCTATGTGCGTGCTCGCACAGATCAACGCAAATATAAGTTCCTTGTTTATTACGGAACCCTAAAAAGGGCTGGTGTACCCTACCCACACCAAAAATGTTTGATTTGCGTTGTTGGTGCTTGTTGTACCTATACTGAATAAACAGGAGAAAATACATTGCTCCTTGTGATTACTTGTGGTTCCGGTTCGAAAGATAATTGCAAAAAGGTAGTCATTTTATTCTATCAATTTTTACAATTCAACAGATTTTGAGGAAAAAGTGAAACTAGCACAAATATTTCGCCAATTAAAGGAAAGCGAAGCAGCAAAGTGCCAGAAACTCGTATACTATGATATACTGAGCAATGACGAACACGACCGGGTGTACACTCGGATATTCATTGACCAAATACATTCTCTTGTAGCTGATGAATCGTTACATTTCCAAGATACACATTTTTCTATTACCCCCATTGTAAGTATTAAACTGATTATTCTGTCTGATTAACACGTGATGGTCGCGTGATAGCATGATAAGATAAACGACAAGATATAGCATCTTTTACATCTGATACCACTCGATAGAAAGTGACATATCATCTAGATCTAGCTAGACCATCATACACCCGCAGGCGGGCGCTTTTTTCGTAGAAGCGTAGCCTAAATGCGTAGCGCTAGTGCTACGAAAAGCCTGGCAGCGAAAAGTGTTTTCATCTGTAGAGAAAAGCGCGTAGATAAAAATAAATAAATAAATAAATAAATATTTGTGGACAATGTTACACAAATCAACCTAGTCCCAAACTAAGCAAAGCTTGTACTATGGGTACTAAGCGACGATATACATACTTATATAGATAAATAGATACTTAAATACATAGAAAACATCCAAGACCCGAGAACATATATTCGTGCTCATCACACAAATAAATGCCTCGGCCGGGATTCGAACCCGGGACCTCCAGCTTCGTAGGCAGGGTCACTACCAACTAAACTAAAGCGGTCGTCAGATGTATAGTTGTATACTGTTTACTTGCGGTCATCGGCCTTAAATGGATTTAAGTTCACCGTTTATATCGATTAACATACCTACTGCAGTTCGAGAAATTATTTCAGAAAGGAAGACTATGGCCAAATAAGTCGACAGAACTAAGTATAACTTTCAACCCGCAAGCTATTGGCGAGTTTAACGCAGTAGCGTACCTGGATGTGGATGGCACGGCGGACCGCTTCCCGCTCACAATGGTCGGAACTTCCTTGCCTCCAGCAATAGTCCTCAATGTGGAAACCTTGGATATGGACCGTGTTTATATAAATAAGATGTACAATTTTGAAATTGTTGCCACAAATAAAGGTATGTATTTGATTATTTGCGCTTTAACTAACTCCAAACAAGGAAAGCATTATATAAATTAGCATATGTGTACGAGTATAAGACGATGTGCCTTTGAGGTCGTTTATTATCAACTGCTTTATTATCTATCAACAATATAACCAATTAAATGTTTTTATTAGTTTTCCTATATTGTAAATACTGCTCTTTCATTGGTCGAAGGTCACATAAACGGAGTGATAGTGTACAGGGACATGCCGACCCTATTCGGCAGCCGCGTGACCTGCGCACCCGCACTGCGTTGCCTGCGCCCGGGCGAGCAAGAGATATTCGTCATCTCTTTCACCAATTCGAACCAGGGATCTTACTTTGAGGAAGTCAATTTTTTCATACGTGACACTGATGTGGTATTAAAATTATACTTGAAGTGAGTTTACACACGTAATAATTACGATGAATCCTTTCATACATACGATGAATCCATATAATAAAATTCGGTTTTATTTTTATTTTAGGGGAGAGGTGATTTACCCCTCGGTGACGTTTAGCATCCCGAGTTTGGACTTCGGGATTGTTAGTCTTGGTAAAACACTCTATTAAAACGTTCAGTGGTAGGTACATTTAACAAAAGTCATGTAAATTGAATACTCATTCTTAGTTGCTTTTTTACAGGAGTACCAAAGACACTAGAATTTGAAGTTATAAATGAATCAATTGTAAATGTTAACGCGTCAGTGAAAATTTCATCCGATGGCCCGGAAATAAGCAGTATCATGTTGGTTGACTACGCGTTAGCGGAAATGCCTAAACCGGAAATACCTCAATGGCCTAGAGAGTTTGACATTCAGCCTTCCAAAATTGAGATGACTCCTGAATCTAGAATTTCTCTCAGGGTTCGTTTAACAGTTATTTCTAACTAGCTTTCGCTCGCGACGTCGTCCGCGTAAACTTCCACTCCCTTTTTAATCCCCTCAGGGATGATTTTTTGGAAAACGTGTGCTATATGTTAGTCCAGGTTAGAAGCTCGTTTTATCAAGTTTTATAAATAATATAGTGTTAGATGCTCGTTATGTGCAAGATGCTCGGAGAAGATGTGGCAGGCCGAGGTGGAGATGGCGGGATGACCTGGACACATTTCTAAACGACTGGCCCGAAACAGCCCAAAGCCGGGACGAGTGGAAGTCAAGGGGGGAGGCCTTTGCCCAGCAGTGGGACACCCTATAGGCTTAGAATAAAAAAAAAGTGTTAAAAGTATTCATGGTAAATTACTGTGACATTACTCACCTAGGGCGGCAAATCATAGATCGCTTCATCAGAGCTCACGAAATGGCCGGTAAATTATGCAAGTGGTATTTTATATTATTCCCCCGTGTTGGAGTAGTAACGTGTCTGTGTGCTATAAGTAAAGTAGTGATTCGTATTACAGGTTACCTTAACTGCCAATTTGATAAGAGCGAATCAGACATCTCTCGAGTTGGAACTAGAGAAGTCGGACAGTCCCCCGATTATCCTCCCCGTGACGTTCGACGCCCGCGTGCCCGAGATCACCCCCGCCCCAGACATTCACCTACGGGCATGCTTCTTAGATTTTCCATACCAGTATGAAATACAGATAAAAGCGAACGAAATACAAGGATACTACACTCTCATAGAGCCTGAGGTAAGATTATTATCCAAAAGACCGGCCAAGTGCGAGTCGGACTTCGCACATTTAGGGTTCCGAACCAAGCTCAACCTCAATATATTAGTATTTGTTGGTAAAATAAATATACGTATCTAATAATAAATATTATTACCAAATTTCAAGTTCATAGGTCAACGGGATGTTAAAAAAATCTTAGGAACGAAATTGTGTGACAGACAACGGACGGACGGACGGACGGACGCGTGAGTGACAGCAATAGGGTTCCGGTTTGACCCTTCGGGTACGGAACCCTAAAAAGCGAGGTCAATAATATGTTTCTGCAAATTTCTAAAATAAGGAAAAACTTAGGCTCCTAGCAATACCAAAACCTGAAGGTCGCAGGTTCGAATCGTGCTCAAATTTGTAGTTTGAGTTAGCATTAATCCTGGGATGGCGCATCGTAACTCACGATTTCTCAACATAATTTGAGGCGTTAGTGCCGTTAATGAAGACTGTGTTTTCTAGGTGTCGCTATACGCCTCCCTGAGGCGTTTGTATTAGGGAACGGTTGAGGAATTTGGGGGCCGAGCTCGATTGCTCCCGTAGCTCAGTGGTTAGAGCGACTGGCGGCGAATGCCAGAAGGTCGCAGGTTTGAATCCTGCTCGGAGCTTAATTTTTTTAAGTTTTTCCTTTATTTAGAAATTCCTAGTTTGCGTTAGCAGCGTTACTGCTGAATACAAAACTAATATATGTGTCTGAAAAAAAAAAGTTTGATTAAATGACTATTTACATGTTTTTCAGGAAGAGGCCACGTTGCAGGTGATCGTTTCAAATAAAGAAGGAGTAATAGAACCTAATAGCACGATTACCTTCCCTGTTATTATTAGAACATGCGTTCTTGGGGTACAGGAGCATACTATCAGGTTGATTTTCTTACAACAAGTTTCACTTGCGAAATATTTTACATCACACGACACACTTGGCTTCAGGCAATGTTACTCGTAACCCTGTTGCTGTTCGTAATTTTATATCAGAAATATCGAACTCTACCGAAGGAAAACTGTAATTTCTTTAAGTGTGAAGAACCTGCTTGTAGACAGTGCTAGCTACATATCTAGAAAACATGTTATCGGTTAACACATTCACCACCGAGAAAACCATGTTATCGGCTACTATCGTAGCACTCGTCGGCAGATAATGTGTTAAGCGCGAAAAGGTAATCGTATTAACCATTTGAAATCAAACAACGCTACGTGTGATACCTACGATTAAGGTCCGACCGAGATCTCGGTCTCGGTCTCGGCTATTCTCGGCCAAAATTCGAACCGAGAACTCGAATCGAGCCGAGATTATCGGCCGTAGCCGAGACTATGCAATTATCTACGATTGGTGAATTTGAATTTGCCACGCGCCTGTGGAGCCGCACGAAGTGATCTATTGGCTGGTAGTTTTGTTCGCCATTGATTTTCGCCATGTTGATTGGTTACGTAATACTTTTCAAACCAATTATGACACTTTTCCGCAATTGCAGACGAAGAGCGTAGACACAATCTCAGTGGGCACAATATGCACAAATCACAATGCCGAAAATTTGCTATTTTTACTTACTAAATAAATAAAAAATTACATATTGGAATTTTTCTCTCACATTTTTAAATTCTCGGTCTCGGCCGAGAATTAAATTTTTTGTCGGTCTCGGTCTCGGCCGAGACAAAAAAGGTGTTCTCGGTCGGACCTTTAGGGCAGTGAAATTGAACATTAAAATCGCAAAGCGAGATGTAAAGCTGCATTTTTGGTATGTTAATCGCACCCCTTAGGAGTATGAGAAACTACATTTTGCAAGCAAAAAAAAGTTGTGCTTCTTGTATGATACGTGAAAAACTGCCACTCCCAAAAATGCAGCTTTACATCTCGCTTTGCGATTTTAGCTTTTTTATTTGTAAGATTTCACTGGCCTACTTACCTACGCTGCTAGAGCGTATAGCGTTACAGAAGTTACTGTTCTGTCGTGGTTAACACACTCGTAGACGCGTACTCGCGTAGCCGATAGCATGCGTTTCCCCGTATGTAGAGGAAATTCCGTAGCGCTACGAAAAGCTTGGCAGCGAAAATGTAACTTTAAAAATGATTTTCCCAGGATAAATTTGTTTGGACTGTCAAAGCCTGTGGACATATGCCACGTGCTAGAGTGTGGCGTCCGGCCAATCGTCACGTGTACGCCTATGGCACTACACTGGGGGCAAGTGAAGTTACTCTATAGAACACGGAAATCATTAACACTCTGCAATGATTCTCCTGTAGTTGTGCACTTCAAAGCCTCTTTGGTACGTCAAAAATCTGTTTTAGTTAATACTAGCGTCCCGCCCCGGCTTCGCACGGGTGCAAATTATAATACATATACACCTTCCTCTTGAATCACACTATCTATTAAAACCAACCGCATCAAAATCCGTTGCGTAGTTTTAAAGATTTAACCATACAACGGGACAGACAGCAGGAAGCGACTTTGTTTTATAGGTACTATGTTATTTAGGTTCGCCTCCGAGGACAAAGCTAAAGTAAGAGCTACTAAGGCAAATGGGTTAGTATCACTTCGTCTAAAACGCAACTACATGTCGGTCTAAAATAAATGTATTTTAGACCATTTGCTTTTCAGGCGACTTGTATTTAGCTGCGTTTTGATGCAGTGACCAGCTGCGTTTTAAACGAGTTGCTATTTCTACCAGTTGCGTTTTAGACGAAGTGATACTAACCCCACATAAGCCGTTAATTGACTGAGTGAGCGAAGCAGCTTGGGCGAAAATGTTTAAGTAAAGTAAGTATGTCGGGCTGTTCCGTTCTACAGGTCGCATTTCTCAACCGATTCTCGTGGAATTTTGTAAGCAGGTTCAATAATTATATTGTATTTTTGGAAACTTTTCAAAAAAATATAATCACTCGCGAGATTTAAGTATTACGTCAGAATAAGTGTATTACTGAACCGCGATTAGTTAGGGATTGAGATAGCTGTCAGTTCATACAGCCTTGACGTAATTATAAACCATATCTGTCATCTACAATCCAGTTGGTTCTCATCGCGGTACAGTAATACAAATACAGCTCAACCTAGAGCCACTGGTTATTTTCCTTAGGAAAGACAACTTTTGTTTTTTCTAACTGTGTATGACCCAGATAATGAATCCTTTGACCTTGCAAACTTTAACACCAAAAGTACCTAAAATAATTACCAATATTATTTGCAGTTAAATCGCGACAGCAAATGGCAGATTCAGCCAACCGAAGGACACATTGAACCCGAGGGGGAAACAGATTTATGCCTAACACTTTATTTGGTCGATGCTGACACGTACGTGAACAAGGCAGTCATTCAATTGGAAAGAGTTAAGGACATCGTAAGCATTTTTCAAAGTTATATTGTTTTGTGTAGGTGTGCAACTTTTGTTTGCGAAATATAGTACTTAATACTGGCTGCTACTAATGCGTTTATCGTTTTACCATTTGTCTCCTTATCCCAGTCGTAGTTTACTAAAACATGGTTTTTAAGTACCGTGTGCGATAAATTTAACGCTCCGACAACATAATTAATTATCACTTATCGTGGGATAATTGATAACATGTAATCCTTCAAGAAGCGCTTCAAGAAGTTATCAACAAATGATCAATAATTGATAACGCTGAATAAATGCTTGCTCATCAATAGGATGCTTTAAATGCAAACTACGCTGCAAAATGTCGTCTCATATGTCGTTTAACTAAAAATTGTATATCCGTCACTGGCAGCATGATACTTCATGCAACCAGTGACAGTCTTGGCCGCCAATGTCGGGTAGTACCAGGCGACCCCTTTCTCAGCTGCCATTATTTAGGTTTTTATCGACCAACCCTAACACCAGGCCGCTCTAAGCATGGGCCTCCTGGATATCAGGACAAATCCGCCAGCTTGCAGCAGCCAGAAATAATGCAAGAAAACACGACGTAATCATTCCAGCTTATCCCACTGTCAGCTACGGGAGTGGGAACAAGTATTATAGTTGGAGAACTACGGGATCGAGTAGTCCTTGGCCGTCACTTCACGAACATACAACTCAATTGTTTAGTGGAAATGGAGAATAAAGGAACGAGAATGCATGCTTTGGAATGGAGTGAACACTACAAGGCACCTAAGACGAAGCAGTTAGCTACAACGTATGTTTGAACAATAATTATGATTTGTGACTTGATGTACCTATAAGTACAACTTAATTGTTTCATTTATCAAAAAGCATATTTTTAGATATCTATGACACCGACTGTACTGACGCTTTGTTGGTCTCTAAAGAAGTTTTTTCTAATTGCATTATTATGCAATTAGTGCAAACTGCAAACTCAATTGACATTTTTCTAACCCCTTAATTTTATTTAGGTATTTAATAGTAGTCAAAAAGTAAGGAGATACGTATTTTTTTCTTTTCAGTATCGTTTCATTAAATCCCCCTTATTTTAATAATCTAAAACTGCCGCGTTCGAGAAGGGCGTTTGTTCGTATTTGGTATGAATAAGATTAGCACTCTGGTCAAATATTGAATTATAAGTAAAAAGTATACTGTATCTATGTCACCTGCGACAGTGACAAATTTCAGGGGTCTATCCTGACCATGCACCCGAAGATCGAAATTCGTATGTTTCTTTCTCTATCGATCGAAGCAAATGAGATAGAGACGGAGATATTCGAAAGATTTTAACCCAGTTACTTCACTTGACAAGATAGCCCCCACAACTGACAAGTGTCGAATGTGTCAATGTCAAAATTATCAATGTCGCATCCACAGACAGTTTTTATTGTTTTAATAGGATAAATAAGTCATGTCATGGAATATTCTTATTCAGCCCAGTAAGTATTTTGCAGTTTTTTCGAGAACTATCGAATATAAAAAAAAAAAAATTATATATGCTCAGCAAGCTCATATCTGTAAATGGATTTTTGCTTCAAGCCGGTAAGGTAAAATGAAATGTTGTCAATTATAGTAGAAGCACCTTACAAAGAGGTAACTTCTACTTGGGAGCAAGTCAGTCATTTCTGCAATACGTTCTACGTACTAACGTATAGTTCTAATGTTGATAATAACTTATTTCAGTGGATTCTTTAATCTGGACCCTAGAGTATTCAAAATGGCAGCTGGAGAAAAAATGGACTTGACAATAACAGGCGTTTCACATAAAGTAACCACTATCAAGGAGATGTGGTATTTAGTGGGTAGTGTAGAAGGCATAAATAAAAAAGAGCTATTATTGGAATGTGAAATAATAGCAGAATTTGTGGACCCGAAAATAGAAATATCAGCGACACTACTCGAGTTCCGATATGATCTTGGCCCGTATAGCGAGTATTATAAATTAACAGGTACTGTAATCAAAATTATTACCCGTTGGCTTAACCTTCTAATTACCGAATTCTTAATTTCAATAAAAACCTCTTAAAAACTTTCACGTGATTTTGACGTCTGTCACACGTAATCGTAATAGTTATCTTTATCTAACTACGAGACGCATTTATTACAGACATATTAACGATTAGAAATGTGTCTAAATTACCGTTGGATATGGAGATAAATGCGAGACCTCCTTTTGCCATTGTAAAAAAGAAAAACACATATAAGATCGCCAATGAGGATGCAGACAAGTGTGCCTGCATTTGTTATCGTGAGAGTGACTTGGACGTATCAAACATCCTTAAAGTTGGCGCCAAACAATCAAAAGTATACATAGATTACTTAACTTTGAAACCTGTAGAACCTCTTAGAAAAGGACCGCTTAACTTTTTTCAAGATATAAATAAAATTAAAATGGCATTTAGCTTAACTCAAACCGTCGAAGAACGCTTAGAAGATCAAGAAATTATGAAGATACAAGTATTGTTCGACACTACGAAACATATGAGTTTGAAATCGAGAATCTATAGTGATTCCATGAAAATACAATTTACAGGGCATAAAAACAAGGTAATAACAAAAATGTAATGCGATCATACAATTCATCCCCAGTTTTATACATTCGGTAGCTATAAAAATATTAATCGCTACCGCTACTTACGAGTCACTTACGAGTATAGTTCGTACAAAACTGTAAGGCCAAATTAACGCAAGCAAAAATCTGCCTTACAGTCAGAGTTCTAAGTCTAATTTTGCTTGCGTTCGTTTGACAGAATTTAGCCTTAGTGTTTGTGTCCGAACTATACATATCGTGCGCACTTAGATTAGATAGTTTTCGGATCTGTGCGTAGGGGGAAGTTCCGTAAAGCCAAACGGCACCTATCGCCGGACACTCGTAATATTTCAACAAATTGTAATTGGTCCTATTTAATATTTGATTAAAGGGGTGCAAGGGAGTCCGTCGCATTTTTTTCATCCATTTTTGCTTAGTAATCTTTACGAGTGTCCGGCGATGTGCCGTCCGGCTTTACGGGACTTTCCCTATGTTATCGTTAACATTCTTATGCCAAATCAACGATTTCACCTGAACTGAACGCTCACGGACTGTTCCGAACATGTAATGTAATTTGAAATATTTACTAAATATTCTAGAGCCAAATAAACTACTCAGTTTAATCCGATTTAGGAAATTCAGTGTTATTTTAAATTGTTTCCAGGATGCCGTTAAACTAATCGGAAAAATAAATTTTCCCAATGTATTAGTTATTTCTCCAAGAGTAGATTTTCAATGTATCATGAACGGCAGTATCGAAAGCAAGGCAATAAAACTTCAAAACCTTACACCGCTTCTGGTTTGCTTCAGATTCCAATGGAAAAAAAATATTATTAGTACTAATATCATGGTAAGATATGAAAAATTTAAATACAATTAAGTTAGGCACCGACAACATCTATGTTTGACAGGTAGAAAAGATTTTGTATCTCGTTATGCATACCTATATAGCTTAGCGCGTGCTCGACGAGTTTACGACTAGTTAGGTTCGAAATTATAGAATGTCGTGAATCGTGATGTTCGTGGTAGTGGTAGAACGCTGGTCAGCCGCGGTACGATGAGTGTTTCTGTCACTTTACTGTCAACGGCGTTCGGCTAAATTTTCACCTCGGAAGTGTGCGAGCAGTGCGAAAGTTTAGCCTAAAGGGACAAAAGGAATATGTAGCTTTGCCCCGGGTCCGTAGCGTGCGTTGCAGTCATTTCGACCCTGGCTGTTAAAGTAAACATAAAACAATCTTTTTTTTAAACTATTATTTAAAAAAAAGTTACATTTTACGTATCTGAAAATATACTCGCCAAAACGTTTGATGGCGAGACGCGCTCAGTTTCTAAAACTAGGTAAATTAACTTATTTAGATAGTGGTCTATTCATAAACCTTCATCAAACGTATTTCAACCAAAACGCCGTTTAAGTTTCAGCCAAAAGAGGCCTGACAAGCCTGTAATGTAAGTTCTAAATACTAAGTAGGATACAAAATTATTGACGTAGAAATCCTTCGTTACGTTCAGGATTCAATATCGCGCCCGTGACATAAAACAGTACTTTATCCCCTTGGTGTATAATCTACTATTAAGCCCTAGGTTGGACAAGTTTTTTTTTTCTTGTACTATTAATTTCAAATTAAAGGGAAAAATTAAGGCTCCGAGCAGGATTAAAATTTGCGACACTCTGGCATCTAGCCATTGTAGCCACCTGAGCTACCGGAGCAAGCATGCTCGGCCCCCAACTCCTCAACCAGCTCCCTCCCTCCCACCCCCACAACGCTTTAGGGAGGCGAACAGCGACATCTACCTACTTAGAATTATCATTTGCTTTAGCAGCGTTACTGCTACAAAACTCTCTTTATTGTCACTAAAAGGAACTTATTAGTCTCGCTCGACTTGAACTACTTATCAGTTATCAGGATCACTAAGGGCGCGACCACAATACTGCGTTGCGACGTCGCATTGCGTTACGTGCCTGGAAGTCTACGTACAATCTAGTACGTTCGCGTGCGACGGAACGTCGCAAAGCAGTGTGATGCCGCACCCTTACGACACCGACAGATTTGCGTTTTCATTGGTTTCATCCGCCAGGTTGACGACATTTTCCACCTACGATAGGTAATTATTCAGAAGGTACTGTTTTTGTATTGTACTGTATCCTTTAATTGAGGTGTGTAATAAAGAGTATTTGTATTGTATTGTATTGTATTGTTCTACAACCGTTTGTCTGTCAGTGCAAATAATGTTGTGCAAAGAAACATTTAGGTACTAAGTTTCATTATATTGTGTTAATTATAATTTCTACAACTAATATTACTTCTTTTAAGAATAGCCTGATATCCCTGAAGTAAAAATGCCGTGTAAAGATATGGACATAATTACTTCATCATATTGTGAGACGGATACCGAGTCCCCGACAACGGGAGGTTTGTATAGATTGTTGCCTCAAAAATAGTGATTTGCTGGTTATGGTGTTCCGTGTTTTACTATCATGCCGTAATAATAATCCAACCGAATTTGTTGTAGCTAAACTTAAACAAATTTGGGGCGCTGGATGTCGCGCTCCATGTCAGTCCGAAAATGATATCATGGAGAAAGACGTTGAAAAGGAAATGATAGCGAGTGTTTCCAGAGGTGGATCCCCACCTGGAAATGAATGTGTATTTGAATTAGAAGATGATCTGAAACCCACAAGAACAGAAATACTTAGACAAATGGTCCCAATGATACCGTTTCAATATGATTGCAAATTTCCTTGGACCTGGAAATTGCGTAAAGTGATCTACGAAAAAAAGAAAGTATACACGAATGTAGTGCTGCGAGTTACACCGTCTAGGGGCCTCTTGAAACCTAACGAATCTCAATATGTTCACATCGTGTTTAGCCCGACTTATAATGTCAATATCAAAGCTATACTAGAATGCGAAGTGTTAGGGGGACCATCGGAGTTTATTAGCGTCACAGGGCAAAGTTCAGAGTTAATGTACAGATGTAATACTCACAAGTTGAATTTCAAAATTAGATCTTTTCATGAAAATGCAACTGAGATATTGATTATAACCAACATTGCGCGATTGGGATTTGAATATAAGACTTATTTGAATGAGCCAAAGTTTGAAACCGAACTCTACGGCACTATACTGGACTTGTCGCCTCCAGAGAGCATCTTACAACCCGAGGAAAAGGTTCAGTTGAAGGTTGTGGTGCGACCTGGCATTGTGGGCTACTTTCGCACTGAATTTTTGTTAGAGATAGGGCACTTGCCACACATTCCTATTGAAGTGTTTGGATGGGGCGTAATTCCGCAGGTGTATCTTTCACTGCCGAGGCCGGAAATTGCAAACGTGAGTGTTGTTGTTGAAATTTTTGTATGGGACAAACTTACTCGTAATTATCTACTATTAAACTACGCAAGTATAGTATTATTAAACCGATTTGTTGTTTATGTGATAACTAGTGAATAAAAAAAAACAGTTTTTTCTTTCTCTTATAAATTGCTGATGATTGTAATAAGTAGATACTTATTTTTCAGTTACAGTCCGAATCTGGATATTTGGCAATCCCAACCTTGACTGAGGCATACCTAGGAGTGATAAGCGAAATATTCAGTCATCGTGTTAGCGATCACGTAAATACGCCTCTCACGGATCGATGCTTTGAAGATCCTAATTTGCAACATGAATGGCACATTTGCTCGGAGTGGGTAAGCTATCAAAAGTTAAGTAAAAGCGCATCCACACTGCAATTATGTAACGTTATTAAACGTTATATAAATACAACTATGCATGTTACTCAATGTTCAAGAATGTTATTGTGTTACAAAATGTTTTAGAATGTTATACATACATATTTATATAACTGCTGTATGGATACATTTTCAAAGGTATATGAAATGTAGAATATTGTAACGGGTGGTATTAAATGTATTATTCTAGAATGACTGATCTTAGAGGTTCACACGAATTATACGCCCTGACGCCTTTTGGATTTGAGCTTAGTTATATCTAGCCATCTAGCGAGAGTGCCTACAGTTGTTTGTTGAAACCCTTCGCTATGAGACCTATTAAATAACTATAATAACCGGGAATTTTATGCCTGTGTGACTGTACAGGACCGCTATTTGCAGGATAGTATTTTGCTCATTATTTTTCTCTTTCAGGATGTATATCCTTCAACCATGGACATAGATCTAGCAATTGATAGAATTCTAATGATAGAGCAAATTAAGTTGCGCCCAGACCTTTTAACAGCCTACTCCACAAAATCTAAGATGGGTCCTATTCCCGGAATATTAACAACGCCTTATCTCATCGATTTCGGGGTTGTTATCACGGGGAGTACGGTAAGTCTATTTTTTTAGTTAAGTACATAAATTGAATAACGCCGCGTCTGCTGCGCCATGTTTTCGTGTAACATGCTTTACTAACAAAACTTGGTTGCCGACATGGATGGATAACATGATAGTTGTTAGGGAAACACAATAAAATTGGCGCTCCGCACTCAGCTTTAGTGCTCTGCAATGCGCTGAGAAACCGTTGGCAATGACCAACATTACATCAATCAATTTCATCATGTCAATTTTCTTGTATTACCTAGCCGCGTTTAGAACGGGATGAGGTGACAGTTTTTCCATAATATTACGTAAAAGTGTACCTATATAAATTGACACCTATACCATTCCCTAAGTAAGTCTTATATAATACAATACAATGCATCTAAAGCAATGCCCTAAATATTATTTGAGCAGAGTAGAGCATGAAATCCTGTGTAAAAATATAAATATAGACCCATATGACGTTAAAAGTATAATTAAAAAGGAATCCTCTATCCAATCATTCTCCAAATTTGTCAACAAAATCATTAACAGCCTTAAAAAATTTAATAACACTTAGAAAAATTAAGTCCAAATCCCAATAGCTTTCCGTTTCATTTACAAAATATAACTTAATGTCATATTCTTACAGTAAAATATATTCCAAGTTGTAATATTATAAAAGATTAAGGAACAAAGTTCGCCCGTATTCCTCGCGGGGTCTTTGGATCTAAAAATAAAGTTCAATTAAAAAAAAAAAATACAATACAAATTTTAATACTCTTTATTGCACGCCTCAATAAAAATACAGTTCAGAAACATACTCATACTCATTTATTTGCAATGGATCATATATACATTACAAGTCAGAAACAATGATAATATGTCAAAGTATAAATGATTTACAAATTATGTTAACTGTCACAGTAAAGTTTCAATTAAATTAGAATTTTAAAAATTACTATAAAATAAACATATTATTTAATATTTAAATGTCGCATAATTCAGTTACGTTATAATAGGCATTTTCAACGAGCCATGATTTTAGTTTGTTATAAAAGGAATTCCCGTTCAGTTCTTTAGTACTGTTTGGGATGGCGTTATATATTTTTGGACCAATTAACATAGGTATAAGCAGAGGTACACAATAGGCTTATTATATGTGGTCGTTGTTTACATCGGTAATGTTCTAATGTTTAATTTTCATATTTGATTTTTTTTTTTACTACAGTATCGGTTGAAATTTGAAATTCAAATTAAGTCTATACGAAACGCCATCTCGATGTGTTTTTTAGTATATCCCACTATATTTGATCTCGAACGATATGAGAACAGGGACTTTATTTTATTAGTCTATGATATAATAAAACACAGTCCGGTTTGGAACACAGGTTTTTAAATAAATTATGTTATAATGTAATATATTTATTTAAATCAGGTTCAATGCGTAATAGAAATAATCAATTATGGGCCAATAGTCACGAAGCTTCACTTTGCGAAACCGATGCAGTTTCCAACCTGGTTGGGGTTGAAGTTGTGCGGTAAGTTGTTACCGGGTGAGAGTGGAAAATTGGAAGTGACTTTTTCACCAACTTCAGAAGATTTCCCCGAGTTGGAACAAGATGTTGAAACGCTGTTTAAGATCGAGGTGAACTAAACTAATTTTGTATTTAGAAGCAAACTATGTTTACCTACTTAAATATATTTTCATAACTACCTCTCCTTTAAGGTACCATATGGAATGACAATTCCTGTTAAAGTAAAAGCGCTTTGTGCTGTACCCTACTTGGCGGCAAACGTCGACGCTATAGACTTCGGGCCAGTTAGATGCGGGGACAAGATAATAAGCACAATAGCTCTAAAGAATTTGTGAGTTCCAGCCAAACCGACTGAATTAATAATTTGTTTATACTGTCACCACGGAAAAACCCTTAATAAGTCAGAGACCTACACTGCTAACAACCGATGTAAAATATTCCTTCTACGAGTACCTACTCATTTCTTCTACGATATCATGACACAATTTTATGTTTTTTCGAATTGTGATAATTTAAAATGTAGATTTGTATTGGCACATAACGTGGCTTTACTTATTTTAGAAATAAAACCCAGATATTTAAATAATTACAAATTTACTGCGTACAAAGGTACATGAAAGTAGGAAAGCGTTAGTTAGAATCAGAGACTAGGAATTATATAGACTGCCAATGCCTATACATTGTGGCGGAATTTTAAAATAATGGGCCTGCTGCTGTAGCTAGTTTCACTATGGAGAGATCACTTTACCATTTAATTCGTATGCCACATGCCACTAAGACCTCTGCTTAAAACATAGCGTCATCTATGAACACAACGAAGAAGCTCCCAACAGATGGCGCTATGTGGTTAGAATGAATAAAAAAAACATGGCGTGGCGATCTTAAGTAGAACGCCTGTTAAAATACAATAAGCAATGTTGCGCCTACGCGCAGCTTCATGAGAATCATGAGCTAAACTGAAGTAGGTCGTATGGGCCGAAACAAGGTTTTATTTCACCCATATATGTGTTTTTTTAATGTAAAAACAATTACTATACAAAATAAATACTTATACAAAAAACTATACCGTCCAGGAGTTTGCCTGCGGCATGGTGCCCAGCAGGCTGACCGCGTTACCTCTTGCTTGTTTAACAGGTTCATGTAGGTTACCACAATCAAATGTTTAATTAATCTTGTGATTAATAGGGGCAAGCCCACGTGCATCTGGTACGTAACGTTGAAAATAAAAGTTCAAGGACATGAAAATCCCATGTCGGTACTGGATAATTCTGGAAAATACGAACCTGGCGAGGGTGGATGGCTCAGCATCACTTTCAAACCTACCGCGGAGGTATGTTATTGTTAGTAGTGAGTTCTGTTTAGGCTCTCAATTGATGGATGACAAACACTATGCCTGCAGCGTATCCTAGCCGCATACTAGCTTAATGTAGTCATTTTAGGAACATAGGTATATAATACTAAAATATCTGGGCAACCGAGCTTTGCTCGGCGTTTTCCCGTGCATGAGACCTAGCTAGATCGATTGCTCGTCCCCGAAAACCCCCACATACCAAATTTCATCAAAATCGTTACAGCCGTTTCCGAGATCCCCTAAATAAAAAAATAAATATAGATATACACAAGATTGCTCGTTCGAAGATAAGATAGCACTATACTAACTTCTATTCTTTTGTTTCCTTAATAGATGGTGTTCGAAGGGCTGTTAATATTTCGTTTCCACATGAATCCCAAGAAAATGGCAATACCGATAAGGGGGAGTGGTATTTTACCTCAAGTCTATGTGATCGGACCGAACGTAGTTTTTCCTCCAACTCTGCCATGGGCCGACACAACTGACAATTACTTCGGTTTGACCAATCCCTGTCCGTTTCCTATAGAACTTATATTTGCTCATAGCGATGAGTGAGTAAAACAATAATAATTATGTATAAATTAGTATCCTAGTAATCATGAATCATATACATATTAATGTTTTGCGGATGAAGTTATGTGGCTTAGTAGTATTAATAGATCGAGCCCATTTCGCTTATTTGGGCCATTTTACGGAAAGTTGTACACTCGACTTTTTTTTTAATTTGGATAAAGTCGGGATTTTTCTACTCAGAATCGAAAGGACTTTCGAATGATATAGGGGAAAAAAGTGTCCCAAATTTTTTTTATTCCATTCCTTTACCGTTTTCATACTAAGTTTGTAATGCTTGTATGGTGGTAACGGAATGGAAAAACTGAAAATTGTATGAAAAATTTGGGACACTTTTTTTCTCCTATTAGGTTCGAAAGTGCTTTCGATTCTGAGTAGAAAATACCCGATTTTATCCAAATAAAAAAAAGTCCAGTGTACAACTTTCCGTAAAATGGCCCATTTAGCTGTTCCGGTAAAATGATATTTTTTAACTTCCCAAATACCTATAAACTTAAAATTTAGAAAAAGAAAAAAAGAAAAGAAAACATTTATTCACTGCACGAAACGAAAGACACACATACAAAAAAAAACAATAATAATAAACACACCACA
The DNA here is from genome assembly GCA_951800055.1 of Cenopis cana. Taxonomy (NCBI): domain Eukaryota; kingdom Metazoa; phylum Arthropoda; class Insecta; order Lepidoptera; family Tortricidae; genus Cenopis; species Cenopis cana. Next base: position 15,097,965 of record OX637477.1, on the reverse strand, counting down.
TTGAACAAATAAATGATGTGTGTCTTCGAAATTTGGTAATAATGTTTGTCATTAGGTATATTTTACCAACAAATACTAATAAATTGATAAATTAGATATTTTCTTTGAATTTTGCTTATTATTCCTTTAAAAAACCAACTTAACTTTGCGGTCGGTTCGGAACCCTAAATGTGCGAAGTCCGATTCGCACTTGGCCGGTTATTTATAGTTTTCCTTTTATGTGGCCATTAAACCCTAACTCTGTACCAAATTTCAGCTCTCTGAGTTTATGGGAAGTACTAGTTCTATTTTTATTATTATGAGTGAGTGAGTGTCATAAATGCGAAACTTTGCTTTCGCTTAACTTCGGAACTAAATGACCTACAGACTTGAAATTTTGGATTTTAAATATGTGATTATAGCTTACTGGAAATGGTTCCAGTAAAGGATGGTACGGCAGTGTTTGCTTCGCGCTCGACTTGGCGGGGGCACTGCCGTGCCCCCAGATACTTGCGTGGCGCAACTCAACTACGAGTATTCCCTACATTAATATGCCAAAATTATGAGACGATAAAAAGACCGTGGGTTGTAGGTTTTGTAACCCACGTTAGGTCAAATAGTAGATATCCCACTTAAAAAAATTATAATTTAGTATTGTATGACCACTTGAGCAGTTATGTATCAAAAAACAGAATTATTTCTCTATATAATTACCGAATTTCTTCGAATCGTTTAATTGGAAATGATTTTTTCTGTTTATCAGAATTTGGAATCAAGAGGAAGAAATCTATCAATTATTATATAGATATTACAATAAACCGGAAGAAATGCTTGTTCCTGCAATTACACCTGGAGCTGGCATGCACCGTGAAATAATTGATTTCTACCACAATTTTAAACAACAAGTTAAAAAGTATGATTTTTGATTAATGTTGTTCCTTTCGGCCGCGCACGTAACCGCAGGTTCGTAACCAGTTACGATTGAATACTTTTTGTCCTTGTACAAAATCAATTGCGCTCAAAGATTCAATGTTCTTATTCTTAGTACAAAACAAGTTGCAACCATTTTTTACGATTCGAGCGTTTCGACGGGACTTGCTGCGCAAAGCTCCTATTTTGAGGCATAAGGAAAAGGGTTCGTTCTCGTTTAGTTTCATACGAGGCAGAAAAAATATTCGATCGCAACTGATTAAGAAGCTTCAGTCACTTGTACTATTACTTATTCTGTGCTTCAGTTACGTAAGCGGCCGGAGGGAGGTTGTCTACTTTGTTTACCTATTAGTATAGTTGCCTGCAAACATCTTGAACGTAACTATGAGTGCGCAGTAGCCGATTTACATACAAATCACGCTACTGCGCAGGTTAGGTTAGGTTCAAGATGTTTGCCGGCAACTGTATTTATGTTTATGTCACTGTACCCAGGGAAATGGAGGCGGAAGCGATAATGCGAGTGCAAAGTGCAAAGGCTTTAACTGCAAAGTACGTAAACCTTGCTTTATATTTTTTCAAACTATACATTTTTGCTCTTATGGCAACTGTATTTCATGAGAAAGTACTTTTTCTCAAACATGCAATGAAATATTGAGGTTATGTTCCTTATTATAGGCTGCGAAGTGTCACGTTTCGGGTGCGACTAGACGAGAGGCCTTTAAAGGAATTTCATACAAAGTTGCAGGCCATTCCACATTCATGTGACTCAGCATCACGGCGTTCAGCCATGAAGAAAACTATAAGCAATAATTGTTTTTTAGTTCGTTAAGACATTCTGCCACTACGGTAATTAAAAAAAATACAATTTCTCAAAATTAAGACGGGACAGGAATAAGACGGATATAATAAGACGGAATTTGAATAAGATTTGATAAATATAACCTCAAAAGTATTGAAAATTTGAAACGTCGTCGTGGTTTGAAGGGACGGCAACGCGCACGTGACTCCTTTGGAGTTGCGAGCGTCTATAGGCTGCGGTATCCGCTTACCATCAGGTGGACCGTATGCTTGTTTGCCACCGTCGTAGTATAAAAAAAAACGTAAAAAAGTTCATGCCGTTAATTTTTTTAACAAAATCGCAAGTGTATTTTTCCACCGAAAAACGCAAATTATTTAAGAAACATACAAAAACGTAGCTTTTCTAACAGAAAAATACTAGTTGAATTGGCTGAATACGACGGGGCATGTACTCTGAAATTCGAAATCCGTACTTCGTTGGCGTCCCTTTCACGCGAGAGTGAAAGGGACGGCATGTGCGAAGTATAGATTTCGGAGTAGACAATCTGTGCCATCTTTTATGTATATGCCTGTTTCTACTTTTAATAAAGTTTACAAGTCGACAAATAAATAGTAATATATGTCAGTTTAATTTTTATTTAGTTTACTTACTTTCAGTTTCTGTAGAAATTAAAGTTTGATTTCTCGAAGCTTTTTTAATTTATTTCATTGCATGTTTGAGAAAAGCACTATACATACCTCGGCGTGAAAAGGGGTTGCCAACCTCGTAACTATCCGGCCTCGCTACGCTCGGCCGTCTATATGTACTCGGCCGGCAACCTCTTACTTCCCGGCCTCTGTAGTAATGTACTATTTATATTAGCCAGTTGTACAATAACTGCAACTTTGGCACTTGAAAGTCACTTTATAATAGTATTGTATACAATCGTTATATAATGAATGCTTTTTTAGTCGAGAACCGCGTTTAGACCACGAGCCTTGCCGAGTGGTCTAAGTAAGGTTCGAGACTCAAAAAGCTAATTATATAACCATTGTATACAATACTTTTTCTACGAGACCACGAAAATAACAAAATAACAGAAAGTTGACGTTGAAACGATCTCATTAGTACATAAGAAAAAAGAAAAGTATAGTAGTATATATAGTAAGTTTTTTGTAATGATTATGGCCAGTATCCAGACGACCGTTTAAGTAGGTAGACAATTTGACAAGTGTATTGACGTTTTTACGTTCAGAAGCGCTGGAAGCACTATCAATGTTGAAATATTCATAATATGAGTCTCCTTAAACTTATTTTTTTTTCACCAAATTAGGGCGTTCTATTTTTGAATGATATTTCGATTCTCCGCGCAGTTGTACAATAAATTATTTCATTACTCCATAGAGCATAGACATTTAGTTCAGCTTTAAATGTATGGTATTGTGCAATGGTCTATGAAGTTCTAATTGTAATTGTACGGTCTGTTCAAAGGATTGCATTCCACGCGTCAGCGTTTTTACTTTACTTACCATTAATTTCTATCCTTCAGTACATGTCCGGCCGCCGCGGAGTGTATTCGCATTAAGCCCACATTGTATCATTTTATTACGTTATCATTAAATCATAATTACGGTGGAAAACTGGAGTGTTATCAATTATCAACTATCATCTCAAGAGTGTACGAGACTGTCCCGTACATCTTAATGGTCCTTCGAACCGGATATCGAAGAAAAATTGGGAGAATCAAGACAAAAAGCTGTGGCACAATTTTATCAACTTGAGAAGAAATTTATGAAGAACGAAAAGTTATCACATGATTACAAATCATTTATCAACGAATATTGTGAACTGGGACATATGCGCGAGTGCGAAAGAGACACAACACCAAGTAACTATTTACCTCATTTTTGCATCGAACGCGCTGCGTCATTAACAACGGCCCTACGTGTCGTCTATAATGCGTCAGCACCTACTTCATCGGGTTACAGTTTAAATGATCTGATGTACAGTGGGCCAAATTTACAATCAGATTTATTTACATTGATTTTAAAATGGAGGCAGTACAAAATAGCGTTAACTGCGGATATAGAAAAAATGTTCCGGCAGATTTTGTGCAACGAAGAAGATCAATTTTATCAAAAAATAATTTGGAGAAATTACCCAAGTCAAGCACTACGTGATTACGTTCTTATCAGCCTTACATATGGAATAAAGGCAGCCCCATTCCTCGCCATGATGACTCTAAAACAATTAGCCATGGACGAAGCTCGCCAATACCCCGAAGCAGCAAAGGTACTGGAACAAGATTTCTACATGGACGATCTTCTAAGTGGCGCGCATAGCATCGAAATAGCCGTAAAGATGAAAGCAGACCTTATCAACCTCCTACGGGCCGGATGTTTTAATCTGCGGAAGTGGTCTTCTAATCACTCTGAATTGTTGGATAATGAAAGCATTGCTAACCAACAACCATCATTCGATTTCAAGCATCAAGAATCGCATAAAACACTGGGGCTGCAGTGGAGTCCCCAGGAAGATGCGTTTTCCTTCCAATTATGTATCGAGCCGTCGCCAACAAACAAAATAACAAAACGCTCGCTTTTATCAGATATATCAAAAGTATTCGACCTCTTGGATGGTTGTGCCCTGTAACAACAAAACTGAAGTTGTTATTTCAATCGGTCTGGAGACAAAACCTAGACTGGGATGACCAAGTACCAGCGAGTATTGAAAACGAATGGAGAAGTATCAAGCAAAATTTAAATGAAATAAACGACATAAAAATCCCCAGATGGCTACAAAATAAAGAAAACGATACTATCGAATTACATTCCTATTGTGACGCGTCACAGAATGCCTACGCTTGCGTCATTTACAGCGTAATTCGAGAAACCCGTCAGGGTGCAATATCAACCCCTCCGAAAATAACTATTGTAGCTGCGAAATCAAAGCTCATACCCTCGAAGAAAGCCGTTTCTCTACCAAGACTGGAACTGTGTGCAGCAACGCTACTTACCAAATTACTGAAAACTGTCACGGGGAGTTTATCAAACTACAATATCAAATTACATTGCTGGACGGATTCCACGGCCGTATTGGGATGGCTACAAGGCGACGTTCAACGCTGGAAGCCATTTGTATCAAATAGAGTACAGAAAATCAGAGAAATTGCACCTGCTGATTGCTGGCGCTATGTTAAATCCGCCGAAAATCCGGCAGACTGCGCTAGCCGAGGAATTAATGCCTCGCAGTTGAAAGAACATACATTGTGGTGGAAAGGACCGTCCTGGTTATCATCACTTGAAGAAATACCTCAAGAAATCACTTATACGACCGACCAAGAAGTCAAAGTATCAAAACAAATAAACGTCACAACTTATCAGAAAAATGACGTCATCAGTGACTTAATAATCAAGCACAGCAATATCAACCGTATGACGCGCGTACTCGCGTGGGTATTGCGCGCCTTATCTAAGAGCAAGCCTACGGTACCCTACATTACCGTGAATGAATTGCGTAGAGCAAGAAATATGATTATCAAACACATTCAACAAGAATCATTTCGAAAAGATATAAATAACTTGACGCGACACGGACAAGTAAAATCGAGCAGTGATATTCTATCACTTAACCCTTTTTTGGACAGCGATGGACTACTGAGAGTCCGTGGAAGAATAGGGAAGGCAAATATTGATCCAAATATGAAGCACCCACTTATCATCCCACATCAAGGTCACTTAACAGACCTACTCATAGAAAATGCGCACAAATTGACTCTTCACGGTGGAGCACGTCTAACCTTGAGACAGCTCAGATATCAATTTTGGATCATAGGAGGGAACCGAGCAGTTAAAAAATATATCAATCATTGCGTCACATGTATACGTCATCGAGCTACGAAGCAACAACAAATCATGGGAGACTTGCCGGCAGCGCGGTGTAACCCGACACGTCCTTTTTATCACACCGGAACGGACTACACTGGATTCATTGAAATTAAATCAAATAAAGGACGTGGTATCAAAACAACAAAAGGTTACATTGCTGTTTTTGTGTGTATGGTGACGAAGGCCGTACACCTAGAAGTGGTATCAGACCTGAGCAGCTCGGCGTTTCTGGCAGCTCTTCGGCGAATGGCCGCACGCCGTGGAGCGCCGCGTCACATTTATAGCGATTGTGGGACTAATTATATTGGAGCGAGCAGGCGACTAAATCAAGACTTCATAGACTTGAAAGCGGCATTGGACGCAGAGTTCTTCACAACTATATCAGAAATGGAAATTGAATGGCTTTTTAATGCCCCATCATGGCCTAGTGCTGGAGGTCTGTGGGAGGCCTCAGTTAAAAGCCTCAAGCATCATCTCCGTAGAGTTATGGGCTCACAAAAGCTCACCTATGAAGAGTTATCAACTCTCCTGACACAGGTAGAAGCCTGCCTCAACTCCAGGCCCCTGTGCTCTATCACCGAGGACCCTGACGACTTGGATTTTTTGACGCCCTCGCACTTTTTATCATGCGGACCAAACTTAACAATCATTGAAACGGAAAAGGACGAACGCACGAGGTGGCAACTCGTACAAAAACTATTTTCGGACATATGGAAGAGATGGCAGTCAGAGTATCTATCTCAATTATCACAACGGAGCAAATGGCAAAAACCCAAGGAAAATATGAAAATAGGAGACGTATAGTTATCATACATGATGCCAATTTACCAGCCGGGAAATGGGCCCTTGGCAGAGTTGAAACCGTTTACCCGGGAAACGATGGGTATGTACGTGTCGTATCAGTGAAAACGAAGAATGGAGTTATCAAGAGACCCATATCAAAATTAACAAGATTGCCCGTCACGCAAGACACCGCCAAGGAGACCAAATCGAAACCCGAACCCCAAAAAACTGAAAACGAAGTTAAACAACGGCGACCTAAAAGATCGGCTAATTTACTGACATTGGGACTTATGTTGCTGTTTACCTTTATATCACCCGCCCAGTGTGAACACAGCCTTACGATTATAAACAAAACCCAGGGAGTTTACTTCGATAAGATATCAAATATGCACCTTATTCGCGATGAATGGAAGCTGATTATTTACTACAACATGGAACCATATTGGCAAGGTCAAAAACTATATCAAGAATATCTCCGAGCCTTAGAAAACATATGTATCAAGACGGATAAGCTATCAAAATGTGACGTACTACTTATACAGCTACGTCACGGCTTCGCAGAACTGGAGTACTATAACAGCATAATGCTCGCTCAGCAACTCACACGCTCGACTCGCCGTCGGCGGGGCCTTATCAATGGAGTTGGATATCTAGCTAACAGTTTGTTTGGAATGTTAGACGAACGTTTTGCTCAACAATACGAAAAAGATATCAATCTTATCAAGGACAACGAGAAACACCTGGCATTATTATGGAAAAATCAGACCTCAGTGGTCGAAGCCGAAAATAACTTACTAAAACGAGTGGAAGAATCTATGGACAAACAGCATAAGATACTCAACCACAACATCATTAATCTGGAAAAAGCGACGAATGTTTTGGCTAAGGAAGTTGTAGCTGTGGAACATACGAGAGAATTCATTTTATCATCGATTATCACTAATTCGTTATTGGTAAATCTGAAAAGCATACAAGAAACATTATTGGAGACTATCACCGACGTTCATCAAGGGAAGTTTAATATCCACTTATTGACTCCAGCTCAACTCAGGGATGAATTAAGCATCATTTCCGGACAACTATCGAAAGACTTAGCCTTACCGATTGACAATATACAAACAGATCTCCAGAGTATTTATCATTTACTGAAGGTCAAGACAAGGATGACACCGAAATATTTAATTTTTGAAATCAAGATCCCGTTGGTCAGCCGTGACAACTTTGAAATTTACAAATTAATACCCGTGCCTCAGCAGCTAAAAGAGGAAATGATCAGCATATCACTTATATCCGAGTTTGTGGCAATAAACATACAGAAGGACTCTTACATAACTCTCACAGAAAAGGAGGCGGACAATTGTAAACAACAGGATGCTTCTAAACAGTTATGTCCATTACACAGGCCTATTTATCATATCAATGGAGATGACGACTTGTGTCAGAAGGATCAGAATGATACCAAATGTAAAAGTATCACGCAACCCTGCAAGGACAAATGGGAAAGGTTGAATAAAGAAAACTATTATTTTTTCTTTTGTTGCGGACAGCGAACTATAAGAATAATATGTGAAAATCAAGTTACCGGCGAACGAATAAGCGGAGCAGGCATTTTATCACTTGGGGACGGATGTATTATCAAAAGCGAATCCCTGACAATATTCGCTCACAAACATCGGACGAACAATATTAACATGCAGCCAGATTTAATACGAATAGTAATGCCACCAATTAATAATATAATGAACATATCAATACCGCAACACGAAGACCTTTTAACATCAAACCGCACGGAAATAAGAAGGCAAATTTTGGACATCGCTACACAAGTTGATCAAATGAAGGCCAGCGAGAAAACAGGTGTCCTAGCAGATCGAATATCATCGCATGATATACACCAGTACGCTGTAGTATATCTCTTATTAAGCGCTGCGATAGTAGTATTCGCCGTGTACATATGGCGACGCTTGCGCCTTCGCTGCTCGGCGCACATACCTCCCGCGCCCCCCAGCGACCCATCTGCGGATATCAACATGCACTACTTCGCTAGAGAAGCAAATCTCGAAGAATCGGAACCTCGAAACAGCGCAAAAATGAACACGCTACCAACAAACCGTTCGGGACCTCAGCCTCACGTATCAAAACCACAAGGATTGGACAAGGCTACGTCACCAATCGTCGGAGTGCGCTTCGCCGCGCGTGAATAACAATTTTATTAGCAATTTTATTTTGTATAATTTCTATGTTTTTATTATATTTTTGTAAGTTTCATCTCGCGGCCGGGAGCATGTACGGTCTGTTCAAAGGATTGCATTCCACGCGTCAGCGTTTTTACTTTACTTACCATTAATTTCTATCCTTCAGTACATGTCCGACCGCCGCGGAGTGTATTCGCATTAAGCCCACATTGTATCATTTTATTACGTTATCATTAAATCATAATTACGGTGGAAAACTGGAGTGTTATCAATTATCAACTATCATCTCAAGAGTGTACGAGACTGTCCCGTACAGTAATATTGTAGTAGACGAGTATATAAAAAAAAAATAGTATAGGTACAGTACCCGGCGATATATATTGCACATCGACCTTTGGAAAGAGATTCGGCTAATCGCGGCTCCATAGAGCGTTGTCTCACACTGTCACACTTCAGATGTATTGCAAAATGGCTTTCCTTCGGGAAAACTCGGGTCTCAATACTCTCAATCGGAATACGATGGCACCCGGAACGCTCTAACAATTTTTTTTTAATTCATACATTTTTTCTGCAAGTAGGCCTCAAGGGCTCTTTTACATGTCACAATTATATCTTTTAGTTTAGTACCATGTACCAGCAACATCAACCAACAGATAAATAGGTACCTGGGCACATATTTACTGGACTTATCCTATAATACAGAGATGTAAAGGATCCCCATAGTCAAGTAATTTTAGAAGTGTAAAAGGCCTCTAAATGTCAAAAAAAAACTATACGAAATAAGAAATTTCAAAAATTTATTCTCTACCGTTTTATCGGCGTCATTAAATGTACTATGTATCATCATCCTCCTAGCGTTATCCCAGTACAGTTGCATCCCGAAGGATGCCTGGGGTCCGCTACCTAATCCCAAGATTTGGCGTAGGCACTAGTTTTTACGGAAGCGACTGCCATCTGACCTTCCATCCCCGAGGGGAAATTAGACCTTATTGGGATTAGGCTTTGTCAAGTGAGTGCGCAACTTGACGGTTAGAAGTTCTCAAACCGCCCGAAGGCCTCCAACTTGGCTTAAAGATTTCTGCCATAGACAGCAACCGGGATCAACGGCTTAATGTGAACTTCAATTCATTTGTGGTGAGGGTTCCAACCGACAAGCTGTCGACCTTCATGAAGGAGGAGTTCTGGCCGAAAGGTGTCGTTTTCCGGCGGTTTCGCGGCCAGTTATTCGACACCCAGAGTAAGCGCCTCGCGTCGTCGCGACGACGCGTCGTCCCAACGTGATACTACTACTATTTAGTTTTAGGAAATATAATGATATAATATGTATGTTAGTATTTAAGGTATTTGTATTATGGGCCACAGATGCCTGAAATAAATGATTAAATAAATTAACGTGCCTTCCAAAGCACGGGAGCGCTCAGTTAGTAACCACTCAAAGCGGTCACCCATCCAAGTCCTGACCGCTGCCCACGTTGTTTAACCTTAGATACCGCAAGCGGTACCCGGCGCCGCTGGGCTACGAGCGCTCCATCATTAAATGTACTATGTATACTCATGCCAAATGACAGCTTTCTAGTACTTAACGGTTACTGAGCTAAGCCGGGGACGTCATCTACATTTTATTGTTAAGTTTTAACCTGGATTTTGAATATTTTATACAGAAAGCCTCCTAAAACACCTAAAACTTCGGGGAAATCTTCTGTATCACCCAAGCAGGTACCAGTGGAAGTTGTACACAGAAAATACAGATCTGAAGCAGAAATTATAGCAGGTATTTTCTTCAATATTTATAATCACTACATATTATAAAACAAAGTCGCTTCCTGCTGTCTGTCTGTGTGCTGTCCCTATGTACCTATGCTTAATTCTTTAAAACTACGGAGTGGTATTAATGCGTTTTTAGGGTTCCGTACCAAAAAGGTAAAAAAGGAACCCTTATGGTCTCACTTTGTCTGTCTGTCTGTCTGTCTGTCTGTCACATCGCTAAATATCTCAAGAACTACTTATGCTATCGATTTGAAATAAAGAATAGTTATAAATAAGGGTAACCCAAATACATGGAAGATGGTTTTTTTTAATATTTTAATTTATTTTCTGTGAATAATGACAGATAAAAGGGGGTTCAAAATTTTAAAGTCTGGCAACTATGTCAAGTGGGGTATCATATGAAAGGGCTTGACTTGTACATTCTGAAACAATTTTTTGTTTTTTTTTTTCGTTCGGGAAATTTCGACTTACGAGGGAAAATGTAAAAAAAATACCATTCCCCCCCCCTTATCTCCGAAGTTTACGAAGAAAATAATTTGAAATTATTACACAACATTAATATGCAGGTATATTTTACAGGAAAAATATAGCCATAGCCCTATCTAGTTTTTCTTTTTTTTAAACATCAAAAAACTCTTCTATATTAAGTTTGTAATTTAATCACCTTTGTATATATTTTTGTTTTATATTTAAATTTATAAAATTACGTTGAAAATACCTTCTTTCAAATAAAAAAACAATTATTGAAATCGGTTGATGTGATAAAGAATTATCCTTGAAAAACCAACATACGTACTAAGTTATTCAGTCGCGCAAATTAGTAACACAATGCGCCGATAGATGGTGCTGTCATGTTTTTTTAAGATTGTTCCTGAATTAATGGGGTCGGGACGGGTACACAACTACATATACAAGAACTGTGTACGGAACCCTCGGTGCGCGAGTCGGACTCGCACTTGACCGGTTTTTTTTTCAATAGATAGAGTGATTCAAGAGGAAGGTTTATATGTATAATACATGCATAATAATTTACGGATAATTTCTGAGGTTACATTGCAAACGCTGGCTGAACCTTACGAAATAGATCAAAATAATGTACTACAGTATTGTACACATTAAACAGGTCTACAAAAAGGTCAGCGATGGTATATGTCTATTGACAAAAAAGCTGTGAACGTGTTTTTAGTAACAGCATTGCCCCCGTGCGAAGCCGGGGCGGGTCGCTAGTAATTTATTACAAGTTATTCCAGCAATTCAACACTGGAAAACCATATAAGTGTATTTTTAACCGACTTCAAGATTTCAAAAGAGGAGGTTCTCAATTTGGTTGTATGTTTTTTGTTGTATTTTTTTAAAAATGTTTGTCACTCCAGAACTACGTCATCTCTGAACCGATTTTGAAAATTCTTTTTTTGATTGTAAGTATATATATCCAAGTCAGTCCCGTTTTTGTCAAAACGCAGTTCTGATGATGGGATCCATGAGGAATCGAGGGAACTCCTCAAATCTTAAAGGCAAACATATAGTGATTTTTGTGTTTTTAACAACAAATCAATCATTTTCATACAAAAATGTGACATTTGATGAAGTGGAACTGCTGATGATGATCAGAACATAACTCTTCAACGACGAAAAGTTCACGTTTGGCGATTTGTCCTCCTAGCTGTGTTTGTTAAGCAAGTTCTATTTTCACGACTAATTTTTGTCATGCCTGAGTTCTGATGATGGGATCCATGAGGAATCGAGGGAACTCCTCAAATGTGAAAGGCACACATATAGTGATTTTAGTATTTTCATCGACGAATCAAGCATTTTCATTCAAAAAAGTGACATTTGATGAAGTGGAACTGCTGATGATGATCAGAACGGAACTCTTCAACGACGCATAGTTCACGTTTGGCAAATTGTCCTCTTTGCTGTGTTTGTTAAGCAAGTTAGATTTTCAAGACAATCACTTGCCAAGCTCGAGTTCTGATGATGGCATCCTTGAGGAATCGAGGGAACTCCTCAAATGTTAAAGGCATAACTAACTACTAACTGGGCTGGCACGACGACCCAAAATGAGTCTTATCTTGGCCTCCGACACAAGAGCACGCCACTTTTACATACATAAGGCATACATATAGTGATTATAGTATTTTCATAAACAAATCAAGTAGTTATTTAGATTTAAATAAGTGACATTTGATGAAGTGGAACTGCTGATGATGATCAGAATGGAACTCTTCAACGACGCATAGTTCACGTTTGGCGATTTGTTCTCTTCGTTATGTGTGTCAAGCAAGCTAGGTTTTCAAGACACATTTTTGTCAAGCTTGAGTTCTGTTCTGATGGTGGATTCTATGAGGAATTGAGGGTACCTACTTACTCTACTACCATTATAAACATACTTATAGCCATTTTTATTTCATTGTATGGAATCTAAGAGTGCACCATTTAAGTATAATAATCTTTCACCGGCCTCCCCAATTGAAGTCGGTTTTTTTTCTTAAAAAATGATGTGTAGAAGATCAATAATGATATTCTGGAATAGGTGCGGTGCATCTAGGGTTTTTTTGAAGCCATTAAAGTACTTAACTCGTATCTAACTTGTGTCACACAAGTTATTTATGTCTTGTTTTTGCCAAACTCTTTGTATTAGTGTTTTTTGATGCATTTCGGTAATCTCACGATTTTTTTACATTTTAATATCATACTTACTTCTGACCATGCATGTTCGCTTTTCTACAATACCTTTAAAGCCATCCTCTCCCGGCGAAAAAAATATACAATTCCATTCTTTTGTTATCTGCCCTGGGATCCCAGGGACTGGTAGACGACGGGTTAATTTTCTATTTCGTTATGTAGGGGCTTATTCTACTACCCACATTTTATTTTATTTCAGATGAAATACGAGCTTTGAAAGATAAAGGTATTGATCCACTTAAAGAATGCTTGGATGAATTTAATCATGAGGGTTCAAATGCTGACAACGAGATTAAGTCTAAAGGACTCATTGTTTTCCTTCACGGCTCACCGGCTGAAGGTACGTCATATGATAGCATTGACATTAATTGGTGATGCAATCATGAATTGCTCCTACATTAATATCAATATCGTTTTAGAAATGCAAGCCCAAGAATTAGCGTACACAATTGGTATGAAATTAGGCATACCGACGGTTAACATAGACTTGTGTGTTGTGGAAGCACTATGCTCGCTCGACACTCCAGCTAAAACAACAATCCTGAACGCTATTGAAGAAGCATATGAAATACATAAAAGAAGTCTTCTTAAAGATATTCTAGAAGGCGATCATTCTGAAGGTATGTATTGCTAATACCTAAAAATCATAATAATTTTGGTGCAATATTTTAAACTGTGATATAATTGTGTGTCATATAGGTAATTGTGAAATAGTACCTATTACTGTATTTAAATGTAATATTCCAAGCCAACGCTACCTTGTTATGCTGTATAATATTTAAATACATTAAATTTCATAGATTTTTTTTTTTTAATCGTACGGCATCCAAGCCAACATATCTACGAGTCTACAGATTAATATCTAGATTCTTCACCCATTGGGCTGCGTTTCCGCTTAATGATATTAAGTCCAGAGGATCTCCAGTGTACTTCCGTTTCGGGCACTCGTGGATAATGTGATGGGTGGACTGCACTGGTGCCCCACAATCGCACTGCGGAGAGTCTCGCCATCCACACCAATTTCATAGATAATAGTTATCAATAACAACATATATATTATTTTAGAATTACCTGATGAAGGTGAAAATGAGTTCGATGTGGTTTTAAAAAAACTTCAAGTGTTAGCAAATTCTAGGAAGGCAAATACACCTCGTTCAAAGTCCGGCGATAAAAAAAAGAAAGAGAAAGAATCCAATGTAGTCGAAGCAATGGGATCTACAACGATGTTTCAACAGGTAAGGTACTATATATTACAATACAATACAAATATTATTTATTGTTCACAAGATTAAAATTAAACACGTTGATGGTAGACAACATGCGGTCTTACCGCTAAAAAGCGATTTCTTCCAGATAACCTTTGGGTAGTGTAGACACAACAGAAAAAGTTGACATAAGTCGATAATCATATAAAATTAGGTATATAATAGTGATTAGTGTTCCTTAGTGCGAAGCCAGCTGGCATACAATGCGGCAATATGGGCCCCACAGGAGATCAAGTAATAAATAAAATCTTAGGTAGTCATGATATTTTTTTTGTCTTGATTGCTTCCTATGTTCGACTTTATTTACTGATAATTCCCACCCCTTCGTTTCCTACCCTTACATCATTAAATCGTAATCAGTCAGTTCAATCATTGGGTAAAGTGATATATGAAGATATGAGTCGTATGAGTAATGTGAACTAAATAAAATATAAATGTAACCGAATAATACCATCCCATAGCTATGTTATCGACTTTTTAAAATATTTTTCAACAAACTTCAATTATGACACCACGATACTGAAACATAAATTCAGATAACGTTCAATGCTTAATGCAAATATTTGACTTTTAACTATAGTGTTGTCAATAATAGTGTACATCAAGGGGAAGACCCCTGTTTTATGTCACGAGCGCTCTATTCTTATTTTAAAAACGGTGCAATTAAATAGAATATATTTAAATAAACTGAAAAATAAACTCAACCCCCCACTTTTAAATGTTATATAATTTAACATTACCCTCGCTCATTTTAGAAGTTTGTTACATTTATGAAAAATATCGTCACACTGGCATTCTAACCTCCCAACAAGAACTTAGACACAGATGAGTTTTAAAAATAACGTTCGTTAAAAGGTTAAAGATATATTTCATAGGAAACTTTTATTACCCTGCAAGATTTCTTTACTGTAAATAAATTCCATAAAAAACATAAATAGAATAGGAATATAATCCTCGATCTTAATCTGATTGTGAGTAGGTACCTCACCTTACCTGTGTATGATTAAACGATTTTGTAATGTACATTTAGGATATAAGTTTAGAATTATTAATACCCTTACAGTCCTTACAGAGTGTCATCAATCATCATATTGTACTTACTCGATCTCCGGGCACAAAACAAAATTGTTTTTCTTTTTCGCCGGAAGGGAACTGTTTACGGTTATAAATATTCATCTGAGGTGTAATTGAAAATGTGTCTGTAATTATTCTAAGGATTTGACGCAAGAGCTGCTGACAGACTTCTTTGCTCAGTCGAAATTCGGCCGAGGATTTGTTGTTGAATCGTTAACGAGTTTCACGTTTAATCAACCTCCAACTGCGCTCACTACGATTCTCAAATGCAAGCAGTCCATACACAATATACATTTGATATTATGTCAGTCAGATTTTAACGTTTGGGCTCAAGCGTACGAAGAAACTCTACGTGACATTGACTTGTTAGATGAGTAAGTACCTCCATAACTCCATGTTCAGCTTTATTTGATAATAAACTTTCCATAACGAGATATATAATTCTCTAGAACAGTCGAGAAAGTGTACGATGAATTGGAAATTGCCGAGATTCTAAAAAATGTTGAAGAAATGGATACCGAAGATTTTGAAAATTTATCACCTGAATTTCGATCTATTTATGTCACGTATGGTTTGGAAGAAAGGAGGAAAAAATATGTGGTAAAATCAGGGTCAGTAAAACTTGGATTACGTAAGTTTTTGAATTGCCATATAATAGTAATCAAATGTGGACCGGATATACAAATAATCCTAGTGTTTATTTTTCTCACAGGTTTGTGAAACCTGCTGAGAAGAAAACAGACAGCCCTACTACTGGTAAAGGTAAGTAAATGAAAAAAATAAATACCTACAATGTTTGTACAAGCACAAGCAAGCAAGCAAGCATAGTACAAGCTTTGCTTTGTAGTTTGAGACTAGGTTGATTTGTGTAAGATTGTCCATAAATATTTATTTTTATTTTATTTGTTAACGAATACATTTATTCTATTCTATATTTCGATTCGTGTTGAGTACCGGCAATACAGTGACGGGTTCGCTTCGATTCCTATCGTGGGCTACAATACAAGCCAATACGCTTAATTTTTTATTTGAATTTGTTACCTAATTTAAAAGGTGAGTTGAGATAAATCCGAATGAGACTGGTTCGAAATTCTTTTTTAATGGATTTGAACTTCCGTGATAAGATCATTACATCGATATGATCTCAGAGGGTCCACTGCGAACGAATTTTCTTCTGTACCGCACTAGAATATACCGGTGACACAACAGAGAAGGAGATACATTAAACGATTGGCTTTGTTTTCGGTTCGCTCTAATCCCTCCGAAGTGGCGACGGTATTGTCCGTTACAAGTCGTTCTCACGACTCATAAATTTTACCGGAATCGTTAAAAGTTTGTGTCTGTTTCTTAATATTTTTGTGACTTTAGGTACCTACCTACATAATAGTAGTTTATGCAACTGGTACATAATGAGGAGCATTATAACACGAGTGTTTTAATACAACCAACCTTCTTTGCACAGTAACCCCTCCATCAATGTAGAAATTTTTGTCCCTCAATTAATGTAGAAATGTTTATCTCACTGTGTACACATAGTTCAGAGCATCAGTCTAGTTTTATACAAAAAAATATTGATGTATGGTGTACTCATGATTGATACTTGTTTTGTGTGCCTATTTAATAAAATAAATAAATAAACCAAAATGGCGAAATCAGAACTGGCAACAGAAGCCTGAATGTTTTTTTGAAAAGCATAGATATTCTGATTCTCATGTCGTTCTAGCTCAAATGTCGTTCGATATATACTAAAAAAAGATATCGAACTGACATTTCGCATCGACTGAATTTGTATTTTCAGTGATACTAGAATAGGGACATATTTAACCCTTTGACCACCAAGAACATATAAAGTGGTTGTGTGTCGCCGTACCCAACACGCCAACAACCACTTAAAAGTCGGAGTAAAGGTGTACTTTGATCATGAAAAAAAAAAACATTTATGAACTGTTTTAATTTGTTTCTATTGGTTTAGACATTACACCAAAAAAACAGTGCTTGGCGTACTGGGCACGACGACACACTATCGCTTTGGCGGTCAAAGGGTTAAATTTAGTTGGTTGTGTATGACGTTCAATATTTGAACAAAAATTATGACAGGAAATCATAATTATAATTATGTTACTGCTGTAACCTTCTACCACAGATTTGAAAATTTTCATAAAGACATTGAATGCCATAACGCCGGTCGTTTTCTTCGGTTTCTGAACGCATCATAGAGGATTTATGATGTCTGTAGATAAAATATTCCTCTCTTATTTCAGAGTCGACAATCGGTGTAAAAAGTTCCGACTCAAAGAAAAAGCTGAAAAAGGACGACAAAGGTACGCAATTTCTGTAAGCCAGTTGCAAATAAATCTGTTAAATTAGAAACTGTAATTTGAGATTCATATTGAACGTGATCATAACGCTACCTAACTGATAAATACATACTTATGCTACTTGCTACTTACAAATCCTAGGTACTTAATATAATGAATGCGGAAGTAAGGATTTTTGGATATTTGTTAAATCACGCAAAAACGGCTGAACAGATTGAAACTTGATATACATAGAGTTTTTAACCTGGATTAACATATAGGATACTTTTTATCCCTTAAATAATGCCTCAAATTGATAAATTCGGGGGTGGAGTTTAATCTATGGACCAGACCAGAGTTATGTTCATAATTATAATGCCTTTTGCCGTACGGAAAATTTGTCTCAGAAGAACCAGTATAAGCAGTATAAGCCTGACCTCCGAATATGCACATATTTGTCACGAATTTCAGGATCAAGATATAATAGGGACGTATGGTTAGGCGAATGTATAGACAGTTGTAAATATTTGACAACATTCATTGACACGCCTGTCACCTTATATGACATTCGGTAAAAATGAAACTAATGAAAATAATTTTACACGGTACTACTTTGAGTGTTATCGTGGTTAAGATAAAGCAGGTTTTCGCATTGCGTAGTTTTTATTTTTAATGCAGCCTTTCCCGTGCGGTCCATTTGACGAGGGAGGGACCGAACTGCATGGAGGGCAAATGCGTGGGGTCACCAAAGAGTATAGCGGTCACGATCCTCAGTCATGAGGGATCGACTACCAAGAAGAAGAGAGTTTTTATTTTTACGATCCTAGTTACAAATTGAGTTATTTCACGGTGGCTCAATTGGTAGAGCAATGGACGGATTCCAGAGGTCGTGGGTTCAAATCCCACCTGTGGTGTTGAATTTTTCAATTTACACTTTGATTAAAAAAAATTGAGTTATTTCGCTTCTAAATACTTGATCATGATGAGCTATTATTTTGATTTAGTTCGATAATATCTGTGACTCTATGGGTGACTTGCTGACCATCGAGCAGGCCTACTTACGGTATGGTATTAACTACGGTAGGCAGATATCAAGTAATTTCGTCCTTTAATACAACAAGTAGGTTAACTAGCTAGATAGGTAATCTGAAAACTATTCTTTAGTAAGTTACTCATAAAGTACTTATTTAAAATATACATTATCTTTAATCATCGAGGTTAAGCAACATCAGGCAGGTTTATATACCTATACTTTGTTCGGAACCCTCGGTGGGCGAGTCCTGCTCGCACTTGTCCGGTTTTTTTATTTATCGTATGGCATTTATTTCGAAACGTGAGATCTTCGAGAAAAGACAGTACGGTTGCCAGTTTTTGTTGCACTTTTAGAACCACCAAGACAGGGGTCACGTGTAAGGCAGCGGTGGTTACTTTTCCCTACGGACGTGGTGCAACTTCCACCCTCCTTTGTCAAGTGAGTGGGCAACTAGACTGTTAGAAGTTCTCAAGCTGCCCTCCAACTTGGCTTAACGACTGCTGTCATAGACAGCAACCGGGATCAATGGCTTAACGTGCCTTCCAAAGCACGGGAGCGCTCAGTTAGTAACCACTCAAAGCGGTCACCCATCCATGTACTGACCCCGCCCGACATTGCTTAACCTTGCATACCGGTTGCGGGACGCAGGCGCCGCTGGGCCACGAGCGCTCCGATTTAACAATACTTGTATTTAGTTATATATTTTAACTAAACCTATTTGCAGGTGGTAAAAATACAAGTGAATACGTCTCGATGCTTAACAAATACAACGAGTATTATAAAGTTACATATGACCAATTACTTGCTATTGCCAATAATTGGATTTTCGAAGAAGCTGCCGTTGGATATCCATTGTATACTATAAATGGTCAAATTTTGGGATCTGCGCAGAAAAAAGTTAAACAGAAATCTGAAACTCGTGTAGTACTGGTATGAATCGATATTTAATTATATGTATTTACCAATAACTGTTAAGTTCCATCATCGATGTTATAATTATGTAGTCCTGTGACGTTCTCCTTTAATCATAGTTTGCAAATTAAGAGGTTGACAAGACCTAATTTTGTTGAAATTGATGTTATTAAAGCAGTTTTTTAAGAAAAAATATTTGTTCTAGCGCATCACAAAAAAATATATGTTAATAGTCATCATATTTCAAAGACCGTGTACGGACTCGATACATAATTGGACGAAATCGGCTCGATAGAAAATAATTGCAAAGTATGGTCTTAAAATCATCATTAAACGGTTCTATGTCTTTATTTTTATTACGTATGGGTCTGCAATTAAAAACATGAAATCAACATATTCATACCTAAACCGCCAACGAGTCATATTTCACAAATAATACACACTTTTATTTCAATATTATTTCAATATTATTATAGTATTTATTTGTAATTCTACGCGCAGAGCTTCCGTAAAGAGCGGGATGGTTAAATGGAAACTCACGCGTTATAGAGCGGGACTTGTTTTAGGTCTTGTCAGCCTCTTAAATCACTTATTCAAGGATGACGCTAAAACCCATTCGAAATAAATGGCGAAATGACAATACACATGACCGCTGCCTCGCCAGTTCTTTTTTTTTAACTTGGCTTGACACGCTGCTGCGTTTCTTGATGTAACTCAATATACGACGATGACACGCGAATGTGATACTGATAAACTGATGTTCTGCTTTCTTAAGAGGAGGGGTAGGGCAAGCTCTCTCCATACAAACTTTGTGCAGGATTTTCTTCGTTTGTGATTGCATTAAAGTTATGATTTTTGGTCAGTATGCTTATTTTTCTGTTAGCTATTTCGTGATGTATTTTTTTTTTTCATTTATTTTTTTTTAATTTTTTTGAAATATTTGAAAATTTCCACATCACTATATAACTAATATATACATCCAAAAAAAATATTACATTCGTTAGTGCCAAAACCTACGAATAAAACGTGCACAGAGTTTGTATGGAGAATGCCTTGCCCACCCCTGCACCCTAATAACTCGCAAAACCTTTTAAAATACCGTATAAAGTTAGCTATATAGGTATAACATTTTAGTTTTTTTGTCAGAAATTAAATGTAGAGGTGACAAAACAAAAAGACAATGTCATTTTCTATAACATGATTTTACCCGAAACACGAAGGTTATTTTAAGAGCTTACAAACTATAGCTACCATCGATACGGACTTGTACTTGACCAGCTTTTATTAGTAATTGTACCGAACACTTCTTTTTATACCTAGGCATCCGACGAAGGCAACTTTGAAAGAGGTTTTCCATTGACTCTGGTAACGTGTCCCTGTCTACATTATAAAGAAGCATTGGTGAACATGTTTCGTAATGCACCTATAATTCGTGAGGCATTAAGAGAGGACGCGGACGATGTAGACATTCTTCAAAGTCCAGTGAACAGGAAGGAGTTTACAGTATTGCTACCAAAAACGATGCCTCAAATTAATCACGAACTGCCTCTACAGTGGTATTTCTTGGATGAAAATCCGGCTAGTATAAAAATCTAATAAGTAATCAATCAGTACACTCAAGAGCAAAAATAACGGGCACACTTTCTATGGAAGTTCAATAAAAAGTGTATGCATTATTTTTGCTCGTGAGTGTATTAGACTGGACATATAATTACTTCAGTTTATGTTATTAGTGTTGTACAATATTACTGTTTTTTTTAAATATCATAACGAATTACTCTTAACATAGATTAAGAAATGCGAATGCAATCAAATAACCGACTTGAACCTTTTGGATGATACGACTCAAGATAATATATTGAATATCTTGGCAAAATGGCACTGCACTTGTGGTAAAAAGGTAATTGTATTAAATTAATTGTTATCAATACCTACTTAGTTACATTATTGACTTACAGGGGTGTAGAAAGCTCTCTGATACTGATATTCAGTATTTAAAATTCTAACACAAGTACACATTCTTATAAAGTGAATTGGAATATTTTCTAGCTAACATCATCTTCAACTTCAACTAGTGCGCTTCCAACTATTGCAACTGTTGAGAATTTAAGTAATGAGAGTGAAGAGTTATACTATCCTTATCCACTGCCTTTGCACAGCGTGAAATCTGTTCCAGGTATTTAAATATTTCCCTACTTTCCTCCTCACCGTTTTGCTTAAGTACTTACTTGGCCAATTTATTGAACTTACACAACTCTTTTATAGATTACTAATACAACAGCAGCAAAAAAAGCCGTTAAAGAACTTGCGGCTTTACAAAATGCCTCTCTACGGTCTTGAGCGCTATAAAAGCAACTTATAACTCCATTTAAACCATTTTACCTACTAAAGTGCTCTTTTACATCTCTAGGTGGTATAGCAACGCTATTACATGCCCTTTTATCACTATAAGTAATTTTATTGTTACTAATCAGCTACTGTACTACCTAGCTGTTAAAGGGTTTTTAAATATGCTACTGTACACCTTAAGATTTTTTTTAAAGCTACTGTACAACTTAAGGAAAATTTTAAAGCTCTTGAACACCTCCTATACAGTGCTGTGTGTGTGTATAGCTGTACAGTGCCTGTATAAGTTGCTTGTGTGCTAGTTGGGCGGTACACCTCGGCGATTTAAAAATGTTCTGATGAAACTTATTCGATGACACATTTAATTCATACTATTAAAGGAGAAATATTTGTTCCTTGCTATATTTAGTTCTCTAAAACTGCTCCAACAATTTTAATGTGTTTCACGAGAATGAATAATTTATCCTCCTAGCTCTTATTCCCGGGAAAAATCGTTCGGATAAACACGGACAAAGCCGAATAAAGCTAGCTCACCCAGTCACTCTTTGATTAATCTGCGGCCTAATATGTCCATTAGATTTGATAGCGAGCTTGCAACAAGTTTTCAACTAATCACTATTGAATTATGTTAAAGTGTCCCCAGCCAAAGATTCAACATAACTATACGATAGGATGCTGTGAAACAACAAATTGATCATTTATTCTGATTTAGCCCCCGAGAAGCGAATAGTATTGCAGCCAGGTGAGCTGGTGCGGTGCAAATACTCGTTCAATCCGCAGTGGGAGGGCCACTTCAGCGTCAAGCGGTTCGTCGAAGTCAGTGGGTGGCCAGAGTCGAGGGTCGTTATTCATGTCACTGGCATTTGTGATTTGCCGAGGTGCGTCGTTTCATTTGAGAAATTTATTTATTTATCGTATGGCATTTATTTCGAACCGTGAGATCTTCGAGAAGACAGTACGGTTGCCAGTTTTCATTGAAGAAGAAAAAAAAACATTTATTTATGACGGAACACGGATGTTGCACTTTTAGAACCACCCAGGGGTCACGTGTAGGGTAGGTAGCGGTGGGTACTTTCCCTACGGACGTGGTGCAACTTCGACCCCCCTTTATCAAGTGAGTGGGCAACTTGACTGTTAGAAGTTTTCAAGCCGCCCGAAGGCCTCCAACTTGGCTTAACGACTGCTGCCATAGACAGCAGCCGGGATCAACGGCTTAAGCAGGCACGGGAGCGCTCAGTTAGTAACCACTCAAAGCGGTCACCCATCCATATACTGACCGCGGCCCACGTTAACTTTGCATAACGCTTGCGGCACGCAGGCGCCGCTGGGCCACGAGCGTTCCTATTTTAGTCAGTACGTTTAGTTTATCTGTCTAACCTAACCTACAAAAGCACTAAATCGTACTGACTAAAATACTAACTTTCCGAATTAGTCGTACATACATGGACATTCGTGCGTTTAGTATTTCAGTCCGTACGATTTAGTGCTTTTGTAGGTTAGGTTAGACTTTTTCGGAACTTTTATTACTACCCGTTTTATTTCTATAGCAAACAAGACTTGTGACATGATCCACTCTTTTAGTATACTTAAAATTATTTAAACTGTCCGAGTTGTATCAAATTAGGCCGTTCAAAAAGCGACTTTACTGTCCAAGCGTGAAGATTCACAGTCCAGTGACAAGTTTTATAAAATGTCGGATATTTTAGATAATTTCTACTTATAATCAACGTTTTGAATTAAGGTAACTTGCGTAATGGGAGCAGGTTAAACGGTTAGATGGAATTTGGCAGGGCGAATTATTAAAATTACCTATTTTACAACGAATGGTCACGTTGTTGTACGTTTTAAAGATTTGGAATTTTAAAGGTAATTTCTGTGGCTAAAATGTAGTTGAAAAAATAAATGCATTGCGTGTAAAGCATTGGAAGACGGAGGGTTAAAATGCATTTGTATATTTTACAGAATAGATAGTAGACCTAAGAAAATGTTTGCAAATTTTGTAAGAAGATCGAATTTTGAAGACAATGTATATAAAATCACCTACTTGGATGATTTAGATTTATTCGAGTTTGGACCAATTTTCATTGGACAAAACAGGTAAGTAATATAATTCTATAATATTTATTATAGCATAGCACTGTGGCAAGTACGCTTCTGATGATATTTTATATGTTACATTAATTAATCATAATTTCACAGGATATATGAAGAAGAATACACTATTGATTTAAAGAATTCTTCACTAATAACTGCGGACATTGAAATTGAATTTGCTGAGAACACTAATGTTTTTGATATGGATAAACGGTTTATAAGTTTGGAAGTGAGTACTGTGCATGCTAATGTTTTTGATTTTATATCTAGGATTACAATACAATACAAATAGGTACTCTTTATTGCACACCTCAAAAAGATCATAGTACAGAAACATTAGGCTATGGCTTATTATTTAATTACTTGGTTCTAAATGGTTCTAAAAATCACCACGTGAATTTTCAAGGCACGTTATGTATTCCCTTTACCCCTCTCTATACTAATACTCTTTACTCACTAGCAAGGTCTATAAATAAATTGATCATTTATTCTGATTTACGAGCTGTCCTACGTGGGCGAACTCGACGCGAAAGCGAAGCGATGCGGTGACAGGCGAATGCAGCGCGAAGCGGTGGCGCTGTCCTACGTGCACGCGAATCGTCCCGCTTCGCATCACTACCAGCTCTCTAGAGATTGCAAACCGGTTATAATCGTAACTGAAAAACCGGTTAAGTATAACGGATATTTTCGTCAAATAAAATAGCCGGTTATTGAAATTCTTAAACCAACTGATCGCGTTCGCTTCGCATCGCGCCGCGCCGCGCCGCTCGCACATCGCGGGTATAGTTCGCTCACGTAGAACACTTCAATGGGTATCGACTGTTTGTTTTTTTCGCGCCGCGCCGCGCCGCTTCGCTTTCGCGTCGAGTTTGCCCACGTAGGACAACGCGTTAGCCCCCGAAAAGCGAGTATTATAGCAGCCAGGTGAGCGGGTGTGATGCAAATACTCATTCAACATACGTATTAAAAACTCTCGTCTCCTGACATTTCTTATCTCTCTTGCCATATCCTCAACGGATGGCGGCGACCATTCTCCGTACAAATACTCTATTTACTCGGTATCTGTCTTGTGCCAATCCGCAAAGACCGAACAATGCAGAACTTAAAGACAGCTCTGACAATATTAACCTTAAAAAAGTGTTTGAGTAAATTGATATAGTTCGTACAAAAATCTAAGGCCAAATTCTGTCAAACGAACGCAAAACGGCTAAGAGCTCTGAGTGTAAGGTAGATTCTTGCTTGCGTTCATTTGACAGCATTTGGCCTCACAGTTTTGAACGTATCATATATCACGTAAATCAATTTCCCCTCGGGGCTGGAAGGTCAGATGGCAGTCGCTTTCGTAAAAACTAGTGCCTACGCCAAATCTTGGGATTAGGTAGCGGACCCCAGGCATCCTTCAGGATGTAACTATAATGGGATAACGCTAGGAGGATGATGATGATTCTTTTGTATAGTGTGTCTCAACAAAGTATAATATTTAGCCCGGCTGCCGCGGCAAGCTGACGATCACAGCAGCTCCGTCGGAGGTGGGCGTGCACCAGACCGTACTGCTGTTCTGCGTGAAGGACAACCCGGAGATCGTCGCTGTGCTCATCCAGTGCAGAGGCGTCTTGCCCGTCGTCGAGATATTGCCTTTGGCCAAGACGATCGGTTAGTCACTAAACTTTTTATATACCATGTCATGTCGCACCATGTCGGTGGCAACCATCAAGCGTACGCCTAAATCTATATCTTTAAACGAGCAATTCTTGTATATATTTATATTTTATATTTCTATATATATTTATATCGGGGATCTCGGAAACGGCTCTAACGATTTTGATGAAATTTGGTATGTGGGGGTTTTCGGGGACGAGCAACCGATCTAGCTAGGTCTCATGCCCGGGAAAACGCGGAGAAAAGCTCGGCCGCCCAGATATTAATAATGAAAATGTATATATCAGACAGTGAAGTGAATATTGGTATTCTTTTAATACAATTTAACCAGTGTTCGACTTTGTCGTGTTTTTTTAGATATCAGGATAGATATTAACGATTAGTTGATTATGAGCCCACAATTTCTAACGAAATATACGAGTTGCTTAACACATTCAGCGCCTATGACCCGATAGTTCGTAGACGGTTTTCGCTACAAAACGGAAACACTCCTTTTTTGGGCAGTCGAGTCGTGTATGTATGTTATCGTTATCGGTTACGACTCTGCTACGAGCGTAGCGCGTAGCACTCGTCGGCAATGAAATGTGTTAAACTTAACCCATTCACTGCCAATCACAACACATATGCGTCATGCCTCTACGTGCGTTTTCCGCTACAAGGTGGGAAAACGCTGCTACGCGCTATGCCGTAGCACACATATCGATCGTTGGCCGCGAATGGATTAATATTATTATTGTTGTACCTACACATAATTATACGTATAATCGTATATGGTATGTACCTATTATTCCATACAATACAGATACTCTTTATTGCACACCTCAATTAAAGGACACAGTACAATACAAAAACACAATAAGTAGAGGCAAACAACGGCGGTCTTATCGCATAATAATTATCGTTTGATTACAGAATATGGCAAACTCCTTTTATATCGAAGGGAAGACGATAGATTCATCGTTAAAAATGACTCCATTTTGCCAATAATGTGGAAAGTGAGAAATGCCGAAGAATTTGTTGAAGACTTCATAATAGCACACACTTCAGGAATTGTGCCGAGATATGACAACCAAGTCGTTCCGGTGACGTATATCGCGTGCAGAGTCGATGTTATTTCACACAAGATATTGATCATTGACGTTAGTAACCACCTCATCACTACATAGTATAAAACAAAGTCGCTTCCTGCTGTCTGTCCCGTTGTATGCTTAGATCTTTAAAACTACGCAACGGATTTTGATGCGGTTTTTTTTGTAATAGATAGAGTGATTCAAGGGGAAGGTTTATATGTATAATTTGCACCCGTGCGAAGCCGGGCCAGGTCGCTAGTTACTTATAACAGTTATAACTTTAGTATTAAATTATCAGTAGTCACAACTCCTTAATAGGGATGTTGACTGATAGACAAATCAACAACTTTTTATGAATGTTAAAAATGCTTTGTTAGTAGGTATGCAGTTTGTAGGGAAATGAGAACAAGTGACGTCACGACTTTTCTATTGCCGAACATCGTCAATTTATGCGTTTTTACACATTTAAGCGGTTCCATTAAGCGAATTTATGTATTCGTGTAACCATTTAGTTTTTGTTAGTTGAAATTACAAGCCAGAATATTTAGCGACTTGAAACAAAATCGCAAAGAACACAAATCACGCAGACCAACAAACGACAGGCTCATTAATTAATCAGAAAGACAGGGTTTATGATGGTTAAGTTTATTCACGTGATAGCCGACAAGATAAAGCATCTCTGTCACTTTCTGATTACGACTCGATAGAAAGTGACAGATGCTGCGTCTTGTCGTTTATCACGGGATAACTGCGTTCATAATACGGGGCCTGATTTAAAGCTGGTGCACATTGGTTGCGTGCGCAGCACGTAGACGTCGACGTGCACGTGCACGTGCGCGTTGTAAAGTATGAATCTCCATAGTAGATGTCACACCGCTTGCGTGCGCAGGCGCACGCACACGTCACACAATCGGTGTGACATCGACTATAGAGATTCATACTTTACAACGTGCACGTGCACGTCGCTTACGTGCTGCGCACGCAACCAATGTGCACCGGCCTTTATACAGATATATGACGCACAAGGCCGCGGCGACCCCATGGTGATTGACCAGTTGTCACTATCAGCGGAATGCTATGATGTCATGGTGGAGTGTGCCTACGAGAACCTAGCAGATACCTGCCTCGACTATGGCAACATCAAAGTTAACTCCACCTACACCCGACAAATGTTTTTAGTAAATCATGGCAAATACAACATTTACTACAAGTAAGTATATGCTGACTCTCTGCATGGGCATCAGGCCACAAGGATCGGTCGTCCCCTAGTCAGTTCACTGTGCACAGTGTGCACTCTTGAAAATCTTAGGCTGGGAGATGATGACACAAATGTTCCGGTCATTTGTACCAGTATGGCGATCCTTCAGGGGTCTAAGTACGTAATGACGAAAAGGAAACTTATTACGGTCTTAGCGCTGGTACCGGCGGCCCAATCGTATGGGCGTTAATCGAACCTGCCTGCTTAATTACGAAAATCGTACTATATACACCACAAATTCTTCTATTTTCCTATAGTTGATGATAAATGAAGTAGACGGTGTAATACCGTACTTCTGTTTCTGTTTGAAGGATCGCCATACTGATAGAAATGACCGAAATTTTTTGTCACCATCTCCCAGCCTATCTGTTATACAATTATACAAAAATAACAGAAAGCACGGGTAAAGAGCATGGCATAATATAATTGGAATGCTACGAGTAAATGACCTATTTTTAGCTGTTCGGTGCAAGCGAGTTTATTGTTTTACCTGCGAATCCTGCTGAAATATACTATCTTCTTTTCAATAGAACAACGGTCGATCAATACTAACCACCTTATATATGAAACTTAAAAACCTGTGCTAACTAAAATGTTATTTATCCCTTTTTCACAAACGTAAATGTCAGAGTGACAGATAAGGACAAACGAACTTTAGCGGCTTGTTAACTACTAGAGGTTTGATGGACGTTCATCGTTTATGAATAAGGGGGTAATACATTAGCAATTTTTATTTCCTGGATGTACGCTTAGGTACTTAGTAATTAATGACTGTAGGTTGAAGAAGGTGAAGAACTTCCCGGAGCCGTCCCTGTTACGATCTTTCGAAGTGGTCCAGGAATGTGGAATCCTCCCGTTTAACGGCAAACTGGTTGCCATCGACTTCACGTGCACTCCCACCACATCCATGAACCTGATCAACGTGCCGGCTTACACCTGCTCCTTGCTCGATGGATCAAAAAAACAAGTCGTGGTTGCCAAGTTTCCAGTTTGTATCAACCTTGCATCATTCTACAATACGTAAGTTGTATATCTTGTCCAGAAATATTTATATATTTATTTTATTTGGGTAAGCTTTCTCCAACAAATTGATTAAGAATTGATATAAGATTGAATTTCACCTGGCGGAATTGTAGGTTTGTGTCTCAAGGGAGCAAAATTATATATTTAGTGCGAGAGTGATATCTGGATAGAAATATTGATTCCTGTGTGAAGCGAAAGATTCTACAATACAATCGTCAGCGTAGCGGAGCGTAGTAATCAAAAGTAGAATCTTAAGCGTCGCGAGGGATTTATGGGTTTACAGTGTGACACATACTGCTTTTCAGTATAAGGCCCGCTGCTAAAAACATGAAATGTCTTATAATAGTGTTTTAGCAACAGAACTATTCAACAGAGATAAATTTAAAATTGTCAGTGTTTACACCTGGGAACTGAGAGTCACGTCGCGCCGTAACTAATGCGGAACCAAAAGCAAATAATTACTACGGGAAAAGGACTACTTAGAAGTTATTTAATACCTAGAATATTTAATTCAATCTTTCCAGAAACCGAATGCACTAGTAAAATCGTGTTCAGGAAAAGGCTAAAAAAGTTGCTATTAGATGCTACATTAACATAAATAGATAAGTTAAAGTACAATATAGATTAGTAATATAATTATTATAGTTATTAAGGTACAATAGTGTTATCAAAGTGAGTGAAATTACTCGCCAATAAACGTTATGTTTGGCGAAATTAATTTAAAAAAATGTATCATTACTTTTTTGAATGAAATTAAAAACAATAATACAATTAATAATTTTGCTACACAGTGGCACATACCTACTGCTTTTCACACCTTTTATGAGGTAAAGAGTAGTTGTTGTCCTCATTTGATGGCAACAATGACTATTTTTAATAGCAGGTGTGAAAAGGTTGCTATACCTGAATATAAAGATGCTGATTTTTTGATTAAATCACTGTGGTTTAGTAGGACGTATGTAGCGCCAGGCTCCGTTGGTACGGTTACGCCGATCGCCATACCCCATCTTACATTCCACATGTTACAGTATTAATAGGTACTTCGTGGACAGTTAGATTTACAGTTGTGTTGTGACAAATTCTACTTGAAGACCTTCTGTACCATCGTTTAATTGAGTAAGTACCAAAATTTGGTTCTGCATACATAGATATCCCATTTTCAGATTTACACTTTTTCCTTTGGGCGAGCTCAATTTCAATATCATCGCCATAGGCAGTGCAATTTTGAAGGATGTGATATTAAATAACACCAGCAAATGTCCGGTTACTTATCAGATTGTGCTACCAGAACGGTACAGAACGAATGTCGATTCAACGGTGAAATTAAAGGACAATAAGTAAGTTTGACGCATTATTTTACTCGTAAGATTTACTTTATTTGAAACTAATAGAATATGTATAATATGATATGATGTAATATTTCGATATAAGTAAATTTAGTTTAAATGAAAATTTCCCTGCAGGATCAAAAACCCTCCGCTAAAATGTGGCAACTTTCTTATAATGAATGAAGATAGTTTGATTGCTCCTGGCACAAGTCGCACAATTCAAATACAGTTTTTCGCGAGCGGTCCTGGAATGTTTAAAGAAACCATTCATTTTATAATTAGTGATACATGTCCGGCAGAAGCTTGTGGAGTGCCGCTTAGACTTATTGGCATTGGGGCCGTGCCTACCTTAGATTTTTGGAATACCGAAAATACATTCCGAGAACATCTAATTGTCAAAAGCCTGGCTGATTATAAAGTGCCGGAGGTAAGAGACTTTTTAATCGTAGTTATTTAAATTATTGATATTACTTGGATGGGTTAGGAGTTAATTTTAATATCTTGAATAAGCACTTATCTATATGATATGAACTTTCGATGCATTAATGAACCTAGCAACACTGTGTAGGTTAGGTATACACTCAGCGAACGAAAATGAGTTTTCATTCGCTGCTGCTACCCCTTAACCTGCTAACCCTTTGACTGAGGATGAGGCGATTCAGACAAGCGCTGATGTTCGTTCGAATGTTCCTTTATGATCTCTAAATTGTCCCGGTCTTCGTACCTATATTTATGGCAACCCTAACATTCTAAACTATCTAGAATTAATAAAACAAAATCTAATTTTATTGTGTTATAAATTTATAATATAATCCTTTTTCTTTTCAGACATCGCCTCATTGCGTTTTCGTCGAAAATTCAGTCACACTTCACTTCTTTTGTGTCACTGTGAACACAACGTTCACGGGGTCGATCGATCTGTACAACAACGGATTGGTGGCTTGCGCACTCTCCATGGGGCTCATCAACCATCTCAACTCTTTTGAAGATATCTTCACACTAGATAAATACAAAACCCACATAGAACCTTTACAGCATAAATGTCTGCGAATAACATTCAATCCGAAGGCTCTAAAGGTAATATTACATATAACGTACCACTTATTTAAAATATAATCAAGGTTTCGACAGCAAAGTTGAGATGAATGATGACATACATAGCCAGTTACTAACTATACTCCTAGCGGCGAGTCATATGTGTACTAATCGCAAAAAAGTTAGAAGCACTACCGTTGGCTTTTGAAATAGTATATTACCTACTTACCAAGGGCGGTAAAACAAAGAATGTCTTAGATCGTAAGTATTTGTCACCCGAGCCGAAGGAAAGGGCATTAAAATATGCGATCTGAGGCGTTTTTTATTATTATTACCGCCCGTGGTAAGTACAAAATTTTATGCCACCACTTGGCCAGGAAGTAGGATTTTCCGCACGCGAAGCGTGCGGTAATTGCCACTTTATGGCCAGGTATGACATAAAGGGTACTCTATTTAAATAATAATTAATTGAAATCACATAATTTTACCAAAACCTTCAATACCTTCAAGATTTTTTTTGCAGTTTGCTGAACTTGCTATCGGCACGAAAAAAGAACACTGATTTCTGAATTCCGCCGTTGTCCTTGCATGTCATTTTTCTGTATGCGTGATATCTACTCTGTGTTGTTGTGCTGGTACCTATGAATAGGTATCTGGTGCTGATATCTATTCTTATATGCTATACATACATACCTACTACATTCTTGGATTTAACACGAGTTAATTTTGCAGGAATACCGCGCCGTTTTAGAAATCAAGTTGAATCTCCTAAACAACCAGCAACAAGTATTTAAGGTTTGCTTGATCGGTGAAGGCGTTATACCACGTTTACGAATGGTTTGGCCTCCTACGAGACAGTACAAATGTTCTCTACTACAAATGCCCATAACTTGTTTGGGCTCTGTCAGTAGTCAAGAAATTCGCTTTAAGAATGTGTCTTCTGTAAAATGCATTGTCCTGCTGGATATACTACAAGCAACAAATGAAGAAAGAACCGTATTTTGGTTATCAGCAGCACAGATATCCGAAAGAAATGTTATAAGTAGTCGCAAAGACGAAAATTATACAAGAATCAAATTGAGACTGAAACCAGGCGAAATAGGATGCGTTATTGTTCATTACAATCCGGTAAAGAGAGGAAGAACCAGTTGTGAAATTCGTTTAAAGATTGTTGACAATCCTTTCGAGTATTTCACGGTAAGTAACTGTAGTCGATCGCGTAACAGAGACGACGCGACGATCACTACAGTTATATTTCCATATGTTGTATAACTATGATATATTTACCGTGATATTCATCTATGTATTTGTATACAGGTATTCTGCGAAGCTGAAGGATTCATGGAAGACGTAATTTTAATTGGACTTCAGATGCTTTCAATGGATGCTGACTTGACGGCACTACAGAGCCAAACAGAAGAGTATGTTTATTAATTTTATTATTATGATGCCTTCTTTAAAGAATGAACGTTTCTGGTCACTTTTCGGTTTGCCTTGCTGGCGGACTCGCGTTTATTTAAAGATATCAATAATCTTTTTTTTATAGTGGTTTGATGATAGCATACCTAGTATGTACTGAACTATTTAGTACAAAAAATAGTACATTACTTAACCAGGGCGGTAAAACAAAGAATGTCTCAGATCGCAGGTATTTGACGCCCGAGCCGAAGGCAAGGGCGATAAATATGCGATCTGAGGCTTTCTTTATTACCGCCCGTGTTAAGTACAAAATTTTATGTCACCCTCTGTCCAGGAAGTGCGATTTCCCGCGCGCGGAGCGTGCGGTAATTGCCGCTTTATGGCCAGGTGTGACATAAAATATTTTTCACTGCTCATGCTCGAAAAGTATGTCATATTAGACTTGTAAAGCGGGGCTAAAGTAGTACATTTAAGCCCTAGGGAAAATATGTATACATATTTATGATTTACAAAACATTTTAATTTGACCAATCAAAATACTTCACCTATTAAATTCACCACTCACAAAACAGAAATTTGACAGATAAAAAAAATATTTGGTAAAAATGTCAACCAATCAGAATATTCAGAATACAGCTGAATACTAAAATCGACCAATCAGGAAAGACGTTTTTCAGTTTTCTAAAGCAATTGCGCCTCTTAAAAGAAAAAAAAACCGGCAAAGTGCGTGTCGGGCCACGCACAATGTAGGGTTCCGTAGTTGTCCACCCGTTACTAAAAAGTATTCGAACTTACATTTACCTACTATGTTTTTGACAGAATTAACAACATTAGGTATCAATGGAAATTGTAAGAAAGTTTGCTTTTGCAAAGTACATTTCTTAAGCTCGACTATTACTCGTTAACTAGTAATGTCTACTTTAGCTGTGATAGTTTTCCATTTAAATTCATCGTATACTTAGTTACATCGTTACTTTTAGTAGTAACTACCATGATTTTTTTCACATGCCTAGTAGCCACCGTTTAGCTGGCAGGGGGGGGACACGAACAAAAATTACACTTCAAAGCATAATATCACGCCAACCGATTCTTGAATCAAAAATAGTAGTTTATGCAACTGGTACATAATGCCTAATTATGTACAGTTGCATACATAGACCAGTCAAATTAGCTTAACCTGGACATAATTCATAAACTCGTTATTTTTGTTATGTAATCGTTTATTGATATTGAGTATCAAATATTAATTCGATATATTAATAAAAAAATCCGGGGTCTTACCCGTATTTGATAAAAATCTTGAGATATTGTACACTACCTAACTTTTTGCTACAACCAAAAACGATAACTAAATACCATGTTAGTATAATTTTGAGGTGCATTCCAATGCGATCTCTTAATAACAAACTTAAACGGAAACCAAATTTGCATGTACGTTTTTTTTCACAGTTTTTATCTGATCTCAATATCTAGACAAGCCAAAATGGTAACTATGATGTGTTTATCTGTTTAAGCTATATTGTGTCTTCTTAGACACTTAGGACCAAACTTAATCATTAATTGTTAACGTTTTAATAATAATCTATTTCTCATTCATTAAAAACCATAACTGTGATTTTATTGTTTAAGGATAGCTTTTTTCTTTGCTATAATCATGTTTTTATCAAAATTAAACAAGTAAATGTCACGCTTAAAAAATTGAAAATCCAATTCAAAATACGTGCGAAGCGTGATGTGTGCGGTGGGGTGCGGGGTGGAGAGAGCGGGGCGTCAGTGGCGAGCAAGCGGCGAGAGGCGCGGTGGACCTGTCCTAACGAGTTTATTACTATGCACATGGTTTTACCGTCGCGCGTGCAAATTATGCGGATATCAATATTATCAATATGGAATTTCCTAATTGTATGATATGTATGTGTGCAATGAACTTTGATGTGGTGTCTGTAGGTCGAAAAGGACAGAATACTTTAATTGCAGCAAGTAAAAGGCGAGATGATAAAAAGTTTGTGACAATTTCAAAGGAAAATATGAGACCGTCCATAACAAAAGGGCCCTTATGGCACTTTCTAGTTTCGTAGATATCAGCGTTTTAGTAAAATACGGTAAAAAAACATATTTTTTGTTTTTTGCATATTGATAAAGTATAAGACTAGATGTGTATTTCTAGCTTGGTTTCACACGTATAAGTTAAGTATTACAATTAGTTGTAAAGTTTAGCAAAAAAGGGCCCTTATGGCAGAGCGCAGATAATAATGATATAAAATAGGTTAATAACTTATTCTAATTACTTCTAACCATTTTCTGTACCTATTATTTATTTGCCTTTTCTGTTTACTGGATTAGGTGGTACACGTTACAAATACCTATTTCTAGTCTCAAGTCAACGAAGTCCTAGTCGTGCATGACCGTTGCAAAAATGTTTGTTTCTTATTACATTTCCTATTGAATTGTATTTTTAGAGTTCCGTAGCCAAAATGGTGAAAACGGAACCCTTATAGTTTTATCATGTCTGCCCGTCCGTCCGTCCGTACGTCCGTCCGTCCGTCCGTGTGTCAGTCCGCCCGTCCGTCCGTGCGTCAGTCCGTCCGTGCGTCCGTCCGTCCGTCCGTCCGTGCTTCCGTCCGTCCGTATGTCACAACATATAGTAGGAAAGTAGTATTCTATGAATTGCTACACAATATAATAGTAACGTAAACTTAAAAAAATATAGGTAGTGCCCCCCTTCCACCCTCTAATTTCCATATGTATGAAATTTCTGAAAAATAAATGAGGTGGTGTACAGTCACCAGCATTAATATCTGCCAAAACAATGGTGGCATTTAAATATCCGACACAGCTCCATTTTTAGGGCCGTAAGGACGGGTCAGATATTTATGCCGCCTTTGTTATAGCAGATATTGATGCTGGTCACTGTACATTAATAAATACTTACGAGGATTTTTGGTTTGATAAAAATACGGCTACTGGTTTTTGAGTAATTGCTGAAAAACTGTTTTGCCCAAACAAAAGGGCGTAAGTGCAGTGAGTTTACTATGAAGATACGACCTTTTTGGATTCGACGTATCAGATAGTGGGTTTAAATATGGACTAGTAGGTGTCGGTACTGTACGGAACTCTTTATTGTGCGTGGTCCGACACGTACTTGGTCCGTTTTTTTGTTAATAGAGTTAAAAAATAATTATTACTATGCGGAATTGCTTTTTCGTATAATTTAAAAACTACGCAAAATTCAAAAAACTTTTAATGAAAAGATTTATTCACAATTACGTTCTAATACAAAATTGCTACTTAGATGATGTAAATATTGTTATTTACTTACATTTTTGGTTACATTCGTCCATAAGGGCCCTTTTCTCAAATGTATGGAAGTAAACCTTGATTTTCATATAACTTCAATCGGTCATAAAACTGAAACTAATTGACATAAAAAAAGTATTTACATATATCAATATACTCGTAGTCCGTTTTCTAATGAGTATGAGTATGACATTTTGGGGTACAGTAATGAAATTTGGCAGGGATGTTATATACGTCTACCTAAGCCCAAAACACCCGGTAGCCAGACTGAACTCCGCTACAGGTGGGGGGGCGGGGGGTTCAAAGTTCAGATTGAAAAATAAACAAAATAAAAATAAAAGCCTGCCAAGTGCGTGTCGGATCACGTACAACGAAGGGTTCCGTACCGACAACTAGCTTTCCGCATTTTAAAACATTATTTAATAATACCTTGAATCGAAAAAAGTCGTATCCTCATATGTGGTCACGTCACGAATTTTAATTTTAATAGTTTAGAAATTAGAGGGGGGGGGGGGGGGACACATTTTGTACGACTTTGGCCGCTAATATCTCACAAACGATTGACTTAAATGGAAAACTCTCGACTACTTTCTTTGAAAAAAATTTTTCATGCCCCGGTTACATGTATGGGGTAATTTTTCCTGATTTCATATCACATTTATGTAGCGGTTTATAGAATACATCTTCCTACCAAATTTCATAATTGTAGTACTTATAGTCTCCGAGTAAATCGGCTGTGACATACGGACAGACAGACAGACAGACATGACGAATCTATAAGGGTTCCGTTTTTTTTTTTTTTATTTGGCCTGTAAAAAGGTATTCGAAAATTCGATGTGACCCCGTGGTAAAGTATACTGCCTTTAAGGGTAACCGTCAGTGTACGATTTTCATATCAATTTTCGGTCGACTATTCGTAATATTAATAATATTCGTAGTGCGGGAGAAGAGGGTCGTATATTTTCTAAATATCACAATTTTTAATGAAAATACTTGATTAGTTGATGAAAATACTATAATCACTATGTGTGTGGCTTTCACATTTTTTAAGGAGTTCTCTCGATGGGTGGATCCCGTCATCAGAACTTGAGCATGACAAAAATTTCTCGTGAAAAATAGAACTTGCTTAACAAACAAAGCTAGGAGGGCAAATCGCTAAACGTGAACTTTTCGTCGTTGAAGAGTTCTGTTCTGATCATCATCAGCAGTTCCACTTCTTCATCAAATGTCACATTTTTATATGAAAATGCTTAATTAATTGATGATAAAACTAAAATCACTATATGTGACCGTCCATCACACAGAGGCCCTTATGGTCGGTATTGATTGAGTTACGCACGGATCTATAATCTACAATACATAAGCTACCAAAAACAATAAAAACCATGACCCTAGGTGTACTTTTTTTTTTTAAATCATCAAAGTTACGCAACCCAAAAATGCACTTTAGAGAAATAACTAAGAGAAGTTTAAAACTCATTTAAAGTATGTTCCCGTGGGAAGTTACATAGATGATGGTAGATTCTGAATCCTGAGGTTCTCTTCTGTAGGAAACAATCAAAGATTTTTCAATTCCACTACCTCGTTGAGAAAAAATGGCCTTTGATCAGTGCAAGGCGCCGATCGTAAAAAAATAAGGAAATTTGTAATATGTGAATTATTATTTCGTATTTTGTGATCTTTGTCATAGTGTATGCTAGAAAATAGTTTTCTTTACACCTCGACTGGAAAATAAAAACGAAAAACTAACGTGATATATATTTTTTAATAAATATAGAAAATTATATTTTTTCTATCTCGTCACGAATAAATTTAACAATTTCCGTGTAGTACACCATACTTACCTGTAATAAGTCTAGACAAGCATTACACAGGTTTTAATTTTTTTTATGTCAATTAGTTTCAGTTTTATGACCGATTAAAGTTACATGAAAATCAAGGTTTACTTCCATACATTTGAGAAAAGGACCTTTATGGACGAATGTAACCAAAAATGTAAGTAAATAATAATATTTACATTATCTAAGTAGCAATCTTGTATTCGAACGTAATTCTGAATAAATCTTTTCATTACAAGTTTTTTGAATTTTGCGTAATTTTTAAATTATACGAAAAAGCAATTTCGCATAGTAAGAATTATTTTTTAACTCTATTAACAAAAAAACCGACCAAGTACGTGTCGGACCACGCACAATAAAGAGTTCCGTACAGTACCGACACCTACTAGTCCATATTTAAACCCACTATCTGATACGTCGAATCCAAAAAGGTCGTATCTTCATAGTAAACTTACTGCACTTACGCCCTTTTGTTTGGGCAAAACAGTTTTTCAGCAATTACTCAAAAACCAGTAGCCGTATTTTTATCAAACCAAAAATCGTCGTAAGTATTTATTAATGTACAGTGACCAGCATCAATATCTGCTATAACAAAGGCGGCATAAATATCTGACCCGTCCTTACGGCCCTACAAATGGAGCTGTGTCGGATATTTAAATGCCACCATTGTTTTGGCAGATATTAATGCTGGTGACTGTACACCACCTCATTTATTTTTCAGAATTTTCATACATATGGAAATTAGAGGGTGGGAGGGGGGGGCACTACCTTTTATTTTAAGTTAACGTTACTATTATATTATGTAGCAATTCATAGAATAATACTTTCCTACCATATGTTGTGACATACGGACGGACGGACGGACGGACGCACGGACGGACTGACGCACGGACGGACGGGCGGACTGACGCACGGACGGACGGACGCACGGACGGACGGACGCACGGACGGACGGACGGGCAGACATGATGAAACTATGAGGGTTCCGTTTTCACCATTTTGGTTACGGAACTCTAAAAATACAATTCAATAGGAAATGTAATAAAAAACATTTTTTTTTGCAACGGTCATGCACGGCACGACTAGAGCTTCCTTGACTTGAGACTAGAAATAGGTATTTGTAACGTGTACCACCTAATCCAGTAAACAGAAAAGGCACATAAATAATACAGAAAATGGTTAGAAGTAATTAGAATAAGTTATTAACCTATTTTATATCATTATTATCTGCGCTCTGCCATAAGGGTCCTTTTTTACTAAACTTTACAACTAATTTTAAGGTAGAAATACTTAACTTATACGTGTGAAACCAAGCTAGAAATACACATCTAGTCTTATACTTTATCAATATGCAAAAAACAAAAAATATGTGATTTTACCGTATTTTACTAAAACGCTGATATCTACGAAACTAGAAAGTGCCATAAGGGCCCTTTTGTTATGGACGGTCTCATATGTTTGCCTATAAGATTTGAGGAGTTCCCTCGATTCCTCATGGATGGCATCATCAGAACAGCGCTTTGACAAAAACGGGACCAAATTGGTCATATACACTTCC
Source organism: Cenopis cana (assembly GCA_951800055.1). NCBI lineage: Eukaryota > Metazoa > Arthropoda > Insecta > Lepidoptera > Tortricidae > Cenopis > Cenopis cana. The sequence continues at coordinate 15,058,458 of OX637477.1, read as the reverse complement.
AATCTAAAAAAAATTTCAAAATCGGATTAGAAATGACGGAGTTATGGAGTAACAAACATTAAAAAAAAAAGAACACAACCGAATTGAGAACCTCCTCTTTTGAAATCTTCAAGTCGGTTAATAATTTTTAGGAAAAAAACCGACTTCAGTGTTGGAGGCCGGTGAAAGAATATTATACTTAGTCTTAGATTCCATACAATCAAATAAAAATGGCTAAGAGTATGTTTATAATGGTGAAAGAGTAATTACCTTCAATTCCTCATGGAATCCACCATCAGAACTCAAGCTTTACAAAAATATCCCTTGAAAACCTAATTTGCTTGACAAACATAACGAAGAGAACAAATCGGCAAACATGTACTATGCGTCGTTGAAGAGTTCCGTTCTGATCATCATCAGCAGTTCCACTTCATCAAATGTCACTCTTTTAATGAAAATGCTTGATTAGTTGATGAAAATACTAAAATCACTATTTGTGTGCCTTTCACATTTGAGGAGTTCCCTCGATTCCTCATGGATGCCATCATCAGAACTGCGCTTTGACAACAACGGGACCAACTTGGATATATATACTTACAATCTAAAAAAAATATTACAAAATCGGTTCAGAAATGTCGGAGTTAGTTATGGAGTAACAAACATTAAAAAAAATAAAAAAAACACAACCGAATTGAGAACCTCCTCTTTTGAAATCTTGAAGTCGGTTAAAAAGTCAGCCGACGGCGCCGGCGGCCCTTTGAGCAGCGCTACTCGCGACAGCATGGCCGGGAGTTGAGGCACAAAGAAAAGACGGCCTTATATGGCAAGAAATAACGTTCATATTAAAACGCAAGTAATATTAAACATCAAATAATTTATAAGCGTGCATATTTTGTGATTAATTTGTTACTTATAGTCATAACAATACGACGACGGCATAAATTAACCACTTTTGAAGTAGTTCTGTATTTTGGGTATCCCAAAATTACCAATATTTGTGACTTTAGAAATCCTCAAAGAGTATCTGTTTAAGTTTAGATAATTTATCAACACACCTAATATACTATTCATTATAAATTGTCAAATTTCAGTTATCTATAATATCAGGTAAGATAAGCCAGAATATGTGTAACTTACCGAACTTTCTTTATTAATGATAGTCCCGATTGATTTATTCGTGTAATTTTGATTTCTTTAACTGGAGTGCAAGCGTCCTATCATAAAATAGGTACTTTAACAAAGTTATTTATTATGTTGTACTTATGAAATCAAAATGTGCTTAAAATTCTGTTTTTTGGTTTTTTTATACTGACGCGGGGTCTTAAAATGTTTAATTCTTTTTATTTTAACTATAACTAACAATAGTTTCTATCATACAAAAAGAAAATCACAGTTATCGGATTATTTCAAGTTTAAGCTAATTTTACTGGTCTAACACTACTTTATCTACATCCATATATTAAATCCTCTTTCATGTGTTTCGTGTGGGCACTTCTCGCCGGCGTGCGCCATGTTTGCGTCGACAGGCCGGCCCGCGCCTCCGCCGCCAGCCCGCAGCTGTGTCTTAATTTTGTACGCGTGTGATCTCGTTAAAGTGTTATATTTCGTGATCTAATAGGGGACGCACGCAACAGCCGCACAGTATATTATAAAGCGGGGTCTTATCTACGGTATTTGAACTTATAAAAGAGGATTTACTATATGGGTGTAGATAAAAATTTTTTCAAGATTTTATTCTACCAAATTACAGCTTTCTAGTACTAACGGTTACTGAGATAAACGGGGGACAGACGGACGGACGGACGGACATGGCGAAACTATAAGGGTTCCTTGTTTACTACGGAACCCTAAAAATGCATGTTGCATCTCTTTCTTTAATATAGCAAAAGAAAGGGAGGGGAATACGCAAAGCGAATACGCATAGCAGGGCAAGGTCCTTGCCTTAGAAAAAAAAACATGCTGTCAAATTAGACATACGCCCGCCAAGAGATAAATTCTTCATTTAATGTGGATAATTAGTGTTTATGTGTTTTCTCGCAATCGAAGTGAAAAGTGGAGTGTATAACTCGGGCCTAAAAGCCATATTACCACTCGAACAATTTTCCCCTTAAACGTTTCTGTTATTTACATTGTTTTTTTTAATTCTCGAATCACATTTTATATTCTTTATGTTTGCAGCACCGAATCAACTGTATCCACGGTCGATAGTAAAAAGAAGCCGAAGAAAAAAGATACTAGAAGTAGTGAGGCGAAAAAAAGGTCATCATCTAGCTCAGCGTTCATGAGAAGCGAGACGCCTTGCCTGAAATATGTTTTAGATTTTGGAGGGTGTGAATTAAACTTCATGCAAAAAAGAACAGTTGTCATGGTCAATAACTCGGATAAAGTATACAAATTTAAATGGGAGGAGATTCAAGACGTGGTTGTAAAACCATCGGTAGGATACATTTCTCCTGGCGAAGAAAAAGACTTAGAAATAGTGTTCTTTTCGCCTCAACCTGTGTTCAAGAAAAAGGTAAACGTTATACGTACTACAGATGGAAATGTCATATCTATCTTATACCACTTCTAATATAAATTCAATTAACTTAAAACCTATTAGTTTCCCCATAAATCCTAAGTAACATAAGGATCGCGATTTAGTTTGGCGAGTATATTTTCAGATACGAAAAATGTAACTTTTTTGGAATAATAAATTAAAAAAAAAACTTTTATGAAGCTTTGTAAAGCTTTTTAGTTGATATAAAGAGTAGAAAACATGTATATATTGCACCGAAAATTGCTTCTAGGAACTTATGACCTGCAATTTATCTGCTGTCAGCGATAATTCTCTAACCTTAGATACAAAGGGTCCTACATGGGACAGCAGGCAAACGGTTACTACATTTAAACGCAACGAGTAAGTAAATTATATTATTTTTGTTATATGCAATGCTGCTGCAAACTTATTGTTTGTTGCGAGTGCTTGTGTTTAAAGTTCAACTAGCGGAGGCTAAATGAACTTATGTGTATAAATCTTTATGCACATACTTTTTACGGTCGGTATGTTCCGATATGAATCCTAATATACTAATCCTAATAATATTATAAACGTGAAAGTTTGTGTGGGTGGATGTATGGATGTACGTTCCGCTTAATCTCAAAAACTACTGGAATGATTTCTATGAAACTTTCCAATATTGTAGCTTAGACATCAGAATAGGACTATAATTTATTTCAAAATTAATCCCCTTAGGAGGTTTAAAGGGGGTGGTCATTTTGTATGGAGAAGAAAATTATCTTTAAGATAGAAACTAACTTTTGTAATAGTATAAGCATTTAAATGTAAGACAACGGTTTTCAGCGTTTTTCGAAATTCACTCTCTGTAGGGGTGAAAAAGGGGTTGAAAGTTTGTATGGGGAGCAATTTTTTTTTAAACAAGAAACTTGAAACTTTGTTTATAGACCACCTAGCATTCAGTTATAAGAAATGTAATTTTAGCGTTTTTGGAAATTCACCTTCTCAAGGAATCAAAAGGGTGTTGAAAGTGTTGAAACATTGTAAGGGCAAGCTGTGTATTTTAAAGTGACTGACTTCATACTTCGCGGGTAGACATGGCGGATCTCAGATAAAATATAAAAAATGCGTTTTTGAAAATTCATCCTTTAAGGGTAAAGAGGGGGTTGAATGTTTGTATGGAAAACGAGTAATATTCAAAATGAGGGACTAGAGAAATGTCGTTTGTAGTAATATATAGAGTGGTTAATTAGATCAAATATTAGGTAAAAAAACTATACTACCCGTGCGAAGCCGGGGCGGGCCGCTAGTCATACATAAACCCGTGGCCGAATTACCAGGAGGTGTGTTCAAGTTCAGGTTTAGTTTATTTCTACATAATACGTCACACATTACATTAACATGCATCAAATATTCTAGGGACAATCGTATAGTTGAAAGAACAGAACAAGTGCTAAATGAACAGGTTGTCGAAGTCCCTCAAATACCAACGGGTAATATCAAAATGATAATTATGTGTTCTGCCACCACAGAATACACTAAATATTCACACACATTGAAGGATGAAGTAGCTTTAAAGGATACTTTTATATATCAAGTAAGCTAGCCATTTACAAGCTTTTTATTACATTAATCTTATATTGGTGCTCCAAATCTTGTTGAGTCATGTCTTAACAAATCCCCGGACTATTCCATTTTAACACACTTGAGTAAAATTACAGAGTTAAGTACCGACAAGCTGGTCTGATGATGAAAAGCTGCTAATGAGTCGTTTTAATTATTTTTTTTAAATAGTTAAGGGCTTAATGAAAACAAAATTACGATCGCGTCTTTTGTGTAACGAAAGTTAGCCATACAAAATATACAAGCCATCGTTACACAAAGGAATCAATAGTTAAGTTTTGTTTTAATTAAAGCCCTTAACTATGTACAATTTTTTTGAAAACGACTCTAAATCTATACAACTTAAACTCGTTAGAATAATATTTATGAGCTATTGAAAGTGGTCAGCAACGTTTAAAAAGTACAGTCTGCAAAAGAATAGCTTATCGGAGTTAATTTAGTCATCTCTACGTTTGTATTGTATGTACAAAAACACCATTCACTTAACAACTGTATGTAATGATATATGAATATAAACAAATAGATCTATATAATTTACAGACCAGAGAGTTCGATTTTAAAGTGACAAACTGTGGTAAAGTACCTATGAAAGTTACGTGGAGTTTCCAAATAGACGAGGATTTCCCTGCAACTGTCGAAGCAAAGTATACAAAGGTGAGTTTTATTTATTTATAGTTTTCTGATTAAATAATAATCCCCAAATATTAAGCGTAAGTAAATGATTTAAAACTCATAATTTTCAAACATTAAATGATTCAAAACAAGCGAATCAGGTTAGATACGTGTAAGCGGCATTAACAATTTTTATTTCACTGACATATCAATAAATTAAAAGTTGAGCTTTTATAATACAGCAAAAGGGAGAAAATAAAGACGCATTAGACAACAGCTCCGCCATGGAACGTCAAGAATCAGACGTTGCGAAAGGTACGTACCTTATCAGTTTGATGGGGGTCTGATTAACCCTTTTCCAGGCCGCACCAACCTACGTGATTTTGCCTACCCAACTAACTACCCTACTAACCAAACCAACTACTACCTACTGCCACTACTACTGGGAACTATGAAACCAAAAATCATTGTTAAAGATGAGATGGTTTTAAAAGTCCAACCGAAAAAAGGGTTTAAATGTTTGAAAAATAAAAGTATCGAGAAAATTTTAGCAAATCGTGTTTTCACTTTTAATAGACTGGAGGAAAATAGTTCAAGATTAATATATTGAAAGGACAGATATATTGTATTGTATTGTATACGCCTAGTTTAAGTTTTTACTTGATTGATTGTTTATTTATAAGACGTTGTACATAATAAAATCTCCATTGACTTGATATTTAAGCACTATAGATGTTGAGATCTAAGTCGATAAACATTGGCAAAAGTGCATATGTGGGCTCTTAAAAAAAATGTCATTAGCAGTCATCGGAATTTTCGTAGCATTTTTGAGCTGTCATAGGGACTTCTCGTTTATCGACTTCCGATTATACATATGTATATCGATAAATACAGAATACAATATGTAAAATAATTATGATTACGAGTAGAAGTAAACAACATGCAGCCTTATCGCGAATGAGCGATCTCTTCGAGATAACGTTTGGATACCAACTTTTAGGAAATTAAAATAGAAATTAAAATAATAATATTTTATTATTTCTTATAAATAATTTGTAGATTTCTTATGGCCATTAAACATTTTTCAAAAGAAGTAACAACGAGAATTATTCAAAAGAAATTGCAAATCTCTATTTAACATTTTCAGCCACTTAAAAATTATCTAAACCTTTACCTCTACTTTTAATCTTCTTTGATATGTTGTGTTGTGCTCTATAATGTATCGACAAAATACGTATATCCGAAGTCGATAAACGAGAGTCCCTATGACAGCTCAAAAATGCTACGAGAATTCCCATGACTGGTCATTATTATTAAATCTAAAATGGAAGCCATGGCATTTAATTTTATTTAAACTTTCGCTAACTTCTTTCGTTTGGCTAATTTCCCATACAAATTTTTCTTTTGGCTAGAATTTTTTTTTCGATTTTTGGAATCAGGGGACCCACATCTTTCCACACACTAAATTTCAGCTATCTACGCCCTTTTTAAATTTTTGCCGTAAGAAAATTGTTTTAAAAAAGACCTACCGGTCATTAAAAAAAATTAGAATGCCATTATTATTAAATCTAAAATCGAAGCAATGGTTCCTAAAGAACAGATGTCGCTATCTCTCATAGTTTCTGACTTCCCCCTACTGACCCATTTGGATTGATCCCCCTGATTCAAAATAGTTATGCATTGGAAATTAATTTAAGCGCAAGTAACTTTTTGCCGAAATTCAATTAGATTTAAACCTTAACTTTGGGTGTTAAGGTTGAAATTTTAACTACACGCATGTGGTCGATCGAATTATGCCTGGAAAAGGGTTAATAGGCAATTGACTTACAAATCCGTAAATATAAATATGTACATTCATTAATTATATAATAATGCATTTTGTGAGACTACATTTGAGCATTCAAGGAAACATTAAATTTGTTTGATATAGACACTAGCAAGGCGACTTTGTTTAGCGGGAGCTTGGGCAGAGGCAGCGTAGACACCTGGTTCGAAGTGAACTTGCCCTTCAAAATAGACCCCGCCAAGGAATGTCTCGAGCCTTCTAAAAGTCGAGTATTTACGGTTACGTTTTCTCCACTTGATGCTTTTGAATACAAAGTGTTACTAAGAAGTTTTATAGGTAAGTTTTATTGTTCAGTTATTTCTATATAATACGCTATTTGACTTTTTTTTTTATAATGCCAATCGAACCAGTTTTTAGAGACGATCAAATGTCTATATGGGACCAACAACTATTAGAGCACATTAAAATTAGGGAGAAACCTAGCTCGACGCTAGCGGCCTTCAAAAAGCCTCCTACAAATTGGCAAATGACGTCACTTGCACAGCATTCGACCAACCGCTGTATGGGAAAATTAGTATTTTGCTGTTTTAGTCGTAAAATAATGCGTTTAGGTACATAGTTGCCATACAATTATTTTTTTATTTTTACATAAGCATTCTATTGATACCTTTTACTTGAATTTAGGACGGTAAAAAAAATACATAATTTTCCGAGTTTTTGATGATTCATATCTTTTTATGATTTTGGTAAAGTTTTATACACGATTTATTGTGATATTTTGATGGCTAACTATCCAAAAAGTGACACTGTGTTATAAATTTTAACATGTGTCGAATACCCTATTCTATTAACATACATATTTATTCATCTATACAGGGTGTCCCAAGACTATGGGACATCAAGGGTAAGTACCTTAAATATCGTAGATAGGATATTTTGCTGAAAGAAGATATTATTTTAATTTAAAAAACAATTTAAACTACATCCATAGATTTTTAAATAATTCTTACATGATTGTACCGGGAATCGAACCCGCTACACGAGAAAAAAAATACCCTGTAGTTTTATCATACCGATCGAAAGGCTTCATCATAAGGATAATTTTTTGCTAAATAACATAGTTTCAGAAATAAAAGGTAGACCATGAATTTTAACGAAACAATTTTTTTTCTCGTGTAGCGGGTTCGATTCCCGGTTCAACCATGTAATTATTTAAAAATCTATGAATGCAGTTTAAATTGTTTTTGAAATTAAAATAATGTCTTCTTTTAGTAAAATCTTCCATCTACAATATTCAAGGTATATTTTCCCTGGATGGCCCATAGTTTTGGGACGCCCTGTATAGTAAATCGTCTTGAGTCTACTCGTGTTCCTTAAACGGGTCAAAGTACCTATTAAATAAACATATTGTTACAGATAATTTAGATCCGGCCGATCAAAATATGTTTTGCAAAATAGCCGCAAAATCTCTGGTGCCATATTGTCACCTAGACATAGAAGAAAGTGACTACTTAACTTCTGGACGAAGAAAAGAGACGGGAGTTGCTCTGCCGAAATTTATGACGGTTTTGGAATTCAATGTTCTAGGATCAGGGTGCTATAAAAAGTACTTATACACAAGTATATGATTTTAATTTCTGTATTTGTATTCTAATTTTGAAAAGTTATTTATAATGGCATAATCGGCATTGATGAGATGTATTTGAAATAATATTTTCGAAGTTACCCGAATTACTAATTTGCTGTCTAAAGCATCAACCTTACGAAAAATCAATCCTCTACAAGTTTTCTAGTTTCATAAATGTGTTTCAAGAGACTGTCACGAACTTTTTCAGATCATTCAATGTTATAAATCCTACAAGCGAAGCATATGAGTTCATGTTCGAGATGTTGTATGATAAGGCAGAGTTGATGCCTTTCCACTGCAACATGCTAAAAGGATACGTTGAAGGCGGCACTTCTTGTGAAGTTACATTCACCTTCGCTCCCAGCGCTCCCGGGGTATTCTTGATACTATTATTAACACTATGCACATTTTAACCCTTTGGTCTTCATTCTTCACGTAGGTAGTTACACCTTACACACTAACGTTATTTTCACAAAGGACTGCAACGAAGTTATAGTTGAAAGCAAAAAGGCGACTTTGACAATGTATATAGGTACGTCATAAAATATGCAGTCGTATTCCACCGCAGACACGCATTCTTTTTTGGCGCACAAAGGGCTGTTAATTATGTAGGTATTAGTTGTAGTTAAGACTGAGTTTCCTTTTATTAATTATTCAAATATTTTAAGGTTTATGAGTCGCAGTGGAGGTTTACTATTCCTGCATACAATATACAAATCAATTTATTGGTCGTTGGCATAGTTAGAGAGCCAGACGTTGTATTCGTACCCACAATTTTAATAGTGAGGAACTCTTTGGTGGGATTCAGTATCACCGATACGGTAATGTTACTCAACAATGAAGATGAGGCCCTAAAGTTTGAGTTCAAGGGAAACTCGTTGTTAAACGAGTCCGGTAAGACGCCCGTGGTAATGAATCCCGAAAGTGGAACATTGAAACCTCGCTCGCAGACGCCGATTAAGTAAGTATATCAGCAATTATGTGCAAATTAATAAGATATTAGTATACATTCGTTATATATATTTCTGCTTGTACAGTCAAGGGCATAAATATGTATACACTTTTGGACCTTATTTCAATGGAATAAGGTGAAAAAGTGTATACATATTGGTGCCCTTGACTGTACACAAGTTACTAAACCGTAGTAACCGTAGTAAGCGGCCAAGTGCGTGGCGGGCCACGCAAAATGTAGGTTTCCGTAGTTGTCCACCTTACATTATGTGGAATAAAAAGTTGCGAACTTATATTTACTATGTTTTTGTCAAAATTAACAACATTATCTAATCTAAGGTATCAATGAAAATTGTACGAAAGTTTGCTTTTGCAAAGTACATTTGTTATGTTCGACTATTACTCGATAACTAGTAATGACTACTTAGTTGTGACAGTTTTCTTTTTAAATTCATTATATGGACTACTACCATGATTTTTTTCACATGCTTTGTAGCCACCGTTTAGCTGGAAGGGAAGGGGGGGGGGACACTTGACCATTACAAAAAATATCACTTTAAAGCTTAATATTACGCCAATGGATTCTTGAATCAAAAAATGGTTTAAGAAACCTTAAAAAAATTTTGAAAGAGCTATAGAGAAAAAAAGACGAAAAAAATTTGCACCACCACTTTACATGTAGGGGGGAAAAATATTGTTCAAAATTTTATTCTACCGTTTTGTCGGCGTCATTGATATGTATACTTATGCCAAATTACAGCTTTCTAGTACTAATGGTTACTGAGAAAAGTTTGTTTACTACGGAACCCTAAAAACTGATTACTCGTGGCAATTTGCTTTACAGATTTATTTACACTCCAGTTGACGATGGCCCCTTATCGTTCAAGATATTTTGCGCCATCACATACATGACGAAGCATTTGACATTGTGTGTCAATGCTTTGAGTCAGTCAATCAAGCCTAAAGTAACATACTTTTTAATCGGAAACGAACACGTACTTGATAGCAAAGCGATTACTAATATCCATTTGGATCAGGTAGAACTTTATTTCAATACGATCCACAGTTGAGACATATGGGCATCGTTGTTTGAACATGTCCCGTTTTCAGACGGCATCGACTTACACGAGGACATTGACGTTTATAATAAAGAACGAGGGCTCGTCGACATTCTTCTACGAGTGGAGCTACGACTGTTCGCGGGTGAAGAAATACCTGACGATGGGTGTGGAGCCGCGCACGGGTCACGTGCCGCCCGCGGCGCAGGCCGAGTGCACGCTCAGCTTCACCCTCAATACGGTGCCGGTGCAAGCGTTCCCCCTCACACTTTACGTAAGTTATTTAATCTGTGTCTCTATCTGTGCCATCGTAGCTGCAATACAAACTTATTGATATCTGTGCATTTTTTTCTAAGTCGGAAGCATTGTCTGTCATTAATTAGACAATAGACATGCTATCAGCCAATTGAAGTTAAGAACTCCAAATTGACAACATTTAAAATTTTCAAGTTGGCCATTTTATGTCCTAGATCGATAGAAAATAAAATTTTAAGCTCCACGTGTTTTTTTATTTCTCCCGAACTCCCGAACTACTAGTTTTCATTCAAAAATATAGTAATAATAGGTAATAGTAAGGTCGTAAGAGAATTATGACTTCATTTTTATGAATGTTTGACTGCATTACCAATGTTTGACAGTATTGCTCCTTTACCGTCATAGGAATGACGTCACATTCCGTGATATCCCGTTTTAATATACATTTTGGCGATTTTCTTTAAATCTAGCGCAGAAAAAATATCTAAAAACTGTTTTATTATGTTCAGGTAGCATATTTACCGAAATGGTTTTCGATTTAGGCATCATTATAAATTTTGAAATTTTGACAATTGTGATATCTGCCTCGTCATGTCTTGAGATTTCTGGATTTATGATATGCTACTTCATAAATGTTAATTATTAATATGTTCAATTGTTCAACTTCTATGTAAGTATTCTTATTGTTTTAGATTGTGAACGGACCAGAATACAGTATACTTCTTCACTCGGAAATAGAAAAACCCATGTACCACTTCTCTTGCAAGCACTTCGAGTTCGGCAAATGTATTATAAATGCGCCGGATAACACATACAAGAAAACTATGGCTTTTATAAACGATGACGAAAACCCTATTCTGTAATCGTTTTTCCATTATCGTTTACTAAACAACATGTTTTTCGTAATTATTTGCGATTGTAGAGAGGAACTTCATGTTGAATCTGCTTCCAAAGAGGAAAAGAGGCAATTTACTCTTTTCCTCTTTGGAAGCAGATATGTAGGTAGTGCTAGTGTATTGTAGAGTGTTTATTTATACCTTTCTAATGTTTTTTATAATTGTAGTCTTGCCTTGGATTTTGAAACGCTACCCGAACTCCTAGTCGATTACAAACCTGTACCTGCCATACAGCCCAAAGAAAAAGTTAAGGTGAAGATATACTTCCGACCGAAAAATGTAACCGAGTATGATTTTAAAATCAAGTTCTGGGTTAATTCGCTTTGTGAAGAAATCGTAGAGGTTAAAGGAGAAGGTATTGTTGTTAGCGCATTTTTTATTGTTCAAATATTGTGTATCATGAACATTTTATGACTGCTCGGTTGTGGACATTGTACAGGGTGGCGCAAAATTACGTTGACACGGAATTTTTAGGATATTTTTTTATACGACTCCACTACACGACTTTTATAAAATAGCGTTAAAAATACTATCATTCAACTAAACAATACACTAGTTATCTGCAAAATATATCTTCCTGGCTTTGATACACAATTGCAAACGTAGATACGTTAAACTGACGAGCAAAATGCCAAACGTCATTTTGCCAATTTTCGGACAAGTATTTCTTTCAGAGCAATGTACATTTCTATGTTTAATGATGCAGGCCCTTGTCCTTAAGGTTGACCAAATACTATAATCGATAAAGGTCAGCTGTGTCAGGTATCCAGCTACTTTTATCAGTTTATGAATTTCGGCAAATTAGTGAAAATTGCCCTAGTTTTTTTAAGATCGAAACACTGACCACCATTCTTGCCTGATCTTAATCCAATAGATTATAATGTTTAGTCTATCTTAGAGACAAGAGCCTGTACCACTAAACATAGCAATGTAGACTTTTCTGAAAACTGCAATTAACAAATAATGGGCAAAATAACGTTATAGGACGTGCGGCATTTTGTTCGTCAGTTTAACGTACGTTTGCAATTGTGTATCAAAGCCAGAAAGATATATTTTGCAGATAACTAGTGTATTGTTTAGTTGAATGATAGTATATTTAACGCTTTTATATGAAACTCCTGTAGTCGTGTCGGAATAAAAAATATCTTCAAAATTCCGTGTCAACGTACTTTTGGGCCATCCTGTATGTACCTATGTGTCAACGCACATCAAAATTTAAATTCATCAAAGTGTCATATAAATGTTGGCATTCTTGGCAATTTTTATAATCGTGCTACTCATATCTTAGACGTAGCATCTGTAATTGTATAATATTCAGTAACCGATATCTTTCCTATTTTCATTTGCAGGCGTTATGTGCCTTTTCGATTTGTATGAAGGATGTGAAAAGAGTTTCGACATGGGACCAGTTAAAGTGGGTTCAAAAATAGTTCGTCAAATAGAAGTGATGAATCACAGCAAAGTGGCCATAGATGCCAGCTTCATATTCAAGGAGATGTACCCTACGATAGATGATACCCTACAGTCGGAGGCGACGAGTGTGTGCCTCGATCCGTCGCTGGAAACCCCGGCTATGTCCTCCCTTCAAGGACCTTCGAGGCAAGTTTTGAGTCTTCGTTTTTAATTGATTGCCGACCCGTCCTCTCCCAGCGAAAAAACAAAACAAAACATAGTACTGTTATGTACCCGGGGATCCCCGTCACCGCGAGACGACGGCTTAATTGTCAAGAATGCTTATTATATGATGTCAGCACAAGCGAAAGCATGCGAGGCATGTCAAATGTGTAACTCAGAGTAATGTTGCTAATTATCCAGAAAAGTCTAGTAGATAAGTATTACAGTGAGTGCATATCAGAATAATTTTTAAGAAAAAAAACCGACTTCAATGGGGGAGGCCGGTGGGGGATACTTAGATGGATTCCATACAACTTGATTTGTTAATAAAAACACAAAAATCACTATATGTTTGCCTTTAAGATTTGAGGAGTTCCCTCGATTCCTCTTGGATCCCATCATCAGAACTGCGTTTTGACAAAAACGGGACCAACTTGGATATATATACTTACAATCAAAAAAAGAATTTTCAAAATCGGTTCAGACATGACGGAGTTAAGGAGTAACAAACATTAAAAAAAAAAAAAAAAAAGTACAATCGAATTGAGAACCTCCTTGAAATCTTGAAGTCGGTTAAAAATACATGTAACCGGTTATAAACCCCGGGCCGCACACTATTCTGAATTCAGAACGTTTAGAGCGGTACGTACGTAGTTACCTATATGCTAGAGCGAGATGCTTCAACTCCCCTTCCCTGGAAACCGAATCAGGAAACCGTGCGTCTACGCCCAGGGTAAGAGCCAGAGCCGGATCTAGGGGGGGCAAGCCGGGGTCCATGCCCCGGGCGGCAAGTTTAGGGGGCGGCAAATTTAGGGGCGGCAGGGGGGCGGCAATTCAAACTTCTTGACAGGCCAAAATACGTCTTGACAGGACAAAAAATTTCGCACTCGCTGCGCTCGCGTTTTTTTATGACTTGATGCGTATGAAGTAATTTCCGCATCTGCATCATAATGTTTGAAAATTTTCGCGCTCGCTGCGCTCGCGTTTCCATCTATACGTAGATGCGTCATGACTAATGACCTGTCCCCCCTTAGAGTAGATAACTATTAGCTACTTTTACTGTTCTGAAATGGTAGAGGTAACAATGTGTAAGACAATATATGCAGACGGGGGCGGCATTTTGTAGTTTTTGCCCCCCCCCCCTCGAAAAATTGCTAAATCCGACGCTGGTAAGGGTAACTTTCATTACGATTACAGAATAATCACGTCCGATGTACGCCCGTAAACGTCAGTTTATGGACTCGAATTAACACATTCACTGTAGTAGTGCTACGCGCTACGCTCGTAGCCGATCACATGGTTTTTCCGCTATGTAGCGTCCGCGTGTAGATAGCTTTAATATTTACCGTTTATCATTTAATAGTGTTACCCTTATTCCGTCTCTTTCTCGCGCATTCGGGCAAGTTATTGCTACTAATTTCAGCACGAGCCCGCGCTCTTCTCTGACTAGACAAGGGCATTATATTCTGTCCATAATTGTTTTGCGTGGCGTGTGGCTCCTAACAACTCTTAATAGGGTTATATTAAGGATTTCCCAATGTTGGTAAACGCTTACCCGAATTAACTTTATCAATTTGGTTACACTTTCGTTGGGGTAAGTCGTCAAATAGGCTTACCGAATCGATGGGGTTTTTTAAAACAATTTTATCAAATAACCGTAATTAAATGGTAACCGGTTCCGGCCCTTGGTCAACTCTGGCCAACGGCAGGATAGTCGCAGTTCAGCAGATGTCAGCTAGCTGCGTACGAGTGAATTTGAGGTGAACCGAGTTTAGTCAAATCGAAGTGGTAAGAGGAACATACCTAATATGTAAATATAACAAAAGATAATATTTGTTTAGGACGCAATTGGTGAAAAATTACAACGACGACAAAATTCGGAATCAAATCGCAATGGACATAGAAAACGCACTGTCGTCGTTAAAGGTCTTCCCCAAAGAATGCAAGATACTACCTTACAGAAAAGTACCTTTGAAGATTCAGTTTAAACCTGAGGGCATGATTAGCGATTTGAATGTTCAGGTATTCAATGCGCAAGCGGCACTTATAGAATAGTTTACTTTATTATATTACAACCAGTTTATGATAGCCTAGCGGTTAGTGAGCCGTCCCGTCCTACGAAACTAAGAGTCCGGGTTCGAATCCAGGTATAAGACCAGATATTTGTGTGATGATAAATATTTGTTTGTGAGTCTTTGATGTTTTCTATGAGTTTAAGTATTTACATCTATTAAATATATCGTCGTGTAGTACCCATAAGCCGAGACTATAACACTGAGATTACTATGGGGCTATTTCGATTTGTATAAGATGTCCCTGTAAATATTTATTAATTATTATCGGTGATCGCACTTTTTCTAGCATTTTTGGTGCGATGACGTCAAATGACACACGGCAGCGACCTAGGGTTGTCGGCGTGTATTTTAATATGATTGACGTTTGAAAATGAAACACAATTTTTTTACCTTTTCAGTTATTATAATTGTGTATAACATTTATTATTGTAGCCCAACGCAACTGTTCTTAGCACTTGCCGGGACGTCAGTGAAGAAACAAAATGACTTCTTTATTTATGCACTGCCATTACTTACCCACGCATTATACTGTCTATGCTAATATATAGTTAGTACTTCAATTTCTAATCGTAAATATAAACTATAACAACTCATATAGTAAATTTTCTGAGAATATTTTCTGTATTTCCGATTTCTTTAATACGCTATTTTATTTTTATTTTTGATTTTATTTGATTCTTGGTTCAAACAATTTAATATTGGGCACTACTGACAACCCTAGCACTTCACCAAAAATGCTACAAAAAGTACGATCACTGATTATTATTGTAAGTCTTATCGTATCCGGGGCCAGGGGTACCGGACTTTTGGAAGGCGCACGTTACGTCGAAGCCAGCAGCGCAGATCCCTATAAGACTAAAATTCGTTTTGAATTGTCAGCTAAACATGAAGGTGCTAAACATCGAGCGTCCGCTGGTGCGGCTAAGCGGCAGTGCTACCGGCATGAGCCTCTGCCTAAGCCAGGACTCGCTCCAGTTCGGCCGCGTGCGCATCCGCGGCTGCAAGATACTGAAGGTCATGTTGTTGAATAAAGGGGACTTCGGCGCCAGGTGAGGCCACACGTTAAG
The DNA here is from genome assembly GCA_951800055.1 of Cenopis cana. NCBI lineage: Eukaryota > Metazoa > Arthropoda > Insecta > Lepidoptera > Tortricidae > Cenopis > Cenopis cana. Next base: position 15,042,418 of record OX637477.1, on the reverse strand, counting down.
TTCCAGTTACAACTACTTTTGAGTTTGTCAGCTAAATGAACATTGAGCGTCCGCTGTAGCGGCTAAGCGGCAGTGCCATCGACATGATCATGTCCTTCAGCCAGTCTATGCCTATGCCTAAGATAGTGACACTGCCTACCAAACGAAGCTGGACGTCACGGGTTTACCGGTAAGGGCATTTTGTAGTAGTTTTGTTTATGTGATGTGCACTAATATTTGATCCTGAGACTTTGGATGCTTTCTTTGTTAAAGGCATAGGCAATATTAAAACACAAACCGCCTGCCTGCTTTGTAGATTTCCATTTGTCGGACCTTCAAAACCCGATTACTAGATTCTCAATTGTTATTGATTCAGGTTTTGGTGGCAGCCCTTGATGTCCGACGAGTTTACGATTTCACCGATGTACGGCCACATCGCAGCGCACACCAACGTCACCTACACGATCACCTACAGACCTAAGAGCCACAATCCCTTTGTCAAAATATGGGTAAGATTTAAAATAATTATACTAAACACTTACTTAATAATCAATTAAAAATTCGTTTTACTGTATGTACCCAGACCCAGGTTATGTCTCTTTTTTGCCTTTTGGCCTATGAAGTCGACCCTCCTGGCCTGGGAAAGTATACATATCACCGCCTAGTACCCATAGTACAAGCTTTGCTTAGTTTGGGAATAGGCCGATCTGTGTAACATTGTCCACAAAATATGAATATTTAATTGATTATGAATGCAGGCGAGCTGCAACATCGAGAACTACGTGCCTCAGGAGCTCGCCATGTACGCGGCGTGTGTGGACACTGGCGACGTGGCGGCCAAGACGATGTACATGGAGTGCCCGGTGCGGGAGCTGCAGACCAGCTACGTCCCGGTTACAAACCCGTTAGTCATGCTTTCATAGCGTTGACTTAAAATATCGAAATAGACACACAATGCCCAACGGAAAGTGGCGGAAAATGTGGTTCATTTTGATACTTTTAGTTACATTCCAATAGTTTCGTACACAAAAGACTTAGCTGCTTAGTCTTAAGTGTCAAATTTGCAAACACAAATAGCAACACGAACGCCCGAGTCGTGCGGGCGGTACTTTTACGGGGACATTTATTCAGCTGATTGTGAATCTCTATAATATTAAATCTATGTTTTATAGTTTTCATAATAGGCATGATGACTATTTTTTTTTATCTCATGCCATTCGAACCAGTTTTTAGATACGATCAAATGTTTGTACCTATGGGACCACTTACAATTAGAGCAACACAAAAGACGAAAATGAGAGGCAAAGTACTTAGTACAGAATAGCGGAGCAGTACTGAAAACGCTCCATACTGATTGACAGACAGGCGTGATGTCACACTTGCTTTTCTCGTGCTACCGTTGTATGGAAAAAAAGTGGAATTTGCCGGTTTGCTTAAAATATTGCGTTTATGATGTTCATAGTTACTATGTACAGTTGTTGTACAATTTATTTTTCATTGAAACATGAGAATTCTATTGGTAACTTTCAATTCACATTTTGGTTATTAAAAAAAACAACATTTTGCGAATCTTTATAGTGCCGTCACTATTTCTATTTTTGGCACAGATGTACCTACTATTATTTCTATATTATAAGTCAATGATTTTTAGTTAATTTGTCTAATTTACTATTTATTGTGATAATTTGATGGATATCTATCCTATAAATATAACTATGGTATAAATTGTAACCACCCAATTGCTTCACATGGTGCGAATGTGATAGAACCAGTTAAGTAAATGTTGTGTGTCCTGCTACCCGAACACTCCCGTCAGTAATCAGACATAAAGTGAACATTATTATACTGTGTGTGTACAGTTCTTTACTACACATTTACTGTATATTGTGAACTCTTAGAATAATCTTCTGGTTCGTTTTTCTGGCATAGCGTGTAGTAAAACCAATTTTAGAATGAACCCTCTCCTGTACGACCCAATGATATATTTTTTTTAACTGTATACTTTACTATTAAAAGTTAGTGCACTGTGTTTACAGGACCGACGGCATGTGGCTGGTGCTCTCCGAGCTGACCCCGGGCCCCTTCTCCACGCTAGCGCAGTGCAACGTCGAACCGAACTCTGTGTTCGACATCCCGATTCATTTCAAGCCCAAGACTATGGGACGACACGAGGTAGCGACCTTCAATTAATTATTAATTCACGAAGGCGCGCCCCTCCACAGCACAAGCCGTACAACTGCGCACAGATTAGTTAGTATGAGATTCGCTGTGGAGGGGCGCGTCGTCGTGGATGGCGCGCACTATAATGACGTGTACAGACAAGTGCAAAAATATAGGTGTACAGTCAGCCCATGAAAATGTTGAGCATACTTAGAACCTTGTCACATCGAAATCTAAGAAATATTTAGACTGAAACGTCATAAAATTTGAAACCTCTTTAATTTAACAAAGTACTAAAGTGCTCAACATTTTCGTTGGCCCACTGTACTTAAACAAATTACACAAAAGTATGTGCTCTTATGTCGATGAATTTAGCTTTCAGTGTGTGCATATTTATAATTTAAATAGGTCGGCATTTTGTATCGAAGTAGTTACAAACTATCTAGTTATCAAAATAATTAGAAATGATTCGCTGATTTCCATATGTTAAGACGAGCCAAAAGTGGAAAAGCTGAGAGGCGGGAAGAGGTCGTTCGTTTCGAAATACTGCATCGCCTTATCCACAAAAGAGCGTATGGCGGTCGTCGTATATTTTTCTGTACTTCTTGTACCTGTAAGCTGGAATCCTGGTTCAAGAGTTTTCTTTCTCCCCTATAATCCAATAAAATTTCCTTTATTTTATTATAGGGGAGAAAGAAATAATATTTATTTTATGTACAGAACCAATTGCTGTATACAAATTTGGGCGAAAATGCGCTTTTCATCTCATTACTTGGAATAGCTCTACCGCCAAATCGAAATGGTCTAATAAGAATCAATGTAGCTGCGAAGCAGATCCATACTGAAGAACTAAAGGTTCATCATATCACTGAGGTAAGACTATTTTTTCATCACTTTAGTTCGCATTACAATTTAACAACATTATTTCTATTCCAAATAAATAAAGTATACCACGTTCTTAACCCCCATTCGACTCGCAACGCCTTGCCTCTGATGCCAGCCCCTCTAGCACAACATGCATTCCGTATCGACTCGCGTGCGAGATAAGCTACCTGTCACTTTTTGACAGCATTAATCAGACAGTGACAGGTAGCCTATCTCGCGCGCGAGTAGAGACGAGATGCATGTTATGCTAGCCCCACAGATTGGCGGAAAAAGGCCGCTACGCGCTACGGCGTAGCACACGGTAATAATCGCTATGCCTCAAATTGATACAGAGCGCCGAGGGCACAATATGATGTTCTCACGTCGTACGCAGTTTTCGCTACAAACGAGAAAAGCCATGTTATCGGCTATGGAATGTGATAAACTGCATATACTATTGATGATAGACAACGTTCGTTCGAAAAGTTACGCAATCACAGACTTCATTTCAATTTTCCATGTGTCAAACTCAGTCCCCAGAATCGTACGTGGTATCAACGGAGATAGTGAAGATAATCCCGGAGAAGTTCGATGGTTTCTACGAGATCAAGCATCCGGAAACTGTGAAGGTGTGGGGCGAGACGGTCGCCACGTGTCGCTGGGACTTCACGTGCTACGGCGAGTGCGAGATGCAGATAAAAGTAAGAACATTTTGTAAAAAAAAATGTTATTAGTTCACGCAACGAAGACCATTAACTGCTAATTGACGGAAATAATTCGTGTGTAGCCGGATTTTGGCATAGTTGTAGGTAGATAAATATGTTCTAAATAAGCAACACACTTACAAGTACTGGTGGATAGGGGTGGAGTTAATAACGGTAAGGGAAAGGTCTGTTTTTTTTAGATCTTCGTAAAGAACTCGTAAACGGTGGCCTATAGCAAGAAAATTATCCTTCATTGCTTGAACTATGACGGTTCATTGTCATCGTCATTGACGTGCAACTTTCGAACGTGGGATTGAATCGTCCTCGAAAACGAATATCATTTGATATTTGGCTAGTTCTACAGACAATGGAATAAAATTGAGCTATTTTCGGCCTATTGTTTTTTTTATGTTTGTGTTTCGACACTGTTTGGTCTATCAAACAATATAATGTAAAAATTATTTTAACCTTCATGTAATTACTGTTTGTTGCCAAAATAAAATAAATAAATTAAATTAAATATGTGAATAATTTTAAAGTTAATTATTATAATAAAATATAGCGGTCTATTCTAGAATTCAAAGGGTCAGTCAAAATATATAAGGTATAGGTAGTATAGGTACTCGCGTTCCCAATACTAAAGTATAAAGAGCGAAAGTAAGAGACTAATTACTGAATTTGTATATATGTAACGGTCTCTAGAACTACTTAACCCAAGAATGGATCTTTGAAAAACGGCATGAACATAGGCATTCTTTTTAAGCACAAAGTTAAAGGTTTGACTATGCGCGGCGATAATAATAATTAAACTACCTATCTACCAGTGGCGGAGCGTCCATAAAACTCGATTCCCACCGGCTTGCCTAATTTTCAGCCAGTCCAGTCCTTATACTACGTCTCATGAAGAATGGAAAGCCAAATTATTTCCGGCTTCCCTAAGAATATTTTTGACGCGCCGCCACTGCTATCTACTTCAAAGACAAAACTCCCGTGAGCCTAAGACATATAATAAACGACCATCTATTACTCATTATTAATAATAATGATCGTATTGGTCCGAAACATGTCGACCGATATTTGACCTTAAAGACGTTAGTGACCAGTTTATTAAATTTCAATAATTGAAGTATCGTCCGCAGGTGGTGTTCGTGAACACAGACACTCGCGAGTACCAGTTCTACGAAATCGAGGCGACCATAACACCAAGCGAGATCGTGGGCACGCTGACGATGACGTCACGCGCGCGTGAGACGGTCCAGCGTGAGATCGTCATAAAGAACCCGCTGGCCGTGTCCACCAGCTTCTCTGTCAGCTGCCAGCAACTGGACTGTCCCAGCTCCATAGTTATAGGGAGGCAGTCACAGGTCACACTTCTATTTTTTTTTATTAATTTCAATAGGTGGCATAAACACGATAAGTACTTAGGTATGCCGATTTGGTGGTAACTAGGTAGGGGTTTGTCAATTTGATATTTCATGGATAACAGTTTAGGATTCCGGTAGATATCTAAGCGTAATGAAACCAAAATGGAATACTTATATTTAACCTTTTCACCGCCATTGACTTGATATAAAGTCAGGACGCCAATTGAGTCGATGTAAAGGCAAGCTACGTGTTATCCAGTAAAGCTCGTAGGACTTTGGCGTGTGAGGCACAACTTACATAATCTACTGCGGCGGTAACGGGCTCAATTTCAAAGATTCAAAGATTTTATTTGCTCAGAATACATGTTATAAATAAGGTGTTAAAAATAAAAGAAAGTCCAGTGCATTCAGCCTGCATGCAGGCGTGCAAACATTTTGTAGGAGCGACATAATTAATACAATAATAATAATTAAATATATCCACATAATTAGCAAATTTTACGGAACAATGTCAAGGTAGTCAAAACTCGAGTTTCGTTTTGGTTAATTTACCTATCCTTGATAGATACCCGTCTGTCAAGTGGCGCAGATATGCGCCAATGCGCCCAATAAATACCGATATGTATGTACCTATTCAAGTGAATTTCGACAAGGGATAACGTAGCAATATATTATTGTTTCAATTTATTCAACAATAATAATTAAAAAATGCAATTTTACAGGATAGTCCTAAGGCATTACAGATTTCTCACAGATTATGTCAACAATACATTATTACATTAGCTATAGAATACAGAATAAAATAGATATTAAAAACAAATTTAAAGTAAAGTTCTTAATATTACGTAAGACTTACGTACTTCTACTAGTCTTACAAAATTGTGACGGCTAACTATACCTAACCTATTACATAAACTTACAGGCGCCACTTGTATTGTCCTACTCGCCATTAGTGGTTGGTGAGAGTGAAGAATACTTGGAGATTCATAACAGTGTAGTTGGAACCTACGTGTATAAAATGATACTCAAGTGCTTACCAGCTAAGGAGAAGGAGCTGGAGATCAAAACGCCGATTGGAACCAGCGTTCCGATGCGTCTCAGAGTGCAGAACAGAAGTTATGTCAAAGCAATCTTCACAAGCAACGTATGTATGCCACCGTTTTCAGTAAGACATTATTTCCCATTAATTTGAGCGATACTGCCTGGTCTGCAGTGGTTATGATAAGCCGCATCCAACCTACCTGCAAACATTGTGCTAGGTTAGGTTGCTCTGACTATAAAAATAGGAGGATGTACTAGGAATCCTGCATTCTTCATTCACTACTAATTTTACCCACGAGATGATGACTTCTAATTTATCAAAATCCACTTTTTAATCTAGGTCACCCATTCGTCGATCACGACTGACAAAGAGTATTATCTTGGAGCATCCGAGAAGGGAAAGTTCCTCGTGTGGTTCGAGCCGACAGAAGTTGGGGTTCAAAATTGCACAGTTTCTTTCGACTCACCAGACGCCGGTCTTTTCGTGTAAGTACTCTATTTTAATACCACGGCTGTGGCAAACAAGCATACGACCTGCCTGATGACGCGCAGACACCTTAGCCTATAGAGGCTTGCCGTTCAAGTTGTCACTAGTGGACCAGGGCGAATCTCCGGCGTTTTAAAGCGCTCGTTCCTGACGTCATTGTTGCAAAGGGTAGGACAATCCGCGAGAACTTTGAAAGATTCAGAAGTCTTAAAACCGATTTAGCAAAAAAATTCTCTTGTTTTTTTTTTATGTATGACTGAACAGCGATTGACCTTAGTCTCACCTGATGGAAAGCGACGACAAGGCCTAAGATGTAGCTCACTGGTTCAGTAATAGCCTATCAGCCTATTGTTATCATTCCCTTTAACAATTTATTTATGAGACGACAGTGACGAAAAAAAAGTTGTTTAAATTTCGCCCATCAAAGGAAGTGATACCTAGTACTTAAATACAGAAGGAAAAATTAAATCATAATCGGCTTATGCCAGCCGTTATGCACTTCAGCCGAACTGATAAGTTATAAAAGCCTTTGTCGTTCCTGTGGGTTCAGTCGGTAAGGTCTACAAAGACCTGTGGGATTTGGGTAGATATGTCTGTATTATCTTATTAACTTCCAAGACGATGCAGTGTTCGTGAAGAGGTCATCTACGAAGATTACTAGGTACTCCATACACCCAACCCCCAATTCCCAACTAAATTCGGTCTAGTGGAACCTAATAAAGTCGATAACTTGTATAATATATTTCATAAATTTTATTCTTAGATACCACATAAAAGGAACGGCAACAAGCCCAAAACCCCAAGGGCCATTTGAAGTCAAGGCGGGCGGTTTCACAACGATCACATTCAAAAACATCTTTATGGACACCAGAAAGTTCAAGATATCGGTCGATAAACAGGAATTTTACGTCAAATATCCTGTCGAACAAATACTATCAAAAAAGGTAGGTATTTTCGTTTAAATTTAGTGAAGTTCCTAATATTTAATTGTGTGAAGAGTTCAATTACGAAGTTATAGTTCGGCTTCGCTAAAACTTCTCAGGTGTACGATGTGATATGCACGATTGGTATATTGTGCCTTGGAATTAAAGCATCGTATTAAATAGGCACCTATACATAAACTAGCCAGCTTATCTCTTTTTATACGACGGTGGCAAACAATGACGACCGCTTTAGCTTAGTTGGTAGTGACCCTGCCTACGAAGCTGGAGGTCCCGGGTTCGATTCCCGGCTGGGGCATTATTTGTGTGATGAGCACGAATATTTCTTCTTGGGTCTTGGATGTCTTCTATGTATTTAAGTATCTATTTATCTATATAAGTATGTATATAGTCGCTTAGTACCCATAGTACAAGCTTTGCTTAGTTTGCGACTAGGTTGATTTGTGTTTGTCCACAAATATTTATTTATTTATTTATTATATTTATTCAATCTTACGGCCTATGATGATAAGCAGACACCGTATCCTATGGAAGCTTGAGACTCCAGAAGTGTCACAAGCGCGTTGTCGACCCCTTGCTAATTTGGGGATCCTTAGTGTTGATAAAGATACATGCAGGTCCCTCATTCTCAAAGCAGGAAATCCTCGGGAGATCCACACTCATCACCATAATAAATATCTAAAGAGCAAGAAGTGAGGGTATGGCTGCGATCTTCTGCAAGGTGGAGGCACTTCCCCAGTTGGGCTGCTCCAAATATAAGGGTTGTGACCTGCCACTCTTGGGGATGCTCCGAGTCAGTGGAATCGCATCTTAGTGTTGCCACCATTACATTTCAGAAAACCATATTTTTTATTCCTATTGATCGCGGCTAATCATCCTCCTAGCGTTATCCCAGTACAGTTGCATCCTGGCGGATGCCTGGGGTCCGCTACCTAATCCCAAGATTTTGGCGTAGGCACTAGTTTTTACGAAAGCGACTGCCATCTGACCTTCCTACCCCGAGGGGAAACTAGACCTTAATTGGGATTAGGCTTTGTCAAGTGAGTGGGCAACTTGACTGTTAGAAGTTCTCAAACCGCCCGAAGGCCTCCAACTTGGCTTAACGACTGCTGCCATAGACAGCAACCGGGATCAACGGCTTAACGTGCTTCCAAAGCACGGGAGCGCTCAGTTAGTAACCAATCAAAGCGGTCACCCATTGATCGCGGCTAATATGCATTGATATTGTAGGAAGCAAAGGTGGCAGTGTACCTGAGCGAGTGGGTGATCGGCCCGCCGCCGACGGGCTGCCTCACCATCGAAAGCGCGGAGCCGCCGGAGCCGGCCGCGCTCTGGACTTACTTCCTGCAAGGCATCCCTTGATCAGCCTCTTATTTATTTTTATATATACTTCTTTGATTCATGTTATTGTTGAATAAATATTTAGCTTAATTGTCTTCTTTATCTGTTCAAGAGTAATAATCGCTAATACAGCATACAGGATTCATATATGGAAATTGTGTTGGATTTTGGAATAGGAATACTACTTCTAATCTAATCACACTTCGTACGCACCCGAGCCACGTGAATCTATGTTGGCCTTCTGCATTCTTCGATTTATGTATTTTTATAGAAACTGTAACTCGTGTGCGTAAGTGTATTGTGCGACACTTTGGGCATCTTACAGATCAATAGGCTTCCGTTCCGTGTCATATTCATATTTATTTGAATTGAACATGTGTAATACAATAATCATTGAAATATCAGCCATATATTCTAAATAAGAAGGTTCAATTCTAATAGTAATGACAGTCTACGGATTTTCCTCATTACAAATAATTTCAACTATAATGCTGTCCAATATACTATCAGTAAGTTACACAGACAACTACTGACACTAGGTATAGTTTTTCAAAATAATTCATTATAGTGTCTGGGCCGCATTTTAGTTTTAATAACAATGAACAAGAGCAAATGTTGTTAGGTCAGCTTTATTACCAGTCATTCACACTCAAATCTTGCACTACATCATCTCCGCCTGCTAAATCTTCAGTATCATTTACGGCAACTTTTTTATTAGACTTCTTTTTCTTCAAATTCTTCTTCTTGATTTTCTTCTTACGCGGTGGCTCGTCTTCGTCATCTCCCTCTAGTTTAAAGTGGTCTTTTTCGTCCTCACTGTCTGACGGGAACAGAACCAGAGGTCCCTTGTTCTCGGGTTTAGAAATGTTAGCAACATCTTCCGATATTTTCGGTCTCTTTATCATTGGCAGTTCCCCAGCTATTTCATCATTCTTGGACACCTTCTTCCTCTTCTGTATTTTGTTTATCTTGCTCCAGTTTTCATAGAATGTTTGCAAAGGTGTTCCTTTAGTACTGATACTGGTCTCCCATGCAGTCACCATCTTACCGTCACTCAGTGAGAAACTAATCTTTGATCTTTCGCGTTCAATGAATCTGTTGTTCTCTTCTATTTTATCAAGTAACTGGCGAAGTTTTTTTGTGTAATTGGAGACTGAACAGGTCTTCAGAAACAGTTTGATCTGTGGAAGAAATAGGCTCTGTATTATAACATTTATATCAGTGGTTATCAGATTACAAAATTATTTTCAATTAAGAAAGAAAGAACAATTTCTATTTGGATAAAATATTTTTTATTGAAAGTTGAACTGCAATAAAAACTAAATATCAGTGTTTAAAGTTAAAAACAATGGACAAACCTGGATTATAGCAAGCAAGGAAAGGTCGGGAAAGGCAATGGAATGTGATTGATTGGCCAGATACTCCAATAGTAGTCCATATATCCGATCAATAACAGAGTCCTTAAATCCATTTTCCATAAGCTGAGACTTAGCCAGTCTGAGCACACATGACAAGTCAAGTGGCTTCATGGAAACTTTCTTGTGTTTTTTGTTGAAGTCATATGATGTTAGTACCTAAAAATGTAAGTCATAAGGTAAGTGTTCATTGAGACTGAAAAAATTATAAAATATAAAAAAAGAGTTTAATTTTACCTCCAGAAGAAAGGGCAATATTGGTATAAAGGTATTTGATTCCTTCGATAAATGGATCAATGTTTCCACACAGTGGAATCGGACTGGGTAATATTGATGTGTTGGCACCAGCTTAATGGTGTTTGTGATAACCATCACCAGCGGGTAGACTAGTGGCTGCAGCTGGGGCTTATTGGCTGTGGCTCCCAGCAAGTCCGCCCACAAGTGCAGTGAGTTCACAAACTGCCAGTTGTACACAGCCTGCCTGTTCTCTACTTTCTGGACGACAATAGCATTTCTCAAATGGATAGCTAACTGACGAATGTACAGGAAAACATGCTGGTAGGACACATTCAAATCCAAAGAGAACATCTCTACTAAGGACCTTCGCATGAAATTGATGCTGGGCCATGTTGTGGGGCTCACAAACTTGCAGTTCTTCACATAGGTCATGTACATGGCTTTCAGCACAAGGTCTAGTAAGGTTGCTTGCTGGTTTCTAGTGATTCGGAGGATGCATAAAAATGCCAGTACTCTCACTGTCTCCTCTCCTCTACTCCACAGGGTGATCAGTTTCTTCAGAGCATGCTTAGATATTCTGCCGAAACAGGCAACATACACAGACATTTGGTGCAAATGTTTAAGCAGCACTGTTAGAATGTTCTCAGATGTGACTCCACCAAGAAGCTTTAGCAAATCATTTAGATAGGCTACCAAAGAGGCCTTTATTTTGACAAAATGTTTGCATTTCTGTGGATCCTTGCCCGACTGCTCCATGCCCAGATATTTTTTTATTGCAGGTGGAAGGTACAACACACACATCTGAATAACTGCATTGAACACTGAAGAACCTGAAATGTACACAATAGAATTTTAGCCCTCAAGTTCTGTTGAAAATTTCTCATTTATAATACTAGTTGTCATAATTTTTAAGTACAAACCTTCCACTTTGTATTCACCCTTGGAAGTGCCATCATCACTTGTGGCTCGCAACATGGCTGCATTGAAAGCTTTAATGACAGAACTAATTGTTCCAATTTTGATCTTCTTTTCACTTTGTAACTCTTCCTGCCACTCAGACACCATCTTAAGAGTGATTTTGCCTCTAACTGCAACTTCCTCCTGGAACAGAAACAAGATTATGTAAAGAATCACATAGATCAATTATTAAATTGATCTTGTATCCTCAAAGGTTAACTGTATGGCTAGCACATGATGGCAAAGTCAGTTTGTCGGCTTGTCTCGAGCAATCATCATATTCTAACAGCACCTAACAAAAAAAGACAGATAGCTCGAGATAAGCCGACAAACTGATGTTGCCATCATGTGCTAGCCATACTGGAAGACGTTAGACTCCATACTGTATGCTTTCTCTTTTTATAAATTAACTCTACTATCAATGTACAACAACTTTTTGTAGATTGAATTGTGTTGCGCGTTCATCAAACACATATTGATTAAATTCAAACAGCTTGCATGGGTTGATCACGGCTGCCTCAAAAACATAACATTTTCAAATGCATACATGACGTTGCTAATCTCAAGAAATGTAAAATTAGATTATAAGCACATTCATCAAAAAATATGTCGGCTTGTGTGACCAACCTCGAAGTCACTCTCATCGCTATCAGCCTGCAGCGGACCCGGCGTGTGCACGGCCTCATCTTCCGCGTCCGACCCCGCATCATCCTCATCTCCCGAGTCCGCATCAAAGTTCAGTAAATTTTCATCATTTTCTTCTAAAAAGTTGTAGAAATCTGGATCGATCTTTTTCAGCTTCTCTAGAGACTTTTTATGTGCCTCTGGATCCATTTCCTCGCCGGAATCTGGAAACGGGCAAATGGTAAATATTTTTGGGTTACAAAACTGATTCTTTTTTTAAGGAAATGAATAGTACTCGTGTTTCTGAGTCAATAAATCAAAAATTAGCTAGGTAATTCTAAAAAGAAAGCTCCGGAAATAGACCGGTTAGTAAAAATGCGTGTAAAGGTTAACCTTTGCTTTAGAATGTTTAAGTTTTCTGACCTGACTCTATTTCTTCCTCCACAACGGGAGCTTTTACCGGTTTTTTTGTCTTTTCTTTCTTCATTGTTCTGATTTATATTATGATAATATCTAAAAATAATAGTTGGACCTCATGTAAGTCGTCTGCAACAAGACAAGAACTTGACAAGAACAAAGAACAAAGCAACATGTGCATGTGAGGTTGAATATGACAATGACATTTAGGCACAGTGACATATTGTTTTTTTAAATTTTACTAAGCTGTATAAGCAGTAATATTATTTATTTATTTTAAGCTGTTCCAGTAGCAGTGAATGACGCCGAATGTGAAACTTTCTTGAACTTTCTAGATCGACCACAAGCGTGCTTTCGTTTAGTGTTGAAAACGCCTTTAACTAGCCAATCATTGGTCAAGCAAGTCGCAATTCGCATTCGCAAATATAATATTGCCAAAATATTATATTATTTTTCTAGACGACAGCGACACAAGTCACACTCAAGCCAAGCATTTGACACCAAGATAAATCACAAGTTTTCCGCACTGTTTTGTTTTACAAACAGGGGCAGCACAACGAGCCATCAAAAATATACTACGCCAGAATATAATTAATTCCTAATTATTTATTGTGATTCGGAAACATTCACGTAAGTTTTTGGCGAGAAGATTCTGGGCTTTCCGTACGCCAAATATATGACAAAGTTTTGATTTCTCATTTTCATGCAGGTTGCATCACAATGCTGTCTCGAATGTGCGTTGCCCGTTCGTCAGTCACTGTAACCCACGCTCTAAGATCTCCAGTTCCACAAAAACTTGTGCCGAAGAATTATGTTATTACTGTCAGAAACTACGCACGAGAGCCGCGCACCCGCCTTGCATCCAGAACTCAACCGACACTATGGGAAAGGTTAATGGCTCCTGCAGGTCCTAATGGTGAGAACGTTTTTCCATTCTTTTCATCATGAATTCGTGAAAATCTGACATCACATGAACCGAGTCTGACTAAATGATTTTTTTAGCTTTCGGCATTGGAAAAGGGGCGCTGGCAGGAGCATCAGCGGTTGGTCTGGGTGCTCTGTGTTACTATGGCTCCGGGGTGAAACCAGGCACTTTGCAGGAGGCACAGTGAGTTGTTTGTTCCACTCTATTTATAACTTTATTTATAAACACGCCCAGTTTAAAATATACTTTTATAAATATGTTGTTATAGAAATTCTAAATTTAGATTGCCTGTAATTGTTGTGCAACTGAACTATAAAATTTTGTTTTCAGCATTTGGCCACAGTATGTGAAGGATCGCATCAAGACAACATATGGATACATTGCAGGGTCACTGCTCATCACAGCTGGAAGTGCTGTCACAGTTTTCAGAACACCTGCTCTACTCAATCTTGTTGCCCGAAATGGATTTCTGGTAAGCTTATTGCCACATGATAATGACCCCTGTTTCATAAAAAAAGCACCTGCCCATATATGCATTGTTGGTGTTGAAAAGGTTAACTTACCTAATGTCAACCTTGGCAATTATTGCCAGATAGAACATTATTTCAAGGCATTAGGGACTATTGGCTATTAATGTATGTTTTACTCATAAGTCAGTTATTTCACACAACTTACCCTGATATCATTTTACAGTCAATAATCATGACAATGGGCCTCATGATTGGCTCCGGCATGGTAGTCCAAGGCATGGAGTATAAACCTGGATTTGGGCCCAAACAATTGGCCTGGATTGTGCACACTGGAATCATGGGCGCAGTCATTGCACCAATATGCTTCCTGGGCGGCCCTGTCCTCATGAGAGCTGCATGGTAAGCTATTTATAGTACACAATGATTACACGTTATTACACGACGGGGCTAGCATAACTGCTGCTGTATGTATGATGAATCGACCCACTGCTTTCTAATTTGCCCAGTTCTAGTGAGACAGGAATTGCTGAGTCGCATGAGATACACTTTGGCAGCAAGTTGTGCTAGCCTAGCTGGAATGTAAGGTGTGAGTGTCACAAAAGACAGAAAACAATGCATCTTCAAATGAAAGGGATTGAAAGGAGTCTACCGCATGTAATAATAATTGTAATTTATTATGCAATAAGCCCCAGGTCATACTTAATTTGTGGTTGATCATGGTTAGGGCTTTTTTATTGTTTCTAGATATGGATAATAATGACTCATTGGTTGGTGGTTCATTTTTAGGGTTCCGTCCGTACACAAAGGGTAAAACGGCAGCCTATTACTAAGACTCCGCTGTCCGTCCGTCTGTCACGAGCATACGTCGGACTCTGGCGGGCACTTTTTAGACATGATTTTCCGTTTTTAGGGTTCCGTAGTAAACAAGGAACCCTTATAGTTTCGCCATGTCCGTCCGGCCGTCCGACCGACCCCCATTTTTCTCAGTAACCGTTAGTACTAGAAAGCTGTAATTTGGCATGAGTATACATATCAATGACGCCGACAAAACGGTAGAATAAAATCATTAAAAACAAATTTTTTTGGGGTACCTCCCCTACATGTAAAGTGGTGGTGCAATTTTTTTTTCTGCCAAACCCCATCGTGTGGGATATATAAGGTTTCTAAAAGCATTTTTTGATTAAAGAATTGGTTAGCGTGATATTAAGTCCCCCCCCTGCCAGCTAAACGGTGGCTACTGGGCATGTGAAAAAAATCATGGTAGTAGTATATACGATGAATTTTAAAGGAAAACTATCACAGCTAAGTAGACATTACTAGTTAACGAGTAATAGCCTAACTTCAGAAATGTACTTTGCAAACGCAAACTTTCGTACAATTTCCATTGATACCTTAGATAATGTTGTTAATTCTGTCAAAAACATAGTAAATATAAGTTTGCGAACTTTTTAGTCCACATAATGTAACGGGTGGACGACTACGGAACCCTACCTTGCGCGTGGCCCGACACGCACTTGGCCGGTTTTTGTAGATAATGGTACGGAACCCTTCGTGTACGAGTCCGACTCGCGGTTTTTTTTTACTGCGAAGTAAAATAGGCGTCGCGAACTTGATGTCGCCGACGTCCACATGTGGTCCAGCGCCGTCACTGTGAAGGAGTTATTGATGGATTGATTGTGTTCCAGGTACACGGCGGGCGTTGTAGGCGGGCTGAGCACGCTGGCGGTGTGCGCGCCGTCTGGCGAGTTTCTGAACATGCGCGCGCCGCTGGCCATGGGGCTCGGCGCCGTGTTCGCCGCCTCGCTCGCCGGCATGTTCCTGCCGCCCACCTCGGCCCTCGGCGCAGGTGCGTATACCGCAGTTCATTCTTATAAACCAGGGGCCGGCAATCTTCTTCCGGCCAAGGGCCACATAGTAGCTAACAAAATTGTCGCGGGCCGCGCTTGTTAATAAATTGTGGCCCTATCAGGCAAAAGGCCTTGTTGGTTGTCAATAAGGAGGTTCGTGGGCCGTAAGTAAGGCCCTCGCGGGCCGCCTGTTGCCGTCCGCTGTTGTAAACTAAAGCAGAGGCAGTACCGCGGAATTCGAAAATCTAACGGCGCATTTGTGCATATCAATCGAAGCCCTAAATATCCAAGCTTTAGCAAAATTCAAAGTTCGGATTTCTAATTCAGTTTTACTGCCTCAGGTGTTACATGCTGAAGTCAGGATTCTGCGCTTCTGGTTGTATTTAGGACTGCTAGATTTTACTTAGCCCCAGTAATAGTGGATTAGAGATGGGCTGACTAAAGATTTGGCGACTAGCCAACTAATCGGTGCTAAGGTGGCCGACTAGTCGCTGACTCGCTGACTATTAATCTAGCCGGAGCGCTCGTGGCCCAGCGGCGCCTGCGTGCCGCAACCGTTATTCAAAGTTAAGCAACGTGGTCCGCTTTGAGTGATTACTAACTGAGCGCTCCCGTGCTTTGGAAGGCACGTTAAGCCGTTGATCCCGGCTGGTGTCTATGGCAGCAGTCGTTAAGCCAAGTTGGAGGCCTTCGGGCGGCTTGAAAACTTCTAATAGTCAAGTTGCCCACTCACTTGACAAAGGGGGGTCGAAGTTGCACCACGTCCGTAGGGAAAGTACCCACCGCTACCCTACACGTGACTCCTGGGTGGTTCTAAAAGTGCAACAAAAACTGGCAACCGTACTGTCTTCTCGAAGATCTCACGGTTCGAAATAAATGCCATACGATAAACAAATAAATAAATCTATCCAGATAGTCTGCTTTCCCGACTAGTCGGCACATCTCTAATAAAGGATTACAGGTAAATTACTTTCGAGACGTTTTTGCATTTGTAGTTG
Source organism: Cenopis cana (assembly GCA_951800055.1). Lineage (NCBI taxonomy): Eukaryota > Metazoa > Arthropoda > Insecta > Lepidoptera > Tortricidae > Cenopis > Cenopis cana. The sequence continues at coordinate 15,025,647 of OX637477.1, read as the reverse complement.
TGTATGGACAAAATTTAAATGTGGGTAAATTTAAATGTAGAATCCCTCAAATCCCTGTAAATATACAAATACTACTACAAATGCAAAAACGTCTCGAAACTAATTTGCCTGTACATTTGAATGTTTTAGGTCTATATTCGCTGAGCTTGTACGGTGGTCTGATCGTGTTCAGCGGCTTCCTGCTCTACGACACGCAAGCCATCATCAAGCGCGCCGAGATGCACCCGATGTTAGGCTTCCAGCCCTACGACCCGATCAACTCGTGAGTTTTTTTTTCAATTTTATCTTTTTAAGCCTGTCACACACTGCAGCGGCCTGCGGTGGCGGTGGCGGTCAGTTCTGCATGCGGTCTATCGTGCAAATTTAGGATATTAAAATAAGTCAAATGCTTTTTCTTAACTTTTGAGTATTCTATTATCTAATGTATGTATGTATGTAAGCACTTTACTGTACACAAAACAGGTTAGAACAACATACATGTCACATAAGATTAAAGTACAAAGGCGAACTTATGCCTCTGAGGGATCTCTTCCAGCTAACCTTTGAGGGATTGAGTGGAAAGTGAGAAAATGAAATAGACAAACTTACAGGGTGTACAACGAAAATCTAATTATTGATGAATGTATTTAGACAAGTATGAGACTTTCAGGATGTACTCGTAATGGTGCAGGAACATAAATAAGAAATTCTTTATTTGCCATACAACATATTATTTCTGTTCATAAAACTTCAATACGTGTCTGTTACAGAGCGGTGTCTGTATACTTGGACGTTCTCAATATCTTCATGCGCATCGCTATGATCGTGGCGGGCGGCGGCGGCAACAGGAAAAAGTAGACAATCAATATTTAATCTTTACCTATTAGGCACACAAGAAAATAATCTACCCGTATTTACCACCAAGAACTTTCGAAGTTAAATTCATTACGTAGTTAAATTCTTCGTAAATCGACTCACTAAGAAAGGCTTCGAACGATGTCATATTTATAAGTTAGAAAGCTGTTAAAGATAGTTTTAAGGGGAGCCCGTTCAGCTTACTGGTAGACATCCCAGGATGTACATAAAATTCTTCGATTTCCTATTCTATTGTGGGATTAAATATTGATTGTTAAGCTGGGATGTCTCGCCAAGTATGCCTAGTGGGCTCGAGCGTTTCGGCGTCTGATCTTGTTTTAAAAAAATAAATTATCAAGTAACTTACACGTTCTTGTTTTATTCCAATGAACCAATTTAGATGAAAATTGCTATGAGGTTCTGGCCCCGTATGATGGTCGCGCGATAGCGTGATAAAAGACAAGATAAAGCAGATGCTTTATCTTGACAGAAGTGACAGATGACACTTTCTGATAACACTCGATAGAAAGTGATATGCTTTATCTTGCGTTTATATATTTATTTGAAACTTTATTGCACACACAGAATAAGTACAAAGGGCGGACTTAATGCCATGAGGCATTTTCTACCAGTCAATCGCTATCGCGCGACCATCATAGACCCCGTGGAAAGGACGGGATTTTTTTATCCCGTTAATCATCCCTTAACCTTTCGAACACCGAGAATACCTGAATGTATCCTATCGTACGTTGTCGGGCCAACCCTGTGCGCGCCAATAACAGTAAGTTACTTTATGGGTGTTACGACGAACGTTTTGAAAGTCGCCTTCGTGATTTACACTAAAGTTCATATTTTATCTCTGATGGACAATGAGTTGGCGTGTCACTACCGTACTTAAAGTATGGCGTCTGATTTTTGATCACCTTTAAATCAAGGTGAGATTTGACAAGAGTTGAAAAATGCGAGCAACTTTGACGTTCGGCGGATAAAGAATTAAGGGGTGGAAGTTTATTATGGGAGAGCGATAATTAAGAATTAGCCTGAAATAATTGGATAGCAATGATCCTCTACGCGTAGTATTGATTATGCAAGAAACAAATGAACCATGGTCCATTTGACACAAATAAATAAAAAGTTTGGTTCTTGTTGAAGCTAATAGTTTATTTTCAATTAGCGATAATTAATTCAGTAAAATGATTAAAAAATATAATACACAATAATAGTGAATAACATTGTAATGCATACTTTAGGCCACAAAAATGTAGGTGTACTGCAAATAAGAGCCAATATTATAAGGTTCGAGATATTTTCTTACAACTATTATTCGGACTTTTTCGGAATAGTTTAGGAATAGTTCGATGTCACGACGCAGCGCTTGCGTCGACTGAGATCATCACGGGTTTGCAGAATCAGGCTATGCTATGTTTTCATACATTTGACACATAGCTCGAGCTGGAGCTATGTGTCAAAAGTATGGAAACATAGCACAGCTCTAGTGGAAAACCAGTCTCATGCTCCTTAATAAGGATGCACGCCTTTAGTTCAAGTGAACAACTTTAAATTCATAGACAAATGGTGCATTTAACAGCAGTCATCCACGTACTATTACTACTGTTGTGACACACCAAGGTTAGACGGAAAATAGAGAAGTTATATAATTCTTCGATCGATTGAAACTGGTACAGTATAGTCAAGTGCAAAAATATGTATCGAATGAATCCTGTCATAAATACGTACCAAAACCTTAATTCACCGACATAAGAGCTATGGAACATCTTTTTGAGCAAGTTGTATGCACCCATATTTTTGCACTTGACTGTACCTACTATTATCTCACGAGCGTGGGTGAGCCATGATTGTATGTGGAGCAATACATGCACGTTGTCTATGTGTGCGTCACCCTAGGAGCTATGAGTTCACATTGTCTATGTGTTCGTATGTGTCACAACTACAGCCATGGCTAACCCGCGCTCGTGAAATTAAAGTACGGTACTTAACGTACAGTCAGCGTCATATATTATGTAGTATTGGCTACTACATAATATATGACGCTGACTGTACGTCAAGTACAGTACTTTAAATAGTTCGGTACACCTTACAAAATATATGGCGGACCGAACTATTTGGCTGCTACATACTATATGACGCTGACTGTACAGCCAGCAACAGATACCAATCTAACACCATAAAAACCGAAATTACACAAAATTACTATTCAAAATATACTCATGTCTAAAACGTACACACATCTGTTTGAGCTCTCCTTCCTTATAGGCAAATATTGCTGACTGTTTTCAATGTGATAATAATAATAATTTGATTCATTTTCTGAACAGTGAATGCATGAACGTGTCTTTACATTATATATACATATCTATCACTTTCCGGAGGAATAAATGCGAAAATGACAAATGCCTTATTCCAATGTATAATCGCTAGTGTGCTATAGGTACTGTTGGCGAACATAAAATATCTTATACATAAGATAATATTAACTCAACAAAATTACTTCATTATACAAAAACTAATATAACAGAGAATAGATAGATGCAAAATATCACAATGTCAAATAAGTCCTTTGGAATAAAGTACTAAATACACTAAATTCCTTAATAATCAGTCCTTCGTACAGTAACTCTTTGCTTGCGTAAATACAGTTATCTAGTAATGCCCTCGGAGCTGTTCTATTTTTGATAAATATACCAGAATAAATGATAAAATAAACTTTAAATATAAATATACCTTATATATGAATACTATGTTGTAGCTTTTTGAATCTCCAACGCCAACGACGCTTATATGATAACTATAACGATGTCTAAACCAACATCAATAATAGGGTAGTTGACATAAAATGTATTATTTTACTCCAAAAGAATACAGGCAAAAAATATGCCAAAAGGTGAAAATCCTATTCATATAACTCAAAAAAAAAAGAAGCTACAACCGCTTTAATGTTGTATTGTAAACCGCTGGTTGGAGAGAAAGCGCTACGTTGTTTTCACCATCCGATTATGAATTTCATCCATTTTGAGATAATTCAAACTTGGAATTTCTTATTTGATGTCAACATCCCTATTGGATGTATTAGAACAATTGAATAAAGATTATAGAACACAAGAGTTCAGTCAAATTATCCTTGAGTTTGGATGACAGGTTAGTAAGTGAATAATCGTAAAAAAATACTTTCACTTTTAGTTGTCCTAATCATCATCATCATTATTTAAGAGTTTCACTCTTGTCGGTGCAGTTGCCCTAATGACCCACCATAAATCACAAAAAACATTACTCAGATCCCAAAGTCTTCGTTAGTAGAAATATATGACTCGAGAGCGTGAAAGACCTCGACACCATCCATATGCCACGACAACCAGTTGAAAATTCGTAGTGACTTTAGGCGTTCTTAGCGTTCGTCCAAACAAAAAGTTGGTTTATGCTGCGTGTGTTCCATCTAGTCTTGACTGCCTTTTCCTTTTATTGCCTGGATAGTATGAGTTTCTTTCCACGTTTAAATCTTTTTCACAGCTCCGGTCCATCTATTAGTGCAGTCAAAATCTTTAATACGAATAATTTTGTTACCTATTTTAGTGGAATAAAATATAGGATTGTTTACACATCTTTAACCTGTACTCATGCAAATTTTGCACTTACGTACTTGTGAACATAACTTAGCACTTCATGGTTCCATTATTTAAATTTAATACAATATCATAGTCTTGACTAGTGTTACAGTTCAATAAATACATATTACGAAAATACACTATGAGCAAGCCACGGTTCACGTGGTGACGTCACTCTTGTTCTGTTGTTTTAGGTAGACGGCGTACATGTGCCGCGCCTGGTTGAGCACTCGGTTCACGTTGTGCTTGCGCACCATCTTGTCGAAGTGCATGGCGAGCTCGTTGTAGTCCATGCGGTTCCGCATGACATAATCCCGGTGCTGGAGCAACACCGTAAGGCAAAGGAACATGAGGAATGGGTTCCCGCCACCGAACGTGCTCGGCGGCGGCAGCCCGCTTACACTCTTCGCGCCGTCTCCCGCGGCGAAGCTCTTCTGCACCGGCGGCTTCAAGGCCTCGTATTTCTTCTGGAAGTTGTTGATCGTCGACGCCACGCTGTGCAAGTTCGTGGGCTTGGCGGTCAGCAACGACTCGCAGTTCCTCTTCGCGTTCTCCAGCTCCTGCGACATACAGACATACGTATACTCACGCGTGTGTCCCGTTGGGATAAGCAGAGACCAAATAATGCCTAATACTACGGTCCTTAGATTATTTATTTCGCTTCGATCAAATCCTACATTTCCGTATACAGGCGTGTTAGTTGCGGGGCCTTTGATAAGATACCCTCGTCTCGGTCGCCCCCTTCCGCTCCCTACCTTTTTTCAAGCCTAGTAACTACATCGTCTTCTATTCGATTAGGTTTCATAACGACTTTATCGTATTTTGTCCACTCCAATACTTCTAGATCTCAAATAGACTTGGTATCAAAATACCAAAATCTCAAAACATCTATTTTTTTCTCAAAACACCGCATTGTTTTGAACACGTATTCTGGAACTTAGTCATTTTGAGATCTAGGAGTAGGGGGCATAATGAAATGAAGTCGTAATGAAACCTAAGTCATCGTCTTCTAGTTCTAGTCCATATTTATCTATTGCCTGCAACATGCAGAACTTATGGAACTTGCAAGACGCGCGCGACATCGCCGGAGTCGGAGAAGCTACGTTCACACATCCTCGCAACATGCTCAAACCACCAAACTTTTTCAATCATATAGGAACTACATCATCTTCCATTCCATATGTTCCTCTTACCTGCGACATGCTGGAGAAGAACTTGTGTGACTTGGAGACGGGCTCCCCCGGGGCGGGCGCGACCTCCTCCGAGTCGGAGTCGGCGGACGGCGGCGGCGCGCGCCGGATCGCCGTCACCGACTTGTGGCCCGAGTGCTCCTCGAAGATGTCCGCCGTGTCGTCCAGCTCCAACTCCGCCTGCTCGTCCGGCGTATGCGGGCAGCTGCTCGACCGAACGGGAGGGGGCCGATGCAGCGGATTCTCCCATAAGTATATGTCCTCCGCACTGCGAGCGCAACACTTCATATCTATGGGTGATCGCTTTGTCGCCTCAGCAGATTCCGTCGGAGGCACCAGAGTGGCCGCGCGTTTGCTCAGCTCGCCTTTCTCTGAACTGGTCGAGTCGGAAGGCGAGTCGACCACGCACCGATTCACGTACGAGGCCCCGAACACCTGGCGGTCCAGGTGCTCCAGCTCGAGCCGCAGCTCCCGCGTCATGGACGTCGTCATCGGATAGTACTCCTGGGAATCGTCCGGACTGCTCCCGTCGTTGTCGTTGTAGATGCTTTTGTTTATTTTATTTAGCAGCGACTCCCTGATGTTCGGTTTCGACAGATCGCTCTCGTCCATAGACATTTTGTTCAATGTGATCTTGGGGTACTGCTTGGTGGTTTCGATGACGGAATGTGCTCGCTGCAGTTTCTCCCGTCTGGCCGGGTCCGACTTGCTTCCCGTCGCGAAGTTGAGGAATTCGTTTAGGTTTTTGATCATCCTCACTTTTGGTCTATTGTTGGAATCGACGTCATTGGGGGTCTCGAACTTACTGTTGTGCACGGATATTTTGTCACGGAGCAACCTAACTTGTCCCCCCAGCGTGGTATCCTTGCCGTCCGGATGGGCCTTCCCGTTAACAACGGTTCCGTTGCTTGCGCGGGCGGTCTCTCGCTTCTCATTTTCGGGCACACTCGTCATATTCCGTCTAAGCTTCAAGTCCTTACCTAGAGAATCTTTACTACTGTGAACATTATCTTGCCTATCTAGTTTGGCCTTGACAGTTTGCAGGGCGGCGTCGTCCAAACTCTGGAACTCTTTGGCGTGTCTGAGCGAGGAGTCATCGACCGTGGCGCTGTCGTCGAGGCTGTGGTTGTGCGGCCTCGTGGCGAGCTTGGGCGGCCGGACCGGAGCGAGACTGAAGCTGGAGCTCTGCCGGCGAATAGCGCACACTTTAGTGTATGCGTTATCTCGCGGCGCCTTGACGAGCGGGCTGACGGGGGGTGTATCGGCGGCTTCCAGCGCCGCGTCGAACTCTCGCTCGGCCAACGAGAGCTCCGTCGCGGGCGTCCGCTGCGGCAGAGACGCCCACAACACTTCCAACATTCGCAACGCATCATCGAACGCGAACTCTCGTTTCATTTCTAACAGCAGCCAGCGGTAGCAGAAGAGTAGATCATCCGCCTGCTGCGACTTGAGGTAGGCGTAGAAGTCCGGGTCGTATACTTGCAGCGCCTCGGTCAGGTGAGCGAACTTGAGCGTCATAGTTTCGCCGTCGAGCAGGAAGTTGGAGTGCAGACGCGACATGAGCGCGCACAGGCAGATGTAGGCGTGCGCCTCGTCACCCATCGTGACCAGTAGGGGGGAGGCCAGGTCCGACATGCCTTGGCAGTAGCTTACGCGCGGGTGCTGTAATGCGTACCTACCGACAAAATGTATGCATGTAAGGAAAAACTTTAACGCAGGCCATACGAAATAAGTTACACTAGTTTGATTCGTAGTCCAAAGGCATAATAAAAACAACGGGTTGCACTCCGGGAGTGCCGGCAGAAGTAAAATTTCAATAAAGAAAGTAAATAACAAAGATATTCATATCCGTATCGGTATCCGTATCCGTATCGGTATCCGTATCCGTATTCATACTCATGTATAATATCATATTATGTCATAATATGTCCCGAGTATCATTGTGTCTTACGCATCTAAGACCAGCTGAGTTGACCCCTCCTAACATCGCAATCACGATACTAGGAGGGGTCAACTAGCTGGTCTTAGAAGAATCTGTCGCGAGTTTAACAATTTTTCCCCAGTACAAAAGTGCTCAGCGCCGCTAATGAAGTTTTCACTTCAAAAAAATAGGCATGCATGTGTTTTCTAAACAGTTTACTCACAGTAACAACTGAATGACGATCTGATGACAATACGTACTCGTACAATGCCTTGTTTAGTAAATACCAAATTGTGAGATAATCATACAAATTAACCGTGCACTCGAATTTGATTTGATTTTCCATCTTACAATTTGGCATTAATCTATTCATCCTTACGTGTATCCTTGTTCCTATCATGAACACAAACTATTTTTGAAGACATTAATCATTAACACCCTTTTCCTTAGGATTACAATACTTTGTGACATTCTATAAGTATACAACAACATTTTAAGGCGCAGGGGTCGGCAAGGCATTCTCCATACAATACAAACTCTGTGCACGTTTTATTCGAAGGTTTTTGCACTAACGAATGTAATATTTTTTTTGGATGTAAATATTAGATATGCGAAGAAAGTGATGTGGAAATTTTCAAATATTTCAAAACAATGATAAATGAAAAAAATTAAAAATAATATCAATGAAAAAATAATCACATCACGAAATAGCTAACAGAAAAATAAGCATACTGACCAAAAATCCTAACTTTAATGCAAACAAAATCCTGCACAAAGTTTGTATGGAGAGAGCTTGCCCTACCCCTCCTCTTAAGAGATGATTATAGTGTAATCCAAATCCTAGAGAAAAGTGTGGTAATGATTAACGTCTTCAAAAATAGTTTGTTTACTAATAGGACATGTAAGGATGAACAAAATGGACATGTGATTATTTTCAGTGCTTATAATAGTAATAATAATTGGAGGGGATTCTTACGTGGTCAAAATGTTGAAGAGCGAAGCTATGTTCTGGTTATCGTCGCTGCCGGCGTAAAAGTTGTGATGCCGGTCTGTACGTAACACATCTTTGCGGACCATACTCGTCACGTACGCTAGATCCGCGTTCACCTGCAAATTAGTAGTAATTTATGTATACAGGGTGAAATGTTATTGACCGTTCAAATTCACACAGTAGATTCCTTGGCGAAAATTAAAATATACGTGTTTTTTCTTTCAGTATCTTTCAGTACTAAAATGTTGAGATACAGCAGCTAAAAGATATTCGAAAAAATATGCGTTCGTGGATACCGCCGAAGCGGGTTGTGTGGGAGGCAGCAATAACGATTGCCCTGGCCCCACGATGAGTCGCCGAGACAATTTTCGCATAAAAACCAATTTTTGACGACACCTATCAACAAAAAAAAATTTTTTTTGCGAGTTTTAAATTCCAAATTTAGTTTATCACACCCGCATTGGAAGGCCTTGTTAAAAACAAGGTGACCTGACTGTGTAACAAGGCCTTTGTTTCAAAGGTTGACATTACGTTGAAAATATATGACCTCAGTATAACAGTTTGACTCTTAGTTTCTTTTACATAAGAGTTAATGTACATCATTGGGCCTTGTACATTACTGGTGGTGTCACCTTATAACAGTTTGATATAGAAAATACTTACAATGCCTTTCTGAATGCAGTCTTTCCATCGAGCTCGGAGAGTGTAATATTCGTTTGCTTTCCTCTTGATGTAGTCCATTCGTTCCTTGCCCGTCATTCCGTCAGGATACACGTTTAGGATGTGTTTCCAGACAACTTTTCTGTAAAAAAACATATTAAATTGTAGCAAGTAATTTATCAGAGCTAAAAAATTGTTTTGTTTCTATTTGGATTCAGTTAAACTATCAATCTTTATCAACTTCCGTTATGCTAAAAATATAATTAATATTTGAGGGACAGTTATGTGTAATGACAGTATATGTAATAACCATTCCAAGTGGATTTAAAGTTTATAGATATTTTGCTACTGAATACAGACACAGACACATTCAATCAATTGCACGAGTGTTAATGATAAGCATTTTGTGAAGATAAAAATACTTAGCATTAGATGATATGGATGTTGAGACGGATGGATGGATGGTTGGCATTCTCACTACAGTCAATTCCAACAAGCAATATAAACCTATTTCAGTCATTGGGTACTAAACGACGATATACATATATGGTTAAATTCTTTTTCTTGAACGAATTACCCTTCTCTTTGAGCCTATTAAACAAAAGCCCTGTCTTTCATTGTTAAGCATAACCGCTAATTGATACCTGTAAACTAAACGAAGTAACCTTCAACACTTTCGGCCAAATGGCGGCTTTACTTACGTACAAGGAAAGAAGGTTCACTTCACTCACATTAAAAAATACGACTTATCAGTGTTGACCTTTTGTATTTAAAAAAGGCATTAGAGCAGCGTAGGACGACTAATAAAGTTTAACAATAGAGTCACTATTAGAGCAAAGTATTTATGAAGCATATCCTTTTCATTGCTAAGTGTTTGTGGCACGTGGCTAAACAATAGGCTTTGTTGGAAAAAGAATTCCAACTATACTAATATATCGTTTATTTCGGGTGACAAGGGGAGCTGTTACCTTAAACTAGGGTCTATGCCGCCGCAGTATATGACCTCCCTCAGCTTGGTGGTGTTGGTGATCTGCCCCACGGCGTCGAGGAAGGTTCGGAACTCGCTGTCGCTGAGCGGCGCGCGCGGCGGAGAGTTCGGATCCTCGTACAGATTGAGCGCGCGAGACACCATGTTGAATGTCCGCTCAACCTGGGTTACAGTGGGATGTTAGTCACAAATGATCAACGTGTGTAGCCAGCCAGGAATACTTGAAATCATCTAATCTAATTTGTTCTTTCAAAGAGCGACTTTCTTGTCCAACCAAGTAGATTCAAAATCAAATGTAAGTTTTGATAAAATATCGCACAATTTAAATGATTTCAAGTATACAGGTTCCTTTATCAAGCACTTTATGATTGCGAAATCACCGAGTTGCAGTGCTCATGAATGTAAGAGTTCCTTGCCCAACCCATCCTAAATAAATTCCTGGCTACACCCCTATGCATGAGCGTTGGTATTAGTAATCGCGCAAACTCTTCAAATGCATTGCTAGTCTAATGTAGGGTGTAATTTTTTTCACTTTTATTATTATTAGTTGTCACAATGTACAATTATATTTCCAATGGTATTAATGAATGTATGTTTTTCATAATGATACAAGCACAACTACATTGCAGAGGTAATGGTAAATAGACCTGTAAGAGCTTGGTAAAATAAGGGTTTTGAAAACTTTTACCCATTCCTGTAAGTAAAACTAGAATATTTTAGTTTACTACTTTGACTTCATAATTTTAACATCAAAACAAAAAAATAAGCTCAGTATAGTGTTCTTGTGCAAGTGTGCTACACTGGCTGATATAGTGTAAATAATAACATGCCAGTAGTTACCTGTTTTCTAAGTTTTTGTTAGAGGAGGCGTTTGCCAAGCAGCACACTGAATTAAGAGATATCCTCTGATTCAGAATAAAAGGGCTTAATAGATGATAGATAGTTGCCTGGTTCATGAACAGCCCTTGAAGACCAGTAGGTAGGTCTTGCTTGTCGGGCGGGTGCTGCGGCGCCACGCTGGGCGGCGGCGCGTCGCGCGGCGCGGGGCTGAGCCCGGGCGGCTCCCAGTCCTCCGACGCCTCCGCAAACGGTTTCATGTCCACCCGGAGCTGCACGCATGGCTCCGATCGCTGAGTTTGAGCTACATTATGTGACCTAGACAGAACAAGAATACTATACATTGTACTAAGAGATGGCAGTTACGTGAAACACAAGATACTTGACTATCACAATTTCCAAAACAGAACATTTAAAAATTACTTATTGAAATTGGGAACCTAAATATGGCTTAAACAGTCCTCTTCACCAGACTGAAAACAGCTATTGATGTAATCCATAGTAATGTTATAAATGACAAAGTATGTCTGTCTATTACCTCTTCACACTTAAACCGCTTATTTTTTTTATTTTTTTTTATAGTTTGAGTCCCTAGGAAAGACGTAGGATACTTTTTATCCCATAAATCATACTTTAAGGGGTTGGAAGTGTGATGAATGTGTGATGAAGAGTGATCACTAGGTAAACACATGAAATAAAAGAATACCTAGCAATTAAATTCTAATGTGATGAGCAACTTGCCCACAACTTTGTCTGCGTAGAACACAGAGACAAAATTGTGGGCAAAAGCAATAATTTTTTTAATAATATAAATCATTTATGGAATCCTAAAATGCATAGAGGTGGTATTTTTTTTAGTGTGGCAATATCGAAGTAAGAATTTTAAAATGCTCTTAACCTGAGGTCTGATGGCGAAAAAAAACAAACAAAAGGTTGATTTTGTTATGATCCCGAACATCTGCGACACCAACAGCTGTCAGGTTAAGGAAAGGAACCTTTTAGACAACTAGTTTGAAGTTAAACAAAACAATGTCTTACTTGAGAAAAGCAGCATCCAAGTCCCAGTCGGAGAGCAGTGGCAGGTATATTTCCTGGCCATCATCCACACTCCGGTATGACAGAGTGAAGTCGGACTTGATGTCAAATGCTTTTACCAAGATGCTTTGTAAAACCTCCAGCGAGGTTATTTGGGGGTCCACAGAGAACTTCCTCAGTTCTGGCTGTAGTTTACCTTCACATTTCTGAAAAACAATGAAATTGATTTAATTTAGATTTTAGATTATTCAAGTACTTACACAATATACTGAAGTGGCAAATATTATATCCAAATATAAAGTGGCTAAAGTCATACATAAAAAAGTGGTTCAAGGTTGCATTCCATTTTTTGACCAAAATCTGTGTTAATATAGCTGTTTTGTAAAATAATATAGATCTGCCAATATTATTATAAAAAATACAACAGCTATGACCAAGATTTGAAGCTTGCAGGCAAAATACCTGACAATCATTAATAGCTTTTCTAGTGAACATTTACATACATGTAAAATAAATTAACTCCTAACAAGGCAAAAGGCTTAATTGTTATTTTAAGTACAAAAAGTAGGTATATGAGTAACACTGAGTAGGTAGGCATTGATATTCAAGGTGGTTAATTGTCGTTCTGCTCTGATAACCATCAATTATTTTAAAGTGTTTGCAAATTGTGGAGGCTGAATGTGTAATTAGACAAAGTAACTATATTTTTGTCTAAAAATTAAAAAGTAAAGGAACTCTTAGTAAAGAAGTATTCATAATTTTATGACAAGAAGCCAAATTCGACTTATTTTGTATGGTTCAAAACCAGATATTCAATAAAACAAATAATATTGTTTAGCTAAGAGTTGGGCACCGGATTTATTTATAGAGTATATTGCAAATGTAAGATGCTGTACCGTTTCGTCTAAACTACGTTGAAGGGTAGCATTAAATCAAGAAATTCGTTAATATTATAGCATTACATATTGTTGGAGTACATACTGTACGATACAAACCTTCACTTTCACTCTAACAGCTTCTTTGCTATATCCAAACATGATTTTGCTTAACTATTATCACATATCTATAGTACACAACTACAGCTAGTCCATGTTACTACTCTTTTCACATCATTGTAAATTAATAAGGTTAAAGAAATTGTAAAGTAAATTTTCAACACAATCTTCCACTCTTCACAGTTCACATACAAAAGAAAACAATGACAACTGTGACATTTAGTTTTTTTTTTAAGATCTTATATATAAGGTCCTGGATGCCGAGATATTTCAGCAATCGTGTGTCATTTTCATTCAATGACCTCCCAGACGAACCTGCAAGGTATAAGTAAAGGCTGTAGAGGTGGGTGATAAATAACTTCACGATGAAAAAATCACGGTGATCCGCCGTTAAAAAGTAAAAGTGTGACTTGTCACGAAGTAACAACGTTACAAAATAACGTTGTTACTTAGCGACGATATAACTGGAACAGTGTGTAAGCGACGCGTCGCGTCGTGCCTCGTGACCGCTGTTACTAACTGTGACTGTGACTGCGGTGCGCTGTCACAGAGTAACATCAGTTGTTACAAAAATATCAGTAACTGCCGGGAACGATCGACACGCAAATGTCGTGACACGAAATAACCGAAGTGACAAAGTCACGGTGATTTTTCAATGTGATTTTTTTGGAACGGGAATAACAATAACGGTGATCGAAAAGTAACGCTTTTCCGTGCCTCGTGACCGCTGTTACTAACTGTGACTGTGACTGCGGTGCGCTGTCACAGAGTAACATCAGTTGTTACAAAAATATCAGTAACTGCCGGGAACGATCGACACGCAAATGTCGTGACACGAAATAACCGAAGTGACAAAGTCACGGTGATTTTTCAATGTGATTTTTTTGGAACGGGAATAACAATAACGGTGATCGAAAAGTAACGCTTTTCCCCATGTCTAAAAGGCTGACGTCCACTAGGCTCGCCGAGGCGAGTCGAATCGAATCGAAAATAATTCGCCTCCATACATTAACTATGAAAGTGCGTCGATTGACGCAGAGCCGAATGATGTGTTCTAATTGTTAAGCAACTTTCATAGTTAATGTATGAAGGCGAATTATTTCGATTCGATTCGACTCGGCTCGGCGAGCCTAGTGGACGCCAGCCTTAAGATAGACCGAGAGACTATCTCGCTCTATCTTATAACGCATCACACGACGGACTGCTATGCAGGACCATCTGGTCCACATTTAAACTATGTAACGTGACCATATTAGTAGTAAAAGGTTTCGTTTTGGAACGTTGCCTTCCTTTTGACAGTTTTGACGCATAAACGCATTTTATTAACGGGTTTAATATTGGGCTGTTCCTATTCAGTATAAACAACTCTTCTTTTATAGTTTAACTATTTATTTTAATATAACTTTCACAATACACATCTTTCTATTACGGCCATCTTCATGTCAACAGATAAGATATTTTTAGGTAGCAAATAACTATAGCCTAATATTAAGTGTCATTCACAGAGTATGTGATGATTGGACAGGATAGCCAACACAACACCCTCCCTCAATCATCACATTCTCATCATCATCATCATATACATGAACAAAAGATACCGCAATAAACACATACATGTTTTGAAATAAAAGTTACACAGATTTACTAACAAAAATTATAGCAAAATATAGCAGTGGAATATAAACAACTAATGAGTTTTATTTTAATCCTATTGCATGTGTAAAATATTTAAATACTTTACCACTCAGGGGTTTAGTTAAAATATCAGCCAATTGCTCCTTAGTATTTATATATTTTACATCTACAATTCCTTCACTTACTTTCTGCTTAATGAAATTATATTTTATTTCCATATGTTTAAGTCTTTTTTGATCACAACTTTTAACAGATTTAATTGTGCTTTGGTTGTCTTCAAAAATAATTACATTGTCAGTCAAAACATTTATGTCAATGCAAAGTTTCAAGATCCAGCAGGCTTCCATTGCCGCCTCACACAAAGATACAAATTCACTCTCCGTGCTACTGAGAGCAACTACAGATTGTTTTTTAGATTTCCATATGACAGTATTCCCATACATTTTAAAGAGAAAACCGCTAGTCGATTTTCTATCAACATCTCGACCCCAATCAGAGTCTGAGAATCCAATTACAGGTGTATTGTCATTATCTTGACGCTGGTATGTTAATGAATAGTTGACAGTCTGTTTCACATACCTTAGTATTCTTTTGAGAGCTTTCCAGAGTTCTAAGCTCGGTTTGGACTGAAATCTGCCTAAATAATATACACTGTAAGCTAAATCAGGCCGGGTTCCCACAGTAGCATACATCAAAGAGCCAATCAATGACCTACATTGCTTTTCATATGAATAATCTATAGGATAATCATCTTCAAATTTGAAATTTACATCCATTGGTGTGGAATTGCCCTTACAATCCTCCATACCATATTTTGTGAGTACTTTTTGTAAATACTTTGACTGATCTATGGTAATACAGTTTGTTTTCTTGTGAATTGAAATGCCTAAATATGTCAAATTTTCTGAACCTAAGTCTTTCATTCTAAATTGTGTCGATAAGAATTGTTTTACATCATTTATTTTAGTCAAGTCATTTCCCAGTATTAACAAGTCATCTACAAACAACAGTATGTATATGTCATTGCCTTTGTATAAACAATAGTCATGTTCTGATCTGTCGAGTCCATATTCTGTCATAACCTCATTGAAACGTTCATACCAATACTTCGGTGATTTCTTAAGTCCATATAGTGATTTCTTGAGTTTCAAAACATAGTCCTTGTTCATGTCATATCCAGTTGGGGGCTTTAAGTATACTTCTTCATTTATTCGTCCATATAGGAACGCACCCTTAACATCCATCTGATGAATTGAGTAATTTTTGTGTGCTGCTACTGACAATAATATTCTCAGCGTCTGCATTTTTAGAACAGGTGAGTACACATCATCAAAATTTTCTTCTTGTTGGTACCCCCGCACCACTAACCTTGCCTTATATATATTTTCATTAGATTTTCCTTCTTTCTTAGCAAATACCCATCTTGTATCAATTAATTTTAAGTTATTTGTCCTTTTAACCTTCTCCCATGTGTCACTCTCCTCCAGCACTTGAATTTCTTCCCGTATTGCCTTCATCCATAAGTCTTTGTCTCTCCTTCCTTTTAAGTCATCATAGTGTACTGGTATGTCATCACAATCTCCTGCCAATAATGCATATAGGGCCTCGTCATCATCATTCTTAAGATCTACTACATAATCTTTTTGCCATATTGGTACATGTTTCGTCCTATTGCTTCTTCTCAATTCCCTCTCATGATTGTCTTCTTCCTCATACACATTATCATCTTTTCTTTCTTCTTCAATATTCATATACTTCTCACTATCCGGTTTCTGTCTCCAGTTTTTATTTTCTCTTCCTTGATTTCGCGTCATATCCGTATTTCCACTTTCTTGTCTTTGTGTCACATCCATATTACTGCTTCCTGGTCTTGATTCCTTGTCCATTTCTCTCCTCACACCTTCTTCTCCAGTATTCATAGGTATTTTCACACATTCTCCTTCATTCATAGTTTCATCAAATATCACATTTCTTCCTATCACAATTTTTCCATTTTCCTCATCCCATAATTTATAACCACTCACACTGTATCCCACCATTAATAACTTTTTGCCTTTTGGATCTAGTTTGCTTCTTCTCTCTTTTGGTATATGATTATATGCTATACTACCAAACACTCTTAAATTTGTCAAATCCGGTTTTCTTCCTTGCCACAGTTCACTAGGAGTCTTGTCTTTCAAAGCTGTCGGACACCTGTTAGTCACATAGGCCGAATATAAAATTGCTTCACCCCATAGTTTTCTATCCACTTTTGAGTCAATCAGTATAGTTCTTGCTTTTTCAGTCAACGTCCGGTTCATTCTTTCTGCAACACCGTTCATCTCGGGGTTATATGCTACGGTGTAATGTACTTTTATACCATGCTCTAAACAAAAGTCTTTCATATCATTTCCTACATATTCTCCGCCATTGTCACATTTTAATTTTAATAAGTTTGTGTTGAAATGCTTCGTTGCATAGTGGTAATACTCTTTAAACTTGTCAAACACCTCAGACTTATTCCTGATTAAATATACCATAACAAAATGTGTATAATCATCGATGAATGTCAAGAAATAGTTTTTGTCGTCCCATGTCACTGGTGTGATTTGTCCACAGACATCACTATGAACTATTTCTAGTGGCCTAGTCGCTCTCTGTCCAGTCTTGTTAAAAGGCAGTCTATTTATTTTCCCTAGTACACATGTCTCACACAATGTATTCTCAATTGTTAAGTTTTTTATGTCAGTCAGTCCATGTACCATGTCATTTTTAGTCAACAAATTGATATTACCCATAGATAAGTGAGCCAAACGCCTGTGCCATAAATTAATCATGTCATTGTTTTTGTTGTTAGAATAATTGCAATGTAAGACATTAATCTGCATCTCAATTGTGTACAATGAACCTTCTGGAAAACCCACAATAATTAATTCTTTACTTGGATTATAAATTTCTACTTTTCCATTAGAAAATATTATGTCAAAACCTGCACTTTCCATTTTAGAAACAGATAATAAATTCTTTCTCAAATCCGGTACATACATTACATTTTTTATTAAATGATGTTTCACACTACCATTAACATATGTCATCGCTTTAATGTTTCCAATGCCTACTGCCTTAAGAGTAACACCATTTTTTGCAGCAGAAATTAATCTAGGTTCTTTTAATTCTATGTAATCATGGAACATGTCTAAATCTTTCGTAAGGTGGTCAGAGCACCCTGAATCCACATGCCACTGTGAACTTATACTGTCATTGTCATTGTCACACACAAAAGCATTATAATTAGTATTATCACACTCACTTGTAACAAAAGCTCCACCTCTGCCGCGCGTCGAGCTGTACTGACCACGACCACGGCCCCTGCCACGCCCAGGACTGGAACTGTTGAAGCGTGTTGAATATCCCTGTTGATATCTGCCATCCTGTCCTTGTTGATAATAGCCCCTAGCTTGTCCGGGGTAACGATGGTCAAATCCTGAGTTTCCTGGTTGATGATGGCCTCTAGCTTGTCCGGGGTAACGATGCTCATATCCTGTGTGTCCTAGTCCGGTGTATCCTCCTCTGTTCTGTCGACATTGATATTTTTTGTGGCCTTGTCTCCCACAATTAAAACAATGGAACGCACTCCCATACTGCTCACTTCTACCTCCTCTCGTTCTAGTCTCCTCTTCTCCTAATAATCTGTTTTTTGTAAAGTCCAGCTCCAGGTCAGGTATTGTTTCCAGTGCCGCTACAACATTGCTATATGATTTTGGCATGGATAACAGGATATAATTAAGTTTTTCGTCCTCTGTTAGTGTATTCCCTGCATCACTAAGTTGTGAAAATATTTTTTCCATCTCTGAGAAATGTTCAGCCATCTTGTTGCCGTCAGAATATTTCATCTCGGTTAATCTTCGTAATAAAAACATCTTACTTCTTACACCTTTATTCATGAAGTTCTTTTTCATTTTTTCTATCATTTCGTACGCAGATTTTTCTTCCCTAATATATTCTATGTGGCTATCAGCTATGGCCGAAATAATAATATTTTGTGCCTTGGCTTCACGTGTCTTGTTATGAGCATCTTCCGAATAATTTTGGTCAATAACCGCCTCTAGGCAATCATTTTCTTTTAGAAGGCTTTTTATGCGGAACAGCCAAATGGAAAAGTTTTCCCCGTCGAATTGTTTCACATTATAATATTTATCACCCGCCGACATCTTGGTCACGCCGGTTGCCGATCTTCTATTTTGCATTTATACTCCACTCGCTGCACTGTGCCCATAACCCTATTAACGGGTTTCCTATTGGGCTGTTCCTATTCAGTATAAACAACTCTTCTTTTATAGTTTAACTATTTATTTTAATATAACTTTCACAATACACATCTTTCTATTACGGCCATCTTCATGTCAACAGATAAGATATTTTTAGGTAGCAAATAACTATAGCCTAATATTAAGTGTCATTCACAGAGTATGTGATGATTGGACAGGATAGCCAACACAACACATTTGACGTGACAACAATCGTGACATTTGCAATTTGCAGTCATTGCATAAATTGCATTACCTACTGCTAAGCCTATAATTTATTAGTACAAATAAAAAAATTGATTTCTGAATAAAATGACTACTCCACCTGCTGTGCCCCAAATCGACCGCGAATTAGATTTATCAAATGCTGGAAGAGGAGTATGGCTGGTTAAAGTTCCTAAGTATATAGCGAATAAGTGGGAAAAAGCACCAGGAAATATTGAAGTGGGTAAATTGAAGATATCCCGAGTGGCAGGACAAAGGGCTCAGGTGCAGTTATCTCTCTCAGAGGCCGTGATGTGCCTTAAGGATCCTGGCGAGCAGAGCATACCCAAGGAGCACCGTCTGGACGTTTCAACGGTTACTAGGCAATCTTTAGGCGTATTTTCTCATGTCGTGCGTAAGTATTCTTCATAACAATATCTATGTTTCCATAGATTATTTTTTTTGGTTGTGTCCATACATAACCTTAAAATAAGTACCTAACTAATGTTTTTGGGTATTTATTTCAGCATCCAATACAGATTCGGTGGTTCCGGAATCTGAAAAGTTGTACATGGAGGGTAGGATAGTACAAAAGTTGGAGTGCAGACCATATGCAGACCCAACTTACTATAAATTAAAATCTGAGTCTATAAGAAAGGCTTCAATGCCACAGCGTCAAGTGCAACAGCTAGATAGAATTGTACAGAACTTCAAGCCAGTCTCAGATCACAGGCATAATGTAAGTATTCAATTGAGAAATTCTATTGTGATCAACAAAAAGTCATATATTTCATGTACCACATTGTGTAAACAAGGGGAAATTCTATTGAAAAAATTATAATTCTCACATTTATTTTTAATCTGATTTCAGAAAATAAATAATACCCTAAACACATATATTAAATAGTGCCATAGATAGCCATCACTATTCTAGAGAAGGGTAACAAATTGTTACACTTTGCTAAAACCCCTATTAACATAAAGACTGCATCATATTGTGCAACATTTAAATAATATGGGGCTTGGTTAG
This sequence comes from Cenopis cana, assembly GCA_951800055.1. Classification (NCBI taxonomy): domain Eukaryota; kingdom Metazoa; phylum Arthropoda; class Insecta; order Lepidoptera; family Tortricidae; genus Cenopis; species Cenopis cana. Next base: position 15,005,421 of record OX637477.1, on the reverse strand, counting down.
TAATATTCCTATTCTAAATATGTTTTAAAACATGTGGTAGAATAAATTATACATTGTGAATTTCCAGATTGAGTATCAAGAGAGGAAGAAAGCAGAAGGCAAAAAAGCCAGGGATGACAAGGATGCAGTACTCAATGTGCTGTTTGCTGCGTTTGAAAAACATCAGTATTATAATATCAAAGATCTGCAAAAGGTAAATTACTGAAGATTATTATTTAAAGGGCCAACCTGGACCAGAACCGCTCCGTCCAGAACGAAATGGAAAGGCATGGAAGAGGCATATGTCCAGCAGTGGACGCGAATATGCTGAAAGAGATTTTTTTTTTTTTTATTCCTACGTAGCTTTAGACTAGGGGAATCTCTATTAGCTAGAAAAGGAGCGCCCCGGGGAAATTAGCTAGAAAAGTGAAGCGGGGGCTAGAAAAGTGACGCGGGGGCTGAAAGAGAGAAGAGAGATTATTTAGTAGTTATATCTTGAAGTTATATTATTTATCAACAACTTCTTGAATTTTGTAGTATGTTGACATTTGGTGTTTGTTAGTAAATTTTTGGCCAAGAGAAATCACAACGAGGAAACTGGCATGAGTCTGAAAAAAAAATTGAACTCTATGGAGCTCCCAATCCAAGGAAGAAGTCTGTCCCTAGCCATAATCATGAATAATTTATTTTTCCAGATTACAAGACAACCCATAGTATATTTGAAGGAGATTCTGAAGGAAGTATGTAACTATAACCTGAAGAACCCACACAAGAACATGTGGGAGCTGAAGCCTGAGTACCGGCACTACAAGCAGGACGCTCCGCCAGAGGCCAAGGAGGACAAGGACAGCTCGGACAGTGACTAGTCTACATTGTGATAATATGATCATCATTAAACAAGCCATTGAAAAATTAAATATTTTGTAAAATATAAACATATGTTTTCATTTAAGTATAATAAACCACCTTAATATTTTGCTTGCACAATTTAATAACATTATAATACATTTAAATTGTCTATACATAAAAATGTTACTATGATGACTAGGATGACACATTGAATTTTCAGCTAAAATAGATTGAGAGTTGAAATATAAAGTGACAACTTTAGTTGTTCTATATTTACTTGTTACATTAATTGAGTATATAATTCAGTCCACGAGTTAATACTTAAATTGTTGCGTCGGTTACCTCAGGTTGGGGTTGGGATCAATTCATGGCGTCATACTTAGATTTCTTGATGTAACTCGCCAGGAAGCAGGAGAGAACTGTGCCCACCAATGGGAACAGGGCTGTGCCAATTGCAATGCCGATCAGAACGTTCATGTTGCTCTCCAGATATTCCACTATTACTTTGTAGCAACCCTGAAATGAAAGTCAGTGTGGTGAAATAATTTAAATTATTGTATTTTTTTTTATTGTCCATTTAAACCAGTGGTTCTTCCATTTAGTGATGAGGGACCATTTGACTATTTCGTGTCTTGCCATGGAACACCTCCTATCATTATAAATAATAAATAAATATTTGTGGCCACTGAGTTAAACATACTATTTATAGAGGCTGGAGGATGGAAATTGTACTAGCTTGGCTGACTTGTGTGAATGTCGGCGAGAGGGGCGCCCCATCGATGGACCTTTTCGTCGCTAGTGACACTGACTGTTAGGTGCAGACTGCAGTAGGTACCAACCGTCTGATATACGTGACTGTAGTTAGCCGTGATGCAGTCGTCGGGCTCCAGCACGCAGCACGACAGCGGGATCGGCCGCTGCACGTGCACCCAGTCCGTGTAGTTAGACACGCCGCAGCAATGCAGCTGTGACCACGATAAATATTATTTTTTCCAGATTACAAAACAACCCATATTATACTTGAAGGAGATTCTGAAGGAAGTATGTAACTTTGTAAGTGTGTTGCGCTAATAAACTACCTATATTTCATTTCATTTCAAATAAATAATCTACTGAAATGCTTACGCTTAAATGCGAGGGGTATGCCTTGCATTCTCCATACACACATTATTTATTTTTTGGTTTAAATATTGGATATGATGACCTCCCAGACGTGTCCGTCGACGGCGACATCCTCGCATGGGCGCGAATGTGACTCTCAAAACCGAATATCGGATATACGAAGGACCTGAAGTGGAAGTTTCCAAAATTTTTAAAGAACAAAAGTACAAAAAATTGTTTAAATAAAAAAAATCTATATAGGACATGGCTAACAGAAAAATAAGCATACTGACTAAAAATCATAACTGTAGTGCAAACACAAACGACGAAAAACTTGCACAACGTTTGTATGAAGAGTGCCCTACCCCTCGCCTTAAGGCGCAGGGTAGGGCAAGGCCTTCCCCATACAAACTTTGTGCACGTTTTATTCGTCGGTTTTGGCACTAACAAATATAATATTTTTTTTGGTTGTAAATATTAGATATGCGAAGATCGTGATGTGAAAATTTTCAAATATTTCAAAAATATTCAAAATTAAAAAAAAAAAAAAATATATATATAAAAAAAATTACATCACGAAATAGCTATCAGAAAAATAAGCATACTGACCAAAAATCATAACTTTAATGCAAACACAAACGAAGTAAATCCTGCACAAAGTTTGTATGGAGAGAGCTTGCCCTACCCCTCCTCTTAAATTTATTTATTTATTTTTAATACACATATAAGCTAACAGTATAATACCAAATCGCTTACACGGCAAAATATTACAAATTTAGAAACACAAAAACACTAAATTTATCAACAAGGACAGAGAAACAACATAGAGAAAATTTATGAGAATTGTAACACAGTTTAGGTACTATCATTCATTTAGTTGAGCCATTTGAGCAAAGTTTAAGGCAGACACAGTGGCTTTCAAAAACTTGCTCAATCTGTCAGCAAAAATGTCAGCATCCGGAACCTGAATCAGTACATTATTTATGAGTGAGATGGCCCGGCAAGTGGGCGCGTTTGCGGCGTACGCCGTGCGTGTCAGGCCGTGGTTTTTCTGGCCCGCCACACGCTACCGGCGGCGTCTGGACGTGCGTCGCACGCTGTGCCACACGCCGTCGGTCGCGGGTGCGTGGGTTTTGTGGCCCGCGGCCACCCGACGTCGGAGAAGGAGCTCAGTCGCATTGTGCCCGCTTTGAGAATTGGTGTGCTGTGCTTTAAATAAAATGAACAGAAAAATACTAACATTTTTATTGTTAGAAGAAGAAGAAGACGATGAAATATTAATGTTATCAAAAAAATTGTTTTATGTCACACCTGGCCATAAAGAGGCCATTATCGCACGCTCCGCGCGCGAAAAAACCCACTTCCTGGCCAGGGGGTGACATAAAATTTTGTACTTACCACGGGCGATAATAAAGAAAGCCTCAGATCGCATATTTATCGCCCTTGCCTTCGGCTCGGGCGTAAAATACCTGCGATCTGAGACATTCTTTGTTTTATCGCCCTTGGTAAGTAATGTACTATTTGTGCTTTAAATTGTTATTTTTATAATCTTTGTCAGACGCGTCGAACAATATAGGATTACAACGTATTAGATTTATTAATAATTCATCGTTCTCTTTATTGAAATGAAACATTTTCACTATCAAGACGCCACCCGCCGTCCGTCGCTATTCTACAAAAATGATAGCGACCGACGCGTGCGGCGTGTGATCTTCGTCCGTCGACCTACCCGCCGCCGGCGACGTTTCAGAGAAGCCACCTTCAAACATTCCCGAACAAAACATCCGAACGTCATCGGCGGCGGACACGCGTCGGTCGCCGGCCGCCGGCGACGGGTGGTCAGAAAACCCAGGGCCTCACAGGATTTGCCAGTAGGCGTCGACGTCGCCGCGCGGGCCGCGCACCGCCAAAACTAGCACTCATCGGACAGTAGCTTGGCGGCGGAACCGCTAGCCCTACTCGACTTAGGACGTCTGGATTGTCGATGGCTCCGTGAAGCAGGGAGTAGTAATGAGCTACAAGAAGTAACTTTCGCCTAAGTTCCAAGGTGTCTAGGCCTACCATTCCCAAGACAAAACTCGAAGGGTAGAGATAAGGATAATATCCGTATGATCTTTTGTAAACAAATCTAGCGAATTTACGTTGCACTCTCTCAAGCATAAGGTTGTATTTTTCTTCGCGCGGGTCCCATACAACAGCGCCATACTCTAACCGGCTTCGAAATGAAGGAACGCGGGAAGGAGCTTGCCGTACGATACTCACAGTGGATTGGGCTAAGTCGAAGTTGCTGCTATGCCGGTCGCTGGAGACGAGGGTCTGCGTGAGGCCGTCGTACAGCCCCTTGGAGAAGGTCTCTCGGTAGCACGCCACCGACGCGCCCACGCCCGCGTTCATCATGAAGATGCAGGCCAGGAACCCGCCATACTGCGGACATGCAATCACGAAGTGTAGGTAATGTTTATAGTCAACGTTAGCCCTTCGCGTTTGTCGAATAAAGCGGTGTGTTAGTCATTTTAACCAATGTTGCGGGATTCTTGGACAATTTAATGGATTACTGTGGGATGAACTATGATATGATGAAGCTAGTTCATTAGGTCTACAGGTACCTACTAATTTCTTAAAACCTTGAGTAGGTACTAATAAGACAGCATATACCGTAAGAATCCGGGCCAAAATAATTGACCCATAAGTCTAAAATAACTTATTACCTACTTCTTAATGCATGTATGTGCATATTTAAACTACTAAAAATCGTTGGCACGTAGGTGTAGCGGTTCGCAGCAATTATTATAGGCGCTTAAGGCCGGGTTATAGTAAAAATCTGATTTGGTAAACGGTTTTATTTCGAAATACTACATATTAAAAATGTAAAAAAAATACGATGTTATATTTGAGACCTTTATCTAGTGCCGTCGGATGTCCGTTACACAAATTGCAAAACTTTGTTCGATAGAAAAAAATTCCAAACATACCTCTATTTTCTATCTTAAAACTCATTTTATTTCAATCTTAGGTAACATGATGAGTAGAAAATAATACTAAAATAAACGTATTTGATGGTATGAGGGATGTCGGGATTAATATTGTTAATATAGTAAGCCATGTATTTTTCTCATCCAAAAATGTACTAAAAATTACGAAAATTACGCGCACAGTTCCGTAGAGAGTGGGATGGTCAATTGCAAACTCACGCGTGTTAGAGCGGGACATTTGCAATGGAAGAACCTCGCCTTAAAGTAGGTACTTACCGTGTTTTGTGTTTGCTTTAGATGTAAAGCAGCACCGGTTATCCCTTGACGACGCAAGCGAAGGTCATGGAGCTCATCGAGCTGATCATATGCTGCGCCGTGCCCGAGAACTCGACTTACAGCTTATGTCGGTATTTGTACTTGTCGAAATAGTTTCACTTTTAGGAGGGGTCGTATAATATCTGGTTAACTTACCTTACGATGTAGAGCAGCACGGGCTGACCCTTGATGATGCAGGAGAAAGCGGCGGAGCTGATAAAGTATGATGAGGTCGGCGATTCCGATCATCACACGCGGTGCTGTGCCTGAGAACTCACCTTACACCTCTAGATATATACTTGTACTTGTCGAACTACATAGATCCACTGTTAGGAGGAGCCATAACATCTGTTTTCACTTACGATGTAGAGCAGCACGGGCTGGCCCTTGATGATGCAGGAGAAGGCGACGGAGCTGATGAGGATGATGAGGCCGGCGATGCCGATCATCACGTGCGGCGCCGTGCCCGAGAACTCTGAAGACAGCTCCATGTACTTGTACAGGTCGAATTCCGCCCATAGCCCCACTATCAGCAGAAGCAGGCCCGACAGCTAGGAATGACAAAAAAAAACGTAAGTTCACAAGTTTTCAACCTGTGTGGCGTTGCCCTTAGATTCTGCGCGTAAAGAGACCTGTACCCTTACCATGAGTTTGCAATGTTTGCATTACCGTACTCGCTAGCGACTGCGTAAACGATTCGATTTAGTCCATACTAGTACAGCGCCTCCGAACTAAGAATCGCCATACTAAATCGTTTACGCAGTCACTACTCTTTCAAATTTTCCGTGTAGACGTGGCGTTCAAAATGTTTAATTTAATTCATTCATATTCTAATGGCTGACAAATTAGGTAATGGCATATTATGAACGAAGCGCCTGCCTAGGAACAAGAATAAAGCATATCACAGCTAGGTAACTACCTGCAAATGACCGCATATTGAACGGCGCCACAGAATCGTTAATATAATTATCATCAAAGTAATACAATAGAGGAGAATCCTATGGCTGTGAGATTTTCTGATGAGGTAGGTACTAACATATTTTTCCTTAAAGTTAAACAAATTTTGGTAAAAAACATTTTTTTTTACTTCATTTGACTACAACATTTGATTACAAATTCATATGCGCGGCGGGTCTCTAATTTTCCTTGATCTCGATTTCAAATAAGTTAAACGCGAACTAATTCGCTTCAAAACTTTTGGCTTATCAATATGTAACATCTGTCAGATGATAACACATTGTTTTCACAAGTAATTCCACAAACAACTTACCCAGAACACGATATTGAAAATGAATAGAAACGTTTTCAGGCAGGCTATCACCGCCACATTCTGGAATTGGTTCCCCATGGTCACAGTTTACGTTTTTCATTCATGGATTTAGGAAACAGTTACGTTCGATGTTCTTATATATTATAAACCTGGGCTGGGTTAGCTGGTTGGTACTCGGTTTGTTGATCGACACAACGCGCATGCGCAACCTGCCCTATTCACAAAGTATTTCACTTTTCCGCAAATTGGTCCCTGGTATAATTTGGCCCTGACATTCGTAATATCTATGTGTGATCAGATGCCAGACTTACGTCGGTCCTCTCTTGAGTGGTCGGTCAGCTCTGCCTGCCACGCATGCGTGCTTGCATCGGCGCCTCTACTTTGTAAATAAACACACGCACTTTACCAGCTCACGCATTATAATTTGTTGGCAGCCGTGAATGAAATGAAGAAGAGGGCGGCTTTCGGGCTTTTTTGTTTATTGTGGTTATTGTTTTTGTCTTGCTACGCGCGCGGAAAATCACACTTCCTGGTCAGGGGAGACACACATTTTTTTTAACTTACCATGGGCGGTAATGAAAATAGCATCGCATATTTATCACAAATAATTCCAAAAACAAATAATCTGAGACATTATTTGTTCTAGCCTAGCGCTCTAGGTAAGTAATGTACCTACTGTTATGCAATTGCGCTTTTTACTACCTACTTATTTTAAGGACAGAATTTTTTTTAATACCACGTTGGTGGCAAACAAGCTTGCAGCCCACCTGATGGTAAGCGGTTACCGCAGCCTATGCACGCTTGCAACCCCAGGGGCGTCACGTGCGCATTGCCGACCCTTTTAAAAATTAACACTCCTTTCTTGAAGAGCCCCATATTGTAGTCCCTCGGGAAAACCTCGGCAGGGATTCATTCACTCATTCCACAACCGGAGCGTGCGAGGGAGGAAATTCCTCTTAAACCGTACCGTACGCGACCATTTAGGTTCTAAGGTGTGAGGATGAACGCCCTGCCGACGGCGAGCGGTGCGATGGTAGAAAGCGGCCGTGGGCATCATGTCGAATAGTTCTTCGGAGCGCAACCCATTATACAAGCGGTAGAACAATTTGCAAATGCCATCTTTATTTTTTCTAGACCTCATTATCTAATATATTTTTGAAAGCTCAATAGGTACAAGTTTTGAATGGCCACTCCTTGGTTATATAATTCCTATTTGGCCGCGGCACAAAGATGAATTCCGAAGAGAAGAGACATGCCAATCTGTAATTAATTGACTCATACTTTCCTCTCGTTAGCTGCATTGCTGAAATTCAGCTGAACGGGGTTGGCGGTCGGCGCAGGCGCCAGTCGACCTCCGACCACAACAGCGCACGCGCGCTCTCCCGCGCACGACCTCCCTCAGTTTACGCTCGCACGGACACTGCAATTCCGAATGTGATATTTTTAGCGCAATGTTTTGCCACAAGATTTTTTTTATTTTCGGGATCATTTTGCGGATATCTTCGGTTTCGCTAATTGCCGATGTTGAAGGGGATGATGGTGAGAATAAATTATTTATATCATTAAATATGTACTTAGTTAACTAATGAAGAACTGTTTAGGTGTTAGGTACCTATATATAGACAAAAAACTTAATGAGCAATTATTTAATATAAAAGTCTAATAAATTTAAAGGTACGTATACTACAGTTGAAACAAAACCGATTCTCTCTTCTATCGACGTACGTACCTACTTAATCTTTTATTTTAACTTTGTGCCGGCAGTGATTAATTAGTTAATATCGTTTGGTACGTATGTGAGGTGTGGATGTTGACGACTAAAATAATTTATTTTTATAGCTTTAATCCCTTACCTTTGATTTCCTTTTGAGCAAAAGGCATGTATTCAATTTAAAAATAAAACCGACCTGCGCGAACTTACAATTACAACAGTAACTAGATACACGAGTAATCAATGAAAATTGTTTGATTTTATTTAATTATTATTATTGTATTAATTATGTCGCTCCTACAAAATGCACCATGCAGGCTGAATGCACTGGACTTTCTTTTATTTTTAACACCTTATTTATAACATGTATTCTGAGCAAATAAATCTTTGAATCTTTGAAAGTTTTCAAGGATTTCCATGAATACGTTCGAACCATTATCACGGACATTAACCCTTTGACCGCCAGGAACCTATAAAGTGGTTGTGTGTCGTCGTACCCATCTCGCCAACAACCACTTAAAAGGTCGGAATGAAGGTGTACTTTGGTCATGAAAAAAATAATTTATGAACTGTTTTAATTTGTTTTTATTGGTTTAGACATTACACCAAAAAACAGTGCTTGGCGTACTGGGTACGACGACACACTATCGCTTTGGCGGTCAAAGGGTTAACAATAAATTATCTCGAATTCCTGAATCATGAATGAAAAGATTGGTTTTAGAAGCCTCACATTATTTGATAGATATCTTCGGCGATACCTACCAATTAAGCCTTGTCGTTTTTCATAATGGCCCGACTCGTAAGTAATTTTAATTAAGTATGATTTTCTATCTAGATATTTTATGATATGGCGAGGAGAACTTAATTAGGGCAACCATCAGGGCCACTTGATAGTAGGAAAACTGGTTCTCAAACCCGTAGACATGGACCATGGACAGTGCTAAGTGCTAAAGAACACTCTATGACTAAGGGATTAGGGCTTGCAGTCCCGGTACCGCCTTGTGCGTAAATTCGCGGGGTTTTAGATTCCCTAGAGGGAATTTCTGGTCATTAGTTAGTACCTAAAATATTGGCTGACAATCTCGAACCACCACATTGTGTAGGGGTCTGCAGTGTGATTTGCTCGCTGGTAATTTATGGGATCAGTTCCAGGTGGATGCACCTCAACATTGTCAGTCTAGGCATTCTGTAACAAAATAAAACATCAAACTAAAATATTCAGATTTTATTTGTGATAAAACTTTTATTTATAAATACACATTTTCTAATAACTGAACAAACAATCAAATAAAAACTTAACCATTTATTAAGGCATAAACAATAAAACTTAAAGATAAAAAAATTGCCCCGTCGCCGCCAGCGGGTAGGGTGCCCAGAAGGCTGGCCGTATTGGCTGAATGGTAATACTTATTCTTTGCGCGAAATATTGGCCGGACTGGTCACCAGTGGTTTCTATTAGGCGCGCCGACAGATCTTTATATAGTCGGCGCGCACTTGGTCATCATGGTCCCAAGTGTCCCAACTCCCACAGTGTCTCAGGTCATATAGGTCATATAATTCACTCCTGGGAGCCGATTTTTGAGAGTCGAACGCTCGAATTTTCACTCGAGATCCGTCAAAAAACTATGACGTTTGACAGATGTCGCGTGAAAAGTCGAGCGTTCGACACTCAAAAATCGGTCCCCAGGGGGCCGATTTTTGAGTGTCGAGCGCTCGACTTCTCACTGTCTGTCTGTCAAAACATCATAGTTTTTTGACAGATCTCGAGTGCTGTGTGATCCTAGCTGCTCCAATGATAGGCATAGGCGTAGGCAAGGCATAGTAGGTAGTTCCTTCCTATGGGAATGTTGATGCATTTACTGCATACCTACCTAATGACCTACATTCACATATATTCAGTTTCCGTTGCACACGTTTGGGGTTAATTTTGCAATTTAAACTGATATATTAAACTCCGATATGCGGTTGTGTAACTGTTTAATTCAAGCGCACTCCAAAAGTCCTTTCACCCACTAATGGTATTGGAATTATACTGAATAAATATAGTATTTGTCGCCTCACCAGCTCGGAAACTTTTACTTTATCGTTTAAAATCCCAAATGCCCAAAATTCCTTCATCCGCTAGCGGGTAGTGATTTTGAAATATGAACGTGACGCTCTAAAGAATTACATTTTTTGGTTGTACGTTGTTTCGCAGACAGAAGTTTCATAGATTTATTGTTTCGCAGAATTTTCATTTTATAGAAAACAATTTTTTACAAAAGGGTCGCAGTTCTAACCTAACTTAACCCACTTTTCTGGTAGATCTAATTGGGCTCTACACAATGGCATTTAAGTTGTACCTAAAAAGTTAACGGTTTCTGAAAAAAAAACTTTCTATGAAACGTAAATTCTGTGAAACAATTCATTCTATGAAACATTTTTCTGCAAAAGAAGGGGACACCATCGACACCATCGTGCATCTCCGTTGTCCGTATCTACTCATTACTAGTTATCAATAAGTATTATCCCCATCATAGGAATCCGTTAGTTAGGAAGGCTGTCGACTACGTTCCCATCCCTCACCCCTCTGTCATAACACTCGTAAAGGCTGGCGTCCACTAGGCTCGCCGAGCCGCGTCGAATCGAATCGAAAATAATTCGCCTCCATACATTAACTATGAAAGTGCGTCGATTGACGCAGAGCCGAATCGAGTCGACCGAATGGACGCACTTTCATAGTTAATGTATGAAGGCGAATTATTTCGATTCGATTCGACTCGGCTCGGCGAGCCTAGTGGACGCCAGCCTTAACCGTAACTCGGCGATCACTGATTATAGGGGCCGCACGGTCCGGAGTCCTAGGCACACACTCAAGGACCCGGACGACGTAATCACAGCGTCCATCGAAAGATGGAACGCTGCGCTTACGGCGTCCGACTCGGACACGACGCGTAGGTACTTACACTTATTTAGGCGTTCCCGCCGGCGGGGACGTCCACCGCGCGATCGCGACAACACACACATATATAGTCCCTATTCGTCCCGGTACGACCGCATACCGGATAGAGCCAGTCCGACCCAGGTCCTGCCAAGCTGAGTTTCTCGCTGGACTCTTCTCAGCTGGGCTAGTAGGTTTAGCGAACCAGTGACAAAACTCCCAGTAGCTCGATTCTACTGACACCTCAGATTCGGTTGAAAACGCTCAACCAATCTCATTGGAGCGCAAACTTTTAGAGTATTCTAGTGTTTAAGCCGTCCGCGTGGTCGTGTTTCTCCGGAAGTTTCCCATGGATTTTCCCCAGGCCACTCTCCAACCGCGCTCTCCTATCGCTTTAATGGGTCCGGCCCGGCCTATAAAGCCACAGTCAGGTAAAAAAATAGTACATTACTTAACAAACAAGGGCGGTAAAACAAAGACTGTCTCAGATCGCAGGTATTTGACCGAGCCGAAGGCAAGGGCGATAAATATGCGATCTGAGGCTTTCTTTATTACCGCCCGTGTTAAGTACAAAATTTTATGTCACCCCCTGGCCAGGAAGTGGGATTTCCCGCGCATGGAGCGTGCGGTAATTGCCGCTTTATGGCCAGGTGTGACATAAAAGTATTATACCTACTTATTAGATAGGTGTAGGTAATCAAATCACCTACTTTACAACGTAGGTATGTAGGTACTAAAATGTTCCTATAGTTTGAGGGATTATTTTGAAGATTAAATATTTAATTTAATGTTGTAAATTATTTACATATTGAAATGTTTTCTCATGTTTGCTATGCCTTTGCAGGGCGACACGTGTATCTATCTATATTATTGTTTTCACCTGAAATCTGTAATATAACACGCAATATACAATTGTATTCTATATATACATACTTACGAAATACCTGTCAGTCTGTCTGTTTGTTTGATAGAAAAAAAGTTCCGCAGAAGAACTTGGGAAAATATCCCAAGTTCTTCTGCAGAATTTTAAAGTTTGTGTGCAATGCGGTTAGAAGTTTTTGGACGAAGTTCTAAATTATGCGAATGAATTTACTGCATATAGTTTATGGTTTAGGGCTAACTCTCTATACCTGGCCATAGTAAATTTTAAAATGTGATGTTTAGAACAAAAACCAATAATAACTTATTTTGCATATGAAGTAACAAACTATTATTTTGAAAGTTTTACATAATTTGCATTTTAATGTGCACGTGTGAAAGTTCTCCCGTAACGGCCAAGTTACTACCTTACACTGTTACTTTAAGACATATAATTGAATGTCTCGCTCTCTGTGTGTTTCCGATCAAGAAATCGCCTACCTACCAGCTTTTTAATCCATCTCACATAATCACTATAAATCACTTTCAAATCAAATAAATTAATCTACACGCGATTATGCAAATGCGGCTTCTATTTGAATTATTAAAAATAATAACAGACATTACTAACCCATTCGTCTGATCTGAATGCTTGGTTATTAACAGACATCTGTATCGATGCGTGTAATCAATCATCAGTCATAGATATGATAAATAATATATTGTATGACACGTTGAAAACATCATTATATAGTGTAAATATAAAAAAGACATATGACTCGAAACCTAGAAGCAAGTAAGCTTACATAGTCAACCTGAGACACTGGTTGCTCATTTTCAACACTGCACTCTACTCAACTTCACTCTGCAATTGCAATGTAACTGTACCTATTCCTCAAAAAATAAGCAAAGTAGGTAGGTAAGTAAGATGCAGATACTTACATAAGTGTAAGCATACCCATGTAATATATTACTATTATAATGATGATGATGATATTGATGATGGTAGTGATGATAATAGGTACAGGCCGTACAGGGTGGGACAAATGCATGGGCCCTGGAGAAAAACTGCCTTATATATCCTTAGGATAGGTCGTTGTGTATTGGTGGTTATGTAAAACGGTCTAAATTAAGGATTTGAGGTAAGTAATTCCCTTCCAGTCCCTCCAAACAATTTGAGAGCAACGTTAACGCACTTAAGGTAAACACACCGATATTTAACACTAAATCATATGTTATATCTTAAATTAACTACCTACGAACTAATGGGTATTAAGGTGTCAAACATTGGGAGCCTTTAACCTACACCTATCCTAAGTAAATGCACCGAACCGAAGTTACGGAGTATTGCGACTACACGACACTTAGTTGTCTTCCGCTCCGGAGTGGCGCCCGCACTGATTCCTTTCTGCTCGGCTTATGAACATGACGATCTCCGTTTATATTATCATGGTATGTTCTCACATACGATAACGTTGAAATTATCCCTTCATACGATATCCTTATAGTTATTTTTGCCTACCTATGAATATGTGATACCTACTACATAGGTATTATTCTATTCCAATGTATCAGTTAGTGAGTTACACAGATTATTCTATCAAATATAATTAACATATAGGTAGGTACTGTGTTGCATATTTACGGTAAGCAAGATGAATAGTATTATTATTACCGTCCCGTTAGAAAGGGCTGCTTGGTTATTTGCCGCGATCGACGCCGTAACAATGCTCGCTCACCGCAAACCATCGATATTTCACACTTTTCCCACATCGCACAAATTATCTGTAACGGCTCCCGTGTAATCCACGGCAGCTATAGCGGCGAGCGCGTGTTACTCTATCAAACATGTTTTTTTTTTATTAATTAAAGGTGGCATCGCTTCAGACGGGATGCAGGCGGTAACGGTGGTATTCTCAAAGAGTGCATTGTATTAGCTTCGTACTTAGGAATACAGCCTGGCTGGCAGGAAACGTTAATTTAGCACTATCTGTGTCACGGATCGCAGTCACAGCACAGCGGGAACACGAGCCCATCTGCAGCGCTTATCTTACAATCTCTAAACTGCTTCGGCCAAATTAACTGCACAATGAAAATACCTACACAACATCACAATCTACGTATTCATGCTGTCGCCGTTATCGACTATCTTTTTTCATTGTTTACATGACATGGACCGATTTGGCCTGGTCGTTACCGAATCTGGAGGAGGCAATTGTAACTAGGCCGCCGGCATTCGACGGTATCGAATCGGGACATTCTTTTACGAATCGTGTGCCGGTTGTGAATGTATATTCGTGTGGGCAATTGACAGTGTTCATGAAATCTCGACACAGGAAACTAGCTCGCAAAGAGAGCCAAATCGGGGTCGTATTATAATCGGTGCATTTATAAAATGCTTTTTACAAACCCGTGACTTGTAGGTGAGGCAGAGGGCAGAGGCACTTGCATCGGCTTGCGAGGCGAGCCTAATGTCCAGCTCCAGCCGCGGCAAGGCCCGCAGCCCGGGGTTCTTCGGAACCGTTACTTTTTGTACGAATTTGAACTCTATATCTTGAGGTTTCCTCAGTACTGTGGGACAAATTATAAGTGGGTTTGGTGCAGCAGCCCGGGGCGCGCAGGGCGACGCGCTCGTATCGCAGGCACGGCCGTTAGCCAGCCGGCTGTTAGCCCATTTGCACTATGATGGATAACCCGTGTCTAGTGCGGTAAACTGAAGCAAAACGACGTCCTCCTTGTCAGTTATGCTTTATACTAAGTGTATCGTAGATCGGTGCTTAGCGGTTCTGCTGATATGCTTAGGTATTAGGTACTAAGTACCTATAATTTTATAAAGGGTTGGCAACGCGCACGTGACTCCTTTGGAGTTGTGGGCGTAACGTCTATATCTATCAATAATAGGCTGTGGTGTCCTCTAGGTGAACCGTACGCTTGTTGGCCTCAACCCTCATCTAGCTAGAGGTAGGTACTACCTCGTAAGCACACCTGTGACATAAGTACCTATTTGTTAATGTAGGTAAATACGATATGTAAGTGTTTTGTTCACAGACACGAATGTAGAAGTATGTGAGCAAATACTTTACATGCAGTGATACCTAAATAATAACAAAAACAAAATTTTCTTAGAACAAAAGACAGTTTGCCGGCCAAGTTACCTACTTAGCTTAAAACGTGCTTGAAGTCTGTAACCTTTTGGCACTCTGCAATTGTTTAAACCGTGTCATTTGGGTTGCGCATGCGCACGCAAAAACGCATAGTGCACCGTGAGCCTTGACGAGTAGGTGTGGTACAGTCAAAGGCATAAATAGGTATACCTACTCGTATGTACGTTCCCAAAGTGACAAAAATATCTGTACGCTCATACGCTCTTGTCACTATAAAGTTTGTATTACACTATTTTAGAGTGCGCATAGATATCAGTATTTTCGATGTTGACTGTACCTATTACTAGTAGACTAGTACTATAGGTACGTGTCTAACAGTTCGCGGGGGCATTACGCATGCGCTAACGGTCGCGAGTAACGCCGCGGGGGCAGCGCAGCAAAGCCCTGCGACATAGTAAACAAACCCTGTGGCCGCGTCCCTAATACCACCACAACCACACATACACAATACTCGTAATAAAACAACTCCATTATAGCTGTCATTACTAACTAGTGACACTAGTGAAATGTCAATGTCGCACAAACCAAAACACACTAGTCGTTTTGGTCTTGTTTCGGAGCTTGTTATATGGGCTACGTGTGAAACTTTGCTTTCACTAGCGCGTATGACTACGAGTACGACTAGACGTACGGTTTAATTAGCCGATAATTACGTTTAGGCGTGGCGCGTGGCTATTGACAAGTGTAAGTTCGCTGTATAGAGTCGCGCTAATCATTACTCAGTCGCGATGTCTTGCTCCACTGGAGATGTTGCGCTAAATGTATGAAAGCAAGTTAATTTACTTTCGCACCTACACCATTAGTGTAAGAAATAAGAGTGACATGTTGACAGGCGGTTACCAGTCTTTCTTTCTTTTTCAAAGATGGTTAACAATGAAATTGTGTCAACGTAAGTAGATTAAAAGCTGGCACTTGCTTAGATTATACAAGATACAGTTTCGACAATGAGGTGGCTACTTGATTATAACCTTTTGTAGGCGAGCTGGTCTCTCTTCTTGGACTTTATTTTATTGCTACTTACTACGTAGAAACAGCTATCAAGCAACTTAGTTCCAAAATAGCAGAGGAAGGACACTTAAATAGGGTAATTTCATATTAATTGTCAAACTACACCTATAATAAACAAAGGCACGAAATTACTGACTGCACTCTTTTGTTTTGTGTTGTCATATAAATTTGCTAGAACGACCAAACCTGCGCTTTTTGGTTTTCATCCATATTTGATTAAGCTAAATTAAATAAAAATTATTAATTTCTAAATATCCTCGAAAGGAGGGCTGCTTAATTATGTAAAAGGAACATTTTATGATTCCGTTGCCTTACACGGATGCATATGGGTGCTGCCTACACAAAACCAGTAGTTTAATAGGCGCGAGGTATGGTAAGTCGCGCATAGGTAGGGCAGTAGGAGCGATCCTGACCGCGGGCGCGCGCGCGGGTCGGCGACCCAGCTTCCGTGCAGCCGAGCCAAAACGAAGATTTACCCGTTCTATGCACCCATAAACCATTCCACCTACTTCTTCAAGTTATTTATCGCCAGCTCCGGCGACTATCGCCTTGGCAGCATATTGATAACGGCTCTGTGACCGTATTTTGATTTTGCCATATTCGTTTAATGGAGTGTACCCACGCTAAATTACCTTTCAGATCAGAATTATAGTGTGCACGGATATTTCGCGATCGTGTCTATTTATTCGCGGCGTTTATGAATTGAGAAGCATATACCTACCTATGTGGCTAGCTAGATAGAAGACGGGATACAGCGAGTTTAGCGAGCCTTATCGGCTTGACATCCCATCCCCGACTTGCACAACAATAATTTTTTATTTTTTTGCTTTTTTTGTTTTGGAGAGAGCCTCCATTGACTAATAATATGAAGCCCTGGGGGCACAGGCAGAAAAGGAAAAGTGGAAAAAAGTAGATGCCTGGTACCTTAAGGGCCGCAGGTCTTTACCTCTGAATTGAGGGGTCGAAAAGTCAGTATGTAATGTACGTATATAAGGGTCAAGGGTATATAATGGCCAGTAAAGTCAGTCGATTATGATAGTGTTGTAAAAAGGTAGGGTCCAGAATTCCAGATAGAAGGGCTGACCTTTGGTCTGTTTTATAAAAAAAGCCAAAAACGAACCCTAGCAGGGCATGGTGGGGGATAAAACACCGTACCCTAGCAGGGCATGGTGGGGGATAAAAAACCGTACCCTAGCAGGGCATGGTGGAGGATATGCACAACCATAAACGGTAACTTAGACATTTTATAGGCGCGACGACGGCCGTTACAGCTATTATATTTATTGGTGGCGCTCGGAGCTTCGACGCTCGGTGGCAGCTCCGCTCGTTGTTGTGGTTATAAAATAAAGCTATTACTTGCGGATAGCGGATAGAGCAATTGACATGCCCACTTTAATTAATAATTTAACCGCTAATTAGAGTGCTTTAAATATTATAAATACCTACCTGCCGTAAGTACGGTACACTTTAAACGAACTCCTTAAGAATAAATGCGCATGGACATAATATATGTAATATATATATTTTTATTATTTACTGGTCTGCTAAAGTCTGCTTAGGTACCTATAAATCTTTTTTGCCTCACTGTAAGTTGTTAAACGTTGTATAGATAAGTACACTCATCATCAGAAATAGCGCCTATCATTATCGTGTCGTGTGGCTGTTAGATATTATACTAAATCCAAACGTGACAGTGGCCGACAATTGTTATTAACAAATGAAGTTATTTAAAGGAGGGCTTCTCTCGCAACAAGACCGTGACGTACGTACATAAAATAGATAAATCTATTTTGTTCTCTCGAGCCGCCGCAGTAGGTCACTTTTAATTGAATGCGGAAAAAACGGTGATTATCCACGCACGGCCAGTACTCGACGGAGTAACAAAAGCGGCGTGGATTTACATCGTTTGTGTCGGCGACAAGTGGGCTCGGTCGCTGTAGCCTGTCGCGTCACTGGAGCCCGCATTCTTACAACGGACTCACGTACAGCCGTGATTCAATTACCTTACAGCCGGAATGCGGAATAAATAATAGAAGCATTAAGCATTGAGTCTCGTCACGTCAATCATTCGAATGATTACCGTTTACGCTCGAGCCTAAATCGATCCAGGCAAATGGCGGCATGTGCCTGGCTGACGGGTGCCTTCATTGTAGTCAATAGGTATACTTGATCATCACTTGTACCAGTTGTACCGATTTTCAAATAAACAAATATTGCATAGTGGATAATTCAATTCAATTCAATATCGTTTATTTCAGGCATTGCCCATAAAGTGTTAGTTTATTAGTTTATTATTTTTATTAAATTAAAAATCTAATATAGAAATCTAATATTATTAATAGTTAATAGTCATAAGTATGTGAATTTCGTTACCGAAGAGACTCAGACCCCACAGTCAAACTGTGTAAACCGTTTTGCGGGACAGACGCTAATTGTAAAATTGTACCTTTTTTATAATGATAAATAAAGTTAAAAAAATAACCAAACTTAGAATTATTCCCCCGGTTTAGTGTAGGTAATATGGGTAGGGTAGGTACCAACGGCGGCGCGTCAAAAATATTCTTTTACAGGCTGAAAATGATGATGAATGAATGATGAAGCCGGAAATAATTAGCCTTTCTTATTCTTCATGAGTCCTATAGTAAAAGAACTGGAATTGGCTGAAAATTAGGCAAGCCGGTGGGAATCGAGTTGTATGGACGCTCCGCCACTGTAGATACCTGCTGATTGTTGCATTGCGTTCCGAATTGCTTATAAAATAATAGAGTTTAGGTACAAACCTACATCATCGCCAACACCGTTAACTACGTGACGGGTTGAACCATTGCTATGGAGACAAGATGCACGTAGTAAGCAGAATTTTCCTGGAAAACTAGCCCGTTAAAACGTAGGTCGCGTAACGATACGGTTTGTGTGCCGTAACGTAATGAACATCCACCGACCGTTACCGAAAAGTCGGGTCATGTTGTTGTGTTGTGATGACTGTTCCTTGTTGGGGTTTAAATTAGAATAGCTATTGTGCGTGAGTTGAACTCCATCTCCATACTAAGTAACTCCATATGGAATACAACACAAGAGCGTGAAGCATTTTATTAGGGTTCCGTAGCCAAAATGGCGAAAACGGAACCCCTAAAGTTTCGCCATGTCTGTCCTTTCGTATACCACTGCTGATTTACTCATAGAATAACACGTGTGGGCTGTGGGGTATATTTTTATGGACAGGCCTTTAAAAATGATATAGAGGCTGCTAAGATAAAAATAAAACTTTTCCATTTAAGTCAACCGTTGGTGAGATCACGTTGCATCTACATCAATAAACATTTATAACAAATCTACATACATACCTACATAAATAGTTTGTTGACATGAAAATATATACAATACTAGCTTTTGCCCGCGACTTCGTCTGCGTAGAACTCGGTCATCACGTTAGAATGTTATTTCATTCTTCTATTTCTTGCGCTTACCTAGTTATCTCTCTTCCATTCTAACTTAAACCCCGTTAAGGGATGATTTCCGGGATAAAAGTATCCCATGTCCTTCCCTAGGACTCAAACTATATCCATACCAAATTTCATCTAAATCGGTTGAGCATTTTAAGGGGAAACAGGCAGACAGAGTTACTTTCGCATGTATAACCCGCCCCGGTTTCGCACGGGTAGTCCAGTTTTAAACAACAAAAAACAACAACAAATACTCTTTATTGCACACCTCAATTAAAGGACACATATCAGGATCACAGGGACAGGATTTTTTATGATTAAAATTAATTTATCTAAGCTTTTTCCCGCGACTTCATTCGCGTGAATATCCATATCAACTTCTACACCGGCTGTCTCGCCAAACATTGCGCACGCCGGCTCAATGCGCCCACATGAAACACATGACAGAGGACAAAATATATGTCAAGAAGGAAGTAGATGAAAACGCGCGCGAGCGGAGCGAGCGCGAAATTTTTCGGATATTCTGATACGGGTGTGGAAAATACTTAATACGCATCAAGTAATGAAGATGAAAACGCGAGCGCAGCGAGCGCGAATTCTTTCAAACATTACGATGCAGGGGCCCGATTTTTGAGTGTCGAACGCTCGACTTTTCACTCGAGATCTGTCAAAAAACTATGAAGTTTTGACAGATGTCGAATGAAAATTCGAGCGGTCGACACTCAAAAATCGGTCCCCAGGTGCGGAAAATGCTTCATACGCATCAAATAGTGTAGATGAAAACGCGAGCGCAGCGAGCGCGAAATGTTTCGAACATTATGATGCAGGTGTGCAAAAGACTTCATACGCACCAAGTAATGTAGATGAAAACGCGAGCGTAGCGAGCGCAAAATGAAAAAAAAAGAACATTGTGATGCAGGTGCGGAAAATACTTCATACGCATCAAGTAATGAAGATAAAAACGCGAGCGTAGTGAGTGCGAAATGTTTCGAACATTATGATGCAGGCACGGAAAAGATTTCACACGCATCAACTAATGTAGATGAAAACGCGAGCGTAGGGCGCGCGAAAAATTTCGAACATTATGATGTAGGTGCGGAAAATACTTTATACTCATCAAGCATTGTAGTTGAAAACGCGAGCGCAGCGAGCGCGAAATTTTTGAACATTAATATGCAGGTGCGGAAAATACTTCATACGCATCAAGAAATGAAGAAAATCGCGAGCGTAGTGAGCGCGAAATGTTTTGATGCAGGTGAGGAAAATACTTCATACGCATCAACTATAATGTCGATGAAAACGCGAGCGTAGGGCACGCGACAATTATCGAACATTATGACGTAGGTGCGGAAAATACTCATCAAGTAATGTAGATGAAAACGCTAGCGTAGCGAGCGCGAAATTTTTCGAACATTCTGATGCAGGTGCCGAAAAGACTTCATACGCATCAACTATAATGTAGATGAAAACACGAGCGTACGGCGCGCGAAAATTTTCGAACATTATGATGTAGGTGCGTAAAATGCTCATCAAGTAATACAGAAGAAAACGCGAGCGCAGCGGGCGCGAAATTTTTCGAACATTATGATGCCGGTGCGGAAAATAATTCATACGCATCAAGTCATGCAGATGAAAACGCGAGCGTAGCGAACGCGAAATTTTTACGAACATTATGATGCAGGTGCGGAAAATACTTCAAACGCATCAAGTAATGTAGATGAAAAAGCGAGCGTAGCGCGCGCTAAAGTTTTTGAACATTATGATGTAGGTGCGGAAAATGCTCATCAAGTAATGTAGAAGAAAACGCGAACGCAGCGAGCGCGAAATTTTTCGAACATTATGATGCAATTGCGGAAAATACTTCATACTTATCAAGTGATGTGTATGAAAACGCGAGCGTAGTGAGCGCGAAATGTTTCGAACATTATGATGCAGGTGCGGAAAATATTTCATACGCATCAACTATAATGTAGATGAAAACGCGAGTGTAGGGCGCGCGAAAATTATCGAACATTATGATGTAGATGCGAAAAATACTCATCAAGTGATGTAGATGAAAACGCGAGCGCAGCGAGCGCGAAATTTTTCGAACATTATTATGCAGGTGCGGAAAATACTTCACACTCATTAAGTAATGTATATGAAAACGCTAGCGCAGCGAGCGCGAAATGATTCGAACATTCTGATGCAGGTGCGGAAAAGACTTTATACGCATCAACTATAATGTAGATGAAAACGCGAGCGTACGGAGCTCGAAAATTTTCGAACATTATGATGTAGGTGCGGAAAATGCTCATCAAGTAATGTAGAAGAAAACGCGAGCGCAGCGAGCGCGAAATTTTTCGAACATTATGATGCCGGTGTGGAAAATAATTCATACGCATCAAGTCATGCAGATGAAAACGCGAGCGTAGCGAACGCGAAATTTTTACAAACATTATGATGCAGGTGCGGAAAAGACTTCAAACGCATCAAGTAATGTAGATGAAAAAGCGAGCGTAGCGCGCGCTAACGTTTTTGAACATTATGATGCAGGTGCGGAAAATAATTCCTACGCGTCAAGTAATGTAGATAAAAAAGCGAGTGCAAAACGATTCGAACATTATGATGCAGGTACGAAAAATACTTCATACGCATCAAGCAATGTAGATGATTGAACAAAAAGAAATTGTTGACCTATCAAATGGCTTTGTAAAGAGGTGGTTGAATAGATATTTTTTTGTTCATAAATTAGTGGAATACCTTTCAAAGTTCAAAGTGCTTTATTGTAAAATATAGGTATAACTGAATACCTACTTTGGTCTGTTCTTTCACTTTCGAAGATGGAGTAGAGGCCTAGGTTGATAACGCACCCACCCTGGTTGCTTCTAAGAGGTATGTGATTTTCTGAGAATTGTTTTTTTTTTGCTTCCTATCCGCCTATAACTTTCGAATTTGGTCATACTTGATGTTTATTGTTACCTAGGTATATTTTACTAACGAATATACCCTAAATTTATGTCTTATTTTATACATTTTGCTGACGGAAAACGCAACTAATCGGCACCTCGAAGAACCTCAATGACACCCATATCGATTATTAAGAAAAGTAAATAAGTAAATGTCCGCCATGTTCGATTTGAAAATGGATATCATTCTTGTAATGAGCACCTCAAAAAACAATATTTTATACAAAAATGCGCATACCTAATATATATAGGTACATGTCGCAAGTGCTACCATGCAACTGATGCAACCGAGAGCCCGCCGCTCTGCGTGGGTACCTACGAATCCATCGAAAACAAAAAAAACCGAGGTTTCGTAGTAAGGTTTGTGAATGTTGATAGAGACTGACTGACCAACATAATTAGATCTCTCATTTCAAACAGTTAATATGGTTTGAGGGACTTTTGTATTTTTGTCTTTAGCCCTGACAGGCAGAGGTATTGTTATTTCACCCCCCATTTTTTCAAATACTATCTGTTTATTATAAAATGTTTGAATGGGGTTCTATTTACTTTGCGTCCATGTATATACTTACCAATTTTCAAGCCTGTAAATCATGAACTGAAAGACTTCTCATACAAAGTTTAACCCCTCTTTTCACCCCCTTTCATCCCTAACCTATATGATTTTTATAGCCTATAACCTGGCCGAAGATCCAATAAACATATTAGTGAAGGCTGTATTAAAATCCATTCGCTAGTTTTCGCGTGATAGTTAGACAAATAAACAGACAGACAAACAGACAAACAGACAAACAGACACGAATTCTAAAAACAGTTGAAACGTGTTCTGTTATCGATTCTTAGACCCCTCCATCGATTTTTTTACTTATATCTTCAATGTACAGATTTTCGACCCTCTTCTGCTTTATTATATGTATAGATATATAAGAATATAAACTTAAATAGTATTGAAGCTAGCTACTAAATCTGAAACTGGCCCTTGAGGCATTGTACCGAGGATGCTGACGGCATTTCCTCGCTGTATCGCAATGCTGATACGTTTTGCGAGGAAGCGCCAGCTCTTGGGTCACCAGTTACGTCAACCAGATTTGGTCCAGAAGTTTTCTGACTCCCCCTCCCCTCTGGTGTGATGTCGTGAGATCTCACCCCCCTCATCAATCACCCAATCTCACGTGAGATTTTCCAAAACGTGTGTTTCTAGTGGTACGTGTTGGATTCAAAAAAGAAAAAAATAACTTGTTTAATAATTTTATTTGACTAGTCAAGCAAGACTAATTATTTAAGAATCCCAACTCCCCAAAGTAAGATTAGATGAGATTCGGATCGACCCCATTCCCCTTTTAACGTCTCACGTAATTATTGGACAATCCATTTCAGTAAATAACTTGTGCGCGCTGGGACGCCTGGGACCCCATGTGGACACCATGGACCTAGAATTTCGTAACAAAAATGTACTTTCTGCCGAGACCCGCGTTTTCCGCCACTGCACCCGTATAAATAAGTATAGGTAGTTATGTAGGTATTATGTGTATCTGTAGTATCTGCATCCATTCAAATAATCGGATATATACTGTTCTAAGTGTAATGCTTGTGTCGTAATCGACGTAATCTCCTGGTACCATATTAATCATATTATAATGGAGAGGATCATGACAGTCCGCGGTGACCTGCGATGACTTCAAGGTCCCGTAAAGCCTGGGAATTGTCATATGATAATGGCTGCTTGACAGTTTACTCAGGAAATAATAGTCTCCTACAAACGGTTTGTAGGGTAATTCTAGGGCTTGTCGCACATGTTAGGTCATACGTATGCCGTGTGCGTCGCGCGGCTATTAAAGGTTATGTTGTTACGTTTGCGGGGTTAGGTACATGCAAACTGTGTATTTACCTACTTATCTATAGTAAGTACTTGTTACAGACAAATACGCGACAACCGCGTTTGAACCGACTAGCAACCGACTAGTGCAAAGTCATAAACATGTAGCGTATTCCCACAGTGACAAAAGTATCTGTATAGGTGAAAAACTTAAGTAAATGACCTGTTGTATGTAGTTGTGTACAGTTTGCAAAAAAACGCATGAGCAAATCTCAGACCAAATAAAAAATATAGACGAAACGTCACGAACAACAAAATGAAGCCACTTTTGTAAAGTATATATTTGTATTATATAAGATATAATATGAGATATGAAAATAAAGAAATAAGAAGAAAAAATTTTGGCCATTTTTATACATTGTAGGTATGACTCGCATAGATTTCGGCTCGGGTTACAGTTACAGTAATGAAGTGACATTTATTTTCAGTCTTTTGGAATAAAATAAACCAATTTAGGGGCTATGCTTTATTAATTTATAAAAATCGTAAAATAAGGGACACCCTAATATAGAATGTAACAAAAACAGATCAGCTGCAGCCGACTTGATTGTATTACTTTTTTTTCCCCGTTCACGGGACAATGGTGTCCCGGACCTTTAGGAGGCGTGCGCGGAGCCGAAGTACCGAGGTACCGAAGTGCCATCGAGTACCACATAGCCAATACGTAGAGGCCCATTTGACAATTTAATGAAATGCAAGGGATACACCGAGCGGATGCTGTCCCTGCCCGTGTCATGGGACACACACAGAGACAGCACCAGCCAGGGTGTATAGGGACTATTGTTGGTTGATGGAATCTAAATGAACCGGGTTATTAGGTGAAGATGATGGACTAATGGCTGGGCTATTGGGTGAGACATCGGACGGTCATGTGAGTCATCGGTTTATTATTATAGCAATCGTATACGATCTTCATAAACAGTTCCCTACTTTTGGGGTAAATAAAAATAATACTCTGGTATCACTAGCGCGTCACGTTACGTCAACCGACAACAATGTTTTGTAATAATGTTTTGAGTTAAATATTGAGTGAGCGTGTGTTTACATGATGCGCTTGGTTTTTGATAGCTTCATAAGGTTGTTTGTCATGCGTCGTCTATAGATTTTATTTGCTGAGAAGCAAAATTTAATAATGAGTTTGCAAACCATACGTTAGTAGGTTAGGTCCGTAGTAAACAAGGAAACCTTGTAGTTTCGCCATGTCTGTCCGTCCGTCGATCCCCCGACTTTGCTTAGTAACCGTTAGTACTAGAAAGCTGTAATTTGGCATGAGTATAGGTACCTAAATATTAATGATGCCGAAAAAGCGGTAGGATATAAAATCTTGAAAATAAAATTAAGGTATTAAAAAAATTCCAGCTTGTTGGAAATTAATCCCGCAAAATGCTTTTTATGGATCTAATTTGATTGCCCTGTTAGAAGAGAAGCATGGGAAATTCATAGTCTTAGCCCAATAACAGTTTTAATATATGCACTAATTAAGAGATATAAATCAGTATTGTCACAGAGCCGTGTTGTGAATAATTACACGATTACCTATTTGCCTATAAAGTGTAGCGATCGAGGCGCGGCGATGGCACGCCGCCGGCGCGGGCGCAACAATGGACGTTATGGTCCGACGGCGGGTCATGCCTGGCATCCGTCACACCACCACTATACCATGTCACTGTTTCAAATTTAATACAACGCGGCGATGTCACCCGACCGTGATGCTGACTGAATCATTTGAGTACATCAGTTTTATTCATGACTTCGATGAACATTTGAAAGACTTATCGTCATCTGTTACCCGACGCGGAGTAGGTTCTGTGATTGTACTTACTTCCTGGTTTTATTTAATACTACTGTGATACTGATAGCAAACAAGCATACGGCCTACCTTAATAGGTATGGTAAGCAGCAGTGGCGGAGCGTCCATACAACTCGATTCCCACCGGCTTGCCTAATTTCCAGCCAGTCCAGTTCTTTTACTACGGCTCATGAAGAATAGGAAAAGCCAAGTATTTCCGGCTTCCCTAAAAATATTTTTGACCCGCCTCCACTGGTAAGCAGACATCGTAGGCTACGGGTGCTTGGGACTCCATACAAGAATCGCAAGCGTATTGCCAATCCTTTATGAGGATTCGTTGCTGTCAACAGACAGACAAACGCAGGTCGCCACGACCCGTCCTCGGGATCCTGTGCCTACAGTCGCAATTATTTTGGTGTAATCCAAAACCACGACGGGAGAACGTCAGAACGCTACATAGGTGTGCATACCTACTTATATTCAAAGCCAAACAAAAATTAGGCGCTGCGTTCCTAAATGCTCGGGTATTATGACTAAAATTTATGTCAAGACCGAGCCGTTCTAGCTACAACTGTGAACCTTGAAAACAGAAAATTGTACATCAAGTACGAAGCAACATGACATCTGTACGAGTATGGCCCACGGGGACTCCACATAAATTCGATATAGCTAGTGAATATTACGAGTATAGCGGTACTCGAACAGTATGTTACCACCGCACACCGTTTGGTCTCGCGGCGGCTTCCGCTCACACTCGATGCGCTGCGGTAAAAATGTTAATGAGGCTGTGATTTCATTCCGAGGACCAGCCAAATTATAGCTTGAGACCTCGTGCCGTTCCGGTACTTCTTTTTTAAATCCGAAACGCCCAGCCAATGAGGCTAAATAATTGAGTGTTCAGCACATTGCAAATGGATAACAGGGTGCAAAGCTCACGTATGATAAACAATGTGAAATGTTTGCACAAAGCTTCGTTGGGTACAGTACAGGTACAGGCAAAACAATAAAGATGAATGACAAAAACATAAGGCAGCCGGCAGCCCGGACCACTTTCACTCAAATCTAAGTTCTCAGAAGCGATATATATCTTGTGACATGCTAAAAAGTAAAGAGGTATAGAGCGGCAATAGCAATGTACACTTTTACAACGTTACGTGGGATGTTTATGTCATGCTGAACAACCTACGAGCTTGCGTGTTTAGCATAATAGTCATCAACATTAGAATATTTTGCGAGGTTTTGAATGTAGGTATGTACGTAATTGTTTGTGTACACAAAAATATGGGAAATAGAAAACGAAAAAGAAAACGATAATTTATATAAACTTTTTCCTTTTAAGGCCTTCCAGCTACTAACTTAGGAATAAATGATACATACCTAACAGGATTCACAAACATGGCTTTTATGGGTTTTAAATATTATAATTTCATTTTGGCTCCTTCATGGATTCCATTCCACTGTTTCCACTGCTCCTACGTCAATCTCAAGGATAATTATAACCGTGTTGTTTGGCTACGTTTCATATGGTTATTTTGCACCCGATATAGGTAATGCGGAGCAAGTACAGTTCAAAAAGTGAGGTAGTGTAGTAGTAGCATGATGCAGTAGGTATCTATCTCATTTGCGATAAACTAACTCGTATTTCGCATCAGAACAGTTATCGATATTTTAGAACGTACACTTGCAGGAAATGACAAAGCATCAATTTACTTGTATTTTTTACTTGTGTATATTATGGACGCTTTTGTTAGAAAGGTCAACTCATCAGTGGCACGTATTTTGTAAAATCCCTTCCCTACATGCATTAGTTAAATATATACCCTTATATAATTACTGTTAAGTTACCTACTTACACGTCTTCAGCACACCAATTTAGTTCAATTTTAACACAATAGAGTCTAAAAGGGTCCTTTCTTTTTTTTATCGACGATAATGTCGCCGGACGTGTCTCCAAAAAACTATCTCGTGGCTATTCACCATCAATTGCCCCAAACATGGTTTGTTAAAAGCGTTTTTACAAAACGAACAACTTTCGAATATTTGGAGTAAACTGGTGCTACTTATGAGCGAAATTGGTAAAATACAAAAATGCACAGTCATCACATCCAGTCGACGATTCCACGTGTTTTGTTTTATTCCATTAAATCTGTAACTAAAATAAGGCCAACGAGACGTAGGTGAGAAAAGGAGAAGACAGTAATAATGACGTACCTAATAGAAAAGATGAAGTAGGTTCCTATAACTCGTCTTGCATCGTCCTGCTTGGCTGTGCTTAAAGATCAATTCTGCACTGCAATGATATCCTAGATACTCGTCTCCGTCTGTGTAGTATTAAACAAGCTAAATTTTTAATTATTTAGGTACCTATGGAGCGAATAATCGACTACGTAGAACTCATTTTCGGAAAAAAATAGTTTTCTACATATTTTACCACAGCGAAACTCAGTCGCCAAGGCACCAAACATATAGGTACTTATTGCGCAAATACGCGAACCGTTTATACCTCCAGTACAAACCAATTCGTAAAGCACATACAATACATATTAATCACCTTCATAAATTTGTTAAGTTTGTGCGAATGCGGTATTGCCTCGTAATTAGTAACAGGAGTGTAATGGAGCACTCCATTGTCCCACATAGATAAATTTCTCATTACTGTCAGGTGGCCAGCGCTCGGGCGCCGCCCGCGGGCATCGCTTGGCGCATGGCCTGCGCTTGCTTTGTACCTATATCAGATACCAGCTCCTATTACAAATAACCACTTTTATGTAGGTACCCTACTTGTACTTTGCGGTGGTTTTGTTTTATAGCAGATATATATTATGTTATATTTATAATAAACCTCAGGGGTAACAAGAGTCAGGAGTACATTGTACCTCTATAATCTCTATATCTACAACTCAGGGATTTAAACTGAATGAACAGTTATGGTACTTATAAGTCCATCCACCAGTACATACTTTTACATAGGACATTATGACACGAATTGTTTCCGCCAATTGGCAATTAGTAGTCTTCGTTGCTTGAACTAACTGTAGAGATTGAAAGCCACAAGAATGACTCTAGGCGTTTAAATAAAAGGTTCGATTGTCTTATTTATAAACCGTAAATTATCTAGACTGTAAGGACGGACCAGTGCACAAGGCATTAGGTCAATGGTACGAGCAGAGTTGCTGATCCAATATACAACCATCCAAGCGTGACGTGGCGCCATGAGAAAATATCGAAACGCTCATTAAACGGGGAATAATGACTTCATTACGATACTAAAGAGTAGAGAGTGAAAATAATTACAGTATAATGTATAATGATTACTAAAAATGACAAAGCCGAACTTTTCAAGTTCATCTGCTTGCAAACATGACGACTGAAGTTAACGATGAAGCTGTCGAAATGCGCCTTGTAAAGAGATTGTAGGATGGAACACAATTATATTACTAATAATTAAGTACTTATACCAATATTATATACCTATGTAGGCTATGTATATATGTTATATTACCCTCATACAATTTCTTGATGACCTCTGTCGCTTAGTGTGTACTTATTTTAATTTTACCTGCTCATTTTGCCATACGTAGGTACATTTCTGAGAGAGAGGTCGGCTGCCCAGCAGTAGATGTTTCTAATACTACCTATTACATTCAGCCCCTGCCGCGGCTCGTCGCTAAATTCTGCTGCAGCAGGATCGAGAGGAGTAACTCGTTTACATACTGCCCTACTATTCACTTCGCTTTCAAGTTTCGGCAATGGGAGAAGTCGAAACTGAGCGACGAAGCAGAATGTAAATTACACACTGCCGCTCGCGCTGCCGCTCCGTTGACTTCCGCACAAAGTGGTATGAGAAGTATCGTGTTTAAAAACTCCTGCCCACTTCCCTGCTCACTTAGGCTGAATGTAAGTAAATTAGCATAAGCTGATGGTGATATATTTTCAGAAGTACTTCACCTGATCGGCGAGCCAGACTTCCGCGACGTGCGTCTGCGCTGGGAGTACGGCCGCGCCGGGGAAGACACGCCCCGGCTGCTGGCCTTCCAGGTCAACTACTGCGAGCTGCAGGCCTGGGGGCAGTACCGCTGCCGGACTAAGGTCTCGTCCACATACCTTATGACGGTGGCTCCCAATGCTGAACATAGTGAACATACTAAGACCCAACTTACTAGTACTTAGACTAGAACGCGTAAAAACGCCTATTTGAAGGAAAAAGGAATCGTAATTTCTTGTTGGAATTTCATATCGGTAAACTATTTTTCGAATGCAACTAAACGCTAGGAGGATACCTAAACCAAAGTTTCGCTATTTTTCATTTCGCCGAAGTTTCATTTACCTAATTGATTTTTGAAAACCGGCCAAGTGCGTGTCGGGCCACGCGCAAGGTAGGGTTCCGTAGTCGTCCACCCGTTACATTATTTGGACTAAAAAGTTTGCAAACTTATATTTACTATGTTTTTGAAAGAATTAACAACATTATCTTAGGTATCAATGGAAATTGTACGTAAGTTTGCTTTCGCAAAGTATATTTCTGAAGTTCGACTATTACTCGTTAACTAGTAATGTCTACTTAGCTGTGATAGTTTTCCTTTTAAATTCATCGTATATACTACTACCATGATTTTTTTCACATGCCTAGTAGCCACCGTTTAGCTGGCAGGGGGGGGGGACACTTGACCATAGCAAAAATTATCACTTCAAAGCTTAATATCACGCTAACCAATTCTTTAATCAAAAAATGCTTTTAGAAACCTTATAATATTTTTAAAAGAGCTATCCAACGATACCCCACACGATAGGGTTTGGCAGAAAAAAAAATTGCACCACCACTTTGCATGTAGGGGAGGTACCCCAAAAAAAATTTTTTTTAAAGATTTTATTCTACCGTTTTGTCGGCGTCATTGATATGTATACTCATGCCAAATTACAGCTTTCTAGTACTAACGGTTACTGAGAAAAACGGGGGTCGGACGGACGGACGGACGGACGGACGGACATGGCGAAACTATAAGGGTTCCTTGTTTACTACGGAACGCTAAGAATGATTCATCGTATAGATACATCTAGAGCCCATATCTAAGGCAAAGAATATATTGCCTAAGGTTAGGTTAGCGTATACAATCGTAAAAGATATAATATGTTTCCAGAAAATGAAATGTGGGAAATAATAAATACCTATTTGTGGACAATTTCACACAAATCAACCTAGTCCCAAACTAAGCAAACTATGGGTACTAAGCGACGATATACATACCTACTTAAAAACTTAAGAACAAATATTCGTGCTCATCACACAAACAAATGCCCTGACCGGGATTCGAACCCGGGACCTCCAGCTTCGTAGGCAGGGCCACTACCAACAGTACCAACTAAGCTAAAGCGGTCGTCAAAATAAAACAGGATAATATTCTATACAAGATAATAAATAAAGTAGACCTTCTATCGTAACTAGTTACACGAAAATAAGTAGGTATAGTTACATAACTAACGAAGTCTACGGACGGTCACTCTACAAATTCTACAATTATCATTAATAACAGGTGGTAGAAAACATAGAACTACACGAAAAATAATAAGTACCTACTTATAGTTACATAACTAACGAAGTCTATGGACGATTTTAATTTCTTAGGTGATAGGTCCTCAATAAACTCCACAATTATCATTTTAACAGGTGGTGGAAAACAAAAAAGTCGAAAAATATTAAGCAGTTTCATAACTAACGAACTTTATGGACGGTTATAATTTCTTATGTTCCCAATTAATCCACAATCATTATAACAGGTGGTGGAAAACATAGAAGAGGACAAAGCGCGGGTGACAGAGTCGACGACGGCGGGCCCGGCGCGGCGCGGGCGCGCGTACAGCACGCGCGTGACGGGCCTGCGCATGGCCACCACCTATTCGTTCGAGGTGCGCCCGGTCAGGCGCGACGCGCGCGACCTCGCCGACCCACAGTCCATCGGATCCAAAATCATCATCGTGCCCACTAAAGGATGTGAGTTATGCCCATGGGCATTGTGCGGTTAATAAGCCACATAACACTAGGTATCATTGTTCGGTGACGTCACGTCCGGCTGGAAGGACCATTATTTTGTTACGATTAGTGATTACGCATGAAAATAATGAACTCGTATACAACGATGGTGGGAAATGGGAAACAAGCTTACAGCCTGCCTGAGGGTAAGCAGATACCGTAGCCTATTGACGCTTACGACTCTGAGGATCATAAGCGCATCTCTGACCCTTTATTGACTTAAGGATTCGTTGTGTTGTACTACCTACTACCTACATCTAGCGTGCTATATTAATGGTAATCTCTAGTCGGGATGTAGACGTGTATCTAAATGCGGGAGAGACGACAATTTATTTCTGATTAACCTTACTAATTTAATTACCTAAATGTGGCCAAAGAACCTCAATTCTGTGACAAATAATTCTATTCATATTCAATATAACCCCGCTCCTTCACGGTTGGTTACGCGTAAGTGGGCAAGAGCGATTTCATTTCAATACAATTCATAATTAGTTCTAGTTGATTTTTAGAGCCCCAAGAGAATTAAAGAAAATCTAGGAGCCAAGAGGACACTTTTAGGCACATTGATAAATTGCCACCCACCAATCGCACGCACGCTCGCATTAGCGTTGTACACAAATGCTTACAACTGACTGTTACAGTTTCAGCGCGGGCGACTCAATGCTTACCGCACGCCAGTGAAGTAGAAGTGTCGACTGGGCCTTACTTCGGCGGGCGCATCGCCGTGGAGGCCGCGGACGGTGGGCCGGAGCGCTGCTCCCTACAAGGCAACCCCAACAGCGCTCAGGACGCGTACATACTGCGCTTCCACCACGACGAGTGCGGCTCCGAGGTCAATGACACCACGGTAGCCACCTACGTCATCGTGCAGGAGAACCTGCCGATCCTCACGCACAGCACACGACGGTACGTACAGTACCACTAGTACAAGTTTTTTCGAAACGAAACACAAACGAACGCGTTTGCGTTTAGTCTCATTTAGTAAGGCAGCGCGAGCGCCTCTGGTGGCCTTAGGTACCTAGGTAACTAGTATTTTCCATATAAATTAAGACTAAACGCAAAACTGTTCGTTTGTGTTTTGTTTCGAATAAAATACTAGTACAGTACCCTTACCATGAGTTTGCAATGTTTGCATTACCGTACTCGCTAGCGACTGCGTAAAGCTTAAGCCACACAGAGTGCGGGCGGGCGGTAGCGGCGCGGGAGCGGGCGGTAGCGGCACGGTAGCGGCACGGGAGCGGCGCGGGAGCAGGCGGGAGTCGCGCGGGAGCTACCACCCGCTCCCGCGCCGCTACCGCCCGCTCCCGCGCCGCTAACGCCCGCTCCCGCGCCGCTACCGCCCGCTCCCGCGCCGCTACCGCCCGCTCCCGCGCCGCTCCCGTGTGGCTTAAGCTTAAACGATTTAGTATGAACAAAGGTACAGCGCCTCTGGCGGTTCCGCAATAGAACTAAGAATCACCATACTAAATCGTTTACGCAGTCGCTAGCGAGTACGATAATGCAAACATTGCAAACTCATGGTAAGGGTACTGGTAGCTGTTTAGTACTCACCATGGCTGGAAGTTCAAGGATAAGCACTCCTGTCAAACCCAGCCAGGAGCCGACACGACTACTGAAACTCTGGCTGTGTTCGAAAGCCGTATTCCAACCAGTGTGGCTGGACGAGGAGAGAAATTGAATTAAACTGTTCTTTGTTCTTTACCATCTGCGTTTACGACTTATCTATGTATGTAGACGTGACTTCAATTCGGCTCTATAGATAGCGATATCACAGTTGCTTTATGAGTTAGAAAAGCTTTATGATCAAGCAGAGTAAAACCAATATTAAAAATAAACTGAACGCTCGTCTTATAGTAGACATTATTATGTTACAATGTGTAAGTTTCGCCTATATGCTTACTCGTACTTTGCGTCAGATGTGAGCGGAAACACACTAGAGGGTTGAAGGTTTTACTCTACAGTCTACGTAATGATGGTACGAATAGATAAGCTAATAAGTATACTTACATAGCTACTCGTATCGTATTGTACCCTGTACTACTTCGTACTTACATACTTTATTTCGAAGTTTGAGTGCCCGTAGCTAATTCCATTTTTAAATAAGCCCACCGGTGGGGGTACCGCCACGCCACAGATAAAGGTACAAACACAGACAGGTGAATACAGGACGCGCGACGGCCGTCGATTTCTTGTACTAGAAAATGGAACGGTCTAGTGTGTTTGTACCTTAAACAGTTACCAACATTTTGTTGTACATTTCAGCTTCCTGGTACTCTGCACGTACAAGCCAGAGACCCTGACCGTCCGAGCTGGCATCAACCTGCCCAAAGCCAACCCTGGCGACGTGTTGCTGCACACGAAGCCCCACGGCTCGGTGGAGCCCTACGAGGAGGACGACTACAGCGAACTGCAGCCGCTCAGACTTGAGGCGAGGAAGCAGGATACTGGTCCAAGTATGTATAAATATTCAAGCGAATATTCTCAATGAATTTCATCATTAATAATAGGTACCTACCTATCGTGAAGGCCGACATGAGCGGATGGCTCACTAAAGAGGACGGCCAGGATGGTGCAAAGTGGAGAAAAGCTAGCCGGGCTGTGGGTAAAAGAGCAAGAGCTGGGATAACGCTAGACGGTAGAAGAAGAAGAAGACGTACCTATCATCCTAGTTCGTACTTATGTGGAACTCTAACTTCCAATACCACGTCATACTTCCATGACTGTGTAATCGCAGAGATCTTCTCTGGATTTCTCTCTAACATCCCGCCATGTTACCCTAGCCGTGCTATGATATACCTAACGGAGCCGGACTTGTTTTACCTATAAATCTAACTTGCATTTTACTTACCTATCTATATTTTCCAGGTATGTTCGGCGAAGTATCCCTGGTTATGTTCCTGGTTGTGGCAGCGTTCGGCGGCATCGGCCTTCTGATCTGGAAGATGGTTCCGCGATCTGACGGAGACGACGTGTCCATATCGACCGTGTCTACCTTGTCGCGCAGCGGCGTCTTCGGCAGGCGGAATAGAGACAGATTCTCTGACGGCAGTTCTGTTTATTCCATCACATTGTCCGAAAAAGACGATGATTATGTTAAGAAACCGTGCGAGGGCGATAACACATCGGAAGCTTAATCTTGTGTGTATTTCACAGAGTGTTTTGATCTAGATTGTAGCTAGGTAATCATACTTAGTTTTATTGTCTAACGGCCATTTGTGAGAAACTGAGAATACAAGAAATGGGACAAACGAAGCCGTTAGATTTGATCCTTGTCGGGACAGTTAGTGGAAGTGTAGTAAACTAAGAGCTGCCACTTGAAAGAAAATTAGAAAATGCGTTGTGGGTGGGTAAATAAGGAAGTTGTTGTTTGGGGGCTTGCTTCATGATCATGGTAAATAAGAAAGTTAGGAATTGGTGGAACAAGTAAATTTTGTTTTGTGTTTTCAGAAGATTATATAGACTAGAAGAAAAAAACCCATTACTTACTAATATTAGGTACCTAATACCTATTTATAGATGAGATGATGAGGAAATAAACTAGGCCAGTACCAAGGTACTTAAAACATGTTATGTGTTATAATGCGTTCTGATATTTTTACCTATTAAGTTTACAGGCGTGCTTTACCAAATAAATATTATTAAATAGGGGCATGATCTGAGAAATATGAAGAAATTCTAAGTAACAATAAGTGTAGGTATATTGGTGGACTGAAATAAAGAGCATGATATTGCCTAGGGCAACGGTCGGCAACAAGCGGCCCGCGAGCCCCTTTCTTGCGGCCCGCGAGCATCCTTATCGGCAACTGACGATGTGGTATATTCCGTCTGATAGATTAGGTCGCGCGGCCCGCGACTATTTTGTCAGCTACTATGTGGCCCTTGGCTGCTAAAAGGTTGCCGACCCCTGGCCTAGGTCATAACAGCTTCTTTGGTTATAATATAAATTAACACTGTGGTTAATGTTGTATTTAGCAGTAACGCTGCTAACGCAAACTACGAATTTAGAAATAAAGGAAAAATTTAAAAACTTAGGCACGGAGCAGGATTCGAACCTGCGACCTCCCGGCACTCGCGGCCAGTCGCTCTAGCCAACTGAGCTATAGGCGCGATTACTACCCGGCTCCAAATTCCTCAATCCCTCCATTTATACAAACGCCTTAAGGGAGGCGTTCAGCGACAGGATCAGGCTTCATTGACGGCACTAACGTCTCAAATTATGTTGAGAAATCGTTAGTTACGACGTCGTTAGCTGCTCGGTGCCTGTTTTTCAATTTTTCCTTTATTTCTAAATTTGAAATTAACACTGTAATGTTAATATTATAGATATGTAAGTACTAAGTAAGTATTGATAAGTGAAACCAGTGTGATGAATAAAAACAAAGCGAAATACCGTCAAAATTTTATTTGAATATGATATCTCCAGGTTTGTCTACGATGAATGTTTGATTGTCCATAGCCACCGGTTGAAATAGGAACTGTTTTACGATGTCATTCAGTTCCTCTAGAGCTAGTTGAGCATGCAATCGGACCGTGGGGTCTTCGTCCGGGTCGTTGTAGAGATCCTTCAGTGTCCGGTATATGGGCAGAAGGTTATCCTTTAATTCAATTAAAGTTTCCTTACCTAGGCCCTTGAGTAAGCTTGAGATCACCATAACGGCTGCTCGACGACATTCCACGGCGGGATCGGTTCTTATGATACCCCACACGCATAGAAGTATCTGCAATAAAAAAGGGATACATATATATTCTATTTTGATAAGTAAAGTTAGGTTTTGCAGTCCTGGGCCCAGCAATTTTCCGAAAATTCCGAGGTTTTCGGAAATACATATAGCTCGACTTTTGGACAAATAATAATATCTGATCCTAACATTTATCTCGATAATCCACCCACAAGAGAGTAAAATAGGGAATGAGGCTAAGTACTTAAGTAGGTAAGAGCGACATTAGGTTCCTTCTAAGTAATATGACCAATGAAATTACCTCATAAATAATAGATCCTACTCTGTAGTGCAGGACCAGGGCGATTTCAGCTAAGTTGGAGAGAGCAGAGGTCCTGATAAAAGGGTCTTCATGCCGGCATCCACTGAGCATAGTGTTTAGAAGAATTGTTTTGTGCATGACTGCCATTTCACCTATAATTATATAAATAAGTTACAAAATATTTAGAGTAAAAACGTTTACTACAGTTCAGGTGAAATTCAATCTTAATGCAATCACGTCAAGACCTTTACAGGCAAAAACTATAGAGAAAAATTGAAATTTTAAAGTGTTTAGTCATTAATGTATTTGGACCTTACCAAGTTTCCTAGTGACTTTTACAATGATGTCACCAATTTTCATTTTCAGTTCAGCTGTGCTGTTTTGGTCCTTAGCAGTTTGAATATGGGCAGGTTGGTCTTCAATTTGTATAAACTCTTTGCATAGGACATGCAGGACATCCTCAGTACACAGTGATCCCAAAGATGCTATGCCATTTATTGCCGCCAAGTAGATGTAGGAATCAGACTCTTTCAGTTGATCCTGTAATGCAAGTTATTTTATTGAAGCATAAAGTGTAATAAGGAAAATATAAGTCAGTTATAAATTAGGGGTAGAGAGAAATGGAGTAAAATTGTCACCCAGTGGTACCCAAGAGACAGGAAAAGGAAGAGAGGAAGGCCACAGAAGCGATGGGAAGATGATATCAGACAGGTAGCGGAAAAGACTTGGGGAAGAATGGCTATGGAAAGAAAAGAGTGGAGAAGATTGGAGGACCTTTGCCGCCCAGCAAACGGACAGCAAATGAAAAAAAAAAACTTATTCGGATAAGACTGTAACATACTGTCTGATGGAAAGGCTAATAAAATAAATAATAAATAAGTAGGATACTAATATTACATTTACCTGGAAAACACAAAATATTAAATGCTTTTTGGAGATGGTTTCTAGATCCTTTGCATCAATCAACTTAGTTAGTTCTATTATTCCATGAGCTCTAACAGGCAGCAATGGGTCAAAGACATCAGCTAGAGCTTTAGCACACGCTGTTTCTGGCTGCCGGGGTTTATTACATTTGATTAGAGACAGTGCTTCCTTGCACAATATATTGTTTAATCCAGAGTCATCTGCCATTTTCTTTAGCATAGGAATAATACTGTTAAACATTTTTTCTAAATCTTTATGATCACTAGAGCTTTCCAGGATTGTGTTTAACAGCACCAAAGCTATTGTAACACATTCATCATCAGAGCTCCCAAAGTTTCTCATGAGAAAGTATTCTATGAAATTAAGAACTCCTGTGGGAGAAACTTTCAAAGTAGAAATCACTTTTGGATATGTGCATATTTCAGACAGCAGCTGCAGAATATCCACATATCTTTCATCCACATGATCCAAAAGAACAGAGTCATCTTCCGGGGCTATCAAATGGTTATTGGTTTTTTTAACTTTCCTCTTTTCAGTCAAATCAATGAGAATTTGCAATGAACTCTCAAAAATGGCTTGAATAAAAGTAAGGTTTGCTGATAATTTATAAAGATTAATAAAATATTCCAAGGGATCTTTTTTTGGATATTCAACCACATCTGATACACATTTGACAATAAGCCCTGCATCATACTCTTCAATGGATATCTCGGAAATTCTTTCTTTTTCATTGCCAAATAGTACCATAATCATTATAGTCCTAATATCATTTCCAGACAATGACTCCAATAATTTTAAAAGTATTTCCTTTATTTTTGTTTTCATGTCCTCATGTTTGCTACATTTTATCCCAATTGCAAAAAGCAAATACAAATTTGGAAGCAATAGAGCTGCTGGCCACTCCACTTTTGTAATGTATACACATGCATGAAGGACATTGACTGCTCTTTCCACCTCCTGGGCTGACAACACAATAGTGCCTGGTAAGTGTGGCTTTGATGTTATCTCTTCATAAACCAATGTTTGGAAAATATTTTTAATTAAATCTTGCACAGCGTCTGATTGAGGATACTTCTCATTTAACACCAAGACACATGCTACTGCAGTAGATAAGTAATGTGTGTTGTTCAACAACAATATACTCTTTAACTGAGTACATATATTACTGAGGTAATCATTTTCCGAACTGTTGCCATGTTTAGCAGCAACAATTTTACATATCAAATCAATCTTTTTCCATTCAAAACCGGCATCTATTCCATAACTCTCAATGAAACATCTTATAAGGCTGAGTAAACCCCCAGGTGCTAACAACCTGAAACTCATTTCCTTAGAAATAACCCTTTTGACAAAAGCAGGCGGCTGTGGGTCTGTTACACCTTGTAGAACAAGTAATTCTTTCATAAGTATCGGTTGAAAGCAATTCGCAACTAAATGTTCATATACCACTTTATATTCCTTTCTATCACAATTCAACTTATCATACAGTTCATGACTCATAGTAAAATTGTCATATGTGCCTGGTTTCTTCAAAGGAGCAAATGAAAGTTGAATTAGAGCTGCCAAGTAATCAGACAGATGTAATGTGACTATAATATTCTTCAGAACTGGTACTACATAGCATCGGGTGAAGAAGTCTGTGCACTCCATAAGCATTTGATACTTTTCTTCATCCTTAAGTTCTAGTGGGTGAAGAATGGCAGCTGATGTACATCTTTTTGATAAGCTTATTCCTAACCCTAGAATTAGGCACCTTGAAATACCCAGAGACGTAATTAATTGAAAACATGTACGCAGGGTTTTTTGATTTTTTACACTTATAAGTATTGTATCATCTTTTTTTAACTCTGTTGAAATAGCGTCGATTTCCTTAAATATGTTGTGTAAAAACTGACTTAATTCCGTAAAAGTAATCTTCGCATCCGTAATTGTCTTCAAGTTTGTAGAAACAAATTGACACTGCTCCTCTGAAATACAATATTAGGTTAGGTTATTTACAAACATCACAATTCGTTATTTATTTCAGACACCTAGGTATAATTCAATTTTACCTGGGTTAAGTAATTTCTCGAGATTTTCGAATATTGTAAGTATGACTGCCATTACACTGATATTTTAAGAAGTATTACTTGGAAGTATTACACAGATACTTGGTTAACTTGGTTCGGCACAACAGACTGAATTTCTTCAGGGTCAAAAGGTCGCAATTTCTGAGGCAGGAGAACAAGATATACAGTTCAGCACAATAGGCAATTTATCATGGACAATAGGCTATAAATAAGGTTAAATTTATATCAGTTTTAACAAAATATACAATTCGCACTCGCACATGTATTCGTCTTGTTTTGAGGATGATCAGGATGACGTTTTGTTTTGACATTGACAATCCTACCCAAGCTGTCAACGTGCGTGACATTATCAAATAAAGGGGCACTATAGACGGTCCAGCATAGGGGGTCGGTTACACGGATTATTATCACTTGTTACACATTCATATCAAATTCATATCACAAGAGATTTTTTGTTTAGTTTTTGTTGACATTGACTCTGATAGACACCTCTATATTAAATTGTTTTTTTTTTCGTTTATATTTAAATCTTATTATTTTTATTTTGACGCTTTGAGACCATGTACATCTCAAAGCACGTTAGAATAGTCATTATTAAGAATATTTTGACGCTCAGAGACCATTTACATTTTTGAGATATTATATTAAATTGTGTTATTCAGACTGAGACCTTATACATCTCTCAATTTTACTATTATTGTAATGTTTGTAATAGATAATTAACATTTTGACATGAAAAATGTATTAAATTCTTATTAATATATTTCTTAAATTGTAAATTAATATTTTCTCATGAAAAATCTATCATATGCTTATATTGTAAGACTTTTTTAAATTGTACATTAACATTATGACATGTGGAAGTGCCCTTGTGGCACAAAATAAAAAATATACAGAAGGTCCGTTCCCGCCGTTCTTGAAAATACATACCTAAACTTGCCCGACTCACAGGGTTGCTTCTGTATTGATTCTGAATTTTAAAAAGGAGTAGGTATAATAAAAATTCTCCAACATGACATTTAAATATGAACCAGCGTATCTTGGTAAAAAACCGGCCAAGAGCGAGTCGGACTTCGCACATTTAGGGTTCCGAATCAACCTGAAAAATATGATTTATCAATATATTAGTATTTGTTGTTAAAATATACGTGTTTATTTATGTATTTATTTGTAATTAAAATGCTTAAGTATTTTTATAAGCTTGTTTATTTTCAGTCACCATTTTTTCTGACAACCACAGACTAACTTAAATCAAAGACAATGTAGAGTACAGTTTATAAACTTCTATAAACATCCCCCCTCTTTTACTAACATAAATCCCCTTTCAATTATAATAAAGTAACATCATAAATCTAACCTATCAGGCACTTTAACTGTTCTGCCACTCCTAGTTATGACTGGTTGTGGTAAATTTATTATATTATTATTTGTGACATTTTCATCATTACCAGCCATCCCAGCATTACTAGGCATGTCAGTAGTAACAGGCAAATCCACATTACTAGAAGTATCAGCGGGAGTTATGGGATCATACATAATATCACAGTCTCCATACACATTTCCATTTTCATGTTGAATTTTAGGTTTATCATTAACATATTTTCTATTTCTACGATAGACCCTACCACTATCATCTGCCAACAAGTACGAGCGAGGCTGGTCACAGCTCTTTAAAACTCTACCTGGAACCCATGGCGTGTCCAAATTCTTCTTAAACATAACACTTTGATTCGGACTAAGCCCTGTCAAAGGTTTCGCATTCTTATCGTAATATCTTTTCACAGAGTCACAGTAATTTTCATGTTTTTCTTTGTCTGTATTTACCACTTTTGGTCTCAGAGATTTCAGAGGTACTGGTATAAGAGAGTTAAGATTTCTGGAGTACATTAATTGAGCAGGTGACGGTAAGTATGGTTTTGGTGTATTTCTATAATTAAGAAGGCCCAGATAAGGGTCAGAACCATCTTCCTTGCATTTTTTAATAATGGACTTAAATATTTTAACTGCGGCTTCACTCATGCCGTTTGACTGAGAGTATTTGGGACTTGTTTCAATATGAGTGAATTTATAATTGATAGCAAATCGTTTGAATTTGTCGGATGTGAACTGGGTTCCACAATCAGTCACAACATATGATGGAATACCATGCCTCGAAAATATTGACTTACAATGATTAATCACACAATCACTGGATAAATTATCTAATTTACAGACCTCTATGAATTTAGAAAAATAATCAATCATTACTAAATAGTCTTTTTCGTCAAACGTACAAATATCCATACCTATTTTATACCACGGCAAAGGTTCAATGTCCTGAGTCAACAAAGGTTCTTTCTGAATATTTGGCATGAACTTTGCACATGGTATGCAGCTGGTTACATAATTATCCAGGTCTTTATTTATTTCTGGCCAAAAAACACAGGAACGAGCCCTAGTTTTACATGTGCTGAGACCAACATGTCCTTCGTGTATTTTTTGCATCATGTAATTTTTTAGAGATCTAGGTATGACCACAAGATTGCTTTTTAAGATTATCCCATCCAAAATAGCCAGTTCGTCCCTAAACGTCCAGTACTGTCTTACACTTGAATCCAACTGATTACAATTTTCTGACCATCCCTTCTCTATGTATGACTTTACTACACGTAGTACACTATCATCTTTCGTCTCGTCCTGTATCTTTTTTAACCAGGCATCTGAGATTGGCAAACTTTCACGAAGTAATTTCACATGCATTATGATGTTTTCAGTTAGTTCCTTGAGTTTATTTTCAGTATCATTTGTATTACAACTTCGGGAAAGCGTGTCAGCAATATACATTTCACGACCTGGTTTGTATTTCACATCTAAACTATAACCCTGAACTGCTAACATCATTCGCTGCAATCTAGCCGGCACCTTGTATAGGTTTTTTAAAAAGTGTTTCCAGAGGTTTGTGATCAGTTTCAACAAACACTTTACGACCATAAACATACTGGTGCATTTTGTCACACCCATAAACTATCGCTAGCATTTCCTTTTCCAGTTGACAGTAATTTTGCTCAGTCAAAGTGAGGCTTCGTGAACCAAAAGCAATAGGTTTTCCTTTTTGCAATATAACAGCGCCAAGCGCTGTGGACGAACTGTCAACTGACAAAGTTATGTCTTGGTTCGTGTCAAAATATGTCAGACAAGGGCTGCTGCACAATGCACTTTTCAATTTATTAAAAGAATCTTCTTGGTTGCTTTCCCAACGGAACAAAATGTCATTCTTCGTCAATTCTCGTAGAGGTTGATTTATGTCAGAGTACCTCGGAATATATCTTGACAAGTAGTTACACATGCCAAGAAATCGTTCCAGGTCTTTTTTGCATTTTGGAGTTTCCATTTTCATAATTGCCTCTACTTTAGCTGGGTCTGGAGTCACGCCTTCAGATGTAAATTTATGTCCTATGTACAATAGCTCGTTAACAAAAAATTTGCATTTACTTTCGTTGAATTTGATGCCATTTTTAGATGCAGTTTTAAGAACTTTAATTAACCTATCATTCAATTCTTCAACGCTAGAACCCCATACGCAAATGTCATCCATATAGGTACAAACTCCCTCTATATTCTCGAATATTTGTGCAATAATTCTAGCAAACTCCTCAGGGGCTGAAGAAATTCCAAAAGGCATCCTTAAATACTTATACCTGCCAAATGGAGTCTGAAATGTACACAGTTCCGAGCTAGGCTCATCCAATTTTTGCATCCAAAACCCGTTTGCTGCATCTAATAGAGCGAACACTTTTGCATTTTGCATTCTGGATTTTACCTCGTCCGAGGTGTGCATTTGAAATTTTGGCTGAATAATGTATTTATTTAATGCTCTTGGATCGAGGCAAATACGGATTTTACCATTTGGCTTTCTTACTATACTAAGCTATTGACCCACTTGGTTGGTTTAGTTACCTTCTCTATGACCCCTAGCTTTTCCATTTTGTCAAGCTCCTCACGCAGTTCGGGCAGTAATGAAAATGGAACTCGCCGTGCAGCCTGCACAACAGGTGCTGCATCCTCCCGCAGTTGTATGTTGACCGTGTTGGGAAGGTATCCAAGACCACCATCGAACAGCTCACTGAAATTATTTTTTAGATTATTTATTAAATCAGGTATGTTATTTTTCTCAATTTCAATGCTATGAACATTTACTAGCTGTTGA
Organism: Cenopis cana; assembly: GCA_951800055.1. NCBI lineage: Eukaryota > Metazoa > Arthropoda > Insecta > Lepidoptera > Tortricidae > Cenopis > Cenopis cana. Next base: position 14,961,031 of record OX637477.1, on the reverse strand, counting down.
TTAGCAGTTATAAAACCATGTTCCATACATGTTTTACATCCCAGTAATGTGGGCACTGATCCGTCAATAATTATAAATTCTACACTGTAAGTCTTTCCATTTGGATGTCTGATCAATAAGCGGCAAACACCGTGTACGTTAATACTTTTCCCATCTAATAGGGATGATGACACTATAAAAGAAAATCAATAAATCCAAATTTTCTACATAATGACTCAAATTCTCAATCAAATGGCAAAAAAAGTAATTCAAAAAAATAAATAATTACGTAATTATAAGTCTTCAAAGTTTTAAAAGTGGGTATTTTCTGTCGCTTTTCCGCAAAACGCACCTTTGTATTGAACGATTGTCATTTACTGTGGCGCTACTCAAAGGTGACGTCACGGTCGAGTAGCACTTTCTCTCTCTAACTACGAACATTCTAACCGTTGTTGCTTCGTTATTTTTTGAGATATTTGAATAGGATTTTCACTATTTGGCATAGTTTTATGTCTTCTTTCTATTGAAGTAATAATTTTTTTTGAGTCATCATGCCTATTGCACAACTTTTTTGTTACATCGCTGAATTTCTTCTTTAGGAATTGCCAATTTTTTACATACCTCGGTACTGATGATATCACAACCAGCTCCCGTGTCCATTTTGACAAGAATTGGTTGATCATTTACATAGATGGTTGAGTAATTTCATTACCCGAAGTCTTCACACTAGCCATTCCAACAAAGAAGTGATCACCCACCGATTCTCCGACCTCGTCGGACTGATTGGACTCTTCTTGTATCATATGCACTTTTTTCTTCATACACATGCTGGAAAAATGATTGTTTCTGTTGCAGTTCATGTTTTTCCATATGCCGGACACTTATTTATTGCATGTGTTTTTCCGCAATTCCTGCAGTTTTTTATAGTTTTTAGGCTGTTAGAGGCATATTGATTAGTTTTTCGCGCGATTAGAACTTCCGCCTCCGACTCCTTGTTTTGCTGCACGTGTAATCTCGAAGCTTCGGCATTTTTGAGGTAAGTCATTACATATTCCAAAGTCAGCGTCTTATCTTCTTCCGAAATTAATTTGGTTTTTAAGTCGTCATATTGCCGATCCAATCCGGATATGATTTTACTAGCTGTGAGTTTTTCTCGAAGGTCTCCCAACTCACACTGTCGTCCCAAATTTATAATTTTCGTGAAATAATCTTCTAATCGTTCGCCGACATTTTGTTTCGTTAGAAAAAAATCATGCCGCAGAATAGTTAAGTTCTTTCTCGGAGAGAAATGCTTCTAGAAACTCTCTAGGACTTGCTCAAAGGTTTCGTCCTTGACCTTTGTAAATGTATTGTATATTGATATTCCTTTAGTTCCTATCAGGTTCAGTAATATTGCAATCTTCCGTGCGTCTGTAGCTTTGTCAAACTCATTTGCTACCATATAAATTTTTAGCCTTTGGCTCCATACCTTAAAATTTTCCGCTAAATTGCCTTCGTAGGACATGGGTGGCACCCCGCCTGACCCCACGACTGACACCATGTTTATTTATGTATTTATTTGTAATTAAAATGCTTAAGTATTTTTATAAGCTTGTTTATTTTCAGTCACCATTTTTTCTGACAACCACAGACTAACTTAAATCAAAGACAATGTAGAGTACAGTTTATAAACTTCTATAAACAATACGTAATATTGAACATTGTCACCAAATTTCAAGTTCATAGGTCAATGAGAAGTCCAAAGACTACAATATATATACTAAAGTATAGACTGGTAACTCTACCGTTTTAGGAAACTGGATGATAGTGCTGCCATCTATCCCTCGTGATGTGTAAATTGATTTACACACGCACACACACATGCATAGTAGGTAATACATAAACATATAAAACTTTCATTCAATTAATTTGACACATCTTAGAAGTTACGTAGAAATAAGTTTCTAAACGCAATTATGAAATTCATTGCGTACCTGTTTAGAAACTTATTTCTCTACGTAACTTCTAAGATGTGCCACACTAGTCCATGTTGGAGATTATAATAGGATAGAATTGGAATAGGTCCTTAAAAATAGAATAATATATTATCAATATTAAAGAAATAATCAAGTGAAACTTCATTTCCTTGTTTATGTGTGTTATTATTATAAACAAACAATCTATGAAAAATAACATACATGGCATAAATAAAATCAAAACTAACTTGAATCTACAACAGGCCCCTTGAGGCATGGTACCTATATTTTCTCGCTATGTGGTAATGATCGCGCGCGTTGAGTCCTTTGGAGTTCGCTTACCATCAGGTGGCCCGCACATATAAAAAAAATGCCGATACGTTGTATGAGGAAGTCACCAGGTTCGTCGGTCACCAGTTATTTCGAACATTTCACGATTTCAGTAAATAACTTGTGTGCGCTGGGACCCATGGACGTCGAGTTTTCGATGCCATAAGGTACAAAATTGTACTCACAGCCGAGGCCCTTATATTGAATGAGCTGGAAACAAACAAATCAACATATAAGAATACGCAACCTGTCTAACGGTAAGCAGACATCATAAGATATTGACGCTTGCAACTCCCGAAGAATTACAAGCGCGTTGCCAACCCCGAAGTGAATTGAGGATTCACTGCAATTACACAAAAATAAAAATGCAGATTGTCTCTCAACACAGCGCATAATTGGGTACTCTGGCGACCATACTGACCACTGTAACATCAAATTAGTACAGACATAGTTTTGCTGTTATTATGGCTGCAATATTTTTACTCCAGTTGTTGCTCAAACCCTTCAAGTGATAACAATTCGCTTATATCTTTTTCTTTTTTAGTAGGCACTCCTCCATATCCCTCCGAGAATATGACTGTGGTCAAAATTGTACCTATGTATGCTTTTATTTTTCCGTCCCACAGTCCACTCTAATATCAACACATCTAATCAATAAAAATCAATAAATACCTCGCAAGCATATTTTCTGGGTAGTGGTATACTTCAGTAAAATGCATTCTATAACCCTCCTGTTTGTGCTGTGATGTCTGCTCTTCAAAATCAAATCCGCAAATGAGCTTCCCAGCCCTAAACCTGTTTGAATCTTTAGGCTAGGTTAGGACTTGGAAATCTGTGTAAGGGGTTCCTGCAATTGAGAATGGAAAATAAATGCCAAAAATGAAAGAATTTACTTGATTAGACATTACCTATTACCTATTAATCTATTATAACTTAGTTGCTTCGTTTAAGTTTTTTGTTATGTTATTACTTTGTGGTTCACAATAAGGCATATTATTATTATAACATATCAATTACTCAAATACAAATAATTATACATAATTACCTTTTCCGTGTCCACCCTTACAAAATGGCTACCGTAAACAACGCAACAATTCCTGTCCTGTGTCCTGAATGACATAGGTATTAGGTATTCCTGGATTACAAGTCCTGGCACTCGTGGCTCACTATCACATTCTCAAACTATGCGTATTACACTACAATGTTTTTTATTTCGAATATGGTAGCATTTAAATGGAAACGCAACTATTTTAAATTAAATTAAATGGATTTGTCAGTAAAAGATTTTTTATAAATATATTTGAATATTGAAGTTTTATTTTGAAAATTGTCAAAAGATGAAATATGTCAGAGTATAATATAAACGTTCCGTTACTCCCAAATTTAAGCTGATATACACTCATAGTCCATAAAATTTTGCTCGTAACTTATAACGTAAGAGAGGCTGACATCATATATTTATCCATGTCTATGGGGTATTTAACTAGCACTCTAATCAATTTTCTGTTTGCATGAACTATTGATGAGGCTCAATTAGCTCGATGTTGTTATCACATAATTGTGTACATTACCTAAAAATGAAAATATTTTGTGTAAATTGGAACGATAAGGAACTAACCAGGAAAAAACTCCTAGTACCATAAATTTAGGTAGCAAATATGTCATCGAAATTAAGGCATAGACAAGTAAATGTAAAGGTTAATGTATACATAGTAGAGAAGTTTGTGTTACTTGTTACAGTTGTTACCATGTATACATTACCTAAACATAACTGTGTGCAGTACTGACATCTAACAGCATGAGTAAAAACGACGAAGTCCTTGGCTTGGAAAAGAAGACAAGCAGTACTTAGAGCTGAAGAGCTCGTTATTTTGTCACCAATATATAGATTGCAGCTCAATCTAAGCGTTCCATTTCTTTTCTTCTAAGTTGCCATAGCATGGAGAAGTCTAAAAATTCTTCGGAACAAATTTTGTGACAACGGACGGACGGACGGACGTCTGGGTGACACCAATAGGGTTCCGTTTTGACCCTTCGGGTACGGAACACGGAACCCTAATAAATTGATGCGTGACCCGCTGCGAGTTGTAACTTGTGACCGGCGGCGGTCGAGAGCGCCAACAAACCTAATTAATTAATTAGGTACCTACTTAACTAAACCATAGTACTTAAATACGCGTTTTACCAGCGAACGATAAGATGAATGTGTAGGTAATGGTTGATCGTCGTTATCAAAGCGGCTAGTTTCAAAAAATTACCTACCTACCTAGGTATTGTAACTACCAAAATGAGAAAACCGTTTTATTTACCTTTCAATATCGTTTGAAAATTTGAAGAAAGTGTAGGCACAGTTTTTTGTCGTATTTAAACAATAAATACATTCCAACTGTAATAATATCGGTTATTCAATTTGACGTACGTGACACAAAGTACCTACCGTACCTACGTAGCGGCGGGGACGTCAAGTGATCAACGCGCGCACAACTTGCACTCGCACAGTCACGACTAAGCTCGTCCGAAATCAACCGAGAATGCGGCGAAAATGGCACTTTGTACCATGCTATGGCAACTTAGAAGAAAAGAAATGGAACGCTTAGATTGAGCTGCAATCTATATATTGGTGACAAAATAACGAGCTCTTCAGCTCTAAGTACTGCTTGTCTTCTTTTCCAAGCCAAGGACTTCGTCGTTTTTACTCATGCTGTTAGATGTCAGTACTGCACACAGTTATGTTTAGGTAATGTATACATGGTAACAACTGTAACAAGTAACACAAACTTGTCTACTATGTATACATTAACCTTTACATTTACTTGTCTATGCCTTAATTTCGATGACATATTTGCTACCTAAATTTATGGTACTAGGAGTTTTTTCCTGGTTAGTTCCTTATCGTTCCAATTTACACAAAATATTTTCATTTTTAGGTAATGTACACAATTATGTGATAACAACATCGAGCTAATTGAGCCTCATCAATAGTTCATGCAAACAGAAAATTGATTAGAGTGCTAGTTAAATACCCCATAGACATGGATAAATATATGATGTCAGCCTCTCTTACGTTATAAGTTACGAGCAAAATTTTATGGACTATGAGTGTATATCAGCTTAAATTTGGGAGTAACGGAACGTTTATATTATACTCTGACATATTTCATCTTTTGACAATTTTCAAAATAAAACTTCAATATTCAAATATATTTATAAAAAATCTTTTACTGACAAATCCATTTAATTTAATTTAAAATAGTTGCGTTTCCATTTAAATGCTACCATATTCGAAATAAAAAACATTGTAGTGTAATACGCATAGTTTGAGAATGTGATAGTGAGCCACGAGTGCCAGGACTTGTAATCCAGGAATACCTAATACCTATGTCATTCAGGACACAGGACAGGAATTGTTGCGTTGTTTACGGTAGCCATTTTGTAAGGGTGGACACGGAAAAGGTAATTATGTATAATTATTTGTATTTGAGTAATTGATATGTTATAATAATAATATGCCTTATTGTGAACCACAAAGTAATAACATAACAAAAAACTTAAACGAAGCAACTAAGTTATAATAGATTAATAGGTAATAGGTAATGTCTAATCAAGTAAATTCTTTCATTTTTGGCATTTATTTTCCATTCTCAATTGCAGGAACCCCTTACACAGATTTCCAAGTCCTAACCTAGCCTAAAGATTCAAACAGGTTTAGGGCTGGGAAGCTCATTTGCGGATTTGATTTTGAAGAGCAGACATCACAGCACAAACAGGAGGGTTATAGAATGCATTTTACTGAAGTATACCACTACCCAGAAAATATGCTTGCGAGGTATTTATTGATTTTTATTGATTAGATGTGTTGATATTAGAGTGGACTGTGGGACGGAAAAATAAAAGCATACATAGGTACAATTTTGACCACAGTCATATTCTCGGAGGGATATGGAGGAGTGCCTACTAAAAAAGAAAAAGATATAAGCGAATTGTTATCACTTGAAGGGTTTGAGCAACAACTGGAGTAAAAATATTGCAGCCATAATAACAGCAAAACTATGTCTGTACTAATTTGATGTTACAGTGGTCAGTATGGTCGCCAGAGTACCCAATAGGGATGATGACACTATAAAAGAAAATCAATAAATCCAAATTTTCTACATAATGACTCAAATACTCAATCAAATGGCAAAAAAAGTAATTCAAAAAAATAAATAATTACGTAATTATAAGTCTTCAAAGTTTTAAAAGTGGGTATTTTCTGTCGCTTTTCCGCAAAACGCACCTTTGTATTGAACGATTGTCATTTACTATGGCGCTACTCAAAGGTGACGTCACGGTCGAGTAGCACTTTCTCTCTCTAACTACGAACATTCTAACCGTTGTTGCTTCGTTATTTATTGAGATATTTGAATAGGATTTTCACTATTTGGCATAGTTTTATGTCTTCTTTCTATTGAAGTAATATTTTTTTTTGAGTCATCATGCCTATTATGCGCTGTGTTGAGAGACAATCTGCATTTTTATTTTTGTGTAATTGCAGTGAATCCTCAATTCACTTCGGGGTTGGCAACGCGCTTGTAATTCTTCGGGAGTTGCAAGCGTCAATATCTTATGATGTCTGCTTACCGTTAGACAGGTTGCGTATTCTTATATGTTGATTTGTTTGTTTCCAGCTCATTCAATATAAGGGCCTCGGCTGTGAGTACAATTTTGTACCTTATGGCATCGAAAACTCGACGTCCATGGGTCCCAGCGCACACAAGTTATTTACTGAAATCGTGAAATGTTCGAAATAACTGGTGACCGACGAACCTGGTGACTTCCTCATACAACGTATCGGCATTTTTTTTATATGTGCGGGCCACCTGATGGTAAGCGAACTCCAAAGGACTCAACGCGCGCGATCATTACCACATAGCGAGAAAATATAGGTACCATGCCTCAAGGGGCCTGTTGTAGATTCAAGTTAGTTTTGATTTTATTTATGCCATGTATGTTATTTTTCATAGATTGTTTGTTTATAATAATAACACACATAAACAAGGAAATGAAGTTTCACTTGATTATTTCTTTAATATTGATAATATATTATTCTATTTTTAAGGACCTATTCCAATTCTATCCTATTATAATCTCCAACATGGACTAGTGTGGCACATCTTAGAAGTTACGTAGAGAAATAAGTTTCTAAACAGGTACGCAATGAATTTCATAATTGCGTTTAGAAACTTATTTCTACGTAACTTCTAAGATGTGTCAAATTAATTGAATGAAAGTTTTATATGTTTATGTATTACCTACTATGCATGTGTGTGTGCGTGTGTAAATCAATTTACACATCACGAGGGATAGATGGCAGCACTATCATCCAGTTTCCTAAAACGGTAGAGTTACCAGTCTATACTTTAGTATATATATTGTAGTCTTTGCTTTGTACTAAGCGGACTCTCTGCAACGGCGCGCGCCACCGCTATTTACTTTGTGCTTGTGGCCTATTTGCAGAATAAATGTTTGAATTTGAATTTTGACCACCTTGGTATTGATGAAAATTGAAGCAAAATCCATACAATATATATTGTGAGCAATATCAACGTGTAACCGATGCCGCATGACAGTCCGACGTGAGCCAACCATCAGCTAGAAAACTACACGAGAGAGCTAGATAAATGATCTTGGTTTGCTCGCTCTACCTTAAAAGTTGCTTGACACCAATACTGCAATGCTGGACCGTCTGAATGCGGCTTAAGTACATGGAGGAAGGGGTCGTAAACACATTAAGGCACAGGGGAATAAAGAGCCTAGTTAGATGTTTTAGGAACAGGATGCAGGGCTTGCTTAGGACTTGACGTGGCGTGGATCCTGGTCTACTAACTGACTATAGACCGTGGCAGACGGTCGAAAAAAAGCCCAAAGACCGGGCGACCGTGTAGACCGCTGTTTCCACCAAGACTTTCTGGCGTTAGTGTGATAGTAACCGATGCCTTTGATTAGCGAGGTTTCCCGGTGTCTGGGCTTGCATGTCTTCAACCGTCTTGCACGGGTTTAACTGCTGTACATATTTTTTTACCTGTTTTGGAACGTAGACAAATTACCACAGAAGTCGAATCTTAAAGCTGCCTACACAAAAAAGCCCTGCCTGCAGGGCCCTGCTTGCAGTGCCCCCGCCAAATCGTATTGTGTGTAGGCATGCAGGGCCGATTTTTTTATCTGTTAAATCGGCCCTGCATGCCTACACACAATACGATTTGGCAGTGGCACTGCAAGCAGGGCCCTGCAGGCAGGGCTTTGTGTAGGCAGCTTTAAGCCGGCTACACAAAGCCCTGCCTGCAGGGCCCTGCTTGCAGTGCCACTGCCAAATCGTATTGTGTGTAGGCATGCAGGGCCGATTTTTTTATCTGTTAAATCGGCCCTGCATGCCTACACACAATACGATTTGGCAGTGGCACTGCAAGCAGGGCCCTGCAGGCAGGGCTTTGTGTAGGCAGCTTTAAGCCGGCTACACAAAGCCCTGCCTGCAGGGCCCTGCTTGCAGTGCCACTGCCAAATCGTATTGTGTGTAGGCATGCAGGGCCGATTTAACAGATAAAAAAATCGGCCCTGCATGCCTACACACAATACGATTTGGCAGTGGCACTGCAAGCAGGCCCCTGCAGGCAGGGCTTTGTGTAGGCAGCTTAATCGAATCGAATTTGCATTCCAAACCGTTCAAACATTGCCCTTTAAAAAGAACCTATGGTAATGTACTGTACCTAAGATGAATTAATAATTTTCCAATCCAATTATTACAACTGTGAATCTATGATCATTAAAATGTTTTAACGAATAACGTTTCACAAATGAAAAATAAATCTGGTTGCTTTATAACATTATTTACTTCCGAACGTAGGCGCAGCTGTCATCCTAGCTTTGTACTGTCAGGTTAAAAACTGCATTGAATCGGGAGGATAAACTGTAACAAACGTTATTTACTGTTAAGCTTTAAAATCAGCATTTATTATTGCATATCCTATAAGTTTCGGACCGAATAACTCTTTTAAATATGTTGATCAAAGTGAAGGTACGACCAGCTTTCTGAGTCATGTATTGCCTGTGATTATTACGAATCATTCTTAACATCTAACCTTATATTGTTGTAGACGCTTACTGGCAAGGAGATCGAGATAGATATTGAGCCGACAGACAAAGTGGAAAGAATCAAAGAAAGGGTGGAAGAGAAAGAGGGTATACCGCCGCAGCAGCAGCGTCTTATATTCTCCGGCAAGCAAATGTACGTAACGTAACAAAAAGAAGTCATATTTCAGAGTAACCCGAAAGTGCACGATTATCATACAGTATTTGATCTAACGAGATTACCTGGGTATATATTTGGGTTCTTTACCTCAATGTTACTAACGTTACCCCATCTTTACACTCTCGTGCGAGAGCACTCGCGCTCGGCCTGCCTCGCTGTGTTCAGTATGGGACTCGTCGGCGAGAACCCCCTATACACTCCCGCGCTCGGCCTGTCTGGCTGTGTCTCGGCGAGAGTGTACAAGCGCTATTACATACGTCAACATCCATAGGGGTGTAGGTTGGTTGCAACAACTCACGATTACAGACTGGTACTGGCAGCTGTCATCCCATAGACACTTAAAAGTTTCTACCTCTTCTGTAGTTCTTTTACCTTAGTTTGGTGCAACCCACCCTATGCAAAGCTATGATCAAATTGCTCTATAATAAAGAAAAACTTTCAAGTGGGTAGCATAGTAGTTTCCACCATTTGGTGCTAGTAAGGCAAAAACAAATGTCATGAATTTTTATCAATGGCACCAAATATGTTAAGCCACTCAGTAATGGTAAATCTTGCATACATTATTATCCAATGGACGCTTTTATACTTTATTGTCGACAGCCACAGCCCAGTAAAACTATGGTTTCATCCATAAATAGACTTCAGACTAATTATTAATAAAACCACAGTTTTATAGTGCCATGGACGTCCACGGTAAAGTATAAAAGCAACCAATAGGTATTATTTTCTGAGATTAATTGTTATAAAATTGCAGGAATGATGAAAAAACTGCCCAGGACTACAAGGTGCAGGGAGGCTCTGTTCTCCACTTGGTGTTGGCGCTGCGAGGAGGGGAGTGAAGGCTTGTGATACTTTTCTCATATTTATAACTTAATTTTATGTTACATTTCTTGTATAAAGTAAATATGATTTCATAAAATAACTTTTTAATCAACATGCTCTGTCCATCACCATCATGGTGCAAAGTTTACTAATTTATTTCAGAAAATGATTAAAGATTTAATTTTTGTTCTCACCGTTGACAGGGTTCCATGGCTTTCTCCAAGAAAGTAAGCCTTATTGCGATTCCTATAAGAGGCTATAGAAGATAGTGCCATGTTTTGTCTCTATCATAGACGGAGCATTTTTGCATGATCGGGTTATAGGCACAGGCACACTCCATTAGCAATACATTGGGCATGCAAACCAGTCAAATTGCATAGTAGAAATTTTATATGATTTTTTTTCTCTTACCCCCGGTTGCTCGGTGACTCATCTATAACTACTTATTTATTTATTTATAGCCTCTTATTCAGAAATTTACATTAAAGTTATAAAACATAAGGCAGTCCTGTACGAAATTCTGAAAATTGCGTACTTTAAAATCACTAGTACTATGCGCTTATGTAAGTTAGCCTGATCCTTACACAAGGTCATCAGCATCACCTTATTGAAATTTGAAATAAATGCATTTAAAATTAATAAACAAAAAGTTAGTCTCTATTTTTTCAATTACATTGTAAATTATACGCATGAAACAATAATTCTTACATCAAAATTTTTTTCGAGAAAAGTACGAAAAACTACTTTTTTGCCGTAAAAATGTCATATAACTTGGTATCAGTGACTAGTTGAGGTAAAGTGAGATGGCATATTGTTTTGCTCCATTTCTCAGGTCCTCTTATTACATGCCCTGCCCACTTCCATTTAAGATGTTTGGCTTTGTAAGCTACATCCTCAAGTTTTGTCCTGTCTCTTAGTTCTGAATTCCTTATTTTTGTCTATTCTTCTCTTCTTGAGTATGCTTCTTTCTATGGCTCTCTGTAGGCCTAGCACGTGTTGCGCTCGAGAATATGTCGGTGTATCTCGAGCTATCCGTCTCTTTCCCACAGGCCAGTCAGAAAAAGACGCGTAGCTCGAGATAAGTCGAGATGCTCTCGCTGATTTACTTTTAATTTCTTGCATCGCACCTTAGTCAGTGCTCAAGTTTGGCAGCCATATGTGAAAATTGGCAGAATACATATGTATTAAATAGCTTTCGTTTTATATTGATACTCACTTGGGCGCATCTATAACTACTACTAGTATATACTATATTATATCTATGCCTTTCTCAGCATTTATGAGTCAGATTTGGTCTTAGACAATTATTTCTTATACTAAATCAATTTTTAGGATATGGGGAGTATCTTATATCTTTAATCGAGCAATTCTTGTATATATCTATATATATTTCTATATATATTGATTTTGGGGATCTCGGAAACGGCTCTAACGATTTTGATGAAATTTGGTATGAAGGGGGTTTCGGGGACGAGCAATCGATCTAGCTAGGTCTCATGCCCGGCCGCCCAGATATTGTGAAGTAAAAAAGGCATGTTTTGAGCATGTAATTTATTTTATTACACCCATAACATTGTACATATAATCCAGGTATAAATACATATTTTGCACTGCATTGGAATATTAGGTACATAAAAATAAACATCTTTGGTTTACAAAACAAATCAACAACATCAAGAAATATTTTCTAAATTACATACAGTTAATACGCATATTTGTATCTAATTTAATAATACAATTTAAGTTACCACAAGCCTTTCGTTTCAAGTATTTTCCAAAATATCTACTAACTTGAGCACATGACCACTCATAAAATAATACAATTTATCTAAAGTACATACATATGTAATTTGACTCATACTATTTAAAGCATAGGTTTATGAAAAGTGAATAAAGGGATGTAAAATGTCACTGTGTGTACCAATGTTGTACTTGTACCATTTCACTCATAGTTTCCGTTTTTTGGAGTCAAAGAATTAATTTCGATACACAAGTTTCTAACCAATACACCAGTTACTCTACACCAATACCTGCAAGCTGTTTATATTTATCTACTGAGTACCTGATACATGCATGTTATGCATTATGCAATTACTTATTGGGATCGATAATCAAAGCCAGTGGGCATTGGCTAGTACACTAGTGTTGGCAAATTACAAAAATATATCTTTAGATTTTTTTGTGAACCTTCATTGCAGTAAAACATATTACTTAAACTGTATTAACTTAAACTGTTCACGTAGCATAAGTATTATATTTTTAGTTTCTCATGGAATGGATTTTAAATAGTATAATGCTAATATAATCTACAGTATCAAGTGATTAAATGACATTGGGACGGAAACATTTCCTTTAAAACGTTATACTGCATTATTTGGTTAGCCAATCAAATAATATTAACATCATAATTTTGAGTTTCTTGATGTTTTAATGTTTAATTTATATCTAGGACAGACAAACATCGAACTAGATCTGTTTTCTAAGACATGCTACTAAAGATATTTTTCCCATTTAGGATTACATTATAATTTGTTTGTACCTACGTAGTTAGGCATGCATTTAGAGTTTTGTTATTTCAAATGTAGACCTACAGACGCCAGTAAATTCTATATGTACAATCATAGTTTGGCACATTTCATCAACATCCAATCAACATCATACAAATCCCACTGTAAAACCACTGTAGGTAAATCTAACTTATATAATATATGTGTGTTTGAGCGATAGGTATTAAGTATGTAATATATGTATATCAGAACATGTACTTTCTAAGATAGAAAGAATCGAATCGGAAGAATTAACGCAGATTTACAAATCTTATTTTTATATACGGAGATTGAAGCTTTAGAGATATTTCAGAGGCTTGTAAAAATCACGAATCCGAAATACTAAGTTACTATGAAATTCGTTATCAAAAACATACAACTTCTTTCTAGTTCCGTGAGTAGGTAATGGGAAAGGAACAATTTTTTTTCTTGACTCACTAAAATTTCAATTTATCAGACCATTAGTTTAGATATCGCGTTAGGCGTTCTCGGATATATGTAGTTACGTAAAATAAAACGGAACCACACCACGCATAAGTCGGTTTTCTCAAGTATACTCAAAAATTTTCTTCACGTTCGTGATAATTACTATAGCACAAAATCAAACACCCCATGTGTTCCGTCACCCAAGGAATCCAACTTTAATAATCGTGAAATAGTCATGGTTAACTTTGTATACTACTCTTTATTGGGCTAATGCCGTGGCCAGTATAGTAATGTACCTGTTAGGTATTTATTACCAAAGGGCCAGAATTTTGGTTTCGGCTTTTTAGTATCTATAAAGAATTTAAATCTCATTACGTGCGTATCCCGTCTTGTACCTGATTATTGCGAAAACTGACGCCAATAATAAACTTAATCTATTTCTGATGCAAAGTTATTCACTGAGTATTCTATTGCTAAGATTCCGTAGTCCATCAGATACCTATTGGGTAGTCTAAGTTTCATCCCTAAATGATTTTTCATCTCTTGAATTTCGAAACTTTCGAATAGTTACTATGCCAAATGTTTTTACGGAATGAATTTGGCATTTTCTAAACGGGGAATTTGTTCGGTATCTGTATAATGACTACAGAGCTGTGAGCTGACCCGTTAAAATCTTGGACACTTTTTTTCATTCTACCATTTGCGATTTTGAAAACGACATTGTATCGCTCACAATACATTTATCGTAACCTAACTAGAAGGTTAATACTTAATTACATTAATTGAAGCACGAAAACACTGATCCATCATTGTAATTGCTCCAACGCGGGAACTTGCCTAAGGGATATACGGCCATCTAACGACACAGCTTTAAAAATTGCACTAATCTAATAGAATACTTTAAAAATTATATCAGATTAATTAACTATCAGAGATCTAATCTGCATTTCGGCTGTCGGTAGTTGGCAGAAAACTGGACCTGGAAATAAAAACGGTGTCAATGATTATTATATTATTCTATACATATATCACGTATTTATTGGCTCAAACGAAAACCAATGAACGAGGGTCTAATTAATAGCTGCCGATTTGACCTCCCTATAAGTTCCGCAAAAATTTACAGTTTCCAAGAAGCTTTTTCATTGATTTTGTGTTATTATTATGAATTATATACGGAAAGTACTGTCCTGACCATCTATTTAGTTCACTCAAAATCATGTCAATCATTGTCAATTGTTATAACGAATAGTTTTATGAGATCAGCGGGATGAATTTATCACAATTGTAGTAAGTTGGAACCAAAAAATGTATTATATAATCGAAGATACCTAACTGGAAGAATATATTGCAAATTCGCGAAACATATGCAGGTTGTAATCGTGTAACCAGGAGACTATTCCGTAACTACAGGGTGTTTGGTTTGGTCCATCGTTTGCCAAATTCAAATGGCGGATAGATGTGGCCATTTGCTAACTCAGTTGAACTTTTATATCTGGGGACAGACTCTTCTATAGAATTGCAGGATACAGGCTGCATTATAGGTACTCTACTAATTTAGCGTACACAAAAACCTGCTTACCGAATTTCACCCCAAGTTTGATAAAGCTGCATTTCGATTATTTTATTAGCCTAATGCGTCACAAAGTTGGCAAATTAATGAAGGTCGCGATAGGGTTTTTGGTATTATTGCACATCATTAGCGCATAGAAAGAGGATAAAGCGCACTTTTTAGATGCATAGATAACAAATGATCACACCTGTCCGCCATTTGAATTTGGCAAACGATGGACCTGTATAAAAGAAATTAAAAAAAAATTCAAACTGATATCGAAATCACTTTACCCAACGAGTAAAATCACATCATTAACTTTTATTCAATGAAATCAGAAAAATCGTAAGTATTAGGTTTAAGGCTATATCCGCACAGGCAGGCGGCTTGCTTGGCGCCTATTTAGAGCCTAGCAAGTCACCATCGACCGCACTGGGCGTGCGCACGCTAAGCGACTAGCTAGGCGCCAAGCGCGCGGTGCGGCCGGTCGCGAACATTCAAGAAGGTTCGTTTACTAAGTTACTCGCTGACTCGCTAGGCGCCAAGCCAGGCCACCGCTAGGCAGGCGCTAGGCTAGGGCCTAGGCGCTAACCAAGCCACCTGCCTGTGCGTAGGTAGCCTAAACGATCTACGTTTCCCTTCACGAATACATCACCTTTATAGGGAGGGAGGCTATTGACCCCTGTCATGGGTTTTCGTTCACATTTTTTGGTTAGCAGAGATTTGTTAAGTTTTATGAATAAGGTAAACTATGGAAGTTTCAGCGTAGGCGCCTAAAACTTATTGCTAAAAGCTACAACATATTTTCTTATTCATGGATATGATAGATGCCTAGGTATATTTCTACATCGATCAATTGCAGCCGGTGTTGATAGTCTAAATTGATAAATGAATGCTATTAGGTACTTCGCGGTTGCCCGGCTATTTTGATTTATCTAGGTCAATGTTACCAGCCGTTGCAATACGTCTGTCGTTGCATGAATGCTGTCGCGGGTTTTTGACTGCAGTTTCGTTATGAGCGTAATGTAGATAATCGTTTTACTTCACAATAGCGAAATACCGATTCGCTTATCGATCTTTCGTTAGAATAATCGCACAAACTCAACTCGTCGACCGTGCGAGATGTCTGTGGAACAAAATGTTCGTCATAGGTTACTATCGTTGTTCACCTGTGCTTTACCTATAGGAGTTTTAGCTCTCTAGGTCATATGTAGATTTGTGTGCATTGATTGCCAATATTTAAGAGTACAATAGGGCTAGGATTGTTTCGTTCGTGCTCGTTCTGCAGTTGAGTAAAAAGCAAAGTAGATGTTGCTGCAGTTGATCATTTCCATCATTTAAAATACTCAAAGGTGTCTGGTCTTGAAGCTTTAATATTTTGACTAAACGAGTGGTGAATTCCGTGAGGGCAGTGAACAGTTGAACTTACATAGGATGGTTCAACCGTCAGAGAGCGCCGGCGTGACCCACCCGTACTTGTCGTGGGTCTTGACGAGCGAGCGGAACGCCTCCTCGGCGCGGCGGCGCGAGAACTCGCGCGAGGGCCGCGGCGGCGCGCGCGCCACTCGTCCCTGCCCCTTCACCACCGACGCGGCGAACTGCATCACCACCGCCTCCACCGTGTACGCCGACGCCCAGCCGCGCGGCGTCAACAGCTCCATGCAGATGGCGCCGCCTAGAATACAATGAGGCACAACTGTCATACGAGGTCTACATCTACGACACCCGTAGAGTTTTAACTCCGTACCTGACTTTAATTTAAATGTTGTCAAGCGGATGGATCCGCTGACGAAATTATACACACGGGTTGGACGTTGCACGGTAGCTCAGTCGGTTAAGAGCAATGGAGGAATTCCAGAGGTGAGAGGTGGGGTGGGTTCAAATCCCACGTGTGGCGTTTAATTTTACAATTTTTCACTTTGATTGAAATTATAATTCCGTAGGTACCTGACGTTCATACATTTCAATGAACCCCAGAGTAGATCAATCGGGGTGCAAGTATGCGGGCTTGTAACATTAGGTATTAGAAACCCACACCTGGTTGGCCCTCAATTGAAATAAGAGCGTCGGGTATGAAAGAAGTTGACTAAACAGGGTTGTACCTACTGGCGAAAAGCAGAATGATCTATTCAAAGTGCTGTGCCAAAGATTACTACGATATTAGATGCATTAGGTATGTACCTTACCTAGTGTAATTCTGTCCAGAAACCGCGAATTCGTAAAATATTGGCTACGTGCTGAATTTAAGTAGGTATCTTATCTGTTTCATCAAGGTACTACGTGTACGTAATATAATCGGGGGCGATATTTGCATCGAAGGATTTAAGAGTATTACTCACCTTCCATTACAAATCCTTTTTCTATCCGAGGTTCGATGACCCGCATGAAAGGAGGTGCGAAGGGGAAGTTCTCAGGAAACACTAGATGCAGCAAGATATTGGGGATGTGTAGCTCCCGCAAGTCCGCCGCCAGCTCGCTCTCGGGGTCTATTTGGTGTAGCCGCACGTGCCACTCAAACAAATTGTCGTTTACGAGCTCCACCTGTAGAAAAGAGAAAAAAATGTTTAATCGATTAATCAACTTTGCTGTCGATTCGGTTCGCTTCTGTGGTTCTAGTGATTCCGATTCGCTACTGTTGCTGTTAAACGTTAACTTATGATGTCACTTTTATTCCTAATAAAGGGATTAAGAGGGCGTAGATGGCATTGCAAAAGTCCCGCTCTAACACGCTTGAGTTTTCAACTAACCATCCCGCTCTCTACGGAAGCTCAGCGCGTGTTTTTCGTAAATATTGATGTTTATTCTAAACGTGTTTATAAGGATTTTTTTTATCAGGTTTGAGAACTTATCATTTACATTACAACTAAAACCAAAAATCATTGTTAAAGATGGGAGGGTTTTAAAGATCCAACCAAAAACACCGAAAAAAACCGGCCAAGTGCGAGTCGGACTTCGCACATTTAGGGTTCCGAACCGACCGCAAAGTTAATTTGGTTTTTATAGGAAAATAAGGAAATTTCAAAGAAAAAATCTAATTTATCAATATATTGGTATTTGTTGGTAAAATATACGTAATAACAAACATTAATACCAAATTTTAAGTTTATAGTTATTTGGGAAGTAAAAAAATTCTTCGGAACAAAAGTTCGTAAAAAAAGCTGACTTTGGTGGCTTCTCATTCCTTTGTTTTCCAATATATTTTTTTAATTAAAAATATAGTAAGTATCTACTCAATGAGCTCTAAACAATGATACTCCACTCAATAGGGAAGAAAAAAAAATTTTTCGCGCCCCCCTTTAGCTATATGGGAGCCCCCCTTAAAAACATTTAAAAATAAGTTTTGACTATTTGTATGGCTTCGGGCTAACAAGATGCTTATACTGTGTAAATTTGAAGCCTATAGCTTCAACCGTTTGGGTGTAAAACCTGTGTGACAGACGACGAACGGACGGACAGACGGACGGACGTCTGGGCATCACCAATAGGGCTCCGTTTTGACCCTTCGGGTACGGAACCCTAAAAAGGGTTGTTTGAAAAAAAAATAACCAAGAAAATTTTTGCAAATCGTGTTTTCATTTTTAGCAGACTGGAGGAAAATAGTTCAAGATTAATATACTAAAATGACAGATATTTAATCACTATAGATGTTGAGTTGAGATCTAGGTCGATAAACATTGGCAAAAGTGCATATATATGTGGGCTCTTAAAGCACGGATTAAAGCGAATGCAGTCATCAAAATTCTGTCTCCCTTGCTCGAAAATGTTAGCTCCATATTGTAATATTGTTGATATAACAGCTCTCGGCTATAGTACTGGTTAGGCCATTGCTAATGTCATAACAACTGTAACTCACGTTACTAATAATTTATAACATAGAGCGAGTGCGATAACAAGCATTAACATTTAATGCTCCGTTTTGCCAATTTTCGTAGCTAGAACAATCTTTTACGTTTCTCGAACTTTCTGATATCGATTTACTTACGTAGGTAGTCAACTAATCATTGTGTTTTTGTCGATTTTGCAATACATGCATATTAATGTCCGAATGTAGGTAAAGGACACTAAATTTAGTACCGAAAATACCGGTTTTTATTCAAGGATCAAGTTACTCTCAATTTGCAACTCTGTAATAAATCAAGAAGGCTTCATTTACACTGTCGACGGTTGAAGGGCTTTGTGTTAACCTTCATCAACACACTGGGTCAAACATACTTAAAAAATAATGGCGTTTCAAACATCCGAAGAACGTCTTTGTCAAGTGTAAATTACCGTAAATAATGGATCAGATCGGCTCTCCTGCAATCGCTGGATCTCCTTCAGCTCCTTCATGAGTCGCCGCGTGCGCACGGCAGCGGCGGCGGCAGCGCGCTCGCGCACGTCGCTCGCGCCGGCGCCCTTCTTGCTGAGCGCGGCGGGCGCCGGGCTGCCAGGGTGGCTGGCCGCTTCTGCTGGACTCACGCCGTCTCTGCAATATTATAATCAATTTCAATGCTTTATAGGTAACTTAGAAGATGTCATGTCATGTTTGCCGCTTGCAAAAAAACTGACTTGAGTACGCGAGTGAATTCTTAAAGAGTAGGTAACCGCTGTGCAGGATAAGCTATGCTAATAGTCCACTCTTCCTGTATCTAATAGGTAGTACCTATACCTATTGAGGGTCTCTGGAGGTTTCTGTTCTTGTCATATCGTGGTTTCTTTCTATGCAATGATTTTACAGTCTGCCTCGTCAGTTATCTGTGGCCTAATCTAGTATTACTAGAATAAACTACAATTGCTTTATTATAATAATGCAGCTTTATTAGTAGGTATCTATGGCACATCACATTCGACCTTACCTATAGCTTGAATCTGCTTAGGATGTGTTAATTAACAGTTACTTTGTTCGCGTGGATCCGCGATTGCCAACGACTTCTCCGTTAAGTGGATGTACCATTATACGGAAATGTTGGATATATCTGCCACGTACTTGTTGCTTGGAGTTACGAGCGGTTTCCGTATATTGTGTCACCCGTATTAATCGTTCGTCGTCGCGTCCGTCCAGTTTTGCAAGCGGCGATAAGGCTGCGGCCGGCTCGTGATTTGCGCAGAAATGCATCGGTATCGGTACTTTTAAAAGTGCAACAACCTACATTATTATGTATACAAATACATGCAAATGTAGGCACCAACAACGAGTCATATCAGCATCGAAGAGTGGGTCATTGACAGGACGTTACAGTTGTCGTGCAACATTACCCAACAGCTGAATTAGGAGGTCGATTCGATACCGTTTTATACCTTTCGATTTCAAAACGAGCGGCCTGAACCACGCGCCTTTGAGAGACTTTATGGCACTTGCACACCACCTTATTAAACAGAAAATAATTAAAGAAAGATAACAAAACGATAAATGTTTGCGCACTAAGTTTGCGAGGGTATAAAATTAACATTTAACTTATAGATAGGTTCGTAGTTCTACAGAGATATAAGATTTCCCTTCAAACTTACAAAACTATTCGCCAACTACTATGTTGTCGTTACTTGGTTAAACGTAAGCCAATAATGCAGTCGAATAACTCGTATTATTTATGAAGTATCTATTATATTGGCAATAGCCATTTGCGCGCATATACATATACCTACATATAGTTATACCGACATTGTCTATACTCAGCAGAGTTGGTGATTCACGAAACAGACCAGTGTAACTTGGCCGGTTGGACCTCTGACTAACACTTAGTTGTTACGAATCGTAGGTTTTGTTTTGTGGTATGCTCTAGGGCATTTTCATTTTCCGGTGTACCACTCAGTACATACCTATACCTAGTAGGTCTAGTAAACCTGCCACTAATGATTGACCGAGTGAAACGAAGGTCTCAGTTTTAGCTTCGACAAAAATGCTTTCGTATGTCCGGATTTCCGCCTGTCCTCCTCTACAGGTCGCATTTCTCAACCGATTCTAGTGAAATTTTGTGAGCAGGTATGAAAAAAAAGAAAGTTTTTAGTAGAGTCAGTTTTTGGAAATTTAAAAAAACCAACTTTTTATCAATTATTTCGTATTTTCCTGCGGTCGTTTTTTCCTCTACAGGGCGCATTTCTCAACCGATTCTCGTGAAATTTTGTGAGCAGGTTCTATGACTACATTTTTTTTTTGTCAAGTAAATTTTTGTAAATTTTCAATTTTTTTTTGTCGATGGTTTGTCCTCCTCTACAGGTAGCATTTGTAAACCGATTCTCGTGAAATTTTGTGAACAGGTTCGATAATTTTATAGATTTTTTTTATCGAGTCACTTTTTGCAAATTTAAAAAAAAACAATTTTTTTATGAATGATTTTGTGTTTCTTCGGCCGAATTTCGATTTGTTCACCTCTAAGGGTCGCATTTCACAACCGATTCTCGTGAAGTATTGTGAGCAGGTGCTTTGATTTACACAGAATATTTTTGTCGAGTAATAAAAAAAAAATAGTTTATCCTCCTCTACAGCGTTACTCAACCGATTCTCGTGAAATTTAGTGAGCTGTGCCGCTGCTGGTTTGGAAATTAAAAAAAAAACACGAGGTCTACAGCTCACAGAGCCACTAGTTACCCTTGCACCAATATTTATCTTTAGAAATTTTAGTAATGTGAACGTTGACTTATTTAATTAATAATTTGCCCCCTAAACGTGAATTACCACAATGCTGATTTCATATCATTATCGTTACCTACTCATATTTGTTATATTTGTATTTGTTATATCATGTGCTCGGGATGCTCGTACGGTGCTCTCCGAAATATTAAGGCCGGGGGTACTGTGAATGACCTTGACCACTTAACGACTGCCTATGGCCGACCCAAGCGACATCTGTTCAACAATGATCGCGTTAGCTCGATTCGCTTGTAAACGGGCTGCCTTGATAATCGACCTGTTCCGCTGTTGCGTCAGTAGATGGCGCTCGGATTTCCCGGCGAACTACGCAGAGTAGTGTTTGTATCAGATGAAACAATATGAAGAATCATTCATATTTAGCTCGTTGTTTTTTGTTGTATAGTTGACGAAATATAAGCTGCCCCGATTCCTCGAACAACTTGTATGGCGAATCGGTGCAGCTTATATTTCGTCAACCATACCTACTACGTGCTACGTAGTAGCAGTGGCGTGCACAGAGTTTTTAGACAGGGTAGGCAGATTTAAAAAAAGCCACGAATATTTATTATTCGCAGGTAGTACCACCTATTAGTTAGTGTCAAATTTACGATTCATATTCCTTTACTAATGCACTAATTCCAAATCAACGGTAGTGAGATCAAATTGAGAAAGGGTAGTGTACCTACTATCCGTTCTCAATGGAGAATGTCAATAGGTCTTGGAAGCGCGCGAACGGAGTGAGCGCGTGTATAGCGGGATTAGCGGGGTTTGCACTATGACGTCACGAGGGCGGGTCGTCGCGCGTCACTTTAAAATTCAATATCTTGGAAACTAAAGGACGTATCGAAATAATTCCTTCACATATATTTTTTATTTTCAACAAAGAATACAGAAAAATGGAATTCTAAATTAGTTAACATTCTCCATTAGGTAATGTACGAATATCTTTAGTTATTGAATAAAGTTTTCCTGTGATGATGATTATAAAAAAAGTTACTTACTGGCTTTACTTCGCAAAATAAAGTTTCCTGAAGAACACACGTAGTAGGTACGGTGAACGAATTTGATTTCTAGGCCACTTGGTACCTTGTCACAGTGATATTAATATGATAGCTCTAGCGGCTTTCATATTGATCCTAACTGCGACAAGGTACGAAGTGGCCCAGAAATCAAATTGGTTGACTGTACGTACCTATTTATGATCTAAACAGAATTTGATATTTATTATTGCGATAATAAGTCAATAAATGCTTTTATTGGAATATAACTTCCTTATTAAGTTATTAAATAATAACAGATTAATACACCAAGGGGATAAAGCACTGTTTTATGTCACGGGCGCGATAATGAATCCTGAGTGGAACGAAGGACCCGAGCGTAGCGAGGGTGTAATGAGTTAATTCCCATAATTAAGACTGAGTCCTGAGTGTAGTGAGGGATTTAAGTACGTCCAAGACAAAAACAGTTTTATCCCCGAGGAGTATACTCTACTTTTCTCACCTCTTGCGAGACAATAGAAAATACCAAGGCTACTATAAACAAAATGTTTGTCAAGGACAACGATGGCAATACAAATAAATAGCGAAGTCAAATCAAATATCATTTTACAAACGTAAACAAATGTCAGGATCCTCATGATCATTTGCAAAATGAATCGGAGTAGTATTGAAACAACAAAATGTTATACGGCCTCTTAAAAGTTCAACTATAATAGATAAGTATAAATAAAACTGTCTTACAGGTTGTATGTCTCTATGTGTCCGCACTACTCTGTGCAACGGGAATCGGCTCAAGCTCGGTGCAAACTTCCAAACTAGATAAGTAAACAAATATCTGACAACAGCGCTGTGCCTCGAGCGAAGCGAAGTCGCAACGTCGCATTCACTTTCATATTTGTGGGTAGAAAAATTTGACGAGTGTTAAAGTCTCACATATGTAGGTAATATGTGAGATTTGAAAAGCAACTTTTTGCTTTTTAAAAAAATACTACACATTTTTATATACATTTTACTTGCTTTTTCATAAAAATATTCACTGTCATGATCAAGACTGGCAGTAATTTACTATCAGCCCTAGAATAGCGCCTACCATTTTATACGAAGCAAAGTTTTCAAGTTTGAAATTCATATTACAATACTTAGACGAATATTAACTACAACAGAAAATAGGTTAAATCCTCAAAAATAACTGAGCTTAATTTGGAAACTTAGAATTCTGTCGTAACCGAATAATGCTTGCACACATTTTGTTTTTAATGTTTCTTAAGCGTGGTTTTTTGACGTAATTACAATGAATGTAAACAAACTAACTACAACAGCAAATACTCAAGGGTATGCGTGTCCTAAATATGTACTTTGCAGGTCATTACGTTCAATATATTCTTCAAATATTCTGCACAAAAACACCTCGATTTCAATACTTTGCCCACCTCTTCACCTTAAGGGAATCCCAATATGAAATCCGCTCCTGTGCAATGCAATGTACCTACATGCATACACAGGTAGCTCTGTCAGAAATACCTTTCATGACTCGTTGTTAAGGAATGCTGTCGGACACGACACAAGTCTCAAATATGGTTAAGGTCGCAAATGCTCGGTTATAAATAAGATGCGGATCTCAGGCAGTTCCAGTACCTAAAGGTATATTTTTAATTCATTATACGGTAGATAAAAAAGTCGAGTTAAAAATAATTCGAAGTCGATGCATCAGCTTTTGTAGGTACCTCCTACATCAGGAGTATGACTCTTGCTGTTCAATGATAGGATTCAAAACTGTTTAACATTTGTTTTGTGCACTATTTCGTAATTTTCGCCGACACATAACATAACACGCTAAACTATTTTTTTTGTCTATAAAGTAGGTACTACGCTATACATATGTTCTATGTAAGAAACAAATGAACGGGCCAACATCTTACTATCAGCAGTAGTTACTTTACAAAACAGTATCGTTTGAACTTGTGAAACATGTGTAAATAAAATAGCAAAAACTTTCATTGCAGGTAAAGATTTTGATTTTGGTCATGGTGACATGCTGCGGACCTAAACCGGAATACAGTTCTTTATATAGTTAGTTTGCACAGTCAAACCGATTTGTCGTCTCAGGTCAGGTTGTCTGCGTGAAAGATTTATCGACGGCGTGATGAGTAGGTATGCCGGAAGGCGGAAGTCACGTGAACTCGAATGGCGTCTAAATAACCGCTTTTAGCTAATGGTTTTAATTGAGATCGGACTGCAGCGCGTCGACCGGTTCACTGACCTCCAGTCCAGGAATCACCCTCGTCACAAAGAGATGAAAGAGATACCAATTTTACTTCGTAAAGAGAGATCAGTTTCTATGTGGTTTCTAGTTTCTATATTAACTAGTTAGGTAGGTAGCTCTGTCTCAGTATCAACCAAAAGGCAAGTCCGAGGCTATATTGAGATCGCACAGGCTCTTTCTCTACTTTATAAATAGGTAGGAGGTTGTAATTTGCGTAACTTTGCTGATGAGTTGCCTTTAGCGCGGCTATTGCGGCTTGGTCCGATAGGTACACGTACAGTCAAGGTACATTTTGGATTTTTCATTTGGAAAAAAATATCGTTTCAAACATCAAACTGAATAGACTTTCAAACTAACAACTGGTTTTAATTCTTAAATTCTACCACCCCACAATAAAAGCTAAAATACTGTCTTAAAATTATAAAGCATCGAGGCATCATATACCTAATTTGATTTTGAAAAGTAGGTAGCGATTGCTAATCATAGAAAGGAAGTCTGTAAATTACTTTCACTATCAGTAATATCGTATATATTATGGACAAATATGAACCCTAGGTATATCTGACAATAGGTAAACAACGGGCTACCTAATATCAATAAGTAATAGGGATGATGACACCAAATAAGAAAATCAATGAATCCGAATTTTCTCGAAAAAGAATCAAATTCTCTATCAAATAGTGAAAAAAGTAATCCAAAAGAATAAATAATTACAAGTCTTCAAAGTTTTAGGAGGGGGCATTTTCTGTCCCTTTTCCGCAAAACGCCCCGTTGTATTGAACGATCGTCATTTACTATGGCGCTACAGGTCAGTGACGTCACTGACCTGTAGCGTTTTCTCTCTCTAACTAAAAACATTCTGACGGTTGTAGTTTCGTTATTTTTTGAGATATTTGAATAGGATTTTCACTTTTTGGCATAGTTATATGTATTCTTTCGTATCGAGTATTAATAAATTTTGAGTCAACATCCCTATTTCAGTGATTGGTTTCAATATCCACCAACAATAGATATTTAGTTAGGTAAATGTGAAATCACATTTTGCGCGCTATTGGAAATTTGGAATTATTTATTTATTTATCGTATGGCATTTATTTCGAACCGTGAGATCTTCGAGAAGACAGTACCTATGGTTGCCAGTTTTTGTTGCACCCAGGGGTCACGTGTAGGGGAAATTTGGAATAGGTACCTATCTACCTAGGTTTTGCCGGGACAGTTTCAAAAGGAAAACGGTCACGTGTCAGTGAAAGTGGTATAGCAGGAATGTGGCAGTCAAGGCACGCCACGCCATCCGCGGCGAGTCAAGTATGGACAAGCATATACGGCATTTAAACATTTAGGTACATATATTGAATTAGAGTTCTCATTTAACAGCGGCAGCGTGCAATAAGATTGTATTACTTGTCAATGTTTACGTTGGTCGAAATCGGATCCAAGAGATTTGCGGTTAGGTACCTGCTTATGTATATGCACTTCGCGTCTCGATCGCTGTCTACTGTCTACATCGATTACTGTCAATTACCGGATCCGGTCCCTAACGATGATAATTTCATTATCTATACCACAACTCGTAGATGGCCTAAGCTATAAATAGCAGAAAATATTTTTCTTGGTTGGATGAAGTTGAAGGAACGTCTAATGAACGGCTATTGACTTGTACGTAGGTACTAGAGGTTAGCAATCGAGTACCTAGCATAAAATTGAGTGTTTACTGTTCTTTTAACTAAATTGAGTTACCTACGTACTAGTAATTGAAATGTTATGGATATTTATTTTATCTACACACATATCATAAATCCTCTAATATGCGTTCGGAAACCGTAGAAAATGACTGTCATTTCAACATTCAATGAATTTATGACAATTTTCTTATCTGTGGCTAAGGCTACAGCAGTAATATAATATTTTATTTAGACATGGAGAAAAGCGTTACTTTTCGATCACCGTTATTGTTATTCCCGTTCCAAAAAAATCACATTGAAAAATCACCGTGACTTTGTCACTTCGGTTATTTCGTGTCACAACATTTGCGTGTCGATCGTCCCCGGCAGTTACTGATATTTTTGTAACAACTGATGTTACTCTGTGACAGCGCACCGCAGTCACAGTCACAGTTAGTAACAGCGGTCACGAGGCACGACGCGAACGCGTCGCTTACTCACTGTTCCAGTGATATCGTCGCTAAGTAACAACGTTATTTTGTAACGTTGTTACTTCGTGACAAGTCACACTGTTACTTTGTAACGGCGGATCACCGTGATTTTTTCATCGTGAAGTTATTTATCACCCACCTCTAATTTTATTTTAATCTCATATATTATGTTAAAATGTTAAACGTCAAACAAAACTGTCAAAACTTAAATGTCAAAGTTGACATGTCCCTATTCTAGTATCACTGAAAATTCAAATTCAGTCGATGCGAAATGTCAGCTCGATGTTTTTTTAGTATATATCGCACGAAATTTGAGCTAGAACGACATGATCACATCAGAATAGGGACTCTTTACTTTTTAAAATAACATTCAGGTATCGGTTGCCAGTTCTGATTTCGATATTTCCGCAACCGTGCAAAAAAGGTTGTATTAACACAATTATTGTATTGATTTACTACGGTTTCTGAACCCATCTTAGAGTAGTTATAATATGTGTGTAGATAAAGTAATGTATGCAACTGTACATAATTAGGCATTAAAACACTCGTGTGACCTTATTATGAAACTCGCCTTCGGCTCGTTTCATAAAACACACTCGTGTTTTAATGCCCCTCATTATGTACCAGTTGCATAAACTACTAATGCATAACGTTATATAGTTAAATAACGACAACTAACGATTGAATTGTGAAATTGTATTATTGCAATGCATATTATTCACATAATATTAGGCATGACATGATATGGCATGATGTTCAGATAAATAACAACTATTAAATTAACAACTGATTGAGATGTGAAACCATACCTCTACATATTCATATCTTGTTAACAGTGATAGATTCGAAGTTATCTGTGCCTTTACAACAGGTCCTTTACTTAGTATAAGTACCCTTAATAAGTAAATCGGTGGTAAAAATCTAAATGCTCGATAATAGATAGCTGCGCACAGGAACTAATAAGTTAACCCAGCCAGAAATGGCGAAATGTAAACTTTAAAAAATCGAACTACAAACGTAAATTGCTATTGTATTCATCGATTGTATTAGATGGGATTATATTAGTACATCTTACCTATTTAAGCAAGCAAAAAAAAATAGATAAACTTGAAACTTTGAAACTTTTCATTAGGATGAAAGGGGAAAGTGCTGTGCTAAATAATGTAGGCACAGTTAACAGCGGAAGTAGAAGCAGCTATGAATCCAAAAGGACAAAAGGATCTTCAGTAGGTATATACACACGTCTAAGCTAATAAGAGCTTGAGTAGATGATCGCGTTTTGTGTCGGACATATATAGCACTCGTCCCTCTCGCACACATAAATAAAATATACTTGCTAATAGTAAACTGGGCCTAATGCTATGTTGTAGGATATCCGACATTGGCGTTCATAGCTAGGCTACTGACTGTACCTAGACACCTACACCTACGCCCACCATCGCAGTTGCTTTACCATTATCCTTTACGCTTTCATTAATTAGTTATGTGTCTTAATTAGACAATAGAGGTATAAATGTCTCTTAGGTCCATTTTGTCGCAATGTTTTGCCAGCTTATCGCTGTTGGTGCGCCGCCGCATGTTATGAGTAACGAACGGCGATGCAGTATTTTCTCATTGTATCACAAATGTATTCGATTGTAAGTGTTCGGTTCTGAATCTCACCGGCCATGCATAACATCGGGCTACGTAAAGCAAACATAGTCTTTGTCTTAGATCTACGAGAATCCTAAATGATAATGACACGGAGGAAGTAATATTCTTTAGAATGAACGCTCGCTTAAAATACAATAGGTCAATAGGTATGATTTTATCTTGTACTTATTTTTGTTTAAAGCTGGTCTTAAGTACGTAATGTAGCGTTGAGGGCGTCTACGTTATATTTTATGTACTAATAGGAAGCTATGTATTAGGTAGGTACGAACTTTGTTACGTGTATACGTTAATATTGACCTTAACCACTTAATGTTCGGACAGCGTGCGTGTTTTGACTTATAGCCTTGATCTTAATATCGACAATACATTTAAAATAGGCTACTAGGACGTTGTAGGTACGTAAATATCTTTAAATTTAAATAACTCTTTTTTACGTTTCTCCATTTAACTTTCGTAAAAATTTTACTATTAACAACCGCAATTTTACAATTCAGATTTACTGCAAGTGATTCGTCTCTTATGCATTTCATATCTAAAAGTTATGTACTTTCAAAATGCTAAATACAAATTTGAATGTCACCTCCACAGACCATTTAAATTAAACAATTTTAACTTTAATATATGGTTTGTGTTCAGCACCTTTACTTCTTAACGTGGTATACTTAATGTGATCTCGATATAGTAGGTTAACTATTCACATTAAGCACGCGCGTGCGTTCGAATTAAATGCCATACGATAAATAAATAAATAGATGAAATCTCAATCTTAAAACTCAAAAGCCCAATAAAGTAACTCACATTTAAGGACATTATACCTTTGGCACAAGTCCATTCTTCACTATTTTATGGATGCCTGTGATTGCCACAGATAGCGTCGACCAATGCAAACAATACTGCCCTGTTACTTATTCTGTGACAATACCAAGGAAGAAAAGTGGTTACTTACATTATAAAATAAAGTACCCTGCCTAAGATAAACTTAATAAAGTAGGTACAAGTAGGTTTTGATGAGCATGATTCAAACATTTTAGGTTTCACCTCTTACTCATCTTACTGTATTTGGGTTATAAAAGCCACCTGCACGAGTTGCATAACACAATGACCGAGTAATATATCCGAGTAAACAATATTTTAATCATTATTCATAACATAGGGCCGACATACAGCTTTCAACTCAAAACATTTTGTAGCTAAGCGTTATATTGCTCTGACCTTGTTAGGCATCAAAGTAGTTATTCTATAAATTTAATAAACTATATTTTTTCCTGCATTTAATCAACAACTAGTTAAGTGTTATGTTATAAATGATGTCTCAATTGCGTAGCATAGTTAACGGGTGACGTTAATTCGGAAAACAGTAATTTTTTACACTTTCTACTTTTCCAGTTAATTTAGTATCGATTCAACGATCAAACGATATAGTATTGAAATTGATAAACACGCGTATGTTTGCCTATTTAACGAAGGCGGTACTGTCCGTTCATAGCGGGGTTTTTAAATTGTTTTTGTTTACTTGTGATTAGTTCAAACAAGCACTATATGCAACTAATTAATCACTTCTGCAATTAATACAGTTTGTATTTACAAAAGTATTATTTTTGTTAGTTACGCAGGAATGCGATTTATGAGATGTTAGAAGGGTATTAATTAGGCAAGTGCTTTGGTCGCGGACTCGCTGAAATACGCATGTTCAGCATGAGCTCCTACGTGACTACGCACATGTTTTACATAATGTTGATGTTATACTAGTATTAGTCTATCATCCATTCGCGAACCGTAATTACGAAACCATATTCAACTGGTATTAAGTAATCTGTAAACTGTTAGACTATCCGAATAGTTTGTCAGTTATACTCGTGGTTAGTTGCACTACCTAGTCGCTGTTCTCAATTATTTGAAACTTTGCCACCAATCCGTAGATATAAAAAAACTTTTCACTCGCATGCAAATGAAAAATCAAAACAATCAGACCACACAAGTCAAAACGATGGAATGTGTCAGTTTACGTTACTTACTAATATTTTTATCAGTTATTTATTCAATGAACGTGTAGTTAGTAGATACCTGTGCCGCCGTAGCAGCCCGCGCCTGGCTGGGGACCCGCTAGGCCCGGCTCCATCATTGTCCAGTTTCTCAGGAGACCGAAACAGCTTCCTGAACGCAGCTGCTACTTTTTCCTTCGAACGCGACGTCATTTTGCACAATTTTTTTATTTGTTTTATTCACTCCTAACAGCACTAAACTTCTAGAGTTATATTTTCACACAATTTTTGTTTACATCCACACGTCTCGATGCGCCATTTCAGTGACGCACAAACGTCAGATATATTTTTCGTATGTTACGGTTTGCAAGCTGCCAGTGTTTGGTAACTTGAAGAGTCCGGCATCGGCATCACTCGGCGGCTCGGCGAGGGCGCGCGATGCGACGTCTTCGGGCGCACGTGCGATAGCTAGTGAAGTGAGAGCGTTGAAGCCGCGACTTGGCACAGTGATTGGCGCCTGCGGTTATGTTATCCGTGTGTTATCGCGCGCTCGCGGCGATGCTGCGGGGTGCGCCAGCGCATAGCACGGCGCCAACTCACGCCTGCTGGGCTCTTTGTGTGAACGAACTGGGTGCGTCTCGACAGGAACAAAGTAAAAGTCCTATAGTGATTACGCACGAGCTGTCCTTGCAACTGGAAATTCTTGACTGTCCCAAGTCTACTGAAACAAAGAATAATAACATTAGTCAGCTGTTTACATTTATTTAAAGAGATAACAAGACTTTCGTTTAATCCTTTGCTTGACATTGTCTGCCACACATAATTGTGTTAGACTCAGTACAGTTTTTTGTTTGCTCTTACTCATTCCTATGCTGGATTAAGCTATTTCAGTGTAACTCGAAGATTATTCCGTTATTCTGGCTACTCACGAACTGTATATTTTTAGCAACTCTACGATCACATCAACAGCAGCACCTGCAGTACACATTATACATCTAATCACCTACTAAATTAGTCGCCACGATTTTCACGCTTTCACCAACTATTAAACAACAAGGTATTGTAGCGGGATTGAGGTCGTCAGGCGACAAACAAACACAGTAATGTATGTATGTCAGCGCGTCGCACAAAGCTGTCGTCAGCTGGTCCGTCCCGACCTGCTTATAATTACTCGCGGGATGCTGACGAGTCTCGGAACGGAGACGGAAACCAATTTAATCAGTCGTCTACCAGTCCCTGTACTGGGATCCCAAGGCACATAACAAAACAATGCCATTGTTTTTTTTCGCCGGGAGGGTATGGAGGATGTAATTAAGGGGAGGTATCCCCAATGCATATTTAGGATCTTTAATTGAGTACAAAAATTAAATTTAAAATATCAGTAATATAGCCGTAATATTGAAAAAACATTCCAAAAAGGGGTAAGTTTGCGATTTTTTTTAACGGGTGAAATTCATTAGGTCATATAACTGACTGCGATTTTGACTAGACAAGATCCTTATGTAACACATTTATTTGTTTTAGAATTTAAGACACTATTATTCTATGTCTCAGATGGTTTTAAAGCAGATAGGCTACAAAGGTTAATTAGGTTCGATTGAAAACAAAAACTGCAAAGGCTTTGACATAGGCACAGAAAACTTAAAAATATAACACATGTGCTTTCAGAAAATATAGATAATGCACTGAAATGTAGCTATCGGGACTTTCGTTACATGCGTTTATTATTGACATATAAAAAAAGCAATAATTATCCCGACATAAGGAAGCATATTTACCCATACCTACTCGTACGAGTATTCATTTTTTATAATATGAAAATTATTAATATTGGGAGATTTACATGCGATTATTATTATTGAATGAGATTTTTTTTACAAGTAGGTAGTAATTAGGTTTATTATGTTGTTATTTTTATGTCATATTCAATTCTTTACTCAGTCAATGATTGATAAATAAGTTAGGTTATTTAGGTTAGGTAAAAAAAATCTTGGTTGCGTATGATAAATCGTACGTGGGTAATACGTACGTGGTCGGTACTCTACCTAACTAATATTGCTGGAGTCAGACACTTTTTAGGGTTCCGTACCCAAAGGGTAAAACGGGACCCTATTACTAAGACTCCACTGTCCGTCCGTCCGTCTGTAACCAGGCTGTATCTCATGAACCGTCATAGACAGTTGAAATTTTCACAGATGATATATTTCTGTTGCCGCTATAACAACAAATACTAAAAAACAGAATAAAATAAATACTTAAGGGGGCTCCCATACAACAGACATGATTTTTTTGCCGTTTTTATAGATCGCACTTGGCCGGTTTTTCAATTTCATTATCAATGTTAACAATGGTCATCCATCCATCGTCTGATTATGCGAATTCAATCTTTCGTATTGTCTTATATTCCATGTGATCTTTCTTACTTTTTAGGGTTCCCTAGTAAACAAGGGACCCTTATAGTTTCGCAATGTCCTTCCGTACGTCCGCCCGTCGGCCTGTCGTCCCCTACTGCTCAGTAACCGTTAATCCTAGAAAGCTACAATTTGCTATGAGTATACATATCAATGACGCCGACAAAACGGTTGAATAAACCCCCCTGCTAGCTAAACGGGGGCTACTAGGCATGTGAAAAAGTCGTACAATTTCCATTGATAACTTAGATAATGTTGTTAATTCTGTCAAAAACATAAATATAAGTTTGTACATTTTTTAGTCCACATTATGTAATGGGTGGATAACTACGGAACTTGGCCGGTTTTTTTTATTCATTCAACTTTCGTGAAATGTAGAAAAGATAATTGTAATTTTCATGACACTTGCTCGTAAAGGGTCTTATTGTACGCAGGCGTATAGAGCAGTTATAGCCGATTTACCTCCCGCGGGAGTTATGGAGTTTCATAACTCCCGAGGGAGTTATGAGTTTGTGTGTGATCTGATTAGTCTAAAAAAATCTAGTTGGCCGCGAGCCACAAGAATATTGCTCTGTGATTGGTTGAAAAAAAATCTAGTAGGACGTGCGCCGCAAGAATACTGCTCTGTGATTGTATACTGTCTGTTGATCCCGGCTGCTGTCTATGGCAGCAGTCGTTAAGCCAAGTTGGAGGCCTTCGGGCGGCTTGAAAACTTCTAATAGTCAAGTTGCTCACTCACTTGACAAAGGGGGGTCGAAGTTGCACCACGTCCGTAGGGAAAGTACCCACCGCTACCCTACACGTGACCCCTGGGTGGTTCTAAAAGTGCAACAAAAACTGGCAACCGTGTACTGTCTCCTCGAAGATCTCACGGTTCGAAATAAATGCCATACTTACGATAAATAAATAAAAATAACTGGAGGTGAAGTTGTCAAGTTCGTCAATTTTTGATTGGTGTGGTTGTATGAAACAACAACAACAACAACAACAACAACAACAAATACTCTTTAAACATAGATTTTTCTGCC
Organism: Cenopis cana; assembly: GCA_951800055.1. Lineage (NCBI taxonomy): Eukaryota > Metazoa > Arthropoda > Insecta > Lepidoptera > Tortricidae > Cenopis > Cenopis cana. The sequence goes on along the minus strand of OX637477.1, from coordinate 14,927,045 downwards.
TTTTGTAGTTAATTATTTCCTCGCAAATGTGATGAAAAACATTGTGTGTATCACGGGACGTATTACAAACTCAAGTCAATAATTAAGCGTCTTGTAACTCACGCGGATCTTGTTTTTGGTATTTAATTCCTAGTACATCCACGACTGCTTGCATTCATTTGTGTGGTGAGCACAAGTATTTTGTTCCTGAATCTTAGATGTTTTCTATGTATTTTAATTATATATTTATCTTTATAGGTATATGTATATTGTCGACTAGTAATAGTACCCATACTACAAGCTTTGATTAGTTTGGGACTAGGTAGATTTGTGTAAGACTGTCCACAAATATGTATGCATGTATTTATTTACATTGCTGCAACTGCTGCGAAGGGAGGAAGGCCAGCTACGGCACGGATATTAAATAGTGATTTTATTTAAAAATTTAATAAAATATGAGAATAATGTATAAGAAAACTCCAAAATGTTATTCTACAAATATTCAGTAGGTACTAAAACCACGCGCTTGACGCGCTACAGGCGGCGGACGACGACGCAGTCTTTTGTTTCGAACACGACGTTCCAAACAAAACACGGAGCTGGTGTGCCGCCTCCTCGCCGCTTAGTGGACTTCACGACATTAGACTTTAATGACAGAACTATAAGAACTATGAAAAGTGAAATCACATTATTACCTGGCGGGTTATAATGAGATTCAGTACGATATTACTACCCGGCTTAAGCCAAGGGTTATAATGATTTGCTTTCGGTAAGGTTTGCATGATATATAATTGGGCATTGACGAGCAGGTGGTGTGAAAAAGATATTCTTCTATGACTTTCGTTAGTAATAACCTGCTTACCTCCCTAAATACACAATGTACTATAGACCTATTAAGTACAGTATATCTAGAGACATTGTACTCTGTTTGTGGCCTTGATTTGCCCTTGACAATGGATAAGGACGGTCACATCACAAAAGCTTATCTATAGCTACTCGATTAGAGTTTGGCAAATTGCCATTTAGAATCAGGAATCCCTTCGGACTGACGAGATCCTACCTACTTCAAAATCACATCGCCTAAACCTAATCTAAATAAGTTATCTATGTTGTTTACACAGACCGACATGGCGAAAGTATAGTATGAGAGTTCCTTTTTTACTACGGAACAGTACGGAACCTTAGAATGAACATTACACGTTTTGTCCCCTATTAAGTATTTATTTATTTTCTAAAATAATAGTCATTATATAGAGCATAAATAGCCGTTTTCACCGTAAATTGGTCTTTTGGTACAGACAATTTTAAGAAGAAAAACATGGAAGATATAATTACAAATTAGGGAATAAAAGAAAGAAAACCAAAGACTATGAAAGCGTATGAATCACTAGCTTGTTCCTAACAACTAGCTGACAAGAATTACCGACTGAAAAAGGCACAGAAATGTCAATCTGAAAATACAATAGGCGAGTGATGTTGTAAAGCTGCAGACCAGACAAAGAACTTTCCTCGAATACTTAGGCACATATAAGCGCTTAACTTGAAGTAATCGTAATGGAAGTTGTACAACTGTGTCAACTGTTTCAGAGCGAAATATTCGTTTGGAATTTGGAAGTATTTGCTTTGTTCGTTTCGTTAATTTGAAATGCTTTTGTTTTAGCAGTAAATTTAATAAACAGACTGAGTTTCAATTAATGAAAGCTGCTTTTTACAAAATTAATTTAAAAGCAACGGATTTTCTTTCTTTACAGTCGTAATTTATGAAGCTAAGGTCTCGTAACCTAAGGCCAGGCACGCACCACGATTTTTAGTCGCGCGATAATGTTGTCGTACATATATACATCTATGGGTTTATGAAAATCGTGGTGCGCGCACTCTCATATAAAAGTTACTCTCATACGTTGCATTTCTGCGACAAAATTATCGTGCGGCAAAAATTGTGGTGCACTCCTGGCCTAAGGGCGACAATAAGTTCGGCGACACTGCAGGCGACTGTGGTGTTTCCATAGATTATGTGTCGCCTGTACCTACGTAAACAAGGCATGTAGATACTACCCTACTTACCCTACTTATATTTATGTTCCCCCCACAAGGTGGACTGATGACCTGGTAAAGGTCGCGGGAGTCCGCTGGATGCGGGTGGCGCAAGACCGGTCTTTGGGAGAGGCCTATGTCCAGCAGTGGACGTCTTTCGGCTGATATGATGATGATGATGATGAGATAGAGATACCTACTAATAAAACTTACCCACTTACTTCATACTTGAAAGGTGTAAGGTACCTACGTAACATTGTTTAGGCTTCTGGTCAAGGTTGTTATGATTCTGGTCATAATACTTATAACAATTTATTATTTTGTTACATCATCATTAGAAATATTATCCAACAGAACTGCCTGTGAAGAAACATTGAGTTTTTTATTGTCAGCTGTACTTTTTTTATACTTGTAACATTCAGTCATTAACTAGGGTTCCAGTTCTACCTTCGTCATCTACTTAGGTACATGTCTTACATGTGCCAATGCCAATCTTTAACTCTATCGAACACCAGAAAGTGTGTCAGAACACTCAGAACTAAATACATGCTACATGCTAATACAAGTTGTACAACTAAATACTATAAATTACATTTATTTCTAACCCCGAAAACTCCTACATACCAATTAAATTTCATCAAAATCGTTAGAGCCGATTCCGAGATCCCCGACATATAGATATATAGAAGTATATATAGATATACACAAGAATTGCTCGTTTAAAGATATAAGATATGTACTTAATATTAAATCACGCATTCACATTAGGTAGTCAAAAATAGAAATGGATAATAGGGTATTTTTCAAGCGGGTCTCTACGTGTCCCGGGAGTACCACCCCGATTAGATGGGACTGCGCCCCGGTGAAGGATGTAGACTAAATCGGTCGGAAACGAGCTTGCTACGACTTACTTAAGGCGCAGGGTAGGGCAAGGCCTTCCCCATACAAACTTTGTGCACGTTTTATTCGTCGGTTTTGTCACTAACAAATATAAATATTTTTTTTGGTTGTAAATATTAGATATGCGAAGATCGTGATGTGAAAATTTTCAAATATTTCAAAAAAAATTCAAAATAAAAAAATAAATAAAAAAAATTTACATCACGAAATAGCTATCAGAAAAATATATATTGGTTGGTTTGATTGAGGTAAACATACATACGTTTATTATGCGTGTTGCTACCTGGAATAGTTATTTGTTATACAAGGGTGCAAAGTTGTATTTTAACCGCGAGTGTGGAATTGGAACACGAGCTAGCGAATGGATTCTAGGGTTGAACCACGAGCTAGCGAATGGATTCTATGGTTGAACCACGAGCGAAGCGAGTGATTCGAAAATAGAATCCTGAGCGAAGCGAGTGGTTCAAAATTAGAATCCTGAGCATAGCGAGTGTTGCAACACACGAGGTAAAATAACTTTGCAGCCGTGTGTAACACAAATCTTTTCACCTCACCAAAGCGAGGAAATAGAAAAAGGAAAAAACAAAAGTAAAACAATAAAAAAAATTGGGTTTCTTCCAATTTTTCATTTCATTAAAATAGAAAATAAAAACTAAATTTGAACAAAAAAACGCAAAAAAAAACAAATGCTAAAGTAAATATATAAAGCAAAATTGCGTGAAAAATGAATTACTTTCAATTCAAATAAAAATATAATTTGAAATCTTTATTAGTCGAAAACGAGTATTAATCACGATTTATTGCAAAAAAAAATTTTCCAACTTGAAATTCAAAATAAATGTAAAATTTGAAATCCCTTTCCCTAAATTAGTCGAAATCGAGTATAATGACGATTTTTTGCAAAAAAAAAAATTTTTTTGCTTAAAATTCAAAATAGTTATAAAATTTGAAATCCTTATCCTTGAATTAGTCGGAATCGAGTATAATGACGATTTTTTTGCAAAAAAAAAATTATTTTTTGCTTAAAATTCAAAATAAATATAAAATTTGAAATCCTTATCCTTGAATTAGTCGAAATCGAGTAAAATGACGATTTTTTGCAAAAAAATAAATTTTTTTTGCTTAAAATTCAAAATAATAATAAAATTTGAAATCCTTATCCTTGAATTAGTTGAAATCGAGTATAATGACGATTTTTTGCAAAAAAATATTTTTTTCGCCTTAAAACTCAAAATAAATGTAAAATTTGAAATCTCTATCCCTAAATTAGTCGAAATGGAGTATAATGACGATATTTTGCCAAAAAAATATTTTATTTTCTTAAAATTCAAAATAGTTATAAAAATTTTTTTAATTCAAGGACTGATTTTTTTCACATCACCTGAAAAAAAAAACAGATGGGCGAAAATTGTCCTGGCTGTTTTGTGTCCACCCACACTAACCGATATCGGTTCCGATACGAATCTGACCGATATCGGATCGGATAGTGTGAGCACTAAGCAGTTTTCCAAACATTTTTATCGGTAATGAATCCTACACCGATATTGTATCGGATAGTGGGAACACGGCCTTACATGTTATTATGTAAAAAAAGTAGGTAACTAGGAACATGTTCGGATTTCAAAATTACTTTGCACACATGTGGATAAAATGCAGTTTTGCTATCTGTTTTTAAAGAATAAAAAATTAATAGTTTAAAAACACTACAAAAACACGCTTTGCATGTTAATTGAAATCTGATCGTGTTCAAAGTCCATTACGTGACCTTTCTCACAAGTGCAAACACGACTATGATACGATATTCCATCATGGAATACCAGTGCCTATCTTCCGGCTTCATCATCAGACCTTGAAACCTAATCGTGGTCAAAGTTCATTACAAGACTTTTCTAACAAATCCAAACACAGCTACGATACGATGTTCCATCATGAAGTTCCAGTTCATATCTTCCGGTTCCATCATCAGATCAGTTCGACAGTACCATATTATTGTATTGTCATCAGAACTACATACTGCTGCTAATTTTCATGACGCTACGATCCTTGAAAAATGGTTAAACTAGTTACCTTAGATTCCATTACATAGTTAGTTACATACAGGTCAACCTATCAGACCTTGAAACCTAATCATGGTCAAAGATCATTGCAAGACTTTTCTAACAAATCCAAACACAGCTTTGATAAGATGTTCCATCATGAAGTTCCAGTTCATATCTTCCGGCTCCATCATCAGATCAGTTCGACAGTACCATATTATTGTATTGTCATCAGAACTACATACAGCTGCCAATTTTCATGACGCTACGATGCTTGGAAGATGGTTAAATTAGTTACATTAGATTCCATTACATAGTTACATACAGGTCGACCTAATAAAAGCGTGTTAAAATAGTACATTTTGATGCTAGTGCGGAAGGTATGTCATTTTGCACGAGTCCCGAGTTGTCTTGGCCCGAGCCGACGGGCGAGGGACAAGACTCGGGACGAGTGAAAATGACACTTCCGCACGTGTATCAAACGACGTTTTTTAATACAGTTGCGAAAAAATATCAAAGAAACTAAAATAAAACAGTAATTAAAAGATACAAAACACAATACTTTTACTTGCCATTGTGGGCTTTAAGTACTTACCTGGTCTATCTGGCGTAGTTTACATACAGACATACACTTTATATAACAATCGTATAAATCACACATATCACAAAAATATTATTAAAACAATACGACTCACTACAAAATTAAATCTTGAAATCATGTACAAAGAAGCGGGAATTAAAAAGTCGGTTTAACTTTTAATTTATTGACATTTTTCAACAGGCCATGGTTGTCAGCATTCAGCCAAATCAAATACTATTTTGGAGGAGATTTTATGTCACATGGTAGTTTAATTACATGTAAATATTAATAAATCATTATTTTTCATTTTATAATTAATTTCTATTTGATTTTTAATTAACTAAATGTATTTTTTGGCGAAAAAAGACAAGCGTTCATTCACATCCGGCGCGACGGTCTTCCATAATACTCTATTAATTAGAGGTCTCGCATAATACTGTTTCCGGTCATTAATTTACTCAATCAGTCAACTTTTTGAATACAGTTTTAGATGTTTTAATATTTGATAACCATTTAACTCGTTTAATATGCCTTTTTAATGTTTTAAATATTATAGAAGGTTACTTTTAATGGCCTTTGCTTTATTAAATAAATAAGTAAAGTGACTGAACCTAAAACCCTTTGGCTTGGGTCAACAATAAATTTAAAAAATTTGGAAAAGTAAAAAGCACTAGTGCGCGAAATCCAACTTTGCGCACGATATACAGCTACATAAAGTACCACTTTTTGAGCAACTGTATTAAAAAAGGGCTTTCCGAGCTAGTGAGGTGAAAAAGATATTAAAGCGGCTATAATCTTTAAAATTACCCAGGATGCTTCCTCTCCAATGGGATCACAAGCTTCTAGTATCAATACAGTGACGTGGTACCTGCAGTAAATTACCTAATTCTTGTCTGAGTGATAATTATCATAATTCCGACTTTTGTTTTTTCAAGTCTTTATGACCCTTTAGGTAGAATAACCTAATTTACCTCTTTTTTATTTGTTCTCTGTATCAAATAATTGAAAACAATTTACCTACATTTCATGAAACATTGAATTGTTTAGAAAGAGACAAATGAAAAAAAAAACCGGCCAAGTGCGTGTCGGGCCACGCGCAAGGTAGGGTTCCGTAGTCGTCACCCTTTACATTATGTGGACTAAAAAGTTCGCAAACTTATATTTACTATGCTTTAGACAGAATTAACAACATTATCTAAGGTATCAATGGAAATTGTACGAAAGTTTGATTTGCAAAGTACTTACATTTCTGAAGTTCGACTATTACTCGTTAACTAGTAAAGCTGTGATAGTTTTCCTTTTAAATTCATCGTATATACTACTACCATGATTTTTTTCACATGCCTAGTAGCCACCGTTTTAGCCGGCAGGGGGGGGGGGGGGGACACTTGACCATAACAAAAAATATCACTTCAAAGCTTAATATCACGCCAACCAATTCTTTAATCAAAAAATGCTTTTAGAAACCTAATAATATTTTTAAAAGAGCTATTCAACGATACCCCACACGATGGCATTTGGTAGAAAAAAAAATTTCACCACCACTTTACATGTAAGGGAGGTACCCTAAAAAAAAATTTTTTTTAAAGATTTTTTTCTACCGTTTTCTCGGCGTCATTGATATGTATACTCATGCCAAATTACAGTTTTCTAGTCCTAACCGTTACTGAGAAAAACGGGGGACAGACGGACGGACATGGCGAAACTATAAGGGTTCCTTGTTTACTACGAAACTCTAAAAAATGCAAAGAGTAGAAACGAGATTACGAAATGAAAAATAAAATACGTTCCTTTCTAAATATTCGGTGGATGTACCTTAGCTTCCACCCACTACCTGTGCCACTACCTACTACCTGCAATACACCGCTGAAGGATATTGCAGTAACGCGTTACCGTTATTTATTATTATTTTATTTCAAGGGTAATTTTCTAAAGTCCTCCCGGGCCTCGAAGTCCCGCTAGAGCACGTACTCTACCTAATATTAGGTCCATAGTCCAGTGGCACTTTTAGCAATTGTAGGTTTAAAGCTTAAGCCACACAGAGAGCGGGAGGGCGGTAGCGGCGCGGGAGCGGGCGGTAGCGGCGCGGGAGTGGGCGGGAGCGCCTACCTATCCCGCGCCGCTACCGCCCGCTCCCGTCCCGCTCACGTCCCGCTTAAAGATGGAGAAAATGTGATATTGTGTGTGAGTTGTGATATTTCTTTTCATGTGCTCTGCTTACCCCTTTTGGGAATACAGGCGTGAGTTTATGTTGTGTTATGTGTGTGTGTGTGTGGGTAATATTAGGTTACTTGTTGTGGTATTACCGCACTTTACGAGCTATTAACTAGTTGCATTTTAATATGCCCATTTATATTTTTATAGTTGTTTTATTGCTTAGGTAATTATAATTATGAATATTCTATTTTTAGTTTCTTTTGGTCTAAAAATACCTACGTAGGTTGTACAGTCAGCATCAAAAGTATTAGCTTGGCATGTAAAAACGTCAAAAGTCTTAATCACAAGGGAATAGTGACCACTTTCATATGCCAAATAATCTTATCTTATCTTTGATGCTGACTGTACATGTACATACTTCGCAAGTTATTTTGAATCAAAACAGTTATCATAAAATAACTATCTAATAGGTATGGATTAATAACTGAATTTCCAATTTCCATAAAGTAATGACGCCTACGTCAGAAAATTGACCCTGTCACATATCCAGCAGCGAAACGTCCCTCGACAAAACGGTGATGTAGATCAAGAGCCGTCGAGGGGCGGGGTGTCGGCGGGAGGGGGAGGGCGACTCCCGGTCCTCTCCCGGTGACGTCATCGCTCGCTACACCAACGCGCAGATAACACGGGCCCGATTTATATTGTTTTGGACATATATTCCTTTCAGGGAGTAGATAATATTTTCTATTCATGTTTGGCGGATATTGTTGATTATTTTCTCGGCTACTGACGGGGTTGGCTGGTAAGTCAGAGTTCATGCTTGCTGAGAGACTGAGTAATGCCAGTGTACCTGATTCCACGGCACAGAGTAAAAAAAGAACATAAGCTTTCACATTCTAGAAATATTTATTTCGGGCAGCATCCAACCTAAGTCCAACTGCATCAAGTATATATGTACATACATGTACTTAGTACACACTCCTCATTAAGCCATTTTAAGGATGATTCACGCTATTTAGACCGTTCCGTGTCCGGGCAGGCCCGTTTTGTAGTACCTAAGACAAAAAAAAACAACGGGTTGCACTCCGGGAGTGCAGGCAGAAGTGAAAACTCAATAAAGAAAGTAAATAACAAAGATATTCATATCCGTCTCCGTATCGGTATCGGTATCCGTAAATCCGTATCCGTATTTATATTCATACTCATGTTCATATTCATATTCGCATAATCCATTCACATATATACATAATATGTCCCCGAGTATCATTGTGTCTTACGCATCGTAAATCGTAAGACCAGCTGAGTTTAGCTGAGTTTACCCCTCCTAACATCGCAATCATGATACTAGGAGGGGTCAACTAGCTGGTCTTACGAATCGTCGCGAGTTTAACAATTTTCAGCGCCGCTAAAGAAGTTTTCACTTCAAAAATGATGCACGAGATTAGGTGTAAGTTTAGTATTTTTGGTGGTATGTATACAATGACAATTTTTTGATGCGATTATAAAATTTCTGGGAACACAATAAGTAAATAAAATAGCTTTATGTCACACCTGGCCATAAAGCGGCAATTACCGCACGCTCCGCGCGCGGGATATCCCACTTCCTGGCCAGGGGGTGACATAAAATTTTGTACTTAACACGGGCGGTAATAAAGAAAGCCTCAGATCGCATATTTATCGCCCTTGCCTTCGGCTCGGGCGTCAAATACCTGCGATCTGAGACATTCTTTGTTTTACCGCCCTTGTTAAGTAATGTACTATTAACTGCTGGAATAATAGGTATGACTGTTTAGGTGACCCGAGATTGATGATCGATACATTTTTTTGAGTGTTGAGCCTTATTTTAGGTTTCGAAAATTTGGTGATATCAAAAGTTATTTAGGTGATCATTTTATTTGTTCCCGTTATATAAAACCATTAAATATGTAATCAGTTCCTAACAGCTGCAAAATATGTAGGTATACAACATGTAAATCTCCAATAAGCTACTTTATGTTCTTGCTATATGAAACAAACTTGAATAAAATGAACTGACAATTCACGAAAACAGTGCAAACTTGTCAGTGCATATGTTTGTCTCACATTTTGCGATCTACACGTCATAATTGAAAGAAGAACGGTGGTTTGTGTCAAACTGTAATAGTACATTACTTAACAAGGGCGGTAAAACAAAGAATGTCTCAGATCGCAGGTATTTGACGCCCGAGCCGAAGGCAAGGGCGATAAATATGCGATCTGAGGCTTTCTTTATTACCGCCCGTGTTAAGTACAAAATTTTATGTCACCCCCTGGCCAGGAAGGGGGATTTCCCGCGCGCGGAGCGTGCGGTAATTGCCGCTTTATGGCCAGGTGTAACATAAAGATATTTACGTAACAAGAGTTGTAAGCAAAACAATGTACGCTTGAACGTAAAGTTCCAAGTGCCATACTGAAAGTAATAGTACATTACTTACCAAGGGCGATAAAGCAAAGAATGTCTCAGATCGCAGGTATTTTACGCCCGAGCCGAAGGCAAGGGCGATAAATATGCGATCTGAGGCTTTCTTTATTATCGCCCGTGGTAAGTACAACATTTTATGTCACTCCCTGGCCAGGAAGTGGGTTTTTTCGCGCGCGGAGCGTGCGATAATGGCCACTTTATGGCTAGGTGTGACATAAACCTATTTATGGCACATTGACAGTAAATCTTATTCTGTAACATGCAATGTAAACCTATTATGTCACAATGTGTGTAAATGATTTTATGGAAGACAAATTGTAAACAGAACTTTGGTGCATTAAGTGAAAAGATGAAACTGTCATATTATTATACGTTGTAAGCATGTTTTTCGTCATGTATGTGTGTTTTATGAAACGAGCCGAAGGCGAGTTTCATAATAAGGTCACACGAGTGTTTTAATGCCTAATTATGTACAGTTGCATACATTACTTTATCTACACATATATTATAATTACTCTAAGATAGGTTCAGAAACCGTAGTAAATAAATACAATAATTGTGTTAATACAACCTTTTTTGCACGGTTGCGGAAATATCGAAATCAGAACTGGCAACCGATACCTGAATGTTATTTTAAAAAGTAAAGAGTCCTTATTCTGATGTGATCATGTCGTTCTAGCTCAAATTTCGTGCGATATATACTAAAAAAACATCGAGCTGACATTTCGCATCGACTGAATTTGAATTTTCAGTGATACTAGAATAGGGACATGTCAATTTTGACATTTAAATTTTGACAGTTTTGTTTGACGTAATATTTTAACATCATATATGAGATTAAAATGAAATATTTTATTACTGCTGTAGCCTTAGCCACAGATAAGAAAATTGCCATAAATTCATTGAATGTTGATGTTGTTGTTTGTTGATGTTGATGTTGTTGTTTGTTCATTTAATGTGACTCGTTTACTTTCTTTGTCTATTCTAACAGAATCGTGCTCTATCAAGGTCATAGGGGCCCCATTACCCTAATGTGCCCAGGGCCTCAAATTGGTTAAAGACGGCCCCGGCCCTGTGCGTTTCCGTTACTGTCACACGGGGAGGTACCCTAAAAAAAATTTTTTTTAAAGATTTTATTCTACCGTTTTCTCCGCGTCATCGATATGTATACTCATGCCAAATTACAGCTTTCTAGTACTAACGGTTACTGAGAAAAACGGGGGTCGGACGGACGGACGGACGGAAATGGCGAAACTATAAGGGTTCCTTGTTTACTACGGAACCCTAAAAACTGAAAAAATCAAATTACTTGAATTTCCCGAAACGTGGGGTAATCTTCAGGGGTTTTTTTTATTATTTGTTGGTATCCCGAAATCGAATTATAAACCGACTGAATGATGGGACATCAATTCTAAGCTGGCTTCTATGGTAGATTTATACTACGCGATTTGATCGGTTTATATGTGAAATGTTTGGAGGTTATTTTTGAATTAATTTACATATTTTTCCTATTTCATCAAGTGTCTCATGATATAACTTATGATTTAGCTCAGTAAATTGGTACCGGTGAGATTTTAGAAATAAACACGGGTCCAAAATGCAAAGAAAATGTACTTACGCAAATTACGCATGGAATGTAACATCCGCCTTTTTTCGGTCGAGTTTGCTTTTACAGCCCAACACTGAACACCCCACCATGTTTGCACTGAACACCCAAACACTACGGATCTTATAATTGGTAAATTATTATTCATTTAAACCAAACTTATCATTAATTCTCCATTTATAAAATGCACTACCAAATATTGCCAATTTGTTTTGCAATCTTCTTGACACAAAACTTTGACACAAATACAAAAATTTTCGATCGGTGATAAGGACAAAACATTGCACTATTTTCTACTTCCTCTCATAGGAATCGCAATAAGGCTATCTTTCTCTTACAAAGCGTGTCAGGCCCTTGGTATTTTATCCATCACTCTTGGCCACTAGGTATTTTGAAGGGAACTGTCACCGTATTTAGGGACAATAAGAACTACTTTCCATGAGAATTTATTTGAAATATGATCTTTACGGAAATCGGTCAGTCTGGCTATCCGATATTGGACTTTGGAAACGCTTTTTTAGGGACAATAAGAGCTACTTTCCATGAGAATTTATTTGAAATATGATCTTTATGGAAAATCTTAGGATTGTCTTAAAACAGTTAGAACCTTGGCTTTCTAAGAAGACCAGCTGGGGACCCCTCGTAACATAGCAATCACGATACTAGGAGGGGTCAACTAACCTGGTCTTGGAATTTATCGCGAGTTTATACATTTTTCCCCAGTACAAAAGTGCTCAGCGCCGCTAAAGAAGTTTTCACTTCAAAAATCGAGGGACGCGCGACGGCCGTCGATTTCTTGTAGGTACTAGAAAACGGGCCGGCCCGGACTCGGAACGGTCTAGCGTGAATCGATCTTTAGTCCAAGCAAAACTAAAAAGAATAATCAGAAACAAGCACTTATTTGCACTCGTACCTAGTTGCTAGCATATGTCGTTACAGTGTAATGATGGTTTTCCAACCTTCAGCGCTCGTAAGACAAATGGTCTTTGTTTATGCACGGAAAATATTAATCCTGTGTCCAGTTCTGGCCCCGATATCAATCGATATTGGTATTATTAGTCCAATATTTCCACGATGCGTACATTTTCAACTGGTCGTATAGTGTCATGCATAAGTGTAAAGCTTACCTAAATATTCTTCTGTAACAATAGATACTACAGTAGAGCGGCAGCATGAAATGAAACCGCCTGAAACGCGAGCTAGGCTTCACTCGGAGCTCTTTGTAGGCGTTTTATAGTGTTTATAAGACACCACTCTCGTTGCCTACTAATGTTGCACACTGCGAGGGCGTCGTCTGGTGCGATTTTTATTAACTTTTCGACGCGGGAAAAAGGCAATTTACCTAAATGTGCCTAAGTAGTATGTTTCTCTACCTACGAACAGAGTAGAAAGACGACATATTTTCCAATATTTCGAAATTGAGGGAGAAAAAAGTGCTTGGGAGTGCAAACATATCCAAATGTCGATGTTGTGTTTATATCACGAGCCTGTCAATTGTTATTCGTAGTCTTAATTCACCTCCATTACCACCCTAGGATAGTTCAATTTTGGAATCGATTTGAATTCAGCCACAGACTTGTGGTTGTACTTGTCGTTGGGAAGGGAATACTCTCGGAGCGTGGAGTAAATGGCATGAGAGGCGGTCACTTCGCTCAATGGTTGATTCGACCCCAGGCCACCTCGGATGACCTCCTCCCACCCACAGCCACCACACCGCAACAGCTATAATTTACAATTTGGTGCCTCCAAATGAAATTGTTTTAATAAAAATGTCGTCAACCCCTTCCCGCACGTAATTAAGCTGGCAAATTGTTGTGTTGCGTCGTCATTTTAAACGCAGCGTAGTTTCTCTATGTATATAAAATTCTCTATGTATTTGTATATAAATAGAAGCAGAATCTTTAATGCTTTTTATAACTTAGTGCGGAGAGTTTTTTCACTTATTTTTCCTTTTATCTTTTATTCCGGAGCAGGCTGTGCAGACGCCCCCGCGGCGACGAAAAAAGACTAAAAGATAAAACGAGGTGTGGGATTATATTGCGGTTGTTGTCGACAGAATGTGTGAAAATTCCGCAGTAAAATGTAAAATGGGTAAAGCTGCTGAGTTTGACCATCGCCGTGAAAATGGAATTGGGATTTTATTACTGCCTACTCAGCTCGTTCATTATTTCATGGGAAACACCCACGTGTAAAATGAATAATAATAAAACGTACGTAAAGTAGGTACCTTACTTTACTACCTACAAGATAAAATACATAATCTAAAATATTCGGTGAACAGTGAGTAAGCCAGTTTAATTCAAATAAAGTTTAGTTTACTTTCTGGGTTGGAAGGTCGGATGGCAGTCGCTTTCATAAAAAGGCACTAGGCCTATGCCTTATCTTGGGAACATACATGGCAACGCCACGGAACAGAAAAAAGCCGGCCAGGGTTCGTGTCGGACCATGCATAATGAAGGTGAATTAAAAAAGTTCATAGACTTCTTGGGAAACTCACGGCACTTTTTAAAAAACACTTTAATTTCTAAAGACCTATAGATTGATGTGCCGCATGTTGATGTAGGTATCTAAAAAAAGGATAAAACCGGGATAACACAAACGCTTCAGCAAACGTAAAATGCACAACACGCAAAACGTAACCGCTGCTAAAATATACAAAACCTACGCAAAATGTACACAAGGGGTATGTACCTATGCATAAAGCAGAGTGCGAGTACAGGACTAGGTATTTGCAAGTTGCACATTCTGCGAATCTTAGGTACGTTTTGCGAGTAAGTAGTGCACAATTGCACATTATCCCTTTTGTACATTTTGCGAATTAAGTTTTTGCTTTATGTACGTTCCGCTTGTGTACAATATGCAATATGCGTTGTATACAAATAAATTTTGCGTCTTGTATATTTTAGTTGCTGTTACATTTTGCGTGTAGTTGTACATTTTGTGTTTTACACAATCGGCGATGAAGCGAACACAAATATAATAATATCTATATAACTAAGGATGGTATAGAAGGGCAGAGTCGCATAATATCTGACACCGACTTTACATACAGGGCTGTGTTGGCAAATATTATGTCTGCGCCTTCTGTCAGAATATCCGTGCAGGTAAAACTGAAATAGGATAGGGTATTATGCAGACACCGTTCTAGAATACTTAAGCGGGTATTACACTGTCCTGGATTCAGGACACTTAGAAGGGTTCCGACCTATACGTTAGAGCGAGATGCTTCAACTCCCCTCCACTAGTTAGGACGCCTGATTCAGTAGCTCTAGTATAAGTTTTTTCGAAACATTAACTAATTCGACCGCGTTTGCGTTTTGTCTCTATATGTATGAAAACGCTCTCACCGAGTTTGAAATACGCGCGTTCATCGGTTAGCAACAAATGTTATACTCGCTGTTTTAGTTTCCACTAGTGACTACCAGAGGCGCTGTTCACGTTTTCATACCACTTTCATACATTTTGAGACAAAACGCAAACGCGTTCGAATTAGTTAATGTTTCGAAAAAACTTATACTAGAGCTACAGGACAGTGTAATACCCGCTTTATGCCTACACGCCAAATTCGGACAAGCCCGGATTCACACGGCAGGTTCAGATATTTCAAGTCCATTGTTAGAATTGTTACAAAGCACCTCTGCAATAGACTAGTCGTAAATAGGTATACTCGCACTTAATAGCTGCCTATTACTTGTCCGATTCTTTATTTCTCTCACCGCTGCTCGCATTCTGCTGTGAAGCTAAATGAGAATGGCAAATAGCGGTCTTCGGCTTAATGATATTTAGGTATTATGAATTGTAAATCTACTAGGCACGTAGACGATTATTGTGTTGCGTATTGTTTGGCTCTTATAAAGCAAATGTTAAGTTTAGCTGCAGGTCTACTTTTAAATATCTTTTTTTTTGTCACATGCTATGAAATATTGACCTTAATGTTCGCTATAATAGACAGCGTGCGAAGTATCTGGTTTCAGGCACGACGAGACCTGAAGTCCATAATACAATTTCATGTAAAATTTAAAGCCTTTGTTTCAGTATTTTTGACGCAACTCCATGGCGCAATTGTTTTCCCGAAAGGAACACCGATGGAGGCGATGGAGTAGAGGACAATGTACCTGCATGACAAACGTGACCACGAATGGTTTAACTATAAACAAACAGGATCATTGAAACATCCTTTAACTGAGGTTAACGTTTAAAGCCAAGAAAGATTATTAGCTGATTACTATGACCAACACCAACATGGGTATTCTTTGTGTGATGTTATTGCTATTCGATCGACATGCAACAGGCAATCTGCGCAGAAAATAAATTACTACGAGAACTTGGAACTTGTTACTTCCTGATTTGTAGATGTAGCATGAGCAACATTATACTACTGTTGCGTATTGCCCACATTATAAACATTATAAATAAGTACCTATGTTCCTATGTAGTACACAAGAGACCATGTTTGACGATGTGAGCACAATGAGATGATATTCCTAGAAATCCTAGAGGTATTCTTGATTAACGATAACGTCATAAAATGAGTACCTACCTACTTACTTACCTAAGCGAGTAAATTTAGAGGTAAACAATTCAAATGTGTAATGTCGAGGAAGTCAATAAACGGTTTAATCAACAAAATTAGTTCATAAATAGCATAATTAAGCAACGTTAGTTGATGAGGCCTACGTACATTGAGTACAATATTTGCGTGTCGTTAGTAAATCAATCGTTTACAAACAACGCTGATAAAGGAAACTATGAAAAAAGGCTTTTCGAGGCTTATAACCCATTTTTGGGAAGTAAACTCGTTTGTGCTTCTTTTTAATATATTTTTAGGGTTCCGCAGTCTTCATAATGTTTTGACATCGAAGTTGTTATTTATGAGTTTCATTGATCACTTAGCGCAGTTCGATATCTGGTCAGAATTTAATAGTTATTTGTTATACAAGGGTTCAAAGTTGTATTTCAACCGCGAGTGTGGAATTGAAACACGAGCTAGCGAATGGATTCTATGGTTGCCACGAGCGAGTGGTTCGAAAATAGGCCAGGATCACACTATGCAACACTATGCAAATTTTACTGTCTCGCCCGTTTTGCTCGGTACGTGTAACCAAGGCAATATAATCCTGAGCGAAGCGAGTGGTGGTTATTGCCTATGACAGGCTGCCGCTGCAATTTTACACCCGTGTCGGCCGTGTCCGAGCTAAAGCGTGATACAAAGATAATACGCAAAAAAACAAATATTAGGAAATATGTAGTACATTACTTAACAAGGGCGGTAAAACAAAGAATGTCTCAGATCGCGGGTATTTGACGCCCGAGCCGAAGGCAAGGGCGATAAATATGCGATCTGAGGCTTTCTTTATTACCGCCCATGTTAAGTACAAAATTTTATGTCACCCCCTGGCCAGGAAGTGGGATTTCCCGCGCGCGGAGCGTGTGGTAATTGCCACTTTATGGCCAGGTGTGGCATAAAATATTTATCTATACTGATTTACCATATTATTGTAATTCATCTTGATTTTTTTTCCTGACTTAAATGGTATTTGTATTGTGATAGATAATTATAAAATGTAATGTGTAATGTAATTGATAATATTGTAATTTCCGTTACAGTTTTATATTGTTATGGAATAAATTGATTGATTGATATGTATAAAAATTACGAATTAGGAATGCGATATGCGGTTGCAAATATTGCAACCTGAACACAAGCAAAGCCGCTGCGTAGGAACGAATACGACACGTAAACGTAAGTAACTCGACGCCGGGTTTCCTTTCCGATGCGCCTGCACCGGACAATGGCACGATGCTTTGTTTACATTCGAATAAGTTTATCGCGGCTATTTATTGTGAACGGGGCTCGCTTTGTCTTCGATATTTTACTATCTGACCATATGCGGCATGTATCTATTCGTGTTAGGAGTATAATTTATGTAGTTAGGTAGATCGAAAACCACATAAAAAATAAAGAACTAGAAATGGAACGTAAACAGGAAAAGGAAAATTAAAATTTTTTCACAAAAAATAAAACAAAAAGTAATCATATTTAATAACAATATGTTAACTATCTACCTACCAGGTAGATTTCTTAAATGCTTTTATTTCATTGAGCGCCGTCACTACATTTGATTGAGGTAAAGAAGTAGGTAAGTATATGTGGTGAGTGGGGACTAGGTATATACCTACTACTCTACTAGACTATACCACACAGCTACGGGCGATATCTACCTACTCTTCCCGTAACTGTTAAGTTAAACCTGTTGTGGACCGAAAATCATGGGAAGTCGTTTTACACGTGTCGTCAGTATTCAGGAGACTTCGATAGCGCGATGTAAATAGGCGTCATGTCACAAACACTCGATGGTTCCCTTTATACCTGCTGTTTATTTTTTGAAAGAGTACTTTAAAGTTTATGTTTACCTAAGTTACTATTGTTTAGCAGTGCAGGCATTGTGAGTGTTTTACGACATAGATGTTACGTGACTCTGATATAAGAAACGAACCAATTCCGATTTCATATTTCATTGCAACTAACCTACTTAAGCAAAGTTATATACATATAGGTCAGACAGCGTTAAATCCTAATAATTCCCAATCATTTAATTCTGTCTCTGTCTGTAGTTGTAAACATGGAAGAATTTAATGTCTATCCACAGCGGAAGGGAACACTAGTCACCATAGAAAGTTTACAATTTCCAAAAAAAGAAAAGAAATTTACAGTCAGAAATAATTCACTGTCGAAAAAAGAGATTTTTCTACCAAACCAAAATTGCAAGATACTCGCATTTACTAATCCCTCTCATATTTCGTTATCACTTCATGTGTATTTTCTATGAGGCGCCTGACATTGATAAAAGGCAACATTAAACAAGACGACTGCTAACTAGAGTAAACAAGGTAACGTATGGTGTTTGAAGCGATTATTCAATAGTGTGGTGGGTTGTGTTGGTGCGGCGCACTCACCTCGTCGCTGGGAGTGGGCTGCCGACGGCCGAGTGAGCCGAGCGAGGCACGGGACACGGGCTCGCGCCGGCCGCTGCCTCGCGCACTGAGGGCTCCCACCTCGCCTCGCCGCGAGAGGGCGCCCGCCGGCCACCCCAGCCGATCGATCCGCCCTTCATCACACCAACCCCGCTATTAGATCTTATTACATGTGTAATACGAGTTATATTTTACGGTGTTAACGATAACTTATAATACGAGTCTGTTGGCGCGTAAGCACGATTAACGACCTCTATGGTCGTAGCGTATAATCAGTACCTACTGCTCGTTCTTGTGAATGATGTTCCGAATTTCCATATTCGCGAATTGAATGAAATTCTTACCTATTCAAACTTTGTTAGCATCGGTGTGATGCCATTTGAGTAAATTTTGCAAATCTGTCATATTGAGCTATATTATATGCTGTTTCAAGAGCTTTACTCGGGGTTTAGGTAGGAATAAAGAATACAAAAAAATATGTATAACAAATCATATAGTTTTATTAACTCATAAAAATCACAACATACGACAATTACGTTTACTTTACAATTATATCCCATAATTGACTAATGTCTATTTGGATCTCATTAGAATTACATTTAATAAACTACATATAAATATGATATGTTTCTTTACATAATATATAATTAATAATATCTCTCATATTGTTTTATTAATAATAGTCACTTCGGAAACGGGCATACCTCGTACGATAACCATAACAGACTAGGCAGGTTGCGACGCAGTACTTATACAATGGCTTTATTTACTTAACGGCAAATAATACATGAGGTCTTTAAGGAAGACTTTAAAATACGCCTATTTATGGATATAGCGATTTAACAAATTATTGGATTCTTAACATAGTGGGCTTAAAACGGTAAGCGGTAAGTTGGAAGCTTCACAAAGGAAATACATACTTGTACTTTTCTACTATAACAACACACAACTAATTACTTAACTGTCACAATAGGTTTACCCAATACCTATAATAAAATGTAAAATTTTATATGTACATAAAAATATTTTCTACTATTGCATCGCAAGGAATTCGAGCGTCCTTTACCCATGATAGAGACCGGCCAGATTAGAATGACAAGACTAGAAAGTATTTTACTATTCAACATTAGATAAAATCTGAGTTGACAATCTGGCGGCACTCATATAGACAACTCTTAAGCCTCAAAGGTTCCTAGATAAAAATGAGACGATTTAGCACTTATCGCATCACTCACATCGTATTAAAAAAAACACTACTTACAAACAATACAACACAAGAATCTAGTCTATACATAAACAGTACCAGCCTGGCGTCTGTGGACTAAGTTAGCAGTCAATTACTCCTCAAGTTTATAAGGATTTATAAATGTGTACTCAGATCCATTCTTGATATGGATAGAATAGGGTCTTGTGTGAATATCTACCAATTAATTTCTTCAATGGAACACAAATAGGGATGTTGACACCAAATAAGAAAATCAATGAATCCGAATTTTCTCGAAAAAGGATCACATTCTCTATCCAGTAATAAATAGTGAAAAAAGTAATCCAAAAGAATAAATAATTACATAATTATAAGTCTTCAAAGTTTTAGGAGGGGGCATTTTCTGTCCCTTTTCCGCAAAACGCCCCGTTGTATTGAACGATCGTCATTTACTATGGCGCTCGAGGTCAGTGACGTCACTGACCTGTAGCGTTTTCTCTCTCTAACTAAAAACATTCTAACGGTTGTAGTTTCGTTATTTTTTGAGATATTTGAATAGGATTTTCACTTTTTGGCATAGTTATATGTATTCTTTCGTATGGAGTATTAATAAATTTTGAGTCAACATCCCTATTAAGTGTTTTATTTTATATTTTATCCACTCCATGAAACTAAGTCGGGTTGCGAGCATTTTAAAAATTTACCTATACAATAGGACCATAAACGTCCTCGAATAAATAAAAAATAAATAAAAACTTCTGTGTGAGACATATTAAAATGTTACAAACGGGTCACTCACGTGACTCAACGTCGTTAAGGTCGGATATCGCTCGACTTGTTTCCGATCAATACATTGTCCTAAATTAAAAAATACTTCTGAACCTGAACCAATTTGTACGTACAGGTGTTTGCTTTACCTAACCTGTTTCAATCCCAGAGACTAGAATTACTTTTCATGTGTTGAATATTTTAACATGTGGTAATGATTAAGTATTGAGTATTTACCGCAATGTTTCGGAGGAATTAATCTAGAATCTAAGTCATTTGCAATATAATAAAAAAAACCGACACAACTAAGAACTGTCTCGATGGACATGGAAAAGTTCCGTACTAAAAACGGTTTCTCCGTTTGAGACTTATAAATTATAATGCCACAGACAAACACACATGAATGTATGTAAATATATATACATGTTGTTTCCGTCGAGGGTTAAAAAGGTGAAAAGGATCTATCAGTAGTTTCCTAATAATTCGTCGCATTGTTTTACTTTTATTACTATTTAGGTATTATTTTAGTATCTGGGATTAAAAAGTGAAAATAATACTTAACAAACGAAATCCTGATCTGCGACATAAACTATAATATACAGCAAAACCTACGTCTGCGTAAGCTTATATAAATGCCTTTACATGACCGAATGTATGAGCTCAGGTCCCAAATCTGCTCCTTTGTATTTATAAACCATAATCCACATATTTGAATTGGCTTACTTGCACTATCTAAGCTAACTACTTAACTTTGGGTAAACGTAGTCTACATGTAGCGAATTAAAACTATGATCTATCTAATCAATACATTAGGTACTACCCATATATTGAGATAGAAATAAACATACTAAGGTAAAGATTACATACGTAAAGTAATTTAAGCTATAGTAAGTAGTAAAGTAAGTTATAGCAAATATACAAATTCGTCCTTGAAACCAAAGGAACGTACGACTAGTTGGTTGCACCCTTACAAAACGGAAGCAACAATCAAATTGTTAACTTGGTCACCTCTGTATGTACCACTGACCTATATATCATTTACATTAGCTAATCTGGTAGTTAGACAACCAATTTGATCTCTGGGCTACTACGTGCCTTGGCACAGCGAAAATCTATATGAAAGCCGCTGTGACAAGGTACGAAACGGCCCAGAAATCAAATTGATTGAATACAATTAATGCTTTTCTGTGTGGCATTTAAATATGCGCCTCATTTAAGCTCTGTTTTTTCTCCAGTTTAATAGGTAACAATAAACATACCAGATACCAGTACCTATTTAAAGATCAGTGCTCCTTCAACCCTCATATTTAGTACTACAAACACACCTTGCCTAACATCGAGACGTACTACTCTTCATATAATTATACCTAAGTAAATCTTGTCAATTTAGTTTCCATTTTCCATCCGAACCTCGTCGATCACAACAAAAAAGAGGCACGAGCCTATAGCACCTTCAACTTGCGATTATAATCGCCCTTTTCAAACATTGTGAAGTCGATTGTGATAAAAAATAAAAATATTGGCACACTTTGTAACACGAAACTATTGAAGTTTCTTGGAATTGTAAAATGTATACCTAATAAGGTAATAAGTATACAATGCACAGCCTGGGGTCGCCCATTTGGTTCAGTGCAAATATATGACGATACATTTAATAAGGGAAATTATTCCCTTCGATTGATATGACATTACCACTGTCTATTATAAAGACGAACACGAAATGTGTAGATTAAGACATCTCCCTATTGAACCCGCCACGCTACTAATCCAGTAATTCTATGTTTTTCGTACACATTTTTAAAATCAGCAGCGTCCAGTCAAGGAGAGAGTTGTGAGTTTAGGACACACATCAGCTACAAAGCGACATTACTTTATTTTTCCCATTCATACTTATACTATAGAATTACTGGGTTATGCAACAAAATAAAACATTGGTATTAAACACTTGTCATTGTCTCTACTTTAACCAATGTGTACTTATCATAATACGCGCGGGAAGCAGAGACGGTAGTGGGCAGCCGCTCGCGCGAGGCAGGCGTGGGCGCGGGCGTGAGCGAAGCGATGTGAGTGCTATAAGTCGCTCTCCGTCCACTGCTAGTCGCCACGCCGCGACCGCCGCGCTGCGGCCGTATCACGCCGGTAAAGCCACACCTTGAACACAAAGTACTTTTTCAAATTCTCGTTCCTGTAGGCCTAGCACATGACGGCCGCGTGAGTATGTCGGCTCGAAATAAGACTGTCCGTCACTTTCTAACAGCACCAATCAAAAAAAGACGCGTAGTCTATTTCGAGCCGATATACTCTCGCGGCCGTCATGTGCTAGGCCTACTGGGTTAAGTGCTTATACATATGTTCGTGTCAGAACAAAGCTGCAGCGAAGGAACCAAAAACGTTTAATTTAGTTATCGGGAGGGTTCGTACCTATACCTACAGTGTAGGTAGTAGTTAATTGAGGCATGACTTGTCATTATCTGACAAAGGGGGCGAAGTTATCGAGTTCAATTCTATTAAACTTTAAACTCGGTAATTCTCTTTAAAAAGTAAGCACTACCCTATACCATTTTTAGGATCAGATCAGACAAGTTCTAATAACACCAAAACATGTAGGTAGAATACCTATCAGCCTAATAACTTAATAAGTCGCTAGGACACCGGTCAAATTTAACCTATAAATAAAATGCTTAAGCGTGCTTGTTTTTATATCGATGAAGCAAAGTAAAGGGCACGTGTCGTATATCTTCCACAGCACCAAAAGATTACAGCCAATAACAGCTTATTTACTTTTAAACATAGTTCATCAAGCTGGTGAAACAACCCTACGTTATCTTATTACAATTAGACCTTAAAATATCTAGAGTAACAAACACGTCACAAACACGTGTTTCCAACTGATTCTGATCAGAATCGTAAAGCCTCAATGTAATAAAGGCTTAGACACAAATCAGCCATATCGCAGAGGTGTCGCTACATCCAGATGTGCCTTCTATTCTAGTTCTAGTGCAAGACGTCACTTGCCTGAGTATATAGCACGGATGTAACAACAAGATGTTCTAATGCAAAGGTACATCATTGACACACCTTTGCCATTATACAAACGGTTAAGACATAAAGTGATTTCTATGTTCTCATTCTGAACAGGCCTTCATCTAACATCTATTCTAGGTCTATTCTCATTTGATTGCGGTAAATTTCTTTACCGCCTGGACCTCCTCCATCCCCATAGTCCACCTCACGCACGCCTGTAGACCTTTGGATAATTCTTGGCCTTTCTCAACATCTATCATCTTATCACTTTATCTCCTATTCCTTATAAAGATCAGTGAACACTCACCTGATCCTCCAGTAGGTATCTTCAGGATTCTAAGCGCATTCTCTGACTTACTTGCATGGCTCAGCCTGTCGTGAACAGCTTCCTTCACACTGGCTGAGATATTCTGATTCTAGTATTCTAAGCACACTCAGATACCTACTGGACACTAACTTCTTATTCTAACATCTTGCTAGATCATTTTTCTACCATCATTCCATTCTGTATATCACATAAATAATTTACGTGTTATTTTCCTTTGTTCTAAACTCTGTCAAACGTAACCGTTACAGATTTCTTTTTCCTACCCTTCACACATGACAGTTCACAGTGTTACCAGTACAATATCGTGATTTACCACGTCACGACACTCCCGGCGGCCGAGCAATTCTTATCGGACCGCAGCCAGCTCATGTTTTAGCTAATAGAGCAATCTTTTTTATTACCCTCATAGCTGCCGTTCTTCAAATCCTAAATTCACTGGCATTTGACATAACTTCATCCTTATCTACTACTTCTATATTCTTAACTGCCGATCTGTCATTATTCTAAACGCTATTATCCTAATTCTATACAAAGATAGACGCAGCAACGTCTACATCTTCATTCGTTTGTCTTAAATGTTCTTCGGTCGGAAGCAGTAGTTCTATTCTAGGGTATGCGGTTCATCTAAGGGAAAGCCTCCTGTAACCTGTTCCCCTGTATGTGAGTCCTTTATATTTATATCCTTGGACGCAACTTGTCTCACTTCTAGATAATTTAAGTATCTTATATAACATATGAAGTACTTTCCATCCACATTCACTTTCTTTTAATCTATCAATTCCCATCAACTCCCAACACTAAGCAGATTGTCTTCTTGGTCTTACAATTATCTCTATTCTCTGTATCACTGGGCTAAACAGCCTACTAGTTATTAGATCCAATTTCGTCCCGGTGCTCTTTGTGAGAGTGCTGATACCTTTCTCGTGGGCTACCCAGATACCCATAAACATTCTTTTAAAGTCTTCCAGTATAAGTTGACACTTCTTTAATTTCCATCTCTCGAGCAGCTTTCTCTTTCTTAGTGAACCACCCGGGTATTATTTGGAAGGCTCGATCAAAAGGCATTTATCATATTCTAAGAGGTCTGCTGATCTAAATACACATTCTTAATTCTACATCGCAAGACACACTTGTAAAACAGGATCAGTTCGTTACAGCTCCTACATGGTAGTATTTCTATATATATATGTCTCAAATCTCAAATCAGATCTAAACTTGAAATCCTTTGGATAGTATGTTCAGTGTCGCATGAACACATTGTGTCCATAAGCCGACCATCGCATTTGAACAACTTTTTCTTATACATGAATAATCCTTAGTTTCCGGGAAGACTAGTTACTATACCTATTTCTTCTAGTGTATATTTTCTGCAACTTCTTTTAATCTTCTTTAAGGACATTTTCTTCTATGGTGTGGCCGAAGGTTTTATACATTTGCCTATATTGTTTCTTCTTGAGTCGACCCCTCTAATTCTATGATCCAAGGGGGTACCTTTCTCTGAAGCTGACTGTACCACAAGTGGTACTTCTGCAGGCACTTCAATAATAATATATCCTGTAAAAAGAGCTGACTGGCCATGTTCTTATAATCTTGGCCAGCCCTCCCCTCCGAGTCGTGATTCGTTGAACCACAACTCCTTCTTTCTGAAGACAAACGATGGTACTTACCTAATATTTCCTGATTTCATCTAATACATAACCCTTTCAGCGTCACACTAGATGCAGAGCCCTTTCATTTCGACTCCAAGAGTAGTCTTCATATACCTAAGACTATTCTTCCTACGCCAAAGTCAAGTAGTTCTAATCTTGGTACTTAGGTATATGTAAATCATCTTTGTGATTCATTCGAGCTTCTTATAACTTTTCTTAATAAATACCATTTCAACGTTATTTTTCTCTTTATTCCCAAATCCGTAAATACAACAGAAAGTTCACACTCTGTATCCTCTTTTTCTGTATTTCTAAAATAACTTGGAACTTTCTCACCCTTTTTAAAGTTCTAATTTGTCTTGCCATACTTCTTCTAGATAACTTTGAATAAATATTTATTATTATTCATCTTTTATATCAACGGGTGGCAACATGCGGCCAGCAGTAATTTTGTTAGCTCCTATATAGCCCTTGACTGGTAAAAGGTTGCCGACCCCTGTTTTATCTTATTGGGTACTTGAGACTGCGTTCCAACATTTTTATCTGCATGTATGAAATCACACCTTACTATACCTTGGCCGATTCTGTATCTTTAGTTCGCAACTACCTCGAAAGACTCTTCTAGGCCTTCCATTGTATTTATATTTATCGCCTTGTATCAGAAATACAAAGTTTATATTGTATTGTATCTTCTTTTTTCTTAATTCACGGTCACCGATTCTGTGCGCCTTCGGGCAAAAGCCTCCCCCTTTTTGTCCGTTCATCCCTGTTGTACGCTAATCTGTTCCAGGTCTTCTCTTTCCAGCCATTTCTTCAATTTCATCTGCCCACCTTTCAATTGCCTACCCCTGTTTCTTTTGTGGCCTCTAGTATGCCATAGTGTTAGGATTTTGCTCCATTTGTCTTCTCTTATGATCAGCTCACTTCTATTTTAGGTGTTTTGTTTTATATGTAAGCCTTCCATTAGTTGGTAGCAAAACAAGCTTACGGCCCACCTGATGGAAAGCGGCCACCGCAGTCTATAGACACCTGCAACTCCGAGGGCTTCACATGCGCGTTGCCGAGTCTACACATACTTGTTTATTATTTATTAACATCATTAATACTTCCATAAGTATGTTTCTGTTTTATTTAAAGGTGATGTACTTATCCACCACCACTTTAGGCAGGTCTTCTCGGTGACCCTCAATACAAGCTTGCAGTCACATCAAATAACTTCTGCTGAGGCGTAGAGCACCATTTCCTCAGTTTTCTTAGGACTGTTTTACCCTAGAAATCTGGTCACTTTTGTAACTCAATAGTTTTCCGCTGCAATCCGGCATGAGAAAAATGTTTCATCTCATTATTAATTCTGAATTTTAGTACAAATAATGCAGCTAAGTCCTCAATCATTAACAATCATTCATGCTTACATTCTTATAAGCTTTTGCTATCTTTGGTCATAGAATATTCTGTCTCTCCAGCCCTTTTGAAGAATAATCTGACGGAGTAAATAATAAAGTAGACACTTATCATTGCTGATTTTTTACTATGGCTTCTAAATTTCCTGTAACCAATTGTTCTTTCAGAATTTTATTTCATTCTTCTCACTTTATCTTCTCTTAGCACCATCCAAACGGACTTAATAAGCTGCTTCGGGTGAGGCCATACTTTTTTATGTAATTCAGGAGTATGATATCTTCTCTACAAATTCTTAAATAAACAAATCAAAATTTAGGTTCATCAGCTGGATAGTTAAATCCTTAGCTCTTTAATCTGATATCTGTCATCTTCATATTGTCATCCTCATTTAACCTTTTGAACGGCGGTCAATGACCGTTCCTCTATGGTGGTTTTCGGACAGTTGGGCATTCCTGCCCTTTCTGGAGCCCGTAGAAATACAGTAGTACTAGGACTAGGGCACATAGTAAACACATATCTTGTTCTCGAAGAGGCAAATCTGGTGTCACAGGATATGGATTTATGTTTCTTGTTATTGTCACCGAGTAATCAGACATACATTGTATGTTTTCTTTAGTAACTTTAAAAACTTTGCTGTAGCCATTCAACCGAATTTAGTCACATTTAAAAACAAATCATTTTATATTGCTTTAATATTATTTCTCAAAAACCAAAATAGTAACATTTTCATTTCCTATTCAAAATTATTTTCCATCTCCCGCTCCATCTTCAGAAATGACATTCACTTCTTATACTGTCATGACAGGTGACTTCCACCAGTTATGTAGGGCACAATGTTTATCCGTACCTCTCACACAGCACCTCTTCTACTTTTAAATCTGAATGTCAGTCGAAGAACCGAACACACATTCATATGGAACTCTTCTCCGTACACTGGCAGGCATACTTCTCCAATAATTTGCGCCGTCAGATATCTCATTGACTTCCTTTATACAACGATGGTGGCAAACAAGCGCGTGGTCCACCCGATAGCAACTAGACTCCGCAGCCTATAGACGCCTGCACCTCAAAGGGATTCACAAAGACATTCACATTGTCGACTTCTGTTTGACAGCTCAATGAGTTGTCTCATCTCTTCTATTGTCATCTATCGTTTCTGTGAGCACAGGGAGGCTATGTTATGTTTCTTCTTTCTATCCTTCATAAAAGCAGCAAAGTTTCCTGCTTATCCAGATAGGTGTCTTGTACGTCCACTTCTAACCGAGTCACAGTGTCCTTTTAAAATTTATTGTTATAATTCTCTTCCAACTTTACACATTCTTTTAGGTGAATGGAACATTCTCTTACAAAGTTTGTTTAATGTTGTATCTCTCTTGATCCGTCTTGTAAGTTACTCACATGCAAGACTCCAATGACATTATTTTGTGTGAATCATACACTGGCGATGGATCATCTAAATCGCTTTTCATTATCTCCAAGACTGTGATAATTCTTTGTCGACAACCATGACAATTCTCTTAGGAAACTTATACAATATAATATTGTCCAACACAAGTAATAACTCTTTGCTTCTTCTGAAGTTTGTAACTTTCGCAGATGACTTTCTATAATGTTAAGAGTGTCTCGGGTCTTGTTCATCTGATACTCATCTGAAATTCAATAAATGCTTACATTTCTATTCTATCTATTGTTGCACATAATTATTCAGTTTTGAAAGATGTGTTAATTTAATCTATGACAATATCTCGCCATTACTCTACTGAAAAACTTGTAAAATTATAATTATTGACCTTATTACTTTAAATCTCATTTCCTATTTGGTGTACAATCACATCCAATTCTTTATTTGCCAGAATACTATCTCACAAATACAATTCTATGGGATTTATACCTTAGGAAAAGTAAATATCCTTTTATTCGAAATGTAGGCTTCAAAACTTACGTTTGTTTCTTGTACTATGGATATCTTTTAATTGCACACTTTTTCTTAGATTCCTTGTGTATTTCTTGGACGTATACAATCACTAATATTTGTAATTTTAAACATCCTTTCAAACATAAAATAACTTTTTCCAATATACTTGTTTTTCATAATATGACATTGACATATTATACTTAAAATTATTTGAACTGTCCGAGTTGTATCAAATTAGGCCGTTAAAAAACGACTCTACTGTCCAAGCGTGAAGATTCAAAGTCCAATGACAAGTTTTATAAAATGTCGGACATTTTAAATAATTTCTAATATCCCTTAAGTATGTTCTTTACAACAAACGACTTTCTTGTTTGTTTTGAATACTTATGTCAGTAAATAAGAACAACAATACATACTCACTGTTCATAAGTATAGTATACATTTAACAAATTTGTTGTATTCTTGTATATAATTACTTTTATTTAACAACTATACAATACCAAAACATTACAATGAAAAACTCGCTTATTTCTGTCAAAAACATTTCTTACAATGAGAACTAACCTATCATCTTGTCAACATGACATCTTGTCTGTTTTTTAATATCTACATTATATTATTTTAAAATGTGTGACATTAACAATAGCAGTTATTACGATCATGTTTCTAGTAGTATTTCACACACATACATCAATTCACGCCTGCATTCTTAAAAGGAGTAGGCAGAACACATGAAATTAAATTCCACTGCCACTCATAGCAAAGTTTTGCAGGTTCAAGGATGGAGAAAATGTGATATTGCAGCGATAGGTTGCTAGCCCATCGCCAATAAACACTCTTTAACACAGTTCTCATACCAGTTCTATAATTATGTAGTACCTACTTACGTTAGGTTAAACATATACTTAATAGCAATAAGTACTCTTAGAAACAAGCATCTCATCATTTAAGTCCTCTCTACACATTCGGGATGTTGCTATAAACGTCAGAATCAGAAATAATAGTGAGTTATATGTATGTCTGTATGTATGTAATTACTTTATTGTATACAAAACACAAGTAAAAAAATATAGACAATTTAGATAATGGTTAAATAAGAATGAATTATTCTTTTGATATATTCAATAAAACCCAAATTATTTATATTTAACAATTTCTTTTATTAATTCTTTCTTTTATATGTCCTTTTCATATAAGCCTGATCTAGGATTCTTAGAAGGCTTAGTTTCTTAGGAAACATATAATACACAAGCTCAAACTAGAATTTCTAGGCTATGAGCTGTGTCACTGTTCTATCAGTTTCTGGAAGAAAAAAACACATACATAGCTTAAACCAGGATTCTCAGGCCAGGCTATTCAAAGCATCTAAAAGGTAAACACAATTCTCCTACACAAACTCAAACTGGAATTTCCAGGCTATGAGTAGTATCCATCTATAAGTTTCTGATAAGGAAAATACAGCATTATACAGAAGCTCAAGCCAGGATACCTGGACAATGAGCTGCATCAACTTATAAGTTTCAAAGTCTGCACCGTTCTGAGAAAATTATGATCTACTCACCGTTGTGAATAATCTTAATTTATATGTATTTCTGAGCAAGTCATAATCTATCCCATATTCTACGGATAAATTATGACCAATCTTAGTTCTGTTTATTCTGTGAATATCATGCAATATACAATGTTCTATGAATATCATTATTCAAATTTACAAAGTGCAAGAGATGTAAAGTATTATATTCAAATTTCTGATAAAATTATGATATATCCAGCATTCTATGGATAATCATAACCCTTCTAAGTTCTGTGAGCTCTGTGAATGACCTAGCATAACCACCTTTCTGTGATTATTATAAGTTATTCACCGTTCTGAAAGTTCTAGGGTTGCACTGCGAAGTGCTTCTAAATTCTATAGTTCTGTGAGCTCTGTGAATAACCTAGCATATCCACCTTTCTGTGATTATTATAAGTTATTCACTGTTCTAAAAGTTCTGAGGGTGCACTGCAAAGTGCTTCTAGATTCTTTGAGTTCCACGGTATCTACCATTCTATGCGTTCCCCGGTCGCCACCATTCTATGCGTATCATGGTCGCCACCTTCTATGCGTATCATGGTCGCCACCATTCTATGCGTATCATGGTCGCCACCTTCTATGTGTATCATGGTCGCCACCATTCTATGCGTTCCCCGGTCGCCACCATTCTATGCGTACCATGGTCGCCACCTTCTATGCGTACCATGGTCGCCACCATTCTATGCGTATCATGGTCGCCACCTTCTATGCGTATCATGGTCGCCACCATTCTATGCGTTCCCCGGTCGCCACCATTCTATGCGTACCATGGTCGCCACCATTCTATGCGTTCCCCGGTCGCCACCATTCTATGCGTACCATGGTCGCCACCATTCTATGCGTATCATGGTCGCCACCATTCTATGCGTACCATGGTCGCCACCATTCTATGCGTTCCCCGGTCGCCACCATTCTATGCGTTCCCCGGTCGCCACCATTCTATGCGTACCATGGTCGCCACCATTCTATGCGTATCATGGTCGCCACCATTCTATGCGTACCATGGTCGCCACCATTCTATGCGTACCATGGTCGCCACCATTCTCACTATTTGGCACCTATTCTCTCTCTCTCAGGCGTTCACTACGAACCTCCCGAGCCAGAGAAAAAGTACCATTCTGATATATTTGCTTCGCTTAACCAATTATTAAAAAATAATTTAAAAACAGCATCTCCACCAATTTGTCGCTACATCCAGATGTGCCTTCTATTCTAGTTCTAGTGCAAGACGTCACTTGCCTGAGTATATAGCACGGATGTAACAACAAGATGTTCTAATGCAAAGGTACATCATTGACACACCTTTGCCATTATACAAACGGTTAAGACATAAAGTGATTTCTATGTTCTCATTCTGAACAGGCCTTCATCTAACATCTATTCTAGGTCTATTCTCATTTGATTGCGGTAAATTTCTTTACCGCCTGGACCTCCTCCATCCCCATAGTCCACCTCACGCACGCCTGTAGACCTTTGGATAATTCTTGGCCTTTCTCAACATCTATCATCTTATCACTTTATCTCCTATTCCTTATAAAGATCAGTGAACACTCACCTGATCCTCCAGTAGGTATCTTCAGGATTCTAAGCGCATTCTCTGACTTACTTGCATGGCTCAGCCTGTCGTGAACAGCTTCCTTCACACTGGCTGAGATATTCTGATTCTAGTATTCTAAGCACACTCAGATACCTACTGGACACTAACTTCTTATTCTAACATCTTGCTAGATCATTTTTCTACCATCATTCCATTCTGTATATCACATAAATAATTTACGTGTTATTTTCCTTTGTTCTAAACTCTGTCAAACGTAACCGTTACAGATTTCTTTTTCCTACCCTTCACACATGACAGTTCACAGTGTTACCAGTACAATATCGTGATTTACCACGTCACGACAAGAGGACATAAGATTTAAAATTACGTAACACGCAAAATGTCCATAAACTGACATCTTCGCTTCATGCATATAGCATAGTTAATCAAGTTGTTATCGATTTACTTAATTAGATACAACGCTACGCGACTCTTGAACTCACAATGTTGCTGTTTAGAAATACGTAATAGCGGCACTCACTTGGAAGAGTATGACGACGTCTAATGCGACTTGTAGCGCACCGCACACCCAAAACTGCGGGGGCGCTTCCCTCACTACAAAATAAGCAGTCTTGAATATGTCACCGCACGTCCACATGATCACCATACTTAAGCTGAAAGAAGAAAATTATTTGAATGTACAACTTGTTTTATTGTCTAGTCGCAATGCGCATAATCGACCAACATTCTAGGAGATTTTATTAACACGTTAATTTAAGTATTTCAATGGAATAAGGCGAAAAAATGTATACATATTGGTGCTCTTGACTGTACATAATATAAAATGTTGTGCTCTACAGCGTAGCCTTTATCTAAAGTTCTTTTCAAAGAACAGTCAATAATGACATCACTTAGTCGTCATCCAAGAACAAAATTAAGTTGAAAAAGTGTGATTTGCAATTAATTTGTAGTTGTGCTGGTGAAATTTGTTATAAATTTTTATTCGCCGTTAAGGCAGATAGACGAAAATTTTATGGTCACTGATTGGTGACTACTATGAGGTATGTATGGTATGGCAACTATGGCACAGCAAAATGTCATCTTGCTCGAATTTGGAGGAGTCCAACTGAGGAAGTACCACCGCCTCGCAGAAGATCGCAGCCATAATAACATTATTTATATTATACAGGTATGTTAGTGTTGTGTTTCTGGAGGTAAGCAAGGTTGCCAGAGCTCCTGAAGATGCACTGTGATGAGAGCAAGGGACTTGAAGGGACCTACATTTGAAGTGAATCCATAAATTTTATAAAGTGTCGGCAACGTACTACGCTGACTGCTTTGAAGATGCGGGCGTCTATAGGATGCGGTGGCCACACCTGATGGTGGTGGACCGTACCCTTGTTTGCTACCGTAGTTATATACAGCCTTGGCCAAAAGTGTTGAGCACTCACACGTTTTCCATATAAAAGTTAAACTTTCAATCAAGCATTTCATATCCTTTTATTAAAGAAAATTAAATATCTTTCAAAAACTAGCTACTTTCGTTGACGTTAAAGATAATTGCACGGATAAAAATGCAATTTGTCCTTTTATTGCAAACCCGTCTATTTTTAGTCTTCAGTTAGCAATAGCTACTTCGAAATGATATTATCTAAAGTTCTCTAGATGTTCTTTAGTATATACCTTTTCAAATTTTACGTGCATTTTTGTAATTAAAAAATAATAGTTTTTTTATAAGTTACAAAGGAAAATAAGGTGTGCACAGCACTTTTGGCCAAGGCTGTAGGTACAAAAAATTTTTTTTGGTAAAAATAGCATTGGTCATTTACAACCTCGGTGGGTCGATGACTGATAAGACTAGCTCAGTACCAAGGCGAAGCGGGCGATCACTGGCTAAAAATAATTATATTGCTAATGAAATTAAATTAACGTATCGAGTGTACCTCAACTTCACCTACTCAAGTTTAAATTTTCTAGCATCGTTTCTAGATGTCGAGACAATGGAACACTTGCTGTGTGAATGTCACGCCCTCGCCAGACAAAGAATGAACCACTTTGGCAATGGCTACCCAGAACCAAAGGAATTCAGAGTACTCCCACTGAACTCCATCATCCGGTTCGTGGAAAGTTTGGAGAGCAGCTTGGACTGCTTGCAGTAGGTATAAAGGAAGGGGCAATTGTACAGGAGATCCCATTGGGTCGAAGTGCATCCGCAAAGGCCCTCATCTAGATAAGATAAGCATCGTTTCCACTACCCAAATGTGGCATGGAAGAAATCGCTTGTTAGCGATAAGATCGCCTATTGTCTGTACTGTACCTCATGCCCTCGGTGCTCTTATTCTGATGGTTCTTGGCGATCTGCGGCGCGCCGAGCATGGCCTCAGTGAACACGGCCATGAATCCGATGAGCTCCACGAACGGACCGAACTCTATCAGCAGGTACGTGATGGCGGCCCCGATCACAGAGAACACTAGCATGCAGTCAACATAGCTTTGAAAATCGGTCCACGCCCAGAAATATTTCCTTTCCATGTCTGGAATTAAAATATGATTATTAAAAAAACATAAGACTGTAAAATATGTAAATAGATATCATAAATACACAATGTGCAAGATCAGCAACTAAAAAAATATAATAAATTCAACATATGATCGCTTTGGAATGATTATTATAACTCTCTGGACACATTAAAGAAATACTGTAATCTGTAAATTGGGGATTCAATTATTATCAATGTGCAGTTAACATTTTGGACGCCAACGACGGATATATCCGTCTCCGTCAAGGTGTGCAGTGCGATATCAAGCTCTGCATTTCTTTTTATAGGGTCTAACTTCACAATTGACATTCACATATCATGGCACGTGAGTGATAGCTTTTGTATTAGACATGGTGTTGAAAAGGTTAAGAGTTTTCAATGAACTATAGATACAACACCAGTGTATAAACTGATCATCATTCACACCATATTAAGACAATAGCCTGGACACTTTTAGAATTAATTATTATTCATGTATAGGTTTAAATGGTACGGCACAAATAAAATAACACAATGAATAAGTTTTCATTTCTTAGTGTAATTAATGTAATGTAATTAGTGTAATTAATGTAAATTAAGCCCACTCCATTATTATATTTATAATAAAAAGACATAATATAATTTCATCACCAAGTCATATTCAATAAAAATAAAACACATTGCAATAGAAACATTTTACAATAGCAAACAATATCTTCCTATTGTATATGGAAGTCACAATGTAAAGCTTACCACAACATTCTCATGCTAAAGGCAAATGACATCAATTGATAAGATAATAATGTGACATAGATTTGACCCAACCTTTACTCTTCTCGAGACTACAATTATAACATTATTTCTTTTATAATTATTGATAATTTTAGCAGAGTGCATTGTACTTCCAAAAATAGGTAGCTTACATAAATCAACAGAATTTATCTGAAATATACACCTATTATACCTTTATGAAGCTTTTGACTAAAGAAACACCACATGCTAATGTTATATTAAATAAAAGCTCAATGGATACAATGTTATATAAAACACATTCATTATGCAAAGAAACTCCTTCAAAATGCATGGAAAACCACATGGAACCGTGATGAATGCAAAGTAAATCTTTAAGCAGATTCTGAAACAAAAATGAAACTTAATGATAAGACATACACTATGTTTTGCATCCAAAACCAAGTAGGGCAGTAGTGGCACTCACCATAGAACCGACGGGGCTTTTCTCCCCGGGGTGTTCCACTGTGTTGTTCCAACCAGCGTGCCGTTTCATCTGGTTGGTCTGAGCCATTCACACAACACAATAGGATATAAAACATGAATATTGCACCTAATGTCACCACCAATACACCAACCACCAAATAAAACATAAATATTGTTAAAAATAAAATAATATGCTAAAAACAATAAAGAAAATTAGTTAACCAACATAATGATAACAAATAGCAATCTTAGACTAATATATTATACTAATTTATACTGCAAATCAAACATAGAAGGTATAATTGCCAGCAAACATCTTGTACCTGATTGACCTGCGCAGAAGCATAATTTGTATGTAAATCGGCTACTGCATACACAAGGTTAGGCTCAAGATGTTTGCCGGCATCTGTAATAAGCTAAAAAAAGTAAATTATTAAT
Organism: Cenopis cana; assembly: GCA_951800055.1. Lineage (NCBI taxonomy): Eukaryota > Metazoa > Arthropoda > Insecta > Lepidoptera > Tortricidae > Cenopis > Cenopis cana. The sequence goes on along the minus strand of OX637477.1, from coordinate 14,890,767 downwards.
ATAGATACATACATATTTCAAAGAATTGATATTAAGAGTTTTGTTTCTTTTAGTCTTAATTAGGTATTATCATGCCACAATTAATTTATTCACCTGTAAATATTCGCTCCCTTGCTCTGATAATTTGGCTCTTTTTGCGAACAGTGACACAGAGGTGGATCATTACAAACATGGTAATGTTCATGACAATACTTTGAATGAGGAGGGGTACCTCATATCGTTTCCCAAACCTAAAAACAACAGTTAGAATTATTTATATATTAAATTGAATGTAAGAGTTAAAAAAAACACTACTTATTACTTTTATATATACCACTTACCAGAATAGGATCCGTAGTGTATTGGCTATTAATAGAGTTAAGCATACATAAAGGGAAAAGCCTTCCGCATCCTGTGTCCTTTTGATTTGGCGATACTGTGGAATGTAAGGTGCTACGCCACCGATAATCATGGCTCCAGCTGCTCCCCATCCAACGAGATGGCCGACGGTCAACCCCAACTCATCAGAAATAATCCAATCCATTATTAGTTACTATATGTTTTCGAGCTAATTAAGAATTTGTGCACATTGGCTTTTCACTGGATTATCACTCAAACTCATTTTAATGTATTTTATTTAGGGATACCACTCCGTTAAATAAGAGTGGTACATTTTATTTTTTATTAAACACACAGAGTCGTAAAATATTTTAATTAAATATGTAAAATAGTAACTTTTGGAATGAAAATTGATTATTGGTCTAGCTTAGCTTATCATCACTTGTGTCATCCAAGTGTCATCACAGCAACTTGACAACTTTTAGGACGTTTAGATTATACAATATTACTATATATATAACACCTAAGAGCGTAAGTTTTTCCCCTACTTGACTATAAATGTGCAAGTAAAGTATTTTTTGGTACAAACATACCTATTTAACAAGAATTATTAAGCGTCAAATAATCATCACTTGCTTTTATTTTCAATAAGTTTCTTCGCAAAAAGAGCGAATAAGTTCTATAAAGATTACTATCTGAACGCTTGTGGAACGCTTCCTTTACTTGACACGTTTTTAGGGTTCCGTAGTAAACAAGGAACCCTTATAGTTTCGCCATGTCCGTCCGTCCGTCCGTCCGACCCCCGTTTTTCTCAGTAACCGTTAGTACTAGAAAGCTATAATTTGGCACGAGTATAGATATTGATGACGCCGACAAAACGGTAGAATAAAATCTTGAAAAAAAATTTTTTTAGGGTACCTCCCCTACATGTAAAGTGGTGGCGCAATTTTTTCTTCTTCCAAACCCCATCGTGTGGGGTATCGTTGGATAGCCCTTTTAAAAATATTAGGTTTCTAAGAGTATTTTTTGATTCAAGAATCGGTTAGCGTGATATTAAGCTTTGAAGTGATAATTTTCGTTATGGTCAAGTGTCCCCCCCCCCCTGCCAGCTAAACGGTGGCTCCTAGGCATGTGAAAAAATCAATGGTAGTAGTATATACAATGAATTTAAAAGGAAAACTATAACAACTAAGTAGACATTACTAGTTAACGAGTAATAGTCGAACTTCAGAAATGTACTTTGCAAAAGCAAACTTTCGAACAATTTCCATTGATACCTTAGATAATTTTGTTAATTCTGTCAAAAGTATAGTAAATATAAGTTTGCGAACTTTTTAGTCCACATAATGTAACGGGTGGACGACTACGGAAACCTACCTTACGCGTGGCCCGACACGCACTTGGCCGGTTTTTTTAACATTGGCAAGGAGAGGAAACACGGGCTGGTTACATGCTGATTATTATTTATGATATTATACTGGTCTATCAGTATTATCACCAATCTTCTATAGGAGGCTTATAGCCCGTGCCAGACGGTTGAAAAAAAGCCCAAAGACCAGGCGACCTTGGCCCGCACGGACCGTGTAGACAGCTGTTTCCAGCAAGACTTCCTTTGATTAGCGGTCTTTGCAGACCCAGGTCGCCCGGTCTCTGGGCTTGTCTTCGACCGTCTGGCCAAAGAGTATAATGCGTCTGGCACGGGCTTATATGTACAAATGAATTTTATTGCACCATAACAAAAATAACACAGACCAGAACCGTAGCACATTGTATGACTAAAAATTGAAACAAATATGACTAAACGTGACGACTGACGTGACTCCATTGGAGTTGCAAGCGTCTATAGGCTGCGGTGTCCGCCTACCATCAGGTGGACCGTATGCTTGTTTGCCACCGTCGTAGTATAAGAAACATTTAAACTGGATGTATGTATTGGAAGGTTTTCACGTGCATGGGACGTGCACGTCCACGATAAAGTCTATGGTTTCATTCATAAATCGACTTAGACTATTTAGGTTAGACTCTTTGGTTAGACTATTCACGTAAGGCATTGGTTACACGGTCTCTTTCATGTAAGTGAGAGAGGCCAATACTGTATCGCGTGATAATATTGACCGTTTAACCGATGCCAAACACTGACACACCAGTATGAGTAAATAATAATCGCTGTGTAACCGGCCCCTAATTGGGACGTCAGGAACCCTCAAATCTGTGACTCTGTGACCCTCAAAGTCCATTGCTTGCCACTGTCACTGTCAGTTAACCGTCAATGCCAAAAAAATATTTTTTAACCTAAAAGCCTCAAAGCTAATCAGATATAATATTTTTTTCTGCATTTGATTATTTTGATTTCCTATATCATATCCTTAACACCTGTAAATACAATGCCCATCGTATCGAAGCTTTTGCCGAGTCTTCGGAACAGAAAAACACTGGAGTTCGTACCTATAATCATTCAGAGTAATAATTTAAGAAATAAACGATGCTACTCTACTGAAAAGCGAGAAAGCAGTTTAGCTAAAAGCCAAGAAAGGGTTGAAGTATCAACTGATGTCCGTCCATTAGGAGAAAAAATAAAGGAGACCACTAAAACGGTGTCTTACACAGGCGTTATTTTACTCGGCGTTGGAGTCACCGGCATTATTTTCTACTACGTCTTCAGAGAGTTATTTTCGAGCAACAGCGCTAACAGCATCTACTCCACAGCTCTGGAGAAGTGCAAACAAGTAAATTCTTATTGAAACAAATAAATAAAATCATATTTTACAAATCTTGTTCCTCCCATCCCATCTAATTTGTTCTTTGTTTTAGGATCCTAGAGTAGAAGATGCATTGGGCGCTCCTATTAAGGGCTATGGAGAAGAAACTTCAAGGCGTCGTCGCACACATGTCAGTCATGCTGTGTATGAGAAGGATGGAGTCAAACACATGAGAATGAGATTCTATATCAAAGGAATAAGGAACAAGGCAGTTGTTGAATTGGACATGAAACAGGTAAGCTGTCTAAAAAAACGCTACAATTGTATGTATTTTTAAAAATATATTTAAGTATCCAAGTGAGTTTCTGATTGATTTTTGCATTTTCAATGTGGAATCATTGTTTCCTATAGAGTTCAAAACTGTTCGAATTCATACTTGTATAGGAATGCAGACACTTACAAACACCAGACAGGTAAATTACTTTCCAGACGTTTTTGCATTTGTAGTTGTGTATGGACAAAATCTAAGTGTGTAAATTATTTTTTAAGTTTGTAAATTTTAATTGTAGATTCCTGTAAATATACAAATACTAACTACAAATGCAAAAACGTCTCAAAAGCAATTTACCTGTACCTGAATACCAAACATTCATATTTATGAAAGTTGCATATTCTGCATATTTATGCAGAATACTAAGTAGGTAATTGCTGAATATTTGGTGAATCTCTACTACTAAATAGTGTAAAACTGAGAAGATTTTATTAAATTTTAGAATGATTATGGTAACTATCAGTGCCGGTACCTGTTGGTGCAATTGGATGACTACAGTGGCAAAACATTCATTATTGAAGACAACCGAGCTGAGCTGGACCGAAAGGATTACACTGGTCAATTACCCACTCTTACCCTTACCCAGTGAAATAACCACATGTATAGCAATCATTTAGTTAAGTAGTGTGTAAAATTGTAAATATTTAATTGTTACAGATTAAAATTGTTGAACACAATTGTTCTTCTTTCATTTATTATTTCTTAGGAATTAAGACACTATGTAAATTAAAACATTTATAATATTATCATTATCTAAATTAAATCATCAGCCTATGTAGTAAGTATGTACAGTAAAAGCAAACTTAACGCATTCACTGCTACCAATGCGTTTCCGTTACTTTCACCCAGTGCCTTGAACGCACAGACGCGTTCATAAGTGCCTTAGACTTAGACTAGTAGGTTGAACTCACATGTATGTTTGGGGCACATAGCAAAGTGCGGCACCTGCCGAATGTCCAGGAAAAGAGGGTGGCAGTGATTGCGTTAAACTGAATGCCCCCTAGTGTTTCCCATTTACATCTCACATCACACATTGAAATAATGTTTACTAAGAGAGGGCTGTTCATTTTAAGATTAGGTTCTGCTGAGTATTTGTAACAATTAAAAGTCTCTGAAATTATTTATCTTTGGCAAAGAAGTTTAAATAACTGTTTTGCTACATTTTTTTCCATGTGACTACCTCCCAGGCCATCAGCAAGCGATTGCTGAAGACAAATTTCTTAATTCTATTGAAAATCCAATACAGAACTACTGCCAAAGATAAATATTGTGGCCATGCCCATTTAAACTCCTGCAGCAGGTTTGGTGTGTACAGGACTAGTGCTTCTGGTACTCGTAGTCGTATCTTGATTTCCATAGTTCCTGTGTGGCCATTTTGACTCCTAGAGTGTAACATCTGTGTGTTGATAATAGCTGCAAAATAATGTAGTGTGTATTTGAGTTTCATAGTGCTTTATGTATTGATATATTGTAGGCACATTTTTTATTCAATAATGACTTATGCACACAACCAAAAAAACTAAATTAACTTTAAGGATAAAATAATTACCTTCTCGGATGAAATATTCTTGTAATATAGCATCAACTACATCTTTATTTTTCATTTCCAAGTGTCTGAATAAAGAGCTGTTGTATTTAGCGTCTATAATGTTGGCATGGCATGGCAAGTGAGACACCTGGTAAAATGTCAAGTCTCCATAGTAAATAAATCCAGCGGGAGGCAGTGAAAATTCTTTTGTTATTATTGACAGTCCTTGCATGTGTAGGGGGCATACAGTCTGTGAATAGTTAATATAAAATTTAACTCGTGAGTCGTAAGGTAACCCAATGAAATAGAAGATAAAAGATGTAATGATATTACTATTACATAGTTTTTGGAAATTAATAGTAATCCCTACCTTTAGTTGGAAGTCCATCCCCAAAATTAAAACTATTGAAGATATTGTCTTAATATTATTAGGTGGAAGGTGGAGAAGAAAGTTCAGTTCCAAAATATCATTTTTTCCATCACCATTATTGTCATACTCATTCACCTAAGTAGGAAATTAAAGGTTAGAATCAAAATCATTTTTAGTATGAATTTAATTAGAGTTCAACTGAGGTAAGTACTTATTTACCTGAATCTCAGCACAGTACTCATCATAATCATAGTTGTTATTACCACACACTATTGGCTCGCTAGGATCATCAGTCTCTGCCACTAACAAGTAGTCGTACGTAAAATGTGTAACCGGCTGATCAAAGAAACTGTGGGATTTTAACCAAAATCCTGCAAAAAGACAGTTTGATTAGCACACAAACACGGGTATAGCTTTATATGTAGATAATTTAATTAATATATTACCTCTACCCCCGTAAGCGAACACAAATGGTAAGATAATATTAAGTCCATTAATTAACAACATAAAGAACATAGCTTTCGATAAAAGGTAACTCTTATATTGAATTTCAACATTATACGTAAACAAAGTAAATAACTTCATCATGATAGCGGCAATTCATATAGGCTTAATCTTTTGATATTCGGTTAGCATTTTGTGTACTAACGGTTACAGTAACACATCATTACGCACTATACTATTGATTATTATAATCATTTATAATATATTATTTGATTTATCTATTGTTGTGACAGAATACACATTTTTTCCATACATTCGATCAACTTCAACATCAACAAATTGTGTTGCTTAGCAACCAGTGTTGCAAGGAGCCAAAAAAGAGATCATGAAATAAGCCACCCTATACACTGTCATGCGTCCTGTCAAGCTGCCTACACAAAGCCCTGCCTGCAGGGCCCTGCTTGCAGTGCCCCTGCCAAATCGTATTGTGTGTAGGCATGCAGGGCCGATTTTTTTATCTGTTAAATCGGCCCTGCATGCCTACACACAATACGATTTGGCAGTGGCACTGCAAGCAGGGCCCTGCAGGCAGGGCTTTGTGTAGCCGGCTTCATCCAGCAGGGTGATTGACGGACGAGTTTAAAATCGCGATCTTAAAATTCACGTATTTTGCTCGGAAATCTCGGAATCGACATCGAGACAGACGTAAGAGGTATAACGTATGACTTTATATTCTATCAGTTTATCACTCACTTAAGTCCGCGTACTTACTCGCCCGTCTATCACGGGCTTAATGGGAGGTTATATTTAAAGCTGCCTACACAAAGCCCTGCCTGCAGGGCCCTGCTTGCAGTGCCACTGCCAAATCGTATTGTGTGTAGGCATGCAGGGCCGATTTTTTTATCTGTTAAATCGGCCCTGCATGCGTACACACAATACGATTTGGCAGTGGCACTGCAAGCAGGGCCCTGCAGGCAGGGCTTTGTGTAGGCAGCTTAAAGATGGAGCTGGCGATACACACATACAAAGGTATGTGATGGAGATGTAAGCATAGACGATAACACACGTGGGAACGAGATACAACGTCATATCTTCTGTCCCTCATCGCGTATAAGGCAGCATTTGTCTGCCACCGGCCCGTGCCACCAAAGTGTCATCGATGAACCAGTGGCCAGCGTATAAGAAAATATGTTACCCATAATGTTGGGTAAACCAAACCGACTCGAATGTTAAAAGTAACAGATTAACATTTTTGTCGTGATTAGAATACTGAATAATGATTGGTGTCAATAAGGTTGTTAATGAGATTTTGTACTAATATGGGTAAATATAATTCATTTATTAGGAGTTTATTTCGAAGATTCTCAATAAAAACCTATTTATGTCAGTAAAATGGGGAGATTATTCTTTTTGTGGTATCCCCAGAAACAACTGTCAAAAGTGTCAAATTATCTCCGTCCCTGTTGGACATTCGCTTCGCTAACCCTCCTTCGATAGGATCCTCTTTCTACGTTATATTTAGTATTCCAGTGTGTTATTCAGTCGCTTAAATTAGTAACAATATGCGACGATAGATGGCGCTGTACCCGTGGCGTTCAATTTCTACATCGCGCAGTTAAGATTTTTCTTGAATTAATGGGGTCGATAATGTCATTACACGCGTGTACGCAACGTGTACGGAACCCTCGGTGTGCGAGTCTGACTCACACTTGACCAGTTTTTAAAGTTGTTCATGGTTATAATATAAACATAGATTCTATATATTCGAATACAATTTGTAACTTTGGTTATGGCAGATATTTTAATGCTGGGAAAACTACCTAAGTGTACATTATATTTTTGCCCTCATCTAATGTAAAAGACCAAACACTAAAGAAGTACCTACCTATCGTAGTCGTAGCTATAAAATAGAACATTCGATGCTCTAAACTGTCTAAACTTAATAGATTATTTTAGTCCATTTCATGATGATTTCCAATTTAAGTGAAAAATTGAAAAATTCAACGCCACGGGCCATTTCATGATGGTTTTCCACCGACGACGTGATGTCTCTCTCATCTGACATATCCACACTATGCATCCATACACTCCTAATAGGGTATTAAACTAAGGTAAAAATAAATTATTTTTTACTTGACTAATAAAAGATCTAACGAAAATACTCGAAAAACATCAATTATTAATTTATTTTAGCTAATTGAAAGATTTTATAAGCATAAAGGTTTAAAAAGGACGCTGATTTGAACAAACCTACTCACACTGTCTTAGTGACGTCACTAAGACAGTATTTCCCTACAAACTTCATATTAACAAATCGTTTTTGACATTTAATAAAAAGTTGCTGATTTGACTAGGGGTTTAATACCGTATTACTGATGTGCCGTCGGAAACTTTCCAAAATTGCGCATTTTTGTATGGGGTTTGAAACTTTCCGAAATCTAAAATGGAAATTTCCATTACATTTCCAACTTTTTGGAAACTTTCCGCAACTTGCACATCTGTACTCCTAATCCATGCTTCCATACTAATATTATAAATACGAAAGTGTGTTTGTGTCTGTTAGCTCTTCACGCTTAAACCACTGAACCGATTTAAGTAAGTATATGAAATTTGGTATGGAGATGGTTCCAGTCCGGACATATTATCAAGGATGACATATGCATATGTGAGGACAACTTAGAGGACAAGGACATAATGACACTTTTTATCCCGGAAAGTTCGCATGGAAAACTGATAATTAGATAAGCGCCTGATAATAATAACAATTAAATTCTAACGCGATGTATGTGAGTTCTACGCGAACGAAGTCGCGGGCAAAAACGAGTATTATTATTAGTCTTTATCTCATACTCACGTCATTGAATAATGGTTACATATTAAAATACCTAAAATTTATATAGGTACTTATTGTCAAATGTACGAAATACCTATTTATAAAATACCTAACACTTATTTAACCTACAGTTTGAATGACTGAAGTTTGAAATCTACGTTCAAAAAACCTAATGAACGTAATTTAGTCTTTATCTCATACTCACGTCATTGAATAATGGTTACATATTAAAATACCTAGAATTGATATAGGTACTTATTGTCAAATGTACGAAATACCTATTTATAAAATACCTAACACTTATTTAACCAACAGTTTCTTGTAAATTCTAGCAGAGTGTGGTGACAGTACTCACTTAGTAGGGTAGCGGAGCGGAGCGCAGGCAAGAGAAACAACTTGGATGTTACAGCAATCACATTTTATTCTATATGTCCATGTAATATAATTTATATAAAAATGAAGAGCTCACATAACTGTGACCGCTCGGTTGAAGTATCAAGTCCAAAAAGAAGGAACCATAGACTCGCATCTATAGAGTCAATATATGTTAGGCATAGTTTACACTGTTGGCATCTTAAGGTATATACACACAATTTAACACAGTTTGAATGACTGAAGTTTGAAATCTACGTTCAAAAAACCTAATGAACGTAATACCTAATGTTCAAAACGCATAACGGATGAAATACCTAATGGACGATTCACCTGTTTGATATACCTACGGCCAAAATACCTACGAGGCGAGGATGAGTGGGTAGGTAGAACTGCTACCCTAATACAACGCGCGAGCCGAGCGAGCGAAGCGAGCGTGCCGCGTTAGTGGCCAGCGAAGCGCTATAACCGAAGTTCTTTAGGTTATTCTTTTTGACAAAGTTGCGTTCGGTGCTCGAGGTCACAAACTTGGATTATTCAATAGGCCAACATCATAAACAAGAATGCAAAAAATCAGAACTACCGGGTTTGATGCAAATTATACACCGTAATTGCAGGTGACAAGGTTACTGGATTAACCTGAGGCTTCTCTAATTAAATAAAACAACATATGTACCTAGTTTTATCTAAAATATGTTAACTGTATGGAACCCGAATAATCCAGTTGTTTAGTTTCAATATGAAGATGGTAAAAAATTAAAACAAAAATTCTAAAACATTGTATTGCATTGCATACCGTCAGTGCCGCCGCCGTTAACAAAATAGGTATCAGTGGCGGAGCGTCCATACAACTCGATTCCCACCGGCTTGCCTAATTTTCAGCCAGTCCACTTCTTTTACTACGGCTCAGGATGATTAAGAAAGGCTAATTATTTCCGGCTTCCCTAAGAATATTTTTGACGCGCCGCCACTGATAGGTATCATATTACCGTTTGATTTAGTCACAATGCTTTCGTAGATACCACACTCTAGGTACCTATACGAAGTCCTGGGTATTACCTAGCTAGTTTATTAAGTGAAATTATAGTGGATCTATGACCAAAATGTAGGTATGGGTCAATTTTTATAGAAAACAACCCACGCTAGTCTAGTCTACGCTCACATGAAACACGTGTTCACTACTTAATTTGGGATTCGAAATAATAGATGAAAAACTATACTTACCCTGGCGACGTATAATAGGTACGTACAATATTGAACTTTGCGCAACATATGTAAATAAGTTAAGTAGATTTTTTTTTTGCAAACTGTAAAAAAGCTGTAAAATTACATCACGTTATTCTTATCAATCTCCTATTGTTGGTATGGTAGATCGTAAAACTAGTTGATAAGTGACTCAAAAATTCTTGATTAATGATTGGATTGGGCACTAATAAGAAGACGGATACCTAGAATTATTTGTGAGAGACGGGTAGATAATTAGAATTATTTGTGAGACCAACCACTAAGCAATGGAAAAAGTTGCTCCATAATGTTAAATAACAGAAACACTGGAGTCTTACGGCGAAAAAATGTACTGAATTACTTATTTGTGGTACAAGACAATGACACGCAGGTGTCTTTACAAGTGTACTGACGCATTTCACGCAGCTAGAAACTCGCAAAGTTCTAGTTTGTTCACAAGTCAGCGCACATGAACAAAAGGACTTTTAGAAACCAGCGACCCCGGCGCCTGCGTTGACAACTGACACCTAGACGGTGAATGATCTCTGCGTAAAGCTTTCGTATATAAAGGGCTCACTGACATCACATCGCTACATTCGCTCTGGTTTCAGCCAAGAGCGCAGTGGAGTCCTTCAGGGCGACTTGGATACTCCTCTTCAGTGAAAAACGACGTCTGCGCTAAGATGTCCATGGTCCGCCGTTCTAGTATGGACAGGATGTCCTCCAGCATGACATCCAGCATGACTGGAATGGGACTTGGCGGGATCACGGGCCTTACATCGGGGATGAGTACATTGAGCTGCATGAGAGAGCAGCAAATGACTATCGGTGGGATGCCGTCCAACTACGTGCCGGGGTTATCGGCGTACTACAACATCTCGAGCTTTTGCCAGCGGCCTGGTCAGACTCGGCGTTGGCCCATGCAGCGAGCGGGGCCGACGGCGCAGCACCGGCCGGGACGCTCCCACAGCACCGGTTCCCTTCATCGTATGAAACATTCGACAAGGAATAGCCCCAATACGCAATACACCCATAACCTTATTTGTAAGATGGCTGACCAGAATGAGCGCCGTCGCCGTCAAGATACTTTGGATGTAATTCCCCAAAGTTATTACTCCCAGCAACCCTTAAAAGTCGAATTGACCGAGTTTTATTCCAGAGATAACTCGAAAGACCATCACACTGATCAGTATGATCTGGTGAATGATAATATTTTGCCGAACCCAGTATATCGAAGAGGACAGAATTTCTTCTTCGCGGTTCGTTTCGACAGGACGTATGACAAGCAACAGGACATGATCCGTCTCGTGTTTTGCTTCGGTGAGTTTCTGAATTTTTAAAGTACACAGATCAATTTATTTTATACCATAAGTAACTTCGTTATTTTTATTACATTTTTTTTGTAGGTTCAAAACCAAGCGTGACTAAGGGAACTCGGGTTGTTCTGCCTGTCAACTGGTGTAACCAGCAAGGAGTCTTCCAACACTCCCGTGATGTGATGGGTATGGGCATGGGAATGGGCATGGGTATGGGAATGGGCATGGGAATGTCTCGTATGCAAGACTCTAGCAGCAACATGGCTACCGCTGGATCTATAGGTCCTATGGGACCGATGAACACGATGGGCAATATGAGCTCTATGGGACCGATGGGTCCTATGAGTGGAATGAGGGAGACTACTACTTATGGTGTTCGACGCAGTTCATTTAGCAATGAACCTTTGCCGCTCCAACATAGCCCTCTGAGCCCCCATGGGCCAATAGACCGACCCATAGTCGATCGCTACGGAACAACAACACAACATTCTTCTTCTTTCGGCCGTAGTTATGGATCACGACATGGGTCACGTCATGGATCACGCCACGGGTCCATGCAAAACCTAGCGTCTCTTGCCCATGAAATGGATAGATGGGACATCAGCATTCAACGCCAAGATGGAAATACCATAACATTCCAGGTACATGTGCCAGCTACCGCACCGGTAGGTGTATGGAACTGTTGGGTACAGACCAATCGCTTTGGCCAGCGCGACAATCGCCAAGATTACAAGTGCGATGAAGATATTTACATGCTTTTCAATCCCTGGTGCAGGGAAGATTCCGTTTACATGGACAATGAATCTTCGAGGAAGGAATACGTTCTCAATGAACAAGGAAAGATTTGGTGCGGCACCTGGCGTCAGCCTAAGGGACGAAAATGGATTTACGGCCAATTTGATGATTGCGTACTGCCAGCATGTATGTATTTGTTGGAACGCAGTGGTCTCGAGCATTCGGAACGTGGGAACCCCATCCGTGTTTGCCGTGCTATTTCTGCAATGGTAAGAAAGATTTAATACATACAAGGTTCGTTTTGGTATTCATTCTTCTAAATGTCTTTAAATAAAATTTGCTTGTGGCAGATAAATTCGAATCATGATGACGACGGACTCATGGTGGGACGATACGATGGCGAATATAAAGACGGCGTTGCTCCTCATGCGTGGACTGGTTCCGTGGCAATTCTGGAGCGGTACCTTACAGAGGGTGGTCGACCTGTTGAGTACGGCCAGTGCTGGGTATTCTCGGGACTTGTCGTTACAATTTGCAGAGCTCTCGGTATTTTGGTTTTAACTACTTACTTCTTCTTAATTAATCATATCATTTCCATCTCTGAAATTAATTAACATAAACGACTTGTGTAGGTATTCCTTGCCGATCGGTCACTAACTACGTGTCGGCCCACGATACTAACCGAACATTCACCGTCGACAAGTACTTCGACCATGATGGAAACGAGGTGCCCAATGGGCCCGATGAGGATTGCTACGATTCCTGCTGGAACTTCCACGTCTGGAACGACGTTTGGATGCAAAGACCTGACTTGCCACAAGGTGCGTAATTCTTTTACGTTTTAACTAGAGATGTATCGACTATGGATTTTGCCGACTAGCCGACTAATCGGTGCTGAAGTGGCCGACTAGTCGCCAACTAAATCGCCGACTATATATGTAGCCGGATAGTCGGCTTTCCCGACTAATCGGCGACTAGTCGATACATCTCTAGTCAAAATTATTTAATTAGTCGATGATAAAAATATAAAGTTCCTAGTTTAAAGGCGACTGTTTGTCGAGTTTAAGAGTGATTCTTAAAAATACGAAACAGGTAAATATGGGTAGTTTTATTATTATTTTACAAAAAAAACATGAATGCCGAATAGCCTTATAAATAGCCTCTTTTGCCAACTAGTCGCCGACTAATCGCTGACAATAAATGTGGCCGGATAGTTGGCTTTCCCGTCTAGTCGGCGACTAGTCGGTACATCTCTTGTTTTAACTATGCCTGTTTTAATTCTGTCTTGATAAAGTATCTCTATATATTTGACAAAATCATTATTTGTTTATTCAGGGTACAGTGGCTGGCAGATCATCGATTCTACACCACAGGAGGAAGCAGAATCAGTATACCAATGCGGTCCAGCCAGTGTTGAGGCCGTTCGTCGCGGCGAGGTGGGCTTCCAATACGATACACCATTCATGTACTGCCAGGTCAACGCCGAATTGTGCCACTTCCAAGAGGAAGAGAATTCTGAATGGGGCTTCATTAGGATGGCGTCAAATAATTATCAGTGAGTGCAATGATTATATAACTTTTTAACTAACTTTTTCTCAAAAATGGCCCGCAAACTGGACTTTAGTCGCTACATATTGGGAGGTAAAGTGTATAGTTTAAGGTCAGATCCAAATTAAAAAGTAAAAAACATTGCAGGCCACATATATGGCCTGCAATGTCACATATAAATTCCTTTATTTGTCGAGTTATAAACTTTTTAAAATGTAGAAACTGTCATGTAAAAGCAGGCACAGGTCGTATTCAGCCAATTCAGCTCGTATTTTTCTGTTGAAAACGCGACGTTTTTTTATGCGTCTCGAATAATTTGCGTTTTTCGGTGGAAAAATACACTTGCGATTCTGTAAAAAAAAATAAACGGCGGGAAAACATGATGTTTTTGACGTTTTAAGGTTATGTTTATTAAATCTTAATTAAATTTTTGTCGTATTTTCCCCATTTTTGAGAAAAGCACTATATTAGCCTCGGCCGGAATGGCAATTGCAGGCTTCGTATTATAATTAAACGGACTCGCAAGCTCGTCCGTTTAAACAAATACTCAGCCTGCAATTGCTCTCTTCCCGGCCACGGCAATAATGTACTATTGCTCGCCAATTCGTATTGTATATATCATTTTGACAGTAATAATCACCCAAATATGTACCTAAACTTTCATATATATATCACATTTGCAAGATGGTTAGATGACGGTTTAGTTCCTTTAACTTGACGTTATATTGCAGAGTTGGCCGCAAGATCCTCACTAAGAATCCTAACCGCGACGATGACGAAGGCGAGAGCGACATGCTCGAAATCACGCACGAGTACAAGACGATGGACAGCTCATCGCCCGAGCGCCTCGCGGTCATCGCCTCGTGCCGCGGCTACCAGCGCCTGCAGCAGTACTACGAATACCCTGACCGCAACTACGAGGATGTGTACTTCGACCTTATGGATATTGATATTGTACCTTATGGCCAACCGTTTGATTGTACTATGAATATTCAGGTCAGTCGGACATCATTTTATTCCTAATAATTTTAAATAAGCCGATCGCTGGAATTAACCTTGTTTGCCACGAGACAAGGCCATGGAAGACTGTGGAAGTCTCTTGCTGCAGTTATCGCTCAATGGCGTTGGGAAGTGGCGTAGGTATATCCGCGGCCGTATCTCTGGTAATAACGATTTTGTAACGTTTATAATTTATCGCACAGAATAAATCGCACGAAGATCGCACCATATGGTGCGTGTTGACGGCTTCCTCGTGCTACTACACGGGCGCGATTGCGTCGCGTCTCCGAAGGGCTCAGGGCGAGTTCGTCGTTCGCGCTGGTCAGCGCGAGGTCCTCAAGTTGCACGTGTCACCGCAGGAATACATGGATAAATTGGTTGATCACTCGATGGTCAAGGTTCACGCTATGGCATACGTGAAGCAAACGCGCCAGGCCTGGTCAGACGAAGATGACTTCCCGTTGCACAAGCCTAGAATGCAAGTGCAGGTAAGTAATCTTTGTTATAAGCATTATATTATTATTGCTGACCGTTTCGCAACGTATAATAAACCTATTGTTGTACCAGGTGAGGAGCCAGCCCTGCATAGGTCAGGAGTGCGCTGTTACATTCAGCTTCCAGAACCCATTGAATGTGCACTTGACCGACTGCTACTTCACCTTCGAAGGGCCTGGAGTACAGAGGCCGCGACAGGTAATTTTCGTTGTTAGATACAGCCTACGAATCAACACTCGGTTCCACAATTCCAACGAAAAAATGTGGTCACACATATGAGCGCAAGCTAAAGTTATGGTGTTCCAGATTCGGTTCCGCGATGTGAAGCCCGGCGAGTTCGTGAACTACCAGGACAAGTTCGTGCCGCGGCGGCATGGCGAGCGACGCATCGTGGTGACGTTCTCGTCGCGGCAGATGGACGAGATCTTCGGCTGCACCACGGTGAACGTGCGCGGCTAGCACGGCCCCGGGCCCCGCGCGGCCTCTCCGCGCCGCTCGCCGGGGCCCCGCGCGGCCTCGCCGCGCCGCTCGCCGGGGCCAACCTCGCCTCTTGCGCCGCAACACATGGAACGGTCCTTCGTCTACGTGGCGCCCGAACAAATCACTGTTCAAGAGGAACAAGTCGTTATTTTAAAGACTCTTTAAAAGTTTTCTAGTGATTTCTGTGAATGTACTTATCTTAAGAATATTTTATGGGGCTGACGACGCGTCGACTGCCTCATCGACGACTCTAACGACGACCATGGACTTGCTAACGGATTTAATTATTTAATGAGTTATTTTTCACGCGCACAGTATAAATGAAAAACCAAAAAATAACGTTTATTCACGATTCTCACAGAGTGACTTCAAGTAATCATTATTATTTAGGTACTTACCTAATACTTTTTATTAAGGTGGAAACCGATGCTTCAAGTGCCATACTCTTTGCTATATATGATAAATATTATCTCTTTATAAAAGATTTAATATAGCTGTAAGAATTCTTACTTTAAGACGAATCTAATTAAGATTATTTTTATATGTTTATCTACATATACTATTATTTTAAAGAATATTTAAAATCAAAAATACCAAAAAAAGGTTGTGTTTGTGTGTTTTTGGGATCTCAGAAATAAAAAAGCATGCACTGAATTAAGTATTGTATTATTGCATTTTTTCTCTAGAGTTAGGCACACCCGAATTAAATTCTTTAACATTCCCAGTTTTTTTTGTAAAAGAAAACTAATACCACGTTTACAATTAATTAGGCGTCGTTTGTAAAAATCGATCCAAACCTAACGAAAAACTGTACGTTTCGAAATTGATACTTTCTGTTTTTGTGGGTTGGATCCTACTCTCTAAACTAACTTCCATATTCGAATTGAATACTATGTTAACCGTAATTCTAACCCTAACTGACAATAAATAATAATAATAATTGAATATTTACTTGAATTTAAACTTTCGTGAGACATGTTATAACTTTATTTTACTAAACGGTTAAAACTCACGTATTAATTGTCACTTCGGGCGACATGTTTCGAACTCTTCGGGAGTTCTTCATCAGGATGAGTGCGTCTGCGACCCGCGCCGATTGCACACTGTCACAGAATAAGTAATAGTACAAGTACAGAAGTTTCTCTGCTAACAAATTCCCCGTTTAGGTATGCCAAACGTGCCTAAACGTGGCCATCTCTTTCAATCGCACGCAACGCGCTCTTTCGAGGCCCCGCCCTCAGCGCTAGGGTTACCACCAGCGAGAACCTATTTTAATATATGTATTTTATTATTAGTAGTGTTGTTTACAATACAATTACGAATAGTACTTTTAAGGTTCCGTAGCCAAAATGGTGAAAACGGAACCCGTCCGTCCGTCTTTTCGTCTGTATGTGACAGCCGATGTACTCGGAGACTATAAGTACTACAAATACAATTAAAAAAATTAGCAGGAAGGTGTGTTCTACTCGTATGAACCGCTACGTAAAAGTGATGTGAAATGACGAAAAAATATTAAAGTAGGGGGAGGGGGCACTCCATACATGTAACCAGGGGATACAAAGTTTTATATAATTTTTAAAGGCATCACTTTAAAAAATAAAAAAGAGGTTTCTTAGAACATGCTTAGAACCAACGTTTTCATTTTCGTTTTCTTTTATGTCAACCGTTGGTGAATACCAAACTCAATGACCGTTCTTACGTCTACGTTCTTATTATTATTGGTGCAACCTGCTGCATTACAATAATGCTGTGGTTTTGACATTATTATTTAACACGAAACTACACGAAAATAATTATTTTTTATGATCGTACAAGCGCGTGCGCGTGCGATCCGTAACGCTGCTCCGCAGCCATTGAATAGTCACACAATGTGTGAGCCGCCGGCCGCATGTACTTTGCGCGGCGCGATGACGTCACGGTAGTAAGCCCCTCCTGACACTGTCGAACTACCCGCCGCCCGCCGCAAGGCACGTGACGCACGCGCAGACAGCGCGGGGGCGGGGGCGGGGGGGCAGCTCGGCGCTGAAGGTGTTGTATGAGGTCGTGGTCGTGGGAGAGTTCGAAACATGTCGCCCGAAGTGACAATTAATACGTGAGTTTTAACCGTTTAGTAAAATAAAGTTATTGAATATTTAGATGTAAACTAACTTAAAGAAAACAAAGCAAAACAAAATCACGGTGTATAAAATGTGAACATATTAAGGCGCACTCGGCTAATTCCGAAAATAGGGATATTCCGAAAATTACTACCTAAAAATACTACCAAACGCGGCAACATTATATGTTCTAGCCTAGCAACACTCCCTTTGACGTTCATTTATCTGCCACCCCGCCTTATTTGACTTGGGCCCCTATAGTAGGGGAAGTAGTGTCATGAGGTCCACATTTTGGTATCGGATGAATTCACTTGGTACAGATGTAATATAGGTAAATCTAAGTTAATTTAGCCCGGTAGCCATCCGCCACCCCTGGGGGGTAAGAAGGGGGGGCCTTGAAAGTCCCATTTTTCGGTTTTTCATGAAAAACTCATAAACGGTGACCCATAGCGAAAAACGTTCTTAGGAATAAGTAATCTAAATAAAATTATCTACATAAAAGGTTCTATACACTTTGTCGCTAGGATTAACATTTAATGAGATTTTAAAGGGGGGATGTAAAATTATATGAAAATTTAAGTGGCTATTAATTCCTTTGTATTTCAATATAGTTAAAAACAAAAAATACTACAATTATGCACTCAATGAGCTCTATTCATTGATACCCCACTCGATGGGGTGGGTCAAATTTTTTTTTTCGCACCCCCTTTTAGCTGTATCGGAGCCCCCCTTGAAAAGCTGTAAAAATATTTTTGAAAAAAATTTATAGCTTTGGGTCAATAAGATGCTTAAATGGTGAAAATTTGAAGACTATAGCTCAATCCGTTACCTTTTAAGGGTGGCCCCCGTGCAGCTAAGGGAGAGCATGTATGAAAAAAAAGAACTACCCCATAGAGCCCCCATCAAAGAGCAAAATTTAGAGCAATATTCTTCAAATTTTCACCACTTAAGCATCTTGTTGACCCAAGGCTATACAATTTTTTCAAAAATATTTTTGCCTGTTTTTAAGGGGGGCTCCCATACAACTAAAGGGGGGCGCGAAAAAAAACATTTGACCCACCCCATCGAGTGGGGTATCAATGAATAGAGCTCATTGAGTGCATAATTGCAGTATTTTTTGTTTTAAAATATATTGAAAAACAAAGGAATTAATAGCCACTTAAATTTTCATATAATTTTACATTCCCCCTTTAAAATCTCATTAAATTTTAATCCTAGCGACAAAGTGTATTGAACCTTTTATGTAGATAATTTTATTTAGATTACTTATGCCTAAGAACGTTTTTCGCTATGGGTCACCGTTTATGAGTTTTTCATGAAAAACCCAAAAATGGGACTTTCAAGGCCCCCCCGTTCCTACCCTCCAGGGGGTGGCGGATGGCTACCGGGCTAAATTAACTTAGATTTACCTAAATTACATCTGTGCCAAGTGAATTCATCCGATACCAAAATGTGGACCTCCCATACATTGGGTGACACTACTTCCCCTACTACTAGCGATGAAGCTATGTGGGTGACGCTTAATTTTTTTGAGGGTGTCCAAATTTCCCACTTTTTTGAGTTCCGGAATTAGACTAGTAGTAAATTAATTGATTCCTTTTGTAGGTATTTAATAGATCATCGTTTAAAAAAAATATTAAATAGGCACAGAATGTTGTAGCTTACAATTTATTATTTTTTCGGATTAACCCGACCGAGGCGGAGAATTCCGAATCACAAAGGCTGTCACTATGAGTAAACAAGGTCGTGTAATTCCGAGATAAAAGTAGGACAAATACATGTGTAAGTACTTGCATACGCCCCCCGATTTTCATGAAATATGGCTAAGAACACTCGGGATAAAATTATCTATGACACAAAAAAATCTAAACGCAAATCGGTTCATCCATTTGGGCGCTACGATACCACAGACAGATACACAGATACACAGATACACATATACAGAGACAGACACGTTAAACTTATAACACCCCTCTTTTTGCGTCGGGGGTTAAAAAGAGTTGGGAGTGGGAGGGGAAATCCAATCGAAAATGTGTGTGTATTCGGATTTACCCTAACCAATTCGGAATTACGCTTAATGGAAAATAAAAACAAAATTTTAAACACCTGTATTTAAAAATCCTATGTTATTTATTAAATCTTATGTAATCGACTGTTAGGCTATGCAATCCAGTAAGTAAATAATTCACTATTGGCATCTAAAAATCGCGCGATACTGACTATAGTTCATGGAAATTCATACACCTTATCAACTCGTGCAAAAAACATTCGGAAATACTTAAATACCCGAGTGCACCTTAACCTGTAAACTAACGTCTTCTGAAATAGCCCGTACGTGCTTTGGCTTCAGTTAGCAGAACAATTGTTGTAAGTAGGCATATACTTGTGAGAGCCCTTGAAGCATGCTTGCAGTACTAATGAATACAATACAATACCATACGAATACCCTTTATTGCACATTTTACACAAATGAATCAGACACACAGCATTAAAACAACGACATGTAGGTAGAGGTAGACAACGGACTGTCTTATCAATAAAGAGCGATCTCTTCCAACAACTACTACTCTACTACTACTAATAACTATATACCACTACCTAACTACTATACTTAATCCAATGGGTCTGTTATAATTAAAATGCATTAATTAGTTCCAAGCATGATATTTCGTCCTTATTTCTCTTGTTAATATGTGTAATAGTTAAATCCATTACGATTTGTTACTAAGTATTTATAGAACACATAACATAAGTTTTATTCATAGGTAATTCTTCAAACTGGTGGTAACAATATAATTTACGGTCATCGAAAGGAAAATGCCAATGAAACCTTCATCTCTTGTGTTCGCTGACAAATATTACGTAGTAGTCGCTCGCGGCTATAATGATGTCATCTTTCTCGTACGTAGTAAAACTAGTACATTGTTACATTGTTAGCCTTTGCGGCCGTTAGGTAATATATGTGCGCCAAAGCACAGTATCTAATTAAGCTGTAAACTTTTATGGTGGAGTTTACATGTCTTTGTAGGATGGTAGAACTTTCTTAAACAAATTAGGAAGTATGTACAGTCAAGTGCAAAAATATGTATCGAATGTATCCTCTCATAAATATGGTACTAAAACCTTAATTCACCGACATAAGAGCTATGGGACATATTTTTGAGAAAGTTGTATGCACCCATATTTTTGCACTTGTTTGTACTTAGACTAGGTGAGAAGAAGGGAAAGATGGTTATTTGAATGAGATTAAATTAAATATGTATACGAGCACATTACGTATAGGAACCTACAATATATGTATAGGTAATAGGCTAATTTACATGTCTATATTGCATCTCCAGAGAGTCGTTTTATATAGGCGATCTGACTATTTTTGACCGCCACTTAAATGACCTCCATAATGTCTACCTACATCTGCAAGTTGTATTTTACTAGCAGTGGAAGGAAAGTCTATACTAATTGAAAAATTCAGATACTTAATTGTTTGCGGTGTCTAACTAGGTACCTACACACTAACTATATGTAAATATTTTTTTGTAATAATAAATTTTAAATATAACTAGGTAACTATATTCTAGGTCCTAGAATCTAGGAAATAAAAATATTAAGGTGTAGGTAATTTAACGATATTATTCTTTTGACAGTTTACGATTGCTGAATAAAATTATAAATATTTTATTCTGATTTGCAAGTAAGTAACTTGTTTCACTGTCGTTTTCTGCATCACGCATGTCATTGTAAACGGTGATTCCCAGTATTCCAATTCGCGTAGAAAATTGAGTCGCGCCTCAACCAATTCAATTTAATTCATAACTGGATGTGTCATTCTGGAATTCTGGATGACACTCTTGAGTGGTTTAAATAGTTTCCAAGTTTTGATAAGAGGTCATACTGGCCAGCACCACGAAGGTAGCGCGACTCAGACGAATCTAGTCCGCGCCAAGGTGCGCACGCGTTCGAAAAACGCGGCAAATAATACTCATCGTTTTTTAAGAACTGTTGTTTATACTTACGCTTTAAATAATAAACCGATTAACTGACGGAGTTGTTCGTTTGTTTACATTGTGGCAAACTGGAAGCTACAGCGCGAGTGGTTCAAAATCAGCTATGATCTAATCGTTTATTGTGGAATTCTGTGTGATAATTAGTGATAAAGCGGTGACCTGTAATCCGCGCGTGGTCTACCTATGAGTCTGTAGTAAGGAGCTATGGGTAGTGTGAAGAGTAAGATAGCGGGCTGGTGCCCTGGTCCTGGCTGCTGCGGCAGGGCCGACTCCTACGACCTCCGGGAGCTGCCGCGCCCGCCGAGACTCGACGCCTCCAACGGTAGGTCAAGGCTGTATCTTATCGCCTCACTTTTAATCTCAATACGATTTAAGACCAGTGTAGTCATCGTTATAAAAGTACAGACAGCAACAAGAATGCCCTATGTAACGTGTACTGAAATATCTTGACAACTTAAAAAAATAATGATTATAAAGTTGGTGTTAATATGTATACGCTTTATAGCGTGTCGATTATTTATTTTTCACTTCTCATGCTCGAAAAGTGTGTCATACTAGACTTGTGAAGCGGGGCTAAAGTAGTACATTTAAGCCCTAGGGAAAATATGTATACATATTTATGATTCACTAAACATTTTAATTTGACCAATCAAAATACTTCACCTATTAAATCCACCAATCACAGAACAGTAATTTGACAGATTAAAAAATATTTGGTAAAAATATCAACCAACCAGAATACAGCTGTACTAAAATCGACCAATCAGGAAAGACCTTTTTCAGTTCTTTAAAGATTAAGTGGTGTCTATGGTCAAAGGACTTGCGTCTCTTAAAAGAAAAAAAAAGCGCGTGTTGCATCTCCTTCTTTAATATAGCAAAAGAAAGGGAGGCGAAGACGTAAAAGCCTTATCAGACTACCCTACCGATAGGGTAGTGTGATAAGGCTTTTAAGCGAACACGCATAGCGAGGCATGGTACTGGCCTAAGAAAAAAAAACATGCTGTCAAATTAGACATACGCCCGCCAAGAGTTAAATTATTCATTGAAGGTGGATAATTTGTGTTTAATGTGTTTTCTCGCAATCGAAGTGAAAAGTAGAGTGTATAACTCGGGTCTAAAAGCCATATTACCACTCGAACAATTTCCCCTCACTACGTTCGGGGAAATAACCATCTCGTGGTAATATGGCTTACTTTAGCCCCTTGTCAAACAATCTACTATTTTTGCCAACGACTTTACCGTGCCACTTGTTTTTATTAGGTGAGACAAATCTGTATTGTTACACGTTACAGTGGTACAGGGTGCTTTAAATAACTGGTTATTAGAGTATCTATTCACCTTCACAATTCACAAGATAGGTACCTACTAAATTGCAATCGGAAAAATATGTTTCATTTACTTAAGTATTATTGATGAGATAGGTACCAGGTGTTTTAATATACAGCTATACCTCAGGTCATTTTTACCTAAATAATAAGTTTGCTAGTAATTTTAAACTAGGTACCTACGTTCAACCAATTTGATTACTGGGCCACTTCGTACCTTGTCACAGTGAAAATCTATACGAAGTGCAACAAGGTACGAAGTGGCCCAGTAATCAAATTGGTTAGTTGTGCGTAAAAAATGGTTGTAACTATAGGTAGGTACTTCTCGGTTTTTGTAGGTAGCCTTACCCATCACGATCACGTCATAAATAGTACATCTATTCATATAACACAGTTACATATTTACACAATATTTACACATGCTACCTAAATCGTTAGGTTCGGCATATTGTTGCACAACAATCTTTATTTGTCTTCTTTATTAGAACACATGTTAATATGTTTAGATGACCAAAGCGATTAATGAAAAACTCTTCGCATTCTGATGGTTAATTATTCTCTTTTTAGTTGCTCTCATTTGAATATTGTCCTAGATAACCTTATTGGTTGAATTTCCTTTGATTGAAATGTCACGAATTTAATTACAATTTTACCTAATTCTACTTAGAGAAATAAACGAGTGTCCTTTGTTTTAACTAATATTAAGAGAATCGCCACTTAAGTCATTGACTGTATCTGTTTTATAAATTCATACAACATTCCCAATGAATCCTCAGGCGCTTGACACGTGCGTGGGTGGTACATCTGTTAAATGCACTTTCCTGTACCTATTACCTGTACGTACCAACGGTTCCGATGATAGCTACCTCACTAAATCTTATTTTGGCTTTATATTTCCAACGACTCCTAACCAAACAGGATTTTTTTTAAACTTTTAATTGTTACAGAAAAAGAGAAGTTGGTTCAGACGAGCCGGCGTGAAATCTGGTAGCAATCGCCATAGCCTCGAATTGAATGAAACGCTCCGCTCCCGTTCGGCCGGATACCGCTCCGCTCGTAATACAGTTCCCGATTAAAATCCTAAAATAAATACCACTTTCCTGCCTTAAGTCTTGCGAGACTTCCTACAACAGTACGGTTATTATCTGGTTAGGTATGAACATGGACGAGGATGAAACGTGTTTGCTTCTTAAAGGGATGTTTACTTTAGGTACGCGGTAATAAATTTCTGCAACCACAACGCACCTACATAGTTAGTTACCTATATATATATATATATATATATATATATATATATATATATATGACGATAAATTCTAAATTCTAATAATAAATGAAATTATGTATAAAGTCCTCAAACAAAAAAAAGTCCAACTTTGGCTCCAAATGTACTAACCTAGACTTCGCTCAGCCTCAAAAATCATCGTACGTACTACGTGCTTCTAAATTGAATGTAATTGAAATTGCAAAATCACTACTGGACATCGCTTACACATACACAATAAGTACCTAGGTCATTAGTAAGATGAAGACGGTTAAGTTTCCCTGAGAATCATCCCAATCGTGTATTGGGCATTAATATAATTCAGGGCCTTGGTGGCCTAGTGTGAATTCGAGGAATGTTCGATGACTTGTCGCGTAAGGCTGCACGGACGCAGCCAAGGTGATCCGGCGCCCGCGCCACGCCAGCGTCCTACGGCCAAAACGGCGTTCGGTTCGGATACAGAGTAAATAAAATACAAGTTTACAACGAAACGGATCACGCCGAGAAGGGCACTAAGTGATCTCTCGCCTCGCTGTTTCATTCATTAATTGAATGGACAAGGATTTCGCGCAGTCGCATATCCTCGCCTGGTCTACTGTCGCGTAACATTGGGTCATTATGGTCAATCTAGCACATTTTGCATTCTGATTTTTTAGCGCGTTCGCTAGTAGTATACCTTGGAATCACACTGAAATGCGATATGGATACCTCAAAAAGACCCCTCGCCATGCTCTTGTTCAATCTGATTGGACTGAAATGGAAATGGTCTGTCCTATGATTTACTTTTTTATACATTTATAAATAATGTAGATAATAACTAATCCTAATACTTGATGCTGGTATTGTGTGAACACACCATTTCGTCGTCGACCAATGAGCTAACCACTAAATTGAATACTTATGGCTTAGGCAGATTTAGATAATTACTCCGCCAGTCACTATACTTATCAATAACATATATATATGTATATATATATATATATATATATATATATATATATATATATAAACACGAGACGAGAACATGTAAATCAGGCATAAGAAAAATCGCACTGCAGGTTATCTCCTGTCCTTGTACCTAAATGTTACGATGACCATTTGAGTAATTAATTTTATAACTATACAAAAGAATATTGATTATGTTACTTATGTTTACATGCGATAATTTGCAAGTAAGGGTAGCACAAGTATGGGTATGTACAAGATGCAGTTTCCTTGACGATATAAGTAACTATATGCGGTTAATCTTTGTTAAAACAAAGAATTACGAGTATACATATGTGCCAAAACTATATCTGCGGTTTTGTAGTTTTCAATGCAACAAAGGAATAACTAATAAACTGCATTTACTGAGTTACTACTTTAACGTCTTTAAACATACAGTAATACCTATAGTAGGTAACTAGGTTATAGTCTAGTAAGTTAGTTACAAGTTAAGTATTAAAACATGCGTTGAATTTTAAAATCATTTAAATGAAAGCAACGTACTCGTAATCATTTAAATGAAAGCTAGCTAATACATAATATACTTCAAACAATACCATTATTTACTTTATTTTACTAAACGGTTAAAACTCACGTATTAATTGTCACTTCGGGCGACTTCGGTTAACCGTTTAGTAAAATAAAGTTATAACATGTCTCACGAAAGTTTAAATTCAAATACCATTATTATTTTTTAAACGCGAGGCATTCGTATACATGATCGTAGTACTCCAATTGGACATATACCTAAGCTAAACGTCCCGATTTAACACCAATACCCAATCGTCGACATCTACTGTTTTTAAAAGGTCTCAAGTATTGGCTCAGTGTCAAGGCAATGATGTACAGTCAACCAATTTGATTTGGGCCACTTCGTACCTTGTCGATACCTATGAGATCGCTAGCGGCTTTTATTTAGATTTTCACTGTGACAAGGTACGAAGTGGCCCAGAAATCAAATTGGTTGACCGTACACGACATAGGTACCTACCTACTTCGATATCGACTTCTTACTCATATTCTATGTAAACATTATGAATGAATGTAATCACGATAATGCCAAACGCTATGTTGACTCAACGTGCGCCGCACACCGGCGTTTTACGTAAACCAACATGTAAAATGTAATTAATAATACTGTGTGCAGTGTGTTGTTACGTAGGTACGTTAGTGTACGGATAGAGTCAGTGCCAAAAATGGTATAAAAATATTGGAACGGATAAAAGTAGGTTGGTAACACAAAGTTAGAGAACAATAGAATCGATTGGTTCGTCTATTGGGTATGTGCACGACAGACACATAGCGTTGGTAAGTGCCATAGGCCATGTGAAATAATAACATACGGATATTTTATTACTTACATTAATTGACTAATTAATAAAAGAAAAATATGAATATCGATTACTATCCTACCTACCTATCGATTCTGCTAGGAGAAAAAAGTGTCCCAAATATTACTATGTATTTTCAGTTTTCCATTACGCTACCTCAATACAAGTGGTCATAGAAAAGTAGCGTAAGTAGAGTCTAAAAAAATGGGACACTTTTTTTCTCCTAGCAGAAAATAATTGATAGAGCTCGTGATTCTGAGTAGGAAAATCCTAAAATTTATCTAAATCCGAGCAACACGTTATCGGACAAATATTTCTGAAAATGCCCAGGTACCTAGGTTACGTAGGTATTTTCATAATACCTACCATATGAAGTACGTACGATTGATGATCCCTAATTTGATACATCGATTGTTTGTTGTGTTTTCCTCAACTGCGTATCCTAATATAGGTACCGATTTAGAAATGACAGATTTCAAACGATACAATCGGTCCAACACTATTTAGTTATAAACAAAATAAAGTTATATTGAAACTTGCGTATCATGTTTTCAATATTAAAATTACTAAATTCTGCCCTACTCTATGATGATGATTAAATGTTTAAAAAAATCAATTAGTTCTCACGGTTCGAAATAAATGCCATACGATAAATAATAACTATTTAAATTGTTTATGATATATGACAAATTACCAATCTGCGCGCAGTATTTGCCAAGAAACTATACCAGAAAACCAGCAGTGCATATTTTTCGGCCTCGTCTTTACCTTTGGGCTAGATGCTGGCCAAGAGCAAGCACATTCAGTAGGCCTAGCACATGTTGCTATTGCTCTTAATGAAACCGTTTAGAGCACGTTTACTATTGTCATAAATAAATGAATTATAAAAGTCATAGGTATATTTATTAAATTGCAACATGTATTTTGGGCTACCAAAATATATGTCACGGTCGTTTGTGAGATGAAAGCAAATCAAGGTGCTTAGTAGATAGTAGAAAAGAAAAGTTTTATTTCATAGCACTACAAAGGAACCAGCTACTTTATTGTTTTCATAATGTGAAGTTGCTAATAAACAGTCTTAAAATACATTTACGACCGTAATAAACTATAATGACGAATGGAGGTATAACTAATTACACAATTAAAATGATATTTCTCTACAAAGATGTTACATATAGGTAGGTACTTATATGATCGTAAAATAAGAGAAAATGTCATGTCTTTTTTTTCAGATTTCCTCACTTCCCAGTTACTTAATGATGGTTTTAGGTTTGCGCAGCAGTAGGTATAGTGGGTTATTTAGAGTATATGCCGTATATGTATGGAGCGTATTTGTATGCTGCAAGGTTGATGACACTGAATACCTAACCTAGCTGATGGCTGATTAAGAGCCCATATATGCACTTTTGCCAATGTTTATCGACATAGATATCAGTGGCGGCGCGTCAAAAATATTCTTAGGGAAGCCGGAAATAATTTGCCTTTCTTATTCTTCATGAGCCGTAGTAAAAGAACTGCACTGGCTGAAAATTAGGTAAGCCGGTGGGAATCGAGTTGTATGGACGCTCCGCCACTGATAAATATCAACATCTATAGTTATTAAATCTGTCCTTTCAGTAGGTATATTAATCTTGAATTATTTTCCTCCAGTCTGCTAAAAGTGAAAACACGATTAGCAAAAATTTTCTCGATACTTTTATTTTTCAATCATAACCCTTTTTTTTCGATGTTTTTGGTTGGATCTTTATAACCCTCCCATCTTTAACAATGATTTTTGGTTTAATAGTTGTAAAATGATAAGTTCTCAAACCTGAGAAAAACGATTATCCTTATACGTTTAGGATAAACATCAGTATTTACGAAAAATACGCGCTGAGCTTCCGCAGTTCCGTAGAGAGCGGGATGGTTAATTGAAAACTCATGCGTGTTAGAGCAGGACTTTTGCAATGGCATCTACGCCCTCTTAAGCTAGCTTTAATTTGTATTGTAATTTCATATTATGAAATAAAAAATCTAAATCTAAATATAATCTAACCAGTTAGTATGTATTCAGTACTGCATTTGTACCGCCTAAATTCAGTGCACCTCGCTCCAATCACTCATTAATTGTAGGGGTTCGGTAAAGAATCTGTACGGTACGGACCAGACCCAACTGACAGTTGACTGTTACCAAAGAATAATTAGTTAATTACCTTTCTATTATCGTACCGACAAATGCGGAGGAAAAAATGCCTAGTCTTTTGTCGGTGTTATTACAATACTGCAATTAATGTTGTGCATGTGCATCTTAGTATCTTTTATCTACGATTCCTTTTGAGTAGGTCCACCTAGTGGCCCACGCGCATAGCGTGTGTGGGAAAACCTATTAAACGCTATTATTTCAAGGCAATATGTCCCAGTAAGATTCACCCACGATTGTAATTAAGACCAAATAGGTGGATTTGCCGTCATAAAATTCTGTAATGTTACGTCAGTTTCATTTCTAAATATATGCAAAACTGTTGATTTTACGTATAAGTATGTTTAATTAATTAATTTTACGTATAATTTTTGTACTCGGTCTACCGGTTTATTAAATAAAACTTGTGTATCTAAGTATGATGTAAATGAATGTGTATAAGTCAATAGTGAATAGGCACCTCATTAATAAAAAGTCCTTGTTTCAAAATCTGAATCAAAATTAGGTACAGTCGACGTCGACCAAAAAACTGGTCTATCACTTTCCGACTCTATTATGTGTACGTTAAAGTCCAAAAGTGGTAGAGGACTTTCTTTGCTAACTGTACCTATACGGCGTACATACCTACTGAGCTCTGTTACTTATAAATAATGGATCGATATAAACATTGTCATAATAAATACAGGTTATTTCTCGCAAATCAAACTAAATTACCCACTTGTGTTGTTACTTAGGAATGTTAATAGGAAATAGCTATTAGAGTATTTACCTATACTCACATTTGTCTGCCTTTATTTAGGTGTACGCAGCAACAAACGCTTCATATGGAAAAAAATTACATAGGTGTATGAGCGTATATCTTCGATAAATGCAGTCGCATATTGAGTACCGAGTTAAGCGTCGTTACGAATCAGAAGTTATAATGTAATTCATTTCGCTTTCTATGACTCGGTAACGTTCTTGTGCGGTCCCGTGTATGGACGACATGATTCAATTTAGTTTATGTTCTAATTATCATGATTTACAAGGAATTGTCATTTGTATGAGGTCATCCATATATGTTAGCACAGATCTGCCGTGGTTGAAAAGATTGACTTGTGACTAACGTCCTAACGTCCACCGGACCTTGGTTCTGTCAATGTTTTTTTGTTTCCGGGTGTCGGGAAGCTTTTCGCGTTTGTTGACTATGAGAGACTATGACATCATCTGGCCAGTTTAGATGTATACTGCCGATGGTGAGATATAATCCTACGCTGAGAACAGTGCACACCAGAATGTCAAAAGAACCGCACGTTTGTGGTAACAATTAGCGCGTGCTGATTCTAGTTTCGACCATCACGCGTTTCCTATGAACGCACCTTTTAAAACTGTTTATTGTAATACTATACGTAGTGATGATAGTAACAGTATTATCGGAAATTGTTTAGAAAATATTCAGTAATACTATGGAGTACTTTAAAAATTGGTGGAGACAACGGATTGAAAGGCGGCGGAAGTATATTATCGTACCATTTCAGCCAGGTATTTCTAATACTTATTTATTTAAGTTTTCTTTTCGAGAATAAATCAGATAAACCATAATCATTTCAGTGAACGATGTAGGTATTGCTCTGTTTTACTGTGTTGTCCAGAAAAGAAATTTTGCGAATTAGGTACTTAATTGAATCGATTGTTTACCTTCGCCGCGCAGTTCTCATGATAATCCCTCATGATAATGATTATTAATCCCAATTTTCCTTGTGATATATTTAATTAATTTAAAAAAAGGATCAAATGCAATTAAATACTTCCACAGAACGCGATAGTGTAGTTTATTAATGTAAATAAAAAATCCTTTTAAATATTGTAGCGTTATTAAAAGCTGACTTTCGTCCAATCTACGATCATAATTTAAAAGACAAAATATTGTTTCAGATGTGGTTGACGGCACCAGATTGGGCGTGCTTGCCGTCCAAGGCATCGACTTTTGCTATGACAGCAATGGAGAGAACCATCACACTAGCAAATTTAACCTGATGAGCAAGGCTGTGGACCGGTGTCTCGTGATCCGGCGTGGCCAGGCCTTCAAACTGGACCTGCTACTCAACCGGCCCTACGATGCCTCTAGAGACGCACTGTCCTTTATATTCTACGTGTCCGGTATGAACAAACACTAATGATTATTAATTATTGTGTTTTGTCCTACGCAGACTGCAGTGGGTGGACATATGATATCATTTGTGCAAGGAGTTGCAGTATTCTGCGATAGCTTATGTCTATGTTGTGTTTAACTGGAAAAATGCTCTCGAATTGAACACAATCTGGGATATTTATGAGATAGCATATGCCTTATGCCGCGCACAGTATCTAAGTTTATTTTTATGACATCCAAACTTTACTGTCAATCAAAATCTAATAGCAATCGGATATTTTTAGGGACTTCAGCAGAATGCGACCTTCGTTATAAAAGCGACGGCTATGAATCAACGCATTGCGGTTACCTAGTACTTAAACCGATTTAGATTGTTGAGCATACCACGCTCAAAATTAGTATCGACGCCACAAGCTAATAATGTACTACAAATCGAACAGAAATTCTCTGGGTTCAGATTTGTTACTTTTCACTAAGACACTCATAAACCATATCTATATATACGTCTAGAAATATTTATGCAAACATCAAAGCGTAGAGAAAAATGTAAGAGTCAGCTGGTGGAAAAGACTTGACCGTCGTCTGTGTGAACGCTTACCGGTTTAACTTTAACCACTCTTATTCGAGTTAGAATCAACAATCAAACAAACGTTATCATTTGCTATACTTATATTCATCATCAGCCTAATTTATACATCCCACTGCTGGGACACAGGCCACCTCGCGTCCGACTTTCATAAGTAGGTATATTTTATATATCTTATCTTATTATATTGTTATCGGATAAAGACGTGGAGAGACGCGGGCCATCAGACGACACCTCCGCCGCAGTTCCACTACTGGACAAAGGATCGGAAATGCCCGGATTCTGGACGGCGGTGTACGAGGGGCAAATGGACTCGCATCTCATGGTAGCCATCACTGCGTCGGCTGACTGCATAGTCGCTGCTTGGAAAATCGACGTCGACACGAGGCTTAAGGCTGGGGGCTCGTTGAGCTACACGCATCCACAACCTATCTATGTGTTATTTAACCCATGGTGCTTAAATGATCCAGTTTATATGCCAGGTAAATTTGACGTATCTTGATCTTAAAATATTTTTAACATGTACCTAAATGATGAGATCTTTTTTGGTATTTTGTCTACCTTCACATGTTCAGATTTTTAGCAACATAACAATGCGTCATCCATGTTGTTTTTCTACCTAACATATTTGTAGGTCACAGTCATCGCGAAGAATATGTACAAGAGGATGGAGGTTTAATGTTTAGAGGCGTTTACAATCGAATAAAACCAACCCCATGGAACTACGCTCAGTACGAGAAAGACATTTTGGACTGCGCGCTTTATCTAGTCAGAGATATTGGAAAGGTAAAATTGTAATTAAACAGGTTAAACTTGTTAAAAATTTAAGGAACTAACTGTAAGCGAAAACAATTTGATTAGACGCTGTGTAACACAGGGTCAATCATAGCAAGTTTCATTAAAACGGAGAGACAATGCGACCTCTTAGATTAGTTCAACGTATGTCTATATTAAGACAATTGACTAATAAACGAGTTTGAGTTTGAGTTTGATTGTCACTGGGCTAGCATTCAGCGATTATCAGTAACTACTTCCTCTGTAACTATGTGTATGAAGTGAACAAGATCGGCAGAGCTTCCGAGAATTCGCTGTGTAGAGAGTGAGATAATCATTCTCTAGCTGTCAACGCAACGACTCTTTAAATCCACAAATTGTCGGGACCACGTCTTCGGGACTCGCAAGCGTCTATAGGCTACAGCATTTATCACCAAGCAGACCGTATGCATGCATTACAATCGTCGTAGTAAGAATGTTTGCCTGTTATTACTTCGTAGCGTAGTATTAAAACAATGCAGTTCAATCGTCAGCGTCATCAGTCATTTGTTTCTTTATCAGGTGAAAGGTCGTGCCCGCAGCGACCCCATTCGGACAGTGAGAGCATTGTCCGCGGCTATAAATGTTCAAGACGACAACGGCGTGTTAATGGGAAACTGGGGCTCCGAGCTCAGCGACTATGACGGAGGAACGCATCCATTGAAGTGGGTCGGCTCCCTCGCGATACTGCAGAAGTATTACGCCAAGAAGAAGCCCGTTAAATATGCCCAGTGCTGGGTTTACGCAGGTGTTTTAACCACAAGTAAGTTATTTAGTGCAAATTAGAACAAAATTAGGTACTTAATCTTAGATGTTCAGCGTAAGGTTGAGTTTCGCGTAGCATAGCCCTCGCGCCCGTACCTACTTTAATATTTGTATTACATTTTTGTAGTGTTATGTATGCTGGGAAGCTGATACTGTATCATGGTAATAATGTGGTACAGTCACCAGCACCAATATCTGCCATAACAAAGGCCACGTCCTTACGGCCTTACAAACAGATTCGTCTCAGATATTTATGCCGCCTTTGTTTTGGCAGATATTAATGCTGGTGACTGTACCTACACAGTTCATTTTTTAATTCCAAATTTAGTATTTAGCTGGCTTTACGAAAACACAAGAACAAGTCAAGAAAGATGTTGGGTTTAGTTTGCAGAGCGCTTGGCATTCCCTGCCGGCCCGTGACCGGTTACGACGCAGCGCACGACAGCCAGGGCAGCCTTACCGTCGACATCATCAAGGATGAGGACGGGAACACGCTCGAGCACTTCACTGAGGACTCTGTCTGGAACTACCACGTCTGGAACGAGGTACGTAGTATGCAGAGCGCTTGGTATTCCCTGCCAGCCCGTGACTGGCTACGACGCAGCGCACGACAGCCAGGGCAGCCTCACCGTCGACATCATCAAGGACAAGGACGGGAACAAGCTCGAGCACTTCACCGAGGACTCTGTTTGGAACTACCACGTCTGGAACGAGGTATAGTGACTGTGTAACGTCCGATTATTGTTTCCTTTTCGCTTCTCTTCAAGGACGTAGAAAGAACTCCGCTCCAGCACTTCACGGACTTCGTTTGGAACTTATATACACGTCCGCATCGAGATACGAGTACAGTAACGGGAGCTTTGTCTTAATGTCGCTCCTCACTGCTGGGACAACCGCACGTTTAACGGACATATAAAGGAGAGGGACACTCAAAATCAGCCCATGATATGTCCCGGATGGTACAAACAAATTACCCACTTGCAAGGAATAAATATCGCCCCTTAAAAGGAATAAGTACATATTCCTTTTGGCATTGCTTATTCAAGTGATATTAATAACAATAACTCTTGTTAAAGTGAGTCAGACACTGGTGACAGTGGTGACACTGGTGACTAAACAAACTAAATCACCTATTATAAATGAGCCAATCCATTCACCTAGCCTGATGGTTAGAAGAGGCTACAGCAGCCTAGGAGTATAAATAAGTAGCTTCTAAAATGTCTGATGCAGAAGGCAAGGGGAAACCACTGCATTTTATTCCCAAGAAAGTCGTCATGAAAGTACAACCAAAAAGAAGTCAACGTGACGACCACGACCACTCTGTTAAGAACTTAAGAGTGTAACGCCAAAGAAGAAGAAAGAATACTTGGTATTATGGCACTTCCATACTTCCATAACTAGATACTAATCTAAGTATAAAATTATCACTCCAAAAACAAATCTATAAATTGTATACGACCTGCCACAAAATTTCACGAGATTCGTTTCAATCGGTTCACTTTACGGGAACTTTCCCGGGGGCCGATTTTTGAGTGTCAAACGCTCGACTTTTCACTCGATATCTATCAAAAAAACCGGCCAAAGTGCGTGTCGGGCCACGCGCAAGGTAGGGTTCCGTAGTCGTCCACCCGTTACATTATGTGGATAAAAAGTTCGCAAACTTATCGACATTCGAAACTCGACTCGACACTCAAAAATCAGCCCCCAGGTCTGTGACTGTAACGCGAAAGGGGTCATGTGGTTCAACGCGTGCACTCTGAATCATCTTCATTCAGTGTAAATATATAAACGCGTAAGCTTGTGACGCAACAACAAAGTTTAGTAGAGTGATTCGTCATGCAGCCTTGGTGCTCAATTAATTATTATGATAAACCCCGTTTTGGTTAAATATTGGATATGTTAATAACTATTCTATTAGTTTTTAGGGTTCCGTAACTCAAAAGTAAAAACGGAACCCTTTTACTATAGGATTACTTTGTTGTCTGTCTGTCAAGAACCTTTATTTCGAAACGTGTGGAGGTTGACCAAACTTAAGCGCGGTTATTTTAATCGAAAGGCTGTCGGGATGGTTTTTGGCCGGGTGCCAGATTTTTTTAAATTTTGGTTATATTATAGGTATGGTTGGAGAGGCCAGACTTAGGTCCCGAGTACGGGGGCTGGCAGGCCATCGACTCGACACCACAGGAGATGTCAGAAGATGTGTACCGCTGCGGACCCGCCTCCATACGCGCGGTCCGCGACGCCGACATTCAGAAGCCATATGATGCTGGATACGTTTTCGCGCAAGTCAATGCAGATAAGGTAAATTGATGTTACCCT
This sequence comes from Cenopis cana, assembly GCA_951800055.1. Lineage (NCBI taxonomy): Eukaryota > Metazoa > Arthropoda > Insecta > Lepidoptera > Tortricidae > Cenopis > Cenopis cana. Next base: position 14,855,278 of record OX637477.1, on the reverse strand, counting down.
GAATACAAAACATTGGGATTCGAGTTAAAAAAACGTTACCCTATCTATAAGGGATCTCTTACTCTTAATAGACGCGATGGGAAGCCAGTTGAGTATATTAGTTTGACCAATTAACAAATTTTTATCCCGTACCACTTACTCTTATTTATTACGTTCTGAAATTTCTATCGGGACCGTAAACTTTAAGAGTGTGATGTTTTTTTGTAAAACTTATGACACACTATGACAGGATATAAGCTTTGCTTAGTTTGGGCCTAGGTCGATTTGTGTAATATAATATTTATATATTTATTTATTTATTTCGGGGATCTCGGAAACGGCTCTAACGATGAATGATGAAATTTGGTATGTGGGGGTTTTCGGGGACGAGCAATCGATCTAGCTAGAGGTCTCACGCCCGGGAAAACGCCGGGCCGCCCTATATTAAGCGCCATAATTGAAACAAAAAGAAGTTGACACATTTACCGTTAAGGGGTTTGATAGTTAGGTACGATATGTTTTAACCACAAGTCAATATTGTGTGACCATTTTATTTGATACCCGTTTACTTGAGTCGTTTACAATGATTTAACACTACTTATTTTTATATTCGTACTAGCGACTTGGCTATATCAAGTTATTTCGTCAAGCGCCAGCTGCGCATATTAAACGGTACATATTAGTCAATTAGGGAAGGTCACCTCACCTCGCTATCAAAGGCTTATGTTCAGTAATTGTACGTCGTTTTCCAGGTGTTATGGAAATATTCCGGCGAAATTCAGCCACTCAAGTTACTGGCTCGGGACACCACCTCTATTGGGCAGAACATTTCTACTAAAGCCATTGGAAAGATGGAACGCGAGGTAAGCTCCGTCGCGCCATTTCTGGAATGAATGGTGTTGTAAAGAAACACCTAGCAATTGCTTTTATAATAGTAAATGCTGTCTACTTATTTTCGTAATGAAATAACAATTGAAATACTATTAAAGTTATGTGTAGCAATTAAGCAATTGTCCTGAATTTAGCATCCTGAATAGGGAAGAGCAGTTAAAGCATCTCGGTCTAATATATATGTACGTCTCGCTTTAATGATTCTGAATTCAGGAAGGTATAATTTCCCGCTTTATGGATTAACGTTCGCCCCTCATCCCATTTCCTTAGACAATTCGTCTTGTCTAACGATCATACCTTCCCACCGACCATATTATATTATAAACCTAGCACACAATTCTTAACTCTCAATCGAAAGCGGAATTTGCGAGGATATTATGACGTTTTCAGTTCAATTCAAATGTAATTTTCCATACCAAATATGACAGATCAACTAATACCAATGTAACTAACACTCGGAAGTCATTTAAAGCTATCATTGGCAGGACATAACTGAGACATACAAATACCCGGAGCGCACGTGGGAGGAGCGCGTGACCATGGAGAAGGCGCTGCGCAGATCGTCCAACATCTTCGCGCGGTACTACCTCAACGACGCCTTCAACGATGTCGTGTTTGACTTCGAGCTGCGAGACGATATAAAGATCGGGCAGGACTTTAACGTGGTAAGTACTTAATTTACCTATACGAGTTTAGGTACCTACTTACTCCAAGAATAAGGCTGGTTTTCCACTAGAGCTATGCTACGCAGCTATGCTGCGACGCTGCGAGGATGCGCTACGAGCTATGCGACGGTTTCCACTAAAGCTACGCTATATAGCTGTGCGAGGTAGATGCGCAGCCGCGAGGTAGCTGTGCGAGGACGATGTGCAGCTCGAGCTATGCAATGGATCGACAGCGGGCGCGGGGAGCGGCAGCGCGGTGAGGGGGGAAGCGCTCACGCATCCATAGCGGGCATCCGTAGCGCGCATCCGTAGCACGCATCCATAGCACGCATCCATAGCACGCATCCGCAGCTCGCATCTTTCCATATAAAAACATAGCTTAGCTGAACCATTTTCCACCAGAGCTATACTATGTTAACTATGTGAATAAAGGAATGTGATTGGTGGATTTCAAAAGCATCCATAGCAACGTAGCATAGCATAGCTCTAGTGGAAAACCAGCCTAATATCGATAATTCTCTTTTATCTTGGTGATAATCCCGGCTGCATCTGGGTGCTCTAGAATAGTTCGTCCATCATTTGATAAATTTGGAAGAATCGATCGTTGATGTCCTCCTTTCCTAGGTTTAGCGTGGTGTAGCTATACGCTCCATGTCGACAATTTACGACTGTTTTGGTTAGGTATGCAGAAAATTATCGATTGTTGATAATAATATTTCGTTTCTTTTACGCACTAACGGCAAATAAACCACGTTTTAGCATTGAAGAGCTATTCACACTTGGTATTAATGTTTTCCAGATCCTACACATAAACAACCGTTCATTAGAACACAAGCACCAAGTGAAAGGAGTCCTTCGAGTGGACACCGTCACATACACGGGAAAGACGGGCGAATCCGTGAAACGACACGAGTTCGACACGATGCTCGCGCCCGAGGGCAAGGAAAAGGTCACCATGCTTGTCACATTCGATGAATACTACAAGCGGCTTGTAGATCAGGTAAGATTGGCATATGACAAAAGTCTTCATGGTTTTCTCGGAAAAGTTAAGCAGGCACTTCCTATAACTGGGTCATTATTTAGGCGTTTGTTCCAAATCACTTTCGTGGTCACTATTTTGTCGTATTCGGATAAAGGTTTTAATGCCGTTTTCGGTTATTTGGTAGAAGTACGGGACATCTACCATCTAACTTACAAATGCCACTAAAATCTACAGACAATTCTTCAAAATCGTGTCCACGAAAGTGAGGCGGTGGAAACGCGCGAATAATGACCCAACTTCAGGAAAATGCACCATATGAGGATAATATCTGACTGATACCTACCTGGTTTTTGGAAATTTGAAAAAAAGTTGTAGGCAACCTTTTGGGCTGGTTGATTGGCTTCAATCTACGGACCAACTTCTACTGTCAGAATGTCGTAATTTAAGCCAGAGGTCGGCAGCATATATGACAGTACCTACATAGTCACTGTGGCGAGTTTTATAAGCCAACAGGCAACGTCTTTTCAGTAATCAATAACTTCACAATTGGTTACCGAGCAAGCAATTAAGAAGCCGTTATACCTAAGTTCAAGTCTTGTCAAGTAATGAACAAAGTTGCTAAATGAACTCAAATCTGTTTCCAGGCATCCTTCAACATCGCCTGCCTAGCGTCAATAGTGGACAAGAACTTCGACTACTTCGCACAGGACGACTTCCGAGTGCGCAACCCCGACATCAAGATCACGGTGGAAGGCAAGCCTGTGTCGCACAAGGAGTTCACAGTCACGGTCAAGCTGGAGAACCCACTGCCCGTGCCGTTGAAGAACGGCAAGTTCTACATTCAGGGACCGGGGCTTGATGAACAGCTAAAGATCTCGTTGGATGAGGTAACTCAATTTTAATTTAAAAATGTTTATTTTTTGTGTGAGGTAGGCAAACTCTGATGCCAATGGGAAAGAGATTGAAAGTACGATGGGTAGGGGTACAGTCGCTATCTGCCGGGCTAGGATGAGCGAGTTTATGTCGGACATATAGCATTTGTACATTCTTGACAGTAAGCGACTAATGCTATATGTCCGACATCCGACATACTATACTCGATCATCTTAGTACATCTATATAGAGAGAGTCGTGTTGTCAAGGCTTTAGATCAGATATTTTTACTACCTTATACAGACTGTATAGATCTGATGACCTACCCTGTCTAAGACTAAGATGGAATGTATGTTAGAGGTTTTATACACAAACTGTTACCTACTTAACAATGCGAGTTCGTGACAGGTTCCCTAAAAAATCATTTAACTCGTCCAAATTCGTTTGAGGTTGTTTGTAATGAACTAATGATCCCTACAGTGCGACTTACAAAGGCTGATATTAATGACGAATGGTTACAGAACGTGCCCCCCGGCGAGTTCGCAACCGCCCAATTCAAGCTGACGCCACCGTGGGCGGGACGACACCAGATCTCGGCCAAGTTCACCTCCAAGGAGATCCACGATGTCGACGGCTTCCTGGTCGTCATAGTCGCGCCGCCGGAGACGAATGGATACTCGGAGACAAATGGACTTTGAACGCACTCACTTTTATATAACACGTTCACTGTCCCCATACATAATGATTTGACAATGATAGATACTGATAAGTTGGACTATGCATTCAGTATGGGGATGTGACCCCACAGAGAAAGCATGGACTCCTGCAAAAAAGGTTCATGTCCCCACATTGGGGGCATCCGGACAGGGAACGTGTTAAGTCCACGCACGTAAACAGAGCTCCGGGGTGCTAGTGGAGGCGAATGGGATTTGGTCTGTATTACCACAGAATAAGGTACGATTTCGCTTACTGTGCAGGACACCCCCCGAAGCTCTCTTTACGTGCGTTGACTTGTACCTAAGCTGGACAACCGGATGTCAAAGTATTACCTACTCGTAAGCTCGTTTGTTGTGATGTCATTGATGCTGTAGGGCAAAGGGTTGATTATGTCAACGTTTTCGAGCTTACGCACCTAAGGTAGATCTGAATGTCAATTTTCATATTTCAAATGAATGAATGGAATAAATTTGACATGTTACGTTTTTCAGGTTAACAAGTCATTTAGCAGGTTAAAAAATTCTTAGCGGGGAGAATGGAAACTAAAAGTGGTAGATTAAGCTGGAAGTAGTTTTAAGTAATTTACTTTTCAATAATGGAAATGAAACAGCGCAATAATTTTTGCAGTGAACTTAATGTAACCACACCACACTTAAAGCAAATAAATATTATTTCAATTTCAAATAAAGACTAGACTGCAAACCAATTTTGTTATGTCTAAGCTTAATTGTTCCATGTATTTTTTTTCTGTGTATGTTATGCCAATGCCAACTAGCGCAACGTCACACACTAAAAGTCTATTGGATACAATTTGTTAAGAAGTATCTTCTCATAAAGTAAAGTAAGTAGTTCCACTGCCCGCTAAGAAGTGCGTGCCTTGTGTTTAAACAGACATACTAGAAATATTATAATAGTTAATTGTACCTATTAAACAAAAACTTGTGTTGATCTTCGGTGCTTTGTAAAGAGCTTTAAACATACTCAATGATTAATTCAGTTTCCTCTGGAGGAGAAGTAGATACGGCAGAGGAAGTGATTCAAATGTGCCAAGAGAAAAAGTTAGTGCAGATAATTTTGCCCACATACGTTCGGTCGCAACGATTTCTGCTGTAAGTACTAAACTAATTAGTATTTTGTTAAATAAGTCGTCTAAAGTCAAAACCTAATGTAATATTTATATAGTTTTATTTAACTAACGGTAATTAAATTAAGTGAATACAATATATTTTAAATAATAAATACGACTAGTTACATCAGTATGTTTTTGTTAATATACTTTCGAACACAGAGCTACACCTTTTACTGTCTTGCTGACGAACACTTATTATTAATTATTACTATTGCAGTACAATACAATTAACTGCGACAAAGGTGTTAAATGTTCAGGTAGGTACTCCCTATATTGTGTCATAATTACTCAGTGTAATTACAGTGCACGTAAGTAAACGGACTGCGATAAATAAAATAAACTACCTATATTAGATCTGGAACTTCAGGATTATCGATGAAATCTGGCGAAGGCTTTTTTAGCCCAAGTTTTAGTCTGGGATCAATGTAATCAGGTGTTTTCCTTGCCCCAGTCATTTTAGATAGATCGAGCACTTTATCCGAAGGACCTATTTCTAGAAACTCCCTCTTTGACTGACCTGAACTCTCGTGGCAATCTGCAACATGATGTTCCTCAAGCAATTGGGCACACTTTACAACTTCCTTTTTAGACGCCATCTGTGGTTTTATAACTACATTAACTCGCGGCATAGTGACGACGAGGTGGCCAGTTATCTGCGAGCGCTGCGCCATTGAGTTACTAGTGTTCACCTCCTCCGGTAGATGGAGTTGAAATAACTTTCCCTTTATTGTTGCTCGAACGTAACTAGGCTGAACATCCACATCAATTAGACTAGTGTCTAAATGCTTATACACTGCCAGATCCAAGACAAATTTTTCAGGGTCAGTTTCGGTGAATATAAAGGGGATTTTAGCCTGATTGATATTGAAGGGCCTGCCATCGGGCGCAAAGAATTTATATTGTCTCTTTTCCTCCGGTTTTTTTTCAGTTTCATAACTCTGCAGCTTTAGTTGGCGCATGTGCTCCATTTCATAGCGCACCTCGGGAGAATACTCGCACTTCTCCGCATAAAATTTCTTATTTCTTTCCTCTGGATCCATATCTTTGTACTCGTTTTCCCATTTATATTGGATTTCGTGTTCGAGGCGAGCTTTTTGCTTCCTACGTCTGTGTCTGTACTCGTTTTGTTCAAATAATATGTCTTGCCTTATTACTGGTAGGTTTTGTAGGGCTTTAATGCGGTCTGATCGCTCTATTTCAGTTCCGTCAAGGTAGCTGAGTTGAGGTAGTGTCCCAATAACGAAGTCCCGGTAGTTGTCATAGTCAGTGCAAGGGTTTCCAGTTAAATATAAATTCTGAAGATTATACAAGCCAGTGAGGCTTTCGACACTGACAATTTCTCCGATAAAGTTGAGAGTTAAGTCAAGTTTTTCAAGTGATTCACATCTCTCCAGGTTTTCTATGATTTCTATGTTGTTGAGAGCTAAGTTGAGGTAGGTGAGATTTTTGAGTTTGTTCAAGTTCTCTATTTTGGCGATGAGGTTGTCCTGCATGAGTAGGATCTTGAGCTTGGGGCACCAGTCCTGGAGGTACTCTATCTTCTCTATTTTCTCCTGGTGAAGTGCTATCTCTTCTAGCGGCGCCAGCTGGCGATCGTGGTGCTCCGCCTTGCCGCGCACCATTTCCACTGTTATTTTTACCATTATGATTAAATTATTCGATCACAACATAATACCACATCAATATCACATTCACGTTTTCAGACACTTGACACTTCATTGACTCGATACGAAGGCAAAAGGTGTCATCACGACCGTAACCATGGCAACGTGGCAAGATTTTGTTGGGCCGTGGTTGGGCCGGGGGCCGGCTAGAATTGAGAATCTAGCCTAGGCGCACACAGAGAGCGTTCTGCGTTCTGCGTTCTCTGTGTTGTACCTACCGAGTCCCTTACGACAATGCACACAGCAGGCGGGCAGAACGCTCCTTGAATTCATACAACTCTGCACGCAGAACGCAGAACGCGGAACGCTGAACGCAGAACGCTCTCTGTGTGCGCCTAGGCTTAGAGCGGGACGTACATATGTGTTAGAACGACAGGCTTCAACTCCCCTCACCTATTCAGAATGCTAAATTCTGGACAATGTATAGCCGGCATTACATTGTCAATCTCCATAAGCAATACAAGCTTGATAAGAATGATAAGCTTACTAAGGTAAGTATTCACTGTCACTTGATAGAAGACGTCAAAGGGTAGACGATGGCGAAAGGGCGGCAGGGTACGGACCCACCAGCTATAGACCCCTATTGTAAATGTGATTGAACATAAAATGTGCTGTGTTCCTGTTGGTAACAGATAAGGTCGCCAGAGCTCCCAATAAAATGCTGTGTTGAGGGAGAGGGACAATATCTCTAGTTGTCAACACAGCGAATCCTCAAGTCAATAAAGGTTCAGCAACGCTCTTGTGATTCTACTAGAGTCTCAAGCGTCCATAGGCTACGTTGTTTAGTTATTATCATGCAGGCCGTCAACTTGTTTGCGCTCACCGACGTATTATAAAACGTATACCTATGTCGATTATTATTTCATTGACAATACCTACTTAGATTCTCACTCTAATAGTACATTACCTACTTAACAAGGGCGGTAAAACTAAGAACGTCTCAGATCGCAGGTATTTGACGCCCGAGCGGAAGGCAAGGGCGATAAATATGCGATCTGAGGCTTTCTTTATTACCGCCCGTGTTAAGTACAACATTTTATGTCACCCCCTGGCCAAAAAGTGGGATTTCCCGCGCGCGGAGCGTGCGGTAATTGCCGATTTATGGCCAGGTGTGACATAAAATATAATCCTGTATGGCTGTCCAAAATTAAATTAAATAGGTAAAGCCCGCCCTACATGTTGGCCCAACGTCGGCCAATCTGCGGGACGCAGCTATACGATAGAAGGAGATGGTAATACACCGTGCTCCCTCTATCGTATAGCTGCGTCCCGTAGATTGGCCGACGTTGGCTCTACATGTTGAGCGAGCTTAACAAAAAAGACGACCGCTTTAGCTTAGTTGGTCGTGGCCCTGCCTATGAAGCTGGAGGTCCCGGGCTCGAAAGTTCGAATCCCTTCCAGGGCATTTATTTGTGTGATGCTGATGAGCACGAATATTTGTACCCATCCCATAGTAGGTACAAGCTTCGCTTAGTTACGGACTAGGTTGATTTGTGTAAGATTGCCCACAAATATTCACGTTAAATGGTTGCGTAGATTAGAAGTAGCTAATAATGGGTATCTAATTTACTAGACAATTGTGCGAATATACTTTTTATGACCATATTTTACCACGACGTTAACATTTCCCAATGGTTTTCATTGCAACACTAGTGTTATGTCTTAATATACACAATTAATAATTACTTAATAACTGTTCCTGACCTTAACCAACCCTATGCTGGTAATGCATAATTACCGGCGACCTATTTTAAATGCGTTATTAGTGCAGCCAGTAATTTTCCTGTCAAACATTAAAGATAATTAATTAAATAAGTACGTTGCTGCATGGTTGGGGAGTCATAGGGGAGGGAGGGGAGCAAAGGGCAGGCAGTGATAGAATCTACAAGATCTCCAGTAATATCTCTCGATCTCGGCGTCGGTAATCCGTCATTTAAAATTCCGAAGCGGTGGCACGGACTGCTCAACTCAAGCGTACTAAATTAATATTGCTGTGATGTAGAGGGTATTAAAATATTTTAAGCGACGCCATTTATAACTATGACGTTCAGATATCACGTCGCAGGGCTCAACATATTTTATACCTCGAAACTGCCAAAAGACAATGTGAGTGAAGGATTAGTATCATCAGGGATTCGTTTTGTTGTTAATGTTCGGTTTAGTGGAAAAAACGGAGAGTTGAAAAACAAGAGATGTTCGGATGAAATAAGGCATGCCAGAGGGAAAGACGGTGTTATTATTATTAGTGAAGAGGGCAGAGGCGCCCCGCGGTCTGTGTATGTTTAGGGCTGCGCGGCGGGGCGCCCGCGCGCCCACTTATTGAAAGCAGCCAATTTAAATTTGTTATTTAAACAAACACTCTCTAGACAGGATAATTGAAATTAGAAAGGTAATTTGTGTTGAGTAAATTTATCACCTTAGGCTACCGACGATTGGTCGAAGTGACGAGACGCTGGTGATGTTGTTATTTAGGAAACTTGATCAGATCAGGAAGAAGAATATCAAGTAATGTAGGTTCCTAATACCTACATAGTTGTCTATAGTAGAATTTAGAGTGCCCGCCTCCAAATGGACCTGTGTGAGGACATTTATATAAAGTACTTACGATAAGAGAATAAGCATGCAATGGTAGAGTCGATTAGAGTTCATGTATTTTATAGGAAATACCGTTAGAGACTTGACTGTTGAGAAACTTAATTACATACACTTGTATTGTTAATTGCAAATTGACGTTTAGATACCGGGCGCATTGGTTTACTTTCTGTATTACGTCTCGTTGATCACGGTGGAGATATAGTAGTTTGTGACGGTGGTAGTGGATGCTATAAGTTGCTTCTTTACAATATCTCTCCCTTTCAATATCTATAGATACCCGACAGATGTCGCTAAGAGACAATATCGAGTCGAGGTCACTAACAAATAAGTATCTTCTTTTTTCTTTGTAGCTGCATATCAAATTAAATTCTGAGTTTTTAAATATACCTATTTTTTTATTTACGAGGTGGAGGCAGTGGCACGAATTCTGAGACAGTGTTCTTAATCTTATACGGGCACCGAAGTAAACATCCACGGATGCGACCGAAATGAGAGAGGAAGGTCAGTTGGTATAGTACTTTTATCTCACGAGTGCGGGTTGCTCATCATGGTAGTTGTGACACTTTACGAACACATAGACATGATACCACTCGGTTTCTAAACTGCGGTGTGGAAGGCAAGGGGGAAACCACCACACTACCTATCCCTATTTTGGAGCAATGAATATGGACAACAATGATTTAGTGGTTCTTGACAACGGGCTTCCACGAAGTAACATGCCGTGGCGGTCCGAGTCCGGCAGGGTCAGGAGTAAGGCTGACTCGGTCGTCATCCTGCGAAATCCTTGAAAAATCGGAACATGGAATGTGAGGACGTTATTACCCACAGGAAAACTAGAAGAGGTTACATTTGAAATGAAAAGACTTGGTATAGATATATTAGGTTTATGCGAGACAAGATGGGAAAATAGCGGAGATTATTGGATCGGAGATTACAGAGTAATATACACAGGACAAAATCAAGGAGCTAATGGTACTGCAATAGTTTTAAATAAGAAATGGGGCATGCAAGTTGAAAATACCATACATTTTAATGAAAGAATTACCGCAATAAAACTAAAGTCACAACCCACAGACCTCATTATAATACAAGTTTATATGCCTACAGGTAGTCATTCTGACGATGAAATAGAAGATATGTATAACAACTTAGATACAATATTAGATTCAGTGCAGGATAAAGATAGTTTAATAGTGATGGGAGATTTCAACGCAGTTGTGGGAAAAGGAATAGAAGATAATATTGTGGGTAATTTTGGGCTGGGGAGTAGAAACAGACGTGGTGATAGATTAGTTCAGTTTTGTAAAGAAAATAATTTGTTTATTAGCAACACAATGTTTCAACAGCCGAATCGCAGGTTATATACTTGGAAGATGCCCGGAGATATCGGACGATACCAGATTGATTATATTATGTGTAAAAATAAACATAGGAATCAAGTTCGAAACTGCAAGACATTACCGGGAGCAGATCTGTATACCGATCATAACCTGTTGATAAGCACACACAATTTTGATGTAAAGAAAACTAAAAGGAAAAGGAAGCCAAAGAAAATCGATCTCATTAAACTAAAAGATACAAATAGTGATAACAGAGTGCAATATAGTAATAAGTTAGGTAATAAAATAGTGCAATATAATAATAGTATACATGATAATATTAGAGATACCGTTACTATAGAGTCAAAATGGAATAGTATGCGGGATATAATTATAGATACTGCAGAAGAATGCCTTAAAAAACAGAAGATTGTGGCACGAAAAGAATGGCTCACAACTGAAATTATAAATTTAATGTTAGAGAGAAGAGATCTAAGAAACAAGAGAGATAGTACAAGCTTAAATACATACAAAAAACTGACCAATCGAATCACCACCAAGTGTAGGGAAGCAAGAGAGTCCGACATTATCAAGAATTGCAATAGTATAGAATATTTTATAAATAAAGGGAAAATGGACCAAGCCTACAAAATCATACAGCAACTAGAAAAAAAACATAAAACTAAAAGTGCTGCTGTATTAAGTGAAGAGGGGAAAATTCTATTAAATAATAATGAAGTAGTAGAACGATGGACAACATATATAGAGAAATTATACGACGGAGATGGATTAGCTGACACTGATATAGAAAGAGAATCAATGGTTGAAACAGATGATCTGGGACCATCCATAATAAGGGAGGAGTTTGACAATGCGTTGAAATCTCTGCAAACCGGTAAGGCCGCTGGAAATGACGGGATCTTTATAGAGTTCATAAAATACTCATGTTGCGATGTACTTACAGATGAAATATTTGAAATTATAACTCAGATTTACAATACTGGTTCCATCCCTACAGACTTTCTTATCACAAAAACAGTCACTTTACCCAAAAAATTAAATACTTTAAGATGTGAAGAACACAGAACATTGAGTTTAATATCACAGGCTAGTAAAATTTTACTTAAAATAATACAAAATAGAATAAGACCATTAACTGAAGAATTTTTAGGGCCAGATCAATATGGATTTCGTATAAACAGAGGGACACGGGAAGCCATATTCGCTTTAAGAATGATTATAGATAGAAGGATGGAATTAAGCTTGGATACACACATAGCATTCGTAGATTTGGAAAAGGCATTTGATAAGGTTAATTGGAAGAAAATGATGTCAATTTTAAAAGATGCCGGATTAGATTTTAGAGATCGGAGAATAATTTATGAACTCTATAGAAACCAGGAAACGATAATAGAAATAGGAGAGGAAAGTAGAAAGGCGAGAATACAACAAGGAGTAAGGCAAGGTTGTCCACTTTCGCCACTTATTTTCAATATTTTTATAGAGTGTGCTGTTAGAAAATTAGTTGAATCTGGGAAAGGAGGTGTTAAATTCAATGGAGTTAATATTCAGTTTATTCGTTTTGCGGACGATATCGCAGCGTTGGCAGATACATCGAGACATTTAGAAGACTTAATTACAGACATGGACACAGTTTTCAATGACTTTGGTCTTAAAATAAATATAAATAAAACTAAAACACTTATTACTTCAAAGTCAGCTTCAATACCTAGACCAATCACTTTGAATAATTGTACAATAGAACAAGTTTCCAAATTCAAATACCTTGGTAGCGTCATAACTAACGACTCCAGGTGTACACAAGACATTATCTCCAGAATAGCTATGGCTAAAAAAGCTTTTAATACTAAAAAATGCCTATTTAAAGCCAGAATATCCGGCCAAATCAGGAAAAGGCTTATAAAAGTGTACATCTGGAGCATAGCATTATACGGGTGCGAAACGTGGACAATGACACAGAGGGACAGAGAACGACTTGAAGCCTTTGAAATGTGGTGCTGGCGGCGGATGGAGAAGATCAGTTGGACCGAGAGAAAATCTAACGAGGAAGTTCTCAACATTGTGCAGGAAAGGAGGTCCCTGTTGCAGAGTATTGAGAACAGAAGAGGAAAGATGTTTGGGCACCTGTTACGACACGACGAATTCATAAAGCATATTGTGGAAGGGAAGGTAGAAGGAAGGCGGAAGAGAGGGAGACCAAGAAGAACGTACATGGACCAACTTAAGGAAAAAGTAAACGTCGTGTCGTATCAGGCGGTCAAACGAAAGGCTCAAGAAAGAGATACATGGAAATTGCTCCACCGACAAGAGCTTGGCTCTTAAATTGATGATGATGATGAGACATGATACCTAGGTCCTACGCCGACTAATCTGCTGGCGTTCATAGGCAGGGATGTCCGCTTCCCATCAGACAGAGCGTACATATGCTTGTTTGCCACGACGAAGGCATACAAGCAGTCAAGCACACATATACAAAAAAACGTATGTATATGTACAACCTACATCCAAAGTTTTCATCACGCAGCCTCAGTGTCAGGTAGCGCCGAAACTCCGAGTGTCAGGGCCAGTCACAACAACCGTCGTCACCGGCAACTGATTTCTGTAAACGATAAGGGTTTTTAGTTCCCGGGATGCTCGCTTATCTCGTTGCTAATTTGCCGTACTAATGAGATGTGATGTGATTTATTTTTTGTTTCGCTTTTGTTTTTATCTTTCTAAAGTTTTAAATTATGTCTTAACTGATTTTGAAGTGGTAGAGTTTTTTGAGCGACTTTCTTTTTAGGTTAAAAACAGTAGGTACATTAAATGTAATCAGTTTAATTAAATACTCTTCTACTCTTGTTTTATAAGCCGGTTTCGATCAATAAAGGACGATTCACGCTAGACCGTTCCGTGTCTGGGCCGGCCCGTATTCTACGACAGGAAATCGACGGCCTTCGCACGTCCTGTCATAGAAAACGGGCCGGCCCGGACACGGAACGATCTACTGGTAATCATCCTTAAAGTACCTACTCATAAGGTTTAAGGATGATTCACGCTAGACCGTTCCGTGTCCGGGCCGGCCCGTTTTGTAGTACAAGAAATCGACGGACGCGCGACGGATTCATACCAAGGTTATTCCATACATTTAACGTTTAACCTCAGATCATTTTTTTATTTTATTTATTTATCATATCATGTCCTTATTCCTGTTTGTCTGAAGCCGTCGTTAGTGTACTAGAGATACCTAAGTACCTATAGGTACCTTGCTTAAATGGAAAATAAAAAACACTGGTTGAGTGCTTGTCCAATTGCGTACAGCTATGATTGTAATGAAAAATGTTATACTAAATCGTTCGTTTAAGATTATTGGCGGTTCTATCACGTTCTATTTTGTCTGACGACATGCGATGAGAGTCAAGACTAGCCCGAGCGGCGACGCTGGCCAGCCGACCGTGCGCTGCAATCTGACGGCGGCATCTCCTCGCAATCAACGATTCGTTCCGGCGAGGGGGGAGCACTGGTCCATTCTCACGTAAATAATTACCGGCGAGTCTCAAATTACAAGGCGCCGCGGATGCCGATACATATTCATCACGTGTTCGCGCCGCGCGTGACAGCTTCTTCAGGCTCCGGGCATCGGTTCGTTGCTCGGTGCTGACTTTCCAAGCGGACTGAATTGGGATGCGTCGATACAACATGCGGTTTATCGGAACATGCTTTATTTTGTTAAATACAAGTTCGCGGAACGAAAAGAAAATGCATTGGCAGGCAGGTACGTCCATTATAAGGTATCAGAGGCCTAACCTTAACCTAACCTAACTAGTTTAAGGGACCTTTTATAAGTACTATAGGTAAGTTAGTTACATCAATGTTCATGTAGGTAATAGGCAGATACAGTCAGCGTCATATAGTATGTAGCAGCCACAGTGGGTAAATAGTTCGGTACACCATATATTTTGTATGGTACATATTTAGAAATAAAGGAAAAATTGCAGGCTAGAGCGACTGGCCGCGAGTGCCGGAAGGTCGCAGGATCGAATCCTGCTCGGTGCCTAAGTTTTTAAATTTTTCCTTTATTTCTAGTTTTGTAGTTTGCGTGAACAGAAATTAAGGTAGGTAGGTACATGTTTCCACTTGCGCTGTTAAATTTGTGGCATGTTCAAGTATAGACACAATTCACACGAAGCACGATAAAAGAGTACCTGTTCCGAAGACAGATGAATGTCATGAGCTTGCAAGGGGAGGTAATCAATATCGAATTAATAACGTTATCTGCCACAGCACGAAAGATCATCAACGTCAATGAATTTCTAATTAGAACTCGCAGCCCGCCGGATGTGGCATAAACGATAAATTATGCACTCGGAGAGAAGTACTAATTTTGTTGCCGACAAATTTTCCACAAGCTCGATTTTGATGCGTTTCAAATAATGTCTGTAGGCAACGCTAAATGATAAATCGTCAAGGGAACGCCCATGAGTGGAATTTAGTATAAGTGAAGGAGTGGAGGTCTCGCTCGGCCCGGGAGGAAAGAAGGGAGACGAAGGCGTCTGGGAAAAAGAAATAAGATAGGTGAGAGCGCGATGGTGGTGGGATAATAACAGCGCGGCTCGCGGCCGCCAGCCTTTGAGTCGCCGCCGTACGCTGCCGAATATCACCATTAATCGCAATTTAAATATTATCCTAAATGCGAAATTTTCAATATCGCATCTGCCAGTTATTATGCAGTTTAATGGGATTTCCGGAGGCTGGGAGTATCAGGTTGCAGAGTGTGTGGTTGTGTGACGGGAGGAGAGGAATGCGCCTGGGTCGCCGCAGCCGTGGGTCGCGTACAAGCGAGTAAAACAAACAAGTTACATAATTGTATTTATTCAAATGCGGGGTGAGCGCAGCCGCTGCACCTCATGAATAGGCATGGCGGCCTTCCTCGCTATGTGCACCGTCACGAGCCTTCTCTTACAAATTCGGCTGCGGATGTGCGATGCTCCACTATAAGCTTTATGCAAATTTGTGTTCCAACATAAATGAGAAACTTGCATTATGAGACTAGTTTAAATTTACAAAACCGTCCCCTGCGGAAGATAGAACCTTAGAATAGATAGTAACCGACTCTGTCTTTTCCCAATGATCCGTTTCTTTATTCGTTATTTGTAACTATTTGAAGCTTTTTATAACGCAAAACCATTTGAGATGTAATTTGGTTGGTGATAAATAATACGAAAAATTCGAGTAACTAAGTCCCGGAAGATACCTTTTTGTCTTGGAAGTCATATCTTAAGGGAATTAATAAAATAGGAGACGGGCTTTCGAATAGGCTGGCCGAGTGCTTCGGAATAACGCTTATTAGGTACAGTCAGCGTCATATAGTATGTAGCAGCCACAGTGGGCAAATAGTTCGGTACGCCATATATTTTGTATGGTGTGTCGAACTATTTGGCCACTTTGACTGCTACATACTATATGACGCTGACTGTACATAAAGTATAGTCGGCCTCATAAGTAGCCATTTTGTTACTTTGTCGCATTAACCTGCGCGGTAATCACGTAACGTTTTCAACCGCTAGTACGATAGATTTAAATGTCAAATCCCATACTAAAACTGACATTAAATACTTACCAACGGTAGTACATATCGTTACGTGATTACCCCGCTGTTTTAAATTTCGTGCGACTATTTTTTTTCGTATGACGAAGTCCTCAAAGACCTAGCCAACCTCGGTATACCTACCCAACTAGCGTGAGGTGGCGTACAACAGGGAAGAGTGGCGTTCTCTTGTGTCAGAGGCCAAGACCCTCTTTGGGTCGTCTAGCCAGCGTAGTAAGTAAGTGCATGCAAGTAAGTTGACAATGACCTACTAGGACGCTTTCACGTTGTCGTGTGTATTTACTATATTTTTTACTCGCCCGCGCCACTATGCAAATCGAGCCAATAAGTTTACATGTCGCGTATTAACATAAAATATTAAATATTTCATTGTCACGGGTTGGAGTGGCAAGGAGTTCTCGTATGGGCGGAGAGCTGTCTCGCGCGCTTCGTCCGAACAATGATCATTCCACGGCATTGTTCACTAATGGGCAGCGTTAAACAAACACCTTGTTGCTATGTGACTTAGTAGCTTTGTTCATGGATCATTAAGCTACGTACGCCTAAAACTACCAATAGACAAGATTCCATCTATATTTCGTTCTTGAGACATGCTTTATATTTATATGCTTTTATTGCCGACTGTACTTTTGCACTGCAGTCATTCCAAAGAGCCTTCGCGATGGTGTTCTGATGTGTAAATAATTTTAGAGTTAACACTATTTTCAGACCACTCTTTAATAGGTAAGTACCATAACATGGCATAGTGACCTGACTTCAATATGTGAACATATT
Organism: Cenopis cana; assembly: GCA_951800055.1. Lineage (NCBI taxonomy): Eukaryota > Metazoa > Arthropoda > Insecta > Lepidoptera > Tortricidae > Cenopis > Cenopis cana. The sequence goes on along the minus strand of OX637477.1, from coordinate 14,838,082 downwards.
TTTAACTCAATTGGACTCAGGGTGTGCAAGTGCAAGATTCGACTACAATACTATACAAACACCATGACGAGTGTAACTGTTGAAAAACTTCAAGACTGAAAAGAGCATTGAGGTTAGAACAAAAATTACGATACTCGCAATATAATAATAAATCACACATAAACTAATTAGAAACAGTAGTTATGATAGCGATGCGTTACGCCGCGGCCGCCTAATCCGATTCAGAACGCTCGTCCCCTGACAATGGAACAAGCCGAATGTTTATTTGCACAAGATATTTAGCCACTTCCCCGCCGGATCAGCGGACAGCGAGGGGAGCACATCCAATAGATAAAGTAAGTGAGGCTAATAGGAGGGGCGGGGATGTGAGATCTATCTACAATAATTGTGTGACTTAGAGGGATTACGGAACTTGAAACGACCAAGTCGTAATCGAAACTTGGGGCCGCGGGGATGTTGGTTTGTATTTTATTATGCTAGTAACTTATGCGGTAAAGCTGCAATCTCTAATCAATAGCTACGATTACTACATATGAACGCTAGAATAGTAGGTAGTAGAATTTATTACATTTCATTGTTATTGTATGAGACGTAGGAGGTATGACTATGATAAGTGTTTTGTAACTTATGTTATAATTTTTTTTAATGCATACAAACAATATTGCCAGTGGGACTGAAAGAGTAGTGATATACATATATAGCTCAGCTAGCACGATAAGTTTTATGGTCAAAATCGCCTTTAAATTCATGTATAAAATAACCATAACCTATCATGCTAACAAACAGAGCAGAGGTAACAAATACAAATAAGGACGATGACGATAGGCAAGACAAAACCCCACTATTACGATTACATAGGTATATCTATATACATATATGAATATACACCAATGCCAAGTTAGTAAGGCACTATATTATATTCACACAATATTGTAAGTTGTGATGTATCCGGAAATGAAATTGCAATAAAAAACAAAGACCTCTATTCCATTGTTGCACCCACAACACGACCATAAATAAATCGAATTGTTTAGCCATTCAAAAACCCCTAACATTAGGGCTGAATGAGTAAATTGACACTTTGTCACCGTGGTCAAGGAAAGGCACCATGGGTCTCGGGCAGCCGGAGGGCACACAGGAGAAGCCACGGGGGGCCATGGGCCAACTAGTCCTCATCTTTTGACTTCGCCTCAAATATCAACTTTTTGTCACCAAAATTTTTTTAACGTTTGGTTAACTGTCAGCATAAAAATATGTAAATTCTTTTAAATGACATCAAAACTAAAATCATAATGATTGCATGATTTTAGTTTTGATGTCAGTGGAAGAAACGGTAACATCGAGTTACCTAGGTATCGTGTTCGTTGAAATTTTATGGTGTTAATAGAATTGCCATAGCCAAATGCAAGCTTTGATTTACGTAGAATTAAAATTACACTAAATTAACTACTTCTAACAAATTTCCGTAATTCCATGCGTTTGAGGAAAAACCAAGTTGCTTTGTGTTGAGTTTATTAATAACTGACCTCACAATTAACATCAATTTTTATTTAATTAAAATCGAAACAAAAATGGATTTTTTGTTAATAAAAACGTTTTTTTAAAAACGAAAACGTAGGTATTATGTGAAATAATTACAGAGTTTTCTAAAATAATAGTTACCTACTTATATCGATGGCGCTGGGATTTATTTTATACACGACGCCACAGAATTAGAATACTTTAATTAGAATACCTAAACAAAGGTCATACACAAATGTCTAGCCGTATGACAACGCGATTGCTGACATTATACCAAAAAGTAAACAAACGGCAGCTGTTACGCGAAACTTGTGAAGTTTATTATTCCATTATTTAATTTGTCGTTACATTGTCCCGCTGCCGCTGGGTAATGTTTCCGTATTTATGATTTACATGCTGCTGAATCCGGACAGAAGTCAAGTTCTGACAATGTCAACATGTCAGAGTGACAATGGCCGTCACATGTCAGGCGCTGTCAATCGCGAGCATGAGAAGGAAGCGGGCCCGGGGGAGCTCGTGGGATCAAACGGTACCGGACTGTCAAAAGAATTCAAATAGGTATGTATAAAAATTCCTATGCTTGATGAGGGATTGGTCCCAAAGCGAGTTTTAGTTTCGCTTCTTATGGTGATTCCATATAAATTACATTCGGCCTTTTTGGAAGTTGCTTCGTTATTTCACCTGATAACAATTACGTAGGTACAGTCAAGTGCAAAAATATGTATCATCTCATAAATATGGTACCTACTAAAACCATAATTCACCGACATAAGAGCTATGGGACATATTTTTGAGCAAGTTGTATGCACCCATACTTTTGCACTTGACTGTACTTACTTTATCAAGTTCATAACAATCGATTTGTGGCCGACTTAAATAAGCATTTGAGTGTAATTATTATTATCGGGTGTGTCATGTGAGTCGCGGTATAATATTTTTAACTTATTATGTTTCTTTCTGGACTGCCTATTAACAATTTTAATTTACGATCTGTGTACACTGCGATGATGTATAGACAGTTATTCTCGCCCCATTTGTAGCATTCATTGTGTGCGCTCACACCCAGTTGAAAACGACAAAGGCAGACTAGTGGTGTAGAATATGAAACGTTGTTTGTATTGCGGGACGAGTCCGCAAACACTGAGGGCCAAAAGAACACAATAACTGATTAATGGCCGGTTTTTGTTATCATTCTCCGGTCTTTACGCATTTGTGGCCTCGTTTCACGGTCTAATGTTATCAATTAAGTACGTTAAAATAATGACAGACCGTGAAATTTTTCGTAAAACTTAGCGCGAGCCACGAAAGCTCTCGAAACTTCACGTAAAAAAATTCGAACGGCATTAGGTTTTTCAAAGATTATTAGACAGGTACTTAAAACGTATTAACGATGAGTCATAAAATCAACTCATAAAGTGAAGTGTGCGATGTTGGAATCCACATAAAAGTATTAGGTTATGGGTGTTGGTTGGATGGATCGAGCCAGCTCTGCGTGAGAGTAGGTTTTTTGGCTATTAAACGCGAGTTTTTTGTGTGTTGCGCGTTAACTGTCGCCTTATCGCCGTGTAGAGTTGTCGACGCCTCCACCGCCTCCGCGGTCGCCGCAATCAAAACACCGTTGAGACGGTCATTAAAAATGATATAAAGTTTAATTTACAATGTTGCAGCGACCCGTTGAGTCCCGGGCACAGCCGGCGACAGCGTCTCCATTTCGAGTTCTAATTATCATAAACCTAGTGTGAGCGGAGAGCCCTTGTCAATATCAATATATTTAAGGATATATGTACTACCTGAAAATTCAAACAATGATGCATAAATATTTACGGGTGTAAATCCAAATCTAAACCTTAATTTATTAGGTTGTGTTGGCTTATATTGTATTTAGGATTAGTAGCTGAAACATTACATCGAGCGGGATTCTTACTGGCGGGTCTAACTGCTATTCGGACTAATATAGGTTTTAATTCACTTTTTCACCCCTCGTCCTGGCTGTGAACTGCGTTCCTTTCCTTCTTCTTCTTCCTTCTTCCTTCACTTCCTCACCATAGTGGTTTCCTCACATTTTCCTTCGCTGTTCAAGCAATTTGTTTTTGGAATACACTCCCTCTTGACGATAAGACAAGCCCCAAGCAAATGTTTTCAAACGTATGCTCTTCAAGCACCTGCTAGAAAATTCCTAGCAAAAAGATATAAGTATGTAGATAGCCATACGCGCGTGTGCAACAGTATATATTTACGTTTGTATATATATATTTATATATTATGTATTGATTTTATCGAGTAATATTTATTAATGAAAACTATAGAAAAACATATTACACAACAAAAATAAAACTAAATACAGCTATATAACTATATATGTAAATAAATATACTATAATTTTTTATCTGTTTATGTATGTATATTTGTATTTGTTTGTATAGCTTATTTGTTTCATAAGTTGAAATTAGTGTTATTACTCCTAAGTTTTTCTCGGTTAGTGCATGTATCTATCTGGTTGGCCCTATGGTTGACTGGTAGAGAATGCCTTTAGGCATTAAGTCCGCCATTTGTACTCAGTTTTTAAGTGCAATAAAGTTTAAATAAAATAAAATAGGTGTTATATTCGCATTTTGACCGAGCCTCTATTTAGGTATTTGTTTTTAGGGTTCCGTACCCAAAGAAAGGGTAAAACGGGACCCTATTACTAAGACTCCGCTGTCCATCTGTCCGTCTGTCACCAGGCTGTATCTCAGGAACCGTATTTCTGTTGCCACTATAACAACAAATACTAAAATACAGAATAAAATAAATATTTAAGGGGGCACCCATACAACAGACATGATTTTTTTGCCGTTTTTAGAGATAACGGTACTTTACGGTACGGAACCCTTCGTGCGCGAGTCCGACTCGCACTTGGCCGGTTTTTATAAAACACTATCCTAGATAATGGCTTCCAGCATCTACTGTAAGGATACAAAAATTGGTGTTAGGTATACCCATATAACTTACATAACCGGCCAAGTGCGTGTCGGGCCACGCGCAAGGTAGGGTTCCGTAGTCGTCCACCCGTTACATATGTGGACTAAAAAGTTCGCAAACTTATATTTACTATGTTTTTGACAGAATTAACAACATTATCTAAGGTATCAATGGAAATTGTACGAAAGTTTGCTTTTGCTGAAGTTCGATTATTACTCGTTAACTAGTAGTGTCTACTTAGCTGTGATAGTTTTCCTTTTAAATTCATCATATATACTACTACCGTGATTTTTTTCTAAGTAGCCACCGCTTAACTGGCAGGGGGGGGGGGGGGGGGGACACTTTACCATAACAAAAATTATCACTTCAAAGCTTAAAATCACCCCAACCAATTCTTTAATCAAAAAAATGCTTTTAGAAACCTTATAGTTAATATTTTTCAAAGAGCTATCCAACGATACCCCACACGATGGCGTTTGGCAGAAAAAAAAATGTGCATTAACCACTTTACATGTAGGGAGGTACCCTAAAAATTTTTTTTTAAAAGATTTTATTCTACCGTTTTGTCGGCGTCATTGATATGTATACTCATGCCAAATTAGAAATTACAGCTTTCTAGTACTAACGGTTATTGAGAAAAACGGGGGTCGGATGGACGGACGGACATGGCGAAACTATAAGGGTTCCTTGTTTACTACGGAACCCTAAAAATGACAGCTGCTTTTACACTTTGCTGCTAGGCAAAGAAGGATTATGGCGCGAATCCCGTGTTTCCTTGTCGAGCCCGACCGGCGCGCGACGCCGCGGGACGCACCTTGTTTACTAGCACTTCCACTACAATGATTTACGAACTGCCTGCGCCATAAAAGCAGGGACAACGCATTAAAAGATACAAAAGGTGCTAAAGAAAAAGTAATATTTTTTAAGTTGGAGCGCACGGATATAAAAGTTTGGTGAAATATATCAGCTTTAGTGTTGTGAGTGTTTGTTTATAGGGCCGATTACGCACGCCTCTCCACGCGTTTTGCGTTCAATGGTGACATTCGTCACGATCGTTCTCACGTCTCAGCCTTCGTTCTCCCTTTAATTATAGACATGTGTTATTACGCCAGTACGAGGATTTATATTCAAGCTCTTTAAAGTATTAGAATGCCTAGACTCTACGAGGAGATTGTTTACAAATTATAAGTTCTTACGTTACGAAGGTTTATCTGAACGCCCGTATGACTTATACTATTACTTATTCTGTGCCGTATGCTTTCATACGTCTATAGCTACGCCCAACCGACCATACGCGCTGACCGTCGGTCGAGCACTGTTTCCAGCCTCAGTGTGATAGATATAAATTTGATATAAGTGTGAATTCCAAATGACTAATATCTTATTTGATTCAATCTTCTTAATTGGCCATGCATGGTGACCAAGGGGTTGATAAAGGAACTTTTAGATTTTATTTAAAAAAAAATGTAATATCTACCTTTAGTTGGAAGTCCATCCCCAAAATTAAAACTATTGAAGACACTGTCTTAATATTATTAGGCGGAAGGTGGAGAAGAAACTTCAGTTCCAAAATATCATTTTTTCCATCACCATTATTCAGAATCAGAATCAGAATGTCATTTATTGTGTATCACAGGTATTGTCATGCTCATTCACCTAAGAAAGTAGGAAATTAAAGGTTAGAATCAATGAACTTCATTGATGTTCAAATATCATGAGCGGAGGACGAACAGGGACGTAAAACACATAATGTTGGCGTAAAACAGCGAGCGACCGCAACCCGACACCTCGTCATCGCTCGTTGCTCGTTAGCCGGCGACATTTGTTTTTTCAAGGGACCTTTCACCGGCTGCGGCCCGGGTGTCGACGGCACTACCGCCTTACACAAAAAATCTGCTAAACGGATTCATACGCAATAATCTGTTGGGATTTATTCCAACCGCGACGGCCACCCACGTGGTGCCCGTATTTCTTCCTGAACGAGCTAACTTCATTATTGTGGCGTGAGATACAATAGTTAAGCGCACGATTTATAAGGCCAACACGTTGACTTCTGTTTATAGCTGACGGGGGGAGCGGGGGCGGAGATTATGCGTCTGCGCACGGATTTATGGCCGTATTCGATAAAAGCTTAAATACTTTCAAGTGGGAATTATTCAATGGGACGCGATTGTGAAGCTTGACATTGTGTGGCCGGCGCGGGATAGTCGCTCAATGGGCCGAGGGATGGACCTCGCCTGTCTCCGTTGACTGCCTCTGCCCTGCTCTCCTACCCGGGTCATTATTTGAGAGTTTGCTTCAAGCGCAGTTCAGGTAAATACCAACAACAACTAAATTCTGGCTCTATCCAGAAATTACAGATGGCAATGTTTCATAGATTTTGTCAACATTTTATTAAGGGCCTATCGTGCGGGGTAAATTCTCAGCGCCTGTCAAATTTCAATTTTTTTAATAATTTACCCAATTAACCCACACATGCATTATTCACGCACACTACCACATTTTGCTGGGTCGGGTCATTGACCCATGTTTATGTCAACTTATGACAATATAGATTTTGAATATTTAAAGGTTTCTTGGTGCATAAGAGAAGTGTAACAAAAATCGTCAAGTTCTGATCTGTAACCAAAACTCAAGTATTAGTTGTATCTGAAAATGTCTTGAATTTGGAATTTGTGGTAGTAAAATACTCAGTTCCTTGTTTATAAAATAAAACTTGTCAAACCCCTGTTTTGTAAAATGTATTTTGTTTTGCCCTTTCCTCACAGACTCATTTTTATACAACTTAAAACAGAGAAAGAATTTTCCTAATCGGTTCGTGCATGTTATGACTGTTTTATGTTTATGACTTAGGTACTTATTTTGAGAGTTTAATTGGTGATTTTCATGATACGAGTATATGTTGTACCTTAAATAGGTTATTTTCATAAATTGATTGTTTTCTGTTTATCAGTTGGTTAACTCTAAAATGGACACTGATTTAATGCAAGTTTTAAGAGAAGAAGCGCTAGCTTTATTACAATATATATAATAACTACTGAAACTATTTATACGGCACGGGATAACTGCAGCAATATTGTGAATCAACTTTGTATTTGAGGAACTAGTACCTAACCTTATAGGTAGTTCTTGTTATTCACGACCTCCCGTCGTAACCCAATCCGCAGAATTGCGCATAGAATAGTATGACATTCCCTGCGCATCGTCGTTATCGTGAATGACAAGCACTATAAAACCTAATGATATAACAAATATCATCAAGAAAGTCATTGTAACATTCTGCAATTGTGGAACTTGGCCGGACCACTACTGTATCAGCTCTGACAAATTAACTTTTATACAGTCGTGCCGTCGATGACACTTAACTGAACATCCGTGAACCTTATTGCAACGAGATAAGGTTCAATAATGGTTAACATTGCGTCTATTTTCATCAATAATAAATAGCAATCATTATTATTTCCTATTCGTTTAATATAACGTCGAGACAATTATTGCGATGTGACATAAGTACTTACTTGTACAAAATCAAAGCAACGGGATTTCCAACGCATGAAAGCTTTAGATAGAAACTAGCGCAGTTTAATATTATAAGTAATTACTGCATATTTGTTTGTTAGACATCGTCATTGTCACCACATCACCAACAACTATTTGGTTTATTATTTATAAATGAAACATAGGTTTATTATTTTCATTCTAGGTATAATTATATTATGACCAGGCGGCTTAGACAATACACAATTTAAATCCACATCACTCAAACTGGCGAAGAAACTCTGATATTCTTTCTTCTGCTCCCGCTGCAAGAGAGCACTCTAGATCTGTTTCTTGGTATAACGCTGATATTTTATAAACTTCTGTTCAAAGCACCATAATAATTGTGCCTGTTTGTACAGATTCTGGGATATGTTTTGTTTATGCAGATTCTGCGATATATTTAGGTAATCATTGTTTGACGTGAAAGCGCCGTACATATACACATAAAATATAACATTAGATTCGTTAAATTATTGAAATATAAAAATACAATTTGTTTACAAATTTTAATTTGAAATATGATGAGTGACATAAATGTCATAACGTTCCGTTCTGGGTGGCCAATTTATAAAAAGTAAATTACTTTGAACTGAAATACATCGGTAACCTTTTTACGTTTAAAATGCCTTTTCGTAAAGGAAATCATTATAATTTAGTTGCATTAGTATACATTGGGGACCAAAGATTGCATTTTTATGTTATAACGAATGGCTAATACTAAAAATTCCATGTTAAAAGAATCTTCAATAGCCACACGTCAACATTTATTTACCCTACTTCAATTAGTGCAATCTTTGTGTGTGGTATACATTTTGTATTTGTATACGAGCAAGCTGTCAAAAAGCGTGTTTTTATGAGATGTCAAACTGAGAAAAGCAGCATACGTCTGCTCCCATTGAGGGCCGGAGCCCATCTGCCGGCAAGAAAACTACGGCGGCCGGTCAAATTTTCGAAATTTCCTTTGCATTGTTAAAAAAATCTCCACATTTTGCAAATGTTAAACACATACGACCTAGATAACATGTAGTTTTGTTACTATTCAAAAATTGAAGACCTTTCATAAAGTATTAACGTTGTAGTTTGCGTTTATTTCCTTTAGTAGAGCTAACTTTGGATTGAATTTTTATGAAGAAAACTATAAGTAATTGTGTTTCTGAAACACATGACGTGTAGAGTGTATCCTTAAATATCATATATAGGAATTACAGAATTCAAGCTTTAGTAATAATAATACAGCAAGTGATCCAACCATCGCAATTATTCAGAAATTTGCTCGGTGCAGTCTTAAGGAACTCATAGCTGGGTCTTGTGTCATGGTCAATGATCATGACTCACTAAGCTCTATCTTATATCTATTAGAAAATGTAGCAAAGTGAAATAAAAACTTATCATAATTACATTGGCACTGAACTAAAATCTTTTTTTATTCCTAGCAGATAGCTAATTAAGACGTGAAAAACATGTACCTAAGTAATTTCCACAATAGATTTCAGTGGGCACGTAGATTGATACACCGTAATTTGTAAAAATGGAAATTGACCCGGTCCATTAGAAAGTGCTTAGGTTAGGCAGTTTAAACAGGCTCAGTAACACGAGCCAGCGGCGCTTAATGAGGGATTATCGCCCATTTCCCAGGTTTCACCTTACAAATCGTCCGACCACGCGCTCGATCGCCACGCGTTCGTCTACAATGGGGTTATCTACAGATTACCGGCGAATTTTCCGCTGTGTTTTGGCGAAGCCTGAGATGAGGTCATATTTTTCTGGTAGTTGATGTTGCTTTGTACCTATAAATGGTACTAAATGATTGTTGTAATTGTTTTACAGTTAGGTATTTATGACATGTAAAAGAACCCTTGAGGCCTACTCGCAGAATAAATGTTTGATTTTGATTTTGAGGTGAGGTGATTTAGGCGACTTCCTGATTTGTCGGTGCGGAGGCAGTACGATATGAGAAAAGTGTCAAATGTCAGTGTCAGCTGTCAGTCGACGCGATACCATTTTTTACTACGCCCCTACATTTAAATGAGTGCTTCCTGACTGGCGCGGGAAGCGCGGTAGCGGGACGATGCGAAGGCGGTACTGCTACGCTTCTGCGCATGATATTACTAGTGCGCAAACGTAATACTGACAGTATTATGTCAAATGAGAATCTTTGCGATGTCAGTAAGTTTACGTCAAAGAAGAAAATGTCACATATCGATCCCGCCCCGCCAAGTCAGGAAGTCGCCTTAGTAATGTTTTCGACCGTACGGTATGTTATGTTGTTATGTAGGTACTTAGATCTAATTTTTCTCAAGCATGCTCGGAAAGGTATCGGTATCGGATATTGTTTGAAAAACGAACACGGAAAGCGCCCGCGTAAAAAAAAGGTTAAAACTCTTCCCTGTCTAGGCAGAATTATTATGGATCTATGGACTTTGTCTGGAATAAAATTATTTCATTTCATTTCAATTTTCATTTTCATTTTCATTTCATTATACTCCTAGAAGTATATAACACCGCCCATAAAACCCATTTTTTTCCCGCTACAGACTGTGGCATATTAAATCGAGATGACTATGGAAATTTGTCATTCAGCCAAAGAAAACCGCCCACAGACCGCGCGTTTGACAGAAAACTCAGGCGATTCCTGCCTGGCATACGGCGCCGGTGTAGGCGGACGACTTCCGAAGGGTAGCGGACGGGGTAGCGATATACCTACCCTTCGCGTAAGCGGTAGTGATATACCTACAAGTAAGTAGTTGCTCTTGAAGGTAAGGCGTAGCCCGTAGGGCGTAGGTAAGCAGTTTGATATATACAACGGTTGCAAACGGTTATCGTTCTTCTTTATATTATGATTTTTCTTAAAAGAATTCTATTGCTTATACCTACTTAAATAAATAACTTAAAATCTAACTAGAACATTGATTAAAAGACATTCGTCTTTAAGCTTAAACTTGTTTAGGTACTTACCGGCTTAAGGATGATTCACGCTAGACCGTTCCGTGTCCGGGCCGACCCGTTTTCTAGTACAAGAAATCGACGGCTGGCGCGCGTCCCTGTATTAGAAAACGGGCCGGCCCGGACACGGAACGGTCTACTGTGAATCATCCTTTATACCTAACGTACAGATTTATAGTTTTAGCTTGTTGTGAAACGATAAATTTAATATACAACAATCTGAACAAATCGTACAGTTTTAAATACTACCTAGTAGTTACTAAAACACTTAAACAGCAAAATATTACCTACTAAATGAATAAAATATTACACTCTTTAATGGTTTTATAAACTTATATTTCTGGCAGGCGTGACTGGTCCTTCCTCGAACGGTTAGTACATACTTCTCAATAATAAAGCTACTTAATCTCCGATTTCCTTTAAAAATAGCTCCCCCCATAGATACACGCCACACATCTATAAATCACTTTTACTTTAAACCTCCTACTTACATATCTGAGCTGACTGTACCACTTGTAAATATTACTAACACGTTGAAGAATATACCTTGGTACCGTTTCTATTGAATTAGAGGCGTTGTTTTTATTAATTCTAATATTTAGGTTAAGACAATTTGGGTATTCACAAATACCTACACCTACCATACTCTTTATATATAGGTTATTCATAAATAGGATTTATGTTGGACTGCTGGATAGAGTACTTCGAAACCGCGTTCTTTTACCTAATAAAAATGTTTTAGTGAATATAGGTACAAAGTCCGTTTGTTTTGACAATGTGAACAATTTAAAGGGAAGACTACTAACACAACTCCCTACCTACCTATACGCTAAAAAACCTACGGCTCCATCAATGTATGTCGATGGACCGAGATTCATAACAATTATTACATATGCGTAATTGGAGATCCAACCACCGGTTCAGCTAGTAAACATTGTACCTACGACTACGTACCTTAATAGGGATGTTGACACCAAATAAGAAAATCAATGAATCCGAATTTTCTCGAAAAAGGATTAAATTCTCTATCAAATAGTGAAAAAAGTAATCCAAAAGAATAAATAATTACATAATTATAAGTCTTCAAAGTTTTAGGAGGGGGCATTTTCTGTCCCTTTTCCGCAAAACGCCCCGTTGTATTGAACGATCGTCATTTACTATGGTGCTCGAGGTCAGTGACGTCACTGACCTGTAGTGATTTCTCTCTCTAACTAAAAACATTCTAACGGTTGTAGTTTCGTTATTATTTGAGATATATGAATAGGATTTTCACTTTTTGGCATAGTTATATGTATTCTTTCGTATGGAGTATTAAAATTTTTTGAGTCAACATCCTTATTAAACTTCCCTTGAATGAATACGAAGATGTGTACTTGGAAATAATGAACGAATTTAAACCGGCAAGCATTGTCAATATATTAGGAATGAAAATTTGCAAAACGCGCGCCTATCTGTTTGTAATGTATCATACTTTACGGCACACGACTCGACATCCATAAAGGCTTTTAGTAATTCATTCCGCTTTAAGTGAAATGAGAGAACAACAGCGCGGCTGTTCAGGCGTCGTGCGAGTTCATGTACTAGGTATATAAACCGTGAAATATTGCCTTCCTCAAGGGCCCATGGGCCGCGACGCCTTATATTTCGTGCCCTACGCGGGTACGAGTCGAAAGAACCGTCAGGAACAAACCTCCGAACTCTGTGACTTTTACCTACAGTCGGCAACACATGTTGCAACTGTCACGTTTTTTTATGGTGGACTCGTGAGAAATTAAATACCACAGGCATTAATTACCATTAGAGAATCAAGTGCCTATACGTATTTAAGAATATCGACAAAAGTATCATTTCATTATGTAGGTACTAGTTCGCGCGCACTAGCGCTCTTTTGCATTCATAAATAATTATAAAATAACTTAGGTAACTACCTAACATTCAACTAAGCATTCACTGTACTAATTTTTCTGATTCATTTCACCAGTTGATACCTATTCAACTGCGCGGTAATCACGTAACGTTTTCGACCGTTAGTACGATAGATTTAAATGTCAAATCCCATACTAAAACTGACATTAAATACGTACCAACGGTAGTACATATCGTTACGTGATTACCCCGCGGGTTACTGTTTTCAATACGTATTCATAATTTAATGTGTCGTACGAGGCTCCATGCATACTGGCTTGACCTAGCTTCTTTGTTTGCATTTGTGAAATCTGATGCGAACTGTACTTTCACCACAGAATAAAAACCTATACAACCCTCGGGCCGCTCTCGCCGAACACTGGCATTATTTGAGAAAATATGAAAAATACTGCGTGCTTAAGGGGCAATAACTCTCCGGGTGAGACATTAAGAGGCATTATGCGGCACTCGGATGTTTTTCAATTTGGTGAAATGGTGTCTGCAGTTCGCCTTTATGACTGCTAGTATAAGTACTTATACTCTCAAAAGGTGGGGTGGCACCTACACTTATAGATTTGAAAACCGGTACCTACACTACTAATTCTAACATATTTTTTTTATATAGCCTATTATGTGTCCCACTGCTGGGCAAAGGCCTCTCCCCATGTTGTCCAGACGTCCCTGTCCAGAGCCTCTTCCTCCCAGTTGGAGACAAATACGTCCAGATCATCCCGCCATTTCCGTCTGGTATAGGTAGTTACATTGGTATACTTATTTAATGCCTTTTCTGAAAATATAATTTGAAATCTATTTCTAATCCCACCTAGTTGGGCCCGATAGCATAACAATATTGTGGTACTTATTGTCAAAATAAAACTCGACCAAAACGAATAGAAACTAGACAGCGACATGACGTCGGAAGTCGTAATTCATTCTCAAAGTCAACACCAACAACAGCTCGTAAAACTGCGACTAGCGTCGGTGCCTCTGCCTCGTAGCACATCGTAGCACAAAGCCTGCGCTATTGTTGCGTTTGCGCAGTTTGTGCAAAGACCCCGCTGCACCTACACACCGTACAATTAAAGTAGTAAGTGTGTACACAACTCATATCTCCTTACGCTCTTTTGAATTTAAACAACACAGTAGGCGCCCATTTTTTCAATCTGAAAATTGAACGTCAAAACATCAATGAGGCTTTTGAATACCAAATATTTGTTCCGAGTGGAACACACATGGCGACCACACAGGGCGCAGATTGTGCAACGTTAGAAAGCTGAAAGTTATGACTTTTCGCCTAAAAAGTTAATGAAATCAAATCAGCTACACGTCAACCGTGAAATGAAGTGTTTAGCCGACGAGTGTTGCTTGGATAATCGATTGCGGGATACGCACGTGTAACATACAGTAGGTATAATTGATTTAATGAGCTTAGATGCCTACCTTTATGTAGGTACAGGATTTAATTTAATTATGTTCAATGGGAGGTATAGGTTTAAGTGCCATACTGATAATCATGGCAATGTCACTAAAATAAAATGTAGGAACATTCCCTCCCTATGCCTCACTGTTACAATGCCACTACATTCCTCAGCCTCATTATTTTTTATTCCAAAACATATCACAGCTCAGGTTCTGGCCAACAAAAACGCCATAAAATGTCATAAAAAATATTGCTAACATCGCGCCGTTTGAATATTTGAATAAAGAATAAGTGAACATAAAAAGCCTGGCTGGTGAGGAGCAACAAATTGCGCGCATTATAAATGACAAATGTAAGCGCGCGTGGTGTCGGGTTGCGGCCACCCGCGCGCCCGGATTAGTTTCAGCTTACTTTCCTGCTCCCTGCGCCTGAGCACCGAAATAGCGCCCTCTGCCCTTCACGTCTGCAGCTTGACTTGACTGCCACCTATACTGTACAAATAATTTAATTTTGGAGAACACTTCCGTAAGGGCCCTAAAAAATTGAAATAAATTGTTTTTGTCCACTCGAACTGAACACATTGTCGTCCAACCAGCGAACGAAACAACACATGTTTGTTGGGCGGCAATGTTTTTTTTAATTAAATTTTTGTACCATATTAATATTACCTAAGGCGTTCACTATAATTTACTAATACTTACACGAAATTTACCCAGACATACCTAAATTGTATGTCAATTTTTTGCGCCACAACTCCTAACGGAATCAATTAAACTACATAATTAAAATCCTTAGTTAACTCTGATACAAACATTTTGGTCCTCACTCATAGAGCTCCATCTATGACGATTCCTATCCAGAGAGTAAGGCGACTTCCTGACTTGGCGGGGCGTGATCGATATGTGACACTTTCTACTTTGACGTAAACTTACTGACGTCGCAAAGATTCCCAATTGACGGAATACTGTCAGCATTACATTTGCGCAGTAGTAATATTATGCGCAGAAGCGGACCAGTAGGTACTGCCTTCGTATCATCCGCTTCCACGCATCCCGCGCCAGTCAGGAAGCACTCTTGACACTGACATTTGACAGTTTTCTCATATCGTACCGCCTACGCACCGACAAATCAGGAAGTCGCCTAAGGAGGATGGCACGGCATTTCTTCACAACCTATACCTAAAGGTTAAACCTATTTAAAGGTTAAAATGTTGAAATTAGAACTTAAAATATTACGTACCTAAATAAAAATCACCTACCTATACTTAAATTGTAGGTACTCTTTGTAGTATCATCGAATAAGATATAATGACTCTACCTAGTATTAGATCTATAATTAAACTATTCTTTAAGTGTCACATACCCATACTAGGAACCTATACATCTTGAAAATTTAGGTATTACCAAATACAAAATACGTATTTGTATTTCAAATACTTACATGTAAGTATTTGAAATACTGACCAACCCTGCCTAGTAGGCACCCTATTAGGTAGAGCTAAAGAACTAATAAAATAAGTACCTACTTAGCTATGCCTAAATACTTATTTATTATGGAAGTGTGTTTGTAGATACTTAACTACCTATGTGCGTGTATGAGGACGTGTAATACGGTATTAAACTCATAGTCAAATCAGCAACTTTTTATTAAATGTCAAAAACGATTTGTTAACCCGTAAATACTGTGTTAGTGACGTTACTAAGACAGTGAATTGGTTGGTTCAAATCAGCGTCCTTTTTAAATATTTATGCTTATAAAATCTTTCAATTAGCTAAAATAAATTAATAATTGATGTTTTTTTAATATTTTCGTTAGATCTTTTATTAGTCAAGTAAAAAATAATTTATTTTTACCTAATACCCTATTGTGTATCTAGTGTGGGACTGTGGGTTGCTTTTAGACTCTGTTATATCTACCTAACTTCCTTTTTTTTAATCTATAAAGTACTATTCCTATACAGGGGTCCAATTTTTGAGTGTCGAACGCTCGAATTTTCACTCGAGATCTGTCAAAATACTATGATGTTTTGACAGATGTCGAGTGAGAATTCGAGCGTTCGACACTCAAAAATCGGGCCCCAGGAGGCCAATTCTCGGGCCGCTCGAGATGATGTCTATTCGAGATGATCTCGATTGACTCAATGTCTATCGAAAAATCTCACCAAAATGTCGAACACAGATAAATTTCTTATTCTGGGGAACGATCGAGATTATGTCGAACGATAATCTCGATGTCTATTGCAATACGCGTTCCGTTTTTTTCGATTGTGTTCGTTTACAATCGAGTGTAAATCAATAAATAATTTTATAAGGTTTTCCACTTAATAAAATATCTCTTATATCAAAAACAAAAGCGTTATTCATTTACAATTATCTAATAAATAAATATGGTGATTTAACACATAAAATATATTTAAGTATATTTTCTCTTTTATATACTTACGTGAAATGGAACGCATAATAACTTTGACTACTTTCTTTCAATAGGTAAATTTGTAAGCTGTCAATTCAATAAAATATTTTCCGCCAACTTAATTCGGTAATTTAATTTAGAGCAAGGCTCCTCGAAAGCCTGAATTTTTTTACAAGCGCGGTGTCCCGCGTTTCAAACGCGTTTTCGCGCCACTGTATGCCTCGCGTTGCACCCCGCGCTGCTTCTGCGACGTCCACAGCGTTGGCGATTAAATTATTTAAATAGATTGACATATTTCTCGTTAATTTTTGCTGCTTTAAACGCACTTAAAGTATTGTAGTTAAGTAAATAAAATTCCACATTTCTATACAATACCTGTATTACATTATCTGAAATAGTCGATCTTGTACAACAAGTATACTTATTGTAATAATATTAATTTACAACATTTTTTACCGATCGATAATTATGCCAACTGCTTCCTTAACTTTTTAATTTTCCCGTCAGACAGGCAGGACGCCGCGGTAATAGATTAGTTACACATATCGACCACCACCGCGGCGCCACTGTCTATTACGTCATCGGTGTCGCCATCGCCACAATTATAAATGATTAAGGCTGGTTTTCCACTAGAGCTATGCTAAGCAGCTATGCTGCGAGGATGCGCTACGAGCTATGCGACCGTTTCCACCATACGCTATGTAGCTGTGCGAGGAAGATGCGCTATGAAGATGTGCTATGCTACGTAGCTGTGCGAGGTAATTCCGGTTACACGCAATGGCTATGACGCCCCTACGTACGGAGCGCAAGCGTCATGCTTCGGACTCATCGAGCAACATGTTTCGGACTGACACGCGACATGTTTTGGACTCATCGAGTAACAGTTTCAGATTCACACGCGACATGTTTCGGACTGACACGCGACATGTTTCGGACTCATCGAGTAAAAGTTTCAGATTCACACGCGACATGTTTCGGAATTCACACGCGACGTGTTTCGGAATTCACACGCGACATGTTTCGGACTCGCACGCGACAAGATTCGGACTCATCTAGTAACATATCACATTGCAATATCTATGGTTGAGTCCCTCAATTTGTTCGTATATTGGGTTAATACCTAGAATTCTAACTAGCCCTATTTAACGTGACGCTAACAATATTTCCCGCCATTGACAGATCAAATGTCAAAAAAATAGTGATGAAACCATCTCGATCGCTACTGACCACTCGATGTATCTCGAACGCTGGGAGTAGACATATCTCGAGTGTGAGATTTCGAGAATACGCAAACTTGGTTTTCGATCGACATCCGCCATTTTTTTTCGAGATATGTCTAATAGACATCATCTCGAGCGGCCCGAGAATTGGCCTCCTGGTTCTATGCAAGAATTAGCATGAAACAAATGAACGCGCCATATATAGGTAATTTGGCCGAGTAAAACGAGGTCTTTGTTTTAGCTTCGACAAAAATGTCGTATGTCCGGCCGGATTTTTGTATGTCCTCCTCTACAGCTCGCATTTATCAACCGATTTTCGTGAAATTTTGTGAGCAGGTTTGGTAACTATATAGAATTTTTTTGTCGAGTCACTTTTTGGACATTCAAAAAAACAAACTTCGTATCAATGATTTCGTGTTTTTCTGCGGCCGTTTTTTCCTCTACAGGTCGCATTTCTCAACCGATTCTCGTGAAATTTTGTGAGCAGGTTCCATGACTACATATAATTTATTTGTAGAGTAAATTTTTTAATTTTTTTTTACGTCGTTGACTGTTCTCCTCTACAGGTCGCATTTATCAACCGATTTTCGTGAAATTTTGCGAGCAGGTTTGGTAACTATATAGTTTTTTTTTGTCGAGTCACTTTTTTGAAATTCGAAAAAACAAACTTTGTATCAATGATTTCGTATTTTTCTGCGGCCGTTTTTTCCTCTACAGGTCGCATTTCTCAACCGATTCTCGTGAAGTTTTGTGAGCAGGTTTTATGATTACATAGAATTTTTTAGGCAAGTAAATTTTTGTATATATATATTTTTTTTATTCATTGGTTTGTTCTCCTCTAATGTCGCATTTATCAACCGATTTTCGTGAAATTTTGTGAGCAGCTGCGGTAATTCTATAGAATTTTTTATCGAGTCACTTTTTCAAAATTTTAAAAAACAATTTTTTTATCAATTATTTTGTGTTTCTGTGGCCGAATTTAGATTTGTTCACCTCTAAGGGTCGCATTTCACAACAGATTCTCGTGAAGTATTGTGAGCACGTTTTTTGATTACATCGAAAATTTTTGTCGAGTAATCTAAAAAAAATTCTATGGTTTGTCCTCCTCTACAGGTTCGATATCTAACATAGTTTTGGAAATAAAAAAAACACTCACGAGGTCTACAGCTCACAGAGCCACTAGTCTAATTTGGGCCAAATTTTCTGCCGGTGAGTATATTTTGAGAAAATATCATCGGGAAGAGTATTAAATAATAGGTGCCTATACTGATTGCATTAACAAAATTCCCTTCGACCATTACGTGCCATTACAACGAACATCTCGTGTGCTTGCGAATTTCACCATTCATCAAGGTTTCTGCTCTACCTATGCACTGGTTTTAATAAAAAAATGTTTTTGCTTCGGAATTTCCCGCCATTACACTTCAACCCTCGCGCTGCACTCCTTGCGGTACGGTGCATTGACTACGCATCGCGTCTCGCTCCCACTCGCCTGCGTACCGTAAACAGTGCTCGCGCTCTCTCGCTCCCCGCAGTCATCTGTTTTATGGGCGGCGCACTCATTTCGATGCGCGCGCGTTTTTACTTTAACCGAGTAGATTTTATCAAATTTTCTTTCAACATCTTTTTAGCCAATTTATAGTGTCTGCATTCTGCAATCATAAGTATTTTAGTTTTACTTGCTATTTCTAATCCTGGTTTTGTTAATTTAAATGATAATGAGTAATGACGCTAATTTTAATTAAACTTAATAATTATAGTAGGTAACTTATTATGAAAATAAATGTATATTTCTGCAGCTCTACAAAATTATTTAAAATTTTAATAATGGTTTTAAGTGGATTACTCTTAAGAATATTTCTATTAATATGCTGTTCAACGGCGTTACATTAATTTAAAATTTGAATAATAGTCGTGAACGCATACAAAAGTATTATTTTTTAAGTGTGCGAAGGAGAGGTAGGTAGGTGGGGAGGGAAGGCGACAGCGGGTAGCGCGTGTAGTGGTTTAGCCGGGGGACGGCCCCGCCTGCGCGCCCCGCCCGCTCCGCGCCGCGCGGCTCAGTTCGCGCTCGTCGCCACGCTACCCGCTCGTAACGGCTCCGCTACTAACCGCTCAACAAAACGTACGCGAAAAAATGTGTCCTTTAAAAGTGTTTAGCGGGCGCTAATTGTTTCGGTTTGTTTATTAATAAAAATGACGTGAATTTTGAAATTGGAATCTTATTGGACTTCTTCAAAGGACAATGGTTTTAAAACGGAGACAGTTGTTGGTGAAATGTGTGAACGAAGACTGGGGTATTGAGTGTTGATGGATGTGGAGAGCGCGGAGAGTTGGTCGCGGGCGAGGATGGTGGCGGAGGAAAGCAAGGCCCGAGCCACGGACTTCAGCATCGCGGCCATCATGGCCCGCGGGCCGCGCAGCCCCATCGCTGGCTCGCCGACGCGCACTGGTAAACATAACTACAGAATGTTTCATCACTAAATAAATACCTAATACCTACATAATAGTAATTTACCTACATATTTTTTGATTATGTTAGTGGTACGTGCAGAAATATGGAAGAGTGTAGGAACTGCAAAATTTCGCACGGATCGGCTGCCGCCGGCAGCGGCATCGAAAGATTTAACATTGAGTGTTCGTTTTCTCAAAGTCAAGATGCCCGATTAACATTTGCATTATAGTTAACAGGAATTAAGGACGATAATAGACACTTATAAGAGTTCAAGCAATCCGACATCAAATGCCGGTTTTTATAATCTGCGTTTGTACCTAATAATCTTACCGTCGGTGATATGCTCGGTGTTTTTTTCATTATTGAGGCTAGGTAGGTACAATAAAAATAACAAAAGTAGATTTTAGACACAAACATGAATGATAAAATTGATAAAATAAAATTGCCTTACGGCTGTCATTGAAAATTACTGTACTAACCTACCTAAACAATCACATTTTAATTCTGATGGGCTAGTACGGTCAACAAATTTGATTCCCAGGCCACTTAGTAGGTAGGTACCTTACCTTGTCAGTGAAGGTCTATAATTAAAACCGCTAGAGATCTCGTATTAATGTCACTGTCAAGGTAGGTAGGTGCGAAGTGGCCATGTTATCAAATCGGTTGACTGTAGGTACCTAAATAATATTTTATAGGTAAAATAATTAATTAATCTTTGTTTGACAGGATAAAAAATAGGATAGGCAGTTGACTGACTGTATTGTACATTATTTTAGTTAAGTACCGTGATACCAATCTCACAGAAAATAAAGATTTTTTTTTAATCGTATGGCATTAAATGTACCTACAAATAGGCAAATAATTAAATAATAGAAAATAATTAAATATTCATAATTATGTCAAGTGTATATATTAGATGTCAACATTCAGGGAATTAAGCCACGGAATCGCGCCGGGTGTTAAGTGTAGCAGGTCCTCCAGGTCCAGGGGGCCGATTTTTGAGTGTCGAACGCGAAAAGTCGAGCGTTCGGCACTCAAAAATCGGCCCCCTGGTCCTCCAGGAAAATAAAATAAACTTTACCTACCTATGAAGTGGCTAGTTCTAATTTTCAAGAAATTTTGGGTGGCTTGATCCATAGCTCCTTGGTTTTTATTAATTTATTTTGATTAATTTAAATCTCGAACAGGTAGTTAATTCACTAATTGGCTTCTACTGGGACACTAAATTTCAGACGGAGGGATTAGGAAAATATCTTGTTGGTGAAAAGTTGCCTGAAGTTGAACAAAATTGCCACTTTCCTGTAGGGTGATTTTCCAAAATTCAAGCTTTCTTCCGATCTAATAATAAACTATAAGTATATAAACACTAACTGAACAATATTGTATTTTATCATACCTAGTCACAATGAATGCATCTTTGCAAAGTCCTAAAATATTTACGTATATGAATTCGTTGTACAATTATTTATTCATAAAAATATACATTATTTTGTATTTTGACACCAATACTAAAATGAAAAAGCACCTAAGTAACAAAAACTAAACTAAAATTAATTAATTAATTAATTGAATATTGTGAAACGTTTTTTTTAAATTTAGGTATTACAACTGTCACGAGTCGAAATTTTTATTAGAGATTGAGCATGTGGCTTTTTGAGGTATTTTAAAGTTGCGAGAGGATTTCAAGCTAAATTTGTACTGTTTTATATTCTGTAACAGATTGTTTATATAATATATATGTTAGTTTATAGCGAGGTGTGGTACGAGCTAATATGTTTATTGTAGTTTCATATAATTGAATTCGCTTGACGTAATAAAAACGCGACACGCAAACTATACATTCTGTCAATTCTGTGTCATTTTTTTCTTAAATATAGTTTAGTAACCAGCAGGTCATCATCATCATCAAAACTTAAGAGCTTCGCTCTTGTCGGTGGAGTAACCGCCACTCTTGTCTATTCATTGCCAGTTTCGTGACTTCCTCATACGACCTGGCAGCAACTTCCTCCTTCACTTGATTAAAGTAAGTCAGTCTAGGTCTTCCTCTTCCTTTTCTGCCTTCAATTTTGTCCTCTAATATATTTAAGAAGAAGCTGTCGTGCCGTATTAAGTGTCCCATCATCCTGCTTCTTCTATTTCTAATTGTCTTAAGTAAACTTCTTCTGTCTCCTACCATACTCAAAACCTCTTC
Source organism: Cenopis cana (assembly GCA_951800055.1). Classification (NCBI taxonomy): domain Eukaryota; kingdom Metazoa; phylum Arthropoda; class Insecta; order Lepidoptera; family Tortricidae; genus Cenopis; species Cenopis cana. Next base: position 14,815,514 of record OX637477.1, on the reverse strand, counting down.
ATTCGTCTTTCTTTCCATCCAGCTGATCCTTTCCATCCTACGCCAACACAACACCACATTTCGAAGGCATCTAATCTTTCTCTGTCTCTTTGTGTCAGCGTCCATGTCTCACTCCCATACAATGCAACGCTCCAGATATAGATTTTAATGAGGCGTTTTTTGGCTAGTTTTGATATTCGAGATTTAAGGAGGTGCTTTTTACTATTGAATGCTTTTTTAGCCATATCAATCCTCTGTATGATGTCAGCAGTGCATCTGGAGTCATCGGTAATGACACTTCCTAAGTATTAAAGTATTAAGTAAGTATTTAAGTATTCCTAAGTCCTGCAGCAGGTACCCTCGTTAAAATTAGCGAGTGAGTCGGTTATTGATCTGCCTATTTGAAAAGGGGTTCAGAACGATACAATAGGTATTTGGCATTTTTAAAGAAGTAGGTATAAATGTCAGCGCAGTTCATCGTAGTTGTGTGGACCGATTTTTGAGTGTCGAACGCTCGACTTTTCACTCGACATCTGTCAAACCATCATAGTTTTTGACAGATCTCGAATGAAAAGTCGAGCGTTCGATACTCAAAAATCGGCCCCGTGGCCTTACTGTGCGCTTTCCCACTTTTTGTCGATATATTTAAATTGTAAAACAATAATCATCTAAATCGATTCTTGTTATCTACTCACCGAAATCGCTAATAAAATAATCGGTTAATATCTATGCCAATCGATTCGCTTTGGCTACAAGCATTACAAGATTAGTATGAAAACGGTAACGGAATGGAATTAAATAAATTTGGGACACTTTTTTTCCCCTATATCATTAAGTGCTTTCGATTCTGAGAAGAAAAAACCCGATTTTATCCAAATAAAAAAAAAGTCGAGTGTACAACTTTCCGTAAAATGGTAATTTTTTTTAAATGAACGCAATATAAAGTTATCGTCATCAAATATAAAATAGGTTAAAAATAATTTACATTTTGTTACCTTGCCTAAGTAAAATAAAATAAAAAATAAATAAATCAAAGCTATAGTGTGGTAATGAGAATGAGTAGTGGCTTTAGTGGAAGAGCGATCTTCATATTATCCTATTGTGTGCCTATTTTAATGTTTGATAAATAATAATGAATAAAAAGCCCCTTATAGGAGTTATACGTAGCACTTGGTAATCAAGTAAACGTCCTGTGTTCTAAAGCCCATTATCCCATTTTATGATACACGCTATTATAATACGAGTGGGTTTTCGTAAGAAACCTATACAAGTCCCTCGGGAAGTACAAGGGTTTGAATGCTAATTGGAGCTTGTGTGCGCCGGCGCAGTATACCTATTCATAATCCGTCTGAGTCACCTAATCCATTTCTTGACCTCAAGTTTCATAATCAACTATGGGTAAGCGTAGGTCAGGCGTACACTGGTTATAACTAGGCGAGTGGTTGGTGGTTTTTAATTCCGGCGCAGGAGTCGTGTTGCAGCGTTCGTTATTTCCGATTAATTGCGTGGAACGAACACTGCGGCGACTGTTGCAACACGCAAATTACTTTAATACAATAAATACGTATAATGCCGTGTGTAACTTAAACATTTTGATTTTGTTGTATTCACATCGTAAACGGATATTATATCACATGCAGACATTGCAGACATACTGAACTACAAGAACATTGAAAAGAAACAAAATATTGATTAATCACGACGTTGGCTATTGGTTACATAAATTATCTCGTAACAGAAGAAAGAGTATGAATTCAGTCATATTCTTTAGAGTAGATACTAAATAATTTTACTATTAGTTACTTGAATAACACAGTGATTTGTATTCTTATTGGAATCTAACTAATTACTATTCTAACTTGTTGTTGTTCGGTTTTTTTCTATTTGACGACCGCTTTAGCCTTGTTGGTACCCTGCCTACGAAGTTGGAGGTCCTGGGGTTCGAATCCCGGTCAGGGCATTTATTTGAGCGACCAAAACGATTGTCGCTTAGTACTCATAGTACCTACAAGCTTTGATTAGTCTGAGAGTGTATAACTCGTCCATAAAACCCAATTTACACTCGATTTTATATCCACCCTCGCTCGCAAGCTCGCTGGGATGGATAAACGTCTCGTGTAAAATGGTGCATTTTATGCACTTGTTGTACAATCTACTATATTATACAGAACCTAAAGAAACAGTAAGTTGTGTGATTTTTATTTGGTTGAACATCCTTTAAAAAACAAAAACGAGAATTATCCTTACAGTTCATCAACTCATCCAAGTAGTCGCAAATCGGCACAATAAATTAACTGGTTACCTTACCCACCTATCGAACCCTCTTACTCCTTTCAGACCAACATTATATATTTAGGGAAAAATTAAGAAGTTAGTGTTATGAGTAAAGGGATATTACGACCGCTAAGTAACCAAGCTTCAATATTCTTATAAACAGGTCTTATCGCTACACTTTTTTTTTGATCTTTTTGCCGGCGTGCCGGCTCTCACTGCCGGCAAAAAATATGCTAACTAGTTTTTTCACTTCGCTTATAAGAAACATGTTTATCCCATGGGACCGTGTTTGAACGATCCTACCAATGTTAGAACACTTTGAACTTATGTCATTGTGCTCCTTGGAATGCGTCAAACATGACAGGTATCAACATTTCGTTCCATAATAACCCTGCCTTGCAGTCGGGTAAAATATATTCCTCAAGTTACCATACAATTTTTAAGACTCAATTGAGTCGAGTTAAGGGCTAACTCGGTAAAGTTTAGTGCACTTAATGCGCTTTGGGTTTGTAGTTTTAATTTTGTATGAACACACTTTATGTCCGCAGTATAACTTACCTTCCCAAACTTGGGTTCAAATTAAAAATTTAGTTTTACCTTTGTGACGCATTTTTTGAAAACTTTTAGTTACAATATACCTAATTTGAACTTAATTTTGTCGTTTAATTAAGTGTTTCGCTCACCTAAACTCTCATAAGGGTTCCCGAAGAGTGATGAATCTCGTGTCCTCGTGTCTGACCATGGTCGATTTGTGTAAGATAAAAACAAGTTTATAGGTGACGGCGTTGACGCGCAAAAACGCTATCTACCAAAGAGAATATAATCACTACGTTTTAGACACTACCCTGACTAGAGCACGTGCTATGCTTTAGTTTAGAGCAGGATAAAACACGATCCGGTGTTTTCTAGCTGTCAAAAATTTCTCAACGTAAGTATAATAGGTAGGTAATTATTAATTTGGTCGAAGCGTCAAACTCTAAGCCGCGTAGGTAATACAGTGAAACAAATAACGCTAATGAGTACCATATATATGTATGTATCAGGAAATAAATTAGAAACACGTAGGTTTATATGTAATGATTTAATAATGTATGTATTTTTTTGTGCAATAAAGGATGATTCACAGTAGACCGTGCCGTGTCCGGACCGGCCCGTTTTGTAGTACAATACAAGAAACCGACGGACGCGCGACGGCCGTCGATTTCTTGTACTAGAAAACGGGCCGGCCGGGACACGGAACGCTCTAGGTGAATCATCCTTAAAGAGTTTCACTACTAGGTACTAGGTACTACTAAATCTATAATTTTGGCAAATAGCTGCGTCCTTATTTGTGGGCTAGGTGGGTTGGGTACTTACTTACGCGGTGTTAAAGAAAGGCTAATAACTATGTTGTCGGTAGGTTCGTTGTCGCGACAGAGTTCACCCGCGTCGCTCAGCTCCCCCGCCTCCAGTTGTCGCTCGCCCGCGCCCGATGAGGACGTCGAGGTAGACGTGGAACAATGTTCTGACGGGGAGGATGGCTCAGACCACGCTGCTCCGTCCCCCGCGCCTTCCTCAGGTAATCTACGGACAACTGTTAGCACGCTCACCTCTAGCTATCGCTCGCCCGTGTCTGACGAGGACGTGCAACAATGTTCTGACGGGGAGGATGGCCCTGACCACGCTGCTCCGTCACCCGCGCCTTCCTCAGGTAACCCACAGTCAGCTGTTAGCACGCTCGCCTCTGGCTGTCGCTCGTCTGTATCTGATGATTACGTGGAACCATATGTTCTGACGGGGAGGATGGCTCAGACCATGCTGCTCCGTCCCTCGCGCCTTCCTCAGGTAACCCATAGTCAGTTGTTACGAGTAGCACGCTCGCCTCTGGCTGTCGCTCGTCTGTATCTGATGAGTACGTGGAACAATGTTCTGATGGGGAGGATGGCTCAGACCATACTGCTCCGTCCCCCGCGCCTTCCTCAGGTAACCCCCAGTCAGCTGTTAGCACGTTCACTTCTAGACCGTGTCTGACGAGGACGTGGAACAATGTTCTCACGGGGAGGATGGCTCAAACCATGCTGCTCCTTCCCCCGCGCCTTTCTCAGGTAACCCACAATCAGCTGTTAGCACGCTCGCCTCTAGCTGTCGCTCGTCCGTGTCTGACGAGGACGTGGAATAATCTTTTGACGGGAAGGAAAGGCGCAAGCAACTCTGCTTCGTCCCCCGCGCCTACCTCAGGTAACCCACAGTCATCTGTTAGCACGCTAGCTTCTGGCCGTCACTCTCGCTTGTGCGTGTCTAACAAGGACGTGGAACACTGTTCTAATGGGGAGAAGGGCTCAAGCAACGCTGCTTCGCCCCCTGAGCCTTCCTCAGATAACCCACAGGCAGCTGGACAGGACTTGGAAGTTGACGTTCAAACGGGGAGGGCTTCGATAACACCGCTCCGTCCCCACCGCATTTCTCAGGTAACCCAGTCAGGTGTCTAATGGTCCGTAAGGATTACTTTCTCTGCATACTGTGTTCAATATAATTTGGGAGATCGTACAAATGGGTTGAGAACGGAATCGTGAAGAAAAGAGTTGCTTACATAATTAAAAAGCCTGCACGGCTGAAATCTTGTTAAAAAAATCTACAGTTCATATAATCAAGATAATGCCCAATTAACCAAAAGGCGGTTTATTTGATGTGGTAAGTTTTGTGAAGTCACGGTTTGAGAGTTGTTTAATGGTTCTCTTATACAAATTTCTGTGGTTATTACAAAAATTAAACTCCTTGAAAACGGTTCATGACATAGAAAATTGCAATTTATTGCGCCAGCTGTTGCCTTTTAAGTAGACCTACGCCTTGAGATAAAGTCATAAACTGTTGTCAGAATTATAATTATTAATTTTATCTCAATTTTAATAGTTCTATTACGTATAGTATATCGTCGCTTCAATCTTTCATGATTTCTGAAATTGTAAAGGTAATTGTTCTTTTGAAAGGCATTACCTTTTTATTCATTCATTGTGACGCAAAAAGTAAATGGAAGTTTCGATTAAAGCTACTGTTAGCATAATAAACAAGCTTTCTCATGCAATTTGGTTCTCACAATAATGTGCGATTGAGTGCGTGTAGATACGTAGATATCGCCAGTGTCGGTTTTATCGCATGACGCCGTAAAGAACCCGGTTCACTCAATAGTGTTGTTTCTCATCTTATTAGGCAAACTGTTTGTCAGTCTGTTTGTCGCTCATACGGGCGAACTAATTAAACAAGCTTAACAGGGATTACAGGGCGAGTAGTTTGCGATCGAGACAACTGAAGAGACTTGTAAGCAGGGACCGGAACCGGTAAGCCTAATCAGGGTTTTCGATAGGCTTATTTTAACGGTGGTTTTAAAAACCCTATCGATATTGGTAACCATGTAAAACGGTAACCCTATCGATAGGGTACCGTATCAATCGGGTTAACCCAACAAACCGCTAACCAAAATCAAAACCCTATCAATACGGTAACCGTATCATTAGGGTTTTTAACCAGTTTTTAACAAATGTAATCTTTACGCACCTTTCAATTAGACTCATTTTTAGATAACCGTGGCTCGCACGGACGATGTGCTCGCCGGCTCGCCGTGGGGCCCGCTCTCAGTACAAACAAACTGGTTTGATCTACCGAAACGCTCCTTATTTTTAATGCAAACAACTTTGTACTTTGAGTCCTTAGGCTTGAATCGTATTTACTTTATTGTGCGTGCAAGTGTAGATTTGTAGCTCACGCTCGGGCGATTGTTTGTTTATTTCACATTTTAACTTTTGCGCCTATATTTTTATCTAACTTTCTGTGCAATGTCAGCAACAACTACCTAATAATCTGAAGGTCGGTTTGTCGAACATTAAATATCCAATAAAAAAATGCTACTTTATCAAGATCACAATTGTCGCATTTTGACGGTTCATTCGAACGCTAATGTATTTATTTTAATATTTTGAAACAATCAGTCGTTTTCATAGTACTGATCATAATCTATAATTAAATTTTATTTTGAAATAAACACCAGCCTCCTTGACTGACAATATGTGAACCTTATTGTAACGAGATAAGGTCTACAAACGAATCAACAGTGTAACGTGTTACCTTCTTTTGTTAGTATACTACCTACCTAAACAATAGGCAAAGGTCGCCGGTCGTCGCAAGTGCTGACCACCTGTGGATGTACCCAACAATAAGAGAGCTTTCTTTAAAATCTTTTATATTTAAGATTAGCAATTAAGGTGAAAAATGTAATTATTGGATATAAACAGTATATCTTTTTTTTTTTTAGTTGTATAAAAAAACTTCATTGACTTTAAGTCGAATAAATTTGTAGGCCAACTGGGGTCGCAACATCAGTATGGGATTTCTAGGAATTTGTTGATAAACACTCGATAAAATCAGTCGCTACATCCAAAATCGGAGTTTCTACCGGAGTCGCTATAGCCAGTGGGAATTTCATATGAAGTATGTTCTAAGTACAAGGGACTTAGGTGTAGAGTTGCTACAACCGAAATGTCGTTACAACCAAGGTCGCTAAAAATGAAATCCACTGTAATTGATTGTCCTCTGGTGACCTGAGGTAAAAGCAAGTGCGCACGACCATAGAGTTGTTAAATCGCCCAATTCCGGGATTGTAAAAATGTTTTTAATAAATCCGGGATTTTAGTAGTAGGTTAATACACGTATTGCAGTCAGTATATTAATTCCGCATTTTTATGTGTGGGATTTCATTACATTAAGTATTAGGCTGTTAACTACCAAGTTGTTAAAACGTTTATCTATTTAAACCAGCACGGCAAGATACAGACGAGCCGAAAGCTGATAGGACTTGCTGTTTTCCATTGTCTTAGGATTAACGAGATTGCGGCGACAGTTTCAATGGCAAAAATAACCTTTCTTACACTATAAAGACATTTATGCCGATGTTGTTATCTTTTCACAACTTAATACAATAGGTACATAAGTGCCTAAATGTCGTGGTGTTTGTCTTTTTTTTTCCAGGTAAACCTACACACGCACACAATAAAAACAAATAATTACGTTTAGTTCGTTAGTTACTTTACGTAAATCTGCAGGTTCAGTAGCAGTGCACTGCTTGCAGTCTGAAGTGCATTCTCGTAACGTAACCATCTAGTTGAGTACGCGTGACCATAGAAGTGGACTTTGTTATTATTATTGTTTCTGTTATTTTTGTTATTATAGATATAGGTATTTGAATATAGGCGTGTATTTATGGACACTGATTAGTGATTTTGATTGGATTGTGAAGTTAAGTGGGTGTTATAAGAAAGGTGAGTGTGTTACTTTGCATTATTTTTTATACTAATTATAAGTAGAGTTCAAATTTTTGAAAGATAGGGAAGGTTGTCATACAGTTCATAATATACGTAATTGTCGTGTAACAAAAGTATCAATACAATTATAAACAATTAAAATATACATATTTATACATATGATTGTTCCAAAAATTTGAACTTTACCCAAGTAAGACCAAATCTTTAAGGTAATAATGAAATTGTATTAGTACCCGTTGATTTTATGCCGTTGACGCAGGAATAACGTATTGTCACATACAGGGAGCTATTTTATAATTCTACCTACATGTAAATTAACTAATCTACTAGCGCATATTAAAATAAATAAATACTTGATACGTAAAACATAAATCAAACAATTTTTTTTGTATTTTATTTCTATACTTTATTTCATTTTATTAAAAATATTGTTACCCTATCAAGTAATCCACCAAATTGTTCATTTGCTAGAAGACAGTAAATATATATTAATACAGTATTTAGTTTAAAAGTGTATTCAGCCCGGATATGGGCATGAAAATATTATATAATAATACAATAAAAATGGACATTATTTTACGATAATCAGAACTTTAAATATCCTGTTTATTTAATAAATGAAAAATAAAATATAAATAACATTATAAACTTTAAATATTAAATATAGTCAGGTTTTTTTTTAATAAATACGTAAAATAAATTCATGATTAAAAAATCATCACTTAAACAAATATGCAGCGTAGCGTATTCAAGATTTGTATAAAATGTCTTGCATGTCAGGAATTCAAAAACATGTCTTTTGAATGTTGAAATGTTCGATTCTTTAAAAAATAATGTTCGATTAAAAAGTACACAACGACGGTAAAGAAAACTATTATCTAAATTCTAAATAATAACAAAGCTCAAGATTTCTTGATTTCTCTCGCTAAAACTTGTATTTTCATTCACCCATTCATCGCTACGTCCTAATTCGAGCAGTATGTACGGCGCGCTGTCATATATTTGAACTAGCTGTCTCGGAGTCACGACATCGTGTCGTTACTCATTGGCTTACCGGCGCGCAGTATTGTGCGGATGGCGTAATGCATAATTTCTATTTAACCATTTATGTAATTGTTTGAATATAATAAATGTTGTTATTATTGTATATAATTAACACGCTAACTGTACAAAAGCGCGGCCTTCTCTGCAATCTCAAAAACAAAAGATATTCCAGGTAAAAGCCAAGCCCAAAACTAATAATCAGTTTTTTTATTTCATCGCCACATACAATTATTATCTTTATCTGCACGAGCAACACTAATCCTACGGCCTAGGTATCTACAAAAGGGCCGCCTTGGTAGGTAATGACTCTAACGTAAACAAAAGGCAAAACAATAAACAATCGGCAACTCAAAGTTAGCGAACAGTTGCAGGTGTGCCATATCTGTCATCGCCGTCGAGTATATGATACATGAATGGAAAGCACGTGCAATATTTAATGAAACGAAAACAGATAGCTCCCACCCCATGCTGTAATTAAGTATTTAAGTCTATGTAGAACAAATATCATGTTCAGTACGTCTCGCATATCTCGCGACGCACCATTAGTATTTTTAAGTCATAAATAATTACTTAGTACCCATAACATGGCTTTATTTGATCTGGAAGAATTTAGGAGCTGGAAGAGGGAGTACGAGGCTGAAGCACAACGAGAAAGTAAGTTAATTTATATGTATAAAGTAGTTATTTATAATATAATTTTCAGTAACATGAAAATATATCATATCATTACAGGAGAACACCGGCGATTAGCCGAAGAAAATAAAGCGACATCGTTGATGAAGGCAAAGGAGATAAACAACAGGAAGTGTAAGCATTCTAGGATTAATTTGTTACCTTTTACCTACGACATTATAAGAAATAAGGAATTAATTCAGTAAGACTAATGGAATTTGTGTTTTCAGATAATCAGTTCGACAAGAGAGAGTTATGGTCCAAAAAAATCAAGGAGCTATTGCAAAACGTTCCCGATGAGAAAGTGGAGCAAGTTTTCGACGAAGTAAAAGCTTTGATCGAGCAACCCGACCCAAAGCAGCAAATCGAAAAGATTTCGGCTTCATTTTGAATGTTTCTCTTTTTTTATAGTCGTATTTTTTATGTTTTCAATATTTAAATAAGTAATTGATATCTATTGTTTTTAATATTTAGTCGGTTTTTGTTATGTAGCTAATGTTGATTTTTATATTGCTGATTTAATAACTTGTTTATTAAAACAAATACTCTATTTGATACTATTTTTTTTTAATCACCTATCTTTGAGGTGCCAATTTAGGTAACTTCTCACAGTACTAACCTATGTCATTGTATAGTACAATAAACAATTGTCAACTAATATTAATTACCTTTCGTCGCCGATCGCGTCGTCGGCAGGGTCGATGGTTAGATACAGAATAGAATAACACCATTCGCATTCATTACTCACAAAGGAGCAAAAAAATATGTAACTGTTCGTCGATTTAAACATAAATAAAGCGTGTGCGTACGGGTTAAGGTCTATTTTAGACTATACTACGACGGTGGCAAATAAGCATACGGTCCACCTGATGGTAAGCGGACACCGCAGCCTATAGCATATGGACCAAGTTTAAAGTTTAGTCACTATTAGCAGTGATAAACATACATCATTCGCCGCAAGCTGTATCATAACATTCACAACACGCTGTCGTGTTGCTTAAAAGCTATACATAAATAATGCACTTTTTTACCTGCTGTGAAAGTATGCAATGAATAAAATAGCTAAAGCTAGATATGTTAGACATAAAAAAAAAACAGAATGCTTATTGAACGCCACTAATATTATCTAAATAAGTATCAGTTTTTATCAACATAGCCTTTAAATATGCAAAATTAAGAATACAGTTAAAAAACATACTAATCAAAAAGTGTTAACGACACAATGTCGTGGCTAGCGCGCGAACACGGTTCCGAAATCACGACAACGTAGTAAATGGGTTAAAATAAACGATATATACCTCCACATCATACTTATCATTCCCGCGGGTTCGAAACTTACTTTTAATTTGTAACCTTCATAATCCCGCAATTGGGCGGTTTAACAACTCTATATTGTATGAGCACGCGCAGTCGCCTCAAAGATAACCGTGCCGAACCGTGCTTTTGTTCTAATATTCTCTTATCTTTTTCTCAAATGAAATAAACTAAAGTATGTACCTATTTATCCTACTAATATTACAAATGCAGGATGTTTGTGACTCAATCAGGCAAAAACGGCTGAACCGATTATGATGAAACTTAGTATACACCGAGATTATAGCCTGGATTAACATATAGGATACTTTTTATCGCTGAAATCATCCCTCAAATACAAGGTCGCGCGGACGAAGTCGCGGGCAAAAGCTAGTTTATTATGAATCTGTGTAATGTGACAGACTTACGCGTGACCTCCAATAAAAAAAATTCAACACACCATTGCAATTAATTGAAATGGAAAATAATCGTAAGTAGGTTGTATTTTTTACACTCGGGGACTTATGTCTTTGCAACTGCAAGCGTAATGTACTTGTAGAAATAATAAAAAAGTTAGAACAAGTCCCAGAAGAGAAATTTCTTAATTGTCTAATAGAAAAGCAAATGTAATTAAAAAATGTTATTAACATCATATGTATATGATTTGTCAAGCCTTTTTGTAATACCTAATATAATTTTATATGTATTATAAAGATTTCACTTAGTGAACTAATTGTCATATATGTTTACATACGATGCATAATTAAAATAACATATAAACATATTATTGAATATTAATTGTTAATTAATTCATAAATTATTTAGCCACACACAATACCAGCCGCAAATTCATGTATATTTAAGTAACATAATTGTATATTTTGTATAATGCATATTAATAATTCTTTCATTTATTACAATACAATACTCTTTATTGCACACCTCAGTTTTAATTATTATAAAGGACACAGGACACAGAATTATTATTTAACGGATCAGTCTAAAATTCATTTTAACCCAAAGCATCAGCATCTGGCGATAGGGTTTCATTGGGTTAACCAAAACCCTATGAAAACCCTATCCAAAAACCCTATCCGATAGGGTTTTAAGCTTAACCCTATTGAGGGTTATGGTTACCGCATCGATAGGGTTAACCCTATCATACGGTAACCTCATGATAGGGTTAACCCTATCATACGGTTAGCAAAATGATTGGGTTACCGAATGGATAGGCTTAAGCCTGAAGAGGGGTTTTCCGGTCCCTGCTTGTAAGTAAACTCCATTTGGGGGATTTTAGTACTCATACCGCGACCAATCTTTTTTTGGGCCTTTCTCATATTCTTGGGTCTTGGATATTTTCTATGTATTTAAGTATCTATTTATCTATATAAGTATGTATATCGTCGCTTAGTACAGTTAGTACCCATAGTACAAGCTTTTGCTTAGTTTGGGACTAGGTTGATTTGTGTAAGATTGTTCACAAATATTAAAAAAATTAAAAAAAAAAATCTCTGGTTCTATTTTCGGTCCTATCATTGCTAGATCCTTAAACGTACGACGGCGTGCGATAGAGATTGTGATACTTACCTATTCTAAAGAATTTCGAACTTGTAAAACTGATAGAATATTTGGTTGTTGTTCAGAGCTAGGCGAGCGCGACACGCCGTCGCCCGCGCGGCCGCTGCCGCCCGTCACCTCCTGCAACTGCGAGGAGCTGCTGTCGGTAGACTGTCAGCTCGAGACCAAGGAGCTCTGGGACAAGTTCCACGACCTTGGCACGGAGATGATCATCACCAAGACTGGGAGGTAAGCTATTTAGAAAATGACGTGTGCTAGCGTATTCCAGACTTTCGCATTAATGATTGATATATGTATCACTACTGATGTTATTTATTAAGTGATTAAAATTTTCATAACGGCTTACTTACAGTGTTCGTGGAATAGATGAAATTCTAACAAACATTTAACCATACAATATTAAACGGCAACTTATATTTAGGATTAAACTATATTTATTGATCGAATGGACTTTAAGGTCTTTAGATAAGATATTTGGATATTTTTAATAAAATCTCTAAGAAATTACAACAAATTATAGAAGAACTTCCCGGCAATTTGCAAGAATTAATTTCTTCATCAAGCTAATGCAATCTTTCACTTCGCTAAGATCAGAGTTAAAAATAAATTAATTCACTCTAAAATCGCCCCCGAACAAAGGGTTCATCGGAATGAATTCATCAGGCAAAGTGGCCAATTCCGGAATAATTACTTCGCGGACCGGCCGTCCTTCAACCCTTTAACGAGATAAATTAAAAGTACATTTTTTCCTAACCGGCGTCGTAATGCCTGGCTATAAATTCCCAAAGCCCCAAAGACAACAAACTGTGGGGGGAGGGGAAGATGTTTTTATAGTCACGCCGAGAGGTTTATCTAAATAATTGCGTAGTCGGCGGCGGTGAGCGGAAAATTGACATTGTGTACGGTCTGGGGTTCGAGCGATCTACCAGCGGCCCTCGCGCCGGCGCGACCCGCCTCTCTAGAGACTCATGCAATATTGTAATTTCTACTGACTTTTAAACGTATCTAATTTCGCTCGTGCATCGGATATTTCTGACGCAAATTACTATCTTTTACACGAGCTTTACTTTTATTATCTATAACTTATCCTTGATCTTCGTGGTTTATGATGATTTTACTTTGATGTGATGGGTGACGTTAACATTTGTGTTACGTTCAAATTAGGTTATTTTATTTTTAGTGGTCCTGAAGGACTGGGGGTCAAAGTCAATTCTGGTATAGTAGACAGCCGAAGGGTTATATATATATATATATATATATATATATATATATATATAATTACATTATATATACTCGTACGTCATATTTTCGGGAACTTTTCGTCTAACGCGTGTATGTTCCTTTTATTCCTTATGAAGCTCTTGCAATGCTGTTAACGCAAATAATTGGTAAAATTAATGGTATACTGGACACGGTCTATCGATTTAAATATTTGTAAACCTATTCCAAAACCTGAAAAAAAGACGAGGATCTGGAACATGACAACAAACAAAGTAGGTGTATAATAAAGGGCACCGCGGTGTAGAACGAAAGAGATTAGTGTAGCGAGTGTACGCAACGATATAAGCCTCCTATTAGCCCCGTGTCGTGTCATACCGGGGTATCGCAACAAGTGCAGTTAGTCTAAATCACTGGTCGGTACTCGCCGGATTCAATCTCCAGAGAATAGGGGTAGCGCCCTCATCCGACAAATATAATGGAACTGTCACATCTTGATACTAACATTTTTATGTCACATTTGCACTAATTACGCAGATACATGTGTTCTCATTGCAAGTTGCAAATATTAGGTGTATGACTTAATTTTTACAGATTTTTTCTTAGAGCTTAAAACTATATTTAAAACAGAAATATTTCGCGGTCTTTTGTGATTTTGTAAGGAGTGGACACAAGAGTTTATAACACCAAACGACAAGTCTATACAAGTTACATAACCTCTCAGAATAGTAAAGTTTACGATGGCGACTGATAAACAGCACATTCGGCACTGCATTTTATACGAATTCCAACAAGGAAAAAATGCTTCTCAAGCACGGGAATCAATTTGTAGTGTTCTTCGTGACGACGTTGTATCTTATGAAACATGTAATTATTGGTACAAACGTTTTAGAAGTGGTAATTTCGATCTTAGTGACCAGCCGCGCCCTGGGCAGCCTCGAAAGTTTGAAGATGCGGAGTTGCAAGCTTTACTAGATGAGGACTCAACGCAAACGCAAAAAGAGCTTGCATCTCAATTAGGAGTCACCCAAACAGCTATTTCCAAGCGTTTGCACCAAATGGGAAAAATTCATAAACTTGGAAGATGGGTCCCACGTGTGTTGACCGAACACAACTTAGGTCAACGTATGAACACGTGTCTTTCACTGCTTGCCCGGCAACAAAAAAAGGACTTCTTGCGGAAAATTGTGACAGGTGATGAGAAGTACATTTTTTACGAGAATCCCAAACGTAAAAAATCGTGGGTAGATCCCGGGCAACCCTCTACATCGACGCCGAAACCGAACCGCAACTTAAAGAAAGTTCTTTTGTGTATCTGGTGGGACATGAAGGGTCTGCTTTATTATGAACTTCTGGAAACTGGTCAGACGGTGACAGCGGAACGGTACAGTCGACAGTTGAACAAATTGAGTGAAGAGCTGGATCAGAAAAGGCCATTTACTGGGCAAGGAAGCCGGCAAGTCATACTGCTGCATGACAACGCTCGACCTCACGTTGCTCGCGTGACTCAAAAGACCCTCTTGGATTTGGGATGGGAAGTTCTTCCGCACGCGGCATATTCGCCAGACTTGGCCCCATCTGATTTTCATTTGTTCCGGTCAATGCAGCACGGCTTAGAGGATAAACAGTTCGAAACGCTGGACGACGTGCGTAAATTCGTCGATGATTTTATCGCCTCGAAGCCTGCAAGTTTCTTTCGCGACGGCATCCGTATGCTGCCTGATAGATGGCGCAAGGTCATAGAGCGCGATGGACAATATTTACAAGATTAAGTTCGTTGTTCACTATTTTTTTATAATTAAAAAAACTACTTAAGAATCTGTAAAAATTAATTCATACACCTAATACAAATACAATTAGTTCGTGTCATATCCACAAACTTGCTGATTTTATGCCGATAGATACTCATTCATGTATCTGATTAATGACCAGAAAAAAGTAGCTTAAACTAACGGGGCTACTGTAAATTATGTGTCTTCGAAAAATGAAACGGCTATCGGTTGTTTTAAAAAGTAAACGCATCGGAATGCCTACTTTACATAATTAAGCAATTCATTTATACGTAAACGTTTGTAGAGACACGTAAAATATTTGGTTGGAATTAAATATAAAGTATCAAAAACGTGTAATCTTCACACTCCTGCTGAACAAGAGATAAATCAGCCGTCTAATCAAAATGGGATATCAGGGACAAATTTCATGAGGGAGGGCGCCGGAGCGTGTTTTTAAATTGCTCTACAATGTATTGTCTATTAATTTTGCTTGCGAATTATTTTATCTTCTGCCCCTGTTTATTTTGGTGCCAAAACAACTTTTTCGGGGCTTTGTTATAATTCAATTCTAATAAGTTCTCTTTACTTACACAAAGACATGTTACTGTGTTTTTTTTAAAGTTACAAACAAGTATATACTTAGGAGTATATGTTTTGATAAATGTAAGCAACCCTTAAGTCTAGATTTTCAGTTCTGACATAACAGCTCGATAAACAGCCTGTTTGAAATGTCATATCGATAATATCGCGCGAGAATGTCGCGCCGCTAGCGGGCGAGAAATGTCAGCCTGTCCGGATTTCTTTATTTTTGATTTTTTCGATTTGTCGTTTTGATTTACAAGCGGCCACTTTACTGCCGTGGACTTTGTTACAGGAAACTAACTGGCGGACGATTTATGCCTCTCCTTTTGGGACAATGAGTTTGTCCAAAATATTCGAATGTTAAGCCATAACGTGCTCATTTTAAGTCCGAAGCGTTTATATGTTAACAACCTTATAGCTATATTTCAAGTTGTGGTCGAGCGACTTCGGCTTATGCCCCGTGCTGATTGGAACGGACAATGTTTCATTTGTGCTTACATTATTTTACGTGTGGAGTTTGTCTTTGCAATGCAAGTCCTTTTGAATCCAACTGATTGATATACTTACAATAGTCAATCCCGTCTTGATTGTTATGCGCTACGCAACGCTAATCTCGTTCTATTTTGGTAGCATTTTAACATTATAACTTTATTTTACTAAACGGTTAAAACTCACGTATTAATTGTCACTTCGGGCGACATGTTTCGAACTCTGAACTGTTCGAAACATGTCGCCCGAAGTGACAATTAATACGTGAGTTTTAACCGTTTAGTAAAATAAAGTTATAACATGTCTCACGAAAGTTTAAATTCAAGCATTTTAACACTTAACTTTGAAATGTTACAAACTGTCTAATTTTACTTTTGCTTAGCAATAGTCAGGTTGCTGATGCTTGTGTGAGACCAGAGTCCACAGTTGGAGTTCTGGAATACCTATAAATAAACATAAATATTTGTGGACAATCTTACACAAATCAACCTAGTCCCAAACTAAGCAAAGCTTGTACTATGGGTACTTAGCGAAGATATACATACTTATATAGATAAATAGATACTTAAATACATAGAAAACATCCAAGACCCGAGAGCAAATATTCGTGCACATCACACAAATAAATGCCCCGGCCGGGATTCGAACCCGGGACCTCCAGCTTCGTAGGCAGGGTCACTACTAACTAAGCTAAAGCGGTCGTCACCTATATATACCTATTAGGTTTATTGCATACTGTGAAACGCGACGTTAAGAGTTTACGAGAAATGTTTCAAATAAACCTGAATTATAATTTTCGTGAGTCATGTTTAAACTTGAAACTATAAGAAGAAGAGTTCGAAGTGACTGACAACGTTCTAACGTATACGTGAGTTTTAACTGCTTAGTATAATGCACGCGGCTAAATTTTCTGCATTTATTATTAAAAGCTCAGGTAATAAGATAGTTACCATTATAATTGAAATATATTCGTCTGTTATTTGAATCGAAGCTCACATTAAGCGTCACCGAGCACGGAACGCTGGCACCTGACCTGCCCACCTTTTGATTAGCTTCCACTCCTTTGTGCTCCAAAGGTGTTGACCGTTATAAAAAATACAAAACTTCTGGCATTTAACAAACAATATTTAGTGCCGTTTTGACAGTTATTGCAGTCAATGATTACTGTCGATTACGAGCGGTTATAATGCAGTTTTTGCCGCTAGGGCGTTCTCCAACAGGTGCCCACGTTTAAAACCGAACAATAAAACGCTGCCGTACTTTATTATGGGATTATTTTTGTTGCCTAAAGAATTAACATAATCTAGAAGATATGGATAAATAACTAAAGTGTTAGTTTTGATGTTATACAAACTAATATAGGTACGTATCGGCCGTAAAATGAAAGGGGTATTATCGCATTTATCGCACATGAACCGTCTCGTGATGATATAAAACGCAGTGACAGCGATAAAGACAATTGCGAAGTCAGGCGGTCATCGGCTTAGGCGGTAATCGAGTTCATATCGGGTTTAATAAATCTCGCACGGCGCAGGCGTGGCGGCCATGTGCATTTGCAACTTATTAAAATGTCAAAGTCAAAATTCTATACTCTGCTATTTCTTAATACATTATTGTTTTTTTTGACAAGTTACTAAGACGACGTCGAAAATATAAAGAATACCTACTTAACAAAGTAACTTAATTAATATTAAAACTAACATACTTAAATCTAAAACAGGCAAATGAGGCATTGTACTGAAAATGCTGGCGGCATTTCCTCCCTGTATCGTAATGTTGATTAAACAAGGCACCTTCTCGAGTTGCGAGCATGCGAGTAGAGGCTAGGACATAATATGTAATATGAAGATTATTCAATTTTTATAATGAAATTCTAATTTAATCGTCAAGTCTGCCAAAGACAAACAATAAATTTTAAATTAAAGGGAAATATCGAAAATTTTAATGTTCCGAGCAGGATCATCCTGGCATAGGTACGCTGCCAGCCGCTCCAGCCAATTGCGCTATCAGAACAATCATGTTCGGTCACAAATCTTTCACCATTTCCGTCTTATAACGGCTTAGAAGCTTTTGAATTTGAAATTAATAATATTTTATATTTAATTTTTTCAATTAACTTTAATAAATAATAGAAATCGATTTCACTACATGCTCGTTCCGTACTAGTTAGGCAAGCATCCGTAGTTTTTACCATCATCAATCATCGGTATCTATTAATTACATAATTTGCCTGTGTTTTTTTTATGTTAGCGAGATACGTCGAGGTGTTGAGGCCTCTCGTGTTGCGATCGCGCACGCGCTGTAACGGCTGCGATGTGCCACTCGATAACTCATCCTCAGAAGAAGAATGTCCTAAATGGCCGTACATAAAAGTACTCGTTTACGCCATTGTAAATTTAAGAGTATACTCGATCAGCCGCCACAGCGCAATAAAATGCAATTATGTTCTGTTAATTGGCCCACGAACGCCGTGCACTTTTAAACCTCACTCTCGCAACTTTGTTTATTGATCTATCAAGGATCATTCTTATTGATACTGACATTTTACATTGAATACATGTGCTAGTGTTGGCTAGTGTCTCCAGTAAGTAGTTATGCTCGCAACTTGAGGAAATGCCAATGCAATGTTCAATTTTTTATTTTATGAAAAAAAAATAGTTGGTCAAGTTAAACTGCTTATTGATTGGGCTTGTCTAGTAGATTATACCTAATTAAACTAAGTCGTTCATGTTCATGACGTGTAACAACATTCATCTTGTACTCCAATTATGTGTGCTGTGTAGTGCCTTTCTTGTAAGTTTATGAATATCATTAAATTTCAATATAGATGTCTCCTAAAGTGAATATCCTCGTGAATATAATCGCAATTCCTCCGTGTATAATGCCAAGCCGCTCCTGTTTCCATTGGCGTCAATGAGAGAAAATGAAGTGCACAATGAAGCAGCACCTACGCACGTCGCGCCGCGAGCTGTCAGCTACCGGGAGCCGCTTGCGCAAGCCCAAGGCAGGGTAATTCACTTTCCCTCATCACATGCGACCCAGTCTTAGTCAGATATCCGATTACGAATTATTGTTACGAATCCCGGTGTCAACTTATACTGGGGAGCGATGAAACAAGTTATGAAGAAAATAGCTGGTAATCACAACTCGCCTCATGCACCAGTGGAAGTCTGACCTCCGATTATGCACTATTTGTTAAGAATCGAGGGATCAAAGTACGCGACTAGTGAGGTGAATCGAAAGTTGTGAGAGAATAACTGACTAACTAAATATTACCTTTACATCGCAACAATGGACGTCAGTTATTCATCATAGTGATTATTCGATTGTCATTGGCACTACTTGTAGTCATTGTTTAATTGTATAGCGAAAATGCCAACTAGAAGTTTCAATGTTAATAATAGCTTCTAGTAGGTATACATACCTACGTTGTATACATTTAGGTAGTGTACCTCTTGTATACCTAATCTAAGTTAACTGAACTATTAATGAAATGCTGACATCTGCGTAACATGCAATTAATGTTGCAATGTTCCCAGCCATTTTAGTCCGTAAAAAATGCAATTTAAATTTTAACCACAGACTTTAATGTCGATTATTCAAAATGAGGTCGAATGAAGGAGATGCATCATCAGGAGAGGGTGTTCATTTAAGAGCCATTAACGCCTAAACATAATAAGCAAGTTTAAATAATTACGCAAAAAGGTGTAAAAGGCTGATGCGCCTGCGCCGCGATGAAAGGCTGACGGGCGACGGAGATTGATCACGTAATCATGGACAACGGGTGATTTCGGGAATCTCATAGAGAGTAATCACCATCAATCTCACGGCTCGTTGATGCCACATTTGGGAGATTCATGATCTTCCTGATTTGGCCGCGCATCTTCGAAGCCATAAAGTTTGTTATTGTGGTTGGACCCATTGTTGGGGTTTAGTACTTAATTTCGTTCAGCAGCTTTATTTACTCAATATTTTTGTTGTAATAGAAGTGGGTGAATTTATGTATCATATACACTATAAACAAGAAAGTAATGTGATAAAATTATTCATTTTGATGATGATCCTGCGCTATTAACTCAGTTGTTAATTTTTCGACTATTGTAATATGCTTTTGGTCTAGTTAATATAAACAAAAGTACCTACAAGCAAGAAAGGCTTGGTTGTGCTAGTAACAAAGGCAGTATCTGGCGGCTGTCGACGCACAATTAGCTCTCCATTGTGGTGGGCTGCGCGGGCGCCGCTGGCTCGGCTCCTACGCCCATTGTATCCACTCAATCGCGCAATGCCATACCACTCGCACTCAATGAGATATTATCTACCCAACCATTATTAGCCGAATGTTCGATGTTTAAATAGGCTGTGATTTAATGTTGCCTTCGCGTTTGTATATTACAAGTCGATTCATTGTGATTGATTGCTTTAATTCGCCTAATAATTGACGTATGCCGGGAGCTCCTGGGTGAAGATGATCAATGATTGGAGCTATTTATTTAATTACTTAAATATACGTATTACTACCTTTATTCCTGATACCTAGCGTGACGACAATGATGTCTAATCTGGTTAACTCTTCAAGGCACTGAAAAATTTTATGTGTTCTGCCTAATGCTGTAGGGAATTAGCGTCGACTGCGTCGAGGCTATTATGTTGAGTTCTATTCTTGTCTTCAAAATAGGCAAGCCGACGGGCATCGTGTGCTTAAACGCCGCCATTGCTATCTAGCCTTGTTATGTATTTTTAATAACAAAATCATACTTACCTAATCACAATTACGTAGTATAGAATACTTCGTCTCACCATGAACATATAGTTGTCATTAGAAGTACGAGTACCTATCGTCGAAACTTAATTGTGTCATGAACACTAATGTTTGGCGGTAGATAACGGCGGTAGGTGATTCTCCAACTGAGTACACGCTCGGTACAGGAGAACATAATTAACGTACCGTGTGTTAAAGCTCTTAAGTAGTCGGACGAGAGGCTATTATTGCTTAATCCGCACGCCATATTACTTGGGTCTTGGTACACACGGTGTGTGGCACAATGTGCGCGTAATGAAGTGGGCCGCGAGGGGGCGGTATTGTGCGGCAAACGAGGCATTGTGCGCGACCCGCGACCCGGCTCGTTACCGGCGCGGGCGCAGCCGCGACCTCCAGCCCCGAAACTGGACACTCTTGTTAGCGGCCTATACAGACCTCCTGAGAACATGTTTATACTAGCCAATATATACTTCTAGAAAGTTATCCTTTTCCCATGTTGAAGTGTTTTTTTTTTCAATGAATAAACAATGTCATAACGAGGGGCGAAAAATATAACTACTTACTTTAACAGAACTCTCTATGAGGTCGCTCCATGAACCAAGCGTTTATTTATTTCATTTATGCCAACATGCCATCACGGCCGTACCTAAGCTATCGGCGTCCAATGAATTACATACATACTTACGTTCCGTTATCTTGTTTTTTCAATTCCGGTTCAGTACTTGTAAAATTAATTTGTATTTGTACGAGCAAAAAAAAGACATGCAATTACAATTTACTCATATTAGTCACGTTTCTAGCGTTTATAAGGGCTCAGATCCTTTACTGGTTCGTGTAAGGTCGAGGTGGTTGTCATGATGTCATCTGCCTGGTTGATAAGTTGCTACATAGTTACTAATTAGGTCGGTTCGTTAGCGACCACACAACGCGACACACGGAAGCAATACACGACAGTTGCACCGTAAACTTTTTTAATCGCAATAATCACCGCTTCAGGCAAAGCAATCTTATAAAAAACGATCTCGCCCTCCCTTTCACACTGTACACGAAATTAAAGGATAAAAGCCACATTAAACCTCGTCATGTGGTGTCACTTTTTTCACGTAGCCAGAGAATTTTCACAGCCACCCCTCGGCTCGAATAAATTATTTTTATGTCGATTCCGGGTGGCCACAGTCGAGTAACAAAAACGTAATCGTTACTCTGCTTGCCGCGGAAGTAAGGGTTAGGACCCGCTTAGTGTAGCACAGGCAGATGCACTGCGAGAATTTAAAGAGCTTCCGTTCGCCTCATTTTATTGCAATCACCGGGATTATTACTGCTATACCAAATTTATTAGTAAGGGTCTGGCAGGTAACGCTCGGCTAGCACAGGGCCACTACGTAAATAATGATCGCGCCACGAAAGTCGGCACTGAAGTTTTCGTACAAATGACGTCTAATGCGACCAAATTATATTCGTCGTCGGGCGCCGCCCAGTGATGAAGACATTATTTTCCATTTCCGCGGTGGTGTTAAGTCGATAACTCGAAAATGACGGCAATTCGTATCAACAAGCCAGCAATCTGTCGCCACGTGTTCATTACCGAATCATGGAACTTGACGCTACTTTGACTTGCGTCAACGTGGAGGTAATTTAGGCCACGCAACGTCCGATTAGTATAGCATTAAGCTGCTGTTGTACTGGTAGCTCTATATGCCCTAGAAAATCTACGAGGGTCGAACGACCGTTAAAGAAGTCATTAGTCTAAAATATCAAATGTGTTGTTCCGTAGGGTTGCAGCGACAATGTTATTGGTGACGTCACGCGAGCGGCTCGTCAGGTTTATTGATATTGTTTTATTGCTGCTTTATAACTTACTCGGGGTTGACAAGTTATGAGGAAAATATACGCTTGTAGACAAATTGTGGTTGGTTTAAATTTAGATATCACTGTCACGAGTGAAATATCTGATAAGACTACGTATAAAACTAAGTTGTACAGGCAGGTATAAAATGTTGCTCCCCCATTGTTTAACTCTAAGGCCACTTCCTGACTTGGCGGGGCGGGATCGATATGTGACATTTTCTTTTTTGACGTAAACTTACTGACGTCGCAAAGATTCCCACTTGACGGAATACTGTCAGTATTACATTTGCGCACTAGTAATATTATGCGCAGAACCGGACCAGTACTGCCTTCGCATCGTCCCGCTTCCGCGCATCCCGCGCCAGTCAGGAAGCACTCATTTAAATGTCGGGGCACAGTAAAAAGTAGTACTGAGTTGACTGACAGTTGACACTCACATTTGACAGTTTTCTCATATAACTAGTACCGCCTACGCACCGACAAATTATCAGGAAGTCGCCTTACTAACAAATTGAGTTAGTAACACACATCGTCAGAGTTGATAAAATTCTTGGTAGGTACCTAATATCTCAATATTGGTAGTACATCTACAATAGCTTAGTAGTAGGTATTGTTAGACTAAAGTGTAATTTTAAAAACATGTTTGTTGTTAAAAGTAAGAAACAAGTAATGTATCATTAATTCATTAATAGAAATATCAAAATGCATTTTGAGACAAAGCATTCGTGGAAGAAGTCTGTTACCTATATTATAGCGATTCGGCTGTAGGTACAAGCATATGACGTGAAAGTTCACGTAGTCGACCCCTGTTTTCCTGAGCGGCACGTAAATATGGTCGGGGGCGGGTGCGAGCGGGACGCAGCACTCGCGGCTGCGGCGGTTTCGTACATCGCCACCCGTCCGCGCCTGTAAGTTCGTAATTTGCCTTTCTATTAGAGCGAGGGCGTGAAAAAAGGAAAGCGTTTACGGCGTGTTTAATGGGAGTGAGAGGGAAGAAATATGACCGCCCGTCGGGAGAAGGGAAATTTTTGGTTTTCAGAGAGTTTTTGCGGAGATGTGCATCGGCTTGTAGTGCGAGGGGGACGGCGATACTCATGAAGCAGCTCCCCGAATAATTAGCGGAAGTCGTGGCTTAGTTTTCCCCCAAGCGGGAGGGCGCAGGAGGTTCCTCTATTTGTCGTTTAAGAGTTAATCGGACGAGCGATTCGTCACCCTCGGGAGAGCATATTACATCTTTATTATGAGGCTGTCGGAAACGACTGCCCCGGGCGATTAACGAAATCGTGATTATTGATAACTTTGTTTACGAACTGACGCGTCGCTGGGGTCTTACACGTCCCTACTTTGCTATCTCATTCACTTTGTGTTAAAATAGGTAGGTAGGTATGGTATAGGTGTGGCTAGTAAAGATGAAGTTTCTTATTTACTGTTAGAGAAACGTTAATGATTCCACATTTTTATTGCTGGCTTTTGCCTCCGGTGTTTACAAATGCAGTGTGCATTAGGGTAGATTTTCTTGCTTACAGCTTTGCATTTAAATAAAACAATTATTGGTAATGGACTATAGCGTATCGCATTTTGAAACCGTATAAACTTGCATCTTGTGTGTTCGTGCTAGTACGTATGGCAGTTATTTGTTTATTTGAAAAGGTTCGTGGAGTATCGGCGCGTAGTGTGTTATTAGCGGAGGGGAAGTGACAAATGCAGTAGTAAACACAACTCGTGCGCCGACTGTCAATTAGCCGTAATAGCCCCCGCGACATATGCTCAACGAAGAACTTTTATATTTGTTACCCTTTTTACGATACAAAATTATATGGCACGGTGATATTCTACGTAAGTTACTTTCGCACTCACATAACGCTAATGTTAGATAGTTATTGCGTGTAACAAAGCCGAGAACATCACTATTTTATAGTCGCCTTTGTTCGTGTGCTCAATGTCCGCAGTAGATATAACTTTTTATAGTCTTTTGATTGGCTTGCTGTTCTAAGCTGCAATCGTTCATATCTCCATCAATTTGTCGGTTTATGAATTGGAAATCGATTGATAATTGTCCTATTGCCTCTGTATCAACTACGTGTAATCGATTTTAGTGTGAGTAAGGTACCTAAGCACAAAAATCTCATTATCGTCTACGTGACTCTTAATGAAACCAAGCACTTAGCCCAATCAATGAGGGTTTTGGAATGTAAGTTCCAAAATTTTTATTAAAATATGCAACTTCTGTCCACTTTTATACTTTGTGATATTTTGCGAACGGTTTATGCATCTCTGAGTATGATAAAAAAACTGTTTAAAATGGCATCGATCAAAACACCGGTACCAATACCAATAAAAATACACTCGGTTATTCGATCTTAATGTTATGTTGAAGTCGATGATTGTACTGTTGATATAAATGTACATTTTTTTTGTACTTACAAATGAATTTGATCAAAGCATGACAAATCTATACATATAAAGTCTACTGCGTACCATAACATATTAAACAGATGAAATAGTCAAATCCAATTTTTTATTTGATTGGTCTAACGAAAACTCAAGCTATATCGAGTTATAATGGGAACCAATCAGCAGCAAATGAGCGATGTCGGTAATTAAAACGGATCGCCTTACCGAATCAATAAGCCTGCGATAAGGCAATTAATTGCACATGCAGTCCATTCCCAGAGGTGCGCCGAGCCTGATTCAATCGAATCGTTCTCGGTCCCTTATCAATATACCTACGCTAGGAATATGTATTATCGCTTTAACAATCCGACTACCTACCGCCAATAGGTAATATTGAAATTGGTGACTATAGGTTTCGCTTTTTCTCAATATGGTGTCTCATTTTCATGTCTTTAGTGACATTCGGACAATTAAGACAAACCGGTTGAAGGTAGAATTATCAAAATTGGCTCACGCATTTGGTCTCTTGAGTGCCACACATACATATAGAGACTAAAGGATACTGGTAAATACAGTTTTAAGTTATTTAGAGAAGTAATTTTGGTACCAAGTGTTATACAACACAGCACCATTACTTGTTGAAATACACTTGCAACGAGCAATAAAATGAAACACTTTACTGTTGGCACTGTCGCCAGATTAATGTTTCTAAAACACAAATAGAACTTTTGAATAGGCTGTTGCAAGTATACTTTTTGCTACAGCGCCGTGTGTGGTTCCAGCAGATAAAGGGCGTCCAACCATTTACAGCGTTTTAGTTTTCATTCGATAGTAGATCGCGACGGGTGGCTTCTGGGAACGCGGTACAGAGCTATTAATTATGGGACAATAGCCTTGTCAACCTCCTCCACAAAGGCTTGCCTCAATAAGCTGGCGAGGACAGATCGTGCATATACGAGTAGTGCACTTGCGGCCATATTTTGTTGCGAAATGTTTGCATGACATAACTAAGTGCAGCGTGAATAAATGTATTTTTTTATGGTGTGAATAAACGAGAGGTTTCAGTTATTGATACAGATTTTGTCATTGTTGGTAATTTAGGCTTTGATTGTATTTTTGATAACCATAATCCATAACCAAGCAAATTATTCATTGGGAAACATATCCATATAGTTACCTATAAATTAAAATGCAGATCGTCAGGTTTTAATTTATTTTCTTGCTGCCTGATGAAGTATTTTATTAAACAGTATTATTCCTCGAGTATTGTAAACTATTAACTCTATTTGGTAAGGTTGTGTGTGTTAGGGCAACAAAGGTGTTTGCGTTGGCATTCGTCACGGGGCGCCGCTCGGGGCGCGGGCGCCATGATTGATGACCCTTCCGCCAGGAGAAACCGCTCGCGCAGATCCCGACACCGCGCTGCAGCTAAAATATTACAAGACAGCGACAACCGACATAAATGTAAGGAATCACGCAGGTCACACGACCGACTTCAAGTCCTTTTAAAGTTTCCCATCCAAAATAATGAATAAAACGCTTGAAAATTTACACAAACTATTGTAAGTATTTGTGAGCAATCAATGAATGCGTACGATCCGGTAAATTTATTTTACAAGGAAATAGACAGTTTGTATTTATGGTTAGTCATTAGTTATTGCTGGTATTTGCTCTTTGGTATGTGGAGTACACATCTGGCTGTGTGCCCTTTATGTCAGGTCGACATGGCCACGGTTTCCAACCGTAGATGTAAGGAAAATTACCTGATATTTATCGCGTAGTAGCAAAAAACTATCATTCATCAATTAAAATTACATTTATGAACGCAATATTCATATTTCACTAGCTAGCACGACCATTTTAGGTAATTCAATGAGCATTCTTGCTTATCATACTCGCATACTTGATCGCATGCTAGGTAGTTGAGATTATGTGTTTTGAATTATGAGGAAATTATGCGCATATTCTCAATGTAGGCTCAACAGAAAATATTTTTAAAATACATATATTCAAAACACACCGTTACAACGTGTCAATTTGATATAACGTTTCATCAAAGTTGTTTAGAAATCGGTGTAACACAAAACCTGCGTATTTCTGTCCAAGCTACTGGAGAAGGTGTCAAGAGGAAATATTTCTTGAACGCTGCGTAAATTATGGATTGTCATAGGTTACTCGCCGTAACATTATATGCGGGCCGATGTTGCACGATAGCCGGCGATATATTCATAATCTCCGGCGGGCTTCGTAAATAAAAATTATTTGATATCGGGCCTGGACAGGTGGAGCGTCGGGTTACCAGTGTCCGTGTAGCTCATTAGTATTCGGAGCTCACACGAATTAGATCGCCCTATCTACAGGTGCAGCCTGTCTCGTCAAACCATCGAATTTAGAACGCGTCATGACACTATCAGTCGTAATCCTGCTGTTTAGTAGCTAATAGCACTCCAATAAACGGATACGATTTGGTTTGCTAACATCGTTTTTTGTTTATCCTTGTTGGAATAGTTAATCAGCTTGAGGCCGTTTGATCGATCTTTGACTAAGAATGATGAATTTGATAATTGTATTATTTACATAAGTCAGTTTGGATCCTTGCTTATCCAAATAAAATCTAGTTTGGGAATGTGAATGTTGGACACTTTTGGACACTATTTTTATTGTAATAAAATCCAAAAGCGGCAAACATTCAAATACTTCGACTGTAGGTACAGTCAGCATCAAAAGAAGCTTGGCATATGAAAATGTCAAAGTCTTTATTACAAGGGAATAGAAACTTTTGACTCATTCATATGCCAAGCTACTTTTGAAGCTGACTGTACTACTTGTGTACTATACAGTCAAGGGCATAAATATGTATACATTTTTGGACCTTATTTCAATGGAATAAGGTGAAAAAGTGTACCTATACATATTGGTGCCCTTGACTGTACCTACTACTGTAAGCAGCAAAACAAAGAAAATTCTTACAAAAACCATTTGATACTACAAGTAATACATGTATCGCAGGCTTTGAGATGGCGTTTCAAAACGTCTTTGTATCGCAGAAACTGCCCCCCGCGATTCCGCTCCCGCGAGTTCGGTTTTGCGAGCCACATCCGTGCTCATCAGAGAAAGTTGTAAGGGTCGCCGTTGTCGGACACGTCAAGGAGGACTATATATATATATTTAATACATGTATAGCCGGGGGAGAACTAAAAAGCCGCTCCTTAATGTCATTGCAGAGAAGTAAATGATAGACCCTCCACTTTTAATCCTGAACCACTTAACAATTAGCGCACGCCTAATTAAGTCTGTATCGGATTTTATTAGTCTTAATGTCTTAATATTGCGTGTCTCGAGGTCATTCGTCCACCCTCGCGTAGCAGTACAAGCTGGAGCCATGTCTAATGTTGAATAAACACTCCCAAGCCTACGGCGGTTTGTTCTTATCTATACTGTCGTAACGTAACGCCGGAATAAGCGCTCGATACGTATTTACACATTTAACTGACAGCACAAGCGCACTCCCTCTTCGCAGCCCTCGATGCCAACCGAACTGGAACCTCACATAGGACTCACATAAATATACATTAGATGCTCATATTTGGCCCTCCGGCAATTGTTTACGCCTATGTAGGTAGCGTTCCACTAACTGTGGTAATTTGGACTGATATCTCATTATAGCTGCTTAACGTGTGTAGTTATTATTTTATTATAGGAAATTACGGGCCAGCTGTCCTATGGTGAACAATTTATAGATTTTATATTCATATTTCGCTTCTGTCGGCGTTAATTGACGGGAAACTTGAGGCGCGCCTTAGCTCGGCGGACTTGGCAATTAATAGAGATATTTTCAATCCATCGGATTACAAGCGGATAAGTGAGTTGTCACCGAACGCTAAGTGCGTTATCGGTGACGGATCTATGTCCTCTGGAATTCAATTGGAACGACGGTTACAAAACTTAATCTTGGCGAGCGTACTGCCAGGTTAGACCTTATTCCTATACATTTAGAGTGTGTTATCGTGGTTGGGGTTTAAGCGGAGACGCGGCCCAGATGCGACGTGTCGCTCGTTTTGTAGTCGTCGCCTAATCTCGCGCTTACCTAACCGTTTTGACAAGACTTGATGAGCGGCAAGATATTTTAGATCGTCATTGACTTTTGAGGGCTTTTACTTACGTCTGTTCTTTTAATCTTTAGAGAATTTAAATCTGCACCCATCACAAATACCTTACTTTACCGCTTGGGAAGAAATGAATACTTAAAGAATGTTTAACGACCGGCCGGTTTTCTTCTTTGTACCACACACATTACATTTATTATTTTGTTTCATTCATACTTTGTGAAATTCTATAAACTAGGTATAGTTATTTGAACACACATTACCATTTCTAATTATATCAAATTTAAATGGTATTCCATCATCTTAAAATCTTCCATCAGTCTAGTGCGAGATACGATCGAGGCAAAGACACCGACCACCGCCAGTGACAGCCACAATACAGTCGTTTAACACGCTCGTCGCATTCGGAACATCTCTTGACAGCTCATCTGCTTAAATACCAGACGGACTGAGCTCCCCAATATCAAAATAACGTATGTTCTTCTATTTTGTATGAACTTGTGTCATCTCAGCTGTGTGGATCAGCTCTCGCCGCAACATGAAATAGAAGCGTTGATTGATTCTTTGATGTATAAAATTGGTTCGTTTCTTGTCGATGTAGAGAGCTGCGATACAACTTATTGTCGTTAGAAACAGGTTTCACTTAGGGTGTAGTAGGGCCGTAGGCATCTGAAGTGATAAAAATCTAAAACTACTAAGTCCAATAAATAATTTAACATCCCCCTATATAAATACAAACGTGCCTTGCCGATATTTGGACGTCTTAGTAAGTAGATATTTACCTAATTATGTTGTCGTAGGTTTAGGTAAAACGAATGAGTTTTAATAATGTGTCTTGATTGATATGTACCTACTATATATCCACAACTTCCCAACTAGCAAAGTAGTCATATAAGATTGGGCTTATTCAGCTAATAAATCATATAAAAGTCATGTAAACGTGAATTTTACAGCACCTGTCGTATAAAGCCAGCTTATGCAGCTTTTTAGTTACTCAGCATATTAGTCATACTATGGTGCTGAGTAAACGTTTACTCGACTTGCTTATATGACTAATAAGTCATATAAGAAATGCAGAATAAGTCACTTTTATACGAGGCTTATATGACTATTTAGTCGAGTAACAGTCACTTATACGACATGTCAAGTGCAGTCGAGTAAAAGCAATGTAGTTTGCGATTATATGACATCATGTAACTTATACAGCACAATAGCTGTAAATGTTACATGCTGTCATATAAAAGCTAATTATAGAACATGTTATATATGAGTATCTTATTCAGCGATTTGGAGTCATATAGTCTTCTTTTCTTAAAGGCCGGCCAAGTGCGAGTCGGACTCGCGCACGAAGGGTTCCGTACCATTATCTATAAAACCGGCAAAAAAATCATGTTAAATATTTATTTTATTCTGCTTTTTAGTATTTGTTGTTATAGCGTCAACAGAAATACATCATCTGTGAAAATTTCAAGTGTCTAACTATCACGGTTTTTGAGATACAGCCTGGTGACAGACGGACAGACGGACAGCGGAGTCTTAGTAACAGGGTCCCGTTTTACCCTTTGGTTACGGAACCCTAAAAACAGCCCACATCAGCTACAATGACCATATTTTATGGTTCTAGTTGTATCTAGAAGTAAAATACAAAAATCTGTTAAAAAGGTTTTTTCAGAAACTCTAACGAACCCTAAAATATGTCCGACAAATGTATAATGGCGCTTGGACCGCTAAACTTGCTATATAAGATGCGATTATATAGCTTAATAGCTGGATAAATGCAGTATAACCGCGGCGTTCAAGACAATCAACAATATTAATTAAATTTATATTTAATTAACTAAAAATTACAGTGGGGCATTAAATATTTACTATGAAACATAGTTTACTTCATCAATAAACTTAGCTTCGCAATACATTTCTACCATACGCCGAAGTTATGAGCATTCTTAATAAAAACATGTAACATCATGGCGGATAAAAAAAATACTTACCGTCATCCAATGCAAAACAATTAAATTCCTTTTTCAACAAACACTTGCGCTTGTAGTATCGAGTTATATTCTGTTTAGTTGCCAAGGATGCAATTACTCCACAAATATATGTCATATAAGTGGAAGTTATAGATCAAATCAGTCATATAAAAGTCATATGAGTTGCTAATATACAGCTAAATTGTAATAAGATAGTCACGTCGGTGATTATTATAAGATCTATAAGTGGCGGTGGTTGCAGTTATACAACTTTTATATGACTGAAATGCTGAATAAAATGGGCCCAAATCGCGTTGTATACACGTTCTGATTACGTTTCTATGACTAATAGTAAGAGCTAAAAGGTTGCCGCAGAAACGTTGCCGCAACCATTATATGACGAAATTTTGCTAGTTGGGTTGTGTTTGGTCATCTATCTACGTTTTCTTAAGGTCTAATACATGTCATTAAAGAGGATTTGACTTGAAGGCATGTGCTTCTTAGAATCTAGGAAACGTTAATAATCTATGAACTCTTAATAGATCAAGTATTTGTTACAAATGGATTCGACCAAATAGGAACGAGCCCGTCGAATCTTAAGTTAAACGTCAAATTGTATGCGCTAATCCCGGAATACGTTATTCTGGTTTGTTCGAAATGTTCGAATCGCGGCAGTTATTCAGACGGCAATTGTTCTAACCTAAAGAGAACAGTTGAATGAATGTTGGTAGCGCGTGGTGCGCGAGGCGTGTCCGCGCTTCATCGATCCAGCGCAGCCTCCGTTTCTCGACGACGTCTGCTCCCCCCGCGCCCCCCGCGCACGTTAGCGCCCCGACCGACTGCATTTACCACCCCCCATACATAACTACCCCTACCTTTCGAGTCTACGTGAATAATATTTACACTAAAACGTTCTGGCACGCGCTGCATTCTCTTTTATCCCGAATATGAAACTTTCCTACATGTTACATTATGAAATTGTGTTTTCGGGCATTTCCTTCTTTTCACTATTCTATTGTTTACGGCTATTGTATATTCTTACTGTCTCACATAACGTCATGTAGGTATATTTCATTTCATTAATTTCATTTATTAGTTGCAGTATGGGTCTTACAAGATTATAACATCTAATGTAAAATACAGTTCCAGCATAATCCTGTTAGGGCACAGCAACATTGAAGTAAAAATAATACCCTTTCCAAAATTAATGCATGCAACACGTTCACACGTATAGGAATTCAGATTTTAAATTGAAATTATAATACAAAACAAGTTACAACAAACACACAAATCGTCGTTTCAATTTTACATTAGGATATCAATCAATAGGTAAATTATATAATATCATAAAAATTTAAAATTATATCTCTGGCGGAATTATGCCATATAGGTAATCCAACAAAAGATGTTTAAACTCGGTACCTAAATGAGTTTACCTACGTTAGCTACAGCTGTATTCCAAGCGGTAACGGGAAAAAGCTGAGTGAAAAAGGTTAATAGTTCTAAATACAATTCGAATCCCGTTTATTGCAACGTTTATACGGCAATTCGGAACAGAGGTGTTGATTCGTCGATCGCGGCAACTCGAAGTGTGCAATTAAAGCAGTTTACATCTCTTCGAGAGCGATCTGTAAAATTTTAGACCTATTTGTGTTCATTAACATTAAATGTCTCGTGATTCAATATACAATATTTTCTTTCGATCCTTTCCTGAATAGGTTACTGGTTACGTATAAATAAACAGGTATTGTAGAATGTATGAAAACGGCTATGTTCATAAAAAGCAGATAAAAGGTAAATAAGCTTATTAACAGAAAACAATACTAACTTAAGCGTTGCGTGCTAGTGAAGCGGAAATCGTAAAATTTAACACACTGCATACAAGTGTAACGCACGGCATAATCATTAGACGAAGTAAGTTTCAGAGCCGAGAATTCTTCAGGAGACAATTCGAACTGAGTTATAGATACATAGGTATAATATTATGGTATATCCCCGCAAAACTAATTTCATGTTCGAGTATCTTCCTTTGTATCGCACTTATAGTATTTGGGTGTCTGAGAAGACATCGATTTTAGTGTTTTGCAGCAACGTTCTTCACCAAACCTTTGTATGGTCATTCAATATGAAGTGTATATAGATGCTAGTTTTTTTTGTTCTTAAGCGTATATCAAGAGCGTTGTCCGAGTATTTGTCGCTATAAATCACTTTATCAGTTAAGGCAACACGACATTAGTGGTCTAAATGAAATTTGTCGGGTATCGGAGCGCCATGGCCATCGATCATTCGTAATGGCGCACACTAACGACCACAGCCTTAGTACCACAGGAACTTACGTTTCTATAGTGTTGGTTCTGAAACATGACGTTTTTCCCCTGGCGTTTAGAAAGCCTCTGACACGCTGGACGAGACTTCGGAACGCGGCGGACATACACCGTTTCAATTGTTTTTTTCGATATTTGTTGATCAAGTTTAGTGATATGTCATTTGATGTTAAATAGGTAACACATGTAGTCATTTGATAGTTTGTAGATATGGATACGAGTACTACAGTAGCTCACATTGAAATAAACCTATTGTATCTGATAAAGAAACATTTCATATAAGTTTTATTTGTTAAATGAATAAACTATAGGCTATACACCACTGTATTTAAGTACTACCTGTTGTAAATGTGTTTATCATTACCATAATACCAAATTCGTATGTAATTGAAGACATTTACCAGTAAAACCTTTACTTCGTTCTAAACCCGATTATTAACATAGAGTTTAGGTATATGACGGGTAGATTTTTTTTTAACCAAAATTGTCCTTACTTACCGGTTGAGATCTTAACTTGAACATAATAAGAAAGCTGTTATGCGTATGATTTGTTAATTTTGTTATGCATTTATACAACCTAGTAATAAGTAATTTTAATATGGAAAGGGCTGTTCTGGACTGTTCTGACTTTATGAGTTAACAAAGAAATTATCGACTACAATTTCGTAATTATGTACTTTCATTGAAGTTGGTTTCAATATTTAAACTTATTCGCAATCCGCTATAATGGGGGATACCATTACAACAATGAAGACAGTCTGTCAAGACCTCGTTTTCTCTTGCAATGTATAAATCATCTGAATTGAAGTTCTACATGCAGTGCGATTAAACTATATATGACACCGCCGGCCAACTGCCCAAGGCTGTCGTATTAAAAGCGCAGTGAGTGGTCGCCATTTTTCACTAGTTAATTGAAACTAGTGAAAAATTGTACATTTACAGACGTACATCGCTTCATCGCTAATTACATCAGCAGACTCCGACTAAGTGCTGATATCAATCTTGATTCTTATATGCGCATGCTGCCTGAGTGGTAACATGCCTTAATGCGCCCTGAATAAATGCCCAACCGTCACCGGCTACTATATCTATATTGTAATTAATGCCGGCGAGTAAAAAGAGTAATTGTGATTACTTTGTGCCTTTCACTCGCATCTATCTGTGATTGAGTCGTATATTATGCCTGGTGTCATTAAGTCGGATGTGCTGCATGCGTAATCGATAGGAACAGAGCGTTACGCGTTGTTGGAGTTAATTATAGTATAGCTTGTATATTACTATACATGCTTTACAACAGCATCCATATGTTGAGTTTTACTCAAAATGCAGAGCGAATAATGGGTCCTGTTTTCTTGCAATGTTATAAAAAAAGCTACTTCTATCAATAAATCAGATGTTAAGGGAAAGTTGTATGTATATATTTACAAGGTGTATTAAATATAAACCAGCGGAATCATTTTGTTAACAGTAATCGTATTGGTTTACACTCAGACCCAGACTAATTTGCACTGTTAAGTTGTAAGATCACGATTATTAAAGTACCAATCTAAATCTCATTACAAAACGTCTGTGTAAACATTTGCGTAAAATTAACATACTGAC
Source organism: Cenopis cana (assembly GCA_951800055.1). NCBI lineage: Eukaryota > Metazoa > Arthropoda > Insecta > Lepidoptera > Tortricidae > Cenopis > Cenopis cana. The sequence continues at coordinate 14,780,319 of OX637477.1, read as the reverse complement.
CGTTGCATTGCTGCATTTTGGTATTTCCGATGCACGCTGAACGGCGCCCGCGCAGTCGCTGCTGCAATAAAACCCGCCAAGCGCGAACTCGTTACGCAAGCATCGTAAGAATGCGACGCTAACTCGATCCCTTTAATACAACAACGAATTATAAAATATCCAAACGTTGCACATTAAAAACCCAACGTGTGTTATTTAACAACTAAATTATAAAGTTGTAGAAATTTTATGTCTATGACAGTACCGTAAGTGAAACGGACATTGGCATAAAAAGTCCGTAATTGCGAAGTCCGACGTCAAATAGCACGGTGTGGTTCGGATTGTCACAGGTTGATTAACGTGCTGCGATCGTCCGCCGCAAGTAGCAATTTGTCGATTGCTCTTGCTGTGTGTGTCCGCTTCGTCGAACGCGTACCGACTACCGACCGACACACCTACAATTTTCAAAGTAGCATGGACCCTTGGAGATTCCACGCAACGTGCTCTTACTATCCTGAGCAATAAGGTACAGGGGAGTTTTGCGACGGTCGCTTGGTTAGCAACGGATCCGCGGCCGACTGCAGCTAATGCAGTAATAATTGTGCACGATATCTCCGACGCCATTATGTTACGTTGATGCGATAATTGCAGGCCCGCCGACAGCACCGGCGTGCTTTTTACTGCACATTCGACACAAATGTAATCTTTATTGGATCGCAATTAATTATGTGGATTAATGAAATATGAGGTGGTTACATTTTCAGGCAATCAATGATGGTAATGCAAATAATAATGATGTTATTAGTAATTAGGTTGTATCTGTGATCATCGTCAGCCAAAGTAGGTAGGTATGCCCCTCTGTTGCTAGGTAGGTACTGCTGTCACAACAATGTTTACAATTTTGTTTGACGTTAGGAAATTAGCTCTTTACCCGCCAGCAAAAAAAATAGTACAGTAGATTATTTTATTTTTAGTCGCAATAACGGATAAATTAACAAAAGATATTATGCACCGGGTAGGCGGGCTCGGTCTACAGATACCAAAAGGACGAGATGAGGCGGTCATTAGCGAAATGAAGCCATTAGGAGCGTGTAAAGCAGTTAATTACGCCGGGTAATCTCCTCCGAGATGTTGCCAGTTATTATGAACACCAGATAATGACAGAATATTATTCCCTATTTCTAAGGTCGTAGTTGATTTTGAAATTAAAATTAACTGAATAGGTACTTAATTTTACTCATGTAATAGTAGATTGTTAACCAAGGGTTGAAAGCGACCCATTTCAGACGAGATATTTTGGCGCTCGAACGTAGTGAGAGCGCCAATAGTTCGAGGCTGAAATGGGTGGTTTCACCCGAGTTAAACACTCTGCTTTTCATTCCGAATACGAGGAAACTAAAAAAAAAAAATTTTTACTTAAAATTCTAAATTAATATAAAATTTTAAATTCTTATCCCCGAATTAGTCCAAATCGATTATGATGATTTTTCGCAAACAATTTTTCTTTTACTTACAATTGAAAATTAATATAAAATTTAAAATCCTTATCCCCGAGTAAGTCGAAATCGAGTTGACGATTTTTCGAAAAAAAAAAGTTTTTTTTGCTTTAAATTCAGAATTAATATCAGAAATCCTTATCCCCGAATTAGTCAAAATCGAGTATAATGACGAATTTTCGTAAAAAATATTCATATTCATATTCATATCCATATCCATATCCATATCCATATCCATATCCATATCCACATCCACATTCACTACTACATCCACAACTACATCCACATCCACATCCATATCCATATTCATTTGGCTGTCGACGTGTTTTGTGATTGGTGGATTCAACGTGGTGAAGCATATGGATTGATTAATTTAAAATGTTTTGGAATCAAAAATATGTATACATGTTAGCCCGTGGGGCGCAATGGCCCACTTTCAACCCGCTCCTTAGGTCAAATATGACCTACTTTTAGAGTATGAGGAATGAAATAGTACATTACTTACCAAGGGCGATAAAACAAAGAATGTCTCAGATCGCAGGTATTTTACGCCCGAGCCGAAGGCAAGGGCGATAAATATGCGATCGGAGGCTTTCTTTATTATCGCCCGTGGTAAGTACAAAATTTTATGTCACCCCCTGGCCAGGAAGTGGGTTTTTCCGCGCGCGGAGCGTGCGATAATGGCCACTTTATGGCCAGGTGTGACATAAAATATTTATGTTGAACCAACGGGTAAGGTCACCCAAGAGAAATTTCTAAACAAAATATTGTCATGCTATAATTGTTTTAACATATTAGGTTAACTAAATGAAGTGCGTAAATAATTTGCAAACCGACGAATTTTGTGTTTTTAAATATTCTAAAAAAAACTAATGTTTGGAAAAGGCCTTTACTAAGTAGGTAAGTGCCAATTATTATGGTATTGGTACTAAAGTTTTCATCCCTTTTAAGGGTGACTTACAGGATAAAAAGTATCCTATAGGTATGTCAATTCGGACATAAACTCGCTGTCATACCAAATTTCATCATAATCCATTCAGCCGTTTTTGCGTGATTGAGTAACAAAGTAACAAAATGGGAAGTTTGAAAAGTTTCTATTGAATGATAACCAACGCCATATTTAATATTGATCGTTCTGTAATCTTACGTTAGTGCAACCGCCCTAGTATCATAGTATTAACAAAAACGTAACAATAATGATTTTTATATATTTTTAGTCCATAAAATATGCCTACCTATTATCGACATAAATTGCATTTATTTGACTAGATTGTGCTTTAGACGCCCTGTAAAAGTTCTCACCACAAAGGCTGTGTCCGGAGATTTCTTCATGTCTATTTTGCATTTGACTTCGCTTCTTGACCGAGTGAAACGAAGTTCACTGCTTCAGCTTCGATAAAAATGCTTTCGTAAGTCCGGATTATACCAGATTTCCAGTTGTTCTCTTCTATAGGTCGCAATTTCTCAACCGATTCTCGTGAAATTTTGTGAGCAGCGGGGTAATCACGTAACGATATGTACTACCGTTGGTACGTATTTAATGTCAGTTATAGTATGGGATTTGACATTTAAATCTATCGTACTAACGGTCGAAAACGTTACGTGATTACCGCGCAGGTTCAATAAATTTATTTCGAGTCAGTTTTTGGAATAAAAAAAATCACTCATGAGGTCTGCTCACTACCACATCACTACTATATTAGTTTTGAACTATAAATTACTATACTTAATTGAATCGCTGCCCGTATTGGCCCGAAACATGTCGAGCGATATTCGACGATACAGACGTGAGTAACCCGTTTATTATATTTTAATTGGAGTTTAACGAACATGTTGCGGTGTTAATGTTTTGTTAGTTTATAAATTTTATTTGCGTGTAGTAATCTAGCGATAATTACAGAGGAACGGGGAGACCTATCACGTACGAATGGCGGACGTGTGTCGGGCGGATGTTAGTCGTGCGATAATCGCAGCGGGCAGGGCGATTAGCGATGTGTATTCCCGGGAATAATTTCTTGCTTGTTGTCACCAATATATGAGGTAATCTGGGGGCCGATTTTTGAGTGTCGAACGCTCGACTTTTCACTCGACATCTGTCAAAACATCATAGTTTTTTGACAGATCTCAAGTGAAAAGTCGAGCAGTCGACACTCAAAAATCAGCCCCCTGATCTGTGACAAAAAAGACCGTCTACATATTAACAGTTAGGACTGGATACACCAAGTTACGATTACAGATCGATCAACTAGTGTGGACACGCTGGACAAAAGCACCAAATTTAATTAATTTAGGGATCAACTCCATCAAACAAACTTTCAACACCCTTTTCACCCCTTCAGAGGGCGAATTTAGAAAAACGCTGAAATCCGTTTTCTTGTAATTTAATGATAGGTCTATAAACGAAGTTTCAAGTTTCGTGCAACCCGTCTGTAATCGTAAGTAGACGTATCTGTAGACTTTCATTTTTATTTGACTGTGAATTGAAATGTTTTCCTATTTCTTCGTCTAATTAGCGTCTAATCACTCGAAATCTGTGAAAAAACTATGAGGTTTTGACAGATGTAGAGTGAAAAGTCTAGCGTTCGACGCTCAAAAGTCCCCTGGAATAATACCTAGTATTTATTTACACCATTTGTTAGTATTGGTATTTGTACAGAAGTGCCACTTAGGTATTTAGTATTTACCCGGATGAAAGCCTGTGCGACCATCCCTAGCGGCGACACGCGGGGTCTTGCCACGCACCGTCGCTCGAATACCTCATACTATTCATATGTAATTGACGTAGAAATTGCGCAGCCTCATGCACGAAACAGGAATATCTACATGGATACACCGTGACACGCGAATCCATCATGAGCATGAGAAATGGTTTAATTGTATATCAGTGGTTGATTTATCGGATGATCAACAATCATTACAGTTTATATCGCGTGTAAAAGCGGAAATGATTTTATTAATTTCCCACATTGTTGTTGCGTTTGGGTTTTTTCCACCTGACGAATGTATAACGGTGTTGCAAGTGTATAGATACGATACGCACACCAAATAGTGATAAAATGCAAACTCCAAAATGCTGGCTGTGCTTGATAATGCACCTACTAACCTAGTCTTCTACATTTTTGTCCACAAATTTAAGAGGACACAGTTGAGTTTACGAGCGTATATAGTAGGTACAGGTAAGATACATATTTGGACTACAGACTTAACAGCTATACCAGACGATCGAATATGGTGCGCTCCGCACCGACGGACTGTGCTGTGCGCTCGACACGCCACACTACCGCACCGTGTCATGTGACACATGAACAGACGTTCGAATATGGTACGCTCGCACCGTGACCTTGGTGTGCTCCGACGATATTTGTATAGCAGATCCGTCCACACGTTCGAATTTGGTGCGGGCCGCACCAAATCCAGTGGGAGAATCATCGCACCGAGCGCATCGTCAATAATAATAATAATGTCCGGCGGACCGCTGTACACACCATCGAATATGGTTCGGAGCGGACCAAGGTCGCGGTGCGGAGCGCACCATATTCGATCGTCTGTTACAGCTATAACACTTTTTCTCATGAACACACATTGGAGCTTGATTCAATGTTGCTATTGGGAAATGGATGTCTGTGAAGTTGCTATCGATCAGGCATCGGTTGCGTGACGTCGACAGGCGACAATTGGGCGGGCGGTGATAATCCTAGCGCCCGCCCATCAACACCCGCGCCCGAAATTCTCGATACGACTAATCTCTTTAGAAGTAAATTCTTGTTGCACGACAATTTTCATGTCAAATGTACAGGAAAGTGTAGCCGCGCGTGACTTCGCAGAAAATCTTAAAACAAACATGCGTGTAGCACATCATTCTTCTTTTTGGGCGATACGAGACAAATTTTTTGACATATTCAGAGCTTTCTAATGTGTCCTCCTTAACGAATTCATATAGGTGATTATCATAACATGAAATTTGGTTACTGTTAAAAAATGTAACATCCATCCTCTCCATCGTCATGCGTTCTTCAATTGCTTGGTAGATCGCTTTGTAAGGTTTACCCACGAACACCAGCTACTATCCACTTAACGACGTGTTTTTTTTATATCAGATCGCTTGTATTAAAGTCACACCATCAAAAACGAGCTTGCTTGTAGATTTACGATGGCGAATGCATTCTGACAATGGCTGCAGTTAAGTTTACGGCGAGTTTGGACCGGAAGTGTCGTAAAACCCCGTCATCGTCAGATTCCGGCGATAATAATTAAGAGCGCCTTGTTAATGCTAACCGTTTTATAATTGCTTCTTGATATTAATTAACGTTATAGAGTCCGTTACGGACAGGCCGCGTCCAACGCCAGAAAAACGCAGTATGCGCTTCTGATTGCAAAAGCCATAAAGGCAGTAACATTGTATTCAGTTTCTTATATTGTTACGGCATTTCTTCCTTTAGACAACAGACTTGTGTGCAATTTTTGTGCTTAGTGAAATTACAGGCCTTGCCATCGAAACGCTAACACGCGATCAATGTAATTGCACAGGAAAGCGAAATATTAACCCGATAAGCCCATGATTGTACTAACAGTTAATAGAGCTGAAACAATCATTAATCAAAATATAACTTATCTTTATTGTTTTCTATCAACTATGTTGTTTGTTTGATATCTGTATTGGGTAGTTTTGAAGCTTTAAAAACTACTATTGCCTGGGGTTGTTATTGGGAGGGTTTACTGCTTTTGATAATCTGCGAGTAAATTGGCACTAATATAATTGCAAATTTTTGACTACTCGAGGGGTAACCCAATCGCTTCGCGGCATGTTGGCTTAATTTATCTTTGATCGCCGAAAGTTGTATATGTGCATTTTCGAGGCACAAGCGGTTTTATTCGGGGGGCCTATAATAAAATAACACCGACCAGCGGACGCGTCATAAAACTTTAATGTGCGCTCTTAAATCATTTCCGACTACCTTCCCTCAGCCATTTGCCAAACTTTACAGCACTAAAGGTGGTAACGAGTGCATGTTCTCGATAATATAGGATATTACTATAGGCAGGGTAGGTGCCTACTTTTATTTACGTAACGTTAGACTAACGTTTTGAATGTCACACCTAATAAACTTACACTGAATTAATGAATCATAAAATACGTGTTATATGTCTAGGTTTAGGTTACAATACAATACAATACAAATACTCTTTATTGCACACCTCAATAAATAGAACTATTACAGAGTATGCGCTAGCGCGCTAGTGCTGCGCTGAGAGGTTATACGCAAATAAATATATATTTCGGCGTAAAATCGCATATACCGCATCCGTAACAATTGGATGTAGAAAAGTTTAACTATAACGTTAATTAGGCGGAACGCGAAACAAACCTGCCCTACATATACTTTAAGCAGAAATAAGGTAACAATGAGCAGATAACGTGTAATTTGACGAATAAATCAGCGTGTGTTCAGAGTACATTCTTTATAGTCCAATCAAAGACGCTTAGACTCTCAATCCTCAACATATAATAATCTTAGTTGTAAGTGTGGTAAACAAATGAAATATGTAATAAATCAAAGCGCTATAAAGCTTAAAAATCACAAACAAAAAAAATAATCAAACCCTCAAATAATTCACACAACATATTATTTGTATCAAGTACCAGAGCATTGTACATGTGTTATTTTCAGCGTTGACTGGTCTACAGCTACAAATCCAAAACAAAGAAGGTTATTTTAATTAGCAAAGCGTTTTCCCGAGCGCGGCGCCCCGCGGCGCGGCTACTTTACGCACATTGCGTTGAGGTCGTTAACTAAACGTCACTTTTCATAATATTTATGTCTCCATTATTTTTCATGTATAACGACATCGTAAAATTGAAATTTCGCTGATGAAGGCTCGGTATATTTACGATTTAAATTAATACACACTTATGAACCTTGAAATAAATCAACCCGCTCGACACCTCGACAAATCCGGCTACCACGTCTCGGTAGCTAACAAAATGAAAATATAAAACGAGATTGAACGACAAGATAGCTCGAGACGAGACCCTCCTCCACTTGACAAAAGTAATAAAATGAGGAGTTCCATTTCGCACGATTACCCGGGAGACGACAAAACACATCAAGTGTCAATTTGTATAATTTACACAGGAATTAAAATGGCGCTCTGACAGATGACAGTTCGCGTGGCGCACGCTTGGACGCGCAGGGCCCCAGTTTTGCAATAAGTTGCTGCTTTTGTTTACGTTTTTGAACTTAGGTCTAACAAGGAACTCATCTTTTTTCTCAACGGACTTTTAATTTATTTATGTTTTTAAAAAGTCGTCAGCAAATGTAGTGAGTGTGTCAGTCATCATCGTCATTATTCGTCATCGAATGACGATTTCCCATTGGTCGAACAAGCCTCTCTTTTCATGGACAAGAAGGAATGGACTAGTATTATGTTACCTACACTGGTTTGTGTATTTATGCCAGCTAATGTATTGATCGGGAATCGGTTAGCTAAATGTATCACACACAGCCACTAAACTTGCTTGGAAATAAAGTAGAGACTAGATAGCATCAATTGTATCACTTAATTGTCGCTGAGCCGTACTTAGATAAATTAGCACTAGCACTACCGCTCTAATGGTATGTCGGATTGTTTCATCTATTTCACACGAGGAGTGTAACTGGATATTTGTTTGGGATGAGCCGCTGCCGTGCCGCGTGCCGACGTAACGTGACGCGTGAGTGACAGCTGACGCAGCGCACGCGACGCTAATGCCGTGCGAATAACGCCTAGGACACGTCGCCTCGTTGCGCTTGCTAAATCACCCATGTGAACAGTTTAAGAAAATACTGCTTTAACGAAACCCCATGTGGTTCTATTTCTAGTATTTCTGTTTACCACAATTGCTCACATAACGCAATTTGTGGGCGCTTCTACATTGACTCCAGTTATAGCTAGCTATGCGATAGTTCAAATTCACAGCTTAACACCTTTAAGCACGATCATTAAACATATAAGTAAAATATGCTAATAAATGCGTACGTCAATAAAATAATGATAGTGCCAGGTTCAGACAACGTTTAATTATCCATAAAAAAAGGAATTAGAACGTCACGGGTAACTGTAGTAATTAAGGATCAATGTACTTCGTGGATTGGTATTTTCACAGAATTATTATTGGACCTATTGTATTTTTTCCAGTTAAACATGATTTGTTTGTCGCTATCCAACTTGGTTTTTACCTCAGTTTGCATTATATTAACATAGTTGAATCGATGACCGTGAGCCGGTAATTTGTTGGTTGTTAATCAATCATCTTGCTTCTAGGAAGTAGTATTAATTATGCTTAATCATTAATGTAAAGTACAATTACTTATGTTGATCACTTTACAACTGTTTCTGCACTGTTTCCTCCCACACAGGCTAGTGTTTGTTTATGTTTACTAAAATCACATATTTCTAAGCTACCAAAATATTTAAATACATAATGCCTTGTTTATCCAGTGGTTATATTTACATAATAATAGAAGTAATTATTGGTTAATCTAGTACTTCGATGGTGCAGTAGTGTCCTTCCTTGAATATTTAAAGCATTAAATAGGGCATGTCTGATGCTGATTCATTTTTCAACTCATGTGTTTGCGAAATCGTATAGGTGGTCGTATAGGGTGTCAGTCCCTCGTGACGAATCGGTTTTTTGCCAGCTCTAAAGTGTTAAATATTTTGGCACAAACGGTTACGGATATATTTTTATTGTGTTTGCGGTTGATGTGTCAGAAATGTGGGTGTTCTTGAAGTATCGGCTAACACTTTTATAGGCTTTGTGTTATTTCCTCTATAAAAACGTTTGGTTTACCTAAACTGGTGTTGTAAAGTCACACCTTCGTATTGCGAAACGTCCAAAAAGGCTCAAGTAAATTAAAAGGATAAAAACTTGTAACTAATACCTAAGAGTAATCGTGTTAATGTGTTAATGTCACAATTTCGATCGAAGTGCTTTAAAAAGGTTACCTTAATAATTAACACTTATTAGGTAATAATTCCGGTTGAAATTTTAGTGTCGACAATAATTCTATTAACAACATTACGTTACAATCAAACCTAAAAAATAAAAAACTATAGAATACTGCTTACGTTCTGTGTTCTCTTATATTCTATTATAATCCTTATATTTGTGATAGTTTTGGAGGACACTTGTTACATTACTTAAAATTGCTATTGATCATGCATGATATACAGTGAAGCCATATTTATGTACAAAGGGGCTACTGACCATAAAGCAAAGGCCACGCCCGTATCGACGGCTCGTTGGTGCTAAACGCGCGTAATTACCGAGTGATTGATAATGTCATAAAATATTTTTTCCCTGAGTAGAACGCTGTACTATGCCCATTTTAAGAAAATTCTCGTATTCTTTGAATTACATTCGCATATTGGTTTTTTATTAATTATCGGAAGCCAATTAATATGGTTGCTAAACGGGGCCGGTTCTCCTGCTCAGTAATTGTAACAAAAACGCGGCATATTTTAACACTCGATACATAATGACGTCGCCTCCCCGAGTCTGCGCGCACGCAATGCAGGAACGCATCAACGGCTCACAAAAACTCATTACTACTTTATTAAAAAACTTCAATTATTACAGAAATTAATGGACTCCATCAAAGAGTTGATTCAAGACTTCGAGTTATGTAGGTACTCGCATGATTTGACTTAACATCATTAATTTAAAGGTTATATTTAACGACAAACAACATTAAATTTATTACGTTTATTGCGTGAGAGTGCCTACTTCCTGTATACAAAGTAAGTGTAACAAAATATTCAATAAGGCAGAATTGTTGTACGCAAGCTGGGCTATGAGACATTTTATTATCATGGTCTATAAAATGACCGAGCGTCGGTTTTGCAATACACACGTTAGGTCCAAGAATTTACTGACGCTGCAAATTTACGGAAAATATCTATAGTAGTTATAGTTAATTAGTTATATTAAGGGGAGGTATCCCCAACGCAACTGTCCCGCTCGAACATGCGTGAGTTTACAATTAACCATCCCGCTCTCTACGCAAGCTCTGCGCGCAGTTTTGTGAATATTTAGCTATAGTTATTAAGCCAATCATTTTATCAAAGCAAACCCTGCGAATTTGTCTATAACTATTTACGATCTTTAATTGAGTACAAAAATTAAATGTTAAATATCAGTAATATAGCCGTAGTATTGAAAATACATTCCAAAAAGGGGTAACTTCGCGATTATTTTCTATCGAGTGAAATTCATCAAATCATGTAACTGACTGTGATTTTGACTAGACAAGATCCTCATGTAACACATATATTTTTTTTAGATTTTAAGACACAATATTCTATGACTCAGATGGTTTTTAAAAACTCAAAAGTGGTAATACACGGCCTTAAGATCTAAAACAATTTCAGAATGCATTACAATTTCGTTTACATTCAAACTCAACTAAATTGTGCACAACCTTAGAAATCCTCATGAGACAATTAAATCTATAAAATTTTCCTATATTTTTACGAATATGTCATGCGCCTACAGTCAATACATATAAATGAAGAGTGAAAAATGTGGGAAGACGGAGGCAGGTTTCGCGCCTCTCTCCGGAAGTGGTTGTCGGTAATCGTTCCCCGCTAAATTAAGTGCCCTCTGCCGCTACTGTCGCGAAACTGCGGTGCGCCGCAAACCAATAAGTAAATAATTGCACTCAATACAAACAGCGCCTGTGACCTCGCCTCGAAGGGGACATTTCACGTTGAAACCAATTTATATAATTTCATAGCTGTCTTTCTTGTGACTGCTTTAATTCTTTCATAACGGAAGCGTATATGCATTTCAAACCGCAAGATATCATTGGATAATTTTGCCGTATAAAAAGGCTTCAACGAACGGTTTTTCTGTAGACTTCGCGACAGTCTGTTAGGCTACCTACTGCTACTGGTTAATGTTTTGGCGCTGTCTCCGTGGTAGAATTTCGTCACTTACACGTTGCGAGACTTGCGAGCCCGTTAATGTTCTCAAGCGTCCACACCCCGTGTTCTCGTTGTTTGTAAAATAACGGTGTATAATATTTCAAAGTTCGCGCAACTCTCTTCTGTCGACTCCGCAGTCCGCTTGTGGATATTCGGTATTTGTTAAGCTTATCCGAGGGCATCGCGAACCGACGTTTATTAATGAATTATGTAAATACGCCCGACCGACGGTCCTGCCAGCTTTATTACTCGTGAAATGCCACTTTAATATCGCAATTGTTACCTTTGTTCTACCAACATTGACTTTAATTGCTCATTGAAATTAATGGTTTAAGTAATTCTTTTGAAAATTTGCCGTCATCGGCCGATTTAAATTCTGAGCTGCTGATCGTTTGAGTTTACTTTCATTGATTTCTTGTCAGATAAATGTTTAATTAAAATTGAGGAAGTAATAATTTCCGGACAGACTTTTGCGACCTTCCTTTATTAATTAAGTACATGTGTTTATAGGCAACTGAAGAAATGGCGCAACTGTTTAGATCATGATATCAAGATGTATAATGTGTCGGGCTGTAGCGATGAGTGTAGTTGGTGGGTGTACAGCATACACTCGTGTATGGAAGCTGCGTGGATCGATGGTTATCCGTGATGGATGCGGCTCATTACGCGGCTCGCGGTGGGTGGCGGTGCGTCGCGGCACTCGCTTAACGACACACTCATAAACGAGGTTGACATTTACGGACTTATTGTCGAATGCCCCGAGATCCACCGTCGATACGGAACCATTCAAAACACACCTTAATACGATTTATTTATGACTAGTGCTTAACTCGCGACAGACCCTCAATACGCCTGCTTTATCGACGTCGTGCCCCAGCGCGTTCGGCCTCTGAGAATTTTATAGGTCTCTTCTATTTATTATTATCATACTTTCTTATAGAAGGGATGACATCGGACCGTGTTTTATGGATGCTAATAATTCTTTCTTTCACTTCTGGATTTTATTGCTTGTACTTAAGGAATTCAATAAATAATTTCCCATTATTATATGTAGCTCGTTAGAGATGTTTGATGAGTCTTTAAAATGTGTCATAACTGTAGCACGGGTTCTCAGCGGGGCACGCGGCCGATCGCTGAACAAATTGTTTGACGGTTATCTAATCGGACAAGTTTCGCTTGTTTGGCCCCGGAGCTTACAAAACTGCCGTTTAATATTTGAAAAAATAAAATAGGAACGTGTTTCCTCGTAAATAAGCAGTGGCAAGATGTTATCTAGTCGCGGGCAGGAAGCGCTTCAGCCCATTTAAGGGTGCATTAAAATCGAATACATCATATTTGTTTGATTTCCTAGTTCGCGTTTCACCCTGTAATTATACAAGTCACCGCCCGTGGCCGGATCTTGGCCAGTTTTTGTGGAGATGCATTAATTATCTTTTTTTTATTGCAAGCATGTGTTTTGGTCTCGTAAAGCACTTTCGGGCTTTTTGTATTCTTAATGTCTAATTTGGTTTTCGGTCGGTCCTTATGAGGTCATTAGCGCGGGGTCCGTTTTGTTGGGAGCCCACAAATTTATAGTTGATATTTTTATGTTTTATGCCGTTATAATTTGTCGCAATAACGTTAATATTCTTTCCCATTAAACGATTATGACTTGAATTTTAATTGCAGTTGCATTGTGGTCCCTTAAAAAAGCCGATTACAAGGTCCTATATCTTGCGAGTTATGACGATTAAGTAGTGGAATTTGTGTGGAGAAGTATTAGAATATGGGTCACTCGCAGCTTTAAGGTCGAATGTCGATGTCGCTCGACTTCTTTCAAACCAGTAGGCAAGGTTCCTAATCATGAGCGATCACGTTGGCGTCACGTCTAGCAAATAGGATCGAGATCGAGCATATAGTTCTAGGATTTATTGCTAAACTCTTCCCTGCCGCTAGTATATTTAGTTACATAATATTTTCACTACATATCATCATCATCATCTTCCTAGCGTTATCCCGTGCAGTTGCATCCTAAAGTATGCCTGAGATCCGCTACCTAATCCCAAGATTTGGCGTAGGCACTAGTTTTTACAGAAGCGACTGTCATCTGACCTTCCAACCCGAGGGGAAACTAGACCTTATTGGGATTAGGCTTGTCAAGTGAGTGGGCAACTTGACTAGAAGTTCTCAAGCCGCCCGTAGGCCTCTAACTTGGCGTAACGATTGCTATCATAGACAGCAGCCAGAACCAACGGCTTAACGTGCCTTCCAAATCACAGAATATTTTCATCACTAGATATAAATGTTTATACAACAACTTGGCGGCGTTCCGTGGATCAAGAGTTGGGTTCTATGGGGATGAACTGGGAAGAAGTAACCCAAGTTGCCCAAGACCGAAGCAAATGGAGAGAATTGATTCGAGCTCTACACCCCAGCAGAGGGTAACGGGATAAAGAAGAAGAAGAAGATAAATGTTTATATTGTTGTTACAGGCGAATGTTCCCGACGGTGCGTGTGTCGTTCGCGGGGTGCCGCGCGGAGGCGCGGTACGCGGTGTTGCTGGACGTGGTGCCAGTAGACGGCAAGCGGTACCGCTACGCCTACCACCGCTCCTCGTGGCTCGTGGCCGGCAAGGCGGACCCGCCCGCGCCCGCGCGCCTCTACCCGCACCCCGACTCGCCCTTCTCCGGCGACCAGCTGCGCAAGCAGGTCGTCTCCTTCGAGAAGGTCAAACTCACCAACAACGAAATGGACAAAAATGGACAGGTATGTTCGAACGGTTAGAAAACTTGTTCGGTATGCAGTATGCAGCCCATAAACTGCATGTAATACATTTGTATAGGTACATTAATCCAGTTGATATGTCCTAACAAGGTGGGGTAGCTGGAAAGTGCTCGGAACTTATGGGGCTATACTAGGACTATCCTAAGTTTTCCACCTCGAGGATCTTGTGCTAACTTGGGGGTGGGGGGAACTGTCTGAAATTATTCAGATTTTCGCTTATAGATACCTACATCTCTTAAACTATGGACATTTTTGCTTTACATTGTATGGGGGTTACTTTTCTTTGCAGCTGCACTTATTCTATCACTCTGAAAAATATTTGAACATGCACTCCGCCACACTCCGCCTTGATATTGCTAAAAGAAATGTTATTGGCCTCTCTAGCTAGACTGCCACAGTGAGATGTTTCATAAAGGTTGTCAGATAGATACATTATCTGTTTTCTATTACACTATTTCTACTATAAGGCCTTATTGAACTGAAATATCATCTACGCCTAACTTACCCAAAATTTTTGTTATTATCATCAAAATGAACCCTATTCTTGGGAGAAATGGCACTAAAATATACTCAATATTCTAAACCATAATAATTTTTAACCAATTGTTTGCATTTGCATACTCAATCTGTCTTAGTTTTTCTTGTGACTTATAATCAAGACAGATAATCGTGGGACACACTAGGTATGTACAATACAACACTGCAAGATAAGGTACCGGACAAGTTAATCAGTGAGAAATAACTAGATGATGTAAGAAAACAGTGCATAGTTATTTTTATAGCTAGGTATGCAAAATTGCAGAATGTATAGTATGGAATGAAATAACGTAATCGAGCAAGGCTGATTTAGATGGTGTAAGAAATGCCATGCGATCTTCATAGGTACTCGTATATATTTCAGCGGGGCCACACCGTTACGTCGCATCGACTAACATCTAAATGAACTCTTTTTTAGGGTTCCGTACCTCAAAGGGAAAAAACGGTACCCTTATAGGATCACTTTGTTGTACGTCTGTCTGTCTATCTGTCAAGACCCTTTATCGCGGGAACGCGTTGAGGTATCGAGTTAAAATTAAAACCATATATACTCAGGTCTACAGTCCCTTAAAGCTGTGAAAAAAATCAACGAAAAAACGTATATTTCGACACTCATGGGAATCAAAATTTATAGGGTACCTTCCGTTTGATCCAGATATCTCTATGAAATTATGCAAGTATTTATCGTCTTATTCTAAAAGTAGGAGGAATATGTATATGCATTTGTAATTAAATTATGTATTAAAAAAATACTTTATTAAAATAGTCGAGGAATTTTAAAATTTGGCACTTTTGGACTGTATGTATCAATTATCGAGGTAAGCAACAGAAGGCAGGTTTGTACTTACAAATTTGTACGGTGGCCGTGTCCGACTCGCACTTATACGGTTTGTTATAATGATATACTGTATTGTGATACGTGTAAATATTGTCCTTGTTACCTGATGCTATTAAATAGTACATTATATTAACAACGGATTGCACTCCGGGAGTGCCGGCAGAAGTGAAAACTCAATGACATGATAAAGAAAGTAAATAACAAAGATATTCATATTATTCATTTCATGCTCATATTCATATTCGAATAATCCATCTACATACCTATATACATACTCGTATATTGTCCCGAGTACCCCTCCCAACATCGCAATCACGATACTAGGAGGGGAGCTGGTCTGTCGATCTGTCGCTCGTCAGACCAGCTGAGTTGAACCCTCCTAACATCGCAATCTCGATACTCGATCTCGATCTGTCGCGAGTTTAACAATTTTTCCCCATTACAAAAAGTGCTCAGCGCCGCTAAACAAGTTTTCACTTCAAAAAATATTAAATTATACTTTGCGGAGCAGGGGGCCGATTTTTGAGTGTCGAACGCTCGAATTTTCACTTGACATCTGTCAAAACACCATAGTTTTTTGACAGATCTCTAGTGAAAAGTCGAGCGTTCGACACTCAAAAAACGGCCCCCGCATACTATCGTAGGTGGTATGAAAATCGCATGCACGCATTGCACCATGTAAATGGGCATAAAAGTGCTAAGAAGAATGAGGCCATAAAGCGTTGTGACGAAACAACCGATTCATATAAGTTCAGGTAGGTCCATAGTCATTGAAGACGTTTTACGCTACATCTTAACCTAGTTTAAAGATAAAGTATGTTGTCTCGTTTCGTTTAGTCCAAGGATTATTGAAGTTGACATTGAAGATAAGACGTTATACAACTCAATTATTGCGTGATTGATGAACATGCTGCTTATTGAAAATTGTATCAGTCACAGCCAGGCACGGTTCACGTTTACCTTGATCCGAATATTCCGAATAAACACTTAGCCAGAAGTGCAAATGAATGAAAGTGTATTTGCGAAAGGAGTCATTAATATTTACGATAACTAGTTACCTATCAATAACTTTTGTCTTCAATTATTCGCGGTTTTTGTCATGTAAGTGTAGGTTAGTCTTTATGTCGTCTACCTATAACAGTTTTTATATAAAGCGTTCGTGCACGTTGCGAGGTATATAAATTATCCGTCAACGTTTAATTATACGCTGGCCACAGAACTCAATGAGATGATCTCCTTCGCGATAACACTCATACAAATTAAATTTATATAAATGAATAGATTTAATTAACGAACTAGAGAAATGATTGATGTTTATTTAATTTTTTCACTGGTTTGAATTTGATTGTAAATATGAGTTTGAGCGCTACCTTTTATTATGAATACGTATTAATCTTATTATAATATTAATTCCATATGGTCCAGGCATGCAAAGCTATACCTATAAAATGCTCGAACTAACACATGCAAAAGAGTGTAAATACAATGTACTTCAATACTTTCGTCTCCCACGGCCCACTTCCTTTAACAAAAGCGGTGGCAATTTATAGAATTATGAGTAAAACTGCCGGTGCCGGGGACACCTCGGGCGTCTCGTCTGGAGATTGTAATGAGTGCTCCAAATGAGGCGCACATGTCGTGCGGCCGACAGCCGGCACCGCGCCCGCGCAGCTCGCAGGTGCCGCGGTGCAAATGTCACACCGTTACCACTCTTACAAGGTCTCTCCTATACACTCCGTTACACGTATCATAATATATCATACATACTTTAATATCGTCCAGTAAGGACCACATTTCAACGCGAAACCGTTTAGCCTAACAATTGAATTCAAGTTGAATTGGACCCAAGGGTCACGTTTCGCTGGTTGGTCTATTTGCTAAACATGATTATGTTGCAAATGAATGTCACAGTCAAATAGTGGCGATATGTAAATTAAGAGTTTAGAGAATGACAGTCTGTGGACAGCGCTAGCGAGTATTTAATGATATTAGTGCATATTATGTGGCGTTAGTTTATTTTGTAAACACATTAGTGGAGAGCGTAATACATATAGCCAATTGCCACATTAATACTTAGGTCGCAATTACATGAAATGTGCTGAAATGTTTTGGGCAGTCTGTCGTAATTTTTTATGTTATTTAGGTCGGTCGCCAGAAAGCCAATTAGGTGTTGTTTTTCGGCGAGTACCGTCCATCCATCACCGCGCCCCGCCCGTGACGTTCCGTTTCGTTACCCCTTCGTCCTCTACGACCACTGGGCTTCGTCCACGACTCAAACATGACTTGCACCTGGGTTTTTTATAACGAGATCTTTATCAATATTAAATCATACCATTTCTTATGTTTCGGGCACTTGTACAATTTCGGTCTCGAACCGTAAAAAGTCTAATTAGCAATATTTTATCAAACACGAAATTCTTGTGGGTCACTCGTTAATAGTGGTAACAATGTAGTATCGGCCACGCAAGTCGTCACCGCACGCACGTGCCGACTCGCACTAATTGTGGAACAAAAACTCCATGAAACCGACGAATTAATCATCGGCCACGACTTAACTACCTGTATTCGAATAATACTAAAATAACTGCCGCATTCATAAGCCTTGTAATTTCTTAACCCCGCTAATGCTGCCCTGTTGGAGCACGTAGCGGGACTCGCTCGCAACACGAATGTAACGAGCTTCCACTCCAGGTGCTGGAATTATTGCAGCTTGATTACAACCATTCAACGACTACCTTGTAGAGTATGTCAAATTATGCATAATGTAGTAAGCAAATATTCTTGTCTTCGCCTAGGCTCCGTCTTGTTGATAAATGGCAGCATACCGTTACCACTTATAAGTATTTTTGCATTCTGGCATAAGCTAAATAATCAGGCAATTGTTACAACATAACTTTTTGATTGAGCTTAAGGCAAAAAAAATGTAAAAATGCATTTAGGTATAATACCTACATACGACTATCGAATTTGTACATGCGGTGAAATGGAACAAACTTGTAGTTACTACAATAAAAAGACACTTTAGCGGTAAACCTACTGGGGTCATATCGGTTACTGTCGTCATGTATACACGTTGTTATAGGGTACCGTGCCTGCAGTATGGATACAATTTAGGAAATAATATTCTAAGGTCGATAGTCCGGTCAAGGGTTAGCTAAAAGGTTTTTAATTTCGTGAGCAATAAGTCGATTAGAATGGCTCACGAGAGCGTCACGAAAGCACTGCGACGACGGACACGATTCTGGTGCAGCAACTACGTAGGTACCTAGGTACTATTAAAAATTAGGACTTTGCGTTTAAGGCCGTGTATTACCAATTTTGAGTTTTTAAAAACAATCTGAGACATAGAATATAGTGTCTTAAAATCTAAAAAAAATATATGAGTTACATAAGGATCTTGTCTAGTCAAAATCGCAGTCAGTTACATGTCCTGATGAATTTCACTCCATAGAAAAAAGTCGCGAAGTTACCCCTTTTTGGAATGAATTTTCAATACTACGGCTATATTACTGATATTTAACATTTAATTTTTGTACTCAATTAAATATTGTAAATAGTTATAGACAAATTCGCAGGGTTTGCTTTGATAAAATGATTGGCTTAATGACTATAGCTAAATATTTACAAAATTGCGCGCAGAGCTTGCGTAGAGAGCGGGATGGTTAATTGTAAACTCACGCGTGTTAGAGCGGGACATTTGCGTTGGGGATACCTCCCCTTAAGCCTGAAATGCGAGCGTCTATAGGTTGCGGTGTCCGCTTACCATCAGATGGACCGTATGCGTGTTTGCCACCGTCGTAGTATAAAAAAAAACGAAATTGAATTGAATTAAGACGACACTATTAGGTCCATTATTTTAGGAAACGGGTTTGTTGTTGCCACTGCGCCTGCGGGTCACATCACAACACTCATGTTATATCAGAACGTTACGCACACAGAGCGGCACGATAAGCGTCACATTTTTTTTATTTTTGAAGTGTAAACTTCTTTAGCGGCGCTGAGCACTTTTGTACTGGGGAAAAATGTATAAACTCGCGATAAATTCCAAGACCAGGTTAGTTGACCCCTCCTAGTATCGTGATTGCTATGTTACGAGGGGTCCCCAGCTGGTCTTCTTAGAAAGCCAAGGTTCTAACTGTTTTAAGACAATCCTAAGATTTTCCATAAAGATCATATTTCAAATAAATTCTCATGGAAAGTAGCTCTTATTGTCCCTAAAAAAGCGTTTCCAAAGTCCAATATCGGATAGCCAGACTGACCGATTTCCGTAAAGATCATATTTCAAATAAATTCTCATGGAAAGTAGTTCTTATTGTCCCTAAATACGGTGACAGTTCCCTTCAAAATACCTAGTGGCCAAGAGTGATGGATAAAATACCAAGGGCCTGACACGCTTTGTAAGAGAAAGATAGCCTTATTGCGATTCCTATGAGAGGAAGTAGAAAATAGTGCGATGTTTTGTCCTTATCACCGATCGAAAAAATTTGTATTTGTGTCAAAGTTTTGTGTCAAGAAGATTGCAAAACAAATTGGCAATATTTGGTAGTGCATTTTATAAATGGAGAATTAATGATAAGTTTGGTTTAAATGAATAATAATTTACCAATTATCAGATCCGTAGTGTTTGGGTGTTCAGTGCAAACATGGTGGGGTGTTCAGTGTTGGGCTGTAAAAGCATACTCGACCGAAAAAAGGCGGATGTTACATTCCATGCGTAATTTGCGTAAGTACATTTTCTTTGCATTTTGGACCCGTGTTTATTTCTAAAATCTCACCGGTACCAAGTTACTGAGCTAAATCATAAGTTATATCATGAGACACTTGATGAAATAGGAAAAATATGTAAATTAATTCAAAAATAACCTCCAAACATTTCACATATAAACCGATCAAATCGCGTAGTATAAATCTACCATAGAAGCCAGCTTAGAATTGATGTCCCATCATTCAGTCGGTTTATAATATGATTTCGGGATACCAACAAATAATAAAAAAATCCCCTGAAGATTACCCCACGTTTCGGGAAATTCAAGTAATTTGATTTTTTCAGTTTTTAGGGTTCCGTAGTAAACAAGGAACCCTTATAGTTTCGCCATGTCCGTCCGTCCGTCCGTCCGACCCCCGTTTTTCTCAGTAACCGTTAGTACTAGAAAGCTGTAATTTGCCATGAGTATACATATCGATGACGCGGAGAAAACGGTAGAATAAAATCTTTAAAAAATTTTTTTTTTAGGGTACCTCTGCTTTTTAGGGTGCCCTGGGCACATTAGGGTAATGGGGCCCCTATGACCTTGATAAAGCACGATTCTGTTAGAATAGACAAAGAAAGTAAACGAGTCACATTAAATGAATAGATATTAATAATATAATATTTCCTAAAAAATAAAATTAATTTTCAAAATACACCAAATTTGGGTTCTTCCTTAGAGCAAACAGCTAAATTAAATTTTCTTAAATAAACGCCTAATTCTAACCAGTCATATATATTTTTTTAAATTGAAAATGAGGCCGACGCTTATGCGAGCTCACCCAGAAGATTCACTCGTACTTGCTCGTACCTTAAAAAGGTCCAGGTTATTTGAACTCGGAAGTACCTGCATACGCCATTCGAATACCAAAACATTATAAAAAAAGATGATTTTGACCAGGTAATGAAAGTAGCCAGTCGTACGTCGTCTGGATATCTGATGGAAGAAGGGGGAAGGCGGTATGAGCTCATGGAGTTCCTGAGCACACTCAACAAATCTAAAGAAATAAAAATGGGAAATAGGTAGTATTGCTTACAATTTTTGAAGTGAAAACTTCTTTAGCGGCTCTGAGCACTTTTGTACTGGGGAAAATTTGTTGAACTCGCGACAGATTCTAAGATTCTAAGACCAGCTAGTTGACCGCTCCTAGTAATCGTGATTGCGATGTTAGGAGGTGTCAACTCAGCTAAACTCAGCTGGCCCCTATACCACAAAACTTTACAAGTCTACAATTTGACAAAATTGCACAATTTTCCATAGAAAAAGTTCACAAATTTGTCGAATTGTACGCTTGTAAAGTATTGTGGTACAGGTTCCTGGTCTTAGATGCGTAAGACACAATGATACTCGGGACATATTATGTAAATGGATTATGCGAATATGAACATGAGTATGAGTACAGTACAGATACGGATACCGATACGGATACCGATACCGATATGAATATCTTTGTTATTTGGGTCATTGTCAGTCGGAAAAACAAAAGTTGTCCATTCGGTGGACAATAGTTAACGGTTTGTGTGCATGTAATTGACGTTTTTATTATATGGATTTATAGACACGGAATTACAGATTATGCGGGTTATCAGATCAATCGAAAATTAAGCTTTGTAGCCCTTAACTTTTGGCATGTCCTGTCCACCGAAAAGACGCGCACCTAAATCTGACAATGACCCATTTACTATCTTTATTGAGTTTTCACTTCTGCCGGCACTCCCGGAGTGCAACCCGTTGTTTTTTTTTATTTAATGATAAAAAGGGGGCTTGTTGCCAAGCGAACAGTATACCGCCCCGTCAGTCACCAATTTTTTCGTTAACAATATTACAATCGATTCTGCCCCGATCTAAGCTAACCTGTATTTTACTATTTTGCTAATGTAATTTATTGTATTTAAGACTCAAATAGGTTCCTTAAGTCATAGATTATACGATAATTAATGGTAAGGAGTGCGATAACAATCTGAATGAAGCACGCCGCAGGCCACACGTCGCGTAATCACAACCACTTATTTCATTTTTCACGCTGGATATTATATCGTTACGTCCGTCTACAGTCCTGGTATTTAATGTAAGTTAAAGTAAATAAACCTAGAGCAATTATAAAACACTTAGCGCTGCAGATGCATTGTGTGGAAACTGCTCTTTGCTTAATGGTTTACTTCTGATTTTGTCACTCAACAAGCATGGCGAATATAGGTAACTAAATAGTAGGGATTAGATTAAAAACATTCAGAAGTTTTTATTCGAAATCAGTTGTGGCACTTTATTTTTGTGTATGTTCTTAAAAATGCTTAAATCGCTATGTTTCTATTTTTTAACAGAGATGGTGTAACTTTATGCCGATCGCTAGCCAAAAGCCGATGCCATTAACGCGATTGTCGCTGCCGTACGCCGTACGGCTGGCTACCTGTCCGTGCCTTTCTATCATACAAAGTACTCACTTTCATTAACAATTCGCGTATAATTTACAACAGCTTGCATTTTGATGACTCAGATTTATAAGCCAATAAAATTTAATAAAACGCTCACCGTTCCTCTTAATTAACGATCATCTCTCATTTTATTTTAGACCATCATTTATTTTTTGATTACTGTTGATATTTCTGATAATTAACGTTTTCTGTCAGAGATAAGGTGGTTATTAAAACAAATTTTGTAGACAGGTGATTCGAGTAGGCAGTGCTTATGTTATGGGTAAGTGTAATATAAATTAATAAGTTATACGTGGACGGCGGCCCCCCGCCGCGGCCGCAGGTAGGAAGCACCTCGCTACCCACACTACACAGTACACACTACCGAGTGTCCACTGTCACACACACTCATATATTATTATAATTACAATAACGATCGGTTATGATACCGAAAAGCGAACCAAGAGTGTAATATTTGTTGTATTTATCAGGGTGTTATCTGACAAATACCTAGGACAATCCCCAATTCCCCAGAACAAACCAGACAGTCTTAACTCTGACCCCGGTCATGAATCTAATGTTGACGAGTCAATATCGTTTTATGGATATTCTGATTGATTATTAGTGAGTTATTGATACTAGGACCTCCTCTTCCATTTTATTTTCATACCGTTGTAGATACTGCTAGAGCACTGCCTTGTCACCAGTCAGCAGTGTCAGCACTCAACAAAAAAAAATCCTATACATGTATATTTATTTCTCTGCTATGTGTATTTATACAATTTGGGCCAAATTTATTATTTGTAGGTTTAATTTTTAATTTTATACTTTGTAAATATTTAGTCTTTTAAGTTTGTTATTGCACCTAATTTATCTTCTTTATATTAATAAACGATATTTATACAATCAAAAATATGTTGGCATGACTTACTTAACTAGAAGCCATGAGTATAAGTAACGCAGTAAGTAACATAATTTTCGTATCTCAGCATATGAGTATTATCCTTTTTCCATTTTAATCTCGTGATAGTATGAGTATTATCCTTGTTTTTATTACTGAGCAAGTACATCGGAATGTATATAATACATAAGCGTTATGTTGGAATGTAAAACTTGTGACGCGCGGGCAGTTATCCACAACAGAAATTATCTGAACGATAATTACAAGCACATCTCGTAAATAGGGATAAGCTCTTATCCACGGATGAGCTAACTCAAATACGGTAAAAGGCCGTTAATGTACTTTGTGGCAATGTTAACACAGTCTCATGAATTAAGTATTTTTATATCATAATAAGGGCAATCGAAATAAAGAGCAGGCGTGAGGCGGCGGAAGCGGGCCGGCAGTTTTGTGCGGCTTGCTCAGTGGGTTTTATTGCTTATAATTGAGCATTTTACTCCCGGCCCTCATCGGCTATACTTTTAACAACTTGTTTCACCTCACCTCAGCGCTCATCCCTAGTTTTTATTGACAGCGGATTTCGTAATAACAACGCGTAATCGGAGGTCTGACCTACTGGCTCGCATGCGGCCACTGGCCAGTAGCGATGATAATAGCCGGTTCGTTGTAAGTAGGTACGAGATGAATCTCATATCCACGCACATATTGCGTTAAAAAATGACGTTAAGCCATTTCGATTTTCATTCTAAACCGATTTCCTATCCGCAGTTCAAAACAGAGTAAAGTTGTTGCACTGAGATATTTAATTAAACTATGCCTGAAACTAATATTTTGCAAGCATTATCGTCGCAGAAATTTAATCAATTTCTGTCCCAGGAAAATAGTTCCTTAAATATTGTGTTGAATCATTCCTGAGTACATTGTGAAAATTAAAACAATGTGTTTAGAATAATCATAATGATTGATTTAAAGCAGCACTGGAAGGTTTTGAAGGCACCGCTTGGATTTACGGGCCAGTCTGTTGTCACTCGCCATGTCGGCCGTAGGGTTGTCTCTAGATGATTTTCTAGAAGAACAAACCGATTTGTTGCTATTGGTACACATGAAAAACTCCAAAATTACTAGTTATCAAATATACTATGATTGATGTTTTTAGAGGTAGAAATCAAGTAGTTACCTAGTGGTTTTGAGGTGTGTATGTTATATTATAAAACTTGAGCTGTTACAACATTTATTTTAATAAGGTGTCAACCCTTGTGAAGCTGGCGAACGCAGGGGCACTAAACTCTGCATTTTATGGAGCCCCGACTGAAGCGTTTGTCTCGTTATTTACTTAACTTCGTTAAATCACTATTATTGTTAATGAACTTTGCCTTCAAACAACGCATCGGCGGCGGCGCTTGTATGACTTTTGCTCAGAGTAAAGTTGACAAGTTTCGGCTTTATTCTTCAGTTTTTATAACCACTAGAAGGTCGCCTTAAGACTGCGCCCACCATGTGATAAGGCGTCTTTCCATGTGATACGTAGGTAAACTGTCGTCGAAGCTAATTAATCAAATTCAAAGTCAGTGTGCATTTGAAATAATGTAATGTTTTATTCATGATCGACCTATCGACATAATTAGTGTCAAAATGGCATACTGCTTTTAGTTCCTAGAGCCAATTTTTGAGTGTTGAACGCTCGACTTTTCACTCCAGGGGGCCGATTTTTGAGTGTCGAACGCTCGACTTTTCACTCGATAACTGTCAAAACATCATAGTTTTTTTTCCGAGCGTTCGACACTCAAAAATCGGGCCCCTGGTGAAACTTGCACATATCATACGTCCACGAAGCAAAGGTGAATTTGACAACTGTTAAAAGGTATCTACTTTTCATAGAATAGTGGCATGGCGTATCTAAGCACAATTTCTATGATGTTGACATAGACAGTTGTCAAATAATACTGTTCTACCTTTAACGCCCAGCGTTTTGATAGCAATGTAGCATAAGTACCTATCTAATATCGTGCAATGAACGCCTCGAGCATCAATCAAGCCCAGTAAGGACGGCTTTAGGAAGCGAAGCAGCCTCGCGGGGGGCGCGCAGCGACATCACATTTCTCACTTCAATTTGTAGCCTTATTTGTTTTTCTCTTCGTCTCACTTCATTTTGAGCGTTCGTTTTTTAATAATCTTCTCCTTTTTTCATTCCGAGGTGACGTTAACGCGCCTCCCCGACGGGCGGTGACGCTCGCTCGCTCTTAAATGACGATTTACCAGTATTTCATCCTATGTCACTCTCTTTACGATCGAGTATTTTATTTGGATGTATTTTACTGCCACCGTTATTATGACGAACGTTATATTATTACAATTGTTAACTTGAGCCGGTTGTGTTACCGTGATAATAAAGGTTTTAACGTTCTTCAGTAGTATCCTAGAACGGACATGGCAGTAGGTGGTTTATGGTCTTTATAGATGCCAATAAATAACGTAGACTTCATTTGTGCTTTGTTTTACATGTCAATATCATAAATATAACATTGTGTAGATATTTACATATTGTTTCAACTGAATCGTATTAATCTTCTGGGCGAATAAAAAGAGTCTAAACCATACCTAATATACCTATAGGTATTTACCAATTTAAAAATATTGAGTGGGTAATGTAAAATTTGTACTTACTTATTTGAACTAATGCAAATGCAATGGAATCCGCTACTTTAGAGATCATTTTTCATCGCTTACCTTCTCTGTTGACTTAACCTCGGTGCCGCGAACAGTCGTTTACAAAAGTGTTCTAGAAGAAATATCGGCCTAATTATTTGCTAATCGCAAACGAATTCCCGACGGTTATTTCTTTGGGTTCTGACATGATCTATCATTTATCTATACTTACAGTGCTATACTTGTACTTTTCGACGATATTTTTTTTTAATTTAATTTATAACAATACACAGTTTCACGTTTTTAAAAGAGAACATTAGGTGTATATTTCTTTGATGAAATAAATCATACCTATTGAAGTAATAGCACCCAATTAAATTTATAAATATTAATACAATACTAAAAATCGTGTTATTCGCGAGTATACCCACTCGCCCACACCCGATCTGTTGACATATGCAGGGTATTGAATGTTCGCGGACTATTAGCATAAATAAAGTCATACGTTCCACAGTTTGTGCACACTCCACAATCCCGCGCATATTCCAATTTTTATTTAACTCAGTCACTGCGGTATTTTATTGCACGGATCACAACCTTGTCGAACTTGTTGAATAACATTGCTGTTTCGAACGTTGAACGTAAATTGTTGCGAACTTATTTAGAGAGTTACCGCCTTGTTCTATAGAATCTATAAACTAAACAAGCCTCACAACTCAGCTGACACTCAATGTGTTTTGTCTAGGCATTTCTCAGGAACACGAATGCCAAAGCGACGGATAAAAAAAGACAAATCAATTTGAACGACATTTTGGCTTATGAAAAAGGACATTGCTTTAGATGTGCTTTAGATAGATAATAGCTTTTTTCAGGATTTTTTCCCTGTAGGTATCTACAAAAAGTACTTCCAGAGTCCATGAGCTCCAAACTAGTCTACCTATACTCAAGAGCCAAAGAAATGTATGGAAATTCAATACAAAGTGTACCCATTGTACTTGCTCTTGAGTGAGTGTATAAAAGATCCCTTCGGAATGTCATGGAACCCATCCAATTATGGGGTTTTGAGGTATCGAAATTACTTCCTAAGTATCGAAACTACCTAACTTCCTCACTCCGCCCTTGGACGGGCGGGTACGCTATGTCGTGAGATTGTGTTGTGACAAGGCTAAAATTATTACACAACCAAATTAATGTTCATATGTAATTATTTTATTCAAGAACAATATAAATTGTGTTTGAAATTTTACAGTAAATCTTATGTCTATGTCGCTGAATGAAGCTTTAATTGAGGCCCTCAATAAACAGTAGCTAAGCATGTTGTGCATAAACCTAGGTGTTGATGATAATTTAAGAAGAACTCTAGTAGTTTGATATATTTTCGTTTTTTGTTCTTAGATTGATTTCGAGTGGTTGTTAGGAGAACTTGTTGTGAATATGGCGAATTGAAAAAATATAACGGCCGTGCTCAGCTGCAATCATACAGGGCAGGGGGCAGGTCTAGGCCCTCAAGAACATCAGACACGACTAACTGATAGAGATTAAGAGCATGTCAGATGTTAATGCAGGCGACTGAAAAACACATTTTCCAAATAACACACCTCGTCCATCGGCCGGTTAGGCGCGGCGGTGGAAGGTACAAATGGGGCGATTTGTCGCGCGACGCCAGGCGACAAGCCGACGTAATCCGCCCATCCACTCATCGAGCGCTCATTGACGACCTGTCTCCACTGACACCTCGCGCTTCACTACCTAACGCCTATAAAGTATATATATGTATATATATACATAAAACGTAAGTCCAACCTTTGTAAGGTAACTAATTAGCGGCTACCTGCAAGGTAATCACGTAACGTTATGTACTATACCGTTAGAGCATATTTAATGTCAATTTTGACGTATAAATCTATGAGAGCGGGGTAATCACGTAACTTTATGTACTACCGTTAGCGCATATTTAATGTCATTTTTCGACATTAGCTCATAGATTTATACGTCAAAATTGACATTAGGAAATATGCTCTAACGGTAGTAAGTACATAAAGTTACGTGATTACCCCGCGGAACTAAAACAGATGAAACGCTTTGTATAAATATAGGTACAATGGCTTTTGTATCTATTGTCCCTTTCATGAGCTCACTTCATTTTGTTTAAACCATACCTATAACGCCGATCATTACATTCAGCGACATCGGATCCAACAGGAAAGTCTGTTATAGGTTAGAGATACCTATATCGAACCTGTTAAATTATATTTAATATTTCTATTTTATATCGTGAAATTACGTCCAAACCAAATGTCACTTAATTTTCATTGCAATTTTCAGTACCTAACTTATTTATAAAATTATGGCTTGGGTGTTAGGTAATGGGTGGTAGTGAGGGGTGCTAAGTTGCGTTTTTCTTCTTCGGCCTTCGAGAAAGTCAAACCAGGATTTGTGGTGGTTTGAAAATGTGTATTTTTCTAGAGCGAGCGTATAGTTTTTATTAAATATAGCGAGAGTTACAGCGTTTTAATAATGTTATTAGGTATTTTGGGCATTGCATTGCAAAGTTTCATAGTGAGACACCTAGATACACATCAATTTAATTGTAGAAGGGCTATGAGATCTGCCAATGATAACTGTGCTAGGCCTTTTCACTATGAATTACTTAATTATCTTTTTACAGTAACTTTAATTAAATTACATCTAGATTTATTCTTTTTTCTCGCCAATATCGAGGTACTTGGAGTTTAGTTTCCAAGTATAGGTAACCGCTAACCATAATAAAATAAATAATGTACAAAAACCTATAACATCTGAAACATTGTGACATTGTATCATGAATACAATGTTCATGTTAGATGTTGCACAGTTATTAACAATGTTGATACTTACGTGTTACCATATTTAACATTCGTGTTTGTTGTAATATTTTAAATAAATATTATTTGATTATATTTTGAGGTCATATGAATTGGAAGGTTTAAGTAATCCTCTTAATACTTAGTAAAGACAGAGGTAGCATAGCATATAAACTGAAGCTTGATATCTTTAGAGTATTTTCATTCTTGTATGTTGGTGAATATTTTATTTTTACTATTAGATACGTGTTTGCGGCGCGACAGGCCGCTGCCATCTGGCAACGGCACGGCTACGCTGCCCCCACCGGCGGCCATGATCCGCTCCTCCTAGCGGCCCACCCACCGCCCCACCGCAATTAGACCTATCTGGCCCTTTCACCGACCCATACATTTCCTTACGGCCCAGATATTAAAGATTAATATCGCTTAGCAGCGGAGCGAGGGGCCTCGGGTGGGTTGTGAGCTTACCACATCCCCTCAGAGCGATTCGTGTCGTCGCCTACACTGTACGTGATGCGGGACCGCTAAGATACCTTTCACGAAATGTGAACGGCACGGCAGATACTCTCTCTAGTCGTAATAGGTACCCACTGAAGTTTACTTGACATGAAATGCTGGAGTTATTTCTTTTTAGCTATTATTGTCTTGAGATAAACCAGTTTTTACATGGCGAGGCGATGTATCTCTTACATAAGAATAGATGATAATGGTATTCAACAAATTATAACTTATGTACTTATTTTTTATCTCAAAAATATGTATAGGTACCTTCAAAACTTCAAATTGAATTAAATCCAAACTCAATACCTACGTGTTTTAGGAAGTCAATAATAGGACAAACATAGGCACATTTTTACCAGTCATGAGTAATTTAAATCAGTTTTTAAGAAACCTTTTTTCTGTGTTAAATAATGTTTTTATAACAACTAATGTGTTTATAAGTAATAAGGTATTTAGTTATAAACTAAGTACCTACCTATTTCTTCACTCTTTAGATTACCGTCAAGACAAATAAATCCATGGCGATTTGATAGAAAATGTAGCGAGATGGCCACCGATGACGGCTTAGCCGGTATGTAATTCATTAGGCAGGTGTCATTAGTGGCGCGGGCGCCGGCACGCCCTGGGCATGGCCTCTGGGACCCGCACTATGATGTTTTGGCTGGCTTCATTGATTGAATAAATCTTGATTCATGTAATTAATTATGTGAAAAGCTATCGACTGTGGTGTAAAGTATAGATTTTATTACACTAGCCGCCCAAAGGCCTATTAAAAGACACCTACTTACTCCTTATCTTCAATGGAACAGTCAGTACCTACCTACCTAACTATAGGTAAGTATCTTCTATAAGTATATTTCTTTCATAATTAGAATATAGAGTTGCATTTGTTCCGTTTCGTTCGATGTCAAAACAAAATCTAAAGTACTTTATTTTCTATTTCAGTACATTGGTTTCAGTTTGCCAATACTCAGGTTAAAAGTTTACATGGTTAATGTCCTATGTTTGTCATTTCAGTCTCTAATTATTAACTGCCATTGTACGGATGTTTACCCAGGAATTAGCGAAATAGTCTTCGAAAACCCAAGCACACCAAAAAACAAAAACAGGTCTAGGTACAATTTTCAGCAATGTCAAAACATTAATTGTTATTACCGCCTTATTTCACACGTAGGTACCTAATCATAATATTAAAAACAGTATAAACAACTAAAACTAGACCTAGAAATAAAACTAAAACCGTAATTAAATTTTACACATGTCGTACTAAAACGCGCTATAAATCGTAACTAGACAAGTGGAGCAACCGTTCACACTGGAACAATCGAGGCAAGGCTCAGCCGTGAATCGACACTTTTGCCGTCATTAAAACAGTTTCATAACGAGAGTCAAATTAATTAACTTATGGACGTTAATTATCTCATCAGAGTCGAGAACAATTCCGTTATTCTGAAATAAAAGGGCGTACGTGTATAAAAATGCTTACGCATTTACGACGGTTGAGTTACAATTTGCTGTACGTCGAGGGCATAAATATGTATACATTTTTGGACCTTATTTCAATGGAATAAGGTGAAAAAGTGTATACATATTAGTGCCCTTGACTGTACCTAGCTCTTATCGCCGCGTCACATCGCGACGGTGCGGCCAATTAATTACTACAATGTAATGAGAAATCACCGACACTATTATTATAATTGATGGCGTGGATAGTAATTAATGGAGAGCCCGGCCCACGGGCGCGGGCATTAGGATTAAAACTTGGAGACAAAATCCACCAATGATAGTATCAGCGGCTTCGTATTTAGGTGAAATTGCCCATTATACCTATTCCTTTATAAGCTATGTAGTATATCATTCTAACTAGTGTTCCTAACCTCGTCGCATGACACTCTCAGCAAAAAATCCACGGGTAATTGCACCAAACTATTACGAGCCGCCAAATTGAGAACTGAACCATCTGACGATCTGACTCCACAAATTAATCCCAATTCGTTGTCTAAATGGAACGATTGTGATAAGCCTACTTAAGCGATTCCGGCGCGTTTGTCAGGGTCGATAAACACACCTTACGCATTAGGTGCCAATTTCTTTTCAATACGTTTTCGTTTTGACATATCAGCTCGGCGCATGTGGAAGCGAGCGCGCGAAACACATTGTAATCATAGTTGAATGTGTAACGTATGTTTCGAATTGACCCCCAACTCAGCATTAACATGTTCGTGAGTGAGCTCTCTGAACAGCTGCTCCCATGTGAATGAGCTGATTTGCATAATTTTAGCCTAACTCTGAAAGTTTCCAGGGAAGCGTTATAATTTATGACTGAGTTATCAATGTTATCATGTTCTGCTGTGATCAGCACGGCTAGCGCATAAGATGGCGCGCAAGCTATCTCGCCGCGAGATATATCTGAGACGGATAAGTCTATCTCGCGGCAAGATAACTCGCGTGCCATCTTGTACTAGCCGTGTTGGTTTTATGTAGCCATTAACATGTCCAGTTATTAAATATACCTAATTCTCAATCTTTTCTCTACTTTAAATTTTTGTAGGTACGGTAGTTACGGGTGTAGATATAGTTTAAAAAAAATGGTAAAAATGATTGATTTTAAATCTCTAATATGCTCGTTTTCTGAAACTGCCGTCATGATGTGGCTCCTCGTTCAGACCCAAGTATAGTTCGTACAAAACTCTAAGGCCAAATTCAGTCAAACAAACGCAAGCAAAACTCGACTTAGAGCTCTTACTGTTAGGTAGTTTTTGCTTTGCGTTAATTTGACAGCACTTGGCCTTACAGTTGTGTACGAACTATACTTAGGACACTGTTTTTTAAATGTTATTGTATTTGTATGATACCAATAGTTTTTGGGCATGTTTATAATCAGTATATGCACACAAGCACGAAAACATTCGAGAGTTCGGTTTAGTAGGAAATTTGAAAAAAAAAAACGGTTTTGGTCATAAAGTCCTACTGCTAGGACCGTTTTACGCTATGATTACAGAACTGGTCAAGGAGCTGGGCCTGAATGATCAAGTTAATTAATACTATGTGAAGAACTTTGGGCCTTAGGTTAGGAGATGACATGTGATGTCAAAATGGTCCTTGTTGAAATTCCTCTTACTCGAACCAAGCGCTTTTCATCATATTTTATAATGCGCACAACTATTGTTTGGAATTCTCTGCGGGCAGCTGTATTTCCGAGTTCATATAACCAGGACCTCCTAAATTCACGAGTGAATAGGCATCTTCTGGGTGAGCTCAATTCACCGTCGGCCTCACCTTTGCCCCCTGGCCAAGAGCAATTCTATTTATAATAAAAAAATAAAATAAACAAAATCTCATTGTTCCCCAGATTGTGTTAAATTCGATGCACCGGTACCAGCCGCGCATCCACCTGGTGAAGGTCCGCGACGGCGGCGGCCCCATCACCGACCTGGCGCGCGAGCAGCACCGCACTTTCGTCTTCCCAGAGACGGTCTTCACCGCAGTCACCGCCTACCAGAACCAGCTCATCACCAAGCTCAAGATCGACTCCAATCCCTTCGCGAAGGGGTTCAGGGATTCTTCGAGGCTTACGGATTTCGATAGGTGAGTTTTTATTTAATTTCCAATGTTTGTGTCTGTGTTAACATTAACACACAGCCTACCGGGTCAACGAATTTATTCAATTTCGCAACTGAATTTGTCAGTTTTATCAGTTATACCACCTACCTACTAACTAGTACCTACGAATGTGCTGAAATTTGCCATACGTATGTGATTTCGGTGATGCAATATTATGGTGCCAGTGCCACCGAGTTGATCTTTTGGTGGAGACAGAAGGTGGCTATAAGAACTCCTAAACTACACAAGAAGATGAAGTTATAATATCTCTCCCGGTATTTCATTTACCTGTAATGAAGGTTAGTACCTACCGGGTAGACCTATGATGTTTTTGATAATTTCGAGAGAGAGAGAGAGACTTATTTGTAATATAACCAGTAGGTCTACCTATTAAATTGTTAAAATATTCATATCCTAACAAAATAAGTTGTACAAAACTGTGAAAAAGTGGCGGACGTGTCCGAACCACGTGTTCCGTGCTGTCAAAAGTGTACCAAATCGATGCTGCGCTGCTCCGGGCAACTTTGATAAATTGGCAGGTTATTAGCAACAGTTGAAAGGCATTAGGTCGGCCGCCCTGCAATTTGCGCGGCGAGCGGCTTTAACATGAATAAAAGATTAAAAACTGCAGCTAGGAACTCAAAGGTCTTATGCGCTGATGCGCTCTGCTAATATTTAAGACCAATCGCCTTTGAGTCAGGTGTTCTTCGCCTGATTGCGACTGATACGAGGCTGAATGCTGATCGCGCCGCCGATTTAGGGATGCGCGCCGTTGTTACACGCCGTATCTGCTTAATCGACTTTCAAAAATCGATATCTACTTATACATATCTATTGGGTTTTGTTTTTAATTTAAGTATGATATGAGATCATAATTTTGGGAGTGTTCTGACTGTCCGGGATATATTCATGATTAAAGTAGGTACTATAAGTATAAAATAATCGTTTACGTAATAAGTAAGTCAGGGATCGACTTTGGTTGTTACGAATCTCCCGATCTTGCCTAACCTATTACCGCACCTCTTAACGAAGGAACTAACGGAATATTAACTAAGTGTGATGTTCTCCAATTATTATATACCGTTGAAACTCGTATCTCCTCATATGATGCCTATCTCCGCATCCTCCGCCTCCAAACACTACGACCTACGACTACCACGCACCAAATGGAATCATCAAACGAAGATAGACAGTACAGGCGAAATAGGATAACGGGATTTGAAGGTAGACCAAGCAGCAGCATTGGATGAAATTGATACCAGGCAAAGATAGGCCCTTATATAGGTGAAGTTACGAGTTTCGACGGTATTATATGGAGGAAAATTAACAATTGCAATTTGAGCGATATCCACAATATATGGTCTATAATATAGACGAGATATTACAGATAATTTTATCAAGCTCACGAAGCACCTCCATTATGTTACATTCATAATATAACACGATGCAATAAGTAAAATAAGTGAGCTTACTACGAATAAAGTAGCACCAACACCAACCCAGTGTTACACTAAGAAAGTGGAGCGAACACCGTGGGAAGCTATCGCATTGTACTCCGATCTGATTATTAGAGAGCGGTTATCGACATAAAAAAAGCTCTATTACTCCACAAGAAAGCGTAATCAGAACTGACATTTGTAAAAAGTTATCATTACAACGTTGCTGTCACAGTTACGTGAAGGTTTACAGCGTTTCGAGTAGATTCCGTGATTAAGTGGAATGTGATATGAGGCGAGAATTTGCCGGGAGGCCCGTGAGCGGGCGTTCCCATGAGGTGACCACTACTTTGGGACATTTCATGCAGTTGTCCTAATACGACATAAAATATTCATTAAATATTGGTACCTCTTTGTAACATTAGACTGAGACGTATGTTAATGTTAACACTAAAACAAAGTAAATAACCTTAGAGTAAACATTGATGTAAGATTGTCATTTGATCATATTTAGGTACCTTAATATCAAACTTGAGTTCCTACATGTGGAACCTAATACTTGTTTCTGGGAATGTAGGCTTAGCGCTATTTTTGTTAGTTATTTACGTTATTATTATTAGTAACTTAACCGTAGTGTTATTTATGGTGAGCTGGCCCACCAAAGCTGTGATGTTGGATGAGGTAGGTAAGTGGCATGGCGAGATCACAGCTATAGGGTGCAGACGCGAGAAGTGGGTGCGAGCCAATAGTAGGGTCGTCCGGCGCGTAGGAACAGCTCACGTCAACGGCGGCCCGCGGCTGCGGCGCGGCGGTCCGTAATCACAGGGCGCGCGCCTCATTATGCCCTAAACGACAAATTAAAGCGCATTTCTATTATCTCCCATCGGTGTGATGCACAAACCGGACCCGCCGGTTATCTCGCGAACAGCCTGCTGAATTATGCAAAAATAATTATCTCTCCACATTTAAACTGCATAGAAGGTCATTTGAGTAAAACGTAAACGTATAATTTTCTCGCATCTTGGAAAACATAAAATGTTAACGGTTATGTGTTCGCTAACTACTCTGTCCATTATATGTATATTGTCTATAATAGTGAATAAGTTTCTATGGTTAATACTGTTTAGTTCGAGATTTTATGGTTCATTAGTTTCATTACCTTGTGTAAATCCGCAACTTCGCAAATCATAAGTTCTAAGGAATTGTACATAAAGATTGGATGCTATAATTATTAATACTTTGGATTTCACAATAGTACCCAAATTACTACTTTCTAAGTAGGTACATATACGCAAACTGCTTTCAACTTTTACTAAGATGACGATTAAGAAAAGAAACTAGTTTTCTTTCTCGTATTTGCGAATGCACTTAGTAACAATTGTAACCATCAATTTTAGCCATTTGGAGCTTCAAGGTACGTATTTGACTAAACCAAGGATCACTGTACGCACTGTGGGTAACTAAATTTGTGCGTCACTATACACTTAAATAAGTTTGTACGTAACTTATATACAAGATATTATCTTCTTGCGCGCTCGGCTATACTAAGACCATGGTGTCAGCATGATCGGCGGAATTACTCGCCATTATTACTCTAATCTTCGACACGGCACGACACAGTACGTGACTACCGATTTGTATTAATTGATAGAGCGGCGCGATGAGCGGCGGTGATTGAAGGCTAATTCCAGATGTTATCGAGCAATTACCCGCGTCCTCGCTACTGCCGCGCGTACCCACGCTTTCACACTCTTCTAAAGTGCTTACATACGTACGAGTATGTTATAACCGCGTTGTCACCTAAACGACTTTATTTTATTTTATTATATGCTATCGGTCATTGGCGTCTGTGCCGTCACCGATCCCAGTTTTAAGTCCAGGTATTTAAACCACTGTAAACGAGTGGCTCGGCATGCTGAGCGTGGATTAATAAACGTAATTCTGGGTTTCTTCTTCTACTAAACAATTCATGTTTTATTTGAAAATATTTACACTGGTTTGCTGTGCCCGTGGTCATTGTTACAGTCACTAGAGTTGTCACAGTCAAGAGGTATGGGATCAATTCTGATCATCATCATCAGCCCACTTTCGTCCACTGCTGGACATAGGCCTCTCCCATGGCATGCCACTGATCTCGATCTTGAGTTTTTTGTTTCCAACCGCTGCATATAATTCTGATACTACCAACTTATACCATCGTAGTCGTTCTCTTTTAAATTTCTGTTCAAAATTGTAAGCGAAGTAAACAATAACTGAATGAGAAATATAAAATTTTCGAAATACATAGGTAATATAACTAAAGTGAAACATGTACAAAGGTAAAGCTAGGGATGTCTAAGTTGATGTCGGCAATGCTTTGGTGAGAGTCACTTAAAATTGATGGTCAATACAGATACCGAGTAAAACTCAACCGTCAATGAAACATAATTCTGGACGTAAAGGTATTTCACAGGCGTCATTTCCGTACCATGTGCGAAGTGACTCCCACGTAAGTACTTACATTCAGTGCAGTGGCAGCGGATTGACAGCCGAATAATTAAAGAGCCCGTATCTGAAGCGCCTGACGTGTGCTACTGTGGAGTGTGCACTCATTATTACGAGCCGGTGCAACACTGCAACGATTATAATACTTTTAATTTACCTTTTTTTCCAAAGCTTTTCAGGTTTTTTTATCGTCGCTTAGGTATTGTGTACCTACGTAGGTATGCGTTACTTACTAATATTTGCTTCCGCAGTTATACATTCTAGACATATGTTTTCCTGTTAACGTATTTATTTTATATATTTATTTGTAATATAAAATAAATACCCCAAGTAACCAAGTGTGGCAAAGTAACGATATCTCCAGCGAAACCGCTGTATAGTTAAAAAATGTTGATACTTTTTATGGTGTCTTAAATTCCATATAGGTAGGTATATCATCAGCATACGTATCGCGTGGGTATTGACCTATCCCTTGAACAATTCCTCGGCTCTTCCACGTTGCTTTTGCTTGACGTTATGATTACAGGCTGAGATAAGCTAGCCTAAATACCTATATCAATATATGTTGCTCGTTATTTTGCTTATTTCACTAATCCAAGATTTCGTGCGGTTAGTTTAATAGGAAATTTAAAAAATTAGGTATAAATACTTCGAGCGTTTCCTGTTTTTAAATCAAGAAAACTCATACTTTTGTACTTTTTTATGGGTCGTCAAAAGATTCCTATCTCTAGTTTTTTAATGGCCCGGTTTTATTAAGATCTAATAGGTTAAGTATCCGAACAAAACATGAGGTCTATATCTCTGTAAAACCGGTGGTTAGTCTGTGACTTACGCATTTCTCCAAACTTGTGGTAAAAATGAAACATTTGATGCTTACCTACCTCAAATCAAACAAGAGCTTTCTTTCTTTCTTTCATAGATGGAATTTCCAAATGTCCGCTGTCTCTTCGAAGAGGATGTGACTTTTGTGACCGGACATTACATCGGCAAGCTTGGCTCAAAGGCGCCATTTCCCAGCAATAAATCTACCATAGTCGAATTATAATGACAAATATAAATGTTTGAAACAACTGGCCTAGCCTTAATGACTTCCTTCGCTGACGTCCGAAATCGTCAGACAATAAGTGTGATGGATTGCCATTGTATGAGAACGTGTAGGATTTTCACAACTTACTTTCTCAACCGCTTATCTCTGTTAATTCTGTATCAGTAAAAACAAACCTTCCTATGGTTAAAGCAAAGTTCGTATTCCAACACATTCCGTTCGGGAGATATGAGTTAATACAGTCGATTGAGCGTGGTGGCCGAGAACATTAATTAATAAGCCACGCCCCGCGCTCAATCAGGGCCGATATTTAGCGAGAGCCGAGCCGATATTTATGCGCCAACGCACCTCTTCGTTAATTGCGCGCGATTCACTTAGGCGTAGGTGTCGGCGCTATAGACTGCTTAACGACAACCGCGACTTGTTTGGGGGCTGGCCACGTTTTACCGTTAACACTTTGAACCTTTTCATATATGCCGCTTTAGAAGCTTTTAAATGGATACTCTTTTTTGTGTTGTATGCACAGTTGCACTCTAATCGGTACTCTCATAAACTTATTTGCATGCCTATAGCCACAAAAATAATCAAGTCTTGTCTTGGCTCTTGAGCCACGCATATCAATTTTGTATACTTTAAAATAATAATTATTATTATTTTTGATGTTCATTCGGTTGAAATCCAACTAGCTAGCAGCTAGCTAGGTTAGGATCCAACTCGAAACATTAATATTTTATTTTTTACCATTAACTTTAAAGCCACGAATATTTATCGTTCTTATTTATGTACATGATCCAAGCCAAGTAGCATTTGTCCAATCCAAACCAATGAGCACTAAAATTAATATGGCATTTGCATAATAATTTATGGACAATGACTCCAATAGAGAATGCAATCCGACCTAGCAGCAATAATGCATCCTAGGCAATACAAAGTAGCGGCTAGCACCTATATTATTTTCTTCGCTGACCCGCCCACATTGCGCTTAATATGGGTTGTAATGTAGCCATCTAATAAGTAAGAACGCTGTCAATAGGAAATGACTTGATTATCAACTTGGCTGCCAACTTAATTTGTAAAGTAACAACGGATTTATTTACCAACAATAATTGTGACAAATCCATTGTTTTATGACAATTCGTGCCAATTATTAAGTAAAAAAGAAACTTCTTAATTCTTGGGTAGAAACTGCAATAAAATTTTCAAAAAAGATTCGCATAGAAATAAACATTTCGCGTTCGCGAACGTGATGTATATACATCGATAAGAGGTCCGAGACGAGATATCGATAAAGTCGAGGGCCGTCCCTAGCGGCGGCCTTCTAAGAGCGCCGCCCTGTAATTTGCCGCCGGAGAGTGTTGGCTATTACTGCTGATACCGAGATCATAATAAATACGCCATTAACGCCCC
The DNA here is from genome assembly GCA_951800055.1 of Cenopis cana. Lineage (NCBI taxonomy): Eukaryota > Metazoa > Arthropoda > Insecta > Lepidoptera > Tortricidae > Cenopis > Cenopis cana. Next base: position 14,740,715 of record OX637477.1, on the reverse strand, counting down.
TACGGCACCCGAAACGGCATAACCACCGAACATGACAGCTTAAAGAACTCCACTCCACGCGTTTAGCTCCGACTCGCTTACGACCTTTCCACATGTCACATTCGGAAAAGTGTAAATTTCGAAACATTACTGCCACGATGCCTATGTGTTAGTTAAAAATTAACCAATTTATTACACCTCAAAATTAATAGCACTGTTGTAGCCGGCGATCATAATCGTCGCGAGATGTCCATTACGTAGCTTTCATGAACTTTGTAAATGTTGATTTAAATACTGCCAACATTTTAACAGGCCGTAACAAATTATTTAACTGTGGAGCAATTTTTTTCAAGTTATTGAAACGAAATCAAAAGCAAATTGCGATATAACCAAGGTAAAATGACCTGTTAATTTAGTCGGTATTTTGGTAAATTACACACTTTGTGCGGTAATCAAAATTTTATGTCGCATGTTACCGTGTGAGAAATGATTTGGACGGTGGAGTTGCACGAGAAAGTTAATGTACGGTTTCTGTAACACCAGGGCCGGCTATTAAGCAACTATTAGTTTTTATGTTAGAAATTAGGATGGCGAGTAAAAAATCTATATTTCGGTTGGCGTGTGTGGGCAACCTACCTGTTTTAATTCCCGGGCCGGCGCCCGCGGCTGCGGAGCATCGGTGATAGATTAAATTCGACACGGCATCTCATGATGTCATGCCAATTCTGAGTCTCACCTTCCCTCGAGCCCGGCGTGTCGTCACGCTCATTTGCCGCTCGAGAGCATCCCAACACTTCCCATTATTAATGACGCCACGACACCGCGCGGGCGCACGATAACGTCGTACATCTTTAAGGAGTTACGAACTCGTTCGATTTCCATTGAGCGGGCGTGAAGGATGGATTATTGCACGCTTATGAGTGCGCTAGTGGAATAGTTCTGTGAGTGGCGAAAATAGCGAATTCGCGCGAAGCGCGTGCGGCGGCGGCACAAGTCCGGGAACCGATAAAGGGCGCAAACTCTGCGCGCCATAAAGGGCTGGGACGAGCTCGGCGCGCCTCGTTAACGCGCTCCGCAAACATAAATCGCTTCGACGAAACAATTTCTAGCGATATTAGATCTTGTTACTGGGTTAAAAATGTACTCATGGCAGTCATTAAATAAACAAAAAATGTGCTATAATACATGTCCAACCCAATCATCCAACTCTCAGTCTATCCACTATGTTCAGTCGTTCAGTATTTGATCAATATTTATGTAATATTGATTAAAGAAGAAAAGTTTGCTTTCTTCGAATGTTGAAACAATGATCTAAATAGAAATATTATTGAACCAGTTCACAAACGATTATTATTATAATATCCTGTTAATAAATGTACCACGTGGCCCGTTCAATATTTCCACGAAGTGAGTTTATCGACCACGGGCCGCTGAAAGCCAACGACCAAGCAACGCGCAAAATGCGCGCGTTCGCAGAACCGCGCCCGCGTCGGTCGCTGGAAATTTGCTATCTCGGAAGCTATTTCGGCCGTAAGGGCTTCCCTCTTATCATTCTTAGAATAAGAATATCTAGTCGATAATTGTCGGCCGATATACAGGTGTCTGAACAGAGTATGCTTGTTTTTCCCCAGAGATCCGATGGAGCTGATGCTGATGGAGCAGCAGCTGCTGCGGTCGCCGCTGCGGCTGTACGCGGGCGGGGCGGGCGCGGGCGGCGGGCTGCCGGGCGCCGACGACGAGGCGGAGAAGCGCGCGGCGTGGGCGCGCACGCCGCCCGCGCTGCAGCTGCTGGCGCTGGGCGGGCGCGGCTGGCCCGCCGCCTGGCCGCAGCCGCTCGCGCTGCCGCCCGACCTGTGGATGCAGAAGCCGCCGACGCCGCTCCGCTACTGCCCCTACCCGCCGCCCGCGCACGCGGCGCCGTCCGTGCGGCCCGACCACGCGCCCTCCCCGAGACATCCCCTGTGAATTTTGTGACACTAACGTTCCTTAGACATTCCAAAAGACGATCTGCGATCTGATTTCGCAATTAGATTAAAGACTATCGAAATCGTGCTGTGAGGACTTGTATAGACGATTCGGATGCAACACGTCGTACCTACTTACTAGTGATTTATAGTTATAGAGTACGAGTATCAGAGTATTGTTAAGAAAGTAATTACATGGTTCCTACCGGAAAGATTTAAAATGTATTGTTGCTATAGATCAGATTCTAATATTAGTTACCTACCTGCTAGGTATCCGATTGTCGTATTATTTGAGGCGAGGGTGGTGGTTGGAGTCATCGATGTTTTGTTATTGTCTTAACTAAAATTAAACTCATGACGAAAATTTTTGAACCAAAGAGCATTATAATTTGAATGCAGTTTTGTAAACAATAACTACCTATTTGTAGAACTAGTGACTAGACCCCTCATTAACCTATGGAAAATGTGAAGAAGTTTTATAACATTCCAATAAAGACCTTAGTGTAATATTTAAAAATCAGCGGGCTTGATATTATTATAAAAACTCACATTACCTAGTAAAATTGATTGTAAAGGCGAACGGCTTCTAAATAAAAAAGCCATTCTGTAAAAACTAAATAAATCGAACACTTATAATATGTGAATTTTCGAAAATGTTGATGTAAGTGAATTATAAATGTTTGGATTAGGCTTCCAGGTAATTATGCTTACTGTCTCATTTGTTTACATGATCCTATTCAACACTGTCGTCGATAAATGTTAATATTTTATGTCACACCTGGCCATAAAGCGGCAATTAGCGCACGCTCCGCGAGCGGGAAATCCCTCTTCCTGGCCAGGGAGTGACAAAATTTTGTACTTAACACAGGCGGTAATAAAGAAAGCCTCAGATCGCATATTTATTGCTCTTGCCTTCGGCTCGAGCGTCAAATACCTGCGACCTGTGAAATTCTTTGCTTTACCGCCCTTGTTAAGTAATGTACTATTATTCAATAATGTAATCCGACCAATTAACTAACTGTAATTTTTGCCTTATGGTCCTCCGTGTTTATCAGGGACGAACCAAAATATTTGACATGTTCCCATTTTGTGTGGTTTTTCCTTGATATAGATTTTTTCCTCAATTACCTCTGTTGTAAATTTTCATCATCTCCTATGCAAATTTTGAAGTCTTTGGCCGTTCATTAGGTAATTATAGGTACACTAAAATTATGAAATTGTATTATGTATAATGATACTACTGTTTATACCTACCAGTGGCGGAGCATCCATACAACTCGATTCCCACCGGCTTACCTAATTTTCAGCCAGTGCAGTTCTTTTACTACGGCTCATGAAGTATAAGAAAGGCAAATTATTTCCGGCTTTCCTAAGAATATTTTTGACGCGCCGCCACTGATACCTACCTACCTGCTTTACGGTCATTCTCCAAATCTATGTCTGCGTTTTAAGAGGCTGACAATACCTGATTTTGTTGAAATTGATGTTATTTAAGCAGTTTTTTAAGAAAAACTATTTGTTCTAGCACATCAAAAAATAATATATGTTAATATTCATCATACTTCAAAGACCGTGGACGGACTCGATAAATAATTGGACGAAATCGGCTCGATAGAAAATAATTGCAAAGATTGGTCTTAAAATCATCATTAAACGGTTCTATGTCTTTATTTGTATTACGTATGGGTCTGCAATTTAAAACATGAAGTCAACATATTCATACCTAAACCGCTAACGAGTCATATTTCACAAATAATCCACACTTTTATTATTTCAATATTATTATAATATTTATTTATTATTTTACGCGCAGAGCTTCCGTAAAGAGCGAGATGGTTAATTGGAAACTCACGCGTATTAGAGCGGGACATTTACATGGTCTTGTCAGCCTCTTAACTGCGAACCTATGGAGGCCTTTGTAAAAATAGACGGAGTTTAGGTTGACCGCATAATACTAATACAATTGAGAATGATTTAAGTATGACTAGAGATAAACATCCTACATAATTAGCAAATATAATTCACTTCCATCACATTTAATCCTATTGTGTATTCGTGTGTAAAATATAGTTGATATAGGTTTGTAGGTAATATTTATATTCCATTAGTATTGTACCTTATGAAGATGTATGTATTGTATAGCGATTGATTAAATTATTTTTGTAGGATAAGCACTGTACATACCTGGAGATCACTTAGATGTTTGTATTGATATAAGAAGTTATCGAAATGTTTTAGTGTGGACTACGACGCTCACATTGTATGCGCACCTATTCCCATTTCATTTGTCATTAAACTTAATGGTTACTAAAGTTCTGGTTCAGGGGGCCGATTTTTGAGTGTCGAACGCTCGACTTTTCACTCGGCATCTGTCAAAACATCATAGCTTTTTGACAGATCTCGAGTGAAAAGTCGAACGTTCGACACTCAAAAATCGGCCCCCAGGTTTAATCACAGTAACCTAAATTCGACTTTATAAAATACCTGGTTTGGAATCATGATGATATTGATTTTGATAATTCACATATGGGCATATATATTTTACATCGCTATCCGTAACTTATAATTTAACTAAGAACACCAGCAGCATTAAGTATTTCTTTTATCGTTGAAGGCGTTACGTCTAAAAACTAGTAGGAAAATCTGTTCATATGTTTAAAACACCTCGTTCCTGGGTTCAACAAGCCCATAATGTTTACAAAATACCTACAACAAAAATATTATACGTTTTGATAAATCATTCAAATCGAAAATTAAAATATTCTATACAAGACATAATAAGCGAACATGACTTTTGCCAAGGGCGTAAGAGCGTACAGATTTATTTTTCACTTTTGTAACGTACATATTTGCCCTTTGACTGTACCTACAGAACAAGAAGCTATAGTTCGTACAAAACTGTAAGGCCAAGTGCTGTCAAATTAATGCAAGCGAAAATCTACCTTACAGTCAGAGCTCTATGTCTAGTTTTGCTTGTGTTCGTTTGACAGAATTTAGCCTTAGGCGACTTCCTGATTTGTCGGTGCGGAGGCAGTACGATATGAGAAAAGTGTCAAATGTCAGTGTCAGCTGTCAGTCGACGCGATACCATTTTTTACTACGCCCCTACATTTGAATGAGTGCTTCCTGACTGACGCGGGATGCGCGGTAGCGGGACGATGCGAAGGCGGTACTGCTTCGCTTCTGCGCATGATATTACTACTGCGCAAACGTAATACTGGCAGTATTATTTCAAGTGAGAATCTTTGCGACGTCAGTAAGTTTACGTCAAAGAAGAAAATGTCACATAACGATCCCGCCCCGCCAAGTCAGGAAGTCGCCTTAGAGTTGTTAAACGTCTTATTGATGGATGACATACCTAACCGGTAATCTAGCCCAGGTAAACCCATCTTTCTGGATCGTTTGACTTGGATTATGTCTTTTATGCAACTGTAAAATGTTAAAACTTTATTTCATTAATCAAAAATTTGATGACTGATGAAGTGAATGTTAAATCGTATCCTTGATGCAATAAATAAAGCACGAACATTTTAATTCTCAGTTGGTTGTGCTAGTTAACTCGTAATTGTTTTCTTAGTGTTTCGATCTTTTGATCTAAGGCTTCTCTCCAGTCCTTTTAATAAGGTTAAGGTCAGAGGATCAATCACCCGCAAGAGACGCTGACAATAATTAAGAATATCCCTTTGGATACTTGCGCCACCATATCCTCAAAAAATCCTTCATAACTGTAGTGTATGTAGGTAAAACCTAATACACACTACTGTCTCGGGCACATATGACGCGCAGGTTTGGTAGGCTGGTCTATGCCCGGAGTCCTGACAGCTAAGACGCGTGCGTGTGTGTGGGCGAGCCAGTGAACTAAATCTTGATAATATAGTTAACAGGAGTATTTTACAAGTGGCGACGAGGATAAATACCGTTGTAAGTAATCTCATATTTACATCTAGACACTAGAATCACGTGTAAATAGAAATAGTACCGTCTTTGCGGCAACATAACCTCAAAAGAATGTAAACTAGAATAATGAACATTTTAGCAGCTTTCTGCTCTAATACGTGTTTGAGCGGAGGTTATTTTAAAGACGTTCTAAGACAAAGAAATATTTAATATTTTAAAGGTTCAGAAAACCAAGATGTATTTGAAACTTCATTGTCAAGTTACATATTTATATCGATAATGATGTCGATTGCGATAGTATACAGTAAATTAAATTAACGCCATCTTTATCAATACGGTAGAATAGTTTAATTAGTGGATTTGAATCTGTATTTTACATTGTAAAGGGTATAAAGACGCACCGAAGAGACGATAGTAAAGTTAGCGTAGAAAAATCTATTTAGTTACGAAAATTAATACCGGAACTGAAATCTAGATGGCGCTGACAGTATGATGATTATGTAATGTGAACAAGTGTTTATATGGGAGTTGGAAGATAACAGTAAAGTTTAAATTTATAAGTTTATATTTATTTTGTGTAAAATGATATTAATAAATGGATAAAAATTTGCTGACGATGTCAATTATAATTTTGAGGTTGGGTTGGGACCTTACGGCCTAAATTATTTACATTGTCCATGACGTAGGGACATTGTGAGGTATACAAGTCAACATGATCCATGACGTGGGGACATTGTGTGACTATAGTTTAATATTGTCCATGACGTGGGGACATTATATGGTTAACAAGTCAACATTGTCCATGACGTGGGGACATTGTTTGACTGGAGTTTAATATTGTCCATGACGTGGGGACATTATGTGGTTAACAAGTCAACATTGTCCATGACGTGGGGACATTGTATGACTAGAGTTGAATATTGTCCATGACGTGGGGACATTATGTGGTTAACAAGTCAACATTGTCCATGACGTGGGGACATTGTATGACTAGAGTTTAATATTGTCCATGACGTGGGGACACCATATAGTTAACAGGTCATCATTGTCCATGACGTAGGGACATTGTTAAATTATTAAACAAATATACATTTTGCACACAGGTAGCCAGAGGAATTCTTGGTGATGTCGTTGACATTAGAGAAATTTGAGTGTGAAGGCGATCCAACATCGTTGGTTGCAAGATGGGAACGTTGGAAGAGAGCACTTCAGATTTACCTCTTAGCAGCGAGTATCGAAAACAGTGAGAAGAAAAAAGCCTGTCTTCTACACTTTGGTGGACAGGAACTTCAGGAAATATATTTTAATATTCCTGATGGGAGTGGTAGTCAGGATGAGGAACAAGATGTGTTCAAGGCAGCAATAGAAAAACTTGATAGCTATTTTGCCCCAAAACAAAGTAAAGTTTACGAAAGACATGTGTTCAGACTAATGAAACAGGAACAGAATGAAAAATTTGATAAATTTCTGGTTAGGCTGAGGCAACAAGGAAATAAATGCCACTTCCCTAGTTTAGAGGACAATATTATTGATCAAATTGTAGAAAAAGGAAATTCAGATGAGTTGAGAAGGAAAATCTTGCAAAAAGGAGACGAAATTACATTAGATAAAATTATAGTAGAGGCTAATGCACTAGAAGCTGTTAATCGACAAATGGAAAATTTTGGGAACAAAAATGTTAATCTTGGAATTAACAAAATAGATGTAAGACAAGATAATAAAAAAGGGATTTACAAAAGACAGGAATGTACAAGGTGTGGGAATCGGTTCCATACAGCGAATGATAAAAATTGCCCCGCAAAAACAAAAGAATGCTTTAAATGTGGGAATATAGGGCACTATAAAAACATGTGTAAATCTTCAAAGAAAAGGAAATTGGAAGAAGACCTGAAAGCGAATAACAAGAAGTTCAAACCAAGGAAAGGACCTCAAAGAGTCGACGAAGTGTCAGAAAAAGAAGCAGATGAGATAGACTACGTGTTCAATGTAAACGATGACGCTGTAGTAGAGTGTAAAGTTGGGGGAGTAAAAGTAGAAATGCTAATAGACTCAGGATGCAAAGAAAATTTAATTACGGAGGACACGTGGAAAACACTTAAGAATGGCAAGGCACAAATAAGGAATCCAGATAAAAACCCACGAAAGACTTTTGTAGCATATGGCAGCAAGACTCCTTTAGTGTTGAAAGGTTCTTTCAACGCTGTATTGGCTGTTGGAAAAGAGATGCAAGAATCGGTATTTTATGTAATAGCTGGAGGGACACGAAACCTTTTAGGTAGGAAAACGGCTGTACAACTTGGAGTTCTTAAGGTGGGACTGCAAGTTAATCAAATTAAGGCTGAGGAAGCCTTTCCAAAACTGAAAGACGTGCTCATACATATACCGATAGACGAATCGATTCAACCTGTTTCCCAACCCTACAGAAGGATTCCAATACCGTTAGAGAAGAAGGTTCAGGAAAAACTGGAGGAATTAGTCAAGAGGGATATCATAGAAGAAGTAAACGGTTCGTCCAGGTGGGTATCTCCAATTGTCCCCATCCTAAAAGACAATGGTGATCTTCGCTTATGTGTTGACATGAGGCGGGCAAATACTGCAATAAGAAGAGAAAATCACCCACTACCGACAATGGACAAGTTGTTACCTCAAGTACGCGACGCTAAATATTTTAGCAAACTGGACATCAAAGATGCGTTTCATCAATTGGAACTGCACCCAGACTCCCGACATATTACAACGTTCATCACTAACAAAGGGATGTTTCGGTATAAAAGACTAATGTTCGGAATAAATTGTGCTCCCGAAATCTTTCAGAAGACCGTGGAAAGAATCCTTGTAGGCTGTGATGGCGTGATAAATTTTATAGACGATATCCTGATATATGGAAAGGACAAAGCAGAACACGATACCAGGCTTGAAAGAGTAATGAATGTCTTAAAAGATAACAATGTAGTACTGAGACAGGACAAGTGCATCATAGAAGTTCAAAAGATACATTTTCTGGGTCACGAATTATCACAGACTGGGATCAAGCCATTGCAAAAATATATATCAGCAATACAAGATTTCAGGTCTCCGAAGACTGTTGCTGAACTCCAAAGTTTCATGGGATTAGTAAATTACGTGGGGAAATGGATTCCAGATCTAGCAACGGCAACTGAACCCATGAAAGAATTGCTTCGGAATAAATCAGGAAAAAATTCTGACATTCAAAAAGACTGGAAAACCGATCAACAACAGGCGTTTGACAAACTGAAGATAGCACTTACAAATATACCTACTTTAGGATACTACGATGCCTCTAAGAAAACCATTGTGATCGCTGATGCCAGTCCAGTTGGACTAGGCGCTGTGTTGGTGCAAGTACATGGTAACGAACAGAGAATAATCGCATTTGGGAGTAAAACATTGACAGACTGTGAACGCCGATACTGCCAAACGGAAAAGGAAGCGTTAGCATTAGTTTGGGCGGTGGAACACTTTCACATGTTCCTCTATGGAAAAGAGTTCGATCTAGTTACAGACCATAAGCCTTTAGAGGTCATTTTTGGGCCAAAGTCCAAACCATGCGCGCGAATAGAGAGATGGGTATTACGGCTCCAATCTTATCGATTCAAAGTCATCTACCGGCCGGGGAAAAGTAACATTGCAGACCCGTTTTCAAGACTGAAGGAGGGCAGTATTGTAGGCAGTCCGCTAAAACTAAAGGAAAGCCACATTCAACAAATTGTTGAATACTCGAAACCACGAGCCGTCTCTCTAAAGGAAATAGAAGAATATTCTTCAAAAGACACGGAAATACAGAAAGTGAAGGAGGGTATTTACCATAACAACTGGGACGACGAGGTAAAACTCTTTCAGATATTCCGTAACGAATTATGTTTTTATGAGGGGATTCTGTTAAGAGGGACAAAGATAGTTATTCCTAAAGACTTGAGAAACGTAGTTTTAGCAGCTGCACATGAAGGGCACCCGGGTATTGTTGCCATGAAAGGCCGCTTGAGGTCCAAAGTATGGTGGCCTCGATATGACCGGGAAGCGGAGAACGTGGTAAAATCGTGCACAGGCTGTACATTAGTGTCTGCACCCAACCCACCTCATCCATTAAAACGGCGAGAGATACCTGACGAACCATGGAAAGCGCTGGCTATGGACCTACTAGGTCCTCTACCCAGTGGTGAGTACATCCTAGTCATTGTCGACTATTTTAGTAGGTATAAGGAGATCAAAATATGCCGTAGAATAACAACGGGGGACATGATAGCTCACCTCACAGAAATTTTCGGTCGAGTAGGAAACCCTGCATCAATTACAGCAGACAATGGACGGCAGTTCATTAGTGATGAGTTCAAATCCTTTTGCCGGGAACGGAATATCCATATCTACAACACCATTCCTTATTTTCCACAGCAAAATGGCGAAGTCGAACGGCAAAACCGGGATATTCTAAAGAGATTAAAGATCGGTAAAGTGGAAAATAAGAGCTTGCAAGAGTGCTTGTCGGACTACTTGGCAATGTACAATAGCACACCACATTCTGTTACAGGCAAAACTCCTGCAGAATTGTTCTACAGAAGAAGATTCCGCGATAAAATTCCAATGTTTAGTGACGTAGGGAAAGAAACGACCGAAGATTTAGATGTCAGAGATAGAGACAAGGAGATGAAAGAAAAAGGAAAAGAGTACACAGATACAAAAAGAAACGCAAAAGAATGTGACCTAGTTCCGGGAGACAAAGTATATTTAAAAAATGTTGTAAAGGATAATAAACTGACTACGACTTTTGCACCTATTCCATTTACAGTTGAAAAAGCAAACAAAGGTGACATTCAAGTGCGAAACGAAGAAACGGGTCAGACTTTTAGGAGAAATGTCGTACATTTAAAGAAAATACAAGGTAAATGGGAGGTGATGGGAAAAGGAGAGGAGAATAAGGAAGCTGATAGTAGCAACGGAGAAGATGATAGTAGCAAAGATGCAACTGATACTATTAATTTAGTTTTGCACAATTAACTGGTGCATTTTACTAGTATTATTAAATAAGAGTCTGATTTGATTTAAGTGTTTAAGATTTTAAAAAAAAATGAATAAATAAAACCAATGTTTCATTAAGCATCTTAATGTTTTAATCATAATCAGAAATCAGCTTGAGATCCTTACAGTATAAGTTCAATCTATATAAGAAGGAAGGGATGTAGTGTATGTAGGTAAAACCTAATACACACTACTGTCTCGGGCACATATGACGCGCAGGTTTGGTAGGCTGGTCTATGCCCGGAGTCCTGACAGCTAAGACGCGTGCGTGTGTGTGGGCGAGCCAGTGAACTAAATCTTGATAATATAGTTAACAGGAGTATTTTACAATAACCATAATCTTATAGATGTGCAAACTGTTTCAACCCAATTCAACGTCTCCCGTAGGTATATTTTTTCTGTTACACTACATTAGTAACCCATTCAAGGACTTCGGCTTATGCTTCTACACATTTTGTGGCTATAATTTAGCAGCAAAACCGTACAACAAGCACAGTACAAGTCACCAGCTCAGCACTACATAGCAGCGTTATTAACTTAAGTAGTTTTTATGTGACACCATAAATCCGCCAAAAATATTTGACACGTGTCATGTCATACGATTATCTTACACGCGTTGTACTTATTGTTGGCGCAAGTAATTGTTTTGTAGCAAATGATGTTATTTTTTTTAATTAAGCATTTTATATTAAAATTTAACTTATGAAAAATTTTAGCATGTGAACAGTATTGCACAATATAAAATACTTAATGTTTACTAGGTACGACGCAAATTCATATAGTAACCTTTGTGTCAATAGCAATTAATTAAGGCAGACAGATAAGATTCCTCACCATGTATACTTAATCGAAATCAATATCATCGTTGCAATTGGACAGAATACGTACTAAAATAGGTTGGAGGCTGGTGCCTAAATAAAAGAAGTATATATTAATTAGTAGGTATAGGTATTTACGATATTCACTGATGAAAGGTGCGTTAAGATGTGAGCGCTCGAGGTAGCGACATATCAGGGCTCGGCCCTATGTGCTAATAAACTGAAACTAATTCAATTGTTGTTTTATTTTTAATAGTATTCCCATTTAATATTAGGACTCAATTGGAATAACGCTGTGGACTTATTATGAACATATTTTAGAATCGCGGAGTATTGGTACTATTAGTTAGTGTTATGTTACATTATAATTTTATAATCGTAACGACATCGTCCATACGATGTCATCAATCTTTATTGATCGCTTCTTTAAGCGATCACACCGTTGCTTTACGTTGCGTTAACGCAGTGACGAGAAGGATTGACTTATGATTCAAAAACGTCACTGCGATAGCGTACCGTCACCAGCAGCGGTGTGTCAATTTCAATTTAAGCTACGACTTAAATTGAAATTGACCTTTTGGAACAACGAATTTGACACAGGCACTGCAGTGGCAGATTACCTACATTGTGGCATTTGTGGCGCTTGTGTATAGTGATAACTGATAACTAAGTATTAATCTGTTAATAGCCATGTCACGTCAATCTGAGTAGGTAGGAAACAGAAGTCACACGAGCGTTGCTGGCCCTTTATTAATTTGAGGATTCGTTGTGTTGGCAGTTATGTAGGTCTCCTCTACTTCCACCACAGCTCACCCTCGGGAGATCTGGCGGCCTTAAACACTATCAAAAACATACTACATAGAGAAGAATAATATGATATACAAAACATAAATATACATAATATGCTTGTAAAGGTAAGCCATTAATAATTATGACCATTGTCAAGAGGGCGCTACTAATGTGGTGTAGGGAAATAGTTTTATTTCTCGACCTTTTTTTTCAGCAGTTACCTATAATTAATACACTATATTAATAATGTTCCGCTCTTGACTATGGAACGCTTTGGGCAAGAAATTAGTATCAATGAAATTCCGCAACATGGTGCATGGTCATGAATTTGAAGAAGAAGAGATCCAGTAGGTTAGGTAGCATGGTCATATATTAATTGTTTACCTTTACACCTATTGGTAAATACATGAAGTTAATAGAACCTACAAGTACAGTACCGGCCAATCATAAAAATCACATTCAGATTGTTTTTTTCTAATACCCGTTGTGGGAAGAATTTAGAGCCTTTAATACCTAAGACTGACAAGAAGAATTGATCCGTTAAAGCGGTTAGGGATCACATTCTCTTTGATTTCGATGATTTTTCATGGTGTTTCAGACACAAAGGTGATGTAGGTACGTACGTATATACGTACGTAAATGCAGTCTATAATCTGACAAATTATCCTGTCTGATTAGATATTAAGTAGAAGGTAGTAAACGTGAATCAATTTCAAAAATTCCAATTCTAACCCCTCTTTAAATCGCACAGTAAGTACCTAAAGTAACCCCTTCTATGTCCCGCTGCATAAAAGCATCGAACAGGGGTGCATACGCATTCATAATTTGCTACCTTTGTAATGCTTTATCTTATTCTTGTATATACAGGGTGTTCGGCACATAGACCGTCAAAATTTTTTGGGGTGCTGGTTGGTCATTTGCTACCTTTCCACCCTGGTCCAACTGGGTCCTAAGAGTGACGGTCATGGAGGTACGATTTTTTAAAGTTTTTTTCCTAAATTATCCAAAATCTGGCATTCGAAGTCACATAACTATTTTTGAGTAGGTAACATGCTTTTATTTAAATACGTAATTAATACCACAAAATGAACACATGGGCCTTTTTAGTAACAAATAAAACCGATTTTCGAAAAAATATCGACTTCTAAATTCAATAAAAAAAAGTACCTAGCAGCCATTGAGAGCCTAATAAGGCTTAATTAGATGAGTGTTAAGATTGAAAAATTCACCATCACAAGGGATACCACGGTGGCTCAATTGGTAGAGCAATGGACGGATTCCAGAGGTCGTGATTGAGAGCTACATTTTATTTAAAAAAAATCTAAGTACTTATGGTTTACGACGCTTTTAACGGTATGCTACAAACATTCAATAAATTAATAATAAAACACAACAAATAAGTTTTTAGTCAGAAGGGTGAATAAAATCGTACTTATATCTAACAAGAGAACGGATGTTTGTAGGGTTGATCTGGACTTTCATTATTCGGCCTTCGGCCATACGCGGAGCTCGGCCTTTGGCCACACGTGGCCTTGCCACTCACTTTCATGCCTTCGACCCTCAAGTTAGTCAGGTTTCGCTTGTAAGAATGTTGGGTAATAGGGTCCAAGTGGGCTCGGCCTTGGGGCACAGAATAAGTAATAGTACAAGTACAGAAGTTTCTCTGCTAACAAATTCCCCGTTTAGGTATGCCAAACGTGCCTAAACGTGGCCATCTCTTTCAATCACACGCAACGCGCTCTTTCGAGGCCCCGCCCTCAACGCTAGGGTTACCACCAGCGAGAACCTATTTTAATATATGTACTTTATTATTAGTAGTGTTGTTCACAATACAATTACGAATAGTACTTTTAAGGTTCCGTAGCCAAAATGGTGAAAACGGAACCCGTCCGTCCGTCTTTTCGTCTGTATGTGACAGCCGATGTACTCGGAGACTATAAGCACTACAAATACAATTAAAACATTTAGCAGGAAGGTGTGTTCTACTCGTATGAACCGCTACGTAAAAGTGATGTGAAATGACGAAAAAATATTAAAGTAGGGGGAGGGGGCACTCCATACATGTAACCAGGGGATACAAAGTTTTATATAATTTTTAAAGGCATCACTTTAAAAAATAAAAGAGGTTTCTTAGAACCAACGTTTTCATTTTCGTTTTCTTTTATGTCAACCGTTGGTGAATACCAAATTCAATGACCGTTCTTACGTCTACGTTCTTATTATTATTGGTGCAACCTGCTGCAATACAATAATGCTGTGGTTTTGACATTATTATTAACACGAAACTACACGAAAATAATTATTTTTTATGATCGTACAAGCGCGTGCGCGTGCGATCCGTAACGCTGCTCCGCAGCCATTGAATAGTCACACAATGTGTGAGCCGGCGGCCGCATGTACTTTGCGCGGCGCGATGACGTCACGGTAGTAAGCCCCTCCTGCTTGGGGTCACGGGCTCTCATTTCTCTAATGGGACGCTTCGGACTTTCGGCCCTACGTGGAGCGCGGCCTTCGGCCTCGCGTGCCTCGCCGCTAACCTCACCTTATTCCCTGAATTCAAGTGGTGGACTCAAGGGTCGAAGGATTCAATGCAGACTACTGATAGGTAAACCATTGAGAAATAAACTTGGAGTTTGCAACAGGATCGTAAAAACCGAGTTAAGACACTATGTTTTGCACAGATCTCTGTACTTATGAAGAAAACTGTACCTTCGAGGGGTTTGTTGGTACAGTTGGCTGTTACCCAGCTCGTAACCTACTTATAACTAACCTAACTAAAATTGTTCAAACACTCACAACATGATCCGATCCGAACGTTAAGCATATCCTAATAACGCTGCCACAAACGCCGTCGTAAATCTCGGTGGCAATGTTTGAGCTAGCTTATAAAATACTTAGTTGTATAGGTATCCATTTGCATTAATGCCTCGTTAAGTTTCTGCATATGAAGAAAATGGCTAAAAAGTATCATCTTGCAATCCGATTCACCTGTGCGTAAAACAAGTTGCATGCGACGTAAAAACTAACTTTGCACTTTTTGCATAATAGGTAGGGCAATTTCAGTGAATTTAATGGCACTTTTAGCAAAGTGAAGCTACTCATCATTTTATAGCACTTGCTAGTTTTTATGAAGCGATGTATCCGGTATTGGTAAGCTATAGGTACCAATTCTCGACTCGCCGTGGTCCGTTACCATTTACATGGCAGGTAATAAGTAATCATCACACTTTTATTTTCCGTCTTTATTAACTGTCATTAGGCATTATTAAGCGCGTATATCGATGATGATCGGCCTTCCGTCCGTCGGGTAATTGCCATGGATGTAAGCGGCCTACAAATTGAAAGAGGCCGCGGCCCGAGGCGCGTATTGATGGATCTGCTGCCATCGTGAAATTATAGCCGGCCCTTGCGACAGCTTCGCAAATTATGCGTATAATTCTAGTAAATAATACGCGCTCGCTATAAATTCATAAGAGGCTAGGATGCACGTCGCGTCACAGAATAAGTAATAGTACAAGTACAGAAGTTTCTCTGCTAACAAATTCCCCGTTTAGGTATGCCAAACGTGCCTAAACGTGGCCATCTCTTTCAATCACACGCAACGCGCTCTTTCGAGGCCCCGCCCTCAACGCTAGGGTTACCACCAGCGAGAACCTATTTTAATATATGTACTTTATTATTAGTAGTGTTGTTCACAATACAATTACGAATAGTACTTTTAAGGTTCCGTAGCCAAAATGGTGAAAACGGAACCCGTCCGTCCGTCTTTTCGTCTGTATGTGACAGCCGATGTACTCGGAGACTATAAGCACTACAAATACAATTAAAACATTTAGCAGGAAGGTGTGTTCTACTCGTATGAACCGCTACGTAAAAGTGATGTGAAATGACGAAAAAATATTAAAGTAGGGGGAGGGGGCACTCCATACATGTAACCAGGGGATACAAAGTTTTATATAATTTTTAAAGGCATCACTTTAAAAAATAAAAGAGGTTTCTTAGAACCAACGTTTTCATTTTCGTTTTCTTTTATGTCAACCGTTGGTGAATACCAAATTCAATGACCGTTCTTACGTCTACGTTCTTATTATTATTGGTGCAACCTGCTGCAATACAATAATGCTGTGGTTTTGACATTATTATTAACACGAAACTACACGAAAATAATTATTTTTTATGATCGTACAAGCGCGTGCGCGTGCGATCCGTAACGCTGCTCCGCAGCCATTGAATAGTCACACAATGTGTGAGCCGGCGGCCGCATGTACTTTGCGCGGCGCGATGACGTCACGGTAGTAAGCCCCTCCTGGTCGCGTCTGCTGCGTGAAGCTCACGCCTAGACGTCCGTCAATGGTTGTTCTAATGTAGTACTCGTAATGAGAGGGTAAGTAGGTACCTATCTAACATGGACACTAAAGCTACGAGTACGCGCATCTTATTCGCACGGTGATTTTTTATCTTTAGAAGCTAGGTATTTGTTTAGTTTTTGCATCAGGTTTAGGTATATTCTTGAAAGATTATATTATAAATCAAAGTTTAAGTTCATTTAGGCTGCAAAAAAGTACTTATGCTATTGATGATCATCATCATCCTCCTAACGTTTTAGCAGGGTCCGTTTTGACACCTATTTAATCCCAAGATTTGGCATAGGAACTACTTTTACGAAAGCAACTGCCACACTGACATTCCAAATTATAGAGGGAAAGCTATATATACAAACAAACAAACAAACAAACAAATACTCTTTATTGCACACCTCAATTAAAGGATACAGTACAATACAAAATCACAGTAAGTAAAGGCAAACAACAAGCGGTCTTACCTTGCTTGGGGGTATATACCTTGTTGGGATTGGGCCGGTTTCCTCACGATGTTATCCTTCACCGAAAAGCATATCTCTAGCTGTCAAGTTGTCAACACAACGAATAGGTATTCCGATGTCGACCGTTTTGCCGTAGTAATTATGGTTGAATCATGTCCATGCAATTTTGCAGCCCATGCCCAACGCAAGCTAGCAAAATACTTAGGTACTAGGTACCTAAACGTTCCGTTACGTTGGTTAAACTTTTGTATTTAGTTTATATTAGGCAAGTAGTTAGGTATGTAGTTAGCAATATCTTATCTTATTTAATGAGGGCCCTTGCGGATGCACTTCGACCCAGTGGGATCTTTTGTGCAATTGTCCCCTATAGTAGTAGCAATAACAAACATAACAATTTCCTGCTGATGGCAAAATTTGTGTATTTTAACAACGTTTATATACAACAATTTCTTTGTCCTCGTGAGACATTATTTAAAGAAGGAGATTACAGGTCGTCTCGACGCGCCGAGAAGATGCATAAATTAGCGCGGAATACGCATTTCGCAGACACGGGCTGATTGACTCCTTTCATTACCGTCTTGCATTGTTCGGCGCTCGAGAAAAAATTACAAATCCTCCTGGAATACAACACATTTCATAATTATGGACTATTGTGGTGTTGTAGGAACTAATTTCTCGGGGACGAAAGCACTCCTCGCCCGAGGAGTGTGAAGAGAGATATATCGTCGGACGTAAAGCCGAAGGTTGATGCCATAAAGGCGGCGCTGATTAGTTTTCAAGGGAAAGACTAGTTCGAAGAAAGGAACGAGAATTTAATGCCTTGTCTGAGCACTGTTCAAAAGGCATTGTTAATCGCTGCCGGTGCCTATTCACGCGCGAAATAACATAGACCGGTAACTAATTTTAAACTTTGACATCAGTTTAATGGAAACGCATCGAGATTACGGATATAGCGATTTCCGAGGCGGCAGTGATCGGCGGAGCGTTTCGAATTATTGGCATTAATTGCGCTCATTTGTCGGATATATGGTGGTATTGTTCCCGAAGCGCCGCAGATTATCGCCGGTTAAAGACGATAGACGTCTCCGGGCCACGTGCGGGCCCTGTGCCCGGTCGTGCCCTGGGTGCGATTGCGATCTGCCCATATCGCGCCTGTGGGAACGCTCTTTATCAATACATAACTACCTGCCCAAGTACCTCGCTATCTTCGAATGATCAACTCGTGTTCGTAGCTGCAATTAGAGCTTGGTACAATTAATTATAATGAACGCTAGCGGAATGACCCACCTTTGAACTATTTCCCGTTAAGTGCAATTGCTGTTTCGTTTTGCGGCGGTCGATCAAGGAACGGTCTAGGTGTCCGTGTCGTTTACCCGTTCGGACGTACAGACAGGTCGGTTGTTCGTGGCAAACCTTTTTCTAAGTCGTTCTTGTAACGGTGTCCGTCTGTCGGACGCGTCCGGCGTCAGCTGCCAGCTCTAGCCGACGGGAGAGACAAGTAAATAGAGCCAGGCTAATCGTCGAAAGGGAAACAACGAATTACTCCGTCACGGCGCTCCCAACAATTGCTTTTGTTATTGGCGATAGACGCTCGATCGAGTGATGCCACTTGACATCTGTGCGAACTTTGTGAATCTATAATGGAGGGCTATTGGAACTAAACTCTGCCGCGTGTCAGAAGTAACGACAGACCTATTTGAGCGGGTATTCAAATGGTTTACCAAGACTTGTAGGCACTATTACGCCTTGCATTTCGAGCTGATTCAAGACAACGTAAACTATGTTTAACGTATTTGATTGACAGGGTAGTTGTTGTAAATTATCATGATTATATCGACAATTGTTGAGAAGTAGAGGTCGCGTGGAGAGGAGCCGTCGTTAAGTTGTGCGCGACTGACAGCCTAACAGCACAGCACGGCACATGGAGTGTTGGTGCGGACGGACAGACAGTCCTCAATAGTTAGGTAGCGGTAATGCAGCTGTCAGCACTGTAATCTACGCGCACCTAGAAAGCACACTACTATATGCCTATACGCCTATAACTAATGCCGATATTACGAAAGGCCATTGTGTTCCAATATTATTTACTGCCCACATTATTGGACAAGAAGTGCAGTTATTACGTTGGATTGTTTATTTGGTATTAGTGATGGGGCGATGTACAGCCGCTACCAGACATCGAAGGCATCACCAATATCTGAACACGAACAACTCTTTTTAAGGCACGAGTGAATACCTACTCACTCGTTTCACCGTCGGCCTCATCTTTGCCCCCTGGCTGGATGCTGGCCAAGAGCAACCCCATTTATAATAATAAAAACCGGCCAAGTGCGTGTCGGGCCACGCGCAAGGTAGGGTTCCGTAGTCGTCCACCCGTTACATTATGTGGACTAAAAAGTTCGCTAACTTATATTTCCTATGTTTTTGACAGAATTAACAACATTATCTAAGGTATCAATGGAAAATGTACGAAAGTTCGTTTTTGCAAAGTACATTTCTGAAGTTCGACTATTACTCATTAACTAGTAATGTCTACTTAGCTGTGATAGTTTTCCTTTTAAATTCATCGTATATACTACTACCATGATTTTTTTCAAATGCCTAGTAGCCACCTTGTAACTGGCAGGGGGGGGGACACTTGACCATAACAAACATTATCACTTCAAACCTTAATATCACGCTAACCAATTCTTTAATTAAAAAATGCTTGTAGAAACCTTATAATATTTTTAAAAGAGCTATCCAACGCTATCGTTTTTGTGTACGATGCAAAATCGTTATATATCTATATATATAACGATTTTGCATCGTACACAAAAATTTTTTTTTTAAGATTTTATTCTACCGTTTAGTCGGCGTCATTGATATGTACCTATATTCATGCCAAATTACAGCTTTCTAGTACTAACGGTTACTGAGAAAAACGGGGGTCGGACGGACGGACGGACATGGCGAAACTATAAATAAGGGGTCCTTGTTTATTACGGAACCCTAAAAAGGAACACGGCTCTATTGTAAAGCTGGTAAAATGCGTGTAAAACCTGATTCCTATATACATATTTGTTGCGACTATCCTGAAGTGTAGTGGTACTGGTGTCGATATTGGATGTTGACATTGGTGACTGTGTTTCGCTATACTACCTCGCTTCGGTATAGACACTTTCAGTAGCCCAGACTTCGTGATTCGTCAACAGGTACTTTTGTATTCTGAAGTGTAGGTAAGTACCTAAAGATTTATTTTGTTTGGGTGGTACCTACCTATACTTTCAGCAATCAAGATTTTATGATTCGTCCCCAATTATTTCTGATTGCATTTTGTCTGACAGTCTGACAGGACGTATCGTAGAAATAAGAAAGTTGAGAACGACCGAGAGATTGAAAATACCTATTTTTTCCTCTAAATACCCGTTTCGCAGTCAAAAAATGTGGCATATTTATGTCGCACCTTAGGCAAGTCGCTGAATTATGTACCTACCTAACTCCCTGCGCACGGGTATAGATACAAAACAACTATGAACGTCTGGCGTTAGACAACAACAAATCTAGACCGGGCATCTAAGCCGGATACCGCGCCAGCTAATCGCATGTAAATACCCTACGAAAGCCTATCTTGAGATGCTGCACTTCCTCCAGTCGATATCATTGAACCAAGATCGATATCACCTACACAACCAACGTCAAATAGCAAGAATTTATGATTCGCGTAGTGTACACGTCGTGACCGGCCGCGGGGTGGCGTGCGCGGGCGGGGCGGGGGTGGGGCGAGAGGGGGGGGGGGGGGGTTGTCGGCGAGAACAAAGAGGCTGTGTTCAAACGTGCCGCCGCCGTGGCCGCTAATAAGCAATAAACAAGGGGGCGGAGCTGCGCGCGCACCTGAGGGATCACTTCGCGCCTGTGCGATACCAGCCTCTCGTGCGCAAGGGCAAGCGCAGCACCGCCGGGACTGCCAGTGCCGGCACTTCTGCGCACTAGGAGACTTCTAGGCGAACTTGAACGCTCATATTTGCGTAATACTATTACGATAATGGGGATGGAAAGGGCCTTATGAACTCTTAAACTAAACCCTATTAGTTACCTAAATCTGCAGTTGGCAAGTTACAATCTCCAATTTTAGTGAAAAATTTAAAAATTCAACGCCACAGATGTCGCTACGAGCCTCCCTAAGGCTTAATTAGCTGTGTGTAATGATTGAAAGATTCACCGTTACAAGGGATTACCACGGTGGCTCAGTTGGTTAGATTCTAACCAACTGAGCCGTCCATTGCACTAACCGTTAGAACAATGGACGGTTTCCAGAGGTCGTGGGTTTAAATCCTACCTGTGGCGTTGAATTTCTCAATTATTCACTTTAATTGGAAATTGTAATTTCGTTAGCGGACGCATCCGCTTGACAAATTTAATTTGACATCTAAGTTTTTTGCTGGCCATAAGTAGGATATGAAGGTAAATTTTACATCGACATTCACTGTCCATTATAAAACCACAATTAGGTAATTCAACTCACATAACTGAATTACAATGTAAGTAATCGTCGAGCAACCACAATGTATCGTCACGCATATCCCAGTTTTTTTAAAGGGGTTCCAATAAGTTGATATCGTATGCTGAGCAGGCGCATTCGCGAATACGAACTACTGCAGCAACAACCAGCAATTAACACGCTTGCTCGCGTACAATGTACAGCTAGCAACGGAGTGCACTTTACAGAATATATCTACTTAAGTTACATCGTAACGAAAAGTTATAGTTAGGCACCTAATACCCAGGATTCAGACCATTGTCCTGAACTGAAAGAAATTAAATTTTTCCCGAAATTGAAACCAAGTGTCTCATTTTTGGAAAATGTTTTGCAGTTATGTACTGTACTTGATAAAGCGGAGAAGCAACACTTAATAAGAGAACAACGGTTGACACTCACTTCGAAAGCAACACTTTATTCCAATACATCAAATAAATAAAAACAAAACTTAACAATAAAAAGAAAACACTTTACGTACCTATATGTATAAATCCAGAGGGGATTTAAAATTACGTAAAGTGTTTTATTCACGTATTTATGATAGAAATTCTTATACGTGTAAAAACATGTAAGTACCTACCTGTTCAGATCTAATTTAAGGACATATGGGTTAGGTTAGCCTATTTGATATACCTACCTACAGTCAGTCTAGTCAACTACCTATACTACAGAACACAATTTTATTTTTAACCGACTTCAAAAAAAGGAGGAGGTTCTCAATTCATCTGTATGTTTTTTTCGTAATGTTAACCGTGGGAGTTATGACAACATCAGGAGGTCAAACAACGTTCGTTTATAAATCATTCCGTGTACTACATATTATTATTTATGACATTAATTTCTCCACCAACAACACCGCCGAAATTCCAGGAACGAGATCGATATCAGACTTGATTCAATAGTAAACCCATTAGGCACCTACGTAGATTCGGAGTGTGGGTGCCACATTCTTCGGATAGCTACCTAACGAGAGAGTGACAGGACGCTCGTCGGTCTTTGATATTGTGGATCTCATCATCGAAAACAGCTGCATCACGCAAATTACGACGCGATACGGATCGCGATAGACGTATGAAAATCCACTATCGCGGAAAAAACCGGCGAACAATATAGAATGAGTATTAACGAAGAAAGATGAGGCTCGTTCTTTCACGATTAATTGTATCGCGTACCTACGTCACTCGTGATTTGTCATAGTAGTATGATTCGTAGGGCGTTGGCTGAGCGTTGATATTTGTCTGTGATTGAGGTGAGTTTAGGATGTGTTGTTATGCAGGTGGTGGAGATGCGGCAGATAGTGGCTGGGCGCGGCGGCCGCTAATGGGAGTGATAAGATCGCGCGACCACGCCTCGACCGCGGTGCGGTCGGTACGGCACGGCACCGTGCCCGGCCATGTCAACGCGAAATAAGGATCCATTCTACACCCACTTACCCACTTTAATATCGCTGGAGTTCCTAACTTAAATGTCCGTAATTAAACACTATCGAGGATAGACTAACTGACTAACTTATCTATACCCTTGTACCTGGCCCCTCAAATATTCCCAAGTAAGTGAGGAACATAGTTAAGTACCTCTAGCTGGGTGGAGAAACTCCGATACTTACAGTGCGCGCCATCCACGACGACGCGCCCCTCCACAGCGCATCTCATATCTATGCAAAATTGTACGGAACGGGCGGTGGAGGGGCGCGTCGTCGTGGATGGCGCGCACTATATGCAGTATTACCAAAGATAATTTCCACGGACATTAGACAGGTACTCTATATTTTAATTAATTAATAGGTACTTCAAGCGTCAGTGTTTGGACCCCATGATTTTGTCATGATTACTGTATTTATTAGCAGATTTTTTTTTAATTCATAGTGCATACCCGAATATAAATACGTTATGCATTACACCGTCATCTTAGTGGCTGCTATGGTAAAGCACCTATACCTACTACTTAGCCTATGGATGCTATTTACTTAAGGTTCGTTTTATTGATATTACCTAGATAATATGGACAAAAGCAAGTTCCTGACTCTCAACCCTCGTATGTTAGGTTGTATCGTCCACGACAACGCGCCCCTCCACAGCGAATCTCATACCACACCATACTATCCTCATACTAATCTACGCGCAATGTACGGATTGGGCTGTGGAGGGGCGCGCCTTCGTGGATGACGCGCACTATACCTACCTACCTATGCGGATTTAGGTCTCGACGACACGCCAACCGCAAGCATTCCTCAGTTTACTGCCGATCGTATCATCCGTGGCCATAAACGAAGCCAACTTTTTGCACTCTACAATGAGCATACATAATTAAATTTACAACTTTATTGCACTAAAGTGGATTTACGGCCGCGGCTGCGTCGCTAACCTCACATTTGCACCTGTAAAATTTAATTTTAGAAATTTGCAAGTTATTATTGTTTCGTTGAATCTGATTATTGATTTGGTGTTATCAGTTTTATCGGAGACATTTAAAAGCTTTATTTGCATAATCTGATACTTACTATTATATTTATTAACATAAGTTAGTTTCCTATTAATGTGTAAATTTGTAACAACATTAACATGCAGTTATGTTGGTTACGCATAAGGCTGCCTAATACCGTAGTAGTATGCAATAAGGTAAATGTTCCAGTACTCGACACAGAGCCAATACCTACCTGGCAATTTCAATCTTATGTCATACCACTGTCATAGTTACATATTGACAAAGCTGATCAAGGTGTCGTCTATTGGGCATTAGGGTGTCGAGCAATGGGACGTTTACCTTTCTACTAGTATTTCGATTAATATAAAAACTTGCGACCCAGAGTGGTTACTCTAGTTAGGTTAGGCTTTCTTTGTACATATCTATAAGTTTTTATATATATTTGTAAATATTAATATAAATGAATAGGTAGTCGTTAAAGACTGACCTGTCAGTCTTCATTTTCTACCCCATCTTGACAACATTGTTGATAATCACACCATTCAACCACAGACCGTGAAACGAAAGATTACGACTGGTCGATTGTAAATTGTAACGGAATAGACATTGTAATGTTTATTAGTTTTGTTTTAATGCGGTAATCGTCGCGATTACTGAGCCGAGTCGAACACTCCTGCATAGGTCTCAAAGGACATATGTGCATTAGAATCTGGGGGCACTTACGTCGTTTTCAAAAGTATGGTATTAATGAAATGAAGTGGGTGTGATTGGTTAAATAGGTAACCATGATTTTTGTTTGCCTTAGTTGGATTTTTGTTTGCAATGCTTTAGATTAGAAAATTATAACTTTAAAAAATAAAGTAAGTAGACATTTTTTTATTTATATATACACAAGAATATAACAAGAAATTAAATATTGAAGGCAAATTTAATATAAAACAGGCCCCTGAGGCATTGTACGCAAGATGCTGGCGGCATTTACAAGAAATATAAATGTACACTAAATAAGTTTTAGTACCTATTACAAACTCACTAGTTTAGATATTAACATGTAGGTACACAATATTTACTAATTTGATTGTCTGCAATATACGCAAAGGCCTATGATGATGATGATTGTAGGTAGGCAGTAAATAAGTAGGTACTTACTTTATCATGTAAGTACACTTTCACTCGTATCAGCATTGCGATCTCTTCTTAGGCTGGATTCCAACACTAACTAGGCATTGGCACTTAGTTTTTTTGGGTAACTACGTATTAAATGCAATTTTCCTTAAGCGGGTATTACACTGTTCTGAATCAGGCGTCCTAACTAGTGGAGGGGAGTTGAAGCATCTCGCCCTAACGTATAGGTCGGAACCCTTCTAAGTGTCCTAAATTCAGGACAGTGTAATACCCACTTAAGTTGATACAGACAACAAATATAAAGTTATACTAAATAATTTTTAATACCTAATACAAGTAGGAACTTATAGCTACCCATACATCTGAGACAGTTTTATCGATCGATATACCATGGTGTCTCTAGTCACGGTGCACGGTGTCTAACCGTCTGCGATGAGGGGGAATTCCTCAATTGACGATAAAATAATGAAAAATGTGATAGACTAATTAGAGTTTCCGGGCCTTGGCCGTAAACGCGGTCTTTCATTAGCAAGCCGTTTGATGTGGCGCGAAGGCTCCTAATAACAGGACACCTTGAATTGCTAACGTTTGGCAGCGCGCTTCTGTCACAATATATTTAGTGCAGCCAGTATCTTGTATTCATGGAAAACGCTATTAGCGTTGTATTAGATTAAAATGGTCGTCTTACATGCACGGCCTGTCAGGTACTGAATTGAACCGTTAAGTGTAAGGAGATACTTCGCCTTTTTGTGCGTGTCTGTTCGCTTGGGCTACTCGCTAATGGGCTGCGCTCCGAAGGACTGTTGTGTTGGACATATGATGTCCACGGCCGTCGGCAGGTCATTCGTCCTCACACCTTAGAACCTAAATGGTCTCGTACAGTACTACCTGTTTCAGTATAATTTCCTCTCTCGAACGTTCCGGTTTGGTGTCCGTGCTTGCTATCAAGCGGGCCGTGATATCCGACGAACAAACGTTGTCAGTAAAATAGTTGTAGTATATTCCTATACTGACTACCAGCGTTAGTGGACATGGACAACCATGTTTAGCCAGTGGGCACACATGGACTTCAGTAAAGTACAACGCCATTTGTGCCTTATTTTAATGTACCTACCTAAATTCTTGAGAAATTATTTAGTCAAGGTATTGATCTTGATATTTTCATTGTATTTTGGTGGCTACGCGTACGTTATGAATGTTGTTCTATGTTTTATGAGTTCACGGGCTTTGTGTTGGGGCAGACACCGAGACTAACGACAAATTATATTCATAATTTTCGCTACATAATTCGTGCTACACATGAACTATTTTCGAAAGTACCTACAAATCCGGACAAGATTACTACGTTGTACTGATACATTTTTCATGACAAAGAATGCCAGGTGATTCATATTTCACACAGTTTCAAGCATATTTTTTTGTGTCATACTTTATGACTATTCGTATGCCTTATGGCGAAGACATAGTGGATCTCATAAATGATTATAACACCTCTGTATGTACCTATGTTTGTACGAATAAATGATTTGATTGATTGATTGATTGAAAACAATACAAATGTTCTTTATTGCTCACCAAAATAAGTACACTAAAGAAAAACAGCAATTCTCTACAGAGAGAGAAATATTGTAGGCATCACAACTAAGTATGTGTAACATTATACAATTTTCTACCTGAAGGTAATATAGATAGAGACGTTTAGTATGTGGACAGGAAGGAAGACCAGCGAGGGTCCAATCGATGCCCGCGCGATATCGGCGGTACTCCGATATTCGAGATCGCCATTCTGTCTCCGCAGGGCCTCTGATATTCAAAACACATTCACCATTATAGAATTTACTCCTATAGTTATAAAGTCCATATTGCCGAGCACTTTTGTTGTGTGAGGGTTTATGGGAAGTAAATCAAGTGCACCTGCTGTCTGATCCCATCGCGCTGAGCCGTTTTTAAGACGTGGCTCTTAATATCGCTTATGTTGGGCTGCGTAAGTAATAATCACTTGATGGCAGAAGATAGAAGTCACGCTTAGATATTGTCATTATTTTTCGGAATTTAGGAGAGGTAAAAAATAAAATTTGTTAGGTACAGTTAGTCAAAAAGTGGTCTAACCACCGCTGTTCAACTATTTGTGTGAAAAATTCAAAGTCTCTACTTATGGACTTTTTTTGGCATACTACATACCTACACACATGTATACCTACTGTTCTATATGCTGAGACTATTGATGTGCCTTTGCCGGCATGAAGAATAAACCATAATCATTAATCATATAAAGACTTATTCTAAGTATCCGAGTCGTACCTAATTGACCATAACTTTAATACTCAGGCATTTAAAAAGGATCAGATTAATTTAGAAGGTCGATACCTACAAATAGGTATCACTTAATATAAGTTACAATGATGGCGAAATTATCCTATGTGACAACAAACACCCTTAAGGTTTACAAAAGATCTGACACCTCAAGCCAGCACTAGCGCAACCGCCGCGGTGACTTGTCGCATCGCCGCGATACCATCTCCCGCCTGCTTCGCCGAAAGTTATCTGGCCATGCATCGTAATACCCAAAGCACGCATTGTTACCTGTCCGACACCGACTTGATCCTGTTGTCCCATCCATCAAACGCATAAGTCCTCAAGGGGACCGCCTCCGAAAATCATTGCCGCTGACTTTACAAAACGCTGGGTAAAATTGTTTAAATATGAGTCGTGTTTAGCTTTTTGAGTGTGATCGATTTCATAGCCTGTCGAAGTAGCGCAATCCCTTGAGATGTGCTGTTGATTACTATTGCTGTTTTTCGTTACTATGTTTTGGACACAGAATTTTAAAAAGCAAGCAGCTTTACTTAGACACTGTTTTTCATTTTCAACTAGGTACTCCGTTATAAAACATTACAGTTGTAATACTAAGAATAAAATAAACACTGTTAAATATAAAGAGTAAAAAAGCAACTTCCATTAATTTCACCGTAGTTCGGGCCGGTTTAAGCATTTACATTTAATATTTTTATTTGCGTTTAATTTATCATCATGCTAACACTCAATTTTTCACCGCAAACTCCAATTAACGCAACGACATTCGCTTAATTATAAAAGTAATTAGGTTCGTTCTGTCTGGAGTTGTTTGAACAAATTGTAAAAACCTCCCAACTTGAGTACGGGGCTCGTTGAAAAAGGTTATCGGCGTCGGCATATATATATTTGAGATATTTTCGTGCTGCTGCTGATATCTTATGAAACTGTCACTGGATTTGGAATCATCTGTCATTCATAATTAAGTCATTTTTTGTAAGGACAACTTTAATACAATTCGACCAACTCAAAAGATCTTAAGATATTACAGCTGGCGGACTGCAAAATTAAACTATCTTTCACACGCGTATGTAATCAGCAGTTATGAAATTCAGTTTGTTTACTTGCAACAGGTGTCATCAACTTAGGTGCATAGTAAATTGAATAAAAAAAAGATTAATGAGTAAACATTATCTTAAGAGGAGGGGTAGGGCAAGCTCTCTCCATACAAACTTTGTGCAGGATTTACTTCGTTTGTGTTTGCATTAAAGTTATGATTTTTGGTCAGTATGCTTATTTTTCTCATAGCTATTTCGTGATGTAAATTTTTTTTTATAATTTTTTTATTTTTAATTTTTTAATTTTGATTTTTTTTGAAATATTTGAAAATTTTCACATCACGATCTTCGCATATCTAATATTTACAACCAAAAAAAATATTATATTTGTTAGTGCCAAAACCGACGAATAAAACCTGCACAAAGTTTGTATGGGGAATTGGGGTTACCTATTTTAGGTTACTTATTTTTAATACTCAGTTTGTTGAAATTTCAATGTGTCAAGTACCTACCTTTCTCAGGTTTTATGGGAGCCGCGTCATTTCTCACGCAGTGCTTTACACAGAGTAAAGACGCGCAAAATATACACTTAATTTAAGGAAAACATAGGTAGGTATATAACTACTATGTTTTCCTAACTAACTATAGGATAAATTTATTTCAAGAAACAAAACGAAAAAACCTTTTCTTGTTGCTATTCAAAAGCTTATTGCTTAATTTAAAGAATATCTTTATTCCAAAATGTTACTGGTATAGTTCGTACAAAACTCTGTAAGGCCAAGTGCTGTCAAATTAACGCAAGCAGAGATCTACCTTACAGTCAGAGCTCTAAGTCTAGTCTTGCTTGCGTTCGTTTGACAGAATTTAGCCTTAGAGTTGTGTCCGAATTATACTACAAAGTATATGTAGTATAATAGTGTAACTTACCTATCTTATGCTAGTACCACACTTCGCCGTATTTGTGCAAATATTCGTGCTGCATCTCTTTCTTTAATATTGCAAAAGAGAGGGAGGCGAATACGCAACGCGAACACCCATAGCGAAGTGTAGTAGTGGCCTTATAAGCAGCAGAAGAAACGTATCGAATTCGAATCAGTTTGATATTTTCAGCGCACTCTCCGTATACGCCTAGTCAAATAGACTCATACGTTGTATTTACTTTTTAACAAAACGTTGTAAGGTATATTGGGACAGTATGAAGGTTAGTCTGTGCCAGCCTGTGCAATTGTGCATAGATTTAGTGGCAGTTGGGTGGAAACGCGATACGTATCGCTGTCGATAGCTGGAAGAATGCGACGGCTACAAAGTGCCGCGCAAGGGTCAACTACGTTTTGCTTTACATTTGCGTGGGAGGGTGACATAACCAGAGAACATGCCTAACTGAGGAATGATAATTCTAATACCCATACCACCCTACTATATACCCATCTCTAATTTATTAAGTATAATTGTAGACGGATAGGCTTTTTTTATTTATTTCGGTGTACGTACTTATATCTTAAGTATGGCTGGTATCTTTCCAGGGGGCCGATTTTTGAGTGTCGAACTGTCGACATTTCACTCGAGATCTGTCAAAAAACTATGACGTTTTGACAGATGTCGAGTGAAACTGAAAAGTCGAGCGTTCGACACTCAAAAATCGGCCCCCAGTTGATAAATAAAATTGTAAAAGGCCGCATCATATTTTCATTGTACCTACCTACATGGCATTTACTTATGTCATATGGCTTCTATTCTATAATATATATCTACATAAAAAAGAGGAGAATCTCATTTCTGCTATATTTTACCGGAGTTATTTTAGAGTTAGAGTAAGGGTTGAAACCCTCTGAAAAAGTTATATTTCGATTGCCCATTGATATTGAACGAAACCTGACTTTACCCATTGATATTGAACGAAAGCTGACTTTAATTTCCAATTCGGTTTATAATATAGTCGTTACATTATACCTACTATAGAGTGAGGGGATGAAACTCCCGACAGATGGCGCGCTGCCTAATTCGTTCGTGAACCCTAACCCTCGCTTCAATCGATATGAACTTTGCTAAATTATTTATAAATTCATCGTGGTGAGGTCGACGAGGTTTCAGTATCTAATGTAATTAATTGAAGACTTAC
The DNA here is from genome assembly GCA_951800055.1 of Cenopis cana. NCBI lineage: Eukaryota > Metazoa > Arthropoda > Insecta > Lepidoptera > Tortricidae > Cenopis > Cenopis cana. The sequence continues at coordinate 14,709,875 of OX637477.1, read as the reverse complement.
CTACATCTGGGAAGATGCAGACATGTGAGTTTACGAAAAGTTACCTAACACTTTTTTTAAATAAAATTGGCAAATTGTCTTTGTTTTTTTTAGCCTATAGACGCTCGCAACTCCAAAGGAGTCACGTGCGCGTTGCCAACCATTTATAAAATTTGAGGATGTCGACAGCAGAAGGGACAAATTTGGGTCCCTCGCTCTCAACACAGTGCATTCTCGGGAGCTATGGCAACTTGGCTCACCTCGGAACACAACACGCGGAGGTATATACTTCCAGTTGGGCTGGTCCAAATTCAGGCAAGAGAACATTTTGCAATGCCTAAAAATTTTAAATACCTACTTAAAGGATTTTGCACTGTGGTCTGTGACCATTATATAATACGCATAGGTATTATCTAATTCGAATGCCTTACCGAGTTTATTTACCCCTTATCAAACCAATGTGTCCTGACAGGTACGTATATATAAATTGTTATTATTCCTTAAATCTTTACTAACCTAGCCTGACTGTGACTGGCAAACAGCTAAACAGTTTGACGCTAACACAATCTCGACTCAAAAAGTTAATTTAGAACTCACCATCACTTACTCAATAATAGTAAAATTGCTTAGCTCTTAATCCGTTGCTCTGTTTGCGGTGATTCTTGCAACAGTTGCCATTCAGAACCCAATCCTATCCCACACTAATTGAAGTCTATTTCTGTGTAAACTTACACGAAATTTGACCTACGCTTAAATCAGAGGGTCGAGTGATTAGGGTATCATAAACGTGTAGTGTATTTTGAAACAGACAGCGACACTGCACTTATTACAGGCGCGTTGAGCGTCGGGACATTTGCGCGTGTGTGAGTATGAGTACACTCAGACGTTGTGTGGTTGTGTGATCGTGGGGTAAATCTCTCCGGAACAAGTTTACAAGTGTAATTGTCGTGGTGGGTGCTTTTAATTGATTTATTCGCTCCCATAACTTGTCTCTATTGCTACAGCCCTGTGATTACTACCAAGTTGGGGGAATTGACGTAGGATGATTGTTAACGATTGATTTTTATTGCTCTTGATTTTTAACTCGGTTGTATTAGGTTTTAGTAAACTATTACAACGATAGGTAGGTATATCAGGCATACAAGCCTATACTGACATTACCTTACCATAATCTAAATTTAGTTTTTTAATAAATTGACATCAATTTCGGATCGTATCCTATTGTTTATGACATGAATTGATGTGTATTGTTTTAAATTATTTGTAATGATGACATGTAATTTCATATTTGGGTCAGGCCGTAGATTTTGCCACTTTACTACGAGTCGGTCGCGCAAAATATTCTCCGAGATGGTCGCGCAGATTGACGCAAAACGATAACGCATCCATTTTGCGTGATCGTTGCGCGACATTGCGTGATCGTTGCGCGACATTCGCGTGATCGTTGCGCGATATTTGCGTGACCGTTGCGCGACATAGCGCAACTAAAATCGACAATTACTCAGTAAATTGACTATGTTTTGAAGTGAATTTAACCTTGAAAGATCACGCTCGCCTTACTTAATATGCCGCAAGAACAATAACAGATATTAATTCAACACTTACCTTGAAATCTCAAAAAATGTGCCCCGCAAAAAAAGTGACCCATTTCACTCCGAACCATTGCGAAATCGGACTGACAAAAATAACGGCTTCTGCCGCTATATTGACCATAGATTAGATTAGTTCGGTGTTACCACTACTCAGAATACAAACTTCCCATTGTTTAACGCCACAAATTGGGGAGATAATGATCGCGCAATAAAAATCACGCACAGAAATTTTATTATAATGTACGAAAAACAATATACTTTCTTAGCAAACACGAAACGATATTTAAAAGGGGGATAGGTAACAATTATATCATAACGTCAAATCAAACAGATTACCAGAAATATGTTTTGTTTCAATTTTATGCTCGCTCAAAGTGCACTACTACCAAGGCGGATACGCGATTTTTATGAAATTTTCGCCGTTTTTTGACAAATATATCGTCATAACTTTCTAAGCTTATGAATTTTTTGAAATATCTTTATTGACCGTGGTTTACCATTTCTTGGGGAATAAAATGCAGTAGTTGATTAATATATAGTCATTAATATAGTTAGGAAAAAAAGAGGCGGAGAGTTAGGTTATACAAAAAGTGGCAAAATCTACGGCCTGACGCATTTAGATAATTTTGTACGCCGTAAGGCACATCATATAGCTGTACTTGATAAAAATATGTAAGTAGGTACCTACCAGTGGCGGCGCGTCAAAAATATTCCTAGGGAAGCCGGAAATAATTTGCTTTTCTTATTCTTCATTAGCCGTAGTAAAAGGACTGGCTGAAAATTAGGCAAGCCGGTGGGAATCGAGTTGTATGGACGCTCCGCCACTGGTACCTACTATTGTTAGCTTTTTACCTATGTTGAGGTAATGAATGAATTTGAATTTGAAAAAAAAGCCTGCTTTCAAATGTGGATATTGTACAAGTGCAAAGCCTTTATCGCTACCTGCCTATACTTAGGCTATGGTTCTAAGGAGCATTATTTATTTTTCGTCGATAAAGATGTTAAGTAGCTATACCCGCAATAAAACGGATGCCCTTAACGCGTTCGATGATACTGCCTCTAAAAGGTTCGTATAGTCAAGAGCATAAATATGTATACATTTTTGGACCTTATTTCAATGGAGTAAGGTGAAAAAATGTATACATATTGGTGCCCTTGACTGTACCTACATGTTTTCATATTCAGGACCTATTGACTGAGTCATTCGCCGATACGCGTAATACCTACTCGTCCGCAATATAAAGATCATAAATATTTAATAGTCATTTTCCCACAATGGGGTGGCTATTCACACCCGGTAACCCTCAAGAGCGCCGTAAAACTGGCACCGATCGGAATCGCATAAATATCCCAACCCTCTGAGCTTACTAAGCAAAATTATTTGCTTGTTCTACTTATTGTGGCCAAATTATTTCATCCCATTAGGAATAGGAATAATGACAGCATTCATCGTTCGCAAGCGGTTTTCGTGTGCACGTGCAATGTTTTCTTCAGAATTTAAGAAATACGTTAAATTAAACCAATATGAGATGTTTGCCGATATTATTATCGGAGTCTAAGTGTGTCCTCTCGTATGAGAAGGTCGTCTGTGCTGTGCCCAGCAGTGGCTAAAGGCTGATGATGACGATTATTGTTATTGTGGTGGTTGGAACATTGTATTGTATTTTTACGAAATGCGCGGTTTATGGCCAAAATTTATTACAAGAAATATACACATACATGTATACATGTACATTATGGGATCTCAATTAAATAATTTTTCACTTCTCATGCTCGAAAAGTGTGTCATATTAGACTTGTGAAGCGGGGCTAAAGTAGTACATTTAAGCCCTAGGGAAAATATGTATACATATTTATGATCTACAAAACATTTTAATTTGACCAATCAAAATACCTCACCCATTAAATCCACCAATCACAGAACAGTAATTTGACAGATTAAAAAATACTTGGTAAAAATATCAACCAAACAGAATACAGCTGTACTAAAATCGACCAATCAGGAAAGACGTTTTTCAGTTCTCTAAAGAATAAGCGGTGTCCATGGTCAAAGCAATTGCGTCTCTTAAAAGAAAAAAAAGCGCATGTTATATCTCTTTCTTTAATATATCAAAAGGAAGGGAGGCGAATACGTAAAGCGTACACGCATAGCGAGGCATGGTCTGGCTGGCTGGCTGGCCTTAGAAAAAAAAACATGCTTTCAAATTAGAGACATACACCACCCGCCAAGAGTAAAATTATTCATTTAAGATGGATAATTTGTATTTAATTTGATTTCTTGCAATCGAAGTGAAAAGTAGAGTGTATAACTCGGGTCTAAAAGCCATATTACCACTCGAACTATTTTCCCTCACTACGTTCGGGAAAATAAACATCTCGTGTTAATATGGCTTACTTTAGCCCCTTGTCAAACATACTTATAAGCTATACTTACTTACTTATAAGCAAATTTGTTCGCTTCAACACAACCTTGGTGTCGCCCGGGGCATCGTTCCCAGAACACTCGCCGCATTTCCTTGTTGTATGGTTAGACCACGGTTAGACTCAGCCTCTGGGCGAAGTAGCTGGCCCTGATCTCCTGAGACCCCGTTCAGTTGTTGTGGTAGAGAATGTTCAGATGAATATCCTGAGGTATTAAGTAACTGTAGTATATATCCAATAGAATACATGTAAGTATGTAGGTTTATCAAAGTTACATCGGTACCTACATATTTTCTGTCACAGATAACTTCATCTCACGAATGCAGCTTGAAAATAGCAGCCATATACGGAATGACCTCAATAATAATAGAAAACTTTTATTTTTACATTTGTTCTATATGTCAGGAAGTCTTGTCCGAGAGCCACTCCGCCTCTAGCATGTCGATGGCCGCCCACTCGTAGAACAATTGGCTCACTATAATCTTTCACTTCAATATGCTACACCAGATGCTCAACTACGGCTCTTATGCCCCCGACTTAAGGTCGTTGACGTGTATCATTTTATGTTTTACAGAATTTAGTCTCACTCACTACTGTCCTGTCAGTCGCGAATTCGTATGTCGTGGCTGACAGATCGACAGTTCGACAGCTACTTCGAAACCTGTTAATGCTGAACGGCCGCCCACACTCGGTCAGTTTTTGTGGCAAACTTATTTAAACACATAGTTATTTCATATATGCAGTACAAAAAGGCAAACTATGAGGTATTTTGTCTCGGACAATTATTAGAGATTATTATTGGGGAACGGGACTTAATCGCGTACAATTATAACTAATTTACCTTTACTTGTACGCGATTAAGTCCCGTTCCCCAATAATAATGTGCGAAAATCGTGTAAGTTTAAATCAATATAATTATTAGAGAGACACACACTTAGGTTAAATAGCGGAGTTACTTAAGGCTTGATTTTTATTAAAGATCCGATTGACCGTATTGTCTGTAAATTAATCAAAAGATAGGTATACGGAATTACAAAAAAAATATATTTGACATTTGGTCTAACAGAGCTTTATAAAACGCGGGTTTAATCAGTCTAATATAGCTATTAGGTACTGACACTAGATAACTTTTGTTTGTGTCGGTAAGTAGGTATCCCATCCAATCCAAAATACCCCTGTGCTATTTTGCCTGTTATATTAGGCGACGTGGAAGGTCACATAAAATATTTCTTAGTTAATTGATATACTCGTATGTACCTGTAGGTATTCTCCACAGAGATATGTTGGTATACCTATTACTTATTTTATGTTATGTTACGTTAAATTAGTGTTGGTTAGGTGTAAGTTTTTTAAAGCTAGATCGTTATGTTGTGATTAAATGTATATTGTTTGTTATAGATCCTCTTTCAGCACCGTAACTGTATTCGGTTACATGCCTATACTTGCAGCAATGGTTAGACACTATTCACGCCTTCGACTACCAATACTACAATCGAAACGCTAGAACGCTGTTATACGTGGCAATTTTAAGGCAAAGTAAGTCTTCTCCACTAGTAATAGAGTAAGAATTCGTTTGAGATCGCAGTTCTTTTCAATTTTCCGCCAATCGAATTTGGCTGTAACATCAATCGAGTTCCCACATTTTCCGAGCGCACTTACACAATATCAATCAAGTTTTATTGGTGTTGTCGGGGCGGAGCGGGGTGGTGGAGGCATCGGGGAGGGGTAAGGGGACTATTTGTATCAATAACCTGTCAATGGAGTCGCGCTCCGCAGGGACCTCTGCCCGCCGCGGTGGGTCACAGACCGCAGAGATTTGATTAAGAAACTGTTCAAACGAATTACGATAATCGTGCGAAAATTGCAATCATCATAGTTGGATGGAGATGACAATAAAAATGTGTAACCACTCCTTCAATTTGTCATTAAAGTGTGCTGCATTTCCATTAGAGCTATGCTATGCAGCTATGCTGCTAAGATGTGCAAGCTACGCTACGAAACTATGTGACCGTTTCCACTAATGCTAAGCTACGTAGCTGATGTGCAAGGAAGATGCGCTTTGAAAATGCGGAGCCGCGAGGTAGCTGTGCGAGGAAGATGCGCAGCTCGAGCTATGCGATGTATCAACAGGGGGCGCGGGGATCGGCAGCGCGGTGAGGGGAGAGGCGCTTATACGTCGGCGGACGCATCCATAGCACGCATCCACAGCACGCATCCGCAGCACGCATCCATAGCACGCATCCAAAGTACGCATCTTTCTATATAACTAGTGGCTCTGTGAGCTGTAGACCTCGTGTTTTTTTTTCCAAAACTATGTTAGATATCGAACCTGTAGAGGAGGACAAACCATAGATTTCTTTTAAATTACTCTAAAAAAATATTCTATGTAATCAAAGAACCTGCTCACAATGCTTCACGAGAATCTGTTGTGATATGCGACGCTTAGAGGTAAACAAATCGAAATTCGGCCGCAGAAACACAAAATTATTGATAAAAAATTGTTTTTTAAAATTTTGAAAAAGTGACTCGATAAAAATATTGTATAAAATTACCGCACGCTGCTCACAAAATTTCACGAAAATCAGTTGATAAATGCGATCTGTAGAGGAGAGAACAAACCATTGAATAAAATAAAATAAATATAAATTTTCAAAAATTTACTCTCCTAAACAATTCTATGTAATCATAAAATCTGTTCACAAAATTTCACGAGAATCGGTTGAGAAATGCGACCTGTAGAGGAAAAAGTGGCCGCAGAAAAATACGACATCATTGATACAAAGCTTGTTTTTTTGAATTAAAAAAAAAGTGACTCGAAAAAAAAACTTTCTTTTTTTTAGAGTAGCATAGCATATAGCTCTAATGGAAAGGCACCCTAATTTCATGTGATAATTGGTTTAAAGAGGAAATCAATCATCTCAATAAAACATGTCTGTTATAATTTTAACGCATTCACTGATAAATTTCAAACGTTTTCGTAGCGCTACATGCGTCGCGTAGCTGAGACCATGACATGACTGCAGTTTTCCCTTCCATGAACTGAAAATCTGCCTAGCGGGTTGCCCGCAAAATAGTTAACCGCTACATCTGAAAGCACAAGGTAAAGTATTAAATATAAGATCAGGTTATTGTCTCCTATAAAGCTACATTATGTGCTGTAAGCGACGGCTAACAAAAGTAAAATTAGGGACACCTTATTTCCTCGACTGGCTTGCAAAACACGTTCACGCTTGCCACCTATCCCCACATCTCAACGCTTATAGATAGTATCTGTTAAACCTATTACATGCTTAGCCCGCAGCTGCTACATTATGGAGCGCGCTATACACTGCCGAATTGATATGGGAGAATGTTCGCGTTAGGAATTAGAAAGCAGCGATGGGTCGATAAGGAGTTGGAAGAGTCGTTTTTTAGGCGTTGTTCGCAGAGCCGTGATGTGAGGTCAGGTGAGCGCCGTCTTCACGCCGCCGCCGCCGATAACACGCTAATGCCCTCAACTTTGCACCGCAAGGGGGTGTCGGGGGTAAGGGAGGGGACAGGAAGGGGCCATTCGTGGAGGAAAAACGAGAAAAGTCAGATCATTCGCGTTATTGAACGCAAATAACCGAGTTACTATACACCTTCCAAAGGGAGTACTTAGTAATTTATACTGATAATATTCACTGTGCTCATTTGAACATTTTGAGGTAGGTATAAACTCGGCCACTGTTTATGAAATTGAAACACATGTTTAGTATTGAGTACCTATGTACGTTACCTACGTAATAAGACATGCAGAAGGAAGCCCATTTTTACTATATTATTTCTATTCTAAGGATATACCTAAATGAACTTCAGTACTGAATTTGTTGTTTCTATAGAAACCCTTGTTTTCTCAAGTTGTTTAATTATTGAGATAAAATCATATACTCATGGTTCATAGCGTAAAAATGACTTTCCAAGTAAGAGGCCTTACAAGTTTTGATACATTAAATCATTTATTCATAAAATAAATTACCTAGGCACAAACAGTCCACAAAACAGTAGTTTTGACATTGAGAAAATTACAAGATATTATTAGATGGTGTCAATTAAGCAGGAATTGGCCTAAATGGATGAGCTTGTTATAAGGACCCTTAAAGTTTTAGAAACACATGTTAACGTTTTACATACATAGGTAGGTTTAAGGCTGGTAATTATGCGCTATGAATGAAAACGTTCAATTCTATTAGCGCTCCATCTTGATAATATCCGCCTTGACGGGGTTGTTGTTACTGCAAGCATTGTTCCCGCACAACGCGACCGTAAACGTTAATATTTCATAACGCACGTTCGACAAGTTCCGCGTAAACGGCGGACCCCCGATTTGTTCCGGTAGCGACTGCCAAGCCAAGGAATACCTACTTATATTTGCGGCAATAAACGTGAATTTATTACCCAGTTACGTTTGCAGTTTTACTGAAATGTGGAGATGTGTGCGGAACGCGTTAGCGCCAGCTGCCTCCCTGTGCTCGCGCCTCGTGCGATCCTATCTGTAACAACACTATTATATTCCTCTTCATGTTTAGCGCGATCGTATCATTTATTTATCACTTTAATTAATGCATTGGTGAGCATATTATTTTAATCCAAAATAACACATCTCCTGGTAATTATATATAAGCTAAGTAGATACATGAAATTATAATTTACTTTGAAAACACTTGACAGTCGTGACATGAAAGACGGCTACTTCACGTTAAGTTGCCAATGTTTTGCGTTCGTTTGTTCCTTGGTTCTTGACTTTTGGGTTTAGTTAAGTACCTATCTAAAATATATGTGCAGTGTACCTAAGTGTCGTAACAGTGTAACGAAACCTTACCCCTTGCTTTTATATCGTCTCTTAGCCTGTGTATGAAAGTAGCAATGTGCTGCGAATTATGAAGAGTTTTCTCAAACTCCCTAAAAAATACATCACTAGGTAGATTTCTAAACACACAGATATTGAAGATTGTTGAAAACTTTTCTTCGATTGGGATGAACGATCCGCAGGCTAAATCTAGTGCGAACTAGTAGCGTCTGTTGAATAAAGTAGGCCTCAAACAGCATTGTTATTTCAGCATCGACTTTAATCTGTAAGGAGTGCGAATGTTCTCGAACTGGCATCGCGATGCGAGGCACGTCCACGCCGCGAGCCGCAGTTAAAAGGGGATTATGAGCCGAGCGCCCATCACACGTCCTATCCCGCAAGGAGATGACTCCGGTACATAAGCTTTTGTTTTTGGTAACGTAGTGGCACCACATTCTTCAGAAGACAGTAGCGTGGCCTCAAAAGTATTATCTTTAGGCACAGGGATAAGAATTGTCATTGAAGGAAAGTTGGTAATATAAATCTAGAACTCAGATGAAAGGACAATGACAAAGAAAGACGTATTAGACCTACCATACCCTTGCTGTAATGACAGTTTTTTATAGGACTTATAGTAAGACTGAGAACTTAGAGCCTGTTCACACTAGCGATTCTTTTCGGCGATTTGCCAGCGATTTCTATACAAAACTCGAACGCGGCGATCTCGCGGCGTGATCGCCGCGATCGAATTTGTATATAAATCGCTGGCAAATCGCTCAAGTGTGAAAAGGCCCTTATAGTAGGTATCCACAAGAGACAAGAACCATCTGAACCATAATATCTAACATCAAGTCTTGTATGAAGACATATAGGACTTGTATATTGAACCGTTCTCAAATTACGGCTATAAACCCGATTCACACGATGCAACTATGTAATAAACCTGTAGAAGCAAACATTGTAATATACTTAATATCAGTAAATATATATAATACAAACGGTTAACTAGGTACGCAAATTAAACAAAAAGAGCGGTAAATATCTGAAAAAAAAACAGAACGTCGAAAATAGGGTACTTTACAAAATTACGTCGCAAATCAAAGGGATTACAACAATCAAAGAAAATAAATAAGAGATTCTGCTCGTCGCTGCGTTGGTGAACACACGTGCTCGGCGCGGCGCCGAGCTGAATCCACTACCGAACAAAACCAGTTTGCCTACTGTCATGGCGTCGATAGCGAACAACGTTTCTTAACAAGCATTAATTGGCGAAATCATCATTAATTTGATGGGAAGCCTGTTTTAAAGAAGAAGAAGAAATAAAGAACTAGTTTTAATAGACACCTGGTGTGATAATAAATAACTGTACATAGGGTCAACTTACGTCCTAAACACAGGTTATGCTTAGGTATAGTTGGTTCTGAACCATATTAGCTACACTGAAGTACATAGTGTATTGCAATATTTCTGGTCAAAATTCTAGAGGCTATAGGTTGCCTGCCTAATAATCAAAAATAATTATTCAGTTATGAAACTAGTTTAAACCTTCGATGACTATTTAATTACCGTAAGTAGGTAGTGATAGCGCTACGTAAAACTAAGTAGTACAAATCAAAAATTCATTCGCACGTCAAATTCAATCAGCGCAGAAAGTGGCGTCACCCGGCAATTTCTGCGATTGGAAACAGTTTTACAAGCAATAAATTGTTGCAACACCCGTCAGGGGGGTATCTTGAACATTTATTAGCTACAACCCAGATTAGATTAGCGTTGCATCCCGGCCCGGAGGACCGTTAGAGGGGTATACTCTTCTTTGGAACTAGAAGGGGCGTGTTTGTTTGAAATGTTCGTAAGTTAAGCTCTTTCAGTTTAGGCTGGAGTAGTATTGTGACGGTAATGCGGCCACGCGCCACACTAATTCGATGGAACCTCCGACCCTCGGGTATGTGACTCGAATGACTCGCCAGTGTCGCCATAATTGAATAGTGGGGTGTCGTTGTTTTCCTAAAGATAACTTTATAGTCGCTTTGCATAATTGCCGAGCGTGACGCTCTAATTTGCTGCAATTTCGCAAGCTGTCGCGTGTTTTGTTTAGAGAACATATAAATTTAATTGTTGGTTTTTATTGAAACCTATTGTTTGTCGTTTCATTCGTGAACCTATTTGTATAATTATAATAATAATAATAAAGACATTTATTCAACTAAGTTGCATTGGTACATGACATGATATAAATCCCGCATACAATTATGGTAACAACGTAAAATGTAGTAGTTACAATACAAATAGCTGAAAGGGAAGATGGCTCAGTTTGTGCCTGCGCCCACAAGGCCGAAAGACCAAGATGGTCTTAGGGACTTAGGCTGACAGACGCTGTTATTCTGCCATCCCCGTTGTTAACTCCAGCAGCAGCAGTATTCAAATGTTTGTAGATATGTTTACTTTTATTTTAAGGTACAGTCAAGGGCACCAATATGTATACACTTTTTCACCTTATTCCATTGAAATAAGGTCCAAAAGCGTATATATATTTATGCCCTTGACTGTACATATATAATTTCGCAATAATTCATGACGAATTGATTGACGTAGTACCTATGCGATCTTTACATGACTTTTTCATGACTTAAAGTAGTTATATCTAGAGTTAAATATTTGAGTAGATAATTAGATACCTATCGACACCTGTCACAAACTGATTCAATTCGAACAACACATACTCTTTGTCAACTTAAACTGCAAAAGCGAAAACATATAGTAGGTAATGTCCAGTATAATGTTGTGCTCGTGCAAAAGGTGGTGGCTTCGACTGGCGTAACATGATTATGTCAATATGAAAGAATACTATAAAAATAGAGCTTCTTTCAGATATAAGAGATATCCCCTTTTGCAGTTCCACTAATAAGCAGCCCTTTGCAGCTATAGTGAATTGACCCAGCGACATCGTTCGCTACGAGACACATAACGCCATCTAGCGGTACGCGCGCTAACGATATAGTGCGGCGACGCTCGGCCGGTCTACACTCTACAGTCGTCTACTCGTAGCTGGTAGCTGAAACACTTCAGGATTGCATTTAATTTAACGCAGCCAGGTACACTACAGAGGGTAGATTACGTAACGCTTTTGAGCGTCCATAAGGCAGATTTAAATGTAAAAGACATGCCAAACCAAAATGACTGACCTCGTAAATTTCACAACACAAGTAGGTATGTAAGTTTCACGTACACAGTCAAAGGCATAAATCGTCGGTGGGAATAAAAAAATCGCTGTTTGTTTTAGATTTTTCGATTATTTGATATTTTGGTTCCTTTTAATGTCTTACGTTAACCCACAAAATATTTTTTCGATATCTTTATTGGTTTTGAAAATAACTAATTCCGCTATGTGCACGCGGAACAAACTTTGGACGAAAAATCGTTATGTGATGTGTTTTAGCACATAGCGATATTTTGCGAATAGTTTTCCACTGGTTTCCCATCAAAGTCAGTCACAATTTGATGCACATAGCGAATATTTCTAAAGTGAATTACCCGACAGTTTAAAATATTTATATTATTTTAAAGTGCTTAAAACTCCAATTTTTTATTAGGTGAGCGTGAGATTATTAAAATGTTGTTTTAAAATATGAATAATTGTGAAGTGTGATGGTTTGAACTTTACGTGGTTAACTGTTCAAGAAGTCACCTTACCTTACTTGTCACTATTTGAATATTACACTCGGTTTAATGAAGGTAGTTTTAAGTGAAACTAATCTATCTAACCATTGAAAGAAAATTCAGTTAAATATAACATTGATGAAATTCTGTTCTTTAAATTATGTGTTCGTAAATTGAAGTTTAAATGCTTGATCAATGACATTTAATTAGTATTCTGATACCGGCAAACCTTGTATCATATTTTTTAGACCATTCATTCTTTGAAAACTAAGTAAAGATGCCGGGCAATTTTGTAAAATTATTAGGCCTGGTAAACGGTCTGGTGACCCTTATAGTCATCATCCTCCTAGCGTTATCCCAGTAGGTACAGTTGCATCCTGCAGGATGCCTGGGGTCCGCTACCTAATCCCAAGATCTGGCGTAAGCACTAGTTTTTACGGAAGCGACAGCCATCTGACCTTCCAACCCCGAGGGGAAACTAGACCTTATTGGGATTAGGCTTTGTCAAGTGAGTGGGCAACTTGACTGTTAGAAGTTCTCAAGCCGCCCGAAGGCCTCCAACTTGGCTTAACGATTGCTGCCATAAACAGCAACCCCTCTCGGCGCTCTCGGCTCGGTCTGGTGACCCTTATAGTAACCGATATGAAAAGCCTCTGGTATACTATTATATGATAGCCGTTCAAAAATTGATTCAGCGAAATATAATATAGTAGCTTGCATTCTTTCAAAGTATACATACATGTACAAACAAACATGACCATACCTACTCGTACACGTACAGAGATTACTCGTATCATTACTTCTACGATAATCTTGAATATAACTTGATTATTTTATCAGCATTAGTTCATTTAAAAACCCGCTATGTTTCGCCTTCCATGTTGTAATCCTTTGGAAAAATCGCTATGTGTAGTATACTTGACACATGACGACTTAAAATAGGTTTTTTGGTAATAACATAGATATTTATCAAAGGCATTGATCATTTTTTTCGTGAAAATTATGTCAAACCCATTACTCTATTATATAAAAAAATCTGGTATAACGAAAGTAGTATAAACAATCATATAAACAGTTTTTTGTGTCTCCTGTAAAGTACGTCAAAATTACATAGCGATTTTTGTATTCCCACCGACGAAATATATGTAATTGTTGAGGCATTTGTAGCTCAGTTTAAACTGGACACTTCATAGCAACTATGAAAATAAACAATATCTGTAGATACTCTCTTACGCCCTTGTCATTGAAGTCATTTTCGCATATTTTATTTTGTCACAGTATTTCGTACCTATTTATATTTTAGCTTTATTCTTGTGGTAGGTCTGACGTCGCCACCATTTATTAAGAAGTGATTAGAATGTAATAGGTGTTATTTGCTTGCGTCATTATTATCAACGGCGAACTCTGATATTTGGAGAGATATTTCTTGAAGTTGAAGTTTTCATGACATACGGTTTGGATTTATTTCTATGGCTTTACTTCTGTCCCACAAAACTATCCTATAAAATAGGAATATAAAGTAATTAATTATTACGCATACTTATTTACTTAGTTCTACTTCTGCAAGTCGACATCTAACGTATCTAACTTAATAAATTGTCTAGTTCCTGACAGGAACTTCCTGTACGAAGTTTATCAACGCCTTGACATTACTGAGTAATGAGTATTCGGAGATGATACCTAAGTGCTTTTGCCTGTGTTACCTTCACAAATACCGGGTGCGGCTTGTAACAGGAGCAAATATTTAAAAGGACGCTTCTTTAGAGCATCTGTAGTAACCTATTGTGTCCAAATATTATATTTATTTTTTCAATTTCGAGAAAGTTTGATCTAAAGTTAGGACCCTCAAGTAATGGATATTGACACCGCACAGATCATAGCACATCCGTTAATGCGGATTCAGAGGTAGCATCAAGATATGAGTCGTCATAGTTTAGCATTTTTGGTTTGAAAGGATATTTTATGGCTTTTTTACGATTCTTTTTTTTATAGTGTTTTAAAAAAAAAGTTATTTAAGTAATAAAATACAGGACAACTGCCTGAGCCAAACAAATTAAGTTTCTTTTTTCAACTGTAACCTCGTGGAAATAATTACAGGCCAGGTTAATAATCTACCGTTTAATTTCTTGCTTCTGTATAGTTACCTACGTATACCTATACCAATTTAGCTGCCCATGGCAGTCGATATTTGAGAAATCTGACTGTGACAGACGCACAAAATCAGAGACAAATTAATATTCCGTGTTTTGTAATGGATACACACACTCGGCAACGAGTTGATGAAATTACGATGAAAGTGACTTGAAACAGGATTTTTATTATTCTTCCTGTATTAGTTAAGCATTACTACTAACATTTTTAAAATAATAATTTTTTTATACAATTATGACCGAGTCATTTTGAATAGAGGCCTACACTGAGCAGGAAGCAGTGGGCGATTAAGGGGGGAAATAAACATAGTGGCATGATAGTTTTGGCACAAGAATGGTAGCAGATGGACTGCATCACTTTAAATCAGCAAACATTCTCTCAATGATATATGTAATTTCCAGTGCTTCTGATATGATATAATTATTTTGTAACCATTTCAGGTGATACACTATTAATTAATTCCCAGTTTAAAAACCGTTGTTGATATGTTATTAGGTATACATACCTTTTATACCTACCTACTTACATGAAGTTATGTCAGTGGTTGTACCTACCTATAATTAAAACCAGGATATTTAAGACTATAAATCAAATACAACACATTTATGTTAACAAACATTTAATTTGTATCGTTTAGCAATATATTATTCATAGATAATAATAACTATAATTTAACTACAATGTAACTATGTAGGTAATACTTCTATGTGTCTGCTTCAAATGATTCCAGCTATAGAAACCTCTTTGCGACACTAAATATCATTTCTACAATTTATTTAATACATTCAATTCTTACAATAAACACCTAGGCATCTTAAAACAATTTAATTTTGATGTATTGCACATTTTACCTAATATGTGAAATCAGGTGCTCAGAACAGCAAACGCATCCCTCAAGAAAAATAAAACATGTCACAAATCGTACTTACTAACGAAACCCAATTAGATTTGAATACTGTCATTTAATGCATTTAGTAAACCCTAATTGGCTATAACTATAACACGAATTTTGCTGAAACCATCACTACAAGACAAAACTATTAGGAACATATCGTAACAATAATACATAAAACTAAAATTAAATATTATTTTACAATATAATACAAGAGTTCGCAAAGAACAAAAGAGACATCGTTACAAATGTCAGAAAGTGAAAGATCCCAATGCTCGTATGACACGTTGGCATTCACGACACGTGTAAAGCGCAAGTTCTATTCTTAAATGCATTCGCGATACAGCGAGAATATTCACTCGAGTCAACACAATGTTTAATAACCCACGTCGTTAAAGTCAGTGGAACGAGTCGCGCGCGCCGCCACCCGACACCGCCGCCGCACCAGGCATTCTAGCGAGGACCTTACATCGATATCGCTTCTACAGAGATCTTGGGGATTTAATATGTATATGCTCTATCACTAAGTGGGACTGTGCGGCGGATGAGGAGTGTGCGGCGGGTGCGGCGGCAGGGGCACGGGGTGCGGGCTGGCGTCGCGCAGCGAGTCGGGCGAGGACCCCGGCGAAGCCCGGCGGGGAGGGTACGGCGAGAACCGGTGCTGGGCGAGCGGCGAGGGCGCCGCCGCGCCGCCCGGATACACCGGCCGCGGCAGCTGCAGCCCCGACCCCGAGGCCGCGAGGTGCTGCTGCGCCAGCAGCTGCGGCGCCAAGCACGCCCACTGCCCCCACAGCGCCGCCGCTGGCACGCCGTATAGCGGGTACGCCGCCCGCAGGAATAGCTGCGAACGCGCTGCCAGAATCGCTTTCTCCTCCAATGTCAAGTTGTTATTGTGCTGATCCAGGTCAAAAGGCCGTAGCGGCGAGCGCAGATAGTGCTGCTCCGCTAACATCGACTCCATTGTCTCTCTGAAAGAACACGTAACCACAATTTGAGTAAATTGCTCGCTATTTAAACAATTCTATCGTATCTTTACCTTATTGCAAGCAGTAGGTATAATATGATTGTATGATCGTATCTACCTATGATTAGCGGCGTTGAAGCGCGCCTCATCGGGGAAGACTGAAGTTCTTTCGTGCTCTCCCGTGATATAAAATCTCGACAAAGGAAAAAATTCAAAATAAAACATTTGCAGAAAGTACCTATAGACCGATTATACTATGCAATATTACCATTTCATGGAATGTAGCAATGTAATTGTTGGGCTTAATGAGCGGATGAATAGAGAGAAATCGAATAATTATAAATTTTACGGTTGCAATCGTTTTATAGGTCTGTGCTTGTAATTAGACCGATAGGATTGGCTAAGTACTAATAAAGATGGAAGTTCACATAATTGACCACTTGGAGGCATCAATCAGTGCCGCTCACCGGTCGTGTTTGTTTCTGAGAGCGTGCACTCCCAATACTACACGATTAGAGACGGGCCAAATTCTGTCGTACGTAATTAATGAGGCTAATGAATGTTCGACTGTTCGTAAATGAATGATACGCAGCTGTCGTTTCAGGTACCTGCGCGATTATTATCCGTCATTGCCGCATAACTACGAGTATTTCAACGGCAGACTAAGTCATATTGATTGAAAAATCAATTGGGTAAATAAACATGTAAGTATAGTAATTAGGGCAAACGGCGGATATCTGAGACTGATATTTACCTCTCGAATTCAGTGAGACGTGATGAGTCGCGGAATCCCTTTGCAAATGGATTACTGTCGATTTTCAGTTTCGTGATCTGAAACAAAAGAGCTAAGGTTATTCACGATGCTTTATTTTCAATGTAACACTCAAATAATGCTGTATCTGGATCTATTTATCACTATAATAGGTACCTAAATAAATATATCATCACAAATTTTGCAACTTATGGCTTGCTCAACGCATGTATGACCAACATATTTATCGCCTATTGGAAAATTCAAAATGTCAAAATGTTCAAATGGTAAGTAGGATAAACCATTATTAAAATAAAGAATATTTGATTATATTGATTAACCAAATACAAATTTGAATAACTTGGACCCAATTTCAATTAGATGCTGCGTAGAAACTTTAAACGTAGAAATTACCATAAGTAAGTAGGACTAGTAGGAGTTCACATTAGAGGTATTCAATAATGACTGTGGTCATTCATTGTAACCGTTAAGCTATAAAGGTACTATGCACTGCAAGAATGTATAGGTTTATAGCGTATTGAGTAAAAAAAGTTAAGTAACAATTATGCACATATATAATTTTAAACTCATTTTTATTTCCTCTTTACTTTGTGCTTGCTTCCTAAGTTTAAAAACTAATTGACACATTCTAATTATAGAGTTTTTACTATAGCTATAAAATTAACAAAAAGAAAAAAATACCAAACGCGTATTTACTTTCCCAGAAACAGTAAAAATAATTAAAAGTGTAAGGCAAAATACTTAGTAGGTAATTAATAAGGTGAGTGAGTAGATACATTGTAATTGCGCGTAACATACGTACTAGTACATTTTGACTTCAAGTTTTGTCCTCTAACGTGCATTGTAGTTACAAAGGTCCTATATAGTGGAACTATATTTTACGAAACAGTTAAACCCTGAGGTTAAAACTCACGTAGGTATTACCTAATTGTCACTACAGGCGACATGTTTCGAACTCTTCGGGAGTCGCGAGCCTTGCGGCGGGCGGCGGGTAGATCCACAGTGTGCATTCCGCGTGAGTCGCAGGCGCACCCTTCCTGAGGAAGAACTCCCGAAGATTTCGAAACATGTCGCACGGAGTGACAATTAATACGTGAATTTTAACCGTTTAGTAATATAGTTATAACATGTCTCACGAAAGTTTAAATTCAAGGTCCTAGTAATACCCGTAAATAGGGAGGTAGTGCGCCTGTGTGAACGGGCCGGCGCGCGCACACCGCCCGCGGAGCGCGCGCGCCGCGCCGGCTAATAAGGTTAACTTATTGACGACATCCACCTCCGTTAATCACTTTACTTCACGGCGAGATACTACTATTATTTTACAACGAACAGTAGGGTGTTTGACTGTTTGCATTGAATTAAATCCACATTATTTTAAGTTAATTTCTGACCATGTGTAAAACTTTGGTAAAGACGCTAACGTGACGATGACGATGGATATTTTAATTTTAATGGATTGTTGACCGTCTGTTGAAATAAGTAAGTAATTATAGTTACAATAATTTGAAAGATGAAATAAGTAAGTATAGTTACAATAATTTACAAAGAAACTTATGACTCACAACCATCGACGTTTAACCATTTGCAAATATAAACCTGTATGGAATTAAGTCGATGCACCCATAAAGCAAATATTTGATTTAAGGTAGGGCGAGGTGTTAAAAAATGTGTTTGGCATCGCGGAGGCAGCGGCGATGAGAAATCGCCCCGCTGCGCCGCTCCCGCTGCGGTCACACAATTTCTGAATAATATTTAAGGTAAACCTTCCACGGAAACCTTAAACCATTAAAGCACTTCGATTCTAAAGTCAGATCGGACTACACCAAAAATTACAATAATTATCGAAGCCGTTTTAGCACTTCCTTGAAGCCAATCTAAATCTTGTCGGTGCTACGATACGACATATGATGGCTATGATTTGCAAGTTGACTCCAGTTGGTCTTCTAAAATTCATGATTTGGTTTAATTTGGTTATGTTAATTTATGTTATTGTTCAATTTAGATATTTTCCGCAGAATTGCTCACCGAAAATGTTGAATAAAATAGTATCGGTTACTTTTGGTGGAAGCGTGTCGGAAGATATTTGATTGTGATATGTGTGTAGCGCACATTGTAATAAATATTACTTTGTTTGAAGTAGCATGTCTGGGAGACGCGTTAATCTCTAAGACTTGGATACATCCTGAGTCGCATTGTTACGGATCAAAGAAAAACAATAAACAGTACAAGATATTGACTACTTCGTAACAAATCTTCGGTTGCCGCAGGAACACAACACAAACAGTGGCGGTCGACTAATGAATACGAAAATAAATAAGAAGCTGAACAAAGAATCGTGTAAGTTGCTCATTCAGTAAATTGTTTCTTTGAATGTCGTAACACTGAAATAAAACAGAAGCTGCAGAAAATTAATGACTACCTTGTGTCTCACTTCTTAAGTTATATGTACTCAATGCCATTGAAAAATAGGATTTAAAATTGTATAATTATTTCTACACATGAATGACATGACATTTCTTACACACGAAGTCTAAAATTGACCGACTTAAAATCCGTAACTTTAGTTTGCGAATGGCTCTTGTCTGTTTATCTATCCCCATGACTAACTAACTGCCTATGTCTAAATAATATAGTCACACCATTATTACGCTGCCTATTGTAAATGAACCATATTTATATTGATGGGTATAGTCTCAGTAATATGGGACTTGTTGCCTGATAACATAAAAATAAATAAATAAATATTACCTACGTGCAATGTTGGCATTTTGCTGCAAATCTGTTTTTCGTAGCATCTTATAATTATAAATCAACAATTGACAACATTTCAAAATTTATAATGATGTCTAAATCGAAAACCATTTCGGTAAATATGCTACCTGAACGCAATAAAATAGGTTTTAGATTTTTTTCTTCGCTAGAATTGAAGAAAATTGCCAAAATGCATAAAACGGAAGTGTGACGTCATTCCTACGACTGTTAAAGAGCAATGGTGTCAAACATAGGTAATTCATAAAAATTACGTCATAATTCAATAAAAAATAAACACGTGGACCTCAAAATTTCATTTTCTATCGATCTAGGACATAAAAAGGCCAACTTGAAAATTTGAAATGTTGTCCATTACGCGGTGACATAACAATTTACGAGGAATCTTGGAGGACGGGGCTAGTCCGGCCCGGCCTCGGGCGCGGGCGCTGGGCTGCCGATGCCCGGTCGCGGGTCACCGTGGCAGCTACTTACGCTTGCACACCCACCTGGCTGGCTCCATTGACTACAATGGCCGCCCTCGTCGCGCCTGCGCCTGACGTAATGAGTGCGACTACAATGCGAGTAGTAGCTGACAATATTGACGCATTATACATTATGTATGCCTGTCGAGCCGTCCGTAATTGTTTTCAATGGTTTGACACTGTTTTGTTTCGTGATTTGCTTTTACGTAAAATAACTGTCATTCAGACTTAAACCGTTTCTTTTACATGAGGCTTTTTGTAATATACTTGTAATCTATCAATGAGCATGCGCCACGCAGTAATGAATGAGAAGCTTTCTCACTGCCGACGTTTATTAGATTTAGTACAAACATAAGAACGAGGCGTGTCAAAACATCCTAATTTAAGTATCAACAAACGTTCGCCTTGGGCGGCGGCTACGCTCACTGACAACATTAAAGGCGCCATAATGACATTATTCCCGAGCGGGAAACAAAAAAAATCTCACAAAAAGGCGTCAAGGAGAGAGACAAACGTCGCTTGCGTACGATGCAAACGATGCTCTAATTATTGGGGTGGTGATGTATTGTATGGAACAAGATACAGATACATGTGCACTCGACAAACGGAGTTCTATTTTTATTCGTTCAGCTAAAAACGGAACTAAATTTATTTCAGTAAGTTTGACTTTGTTAAGATTTGAACATCAAAAGTTTGGGAAGTGCTCTGATGTTAATCTAACGCGAGTCCGAAGATTGAAAAGCGTCAAATTAATGCTATTATCTCTTCAACCCATATATTTAGGAGAGACATGACGAATTAGAGTGTTGGGTTGTCATGTAAACATGCGAGAAGTCCGTCGACGAGCGGGAGTCGGCGGGACATTCCAAGGGATAAATTAATGCCAACGTTCCTGCACCGCTAGGCATCTCACTGATGGATCTAAGGAGGAAAGCGCCGACGGAGACGCAGTAATCTTCTGGTGCGTACCTACGCGTTTACAACAAATTTCTGTTTAATTACACGTGTTTAGCACTGTTTGATTAAATAATTGAGTACTGCAAATGTTACCGAACGGATTATTTATTTACCCAGTTATAGTAAAACGTAGTTACGTTGTTGTAGTTGAATTGTAGAAGCAGTAAAATTAGCAGAGAACCTCATAAAAGTTGTACTGTATATAAACAACACCGAACGTTGCACAGGAATCAAACGAAGATGCTATGGCGTCGGATCGGCCTAAAGCTACAAGCTGCCGGTTTTAACGACGTTTTCCAGAAAACCGATGCTTTATTGACAATTATCCGCGAGTGCTCCGAAACCGCGCTGCATGTGTCCGGACAGGTTCCATGTGGCATAACGTGTCCATGCCCAATATCGAGAGGCTGTACTCAGATCGTCATTTAACAAATTCACCTTCAAACGTGCATAGGCTTTCGTATTATCATTTCTAAATTGATTTATGATGAGTGAACACTAGGTAATTAAACAACACTATGTAAGTGAGGTTGGCATAACTGTATTTAATTCACTGATCTGTAATTTCAAATATAGGTAAGCTAGTGTTCAGTCTTCGTCGTCATCCAACAGCTCGATGAGGCGCAGACTGTCGCTGACACTGCCCACAGACAAGATGAACGAGACGTCGTGCAGGTCGTACAGGTCGTCTGCCAGCTCCGCCAGGACTCTTATAAGCATTCTGCACACCCACATGGCACTGTATAAATTCGGCTGGTTCTCTGGCAGGTATAGTTTTGAGCAGATCTGTTAATTTATCTGATAGCTTCATCGCGGACGCCATTAGATTAGTTAAGATACAACTGATCGTTACTTTCCTGCTTTAGTTTGGCTACTAGATCCTTTAGGGGACCTACAGTGAGTATTAGGTCCACTTTACACTCGTGTCCGATATCCTGACTGCACACTCGGAAAATTAAGGAATAAGCAATTTGCCACATTTCAAATGAAGCAAGTTATTTATTATTTGCTGAATTTCTGATACGTGTTATATAAATTGGTATTTGTTGTTATTGATGCAGATTTATCTGACATCGCCTGTCATGGTGATGGATTGTTTTACTTTTTTTGCCTGAAATATATTTACATCTATTTGACTGACTAATCATAAGTTAAATTACGTTTAGTTCGTTCGCCATTTTTTCCTCATTAAAAAGGTTATAGTTACTTTGTAGCCTTTTGGGGTACTGTGTGTGCTTTGGCACTTACATCATACCATACAGGTGATTTCTGGGTCGTGTAGATTAGATTTAGATTTATTTATTTCATGAGAAAAATTACAATATAAATTAGGTATCAGGATTACCAGGAATCAGGTTGATAATCAGGCCCATGGAACTGAACAACTTTTCCCTAGGAATGAATATATAGATCGAAATCGGAAAACATAAAAACCTACTTCACATACCTAGTCACGTGTGACCAGCCAATTTCTATGAAAGATGATTTATATTATTTCGGCCCATGGTTTCTTAGGGAAAGTTGTTCAGTTTCATAGGCCTGATTATCTACCCGATTCCTGATACTTACACGACCCAGAAATCACCCTGTATAATATGATTTAATCTACCTACTCGCTCCTTACCGTATAAAGTCATGGTGTGAAACTTTCGGTAGGATATAAAGGTTTCCATTTAAGAAGTAGAAATTAATTGGAAGTTGTTCAGCAAAATGTTTAGTTTTTCCTTGGTGGCGGTGGCAGGGTGCGCAGACGCCATAAATCCAGGCGGCCGCACACGACGGCTCCGCGTGACGTCACACCCGCGTGATCGATGGCGGGAATGAACGGGATAGCAACAATTCATTCACCAAAAACAAACTACGTAGGACCGAGATGCAAGACCAATAAATAAATTAATTTCAAATCCACTTTTAACGAAAGTACCTACCTACGTCGACTTCTTGTTTTCTTGAGTTATGTTTGTTTCTTGTTATCGAGGCTTATTAATTCTTAAAATAATAACGGTTTATGTCATTTTTATAGAAGCTAATGAAGAAGTACCTTCCTTAAGGCGCGGCGGTGGGCAAGCGCTCTCCATACAAACTTTGTGCAAGTTTTTCTTCGCTTGTGTTTGCATTACACTTATGATTTTTGGTCAGTAAGATTATTTTTCTGTTAGCCAGAACCTGGAGTTTTTTTTTTTAATTATTTGTATTTTTTAATTTTTATTCTTTTGAAATTTTTGAATTTTTTCGTGACATTCTTCGTATATCCAATATTAACAAGACAAAATATATATCCGGGAGTGCCAAAACCGATGAATAAAACTTGCACAGAGTTTGTATGGAGAAGGGCTTGCCCTACCCAGCGCCCTAATTTTTTTTTCAAGATTATTTTACAAACTAGGTAAGTAGGTACTTATTTAATTTGGTAAACAATATTCCTAAGGGGCTTTAACTTTGAAATTATATTTGTTTCGATTCCTTAATTAGGTTTTCACAAAACTTTCAATGACTGCGTTACCTTATCTGAGTGCAATGAATTATTGCAATGTATTAATATAAATAAATAAACATCTACCGTTACCAAGACGATAAAAACGTGTTCACTTGCAACATAATGCTCGACAAGCCCTAAAATTAATGAAATATGATAAATAAACCCTATACTTCCTAACGTTGTCAAGCATAAAAGGATCACAATAAAGAATGAATCGATTATCAGGAAGAAAGAATTGCGGGAGGAGCGCGGCGCGGGCGCGGTGCGGGCGCTGTGACACCTGACCGCAGCCATTTTGGCCCATGAAATATGTTTATTTGTCATGGCTGCCCTTTGTTATTGAAATTGTGTTTGCCTTTACTCCTTCATTATATTGTATGATTATGCTCGAGTGGAACTCGTTTGTAGCTGCTCAATGTGAGAATAGCTTTGAGATTTTAGAATATTGATTGTTGATATCTACTGAGAAATGAGAAATAAATTTCAATTAATTGTCTATTGAAGATTGTAGTGCGCGTGAGCGGTTATTTCCGTGATCATCTACCCGAGCCGCGTAATGCCGCTGTGTAGCGTGACTAACTAATACTGACACGAATGCTGTAATCGTTTTATACCACATTTGTCTTGTTCTAAGCATCCACCTTAATCCCATTACTATTGGTCTTGTTGACACTAATTTTAAATACGATATTTCGAAGGATTATTGTATTATTTTTTTAAGAATTTAAAGAAATAGTCAACATTTATAGATGCTTGAGACAACTCTGCAGGTTACCATCCGCGAGTTTTTACTCCAGAATCCTCAGTGGAGCTATCAATCATAACAAATTCACAAGTCATCGGCTATTAAAAAATACATTGTGTGCATTGGGGATGCGCGAACGCTAACAAACATTGTCACCTCGCAGCGAGTCGAATTCTGGACAAAGGTTTCTCACAAAACGGGCGAAGCGACAATGGCCCGGTGGGTGTAAAAATGTATAAATATTGAAGCAGGTTAGAGCGCGAGCGCCGTTTTCCCGGGAACCACCCCGTGGCGCTGCGTCCGCGCAGCGCGCTTCGCCTCGCCTGGCGACGTACAGTCTCACACCGCGACACACACAAAAAACACTATTCACTTTTTTGAACTATTTTATCTTGTCTTATATCAGCGTTCCAGTGTGATAAAGCACCAATAATGATGTTTCATTCCAAACCGATTTAACAACGTCGCGCGCCGATATAAAATTGTGGTGACACTTTTTTTATACGGTTTAGGTAGGAAAAGGAGTCCAAGCCTGCCTTAAAGTAACCATTCAAAATTATGCTGGTGTTTCATCGACTGCATAATGTTTTTAGTTTTTTATAATCATCTATAACGACGTATTCAACTTCTTTTTAAAAGCTTAAAAAGTTATGCGGGCTGAGCCATATCCATCTCTTGGCGCGCAGGTGCAAACATGCTAAGTGTATTCTTATTGTTGTAAGGGATTGCTTTATCAGTGACACTATCTCCGCTGTTCGACAAATGTTTTAGCTGTCAGAGATGTGACGTCAGCCAAATCGGGCCAGCGGTGCGCGCGCGGCGCGATCGACCCGCCGATATCGTGCTCTTTACTTTGTGAAGTAAGTAGACAGGTATTTTAGATTTGCTATGAAAGACTGATTATACAATTGCCGTGAATAAGCCGATGGCTTTCTTTATTTTCAAAAACTTACTTGGTCATTGTGACGCTACTGACGGCAGTAAGCACGGAGGTACCTATACAATATATAAGTACATTAATCCATACCTAATGTTTACTGCTAAACCTAGGGTTGTCCTCTGGTAAGGTCAGAACCTGGTAGTAAATCTAGAACCGCGTTAGAATCAATGGAAATCAATGTGCAGTGGCCCGAGGGAGTCATTTGTAGCTATCGTAGGTGGAGCTTGCGCTATCATCGCTTACGTCTGCATCCCACATACCTACCACTTAACTAGATAGCCACATCTCTGGCAATAGATACTGAGGTACATATTTTAAGCTTTTCACTTTTAAAATTTTCACCGTATTGCATCAGACATCAAAATCAATACTATTGTAGCATTTAAAAACGTTGAAGCAAATTGATTACAAATATTTTTTATTATGATAGGATTCAAATATTTTATTGCAATACAAAGAACTAAGCTTGCACTGTTTCATTTTAAACGTATAAATGGTCTGGAGCAGCTAATTAAGGGGCGAATGAAGATTTATGTACCGCGTTGTCGATATAAAGTAGCTTCCTTTATGAACCTCAAAACGTCCTAATTATTTTACTACACGGGGCGATACAAAACGAGAAGCGCGGAGACGCCCAAACGCTCTTGTGACAGAGGATTAATTGTGCATAGCGACATATGCGCGCGCGGATACTGCCGCGGTGTCGGTGCTGCGGCGGCGGGCGCCACAGCGGATATTACTATAACTAAGTATTTAATTCTTGTACAAATCATTATATTAATTATATAAGAGCATTACTTAATAGTTTTATATTTTCCTTTATTACTATTTTAACTGATTTTAAACTCTGACAGTAGGTATTAATTTCACAATGCCACCAACACCAACGAAGATGTGTCAAGCAGTGTTTTTATTACTTACATATATTTGGACACCTCGCAAACTTGACATGCATGCATGCTTGGCAGTTTTAAGTATCCCTACTCCAATTATTACTGAAGAATTCGTTTTAGGTAATTTATATATATGCGTATTATTTATTTATTTTTTATTTATTAATTAAAAACAATTGACAAAAACTTATGTCTAAGTACATCGTCCCGCAAAACTGTTTGCACAGTTTGACTGTGGGATCCATGAGTCTATTCTATTACAATATAACTTAATGTTAGGAACTATGCGGAGGTAGGTACTTAAAGTGCTAAAGAATATAAATAAACAGTACTTAAAGTGCTAAAAATGTAGGCTTAAATTATAAGTATAATACACGTATGGATAGGAAAAATCTGTAGTGTTATGTCCTCGTCAATTAAAAGGTTCCTACACTACCCACATACACTAGGTAACGATTAATCCGGATAAATGTCAAATCACCAATTTAATTCGTGAATTATAGTCTTTGTTTATTTCTTCTGATACATGGTTTTACACATGTACCCATTTATGTAACATTCAAAATATTCACCAGTTAACTATTGCATTGGATACCATTCGCGTCGACTGACGAAGAGTCGCTGGAGGCAGTAGGGAAATTAAACGGCTGCAAAGTGCGAATGACTAAACTGAAGGCGTATATGGAAAGCACTCAGTAACGTCACGTGCATAGCTGGACATCGTTTAAAGATTTAAGTATATTTAGAGCGCGTGAAAACTTTACTCGTCACCGTCGGGCACGCGTCAGCCGCGCTATCCGTCCGTCGTCGCCTCGCCCGCGTGTGGCCGTCTGATATACAAAAAATTATGTGCCACGTCCCTTTGTTCCACTGGACATACCTTTCAGCAAGATGCAATTAGTGTCGCGGAAATAGAACCCGTCGATTGTCAGACGACGCACAGATATCCCAAACGTTTAGCTCTCTGATCTATTTTGGGAATCAAATAGATAAGCCAGGCAGTTCTATCAATCAGTCCTTCCTAGCACACCGCATTTGGAGCAAAAGCAATTGGAGCTGTTATTCACAGGGACACTACTTACTACCTACTTAGGAACTTTTAAACTATCTAGATATTGCCTATCTATATCGTCATCACCTTGCACTATTTACAAAATGTTTATTATTAGGACAAAACTTGGAAGACTGCAAGTAATACTAGTATGTTTGTCTCTAATTATAATTATTATTATTTATAATTTCTCTCTCTCTCTCTCTCTTGGAGAACGAAATTTGAGGAGAGATTATAAGAAAATAGTTGCATTGTAGGTACTTGTGTTTCACTTCAGCTGTAGGTATAATAGTTATTTACGATACAAGGGTTGTAAAACAAAGAAAGGCCGACATCGCAGATGTTTGGGGCCCGAGCCGCAGGCGAGGGTCTCAAATATGCGAGAGAGGGCTTTCTGTTTTACGACCCGTGTTTTGTACACAATTTTACGTCACCACTTGGCCAAAAAGTGGGTTTTTCTGATCGCGCAGCGTGCAGAAAAACGCGCTTTTTGGCAAGGTGTGGTGTAAACGTTGTAAACGTTGGTGCGCTAAACGATTCGGATACTCACTAGTTGATTCTGGTAAGCGGTGACGGCGGTGAAGACGCACTCGGGGAAAATGAATGTCTTGAACTCCTCTTGTTCGAGGTCTGTGATAGGCGCGTTGATTGCACCCTCGCGCCGGAGCACCAGGTGAATCCGGGGCTGGTACTTGTGCATCGAGTTCAGCACCAACTGGACACAGAAATCAGGAATATGACTACCTACTATATGCTTTTATTCAGCAGTTCGCTGAGTGGCAATTCTTTTTAGACAGAAAAGGAGTAATAGTTAAGAGCATACCTGTCCATTTTTGTCCATTTCGTTGTTGGTGAGTTTGACCTTCTCGAAGGAGACGACCTGCTTGCGCAGCTGGTCGCCGGAGAAGGGCGAGTCGGGGTGCGGGTAGAGGCGCGCGGGCGCGGGCGGGTCCGCCTTGCCGGCCACGAGCCACGAGGAGCGGTGGTAGGCGTAGCGGTACCGCTTGCCGTCTACTGGCACCACGTCCAGCAACACCGCGTACCGCGCCTCCGCGCGGCACCCCGCGAACGACACACGCACAGTAGGGAACATTCGCCTGCCATACAAAAAAACACACTTATTAGAATACATCATCATCCTCCTAGCGTTATCCCGGTACAGTTGCATCCTGAAGGATGCCTGGGGTCCGTTAACTAATCCCAAAATTTGGCGGCACTAGTTTTTACGGAAGCGACTGCCATCTGATTTTCCAACCCGAGGGGAAACTAGACCTTAGTGGGATTAGAAGACGTGTAATGAAAAAAAAACATAGTGTCGAATAATGCGTCATAAAGTCTCTCTTCAAATAAGTTCTTACAAAAAGTGACGTTAACACATAGCCTCATGTAGATCACCAAACACTTAACTTACGCTGAAAAATGTATAGGATAAGCGGCCCATAAATATCAGTAGGTACCTACATTTACAAAGCTTGCGAAATATTGTGCCATCAGAATATACATTAGGTACAGAAGTGAGCATTCATAAATATACACACTTCTGTAACAGATATATATATATATACATATCCGACTACGACACTACCGACAATAATGATAGAGAAACATGTAGACAGCTCTTGACTGTCAAATCACCTACTACTTACTATCAGTCTTACCTTTTTAGCAAGTAACTACCTACATGAATTTAAAGCAACTTATATTTAACATCAAGGGAATAAAATACAATTCCCTCTGATTTGCGTCCAGTAATAGTCAGTAGAAACACGTCGACCAGGACGTCGCAGTAAACTGTAGGTAACACATGTGCAATTTATTTTTATTTAGTTTTAAAGCGTGGACTTCCTCGATCCATTGTTTCGTTAAAGCGTACATTTTCGCGTTAACGCAATTATTGGACAATTACTTGGTTGCGTAGCAATTATCGCTTGCTGAGAGCGCGGCAAATCGTCGCCGCTCATTAGAGTCCGGGTTATCGCGCATTATCGCGAATAATTAGTATATTGCTGCATACCGGATAAGTGTTACATTACATGCGTGTCAACGCGTGTAATAAACTATTAAAATGTCCAGAGAAATCCACAGAGTACGTGACGACTACCACATCATTAGCGTCCAGTATTTTTTTACGTTCTGATATGCGAGTTGTTTTTGTTCTACAATACCTCTAAACATAACCGCAAGTGAGTAACATAACAAGAGCGTATATATTTATTCTCCCCTTATAGCTGAGACATCGTCAGCAATGATAAATATTTAGACATAAAAAGTAAAATTGAACCACAGTAGAGACAAAAATCGTTTGGCAACAAGTTATATCTCTTAATAAATTGTAAGCCTGCGGTGCGAACCACTTCAGGCGACTTTCACTCTACAGAACAGCCCCCTTCCCCTTCTTAACGGAGACATTTTTAATGTCACCCGTTGGAGAAAGATGAATGGGTGCACATTTTGAAGAAGTGTATGTTTTTGTTGTATATTGTAAGTAAAATTGTTTGTGGTTGGTCGAAATAATAGCTCTTATTACAGTTCTAAACCACTGCGGTTTCCTGTCGTAGTTGTTTTGAATACTTAGACATCCAAAGGGAGGAAGTCATATTATGTGCGTCGTACCTACTTATTTCGAAGACAGTTTGCAGAACTTTCAAAAGCGCTAAAATATAAAAAATACAATGAACAAACAACGATCGACGATAATAAACTCGTTATAAGCAGAAAGGAGTGTCACAAAAAGTGGTGTCGGTAGCGGGCGCGTGAAACACTATCTCCTAATCGACATAAAATGGTAGTCATTGAGGCGGCGAGAGCGGAAACAACAAATCTTTAACTGTAAGTTGATACGCCACTTCGGCTGGCCGCCTCTCACTTTTAGTCGACAGTGGCAGCGCAGCGCCCGCAGCGGGCCGGCCGCTTGACAATTCGCTATCAAAGCTTGCGCAACGTGCCTATGGAATGCGGCTTCTGACCCGCAAACTAGCATAAGAACATTCATAACACGGGATCAGCGCCCACCCAAGTCGTTTACATATTGTGCAGACTTGTTTAATTTACAATATGATTTTGATTGGATAGATTTCTACTGTAAATTGTAGTATATCAGTGTGATTCAACTGACAGGTATTCATTGAGGCATCCTTATAGTACACGCGCACTCTAGCGATTTTACAAGATCGAAGGAGGACGAAAATAAGAAAAGCATTAATAAGATTTATGGGAGTTTGGATGTGGTCGCGCGCGTCGATTTGCAAGACGCTTCTTATAGAGCTCGGGATGGTGCATGCGTATGCGTCGCCGGAGCGCGAGCAATTGCGCAGAGCGTTAATGGCGACACTCGGCGCACCGTGCGATATATTACCGCAATGATATATGGCCACCGACGTCGTCCATCATTCTACCACCCAAAAGTTAGCGGAAAACCGCATGAGACCAAAAAGACGCTGAGACACGCATTTGAACCGATTTAATGAGCAGATACCGAGGACAGAAATAAGGGGTGCTATTTACAACGCCTCCTTATTGTTATGACATTGTTAAAACGCATGTCTATGCCTGGAATCTCAAGCTGTCGCCATAAATTAGTCCACAATACGTTGGTATTGTACCTACGGTTGATTGAAAGTATTTCATAGAACCCGCTATGTTAATTAAGAGAAGAATCATTTATTAACCAAATATGGAGAAGTAACACATAGATAAATCCAAATCCGATACGCAGGCTAATAAATAATCTGGCTGTTAATTAATAATCTTCGTGTTAAGTTCAAGTGGGTTAGTGATATTGCAATTAAACATACAGAGTCATTGTACAGCTATATTCAAATGTACTACACAATTTCACTACCTATACCTTAATATTTCATATTTACTTCTGGAATTTGTGATTAGTGCTGCAATAAAAAACTGTAACGTTGTAAAGCGTTTAGTCAGATAAACACTTCTATAAGCAGTTGCTTAGCTTTAGTCACTGAAGAGATACAAGGGTAAAATTAGTAGGTTTGTAGTTAAGCGAGCGCGAAGAGTCGCGAGTGGGCATGTCGTCTTAATTAGAAAGCAGGCGAGGTGCGAACTCGTCAATCATTGTTTCTCGCTTCTGCGCCCGACCGTGTGATGGACTATTGGAATTTTCTCGACCGTGCATCCTTTTATTTTCTTTATTTAAAGTAATTGTAGCCAATTTCAGGCATGGTAGTTTATTTCGCTTTGTCGTGATGCACTTCTTACAAAATATAGGTAGAATTACCTATTAATTGTGAGAACCAAATTAAACTTATTTTTATCCGTTGTATCACGATACGATATGATAAAAAATAAGTATAACTTGATCTTCAATATTTAGTAGGTTGGTTGGTACCGATATTTTGTAAAAATATAGTCTTATTTGACAAACCCAGCATTTCCCAGCAAATTTGTGTGATTCGGTTGAAGTCAAACCTATGTTTACATTTTAGTAGATACAACTTAACTCTTTGTAATAAGGCAAACAAATTATAAGAAGCTGCTACTTTTTGAGGTCGAGTGTAATAAAATATTTATAACCAAGCACAGTTTTCACGAGCAAACAACTCATCGTTCAGGTCACAGGTGTTTTTCAGTGACAAATTTCTATGTTTTTCAACAAGTAGGTAGTTAGCGGTATTAGTATTTGTTTCATAAAGCCACGAGTGGGCTAAGGCTAATTAGAAAAGCATGTGAGGTGCAAACTCGTTAACATCATTCCTCGCTCTAGTGCCGTCTGCACTGCTGTCTATTGGAATCTTTTCAACCAAAAATTCCTCTTCACATAATAAAATGTCTTATTGGTTACATGCCATTATACGAGTACAACTATTTTTAGTTGAATAGGTATCTACATTTTGTTCTAGTGATAATATCAAGTTAATTATCTTGATATGATCAAGATCATTAAGTAGGCAATGTACACTTGCGCATGTTTTGTCGCGAACAACAAACTAGCCTGCAGTTATGCTAATAAGTTATAAACGGCTGTTAGATAAAAGTTAATTTAACGTAATTGGCCCATATAGTTTATTTACATTCCGACGCATGCCATATACGTTACGAGTGATTAATAAAGCAAATTATCAATTAGTGTGCAGTACATAAAGATTGATTGTGTAGCACGAATAGGCTGTGTGGACGTGGTTATGCAATAGGAAGCCGTCATTAGCGCAGTGTTATCACGTCGTGCCGTGATTAGGGTCTGCGCAGCCAATCCGCGCACTCGGCGTCTAATTATACAGGAACGCTTTATTAATAGCAATTACAGCCGCCGCCATATTGCCGACGCGATTTAATTAACTCGATCCGTTGATTAGAGACAGATGGCGCGAGATTGCTGATCCGAAGCCGCTCATTAGCGCACTTTTGGCGTTAGCTGCCGTGTTTGCCTACGCATGCTAATACCGACTATCTATAATCTCTTATACCTACCTCTCTTTATACTTACGAGTACATTGATTTATGAACATTAACTACTTACTTTGCTCAATATTTTTTATACTTACTTAGTTTAATTATATCTAACTGATGTTACTTTCATGCCGTCGACTGAAATGCAAGTAGGCACCTAATCAGAATAAAATTTTATTGATCAATTCGTTGGATGAATGGTGAAGGTGACACATATTTTAAACAAATTGAAAACGCTGCTGGTAATAAACCCTAAAGATACACATCTATGTAGGTGGCTACAGCTTAGACAACTACTGCAGGTGCGTGTGCACCGCTCCATGTACGGTCATTACTGCGAATTAGAATGAATTAGCGGTAATACTGGCTAAGTACTGCCTAAGTGATTCAAGCGCAGTGACAACAATCCGTCTCGGTGGTCTATGAATATTTCATCAGGCATAATCAAACCACTTGCAGGTAATATCATGTTTAGTAGACGACATCTGACACTGCTTATGATAGCTGTTAATAATTGTTAAGATAGCAATCATTCCTACCTGGATTCCACGGCGACCTAAAGTCATTACTCAAGTTTCAAGCGAATAAAATAAATAAATAAATATTTATGGACACAAATCAACCTAGTCCCAAACTAAGCAAAGCTTGTACTATGGGTACTAAGCAACGATATACATACTTATATAGATATAAATAGATAAATACATAGAAAACATCCAAGACCCAAGAACAAATATTCGTGCTCATCACACAAATAAATGCCCCGGCCGGGATTCGAACCCGGGACCTCCAGCTTCGTATAGGCAGGGTCACTACCAACTAAGCTAAAGCGGTCCTCATTCTAATGAAAGCTGTAGTAGTAAGCAATTTTAATTAACTTCGTTGTCGGTATATTATGTCATTTGTAACCAATCTATGTCAAGGGTCGTGTTTCAAACGCGTCTGTCGCGCGGGCGCCGACTCATGACGCGTCGGCTCCACACGACACCCCGGGCATCCATCACAGGTTGATGCCGTGACGCGACTGGATGCTGAAATGCGAGCTCTTGGCAGACTAGCTGATGATTTGCAACATTCGTGGGCCGGTGTCACATGCTAAGTATTTCTTGTGAACCTCTTAGACTAATCGTTAAAAGAGCAGAAGTTATTCCGTAGGTACAGTCAACTGAAGAAAAAAATAAATGCATGTTGTACATACAAAAGTTACCATACCAACAATGTGTCTATGTCTTAATTAAAATTTTCAAACGGAATCAGCTAAATGTAAAAAGATAAACTGTGTTACATTAAGCGGGTCGCGATTATGACGGAAAAGGCGCGTCACAAATGATGGCGACCTCCGGGATTGACTGCATTGACACGATGACCAGTTACACTGCATACTTACTTATCAATTAAAGGCTTGAACTATAATGATATGATTTGGTAGAGGCAGGATGGCCTGTTATGACCTCGTGTGCAGTAATTTAATTTGCTGTGATGGCTGTACGAATTAGCAACGCCTTGAAAACTATTAGAAAAGAACTGGCGGATAGTTAATATCAGTAAAAAGTGTTAGGTAGTTGTACCTAGTTGCGTGGATGGAAATCGATATTGCACAATTTCATTACTTAAATACCTACTTACAAGTGTGTGTTCAAGTTCTACTAAAAAAGATCTAAGTCCTTGTCGATTTTTTACCGCATCAGCGCAGCGTTCGGGCATGACGGCCGGCGTTGTTCGACGGTAAGCAGTTATCTGCGATCTGCGCCGTACTCCGTACTGACAGAGATATTAATCAATAGGATTGACAAAATCGTGCGAGTGTCGAAAATTTGACGCGGCTACGTTCCGAGACCTCCCAAGATGAGCAATATTTCACCCGCGGCGGCCCCGCCCCTGAGCTCATTAGCTCTAATATAGAAATATAATGTTATTCTTCATCAATTTTGAAAAGAAAGGTAATGTCCATGTGGATTCTCTATTTAACATTACAACCGAACCATTTTGTTACATAACAAACGAAGTAACTTGCTGAGAACTGACAAGTGACTCCGATAAGTTCTTACTCGGAAGAATAGTCAGTACGTAGCACTCTGAGTGTCAATTCCCAGCTTAGGTTAACGTCACCACTCTTTCGGTTTCGCATCGAACAATACTGCCTTACACCCCCCCCCCCCCCCCCGAAAAGTACCGTTCCTATATAAATTAGAGGAAAAAACTATGTTCGCACAAAAAGGAAATTACTAGCTGCGTGAGTGCCACGGCGCACGCAGCAAATTAAACTGCATCGAATACGACGATCGACGCAGATGTTGCATATAACTGCGTATTAGTGGCAACTTAATTAGTGAATTTAAACAAATACTACTCAAAGCGAGCAAGTTTAATTGTTGAGTGTGGTGAGGGTAATGAAACCCCTACTGTTGTAGTATTCCGGAAGCAAGCTTTTCTAAAAGTGTGTTTTGCTTGTCCTATTTTATTCGAATGTAATTAAATTTTAAGCAGTTATACTTACAGTTTTAAACATCAAGATTGTTCTGGTTTATATAATCTATTTTAATACAGTTGCTCAAAATGTGGTACTTTATGTGCCTGTATATCGTGCGCAAAGGCTTTTTACTTTTCCATTTTTTTTAATTTACTGTTGGTCCAAAAGCCATAGGAACATCCAACCGAAGAGTTTTAGGTTCATAGTTTAGGTTATATATTCATATAGTATTCAGTATTCATATTCTTCTATTATATTTATGCTATAATAAAGATGCATATTTAGACAAGCTAAAGGCTTACCAAATATTAAAAATCTGTATTTTTTTCAAAAAGTTGTATTGAGCGAGACCTCCAACTAATAGATTATGCAAAACCGCCACGCCGGATGAATAAATGCTTGTTGTTTTTCGCCAAAAAAAATTATAATTTACAAATAAATCAAATATATACTATTTATTAAACTAAAAATAATTGTTTTTTCATATTCAAATGTAACTCGTGATAACCGTACCTCTTCCAAAATAGTTTTGATTTGGCTGAATGCTGACAACCATGGCATGTGTAAGCATGAAAAAAGTATACCTAACAAATAAAAGTTAAACCGAGTTTTTAATTCCAACATTTAATTAAATTTTGTAATGACTCTTATTGTTTTAATAATATTTTTTTGATGTGTGCGATTTATACGGTTGTTAAACAAAAGTCTTATTTTTCGTTTTTCCTTTTTCCTTGATATTTGTTTTCTAGTTACTTAAAGGTAGGCAATAGCAATTGCGAATAAGTCACAAGAGTGCTGAGAGTAAAATAGCACACCTATTTTTCTACATTATCAAATGAGGTAGGTGCAGACAAATTAGGCATGACAACGGTGGAGTCAGTAGTTATTTGCAAGAAAGTGATGCTATACTTAGTAACTTCAAATAATATAACTACATACGCAAACAAGTTTCTTCACGCGACCTCATTGCTAAAAAGCCTATTTTTCACTGAAGATGTATCTCAAACAGTTCAGATCCCATTACTTAATGTAACAACACAACGGCAAAAAAAGCTAATTCAATTCCAACATTTCCGACATGACATGACTCAAAAAACCAGGATCTCGCAGTGGCCGAATGGGCCTCTCAACATTCCCTACTATACGCGGTACGTCGGAGGCGGGGCAAGGAATCCGCACCGGAATGTCTCGCGACTCACACTCATGTATGTATGTATGTATGTAAATACTTTATTGTACACAAGACAAGAGAAAGAAACAATACAGACAAAACAGATTATACATGTACAAAGGCGAACTTATCCCTGTAAGGGATCTCTTCCAGTTAACCTTTGAGCAATTGAGTGGAGAATAGGAACCAAACGATAGACAAACCAACACGTGTACAAATATATATTTATACTACACATAAATAAACAACTAAATATATATATATATATATATATACTATATATATATAAATATACCTACCCAAAATTAAATACATAAATATACCCATAAATATTGTATCCATATAATTCACAAGTTATTGGATAGCCAAAATTCTTTCAACTTCGTCTTGAGCGATGCTACAGACTGGGACTGTCTTAAGGACAACGGTAACTTATTCCACAATTTTACAGCGTACACTGAGAAACACTTTGAATATGCACGGTGAGTATGCGACGGTATAGCCAGAGTGAGGTTCGCACTCGACCGCAAACGGTGACCACTACCATCTGCCATGTAAATAAACCTTTCTGATAGGTAAGGAGGGGAAGCTGGATTAAAAAGGACGTTAAAAAGCAGCGACAGGACATGCACATCTCTGCGACGTCGGATCGGTAGCCAACCGAGCTGAGAGCGAAAGTCTGAGATGTGGTCGAACTTGCGCAGACCAAATATGTAACGGATACAAACATTTTGCAATCGCTCAAGCTTATCCAGCAGCTCCTCCTTAAGGTCTATGAAGGCAATATCCCCATAGTCCAATAGAGGGAGCAGAAGAGATTGGGCAAGGGTCAATTTAGTATGGAAGGGAAGAAAATTCTGCAGACGCCTCAGGGAGTGAAGCGACGCAAACATTTTCCTACTCACTTCAGCAATATGGGGAGACCAGGAAAGTGTCTGATCAATGGTGATACCCAGATTCTTGACAGTAGAGGAGAGCGGGATAGAAGTCCCATCAAAGAGAACATCCGGTACCACCATTTCCGACAACTTGCTCACGAAATAAGGACTACCAATGACAATCGCCTGCGATTTCCCTGCATTAACTTGCAAACCGAATTTGTATGCCCAACTGTGAATGCATTCCAAGTCACTATTAATTTGTGCAATCAAAGAAGGAAGTTGTTCAATAGTCCCCGCCGCATAGATCTGTAGGTCATCCGCATAAAGATGGTAAGACGAAGTAATAGCCTTCGTTATACCATTTATAAAGATAGAAAAGAGGAGCGGAGAAAGCACCCCTCCCTGAGGGACACCAGCAGAGAGTTCGCACCAATCGGACAACTTGTCATCAACTGTGACTCGCTGGCGTCTGCCAAAGAGATAGCTGCGGAACCATGATAGGGGGGTTTGAGAGATATTAAGAGTGCGGAGTATACCAAGAAGTATGTCAAAGTCCACCGTGTTAAAGGCACTACTGAAGTCAAGAAGGACTAGGACAGTGAGTTTTTTACCCTCAATATTAAGTCGAATGTCTTCGGTGACCTTAACTAGAGCTGTAACCGTGCTATGCCCGGGGCGGAAACCGGATTGGAAAG
This sequence comes from Cenopis cana, assembly GCA_951800055.1. Lineage (NCBI taxonomy): Eukaryota > Metazoa > Arthropoda > Insecta > Lepidoptera > Tortricidae > Cenopis > Cenopis cana. The sequence continues at coordinate 14,671,716 of OX637477.1, read as the reverse complement.
GATTGAATAAAGAGTGTTTATTAAGATGGGAGACGAGGCGGCGGTTAACATAGTGCTCGATAACTTTTGACAAGACTGGGAGAATAGATATGGGGCGATACTGAGAGAAAGCAACAGGATTAGGGATTTTAGGGAGTGGTATTACATGCGCATACTTCCAGGATGAAGGAAAGGTGCCGGAGGAGAAAGAAAAATTAATAATGTTAGAAAGGATGGGAGCAACGAAGTCCGCCACGAGCATAAGCATGTCCACGCTGAGGTTATCTTCACCGACGGCCTTCGTCTTAATAGACTTAAGAATGGCAAGTGTTTCTTGCGGCGAAATCATACCAAAGTCAAAAGGAGATACGTCAGGGTGTGGGGCATTCGAAAGATGAGAAAGGGTCGATTGCTTAATGAAAGGGTTGAGAGTGACCGGAGAGGCACTAAAATGGTTATTGAGAGCGTCCAGATCAAGGACACTGGAAGAGTTTATATGAGCTTTGCCCACCCCAAGCGACTTCAAAAATTTCCACAATTTTGCGGGAGGACATTCCTTGATGGAATTATGGATGTAGCGACGTCTCGCATTCCTACAGATCTTGTTGCAGCGGTTACGCAAAGAAATGTACCTACGATGATTAGTATCCGAAGGATCACGTCGGAGCAAAATGCGAGCCTTATCCCGTTTCGCCATTATCAACTTAATGTCCGGCGTGAGCCACGGCGCAGGAAAATGCTTTACACGTGTGGGTTTAAGCGGGGCATGTTTATCAAAAATCGCCAGCATCATGTCATCATCAGCAGTCGTCAGCATCATGTAACTCATAAGTCTCAACACTACATTGTTACATTGTGGAAATAGGTTTTATTAAAACAATAATATTGATATATTTATTACTAGCACCCGCGTTAACCCGACCCGGCTTCGCCGGTCCAGTTTTTTAATTGATTATGTTGATGTTTTGATCTACTTAACTGTACTATATATTACATACTATATTTCACACCCTTAAGGGATGAATTTTCAAAAACACGTGAAATTTTAAAATCGCTTAATTTTAGTTCTCCTATACATATTTGAATGCTGGATCTTTAAACGAAGTTTCATGTTTATAGTAAAAAAAAAATCGTTCCCCAAATAAAATTTCAACCCCGTTTTCACTCTTTCAGAGGGCAAATTTTGAAAACACCGATGACAGTTTTATTCCTTATTAATGCTTAGTCTATTAGGTACCTATTATTGAAGTTTCAAGTTTATTTCAAGATAACTTTGTTCTCCATACAAAATGTCCACCCCCTTTTAACTCCCTAATGTTATTCTGATGTCTAAGATACAATACTGGAAAATTTCATGGAAATCAATTCAGTTGTTTTTAAGATTCATACATCCATCCGCAAAACTTTCGCGTTTATATTATTATTATATTATCAGAGTTATGATTGTGATTGTGAGCATGTATTTTTATAAATTCAATGAGATCCTCAAGAAAAGCGTATTTTCCAAAGCCTATAGTTCTTAACTTAGTTTATCTACGTGAATAATAATAATTAATCACTAGCCTGGACTACAGAAAAGTAAAAAATGCGAATACATTTAAAGAAGTGTAAACCAAATAACTAGTGTTGTCGAGGATGCGCCGAAGTGCCTAGGGCGTCACAGCGCGGCGTCAAGCCGACGGCCGCGAGATTCCACCTCTCTCTGCTCCTATTGTCGCGGTTCCTGTCCTGCGGTAATGGTGTCACATTGCATAGCGACGTCCGACACTCTTCTTGTTTCTAGTGTATTTCGGTCGCTTGTAAATTTTACGAGGTGTTTGCGGTGTCGTGGATGACTCGTTATTTGGACATGAAACTCAACATATCACTTCGACGGGATTCATAGTTCTATTTATTTATTGAGTGGTGCCACCTTTAGATATGATATAGGTCAGTGACATGGAACCTTTGACATTAAAAATTAGTTGGATTTTTTGCTCGATTTTTCATTGGGGATTTTCCAACTGATAAGAAATAACGAGCATTTTCAGTTATCGGTATGAATCTTTCCTGATGTGAAGTGGAAATTAGTACCAATTGGCTCCTCTCCTTTTTGTGCTCTATGGTTACACCTGTGTACTTCCGCTCAGAAACCCGGCGAGGAGTTTCGCAACTCGACACCAAAATTGGAAACTTTGGCGACAATATTGCGAAAACTGTCGCCTTCCCCTACGCTTCCTAATTTAGGACTCGCGCCACCTTTCCTTTGAATTTGTACCTATTCCGGTCGCCCGGTTGTATGTGAATATTCTTTCTCGAACGAACGAGAAACCACATTGAACATGTAAAATAATCTACAATTAAACTTTCTGACAACTCATTTTCATTGCTAATATGTCTCGACTATGAAATATTTGCAAAAAAATAATTTAAATACATACGGAAATTGTGAACGACAGCCGTTGTTTCAATCCTAAAGAGTGTCAAGTATGATAATATATGATGATGTTAATTTATTCACTACTATCCATAAATATTCAACGTTTTCAGCTCTTTACTTCTATATTAGTACTACTAGGATACTTTATTGATATATTATTTTACAATATAGTGTCTACAATATGCAAACGCTTGATGTGTTGTGGAACGTATTAAAGGGAACAATAGCCTTGGTTAAAAAACTGCTTATGCTACCTGATTTGAATTATTTAAAGCATATTGGAATTGTCTCTACATGCTGTAAGATGAACCTATTGAACGGCGCAGCTGCTCATTGAAAAAAGTAGGCGTTAACAGCCTATTGAGACAGTGTAAACCCGTGGATAATAGATATTATGCAAATTTGTTTTTGTATGTTTAAGAAATATCTGACAAGCCATTGTCAAGAAAAACTATGAATATTGTGATATGTAATCAAGAAAACATGGTGCGCTTAAGTCATGCGAAATTGATGACTGCCAGCTTACATTCGCTTGACAAGTAAACCAATATACGACGCAAATCTTCAGAAGACGACGTAGTATAAAGCGTGTGCCATGTTTCATGAATCTTAAGTGTATAGCTAGCTACCTATGTCAACGTCTGGCTGGAGACGTGCCCTATGTCTGCGGCTGCTAATGTCGTCAGTTCCGGGCCGCAACCGGGGCGGGGTGGGGGTGGCTGGGGAGGCACGTACTGACTGTTAAAACGCTACATGTCAACGGGGAGCGGGCGGCTCCCGGCTGTAATCGCTGCGATGGAGGTCCGTTGATAATGTCGTGACCTCTACGGTAGATTATTGGGGTTGGGCCAAACTACCGCGCGATTATTTGCATACTCAGTCATTGCTCGATTAACGGCGGTTTGTAAACTTCAAGCTCGAACACATGTGTCACAAATTCGATTTATCGGATCATCGCAGCGCTAAATTTCTGAAATTTCGCGACTGTAATCCCCAGCAAAGGAATCAACTTTAGCTACCTGTTTTGTAAATAGAATTGAATTTGGAGCCATTCTTAGTAATGTGTTTTAACGGTCGGTGGGCTAACAAATTGTCTTCAGAGAGGAGCAGTGCAGTCGACGACAGCAGGCCACACCGGTGGTGCGCCGGTTACTGCAGCGCGTCCGTCGACACTTAACTCGGGCCGGAGATCAAACGAACTGCACCACGTCTTGAATGATGACTAAAGTTGTCTAGACCGTGCTTTATGGCTTTTGAACAATACATACATGTTATATACAGTTCTACGAATTACATTAATAGTCTTTAGTAAGTGGTTGGTGTACCATGACTCTTAAAAACTCATAATTCCATTTGCCAAGTTAATGTAGGTTCATGAAAACGTTAATTTATTATCATTCTGTGTCCTAGGATCCCACCAAATCTTAATTATTTTTAAGAAATTCATACACACATACATACATATACTCACGCCCGTATCCCATTGGGGTAGGCAGAGTCCAAAGAACACCAAGTACTACGGTCCTAACATACGTCTTTTGCTTCAATCACATCCATACATCTCCTCATACAAGCTCGTCGGTTGCGGGTACTTCTGACCTGGCATTTTTTCAGTATCGCAGAAATTTGGTCAAGATACCCTCGCCTTGGTCACCCCCTTCCGACCTTTCGTTCCATCTCCTGATCATAAATCTTCTTAGTCAGTCTGCTTTCACACATCTTCTCAACATGCCCAAACCAACGAAGCATATCTTTTTAAATTTTTTCTCACTACATCGTCTTCTATTCCGCATCTTTCTCTTATAACACTATTTTTTATGCGGTCACACAGAAGTACTCGACACATACTTCTAAACGCTCTCATTTTTACCGCATTAATCTAATCTTGTGCTTCTTCTGCCATACCCAAGTCTCACTTCCATACATCAACGTAGGAACAACCAGGGGCCAGTACCACAAAACTTTACATGCGTACAATTCGACAAATTTGTCAACTTTTTCCATGAAAAATTGTACGTTTTTGTCAAATTGTGGCCTTGTAAAGTTTTGTGGTACAGGGGCCAGCACTCCGTTGTGAACAGCGAGTTGAGCCTTTTTATTTTACGCGTGCAATGCTCTATTTACCTGATTTCCCGCTTTGACTCTTCTTTCAATATCGCTATCACGCTTTCCATCATTTATTAGGGTTCCGTACCCAAAGGGTAAAACGGGACCCTATTACCTACTAAGACTCCGCTGTCCGTCTGTCACCAGGCTGTATCTCATGAACCGTGATAGCTAGACAGTTACAATTTTCACAGATTATGTATTTCTGTTGTCGCTATAATAACAAATACTAAAAAACAGAATAAAATAAAAATTTAAGGGGGCTCCCATACAACAAACGTGATTTTTTTTGCCGTTTTTATACATAATGGTACGGAACCCTTCGTGCGCGAGTCCGATTCGCACTTGGACGGCTTTTTTCTTACCCTCCGCTTTAAGAAATTCAACTTAATTTTTTAACTGAAAATCAGAATAAATGGTATGCTCGCAATGAAAATTACAATACAATATGACACATAGGGAGCCTACCGGATGTCAACACGCGAAAGGGCTAAAGTCTCTACATAAACATTTTCCGCGTACTTACTTCCATAAATTAGTTCCCGTGAAGGCACGGTATAAATACCCGCGAAACGCCACAGTTCACTCGCTCATTACTAAGGCACACTAATAGTTTTATTTATTGGCTTCCTGTGCGCTCCACAACAACCGGCCCACTCCGATACCAAATTATGGCTTCCCAACCGAAAGCGGAATAGCTCACGAAACCCTTTTCACCCTTATTAATAGTCGATATCGGTCGCGTACCAAATACACACGTATGCCACCGTTACCGAGGACAAAACAGTCATCAATATAATAAGCACCTTCCCGTTTTGTCAGGCAACAACCGACCCCGCGCGTCTCAGCGAAAATTACAAATTACACCTTCCAAACTTTCCCGAACGTTTATCCGAAAAAAACTTATTCGATAATCACCTATCATTACTGGCGGGAGGCGTCAAACAACGCGCATACAAAGAGCGGTCTGTGGCACCGGAAGAAAAAGACGAAAATTAAAAGTTTCCACCAAACAAACCAACAGCTGTCATATTAAACCGTCAAAGTAAAGATTACAAATGAAATATTCACGGTGAAAGCGAGGTTCAGCCCGTGGTTATGTAAATAAGTGGCTACGAAAATGTACATAATTAGTTTACACGTTTTCTCCGAGACACCCTCAGCCCGGAGTCTCGGGAAGCGGGGCGCCCGCGGCATATGCGGCGCAGCGGGGACCGCGGGGCGAGATTAGCCGCCGATATACATGCTAAGGGTGCATTTACATGAATCACACATCTATTACTCGTACACGGTCTATTCAAATACCCTGCATGTGTTCTCTTCACATAACCTAGATAATAGTTGATAGGGTTGCGTGCTTGAATTACAAATGAATGCATCGGAAATTAAAAATAGGCGTCACCTAATTCCGAAAAGAGTTTTCTTTTAACTCCAGTTAATTACCGTTTATTATAAGCCAAGAAGGAAGATCGCTCTAGAAAGAAGATTATTACTTCGATTTCACCAAAGATAGCGTACTGCCTATCTACATATAACTACATACTTATATAAATATTCAACCAGATTGGGAATTTTGAAACTTAAATTACGCAATTAATCCTTCCTTGTGCTTACTTAAAGCTATACTTCTAAATATATATGTAGCTTTACTATACCATTTTTTTATGGGTGTCCCACCTGGCCAAAGGCCAAATATCACATTCATGCCATTAAAGATCATAGGTTATGATAAGAGCTCTTTATAAAATCAAGGGCTTTAAGCATCAACATCGTACGAGTGACAGTTAATCTCGTAATAAGACAAAACAAAGTAAATTTGCGATGCGAAGAAAGGGGCGTAGCGTAGCGTAGCGCGTCACCGCGTCAGCGTCACTGCGCCGCGTTGCGCTTCCGTCTTAATTCTTTTGTCGTTTTCAGTTCCGTCAAATATCGCATTCCCGTTTGCATACATTTTCACCGTACCACCCTGCTTCGGTGAAAATTCACCCCGCTCTCCCCGCGACGCCGTCTTTCACGCATAAAATTAGTGTCGGCAGCGTGACACCAACTGAATTTAAGCTAATTAGATATTTATAAAGAAATTTCCGATTCAGCAGCAAAGTTCAAAATTTGACTTCGGCCCCGCGAAGAGTTTGGTGGCGTTTTCAATTTAAACTTGGAACAAGTTAAATAATGCGCGAGTAGCGGCCAACTCGATTCATCTAAAGGTTTTAGTAGGTTTTAGTGAAATTAGCTTTTGAATTGAAATGACTTTGGAATATCTGCTGCGTTTGGGTTGAACTTTTAGGAGACAATATTAATCCGGGTATTTATTCAAAAGTAAGCTTAACTTATTGCGGCACTTCATAGGAAGAAGGAATTAAAGACGTAAAGTAAGGGTAAGAGGGTAGAGTGGCGGCTGTGGAGGTAGTTGTAACCTGTAAACTAGTGAGAGGCAGCGTATGAGTGTTGAGACATAGAATGCGTGGCAATGGTCTCAGCGTGTGTGCAGTTCGCGCGTTGGCCCACCTCGCGCCTAATGTCCGGTCATAAATCAGAGGTAACAGCCCCCTCCCCCCGCGCCGGTAAGGCACCGCCGATAAAATTCCAAATTGTTTTCTCGCCCCCGGTGGGCGCCGCCCTCGGTTCGCTCTTAAACGCCGTTTCAAGTTGCACTTGTGAATCGCACTTTTTACTGTTCTTGAAATTGGCGTTGCGAATTGCTTTTCGACTTCGCCCGTTCAGCGTTTATATAGCGATGGTAGATTTATGTTTTACGAATGTAACCCAAATCGTGGATGAATTTTTCGCATGAAGTTTGCTATTGGCACATCGATATGGAGGCGACACGCTGGCATGTTAAATGCGATCCAATTAGAAGATTAAGCGTTGACAATTACGGTGTCGGGTCGCGATCGTATATCAACAATTATCGTGCGAGCGCGACAAATGGCGAGCGGGCGACGCGCACCTGTAAGTGCGCAGCCTCGCTATCCGACCCAACCGACACCCACACTCACTAAAATCTACTTTACGATATATTTTCTCATATAAAATATCAAAAATAATATATAAACCATTTTTGTTTGTTGACGACCGCTTTAGCTTAGTTGGTAGTGACCCTGCCTACGAAGCTGGAGGTCCCGGGTTCGAATCCCGGCCGGGGCATTTATTCGTGTGATGAGTACGAATATTTGTTCTTGGGTCTTGGATGTTTTCTATGTATTTAAGTATTTATTTATCTATATAAGTATGTATATCGTCGCTTAGTACCCATAGTACAAGCTTTGCTTGTTTGGGACTAGGTTGATTTGTGTAAGATTGTCCACAAATATTTATTTATTATTTATTTTGCTACTTGAATCAAATTAAGTGAAAATTATAAAAGTACTAAGAAAAATGTGTATTGCTGATGGTCTGGCTGGGCGTCGGGTACAGATAGGCAAATACAGCCTGCAAAGTAACGTGCGACCGTTTATTGATGTTTTAAATATCGCATCTAATCATAGCATATTTAAGACAATAAACGGCGAACGAACGGTGAGGTTCCGAGTAGTACTCGTAGGTACTTGTACGTACATACATACATACATGTCTCACATACATATCTCTACATAGAGACACGTGGGACGCGAGCACGGTATCGCTCTATAAATTGTCCGCTAGTTCTGCGGATTGGACATGCGAGCTTGCTACACGACTCGTTCGTAAATAAAACACTGGCAAATACATTACTTGTACGGGTTGATGTTTATGTGATGCTTGTTTATAGTTTTAAAAACAGAGATTAAACTTATTTCAATCGCATTCAGCCATTAAACGTGTTGTCCAGTTTTGCTACCGTCGCGAGGACATACATTAGAGAGCTTCAAACGGAAGGATAAATGGGCTCTTTCAGTCATTTTATAATGCTAGTAAATATTGTTTGAGCTACGTACTCGGTGTGACACCGCGTGAAGTATTAGTGATTAGTGTTTTAATTAAGAATATCTTCAAACGCAGCGTAATAAAAGACGTATCTGCAATATAAAACCTGTCTTTAGACAAGAGAAAAATAATGAAGTAATATTTTAGTCGGCTATTACTCACTGCTAAAACGATTTTATTTTAGACAAACGTTTCAAATGTAATAGTTATACACGAAAATAACGCGGTCACATCAGACGCGGCGAAAAGCTATTCATTTTATTGTGCGAATAAATACGTATACCTCTATATTAACAGTATGGTGTTGAGAAGTAAATCAAAGAGCGCGTTGTCTGCCAAGTCCGTGCGCCGATTAAAGCGTTGGCAGCCTTCCGGCAGACATCTTCACCGCGCTGGCTCGCTCGCAACTCCTAAACTACCCCAGAAGCTTTTAGTCTCAACTCCAACACATACAACAATACATTTGAACGATAGGTTTTGGAGCACGGGATTGAAGTATTGTTCTCCCATTCTCACTGCTCATTTTTATATCGCTGATTCGCTGCTCGTGTTCACTTTGGATTTGACAAATGAGCCTAATGAGGGGGGCATGGGCGGTTCGCCACTTTCCAATCAGCCCACCCGTTAGATAAGGAGGCCGTATAGTATTTAGTAACCTGTTCACTCCTTCTTGAATATTACAAAGTTATTGTTTTTTTATTTTGCTTTATTCGTATAAGTAATATAGCGCGGGACAATTCAGATTAAATGTATGTACCTAGCTTGCACACTACCAATTAAGGCGCTACACTGAGAAATTTGGAGACTTTGAAACGCTGTCCTGCCCAGACTAGCAAACAGTAGGGGCTGATTTTCAGATATATGATTCTTGACTATATGATTGTGGTACTGACAATAGCGAAACATGATTGCTTAAAATTTTCTCGATAGAAAATAAATCCAAAGTCGAGTCTATATTTTCCTTTTTTTCCTCAGCCTACTAAAACAACGCATTATTAAAAGACACGATTAAGTTAATATGATGGTATTTTACCTCATCTAGGTACTGACAAGAGGAAATTTAATAAACCTGCACACAGTCAGATATTTAACGAGATTTGTCTAAAAAGCCATTCTCGGAGAGGGTTGCATCCCGTTTAGTCGTGAGCGAAAAACAAAGGCTGTCTCTTTCAATCGATATATCGCCTTAAAGTAGTAATAGATTAATAATCAAGAATATGTCTGTGTACGTTGTTACGACGTCAACGTTCACTTGTTAGACTGATTGACCGCATCATTAGGTGCATTTCAATCGTGAATACGAGTATACTCGTAAATTCTATTAAAAAATAGTATAGCCAAGTGTTAGTGTCACTAAAAATAAAAGCCCGAGCATCAGTTGGATGCGTAATCGGGTAGCTGACAAACATCAAAATATTTGCACACTGGGATGAAAAATGGCCCCCAGTTGAATAAAGTTCGAAAGAGCCACACAATGAGACAGGTTTTAAAACGCAGCTTACCGCTCCGACGCGATTAGCATACCAACTACTGGATATTTACATTATTCTATTACGGCTGTTATGATAATCTCTTCGGGGTGAGCCGAGCTAATGTGCGCGGATTAAGCCCTTCCATTCAATTGGTGACGCACTTGTCATAAATAACAGGGCGTACCACAATCAAAGCTAGTCATGCTGTTTTATTTGGGCTGGTTTAATTAAATATCTGCTGAAACGATTCAGATTTTTGTGCCTTGTATAAATGACCGATTGTAAATAAAATTACCTGTCCATAGCATATAGTACTTATTTAAGCAATTACTTTTGTATTAATGTAGTAATGTAGTATTAAAATAACAACACATGTATTTGGTTTGAACCCTTCTTGTGGAAGAGCGGGGTCTCCTGACACAAGTATTTCCATACTTAATAGGAGGCCCCAGCCAAAAGTGTTACAAACATTGTAAGAAACCAATAAAGATTTTTCATTTTTTTCTTTTTTCATTTTTTCATAGCATATTGTCAACGAATTCAAATATACTCATATCCGTTTTTCCTGTCATACATATTAATGACATCTTATTTTATTCTCTACAAATGGTTAAAGCACTGAATGTCATCTGACGTCCCGGTATGACCTGACAACTCGGCAGATCTCCGCGGGGCAATTCAATTACAGTGAAAGATCCCTCATAAGCGAATCGTTTTTCCGAGTCATTAATTTTTTCGAACGACACGGGGCCGCGTGATATGGCGGGGTGGGTCCAGCGGGTATCTCGCGAGATAATGCTGATTTATGTGGTCGGGCGACGGCCGTGATTCGTCGCGCATCGTCGCCGCGACATGCGAGCAACGCGTCGAGCGTTGCGTGTCGCCCCGTGCTTCGCCTTCGCCTCCTGTTTGTCCTGCGCGCTGCCGGCTCGACCCGCGCCGCGCGTCCGACACACATTCGTGACGGTTAGTTGGCGAGATTTATGCTAATCGACGGGGCCGACTCAGATAAGCTCCCGTGACGGTGTGTGGCAAATTGTCTCCCATTGCGACTTCCCAAAGCCCTTTGTAGCATTCGCTATCGCGTTTAATCTTTTATTAACTCACACGACCGTAACTAATAGATCGCTAATGCAGAAAAAGAGATAACGTGGGCGAATTATGATGAGATATCTCCCTTCGGCATCATAAGAAAAGGTGATGGTATTGCAACTTCTTGTAGTCTTTATATTACCTATGTAGACATCAACTAACATAACATCTAAACGAGTGAAAAAGGTTGTTGTGGACTGTTAAGTTACAGAACAAAAATATGTGTTATTTGAATACGTTTCCAGATGTCGTATTTTATGGTGCGAAGTAAAAAACTGAATGCCCGAGGCGTCGTTAACTCGAGAACATTATAAGGAATAAATAAGTAAGGTATTAATACTGCTTTATAGTCCGTGAAAGAGCGTGCATTGTTTAGTGCTCCATACTGGGCTTTGTGCCCGTTTTATATTTGTTTGGCGGTGACGTAGTTTTAGCACTCTTCACGATATGGAGTAGTTAAAACATCCTGTTATGGCACTCACCTCTAACACCACTACACGTGAACACTTAATAATACGATCAATCTACTTATTTCCAGAATGTTAAAAGAAATAATTATTTTCATAGAATTTGAATCCTATTCATAAGTCAAATGTCCCAGTGGTCGTCACTGATCATTACTTGACATTCAATGTTAATACAAAGTAATAGAGGTGACAAATAGGGTGTAACTTAATGGAATTGGGCTAAATCATTAAGATAATTATAATTACTTGAAAAATAAAGATGTAGGTAACTTCAAAGTTCTAACCCTCGCCAGCCCCCTTTAATTAAGGAAGTCCTTTAGCAATCAAAATATCGATTAAGAATTAAGGGTTGTAAAAATTATGATCAGTAAAAAAGAAAAGTGAGGTGGAAGTTAGCCGTTATCGATAGATTAGGTCACGAATTTGTCACGATCGGCGGGCTGTCGCGGTGATTTACAACTGCCGATAACGACGCCCGCGCATTGATAACGAACAGCTAGCCATTTAAATGGTGTGAATATTTCAAAATATATAAACTTAGGGACGTGAAACATTTAATATTCAACTCCGATTGATATATTTACCTACCGGTATAACAGTTGCTGCTAGAAATAAATTCTACAATGAATCATATTGATTCTAAACGAATATCGTGAATTCCAAACTTGTTATTAAATTTAAATAATTTGTTTGTAAATTACATGGAAAACCAAAAAAAAAGTATTTGCATTTATCTATTATAGGAACACTAGTAAGAAACGTTTATAAATACTTAAGTATAAAGTCATCGTAACACGTAACATAGGTAATAGCTTTCAGCACGTTCTCGCGGTTTCTATCTTAGAATAAACTAGGAGGATATTATTATAAATGTCGTTAGTTAGTAACAATTTTTCTGGTATGGTGTGATTATACAGTAAGATTGGTCCAAAGATATTTTCAATAAAATAGATTCATTCAGGTCAGCTGTTCAGAGAAACCTAGAATAAATGACCTACTACTTAGCTCCTTAATCACCGCCTAATGTCGACTAACTTTGGCGAATAAAATTCTTCTCGGTCGACAAGCAAGTTGAAATCGGCTAGTCGGCCACCGCGGGCGCGGCGGCGGCGGCCGATTGCCCATTGTGCCCGATCGCGGCGCGACCGACACGCTTCGCTCGACCGCCACTATGCCACCTACCTTATCGCCTTTGACTCCGATTGACGATTTTGCCTTGATCTCGTTAACCAACAATCGATTCGATTACCCACCACCGGGTTTTTAATTTCGCTGTAAAGCTTAATGGCTTACAAGTCGCTGACTAAATGTACTCAATCACGCGCGGTGAGCGCCGACGCGGTAGGTTCTATTGTGGTCTGATGTGCCATTCAAGTTTTAGGTGCTTGGAGAAATTGCATGTGTTATGACTTATGATGACGATGCTTCTTGTAAATGACAATTGCTTAGTAACTGATGGGTATCTGACTATTGTATCCGTACTGACAGTTACGCTTTAATGCTTTGACTACCTACCACAGTAATCCATGTTGGCCCGACTCATAACCTCTCTCAAAATCTAATAATAGACGCCAATTAATCTACCCGTAAAAGGGGGTTGAATCTGAGTAGTTGCATTACTAAGAAATACGACGTCCCCCTTCTCAGCTCATCGTGTTCATAAGAATAAAACCATTCTTAATCTGAAGGCTCCTCCGGTGTAGGTACAAATGTTATATTTCCGTTCACATCTGACATAGGTAATCGTAACGAAATACCTATAGGACTCATACACCGAAACTCACAAATTGGCATAAATAATGTCTACAAAAAGAGAGGCGTTAATTTAAAAAACGGACTTATTCCGTGTACACTAGTTTCTTATAGTATTTCTGGCTAACTCGAAAAAGTTATGTTACCTTTACCTAAAGGCACTAGTCCCACCTCCCATCGCCGTCGTTGGCGATTACTCCCATAATAATTTTACTCGTTTTCTGGCTCAAGAGAGTAGAATTATTATGAGAGTACTCGCTACTCGCCGGCAGTGGGATTATAGTGCCTAAGCTCGTTCAAGTAAGGTTAGCACTCACCTGCCAGTTTTAGTGATGATCATTTCCGTCCCCAGCTCATTAAACTTGTCCCACAGCTCCTTCGTCTCTAGATGGCACTGTATGTGTCGCATCTCCTCGCTGGACCACCGCTCGGCGAGCTGCGGGTTGCGCGGCGGCGGCGACAGCGCGCGCGAGCCGCTCGCCGCGCCGCTCGCCGAGCCAGCCTCGGACGTCGACGATACGTCTACTGGGGAATCACGCTCGTACTCGGCGAGGGGAGGCGACGGGGAACCGGAACCCGACGCTGCGGCGTCTACAAATTTTTCTGGAAGTAAATAGATTGGATTGAGTCAAGAAATAATAGGGTATTAAACTAAGGTAAAAATAAATTATTTTTTACTTGACTAATAAAAGATCTAATAAAACATCAATTATTAATTTATTTTAGCTTATTGAAAGATTTTATAAGCATAAAGATATAAAAAGGACGCTGATTTGAACAAACCTACTCACACTGTCTTAGTGACGTCACTAAGACAGTATTTCCCTACAAACTTCATACAAATCGTTTTTGACATTTAATAAAAAATTGCTGATTTGACTATGGGTTTAATACCGTATTTTACTCCTATAACGGCGGTGTTAATTATTGTTGGTCTTGAAAATATAGTTTACTTATTTAGTGAGAAAATATTATGATATTTGAATATCACCTGATAAATAAATGTGATCATGAGTATAGTGCGCGCCATCCACGACGACGCGCCCCTCCACAGCGAATCTCATACTAATCTGTGCGCAGTTGTGCGGCTTGGGCTGGGCTGTGGAGGGGCGCGCCTTCGTGGATGGCGCGCACTATAATCGCGCAATATAATGGATAACCAAATCATAGAAAACGAGTATGTAACAAAATGAGGGTAGTTCGAAAAAGTTGCACGTTTGGAAGCTCATACACGACATCGAGCAGTTTTTTTCGACAATGTGGATGTTGCAATTTGAAGAAACAAACTTTTTTAAAGATACTTAGGTAAGTATATATTCATTGAATATTTTAAAAACAAAATTTAATTAAGTTATTAGTGTCCGACCGAAACATCTTATTTGCCTTTTTTCTTTTTACTTTTTATTTGTTATTTTATTATAATTATTAATGGATTTTAAATGAAAATTGTGGATTTATTGTTCTTCTTATAATATTCTTCTTTTTATAATATAATTAATTTTGTTATTTGAAATGTGTAAATAATATTGTAATTAATAGGCTATACTTATAATATTTGCATGCCATTTAAGGCTGAATACTGTGACTCACCATATAATGTTAACATCTCTTCTACGTATTCTAGCAAATAAACGTTACTTTACTTTACGTTTACTTTGCCGAAACCAAAAACGAAGGTTTGGTTATGGCTCTAGTTACGGCCGAAACCGAAACTTTTACAGATTTGATAAAATGATTGAGTAAAAACGTCAGCGGGCGGGGCGTAAGAAAAATGAAAAACCTATTTTTCGAGTAGTGAAGTAGTATAAAATAAAACCATTTGAGTAACAAGCTATGAAACAAGTGATAATTTTACCTAAGTTGAAACGGAGACGCTTCGTTCGATATCAGTCTCGGCATTGCCGAAAGGTTCGGCAGTTTTTTGACCGAAACCGAACTTTCGGCCGAAACATGATTTTTATGTCGAAAGCTGCCGAAACCGAAATTTCGGTCGGACACTAGTTATAATTTGTGTGAGTCAGGCAAAATGTGGCATTGCCAAATGTGCCAGAAACAAAAGACAATCGAATAAATTGTGTCTTTTTTTTTCTTAGCGGCCAGTGTTAATTTTAACCCAAATTATTATAGGTATTAAGGAGGTTTTAACGTACATATTTTTAATTAAAACGTGGAATAAGTAAGTACCGATAAACAAAAAAAAAACAAAGTACAGTCAAGGGCATAAATATGAACCTATACATTTCAAAAGAATAAGGTGAAAAACTGAATAATTAGATATATATTGGTGCCCTTGATTGTATTTTTTGTGTTAAATTCTTATAACTTACGTTGTCATAGAAAAACTTTATAAGGCGATAATTAAACTAGCAGTCAATAATATATGAACAATTCAACAAATATTGACTTATCTAAATTTCATATTAAACATAATATAAACCTAGGTAGTTAAGTATTATTAAGGCGGTCCTGCACGAAATTCTGAAAATTGGCGTACTTTAAAATCACTAGTACTATGCGCTGAATTAGTTAAATACAACAAAACAACTTATGTAGGATAGCATGATCTTTACACAAGGTCATCGTCTTGTTGAAATTTGAAATAAATGCATATAAAATTAATAAACAATACATAAAGTTAATGACCTCTAAGTCTCTATTTTTTCAATTACCTACGTTGTAAATCTTACGCATGAAACAATAATTCTTACATCAAAATGTTTGTATTCATATTCCGCAGGGCACTCCCTTCTTAATATTCATTATAAAAATATACTTTTCGAGAAAAGTACGAAAAACTAGCTTTTTGCCGTAAAAATGGCAAAGTTTGATGGCATATAACTAGATGGTATTGACTAGTTGAGGTAAAGTAAGATGGTATATTGTTTAAGACGGCCTTTGTTAATACGACGAGACAAAAACACTGCGGAGAAATGAAGAGTTACAGTTTCGGCAAAATTTCGTGCAGGACTCCTTAAACTGTTAAACTAGACTGGACTGTAAGATAAGTGAAGGGCGTATGACGGCGGAGTCCAAGTAGATATTGTAGTTTGCATATTTAAAAGTACCCTTACCTGCTCTGTTTTTTTCCAAGCTACTTACTTATCTAAATACAGGTACCTACAAGTTGTTTTGATTCTGTATGTAGGTAACTGATTTATTTGTGTGAGGTGTACAATAAAGAGTATTCGTATTGTATTGTACCTAAATACCATTTGTACTTATTCTAATTGTAATAGTCGTGTACCAATTTTTATCATATTTTCCATCCTATTAGTGCATTACTCCATCGTAAACAAAGGAAAACAACGAATGTAGAGTACTTCCCTAGTGAAACTGCTTTAAATATGCAGGCGTGAAGTTTCAGGCAGCGAACATGGCAGCTGCATTATTTACCACCATAATATGAAGAAAATAGCTTCCCACTCACCTAATATTTTAGCTTGTGATTATGTTAAGAACTAACAATTTCGGCTTTGACAATTTTATTTACGTTTATTAATGACAAATACCTATTCCAAATCGAAAAGAGAGGTATCTTGGAATATAATCTTTGTATTTTTCCTATAGGGAGTACCTATTGAAAAGCCGTACGTGTCTATAGATACTTACCTATTTTTTTTTTAATTAAAAATGGGATCGCTCTTGTACCACTTTGGTGTAGAGAATAGGCACCTATTTGTTAGATCACGCCCAACCAACCGGGTTCCTATAAAAAAATATCGATAGGGTAAGGTAAGCGAGTAAAGCCGGCATTTAAATAAAGCCCTATAAAATTCAATAATGATTGTCCGAACTGCTTCAAATTTCGCAAGAATATGCGATACGGCCTTAAGCAACTCATTTCAGTTTTAACTCAAGCACAATGCCATTTACCCCATAAATGCATCATTTTTTTTCTTTCGCAGTAAAAACGCGATAGAGGTATTTGGTAATTTAAGGTGTATTGAAGACGAGAAAATGTTGAAATAAGTAAGATTTTTTTCATATTAAGGCGCTACACTGAGAAATTTGGAGACTTTGAAACGCTGTCCTGCCCAGACTAGCAAACAGTAGGGGCTGAATTTCAGATATATAATTCTTGACTATATGATTGTGGTACTGACAATAGCGAAACATGATTGCTTAAAATTTTCTCGATAGAAAATAAATACAAAGTTGAGTCTATATTTTCCTTTTTTTCCTCAGCCTACTAAAACAACGCATTATTATAAGACACGATTAAGTTAATATGATGGTATTTTACCTCATCTAGGTACTGACAAGAGGAAATTTAATAAACCTGCGCACAGTCAGATATTTAACGAGATTTGTCTAAAAAGCCATTCTCGGAGAGGGTTGCATCCCGTTTTGTCGTGAGCGAAAAACAAAGGGTGTCTCTTTCAATCGATATATCGCCTTAAAATATTAAAATATTTCGAATTTATATGTGAAATACTCGACTAAACGTAGTATTCGTTCAACATTTATGATGTGTAGAAACACATTTTAGGAAGTAAATGGTTACGTATCAGTGGCGGCGCCTCAAAAATATTCTTAGGGAAGCCGGAAATAATTTACCTTTCTTATTCTTCATGAGCCGTAGTAAAAGACCTGCACTGGCTGAATATTATTAGGCAAGCCGGTGGGAATCGAGTTGTATGGACGCTCCGCCATTGTTACGTATACTTAGACCGTCAAAAACACTGATTAGAAAACCTCAATTTTCAAGATCATATTCATAAATAATATGGCGGCGGATTTCAACCAAACTAACACTTCTTTCATATGCCACCGTTAAAGATTTAAGAATGAATATGAAAACATATGTTTTTTCTTGATTTGTAAAATCATCCTCAATATAAAAACTTTTAAATAAATCTTGAATTCTTTGTTATGTAGGCTGCATCCTACTGCTATCGCGAACGGCATTCGAAATTTTCTCTCTCTGTCGCACTTGCAAGTTTGCACTTAAGTGCGACTGTGAGGGAAAACTTCGTTTGTTGTTCGCGGTACCAGGAGTTCCTGTATGGATTTAGGTTTTAAAAAAATGAGTTGGATGTGACGTTTTAAAAACAGTGCACACTTTGTAAATTAGCAACGTCGGAAAAATAAGGCATTTGCTTAAATATATATCGAGAGCTTTTTTTTGTGAAACTGTTTAGTTAATCATCCAGTTATAGCATTTCCGTATTTTTAAGAGACTTCATCAAAGTAAGTGCCCTTATATCTGATAAGGCCTGATCCTCGCATCTACAGCAATGAAGCGAAAAATATTAGTTCTTATTTAAATATTTTTCTTTTTTTTGTGTATAAAGCAAGTTTTCTTCTGCAGATTATAGCAAAAAATAAAAATAAATGGCATATATATATATTTACCAAAATCCTTTCATTAAATTAGACGATGAGGATTTGTATTATTATTAACTATTATTAAAACGAGTCATTCGATGTATATTTTTATTTTTAACCGACTTCAACAAAAAGAGGCATGTTTTTTTATTCTTTTTTTAATGTGTGTTACCTCGGAACTCTGTCATTTATGTAGATTTGGAATATTCTTTCTCTGCTGGAAACGGTCCACGGATGGACCATGGATGGTCATCCAAAACTAGGTACTAGTGTTTCTGTTAAATGGTACTGACGTAATGTAATGTTAATTTTACCATCAACCTGATCTGGGGGCCGATTTTTGAGTTTCGAACGCTCGAATTTTCACTCGAGATCTGTCAAAATACTATGATGTTTTGACAGATGGCGAGTGAGAATAAGTGTGAAAAAAGTAAAAAATAAAATAAAAAAATAAAACCGACTCCAAACAAACGGTAAAGAGCAAAAAATTATTGCCTAACTTCTAATAGCTCAATATGAGACTTTAGGTGTGCTTCTCATTGAACAGTGTAGACGTATTTAATGTAATTTTTGTAGGAAGTCGGTGCCATTTCGACAACTTTGGGGAATTTCTTTGAATGGCAACGACTTAAAAAATTACAATTCGTCTACATTGTTCACAATAAAAATCAAAAAGTCTCATATTGAGCTAGCTAGTTAGGAAAAGCCCAAAGTTTGATGAGTACCTAATTTTCAAAAAATTTGTACATCAGTGGTGGAGCGTCCATACAACTCGATTCCCACGGGCTTGCCTAATTTTCAGCCAGTCCACTTCTTTTACTACGACTCATGATGATTAAGAAAGGCTAATTATTACCGACTTCCCTAAGAATACTTTCGACGCGCCGCCACTGTTGTACATAGTTAAGGGCTTTAATTAAAACAAAATTTAACTATTGATTCCTTTGTGTAACGATCACTCATATATTTTGTATGGCTAACTTTCGTTACACAAAGGACGCGATCGTAATTTTGTTTTAATTAAGCCCTTAACTATGTACAATTTTTTTGAAAACGACTCTGATAATTAATTTAATTTTTTATGTACTATCCTCTGGCTGAATTGTCATAATGAGGTATATTTTTGGAAGCAGATCATGGAGGTTTTTTTTGCTACCCCACCCGATAGATTTTTAAAGAATACTTGTTTTTAGCTGGAAAATGCACCCGAGTCTAAAATACTGGCAAAGACATCGGTATTCACCGTGCCCGAAAAAAAAATCCATACGCGGACTTCCCTACAGGACAATTTTTTTTAGGTAGATTACCTACCCACTGGACTTAAAGAAATCATCCTCGTTTTACAAGAACTTAGTTTGTTTTATTTCTGCGCTGTAATAGTACAACATTTTGTTTATAGTACATTACTTACCAAGGGCGATAAAACAAAGAATGTCTCAGATCGCAGGTATTTTACGCCCGAGCCGAAGGCAAGGGCGATAAATATGCGATCTGAGGCTTTCTTTATTATCGCCCGTGGTAAGTACAAAATTTTATGTCACCCCCTGGCCAGGAAGTGGGTTTTTTCGCGCGCGGAGCGTGCGATAATGGCCACTTTATGGCCAGGTGTGACATAAAATAATTTTATAAAACTGTACACAGATATAAGTAGGTATCTGTCTGATTAAGAAATAACATATAATTGCATTGGGACTTTTTTGTCTGTTTATGTTTAGTGTAACAAACATATTTTTTTCTATTTACAACTAATTAATGTTTTTAGGAGCATTAGAAAGGAGTTGGGGGAAATAAAAAGGTAAAATCATGAATGACAAAGTAAAAAGTTGACATACCTAGTAAGATTAGTAAGTAAGATTACTATTAACTAAGTAAGATATTGTATTTTTGTCGTTTTATTTGTATGGTTGTATAAGTAAAGGTTTGGTTAATAAACCTATAATAGGTATATGTATGTACCTATTGTAAAATGGTCAATTAGTTGACGATGGGTGTCATCTTATCCAGAGTGATTTAAGTCACAGTCACAATGTGCACACTTTACTTCTGTTTTTAAATCTCATTCTAATAACTAAACATTATGTTTGTATTGCACTGATCGTCTCTTAAGAGGAGGGGTAGGGCAAGCTCACCATACAAACATTGTGCAGGATTTTCTTCGTTTGTGTTTGCATTAAAGTTATTTTTGGTCAGTACCTATGCTTATTTTACTGATAGCTATTTCTTGATGTAATTTTGTATTTTATTTTTTCATTTATCATTTTTATGAAATATTTGAAAATTTCCACATCACTTTCTTCGCATATCTAATATTTACAACCAAAAAATAATAATAATGTGTTTTGTGTTTATTTAAATTGTATTGTATTTGTAAGTTGACATATTTTAAAAATATATTATATTAGTTAGTGCCAAAACCCATGAATAAAACGTGCACAGATTTTGTATGGAAAATGCCTTGCCCACCCCTGCGCCTTAACGGAATTGGTCCTATTAGATTGCTATATCTACATCTTGTAAGATTTTCGCTTATTAGATAAATATTTACTTGGGAGGATAGTTCGTGTATTTGCTACAATATTTAAATTACTAAGGTAGGTAAAATAAACATTGAGCAGAAAAAAATGATTATTTTCATATTAGATACAATGCAAACATGTTTACTTACAACCAAATGAATATTGATGATTTTATTGTTGAAATTGAAACAAAGCAAAAAATATAACTGTAGGTATATTAATATATTATGAATGAACTTTTTTAATTGCATTTAATGTTTATATTTTTGAATAATCGTTTGCTGGATACTTCGACGAAACATAGTATAAATAATAACATTTACAAATGGTTCTTTTTTATATTTTTATGTTGTTTTTCTCATATAATAGTTAAAACCCATAACCAATATCTTTCCTACGTTTTTGTATTACCTAATAAATAAAACATCTAAACATTGATAATGAATAAAGAGAGAAACAAAAGTCTTTCAAGTTGGCAAGTTAACTTCCATCGTTTCGGAACTTAAGGAACTTGTTAGCCGGACAATTACCATCACTCAGGCATTGCTTATTTTGCCTTCTTATAGCTTTGAGATGGCAATAACAATTGCTAAATTACAATTTTAATCCATTTTTAAATGGTATAACTACACTATAGTCTTTGGTGTTCTCATTACTTATTTCTCGTGATGCATATTACAGTGCTTTTTTATTTCATCATTTATAACAACCATGGTATTAATTACAGATCTCATATGATATTTTGTGTCTCACATAGGTCCTGTTAGCATTGTTGTTTGTTATTGTTACTTGAGTGTAATTTGATCAAATGAAGTTTTTACAGACACGTTCTAGGGTTCGTAATTTGGAAGTCGGCTCTTGGTTGCCCTGGAGTACCTACCTAAAATGAGGCATCACGGTAGAATTCGATGAAGAACTTTTCAAATTATGATCCGATATCTGTCGAGCCTGCGGGGTGATACATATTTTGGGAAATGCAGGCCTAGCCTATAGGCAGTCTTGATATCGATAATCCTTCATACATCGATTAATTTAAAACTAGGAGATCAAGAAGTTGCATGTTCTAATTTGTATGCTAAGGAAATTAATTATATCAAAGGAGAACAGTACAATCGACGGACTGAATGCCATTGTATTCTCACCCGGTAAACCATAGATAGGTAGAGCAAAGGACATAAATCGTTGTTTTGGTCTCTTGGTGCAATAAGAGTATACAGCAGCCGAAGTTCCAACATAGAGTTATGCCAAGATACGAACCTAGCGGCGTCAAGGTGTCCTCCCGGGGGTCCCTGTGCCTTCTGCGCTCGCGGCGCTCCTGCCGGTCGCGGGCCATGATGGCGGCGATGGAGAAGTCCGTAGCGCAGGGCCGCGCCGAGCACTCCTCCTCCATCGCGACGGCGCCCCGCTCGCGCTCGCGCTGCAGCAGCATCAAGTTGGCCCCGCTTGACCCCAGCCCGACCGGACCACAGCTCAACACGACGTCACCGTCCGCGCATCCCATTGATGCTGAACATAGTCCGAATACAACCTTAACTCTTATAACCCGTTGCCAATTATCTATGTCAGTTTATCAGTGTCTACTGGTACAGAATCAGAAGTACAAGTTGTTTACGATACTTTTCAAATTCAAAAACACCAAGAAAATATGTTCACAAACTGTCTATCGAGCTGTAATCGCATAGATATTTCAGTAAACAATATTGGAGATATATTTGGGCGCGTAGTCGTCGCGACAGAAGTTTCAGTGCGTGGAAACTTTTTACGCGCGCGTCGGCGAAGCGGCTTGAGCGGACCGGTGCGGCGCGGCGCGATGTCGACTCGACTGAGGCGGCGGCGGAGCGCCAGGCGGCGGGCCGTAGGGAGGGGCCTGCATCGCCGCCCTATGCCACCACGCTCCGACCACGCACACACTACTGATTTTTTTATTACTTCTTTCTTATAACGTCCGTCCCGCTCGGGCGCCTTGCTCCTCGCACTCGTCTTCGGAGCGGCGAGTTTTTCTCCGCGCGATAACTATTGAAATTCGCTAAATGGCTCACCGCGGCGCGGAAAAGGCTCTCGTTAAACGGTGAGTCGATCGTATCGCGGTATTTATTCGCTGCGCCGACGCCTCGCATCACTATTTATGCCGCGCCGCCGCACCGCCGATTACTTCAATGAGAATATTCGCGCTATATTAATATGAATAAATAAATAAGCTCTTGCTTTATTACATGACGCAAATTGCCCCGAGCGGATAGGCTATTACCGTTCTTATAAGATATTAATAAATAGTGATTAACTGCGATCGATAGCTTGCATACTTGAACTGTAGGTATATACAAATAACACCTATACCATCTGTGCGAACATATCAAGTAACAGTGCTTTAATCTCACGAGCGCGGGTTGGCTAGGTATATATAGATAGGTAGGTGCCTATATTGTTGTAATTGTGACACATACCTACGAACACATAAAAACAACGTGAACTCATAGCTCCTACGCTGATTGCTGATACACACATAAACAATGTACATGTATAGCTCAACACACAACCATGGCTGACCCGCTCTCGTGAAATAAAAGAACTCTACTTACATGTGACTATACCCAAATGTAGGTGAACAACTCTTCGCTCATGAGTAACCAACGTATAAAACTCACTAGTTTCATTATGGGCACATGCAGTACTATTGTTTGTTCACTTTTCTCTACGGTAGCTCGTTTAAAAGCATTTAATTAGAATGACTTTATAAAGTTGATTAGGTCGGGCGAGGCAGAATAAACAAGCACTCGCAATCAGCGCGCGCGCCTCGTGATTGGCGAATCGGGCGGCTTTATAGCGTGGGATCAAATTTGCGGAAAATTGCACTTAGACTTTCTCCTAGATTTGTATAAAATAATTTATTACGTGCGAGGGACTCAAACTAACCATGCCGGACGGCAGTAAAGCTTATCGGCGAGCGGTAATGGCCGCTCAATGGCCACGTTCGGCTTGTGACGAATTGGAATAATTATTTTGCCAACTGATATCAATGTAATTACAATTGCGTATATTCGAGTTAAAGCTCTGCAGTTTTATATGACTATGTATACTTAAGCAGGTCATTTTCGGATATGATGTTTAACATGCAAAAATCACTACATTAACATACAATCTCTATTACCTAGATGTAGTTACAATTAAGTTGTAGACATGGAAGTTTATTGGTAACTATCGAGAGTATCGAGCAGTATTAAAATAAGTCTAAATTTGTCATAATCATTTCGACTACCGTAGCCTTAAAGGGCGTAAGGGGCAAAAGGGCAATTTCAAGGAGAGCCAAAACCATTACTACGATTCGAGAAAAAAACATCGAAAGTTTTTGTTTCTTTACTAAATGATATGCAAGTTAGTGATAAAATTACAGTTTTTTAAGTATTAGATCTAATAAATTTTATGTTACAATCATTAGTTAAGCAGCATCATGTCCTTGTCCATTACGCCAAAAAAACCAGAAGTTTTTGGAAATGTTGTCCCTTACTTCACATCCACCCCGACTATAGGTACCTATACTCAATTTGACCCTAATGACAAAAGCTCCTCATTACACACATTCCTATGAATACTTACATATAGAGTGATAACACAAAAAAAAAGATTATTTGCGGGTGTTAGTATTTTATCCAGGATAAGGTACACCTATAATCCAATCAATCAATAGATACAGCGTTACAGCGATGTGCGTCATTCATTTTTTTTATTATTATTGAATAAATAAAGATTAATAATACCTATAATAAGTACTACTGAAGATTAGTACATCTACTGAAACACCTCATATTTCAATATTATTCCAGGGTGTTTCAACCTAATAAAATATTGATCGATATAATAACAAATAAAATGCCATGCAATTGTAAGTTTTAGATAAAACGAAATAAACAAAAGTGAAACATAATGATTTTTTAAAGCATTGGCTTCAAGAACCCTCCAATATTTTAACTTTTTCCAAAAACTTATTTTTTGGCGTGACGGACTACGATTGGTCCCTTACCCTTGGACCTGGGGTAATTGATATGACATTATGAAGAATGCCTTCATTAATGAAATTACAAATTAGCGTATCAGACTCCTACTAATAATTTGAATAAGATTATGTCAGCGTAGAGGACAATTATCTGTAAATTCAGGAACGCAAAATAGTGTATATCGTACAGTGAAGTGAGAGAGCTATGTCTTAATGTATAGGAGAATTTTCTTATTTTAGTGGATACGGCAAAAAGCACTGTAAAATGGGGTCTGTTGGGCATTTTTTCACTAATTTCACCAATCTAATGTAGGTAGGTATTACCTGCAGAATAATTCATAATTTAATCATGTTTTGTGTTTGTACCAACTATTTATAAGTACTTACTAAGAGTAGTACTAATTTAAACAAACTGCCTATGTTGTAAGCAGTACAACCAATAGTACCTAATAATATGACGGTGCCCACTCTACCAACCTGTTGCAGCGTTTACATCTGCATGCAAGTTTGTTGCTTGCTACTCACTGGTAAATTTTAATAGCCCTATCAGTGTCAAGCTGTCAAATTGACATCTTATAGGTAGTTAGACTTTCGTTTGAAATAAAAGATAGCGACTTGAATAGAAGATATGTTTTACCTCTACAGTTTCCAGTACCTAATCAACACTTTCAGAAGAGCTGAATATTTATTACCCGAGTGAAACGAAGGTCTCTGTTTTAGTTTCGACAAAAATGCTTTCGTATGTCCGGGTTTCCGGTTGTTCTCCTCTACGGGTCGCATTTCTTGACCGATTCTCGTGAAATTTCGTGAGCAGGGAGCCGATTTTTGAGTGCCGAGCGCTCGATTTTTCACTCACAACACTCACTAGGTCTACAGCTCACAGAGCCACTAGGTATAGTGTAGTACCAACTCGCTTTTTGTAATGTAATGTATGTAATAACTTTATTGTACACAAAAAACAAAAAAACAAATAAAAAATACAAACAAATTAGGTCATCTCTCATCATTCTCTGTTGCTGACTGTACAAAGGCGAACTTATCCCTTAAAGGGATGGAGGGGGAGGGAGATGGGAAGGGGGGGGGGGGTGGTAATGAACTATGTTTTCAGCAAAATTATTGGGTAGTTATTTAAACACAATACCTCTGCTATACTAACTGCACCAACGTACGAACACAGACCGGTCATCGTCAAATATGGCGTCGGCAGCTGTCATCCCTTAGAATCTTGTCAAACTTTCCATACAATCAGATTTGACGAACACCGCTTACAATTACAGACGGTTTGGTGCAACCCAGCCTAAGACTGATCTGCTGTTGAGAGGAAAGATGGCCATCGATGTCGAGCGATACCTATTCGACATTAAAGACGACTTGAATGACCCGTTTATTATATTTCAATAAGATGGTTCAGGTTATTCTTGGTTTAGCATATTATCTGGGGGCCAATTTTTGAGTGTCGAACGCTCGACTTTTCACTCGACATCTGTCAAAACATCATAGTTTTTTGACTGATCTCGAGTGAAAAGTCAAGCGTTCGACGCTCAAAAATCGTCCCCAGGTCTCACTTCCATTTTTTAAAGCGTTTTTGTCTCTGTAGACCGCATTTGGGACATATGTCTGCAAATACAGTGTCATTTTCATGACACCAAAATTGCCACACTGTGCACTGAAGCCAGTAGTTCGAAGGAGAGTTTTGATCTTCCCTTATTTCGTAGTAACTTAATTTTCGCCACATCTGCGGAAGATATTTTCCATTTGTAATTTTTTTCTCGATTATACTATTAGTGGGACTTTCAGGTAGTTTTTCTTAATATAAACTAGACGTGTGCGCCGCGCCGGCGCGCCGCCGCCGCCGGCATTTTTGCCACGCCGCCGCCGCCGACAAAATGATCGGCGTGAAATCGGCGTAACCTTGACTGAATGCCAAAGAGTCTTTTTATTAGATAAAAGAGTATAACTAACATTTTTATTTAACTTTTTTATTGCTTTGTTATTGTTTTAATGTATGTACAGTGGTACACTTTTTATATTAAATTTGTTGTGTGACAATAAATATTTTTCTTAGTTTATATATACTATCAGAGCAGTCTGAAATACATTGAGCGCCTGAGTATGGAAATCCGGCTGAGAAAATCGTATAAGTAGGCATCTATAGCCAAATAATAATAGCATAAACAAACTCTTATAGCTTCGTCATATCCGTCTGTCTGTACGTATGTCCTGTAATGTCACAATCCTTTTACTCAGAAACGATTAAGATTTTTTCAAAGACTTTTTGTACTTTGGGAATAATCGATTCATAAATCTAATATAATGTCCCCCTCCCCCTCTTCTGGTAGTTGTCTCATTCGGAAACTGACGCGATATGGCGTTCCTGAAGGAGGCCCGGTAAGCTTGGTTTGTTTCGTGCTGGGACAACAGAACTAGTGGGTATGGCATAAGACGATGGTAACCATCCTGATGGAGGGCTCTGGTGTGAAACACCGCATGTGCGCAATCCCACTTCCACGCAACTCGCTCCCAGGCCAGTGCTGGAGCTGACGAAGCTCTTAAGCACCGCAAACACTCGTCTTTATTGTGTAAGTAACTCTGCGAGTTTGCAATGCTTGCAGTGGACTCTGGACCCTGGCCGGCTGACATGAAGACATTCATGAGAGCTTTGTTGTGGCGACTGGTCGGTACCTCGGGGACCTGACACTTTCCTTCCACAGAGAATTTCTCTGGCAATACAGAGGGGTAACGCGGCTAGCGTTATGGGGACCATGCCCCAGGCGGAGCTTTTAGACTGGATATTTTTGTTAGCTATATCTGTCTCTCTTGAGTCGGTCCCTCATTCCTGAGGATCGTGATCACTTCTGGATTTCCCCTCCCTGAGGACTTGTCTCCAATGTCTCCATCGGTCTCGATCGATGTGGCTTCCTTAACCTGATCTGTCCATGTAGTTGATGAGCGTCCCCTAGCCCTCTTGCCTTCCATTCCATCAACCACGACCAGTTTCTCCAGACTATCAGCACCACTGCGCGTTACTTGTCCAAAGTATGAAAGCAGCCACTGCCGACAAACAGTGGATAACCGTGTCTTGATACCGAGCTGGGTCATTGGTCCGTTTGGCTGTCCAGGGTATCCTGAGCATTCGCCTCCAGTACCGCATATCGAATTCTTTGTCGCTCCCTAACCAGTATTGTCCATGTTTCTACCGCATTTTTGTTATATAGGGATGTGGTTTACTTGTATGAATACAGATTTATTCCATTGATCTCGATTTAAAAAAAAATACGAATTATTTCGCATTTTTATTTACGTGACCTTCAACCCGATTTCACGCCGAATGTACGCCGCCGCCGCCGATTTTTTGGCAAACGCCGCCGCCGATCATTTTTAAATCGGCGCACACGTCTAATATAAACTGATTAAATTGGCTAATTGGCTATATATATCTCCTTTTTTCTGGGTGAGATGGCCACGCCTAAAACAAAAAAAAATAAAGGCACGACACGCGTGATTTTGAGCATAAAACAATGTGTTACTAATATACTTGGCAACGAATCTAACTTCACATCATGTAAGTATACATGACACAAAAACTCAATAGTTCACAGGGATTTTCCTTATACTTGTATATTTTACTAGTTTTTGCCCGCGACTTCGTCCGCGTGGAACTCGTTTATCGCGATAGAATTTAATTGCTATTTGTTTTATATCAGGCGCTTATCTAGTTATCGCTGTTCCACACAAACTTCCACCACCTTAAGGGATGATTTCTGGGATAAAAAGTATCCTATGTCCTTCCCCGGGACTCAAAACATCTCCATGACAAATTTCATCTAAATCCGTCCAGTGGTTTAAGCGTGAAGAGGTATAGTAGAAATTATTTAAAATGTCCGACATTTTATAAAACTTGTCATTGGACTTTGAATCTTCACGCTTGGACAGTAAAGACGAGAACGGCCTAATTTGATAAAACTCTGACAGTTTAAATAATTTTAAGTATAACAGACAGACAGACAGACTTTCGCATTTGTAATATTAGTATGGATTTTAGTAAATTTTTGTCTACGAAGCTACGGTAGCCCAGTGGTTCAAGCATGCGGCTGTCAAGCGGCGGTCGTGGGTTCGAATCCAGCTCGTACCATTGAGTTTCGGAACTTATGTACGGAATATCATTTGATATTTACCGTTAGCTTTTCGGTGAAGGAAAACATCGTGAGGAAACCTGCATACCTACATCCGCGAAGAAAGTTGTATGTGAAGTCCCCAACCCGCTCTGGGCCCGCGTGGGGACTACTGCCCATCAATTTTATTTTTTTTAAATTTAGTTACTTACATCTACATCAGCAAAATAAAAACTTTTTTTAGTGGTCTATAGTACCTAAACCATGACTGTATGACTGTATTTACTTAATTTAAAAATACGTCTTTGGTCTTAACGTCATTAAAAGCCTTGCAAAAAATCATCATTACTGCGCAATGACACTGTCCATTTCACTTTTGACAAAATAAACTACAATTGTAATTCTCATTAAAAATTCAAAGCGAGCTTGTCGTGTGAACGCTCTCACTGCGACCACGGAGGGGGAACGACGCCCCAAGTAGGCGGGTCGGCCGCAACGCAAACCAAACACAACTTTATACTAATGTGCATAAAGTTTAAGATTACTATCTTTGTTTAGATGCATTTAATGCAAGTCGCTGGTATGAGCGAGGGGACCGCTAAGTAGCTTTCAAGCCCGTACGGCAATCGGGATTTTTTCGCCTTTCATTATAGAATCCAGCGTTTTGCAACACATTCTCGAGTTTTTGTCGCGAATCAATTAATTTATGTTTTGTTGTTTTCGTTGATGGTTGTTGCTATATTTTTGTTTTATTTATAAATCAAAAATACGGAACCTGGTTAATACTTGTGGTAATACTTTATCATAAATTGTACCTGTATAGGTACTTAATCAATATTCTATAGCAGATACCTATTTATAATTAGTGTAACGTTTTTACAATTATTATTTTCGAAACTTGTTAGACATTTTTTCATAATGTTTTTGACTGAAATGCACATAAATACCGGTCGAGTGCATGTCAGACCACGCACAATGAAGGGTTCTGTGAAATTCTCGTTCATCTTTAATACCTATATCCCACACGCCTATGTTTTTTTTACATGGATTGGTATGTAATTCAATTTTTTTTTTCATAGTTTCACATCACTTTTATGTAGCGACTCATAGAATAATACATCTTCCTACTAAATTTATTAATTGAAGTGCTTATAGGTACCTAGTCTCCGAGTAAATCGGCTGTGACATTCGGCCAGACAGACGGACGAACAGACACGACGAAAGCGTAAGGGCTTTCGCTACTTAGTCTACGGAACCCAAAAAGTCCAAATGGTAAACAATGCTTGTTGGAATTTTTCGTTAGAATTCGCATTTCGGAATATGCATTTTTATATAAAACAATAAAACATAAAATGGAACAGTTCTACTGAAACCATACCTCTCCCATACCTGCGGTTCAATTACCTGGGGGGCGATTTTTGAGTGTCGAACGCTCGACTTTTCACTCGAGAACTGTCAAAAAACTATAACGTTTTGATAGATGTCGAGTGAAAAGTCGAGCGTTCGACACTCAAAAATCGGCCCCCTGCCCTAGAGTAGATCCCCATATATATTCATACATCACTATAATATTCTCCAATCCAATATTTAATAATTATCTATGGCATTTTTGTGACAGAATACTTATAAATATTATTTGGCCTACCTAGTAGATACTATTACCTACCTACCATGAAGTTAGAATAAAAACTATGTGCTGTACAATTTTATTCTATAAAAAAAAAATCTCAAAATGAAATATGAAAAATACGTATCTACTCGTTTGTTTATAATTAGAATATGTAGTATGGTTAGCCACCATATAGTATATCTACTTAAATGTTTGATTACTCTGTCATTACATTCTTTTATTTTTTCCACTATATTAGGAAAGTACCTACTTGTGACTGTATTTTACCAAGCCGTAAGTATTCTTTCTCGGCGAGTGTAAATAGGCCGTTCCAGAATAAGATCTTCTTTACCCGGACTTCCCTTAGATTATTATTTATTACACATTACGATAGGTACACGGGGTACAGAAAACATCCAAAATATAATTTTATCAATAGTCGTTGTTCGGAAATGTAATGCACAGCATAGGTAAAGCCATATGCAATACATATTTATATGGGTCGTATAGATTCAGATGAATTCCGCACTCGCAGAGGTGATATAATTTTATGTTAAGGTACCTCGATATTAGAAAACTAAATCATAAGGATGCGACTTCGGTTTCCTTTTTCCACTACAATACTGCTAAATGAAAACTACGAAAATACTTTCAGCTTTCTGTTTCACGTTATGTTTTTTGGCATAGTTACTTAAAATATTTATCATTTAACCTATGGGTAAATCTGTACCTAGAACATATATATATATTATTAATATCAGTGAACAGAAACGAAATTGCATAATAGTCAATAATAAACTGTTTAAAAAACTATCATTTGACTGGGCAAGTAGGTACTTACATGGCAAGTACAATACTAATTTAGTCGAAGTCTTACTATTTGCATAACGGTCACGGTTACTGACCCGTTATTGCGGGCGAATATTAACCGCATGCCACATTGGGGACACATCCATCCACGCCCAGCATTCAAAGCGGGGGCTGCATTTAGAAACGACTTAAACATCTTAGTTTTTGTAAATTGTGCCTCACACGCCAAAGTCTTCGTAGCAAAAGACTGAAAATTAACCTTACTTGATAGCACGTAGCTTGCCTTTACATCGACTTGATCGACTCGATATGAAGTCATTGGCGTGTGGGGCTTTATATCAAGTGAAAAGGTTAAAAATGTAGTAATACCAATGCCTACAAAAACTACTATAAAATACAATGTATATGATTATCTATATCATAGAATATCTCCCCCTCAGTAACATAAGTATGTTCAGTAGAAAATAAGTATGATGAATAGTTATTTATGTAGAGCCGCCCACAACTTAAAGAGTATCTGCTTTAGTTAACTATAATATGATATGTATATGATCAATTCAAATAAACTATATGTTATGTATGATATGATTAATTCGACCTTTCATTTGACAAAGTGTTCCTAATTATTTAATAAAAAATAAATATATTTCCAAAACTACAAATTTAGAAATAAAGGAAAAATTGAAAAACTTAGGCACCGAGCAAAATTCGAACCTGCGACCTCCCGGCACTCGCGACCAGTCGGCGTGAGTCTTCTGGTAGATGTCGCTGTACGCCTAAGGCGTTGTATAAATGAAGGAAGGATTGACAAATTTCAAGCCGGGTAGCAATCGCACCTATAGCTCAGTTGGCTAGAGCGACTGGCTGCGAGTGCCGGGAGGTCGCAGGTTCGAATCCTGCTCGGTGCCTAAGTTTTTCAATTTTTCCTTTATTTCTAAATTTGTAGTTTGCGTTCGCAGCGTTACTGCTTAATACAAAATTAATATTTCCAAAAATTACGAACAGCTTCAGATAGATGCAATTGCAGCTCCTTTGCAGTCGCTCCTCTCTACACTACATTTACTTATTACACCTACATTTACTTGGTCTAGGGATACCTGCCATGCAAAACATTCTGCACATATCGGCTTTCACAGAACTTATGGGACCAACGTAGATAAGTTGTACTTTGCATACAATATCGGTATGGCGGGCGGAGCATCAGCCGATAACTCAGGAACGAAATTAAAAGAGTAAGGGCTCTATTCTAACGTACAGCTCTAAACAAGTTCAGTTCTAGTCCAGACCAAATGGACAGTATGTGTTGTGTATATGTCGCAGCCGGATTGTATAATCCGCCGTTTTACATTACGGTTAAGCCGTTTTACAAAACAGAACCGTTTTGTAATACGGCGGGTTAACGTTTAGCCGGATCGTCATTGCAACTTTCATTCAGCCGTATTCAATCCGCCTAATCGTTGACCCGCCGTAATACAAAACAGCTCTGTTTTGTAAAACGCCTAGCCATAATGTAATACGGCGGATTATACGATTTGCCTGCGACATATATACGACGACAAATATATTTTTTCGTTTACGTTTTTGCACTTGTTAGGTACATATCTTTGACGTAGACACTACATTTACTTAGAAGAACGATTAGCGACCTTAAATACCAATTTAATTCGTTGTAAGGTAGTGATCAAACCAAACTGAATAACTTAATTTTGCTCGAGGCATCTGCGTTGAATAAAAACGTATTATACTATAGGTATACAGTGATAAGTAGATAAGTATCTAATTTATAATGAACTAAAAAAATAGTAACCATGTGTTGCATTTCGCGTTTTATACCAGAAATCGTAGAGCTTTCAATATATTCTTTCTCGATTATATTGAGTCGATTTGCAACGTTCTTTTTACAAGCTTTTGTTTGACTTCCCCTGTTAGTATGTGTGGGACAAATCTTGCACTGAATTTAAGACCAGGGGCCGATTTTTGAGTGTCGAACGCTCGACTTTTCACTCGAGATCTGACAAAAAACTATGACGTTTTGACAGATGTCGAGTGAAAAGTTGAGCGTTCGACACTCATAAATCGGCCCCCTGTTCTCCTCAACCGATTGAGCTGAAATTTGGTATAGCCATAGCAACTCCTAACCTAAACTACAAAAGATACACCCATCGTGTTTGGGATCATTGGGGCCGTCTCCACAAGTAGTTGATGACTGTGAAAAAAAAGTATAGTCGGCAATAAAAGCTTGTACCAAAAATGAAACTTTTGACAGAAACTTATTGATATTTTGAAACTGTACTTGGGAAATAATTCTAGTATATCATGTAGCTTACCTAGTAACCTACCTACCCACCTACCTACCTACCTACCCACCCCTACCTACCCTACCTACCTGTTACCTACCAGTACTTACATGTTGGTATACCTTTTTAACCCTTTGAACGCCAAGAACCTATAAAGTGGTCGTGTGTCATCGTGCCCACAACGCCAACAACCACTAAAAAGGTCGGAGTGAAGGTCTACTTTGATCATGAATAAAATCTATTATGAATTATTTTTATTTGTTTTTATTGATTTAAACAACATAACAAACTGGCAACCGTACTGTCTTCTCGAAGATCTCACGGTTCGAAGTAAATGCCATACGATAAATAATAATAATGTTGCTTTAAACGTTACATCAATTCAACAGTGCTTGGCGTGTGAGTGATCACTTCATTCAAATATGAAAGCGTTCAAAGGGTTAAAATAACCAAAGGTACGAAATGAACGTCTTGATTACAGGTCAATTTACATAAAATATAGAGGACGGGTAGGGCAAGCTCTCTCCATACAAACTTTGTGCAGGATTTTCTTCGTTTGTGTTTGCATTAAAGTTATGATTTTTGCCTATGCTTATTTTTCTGATAGCTATTTCCTGCTGTAATTATTTTTATTCATTTCTATTATTTTTCATTTTATTGAAATATTTGTAAATTTTCACATCACTTTCTTTGCATATCTAATATTTACAACCAAAACAAATATTATATTTGTTAGTGCCAAAATCTACGAATAAAACGTGCACAGAGTTTCTATGGAGAATGCCTTGCCCCCCGCTGCGCCATAAGTAGGTATCGGTATTTGGCAGCAATGATACTAATAGGAAAATAAGATGACTCCATTTTGCACAAGTCTCAAGTCAAGAAGTGTTTTATTTAGGAAGATACAGACTAGACTTAGACGGCCAACGCTTGATGTGGCAAGTTGAGAGTCCAGCAACCACCCAAGGCCCCAAAGCTCCGAACGCCAACGTCGCGCGGCGGTGGCCCCACGTCACCTGAATAAATTAGGACGGTCCGATCTTAATTAATGTGATACATATACGACTACTACTTTTACCGTGATTAAGAACCTTTCTGCTGTTTTCCAAGCACCCTGTGTTTACTAATGAACTGCTAATGCCAGAATAATTAAGCAGTTGAAGTAAATAAAGTCATAATCATAAATAAGTTAGTGGTAGATGCACTTATCATTTTATAGTAAGTACAGTCTATTCATCCTTACGTGTTTAATGTAAACAAACTATTTTTGAAGACGATAATCATTATCACGCTTTTCTCTAGGATTGCAATACTTTGTGAGCTTCTTTAAGTATTTTCATTCATCATATCAACATCTTAAGTGATGATTATTGTGTAATGTGTATAGTTCGTACACAACTGTAAGGCCAAGTGCTGTCAAATTAACGCAAGCAAAAATCTACCTAACAGTCAGAGCTCTAAGTCGAGTTTTGCTTGCGTTCGTTTGACAGAATTTGGCCCTAATTTTTTTTGTATACTATACTTAATCCTTGATTAAAGGGTGATAATGATTAATGTCTTCAAGAGAGTTTGTTTACATGATATGGCACGTAAGGATGAATAGACTGTACCTAAGCCTAAGTGAAAATGTTTACGTAAGGTTCTAACTGTACGTAAACATCTTCACATAGTATAGGTACCTACACAATGTAGGCACAAAGTTATGTCTTAGTAGGAACCGCTTTAGAGAATTACTACAGTGATACAGATTCTAGTATTATTATTATAGTTAAGTACATTAGGTACATAAATATTAATTTATAAGCTTTCATCTTTGCCTGTTTCTTATCCAAGTAAATATAATATAAAATATAAATTTGTTGAGCTTCTTGCGCTGCTTTTCGTAAAGCACAATATGTTTACCCACATCTCGGCATGTAGGGTGACAATGCGCGCTTCGCAGCGGCGGACAAGCGGAACGGGCCTGTCTCGAGGGGACGCTCTAAATCGTATTGGTTTCCTATATTTTGTTTATTTAGGTGTTTTTTCAGTGCAGAACGGTGAACACGAATTTTTTACGTAAGTACGTACACTTACTTCGAATGTTCTAGTGATTTTTTTATCCCTCCTGTTCAATTTATGTTTAGAAATGATGAGTTTTTCCTTCTGTGTCAGTATTAATTTACGTGTACTGAAATGAGTAGGTACCTACACTAATATATAAAGCACAGGCGCATATAATATTACCGATTGTATTTTACATAGCTAATCGTTTTTTTTATTTGTATATAAATGTGTGACCGTCCTGTTAGTTTAGTTTGTTATTAATTTAGTTTTTTTGGGACATTTTAGAAAACCAGCCTTTATGATTTTTATGTCACACCTGGCCATAAAGAGGCAATTACCGCACGCTCCGCTCGCGGGAAATCCCACTTCCTGGCCAGGGGGTGACATAAAATTTTGTACTTACCACGGGCGGTAATAAAGAAAGCCTCAGATCGCATATTTATCGCCCTTGCCTTCGGCTCGAGCGTCAAATACCTGCGATCTGACACATTCTTTGTTTTGCCGCCATTGTTAAGAAATGTACTATATTTGTATTCGTTTTTAGTCAAGCAAAGGCAATAAAGTTTATTTTATTTCTTTCATACACGTAATTTTTAAAAATATGTATAATGTTTAGTACATTATGATGAAAGTGAGGTACGCCGGTGGTTTACACTATAGGTTGTATTACTATATGATAAAGGAGCCAAGTACGATTACGATCACCATGTAAACTACCCCAACGACGCATATACTGCTAACAGTGCTAACACGCATCTTATGGAGACCTTATTTCCTTCTTCAGGAATAGCGAGCTGGCTATATTTGTATTCCATTTCATCATTATGATAAAGACATTACCAGTACGCATTTCAGATCATTTCACATTTCTCTTTATCTTTGGATGAAAAACATTTGGCTTGATAAATAACACGTAGCGTCCACAAAGTCATAATGTGCAAACGCCAAGCTCTCCGCGTTTGGCTGACACCGGCCAGGAGCGGTGTCGCCACTGTTAGCTGCGATCCTAGCTGATTCCCATTGGATGACAATTGGATGTTTTTCTAGAATCTTCCTTTGTTTATAGCGGACTACACAAGGAATTGTTGTATTTATCATGGAATTCCTCAAAATAAGGCTTGATTCCATAAATTAATCAAATAACGTGGGGCTGGGCTGGTCACGTCTGCCGCATGCCCTGTGAGTTATGGACAAAGACTACTAACGGAGTGGAAGTTGCAGGACTTGAGGAGACGCGGCAGACCTCATAGGCGATGGCGGGATGAACTGGACTCCTTTTTACAGGACGGGCCAGAAACTAAGAAATGATAATTGGAAAAAGAGGAGGCAAGCCTTTGCCCCGCAGTGGGACACATTAGGCTCTGAATAATAATGAACAATAATATTGTTTTTCTTTACAAAAATAATACGTTCTAATCTCTTAAATACACACAGTAAGTATACGTGGGTACATTAGCTTATGCCTCTAATTTCCAAAATGGGTAGGTAGAGCACATGAACTTTAATTTAAGTGCCAAATTTAGCAATGGTAGATTTAAATACGGAGAAAATTTCAAAATATTATATTTCAGTGATCAGCCCTTCGACCACAACACCATTTAACCCGAGTCGACCGCTTATGGCACCCACGCGAAGAAAGAGGGTGATGCACTATTCTAACCCGGCAACATGCGGGGAAATTTCCCTTTTAGGTCCCAAAGGTCCCAAATTTCGCACCAGTTTTTCGATGTTGCATAGTTGGATTGATAAATAGTAGGTACCTACCCTAAGTGATCCATAAAACATACTAAAAAACCAGAACTACATCATGATCTGCAAATTTAGTCCTTTTTAGTGTCGAATTACATACATAATATGTGCATTTTTCACATAAGTATGCCTAGTGCCATACCAACCAATATAACTGGAACAGGTAGTACAAGATACTTCGGTTTTTATGGTACAAAATATTTGTATTTGGTTGTATTTTCATACCTAATAATAGTGAAACGGACCTAACTTGTGGGCTGGAGTTGTAAATCAACTGTTTCAACAGAGTAGAACTTATATTCAATTCATGTGATGAAAGGTAACTGAAAAGACATGAAATTGTCCAGTATTGTCTATTTAGTATAAACATTTCATATATTACTACACTACACTAAGAATTGACAGTCAAAAACCCGCTGGCAGTGAGTCCATCCAGGACTACCGAGGCAGAACGAGGCGCGAGCTTGCTTTATCTGAGCTGGCGCGCTGGAAACAATATATTTATTGGACAGCAGAGCGCGATCCGGTGGATGATCTACACACCTTCGGGTCCTCTGCACTGCACCACCGGACAATAGCGATATAAGAAATCGAAATAGTGCTAATTTCTTGAAATCTGTCATGGGAATTTGCGTTGAGGGTAGGTCCCTGAAATGAAATGCCCATATATTACGAATCATAAAAGTTCATGCCTTTTATTATCATTTTTAGAGTCGTAATGACACTTGCTAAAGGAACTTAATATGAGATTATCTACCTTGGTACTAAGTATACTTGATGCTACCGAAAATACTTTGGAGCGATAATCGAGCGATAGTAAAGTGCTCAAGTTTATAATATCAGTCAAGTGAGTCAACACAACTGCGCTTTCCAAGAGATTCCAGCAGTGTTCACTGTATCACTGTGCCCGTGAAAAAAGAATATGTACCTACTTAGTGCAATGTAATCTGCCGACAGCAGGTATAGGCACAAAGTAAATAGTGGCGGCGCGCGCCGGAGCAGAGAGTCCGCTCAGTACAAAGTGCCATTTTCGCCGCACGCACACAGACGTAACATTTACAGGCATTCTCGGTTGATTTCGGACGAGCTTAGTCGCGACTGTCACTGTCGCGTCGCCAGTGCTAGTTGTGCGCGCGTTGATCACTTGACGTCCCCGCCGCTACGTAGGTACTTTGTGTCACGTACGTCAAAATGAATAACCGATATTATTACAGTTGGAATGTATTTTATTGTTTAAGTACAGCAAAAAACTGTGCCTACACTTTCTTCAAATTTTCAAACGATATTGAAAGGTAAATAAAACGGTTTTCTCATTTTGGTAGTTACAATACCTAGGTAGGTAATTTTTTGAAACTAGCATCTTTGATAACGACGATCAACCATTACACATTCATCTTATCGTTCGCTGGTAAAACGCCAGTATTTAAGTACTATGGTTTAGTTAAGTAGGTACCTAATTAATAAAGTATTTATATTCTTTGTTGGCGCTCTCAACCGCCGCCGGTCACAAGTCACAACTCGCAGCGGGTCACGTATCAATTTATTAGGGTTCCGTACCCGAAGGGTCAAAACGGAACCCTATTGGTGTCGCCCAGACGTCCGTCCGTCCGTCCGTCGTCTGTCACAAAATTTGTTCCGAAGAATTTTTAGACTTCTCATTGACCTATGAACTTGAAATTTGGTGACAATGTTCAATATTACGTATATTTTAACAACAAATACTATTATATTGATAAATCATATTTTTGAGGTTGATTCGGAACCCTAAATGTGCGAAGTCCGACTCGCACTTGGCCGGTTTTTTACAAAGATACGCTGGTTCATATTTAAATGTCATGTTGAAGAATTTTTATTATACCTACTCCTTTTTAAAATTCAGAATCAATACTCGTACAGAAGCAACCCTGTAGTTTAGGTATGTATTTTCAAGAACGGCGGGAACGGACCTTCTGTATATTTTTTATTTTGTGGTATAGGCCTACATATTTATACCTATTTGATAGTCTGTGAAATGTACATGTAGAGTAATTTGAGGATGAATATGCTCACGTGACCACTCTATTAAAGGATGATTCACGCTTGACCGTTCCGTGTCCGGGCCGGCCCGTTTTCTAGTACAAGAAATCGACGGCTGTCGCGCATCCGTCGATTTCTTGAACTATAGATCACCTTAAGAATTTAAAATATGGTTGCGTTTAACCCGTATTTAATAAACTTAATATTGTTACTTGGCATTAAATAAACATTTAGAAATTTATATATTTCTCAGAATTCAGAGTATTACATTTTCGTTTACAGAATCATGTGTAATCATTCAGCATATTCCCGCACGTTACAAAGTGATGATGAAAGTTTGCTTAGTGATAATGAGAGTTCGATTTGAATGATGGGAGTTAGCTGTGAGCTCTCATATCGACTGTCAAAATTTAGTTGTGAATATTTCAGCATTCACAGTGGAGCCAGCGGCGCGGTGTAGCCAAGCGTAGACCGTCCATCATGCGAGTAAGGTCACAGTTTGTCCTGCCCGCCGCCGCGCTGCCCCTGTTTTACGACACTGCCACTGTTTTGTATTTAAGATTAAGCGAAACAAACCGCCGGCATCTATCGATTACGTACTAACCCATTTTCTACCATAAGTTTGACTGAAAACACTAAGTAATAAATGGATTTAAACACGCATCATCAAATTGAAATAAAACCATATCAGAATAGATTATTGATTCATGAATCCGACTAACCTTTAGCCAGATGGCATGCGGAAACAAAAACATGCGAAACCTTGCACAAATAAAGCTCGTAGACGTTTCAATCACAGCACTATTTGCTCAGGAACTGGTCTCGGGAGAGGCGAACAAGATGGATCGCGGTGTCAACACGAATTTGCATCCCTTGTTTGTCTCCGCTGAGCGTCGGCGGAAAAAACACCGCAATCTCATTGGGTTCGGTGCAGCGAGCGGCCGCATCAGTTATTCGCCGCTGCGGCCGGCTAACACGATTATCCGTCGTTTCGACCGAGAACCTCTTTTTTCTATTCCCTTGTTTTCCAACTTCACGTCTGCTCCGTGTTTTTCTGAATAGAAAATGGGATATGTCAGACGAAAAATTGACAAAAATATGGCTGACGCTGATGGAAAATAGTGGGTTTTGCGATAGGATCTGTCGGATCGCGCTTACTGTAAGTAGGTATACGCTCCCATTTATTTGCCAGATCGTTTTCCTGTTTGTCATTGTTTTTATAAGGTTTTTATTCACGCCGCAATCACGTTTATCACAATGTTATACGACGTATCAATTTAGAAATTGTTCCTATACTTAGTTCCTATAGTTATCTAGATTAAAATGCTAGTCGAATAAAAGTAGTAGGTAATATGCATTTAAGTATATTACTACAAAGCTGGGGAATCCCTTCCAGATTGCCTGCCGAGTGTGTTTACAGACAGCCCAGGTATTGTACAGTCAGCGTCATATAGTATGTAGCAGCCACAGTGGGCAAATAGTTCGGTACACCATATATTTTGTACGGTGTACCGAACTATTTGGCCACTTTAACTGCTGCATACTATATGACGCTGACTGTACCTATAGTTTAATATACAAAATTCGTGATGAAAATGTTATCCGTAAACCGCTGAGGAGCGGCGCGGTGTTATTAATGTTGGTGTCAGATGAGGAGCGACGGCGAGTGACGCGTCGTGGCGTGGTCGTGGACTCGCGAGCCGGAGCTGCCCGGCGTGGGTGGCCCTGGGGTCACGAACTCACAACTGCGATATTTACCTTGTTGAATTCACGCCTCGTTACAACACGAATTAATTTACCACGCTATTTTTATTACAGTTCAAACCTAACATTTCCTCTATTCGTCTCATTAACACTCAAACTGCCTTCCTTTACACAAAAACTGCATCCACAAACTACACAAAAACTGCTCAAGAACTGACAGATGAGATTTGAAATATTTCAGCAATGCATTTTTTCGGAGGTACTCGGAAGAAATTCATGCTTGATTTATGAACGATAGTCAATTTTTTTCCGATTTTTTGACCCAAATTAGGTAGATACTATGTTTGATTAGGGTTTTGAAATGTTGTGTGAGGAATGAAACTGTGTGAAATTGAAATCACGATATGCATTGCTAAATGTCCGTTCAGTGACGGCGCGTAACAAAAAGCTAATTTATCCCCGATTTCATAGCGTTACTCACCCGCAGTTCATAGTCGTAAATTGTAGGGACACGAGATATGTGATTGCGCCATGAATTACAGAGGAACCACACGCAACGGATCATAAAGATCCGTCTAATGTCTTCATACGATACTCACAAGCGCTTCAACACGAACTAGTGTCGAGTAAATTCACCAAACTAATAATTTCCTCGCAGAGAAGTGAGTCCGCGGAGAGTAGCTCACACGCTCTAGCAACCGACCCACTGATTACGACTTGATTATACCCTACAAAAACTTTCATAACCCGGAACTTCCATTGCCATTAGTGGCTAAAAAAACAATTATTGACGCCTCATGATAGCAATTAACACCCATCTGTTATTACATCCAAATCTTTACTTTCGGTAGACCTACTATCATGTGTAATGAGTTGCTCATATCGGCTTGATATTTTGAGAAGATTGTTTTGTGGTGAAGTGGAATAGTGCCTTATGTAGGGTTGCAATAGGAACTATAAGATTGCGGTATAAATGGTAGTAGAAATGTGTGGTGTGTAGACGTGTGAAGCTGACGCCTCCTGCGGGCGGCGCGCGCAGACCACCCGCGCCGGGAGCTCGGCGCCCGCGCACCGGCCCGAGGGCGTGTGCGCTTCACACGTGGACGATGTACCCATAACCTTGTTTTTACTAACGTTGCAAAAAATGATTGTCTACAAATCATTTTTTACTTCTATTATGATGAAACTGAATAGATCGTATGTCCATCAATTAGGTTTGTTTGATGTTTGAGATAAGGTTGGCGGACGGACGTCAACAGGTTTGAGCTGTCTCGAGGCTGCGCGATGCGCGAGGTGTTTCAGTGTGGTCCGGCGTCGCCGGCGCTGTCGGCGCGCGCGCCGGCACGCTTGCTATGCGCATAGCCTTCGCTATAACTGCTTAATAAATGACCAACCGACGGCATTAGGCGGATCACATACATCATTTATGTAAATATTGACGAAGACATATCTATCTCGGCCAGAGCTGCCTTAACTCCACACGACGCGCATTCCAAAGTATACTTATTGTGACTTCGTTATAAATACCAAGCAAACCGCATGCCTAGTCCACATCAATTACGTACGCCTTGCCTTGAAAAATAATCGTGAATTTACTTTTCTTTGATTTTTTTCTACGTAGGTATATTCGAAATGAAAACGAATCTTAAGTATAACATGGAAAAACAATAACCAGTAACGAGTATCAATATGATTGGGTAGGTATAAGCAGGTACCTCCCTAATGCCCATAGTGGATAGGTAGTCAGTCATTTGTATATTTTGTAATGTTCGCTAGTCACATTTACATTTTGTTCTATAGGTACACATGCTCATTATTTTGACGGATTAATTTCACACAATTAAACATACGGGGATAGTTGATACCACACCACGGCAAAACGCCATTCTTCGAACCCAGATGTTTCACAATCTTTAAGTGCACAGCACCCTTTGTTCCCTATTGTCAGTGCTCCTTCATTTCATAGAAAACTTTCCTCCGTTGTTGACTGAATAGCCTTTAAATGATGTTGTCACAATATATTGTGATAATTGATTAGTTTTTAAAACTTGCTTATATATATCACACACAAGTGGTTTAAGAGTACTTACCTACTCGTAGTAACGTAGTGGGAATACAAAATTGATTCCTTGTGACATTTCTGAATACGCCACCATCCGTCATAAGGCGTTATTTATTGATCGCGATGTTAACTAAAATAACCCTATGAAAATAATGGGACACATACAAAGAAATATGGAGTTAAATAAAGTGGGTATAAAAGTATATACTTCAATTATTAAATGACGCTGTAAGTATTATTTTGCCTTTCCTCCGTCGCATAATTACCTATCGTGTGACTTTAACCAGTTGTTTCGGAGTTGGCATATTTAACTGCTCTTCATATCGTTAAGTAGGTACTCTAACCTGCAATTATTGTTATCCTTTCATTTTATTTATTTCTCTGGTGTTGTACGTAGGCAACTAATAACTGTGTAAACCAAAACATAATAACAATAGGTACCGTAATAAATGGTTCTTATAACTTACAAGTCATCGCAAACCACAATGTCAAATCATACGCTTGGCTATTTCAAACTCGGTGAAAGCGTTTTCATACATTTTGAGACAAGACTCAAACGCGTTCGAATTAGTTAATGTTTCGAAAAAACTTATACTAGAGCTACAGGACCCCCGCAACTTTAAATGGACACTATAAAGACGTTTCAGTGATTCCTAAGTATTGGAGTACGTATCTACTGGAGGTCAGGTAAGTGATTATATATTATATCCCTCAAACTCCTCAAAGTATTACATAAATATACTTATGGCTTCGTGAGGTGTGGTTTTGCTTTTGATAAGTTTTATTTTAATGCTTAATTATCTTGTCAATGATAAATTCATTTCATCTAATAGGTAGATAACGTTTAATTAAGCTTATTTGGTAAACTTGTTAAATGTAGGTAATATGTACCTACATTACTATATTCACAGCTGTGTTATTATTATTATTAGTTATCTAATTACAATTCCAAATGTTTAAATGTAACGAAGGTATAATATTTTATCT
This sequence comes from Cenopis cana, assembly GCA_951800055.1. Lineage (NCBI taxonomy): Eukaryota > Metazoa > Arthropoda > Insecta > Lepidoptera > Tortricidae > Cenopis > Cenopis cana. Next base: position 14,627,296 of record OX637477.1, on the reverse strand, counting down.
AATAATTACCTACATATTGTATAAGTAGACTTTGCATCAACTAGTTAGAAAAAAGCAAACCAAGTGAGTTTATAATTTGATACGAAATTACCCAGTAACCGTTCTAATTTTTTTTTATGCAGCAAAAAATTAAAGCATATGTTTGCAAAAAAGATAGATTATATCGCTAGCGCCACGTGGTCGCCCGATCCCGAGGTCCGTGTTTGGACACTTCACCCGCTATTAGGGCACGCACCCCCGCGGCTCGCATTCTTTCTCGAAGCGCCTTGGTTTGTCAACTGACACATTAGCCAAGGTGTTTTCCACGATGGTGGTCTAGTTTTTTTGCACACGCCCACGCTGTTAATTGGTGACAATTGTGATCACCAACCGTTCGAGTGAAGAGAGATGTTTCCACGCAACAGATGTGATAATAATGACTGTTTTTTATGAATATTTTTTGTTGTGTATTATATTGTTTGTTTGTCAACATTCACATATATTGTACCTATATTACAATCACAGCGTGCTGTATGAGAGCAGACGAGAAGAGGAAAGACCAGAAGACAACATAAGAGTCTACATTAAGTTAATCGGTAGACGTCAAGTATTATTCACAGATACACACATCAGCAATTATTTGACTGTTGATATTGTCAGTCAAACGTAGTTCTGCAAGCCGTCAAGTCTTTATTTTGCTTTATCTTAACTAGGACGATTATCAAATTTTTTTCATTACTTTATTCAATCTCTGTTTAGCTCAATGGTTGGGTGGTAGAGAATGCCATTTTGCATTAAGCCAGTCATTTGTAAAATTATGTGCTTTGTGCAATAAACTTTTAATAAAAAATACATAATATTATACTACACCCGTAATATAAGACGCATTAAGTACATTATTTGAGTAACTGATTTATGTTTATTTAAGTAACATCGCAACATGATTGGTGAGTTCCAATAACACAATCTTCAAATTGTAAAGCCACATGCAAGCTGCAGTTTTTCTAGAGTACTCACATCTATTTTCGTTTCATCAAGGGCTACGGATTCGGCGGCTTCAGACATAAAGATAATGTCCAGGAGCACTTGCTGGCTAAGAGTGCTGGCGCCAGCCACCCGACACCGCGTGTCGGCGTTTTACACTAAGTGTTAGTTACGGGAAATCCTCGTGTTAATCTCGAGAGATTACGACTCCTGAAACACACAACGTTCTCTGAAAACTCGTATTACAGAATGAATTAAACCAGTGTTTTTAGTTTTAAGTCCTGCAACGATAAATGGATACGTTGTTGTTGTTCTTGTTGTGGATAAAGGCATCGCAGATGACTTAGCTCGGTAGCATTGATTGAGTAGGTACTTAACGTATTCAAACGAACACACTGATTTGCAAATTTCACAAAATTCTATTTCAATACACTTTCTCGTAAAGTAGGTGTCATTGCAGCGTATTTATATATCTGTAGTTTTCAGTGTAAGGCGAACAATAAAATAATAATTGTATTGTATTGTAGTACAACCTAAGGTACCTACTTACCAAGCTACAGATACTGTGATGTTTTCGAGCGTGACATGTCAATTTTTCATACTAAAAACGATCTACCTAGAGTATTTTAGAGTAAGTTTGACATGTGAATAATCAACTAGCTGAACTTAGCAAAATAACTGCGAATGTAATCACAGGTTAGATACATCGCAGGTAGGCGTCATATTATTACAAGTACAGAATGAGTATGATGGCAGTTGATCACGTGGGATGAACAGGGCAGCGATGCCGCGATGGGCTCGTCCCGATTATATTTGATCGCGATTTAAGCACCCTGTACAGTGTACACCCGTAGCGGTTCTTTGTACCAGCCGCTCTCACACTACCGTCAGCAAAATCATTTTAGTTGTATTACTTAGAGTGATATAATCGTGTAGAGTGAAGCCCAACTGAACGCTACTCTCCTACTGTACCTCCTAGCGTGTTAGTTTCTGTGTATTACGCCTGTGTATATTATATCAAGCATCGAAAAGTTAAAGGTGGGTCTACGATAGGCGAGCCGCCAGAATCAATACCTACTGATTGCATTTTACACAAAGAATAACATATTGCCATCAGATCGACAAACACAATCTTTAGGCCTAATTCAGGATGCGATTTAGACGAATTATAATTACATGCAAAAGGTCTTCGACTATCATGAATCGATTGAAACAGAAAGTATAATGTTGTGGTATGGAATTTAGAACTGCTCGTTTTTCAGGAATAAAGTTATATCAATAAACTTTTGATTTTATAAAAAAATTGTACGCCAGGTCTTAGGAGGTAAAATATAAGCTTACATATATATAAAAGTAGCACATACTCGTACATATATATAAAACAAATAAAAAGGTAGCCCATACTGCCATACGAAACTAAGTACAAAATGTATCTAAACTTGACTCGCAACAGAAATACAAGTTCAGTGTTGTTTCTGACCCTACAGTTCTCCACGAGTCTGCTCCCGAGCTGAGCCGAGAAGTTTTTTGCAAATTCGGCGGCGATCGGTCTCGCCTATTATAGCGAGCTATAAGCTGTAACGATATCATTTTATTGCCAAGAAATGGGTGAAGCAGGGAGGAACCAAGAATTATTAAACAAATTGTTACTTTATCCGGAACATTATTTGAAAATTCAATAGGGCATCCAGATCACTAATAGGTATTATTATCATGAAGTTACAGGTTCAGTTTAGGACAGTGTAATCTACGAGTAGTTTTAATATAGATGTTTCTTCATAAATTTCATAATTGACAATTAACACATTAACAGATCTAAATTTATGAACACTGTACCTACAACATTTCAGGGCCTAGAGAAAAGTCAGGAAAGTCGTCATAATTTGAATTTCTAAAATAATTACGAAAACAATCTGCTGACATGCAAAATTTTGTATAATTTGTGAATAAATGAATATGAGTATGCACAGAATCAAACACTAAAACGAGATTGCAAATAAAGAGTAAGATATTTCTTACCGACACTCGACAGCAAAATTAGTAATCGTTGCATGTAGAATTTTCCAGCTTTTTCGAAACATATCTTGGTAGTGTACGAGGTTTCTAGCATAATTTTTTTTTCAACCACTTTAATTCCCCGTCCCGTTAATCCCCAATCCTAATAAACGTGAAAGTTTGTGCGGATGGATGTATGGATGTACGTTCCGCTTAATCTCAAAAACTACTCAACGAATCTCTATGAAACTTTCCAGTGTTGTAGATTAGACATCAGAATAGGACATAGGCTATAAATTTTTTCAACATTCATCCTCTTAAGGGGTACATTTTGTATGGAGAACAAAATTATCTTTATGGTAGAAACATAAAACTTCTCGAATATACTAAGCATTAAAATAGAAGGAAATAATTTTCAGCGTTTATCGAAATTCGCCCTCTAAAGAGGTGAAAATGGGGTTGAAAGTTTGTATGGGGAACACATTTTTTTAAACGAGTAACCTAAACTTCCTTTCTGGACTAAAAATTACATTATAAGAAAACTAATATTAAGCGTTTTTCAAAATTCGCCCTTTGAAGGGAATGGGGTTAAAAGTTTGTATGGGGAGCAAACATTTTTTAAAACTTATAACTTTAAACTTTGTTTATATACCTAACATTACATAATATGAAAAATAATTTCATCGTTTTTGGAAATTCACCATGTGCAGGGGTGAAAAGGGGGTTGACACATTGTATGGGAAATCTGAGTTTTTTAAAGTAACTTCATTATTGGCGTCTTCTCAGAAAAAATATAAGGAAAGTCATTGAAGCGTTTTTCATAATTCATCCCTTAAACTTAAGGGTGTAAAAAAGGAGGTTGAATGTTAGAAATTTCGGTTATTTAGTAATACCTATAGTAGGTAGATCAATGGAAAAATTACTACCCTACCCGTGCGAAGTCGTCGCGGGTTATAAATGCGAACGTATGTCTGCCTGTTACCCCTGCACGCTTAAACCGCTGAACCGATTTAGATGATTTTTGGTATTTAGATAGTTTGAGTCAAAGGAAAGGACATAGAATACTTTTTATCCCGGAAATCATCCCTTAAGGGGGTGGAAGTTTGTATGGAAGAGAGGTAACAAGGTAAGCGCCTGACATAAAAGAATAGCAATGACATTCTAACGCAATGACCGAGTTCTACGCAAACGAAGTCGCTGGCAAAAGCTAGTGTTATTATGATTTTCCTAGTTCCCACGAAATAAAATACATGAAGTACCTTCTAATCTTAGGTATCCACTCAAAGTAGGTACTCAATAACTAGAATGTCGCTCTTCCGCATAAAGCCGTCCTTATTCCTAATCGAAGCTACCTAATTACCTCGCCGACCGGGGTTGGTGTTGATGAAACATCGTTTTTGCGCGCAGATTCGCGGTAGTGGTGTTATAGCGCATAAACGGTACGCCCATAATGACGCTAAATATATTGCTCTCGAGAACCCGCTCCACCGAACCAGCGCATGAGCAACCGGCTTAATTGTTTTAAACGTTCAAGGAGTCAATTACTAGGACGCGAACACGGCGACACCTTCTGTCGACCGGGCTTGCCGTGCGGGAAGCAATTAGTTAAGTATGCCGTGTTACTTATATCGTAGGTTCGAGCATAATAGTTAGAGTTAGACAGCGTAACCTTCGGTTCTGAAATTTAAACATTAAGACATTTATGACTGACCTAATCAATTATGAGACCTAAACAAAACCGGAAAATTGGAAAATCCTTGAATCAGGCATGCAAAATTTGAGCGATACATTTATCGCCGCGTAGGTTGGTTAATGGCCATTTGCTCTCATTGATTAAAGCTGGCAGACGAGCAATAAAACGCGCCAGTGCTCGTAAACTGGCACTCGAAGCCATCGCTACCGGCGCCCGCGCATCAAAGCGACGCCGACAAAGACGCCGCGCGCGCTCCCAGCCCTGTCAACACAGTCACGGGCCCTACTAAACGTTTCCCTCAGGCTAAAATTACGAGCGATGAGCGTTACACTCATATCGATAGCTACATTTGCATAAAAAATTAACAAAAACAGTCTGGAGCGCATTAAGGGTACTTAAAATATTGCAAATGCATTGCTGTTACTTCAAGCGCGGCATACGCGGCGATCCTCTAATCCGGCTGGAGTGTGCCCAAAAACTGCGTCGTCTCAAGACGGTAGTCGCTGTTTTAATTAGTTGTATTAACGCTGAGCCCCTTATTAATAGCTTGATTAGCTGCGGGCGGCTAGCGGCTGCAGCGCAGGACGCGCCGAGCCTCCGCACTCGCCGGATCCTCCGGAGATTATACCCAACCCAAGACGCTAACCCAATCCAAAGTCAGTTACGGAAGTAACAGGACAATATACTTGTTTTGCTGTACACAATATTTAAACGTTTCAACGTTGCCCCTGTACGAGGATATGTGGTTAAATTTTGGGCACAATTTTAAGTCCCATTTACACACAAGCAAGAATCGCATGCAAGTTAAACTATTGAATCCTTGCACGTTTGCAAATACGGCTTGACTCCCGTCGAAGGTGGGCCTGAATCAAAGTCAAATACTTAATGTATGTAAATAAAATTAATTTAAAAAATATACTGATTTAGAGGTACATAATATACTCGTAATGAGCGCAAGGTATGAACGCTCGGAAATGGTGTTGTAAACCAATTGGTTTTCCATTCGACATAAAGTACCTACTTGAGAGCGTTGGGAGTTCATAGCCACATGATGGAGCGAGCTGAAAATATCAATTTGTCTGAAAATACCCGCGATATCTGCGCAGCGGCCATAAATCTGCGAGGTGTCGGTACTATAGGCCGCTCACTCTCTGCCTGATGGTTTCTATCATTTGCAAAGCAGCTTATGAAACGTTTTTAAGTAGCAACTGCCCGGACTATATGTAGGAAGTGAATTTGATTCGATATGCTTGTTGGGTAGGTTACGTTTATAAACACATTAGAGGATGGGTTGAAAAATACGATGTTTAAAGGAGAACAAACCGAAATCCGCCCGCAGAAACCAGGCGGAAATCCGGACATTTGAAAGCATTTTTATCGAAGCTAAAGCAAGATACCTTTGCTTCTTTTCACTCGGTCAAAAAGATAACTAATCCTAAACTCAAATTACTGCTCGATTTTCAATTCTCTGACCACGCATGGTGCTTTCAGAGCCGAGTTTCCTGTACTTATTCAATAATAACCGCATCAGATGTGAATATTTTTCAAGTGGGCATGAGACTGGCGGGCCAGAGCCGCACGCGCCGGGCTGACTCAGCGAGGTAAGTGCTGCCCGCAATTAAGATTGCGCCGATGAAGACACATGCTGAAGTATTTTCTAATTACGTACACCATCAATCACGGCTCAGCCAGAGCAGGCCAGAACACCGCCAATCAAGTAATTGCATCGCGTGCATTGGCTTTTCGGTCCTCGATAATAATAGGCATTTTATTGCCCTTAATGGAGTCTCTAGGGCCGTCCGGCTAAATGGTCGGCATTTGGTATCCGTCGCTGCTTTTAATTTAGACTAATATTCGTATGCAGCGATGAGCAGTAAACACTCGCATGCTCGTCAATGTCGGAGCTCCCTAACTATGTTTTTCTAATCAATTAAGGCATCGATTGTTTCGATATTGCACGATAATGGAAATTTGATATTGTTGAGTGACTATCATGTTGATTGATTTTAAAATGTAGCACGCAACTGTTTGTGGCCTCGTGTGACGGCGCATCGGTTGTTTCTAATTTATAATCGGCTTGTAGCAGCGGCCTTTTTATATGTCAGCTAGATACTTTGACAGGGTTGGAGCATAACGAAACAGATTTCAATTTGTGGCATGCCGGCAGCGAGCGAGCCGACTCACAATAGAGGTGATGGTGTTCGGACAGCCGGCTGACGGCCGCCCGCGCGCATCTCGCCAGACACCCAGGCGTTGTGGGTGATCGATCGATATTCCCACTTACATATTCCAACATCATAGCTGTTAGACAAACTCGGTTATACACTGATGGTATTGAAGATATCGTAATTAACCCGTATTCTCTTCGGCATGTACACTGTATAATGTAACCGCTGACCTTGTTTACCAAATAGCGAACAATACTTACGTTTTGCAATGCAAACTGAAGCCCATCAATCATCGTTCATCAGGGGCCTGATATTACTCAGAGCTCGACCTATTACACAAGGTACTTTCAGTAATAAACTGCATATAAAATGTTTATAAGTCATTAGTTAATGGAATCTACTTGAATTGCTCTAGGTACATAGATGTAAGCTTTTATCTCTAAGTTATGTAAGGTATAAGGCTCATTTTTGCATTAAGTAAGGACATAAGTTACTACTAACATAGGCTACGTTAAGGCAGTTACAACTACAGTCAAGGCATTTAACATACCTACATTTTAATTTTCCGTTGTGACACGAAAATTTATTATACAATTTTATTTAGGTATATGGGTAACTTCCGGGTCACAACGGAAAGTTAAAATGTAGGTATGTTAAATGCCTTAACGATGTGCCAAAAATTTGGTCCTCACCCACAAGCCGTGCTATACTTCGCGCGGCATTTCAGGCGAAGTAAGGCGACTATGACGTTTCACGTATCCGCCTCCGCCAGTCGGTAGCCTGGTGGTAACGCAGCATATAACCTGTGCATAAACGTGGCCTTACTTAGTAAATTCTTCGTGATTTTAAGTTGTTGGACGATAGCCTTCTTTATTGCCTTCTTTATAACAGATGGCTCGAGATCCTCAAAATACGGCAGAAGATGGATGATTAGAGCGAGCAAGTTCAACAATCGAGAACCAATTGTTAGGAGTTAGATCACCTATCACCGAGCTGCCAATAGCGTACAACTGTTCGTTCATTTCTCTCTTCAAGACCGGATTCGACCGAAAAAACATACTTAATTTGCCTTTTAATCTCAGATTAAGTGCAGGGGCCGATTTTTGAGTGTCGAACGCTCGACTTTTCACTCGACATGTGTCAAAACGTCATAGTTTTTTGACAGATCTCGAGAGAAAAGTCGAGCGTTCGACACTCAAAAATCGGCCCCCTGGTCCATGTTTGCCCGAAACCGGTCAGAAATAATGAGTTCGATATTAGGTACTTCTTCGTCTTCTTTCGTGTCGAGGTTCCTCAAACAAGGTATGCCCAATGAGCAGCGATGGAGACAGCCTTGACCGTCGCGTGTCTCAGGTCTATTAGGTACTTACTTAGGTATTCTAAAAATAAACAACCCATCCGTCCGGATTCGATCAGCTAAACTTAAAAATTATATAGGGATGCACTAATCTCGGAATAAACTCTAAATTTTGTTTGCTTGTATTCGGCGTAATAACGTACAGCGCACAAAGAATCAAAACTACACTCGGGAGCATTTAAAACGGGTCTGTAATGGGTAAGGTAATTCCAAAGTGAAAGCCATTTTATTTGCCCACTGACTATAGTTGATTTTCATGCTAAAATGTTCAGTAAATATACTAGGTACGCTACGGTGTCTGCTTTCCATCAGGCAGGCCGTAAGTAAGCTGGTTTGGCACCGTCGTTGTATATTTAAAAAAATTGAATACCTACGCAATATTTGGTAGGCATTCAATAGGATGTTCCGTCCGTAGTTGTCTGTCGAATATAATGTCGGTAAATCATGATCATCGATGATCGAGCCGATGCGATGTCAGATTAGGTCGCCGCCAGCTTTGTGTCGGTAATTTGTGGCCGCCGCCGAGCCATGACTGGCGCTGAAAGATGGCACGCATAACATTGCTGTTCAGTTAGTTAGTGGCCGGGGTAATTTATCAGGAGCCATTGTTTTTCTATCGTTGTTGATCCCTTGACCGTGACTGAGCATTACTTGAGAGAATTACACAATGTTTAGGCATCATAATGGTACCATAATAATTTTATAAATCCACAGTTTTTAGCTGCGTTACGTTACTAGTAGATAAAATGTACTAGGTATGTCACGAAAGTTACCCACATTACATTTTGAGATAGCTAATTTTCGTGGCGAAGTGGAATGAATTAGACTTCACTAAAAAAAAGAAGCTTTTTATTTTAAATGCTCACCTCCCACAAATGATTTGTATAATATGATACAAATACAAGTGTCAAGTCTAAATCATTCTGAAATTTGCGATAATATTAACAGTATTGTAATAACAATTATCATGGGCCGGTGGCCCATTAAGATTGAAAAAAAATCATAGGTGGCCATGATCACCTTTGGTTTCTTATGTGAAATCTCGAGGCATCAGAGAATTAAAGTTTTTTTTTAAATCATTATGGCCAGTCAGACGACGTTAAGGTTTTTCAGTTCAGAAGCGCGGGAAGCACTATCAATGTTGACATAATTCATATAATGAGTCTTATTAAAGAAATTACCTATTGCGTTTACGGAGACTAACTTTTTTCATAAAAATACGGTTTTCTATTTTAGAATGATTTTTCGATGCTGCGCATAGTTGTACAATAAATTATTTCATTGCTCTATAGAGCAGAGACTTTTGGTTCAGCTTTAAAAGTATGTTATTGTACAATGGTCTATGAAGTTCTAATTCAAAGATCATAGGTAGGTTTGACGACCGCTTTAGCTTAGTTCGTAGTGACCCTGCCTACGAAGCTGGAGGTCCCGCGGGTTCGAATCCCGGCCAGGGCATTTATTTGTGTGATGAACACGAATATTTGTTCCTGGCTCTTGGATGTTTTCTATGTATTTAAGTATCTATTTATCTATATAAGTATGTATATCGTCGCTTAGTAGCTCTGCTTAGTTTGGGAGTAGGTCGATTTGTGTAAGATTGTCCAGAAATATTTATTTATTTAGGTAGTAGACGAGTAGAAAAAAGCTATTTTTTAGATCTCGGGGGCAAAATGCGGAATGAATGTGTGAATAATGTTATATTCCTTGATGATTTTCGAAAGCACGAGCAAGGCAATGCAATTAAATGCTGTATACCTTCGTCAATAACCATACAGCTCTAAATGAATAAAGCAATTTATTTCTATCAGTTGCCTATTTTTCCACAAGTGAGGGGCATCACTAACAAACATCCTCCGGGGCTAAATGAGGGATTACCGGGGCCGGCGTCGAAGCCGCAATTACCGCCAGCTTTGCGTTCCAATACTGCTGAGACCCGGGCACTAAGCGCAAGGGTCATTCGTGTGCCACATCCTTAATCTAAGCTTAGATGATAGGTACGTGACTTCGTTTCAAACGGATCTAAATCATGTCAAAACTTAAATTGGAATTATTTTGATGCTTCACTTTCAATTTTATATTACATGTTTAGTAATAAAAATAATTCATGTGGTCAACAGAGTTAAAATAGTATGTCAGTTGTTGTCACTTACATTTTTATAAGAGATGGCGAATCCTCCACAGAAAAATTAGCCTAACGTTAGTTGTTTAGAATATCAGAGATACTATAATAGTGGCTCTGTGAGTTGTAGACCCCGCTAGAGGTTTTTTTTTCATTCTAAATCTGGGGGCCGATGTTTGAGTGTCGAAAACGAACGAAAACTAGAATGAACGAAGCCTATGGTGTTTTGACAGATGTCGAGTGAAAAGTCGAGCGTTAGACACTCAAAAATCGGCCCCCTGACTCGACAAATACGTTCTATAATAGTTATCGAACCTACTAACAATATTTCGCGTGAATCGGTTGAGGAAATGCGACTAGATATGAACAAACCGAAATCTGCTCTCGCCTCCGGACATAGGTTTGACGACCGCTTTAGCTTAGTTGGTAGTGACCCTGCCTACGAAGCTGGAGGTCCCGGGTTCGAATCCCGGCCGGGGCATTTATTTGTTCTCGGGTCTTGGATGTTTTCTATGTATTTAAGTATCTATTTATCGATATATAAGTATGTATATCGTCGCTTAGTACCCATAGTACAAGCTTTGCTTAGTTTGGGACTAGGTTGATTTGTGTAAGATTGTCTACAAATATTTATTTATTTATTATTATTTAATATTTAGGTATGGTTGAAATTCTTTTTGTTGAACGTATTTGTATTAAAATGTTATTGGATTTTGAACCTTATTGTTTGAGCTTTTTGAAGGAATTGCTTTAGAGCAATTCGTACAACTGAAATGATTTTAAGTATACGAAAGCATTTTTGTCGAAGCTGAAGCCAGAGAACTGCGTTTTAGTCGATCAACAAGCCGGCATGAAATCGGAATATATACTTTACATTTTACTATACGTGTAAACGGGACTGTATACCTACAATATTCGATGGTTTTGTGGTTTTGTCGTCCGAGTCCACATCATTCCAAATCTCGTCGGCTCTTACCAAAGCTTTTGCTACAATACAAGCGCTGAGTAAGCGGTTAAAAAGTCGGTAATCCGTCAGTAAGCGATATGGATATGACACGCGTGTACCGGGACAATGGGACTTTAGTATAGTTACAAATCTGTTAGTTGATTTTTGGATTTTTAATCGTATGGTTTGTTCGCTAAAGTTTGTGTTTGAACAGGTACTTGATATTACTCGGCCACACTCAAATAATTGTAATAATAACTTTCAACTCGCCCGGGGCCACCACCGCGCCACACTTGTTTTTCAACAAAACTTATTACTAATACTTAAGTACCTACTCATTAAACTTTACGAGTAGATAATGCGGAAATTATATTCACGCTAAGCAATTTAACTATTTTAGCGGTGTATAGAAGTATTTATTAATGAGTCATCATCATCCTCCTAGCGTTATCCCAGTAGAGTTGCATCCTGAAGGATGCCTGGGGTCCGCTACCTAATCCCAAGATTTGGCGTAGGTACTAGTTTTTACGAAAGCGACTGCCATCTGACCTTCCAACCCCGAGGGGAAACTAGACCTTATTGGGATTAGGCTTTGTCAAGTGAGTGGGCAACTTGACTGTTAGAAGTTCTCAAGCCGCCCGAAGGCCTCCAACTTGGCTTAACCACTGCTGCCATAGACAGCAACCGGGATCAACGGCTTAACGTGCCTTCCAAAGCACGGGAGCGCTCAGTTAGTAACCACTCAAAGCGGTCACCCATCCAAGTCCTGACCGCTGCCCACGCTGCTTAACCTTAGATACCGCAAGCGGTACGCAGGCAAGCATTTATTATGAGTATTTCTAAAAAAAACTCCATTGCATAAATCGTTGGAACTATTTTAACGAAATATAAAAACACAAACGTACGTTGAACATGTAGCTGCTTGTAAGAGGATACTAATCGAATAGCGCTAAGCTCTTAGCGAAATTATTTTACCTAAATTTTAGCAAGCGGTGCGTGGCCCGACCGACACGCACTTAAGGCGATATATCGATTGAAAGAGACACCCTTTGTTTTTCGCTAACGACAAAACGGGATGCAACCCTCTCCGAGAATGGCTTTTTAGACAAATCTCGTTAAATATCTGACTGTGTGCAGGTTTATCTAAATTTCCTCTTGTCAGTACCTAGATGAGGTAAAATACTATCATATTAACTTAATCGTGTCTTTTAATAATGCGTTGTTTTAGTAGGCTGAGGAAAAAAAGGAAAATATAGACTCGACTTTAGATTTATTTTCTATCGAGAAAATTTTAAGCAATCATGTTTCGCTATTGTCAGTACCACAATCATATAGTCAAGAATCATATTATATCTGAAAATCAGCCCCTACTGTTTGTTATTCTGGGCAGGACATCGTTTCAAAGTCTCCAAATTTCTCAGTGTAGCGCCTTTTTTGAAAGGCCGCGGCGACCCGATTACTTATGAAACGCACTTTAACCATGCAGTAAAGAGCCGGTGGCTGTGTATCGTCTGCCGTGAATCACAACAACTTTTGACGATACGCTCTTGTCGCTCCAATTTCGGTATCATCCGTCCATCAAAAATACCTGCGCCTTTTGCAAAAAAAAAATTATAATAAAACGGTTTACATTATACAATAAGATTAACATCGATTTTCTGGCATAATGACACGACTTCTTCTCATGTGAATGGACACCTTCGGTGAGCGGTGGCTCACAAAAGCAATCCTTCATGCACTTTGACAGCGCAAGCTGTATACTTGGAAGAATTGCAGCCGCACTCGAACGTATCAGAAACGGCTAGCAGTTATTAAATTATTTTATTATAGAAACAAAATACCTATAACCTTACATTTATGAACACTCATAAACAATAGGTACCTAAATCACCATTTATCACTGACGAGGTTTTTTTTTCCATGGAACAGCCTAGTTTATATATGTGTTCCTCCTATCGGGCGCCCTCATATCTTACGCTTCTTCTCATTCCGAATAGACTTTACCTATTTATTTATTTATTTTTATTTATAAATTAATTACAATTTGCACCTTAACAGCTAAGGCCAGAGCAGCACAAATAACAACAGTATAAGAATTACAGCCACAAGTATAACAAACATTTGCGTGAAAACTACACACAGGAAATAGTACTTTCAGGCATCTCTCGCTCAATCACTCTCTTACATTCAATCGTACTCGCAAACCTATATATGTATAATAAGTTAGATTCCCAAAGGTTCAAGATATAGAGCAGCCTTATGCTCTCAACAATAAAGTCGTCTTATATTTTTTAGGTATCAATTTGTCCATGTACATATTTACTCGTACCTCCGTATGCCATTCACGCTTTGACCGCACTCTGTAAAACAGTTTCAAGAGATTTATGCGACAACGTCCACAATACAATCACATAATGTGCGTCTGTTAGCCCGGGTGTAACCTTTTGTTACGGGAATAAAAAAAATAACAATATTACGTCAAATTTGTGTCAGTTTTCGGTTACACATAATACGTCATTGAAAGTAACTGTCGCTCAAATGTCAAAATGTTATACTCGCGTGTATGAATTCCGCGGTTAATTTCCCTAAACATCGGCATTTCTGATGTTGTCACAACAACAAGCATAATAGAATAATTGAATAGGTGTTTACCGGATAATGCTTTTTGAAATGGTGTTATGGTAAAAGAAAAAATATTGTCGACTCGTTTTAAAGTCAAATGAACCGCTTGTGAATAAGTAATTCTTATTTATCAATTCCGCTGTAATAAAACGTTCGTAATTGACAGTATCGACTTACAGTAAATTATAGAGTGTGTATTAGAAAGCTACTGTCTAAATAAAAATAATGGAATAGAAATGATTCAGCTGTTACATATTGGTTACGAGCGCCGTGCCGGCGGCGTCCGGCAAATTATAGACAAACTCGGGATAGGAGGTATTATTTTTTCAACGCGCGCGGGTGAGAAATGCATGATTGGGGGCCGGCCTCAGATTACAGGCCTCGGTCTCGGAGACACGCCACCAGCTCTCGCTTGTAATCATTATTTTGACTACAATAAAGTGTTAGTGAGCTGAACGAGTGAGTACCACCCAACGTGCTCTTGCCGTACTAGTGATTTTACTATGGATTGCTTTTTTTTAAATACCTATATTTTTTTATTGCGAATGGGTTTGCTCTCTTAGTCAGCATCTAGTAAAGAAAGATGAGGCCGAAGACGGGGCGAGCTGCAAATGGATGACAGCTAAACGCACACCTGAGTATCGAGGAGATGATTTTAATAATAAAATTATCTTAATTAACAGCATAGAATCAGCATACTTACTTAAGTACCTACCTATTTTATTATCAATTTTTAAATATGTCGACATATATGAGTCATATTAACAACTACCTAATATCGTATTAGCACAGATTATATAAAAGTTGTGTTAGTATCATTTACTGCATCGTTTTCATACCCACCTAGTTTAAAATCATCTTTGAATTCCTTAATACCTACCTATTTTCCAACGAAATTGTCTACCTCTGTTTTAACACGTTGAATATCGCGTTAACTTTCATTAACATTTTTATGCAAATCTGAATTTGGATCACAGGTTTAAAATGGCAAATTAGGAAGGAAATTACAGGGCTGGCGCGCCGATGGCGCGTTGTGCGACTAACGGCCCGCTGCCGTGCCCGGCCGCAAACAAACATTTACAGACGGTGCGGTTATAAAAATGCCTACATGCGCCTTAGCCGATTTTCTTGAAATTATGGAATATATAATCTAATTTTGTATTTTAACGCTATTACTGCCACCAACGCATGCGTTTCCGTTACTTTCACCCTAGTGCCTTGAACGCACAGACGCGTTCATAATATTTAGTGACTTTCACCCTGTGCCTTAGTGCCTTAGACTTAGAATAGTCGGTTGAACTCACATGTATGTGCGTTTGGGGCACACAGTGGCAGTGAATGCGTTAAGTTGTAACGCTGCTAGCACAAACTACAACTTTAGAAATAAAGGAAAAAAAATTAAAAATTTAGGCTCCGTGCAGGGTTCGAACCTGCGACCTCCTGGCATTCGCGGCCAGTCGCTCCAGCCAACCTAAATTTTTAACTTTATCCTTTATATTTGTGTAATGTGTAATATAAACTTTATTTATTTCCTAAGGTTGGTTTTTACACCAACAAGAATAACGATATAATTTTAAGACTATACTTGGAATATACTTTGGTCCATTTGACACTCTGAACTGGACTGGAAGGGTTGAATTACAAGTTGATTACAGTGTAAGTTGATTACAGTTGATTACAGTATCTTTATCTAGACGGCTGAGCATCAAGAAATAAATCAAAAACATAAACCTAAACAGTTTTGCCTGACCAAAAGTAGTATCGTTTTAGCATCAAACATGTAAAAGCTTAAAGTACCTACGTATTAGGTATAATGTGATAAGTCAATCCTAATTATATCCGATACGATACACATACAGGTTGGTTTCTACAATATATGTATTGTATGTATGTATTTGATACATATTTTGCCTAAGCCATGTTAAATTTCGGCTTTTTAGGGTTCCGTAGTAAACAAGGAACCCTTATAGTTTCGCCATGTCCGTCCGTCCGTCCGTCCGTCCGTCCGTCCGTCCGTCCGTCCGTCCGTCCGTCCGTCCGTCCGTCCGACCCCCGTTTTTCTCAGTAACCGTTAGTACTAGAAAGCTGTAATTTGGCATGAGTATACATATCAATGACGCCGACAAAACGGTAGAATAAAATCTTAATTTTTTTTTTTTTTTATGGTACCTCCCCTACGTGTAAAGTGGTGGTGCAATTTTTTTTTCTGCCAAACCCCATCGTGTGGGGTATCGTTGGATAGCTCTTTTAAAAATATTATTAGGTTTCTAAAAGCATTTTTTGATTAAAGAATTGGTTAGCGTGATATTAAGCCTTAAAGTGATAATTTTAGCTATGGTTAAGTGTCCCCCCCCCCCTGCCAGCTAAACGGTGGCTACTAGGCATATGAAAAAAATCATGGTAGTAGTAAATACGATGAATTTAAAAGGAAAACTATCACTGCTAAGTAGACATTACTAGTTAACGAGTAATAGTCGAACTTCAGAAATGTACTTTGCAAAAGCAAACTTTCGTACAATTTCCATTGATACCTTAGATAATGTTGTTAATTCTATCAAAAACATAGTAAATATAAGTTTGCGAGCTTTTTAGTCCATATAATGTAACGGGTAGACGACTACGGAACCCTACCTTGCGCGTGGCCCGACACGCACTTGGCCGGTTTTTATTATAGTAAAACCATACAAACTCCAAAAATATTACAACGCGCGTAATAGTAGATTGTTTGACAAGGGTCTAAAGTAAGCCATATTGCCACGAGATAGTTATTTAGGTGAAGTATTTTGATTGGTCAAATTAAAATGTTTTATGTCACATCTGGCCATAAAGTGGCCATTATCGCACGCTCCGCGCGCGAAAAAACCCACTTCCTGGCCAGGGGTTGACATAAAATTTTGTACTTACCTCGGGCGATAATAAAGAAAGCCTCAGATCGCATATTTATCGCCCTTGCCTTCGGCTCGGGCGTAAAATACCTGCGATCTGAGACATTCTTTGTTTTATCGCCCTTGGTAAGTAATGTACTATTGTAAATCATAAATATGTATACATATTTTCCCTAGGGCTTAAAAGTACTATTTTAGCCCCGCTTCACAAGTCTAATATGACACACTTTTCGAGCATGAGAAGCAAAAAAAAGGGAACAAATAAAATGATCACCTAAATAACTTTTGATATCACCAAATTTTCGAACCCTAAAATAAGGCTGAACACTCAAAAAAATGTATCGACCATCAATTTCAGATCACCTAACCACTCATACCTATTATTCCAGCAGTAGCAGCTATTTTACTTATTGCGTTCCCTGAAATTTTATAATCGCATCAAAAAATTCTCAAGTACCACCAAAAATACTAAACTACCACCAAATCTCGTGCATCATTTGTTATTAGAATTACGTCCAAATATTATACACATTACAAGCTATATTGTAGTTAATACATTCAAATTAATTATTGAGCGACATGTTTCGGACTCACACGCGATGTTGTGGTTACCGAGTGACATGTTTTGGACTAACACGCGACATGTTCGGGCTCATCAAGCGACATGTTTCGGATCCAGCGACATGTTTCGGACCCATCGAGCGACATGTTGGGGTCATCGAGCGACATGTTTCGGACTCACACGCGACATGTTTCGGATCCAGCGACATGTCTCGGACCCATCGAGCGACATGTTGGGGTCATCGAGCGACATGTGTCGGACCGACACGCGACATGTTCGGGCTCATCGAGCGACATGTTTCGGACTCACACGCGACATGTTTCGGATCCAGCGACATGTCTCGGACCCATCGAGCGACATGTTGGGATCATCGAGCGACATGTTTCGGACTCACACGCGACATGTTTCGGATCCAGCGACATGTCTCGGACCCATCGAGCGACATGTTGGGGTCATCGAGCGACATGTTTCGGACTCACACGCGACATGTTTCGGATCCAGCGACATGTCTCGGACCCATCGAGCGACATGTTGGAGTCATCGAGCGACATGTGTCGGACCGACACGCGACATGTTCGGGCTCATCGAGCGACATGTTTCGGACTCACACGCGACATGTTTCGGATCCAGCGACATGTCTCGGACCCATCGAGCGACATGTTGGGGTCATCAAGCGACATGTTTCGGACTCACACGCGACATGTTTCGGATCCAGCGACATGTCTCGGACCCATCGAGCGACATGTTGGGGTCATCGAGCGACATGTTTCGGACTCACACGCGACATGTTTCGGATCCAGCGACATGTCTCGGACCCATCGAGCGACATGTTGGGGTCATCGAGCGACATGTTTCGGACTCACACAACGACATGTTTCGGATCCAGCGTCATGTCTCGGACCCATCGAGCGACATGTTGGAGTCATCGAGCGACATGTTTCGGACTAACACGCGACATGTTCGGGCTCGTCAAGCGACATGTTTCGGACGCATCCAGCGACATGTTTCGGATCCAGCGACATGTCTCGGACCCATCGAGCGACATGTTGGGGTCATCGAGCGACATGTTTCGGACTCTCACGCGACATGTTTCGGATCCAGCGACATGTCTGGGACCCATCGAGCGACATGTTGGGGTCATCGAGCGACATGTTTCGGACTCACACGCGACATGTTTCGGATCCAGCGACATGTCTCGGACCCATCGAGCGACATGTTGGGGTCATCGAGCGACATGTTTCGGACTCACACGCGACATGTTTCGGATCCAGCGACACGTCTCGGACCCATCGAGCGACATGTTGGGGTCATCGAGCGACATGTTTCGGACTCACACGCGACATGTTTCGGATCCAGCGACATGTCTCGGACCCATCGAGCGACATGTTGGAGTCATCGAGCGACATGTGTCGGACCGACACGCGACATGTTCGGGCTCATCGAGCGACATGTTTCGGACTCACACGCGACATGTTTCGGATCCAGCGACATGTCTCGGACCCATCGAGCGACATGTTGGGGTCATCAAGCGACATGTTTCGGACTCACACGCGACATGTTTCGGATCCAGCGACATGTCTCGGACCCATCGAGTGACATGTTGGGGTCATCGAGCGACATGTTTCGGACTCACACGCGACATGTTTCGGATCCAGCGACATGTCTCGGACCCATCGAGCGACATGTTAGGGGTCATCGAGCGACATGTTTCGGACTCACACGCGACATGTTTCGGATCCAGCGACATGTCTCAGACCCATCGAGCGACATGTTGGGGTCATCGAGCGACATGTTTCGGACTCACACAACGACATGTTTCGGATCCAGCGACATGTCTCGGACCCATCGAGCGACATGTTGGAGTCATCGAGCGACATGTTTCGGACTAACACGCGACATGTTCGGGCTCGTCAAGCGACATGTTTCGGACGCATCCAGCGACATGTTTCGGATCCAGCGACATGTCTCGGACCCATCGAGCGACATGTTTCGGACTCTCACGCGACATGTTTCGGATCCAGCGACATGTCTCGGACCCATCGAGCGACATGTTGGGGTCATCGAGCGACATGTTTCGGACTCACACGTGACATGTTTCGGATCCAGCGACATGTCTCGGACCCATCGAGCGACATGTTGGGGTCATCGAGCGACATGTTTCGGACTCACACGCGACATGTTTCGGATCCAGCGACATGTCTCGGACCCATCGAGCGACATGTTGGGGTCATCGAGCGACATGTTTCGGACTCACACGCGACATGTTCGGGCTCGTCAAGCGACATGTTTCGGACGCATCCAGCGACATGTTTCGGATCCAGCGACATGTCTCGGACCCATCGAGCGACATGTTGGGGTCATCGAGCGACATGTTTCGGACTCACACGCGACATGTTTCGGATCCAGCGACATGTCTCGGACCCATCGAGCTACATGTTGGGGTCATCGAGCGTCATGTTTCGGACTAACACGCGACATGTTCGGGCTCATCAAGCGACATATTTCGGACTCAAAATGTGTTATATATATATATATATATATATACAACGCGCGAGCCGAGCGAGCGAAGCGAGCGTGCCGCGGTAGCGGCCGGCGAAGCGCCAGAACCACCACCTGTTGAGTCCGAAACATGTCGTTGGATGAGCCAGAACATGTCGCGTGTGAGTCCGAAACATGTCGCTCGATGACTCCAACATGTCGCTCGATGGGTCCGAGACATGTCGCTGGATCCGAAACATGTCGCTGGATGCGTCCGAAACATGTCGCTTGATGAGCCCGAACATGTCGCGTGTGAGTCCGAAACATGTCGCTCGATGACCCCAAAATGTCGCTCGATGACCCCAACATGTCGTTCGATGACCCCAACATGTCGCTCGATGGGTCCGAGACATGTCGCTGGATCCGAAACATGTCGCTTGATGAGCCCGAACATGTCGCGTGTTAGTCCAAAACATGTCACTCGGTAACCACAACGTCGCGTGTGAGTCCGAAACATGTCGCTCGATGACCCCAACATGTCGCTCGATGGGTCAGAGACATGTCGCTGGATCCGAAACATGTCGCGTGTGAGTCCGAAACATGTCGCTCGATGACCCCAACATGTCGCTCGATGGGTCCGAGACATGTCGCTGGATCCGAAACATGTCGCGTGTGAGTCCGAAACATGTCGCTCGATGACCCCAACATGTCGCTCGATGGGTCCGAGACATGTCGCTGGATCCGAAACATGTCGCGTGTGAGTCCGAAACATGTCGCTCGATGACACCAACATGTCGCTCGATGGGTCCGAGACATGTCGCTGGATCCGAAACATGTCGCGTGTGAGTCCGAAACATGTCGCTCGATGACCCCAACATGTCGCTCGATGGGTCCGAGACATGTCGCTGGATCCGAAACATGTCGCTGGATGCGTCCGAAACATGTCGCTTGATGAGCCCGAACATGTCGCGTGTGAGTCCGAAACATGTCGCTCGATGACCCCAAAATGTCGCTCGATGACCCCAACATGTCGCTCGATGGGTCCGAGACATGTCGCTGGATCCGAAACATGTCGCTTGATGAGCCCGAACATGTCGCGTGTTAGTCCAAAACATGTCACTCGGTAACCACAACGTCGCGTGTGAGTCCGAAACATGTCGCTCGATGACCCCAACATGTCGCTCGATGGGTCAGAGACATGTCGCTGGATCCGAAACATGTCGCGTGTGAGTCCGAAACATGTCGCTCGATGACCCCAACATGTCGCTCGATGGGTCCGAGACATGTCGCTGGACCCGAAACATGTCGCGTGTGAGTCCGAAACATGTCGCTCGATGACCCCAACATGTCGCTCGATGGGTCCGAGACATGTCGCTGGATCCGAAACTTGTCGCTTGATGAGCCCGAACATGTCGCGTGTTAGTTCAAAACATGTCACTCGGTAACCACAACGTCGCGTGTGAGTCCGAAACATGTCGCTCGATGACCCCAACATGTCGCTCGATGGGTCAGAGACATGTCGCTGGATCCGAAACATGTCGCGTGTGAGTCCGAAACATGTCGCTCGATGACCCCAACATGTCGCTCGATGGGTCCGAGACATGTCGCTGGATCCGAAACATGTCGCGTGTGAGTCCGATACATGTCGCTCGATGACCCCAACATGTCGCTCGATGGGTCCGAGACATGTCGCTGGATCCGAAACATGTCGCGTGTGAGTCCGAAACATGTCGCTCGATGAGCCCGAACACGTCGCTTGTCGGTCCGACACATGTCGCTCGATGACTCCAACATGTCGCTCGATGGGTCCGAGACATGTCGCTGGATCCGAAACATGTCGCGTGTGAGCCCGAAACATGTCGCTCGATGACCCCAACATGTCGCTCGATGGGTCCGAGACATGTCCCTGGATCCGAAACATGTCGCGTGTGAGTCCGAAACATGTCGCTCGATGACCCCAACTTGTCGCTCGATGGGTCCGAGACATGTCGCTGGATCCGAAACATGTCGCGTGTGAGTCCGAAACATGTCGCTCGATGAGCCCGAACATGTCGCGTTTCGGTCCGACACATGTCGCTCGATGACTCCAACATGTCACTCGATGGGTCCAAGACATGTCGCTGGATCCGAAACATGTCGCGTGTGAGTCCGAAACATGTCGCTTGATGACCCCAACATGTCGCTCGATGGGTCCGAGACATGTCGCTGGATCCGAAACATGTCGCGTGTGAGTCCGAAACATGTCGCTCGATGACCCCAACATGTCGCTCGATGGGTCCGAGACATGTCGCTGGATCCGAAACATGTCGCGTGTGAGTCCGAAACATGTCGCTCGATGACACCCACATGTCGCTCGATGGGTCCGAGACATGTCGCTGGATCCGAAACATGTCGCGTGTGAGTCCGAAACATGTCGCTCGATGAGCCCGAACATGTCGCGTGTCGGTCCGACACATGTCGCTCGATGAATCCGAAACATGACGCTTGCGTTTCTTACATTGCGTAGATCCGGTATTATAGACTAGATATTAATTTGATGAAACAAATGACGCTTGAAATTAGGTGATCATGTAGTATTTCTGGGTATCGAAAGAATTATTTGGGTGTAATTAATTTTAATAGGATTACGATCCCAGTTATATTTGGATGCGAATTATATGAAATTTGGTGTTTGAAATTAGGTGATCATTAAGTATTTTTGGGTAGAGACTAATTTATTTGGTAACAATTTAATTTAATAGGTTATCGACATGTTACTTCTTCGAGTTGCACTTTATATTTAAATGGAGTTGAAAATTTGGTGCGAATCTAGTATTTTTGGTAATCGAATGTATTTTTTAGGGCATCATTCGGCAATTAATTTGGTGGTTCGTTAAATGCTACCCCAAAAAAAAAGGTACTTGAGCTTAGTAGAGTGAATCCTCTGGACTTACTTATGTTATACCTCGGGCTGAACCATAACTTAGCCTCATATTGGAAAGTGTTAAAATTGACTTGAATAAACTATTAACCTCCAACGGATATCCGAGAGGAATAAATTTTGATAGGTGCTTATTTATAGATCCATAAAAATTTGTAAAATAGGCTTTTGGAAGTCCGTATGACAAAATATGATGTTTTAGAATGTTTTACATGAGAAATAATTTGTACTGTAGTATGCAAGTTAATTTGTGTTCGGATCAGGATACAGGCCTGATGATATCGCAAGGAAGACCTCGTGCCAACGCGCTTGCATCTGAGATGAAGATGTCAATATACACTATACAGGTGTCTTGCTATCAGTACCTACCAGGAGGTAAGATATTTGAACAGCAAGCGTCAAGACTCAAAGTCTGCTACCAACACGTAAAAAAGTCGGGCCAAAAAAACAACTGAATTGCGGCTATGCGGCTATGATAAAAAAATTATCAATACCTAAGTAAATTAAAGATTTAACTATGTAACTAAATCTTAATTATGTTCTCGGCTCTTTGGATCCGAGAATGCAAATCTTTTCCCTTTAATAGCATTTTTAGTGGCTATTTGTCACCATTGTCTTAGTGGGAAACAAATGAATACAGGTATGTGGCGAGCGATGGCGGCCACAGCTGATTACAAGGCGCGCGCGTAATAAGGCCCGTCGCCTCCACCCTATACTCAACTTAATGCTCTCGCAATTTCACTCAACATAATGAACACAATAAAAAAACACGTTTTCGGCAGATCCTGAGGGATCTGGGTGTATTAGCGAGTTGTGTCAGCGAGCCGTAGAAGTTTTGGGAATCGAAGTACAGGTACCTTAAGGCGATATATTGATTGAAAGAGACGCGCGTATGATTTTCGTTCACGACAAAACGGGATGCAGCAATCTCCGGGAATGGCTTTTTTTAAACAAATCTCGATAAATATCTGACTGTGTGCAGATTTATTAAATTTTCTCTTGTCAGTACCTAGATAAGGTAAAATACCATCATATTAACTTAATCGTATCTTTTAATAATGCGTTGTTTTAGTAGGCTGATTAAAAAAAGGAAAATATAGACTCAACTTTGGATTTCTTTTCTATCGAGAAAATTTTAAGCAATTATGTTTCGGCTATTGTCAGTACCACAATCATATAGTCAAGAATTATATATCTGAAAATCAGTCCCTATTGTTTCCTCGTCTGGGCAGAACAGCGTTTCAAAATTTCAAAATTTCTCAGTGTAGCGCCTTAACACCTAACCGAGCATTTCATGAAAAAGCACGTGCATATATAGCTGCATAAATAGAAGACACGCCTACTTTAGTTTATCCTTTTGCAATTTCAGTTTTATTTATCTGCGTGCTACAGGTTACATATATTGTTTTCATTTTTTACTTAAACATTTCCTCAACATAATAAAGTAAAGTCAAACATATTTACCATCAGGTGGGTTGTCAGCTTGATTGCCCCCGACGTAGTATAAAAAAAAATAGTAAAGTAATACCTAGTTAGTGAAAAAAATAATGAATATTTCGATTCAAATATATATAAGAAGCAAATTTTACTAACAGTTCACCTTAAACTTTATCTACTTATGCTATACTTAGCTACTTCCTGAAAACTAGAAAACACTATTATTAAAGACTTCCCTATACTTGTAGCACAATAAATTTTAGTAAATATGAGTAGGTATTTACTCCCTTTTTTCAGTGACTTCTTTTTTCATTATTTCGCGATAATTTTTATTCTAAGTATCCTGTTCAACAAATTTTTACCCCCGTGTTGTTACCAAGTTTAGGGATAAGCTTTAATACTAATAATGTATCCTAATTTTAAATCACTGTCTAGAACAAGGCATATTAGAAACAAGTAGTGTGTCCAGTCCCGCACGCGGCGCGCTTGTACTTACCAGAGCCCCCGTATTGATCCCGAAATGAGCCGTGTGCCGTGTTCCTATTGATCTCGCCAAATTGTTCCAAGAACCACAAATTGCTTTCTCATTTATTGCTAAAGTAATATGAAACGTATCAATATCACATTCATTGATATTCAAAGATTCGTGGAAGAATGACAAAATTAAGGTTACTACCACTAGATTCATAAAATACAATTTCATTCTACTACTTAATCTACGGACCTGATGCGGACCCTAGTCTTCTCTATCTTTTTATATGCATCCGAAACATGGACACTAAAAGCCAGGACAAAGGAAAGGATTGATGCGTTCGAAATGTGGCGTTGGCGGAAAATGCTGGGCATCAAGTGGACAGCAAGGCGTACGAAAGAATCAATAATAACCCAGCTAGAGATTCGAACGCTACTCTTCACTGTTGCACTCGATCCGTACTTCAATTATTCAGAGACATGGCTAGACGGGAGGATAGTTTGGAAAAGTTGATAAGGGTCGGTCACGTGGAAGGGAGGAGAGGCAGAGCATGATTGCCATCTGCCCGATGGATAGACAGTGTAAGGCAGCAGCGGGAATTACCGCCCAGGCTTCAGTAGGAGTGCCTGGAGGAAGGTGGTACAAGAGTGCAGTGTAGTCACGACCCTCAGCAACCAGGATACGACTAAGGGCCGACGCTAGCTTACGCGGGTGCACGGAGCGGGTCATACTAAACTGCGCCCGCGGCGCACGGTGGTCCGGGCGCCTTAGTAAGGCGCTCATAATTCATTATTTAGAGAACCGCTTGATTTTTTTAATTGAAAATATTTTAAGGCACCTGTTATTTTAAGGATTATTAAATAGAAATACTATTTGGGGAATGCTACATGCAAATATATTAAAACAAAGCATAAAATATGTAAACAGTTATTTCAAAAAAATCAGCATAGTAAACTTAAGTTACTTATAAAGATTGTAAGTTACAATTGTTCTATTTTATTCAACTTCAACAATAATCTACATTAGTTCCTTAATCTATATTAGTAAGTACAATCAGGAAATCTCAATTTAGTTATAAATCACTTACACATCCATGATAATATCCGCAACAGGCTTCGTCAAGCTTAAATTCTTAATATACTCAAATTACATATCATAAATTCATTATGTTATATAATTCAATATGTAATATTATTTACTTATATTAGGAAGTACAATCTAATATACTTATAACATTAACAGACAGGAAAGTATTCTTTTTTCTGGGCAATTGCCTCATTGAAGTGATGAATGGATCTGAGTTTAGTAGAAGTCTGCTCAAAAGGTCTGTGTTTGTGAAGACCCGTGACATTTTTCGGGCATGATTGAGCCTAAAAGCCTTTATATTTTTATTTGTCGATTCTGCAGCCTCTTCGGAGAGCTCGCCAATATAAACTAAAGCGTTTTCTATTACTATAGCACCGTGCAAGAGCACTTTAAGCACGTATGAAGGTAGAGGATACCATGGGTATGCTGTCACGAGTTGCTTGGCCGTCGCTATGGCTTATTCATCAAACTTAGTTGTATTTATAATGTAGCCAGATAACATACACTCCAAAAGAACTCCATCTTTTCTTGGTCGGCCAGCGGCGGATGTAGCCTCCGATGATGATGATTCGTCGTCGGGAATATGATGCGGAGTATTTTCGTTTAATATGCATATTATTAGTAGATTCACACTTTCTCCCTCACTCAACCACTTTGAATGTTTATTCACATCGGTGCTTTTTTTTCGTGAAGTAGTTTTCCATAAAAGAGCAAGTTCTTTGCAAATATACTTGCTAACCGTCTCCAAATTAGCGATATCTACGTTATATGCATCCGGCACCATGTCTTTTAACTGCCGGTAACACTTGAAGGTACCTTTCTGAGTCTGAACCATTCGTAGACGGCCATAGTTCAAATATAAAACCCCTTGAAAAGGATCCGATG
Organism: Cenopis cana; assembly: GCA_951800055.1. Classification (NCBI taxonomy): domain Eukaryota; kingdom Metazoa; phylum Arthropoda; class Insecta; order Lepidoptera; family Tortricidae; genus Cenopis; species Cenopis cana. The sequence goes on along the minus strand of OX637477.1, from coordinate 14,600,708 downwards.
TACTGAACGTCAGAAAAATAAAAACAAAGTCAATAAACAAATTCATAAGATTTGCGTAGCGTTGCTACGCTTCGGCCTACGCAGACGTAGCAGGCTTCTATCTATACAATCCGCAAATTTCCGCAGACAATGGTTTATGGCCATTAATCTAGACACATTTGTGTTCATAATCAATAAAAAAGTATCGTTAGATTTGATTGGGAACATAGTTAAAAGCTTAAGTAAACTATAATTACGTTATTTTATTTATATAAAATAGGCCGTGGCGTAGACCCGTGCTAATATCTATATTTTTAATAAACATGTCAAATAAGTAAGATAAAACAAAACAACATACCTGAGTCTTGAAGCTCCATTGCTATATATGGTCACTTTAATCACAATCTTCTAAAGATAGCCGCTAATGCGCGGTCACTTAGTTAGTCACTGATAAGGGTGCGCGTGCAAACGTAAGTTGTGTTCACTTTCGAGTTCCCTTAAGGAATGAAAAGAATTAGCTATCCGAAATTTATCTATAGTTAATTACAGTACGTTTATCGGCCAATGACATGACAGCATTCGATTTTTGAAAACGAACCATCATTTTTTTGAATTATGAATACGGGCCGGACCACCGTGCGGCGGGCAGTTTAGTATGACCCGCTCCGTGCACCCGCGTAAGCTAGCGTCGGCCCTAAGAAGAAGAATTTACGAAACACGATTGTTACGTATAAGTACCTGCATTTGTTTGTATCTAATACCAAGACCAACTTGGGTTAAGTTCTCTTCTTCCTATTTGTATACTGTATCCTGTTTGTATTTGTATACTGTGTACTTTTGGTACAGACACAAATTCATTAGGTAAATACAACGAATAAACCTACCCAAAATTTAATTTATTAAAAAAATTGTGGGCAATGAATATTATCGTACCTATTATTAGATGCTTAAAACATATTCGTCAAAATTGGAGCAACTTGAACGATGAGATGGAAAATTCGCGGCAAAAACATATATACAAGCTAGATAGCACACGTTAACAAAACATGAAGTCAAGTAGGCCTAGTTTGCGAGAGCTGCGATAGGCGAGGCATCTGATAGCGATGGAATACGACGACAGTTCGCAGGCCGCAAGCTTGCGATAAGAGAGCTAGCCAACACATATGTACATACGGTAGATGCACGCAGTCTGCAGGGATGCATATGTATTTAGGTATGTCCACAGACGTCTTGCGCATCCATAACAAAGATAGCGGGCTTTTTAACCTATCTACCGCCACAATAGACTGGATCGATTCGATATGAAATCATTGGCGTGTGGGGCACCTAAAGTCCTGCCTGACTTTATATCAAATCAATGGCAGTGAAAAGGTTAACTTGGTACAAGTAGTTTGAGTATTTTTATGGACCAACCTCAAGGCTTTTAATTCGTCCACAATTTAATTGAATCCGTTGTTCCACGAACTTTCTTTACCCATGTTCATAGTAACTAGTAACACAAATTTTGGGTCACAACGGAATTTTAGTCGAATTTAATTAAATTGTAAACGAAATAAAACCCTCAAATATGGTTCACAAAATTTAATTCTACCCTAATGCCTTTTCCATGGACTAAGGTATTCCTGAAGTTTTCTGCAAGGCTTTTAACGATAAGGAAAAAAATACTTTCATAAGACAAAACTTATTTAGAACCAGTTTAAAAAAAAGTTCGGTTATAGTTAGTTACGTCGGTTCATATCTGTTTTTATCTACACACATATCATAAATCCTCTAATATGCGTTCGGAAACCGTAGAAAATGACTCTCATTTCAACATTCAATGAATTTATGGCAATTTTCTTATCTGTGGCTAAGGCTACAGCAGTAATAAAATATTTCATTTTTATCTCATATATGATGTTAAAATATTACGTCAAACAAAACTGTCAAAATTTAAATGTCAAAGTTGACATGTCCCTATTCTAGTATCACTGAAAATTCAAATTCAGTCGATGCGAAATGTCAGCTCGATGTTTTTTTAGTATATATCGCACGAAATTTGAGCTAGAACGACATGATCACATCAGAATAAGGACTCTTTACTTTTTAAAATAACATTCAGGTATCGGTTGCCAGTTCTGATTTCGATATTTCCGCAACCGTGCAAAAAAGGTTGTATTAACACAATTATTGTATTTATTTACTACGGTTTCTGAACCCATCTTAGAGTAATTATAATATGTGTGTAGATAAAGTAATGTATGCAACTGTACATAATTAGGCATTAAAACACTCGTGTGACCTTATTATGAAACTCGCCTTCGGCTCGTTTCATAAAACACACTCGTGTTTTAATGCCCCTCATTATGTACCAGTTGCATAAACTACTATTATAAGAAGTTTAAGTTTTCTATGTGATGGCCGCTGCCGTCGCCATATTTAACTTTTACCAGTCAGTACAGTGTGTCCGACGTAACCAGCCTTTCTAAGCCTGACTATAGATTCTTGGCCCAGGCATGTGCAATACCTTTTGAATACATTGTATTCAGTGGAGAAATAGTATTAGAGCCGCGGAGTGTCTCGGCGAATACTCGCTGTAAAGCAGGTTTAGCGAAGATAACCGGGAACGGGAACTGGACAGTGAGCAGGCAGTGGGCAGTAGGGAGGCGGGAGCGGCGCCCATCTGATACCGACTAATACGACGACAATTCGCAGCATCCCGCAACGTACCCGGCTCTCGCAATTCTATCTTTTATTTTTCTATCGATTGTGCACTTTAAGGATAACCCATGTTACCTGAAAAAAAATGTGTTTTTCTTCCTTCTTTAATGATTTCGTATTCAATGCGTAGGATAAGCGTAAATAACTACCCGCTCGTCGCTTAGTACCCACAAGCTTTGCTTAGTTTGGGACTAGGTTGATTTGTGTAAGATTGTCCACAAATATTTATTTATTTATTTATTTATTTTTAACTTATTTATTAAATTGAATGAAAATAATGATGTCCTTCTGAAAGTCAACCCCCTTACGATATCAACCGTTAGATCTATATCAGATAAACTTCATTAAGAAATGAGTTATCTAATGACCAAATAATAATCGCTGTTACTCCTCTTGATGTAGAGATATTTGGAAGGCGATTACCATAATCTATTAACTGTTAACGTCACAAAGTCAGAACGCAATTTACGGAACTTCCAGAAATCACATTAAACGACAACATCAAACAATAATTTTTGAAAAAGCAATTATCATTATCCAGATAGGAGGGTCCGGGGCGATCGCATTAACATCATAAAAGGGGCGAAGTTTGTCTGCGCCCCCGGGACGCCCGTCGGCGAGGAGACAGTTACATATTACGCAATAAAGAGCTGTTCTCGCGAAAGGAAGTGTGAAAATGAACAACATCAAGGGGTTATCTTGAATTACTCACTAAAAACTTATTGCCGGAGCGTTGGCGGGCGTAGCGGGGGTGCGGAGGGGTAGCAAGCGGGGGTGGATTTGCCGCGAACAGATAAGGGCGCGCTATTGGGATCGCGTCGTTCTCATCCAATTACACGGTCGAGCGAACACGGCGAGGAGCTCAGATAAAAACGACGCGCCTCCGGCCTCCGCCGGCTTGTCGCGCGGCTAGCGGCTTCACCTCGCGACACGCTGTCTTCGGCGTCACATGCTACCTCGCCAATTCGCAACATGCCTTAATTTACAGCTTCCAAATCGAAAATACTACTGGATCACCCGTAACATCTACAGCATGGTCTGCTTTTTACTTCAAACTAAGGATGACCTACCTACTCAGATGCATTTATCGTAAATTCCTGGTAGGTATTGACGATACGTGTTCTGAATCGAATACTACTACTACAGCTCCGTAGACCTTTTTTTCAAAAGCTAGATTGATTTGCTATTTTGTAGGTAATAAATAATAAATATTTCTCGTACCTATGAAATTCATGTGCGTACAAACAGTTAGCAAAGACAATCTCGAGGAAGCAATCTAAGTCAGTGCGCTGAGGGAATTGCCGGCCGCGCCGTGAGGGCCGCGTCTAGATTCAATTTCCACCGAACCATCGCCACGGGAGCGCATCTCACAGTCATGCTCGCAAGCACGTTTATTTTGCGAAGACACTCCACAATGAAATAAAGAAAACATATGTAACTATAGACATAAAGAGGAGAAAGAATAGGGATGCTAGTGAATTATAATCATTTCTTTGAAAAGGCTTACGCTACCGTAATTCGAGTTTCGATTTCCCAAGGACCATAATTCCCGTCTTAGGCTTAATAGCACTGTAACCTAATAAATAACAGTGACATTTGTTTTCGGTACTAAGCCCCACCCTCTGTCACAACAGAACCCAATCCGACAGCGTGGCCACCGCCGTATGTAAATAGTTTACCGAAAGTCGCCGCTCGTCCATCACGCGTTGTCACATAAATTATGCCGCGGCGAATCCGCGGTCGAATCATTGTTTGACTTTTATCTTATTACGTACATCTCCCGATTTTGTTCGCGTCATATTTCTTGTGACTTATCGGCCTTTATCTATCGTTTTGTGGCGAGTAGCGCTATCGATCACTCGATCCCCGGAGCGGGCCGACAAATTCGTCTCCGAATATTTTTAGTGGATTAGGCATTAGGCGAACCGTCTGTGTCGGTGAGCGGCGGTCGGTCACCGCGATGACTAATGCGTCCCCGAGATTATGTGGAGCGCGACTTGTAGCTTATCAGATGGCTGCCCTGAGGTCCAGAGCGCGACTAGAGCCTTCTGTCGGCACCGGCACCAGCGACCGGCCGGCGTGCGCCCGCCGCGCTTCCACTATATATCGCCACCGTCAACTCCCTCGTGACTAATGATTCGTCTTCTGAAATATCTTAGAATTATTCTTCATCGGTCGTGGCAATAAATTAAGTCACGCACTTGACTCTTAAGGAATGACGTTACATTTAACATTTAAATACACATGCTTCGATCACGACTTGCACTTATTCACTTCAGATGTACCAAGGTGACTCGTAGTGTACTTTTAACTGGAACGCTTGGCATTTTCTACATAAGGTGTCGTTGGTTGCAATGACGTCAGCTAATCCTGAGTGACAAATGCCCAGCACTGGAACAGTAGTCGCAGCACGAGCCGTATCTCGATCTGTCGCCCGCGACACCCGACACCTCGGTGGCATTCACCGGTTCCGCCTTAAATTAATGAAAACATCCATCCATAAAGACCCATACGCCTCTGCCTTCTTATGAATGAAATTCCAACCCGAGTTCGAATCCTTTTTTATGATAACCATAAATTAAACGACCAATTTCCAGCGAGTGTCACAGCACGGATAAAGGAATCATTTTTATAATATCCTCAGCGCTTAACAAGGGTACAAATAATGCCCACGCATATTCACGCGGCTATAAGTTGGGATCAGGCGCGGCCACTGACTGCTAAACTGTTAATATAAATAATGAACTGTGTTATGGGCTGGCTGGTAGCTGCAGCACAGCGTTAACTAACAGCCTTTTTGTTGGTGGACTCGTAAGTTAGGATTGTCCGGAGCGCCGGTGGTCGGGTCGTCGCGAGGGCTCGGCTTGGCGAGCAGATTACCACAGGATTTGCGATTTGGGCCCTTAAATAAAACAAATTTTCGTACAACTTCTTTTTAATAAAATTAAATATTGCTTAGTCTAATAAATTCGGGAATATCTCTTTATAGACTTAATTCGCTTTTTCACCACTGTAATAAATAGGTAATTTAAAACATTCATTTTATATTAATATTTTATTTATTTTTAAGTTAGTTCAATTAGTTTTAAAGTTTACATTCAGAAGTTTGACTAAATTTACGAACAAGAAAGAAATGACGTTGAATGTTGAAAAAACATGATGCATGCATGATGAGATGAGATGAGCTATCAAAATATGTGACGTGACCTTTACTTACTTAACCAAACCTATAGATAAAGATAAATAACACACAGTGCACAATTGTAGTTAACTTACAAATATGTGTTCTTTGCGTTTATTTTATTTTATTTACTTGAGGAATAGTACAACTTAAAAGCTAAAGTTATATTAAAATTAACACTTATCTAATTATAGACCTATAATTAGTGTGTATTATGGTCTATAATTAGATAAGTGTTAATTTTAATATAACTTTAGCTTTTAAGTTGTACTATTCCTCAAGTAAATAAAATAAAATAAACGCAAATAACAAATAATCATATAATATGCATTCCATTGCTGTCTAAATGAACGGAAACTGCTAAAATATATGAAAAGCAGGATTATTTTATGGTAGCATAAATTTTTATTCTGATAGTATACAATTCCCGAGGATGGCTTTATAGTGCTAACTTTTTATTTGCAGTCCTTCGCCGCAAGCGGTCTGGGTTATTTGTCGAAAATGTAAATTAATAAAACAACATCGTCGAGTTTCCTGTTTCTGTTTCATTCATAATTATACATAAATATAAATTTATGACTTACAAATCGTCTCAAGTCTAGTCAGTAGCACATGATCTATACAGCTGATATATCAATATAGCTAAGCTACCTACTCGTAACCGAACACATTACAGCTCTTTATACCTCATAAAATATACGCGAAGTTCATAATTCCGTTCGCTGACACTGTCATTCTGAATAGTCCAAACGATTTTAGTCAGGAAAAACATGCAAAAAGATGCTCAAAAAGTGTTTATATTTTTTATGTTGATGATTTGTAAATTTGTACTGAGAAAATGTAAATCTGGGGGCCGATTTTTGTGTGTCGAACGCTCGACTTTTCACTCGAGATCTGTTAAAAACTATGATGTTTTGACAGATGTCGAATGAAAAGTCGAGCGTTCGACACACAAAAATCGGCCCCAGGGGGCCTACTACTTACAACTTTAAGTATTTAATATATAATGCTTTCTTGCCCAGCAGAGACAAAGTGCCTAGGTCCCCAAAAATAAATTAATATCTGATCCTAGTACCAGTCAAGTAATTTATTTATTTGTTTTATTGCTAATGAGTTCTCGAAAAATGTCTATAAATGATTTCAATGCGACTATTTCCCAAATCCGACTAAAATGGTAGGTACTTACTTTACCCCGGAATGATTCCGAGCACAGCTCAGCCTCCTAGTTGCTATTTGTTGTTTGTTACAAAACCATGAGACGCAGTCATTTAATCCTTACTACAGTGAGGCGGCTAACTACAACAATGTTTAGTTTACGACAGTGTTTTACGTCGGCCAGTGTTGCGCCCACGCATGGGTGTCACGCAATACGAGGAGCGGCCTGGAGTTACAATTACAACAACCCGCCGCCCTGACTTATGGTGGCCACTCGGCGCCCCTGGCTGTTTAGGCTCACTAGAATCCATACTAATACTATACCTAAATGCGAAAGTGGGTCTGTCTATCTGTTACCTCTTCGCGTTTAAACCGCTAAACAGATTTAAGTGACATTTGGTATGGAGATAGTTTGAGTCCCGGGGAAGAACATAAGATACTTTTATGCCGAAAATCATCCTCTAAGGGCGTGGAAGTTTGTATGGAAGAGCGATGACTGGGTAAGCGCCTGACATAAAAAAAATGCAAATAAACTCTATAGCGATATAGCAATGAACGAGTTCCACACGGACGAAGTCGCGGGCAATAACTAGTTATAAAATATGTGATACTAAAGTCGAGAAGAAAATCCAAAGAAGGTCATTCAAAGGATTTCATTCAGGAGTCACGAGAATCACACGACACGATATACTTTCGACTTTGCTGCAATTTTATTGTTTTTCGTCCTTTACATCCATACTCCATCGTTAATATTATATGCGAAAATTTGTCTGTCTGCCTGTCCGTTCGGCTGTCTGTTACCTCTTCACGCTTAAACCGCTGAACAGATTGATGAAATTGGGTATGGAGATAGTCTGAGTCCCGGGAAAGGCCTTCGAATATTTTTCATCCGAAAATCATCCCTCATGGGGATGGAGGTTTGTATGGAAGAGCTATAACTAGGTAAGCGCCTGAAATACACAACGATGAAATTTCAACGCAATGAACGAGTACTGCGCGGAAGGAGTCGCGGGCAAAAGCTTGTTTTATTATATCTTTGTATATTAGGTATATACCGAAATTCTTTCTCGCAACTTTGTCCAAGTGAGTTGCCACACTACATGCTCATCTGAATCCATAATATATAATGATGTTTAGGATTAAAAGTAACGTAGGATACTTACGTTTAAATTTTTCATGCGCCATTCATCCGAATCAATTCCACGGTTTTTGCGTTAGCAAACATCATAAGAATAAGTAGTATAATTATCCGTAAGATTATATTATAGGTATTTCTGAATAAAATGTTTTGATATCATTGTCATTGTTTCAGCATTAGAATGAACCTCGAACCTCAAAGCTTACGCTGGGCACCGTGTTGGTCCTCGTACAGTCAGCATCAAATGTAGCGCCACATATGAAGAGGTGAAAAGTTCTTATTCCTTTGTAATAAAGACTTTTGACGTCGTCATATGTGGCGCTACTTTTGATGCTGACTGTACGAGGACCAACACGGTGCCCAGCGTAAGCTTTGAGGTTCGAGGTTCATTCTAATGCTGAAACAATGACAATGATATCAAAACATTTTATTCAGAAATACCTATAATATAATCTACCTACCTATAATAAATAAGTAGCGCCGCATATGACGACGTCAAAAGTCTTTATTACAAAGGAATAAGAACTTTTCACCTCTTCATATGTGGCGCTACATTTGATGCTGACTGTACGACGCTAAAGTGTCCATGTAAATGATTAAGTGTTAAGTTACGATGTCCGCAGGCGCGCACAGCGGGTCGCGGCCTCCATTCAATATTATATTACTTTACCACCGAACACCTCGCATCGACAAGCGAAGATGTTATCGCTCCGGAATGTTATAAAATTGAATATTTCCCATATATTACCTAATACGCTTACCCCTGCAGCGTCTATGCGTCTTCCGCACACTCGACGTCCGTCCTTTGCCCACAAATATAACATTTTACGATACGTTTTATAACGAATAGAGATGTTATTTAGCTTCGTCGTCAACATAACCACGACTTTAATAAGTTTCGTTTCATTCAAGTATCATATTCTTATAAATTTAAATATATTGTTATATTTATCAGTATTAGGTACCTTACTGCCTGGTGATTGTTTTGTTACACAATAATTGACAAAATAAGAAACCAAGATACCTATTTAAATTTCCTCGATAGCATTAAGGGTAGGGTGAGTTTGCAACGTTTGCATTACTTACCGTGCTCGCTAGCGACTGCGTAAACGATTTAGTATGGCGATTCTTAGTTCGATTACGTAACCGCCAGAGGCGCTGTACTTTTGTCCATACCAAATCGCTTACGCAGTCGCTAGCGAGTACGGTAATGCAAACATTGCAAACTCATGGTAAGCGTACAGTATCACAGACGGGGTGGTGTACAATACAATACAACACAAATACTTTTAATTGCACACCTCAAAAACATAAATTACTTCAAAAAAAACAGTTATAGGTACTTATGTCAGAACCTAAAATTAGCTGATTGAGGATCTCCATTTTCAAAACGGTTGAAAATGGAAAAATAAGCGTGATCTTACCTAATACAATTCTCGACGTTTAGGTACACATGCGCATCAAAGTATAAGTATGGATGTACTACATGCCATAAGTACACGTTTGTGCCGGAATCTTCTTTATAATATGCACCAATATAATATTAATTAATATAGGTAGTTGAAATACTACGAATATTTGTCGGTAACCGTGACACACCCCTTACTGTAGGTAATATATGCAAAATAAGTGTTCGCTTAACGTCCTATTTGGGAAGATAAATTGAGCCGTTCTTTTATTCATTGCCGAACCAATCAGCCCACATAAACACGCGGCCGAGACATAAAACAAGAGACCGTATTGCACTTGACGCCCGCAGTGACACCACACGTCCGCCACTCTATTTGGCTTTCAAATTGAAACAAATCTCTAAAACAAAACTGGGTTTTAAATAATTACACCATCAAAAAGCGATGAAGAACTTCTCGGGCTGTTTAAGGCGTAGAGTTTTTATGTGTTCTAAGATTCGCGCTTTTATTGACTATTTATCGGTTGGAGACATAGTTAGGGAAATGGGGCTGTCCGTGATGGCTCCGGATGTGCCGCGATGGAGCTAGAGATGTCGCGCTGCAGGGGGTGACTAGTTAGCACGCCAAATTATTTTCACCGCCTACGTTAACCGTAGATATCGCAATGGGATACCCGTTTCTCAGGCTTTGGTCAATCAATGATGATATATGCCTAACGGTTGCTAAATTCCTAATATAACCCTTCGTTTTGTCATTTGCCTATTGACTAATGAATGTCTGAGAAAATGTAATGTCTTCCGGCTCAACAAATTCTGTATCAGTCAAAAAAATCCGGTGGCCATCATCCATATTTACCTAAAGCTACTTGAGTAGTTCATTTGTTATTATTTCTATTGGATTTGTAAGAACAGGAGGCCGATTTTTGAGTGTCGAACTCTCGACTTTTGACTCGACATGTGTCAAAAAACTATGATGATTTGACAGATGTCGAGTGAAAAGTCGAGCGCCCGACACTCAAAAATCGGCCCCCAGGTGTAGCGTAGAACATGAAAAACTGATGAATGACAAAATAGTAGACATTACTCTTAAAAACGAAAAGGCAGTAATTTTGACATTGATTGTAATTAAGTATTTAACCTCTTCGCCGCCATTTACTTGATATATTCAGTACATTAGCCCACATACGCCAATGACATCATATCGAGTCGATGTAAACTATGCAAAGGCAAGTCCATTTTCAGTCTCTTCTGGCATAAACTTTGGCGTCCAAGTGACACTTCTGCATTTACTCAATACTCAATGGTTTATTTGACTTAAAACGCCTATAAGGTTAATTCTCAGATTATGTTGCATCAAGGAAGGAAATACTCCTATGCAATGTTATCGGGTCCTGTCTAGCTAATGTACATATATCCCATCGCAGCTCGGACTCTCGGACAATGTTTTTAACTAACACTGTCAAATGAAGTACCTAGATTTTTGTAACATTTCGAAAGCGTGAAGCGGTGTGATTTTATTGGCGCGGGTTTTATATCAGAGAGCGTGTGTCGTACCGAATATCAATTAATAGGCGTTGGGGCGCGCAGAGCTGCAAAAGTGTAAAGTGCAGTGAGGCGGGGGGCGTTTCGTAAATCACGGCGGCGTAAATCGACAGCGCTGAAATGGGGGGGTACGATTTCACCTTGCTGCTTACCCATATACTATTGCACGTGGTCTTGCTGAAAACTGTATTTATTGAAATAAGGTGGCCAATACCTTTTAAACCTTTATTATTTGTGAACTGAAATGATAGGACTCGTATAGGTATGCAAGAACTATGCAAGAACGGTCACTCATACTTAGGGAGAAATTCTTTACTAAAGAATATTAGTTACACTGAAAAAAATATGAACTTGGAATAAGTTCCAAAACCTTGCCTACCTATATGAGAATGGAATTTGCTTTAGGTGGCACTTGTACTATGTTATGCCAGTTATAGTAGAGGGCTATGTAAGTACATAGAGTTAACTTATCAACACTAACCTTTAACAACTAACGTAACGTAACCATCAATTGCTAGAAATGGCACTAGAAATTAACTTTCATGTGCTTCGCCTATATTATTTTTGAGAAGACAAACGTGATTTTATGTATGTATATATTTATGTTCTTCACACGTTGACATGGATTGTAAATATGTCAAAATTGAGTACCTACCGCGAGGAACAATATCTGGTTACCAAGCAGTTTTCTATTTCCACGCAACTAAGCGGCCTGTACAGTCCTACGTGCATACAGCGAGGCCATCGGCGCACAGTCAATAAAAAATTGAGTGTCTAAAACACATGCTGTGTTTGGCAGTAGTAGCGAAGCAAAACAGGGCTATCCGCAGACTAATTGCTGGGATTTATTCCAGCTGGAGCAGTGTTAGCTAGGTACTATAATAAAAACCAGCTGCTACCACTAAAAGTTGTTACCATCAACACTTTTTTCTTCCTGCGGTTACCACAGTCCAAAGATGATAAAAAAATCTCAGCCTAAATATTCCCATTTTCTTATTAGGGTCGGCGCAGCGTGTTTTTCTTCCATACCTCCACTCAACATCCATACTTAATAAACTTCTTGTCCTTCGCATAACATAACATGCCCATACTACCTCCTATGAACTATCAAATTGGTGGGAATAACCCTAAAACACATACTGTTTGGCAGTAGTCGCGGAATACGTAGGAGAGCCGCGTCGGGCAGCGCACTGTATGGCACGTTACTGTTACAGTCGATACAGTACAGATGGCACGTGAAAATTATGGCCGTTCGGATTTTTCGAGAGCATTAATGCAAATTTATCGAGCCGCGCAGCGCTAATTGCCAGCGACGCGCGCTCGCTGATTGTTTTCTCCTCCAATTTATGGCAACACCTATTGCCGATTTAAAGCTTTAATTGTAAACGATTCACTTGTTTTATTGGATAGTCGGGCAATATTTATTCGAGTGGACGCTCTCTGCGGTTTCTGTTATTGATTTTCTGACTGTTTGTACCGAGCCAAAGTTTCACTTGTCGTTATCGAAGTGGACTCGACGCGTGACATGATACATTGCGACTTGTAATGTCAAACTGAAATACGAACTGGTGAATCTCATTAGATAGGGACGGTAATTGCGTGAAAACTAGGCATTAATAAATGATTATGCAACTTTGTACGACTTATATACATCTATATATAATATATCTTATGTCTTTAACGATCAATTCTTGTATATATTTTTATTTATTTATTTATTTCGGGGATCTCGGAAACGGCTCTAATGATTTTGATGAAATTTGGTATGTGGGGGTTTTCAGGGTCGAGCAATCGATCTAGCTAGGTCTCATTCCTGGAAAAACGCCGAGCAAAGCTCGGTCGCCCAGATATCTTATATCTTTAAACGAGCAATTCTTAATTTTTTAATCAAAGTGAAAATTGAAAAATTCAACACCACAGGTGGGATTTGAACCCATGACCCAAAAATTGAGATTTTCGCTAGCGGACGCATCCGCTTAACAAACATATTAAAGTTCGAGCAATTCTTGTATATATCTATATCAATCAATCAATCAATAATAATTTATTTCGGAAATGTCCATATCTTATTAGTAACAATGGAACTTAAAAACTGTTAGTATTACATGGAATATATATATATATATATATTTCTTATTTATTTCGGGGATCTCGGAAACGGCTCTAACGGTTTTGATGAAATTTGGTATGTGGGGGTTTTCGGGGACGAGCAATCGATCTAGCTAGGTCTCATGCCTAGGAAAACGTTTGCTCGGCTGCCCAGATATTATACCTATATGTGTCATAAATATTTCATGTATTACCTATACATACAGTCGACTAAAATGAGGTGTACGAGTAGGTATCCATTTTACTTGGTTTTGGTTAATACAATGGCAATATGATAAAAAAAAATCTTACTTCTTCTTGTAGTCAACATTACCATAAATAAACAGCAATACTTATTACATTTTTTATATAAATATTATCTCATTTTAATTTCAATAATTCACACCACTTACCACAAGCAGTGTCATTAGGTAACCGCCGAAGGAACTCTCGAGTTAGGTGTTTATAAATTAAGTCACATTTGAGCGGTCAACAAAGTTAACGGCGAGCCGGGGGCGTTTCCCGACTTTTTCGCCGGAGTTTTCCGCGCCGCCGGCGCCGGAAGTTCGGCCATTATTATTTTACGCGGGCAACAAGCGGCGCGATAATATCCCGCGCTACAGCCCGCCTTGCTTAAGACTTCCTTTAATGGTCGAACGTGTCTTCTTACTTTTCGTTTAATAGGTGTAATAACTTAAAAAGCGAAATTCCGGATTTTAGCCGCGAGAGAAATACCGTAGCCACCGGGCATGGTGGGAACGTGAGTGGGATTTACTGTAACTAATACAAAATTTTGTTGTTCGAGTCTGAACGTCCCAGATACATAATATTAGAATGTTATAATCTTTAAAACGTAGATGAAGTATTTAGGGGGGCATACGTTCGTAGTTACCTGTCTACTCCTTATTAAATGACCTATATCTACAACGTACCTACGTTACATAAACATTTATCTTCTCCAAAAAGCGAAAATGACATTGTAAAAACGTTATGTTTTCTATATATTCTACAACAAATAATGAATTTTGATCGCAAATCGCGGATTGACAGAGCTAGATCGAAAGCGTAATGGGGCCCGATGATACCCACGTCACGGTGACATGCGGCGTGTGCCGTGTGTTTTGCCCGGCCAGGCTTAGTTAGGTGTAAGCCGGGTCGGGTATCTCGCACTTCGTCCCGTAAATCAATCCCGTCCGTCTCAGGCGACGCGGCAAAAATAAAAGGTCGCTGGGGCTTCCATGATGAACAAACTCCAGTAGGCTTATAATAGGTAATATCGTGGAATGTCCGTTCGTATTCATAGCCTTTGGCTTCGTTATCATACGAGACATTAACCCGAGGGCAGAGTTACCTTTTCTCTGTCCTCTACGGTGGCTCCTGTCCGACGCGTCCTTGCCGCGAGGGTGGGCACTAGGCACCTTTACTTCAGTAGGCAGTAAAAAGGTGGCTGAGTAACGGATGGGGGCTCAGTGTCCCGGGGCGAAATCCCATGTCCTAGGATACGGGTGAAAACGAGAACGTGGAACGTGGAGTAGATCCTGCTTCTTGGCTGACGACAGTCGAAAAAGACTTGAACGATGTTGATATAGACGCTGGAATAGCCAAAAATCCTGTAGGTACTATGGAAGAAAAGGACAAGAATGGCTGACCCCAAGTAAAAGGAAAAATTGTCAAGGAAGAAGAAAAAGTTCGTTCGTATTCTATTCAGATTATATTGAAGTATGATAACCGGGAGATCTATTTTTGTACGTTGCTTTGCATTCGTTTCCTATGTCTATCAGGACCGGGTAACGTGCTCGCGCAATCCTTTTGAAATGCAAAGCAAATGTTAAAGCAATCCAGACCTGATGAATATCCTACCTCCTGATGGTACGTCATAAAACTTAATGAACATGCTTATAATCGATCGATTGTATTTGATTGATAACTAAGATGAAGTGCCTATTCTACAGGTCTTTATCTCTAGGCTATTACAAAAAAACAATAGGTTTGGAACCCTGAGGTGGCCTCTGGCCTGCTGTTGTTTTGTCGGTTACGGACTCTTGCTCCGGGTACCACGGAGTCGCCACTGAAATCCGCTTACACACACGGTTTACTAACAATATATCTGCGCCGGATCGAGTCGAGCCAGCGTGTGAAATACTACGGTGCACTGTGTCTTGCATTTCAGGTGTCGGTAGGTACCTAAGTGCCGCTGACTTAAATATCTACATGGGGTCAGTATTCTTGTTGTTTGTAGTACCAACGCGATTAATTAAAAAAATCCTTTAGGTATACATTCAAACATTAAATATGTTTGAATGTATACGTACGTATGGATTTACTTACGGCATTGTACTTAGGTACAATTTTTGCTACAATGCGTGAAATACAGGCTACGCTAGCATGCTATGAGCGTAACTTGCACGGCACAAATGAGTTGAATTGAAAAGAAAATTCTTATCCTGTTACCTAGTCTTTTAGTTGAATACTCTTTTTTGAAAACTCTTTCCCACATAGAGTTACGCAAACAAATAGTGGGAAGTTATTTACCGACGGGCTTTCTCGTAACATGCGATGCCACAATACGAAATAATGGAATAGAAGAGTTGACAGTCCATTGTCTGGTAAATTATTCACGAAAACTATTCGACGCTCCAAATCTTCGACGAGATCGTGCGATATGGGGAATTACACGGGTTCCATATTTCACAAAGAACATACCTTTAATGATAGTCGTGACAGCATAATATTGACATTTTACTTCGGAATAATGATGTCGCTTTCACGAAAACGACAAATGATAAGATATGCGGATCTTTACGATGGATGCGCCGGGGATTTCCGGGAGGTTTTATATTAACTGAAGCTTGAAATCTAACTACTTAAATTACATTATATGGCCTCCGGCAAAAACAGTGTTAAATTAATTTGTATGCGTTCATTGATATGGGTAGGTAAGCATAATTGGAGGCAGGGCATCCGGCGAGCACGCGGCAGCGGCGGCGGCGGCGGCCGCGAGCCGTCATTACCCGCCCGACGATTCAATTCGACACATCTTCAGGGTTTCACCTCGCCCAATAATTACCGACACTATCATTAAGCCGCGTGCACAACAAAACGTAATAACCTTGCAATTAGACGGTGGCTGTCATTAGACTGTAATAGAGTTTCGTACAACAATTTTGTGAGTAAAATCGTCAAGCGTGTCACATTACCGGCATCCATTAGGGCGTTTACACAACACGGAATTGAAATGAGCAGTCCACAGATTATCGTGATAGACAAACAGACCGCTTTGTCTCGATAATAACGCCTTATAGGGGGTGTCCCACCGCAGACTATCGTGTTTCACTTGTTTACCTACCGCGCTCCGTCACAATGACAAATTGCTGGGCGGCATGTATTTATAAAGATATCCTATCACAATGTATAAGCAAGCAATGCTATAAGTTATATCTTTATCGTAGGATTCGTAGGCATGTTAAATAATTATAAATACACTTAGGTTAAAAAAAACTCAGATATAAACAGAACACGATGTATTATACAAAACATATCAAACAGTAAAGCTGGCATGTTGGCGTAGGTACGGCTGATTGTATTGGGCGTCCGATTTCGGCAGGTCGGACGATAATATCCACACGTCGAGAATTAGGATCGCTCTGATAAGATCGTATCGTTCCACGTTAAATAACACGTTTCCTGCAATCATCGTGGTAATTTTAATAAATTATAATTACGATATTCGGCGGCTTTTCAGCCTGTAATGACAGGCAACAAAACACCCTGATATTTAAATAATATATCATATCACTATTGATATCCACCGATTATGCTGTTATATTTAGGAAACCAACTGTCACCTTGAATATAATGCGACATTTTTAATGCGACTAAATTAAAAAGGTAGGTATTTTTCAATGACGTAGGTACTTAATTTATTTCCAATAATTTTATTATAGGATAATTTAAAAGTATAGACTTACTGGGACGAATGTCCCTGTCAGTGAATAATCAAAAACCCTCAAATATAAAATATTTTTGATAAACATTAACAGTTAATCTAGATAATAATAGTTATTTGTTATGCAAGGCTGCAAAGTTGATTTTTGGCGCGAGTGTTTGTATTGAGAGCCGAGCTAGCGAAGGATTGTAAGATTGAACCACGAGCGAAGCGAGTGGTTCAAAAATACAATCCTGAGCGTAGCGAGGCTCTCAAGGCACGAGACGCCGAACAACTTTGCTGCCGAGCGCAACACACAACTTTTCATCTCACCATAGCGAGGAAATACTTTCATGTATAATTCAAAATGTACTCATGTTCTATAAAGGGTTGTTTAAATTTCACCCGTTACAAAGCATTTCGTGGATTATTAACATTTAAATGCATCAAAGAGCCTAATTATTATTGTTGAGTACTGTGGTACGAAATACTCACGGCTAACGGCTAAAAAACAAATATATTTCACTCATTTCCAAACTTATCAGGAGTTAAAATTGTAATATAAGTATCTTCTGCACTGAAATCAATTAATTAAATTCATTATTTTGATATTATTCTAACTCAACAACAAAACAAAACAATATTCAAATATCTTAAACTCTCGCATCGAGTTTTTTTCTTAAAAACTAACTTTTTAAACGGTGCGTTCCGAAATTGCACTGAGCGTAAAATGTTGAAACATATAAACATTTCAAATATGTTTCTTCGTGTTATTTCTTTATAAATAAAACTAAATTATTATTGAATATCATCAAATTAAGCTGGAAAAAGTATTATTAATATCATTATAAAAAACAAAACAATAATAAACTGCACCATTAGGTACATGATATGTATACTTCTAAACGCTTAGGAATAACCTGTCGTTTCACTTTATAGAAAAAAGTTGGAACTCATGGAACTGCGTAACGTTCGAATTTCAAAATCACTTTCCACGCTAGCGTGGAAAGTAGACTTTTGCACGCAGATTTGAAAGGATAAAGAAAGCCTTTCCGAGCGGGTGAGATGAAAAATATATTAACAATGAATAATATAGTAACATATATGCAAAGGTTTAGCTTACTTTGCGTCAGACAGGGTGGTGTCAGCCTTTGCATATTCTGACATAAGCTCGTTGCTCATTGTTAATTAATAACCCTAATTTCCTTAAAGTGCCCATCTAATGTGTTAGCTACGGAACTAGCCAATTTATTGTGCGTTAAAAATTAAATTAATTACTGTAGTGTAGGGACGGATTCAAGCAGATGGTCAAAATGGCAGTCGTAATAATCACAATAAATCTCGCCCCAAAGGTGTTTTATTGGCTGTGAAATGAATTCCTCCAGAATGGTTCAGTTTCGGTTCGCGAACTTGCAAAACAATGACTTACATCATAAGCGACGTAAATGATTAGCTTATATATGTAATACCACTATCATTAGAATTATATTCTATACTTACCTCTTCATAATCATAAAAGTACCTAATTTGTATTTACGGAAAAAGTGTTAAGAACACAAATTTATTTTTATTTTTTAAAATACAACTCGACTTCAGTAAATTCATCGACATAATGATAGGGTATTGTCATCTAATTTGTGAACCCCTAATGAATAATAGATAGTTACTAATGAGGTTAAATGTGGTCAAATTACGTATGGAGAGAATGATCTGCAACGGCTGGGGCTAATGTCAGCCACTTTATTGTTTTAGATAACCACCGCGCTCTAATTCAGTGCATCGCTTGTAATTAAGGGCCAATGTGCCGAAAAAAACACATCAACTTCACCCCTTTGTGATAACTGCATCTGTGGTTGCCGCGCGGCCGATCAACATAACGGTTAGGTACCTAACCTACACGGGTCAATTTCAAAGATTCACCCAGAGCCGCACTTAATACCATTATTAAGTACTATCTCTGTAATACAAAAAACAATTGAACCGCATGTTTACTGCTAAATCTGTGCTCCCCTACTTTTGAGTATAGGTACAAACCTTTGAAAAGAAAAAAGTTGTAACGGCCGTTCAATTACAGTTTAAGATTCCGCACAGAAGTGCGTCGCCGACCCTAAATTTTTCCCAATTAAATGCAAAACTCGCCTGGACCGGCAATATAAAATTTAACGTCCATACAATTCGCGCAACACAAATTTTTATTACCTTCGCCCTGTAAGTAAACAAAAAAAAACAAATTAGCCCTGGCCTTAGTAGAAGACGTCGTCCGAGCTATATTCCCGCTCGGGACACAAGGGTGTAAAAAGTAAAACAATAAGGATTCCGCGCGACTGCGAGGGGATATTTATTGTTAATGAAAATGGCGGGATTTGAACTAACGTCTTGTAACTAAATGTAAATACCCTCTCACGGTTAAAGCGGGCACTAATTTGGTTTTTACAGCGCGTCCTTAATTTGATTTGGCGGTATCGCGGGCGCCACTATTGCCAGTAGGAGCAATTAATTAGGGCGGATTATATTTTTCTCCGGCGCCTTGTGCGAGCCTGCACCCCGCCCGCGCCCGGCACTTGCTTACGCGCCCGCAACACGATCCAGCTGAGCGGAGGAAAAAATAAAATAAAACTTAAGCCCCGTTTAATTTGAAGGGTGGTTCTGGGCTATTAAAGTAACACGCTTATGTATTGCAAATTATATTGAAATTTGTCTTCCATTACTAGGCGTCTTCCTAACACAAATGTTGCCCGCATTACGGCGGGAGATTTTTATTCCGCTACGCCCACCCTTGTCTCCCGCATTTTACGTCGGAAGTTCGTGGTGTTTTTTTTTCACTAATTAAAACTCTTCCGCGCCGTTTCCTCTGAGAACCGAGATCCGATCAATTAATTTTTGGGCGGCGTAAGCCATCTCTAAATTTACTGGGCTGTATAAAAACAATTCCGATTCCAAAAAAAAGGGTAGATATTAAAAAGTAATTGATCAAGTAGCTAAGCTTTACGCTCTAAACGACGGTATTCAATTAGCGAACTTTTAACCGAAATAAAAAATGTTGGGGAATATTAGCTGCGGCGTAGTAAGACCCCAATGTGCCTCGCTACAGAGAAAAAGCTTTTTTTGAATGGCATGAATTTACGTATGAACTTGGGAAAGCTGCTGAAGATGGTACTGACATAGCCAAGTCGCTATATTGGCTATTATCTACCGGTCAGTGATCGTCCCCATCCAACTGCAATAATCGGAGGCCGCCACCGAGATGGAAGCACGCTCCATTGTTTCGACGACAATCACTTTCTGTTAAATCACTACTGGGCAATTTCGAAGTAATACGAGTATCGTTGATTAGTTCAATTTGGCGCTACATGTACTGTGTTCTCTTTTTATAATAGAAAGCAAATTGGATACAATAGGAGATAAAAGGAGATTATTTATTCGAAGCTGCTTTCTGCAGAATCACAGGTAATGTAGTCCTTATGTATGTGAGTATCCAAAAATTTGTCACGCACAGACCAAAACATATGAGCATTATTAGCTTACATATTATGCTATTAACTTAAGTATATAAATATTCTTCTTTAGTATCCAGCAGTATCGCAGCGATACTACGTAGGTAATATGTATGTTGTGCGTATTGAACATTCATACCTATTATTACTGAGTACTGTTGCAGCCCGAACAGCAAAAGTACCCAGTAATAATGTATGAAACTCATACCCGTTGCACATTAGGGTTACTAGCTGTTTCCCTTGGACGTGCAGCAACTATGTAGTTCTAGTTCCTCGCTGGGCGGCGAGATGTAAGGGTCGTCGGTCACGTGCACGATCGCTATTGATTTCCATTTAATTCGACGCGTGCCGGTGGCGAGTCCGCGCTGCCCGCTATCAACGACAAATTGCATCCAACTTCAGCGCCTTCATTTCCACTGATTGAGGTGCGATTGATTTCGTCTATTTGCTTGGAGTTTTGTATTGTCTTGTTTTTGTGTTGCGTTACGGCGTAGTGGCGATACGGGACGGGATATAGATGGCAACGGGATTTACTTAAATAAGTGGTATTTATATAGGGAAACATAAATATGCCTATTGATCAAGAATGTAGGTACCTACTCGTATCAGATGATAGTCACTTCCTAGTATTAACTTTGCAAAAATTCGCTGTTGCTAACGCATACTCGTATTACCACAGAATAAGTAATAGTACAAGTAGTATTACTCAAATTTAAAGTGTGTACACAATATTTGTCTCTAGAGTAATAATTTAAGGCAACCTTAAACTGATCTGACGTAAATAAGTAAATAGACACAATACCCATACACATATTGAAACAACCAACTAGAAGAGAGGCCTTCATTTTAAAAATTGGTCTTTTTCTAGCATTGTTTGTATCAACTGATAGTGCACGACGGAGTGTAAGTTTTTGTTGGGAGGGTCAATTATTAAGATTTCATAAATCTCGCCTTCAGTACGGAAACACAGTACCTACAATAGATCTCACTACTGAAATCGCATTCTCCGGCACAATGTAATAAATCTATATAGCCATTTTATGATCATAGACTACATATTTACGGACAGAGGCAACAATTTTTTTTTATTATTATTTTTTTATTAAACATTCAACAAAAATTAAAACTAAATTAAAGACCTGCAAAACTGTTATGACAGTTTGTCGGCAGGAATACTTTTACAAAATAAAATAAAATAAAAACCAAATAACAACTTCTTAATTAATAGTTAGTGTAAATGTCCGAGTAACTGTTTAGAATTTGCTTGTCATTTGCAATAAATGATATTAAACAATATTTAATGGAACATTATTACTTATGATATATAGGTACTTACTCGTACCTACAACCGAAATATATATAAACTTTTTTTG